>CM070067.1:24407031-26930781 GCA_036320875.1 Cotoneaster glaucophyllus | reverse complement strand
ATAGAACATTAGAAATATTGACATTGCATCTATTTTCTCCTTTCTCTACATCTTTTCCAATTTTTGTTTCAGCCCTGCGGGCTAAGTCGAGAATGATGCAGCTCGAGCGAGGTCTCTCGTCAGTATAATTTTGTTTTAAGATGAGTGAAGAGAGTGCATATGCGAGAGGCTGAGAGAGAGAGATACCTGAGAACCAAATAAGGCATAAATCGCTTCCGTGGACGGGACTGAATAGATGCCCGATGCAGTAAATATGAATGTTAGAGAAGCATGAATGTTTATAGTGATCTGCAAGCAAACCAAATCACAAACAAAAAACATATCAAATCTAGGAACTACATAAAACGAATATCAAACAAAGATGGTTAATTACCAAAACCAGTATGTTTTCACTAATCAAGAATGACGATATTAAGACATGCCCTACAGCACCCAGTGATCTAACCTGCACATATAATAGAACTGTTACCACCAAATAAAGCGTTTTAACTGGTTAAGAGACAACCACTGCTTCGAACAGATTCAATGAACTTTGGGGGATAAGGGAGGAAACATTACAATTGTGCACAAGAAAATTGAAAGGCTCCAGTTTGTTCCTAACCTGTGAAGTTGAAACATAACAGTTAAAAACTGAAGTAGACTCACCATAAAACTGTGATGTCCAAAAAGTAATCCGTAGCCACTGCGTAAACTAATTTGAATCACTTCATACCTCCATAAACTTCCCATTGTAAAGCCAACTAAACCGTGCTTAAGTTGCACAAGATAATTAATTAGCATGTTAAGTGCATATCATACGGTTCTTACCAAAAAATTTAAGAAAAAAAGTTCAAAGTAAAAGCAACAGTGCCTAGAACAACAAGGAACTAGCTAGTCCATCTTGGTCAATCGGTATGGAACACTAGTCTGGAATGGTTTGAGAACTATGAAACTATCCTATCTCAGCTATTCTATGAGAGGAGAGATTCCCAAGTATTAAGAAGCAACTTTTTGAACACGAAGAATCAGAATACATACTAATTCACAATAATGAGAACAACAACAGGACAGATAGCACGCTCACCAAATAGGTTAAGGCTTTCACCGGACCAGACAAGACTAGCAATAGCATAGTTGTTGCAACCTAGCACGATCAGAAAACAATGGCAATTATGTAATGAAAACGCCACATCAATCTCTTAAGTTTAAACATGGCTGGTCATTGATGGTCACAAACCATAGTTTTTCTTCCAGTAGCGATGCCCCACCTCATTGAGGTGATCACTATCGGCAGCGAGAAGAAGCAGCCAAAGTAATCCTGCACGAAAACCAAACCTTTTTAAGATAACCTATACAAGAATGCATAAACTCTCGTTAGCCCTATGCCTCTTAGGCTCCTATCATTACGTCTTCCACCACTAGCAGGCGTTTTCCGAAAACATCACAGATAATCACAGCGAAGTTCTTGCATAACCCGACACGAGTACACTAGTTATACACATCAAATTCATACCAAAAACAAAAGAAATTGAAAATTAACTTATGAGGATTTAAACGTTAGAACCAAATAGCTATCATACAGTTCAAAACTTGTTTTTGTATATCTCTGCAACCAATCAAAGATTGAAACAATGTAGCCTAATACTACCAACTGAAGAACTACAAATATGAAAAGGCTGCTACTTTATAACGCAAGAACAGTAACATAAACACCATAGCTTACAAAATCGACAAAATTAAAACTGTTAATTTGGGTTTTTCGCTAAGTTATCAGAAACCCAAATTTCAATCCAACCCAACGAACCTCAATTGCGAGAGAATTGCTGAGGAAGTACACCAAGCCAGTGAGAGCAGCAAACATGGAGCACTCCACCAACGCTAACGTCTTCTTATAAACGACGCCGTCCGGCGACAAGTCTTCGAGCTCGGTGGGAATTTCAGTGCTTTCTTCCTCATTTCTACAAAGCGACGACGTTTGGATTCCTGCTGCCCTGAGAAATTTGCAGGGGAGGTTGGATAGCAAAATTGGGGAAGACAAAAAGGGGTTCGGCTTGGGGGAAAATTTACAGTTTGAGAGGTGGGAGAGAGGAGAGGAGTGGAGAGGGGTAGTTTGGGAAATGAGGAAAGGTGGGGGGAGGTGGTGGACTTGCAGAGGAATCATGGAGACGGAGGTCACAGAGTGAGAGAAATTTGAGAGCGGTGGAGATGACATGGTAGTTACTATTCACAATAACATATTTTAACGGAGGAAATTGTTGTGAAGGAAGAAGGACCACGACATATGAGTGTTAAGAGTTTTTTTAGTTAAGTTTAATTAAGTTTTTTAATTAAATAATGCTGACGGGATACGTAGAGACCTAGTCAAGCTCAAGTCCTAGTTTGTAGGAGTCGTGGTTGAGCATGTTCACCACGGTTAGGATTGCTTCAGTTGCTTAGGGTTAAAGTCTCCACGAAATCAGCATGTGATCGTGGGAGATTAGTTGTTATTTGTTTTTTCAGTATTTTTCCCTTTTAAAAACTGTAATCTTCCTTCGACAGATTAATGAGAAGAACAGTTCAATATTTCTACGTGAGTTTTTCATACTTAAAAGCATTGCTAGGGTTCTTAAGTTATGGTAATCAAACCAACATTTGGTATACGAGCCAGGTTTTGGGGATCTCAGCGAGAAACAATGTCAGGTGAGAAGGCAACTGAAAGCTTTGTGCAGCCAGCCATTCCCAAGTTCGATGGTCATTACGACCATTGGAGCATGTTGATGGAAAACTTCCTGAGGTCGAAGGAGTGCTTTGACCTTGTGGAAATCGGGATTGATATACCTGAAGGTATTTTGACAGCGGCACAACAAAAGAAGGTTGATGAACTGAAACTGAAAGATTTAAAGGTAAAGAATTACCTATTGCAGGCGATTGACAGATCCATTCTTGAAACCATTCTCGAGAAGGATACCTCCGACCAAATATGGGAGTCAATGAAGAAGAAGTACCAAGGATCCAGAAAGGTGAAGCGCTCACAGCTTCAAGCTATAAGAAGAGACTTTGAGACTCTTCAAATGAAGAATGGAGAATCTATGAGTATATTGGAAAGGCTATGTCAAAGGCTAACAATATGAGAATCCATGATCACAAGATTGAAGACAATGAAGTTGTGGAGAAAATCTTGAGATCAATGGCTCCTAAGTTCGACTACATGATCTGCTCGATTGAGGAGTCAAATGACATAGAGGATATGTAAATTGATGAACTACAAAGTTCCTTGCTAGTTTATGAGCAGAAGCTCAACCGTGGAGGCTCCCAAGAGCAAGCTTTGAAGGCTTCCACCTTCACTAAATCTTCAAGTTCAAGAGGAGGAAGAGGACGTGGAAGAGGTGGATGAGGTTGTGGAAGAGGAGGTCAAGGAAATCGAGATGGTGGACGGTTTGGGAATAGAGATGATAGCAAATCATCTTATGTTTCCAAGAAAGAAGATGATCGTCAAGGCAAAGGCAAAGAGCAGTTTGACAAATCACAGGTTGAATGTTACAGATGTGGTAACTATGGGCACTACAGAAATGAGTGCTACACCAAGCTTCCTCAGGAGAACGGCGAGAAGTCAAATTTTATTGAGAAAAAGGAAGAAGAAACACTGCTGATGGCGTTTCATGGAGAACTTTGATCAGGAAACTTGGTATGTGGATACTGGTTGCAGCAATCACATGAGGTGTAAACCATCCTTTGTTAATTTCGATGAAAGCTTTTGTACCACTGTAAGCTTTGGGGACAAGTCAACATTGAACGTGATGGGAAAAGGAGATATTCAAATCAGGACCAAAAATGACTTCATTGAGACAATTTCAAATGTCTTATTCATTCCTGATTTCAAGACAAATCTTCTAAGTGTTGGACAACTTCAAGATAAAGGGTATAGGATCACTATATATCAAGGAGAATGTGAAATATATGATCCAAAGAGAGGCTTCATTGCTGTGGTGAAGATGTCGCCAAACAGGCTGTTCCCGTAGAAGCTTAAGAATGTGAATACTTGTTTGGTTGCAAGGGAAAATGATGAAACATGGTTGTGGCATCACAGGTTTAGTCACTTGCATTTCAATGGACTAAGAACACTCTACCAGAAGAAGATGGTGACTGGCTTGCCTAGAATCACGAATCCAACCAAGGTTTGTGAGGAGTGTGTCACAGTAAAGCAGCCAAGAGAAGCATTCCCAATTGGAAAAGCAACAAGGGCTCACTCAGTTTTGGAATTGGTTCACTCGGACCTATGTGGACCAATCAATCCAAGTTTGAATGGAGGAAAAAGGTATTTTATCTCATTTATTGATGATTTTAGTAGAAAAACATGGGTGTATTTATTGTATGAGAAGTCAGAGGCGTGTGATGCATTCAAGAGCTTCAAGGCTCTTGTTGAAAATGAATCTGAGAAGAAAATTAAGTGCTTGCACACTGACTGTGGAGGAGAGTTCTGTTCGAAAGAATTTGAAGCTTTGTGTGATGAAAGTGGAATAAAAAGGCAGCTTATTGCAGCCTACCACCGTAGCAGAATAGGGTCTCAAAATGGAAAAATAGAACCATACTCAACATGGTTCGAACCCTTCTAGCAAAGGGAGAAGTTCCAAAGCAGTTCTGGCCTGAAGTGGTTCTTTGGGCAGTTCATGTTCTTAACAGAAGTCCCACATTTTCTGTTAAAAATATGACACCCCAAGAAGCTTGGAATGGAAGAAAGCCTTATGTAGAGCATTTCAAGGTGTTTGGGTGCATAACATATGCACACATTCCAGATGAGAGAATGAAGAAATTGGACAACAAGAGTAAAAAATGTGTGTTTCTTGGTGTTAGTGATGTGTCCAAAGCTTACAGGTTATACAATCTTGAAACTAAGAAGATCGTTATTAGTCGAGATGTGGTGTTTGATGAGAATGCAAAATGGAGTTGGTCTACAAATAAAACAACCATGCAACAAATACAAGTTGATGATGACTTTGATGGTGAGAACACCACGGCTCAAACCTCACCTCAAATTGAAGAGGAACCACAACAAGTTGAAGAAGAGAGGTACAATCTGAGGGGAAAAGGTTCGAGAAAGAGGCCGGCTTGGATGATGGACTACGATACGAGCTACACAAGCTCAGATGATGACAATGCACATTTTGCACTGTTTGTAGACTGTGATCCGACTACTTTTGAAGAAGCTTCAAATGAGGTGAAGTGGAAAGATGCCATGGAAAGTGAAATAAGGTCTATTGAAAAGAACAATACATGGGAGCTGACAAGTTTGCCTAAGGGACACAAGACTATTGGCGTCAAATGGGTCTTCAGGACCAAAGTTAATGAGAAAGGAGAAATAGACAAGTACAAAGCTTGTTTGGTGGCAAAAGGATAAAGCAAAAGCATGGCATTGATTTCAAGGAAGTGTTTGCTCCCGTGGCTAAACAAGACTCAATAAGGTTAGTAATCTCAATTGCAGCTCAACATTCATGGTTGATTTATCAATTGGATGTAAAGTCAGCGTTCTTGCATGGAGAACTGCATGAGGAAGTGTACGTCGATCAACCACAAGGATATGAAAAGAAGGAAGAAGAAGGAAAAGTGTCTAAACTGAAGAAGGCACTTTATGGACTGAAACAAGCACCCCGTGCTTGGTACAGTCGAATTGATGATCATTTTGGAAAGCTAGGGTTTCAGAAATTTCCCTATGATCACTCACTTAATGTTAAGAGTGAAACTAGAGGTAAAATGTTTTTTTTTTTAGCTTATATGTCGATGATTTGATATATACTGGTAACAATGTTGAAATGATGGAAGAGTTCAAGAGGTCTATGATGAAGGAGTTCGAGATGACTGATCTTGGCCTCATGAGTTATTTTCTGGGTGTTGAAGTCATTCAAAAGGCTGCTGGGAATTTTATTTGTCAGAAGAAATATGCACAGGAAATCCTTGAGAAGTTTAAAATGGCTGATTGCAAAGAGATTGGAACACCATTAGAGCCTGAACTGAAGTTATGTAAAGATATCAATGGAACAGCAGTGGACAGTTTATTCTACAAGCAACTTGTGGGAAATCTTATGTATTTGACTTTCACACGACCTGATTTAATGTATGGAGTGAGTGTCATCAGCAGGTACATGGAGAGGCCAACTGAAATGCATTTGAATGCAGTAAAACGAATTCTGAGATATGTAAAGGGAACAACTGATTATGGGGTGTTCTACAATAGTCAAGGAGGTTCAGGTTTTGTTGGCTTCACTGACAGTGACTACGCGGGGAACATTGATGATAGGAAGAGTACTTCAGGACATGTTTTCATCCTGAATTCTGGAGCAATCACATAGTCCTCAAAGAAACAGCAAATTGTGCTTTATCCACTACTGAGGCTGAGTTTGTAGCAGCTGCATCATGTGCCTGTCAAGGTATTTGGCTGAGAAGGATGCTGGAGGCACTCGGTGACAAACAAGAGGGTTCAACAACCATTTTCCGTGATAATATTTATGCCATAAAGTTATCAAGAAATCCTGTAATGCATGGAAGAAGTAAGCATATTGATGTTTGTTTCCATTTTCTACGGAATCTGTGCAATGATGGTGTAGTTGAGCTCGAGTATTGCAAGATTAGAAATCAATTGGCTGATATACTCACAAAGTCACTCAAGCAGCCTATGTTCGAGGAACTGGGGAAGCTACTTGGAGTGTATTAACTCAAACATCTTGAGAAGGAATGGGTTGAAAACCTAGCAGGATATGTGATGGTTGAAGAAGCTGATGAAGATTTAGTGTTGGTATCTAAACCCTAAACTATTTTCAGTATAAATCAGTTTAAGGAAGGGTGTTAAGAGTTTTTTTAGTTAAGTTTAATTAAGTTTTTTAATTAAATAATGCTGACTGGCTATGTAGAGACCTAGTCAAGCTCAAGTCCTAGTTTGTAGGAGTTGTGGTTGAGCATGTTCACCACGGTTAGGATTGCTTTAGTTGCTTAGGTTTAAAGTCTCCACGAAATTAGCATGTGATCGTGGGAGAGTAGTTGTTATTTGTTTTTTCAGTATTTTTCCCTTTTAAAAACTGTAATCTTCCTTCGACAGATTAATGAGAAGAAAACTTCAATATTTCTACGTGAGTTTTTCATACTTAAGAGCATTGCTAGGGTTCTTAAGTTTTGGTAATCAAACCAACAACGAGGAGTTCGGGTTACCTAGAGTAACATCTATGGAATTTGATAATTTGCCCCAATTTCGGAGTTTCTATCCAGGACTGCATGTTTCTAATTGGCCATTACTCAACGTATTAATGTTCACGAAATGTGGTAGTGTGGAGATTTTTGCTGCTGAATTTTCAACATATCAAGAAAAGTTTGAGTTGGGCCACCCAAGACCAAAGGAACAACCTTTCTTTTTAATTGAGAAGGTAACCATAAATAAGAGTACGAAAAATTCTCATTTTATTACTTTCAAGTTTCGATAAAATTGCAATTTGATTTTTATTTATCATTTTGATGCCTCTGTTAGTTTAGTTAATTTTTCTGTTAACGTGTCAAGATCTTTGCTCACTAATTCTCTCTTCTCTACCTCTCAAGCATGAAATTCGTACTATGATTTCTTTAGTTTTTCTCGTCTCACTTTTGTATCTAAAATTATGTTTTACTCTGAAATTAACAATTAATACAACCTTAAGAAAAGTTTTATTGCTTTCCTAGGTGTTTATTTCCGTTTTCTTCAATCGACATCTTCCTTTCTTCTCTCTTTTGCGACTGTCATCTCTTTGCAACTGCAATCAGTTTTGATTCTCCGATCTTCTTGCAACTGTAATCGCTGGTGTTAGTCAATATGGCCATGGAGGGATCTGCTATTGGATTTGAAGGTTATGAAAAGAGGCTAGAAATAACATTTTTTGAGCCGATTATCTTTCTCGACCCTGAAGGAAGGTCTTCGGTCTCTGTCCAAAGTGATGAAATTGAGGTTCCATCATAAAACCAATTGACAATATGAGGAGTAGCCCAAGATCATATAAGCACATAGCAAACCTTGTCCCTCACCAATGTGAGACAACTCTCAACACGCCCCCGTACGTGTGGCGGATTTTCAAGCCTACACGTGGACAACAAATGGGTGATATGGAGCGCATGTGGCTGTTGGGCTTCACACTTGGACAACCTTGCTCTGATACCATGATAAAATTGAGGTTCCACTATAAAACCAATTGGCAATATGAGGAGTAGCCCAAGATCATATAAGCACATAGCAAACCTTGTCCCTCACCAATGTGGGACAACTCTCAACACAAAGCTCAGATAGATGAATTTCTTGACCAAGCTGAGTGCACTATCGTCTCGTCATTGTCAAATGACGATGTTGACTCGTATGTTCTTTCTGAGTCAAGCCTCTTTATTTATCCATACGAGATGATCATCAAAACTTGTGGCACAACCAAGTTGCTCCGTGTGATCCTGACTGTCCTTCAGTTGGTTGAGACCATTTCCCTTGCTGTGAGATTTGTGAAGTACACTCGCGGGAGTTTCATTTTTCCAGGAGCACAGACATACCCTCATCGTAGCTTCTCAGAAGAAGTTTCGGTCCTTGACAGCTACTTCGGGAAGCTTGGGTCAGGAAGCAGGGCGTAAGTGATGGGCAGGTCAGACGGACCTCAGAAATGGCATGTGTATTCTGTGACTGCCGAATCAGCAAGCTTGGTCGAACCTGTGTACACACTCGAAATGTGCATGACTGTTTGGACATGGGAAAGGCTTATGTATTCTACAAAACCCAATCAACCTCAGCCACAGCGATGACAACCGAATCTGGTATCCGAAAGATCCTTCCAGATTCCGACATTTGCGATTTCGAGTTTGACCCCTGTGGTTATTCCATGAACTCCATCGAATGAGCTGCAATTTCGACCATTCACGTCACACCAGAAGATGGCTTCAGTTGTGCAGGTTTTGAAACCGTGGATATGATCTGAAAGATGTAAACCTGAACCAGTTGGTTGAGAGGGTATTGGTTTGTTTCCAACCGAAAGAGTTCTCCATAGCTGTGCACTCCAATGTTGCTAGCAAGTCACTCCGGCAACATTGTTCAGTGGATTTGAAGGGATACTGTCGCAAAGAGAGCAGCCAGGAAGAGCTTGGACTGGGTGGAGCCATTGTCTACCATAGGTTCCTGAAAACTGAGCGCTGCAGTTCTCCTCGATCAACTTTCAAGGGCTGCTGGAGAGAGGAAGAAGATTATTGAATGCAATCGTGAAGCTTATGACGGTCGTCATTTTTCTGAGTGTCGTTTCTCGTGATGCAGCACACAAATGCCTAGGTTCGCTATAGTTATTGTATTCAGGATGCTTAATTTGTTGTTGCCTTTGCATTCTTAGATTGATTCTGTGGATCAGACCGGATATTTATTACAATTTATTTACCGACGTTAGTTGTTTGTTCCCATTTATTTTATCTTCCTTAACATTGAAGCCTGCATAAATGTTAAGATGGAGTCTACGGTTTTGGCAGTTTTACAGAGTTTGTATCGTTGGACCCGAATGTTACGGTAGAATCCATTGCACAGGCGTATAAGGATTGAGGCATAAAAGGCCCACTGGAGGCAGCTGCCCGATTGAAGTTTTGTGCAAAGTTAAAAATCACCATGATGCTTATTATTCATGCTCCTTCAATTGGTCAGTTGAAATTTTCAAATAATACATATAATAATATGCGATCATTAGGAAAAAACGGCTACAAAATTGGCTTAATGAAATTTAAGAAGGAAAAAAAAAATAACAATGAAGCCTGCATAGTTTAGGATTCTAGTTGCCCAATCTCAATTTAGGTGCATAAGTTTTCTGTTATACTAGTTTCTGCTGGGTTTGTCATGGATTTATGTTATTCACTAGTCTACGTTTGATACATTTATTTTAAGAAGACTTCCAAATAGACAAGCAAACATTTTTAGTTTGCACGTCGAGTTCGAGATCTTTAGCTGACTTCATGTAAATTTACAAACCCAGCAATATGCAGCTATGTTTTGCTTAGAAGATGGAATATTTCTTTTAGTTGATATTGTGGACTTACAAGAATGAAAATTTATATTACAAGAATGAAAATTTATAGCATTTTTTTTTTTCTGAGACTGGATAATCTCTCCTTCACTAATTATGATTTTTAACATCACATGTTTGTGATTTTTGCTGATGTTTGCTAACGTTTTCCTTGGTTTCTTCCCACTCGTCCGTTTCTAACTTTTTCTTCTGGCCCAACATGGTAGAGTGACCTTTACTCCCAACTATGCTTAATTGTTTTTTGAAACTGTTGCCTTTCTATTGATGATTATGCTTTATTTTTTTTACAGATAACTCTAACAGGATTCATGTTCTTGCTCACATCCGCTCTACTTGGCTATGTGAGTGGTTTTTTCTCTATCATCTTTTAATTTTGTGCTATTAGGTTTTCTTGTTTATAATGCTAATCTTTTAACTCAAGCTTCACATTTAGTTTAGAAATGTTCACATTTATCTTTTACTCTGGTTATGGTGTGCATGATGCTTAAAATTGGAATGTTATTACTTAGTAAGCTTCCCATGAATTTATGTTATGTGTTTTTCCCAGATATATTCACCATGACTGGATTCAGCTCCTCCTAGATGGGTTAATTTCGCTCATGGATTGCTACTTTTCTTATACCAAGTTTTCTTAAATACATCCACGCATAGTTGCCATTGATTTTTCTGTGGTGTCCTCTTTATTGTTACACTTTGTTGTTTTATTTCTATCTTCGTTGTCTCATTTTGTATCACTTTCCTGTTTTTCACAAAAAAATCTTAGACCTTTGATGTCGTTGATGGGAAACAAGCAAGACGGACAAATTCCTCGAGTCCACTGGGGGAACTTTTTGACCATGGTAATGGACTGCTATCATGTTTTTTTTTTCTTCTATTGCCTTTGTACATTCACAATTGAATATTGATGATTTATATTCTGGCAGATCTCAATGAATTGTAGGTTGTGATGCCCTTGCGTGTGGGGTATGTGTCTTCGCCCTTCCTGTTCATTTGGTACCCTGGAATTCAAGTTTCTTTTTCATGTTTTATATGTGCTTGTTTAGTTCGAAGCATTGGCCTTTGGAAGTACTGCGATGTGTGGAAGATATACTTTCTGGTTCTAGGTGATTTCAGCTGTTCCATTTTACTTTGCTACTTAGGAGTCGTAAGTTGTCCAACTGAGTTTGATTTTGTTATTAGTCATTCGGGAATGTACCACCTCATTTTTTTCTTGGGGAAAGGAGTGGGGGAGTAGGTTGATTCGATATGCCAGCATATAAGTTTGTTCACTCCATGACCATGCATGGAATATTTCACATGTAAAAATAAAATGTTCTGATTTATGACTTTGTTGATCCAGTTACTTTACCAATACCCTAATCCTTCCTGCTGTTAATGGGCCCACGGAAGGTCTAATGCGTATATATTTGGCCCATTTTTTCATAGCTATCGTTGGTAAATTCCTAATTTCATTATGCTACTCTACTTGTATGTACAGCTTGAGGTTAACTTATAAACCAATATCTAAGAACTCTTCTTTTCTCTAAGTACATTTATTTTTTTACATTTTCAGGTTCTGAGTGGTGGGCTCTACAATTTGGAAAGTTTTTGCCTTTTTTGAGTTGGGTCCCCATTCTTAGTGGTAAGGCCGAGCCTAATTTAGTTGATTAAAAGAACTAGCGAACAGAAACACAATAGGGAAATACAGAGGAAAACAGTCGATACTCTCCGGTGGATTTTGGAGCTGAATCTCTGCTGCATAATCGAGTGTCCAATGGCTGGCCCGGAGGTGGAAGATCTTGTCGTCCATTTAGAGAAGGGCATGGATATTTCTTGTATGGAACAAGGTGTTAAACTGGTGGGGGTGGTCATGTCAAACAAGGAACTCAACAAATGGGGAGTTCGAAACATCTTCAAATCTATCTGGAAGGAAATGGGCGAAGTTGATATCAAATGGGTAAAACACAACATGTTTATCATCTCTGTTATAGATGAAAGCACGGCTGAGAGAATAGTTGACCAAGCCCTATGGGGGGTTATGAAACAGAACCTATCAGTGCAAAGATGGCCTAAGGAGATAGCCTTGGAGGAGGTAGATGTGAGCAGAATCTCATTTTGGATTCAAATAAGGGGAGTTCCGCCTTATTTGAGCTCTGAAGAAAATGTTAGAAGATTGGCTTCGAAGGTCGGGACTGTTCAAGCGGTGGAAGATCCTGCAAAGGCAAGGGGTTTTTTGAGGGCCAAAGTTGAAGTGGATACATCAAACCCCCTAATTTCAGGGTGCTGGCTACCGAGAGAAAATAATAGCGAGTCTTGGATTGAGTTTAGGTATGAAAGGCTGCAAGACTTTTGCTATAAATGTGGAAGAATAGGTCACTCTAATACTGAATGCAGTTTTGAAGCAGTGAAAGGGGGGATGGCAGGTTATGGTGAATGGACTCGAACAAATCCTGTTAGAGATGTTCACGAAACCAGAAGAACAATGACGAATCCTATGGGGGAACGACGACATGCAGGGGCAACTCGGGTGAGCCAGAAGAATCTGACTGAACAGCATGGGGAATGCAAGGCAGGGGTAGCTGGAATAGAGACGATACAAGTGGAAGAAGAAAGAAGGACAAGTGCTGTTGACAATGCATTATTGAATATCCCAGTACGAAGCAGGGGAAAAGACAAAAAAAAATGGAATAGACTACAGAGAAGCGGAATTGGGCTGTCTTTCAACCCAACCCACTGGATTTTGGAGAGTAATGAGGCGAGGGAATTCCAACGTATGGTTCTTGGTATCAAGCCATTGGGGGTTCAAGCTCAAGTTAACTTACTTCCTTCAATCCGCATTGAGGAATATCAGGAGGAAATGATAACTCCAGGAGAAGATGGCCCTGAAAACACATTCCTGCACCTGCGGGCAGAACAGGAGCTGATTAAGAAACACCAGAGAAGGGTTAATCTTAAAAGGGGGAGTACCTCGTTTTCGAATGATGAGGCAACCCGCAGCAAAAACAAAAGGGTCCCAATGGAAGTGGCGGTGGGGGGAAGTTTCCACCCTCAGAAAAAACCAAAAAGCTTCAAGGATAATGGGAATGTAGAAGGTTTTGTGGATGAGCTAAACTCTTGTATAGAGAATAGGGTGGGACAAGCGTTCCGAGGTGGTGGTGGCTGGCCTTCAACAGCCACAGGGTCGCCATGATACACTTATTTTGGAACTGCCGTGGTCTAGGGTCTGACACGGTAGTTCGTGCCCTTCATGGGCAAATAAGGGAGCACAGACCCTCTATGATTTTTCTCTCTGAAACAAAAATGAAAAATCATAGAATAGATGGTGTGAGAAAGCGTATGGGATACTCTAATGGTTTCAATGTGGAACCGATTGGAAGAGCATGAGGGCTCAGTCTGTGGTGGGACGACTCGATACGGGTAGAAATTAAAGACTCATCTAAGCACCTCATTGATGCTAGCTGCTGCCTTCTTGAGTCGAATGTGATCTTCAAATTCACTGGTATCTATGGAACGTCCTACAGGGAGGAAAAAGAGCTATTCTGGAGAAACTTGATTCAAATGTTTGTCCCGGTAGACATCCCATGGGTGTGTGGTGGAGATTTCAATGAGTTCTTGTGGGAGCATGAAAAAGCAGGATAAGCGGAGGTTCGCTACAATCGGCCTAGGTATCTGGAGGAGTTCATGAACAAGACTGAGTTAATGGATTTGGGTTGTAAAGGTCAAAAATTCACTTGGAGGGGATTCTGGAACGGACAGCTAGTTGAGTGTCGGCTGGATAGAGGCCTTGTTAACGATGGTTGGTTTTCGTTTTGGCCAAACTCCATGGTTACAAATGGAACTACTATTGGGTCAGATCATAGTCCTGTTGTTTTAGAATGTGCTCAAAAGGGAGAGAGAAGAAAAAAGTTATTCCGGTTTGAGGCGTTTTGGGCTAAAGAGGAAGAATGCAAAGAAATTGTTAAAGGAGCTTGGAAAAAGAGATATGAGGGAAACCCCTTACAGAGATGGACAAGGAAGATCTCTGATTGCCGCTCGGCTCTAGCAAGATGGAACAAGGTGAATTTTAATCAAAGGGGGAAAAAGTTAAAGTTTTTGATGGAATATTTGGGGTTGCTTCAAAAGGATTGGGGACGGAACGCAGTGGCTATCAAGGCCTTGTCAAAACAAATTGAGCTCTTATGCACCCAAGAGGAAAGCTATTGGAAACAAAGATCTAGAGTCCAGTGGCTAAGGGAAGGGGATGCAAACACAAAATTTTTCCATCAAACCACTCTCCAAAGAAGAATAAGAAATAAGGTGGTTATGTTGAAAGATAGCAGGGGGTCTGGATCGATAACCCGAGTAAGGTCCGGAGCCTTTTTGATAATTATTTTATGGACTTATTCACTTCTGCAGGGAATAGAGATTGGGGAAATGTTATAAACTACGTCCCAAAAAAGGTAACTGCTGAAATGAATGCTTCCCTCCTGGAGGTGATTTCTTATGAGGAAGTAAAGATTACAGCCCTACAAATGGGGGGTCTGAAAGCCCCAGGCCCAGACGGATTCCCGGGAATCTTTTATCAATCCAATTGGGATATTTTAGCTGAAGACGTTAATGAGTTGGTGAAAGTTTTGATGAATGGTTCGGTCAGCCCGCATAGTTTAAATGCCACTCATTTGGTCCTAATCCCGAAGGTTCAAAATCCGGATTCAGTAGGTTAATTTCGGCCTATAAGCTTATGTAACTATTCTTATAAGGTCTTATCAAAGGTGTTGGCAAATCGTCTTAAGTTGCTCTTGCCGGTTTTGATCTCTCCTACCCAAAATGCATTTGTGGCGGAACGCCAAATACAAGACAACATTGGTATAGCTCATGAACTCTTTCATTTTCTTAAAACTAGGAAAGCGAAAGGGAAATTTGACTTGGGTATTAAATTGGATATGCATAAGGCTTATGATAGGGTGGAGTGGGACTTTTTAATGGCGGTGATGGAGAGAATGGGTTTTAATGAGAGTTGGAGGAACTTGATTTTGGGCTGCATTTCTTCGGTAAACTTTTCAATCATGCTTAATGGGCAACTGGGGGAAAAATTTGCGCCTTCACGCGGCCTAAGGCAAGGTGATCCTCTATCCCCTTATCTTTTCCTTCTTGTGAGTGAGGTTCTCTCTTTGCTTATTCAACAGGCTAGTGATTGTGGATGGATTCAAGGGGTGCGGATGAACCCGGCTGGCCCAATCATTTCTCACATCCTTTTCGCAGATGATACTCTCATATTTCTCAAGGCGGAGGAAAGGAATTGCCGGCACTTGTCTCAATTGCTTGATGAGTTTTGTTTGGCGTCGGGTCAACAAGTTAATAAATCAAAGTCCAGTGTGTGTTTTGGCTCAAATGTTCCAAACATTATTTCTCATCATTTGGCGGGCATACTTGGGATGGAGAAAGTTGATGATCCGGGAGTTTATTTGGGGGTTCCTGCTGTTTGGAGTAGATCTAAGAAGGCTGGCCTAGCATATGTTAAAGGCCGATTGCTGCAAAAACTCCAGGCGTGGAAAAAATCCTCCCTCTCTCAAGCAGGGAGAGAAATACTTATAAAGGCGGTGGCTCAAGCTATCCCGGCCTACCCAATGAACTTATTTAAGTTCCCCAAATCTTTCTGCAACGAATTGGATGCCTTAATCTCTGAGTTCTGGTGGGGGCAAACACATGAGGAGAATAGGATTCATTGGGTCTCAAGGGAGAATTTGGGAAGGTCGAAAAGTGAGGGAGGCATCGGTTTTAGGAACCTTGGAGCTTTTAACGATGCTCTTCTAGCCAAGCAATGTTGGAGGTTGATTACAGAGCCTACCCCTTTGTGGGCTAGAGTGCTTAAGGCTAGATATTTCCCTACGTGCTCTTTCCTTGATGCAAAAAAAGGGGGGAGAGACTCTTGGGTTTGGTCTAGCCTTTTGGATGGAAGGGAGGTGATGAGGAATGGTGCCCACTGGCAAATAATGGATGGGAAGGATACTCGAGTTTGGGTTGATAGGTGGCTCCCCTCCATTCCTCTAGGTTTTCCATCCCCTCTAGGCTCGGTGCAAGTTTCAAAGAATCTAAAAGTGAATTCTTTAATTTGCTCGGAGACGGGGGGTTGGGACCTTGAGTTTTTAAAACCTTTCTTAACAGATCCGGATGTGGAGGCTATTAGGGAGGTTCACATTGGCAATCCGGACTTAAAAGACAGGTTGGTGTGGCCGGCGGTGCGGGGGGATCATTCTCGGTAAAATATGGCTATTATTGGTGTCTCAATAGATCATTGACAAACCACCCTCGGCCCAACCCTTTGGCCTCTGTCCCCGCCAACTTGTGGAAGCTCATTTGGATGTTGGAGACCCCTCCAAAAATAAAAATTTTCATGTGGAAGACACTCTACTCGGCTTTAGCCACTATGGAAGGCTTATTTCAACGGAGATCCTCGCCTTTCCCCACTTGTCCTATTTGCATGTCTCATAATGAATCAATCATGCATCTTTTTCTAAGATGTCCATGGGTGGAGGCGATATGGTTTGGGGGGGCTCTCTCTCTGCGCCCTCAGAGATTTCAAGGGGGTAATTGGGCTTCGTGGCTCTTCATGATGTATAATTCGGATATGGGTTCTAAGGTTGAGAGGATTAAGCGGCTTTCTTCTATTGCTCAAACTTGTTGGCAACTTTGGAAAGCTAGGTGTGACTTCCTGTTCAACAATCACAAGATCAATCCTCGAAGAGTTATGGAAGCCATTTCTTCTTCGGTCTCGGAATTCAATGATTCCGTGCAAGATCAAAACCTCCCTTTCAGCACACCGGCATAGCAGTGAGGACGTAAAGGTCAGGTGGTCACCCCCGACGCAAGGTATGATAAAGATTAATGTGGATGCAAGTTGGTTGGCTAGGGATGGATGGGGTTTCACGGGGGTTGTGGCGCGGGATGGCTTGGGCAGGTTTTTGGCTGCCTCTCGACACAAGATCAAGGCTTCGAGTGTTGCTCAGGCGGAGGCTTTGGCTATTTTGCATGGGTGTAAAATGGGGATAAGCAAAGGGTGGCCTTCGGTGTGTATTGAATCGGACTCACTTGTTTCTATTTCTTGCATGAAGGATCGGAGCAAGAAAGGCAATTGGGATGCCTTTCCCATTCTAAGTAAATGCTGTGGAATGGTTAAGGTTTTCCAGTGTTGCCGCTGGTCTTGGGTCCCAAGACTGGCCAATTCTGTGGCGAACTTTTTAGCTTCGCGAAATTGTAGGGAAGTATGTGATCTCATTTGGGTTGATAAACCCCCATCTTCTCTGATTCATGTTCTCTATAATGATGGGCTTCCATGCCCCCATTAATTATTTTTTGGTTAGGGTGAGTTGGGACGTTTAGCATTAGATGCAACGTCTTGTTAGCCTTCTCGCACTATTTCTACTTTGTAGCTCGAATCTGTTAGCTTGCCTCGGGTAGGCTCTCTTGTTGGCATCTTTGCCTAGATTATGAAGTCTAGTTTCCAAAAAAAAAAAAAAATTAGTTGATACCATAGAAGTGATATTTGGCATCAAACACTACATTCTGCGAGACTTGACTGCAGGCTATATTTCTGTATTTAATTTGCAGTACCTATCTATATAGATCTCAATGTCTCGTTGACGTGTACGCGGTTTGATTACCTTTTTTATATTGCGGACTTAGAAGAATAAAAATTCATAGCATTTTTTTTCTAAGACTAGATAATCTCTCCTCAACTTATTATGATTTTTAACATCACCTATTTGTGATTTTTGCTAACGTTTTCCTTTTTTTTCAAGCCCAACATGGTAGAGTGACCTTTACTCCCAACTATTCTTTATCATTTTTTTGAAACTGTTGCCTTTTCATTGATGATTTTGTTTTAGTTTTTGCCAGATAACTCTAACAGGATTCATGTTCTTGCTCACATCCGCTTTGCTTGGCTATGTGAGTGGTTTCTTCTTATCATCTTTTAATTTTCTGGTGTTAGGTTTTCCTGTTTATAATGTTCTCCTGTTTATAATGCTAATCTTTTAACTTAAGCTTCACATTTAGTTTTAAAAATGTTCACATTTATTTTTTACTCTAGTTATGGTATGCATGATGCTTAAAATGGGAATGTTATTACTTAGTAAGCTTTCCATGAATTTGTGTTATGTTTTTTCCCAGATAGACTGGATTCAGCTCCTCCGAGATGGGTTAATTTCGCTCATGGATTGCTACTTTTCTTATACTAGGTTTGCATAAATACATCCAAGCATAGTTGCCTTTGATTTTTCTATGGTGTCCTCTATATTGCTACACATTACTACTTTATTTCTATCTTCATTGTCTCATTTCCTATCACTTTCCTGTTTGACCTTTTTCACAGAAATCTTAAAGACCTTTGATGGGAAACAAGCAAGATGGACAAATTCCTCAAGTCCACTGGGGGAACTTTTTGACCATGGTAATGCACTGCTATCATGTTTTTTTTCTTTCTTCTATTGCATTTGTACATTCACAATTGAATATTGATGATTTATATTATGGTGGATCTCAATGAATTGCATGTTGTGATGCCCTTGCCTGTGCGGTATGTGTCTTTTGTCTTTTATGGTCATTTGGTACCCTGGAATTCAAGTTTCTTTTTCATGTGTTTGTTTAGTTTGAAGCATTGGTCTTTGGAATGTGTGGAAGATCTACTTTCTGGTTCTGGGTGATTTCAGTTGTTCCATTTTACTTTGCTACTTGGGAGTCGTAAGTTGTCCAACTGAGTTTGATTTTGTTATTAGTCATTCGGGAATATCCACCTTCTTTTTCTTTTTCTTGGGGAAAAGAGTGGGGGAGTGGGTTAATTCGATATGCTAGCATATAAGTTTGTTCACTCCATGACCTACATAGAATATTTCATATGCAAAAATAGAATGTTCTTATTGATGAATTTGTTGATCATACTTAACCATGTTGCTTTTGCAAATTTCAACAAACTGATACAGAAATAACAATACTTACAACCCGGTCAACATTCAAGAAAAAGGGGGTGCGTGGGAGAAAGAGTCCAACCTTAGTAGTGCGCATGAAATTCTGCAACTTCCTATGGTACCTCTAATCGTGTCACCCATAGAACTACAGAAATGAAACCAACAAATGTGGAAATCTAAAGGGCATTCATAAACATCATAAAACAACTTAAGATTAGTCTTCAAGATGTAAAATTTAAAATTATAACTCACATCACCATTCGACCAACATATAGGAACAATGATCGAGACACTGATGAATTAAAGCTTGCTGCAACAACTTCAAGACTCATTGACATCACCTGAGCGGACAAAATGCATCACTTAATTGCCAAGCTAGTAAGATAATGAATTTTGTGAAAGAAAAAAATGATATGCAACTCCACTTTAACATGTCAAAAGCATTGCAACAGTAGATCTAGAAATTATAAAAATCTATCTAGTCAAGAAACAAAAGGCAATAGTTGTGGGTAGGTGAATATGCAACCAAGAATCTAGGATATAATTGACAAATTTACAATTCCATTATAGCATAAACGATAAAAAATAATTTGCCCATTATACACACAGTACAATTTATACACAAACTCATCATGAATGAAACAAATTTAAACACCAAGACAGTCAACCATGATGTACAATGATAAAACCATAAGACAAAATAAAAAGCTGATATTCAGAGGACCTATGCTGATAGTGAAAAAATAAATATGGACGACAACTTCAAATTTGAGTTTCAGAGAGAGAGAGAGGTGAAGTCACCTTGTAACCAAAGATCAAATCCTTTTTTTTTCTCATTACCCAGGTTGCAATTCGACTCGCGAAATTTGAAACCAAACACCCAAACTAAATTCAATCAAATTTTAGCACGAAATATTAATTGGAAGCTAAAAAGATTGAAACTTGCCTCATGTGATGTATACAGTTTGGGCATCTGCTTGTGGGACTGTTGTGACATGCCGTAAGCTGATCTCAGCTTCTCGAAAGTGGCATCAGTCGTTGTCTGCCAGGTAGGTAAAGTCCATAAGATATCTTACAATCCATGAGATAAATTATTGCGTCAATGTTATATGCTAAAAGAAAATTCATACTTGTATATGAACCCAAAGGAATGATTTTTGCATATACCTTGGTGGGTTCATTCCCCAGATGAGTTTCTCATACTCATCATCCATGTCATGTGAAAATCTCATGCTAACTTTTGCAGAAAGCCACCAAAAAAATGAAAAAATATAGACAAAAAGGTTGGAGAGAATATAAAGGAACTAATTAGAGAGAACAAAACCATTGTAACCAATCGGGAAAGATGCTTTTAAATTCAAGAAAAAACATTTAAGAGAAATTGAATAAAGAAAAAAACCATCATTTCAATTATTTTTTTAATCTTACAATTGGGATTACACAGGAAAGATAACTAAAACCCCCAACTTTTTCAGAAACTATAACTATTTTTACAAATTTCCATCACCCAATGTTGAAAAATGAAAATTAAGAAGCAACGCGGAAGCAGGCAGACAACATAATAAAAGAGCTGAACACGCGAGAATCGAAGCGTTAAAAACAGAACATACCCATTTCAAAGACCAAAAATCCCAGAAAAGCTGTATATTAGCACTCCCTGCAGTACCCTAAAATCAAAAAATTAGAAAATTTGAGTTTGATAACATTGTACCTTAAGCCTCTAAATTCCTAGTCAAATGAAAATTAATACCACCTCTGCAAAAAATAATCAAAAGATAAAAACTCAAATTCATAAAGCATTTATCCAAAGTATTTATTAGAGAAACTTACATACTTATGAAGGTGTTGATCTCTTGTATCATGTTGCGAATATAATAGGTTCTCAGCATTCAAATGATTTTCTTACACACTGCAGAAAATCCGACCATAAAATTGCACAGAAAAATTTAAAAAAAATGTACAATGATAAATTCCAATCTATAGCACAAAAAAGAACAAAGAAAATGTCACTTATTATAAATCACCTGCTTTGCTTCTTCATCGTCTGCACAATCTTCTGCCAATTCATACCTAAATATCCATAACATCAAATAAATAAATCCCCTGAACATATGCAAATCCAAACTCCAGCAGTTCTGAAGAAACCTAAAACAAAAATCATTCTTATCTTCTATATTATTTTGGATTTCAAATTGAACAAAAAAACAAAAGATTTACCTAATTCAATGCACATAAATATTTCCAAAATAACTAACCCTCCATTTGGTTGCTGAGAAAACTGAAGAAAAAAAGTACAAATTTGAATAACATGATTTTAGTTGCTCCTATTACTAAAGAACTATAGAATAATCGAAATCAGTCAGTCAATTAAATTATGCTAAGCAAAATTACAGGATAACTCTCTCCATTATAGCAAATTAAAAAGCTAAGATTTAAGTTCTGTTATTTCATTTTCTTTTCAAACCTTTTTATCAGCAACCGAAGAACAATTTGAGTTGAAGTTTTGTTAGTGGTTCACTATTGTTATTTTATGAGATTGTTTTGAGAACAAATCAGTTTGGGTAGGAGTTTTGATGGAGTAACCAAACACAACTGCAAAATTAAAAAAGCTAAATTAGCAATTGTAATATGAAAGGGGTTGCACAAAAAGGTTCACACAACCAATACAAAAATCCTTATAAAAACAGAGTGTGACAAAAAATTTCATAATTCACAAAAATTTGATGCATTAGCCCACAATAGTTTATCTTCAAATACTTGAAAGATAGAAAGATGGGAGCCTCCTATGCATCTTATCAATCTCTTATTTTTATAATAAAAGCGAGAAGAAACCCAAAAAATTACTCCAAAAAAAAAGGGAAAAAAAATCCAAACCTCGAGAGTTTGATTCTACCGCTGCACCTTGAGGATGTCCATAAAGTCCTATTAAAAAAATTAAAAAATGAATGCCCAACATAAGCACCAAATTGATGATGGCATAGGAGATAAACACCAAAAATGAAGAGTAAGAAATTTCACAACCCAGAAGCTAATTAGTATAGAAAATTATAATCAAATCCAAATAAAAGTCTAAACCCAAAATCTGATTTCAATATAATCAAACAACAAAAGAGCAAATTCAAGTCCAATATGATAAAAAAAAACAAAACAAAGCTCTGAAATTTTGAAATTGGTCATAATATTCTCTCAATCTGTTAGTTTGCATAAGAAAAGCTTGGTTGCATGCAAACCCAAAATGATTTTGCACCTGCAAATATTATACTCGATGATCAAGAGGTACCAATTCAATACCTTTTTAATTTATGTATGCACTTGATTAGAACTACAAAATCGAATAACAATGAGAATCAAATCCAATGAATTCAAAGATACAAAGAAACTAAACAAAATCTATACCTTTGTCTTTTCTCGGATATGAAATTTTCGAGAGCCCTATCCTCATTTTCTTCAGTCCAGACAACAGATTGAGAAATCCCTTTACAGAATACACACATGCATGAGTCAGAGTGACTTGATTTGACATTCGGACGCAGCAGAGACGTTTGTGGGAAGAATGCTCGGGGTGAAAAACAATGAAAGTCGAGGTATGCGAGAGAGGAAAGCGGAAGGTCTTGCGCTGACGATTGTGAGATAGAGATAAAACGGTCGAAACCAAATTTGAGGGTTTTGACAAAACGTTGAGAAATCTGGGTTTCCAAGGATCGGCTCATATGGAGGCCCCAAACAAAATTCCTAGAACAACAAAAACCAGGGTTTCCTTTGTGGGTATGTTGTGAGAGAAAGAATGCAAGGTTGGAGAGCGAGAAAGGGCGAGATCGAGAGCGACAGAATAAGAGATTTGTGAGAGAGTTTGCGAAGCAGAAAAGTGAAAACGAAAGGTAAAGCAAACAACACAGTTAGAAAGAGAGAACCCAGCGATGATGGATCAAATGGGCAAAATCGACTTTTGACTGTAAACAGCACGACAAGCAAGAAGAAATTAGGGGCATTTCCGTCCTGACACTATTGCTAAACAGTGCCGGAACCCAACTGGGTTTTAGAAGATACAAAGAAACTAAACAAAATCTATACCTTTGTCTTTTCTCGGATATGAAATTTTCGAGAGCCCTATTACAGAATACACACATGCATGAGTCAGAGTCACTTGATTTGATATTCGGATACAGCAGAGACGTTTACGAGAGGAGTGCTCGGGGTGAAAAACGATGAAAGCCGAGGTATGCGAGAGAGGAAAGCAGAAGGTCTTGCGTCGACGATTGTGAGATCGAGATAAAATGGTCGAAACCAAATTTGAGGGCTTTGACAAAACGTTGAGAAATCTGGGTTTCCAAGGATCGGCTCATATGGGGGCCCCAAACAAAATTCCTAGAACAACAAAAACCAGGGTTTCCTTTGTGGGTATGTTGTGAGAGAAATAATGCAAGGTTGGAGAGTGAGGGAGGGCAAGATCGAGAGCGACATAATAAGAGATTTGTGAGAGAGTTTGCGAAACAGAAAAGTGAAAACGAAAGGTAAAGCAAACAACACAGTTAGAAAGAGAGAACACAGCGATGATCAACGCGTGGATCAAATGGGCAAAATTGACTTTTGACAGTAAACAGCACGGCAAGCAAGAAGAAATCAGGGGCATTTTCATCCTGACACTATTTATGAACAGTGCCAGAACCCAACTGGGTTTTAGTATATATAATATAATGTAGAACTTGTATGTTGGGTGACTTGTTCTTTGGTTGTTATGTTGAATCCGTAAGGTAGGGTTTATGGTTTATGGTTTAGGGTTTAGGTTTAGGGTGATGAATTATGTGTGATGTGTGATGTATTTTCCATGTTGTAGTATTTAGGACGTTGGATGTTTGATTATGAGAATGCACAATGTAACAGTGTGGTACATCAATGGTCTTACTTAGTTAATCCGCATTAAGGGACCATACTATCATAAGTATGTCGAGGGTCCTGCCTGATTAATCTGCAATGGGGTCCACTCAATTATTTGTATGCTTATGGTTCTATTTAGTTAATCCGGGTTAGGGAACCATATGGTCCTGCCTGCTTAATCCGCATTGGGAGACCACATTATGATTTGTATGCCTATGCCTATAGTTCTGCATGGTTAATCAGCATTGAGGGATAACTACCTATTTGGTTACATTGTTCCATAAGTGGTCATGCTCGATTAATCGGCATTAGGAGACCATACGCATTTTAAGGATGGTTCCGTTGAGTTGGTATGGAATTCTACTTCCAACTGGTTATGCTGAATTGGTCTGAAATATTAGATTTTTGTGAATAGAAGTTGCTCAAAATTACGCTCGTGTTTGTAACTTAGATTTACAATGATAATACTTTGGAATACTGGTAGAAAATTACAGCAAACCTTACGAAAATTGACTTTGTTAAAATTCGTGAAGTAATGTTTGATCTTATTGATTGATTAACATGGTTAAATGTGAATTTTTGTGCATCGTTGGTTCATTGAAATGTTAGCTGGTATTGATTATGGTTTTGTTGTAGGAAATTATTTTGAGGTATGTGAAAGATTGAATGACATATTGGTGCATCACTTATGTCAAGAGTTGTCTAGAACTTTATGTTTTCCTGCTAGGAATGCCATGAGAATGTCAGAGTATAACAAAGAGTGAACTATGAATGGCTTGACCCCGTTTTAGGAAGAAGTCTAATATAAAATAAGAGGAAAGGATAATGCGTTGTTGAACTATGATTTTTTTCGCTACTTCACTTTGTGATACCACTTAATTGGTTTATGAGTGCTTGTATATGTATATTATTGAAGTACAAAATCTAGCTTGATTGCATGTGGTTGTAACCGGACTTGACATCACGTGCCGATCCTATACATATCTCGGGATCGGGGTGTGACTGTATTACTCTTGAATTTTTCTTTTACTTTCTCATATGGTTGAAGGAAAAAAAAAATTGCTTAAAATTTTGAAATAAAATTAAATTGTCAGGGAAAGTTGTGGAGTTTTATTAATAGATTTTGGTATAATTAAAAATGGATACATTTGTTGTTTGCATATAAATTGTAATTTATTTTGAGACAACTTTCAAAGACCATTTTTAAATAAGCGGACTCACATAATAAATGAGAAAATTTTGTGGGAAAAATAGAGATTAACAAAATTTAAATAAGCGGACTCACATGATAGATACCAAAATCTGGGGACATTATCCTATCTGTAGAGTTTTTGTTTTGTTTTGGTTGTCTTCCTACAGTACTTTATTTGAAGAACCACTACTCAATTGAAATATCTTTTCCTTTTCTTTTCTTTTTTTCCAATTGAAATATCTTTAGATTTAGGTTTTGAATCCTTGATTTTTGAATGCTTAAATATGAGTTCTGAGAGCATTTGCACCGAAAAATACATCAACTATTTACGTAAAGATGCATACTTTTTTAGGAAAACTAATGAAAAGTCCAAAAAAACTTCCCTTTTAACGAAAAGTCCTTTTTAAAGGTATAGTGAATAGTGTCAGTTAAAGGTAAAAAAGTGGTTTTTCGTTAAAAGTGAACAGTACCGGGACCTTTTCATTAAACCTCCCTACTTTTTTTCCAATTGAAATATCTTTAGATTTAGGTTTTGAATCCTTGACTTTTGAATGCTTAAATATGAGTTCTGAGAGCATTTGCACCGAAAAATACATCAACTATTTACGTAAAGATGCATACGAATTGAATTTGATTTTAAACTCATGCTAATTAAAATTTAATTGCTTTCATGATTAATCTCTGTAGATGTAAAATTAACCTAGAAAAAAACTGATCCTCAGAAATTTCCTTAGTTATGGCCTCACAGCAGAAATGGTCAATTATAAATAGGTACTGCTATCTACATACTCATTTTGACTTTTCACACATCTATCTCAATTTTCGGCCATTTGATAGAATGAATTAAAGATCTATGACCAAAATTTACAAAAGTGTGTGGGAGGTAAAAATAAGTGTGCGAATAACACTTTCTTACAAATAATTACAATTATCACAATCATAGGATCTGCATCATTTAACCTCTATATATATAAAAAAGAAGCTAGGTTTTACGTCTTGAGCCGGACCAAGACCAAATGCTAAGATGTATCCCAAACAGCAACTTCCTTGCTTCGCTCCTTGTCAAAGGATGCCTCTTACGGTTTGAAAATATCACCATAATAAAAGCTACTGCTGACAGTTACCATTGATCCCATTTATTTATAAAGTCATCCCACATATCTGTGGCAATTGACTCTCTCACTGAAGCAACACGTTCTTGTATCGAAGTAAGTAACTCTGTGTCAAGACTTTCATCGAGATCAGGCAATTCATCCATTGTTGTCCCTTCCGCACTCGAGAACAGCCAATCCTTTTTTGACATACGCCGGATGTAATTGTGTAGAACACACGCAGCTATAACTATATCCCTTTGAATATGAAATGCGTATTGAGGAGCAAGTTTGAGTATCGGAAACCTAGTCTTCAACAAATAAAAAGATCTCTGGATAACATTGCTAAGAGATGAGTGCCTGTGATTAAATAACTCCCTTGCATTTCTAGGTAACTGATTTGCACCTCTATATTCATTAGCATGATACCTGACGCCTTGAAATGGGGCAATAAAGCCTTTCATATTTGCATATCCTGTGTCGACAAGGTAATATTTTCCTGCAAGATAAAATCATTGATAAAAGTAAGTTGTAGATGGCGTTACAAAGTGCAATGTCATGATAAAGAAATAATGCTTACAGGCAGCATGTTACAGATAATATATCGAAGGCACACCTTCAGGAATACGAGGGAAATTCTGATGTGGATCATCAAGGACTGCCTTCAACACACGGGCTCCTGCAGCTGATCCTTCCCAGCCAGGATAAATGAATATAAACTGAAGGTCAAACGTGCAAGCTGCCAACACATTTTGTGAAAGAACACCTTTCTTATTTCGAAACCGGGATTGATCTTTGGCCGGGACATGGGCTGGAATGTGCATTCCACCAATGACTCCGAGACAATCCTAAGAATAGACAGATAATTTTGTTGCTATAAGATACAAATCCTAAAGTAGATAGTAACTAAAAGTAAATGGCAAAATAAATAAATAAATAAAGTGAGAAAAGTATGTAACTTGACTAAAACCTGGAAATATGGATAAAATCTAATGCTTTCACGGATTTCTGAAGTTCTGGTGGGGGTTGGTGTTTGTAGAAATTCGCGTGACAGCGACTTGACTGCCTTCAACACATTATTGAAATGACGGCTGATGGTTTCACCTGAATGATGAAATCGCTCTTGGATAACTCTGTTGCGTTCATTATGGCCAATAATATTCAAAAAGATTCCCAGCTGCTCCTCTATCATAACACCAGCAGTATCACGTAGCATTCCTCTTTGCCGGAGAATGTCACATAACTTGTGAAACACACGTTTATCCATCCGAAACATTTCCTGGAACACATCATCATGACCACTCAGGACTTCGGTCATAAATCCACATGCTTTACTAGGTGACAGACTACGACAAGGTTGCCTGGTAATACTGTTATAATAATAGTAACCAGCAGCTGCTGCAGTTAGTTCCATCTCTTCCAATTCTAAGTCAAAATCATCCATGACAGCTGATGTATCTGCAAAATTAAAATTATGATACTACACAAGACAATCACTTGAATGGCGCGGCCAGCCTTCAAACAAAAACAATAAACCATCAAATGGAAACTAATTCCTCTAATTTCATAAAAATATAAAATAGAAATCCACTAAATACCCTCTAATGTCAATCCAAAAAATGACATAACCGTAAAACAGAATGTCATACTAGTTACAATATCAACGGTTCGGAGTGAACTCAATACAACCCATAAGAATCTTTGACACTTCAACTACACATAAAATAAAAAGAAGGAATTAGATAAGACTGCTCATCTATTCAATTAGAGGAAGCACTAAACTTGCGTTGCAACCACGGTAGTCGTTTCTCACTTCTAAGAGATATGAAAGTTTCTCTCGCATTGGAGTTCTCGAATAAATCCAATGCACAAAAGTAGATCTGCTGATCGATGCCTGACATGTCATCCAATACCTTTATGCATTTGCTTATAGAAAACCGTTCCTCGCTCTTCACAATTGCTGCTGCCCTCATTTTTGAAGCAGCGGCTATTTCGAGCATAGCATCCACTATAGCATCACCGGTAGCCTTGCGACTTCTCTTTCGACGACCTGAACTTGATGGTATCCCAGAATGATTCTTGTTTCCATCTTGCATGTTTGCATCGTCTCCAGAGCCAGAAGCATCCCCATCCACAAAACTCATTTGGGCACTAGGACCAATAGAGATGCTTCAACACTCAATCATATTAACAACTAGAAGTTCTGATTTGAACTTTATTGTTTCCAGAATGACCAAAAACTCAAAAAGCCCAAAATCATTCCAATTCCATACTAAAAGAATATAACTTGTTTAGATATTAAAGCAGCGACCACATACAGATTTGATACACAGCCATATACAGAGTAGGAAATGGATGAAAGTTCCACCCATCATCAACTTCTTCACAAAGTACAGTATAACATATCACTTTGATGAAGGATGAAACCACAAATCATTGATAGGCAAAACAACAACATATCTCAAACACCAACCGAAGACCAACCTTCAACTGAGTACTAACGACCAGATACACAGAATTTCTACAGTCAAATCTTTCTTTTTGGACAATGGACAGCCAGGGTACCCTATATACAATACTGAATGTTTTTTTCTTTCAATCTTCTTCCACATTCATACCAATTTACACTTGTGGACCCACTCGGAAGGAATGACTTCAAAGTTCAAATATAGGGAGTTGGTTAATAATAAAGGAGATGCAGATTTAACGGATTCCTGGTATATAGTTACATCAAATCCATTTGAAATGTATTCTATCCATAATCCTTTCTTTCTTTATTATTACTACATCCTATTGACACCTAGTCTTCACAAGTTTCATTCGTATTTTTCCCATAAGACTGAACTTCCAAATAATGGTATCTTGCAAACACAAACAGAGCTCATGTAAGAGCACTTCGCAAAGTAACAGTTTGACTGTCATTGTTATATAAGTTATATTTTTAGGTAAGCTAGGGAGACTAAATTTGTAGACCAAATTTTGTAAACTAAATGACATGGAAGTTGATGAGTGGATTGTTACATACGTGTTGATTAACGTGCCTATTTCTTATTAGTGACACATCGTTTAGTTTGCAAATTTAGTCTCTCTAGCATTACCCTATATTTTTAGGTTCAAATTGTATTATCACGAAACAACCTCGAATAGAACTGTGATTCTATATTTACCGCTCTCACATTTTAAATTTAATTTAGCAGAAATTAAAATCTTACTCATTCACACAATGCCCATTTATTCTATCTTCCATCTAGAATGTGAGCTAGTTAGTAATTTTTCACACCACCAGTTAATACACTCTCCAACAATACACGAAGAATCAGCATTACATGTGGTTTTTGAGGTAAAAGTGTTCCAAGATTGAATGTTTAATGCAACAGAAAGTTGAACGAACAATAACACAAGGTAAACCTTTTACTCCATGAGTATGTCCCATGCGAAGAATTCAAAGTTAGCAAAATCATTACCACGTTATGGGTTGTTTGATGCCCCAAATTACATTGATTACTCTTAGAATTGATTTTGCTTTCTCAGTCACTGTGTTGTGTAAAATCATTACCATTACTGCAAAGTTGAATATTTATGTTTTTCCCTATCCGATTTAGGATTTATATAGCATGTTGGATGACCTGGTAAAGATACAATTACAAACATGTAAGTTAGGTTAACATTCCTAACACAGTGCTGCACATGATATGAATATGATTCATTAATTCTCAAATACATTAAGTCATTAACAGCTAAGTGAAGAGAGATTAAAATATAATCACACCAAAAGAGGGTATTTACCGCATACAGTCCATTGCATCTACTCAAATCGCACAAAAGGTTCATATATACACACAAACATTTCACCCCAAAAATAAAAAATAAAAAGACTTAACGATATAGCTGTTGAAAAAGCAAATCAATTTTTTCTTTTAAGATCTTACCCATAAAACCAAAGGCTGTGAAATTATTATCCACTGGAGCCTGGAGCAGGGAGGAAAATCAGTTTGGTGACTGAGAGAGGTAGCACAGAATTTATGTATCACCAGCGCAACGAGGAAGATGAACAAGCAAGGGAGGCTTCGATGCCAAAATCAATAGTATGAAAAGCTTGATGAAGAAGACTGGAGATTACTAGGCTGTGCTTAAGGATGGACATGGGCCCATCACGGCCCAATATGAAGGAAACGGGAAAAAGATTTTTTATTTATGTATGAAGGAAAGTGATATTCAGGTCAATGATTTTGCATTCATTATCAGATTAATGGACTACAAGTCACTTTTAATTAATTCAATACATAGAAAACCAAATAAGGTTGATTGTGGAAGCAAAATAATGCCAAATATTAGCATTGGATTCGAAAAACCGTAGCCCAAAAGGAATTAGGATGGGTGCCGTGAGTAGGGCAAAGCCCTAGATGGCATATGGGCTCGAGTATGGTTGCAAGCCACGGGCCGAGAGATAGGAAGCCCAGCAGTAAGCTGCTGGCATGATTGGGCCGGGACCAAAGCACGGGAGCAGGCCCATGCCTGCATGGGTGCTAGGAAACCCCAGCAGCAGCTAGGTTTCAGTTTTTGGGTCGCAGAGACTAAGCCCAGCCCAGCGGGCTGGCTGATTGAGGTTTGGGCCATGGCAGGTACAAAGCCCAGCAAGCACAAAAGCTTGATGGCGAGTCGGGCCAAGCTGCAAGATTTCGGCCTAGCAAGGCTGCAAGCCTGCTAGTGGGCTCGGGGCTTCAGGCCCGTGGAAACTGACCCCAGGCAGAAGCTTGGTTTTCGTATGTAGGAGCAGAAAGCCCAAAGGTTGCTGCGACGATCCATGGAGCTGGGCTTCATGCCAGCGATGGTGCATGGTGTGGTCGACGGTGGTGCCACGGCGGTGGTGCCGCAAAATCCCAATTTCCTTTCTCTTATTTTTCAAATTTTTCTAGGGTTAGAGAAACCCTAAATTGCTTCTAATTTATTTTATATGCTTTGACTCACAAATTTCACATAGCAATTTAATTGCGTAATGCATGAAACAAATAATATATATATATATATATATATATATATATATCAGAAGGAAAATATAAACATAAAAGGGCTCATGCATCATGGGGAATGTTTTCATGTTTCAAGGTTGTTTCAAATATCTTACTTTATTTTAAGAGTACCTAATTGGCAGAAAGCAAATAAGAGCCTTCAAATTTTGTAGAAGATAGCCTCCTCCTATGATGTTCATCAGCTTCTGGTAAGAACGTGCTGATAACGTGTTGTAGGCTTATTCGATTGAACTAATCTAAGGGATTAGAGAGAGAAAGGGGGTCGGCGGTATTGAGAGAGAAGAGAGAGTGATTTAATTGCGAGGTATGTTTGTATCATCCCATTGTGCCTTTATTTATAGTTATAAGATAGGCAGAAACCTTACATTTTTAAGATTACAACTCTTAATAGGTAATCAACTCCTAATAGGAATATAAGAGATATTCATATATTTACTAGGATTTACACAATCACATTCATATTCTAAATATTACTGCAACATTTATATAATTATAAATTTTTTCTATATTAGTTTTAAGTAATTGATAAGGATAAATTAGTAGATTTATAAGCAAAATTTTGACTTAGGAGTTATATGAAGGGAAATTAAAATCTAAGGAAGTGTTTGTGTCTTGTCTCAAACTTAAAGGAATTTTGTAAAAATCCGATAAACCTCATAAGGTGTTAGTATAATTACCATATAGAGATTTCACTTACACAAGTTATGTCAACACTTGACATACCCCGACCGGAGTCGAGGGCTGGCCATCATGCGAGAGTGACGTAGCCAAAGCCAAAGGTGAAAGTGAAGCAATAAAAGTACAATAAATTAAAATCCAAATTCAAGTTTATTAAAAACTAAGTAAATAATGCACAGAAGCGGACAAACCCAGAGATATAGCACTTAGAGCATAGATAACTAGGGTACAGACGAATAAAAATAAGTGCTAAATACATAGCTTAGGGAAGAGTTCCCTACATTATTCAAAAGGTGTTAGAACCGCCAGGTAGTCCTCATGTGCCACAGAAACAGTACAGACGAATAAAAATAAGTGTTAAATACATAGCTTAGGGAAGAGTTCCCTACATTATTCAAAAGGTGTCAGAACCGCCAGGTAATCCTCATGTGCCACATAAACAGTTCAGCTATCTAAGACCTGGAGGGGCAAAAAATAAAGGGTGAGTGGGCAAAAATAAAACTTTATAAAACATGTTTATCTTTTCTGAACATACTAACCCCTCTTTGTAAAACTTGTATAGTTTCTAGAAGATACTATACACGTATTATGATAAATCAATATACAAAAACAATGATCATAAAAGCATGCCATGCCATGATAACTTAACAATCATAAACGTAAGTCAAGTGTGAATAATCAACTAACATACCAGTCGGAGTCACCTAACGTGACCTGTACGACTAGACATATTGCTCATCAGTCTATGCTAACACACAAGTCGGTGTCACCTAATGTGACATGTAGGACATACTAGGTGTAATAATTTACACTCTAGTGCTACGATCACGTGAAGCTAGTGCGGTGCGCGGGTCATCTACGAGTCAGAGTTGCCTAATGCGACCTGCACGACAGACTAACACCTACTTGGATCCAAGTCGAGCGTGTGGTGCGGGAGGTGAACATCACGTGAAGGCTGATCCTGGTCCGGAGCAAAATATACACAACTCCAATCACATACACAATATAGCTCACCTGAACTTACCTACACCTCTCGTAGGATTGTGCGACATAATCACAATTTATTATAATGCACCAATAAAAATATAACACATTTATATGATGGCATGCTTTGTATAAACCAACTTTTAATAAAAATATTTTTGGAAACCGTAAAGTTATATATAATATATATAAAAACAAATGTCCACTCACTGATACGTTGAAGGATCGTAGCCCCCTAGCCTCGCTTGTGCACGATCGTCCTCGGGATAGGTCTCCCCTATATGCGAAACAACTACTTTTGCTTAATTAAAATAACACATATATTAAAATCTAGAAATAACTTCTCATAGTTTGCTCAATTAGAAGGTTTGAATATACAAAAATGTTCTACTCGAAGTCACGAACCCGTATGTGAAAACCACTCAACGGCCGGAGGCCGAAACCGCCTTCACGCACCTTCCGAGCCACCGCCACACACACGGCCATGCGCAGGCACGTGAATGGCATGCCTGACGAAAACCCTAACGGCCATTAGGAATATTTTGTCAATTTTGACGGAATATTCCGTTAAATAATAACGGCATTACATGATGTCATTAGAATATTCCGTTAACTTTAACGAAATATTCTCCTTCTTCTCCGGTTAGCCTCGCCGTCCGCCGCCATCTGGTTCGCCGGAAACTGGGTATTTTCGCCAGTTTTTGAAAAATTTCCAATTCTTCATATCTTCTTCAATTCTTAACCAAAATCCATAAATTTATGTGGATTTAAAGCTCTTGAAGAGTAGAACAATTTTGTACCTCTTGGGGGTTCAAAATCGATCGGAAAATGGCCTGAAAAAGCCTCACAAATTCCGGCCAAAACTGAAACTTCGTGAACTCGCGTAATCCAGCGTCAACTTCTTCCCAAACTTGGTCTAGGACCCCTATGGAGTTGAATAGAAGCTCCAATACGTCTTAAAACCTTGTAATCTCGCATGGATCGCGTCGGAGCAAAGTGCTCCAAGTTGAAGCTTCCGAGATGGCGAGTTAAAACTCGTCCAAATCGCAATCCAAGGGTATGGCTGGGTTCGTGAGGGTGAGAGGAGTTCGATGGTGGTGATTTTAGACTTGATCCGTGCGAGTTTGATGAAGGTTTGAGGTGTGTGTGTGTCACGGGTGGGTGAAGAAGAGAGAGAGAAGAAGAAGATACGAGAAGGAATAGAGAGAAAGAAAGAGAGTTTCTGATTGGGTAGGAGAGAAAGAGAAAAAAATTATAATTGGTTCCCAAATAATTGGGGTAAAACAATTGGTTGAAGATTCTACCCTATTTCAAACTTTAAAAATTTGATTCTTCTTCGTTACAACTCCAATTTGGGTCCAATTCACACCCATGTACTCGAAAAGCCACGTAAAATTTAATTACGATGGCGAGAAGTTAATTTAGTGCTGAAAAGTTCGTCCACACCACATAACCAACAAGGGCAAAATCGTCATTTCATACACTCAAAGAGAAAATCATACAAAAAATAGGGACGGGTCGTCACAGCACTACCATACCAAATAGAATCCCTTGGTTTGACCATAGAAAAAAAGAATGTTTAATTTTCTCTTATTCCTTCCAAGTGCTTTGCAGAAAGTTTTTTTTTCTTCTGAATTCATATATTCAATGTTTTATTGTGTACTTCTTACTAATGTAGTCTAAATCCATGAACAGTTATGTGTCATTTTGCAAGGAGAGAAACTTATTTGTAAATTAATAGCTTTAGAAATATTTTTATTTTTTAATCAAAATAAACGTAATCAATAGAAAATAAGCACGTTAAACTTGAGTAATAATTTAATCATCAATGACCACATCATCATTTAGTTTAAATTTTGGTATCTCTAACATTTCCTTGAGTTAAAGGACCAAGTGCCAACAAATAGAACATGTCATAAAAAGGGGGCAAAGGGTTTTGAGTGCAGAAGATTTGGTCCCCAAAGGAACACATTTTTGTCTCCAAGTTATTATGGTCGTACTCCCAGAATTATTCCCAAACTGGCACATAATTAATAACAGTATCAAAAAATTAAAACGTAATGCTAGAAAAACCAAATTCCCGAATAAATTTTTGTAAACCAAATACCGTGGATGTTAATTATTGAATTATTACTTAAATGTTAATTAACGTGCTTATTTATTACCTGTGACATTATTTGGTTTGTAAATTTAGTTTAAAATTGTAATCTCCCTATCATTATCCATAAATAAAAATAGAGCTCAAGTCGCGCTCATTGGTCCAATAAAATCCAGGAGCTACAAAACTGGGATGCTACACGTAACACTCAACCAACTATTCCACAAAATTGCATCATCGTTATTGTGGTCCGCAAAGTTTCGGGTGGCAGCAGGAATAGCTTAAAAATTCCATCAAGTTCAGGTGCACCATCTCTAGTGTGGTTTTGGAACATAGCCATCGACAGCAAAGTTTCGGGTGGCAGCTGGAATTGCTAAACGAATTCCATCAAGTTCAGGTTTTGCAATGACTTGACAACCCAAGCGAGACCTACAAAACATAATTTTGACATGACCACACAAAAAAAAAAAAAAAAAAAAAATATAATAATTCTTGGAGAAAACCTACGTTTCAGTGAGTCCAAAGGCCAAGTCCAACATATCATTTTCCTCATCAGTTGGGTCTTCTAATTTGCTGTAATAGTCCACGTCCTACAATATTATTCTATAGTTAGCTCCTCGTACCTTATGCAACTTTCTTAAAACATATAAAACATACCATCACAATCACATGACATGTTGAACAGGCAAGTGAACCTTCACACGCTCCTGATATGAGATAAGAAACAGAATATTAGATTCAGCAAATATGATAAAAGAATTATTTGATAGATAAGTCTGATCCGTTTTAAGAAAGGGAAATTTGCACAAATACCACTTGAACTATTGGAGGTGTCTGTCCTAAACTCTCTACTTTGTGTGAATGTACCGCCTCCAACCTAACTCCATCCAAATATTTGTTCAATAAATTTAAGAGCACCCTATAATTTTCTTTAGGCACCCACTCAACCAAATTTTGATCAAAATTTCCAATATTACCCTTGTATTAGAAAACCCAAAAGAATAAAAAAACCTCAATGATTAAATAATAAAGGAGTGGGATGTGGAGGGGGAAGTCTGCGCTGAGGATGGGGAAGGTCGGAATTGAGCAGTGGATACAGGGCTTTAAGTGCTTTCCACTCAACTCCACTCACCCAAAATTCTCCCCACATTTCCCTTATAACTTTTTTTCAGTGTGAAAATAGCAAAATGACTTGTTGCTTGAAAACGTTCTGCTATGACCACCACCCTTCAAGGAAGCTCACCCACCCCATTACCACCCTATGTCATTCAATCACAAGAAGTAGGTGAAGGAGGTAATGGAACTGTCTACAATGCCCCGCTAGGCAATGCCCAAGTAATTTCTATTAAATGAGCAAATAACGAAGACTCTAAAATGGCAGGTTTGAAATTAAACTTGGATAACCTTCTTTCAACAAATTCAAATTTACAGGCCTCAAGCTGAAACCCGAGTTTACCCAAGTGTTCAAACAGGCATTAAAAGTCTACTATTTGAAACTCATACATAGTTTAGACTTTAGAGTATAGGGGTAATTATGGGACAATTGCTAGGTTTTCTTAGAAGTAATGAAATTTGAATTAGAAAGTGGGGTGTACTTAGAATGGCGGGTGAACTCAGATGATCATGGAGTTTAAAAAGAAAACTTCTTTAATTTTTTTTTTAATTTGTTTTTTCTTTGTTCATGAATTCTTTCAGCTTTTTAATTTGTTTTTCTTCTAATTAATATAGAGGACATTTACCGAATTGTCCTCAGAGTAGTTCATGTGTGTGGCACCAGGACTTGATTTAGCAGCATATGGATGGCGACCAACCTAGGTGGTAGATTTGCAACAAAAATGTGCCAATTTTTCTTTTTCAAGGTGGTAACTGCACACGCCCCTGCTAGTCTAGTTGGTACTTGTGCAAATTCCCCTTTCAGGAAATATGCAGTCTGAAGCAATCGAAAATTATTTTCCAAACTGATTTGACAAACACCTATCAGTAGAGAGATGCATGAAAATTATGAAACCTGAAACAAATGATGCGGTAGAACGACTATCTAGGGGACGACGGTAATTAATGGAGCAGATTTGGGTTTAAGGTGAAAAAGACTATTAAATAAGTATCAGAACCTTGCCTTCAAGGTCTATATCATTTTCATGGGCAGCTTCAAGCATAGACATTCCAGTAGGAACCTTGATATGTTTTTCCTCCCCATCCTTATCAACAAATGTCACAGATATCCTGCAAATAGTTCATCTGTGTGTGAATAAACAACATAATCATCTTACTGCAGATCTCACTCAAAGGAAAATTAGGGCCATGAGGTGAAGATAAACCACTGCAACAAATTTCGCACAAAAAAATGTGGAGATATATGTTTAAATCATGCATGCAAGTTCATTTGACTTTGTTCTCCTACTATTATGCTGCTTCTCAGACTCGCATCTTCTATCATTATTACTAATTATAATTTTTGAACCGTTCGACCGCAACGAACTTACTTTTCTTTCTGCTCAATCCCTTCATTCGAAGAATGGCTGGCACTACTGGTAGAAAAAAGACAATGCTTCTCAAAGATGGTTCCTCGCAACAAATTAGTTTCAGATTGTTGATCAAACTGTTCATAAGACAAGGAAACCACAAATATAATCTAAATGAGAATAAAAACGTGAACGCATATGCAAGCTCATTCTAAATAAATACATAAATTTAAAACTACTCAGAAATTCATAAAAATCATCCTTCATCCTTCAAATATATTTACAAGTCCCAACTACTTCATAAAATACTTAAAATACTACAAACAATTTGAAGGACATATATGCCTTCACTTAGATTTAAAATACAGTTCTGACAATTCCCAAACTGCTTGCCAAATGTATATTATTAAACTGGTTTTGTTTTATCTCCATTCTTCGTAAATGCTGACCTAAGTTTAGTGTTAGAAGAAAACATGACCGCTTCACTCCTTTTGATAAGACCATACTACAAATAAGACCTATGGCATGTTTACTTACTAGAATGAGAATGCAAGATATGTGTATCATTCCTATTCCTGACATATCCTGCATTTTCTAACACACAAGGAATTAAAAAGTAAGTGCGTCCCACTTTGAAATTATATTCAATACCCAATTTAACCAGCTATCCTTACCAAGGGGGGCTTGTTTATCCCCTATCCGGACAATTGGATATCCTTCCCATACTATTCTCTTATCGTTCTCATACCTTAAAAAGTAAGTAAACATGCCCCTAAATTGGAATGAACTCGGTCCATTTCATCTTCAACACTCCCAAGGCATGACATCCTGCTATCCTAGATATACAAGAATAACTCATTCTATACCATATAACAAAGAATAATGTGCACTTTGACATTAAGCAGAAAAGAATGAACATAGGTACTAGTTAATTCAACTTGGGCTTCTCAAATGTCAGAGTGAAAGTAATGGTTCCAATATAGCACCACCAAGAAATGAAAGAAGAAATCATATAGGCCCCGTTTGTTTCACCTTCTTAGGTAGGAGTGGACTTCCTAGTTTGGTATGACCAAGGACTAACTTAAATGAGACTAACCTGGACCCACCTAGACTCCGCGCCTCACTAAATCACACTAAGCAGTCCTGAGTAAAAGCTCGGTATTAAGCCGGACTAGAAAGAAAACAGCATACGAACGCAAATCAAACCCAGAAAACATAAAACCCAGTCCAGACTCCCTGATCGCAGACCCTTCCCCATCTCCCACCTTCGAGCCAATCACACATGACCCCCGCCCCCAACCATCCTGCACCGTTATCCCAACCCCCCTTTATGCTTCAAAGCTAGTCCAGTCCGAGATAGTCCGGTGCAAGAAATGCACCCATATGGTTAACGGCTCTCCTTTCCTACCCAATAGATCTCATAGGACTAGACCTTGCAGATCATACCAATTAGTACAAGTACCCCATTATTTGAAGACGAAAGTGGTCACTAGAAAAATAAGATCCAGATCAATTCATTGGTGGAAATTCATTAATGGTTTCTTTGATTGCTTGGTTTCTTCTGCCCATCATGAGTACAGACTACATATAAACATAAAAATTAAGCATACAGGATGACTACTGCCAAAAAAAAAGGTTTCACCAATAGCTGTTCAAGTGAAGTGATCACTCATAGGATATTAATTTATATTGGAGGTGGTAACTGACCAGAGGTTGCAAGTAATGTCTGTAAGAATTACTAGTATATCCTGCTCTGGCTATAGATGCGGATTTGCCTGCAGTTTGCAAAAGAAGCATGATATTGGGAAATGTTTTGAGAATGATCACAGAATAACATCAAAGTGAGTAGAAAATACGTTAGAAAAAACAGTTTGGCTTTTAACAAGGTGAGCTTCAAACAGGCATTAGCTAAATAAAATATTTTAGTACGTACCTCTGGAGAGCTGTTTCAGTATCAAAACTCCAATTCTTGATACTTGAGAAGCAAACATAATCGTCAGACCTCTTAGTAAACCCTAACTCCACCAAAGAAAGTTGAGGGACTTTAATCTGGAAAAACAAAAGGAGAGAATCAAATTCTGATTTTTCGTTTTTATCAAATGAAAACTTTTTTGTCAAATTATCTCCAGACTTAGAAGTATTCAAGTTCCAGGCAGGAAGAAAAGAGGATGTCCACATTTTAAGAGAAGTGTAAAATCTTCCCCCAACTACACTACCCCTGCAATATAGTTCAATAGTTCTAACCGGCCATCACTTTAGGTTTTCAAGGATCACCTCTGCAAAGGATCAGCCTTAACTTTAACTGAAATTGTTTATTAAATCACTAAACAAGTTGAGATTTGGCTAATTTTTTGCAAGGCTAATTGTCAAAAGAGGACCTAAAAAGCTGATGATTTCAAATTATTGGACTGGGAAGTCCACGCTCTTCATATTTTTGGACATCATCACCTGAACCTTGTTAATTGAAGTTGGGAAACTGCAAATGCTATTTACAATTCATAGTTTCACCAGGCACTAAAAGTCCAAAAACCAAAGGTAACTAATCAAACAAAAAATCAAATAAATAAATTAATGACATTCAGAGCCTAGGGATGAACATGAAACTTCTTTACTGTTATTTCTAGTGGTAGCCATAGCCATGAAAGCAATGAGAGAAGTGAAAAATTCCGCGAATCCATGAGAAATCAAAGACCTAACCAAATTGAAATTGAAATTCCCAGTAACGGATCCACTAGGACGAGGAGGAGGAATTTGAGTAATTGAAATAAACAGACTCAAATTTGTGTTGTGCAATTTGACTTTCTCTTATTCACATGCAATATTTGCATCGTCTCCAGAGTCAGAAGCATCCGCATCCACAAAATTCATTTATGCACTAGGACCAATAGAGATGCTTCAACACTCAATCATATTAACAACTGAAAAGTTCTGATTTGAACTTTATTGTTTCCAGAATGACCAAAAACTCAAAAAGCCCAAAATCATTCCAATTCTATACTAAAAGAATATAACTTGTTTAGATATTAAAGCAGCAACCACATACAGATTTGATACACAGCCGTAGACAGAGTAGGAAATGGATGAAAGTTCCACCCATCATCAACTTCTTCACAAAGTACAGTATAACATATCACTTTGATGAAGGATGAAACCACGAATCATTGATAAGCGAAACAACAACATATCTCAAACACCAACCGAAGACCAACCTTCAACTGAGTACTAACGACCAGATACACAGAATTTCTACAGTCAAATCTTTCTTTTTGGACAATGGACAGCCAGGGTACCCTATATACAATACTGAATGCTTTTTTCTTTCAATCTTCTTCCACATTCATACCAATTTACACTTGTGGACCCACTTGGAAGGAATGACTTCAAAGTTCAAATATAGGGAGTTGGTTAATAATAAAGGAGATGAAGGTTTAACGGATTTGTGGTAAATAGTTACATCAAATCCATTTGAAATGTATTATATCCATAATCCTTTCTTTAATATTACTACATCCTATTGACACCTAGTCTTCACAAGTTTCATTCGTATTTTTCCCATAAGACTGAACTTCCAAATAATGGTATCTTGCAAACACAAACAGAGCTCATGTAAGAGCACTTTGCAAAGTAACAGTTTGACTGTCATTGTTATATAAGTTATATTTTTAGGTAAGCTAGGGAGACTAAATTTGTAGACCAAATTTTGTAAACTAAATGACATGGAAGTTGATGAGTGGATTGTTACATACGTGTTGATTAACGTGCCTATTTCTTATTAGTGACACATCGTTTAGTTTGCAAATTTAGTCTCTCTAGCATTACCCTATATTTTTAGGTTCAAATTGTATTATCACGAAACAACCTCGAATAGAACTGTGATTCTATATTTACCGCTCTCACATTTTAAATTTAATTTAGCAGAAATTAAAATCTTACTCATTCACACAATGCCCATTTATTCTATCTTCCATCTAGAATGTGAGCTAGTTAGTAATTTTTCACACCACCAGTTAATACACTCTCCAACAATACACGAAGAATCAGCATTACATGTGGTTTTTGAGGTAAAAGTGTTCCAAGATTGAATGTTTAATGCAACAGAAAGTTGAACGAACAATAACACAAGGTAAACCTTTTACTCCATGAGTATGTCCCATGCGAAGAATTCAAAGTTAGCAAAATCATTACCACGTTATGGGTTGTTTGATGCCCCAAATTACATTGATTACTCTTAGAATTGATTTTGCTTTCTCAGTCACTGTGTTGTGTAAAATCATTACCATTACTGCAAAGTTGAATATTTATGTTTTTCCCTATTCGATTTAGGATTTATATAGCATGTTGGATGACCTGGTAAAGATACAATTACAAACATGTAAGTTAGGTTAACATTCCTAACACAGAGCTGCACATGATATGAATATGATTCATTAATTCTCAAATACATTAAGTCATTAACAGCTAAGTGAAGAGAGATTAAAATATGATCACACCAAAAGAGGGTATTTACCGCATACAGTCCATTGCATCTTCTCAAATCGCACAAAAGGTTCATGCATACATACAAAGATTTCAAATTCAAAAATCTTAACGAAATTCACCCCAAAAATAAAAAATAAAAAGACTTAACGATATAGCTGTTGAAAAAGCAAATCAATTTTTTCTTTCAAGATCTTACCCATAAAACCGAAGGCTGTGAAATTATTATCCACTGGAGCCTGGAGCAGGGAGGAAAATCAGTTTGGTGACTGAGAGAGGTAGCACAGAATTTATGTATCACCAGCACAACGAGGAAGATGAACAAGCAAGGGAGGCTTCGATGCCAAAATCAATAGTATGAAAAGCTTGAAAAAACAGTTATGTTCCTTCGGGGAACCGATGGGTCTGAAAAGCTGCACATCTGTTGGTGAAGAAGACTGGAGATTACTAGGCTGTGTTTTAGGATGGACATGGGCCCATCACGGCCCAATATGAAGGAAATGGGAATTTTTTTATTTATTTATGTATTGTTGAAAATGCTGTGGGTTAATGAATGCCCACAGTGATGTTGACAAACTGTGGTAAAAATTTTCAATGCCCAAACATTTGATGCAGACTTTGGGATGCAGAAGATCATATTTTTCAAAAGGGATGTATAAATTTCAATGTAAAGTTAATGCATCAGTATTGGAGTTGCTCTATAAATAGAGCACTCCGTATGCTTTCAGAAGATATAGAAAGAATACAGAGAAGAAAGAAAGATTAATACTTCAGTATCTATTCCCCTTCTTAAATTGTCATCTCTTTACGTTTTAGTTACAGTGTGACATTTTACAACTGCTTCGCTTTATTCACTAAAAGGTTATTTCTCTAACTGTTACATATTTATAACACGTTATCAGCACGAGTCCCTAAATATAACCACTTATCATTCTTCTTTGCCGAACGAAAGAAAGGAAAGAAAGAAAAAAAAAAGTTTCCTCTGAGGATTTTACTATTCATCTTCTTCCTCTGCCTCAACTGCGCGATATACCTTCGCGACGAACTGTTTGCTCCATGTCTGCTCTTAGTTCTTAACCTAACGGTTACTTATATATTTGATTTCTTGTTTGGTTTAGATATTGATTACTAACCCAGTATTTATTTATGTTAATTTTACTGCAATCCAAGATGGTGCGGTACAATCGCCCATCTTGAACTGCAAATTTAATCTTACTGCGATCCAAGATGGTGCGGTATCATTGCCTATCTTGGACTGCAGATTTAATTTTACTGCAAATTTTAGGTGGAGCGGTATAATCACCCACCCTACCCTGCATATTTAAATTTGCTTGCTGTTTAATTTTACTGCAATTTTAGGTGGAGCGGTATAATCGCCCATCCTGCTCCGCGTATTTAAATTTTCTGCTACTTGAGTGGTGCGGAATAATCGCCCATTCTATGTTATATTATTTCAATGAGAATGGTGCGGTACAATCGCCCTCCTCATTCATCTTGAAAATATCGAGCCAGAAGTTTCGAGTGCTTATCATTTTGGCCTGAAGATCAAAATGAAAAATTTGTAAGAACCAGAAGTTCTAACATTATATTCCTTCAGGAATACATATTATTGCAAGTTCTTACACATCTCATTTTTCTTTCAGAAAAGAAAATGGCGAACTTGGCAAAGCTTGATTATGTTGCCTTGGACATTACCGGGAAGAATTATCTGACCTGGGTACTGGATACCAAGATTCATCTGGAAGCAGGGAATCTTGGAGATACCATAAGGGAAGAAAACAACTCATCCTCTCAAGATCGGGTAAATGCCATGATCTTTATTCGCCGCCATCTTGATGAGGGACTAAAGAGCGAGTACTTAACGGTTGAAGATCCGTTAGCTCTTTGGAAGGCCTTGAGAAACAGATACAATCACCAGACAACAATGATTCTTCCTAGAGCTCGCTATGAATGGACTCACCTGAGGATCCAGGATTTCAAATCAGTGGCTGAGTACAATTCTGCGTTGTTCAGAATTACCTCTCAGATGAAGCTATGTGGGGATACTATCACTGAGGAAGATTTGCTGGAAAAGACTTTCAGCACATTTCATGCCTCTAACGTGCTCCTGCAGCAGCAGTATAGAGCGCGAGGCTTCACTAAGTACAATCAGCTGATATCTGTGCTCCTGGTAGCTGAATAGAACAATGAGCTCCTGATGAAAAACCATCATTCCCGACCCACTGGATCTGCACCATTCCCAGAAGTGAATGCTGCTTCCCTCGAAGTGAATGCCACATCCTCTGGTGCTGATAATCATAAACGAGGACGTGGCCACAAGCGAGGTCGGTGGAACAGGAAAGGCAAGAACCATGGTGGTCAGTGTTACAAACAGGTTCCAAGGCATAATTCAGGCCCAAGCTTAAAAAATGTGAATCGCCACAAAGGCAAGGCTCACATGAACAATGCTCCCAGAAACTCTGAATGAGCATGCTATAGATGTGGTGGAAATGGGCACTGGGCGCGTACTTGCCGTACCCCAAAACATTTAGTGGATCTGTATCAAGTCTCCCTCAAGGAAAAGGGTGTCGAGACCAATTTTCTCGACCAGGCTAAACCAATGGACATACCTGATCCAGTATCTGACTTATCAGGGCAATTGGACACAACCCACCTAGATGTCTCAGACTTCATTATGGAAAGGGGGAATGAAGTTTACCGGTCCGATTGAATAGTTTATGTTTGATGTATTGAACTTGTAGTTCAAAAACTTGCATTTCAAAATTCAATAAAAGTGGCAGTTGAATTTTCTGTTATAACATGCTTTTAACTGTGATTCCCTTACTCAGAAAGCATGGATAAGAATTATGGTCATTCTCAAAACAAGAGCAATGGCGGAGATATTTGTATTGCAGACAACGCAACCACGCATACAATACTTCGAGATCGAAAGTATTTCTCCAGCTTAATGCTCACAAGAATAGGGGTAACAACAATATCAGGATCTTCAGATGTGATTGAAGGCTCAGGGAAAGCCCAGATTATGTTACCAAATGGAACAATATTGTCCATACAGAATGCGTTGTACGCAACTCGATCTACTCGAAATTTATTGAGTTTCAAAGACATACGTTTAAATGGATGCCACATTGCAACGAAAAGTGCAGAAAATGTGGAGTATCTATGCATTACCTCCAATGATACCCAGAAGCGTATATTGGAGAAGTTGCGTGGTTTGTCGAGTGGATTATATTGTACATACATAAAGACAGTTGAATCACATACTGTCATGAACCAGAAGTTCATTGATTCAAAGGTCTACATGCTCTGGCATGACCGTCTGGGTCACCCAGGATCTACCATGTTGCGTAGAATCATTACCAACTCTAATGGACATCCATTATTGAGCAGACATACTGCTGTCTCAAATGATAACCCTTGCAAGGCTTGTTCTCAAGGGAAGTTGGTAATTAGACCATCACAACTAAAGGTTGATGCAGAATCCCCATCATTTCTGCAAAGAATTCAAGGGGATATTTGTGGGCCTATTCGACCATCTTGTGGACCATTTCGATATTTTATGGTTTTGGTTGATGCATCTACCCGATGGTCACATGTTTGTCTCTTATCTACTTGGAATGTAGCTTTTGCGAGACTTCTTGCTCAGATAATTAAGTTACGAGCACAGTTCCCAGATTATCCCATTAAGTTCAATCCGACTTGATAACGCTGGTGAATTTACGTCTTAAACCTTTGATGATTACTGCATGACATTGGGCATTGATGTTGAACACCCTGTTCCTCATGTCCATACTCAAAATGGTTCAGCAGAAGCATTGATCAAGCGGCTTCAGTTAATAGCTCGCACTCTGCTCATGAAAACAAAATTGCCAGTTTCTGTATGGGGACATGCAATTTTACATCCTGCATCATTGGTTCGGTTGAGACCTATAACCAACCACCAATACTCCTCAGTAAAACTCGTGTTTGGACATCAGCCAAACATTTCACATTTACGAGTTTTTGGTTGTGCTGTTTATGTGCCTATTGCACCACCACAGCGACCTAAAATGGGACCTCAGCGCAGACTGGGAATTTATGTGGGTTTTGATTCACATCTATCATTAGATATTTGGAACCCTTGACAGGTGATATGTTTACAACTCATTTTTCTGATTGTCACTTTGATGAGACAGTCTTCCCGTTGTTAGGGGGAGAAAAGACCGTTCCAGAAAAACAGAAAGAGCTGACATGGGTTGTTCCCACCTTGTCTCATTTTGATCCACGTAGCACTCAATGTGAAAATGAAGTGAAAAGGATCGTTCATCTTTAAGGTATTGCCAATCAAATGCCAGATGCATTTAATGATGCTATGAAAGTGACAAAATCACATATACCAGCTGCAAATGCACCTGGAAGAATTGATGTCCCTGTTGGACAAAATAAAGTGGCAGCGAATGATTCATCTGGTGCACGCCTGAAGTGTGGTAGACCCCCAGGTTCAAAAGATTCAGCCCCTCGAAAAAGAAAACGAGGGCACAACTGAATCCAAATGAAATCATTCAAGAAGAGAGAATGCATGACAAATCCACAATTCATGATTCTGTACTTCCAGAAAAAGAAAATGTCCTTGATGAGACACATGTCCCTGAAGAGACATAAGTACATGAAAGCAAAGAAATCTCCATAAATTATGCATGTACTAATGAGTTGTGGGATCGCAATGAGATAATCATTGACGATATGTTCGCATTCGTTGTAGCCACTGAAATCATATTAAGTGATGATATTGAGCCCCGCTCTGTTGATGAATTCAAACAGAGACATGATTGGCCTAAGTGGAAAGATGCAATCCAGGCAGAATTAAATTCCTTGGAAAGGCGAAGTGTTTTTGGACTAGTAGTCCAAACCCCGCCTGGTGTAAACCCTGTGGGTTACAAATGGGTATTCACAAGGAAACGCAATGAGAAAAACGAGATTGCAAGATATAAAGCACGACTCGTTGCACAAGGCTTTTCGCAAAGACCTGGAATTGATTATGAGGAGACATACTCTCTTGTAATGGACGCAATTACGTTCCGTTACTTGATAAGTTTAGTGGTTTCAGAGAAACTTGATATGCGACTTATGGATGTCATCATTGCGTATCTATATGGAAAATTAGATACTGACATATACATGAAAGTCCCAGAAGGACTTAAGTTGCCTGAAACAACTAAAAAACCACGAGGTATGCTCTCAATCAAATTAAGGCGATTCTTGTATGGGCTGAAACAATCTGGACGAATGTGGTATAATTGTCTCAGTGAGTATTTGATCAAAGAAGGGTATGCCAACAATGTCATTTGCCCTTGTGTGTTCATTAAAAAATCCAATTCTGGATTTGCTATAGTGGCAGTATATGTTGATGATATGAACCTAGTTGGAACCCCTGAAGAGCTCAATAAAACTGCTGAATATCTGAAAAGTGAGTTTGAAATGAAAGACCTTGGAAAAACAAAATTTTGTCTCGGCCTGCAGATCAAGCATTGTGCTAGTGGAATTTTAGTCCACCAATAAGCTTACATTGAAAAAATCCTGAAGCGATTTGGTATGGACAAGGCTTATCCACTCAGCACTCCAGTGGTCGTTCATTCTTTGGACATTAAGAAAGATCAATTCCGTCCAAAAAAAGATAATGAACTGGTCATTGGTCCAGAAGTACCATATTTGAGTGCAGTATGTGCTTTATTGTATTTAGCATAATGTACTAGACCAGATATAGCTTTTTCAGTCAACTTGTTAGCAAGGTATAGCTCTGCTCCAACAATTCGTCATTGGAAGGGAGTCAAAGATGTATTGCGATACCTTCGTGGAACAACAGACATGGGTCTCTTCTACTCAAAGAACTCCACAAATGACCAGGTCCTTGTTGGATATGCAGATGCTGGTTTTCTCTCTGATCCGCATAAAGCCCGCTCACAAACTGGATATGTGTTCAAGAATGGAGATACAACAATCTCATGGCGCTCAACAAAGCAAACATTAGTTGCTACATCTTCAAATCATTCAGAAATACTTGCTTTACATGAAGCAAGTCGTGAATGTTCTTGGTTAAGATCAATGATCCATCATATCCGGAATTCATGTGGTCTAACTTCGAAGACAGACAATCCAACTGTCATCCATGAAGATAATGCAGCATGTGTTGCCCAAATGAAGGAAGGATTAATCAAGGGCGATAAGACTAAACACATATCTCCAAAGTTTTTCAGTGCATATGAGCTTCAGAAGGCTAAAGTTATTGAAGTCAGACAAATCCGTTCCAATGAAAATCTGGCAGATTTGTTCACAAAGTCTCTACCAAAATGCACATTTCAAAAGTTAGTGCAAAGTATCGGATTACGTCGACTTACCAAACATCTGAATTTGGAGAATGCAGAATCAGGGAAGATCATGAAGGGTTTTCCAAGTGATGGTTTGAGGTAATTCACTGAAAAAATGGACGGAAATTGGCCGGAATGACCCGGCCGAACGGGTTGGGTGTATGCGAGTACGGGTTCAGAAAGAAACAAGGGTTTTGTTCCCTCATTTCCCTTCTTGCTCCTGTTTCTGATTGGTCATCTTCCTCTCTCCTTTCCTCATTTCTCTTCTCTCCTTCTCATCTTAGCCGTCCATTTCTTTCTTCCCTTCCATCCCAGCCATACACGTGGCTTCACAGATATTTGCTCCAGAAATCTGGAGCCTTCCAAATTAAATAAAATTACCAAAACATCCCTAACTTTAAACCTTAATATCTCCTTCGTTATAATTCCAAATCATGAACCGTTTGCGCCCACGCGTCCGTAGAGACGAGTACTATGAGGACATGCCAAGAAAACAATTCTTAGGTGACACGACACAACAGTCAACAAAGGTCAAAGCATTTACCTCGAAGGGCATTTTCATTAATTCACTTATTAAAATTATAAAAATCATAATTTTTAGAGACGGGTCGTCACAATCTTCCTCCTTAAGAAAATTTTGTCCCCGAAGTTTCAAATAACTTGTTAAATATAAAATTCTCAAAAATAGGAAAAGTATATCTATCTAAATACTTACACAAGGAAGAAATCAAGTTAGAGCGGCTGCATAAAAGAGAGTGCCATTCCGTCGCGATCGGATTGCAATTATTCCTCTTTCATGCCTCCAAGCTCATACCTTCTTCCTTCCTCGATAACATAATAGTATAACACCCATATAAATAGTAAAGTTAAGAACACCAATTACTACATAATAACATAAGGAAAAAAATATACATATAATAAAATATCAAAAATACATACATATATATAAAAAAGCACGATTCAAATTCTTGTATCAAGTTTAAAACCAAGAGTGGAAATAACTTACCCAAAATTTGCAATAGCAGAATTATTCATATAAATAGAATAACCTCATAGAAAAATGCTTGCACGAAAAATCAAAACTCAAAATGAAAATGGACCTCGCCAAACATTTGTCGTGTCACGAACTTCGAGAATAAGTCCGAATCATAGCTAACTAGTAAGAGCTGCCGTAGATAAGCCGTCTCGTCCACTAGCTTAGTGAAGACAACAATTAAGTCATCGATATTACAGTCTGCAGCCTGTAACGCCGATAACTCATCGTTGTCTCAATAAACTAGTGACAAGTTCCTAGGATGCCAAAATATCATTTTGCTCCTCATATGCGAATAAATCCAGATCGTCTGATTTATGCTTTGATCACGATACCATAATATCTCAGAATGCACCAATCTAGCTGCTAGAAGTGCTTCTATATCTGTGTACTGCCCAAATCATCAAGTCCTAGAATGACAAATCATTAAGTCCTAGAATGACGTAATAAAAAGATGAGTAGAGACAAACATATATCGTAAAATATTCCTTTCGTGATTATTCACTAACGTTATCCACCAAATCAAGGATATAACCTCTGAAATCCAGAATTAGAGAATCCATATCTTTATCGACATCATTCGAACGACAATTGCAGTCTCAATGGTATATGGAGAGTGACGCCAAAATTCCCAAGCTTTATACCTTCACTAATACTATGCTGAAAACTATTCAATCCTCAAAGCCACATGAAATTTCTTTTTGGTAAGTCTAGTAAACTCACGAGAAAATTGTACTCCAATAGTTCCTGCTAGCATCGATATAAAACTGGAGCATGCATCCGCCAAGTCAACTTATTGTGAATTACTCATTGATTGAGCGAGAAACCATGTCAAGAAGACTAAAAGAACACTCGAGAATCCGAGAACCAAAACAAGGTCGTCAAATTGAAAGTTCAAGATATCAAGATTGATTGTTTGCCATTACCCTACCAAAACAACTTTCGAGATATTCAATCACCAATGATAACAATCTATTCAATGGAGTATTTGACGGGTGATTGAAGGATCAATGATCACAACTAAATTTCAACGTCTAAATAATAGTTTTGAACAATTTACCTATCTCAAAAATTATACGAACTACAATAGAATAGACATGTACCCAAGGTTGACTAAAATATCTTCTCAGCATAAAGGAATGAATATAGAGTCATGATCAGAAAAGATGTTGACCAAAATGCAAAAAAACCCGATAAATTCAAGAATAGATAATTTTACCAAGTGGTAAACTGTAGTCCCTCAGGACCAATGAAAAATGGGTTAACTTGTCAAATTGATCTATGAACATCAAGACATCATCACAATCTCCGCATGTACCGAATACCTCGTACTAGAAGCTTTGGTGATATTTCCCATTTGTATTTGGATATGGAAAGTAATTATAACCCATTCAAATGATTTCTTAATGGGTTAGAGGTAACGTCACATCGATACTCGAAAATTTCAACTAGGATGGAATGAGGAAGACTGAAAATGCTTAGGGTAGAAACAACTTTTACTACGGTGCTCAATAGTTACGTTTGCACAACCAGGACAATATATGATAGTGCAATCATAGGCTTTGATTTAATTCTGCTAATGCTACTGTCAGAAACTTAGCTCTTTCCAAAAGTAAGTAAAATTAAGAAGTTCTAAGGTTAATTAAGGTTTTGGACATATTTTTCCACAGAGGAGTACCAATCAGTTTTCAAATGAAAATGACAATTGTTGACTCTAAGTCACATATATGATGGTTCATCTTTAACAGTTCCACCGCTAGGAAACATAAGCGTTACTTTATCACGATGCATCTACATAGCCAAAACCTCCGAATAAAACATCATCGTGGATTTCGAAATTCTCAATGTTATAGGAAAAATGTAAGAATCATATTTGGAGAAAAGACAACACTTAAGATGTCGAAAATTTTATTCATAACCCACATCCCACACTAAACCAACTTCTTTGGTCACAAAGTGATGAAGAACACTATAGTAAAAAAAAAATCGCTAACCAATAGTCGATAACCTCGACAAGACTATGAATATCTCAAATCTCACTTGAGAATTTCAACCTTCATCCTCAAAACTCTTTTTGGAATGAGAAAAGAATATCGTCTGTGAAGATCACACCTCCCAAGATAAGTACCAATCTAAACAAAACTGATGTTTGAGGAACAATAAAGAACTAAAGAAGAAAGAAGAAACAATAAAGAACTAAAGAAATTTAAAACTTATTTGTTGAATACAGTTTGAATTTGGGATGACAATTAAAATGTATGAGATTTCAACAAGAAAAAAAGGAATAGCTCTGGAACCTGACAACACTGTTAAAGAGTTTATAATGAAAATTGAACAATTTCTATTCAAAGAAAGGTGAAATATTGCTTTGATTTAAATGCTATTAATTTGTGTTAGGGAAATAAGTAAATTACTAAAGTTAATTGTGAGATGAGCCACTGTAGTTATGTTTGAAGCTTTTGGAAAGCAGGACTTCAACTCTTCAAGTAAAAGAAACATGCATAATTCCCTAATATATATAAGTCAAGATGGGCCTAGGCATTCCCTGGTCCCTTACTCCCTCTGCTAGTGAGCAACCACCTCCATCTGCATCTCCTAATATATATAACGGCTAGCTGAAGTCACGCTGACATCAGCAACTGGCCTTTGGTTTCAAACATTTGGCTCGGCCTGGGGCTGGTTGGCTAGGTTGGGCCAGCCGGTTGGCATTTTTCTCCTTCTTTTGGCCCGGTAGGGCCCACGAGCCCTTTGGCCTAGCCCTCAATTGGAGACGGTTTGCATGTCAATTAGAGCTATTTTCGGCCTTATGACCATCTGGTCAGATCAGTTGGAGATGACCTTAGGTTTCAAGTTTGAGATTATGTTACTTTTTTTTTTTTCAACAAATAAGGCTAAGTTTCACACTAGATCTGATTCAAATTCGCCTTTGGCGATAATTAAACTTAAGATCTCCCACTTACAAGTGAAGTGGAATACCACTAGACCCGAGATGTTACCAAAAGTTTTGAACAAACGATAGTATTCACACTAAGGGGGTGGGGGAGTAGGCTAAGCTTTACAATCAGCTTGCCAGAATAATGTGGTTCAACTTCGCCCTTGCAAGAATCAAACCTAAGACCTTTTGCTTACAAGTGACGAGGAATACCACTAAACCGTAGTACTAAGTAACATGTTACTAAAAGTTTTATAATGCACGGGGGTGCGACTGCGAATTTAGGAACTTTATTTTCTTTTCTCCCTTGTGGAAACGATATATTTACATTATATGGAGGATGAATAAATTAAACATAGGTGTGGGGGGTGTGCAAAAGGTGCAGTGACATAAAATCTTGAATTTTTTAGGGGCTCCAAACAAAATTATCTTCTTATATATTACGTATAAGTATAAATTTTCTAATAAAAAACTTTTTAATTGAGAAGAAAAATTATCATCATATGATTTTATCTATATTATTATATTACAATTGACTAAGTATAGCTTATAATTAATACTAGCATATGGGCACACACAAAGTGTGTGAGGAATTTTTTTATTTTTGTTTTTGAAATAGAAGGAAAGAGGAAGAGAGTGATATAGAATGTGGGAGTGAGAAGTTTTTTTTTTATTAATTAGAGATATGTTAGGATTACATGTAGGTGAGGCTTTGAAAAAAAAAACAGCAAAATTTAGTTATGTGAAATTACATTTCTGCCCCATATCTCTTATTCATGTTCTGTTTTAATTAGATGGTTAAACTGGTAATTTCAAAGGGTTTTGGTTGACAATGAGTGTTTTATTAATTAGTAGAGATATTAATTTTCCCTTTTTTTTTCTAGCAATAAAAAACCTTGTGTATTACCTTCTTCCAAACTAACTTGTGTATTACTTTTTTTCACAAACATAAACGTATTTTCATATCTCTCTTTTAGTCGCGTTCCATGTTTTCATGGATGAACCCTAAATCATGATTTCATGGCAATTGGATTTTTTTTTTCAATTAGTAAGAGTGAGATTGTGACATCCCTTCCTGAAATTTAATGTATTTTATTCCCGGTACCAATGAAATTCCTAAAATATCCTTGAGATGCCATGTGAGCCTTCCACGTGGACCTCTATTTTTCCTTCACTTTTCCACTTTTATTTTACTATATCCAAATAATACTCATTTTTACGAGCACTTGGCAACAGACGGAATTCAATTCGGATGTTTCAAATTAAAGTAATTTCTTGCAGATTGTTGCACTCCATGGGAACATGAAAGAAATTTTGTCATGCAAGTGGCCCATTAAAATAATATTTATTTTGAGTTTTGAAAAGGGATGTGCTATCCACACACTTTTTTTTTTACTTCTCACAACCTCTTGTTAATTTCTGTCTTTTGATCATCTACAATTCATCCGATCCAACCCCGAAACTGAAAAGGGTGTGTGAGAAGTGAAAATGGGTGTGTGAATATCACACCCCTTTTGAAAAACCACACATCACCATCATTTTTTTTTGGCCAGTTCCCTCACATCTCTCAAGCTCTCTCACGCCTCACTCCCTCTCTTTTTCCCCATTTCCAGCTCTCTCTCTAAGACCATCTCTAATATATGGGATAAAACTTAAAATACAAGCTTTAAAACCCCCCAAGCCATCTCCATCCATGGGTTAAAACAAGCCATGTGGAGAAAATATATCTTTGGGCTAGATCCTCCCAAGATTTAAGCATGGCTTAAATTATTCTAGACCCACCAAACTGTCATATTTCAAACTTTTTTTTTGTTTTTCACTTATAATCTAACGGCTATGATTAAATCTAACGTTTAAAATCATTTAAGAAATTATTTAAATCAAACTTCACTTAAAACTTTATAAATACCTATATATTTGTATTATTTTTAATTACTTATCGGAATTTAAATATTTTTAGAATATAATGTTCATAAAAATAAATTTGGATAATCTACATAAATTTTATTTTCAAAAAGTTACCGAAAAAATAAACTTAGGCTAAAATCATTGTTTAATAATTTTGGACTAAAATTTTAAGCCATAAGGGTTGGAGGAGAAAAACAGTTTTTGGGTTATGAGTTAAAATTTTCTGGCTTAAAATATAAGAATTAAAACCCCCCCAAACCATCTCCAACAATTGGGCTAAAATAAGCTATGGGGATAAAATACATATTGGGCTATATTCCTCTCAGGATTGAAGCATGGCTTAAATTATTCTGAACCCACGAAACTGTCATATTTCAAACAATTTTTTTTTTTACTTATAATCTAACGGTTATGATCAAAGAGACGGTCCAAAATTAAATCTAACGTCTAAAATAATTTAAGAAAATAGTTTAAATCAAATTTAACTTAGACCATCTCCAACCCTTGGGGATAAAGCTTAAAAACTGCTTTTCTCCTCCAACCCTTATGGCTTAAAAATTTAAGCCCTAGATTCTTAAATAATTATTAGCCTAACTTTTTTTTGGGTAACTTTTTGAAAATAAAATATATGTAGATTATCCTAATTTATTTTTATGAAAATTTTAATCTAAAGATATTTAAATTCCGATAAGTAATAATCATACAAATATATAGGTATTTATAAAGTTTTAAGTTAAATCTGATTTAAATAATTTTAGATGTTAGATTTATTTTTGGGCCGTCAAATCTTTTCATTACCATTAGATTTGATCTCATTTGATCATAGCCATTAGATTATAAGTAAAAAACAAAAAAATGTTTGAAATATGACAGTTTGATGGGTCCATAATAATTTTAAGCCAGACTTAAATCCTGAGGGAATAAATACCTATGTATTTGTATTTTTAATTACTTATCGAAATTTAAATATTTTTGGATTAAAATGTTCATAAAAATAAATTAGGATAATCTACATAAATTTTATTTTCAAATATCTAAAAATATTTGTAAAAATAAATTAAGATAATCTACATAAATTTATTTTTCAAAAAAGTTACTGAAACAAATTATGCTAAAATCATTATTTAATCATTTCGGGCTAAAATTTTAAGCCATAAGGGTTATAGGAGAAAAACAGTTTATGGGTTATGACTTAAAACTATCTGGCTTAAATTTTTTAAGCTTTATCCCCAAGGGTTGAAGATGGTCTAAGACCATCTCCAACTCATGGGATAAAACTTAAAATATAAGCTTTAAAACCCCCTCGAACCATATATAACCATTGGGCTAAAATAAGCCTTGGGGAGAAAATATATCTATGAGTTAGATTCCTCCCAGGATTTAAGTCTTGCTTACAATGTTTAGATTATAATCTTCATAAAAATAAATTAGGATAGTCTATATAAATTTTATTTTCAAAAAAGTTACCCAAAAAAAAGGCTAAAATTATTATTTAATAATCTTGGGCTAAACTTTTAAGCCATAAGGGTTGGAAGAGAATAGCAGTTTATGAATTTGGCTTAAAATTTTCTGGCTTAAATTTTTAAGCTTTATCCCCAAGGGTTAGAAATGGTCTAACAATTCACTCAACCATAATTGTCGTCATTACTCTCACACACTCTCTCCCACATTAACCCTCATGTCACTCTTTCTCCTTCCACTAAATTCACTCAACCTCACAACTCTTAACTCTCTCCCACGCCTCACAAACTCTCTCTCTCCCATAACTTTATCTTCATTCTCTCCCTCTCGGTGACCCGCCAAAACACCACTAAACCAACGCCACACCATCTCTTATCACCACCAACACTTCCAAAACTCTCCCAAAAATTACCTAGGACGCTCTACAACTCATTCAAAATCTCATTGTCGTGCCTAGCTTGAGGAATATACGATGTTTTTGTTTTGTATCTCAATGGAACCTGACAGTTCAAACCATCTCCATCTTGGTAAGCTTCGATTTCTTCACCTTGTGAGCTTTCCTCAAGTTGTTCAAACGATTCCTTGACATGCATGTGGCTTTTGGACATATCATTTAGCTTTTTCCTTATGCACCATGTTTTCCGACGAGTTGTAGGATTTTTCCAAGCTAACCCCAACCAAATCTTATTGGTTTGGTCAAGTTTGCAGGTGTAGAACGACTATTTATAACCCCTAGGCCACGGGTTTGAGCTTGCACGCTCGAATCCACTTTGAAATCGACGAAAAATGAGGACTCCAACTCGGGCCGTCACTTTTTGGTCATTTTTCGACGAGCATGGACCAACTTTTGGCTTTAATTCCTTTTATCCTAAGCTTCGTTTTGATATATTATGGTCAAAATCTGTTGTGAAATGGCTCTGAACGGAGCATTTGAATTTCTTCCTAAATTTCCGGTGAAAATTCCGTTTTTGTGCAAAGAAATTAAGTTTATTGCATTAATTATTAGTCTAATGACTAGTGTACCTACTACATGTTATTATTATGATATTTTTAGGAAACTATATACTTATTTTACGGCGAGAGGTTACACTTTTCATAAAGGTTTTACAAAATTTTATTTTCAGGCCCACTCACCCTTGTTTTTCGCCCATCCAGGATTTTAGTGACAGAGATTTTGTGACGACGAGGACTACTGGTAAAAGTTGTCGTGCATGAAGACTTTTCCTTTCGGTATAGATGTCATTACTATTATTACTGCAATTTACTTATGCTCTGTACATCAATTGTATGAAATGTGTTGGTCCCGCTCACATACGCACTCTAGAATTAGTTTCTTTAGGTTTAAATTAGTAGCACTTTCCACATCACCATCACTTCATGGCTTCGTCACCTTTATGGTGTTAGCCAGCACAACTCAATTCGGGTGCCTAGGTGGATATTCCAGATCGTGATGTGTTAGAGATGTTGATTTCAATTGTCCAAAAAAAATTGTTTAAATAAAAAGAGCCTTTTTATTAAATTCACACATAACCTTCAAAATGTTAAAGACCCTGAAATTAATTAATCATTAGTTCTAACTCTGTTTACTTTTCCATCTCTTTTGCTTACATGACAGGCACATAGGACCTACACTTGTTATAATTTGATGCCATGTGAATTAAAAAATTAGGATAAATTATATTTCACTCTCTATGTTTGGGTTGATTTTAAAATGGGTAACGAAGTTTTTTTTTTTTTTTTTTTTTTTTTTCAAATTGCCCCTAAAGTTTTGTCATTATTATTATTTTTTTTTTGGAAACTGTTTTGTTTTGTCATTATTTAAATATTCATAAATCATCTGCAAGTGGTCCTTTACCATAGGTCCACAGTGGTGGAAAGGTGTTAAATCCTCGCATGATGACATGGGTTCAATGTGACGACCCGTCCCTAATTTTCTACGTAATTTCTCCCTGAATATGTAAATTATTGTTTATGCCCTTGTTGGCAAGTGATGTGGACGTATTTATTTGCTCTTAAGTTAGTATTCTCACTATCGTAATTAATTTGTACTCGTTGTTACGAGCGTGCTTTAATTTTATCAGTGTTAGAAACACTGTTCTAGATAGATTTCCTTATTACTTTTACTGTGGGATGTCTGAAAACCTTATCCCTTCTCCTTTTTAAATTGTACTTGTGTCCCCTTTCACTCACAACCAATCATTTTTCCTAATTTCCCTCACCAATCAGATCATCTCCCACACTCTCTCTGCCTAATCAGAAACCACTCAACCTCTCTCTCCCTCTCTCTCTCTCTCTCTCTCTCTCTCTCTCTCTCTCTCTCTTTTCTTTCTCCCCGTAAGCTCTCTTTCGCTCTTTTCTTTTTGCAAGAGCAATGACCTTTACCAATCATCACAGATCGACCTTGAAAATACCACCATCGTGATCCTCCTGACTTCACAATCACAACCATACCAACCGTTTTTCAATTTGACGAGTTTTGACCCATTGACTCGGAAGCTCCGACTTGGTGATTTTTGTGTCGACGTGATCACGGCTGAGTTACCAAGTTTTGAAGATTGTGGAAGCATCCACGCAACTCCCTAAGGTCCCTATACTAGTTTTGGTGAAGCGTTGACATTGAAGCAAGCACGTTCAAGGAGTTGACTTTTTGGTCGAGAACTTCGAGCCGTTTTCAGACCATTTTCTGTCTACTTTTGGAAGGTATAATGTTGTTCTACTCTTCTTAAGCTTCAAATCCATATAAAGTTTGCTAAAAATGGTTGAGAAATGAAGAAGATATGAAGTTTTGAAAATTTTCCAATTTCTGGCGAAGCCAGACGGCGGCCGGCGGAAACCCGCGAACCGACCGGAGAAGGCGAGAGAATATTCCATCAAAGTTGACAGAATATTCTGACGGCGTCAGGTAATGCCATTAGTTAAAGTTAACGAAATATTCCTGACGTCTGTTAAGGTTTGGCCGCGCATGGTGGCGCGTCTGGCCGTGCCCTAGCCGGCGAGTGGGGGCACGTTAGGGCGTCGTTTTACTTTCTGAAAATTTGTGTAGGTCCGTGACGTCGAGTTGATCAATTTCGTATATTCAAACTTTCTGTTTGAGCAAATTATGGGAAGTTTTTCCTAGTTTTTCCATATATGTCCTATTAATTAATTATAAATAGTTGTTCCGCATATAGGGGAAACTTACCCTGAGGACGTACATGGACAAGCGAGACTAGGGGGTTACGACCCTACGACATACCAGTGAGTGGGCATTTTGTTTTTGTATATTACATATATTTCTCATAGTTTCCATAAATGTTTTAAATGGTTTATTGCATTACTATCAAAATATGATTGAGTTTTATGCATCATCATGGCATATCCATATGCATATTATTACATATAATCATTGTGAATGGTATGAAATGCTAAAGTGAACGCTGGACGTGCAGGTAAGTCCAGGTAAAGTTATGTTGTGAATTGAAATGATTGAATCACTATGGCATGTTTTTGCATATAGAATGCTTATCATTGCTACACCCCAGTGTTAGTGCTTCCGCCCAGGACCAGGGCTAGTCCTTCACGTGTATGTTCACCTCCCGCACCGTACGCTCGCCTTGGATCCAAGTAGGTGCTAGTCTTATCGTACATGTCACATTAGGTGACTCCGACTAGTAGGTGACCAGAGCATAGCACTATTCTTCACGTGATTGTAGCACTAGAGCGATTATTATTACACCTAGTCCTATCGTACATGTCACATTAGGTGACTCTGACTTGTGTGTTAGCATATGACTGATGAGTCATAGGTGCAGTCGTACAGGTCACATTAGGTGACTCTGATTGACATGTTAGTATAGATTACAACATATAATCATATCTATATTGTTGTTTAGAATAACTGCCGTGGCATAATATCTGCTGTGGCATACTTCAGGACTTATATTTGACATGCATTTGATTTTCATACTTATATGTAGTATGATTTTCTGGAAACTATACTTGTTTTACAGTGAGAGGTTAATATGATTGAAAAATAAATGGATTTTATAAACCTTTATTCTTGTGCCCACTTACCCTTCTGTTTTTCGCCCTTCCAGGTCCTAGTTAGCTGATTTATCTCTTTGGCATGCGAGGAATAGCTGGTGGTTCTGAAATATCTCCATCTTAACGTAGGAACTTATCTCTAATTGTGTAATAAGTACTTCTCTTGTTCGACTACTTTACCATTATGTTATCTCTGAGTTTCGGTTTTAATTTATTCACAATTTTCTTTCATCACTTGCACTTTGGTTACGTCACTTTCACGTGACGGCCAGCACGCCTTGATTTCGGTATGGGTGTGTCATTCAGACATTGTCGGTGACTATTCTAACATCTAATCTAACAAAATCTATTGTTGACAAAAACAAAAGTATTCATAAATCATCTTTACAGAAATTCACCAAATAAAGAACATTTAAGATCTAATTATGATAACAAAATATGAATAAACATAATGTTATCTACATACTATCAAAATGTTCGAGTCAATAATCAAATAGATAAACGATTTTGAATTTGGGTGAATATTTGTAAGAATGAAATTTAAATGAAGACATAACAAATAAACAGTTAAAGTCATGAGAATACATTGCCTATTGGCTCACACGAGTGATTCATACAAACTTATTAACTAGTTAGTGTTTGAGCACTGCTTTATTTTTTTTATACATCGATATATTTACATGAAGGGGTGAGAGAGAATAAATTGGTATCAAACTTGTAATTCATGAGATTTAAACCTAAGACCCCTTACTTATAAATGAGTAATACCATTAGACCGTATTATTACAAATAAACAAATAATTAAATTAATGTTACTATTGCATACAAATTAAGTGGTCCATCATAATCATATTATATACAAATTAAATTAATTACAAATAGAAACAAAGAATTGACTACTAAATATTAAGGGGAAAAAATCAATAGTAGTAAAACTTCTCTAAAGTTGTACACTTGGTACCAAACTATTCTATAATTTTTGGAAGGTTATTACTTAATAGAGGTGTCGTTAAAATTATTATTGATTGACTTATTTATCTTTAATGAATGTTGTACTTTTTAAATAGGATTACTTGGGTCATGTATTTTATTTCTTACATATTTTGTACTCATTGACATTATAATTATGTGGAGGCGTGTTTTCTTAAGATGACAAAAAAAAAAAAAATATAACTACTTACAATATGGAGTTTCTTCCAATATATAACTAAAAATATTATTGTACTAAAAAAAAATTATTTATTGGTTTATTTATGCTTAATAAATGTTTTATTTCTTAAATAGGATTCATTGGGCGCCAAGTATTTTATTCCTTACGTATTTTTTGTACTCATTGACAATTATAACTGTCACATCCCGACCCGGGGTCCACCACATCCCCGACCCGCTCCACCACCGTAGCACGATATTGTCCGCTTTGGGCCCCGACTACGCCCTCACGGTTTTGTTTCTGGGAACTCACACGAGAACTTCCCAGTGGGTCACCTGTGGAGCCAAAAATAATCACAAGGTGACACGTGGATATTTTGGCAAAAAAGGACCAAACTACCCCTGAGGTACACCGGGATTTCTACGCGCGAGCAGCAGACAATCATCTTTCAACAAAGTCCATCTCATCAAATCCCTTTTTTGCAAGGTAACCTCTAAAATAATATTAATTGGTAAATTAATGGATTAATTACCCAATAAATCCATTAAATACCAATTAAATTATACAAATTAACCTATAAATTGTTAAAGGGCCGGCCACTTCCCTTTCTCCCTAGGTTTTCACACTTTTTCTCCATTTTATTACCCCATTTATACAAATAAATAATTTTGTAACCTCCCATTTACTTCTTTCATACTTAATTAGCCAATAAATTGGCTAATTAAGCCAAAACCATAACCACAAAATCCCTTAAAAAACGGGCCATATTTTGAGGGAAGAGGGAGAAGCCTAATCCTATAAATAGGCACCCATTCTCACCAAAAAACCAATTCCAATTCTCTTGCAAAGAATCCCAAAATTCTCTAAACACTCTTTCTCTCTAAATTCTAACTTTGGCATCGGAGGTTCTTCGGCCAAAGCCCCCCCCCCCCCCAATCATCAGGGCGCGTGAGGCTCTTGGCCTTGACCTAAGGTGTTACTTGTTTTGTAGGTGCAAAATTGTCCAAGATCAAGGAGGAGAAAATTTGCATCCACAAATTGGTGCTTTCATTGAGAGAAAGAAATCCACACTCGTAGAAGACTCTCGCATAAAAAGGTTTTTTCTCTATTTTCTAGTTCACTTGTATTTTTTCATACGTTCTTATTATTAGAATTTTTTATTTTGCAAAGATTCTTTGATAAAACGTAAAAAGAAAAAAGAAAAAGAAAAAAATACAATGGCTAGAAATTTAGAAAATTCCACGAGTGAAAATTCAAATATTCAAGAAATGGGACCGCGGCGATCCACGAGGTTGAATGTGACAATAAGTGGAGCGGCACCACCACCACGAGTTTCCACCACGGGAACCACCGCGGTGGCTACCACGGTAGCCCACCACGGCGAGGTCCATGGAGCCATCACCACTGCCCGAGCCGTGCCATCCAAGGTCACGGCCCAAGCCATGTTATTCCAAGCCCAACGCGAGCCCAGTGCGTTGCCTATCGGAGCCCAAGCCTCGCACCCACGTGTGCCATACGCTAAGCAGCCCACTCCCGTGGCCCAGCCTGCTCCCGCCGAGCAGCCCACATTCGTGGTCCAGCCTGCTCTCGCTGAGCAGCCTACTCTCGTGGCCCAGCTTGCTCCCGCCGAGCAGCCTACTCCCGTGGTCCAGCCTGCTCCCGCCGAGCAACCCACATTCGTGGTCCAGCCTGCTCCCGCCAAGCAGCCCACTCTCGTGGCCAAGCCTGCTCTCGCCGAGCAGCTCACTCCCGTGGTCCATCATGCTCCCGCCGAGCAGCCCATTCCCGTGGCCCAGCCTACTCTCGTGGCCCGTCCTACCCCTGTGGTCTTTCAAGCAGCCTAAGGCGGTCCAAGACTATCTCAGCCATCCGGACCCACCATCGAGCCGGGAGCATTCTCACCATATTTCTTCTCGGATTTGGCATTTTCCAACTCAAATTCAGCGCCCGGAGTCTACCACTATTCCACTGCTTAAGGAGGCATATTCCTTCCAAGCTCTTCCAATCCAAATGGCGAACAACACTTGTCTCGACAAGTCATAGAGTTGACGAGAGCCCTAGCACAACAGACGACCTTGGTAAACCAGCTCTTGCAGCGCACCAAGATGCAATGTGTCCCAAACGAGGTGTCCCGAAGAAGGACAAGGGCAGACGAAGAACCTCTCCAGCAGCGTCCCGGCAAGCAGCCACTTGACCAGCCCCGAACCGAGCGTTTGGGCAGAGTACACTCCCGATTGGGCCCTCGAGATAGCGTATACTCCCGTCTTAGCACGCAGAGGAGCGTGCACTCTGGACTAGGCCCACGGACGAGCATGCACTCACGGTTGGGGCCACACTCCGATAATCAACATGAGCAGACTTCCAAGCGAAGTGTTCATTCGCGGCTAGGTCCGCAAGGAGTATCCTCCACATCACGTCGGAGTATGCAGCACGACGGACGGAGAGAAGCAGTCACTCGATCCGGCTCAAGTTCAACCAGCAGCCTGCGAAATCCCTCGCCTGCTAGGAATCCGCCACATGCACCGCTACCGCGGCATAGACGAGCCCAACACATAGAAAAGCAGCCTAGACCAATAGGTCAAAACTGGGGGCAGCCGAGAGCTCCACTACCCCAACAAAGGTAAATTCAGGAAGAAGTAGAGAGAATCTTGACCAAGCGATTGGGTGATTTCCAACGCAACGAGGTCACCGACGAGGCACTACGACGGGATATGACCAACATAAGCAGGTCACCATTCACGGACAAGATCGAGCAGGCAGAGCCTCCACACGAGTTTAGCATGCCACATTTCACATCCTTCAAAAGAGATGGAGACCCGGAGAGACACTTAAAGCACTACCGAAATGCAATGATCCTCTATCGAAACAATGACGATCTCATGTGCAAGATATTCGCCACTACTCTACAAGGCGAGGCGCAAGATTGGTTCTACACCCTGCCGCCACAATCTATCCGGAGTTTCGACGAACTTTCTTTGGTTTTCATCAAAGAATATTCATCCTACCGCTCGATCAAGAAGAAGTCTGACCACTTGTTCAACATCAAGAAGAACCCAAAAGAGTCGCTTCGCGACTATGTGAAGAGGTTCAAAGCAGAGAAGGCAAGGATAGTCGGATGCAATGACTCGATAGCTAGAGCAGCTTTCCAAAAAGGACTTCCAGCAGACCACCCACTGTTCGGAAAATTGATCATGAAAGAAGATCTGACTCTGGCAGACTCTTTCGCTCTAGCAGAAAAGCACGCACTTTGGGATGAGGCTTGCTGATCCAGATTCAAGGACCGGAAGCAATGGAGGACCTATTCTCATGTTTGACGGTATCTGAAGCAGTAATAAACTCTACCATCATACGAGAAGAGTTGGGGGCCCGACTACCTGTATTCCATAGTTCAAAAGCTCTCCTCGATGCTATAAAAAAATAAATAAATAAATAAATTAGTTGTTGCAACTCGAAAGCTCAAGTTTTACCTTCAGTCACACGCGGTCATCATCATGATGCACTATTCCGCCCAATCCAAACGCGCGATGATAAAGGCACACGAACACTAGAAGGACATAATCGGAAGCAATTTTTGTCTTCATCGTCCCGAAAGATTCTACATAAGAGCAACATGTACTGGCAGTTGAGCACCACCTCCTACTACGCGACACACGGCCCTAGCCGACCTTTGCTCCATAATTCAACTTTAGAGTTGTCCAATACTGGCAGTTGAGCATTTCCTGCTACGTATAACATGGCACCAGCTCTATGGCTCCCTACCGCGCCTTCACGCCTAGCCTAGGCAACACAATAGAGAGGCCCAACGACGCCCCGGAGGCAGCCGAGCCCACCTTAGCCGCACTTGCTCCCTCAATAAAGGTTTCTGGCATTTGCATGTCGACGACTCATCCAACTACAAAGGCTTGGGAGCAAGCGTGGTCCTTGCCACTCCAGACGGTTCAATGCTCGAGCAGGCGATCGCCTTAGGCTTCAAAGCATCCAACATCAAAGCAAAGTACAAGGCCCTACTAGCAGGCCTCCGGATAACAAAAGACTTGGCGGTGAAAAAGCTTGCAATTCATTCCGATTCCCAGCTAATCATCAACCAAACTACTGGGGAGTACACGGCAAAACATCCAAGGATGACATAATACCTAGAGAAGGTACGCAAGCAACTTGAGGCATTTCAGACCTACACTCTCACTCAAGTTCCGAGGGCAGACAATGCCCACGCAAATGCGCTAGCTGGCTTAGGCTCCACCTTTGACCATCAACTCAAACGCTCTATTCCGGTAGAGTATCTAGACATGCCGAGCATAGAAACGAAGCCATCAGTTGAAGTGTCACAGAGTCTAGAAAGCTCCAAATAAGGGCAGCACGCTACTATACGTGGAATGACATTCTCATCCGAAGATCCTACACCGGACCACATCTCTGCTGCCTAACGCCTCCCGATGACTTGAAGGTTTTAAGCTCAATCCATGAATGCATTTGTGGAAACCACTCCGGAGGTCGATCCTTAGCACATGAGGCTCTTAAACGCAAGCTACTACTAGCCTACCATGCACCAAGATGCTAAGGAAATAATACAAAAGTACGACCGCTACGACCGCTGCCAACACTACAAGCCGGTACCAGCACTGCTAACCAGCGAGCTACATCCATATACGAGTCATTGACCATTCATGCAGTGAGCAATCGACCTGGTAGGACCTATATCACCTACTACTGGGGGCAAAGGCATGATGATCATGGCAACCGACTACTTCACCAAATGGGTAGAAGCAGAGCCCATGACAACCACGACTCAGACGAACATAGAGCGATTCGTATGAGGGAACATCATTTGTTGATGTGGCATCCCTCAGTCCATCGCCACCGACAATGGCCCGCAATTCGTGGGCAAAGATTTGGCGAACTTCTTTCAAAGATATAGCATCAAGCAGCACATGTCCACGCCGAGATATCCTCAAAGCAATGGGCAGGTCGAAGCATCCAACAAGAAGATCCTCGACTGCCTCAAGAAATCCTTCACCAACAAGAAGGGAAAATGGCCAGACGAACTCCCCGGATGTCTATGGGCATATCGCACCACCAAAAGATGAGCAACCGGTGAAACTCCTTTCTCTTTGGCATTTGGCTCATAAGCAATCATTCATCCCAATGTCATCAATCCAAGTGACATCGCTCTACTACCAAGCATTGAGCAGAACAATAAGGAGATGGCCACAAGCTTAGATCTAGCAGAGGAGAAGCGCGAGCAGATCATCACCCACATCGCAGCCTACCAATAACAGCTCATCTCCAGCTAAAACAAAAGGGCCAAGGTCCGGCAATTCTAGCCTGAAGATCTAGTCCTAAGAAAAACCTTCATCATTACCCACAGAGAAAGCTCCAAAAGATGGATCATATCTGGGAAGGTCTGTACAAGATCAGCAGAGTAGGCAGCAAGAGTAATTACACCCTCGCCACCGTGAAACAACAAAAAGATAAAAAAGCAGTGGAACGCCTACAATCTGAGGAAGTACCATGTGTGACCTCCCGCTACATCAAAAGCCCGAAGACTCAAGCAGCTCGATGGGCACCACTTCACAAGCCGAGGACTATCCAGTTGTTATGCAGTTCCTACTTTACAGCTAAGTTCTCGTTCGTTTCACTCGTTTTTCAATGAGGAATTCAGAAGTAATCACAACTTGGCTTGGCTGCATGTTTACAACAACTAATCACTCCTGCACTTCAAAAGAAGATCACGCCCTTCTTAGGGACTCACCGCAGGAATTGCACCCCCCGAGGGACCAACCATGCTCTCCAATGCGAGAGGGTAAACTAATTCCCAGACACCCATATGGGTCTACTCTCCAAAGCAGGAGGATAAATTCTACACTCCGAATATCCAGACGTGGATGAGCCTGGCTGCCCTAGTATAACTAGATGCACGATGGCTTGCGCCGGGATTCCTAGAAGTAGCCACAATGGTCTTTTTCAAAGCTTAGCTAATTGAAGGATTTTTGGTCTCTTGGCCTAATCCGCGGGGAACAGGGCCCTAGAGACGGAGGGGGCACATTACGCAGTACATCCGATGGACAGCTGCCCTGGAACCCTAAAGCTGCTACCGAGTGCACTAAGGTAGCCTACGGTTTCTAGAAGACTGCCTACGGCTTGCCATTCGAGCAGTAAAACCGCGCTAGATTTATACAACCACACATTCTTGTGAAAGGTTAAACAAGCCAGCATGCATATACGAAGTTTGATCCATTGCCGACATGCTACGTAGTCGATAAGCTTCACCTCTGCCAATAGCGGAACAACTTACACCAAGTCCTAAAGTGTTGTGATACTTGCTACGCAACCTACGGAATTGGAGAAAGCCAAGGTTAATAGCCTAGCGGTCACGCGGGCTTGTCTGCTTCTGTAAGTAAGGCGTCCGGCTGCCGACCCTATGGCTAACAACTTTGCAAAATTCTACACCAACACCTACGGCTGCATAGGCTACGCGGCATGTCTGCTTATAAAAAAGTAGCACGCCTGCCATTGGTCTATAAAGTCTAAAGGTTAGGGCATGAACAAAAGAAGCGAAGATGGAGAAAAGCGAAGGCAGCAAGTTTATTAAATTTTCTAGCAAAATTGATAAACAACTAGAAAAGACTGAAGGAGTTCAAACAAAACAAAAACGACAAAGAAAATCCGAAAGACCACCTAAAAGACTACTCTTCAGCAGCTTGGACACTCCACGACTATTCGGTCGCCACACCTTCAGCAGCCGCGACATTCTCAGCAGCGGCACCATCCAGCGCTTCACCCCGGCTGCACCAGCCTGGGCACCAACATCTCCGACTACTTCACTAATGGAGGCCTCAAAAGTAAAGGTGAACAAGTCTTCCGGAGAAATAAAGAAGGTCTCGAAACCTCGAGCCCATCATTCTCACCCTTCAGCTGCTCATTCTCCTCGAGCAGACCAACACGGATGTGCTGCAGCTCATCCACTTCCTTCTTCAGACTTTCGTTGATCTTCAGTACACCTCGAAGTTCCAACACTTGGGGTTCAATCCTATAGACGATTCTCTTGAAGTGGATCACTTGATTATAAGCAGCAATCAACTCTTTGTCCTTTGCATAAGCAGTAAAACGAAGCTCAGAAACGGCACCCTCAAAATCTTGAATCTGAATTGAAGAATAAGCTTCAGCTGCCATAGTCTTCGCCACCTCCTTGGCAGCCTTACTATATCTGCATCATAACAAGACAGATCAATCATTCTATATTGTGTCGTATGCTTTGCAAAGGAACTTGGGCAAGCAAACCTTTCTAACGCTATCAACAAACTTGGCACAAGCGTCCATGTCTTCAAGCAGATCTGGTTTCAAGAGCACACAGATCTCATCAGCTTCCCTAGAAGCAGGCTTAGAGGATTTCTCACAGCTGCCCACGCAAGCAGTCTCTTCCTTCCCAGCAGGCGAATCAGTCTCGGTAGCAGAGGAAGTGGGCGTTGGCACCACTTTAGCAACAGAGTCCATCTCATTGCTCTTTATAATAACAAGTTTCTCCAAATGTGAACCAAACTTGGCTCTCAACGGACGTCTTGGTACAGACTTCGGCACTGGGGGCATGAAAGGACCTTTACATTGAACAATTCTATCAGCAATCGTACAAGCCATTCTCGATATTGCCAGCACCACATGCTCAGATCTAGCAGCCTCATTTCTCTTCCCATTGGAAGAAGTCATGTCAATCGCAGACCTCTCGGCAGCAGGCGGACCTTCACAAGCAGCGAATGAAGTCTTCAGTTTTTCCAAACCGGAATCTCTTGAGCAGGCGGGAAGATCTCTTCTTTCCACCTTCATTCATAATAGGCTACACAACAACATTCAGACAAGCCAATGCATCCGTCTTGACCCTCTTTACCTCTTCTCTCGGGAGCAGCCTACTTTTCTCCCTACAAAGAGGACTAAGCAGCTAACGCCATTCACGGTACTCAGCAGATGAGCTCAACCCAACATTCTAGCAAGCAAGAGGTCTGCATGCCCATCATTCCAGCAGCCCATGAAGCCCGCGACCTTCTCATTTCTCTCAATCGCCAGTTTGGCCCGCGTCAGGTCCAAGAGCCTAAAGGATATGAGCCATGCGACTACCCTAGCACTGCACCCCAGCGCCTCAGTTCGTGGCCCTTGGCTCTAGCCAAGCCAAACAACCCAAGCAGTGGCCCTTGTCACAACACCTCCTCGGTCCATGCCGAGCCAACTCCTGGCCCCTGCCAGCCGACGTGTTGCACCACCCCGACGGCTGCCCTGCGACAACATTATCCAAAAAGAAGACAAGAAAAATTAAAATTTTCTAACATCGGTGCGGCACGGAAAAGACAAAGAAATCAACGAAAGACGGTCCAAAGCACGGGCAAGATGTAGAAGATTGCTAGAGGAGGGGGAACAAATATCCTCTAAGCTCTCTCTCTTGTAGGGTAGAATAAATTGCTCTCCAAAGTTGATTTAATAACCCACTTAAGGTGGACTTAAATAGGCTTTGAGAGAAATTTATTTCCCTTTCCTAGAAGGATCTAATTTCCTATTGAAGAGGGAATCTACATCAAAATAGGAAGCAGTCCTAAGTTTCCTAAAAGCAAAGAAATCTCTACACATGCTGCCCTTTCTTGCGAGCAGCCCAACAGGTGTGGGGGCATTTGTGGAGCCAAAAATAATCACAAGGTGACACGTGGATATTTTGGCAAAAAAGGACCAAACTACCCATGAGGTACACCGGGATTTCTACGTGCGAGCAGCATACAATCATCTTTCAACAAAGTCCATCTCATCAAATCCCTTTTTTGCAAGGTAACCTCTAAAATTATATTAATTGGTAAATTAATGGATTAATTACCCAATAAATCCATTAAATACCAATTAAATTATACAAATTAACCTATAAATTGTTAAAGGGCCAGCCACTTCCCTTTCTCCCTAGGTTTTCACACTTTTTCTCCATTTTATTACCCCATTTATACAAATAAATAATTTTGTAAACTCCCATTTACTTCTTTCATACTTAATTAGCCAATAAATTGGCTAATTAAGCCAAAACCATAACCACAAAATCCCTTAAAAAACGGGCCATATTTTGAGGGAAGAGGGAGAAGCCTAATCCTATAAATAGGCACCCATTCTCACAAAAAAACCAATTCCAATTCTCTTGCAAAGAATCCCAAAATTCTCTAAACACTCTTTCTCTCTAAATTCTAACTTTGGCATCGGAGGTTCTTCGGCCAAAGCCCCCCCCATTCATCGTGGGCGCGTGAGGCTCTTGGCCTTGACCTAAGGTGTTACTTTTTTTGTAGGTGCAATATTGTCCAAGATCAAGGAGGAGAAAATTTGCATCCACATCACCCATCATGGGAGTGTTCTTGCGCGCTAACCGCTTAACTTCGGAGTTCCCATGGAACCCGAAGCCAGTGAGCTCCCAAAAGGCCTCGCGCTAGGTAGGGATGGGAATATACATATAAAGATCACTCCCCTGGGCGATGTGGGATCTCACAATCCACCCCCCTTTAGGGGCCCGATGTCCTAGTCGGCACACCACGGCCAGGGTTAGGCTCTGATACCAAATTGTCACATCCCGACCCGGGGTCCACCACATCCCGGGCCCGCTCCACCACCGTAGCACGATATTGTCCGCTTTGGGCCCCGACTACGCCCTCACAGTTTTGTTTCTGGGAACTCACACAAGAACTTCCAGTGGGTCACCCATCATAGGAGTGCTCTTGCCCGCTACTCGCTTAACTTCGGAGTTCCCATGGAACTCGAAGCCAGTGAGCTCCCAAAAAGCCTCGCGCTAGGTAGGGATGAGAATATACATATAAGGATCACTCCCCCTGGGCGATGTGGGATCTCACAATAACTATGTGGAGGCATGGTTCTTTAATATGGGATAAAGAAAAATTACAACTTATTACAATATGGAGTTTATTCCAATGTTTTATAGTATTACATTAAAGAGGTTTAATGTACATATACAAATTTTGATAAACTTGTGAACGTAAAAATCACATTATGCTCTAAAAATTTCGAGATAGGAATAATTTTAAAAACTTTGAATACCTCGAGAATTTTGAAATGGAAAATTTTATTTAAACCCATCTAACCTCTTTCTACACCCAATTTAAATTTTAAATGTTAATTGTCTATTTTACCTTCCTGCATAATTACTATTAAGTACAAAATGAAATTAATAATAAAAATCAAATTTATCAATAGACCCACATACTATAATTAAACACTAGCATCACCCTTTGTTTATCCTACGTTCATTCCGACTAAAACCCTAATAGCTCTGATAGAGAAAAACAAGCTTTTCTATTGATGGATGGTGATTTTGAAGTTTTTAATCCTCCAACTAAGGTATGACTCGATTTATGGATATTTTGTTTGTTTCTTCTTCTTTGGATTAAATTTCATACTTTGTATATTATATTATATTGTATTTGTTTTTCTCTGCCGTCTGTATGTGCCCCAAAACACCAATGCAATGACTTTTGATTCGTACTACAAAGACATAAAACTTGATTCTTGGTGCAAATAAAGATTGCTCAACCTTAACCACGAACTAGCGGGTGGCATGTCTTGCACTTTTTTTATTCGAAATAGCTTCAATTTGTTTATTTGTTTATTAACATAGCAACAAAACACCCAGCCTTATGTCACTTCAAAGTTTATTAAAAAGTACATGAAAATGCTCGATTTTAAAAGGACTGAACTGTAGCTTGCATAACATTCTCTTGGCAAATTCAAGTCTATGGAAGGCTCTCTTGGATTCCAAGTCCATGGACGGGTTTTGGTAGCAAAAAAAAAAAAAAAAAAAACAGCGATGGAAATGCTTAAATGCTAGTCCTATACATCATATGCAATTATAGAGGGGCAAAGGATGCCTCTTTGGAAAAAAATAAATCAATTAGAGATGTTATTTTATAAAGAGAATGGATGTGAAGATAATTTTACATTTTGAATTGGGTTTGAGAGGGTAGTTTAGGTAATAAATTTGGGTTTAAAGACATATTAATTCTTTAATAAAAAAACAATATGGGTGATGTGAGATCCCACACCAACCCACGGAGAGGGGGTGATGTGCCTTATACGTACATGCCCACCTCCATATAGCACGTGGCCTTTTGGGAACTCACTGGCTTCGGGTTCCATTGGAACTCCGAAGTTAAGCGAGTTTGGGCGAGAACAATCCTAGGATGGGTGACCTCCTGGGAAGTTCTCGTGTGAGTTCCCAGAAACAAAACCGTGAGGACGTGTCCCAAAGCGGACAATATCGTGCTACGGTGGAATCTAGACCGGGATGTGACAGAATGGTATCAGAGCCACTCTGCCGTTCGGTGCAGATGTGCCGACGAGGACGTCGAGCCCCTAAGGGGGGTGGATTGTAAGATCCCACTCCGACCAATAGAGAGGGGGTGATGTGCCTTATATGTACATGCCCACCTCCATATAGCACGAGACCTTTTGGGAACTTAATGGCTTCAGGTTCCATCGAAACTCCGAAGTTAAGCGAGTTCGGGCGAGAGCAATCCTAGGATGGGTGACTCCCTGAGAAGTTCTCGTCTGAGTTCCCAGAAACAAAATCGTGAGGGCGTGGCCCAAAGCGGACAATATCGTGCTATGACGGAGTCGAGACTGAGATGTGATAGGTGAAGAGAATAAATTGGGTATAAAAAGAGGTTAGATAGGTTCAAATAAAATAATTTCCCTTTTGAAATTAGGAAGAAATTTTATTTCAGAATTATTAAAAGTAAAAGACTTGTTTCCGAATCGATTTATCGAGCGATCACGCCCACCAATGTTAAACAACAAATGGTAGGTGGATATCATCATGTGTGGGCAAATCCGTATATGTATGTATTAATATTATGTATCAACTATCAATAACCTGCCTTTTGGTCTTTTTAATTTTAAGGAAAATTAAGAAAAATGACTTGAAAATTTTGAGTTTTAACGATAATAACAAAATAAAGGGTAAAGTGAATAGTACCAGGATTGACTTTTTAGTATAAAAATGTGATTTTTCGTTAAAGAAATCAGTACCAGAAGCTTTTCATTAAAGTTATATTTATTTTATTGGTACATGAGTAGAAAAATGGCTAAGCTCACATCTACTTGTTGGCTGAGCCCAACTTCATAGGCATACAATTTTAGCCCAAATTCTTTCGCATCACAAAAAAGTACGGAGTTGACAGATATTTGAATTATAGCCGTTGGTGGGACTCCAACGGCTAGTTCCTTTTTCTTTTATTTGTTTGTGACCTGTCAACGGCTAGTTTGGTAATACAGAAGTTGTTTAAAAACTTGAACGCAGCCGTTTTGGGAATCTCATTGTGATAAAAGCAGATAATCAGCTTCCCTGTTTGTTGGATTTCCATTTGAAATTTAAGCATCTGATTCTGATGTACATCTACTAGTTCTCGCTCATTTTTTTCCTAATTCTTCTTCATATAAACAAGCAACTGAAGTAGTACTGGGGCAAGCTGTTGATTTGCTCATCCAACTCCGTAATTGGAAAAAGAAAGGTACGCATAAATTCATTTTGATTTCCTAGGTCTAGAGGTAGATAGTTGAATTTACTATTTAGTCAATCAATCTGGATCTAATCCAGTTTTGTTTAATTGTACAATGAATTATAAATGCAGGATCTGATCTGATTCTTCCTTGGAATTTTGGAACGAACAAAGAAGAAGAAGAAATAAAAGGAAAGAAAAAAAGATGAACGACCTGATGACAAAGTCGTTCACCAACTACGTGGATCTAAAGAAAGAGGCTATGAAAGATTTGGACTTGGAAGCCGGGCATAATAACAATGTGGAGATGTCATCCTCCACCACAAATATGCACACCGACCTTGGTCTGTTCCTGGAAGAGGCCGAGAAGGTGAAGCAGGAGATGGCATCTGTTCGCGACATTCTCGTGCGTCTGCAGCAAGCCAACGAGGAGAGCAAGTCCCTCTACAAGTCCGAGGCATTGCAATCCTTGCGCAGCAGAATCAATGCGGATATTACGGCAGTGCTGAAGAAAACAAGGACCATCAGATCTCAGCTAGAGGACATGGATCGTGCCAACGCTGCCAACAGGAGGCTCTCCGCCTACAAAGAAGGCACCCCGATTTACAGAACGAGGATGGCGGTGACGAGTGGCTTGCGCAAGAAGCTCAAGGAGCTTATGATGGATTTCCAGGGTCTGAGGCAGAGGATGATGAGCGAGTACAAGGAGACTGTTGGGAGACGCTACTTCACGGTCACCGGAGAGCAGGCGGATGAGGAGGTGATTGAAAAGATAATATCGAGTGGGGGTGGGAACGGGGCAGAGGAGTTTCTGGGGAAGGCAATACAGGAGCATGGGAGGGGGAAGGTGTTGGAAACGGTGGTGGAGATACAGGACAGGCACGACACGGCCAAGGACATAGAGAGGAGCCTGTTGGAGTTGCATCAGCTTTTCTTAGACATGGCAGTAATGGTGGAGGCTCAGGGGGAGCAGATGGATGATATAGAACACCATGTGATGAATGCTTCCCACTATGTCAAGGATGGAACAAAACATCTCAACACCGCCAAGGGCTACCAGAGGAGCAGCAGGAAGTGGATGTGTATCGGGTTGATAATTCTTCTGCTGCTCATTCTCGTCATCGTTATCCCCATTGCCACCAGCTTCTCTCACTCTTGAATTCAATTTGCTTTCAATTTAGTACTACTACTAGCGTGTACTTTTGCTTCAATTGCTTAGGTTGAGGCCTTGAGGAGGAGGGGGTGGGGAGGGCCTTAACTGTTAAAATGTTTGTTTCCTTAATTTCCGGTGGAAATATGATATGATAAATAGTATTATCCCTTTCTCAATCTGTGTTCAGTTCTCTCATTCCACTTTTCACATGAAAATAATCCAACTGACTGCCCTGCTGTTGCAATTTAACTAACAGAATGTACTCACTCTTTCAACAAAGAAATTCACTTTTATCCCTTTCTCTCCGTCCCAACTCCAAAGCATAATACGTGTATAAACGAAACACAGAATGATATGCTTAAGTTTAACATTGGACTCTACACTTTCCAGACCAGAGGCTTTGGGTGCTGTGGGCGGAGCACTGGCCATTAATGAGGTCATGCTGCAGTACAAGCACATGCTTGGAGGCCCTTCCTTAAAAGTTGACTTGCACATACCGGCCTTATTGCTGAGGGGGTCTTGACTTTCATCATCTCCTTTCTTGTCCTTGTAATCATACTAAGGGCTTGTCTTCAGTAACAACCAATGACCTTGAGTAGACAGATGACGAACATTCAATGTCTTCACTACACGCTCACGCACAAAATGATAATCCACATGAACATGTTTTGTTTTAGCATGGAACATGGGATTAAACGCCAATGCAATGGAACTTGTGTTATCACTCCAAATCAAAGGAGTCGAAATAGGGATGCAAAACTCCTGCAGCAGCTGTTGGAGCCAAACAAGTTCAGTTGCCTGTGATGGCCAACTGCCGATATTCTGATTCGGTACTTGAACGAGCAATCGTGTGTTGCTTTTTGGAACTCCAAGAAATTAAATTTGGACCAAAATATATGCAGAAACCACCAGTGGAGCGTCTAGTGTCCAGAACCCCAGCATAGTCTGCATCTGAAAATCCAACTAAATTAGTACCACGACAACAAAACAGAAGCCCTTCCTCAGTTGTGCCCTTTAAGTAATGAAGGATTCGCTTGGCTGCAATCCAATGAATTGAGGTGGGCTGGTGCATATGCTCACATACCCACTGCATACGTGATGTCAGGTCTGGTGATGGTTAAGTACTGTAAAGCCCCTACCACACTTGGGTTGCTAGTAGGATTATTCAAGGGAACCCCTTCAAGAGAACGAAGTGGGGAGCTAGATTGAACTGGAGTAGCACAAGGCTTGGCTTCCAACATATCTGCACACTTCAACAAATCAACAATAGATTTTGTCTGCTTTGGATGTAACCCATCATCTCCACGAGTTGCTTCAAGACCCAAGAAAAAATGGAGGGGTCCCAAATCTTTCATAGAAAAACTCTGACCAAGTGCTAATGAGGATACTCGGGATCTTCAAAACCACGTGGTTATTTCATGAAAACTTCTTCAGAGAGATTCCCGTGCAAAAACGCATTCTGAACATCAAGTTGGCGTATAGGCCAATTATAAAAGACGACAAGGGCAAGAACCAGACGGATGGTAACATGCTTAACCACATGACTGAACGTCTCTATTTAATCAACACCCATCTTTTTATGAAATCCATTTGCAACAAGACGAGCTTTGTATCGCTCTACCTTATCATCATATTTTCGCTTTGTGCAATAGACCCACTTGTAAGGAACAACATGAGTAGCAAGTGAGGAAGGTACCAACTCCCATATACCAGTATATTTCAAGGCCTTAAACTCCAATGTCATTGCATCACGCCAATGAGATAATTGATTTGCCTCTCGGAACGAGGTTGGTTTAGAATCAAGGGCCTGTAATGATGTCAATAAAGCATATTTTGGGTTTGGTTTTCGAATTCCAGATTTCGAACAAGTCAGCAAGAGATGGGGAGCAGAAGCTGAAGAATATGGAAGGGCCTCATTGATGGAAATCAAACAACAAGAGCTATCATGAGCAGGTTGAGAATGAGGTGGCGAGGAATGTGGATGTGTAGGCAAGGTTGAACTTGTGGAGGGTTGCGAGGGTGAGATAGGTGCTGCACTAGAAGAGGATGTCAGATTATGAGAAATAGAAATATTAGATGATGAAGGTACTTGAGGAAGAAGTGGTAAGGGAGAAGGAGTGATAACCACGGGAGAAGAAGCTTCTGATGGCGGGACTGAGGAGGATTGTGTAGGGTTGTTGAAAGGAAAAGTTTCCTCATCAAAGACCACATGGCGTGAAAAATAAACTCGTCCATTTGACATATCATAACAGCTATAGCCCTAATGATTGAGTAACCAATGAAAACACATTGTTTTGAACGTAATTCCAATTTATTTTATTATATGGTCGTAAATAAGGAAAGTAAGCACAACCGAAAACACGAAAACATAAATAAGAAGGCTTACGACTAAACAATTTTTCATAAGGCGAAAAATAATTCTATTGGCTTGCCAGAAGACGGTTAATTAAATAGACTGAGGTGTTGAAATCCACCCAAAAAGAAGAAGGCGTTTTACCAGTGGCAAGTAAAGTAAGACACCCATGTCAACAATATATGTCGTTTCTGTTCACCAGAACCATTTTGTTTAGGAGTACGAGGGCATGTTAATAGGTGCTCAATGCTATTATTAGTTATTAAAAATTGTTGAAATTCCTTACTCATAAATTCACCTTCTCCATCAGTTTGCAAAGATTTTATCTTATAGACAGTATGTATAGATAAAAGGTTTTCAACAAGCAATTTAAATTTTTGAAAATAAGAAAAAATTGTAAGATTGTGAATGACAATGAATGTTGTATTGGATCATTTTGTTGAAAGCCACTTGTCTATTGAGTTGTTAGCAACCAAAGTGATCCGATAGTCTAACGTAATAAGGATTATGGAGTCTTATCCCTTGCAATTAACCAAGAGGAAATATGATAGATTTTATTATGAGGATGTAGAATCATGGTGGGACTTAAACACGAGAGATAGGGTCAATCTTCACAGCCAATGATAGGTTTGGTGTGATAAAAACCCTAATGATATAAATACCACTGTTAAGTCTCTGCTTCGATACGCTTGTTCTCTCACTCACGCCAAACTCTATTCACAATAGGGACACATTTTGAAGTATAGGAAGTAGAAGACAACCGAGTTCTGCAATGGCTTCTTCTTCCTCGAGTAAGTTTCACGTAAAGCTGTTATTGCATGCATGCATATCATACTGGTTTGCTGCACATAAACATGGTCTGCGTAATCCTATTCCTTTATTGTTTTTGTTATCGAATGCATGCTTGTACATGCATATTATTTGTATAATCCTTATACCGTCCTTACAAAAGCTCCATGTTTAAATCTCATAGGAAATATCCAAGTATAATGGGAATAGTCATCAAGAAATATTATAAAATACTTGGAACCCTTGACAGAGGCAATTGGTGAAGTCCAAACGTCACAATGGATCAATTGAAGAGGACAAACGGAAACAGATGGAGACAAAGCAAAAGGTAATTTAGTGCTTTTGCCCAATGGGCAAGTAGAGCAAAAACTAGGTAACTTAGAATCCTTAATAGGAACAGAAGACATAATTTTATTAAAAATTGCATGAGATGGATGACTGAAACGTTGATGCCATACAAATGAAGATGTTCGTTGTCCAAAGAAAGCCATGGTCTTGGAAGGAAACTTCGATGAACCTACACGAAACAGATACAATTCATTCTCACTCTTGCCGTGGAAAAACGTCTTCCCGGTGGATAGAGCCTTCACAAAAAAAAAAAAATCAGTAGGAGTGAAAATGAACCTCGAGCCTTGCGGTGTGTTTGTGGGGTATGCTTCCCATAAAAAGGATACCAATGTTATCATCCTCTGACGAAAAAGTTATTCGTCACTATGGATGTTGCATTTCATGAGAACGATATGTACTTTGCCAATCCCGAGTCTTCACTACAGGGAGAGAATTAGACAGAAGTTCAAACTCTTGATTATAGTATTCCGGATATGGTTGTTGTGAATGATTTGGATTCAAGTGGTGATGTTTCGAAAACAAGTGGTGACCATTCACAAGAAAATAACGTTGTGAATGACTTGAAATTAAGTGGTAATGTCTTGGAGACAAGTGGTGATCATTCACATGAAAATGACATTGAAAACCTTGAAAATGACGAGCCTACGTCACCGGATAGCTCACTGCCAACTTCCGCACCACCAGCTTCTTCGCTGCCCTCACAGTTGCCCTTGCCATCTTTGAGCCCCAGTAACCTAATCAATCGCCTTAGATTCCGGATGCACCACCACCGCCACCATCTCGTCTCCCTAACTGTGTCAACCGAGGTATTCCTTAACTCACTTACGAAGCTGATCCTAAGTGCAAAACCAGGTATTCTGTGAATAAACCCAACCCTGAGTTTAATGTGTTATACCCGTTAAGTAATTATGTGTCTACCAGCCACCTGTCAGATTCAAATAAGTCATTTGTGTATCAATTATCTACTTATCTATTCCTAACAGTGTGCAAGAGGCTTTAGCTGATCCACGTTGGTAAGCAGCAATGACCGAATAGTTGAAGTCTTTGAAGAAGAATGCTACCTGGGAGATCACAGACTTGCCAACTGGTAAGAAACCTGTGGGATGCAAATGGGTTTATACTGTGAAGTACAAAGCTGATGGGACGATGGATCGCTTCAAGGAAAGACTAATAGCAAAATGATACACTCAAAAATATGGAATCGACTACACAGATACATTTGCACATGTGGCCAAGATTAACACAGTTCGTGTTTTGTTGTCCTTGGCTGCAAATCTCAATTGGCCCTTATAGCAATTCGATGTGAAGAATGCCTGCTTGAATGGAGATTTAACATAAGAGATTTATATGGATCTTCCACCAGGATGTAATACCCCTGATAAATACAAAAGAAACATGTGTAAGTTGAAGAAATCCTTGTATGGTTTGAAGCAGTCCCCTCGAGCATGGTTTGGAAGACTCACAAAAGCAATGGGAGCATTTGGTTACAAACAAAGTAATTCTGATCATACTTTGTTCTTAAAAAGACGAAATGGGAAACTTACCGCACTTATTGTGTATGTAGATGATATGGTGGTAACATGAAATGATCTGGAAGAACGTGCGGCCTTACAAAAATACCTATCTGCTGAATTTGAGATGAAAGACCTTAGATCCCTGAAATATTTTCTAGGGATTGAGGTATCAAGAAGCAATTCGGAAATTTTCTTGTCTCAAAGAAAGTACATTATTGATTTGTTACATGAAACTGGCATGTCTGCTTGTCAGCCAGTATCTACACCATTAGAGGAAAGATTAAAGCTTTGTGTTAATCCTAATCAAGTACCAGTTGACAAAAGGAGATACCAGAGGTTAGTAGGTCGGTTAATGTACTTAGCACACACAAGACCGGACCTTGCTTATGCCTTGAGTGTAGTAAGTCAATACATGGAGGAGTAAAAGAAATAACCATCTTGAAGTTGAAGGTTATACTGATGTAGATTGGACAGGTTCAGTTGATGATAGGCGCTCAACATCAGGTTACTTTACATTTGTTGGGGGTAACTTGGTTACATGGAGGAGTAAGAAACAAAATATGGTTGCCATTTCCAGTGCAGAAGCCGAATACAAAGGAATGACCCTTGGGATTTGTGAAATTTTGTGGCTTAAACTTCTATTGCAGGATTTGGGTATAAAAATTGATCAGCCTATGAAATTATTTTGTAACAATAAAACCACCCGTGACATTGCACATAATCTGGTACAACATGATCGAACGAAGCACGTTGAAGTTGACAGATTCTTTATCAAGGAAAAATTGGAAGGAAAAATAATTGAAGTACCATCAATCAGAATGGAGGATCAGTTGGCAGATATTTTCACGAAAACTGTTTCAAGTCATAAGTTTTCAAGTTTCTTAAACAAGTTAGGCATGAGTGACATATATGCACCAACTTGAGGGGGACTATTGACAAACCAATCAGATCTCAATGGGAACAAATCCCTAATTATTTGTATACTTAGTTTTTATGTATTTGCCTAGTTAGGAAGTCAACTCCAATTTATAAGGAGCTGATTGTGCATATCAACTGTATATATTTTCTCCTTCTCGTATCAATTCGATACACAATTATTCAATTCAAGCATTCTCTTCTTATTCTCCTCATGATATTCAAGCAAGAACATATATCTAACATGCAATCCGTCTGTGATATTTAGATCAAATATAAACATGCAAGACTCATTAAGTTCTGTGAAAACCCTCCGAAAAACCATGCAACCCCTAAGGCGTGATATTCATCTTAAGTGAAATTACAATTATTAACCACAAGAAGCAAAACCCAATTCTCCAGTGATATTCTAACTGAATTGCATCGAATTACTTTTCTAAAGATCCTAATAGTGATCAGTCATTAAGATAATTAGATGGTTTAAAACGATGATCAATAATTCAAAGCATGCATGCAATCAATTATAAGCAATTAAATAAAAATTATCTATTCATTCTAAGGCTCAAGGTTTCGCCCTAACAAAAAGGATTAGTTATGCATATTCATAATTAAATCATAGAAAATATTATTATGAATAAAAGGATTGAAAACACCTTAAAGTAAAAGTCTGAAAATCTTCGAGAACCCTAGCCAATTTCTTATCTCCAAAGTAACATAAAAGAAGAAGTAGTAAAGCTATATCCCTCTCTTAAGCTATCGCATAATCCCTTAAATAAAAGTCTTTGGATCCAATTAGGAAACCAAATAATAATAAAATATACTAGAGAATAAAATCCTAATTAAACTAGGAGAATCTGTATTCAGCCACATTTTAGCCTCAAATCTCCTCCAAATCCTACCCATGACAGTTTGTTTTTAAAGATCGGAACGTTCTAAACACATCTCCAGAAGGGGCCAAAACCAAAATAGGCCATCTTGGGCTCCAAAACTCGCAATCAAGCTCAAAACGTCACTTTTCCAACAATGCACATTGCTCCTTTATTCTATCGCCAGAAAATAACCGTTTGGTGGAAAAATCTGATATTTTGAAACAATCAAGCTAAGCGACTCACAAACATCCTTCAATTAGAATTACTCCAAAATTCATCCATTTGATTACTTTTTTCTCCAGAGAAATTCGAAAGTCCTATATTGAAAATACAATTCAAAATATCAAAATTATTCCAAAATAATAACCCAAAAAAAACTAAGATTAGGGTTAAATATATAATATAAAATCCACTCATCATGGAGGCAAAATATTTCCAAAACCTGTAAAGCCGACAAGTGGACTTTATTCCGAAGAAGACAAGAATGATTTCATTGAATGGGTAGAGCCCACAAAGATTTTCACATGTAATCTAACATCCTCGGAGGCTAGAGCAGCTGACTACGACATCACAATCATTAAAGATAGAATTAATTACTAAGTCCTATCTTTAATACTTTTCTTATTGAAAATCAACTCAAACAAGTAAGGATTCTCAAGCATATCTAATTAAGGATATTTCCAAGACAATCCCAAGACACTATTTAACAGTTCAAATCTTTGGCCAATTAGATGTCGTTAAGTGTAGGGCAAAACTTTACACACGTGGCCGCCCCCTATCTTCATAAATATCTCATCTTCACCAGTTCCTAGTAATTTTTGCTATACACTTAAGCCCTAAACTCTCTCTTTTAAGAGAAACTGACTTAAGTATCTTGAGCTTGTTTCAATTCCCACTGGTGCTCTATCAAGTCAATTTGTCGGGCATTGTGCATATATGGCCTTTGAAGTGTAGTATATCATTGAATGAGCCTTTCATTGTAACATCCATCCCTTTCTAATGGCTCGTGTTGCACGGGTTCTTCTGTGGAGTCGGCGTCATGAGTGCAATATATTTGTGTTCTGGAATTGTTCATCGTGTATGGCTCATATTCATCAACGACATCATAATCGTACTCAACTTCCACAATCATGTTGTGAAGAATGATGCACGTTATCATGATGGATCGAAGCGACTCTAAATCAAACATTCTAGCAGCTAAATCAAACATTCTGGCAGCACCCCTGACAATTGCCCAACGAGCTTGGATGATACAAAAACAACGCTCTACATCCTTCTTGCACCCCTCTTGACAGCTTGCAAAGTGTTTTTCCTTTGTACTGCGCGGACGTGGCACTGTTTTGACAAACGATTACCACCTTGGGTAAATGTCGTCTACTAGGTTGTATGCCTTGTCGTACATATGTCCGTTGACCAAGTACGTGACTTTTGGTGCCTTTCCTGGCTAGACATTGTTGAACACTGGAGATTGGGCAAGGACATTGAGGTCATTTTGAGCTCCCGGAACCCCAAAAAAGGCGTGCCAAATCCATGTATCAAAAGATGCCACCGCTTCCAAAATCATACTTTTTCTCATTTTTTGTCCCCATAAGCGCCTTGCCATGCACTTTGACAGTTTTTCCATGTCCAGTGCATACAGTCGATGCTTTCAATCATCCCAGGAAAACCTCGCATCTCAGCCTTCTTCATAAGCCTTTGCAAGTCCATCTAAGTAGGTCTCTGAAGGTACTTTGCAGTGTAGATAGATTCGATTACTCCGCAAAACCTCATCATGGACTCAAGAATGGTTGATTTCCCCTTCTTCGCTATCTCAGCCACTTGGTCTACAGATGCTTCATATGCAAGCATCCGCAAAGCAGCAATCATTTTTTGCTCATGAAGGAGACCCATAACACCAAAATCATCATTCTTTTGCACAAAGTAAGAATCATGGTTGCAAACAGCAATCATGATTTTGTTGAACAAATGTCGTTCCATTCTAAAACAATGTCTAAAGTACGTATCAGGGAATACATTGTTACGGACAAAATAATCGTCCAAGAGATCCGTACCTTGTCGTTGCCTGCTTCTATCAAGGTTTGCGGAACGGCTGGGCCTGCAAATCTGAGCCATAGCTTGGATGACTCGACGGGAATGTGAGCCTCTTCTCATTCTTGCTTCGTCATCTCTCCTTCTACGTTCCTCATCCTCTTCCATCTCATTTTGGGCCACCTGGAGATTAAACATTCATTCTGATTGGTTAAACAATTCTTCCTCTTGCTGATCAATTTCCCACATCATCCTTGAAGAAGAAGACATTGTAAGAAGGAAGCACAAACTATGAATAATGATACATATTTTGATTTTGGTGAAGAATGAAGTAGAAACTATGAATAATGATAGAGATCTTGACAAAATTTGTGTGAGATTTCTGAGGATGGATGGTGGATTATATAGAGGATTCAAAAATGATTAGGTTGTAGATAATGCCACGTGGCATGTCGTCATTCGTTAAAACTCTGATTGAAATCTATCCTCAAAGATTGTAAACAGATTGTGGCACGTGGCGCGACGTGATTGGTTAAAAATCTTATCGGAAATATATCATCAATGATCCTGAAAAGGTAACAACACGTGGCATGACGGCATTGGATAAAAATCTTATCGAAATACATCACCAATAATTGTCTTTTCGAATAATGACACGTGGCCAATGAGAATGATTAAAAATCTTATCCGAAATTACAAATAAAATTATTTTGTATTATTTTATAAAAAAAAAAAATACTAATATTTTATTGCCTATTGCCAGGGCTATTCAGTGTAAGGGTGGAGATGCAAAAGGCAGTTACTGTCCATTAAGGGCAATTACTGTTGACTGGGTGGATTAAATAGTTAATAGCCCTAAAGGGCCTTAGCAACAGTGAAGTTGCTCTTAGTAGGGTGGGAAAACGAGTACTAGACCCGCGGGGCGGGTCTGAAAATTGTAAAACACAAATGGGGCGGGGCGGGGCAGGTTCAAGAAATTAACGGGGCGGGGCAGGTCCAAAAGGCCCAAGAAACAGGGCCTCGGCCAGACCCGTTTCTCCCAAGCCCACTCAGTTCCCCGGTCCAAAAGTACAAGTACCGCTTTGGTTTTGTGCAGTACACTAGTACTTGTACTACATTTCACTTATTTTTTTCACTCATTTCACCCTTTTTTTTTTCACTCTTTCTTTCGTTATTTTATGTTTTATTTATTTTATTCACTCATTTCACTTTTTTTTTCACTTGGACCTTTTTATTCTCCATCCTAAGAGACCCACGATCCCCAAACTCCATTAAGGACAAGAAGATTGGAGCAAGCTGCCAGCCGAGAAGATCGAGGACACAATCGAGAGACTGCCATCCAGTGGTTGGACAACAACCAGTTGTCGGATGCCGATGAGTTCGAAGATAAGATGGAGTTGGAAAGCATCTGCAACCCAATCACAAGGTGAAATTATTTAGGTTTTGTGAACTTGAAATTTTATGTTTTATCTGGGACTTGAAATTATAGATCAATGTTTTTTTTTTTCTTCTCTATTTGCAGAACCTTTTGGTCGATGAGAAGGAAGAGGAAATCACAAGGGAATTGATTGAAATTGCTTAGATTCAGAAACCCTAAGGTATTCCCTTTCTTTTATTCTTTGAATTCATAGCCGATGAGAAGGCAAATTGGATTTGTGGGTTTGTATGAAAGAGTTATGTGAAAACCCTAATCTAATCCCTAATTTTCCTTGACAGTGCAGATCTTGTGGTGGTTGTTTTGATGGAACCGCCGATGACAATGTTGTTCGAAGAAGCGAATCTTCAAATGAGGAGAACGAAGAGGAAAGACCCCCAAACTTGAGGCGTGAGTGAAAGATTTGGACCCGTAGGAACCGGCCCATTTCAAAAGGGCCGGGTTAGGTCCGGATCCTATTTTGAAAAATCCAAAACCCGTCCCGCCCCACCCCGTTGTATTTATAGACGGGTCCGGTCCTGTTCCTTCAATTTTGAGCCCAGCCCGGCCCGTGCCCACCCCTAGCTCTTAGCGTGCAAGTGAATACCCACTTTTAACCGTATGCCGCCCATGCGTTTCGTAATGCTATATTAACCTATTAATCTGTCCACTCCGTTGAAACTCCAGCAAAATTTGCATGAGTGCCTCCATTTCCTCCTAAAAAAAAACAAAAAAAACAAAAAACAAAATGCAACAATTCTTCGTTCCACTGCCCTAGACCGTTTGTTAGATAAAAAACCGGCTAGTTCTCAATAATCGAGGTGGTGAACGTATCTGAAAATTCATAGGTTTTGGAATCCACGGCTCACACCATAGATACTCAAAGCCACCCTATTACCAACCCTCTATTGTATTCCCCGCAACAAGAGCTCCTTACTAAACTAAGGAGCACCATACAAAAGATGGACAAGATCCCACACCTGCCTCTAGTAGCGTCATCGTAGGACAATAGCTCGTATTGGGTGAATAACCGTGACTTGCCACTAGTTATCTTCCTTTAAAATAGAAAAAAAAAATTATTAAATAGTTGAATCATGAATAAAAATAAAATATTCATTGTGAACTATTTATAATGTAGAGAGTAATTTAATCTTTTGCAAGGTAATTCACTATTCTCGTGAATAATAATTCCCCCAATTCTCCCTAAGAGCCAAATTCACTAAAATAGATGGAAATCCTCTTAAGCTGAACTTTGTTATGAAATGTCTCCAAAATGACTGAAAAAAAACTTTGAAAAGGTAAATATGGGTTGAAAATTGTAACTAAAGGATAGTTGCTATTTACACACCTATTTTTACTTCTCACCAGTGTTCTAAAAATCGGTCTAGGCGGCCGCTTAGGCACTAGGTGGTGAAGACCTGCCTCGATTTGGGGAAAATCGATCTTGAGTTAAGCGGCTGCCTAGGAGGACCTAGGCGGTGCCTAGGCAGGTTAGGTGGTCCTAGGCGGGCTAGGCGGCGCCTAGGCGGGCTAGGCAGCTCCTAGGCGGATTTGGTTTATTAATTGTGTGTTTTTTTATTTTTTAGTTTCATGGTGGTATACATATGGAAATGGTGTACCTAATTTGCAAAGGATGGATCGACTACAAGTTCATCCAATTGTGAAATGAATTGGAGAACTTTTGAGGGGATACATACAAAAATAATAATAAATAAACTAGATACAACAACGTTAAATAGTTTAGTCTATGTCCAATCCAATGCAAGGATCATGAACAAGAGGAATTTAGTCTATCATCCAAGAATACTCCTCATTATGATTATATGGTTACTGTTTTTTAAATATTGAACTTGTTGGATGGATGTACTTTGTGTATTCTTCTACTTCTATTTTTGCATTTTATCATTATTTTATTATCCATACAAGTATAGTTTTTTATTTATTAATTTTTTTGAAGTGTAAATATGCACTTATTTACAAGATATATAATAAATTTATATAAATCCGTCTAGCCGCTAGGCTTCTGCCCACCGCCTGACTAGCGCTTAGCCTTTTTTAGAACCTTGCTTCTCACATACTCTTGTAAATTTTTATCATTGATTTTCTTCAATTTATTCGATCTAACGACTGAAAACTGAGAGAGAGGTGTGTGATAAGTAAAAATGGGTGTGTGGATAGCACTACCTTGTTTAAATCACTAATGTAAAGTGAAATGCATCTCTAAGACAAACTCCAATGATTGGGGTTAAAACCTAATTTTTCTTAAAAATTTAGGTTTTAACCCAGAAATAACTTTTCTCCTCCAATGGTTTTGGCTTAAAATTTTATACCGAAAATTTTAAAGAATTATTTTAACTTAGTTTTTTTGGGTAATTTTTTTTTAAAATAAAATTTATGTAAATAATCCTAATATAGTTTTATAAACATTTTAACCTAAAAATATTTAATTTTCGATGAATAATGAAAAATCATTAAGCCTATCTCATAGTTACGCACATGCACCACAGGAAAGAACATGCAAAACCACACAACCCACCATTCTTAAACACAAATACATAGGTGGATAGAAAGAAAAAGAAAGAAAGAATTGTTTGACGAAAGTGAATTTTGTGTGGATGTTTGAAAAAATACATAGGTATTTATAGAGTTATTGGATGAATTTTGATTTAGATAATTTTTTTTATTGTTTTAGCCGATGGAATTAATGTTGGGTTGTTAGATTTTCTTTTTACCATTAGATTTTCGATCACAATTGTTGGATTTAATGTATTTATAAATTTGATTTGAAAACATATTGAATCCAAATTGTTGGTTAAACCAACCGAAGTCGTTTGTCTTTCCGCAAATGGCTTAGATTGTGAAGCCACTCGGTACTACGGTCTAGTAGTATTCCTCTTCACTTGTAAGTGAGAGGTCTTAGGTTTGAATCTCGTAGATGGCAAATTCAATACCAAATTAGGTTGCCCATTGTGTGGCTTAACCGAACTCTCATTTTCCCTTTCTTTAATGTAAAATATATCGATATATTTAAAAATAAAACTTAAATTTTGAATTTTAACCCAAACTGTTGGAGTTGGTCAAAAGGGGACCAACCCAACCCATACCTAATACGGTGGCATGAAGAACTTTACGGTAATTAGAAGAAGGGAGTTTTAATGAAACACTCCCGGTATTATTCACTTTTAACGAAAAATCACATTTTTACCTTTACCTGGCACTATTCACTATACCTTTAAAAAAGTTTTTTGTTGAAAGGGAAGTTTTTTTGAACTTTTCATTAGTTTTCCTTTAGAAGAAATGTGAGGTTTGTTGTAATTTTAATGAAATTCCTTTCTTTGTACACTTCACATCGCCCGAGCGTTTTTTGTTTTCCTAATTTTCTTTATTATTTATGGGATTTTTTTTATAAAAATAAAAATGTTTAGGCAGAGAGGGTGAGCCATGAGGCGTAATGCTAATGTTGGTTCAGTCGTTCATTCATATATATAGAATTCAATTCATCCCAAGTTTGCAAAGATCCTGAAAAAAAAAAGCCATTTGCTCTTTTTGCTCTTTGCTCTTGCAGTTCAGACGACTGCAGTGGCTTCTCTCTGACGATATTCATATTCTGATAAAGGGAGGCAGGCATTGTGGACTTGGAGAGAGGAGAGAGAGAGAGAGGACATTTTATTTAGATCCCAGCAGGCAGCAGGAGTTGAGGAGTTGGTCAAGAAGAAAGAGACTGGGACAGTTTGGGATTATTTAATCCCAGGACTAATACTCAAATCTGGAGGAAGGGAAGCAGCAGCCCCTCAATCTCAACGGTCAGATCCGATACAGATCGCCTTCCTCGGCTGAACTGATCGAGGCTCAGAATCTGATCCAGAGCAATTCTCCACCCTCCGATCCCGACCCCCTCTCCGACTCCGAAAACAAGATGCTCAAGCGTCCCGGCAGGGGAATTGGAATGGGGAATCCCCCGTACGACTCCCTCTCCGACAGAATGTACAGATACAGGAGCGTCATCCTTGTCATCTCAATCCCTCTCCTCCTCCTTACCATGGTCCTCTACGTCATGCCCCCCGGGGGTAATTTGAGCAACCAGCTCCCCCGCAAGCTGCCTTCCAAGACCTCCTACGCCGTGATCTTCGACGCCGGCAGCTCCGGCAGCCGCGTCCACGTCTTCTGCTTCGACCACAACCTCCAGCTCCATCCCATCGGCAAAGATCTCGAGCTCTTTCTTCAGGTCAAGCCTGGCCTGAGCGCTTATGCCAAGGACCCTCGCTCTGCTGCCGAGTCCCTCACCGGTCTTCTCGATAAGGCTGAGAGCGCAGTTCCCAAGGAGCTACGTTCCTTCACTCCCGTCCGCGTTGGGGCTACGGCTGGCCTGAGGGCTTTGAAGGGCGATGCTTCTGACCGCATTCTCCAGGCCGTATGCATCTTTTTCTTGTTTGGAAATTGCAATTTCGTTAATTTTTGAAAGCGTTCACTGTTTCATTCATATGTTTGTTATGTTAATACTTCAAATTTCAAAAGGTTAGGGATCTGCTCAAACAAAGAAGCAGCCTCAGCTCCCGCCCTGATGCCGTTACTGTCATTGATGGAACTCAAGAGGGTTCTTTCCAGTGGGTAAGTTTTACTCCAATTTTTGAACGCATTTATATACTAGCTGTACCCGTACCTGTAGTATCTGTACAATGCCTTCTTATACAGAAGAAGAATAATTATGATTCAGCACTTTGGATCACAGTACTTGATTCTGTCATATCTAGTTATTCGTTTGTGTGTGCTAGACTGTCTGAGTATATCAAATAACTCAACAATTTTGGAAAACCAAGCACGCTTTGAAATTTGTTATCCGGGAAGCTTGCATATGTGAGAGAGAGTATGGTAACAAAATTTTGGGGAAGCAATGTGCACACATATTATTTATCTAAAACTAAAAAGAAATGGAAAAAAAAAAAAAACAAGAGCAGTCATGGCGGCACATTTAACTTCCTTCTTGTTTTCCAGGTGACAATAAACTATCTACTAGGAAATTTGGGGAAGAAATATTCAGATACTGTAGGGGTGGTTGACCTTGGGGGTGGATCTGTTCAGATGGCTTATGCTATCTCAGAGGCGGATGCTGCAAAAGCACCCAAGTTATCAGATGGAGAGGATGTATATGTAAGGGAAATGAATCTTAAAGGAGCTAAATATAACCTATATGTTCACAGGTTTTCCTCTTTCCTTCAGCTTAATTGATGTCAGGATTTGGTTTTGTGTATTAATAATTCATTATTTTGTTTATTGCATTCAGTAGTTTCCTTGACTTCGTTGTAACATAACTACTGTAGAACGGTTTTCCTGGGTTAATTGCTTTTGTATTATTTTTATGCAGTTACTTGCATTACGGGTTACTAGCAGCTCGAGCAGAGATTTTAAAGGTTTCTGAAGATTCTGCCAACCCCTGCATCTTAGCTGGATATTACGGTATGCTGAGCTGCTCCATTTTCTCTTTTTTGAGAAAGAAACGACATTTTATTGCTCAAGACAATAAATATACACAAGTGGACAAGAAGTTAACAAAAACTCAAGAACAAACAACAAAACAAGAGTTGCTCCATTTTCATCTGAACAACTATCTTTTTTCCTATATTTTAAATCCCTAAGTCTTGTTCTTCATCCCTCTAGCTGAACCATCTAGCTTTTATATATTTTTTGTTATATCTTTGTTTTGTATACAATGCTCCTCTGGAATATATCAAAATTGTCGTAAAGTCTGCAACTCTGTTGACTGCAGAACATTGACCATTGTTCTATATTTTAAATGAGTGACAAATCATCAGATGTGGGGTGGCAGCTCTATATTGTTAAGAGGTGAAGCACAGGGTGTTAATGCTTTTACTTTCTGTGTTGTGGATTTAGTGCATAATATGCTGTTTGTTGGGAAATCTTGGTATGTTGTTCAGGTTCTTACACATATGGAGGACAATCTTATAAAGCATCAGCTTCCTCATCTGGATCAAGTGTTAAGGAGTGCAGGGGGGTAGTTACAAAGGCACTCAAGGTAAACGAAGCGACATGTTCACACATGAAGTGCACATTTGGTGGGGTATGGAACGGTGGAGGAGGGGATGGACAAAGGAACCTATTTGTGGCTTCATTTTTCTTTGACAGAGCTGCTGAGGTATTTCACCATCCTTGATTTTTATATATTATTACTTGATGTGCATGAAAAAGTTTAGGGTTTATTTTAGACAACAAAATGGTTTTGCTAACCACGTATATACATATGCCTTGCCAAAAAACAAAAAAAATGTCGTACAAATGCAGGCTGGTTTTGTTAACCCAGACGAACCTGTTGCCAAAGTTCACCCTGGTAACTTTGAGGAGGCAGCTAAGCGTGCTTGTGAAACTAAACTTGAGGATGCTAAATCAATGTATCCAAGAGTTGAGGAGGGAAACCTGCCATTCTTGTGCATGGATCTAGTTTACCAATCAATATTGCTTGTGGATGGATTTGGTAGGTCTTAGTTATACTTAGCGAGTTAAGCAAGTTGGAAATTGACGTTTCATCTAAATAAAATTCTAATATGTTCGAACTGGTTGCTTCAATATCTTAAAACAGGTCTTGATCCCTGGCAAGAGATTACATTGGTGAAGAAAGTTGAGTATCAAAATTCCTTGGTTGAAGCAGCATGGCCACTAGGGAGTGCCATAGAGGCTGTGTCCTCATTATAAATGCAAGTTACAGTTTCAGCTGAATCACCTATTGGAAAGACAAGCCCTAGAATTTTTGGCACTGGCGGTCTTTGAGCTCCATGATCAGTGCTGCCTCAGAAGCCGACCTCATAAACTGATATTGGGCTGAATTGGGAATTGGATTTGGTCTTATAATTATGGGAATAATGAGAGAATATAGTTGAATTTGTTTTCATTTGTAATTATTCAGACTTAACTATTCTTTAGAGAACAATTTGATTCAATTAGTTGTACTAATTTTGTCGGCTGAGTAAACAAAATGGTGATACCATTTCCATTTTTTTCGTTAGCGTCTGTCCTTGTCGTAGGAGAAAAAACAATTGTTTCTAATTTGTGTTTACCATTCAGTTCATTTCCCTTCATTTCAGTTTCCAACTTGAATTCAAGTTGTTGGAACCCTAATTACATGCGCAAATAGAAATCAAACGCATGTTCTTACTTACATGGTTTTTGTGTCTATAATTTGTCTTTCTTTACACATCCTTATGCATGACTTTTGATTTGAATAAAATCAAAGAATATAAATAAACAGAAGCGTAAAATTTGGGGGAAAGAAAAAAAAAAGTATTTCTGTGTAAAAGATCAAACCATGGCCAGAGGATACCATGTGGGCTTGAGATGGTGGGGTTTATAGTTGGGCCTTCCTTGGGCCATGGCGGAGTTCTCAGTTGTAAGCTGTTCAAAAAATAGAGAATTTGCTTGTGGCTTTTTTATTTGCACAAACTTGGTCTTAAACCAAGCCTTCACCGCCAGAGCCAGACTGGGGACAGACTCGTCGCTCGACGCCTATTGATAGTGATAGTGATAGTGATTGTACGAAGTTATAAAAACAGAGAGGTGGAAATCATTCAGAATTTGAGGTATAATACAGGAGCGAGAATTTAGGATTGCTTGCCTCTGCCGAATTGAAGAACAGTTGAAAACAGGTACATCTTTTACCACTCGAATTTAGGATTGGATTGGTTATTTTCACAAACAGTTGGTAGGCTTCGTAGAAATGAGAAAAATGGCGAGAATTACATCACTGTACTCGAATTTGCTGCGTAAAGACACGCATAACCATGTCTCTGTCGTATCCATTGCTGCTGCCTTTGCCCTTAGGCAATCCCCTCCTGCTGCTGCATCAGCACCTCCAACGCATTTCTTTACTCCCGTCCTCCTTTGGTCTTCGTCTTCGACTAGCTCACACTCCAAGTCTCCAAACTCAGCTGATGACGATTCCACAGCAGAAGAATCACATGTCAATGTTGCTGTTGCTGACGACGACGAAGATGATGATGATACTGAGTTGGGAGTCTCGGATTCGGGTCTTTCTCGAGATGTGAAAAGCATTGTCGACATCTTAAGTTTACGTAGCGAGTCGCTGGGCTCTGAGATGAAGAGGAAGCTCGATCAATGCGGCATAGCAGCCTCGTCAGAGCTGGTGGCAGCGGTTCTTTCACGCGTTCGCAATGATTGGGAATCGGCATTCACCTTCTTCCTCTGGGCCGGAAAGCAGCAGCCGGGTTACGCTCACTCGGTGCGGGAATACCATTCCATGATCTCCATTCTAGGGAAAATGAGAAAGTTTGACACTGCCTGGGCCTTGATTGATGAGATGAAAGGTCATTCTCTCGTCACTCCTCACACTCTCTTGATCATGATCAGGAGGTACTCTTGCGTTCATGATGTTGGCAAGGCTATCAATACTTTCTATGCTTATAAACGCTTTCACTTTGTCGCTGCCATGGATGATTTCCATGGCCTTCTATCTGCCCTTTGCCGCTACAAAAATGTCCAAGAAGCTGAGCACTTGCTCTTCTGCAACAGAAACACCTTCCCTTTTAACACCAAGAGCTTTAACATTATCCTCAATGGTTGGTGCAATATCATCGTCAGTCCCCGTGAGGCCGAGAGAATTTGGATGGAGATGACCAACAGAGGTGTTGTGCACGATGCTGTCTCCTACTCATGTCTCATGTCTTGCTATTCAAAAGCCTCTAACCTTAACAGGGTGCTCAAGCTCTTCGATCGGATGAAGGCAATGAAGATTGAACCCGATAGGAAAGTTTACAATGCGCTCATTTATGCTCTTGGAAAAGGCAGACTTCTGAATGAGGCAATCAATCTAGTGAAAACAATGCAAGATAAAGGCCTTACTCCCAATGTTGTCACTTTTAACTCCATCATCAAGCCTCTCTGCAAGGCCAGGAAAATTGATGAGGCTAGACGCATATTTGATGACATGTTGCACCAAGGCCTTCTTCCCACAATTCAGACTTACCATGCTTTCTTCCATATTTTAAGGACTGGTGAGCAAGTGTTTGAGCTCTTGGAGAAGATGAAAAGTTTGGGTTGCCACCCAAATACTGATACCTACATAATGTTGATTCGAAAATTTTGTCGATGGCGCCAGCTTGATCACGTGTTCAAGTTGTGGAGTGAAATGAGTGAGAATGAAGTCAATCCTGATCGTAGCTCATATATTGTGCTGATACATGGGCTATTTTTGAATGGAAAGTTGGAGGAAGCCTACAAATATTATATAGAGATGAAAAAGAAACAGTATTTGCCAGAACCAAGGACAGAAGAGATGCTTCAGGCATGGTTGTCTGGTAAGCAGATTTCCACATTCCATACGACAGATAAAGAAGATGATCAATTGGACTGGAGTCACCTGGACATGAACGCTAGAGTAACCCCCAAGAAATCTCATCAGGATAAAGATTTCCTTCGGCAGCCGGAAGCTAGGAAAGTTGTAAGAGAGCGGGGCTTTTCTTTCTGGGAGCCATAGGTTTCAATGAAATAAGCAATCTCAGTAGTGCCTGATCTTGGTATGCGCATGGTCATGGCTGGTCACCAGCATTCGGCATCAAGTTTCGGTGGACTCCATACAGGTGCATATCATTCTCTGTCGATGTACACTCAACTTTTTACATTTGTTGTCACAAACAAAGAACTAAAATATTTTAGACTCACGGGTCAACTCAAGCATGTTGTGAACTCCAACATGGGCATTGACATCATGCAAATGGATTTGTGATTTGGGTTATATCCTCTGTTAAATCAGATTCTATTCTTTATTTTGGCAATTTATCATCCCCTCTTCTGTTTATTTATTTGTTTATTTTTCTGTACATACTTTGATTCAAATTTATTTCATACACTAGAAGTTACACGTTTGAACAGAAAATGGTTTGGAGAAGAGGGGCAGAGAGAGAGAAAAATATTCAGAAGAAATTGGAACATAAAAAACTTCTATGAATGCATAACTACAAGAAACACTTCCAGTACACTGCTATTTTTGTTTGTACATGCAGTGTATTACTTGGTAGTGTGATCATATTCACTGTTTTTGGGACCTTTTCATGGATGCTGGACATTATTCTAGTTAACATCAATATATTCAAGAATTTATGATATATGTGTTAAGGCACAACAATATCACATAACCCCTAAACTCTTGTGGTGACTCCACCACATATATTTGAACTGACAGTTAGCTCATATGGTCTATATGATCGACGATGGCTGGTGGGAATGACATGCACACACTTGTGGTGGCTTTGTGTGCTGTTACGACTGACTGAGGGGCATCTTATCATGGCAGCTTTTATTAATATCCCTGCAGCATACATTGGTGACAATCGATGTGTGCTGCTGTGTAGTGTTTTGCTTGCAGTTGGTGACAAGTGGCCATAGGTATGTATTGTAATTTGAAAATGGTATAGACATTATATTTACTAAAAATTGTATATTTGATACGTATTGGGATAATCTTACTAGAATTGATAATCTTTATACGAAAAAATTATGCGACTGTCTTATTTGCGATTGGAGTTTAGGGATAGTTCTTTTCAGGCTCCATTTTATGATTGGAGTACTGCTGTGTCTTAGTTTTCATTCATGTAATGTCCGGATGTTTTAGCTCTGTTTTGCAGTTATAGTTGAGTAGTCTAGCTTGTCCAGTGGACAACTTGTACTATTGATGTAATGTTCTTATTATTACTAATAGCACATTTATTATAAAAACAGAAACTTATGTTCTTTGTAATTTGACTTGGATTTTGTGATGGACATAATTTTGATTAGACAGAAACGGTTTCCAGATTAGTTGTATATATTTTATTTGCCTTATATACTTCGAAAAACCAAAACCAAAACCATCATGCATATTTTACTTACTGAGTTAATAGTTCATGCCTGCATTTCAACGGTCAACCTTCAGGTATGAGTTGACAAGAGAAAATAAAGAGATTGTTAACAGTTGTGGATCTCATTCTCTAGTCTTTGTGGATATTCTTGGTCGAACCTTTTACAGAATTTTTTTGCACGCAACTTTTTATCGGTTGCTGTATATTAAAATGAATATTGTTCTAGTTGCAGATCTTTGATACTAAAGGTTTTTGGTGTGTGGAGACTCATAGACTATGTTTGTGTTACTGGTAGACCTCTGGTCAAAGTTGACCTGTGTGACTGAGTTTTGCTGCGGATGATTTCTCTGTCTTTCTGATCTACTAACTAGTAATTTTACTTGTTGGTATGCGTATAGGAATAGATAGCCATGTACCAAAACATGTGTGAAGATGATTTTGGTATTTCACATTGATGTTTCCTTGCAAGTGGTCTTCAGCTCATTCATGAAAGAAATTTGTTTGAGCAGCTATAAAAAGGGGCTTAGCCCCGCATTTGTAATTATCCAGTTCAGAAAAGTTATCAAATCATTCCGAAATTAAAAGTAGAAGGTGGATAATCCCATTTGAGGGAGCTTGTCATGGGGGCAATTGTCTTCTCTTGAATGTCTTTGAGAATTTCTGGCGTTTAGTCTTTTTAAGTTTTTGTGATTGCACTTCCGCTATTTTGGTGCAAAGTGATTAAGGACTTTACTAAGTATGAAGCTGTCATTTTTAAGTAAAGTTAATATGATTTATGTTTCATGTCGGCCAATTAACATAACGGTATAGGTAATGGGAACAGAATAAACAAAGAAAATATGTACTCATTGTTTGGAAAAAAAAAAAGAAAAAAAAAACCTGTTTATTTTGAAGTAATAATAGATTAGAGAAATACATGTGCGTTTTGAATTATCAAGAGTATACTTTCAAGTTTCCCACCTTTCCACTATTTTCTGCAGCATCCAATTAAATTAGATAGGTGGACGGGTGATTTTATGACACCGTCTGGCAGATTGAAGCTATAGTACTGCAGGTATGTGCTCACCCGTTAATGGATTGGAATAAAGCTTTTTGCTAAAGTGCAATGAATTTTCGTGCTGATTGAGGTGAAGTTTTATAACATGCAGATTTTTGTGCTGTTAAAGGAATATTGAAACTAAACTCACCAAACTTGTGTTGAGCCCGTGTTTATCTAATTCAGAAACTATGTTGCAGCCTTTATCAATTCGTCATATTCACGGTTAGTAGACTGTAGTCTCTTACCACTTATACTTAGTCGTGATCTGTTGTGTTGGATAAGCCTTTTTAATGACAGTGCTTGTACAGCACCATTCTAAAAAACCTCCTTTTCGTTTTCTTTGATAGCATGGAAAACCTCCTATACTGTTGGAATATAATTTTGGAATTTCCTTTCCTATAGCATTTTAACTGTGTCAATGTGGCTCGGAAAAGAGAAACTAACTCTTTACTTTTGGAAAAGGATCCTCTCCTAAGCAAATGGTGAGGATCCTCATGACCACGTAATGCGGGCCGTTGGATTTTGATCCAACGGCTACAATTATTATAACTTTTAGAGGGATCCCCCTGTTTGTAGCCGTTGGATCAAAATCCAACGGCCCGCATTACGTGGTCATGAGGATCCCCACCATTTGCTTAGGAGGGGATCCTTTTCCCTTACTTTCTGGGGTAGTTTCTGGTTAGTCCTAGGGGAAAGTTTGGTGCATGAGCATTTGACATTGGATAAGCGTTATCCATTAGATTAGGTGAACTGCACGTGGAAAACTACTGGGGTCACGATCACGACCTTTGTAGCTGGCAATCAGCCAATGCTGGCCATGCTTTTGACCAGTTAAATATATTTGTTTTTCTTTATATAGTATATATAATATTACCCCCCTTTGCTAAGTCAATTTATCTAACCAACTCAATGTGACAACCAATGACATTTGGTTTAGGCTAGGAGTTGAAGTTGCTTCATGCATGCTGGGGTGAAACCGGGTGTTGCAGAAATGCCTATCATTGACCTAATCTGTAGTTTAAAGATAAAATGATATAATACTTGTAAAACTTAGTGTTGAAATGGATCGCTATGGTGGCTTTGAATGAGAATATTGAACGCAGGGGCTGCTCATTGTCATCACTACTTTTTTGTTAGTCTGTTTTTACCTTATAAGTTTCTAACCGGAGAGGATATTTGTTGTTATTTATTCTAAGTATCTAACCGGAGAGGATATTTGTTATTATTTATTCTATATCGCCACCTTAGGTCCTTAGCCATGGTAATTTAACACTCCTCGCTTCTTGGTTATTTAATGTGTAGTTTTCAAACTAGTACCGTATGGGGACTAAAGTATGGGATACTTGGTCAATTATCATAGGACAGGATAGTAATTAGCGTTGTTGATTTCGGTGTTTGCATATATGACGTGATTATTTGATTTGTAGGTGAACAAGTTACCTAGTATTTAGGAGAGGAATGGAGGTAGGGGAAGAGCATTGAAAAATCCCAGGTACTACTTATTTTTCATCAGGCGTGACATAATATTTAAAGAGTTTATAATGAGCACTCGTGCATAAAACCAAAGATAATGCGAGTGAAGCCCGTTGTCATTGTCATTGTCATTGTCATTGTGGGTTGAATAAAGCATATTTGAAGAACAATAATTAATTTAATATGACTTGTGTAGAATCATCTTTTGGCTTTTGCTCATTTCTTAATGGACAAATTAGTATTCCTTTTCTTTGCATTCCTTTTCTTTGCAGATGCTCCAAAAACCTTGCATACCTATTTGTCATTTTCTTCTTCTCCTCCTCCTCCTCCTCCTGGGGAATCATGCCGGCGGCCTCAAAGTATGATTTGGTATAAGCATTTTGCACCGAAACTAGTTAATGCAGATACTTTGTGATTCCACAAACTAGGCCTTGCCGGTTTGAACTGAGAAAACTCCGCATTAGGCAGACAATTCTTGAAAGGCGCTAACCAAGGATTGTGTTATATTTTTTTTTTTTTTGGGGGGGGGGGGGGGGGGGGGGGGGGGGGGGTGTTGTTGGTGGGGGGTTGGTGGACAAGGCGGTTGGGTAGCAAGTGATGGTTGGACATTTGGTTAGCTATGATTGGGGCACTTGGCTTGGAAGATGAATGAAGTAATGAATTATTGATTTGGCTGAAAACAAATATCTAAACAAGGATGTGACTCGTAAAGAGGCTCTTTTGGCGGATAGACTGATATGGAAATTAGTAGTGTTGTTTGGTATCAGTAACAATTAACAAACCTATTGATGGTCAAGTCAAAACATTCAGAAAACTCGTCCACGTACTCCTTAATTTGTATTATGAATTATGGGGTACAAGTCCTTGTCAATGCTTTTTTTGTGAAAGGTTCTCTGGCTGATATGAACTACTCGATGTTACCGTTATTAAAGGAATCAGTATTTGTGGGTGGATGAATGAATGAAATTAGGGGTAACTATGAGGACAGTCGCGTGCTTAAGGGTGTCTTGATTTTGGCTGATGATTCTTCTAGGACTTACAATGCATCAATTGTTAGGATTAGCTCACACTCGCATGAGTGAATAACCATAATATTATTCATGAAATAAATCATGGGTTCATAACCAGATGCTTACCATGGGTTCATAACCAGATGCTTTTCTTAGCTTGATGCATAAATCATGGTCAAAGTCTTCAATTTGAAAATAAAGCAAGCTCCAATCAGTAATGAGGGCGGATGTGAAGGCTAGCTGGCATGATATGATAGCGTTGATTCAACAGTTGAGTCGACCTAAACCAAAGAAAATTAAACACCTCCATCTCCAAGTCTGTCTTACCACCTGCTTGACCATCTACTACTCCTTGTGAAGTGTGTGTGTGTCAAGCATATTAAGAATACAAGTGGGTGGTCCAAAATCCAAACTCCAAACCTCAAACTACACGATTGAGTTGCTTACAAGCAAAGCGGCATCTTTTATAATTTTTCTAGGGCTGAGTTTCAACCACAAGTTCGAAATTGTAGGTTTCATTTCTACATCTAGTTTAGTATGTTGGAATGGATAGGATAACTAACTACCATTTAGATTAAACTGGATAACTTTAATCCTATCATACAATTGGTGTTCAATGGGATGAACAAGTCGGATAATGTTAACTAATGCTATTTTACAAGGTTGAAGCTACTATATAACATGATCCAGATTGCTTTTCCCATATGGAACACCGGATTAAAAATATCCAGTCTAAAGGTATTGCTAGATTGTAATCTATCTAATTATGTGCACCATACAAGGCTACAAGGCCTTAGCCTTCAGCAACTTTCCCCTTCAGGTTATATAAGTAAGTTTCCAGTTTAGAGGAATTGCATGCACTGATTAAGAACAAAAACGATTTTCATTTGTTTTCTTTCTATATTTCGATATGGTTTGAAATTTGATTTTTTTTTCTTTTTTTTTCTTTTCAGTCTTCTGTGCAGGCTAACTATTTCAGCTTATCTTTATTTTGATTAATAAGTTTCCACCAAACAACATATCATGCGTGCATCTCTTTCTATGTGTTTACTTTCCACTAATCAAAACACAAATATGTCATAACTTAAATATAATTTTGTTCCAGCCATCATTCCTCATTTATAGATTTCTAGCCAATCCCATCGCCCCACATACCCTCCATCATTCCTCAACAGTTCATGTGGATAAAGATACATTTTAGCAAACGTAAAACAAATTGATTAGATAACTAATTGGCTTTTAGTTTTAATCTTTTTGGTTTTGGAGATAAAAGGGAGAAAGCAAAATAGAAGAGTGGAAGAAGAATGGTAGGAGAGAGATAATAAATATAATAGGAATGACACAAAATGAAAACTAAGGACTATAGGCCATTTTTAGCTTGAAAATGTGCAAAGCTCGTCTTCAGCAATGAAGATGTATTCCTAGTCAGGAAGCAGACTATATTTAGGATCTGGATCCCCTCCTGAGCATAGGGTGGGGATCCTCATGACCGGGTAATCTGGACCCTTGAAATTTGATCCAACGGCTATAAACAGAGGGGTCCACTAAAAGTTATAATTATTATAACCGTTGGATCAAATTTCAAGGGTCCAGATGACCCGGTCAGGAGGATCCCCACCCTATGCTCAGGAGGGGATCCAGTTCCCTATATTTAGCCATCTGACAACGCTTTTTGTGATGCCCACGTGGGCTTCCTATCTCTTGTACAAAAACCATTTTAAGTTGGTTTTTTTTTTTTTTTTTTTTTTTGAAAGACTCATTTTAAGTTGTTTTTACTTTCAAAATTTTGTTTTCTTTCTTTTTTCTTTATTTCTTCCTCTCTTTCTCATCATCATTTTTCATCTCTCATTTCTTCCATATACTTTTGTAGTAAACAAAATTCACCCGCTTTAGAGGGACATCATGTGTACCAAAGCAAACATAATGTAAGTACCCTTAAGGTTTCACCAAAGCTTAACCCTTGTATGAGTTGAGCATTAAATACAAGAGGGATATTTCCTCGTAAATCATGCCAGACCAGCGTGTGCACCACGCCTCACGAGCTGGCCTCACGTAAAATGATGTGTTGGGGCTGCCTTACTCAACAAAGTTGAGCTTAGCAGGCAAAGTGAGGCCCAAGAAGGATTCCATCAGCCTATAAGGCCATCTCCAATCGAAGGCTGGCCAGATGGCTCGTTTTAGCCCTCTGGCCCTCCAAGAAATTAATATTTTAATAAACAGTGCAAAGCCATATTTATTACCATCTCCAACCCCTCTTAAAGGGCCATAGGGATCGTTTTAGCCTTGTCACAAAAAACCGTCTCCAACCGAGGGTCAAAGGGCTATAGGGCAAAACATAATTTATTATTTAAAACTACAACTTAAATTCAAATCCAATAGCTAAGTGACGTCAGCTAGCAATTGGATTTGAAATTTTTTTGGCTATAAACATGGTGGATATTGGGTTATAATTCACACACCTTTGAATTCAATCTCTTTCAATTCAAGTTTGCAATGAATTCCAACTTTGGATCATCTTCGGATTCCAACTGAAGGTCCTCATCCAATTCCAAATTGGAAGAAAAATGAGCGCAGATGAGACGAGAAGATGAGGAGTCTGATGAAGAAGATGAAGCATGGCGCAACACACAAAACAGAGCAGCAGCCATGGCTGCGGCCATAGTGTGTCACCCAACTCAGGAACAACCTCAATGGGGTGGCTCTATTGTTGGTCGCTCTTACAAACCACAAAATAGAGCGATGACGCATGCCAATCTGATGAACAACTACTTCAACCCCTACTCGGTGTACATAGAAGAGGATTTCATACGTCGCTTCCGGATGAAGCGCCATATCTTCGAGCGTTTACTTCGTGATGTCCAGCAGGTCAATCCATACTTTCGACAAAAGCGGGACAGAGCAGGCCGCCCTGGTTTCTCACCTCATCAGAAGGTTACTGTTGCACTGCGAATGATGGCCTATGGCCCCCCAGTTGATTCGATGGATGAAACCCATGGTATGTCTGAGTCTACATGCCTTGATACTCTTGCTGAATTCTGTGACATAATTGTTCAGCTTTACAAAGACGAGTACCTCCGCGAGCCAAATCAAGAAGATTTGGATCGGCTCCTTCGTAAAGCTGAAGACCGTGGGTTTCCGGACATGATAGGGTCATTAGACTGCATGCATTGGGATTGGAAGAATTGTCCCACCAAATAGCAAAGAGGCTTATGCGGAAGGTCAAGAAAGTCAATTGTTGTGTTAGAGGCAGTTGCCTTGTATGACACATGGATTTGGCATGCTTTCTTTGAAGTCCCTGAATCCCAAAATGACATTACAGTTCTTAGGTGTTCACCCCTTTTCAATACCTTGACGGAAGGTCAAGCACCTTAACTGGACTACTAAATCAATGGCTCGTGCAAAAATATATGATGGCCTAATTTGCCTTTCAATCCAAGAACTGGTAGTATCTTTATAAATGAGTACATAAGGCGGTATAGAATGATATGTTCCCGTGCCACAAACAAGTACCTACAACAGGATCTTGTTGCACATCTTTGGGCCAAAAATAGCATGGAGTAGGCGTTTAAGTTTTATGTTGTTAAATGTTTTTTTATGTTGTTTAATGTTATTTAATGTTACTTAATGTTGTTTAATATTGTTTAATAATGTTTAATGTTGTTTCATATTACTTAATGTTATGTAATGTTTAATGGTTTAGGAAGGTATAGGGGGAAAAAAAGAGTTTTAAAAAAAATTTAAACAAATTTTGTAAATTTTTTTTTTTTCAAAAGTAATGCCTAGCTACCGTTGCATTTGAATTCCAGCCCACGCCCCGGGCCCGCTGGCTAGCTTATTTGGGCTGGTCGGTTGGCCCTTTAGCCCTTTTTTTGTCTTGTGGGGCACACGAGCTCTTTGGCCCAGCCCTCGGTTGGAGACCGTTTTCGGGCTATTTTCTGCCCTCTGGATCCTTCGGTTGGATATGGCCTAAGGGCTCGTAGATGAGATTAACCCAGAAAGGCCTTATCAGGCAAGATCCAATATGATCTTCATGACATTATGACCCTAAAGTCATGGCCTAGATATAGGCCATGATCACCAATGTTGTCAATACTTAATAGTCATCTCTGAACGGGACTCTCAATTGGGCCCCTCATTACGTCTCCCAAGGTCAACCGTTGTTGGTTAAATAGGCAGGATAATGTGGGATTCAAACCAACCACTTAGGGAGCACCACATGTGCCCTAATGAATCATCTTCAAGCTCATGTTTTGCTTTATATAAAGGCTTGCATACACAAAGTGAAATGTAATTGTTCCTTAGTCAAGAACCTCGTAACTTGAGATTGATTTTTCTAACAGTTAAGTCTAACTCAGGCATCAGAGGGCCTTTTGGCTTATACCACATTGGAGTGACAAGGTCTCACCTGCCTTTTCCTTCTTGGTTGCATGGACACCAGAGTTATTCTATGTTTATGTGGGATTCATTTCCCACAATTTTCTTCATATCTCAAGCATAAAAAGTTTAAAAAAAAAAAAAAAGAAAGAAGAAAAGAAGAAGAAGAAGAAGAAGAAGTTATTAATTAGGAAAAGTGCCCAAAATGACCCATTTTCTTAACCTTAGGACTGAAATAGAACAAACTGATTATGCATAAAGCATGCACAACAATAGGACTGTTTGGGCTAATATTTGAACATTGGGCTGCAAGTGTACGGAAACCCAGAGTTGCTCATTTAGAGAAGACTTGCCCGAAGCCCAGCACTGAGCCCAGAGACAAATTGGCGTCTTCCCATTAATGCATATGCCATATACCTACGCATTAAATCCCAAGTGATGGAGACTAACTTATTATCAGCCAAAAAGCACTTTATAGTGGCAATACAAGTAAAATACTGATGACTCATTACCCTCCAAGTGTTTTCGGGCAAGAGCAAAAACACAGTAGTCGGGCTAATTCGTCTACAAAAGGAGGACGAGACCCCAGAGACAAGGACACTCAACCAACAAACATACAAACTCCGCTCCCAAGCCAGATTTGCATCTAAAAGTTGTAATCAGCCCAGATCTTTCAGGATCATTCCCTACAAAAGCATTTTTTGTCTAGTTTAAAGCTCTGCTATCATCCCTAATGGTGTAGTATCGATTTCTTTGTGTAACTTGTTTACCATCCATCCTTTTTTAGCATACAACCCTTGTAAACTCAAAGAGAAGTGATTGCAAGAGGTTCAAACTTCCCCGAGAAGGTGAAATCTTGCTCAAAGCTCTTTGTTTGTTTTCTAAATTAATAGATCTACTACTTAAAGTATTTTCCAGCATGTATCCAAATCATACCCATCAATTTTCTTACTTTAAGAGTCTTATTTGCACTTGGATCTGGTTAGTTTGATGGATATGCTTTCATTGAAAACCAATCTGGAACTAAATAAATGACTTAAGGGGTCTGGACTCCCTTCGTTCGAACTTATAAAACTATAAACTAAAGTCCTTGATCACAAGGCAAGAAAAAGTACTTAATGTGGACTTAACTCATCCACGACAATCATTTGATAACAAGAAGTCCGAGTAACTTGGGGCGCAAGTAATCGACTAAATTCACTCTTGTTCTACATCTGCTATACTGAGATAGCAGTGGCACGCCTAGCACTTAGTTAGTTTTGATTACGAGCGTCAAGGCCTACACCTAAGGCCCCACAAAGGCACCTTTCAGAACTAACTTTGTTCTCTTCTTGCAGTACATTAGCAAGCAAGAGCCCGACTATACATCCAAAGTGCCAATCCCTTGGGGAGTTGTGCTGAGAGTCGATGAGCCATCTCCGGAGAAATCTTCGTCCAAACATAGTTTTGGCATGCCTGGTGGGACCACATTAGTCTTATATGCCAAGAAGAAGAAGGAATGAGAAAACCTTAAAGTGGAACACAGAATACAAACCACCCCAATATTTACCAAAATCAAGCATGACAAGCCATCTAGAGGATTTTCCTCCCCCGCAAAGACCAGCTATTCTAGGAAGCCCAAGTTCCTCCGAGAAGTCAGGAAGAAAGTTGACCAATGAACACTTGCAAGCCACCATGGTATAAGTGCTGAGAGGTATGGCGAAGATTTCCTTGGAAACCAAGGGAGAAGTCAACAGACTCTGTTCTTTAACATAGAGTTTGTAGAGAAGACTAGATCTGGAGTACCCTACTCCAAAAAATAGTTATGCTAGGGGAGTAATGAGGGAAGCCAACCCGAAGGAGGAACCAGTTGTTCCATTCTTTCCTTTGCTCGAGGAAAAGAATGGTAAAAATAAAAACAAGGAAGAATTTGGAGCTGGTTAGCCAATGTTGGAGGGAATCCTAGAAGCGGAGTTGCCCGACCCTCCACTATTTTCACTTAATAATAGGGGGCAGAGCGGGCAAGAATGGACGAAGTATGAGATGCCCCAATTAATCTGGGAATCTAGTGGGAAATGTGAGCCTACCAAGGCAGACAAGCATCTTCCTTATAGGCCACCACCATTGGCCAGTAAGGGAGGAGATGCCAAGTGGAGAAAGCCCAACATAAAGAAGGAAATCGTCTCGGGCAATGACAGCAACCCAAAGTGGGGAGCCCCACATACTCCACATAACAATGCTGCTAACCAGCAGTGATGTGATAAAAGTTAAGCACTCAAATTAAACCCTCTTGTTGTCAATTGTAGTAAGTATGCAAGTAGGGATCGTTCTGGACCGGGGATTAGGAGGGATTGCTAATCGACTCTAAATTGATTTAAAAAAACAAAGTTAAAAACATTTGAAAAGACTCAAGGGACTCAAAACAAGTTAAAAACACTCAAAACTGCTTAAAAACACTTTTTGGACAGATTCTAACACTAAGGATGGTTTTGGACGAAAATTGGTTTTAGTTTGACTCAAAACACTTGGAAACACAAACAAAACAGATTTTAAACACTTTAAAACAGAAAGTAAAAGGGGGGTTTTGGTTTGGACGAATTTGAAAGTAAAACAAGCAATTTAAAGACAAAACAGATTTTTAAAGTAAAACAAGTTTGAAAACGATTTTGGGAACTTGGATGGATGATGGGCTAGCTAGAGGCTCTTTCTCCACACATGACATGTATGCAAACGAATCGATTCCTAGTTACTCCTTCATTGAATTATGAACGACAATGCCCCAAATTAACCGTGACATCACTAGTTAACCCTCATATTTTCCTTGTGTTATTGGATTGGATGACATCATTCGACAACCCAAAGCATTCTTCGAAAGTTCCCTACATGACATCATAATAAAGACACAATCAAAGATCATTACGTTCAATGAAAATCATAAGCATTGACAAAGCACTTGTAACTATGACATCATGTCACTCATGCTAGGAATTAAACTTAACGCGATCGTGACCAGCGACCTTTACTACTTGTGAATATAAGTTTGTAACGATTATGTGAAACTCCCTTATACTCTAGCATCAAACTTATGCATTCCAATTAAGTGTCGACCCTCAATCAACAAACACAAATAAGTTATCACTCAAACAGTTAAGCTAATTGCATTCACAACTCAAGAATTCATAACTGAAACTTATCAATTCATATTGCACCCATAATCATGGCTTTGAAATCACCCCTAGCCAAAAAAGGGTCTAGCCACTCATAGCAACAACAAAATTAGAGAATAATAAAGTAAGCATTGAAAGTAAGAACGAAGTACACCTAGAACGATCCAATCTTCAAGCTTGAAACGTCAAGGGCTCATTCTTCTCCACCTTGTTGCGGCACAAGTGTCTAAGGTTGTGTATGGATGTGTTTTGGCTAAAAGGATGGAGGGATTGGTGCGGCAAAGGTTAGTTTATGGCTGGAAGTGTTTGTGTGAATGAATGGATGGATGTAGGTGAATTATGGTGAAGGATGAGTGGTGGAATGGTATGATTAGGGTGCAGCAAGGGCCTTGTATTTATAGGGGAAGGTAGAGCACGGTTTGGAATGATTTTAGGCAAGGTCTTTATTCCAAAACCTAAGGGAAAAGGTAAATAAAAGTCAGAATTTTAAAGGAATGTGGAAAACATGTGCGGCAAGGAAAGGGAAATGCCTTTCCTTGCTGATTTGGGTGAGATTATATCCTAAATTGAAAGGGAAGAGGACTTCTTGTGCGGCAAGGGAAAGGGAATAAAGAGGAAGGTGCGGCTCCCCCTTGGGCTGATATTTAAATGTCCCAAATTGACTAGGAACCCCTTTGTGGCTGATTTCCTTGCACATTAGGATTAGGAAACTTTGACTTGGTCAACCCTTCTTCTTTTTGGATTCCTTTTCCTTCCTTGACTTGAATTAATTTTTCTTCCTTTCCTTGGCTGATTCCTAGCATGGTTGGGTCTTCAATTTCGTCCATCTACATTGCTCCAAGCATATGATATCCAATTCATGCCCAAAACTGCTCCAAAAGGCTCCAAAATGCACTTTCTTGATACTTTACCCCTTGGGACCTACAAACATACGAAAATAGCTTAAAATACTAAATTAAATACGAATAATCAACATAAATCCACGAGAACAAGCTAACTAAATCGCATAAATATGCTCATATCAAGCAGCTCAAAGATGAGTTAACCGAGTTAAGGAGGATGGTGGTACATAATGCTCAACCATAGGCTCGCCCGCTGTTTAGGATCACCTATCAAAAGCCCTATCCTGAGTACGTTGATGAGCAGAACCCTTTTCCAGTCAACTTCAAGATGTCTGCGTTCCCAACATTCAGCGGAGAGGCGACAATGTGTCTTCCAAAGATCACATTTTTAAGTTCTTTAATCACTGTGTGGCATTTAAAGACAATCTCAACTTCAAGTTGAGATTGTTTGGAAACTCCTTAGTGGGCTTAGCATCTCAGTGGTACTTTCTGTTACCCCTTAATTCTATTGCCGACTGGGGGCAAATGAAGATGGCCTTCCACGAGCATTTTTACAGGGTCGAGCCCAAGATGACTATCAACGATCTCGTAGAAGTCAAGCAATATGAGTATGAGTCTACTGAAGACTTCATGATGAGGTTCAAGAGGACAAGGATGAGGTGCCAATTCCCTATAAATCATGCACAACTCATATCCATAGCTCAGAAGGCGTTGAGATTACCTTTGAGGAAGAAGTTTTATGACGTGCAATTCAATGAGTTGCAAGAGTTGGTGATTACGGCCACTAAGTATGAGAAGCTTTTGCTTGAAGAACAACAAATGATGCACTCATCTAAGACCCCTCATTTCTACAAAAGTAAAACGGTTATTCACCAAGTGGAGTTTGATGAAGCACAACCAAAAGAGAATAATGGCCATGGAGGAGAGAGAATGGACATGTGCGCAGCAGAGATGACTACCCCCTTTAAACCTTTGATAGTGAAACGGTTAGTTCAGCCAGTCAAGGATCAGAATGTGGTTAGTTCAGTCAGTCAAGGATTAGAAGGTGGTTATGAATGATGGTGGATTTGTCCCCATCAAGCCTCTCAAATACCAGAGTTATTCCTTTGACTTAACCAAGGCTGCGGAGATCTATAAGGAGTTGGTTCGGGTGAAAGTGATTATGCCCGACAACACCAAAAAGATGCCTAAGCTGGAAGAGTTAAGACGGAAGAAGTACTGCAAGCTGCACTATACTTTCAACCACTCTATAACCAACTGTGTCCAGTTCAGAGATTAGATACAAGACCTTATAGTGAAAGGAAAGTTGTTGTTGGAGAAACCTCAGGCCAACATGATGATTAACACGGATCCCTTATCGGAAGCCCCAATAAACATGATCAACTTGACATCGGCTGAAAAAAGGAAAGGGAAGGCCACCTGGGAAGTGAGGGCAGAAAGAAGGCAAGTTGATAGGCTAATCGAAAAAGCTATCAAATTACCTGTGAAGCCCAAAGCAACCATAATCAAATGAGTGGTGTTATGTTGCAAGTGTTAGTGTGAGTGTGAGTTGGAAGTCCCAGCGTCAGGAGCCATTATCGATCAGGAGTTGATAAGAAGAAAAGAAAGAAGAGCAAGAAACCCGTAGGAATATCATGCAGGCAGATGAGAAAGAGACGTCCAAGAATGTTTTCCTAAGGTTGGGATGAGACTCTCAACCAAAGGGCTTGCCAGAAGTGTTCAGAAATTATGAAGCTTCTGAAGAAGTGGAAGACAAAGAAACCAAAGTACCAAGATGAGTGGATGTGAGACCACCCCAGCCAAGCTATATCGGTGGAGACGTCAGAATGAAGGGGATGACAATGAATCCAGTCACAAAAAAGAATCATGTCTGACTTGGGCGGAAATGGTATGTGGTTGGAAAGGATGGGAGACCCGTCAAAGAAATAGGAGCCTCCATGATCAGAAGAGTCCAAAGGTAGCACAAAGCCCACATGAACTCATTGAAAGTCCTCATTGCCTCAGAAACCTTTGAGAATGTAAATTTTGAATGGGGGAAGAAATCAACTCCATTGGAGAACCAAGAAGAAGGTGGAGAAAGCTAATAGCAAGATCGAAGGGGAATGAGCCCATGTGCCGCAGAACCCCAATCCTGGGAAGTACAGAATCTTGAGGAGAGCTCAAGAGGATATGGTGATGATACCAACCCCAAGATGGAGCCCAGGATCAATATGCTTTGAAACTATCTCACCTGAGAGGGGGTTACCGTTACCATTGTTGGTCGATACTCTTTGTGAAGTCCCAGGACAAATGCCAAACTTTGGCATAACTCAGAAAGAAAAGTTGCCCGAGCTGATGCTGCCAGAAGAAGCACAAGCCTAGTTAGATGAGTTCATAGAACACATTGGAAGCAAGAAGGAAGACTTACCTGGACCTAGCAACTTCCACGTAAACATGACATATGTTTTATCTGTCATATTATGTCCCACGCATGATCAACCTGCCACAATGGAGGGTGGCACATGTTAGTGTTGAAGAAGCAAGAAAATAAGAGTCAGGCAGAACAAGTTTACCCGAGCTGGAGAGAGTATACACCGACATAATGGTCTTTAGTCGCCCAAGTTTGACCCTAGCCAACCACCTCAAGCCCATTTATGTAACCGTTCATCTGGAGGGAGTCCCCTTCAAGAGGGTTTTAATTGATGGGGGAGCCGCCGTCAATGTGCTGTCAAACAAGAAAATGAAGAGGGTATGCATAAGCGAAGATGATCTCATCCCCACAGATTTAACAGTTTCCAGTTTTTCTAGAGCCATCACCAGAACCCATGGGATATTACCTCTGGAGGTTGACTTGGGTTCCAAGCAAATCATGCTAGCTTTCTTCGTTGTGGATAATACTTCTACATATGGAGCTTTATTGGGCCAAGATTAGATTCATCAGAGTCTTAGTGCCTTCCACTCTGCATCAACAATACAAACTCTGCTCCCCAGCCAGATTTGCATCTAAAAACTGTAATCAGCCCAGATCTCAGTCTTTTTCAGGAGCATTCCCTACAAAAGCCATCTTTTATCAAGTTTAAAGCTCTGCTATCATCCCTAATGGTGTAGTATCGATTCCCTTGTGTAAACTTGTTTACCATCCATCCATTTTTAGCATACAACCCTTGTAAACTCAAAGAGAAGTGATTGCAAGAGGTTCAACCTTGCCCGACAAGGTGAATTCTTGCTCAAAACTCTTTGTTTGTTTTCTAAATTAATAGATCTACTGCTTAAAGTATTTTCCAGCATGCATCCAAATCATACCCATCAGTTTTCTTACTTTAAGAGTCTCAGTTGTACCTGGATCTGGTTAGTTTGATGGATATGCTTTTATTGAAAACCAATCTGGAACTAAATAAATGACTTAAGGGGCTTGGACTCCCTTTGTTCGAACTTACAAGACTATAAACTAAAGTCCTTGATCACAAGGCAAGAAAAAGAACTTAATGTGGACTTAACTCATCCACGACAATCATTTGATAACAAGAAGTCCGAGTAACTTGGGGCATAAATAATCGACTAAATACAGTCTTGTTCTACATCTACTATACTGAGATAGCAGTGGCATGCCTAGCATTTAGTTTTGATTGTGAGCCTCAAGGCCTACACCTAAGGCCACACAAAGGCACCTTTCAGAACTAACTTTGTTATCTTCTTGCAATACATTAGCAAGCAAGAGCCCGACTACACATCCAAAGTGCCAATCCCTTGGGGAGCTGTGCTGAGAGCCGATGAGCCCTCTCCGGAGAAATCTTCACCCGAACAAGGGCATAAATAGAATTTTTCCTCTCTGGAGAAATCTTTGCCAGTCACTATTTCACCTTTCTTCGAAAATGTTTCTTGCCCAATCCCTAGTTCGAAAAACCCTAACTCCTAATCCCCAATCCCATTAGTTGACCCTGCTTTCTGTCATCAATTTTTGTTGAGTTTGTCAGCAGTGACCGATCTTTGGGTCTGCGTATAGAAAATGTAAGCTTTATGCTGACCAATTCTGAATCCTTCAGTTGCTGCCGGATTTAGTTATATAGATCGCCAAAGTGATAAAACCAAAGCTCATGCGTTTTGGTTACCTTATAAATATCTTATGTGACCATTCTATCAAACATTTTTTGAGGTCCTCTCCCTCCTGCACACCATCAGAAAATGGGGCATATAACCTTCAAAACTTTTACGATGTCGTCTCTGTAGCTGCATAGACTCGGCAGTTTCTGACACGACACGGTTATACGATACGAAAATAACGGATTTCGGGTCAACACGATAACTAATTGGGTCATTATCGGGTGACCCGTTAAGAATCCGTTAATAACAGGCTCTAAGGGTTCTTAACAGGTATACACGCGGGTAACACGTGGGTAACCCGTTAAGAAAAAAAAATTATTTTGATAATTTTAAAGTTTAATTACTAAAAGATTTATTATAAAATACAACAGCCCTATTAATATATACAATATATTCTATAAATATATAGTTTTGTATTATTATTCTATATAAGTAAGATAAATTAGAGTAAATATGTACCGTTGGATTCTATTTCACTTAAATAACAGTCGTAAGATAAATAATTATATATATACTTATTTAGTATTATGTTTTTCTAATAAAAGTAGGGTTTACTAACATATGTAGGTCTTATTTCTATTAAAGAGATGACATAAATAATGATACAAACTGATAGTAATAGTAACTTTTTTTTTTTTTTTTGTAATTAACCAATCTTCAGGTTTTATTAAAAAAAAAAGCACACAAATCGAACTGAAAAAAAATATCAAATTGAATCGACCAGCAATTTTAATTTGGTTTCCAATTTAAAAAATAAATAAAAATTAACCGAATGAAACTCAACTCAGCCCCTAGTTTAAAGTAATCAAAAGGCAAAAAAAAAAAAAAAGGGGCAAAGTGAGATGCATTGTTACGGCACAAGATGTGGATGATTGATGACTAGGCTCAGCCTCAGGACAAGAGCTTTTGCTTCTGCTTTCTGTGGAGAGATTTTTCAGTGTGACCGTCACACGAGGTGATATATCACGTATTCTTATATAAAGGTAAGTTATGTGTGTTAAAAGATTAATAAATTAAAAATTAAATGTTTTCACCAATTGCATAAAAATACATGATGTATCATTCGTGTTCCCGTCACAATTAAAAATTTCTTCTTTCTTCGTCCAAACATGAAAAGACACGTGTCACGACTCTATTTGGAGAAGATGGGATGATGTCATGAGATTAAGATTATCCTTGGACACCTTTGTCCAGCCGCCATGCATCTTCTTTATTCCATTCCCATATCTTATTTATCTCATCTCTCTCGCTCCTCCCTCCTGAACCCCTGAGTCTTTCTCCCTCTTCCTTGTTAATACGTGAAAATAGAAACTTAGCTCTCAGAAAATTTGGGAAGGACAAAATCAACAGTTGCATTCCATACGCCAAAAGCCTTTCAGCTGGCACTCTTACATTTACATACGACATAAACTTACTTTGTCACCATATGTGAGTAAGTTGAACATATTAAAATATGTGATAGATTTGAGATATTATCACCTTAAAGTCTTGTTACAGTGCATGTAATTAGTCTATCTCAGCAATACACACACACACATATATATATATATTATATTTGTTTCAGCTGAAAATGCAACTGATGATTGTTTTTTTCTCGCTTCATCAACATCATCTGGTTCATACTAACCCAATGAACCCATTGGCCTAATCTCTCTTTTCCGCATGCCGACAAATTCCCACAACCATAAAAGCCCTTCCTTTCGTTCTCTCCCAATAAATTTCAAATTCTTCTTCTCTTTGTTTAATTTTTAGCTTGTTTGTTCGTTCGCTCGTTCCTCCTTAATTTCTTGATCAATATTTGGTTCAATTTAGGTAGCTAGGTATCTGTGGCTAGCAAGGAAATATTTGGTTAATTGAGGATGAAAAACCCAGAATCAAGGCTGCCACCAGGATTTAGGTTTCACCCTACAGATGAAGAGCTCATCCTTCACTACCTTGTAAAGAAGGTTGCCTCCACTCCCTTACCTGTTTCCGTCATCGCTGAAGTTGATATCTACAAGTTTGATCCATGGGAATTGCCAGGTAAGGTACCTACGTAATTTCCTTAATTATTAATTAATTGATTCAACTGTTTGTTTTCAATACATATCACATATGCGTGCCTCTATGGTATATACATGCTAAGTGCTTCAGTTGATTAATTAATATATGGCTAATTCTGCGCTCTTTCATGCATACTGATATCGACAATTAATTAGCCAAAGCTGCGTTTGGTGAGAAAGAATGGTACTTCTTCAGTCCAAGAGATCGCAAGTACCCGAATGGTGCGAGGCCAAACAGGGCTGCCTCATCAGGGTATTGGAAGGCAACTGGAACCGATAAGACGATTGTGGCACCATCAGGAGGGCGGCAGAACGTTGGTGTGAAGAAGGCTCTTGTGTTCTACAAGGGGAGACCCCCTAAGGGAATCAAGACAAACTGGATCATGCATGAGTATCGCCTTCCAGAAAACCCAAATAACCACACCACCACCAACAACCACCACAGAGCCATGAAGCTCAAAGATTTATCCATGAGAGTGAGCAGTTTTATTTGATCTTATGAGCATTTGATTTACATAATCAATTGTCCAATTGATATCATCCACATATATACTTCAGTCATTAACAATAACTATATCTATATGAACTTTCTTTGTGGCTCCAGTTGGATGATTGGGTTCTTTGTCGAATCTACAAGAAGTCGAATGTTGTGACTTCAGCAGTGGCACTGCCAAGTGATCAAAACCAAGAAGTTCAAGAAGAAGAAGATTTCCTCCACGATATCCTTTCACCAAGCTTGAAAAGTCCCTTTACCGGCCTTGATCACAACATGATGAGTACCAGTAATACTAGCAGTCTCAAGCCTCAGAAATCTTGTTCCTTCTCCAACTTACTAGACGCCATGGACTACTCATTACTCACCAGTATTCTGGCGGATGGCCAATACTCTACCCCAACTGGAACTGGATTTCAATCAACTACTCCTAATAAGTTTAGCTATAGCTGTACCGGGAGTACTAGTATCGGTTTAGACCCGCAACCGCTGTTCAATACCGATATTAGCAGCAACAGCAGCAGCAGTCATTTGCTTCAAACTCTCCCTCAATACAACGGTTTGAACTTGCCATCATCAGCTCCAAGCACCGAAAACCGGCTCAAGCGCCAGCATTCCATCACAGATGATCGTGGCGTGTTATTATGTCCACCGAAGAAATACGTAAACTCCAACTGCAGTTTCACTAACACCGCCAATTCATTCTTGAATCAGCAATTACTTCTGAGTAGTCCTAGTTTTCATTTTCAAGAATAAAACCATATAAAAGAAAGAAAGAAAGACGAGAATAATTACGGACAGTCGAACCTGCCAAGCCTTGGTCAAGCTGTTTCGTATCAGAATTGTTCACAACAAAGATGGCACAAATTTAATTACTGAAAGGAGGTTGGTTTTTTTGTATATGCAATCTGGCAATCTGGCATGGCATGCATGATGCATGGGAGATTGATCCTCGAAAACAATCCAATATTACTTAATATGGGTTCAATTGAGGACTTGAATTCTTTTTCACAAGCGAAGGACATTTTCCCAATTCATGTAATTACAATTCCCCATCTCAATCAATATCTTTATATAGGGTTTAGGATGTTGATTTTTGTTCAATTGGCATATCAGATTTACTATTTGATATATTTATCTTGAAAAAGTAAGAGCTGGTTTAGTATCCTACTTAAAAGTTTTCATCGTTTTCTAAAGACTGTCTCTTAAAAATAATTTTTTATAAAACTCAAAATTATTTTTAAGTCTTCACAACTTAAAAAAAGAAAAGAAAAAAAAGCCTCTTTGTCAGCAACCTCCTGCTGAAGCCAAATGAGGGAGATGGAGATTAAAATCGAAAGAGAAAGACAGGAAGAGAGGAGAGAGAGAGATGAGACATAAAAGCAAGAAGCGATTGCAGAGAGAGGAGAGAGAGAAAAATAAAATGGTAAGACGATGAATAGAAAGGATGAAGAAAAGAGGATCCAAAGAGAAATGGGATAAGAGTGTTAATTTTAAAAATTCTAAAAAAAGATTTTCCATGTAAGCTATATTTTATAGTTGGTTTTCAATTCAGTTTTTCAAAATAGTGTATCAAACAAGAATATTAGGCTTGAGATTCAAAAATTGTTTTGGAGTTAAAAAAAATTGAATCCAAATTGAATACCAAACAGGCTCTAAGGGTGTGAAAATAGTTTTTTGTTTTACAGATACAAAAAACGACTGTAAAATGTGTTTGGTCTGTTGTTTTTCAAGAACAAATTTAGAAAATAAAAGGCATGAAATATAATATTTAGCCTAAATTATATAAAACATCATTTTGAATGTTCATTTGTTTTTCAAGAATGATTTAAAAAAAAGTTAAAAAAGCAGAAGATATGTATAAAACAAAGGTGGAAATTCCACTACAAGCTCCTATCACCACTGCCAACATGACACTGTCGCCCCACCATCTCCACCACCATCCCACCACTATTGCCGTTGTGGATGCAAATTTCCGTAGGATACTAAACCAGCTCTTAAGTAACACCTAAGATTAAGGTCAAAAGCCTCACGCGCCCACGATGAATTCGGGGAGGGGGTTTTGGCCGAAGAATCTTCGATGCCAAAGTTAGAATTCTGAAAAGAATGTGTTTTGTAGTTTGTGGGTAGCAAATGGCTTCGCTTTTTAGTGGGAGAATAAGGCTATTTATAGGGGAGTGGCCGGCCATATATGGTGAAATTGTGTGAATAATTGCAAGATATTATGTGAAATAATATCTCGCAATTAACATGGCAATTAATCATAAATTAAATAGGAAATTTGGGAGTTACCTTTTGAATAAGGATTTGATGAGGAGTGATGAGAGGGATTTGAATAAATACCATTTTGATCTCCTTTGACTCTTCCTTGATTGAGCCATTATTGTCTGTTGCATGCGCATGAGAATCCTGGTGTGCCTCGAGGGTAATTTTGTAATTTTCACCCAAAAGTCCACGTGTCACCTCCATAATTTTCTTGATTATTTTTTGCTCCACAAATACCCCCACACTTATTGGGTTGCTCGCAGGAAAGGGTAGCAGGTGTAGAGATCTTCTCTCGCTTTAGGAAACATAAGATTGTATCCTATTTTGATGTAGATTCCCACATTAATTGGAAATTAGATCCTTATAGGAAAGGGAAATAAATCACTTCCAAAGTCAATTTAAGTCTACCTTAAGTAGATGATTAAATCAACTTCAAAGAGCAATTTATTCTACCCTGCAAGAGAGAGAAAGCTAGAGGATATTTGTTCCTCCTCCCCTAGCATTCTTCTACACTTGCCCGTGCAAAACACCGTCTTTCGTTGCTTTCTTCGTCTTCACATCGCACCAAGGTAAGAAAAAAAATAATTTTCCATGTCTTCTTAATTTTTAGGATCTTCGGGGCTTGAAATTTGGCTCGATGGAGGTCGAGGATGTGTGAAAAACTGGCTGGGGAGGCCACGACATGGCTGCTGTTGACTTGGTACAGCGGTGAGAGATGAGAGAAAAGGGAGGCGTGGGGGCGCCAACCCCTCTCTAATTGGGTTAGCCTGAGAGAAAGGGAAAAACGGGAGCCAGCGCGGGTTGGGCTCCCTTGATTGCTGCCCTTGGGTCATAAGGCTTGTTGCATTTTTTTCTTTTTTTTTTTTTTTTTTGCAGCCGTCTAACGATTCTTCCTCGCGTCTTTGTAGAATTTCTTTGAGCATGTCTTCTTCAAGCCACGAGTGATGATGGTGTGCCGCTGCTGTATCGTCAAGGTGGGTCTTTGAGTAAAGTGGGTTACTTTAAGGCTGCTCACTTCAAAATTAATTTCGACAACTCGTTCAGAGATTTCCTTAAAGCATATAGGCACACCATTCCGTCTAGGATGCGTGTGAAGCGTATCAAGGAGGGTAGCAGCAGTGAGCCATGTAGTGGGGCTCGGAGAGCTATCAAGTTTAACCCATACTACTTCGTGTTGGGATTTACTTTTCCCATGTCGCGTTTCTTCCATTAAGTGTTTTGCTCCATAAAGTGTGCCCCCGCTCAATGTTCTCCAAATGAGGTCCGTGTGATGGTGAAATTCCTCAATCTACGCCAATTCTTTGACTTGGATCTGGCCATCAATGAATTATGGTACTTCTTTGACATAGGCCATATTGACGGAGTTGGGCAGCTGTGATTCCATCATAGGCTCTTAGATCATTCGAGCGAGGGAGATCATGACTAGGCCAATGAGACTTTAGAGATAAGTGGAGAGTGAGAGTTTGATTCTTCCCTTGAGCTGCGTGTTCTGATGATTTTCATCACTGTAAGTAGATTTGTTAGTCTATGGGCTGCTTTGTACTTTTGCTGAGCTACTATCTGATTTGTTGATTGTTCTCCTCTGTTTATGTAGATTCAGAATTCAGCTCAACTCCCAAGATTTCTCCAAATATGAAGAAGATGCATGTTGTTTTAGGTATCCCTGTTGAGTACCGTGAATGGCGTTGGCTGTTTAGTCCTCTTCGCCAGGAGAAAATGGGTTACCCCCGAGAGAAAAGATAAAACAGATTAAGGAGGAGGCATTAACTCGTCTGATCACTATCATAGAGGCTGTTGTGAATGAAGGTGGAAAAAAGAGATCTTCTTAGGCTACTAGATCTGAGCTGGTGATGCTTGCTATGCCGAAGATAGCTAGTACGATTGTTGATAAGATTGCTCAGCATAGAGGTCCTAGTGTCAAAATCTATGCTGAGACGTCAGTTGGGAGCTAAGTCCGGTTCATCTTCAAAGAGGCTTGCTACTATGAAAGACGATAAGGTGGACTCTGCTGCTAAAGTGGCGCCAAGACCTATTTCTCTTGCTGCTGAGAAAGAGGTGACTGCTCATGTGGGCAGTTGTGAGAAATCCACCAAGCCTGTTTCTGAGGAGGTTGCTGAGATCTGTGCGCTTTTAAAGCCAGATCTACTTGAAGACATGGACGCATGTGTTAAGCTTGTTGATGGCATTAGATGGGTTGTTTGCCCGAGTCTATGCTTCCTTAACCAAGAGGATACCAAGGCTGTCAAGGAGATGGCAACAACGATGGCAGCTGAGGTGTATTATTATGTCGAGAAGATCAAGAGGTTGAAGTCTAAGCTCGTCGCTTTGAAGGGGTCCAATATCTCTGCCCCTACTTCTCTGCAACTTGACCGCTCACCAGGAGATCGTTGACTTGAAGACTAGGCTTGATGCGATCCAAGTTAAATATGAAAGTGTAGAGAAGGAGATTGAATGTTACATACCTCAAATTCAAGATCTTGAGCGTGCCATTTTTGAGCTTCATTCTGCTGGTTATAATCAAATGATCCACTTCAAGAAAGTTATTGATAAGTTTGAACCCTAAGTGTTGGAACACCAAGGTGTACTAAAGATCAATGAAAATCTAAAGAAAGAAATGGATGAGTTGCAACGCGCCCGTGTTGGTCTGCTCGAGGAGAATGAGCAACTGAAGGTTGAGAAGGCTGGGCTCGAGGCTTCGATTGTTCAGAGTCAGACCGATTTCTACAAGCTGAGTTATGAAATCCCACATCGCCCAGGGGAGTGATCCTTATATGTATATTCTCATCCCTACCTAGCACGAGGCCTTTTGGGAGCTCACTAGCTTCGGATTCCGTAGGAACTCCAAAGTTAAGCGAGTTCGTGTGAGGGCAATCCCATGATGGGTGACTCATTGGGAAGTTTTCATGTGAGCTCCCAAAAACAAAACCATGAGGGCGTAGTCGAGGCCCAAAGCGGACAATATCGTGCTACGGTGGTGGAGCGGGCCCGGGATGTGGTGGACCCCAGGTCGGGATGTGACAATTTGGTATCAGAGCCTAACCTTGGCCATGGTATGCCGACGAGGACGTCGGGCCCCTAAGAGGGGTGGATTTTGAGATCCCACATCGCCCAGGGGAGTGATCCTTATATATATATTCCCATCCCTACCTAGCACGAGGCCTTTTGGGAGCTCACTGGCTTCGGATTCCGTAGGAACTCCGAAGTTAAGCGAGTTCGCGCGAGAGCAATCCCATGATGGGTGACCCACTGGGAAGTTCTCGTGTGAGTTCCCAGAAACAAAATCGTGAGGACGTAGTCCAGGCCCAAAGCGGACAATATCGTGCTACGATGGTGGAGCGGGCCCGGGATGTGGTGGACCCCGGGTCGGGATGTGACATGGGTTATGTAGATTATCTCTTTTGTAGTCCGTCTGACTTTGAGTTTGCTGGGAAAGACTTCAAGACCTTATCTATTTCTCCAGAAAACTTGCTTGCCTTTACCTTTGAGGCTTCCATTGGTGAAATAGTTGGAGAAGTTGGTGTAATATCCTGAAAAAAAATTAAGTATATGAAATTGATATTCATATTTATGAATATGTGGGCAAAGTAGGGAAATGAATCACTAAATGGTTAAGAATATTTCAGTGGGGAAATGTGAAATTCCGTTCCTAATTTTGATTATTAAATTAAGTATTTTGTAGTCGTATTAGTGGTTACGACGTATTTATATTTACGGCGGATATTTGTTCGATAAGTGAAAAGACTAAAATGCCCTAGTTGGCTCAATGTAATTATACGAGGACGTATTTTATCCTCATATATTTTATAATATTCTTGATATAATTGGATAGAGGACGATCCTACAAGAAAGAGAAGAGGGAGGGACCAATGATAGACAGAAGAAAGTAGAGAAAGGAGAGGGAAGAAAATGAGAGGAACTAGGGGGTGGGGGTGACAACCCAACCAAACCGAGTAATCCATTGACCCGCGGCCCGACCCGACGATTAGAAGCCACACACCACCTGGAATTGACCTAGCATCCTTTCCTCTTCCAATTTCATCAAAAAACCGAGTTAAATTGGTTTGATTTCGGGATAAACTCACCGGGGGGTTCGTGGGGTGCACGGCTAAATTCCTCCATTTTTGAAGGTATTACAGTCGACCACCACCATCAAACTACTCCTTATGAGGTCTAGAACAAAGCCCAAAAAACTATAGGGGCGGCGGAGCACCGGAGGTGACGGATCGAAGCCACCCATTTCTAGGGTTTCCGGTGAGTTCGAGTGAAATTGGGGACTTTCCCGGCCAAATTGGCTTTGTTCACATGTATGAAACTTGCTCTACTCATTGAGATATACAATTCGGTAAAATTTTATAATTTTTGGAGTTAATTGAAATTTTCGACGAGTCGGGACAACCAGTCGGCATGCACGGCGGCGCATAGGCCAAGGCACCCATTCACCACCCTAAGATAAATTTTGATGCCATGATTTCATATTGGGTTTATATCACAAATAGTCCCCGAAATTGATCCCATCAATCATGATGGTCCCTGAAATTGAAAATTGATCAATGTAGTCCCTGAATTTTAACCCGCGAATCAATGTCGTCATTCTGTTAGTGTTCCGTCCAAATTAACACTAAAAAAGGTTAGGAAACCAATTTTTCATGGTAAAATGATCAAAAATAACCCTGTTACTTATAATTTTACTTGAAAAAAAAGGTGGTACCCTATTTCTTTTACAAGATAAATGATCAAAGGTGGACTTTGGCAGTAGCTTTTGGAGCTAACCCAATTTCTTTTAAAAAAAGGAATGGAGCTAACCTAGTTAGAATTATTTTTTACTTGATATTAAAAAAAATTGAAATTTCCCACTTTTTTTGTTTTTATTTTAGTTTTAGCACCAAATCCATGAAAAAATGGAGAGAAAAGTGAAGATGGAAAAAAGAAAAGAGAGGTAGTAACTAAAATTATAAGTAACAGGTTTATTTTTGATCATTTTACTATGAAAAATTGGTTCTCTAACCTTTTTTTAAAGTTAATTTGGACGGAACACTAACAGAAGGACGACATTGATTCGCGGGTTAAAATTCAGGGACTACATTGATCGATTTTCAATTTCAGGGACCATCATGATTGATGAGGTCAATTTCAGGGACCATTTGTGATATAAACCCTTTCATATTTGACATCCGAGTAATGAAATTCCATTGTTTGAGTATAATTTCGTTAAGGTCCGACACTTGAATATTATAGTAATCGACGATCCGACCGTTGGATTGTCACCAAATTTTGATACATTATAGTACATAATATTTGAGGACCATCGAAACTTACAGATCAGGAATCCACATACGGATCTTCCCGAATTAGATTTGTAAGTTTGAAAACAAAACATTGACCGCCACTGAAAATTATGATTGGCGGAGATTCGATCGTCAGATCGTGGTAAGATTTTAGTATGATGTTCTATGAGCATAGTGAGGACTTTAGGAAGTTACGGATTCAAAATCTGATGTGCGGATCTTCCGGATCGAATTACATAGAGTTGCCGACTCTACGATTGACCGAGAATTGACTTTTGGTCAACATGTCTCAAAACATTCTAAACACTAAAATTAATACTACAGGAGACTAAGTGAAGTCTAATAGGCCTACATTGGTTAGAGAGTGACTTGAATATTTTCGAAAATGAATTAAAAATGAATTGTGAACTACGATTGGCTTGTGATAGTGATTTTATCACTTGCAAAAGTAGGGATAAAAACACATAAAAATACTTGCACGAGTATAAGGTTGTCGTAGTATAGCAGCTCAAGTAAGGTCGTTCTCCACAGGGATGAAATGAATTACTTATGTAAATACAAATCTTAATTAATTATTTGAAAACAAAGTTTGGAAAAAGGTTGATTTTATTACCTAAAATATTAAAAACGAATTTAATTAAAAACAATTAAATAAATTGGCAAGGTAAAGAAAATAAAAGAAAAGAGTTTTGAAAATAAATTTGAGCATTAGGATTCCGCCGTCACCTTAACAATCCTACGTAGTTATTCCCATTACTTATGACTTACACATGCATATTTTGAAGGTTAGGTTTTCCTAAAGTATGCCCTACTTGGAACCCCCAACATAGAATGTATATCTAACATGCAACCCGTCAGTGGCGTCCAGATCGAATGTGAACATGCAAGACTCATTAAGTTTTGTGAGAACCTTTTGAAAAACCATATAACTCCTAAGACGTGTCGTCCATCCTAAGTAGTTGCACATATTAACCACAAGAAGCCAACGCCAATTTCAGGGACAGCCCTCCGCCAAAATTGCATCAATTACTTTTCTAAATATCCTAATGGTGGCCAATCATCAAGACAATTAGATAGTTTCAAGCACAATGATTAATAACTCAAAACTTGCATGCATAATATCATAAGCAAATTGAAAAGAAACTACATATTCTTGCTAAGGCTCGTGGCCTCACCCTAGCAAACAAAACTAGTTACGAACAAACATAAAATAAAATATTATTAAAAACATGGATAGAAAACACCCTGAAAATAAACTTGAATCGTCAAAAGCTCTCTAAAGCCAAAATGTGTGCGTTCTCCCCCTCAATGTTGCGTAGAAAACTCTAATGGCTAACAAGCTTTATTTATACTACTCTAATTAAAATCCTCCTAGTAAAAGGCCTTAGAATAAAACTAGGAAACCTAATAAAATAATAAAACAAAAAATAAAAGGTTTCCTATTTGAACTAAAATTCAGAGTTCTCAGAAAATCACACTTTGACCAACCAAATCAACTCCGATTTGGTTCCAAAAGGTCTCTTTTGAAATCTGAAGACGTCCCCTACAAATCCTCCGAAGGAATCTTCCTCAAAATATGCCATCTTGACCTCCAAAATACCCAAAACGTCCAGAAACATCAATCTGGGAAAGCTGCGCGCTGGGCCTTTATTTCATCGCCACAGTCAAACGGCTAAGTAGAAAGATCTGAAACTTTGATACAATCATCTTGAAAGACTCATGAACATCTTCCAATTGGAATTACTCCAAAATTCATTTGTTTGATCACTTTTTGCTCCAAAAGAATTCGAATGTTCTACATTAGAAATATAATTCAAAGTATCAAAATTCTACCAAAATAACCAATAAATTAATACTAAGAATAGGGTAAACTATATAGTACAAAAGCGACTCATCATCTTGATCCCTCAAAAGGGTACGTAGGCAGTCTAACGAGAAGTTAGATGCATCTATAAAATAAACGAGATTAAATTGTAGTGGAAAATCATCAAAGAAAGAAATGTTAGAATGGTTGTTAACCTAAAAGGTAACAATGACATTTTTGGCCTATCATTAAATGTATTTCCGAAAAAAAATTGGCGGAGCAGGGCATTACAGTTGGTGCCCAGGCTGGGGCAGTTCGGGGTAAAGCTCTGTATAATGCCGCTGCTGGGAGCGTTGCTGCTGCTAAAGGTGTGGCGACCGAGTAGTCGTGGGATGTCCAAGCTACTGAAGATTAGCCTTCTAGGTAGCCTTTAGGATTTTCTTTATTTTTCTGCTAGAAAATTTCATAAGCTTGCTTCCTTCACTTTTCTTCATCTTCGCTTCGTTTGTTTACGCCTAACCTTTGACCTTTAGACCAGTGGCAGACGTGTTGCTTTTCTATAAACAGACAGGCCCACATAGTCTATGCAGCCGTATGTGTTGGTGTAGGGTCGGCAGCCGGACACCTTACTTATAAAAGCAAACGAGTCTGCATGACCACTTGGCTGTTAACCTTGGCTTTCTTTAATCCTTTCAGTTGTGTGGCCTTCATCACAACATACTAAAGATTTTTGGGTCATGAAGTTCGCTAACCTTTCGTATCAAAAGTACGTGGTTATATGGAATTTCGTAAGCAAAGGTTCGAGAGAACTCCTTGCTCTTTATGTAACCAATTTCGTGGGTTGCGTAGCAAGTATCACAACCTTTTAGGAATTAGTGTATATCTAAACGATCATTCCGCACTTGGCAGAGGTGAAGCTTATCGACTGCGTAGCATATCGGCAGTGGATAGAGCTTCATATATGCACGCTAACTGTTTATCCTTTTCATAAAAATATGCAGTTGTATAAGTTTAGCGCGGCTTATTGCTCGAAAGGCAATCCATGGGCAGTCTTCTGGAAATTGTAGACTACCTTAGTGCAGTCGGTAGTAACTTTTAAGGTTCCAGGGTAGCCATCCATAGGACGTTCTGCATAATGTGCCTTTTCCATCTCTGAGGCCCGGTTCACCGTTGATTAGGCTAAGAAACCAAAATTCCTTCAGTTAGCTAAGCCTTGAACAAGAACATTGTGGCTACTTCTAGGAATCTCGGTGCAAGCCATCGTGCACCTAGTTACACTAGGGCAGCTCGACTCATCCACATCTGGATATTTGGAATGTATAGTTTATCCCACCACAACCCAATAACCATAATCTGCAAATGATAACAGAGGGTAGAAGAAGAAGAAGAAGAAGACTTGAATTTAAGAAAAAAAAAATTAATAGCTAAATTTTTCTTATTAAGCGAGCCACAACATTTTTAATCATAGAGAAAGAAGAGCTCCACTCTTTCCTTTCATCTACCCCGAGACCTTCCTAATTCTAAGGTCATCTCCAACCTTCGGTTGGTCAGATGACTCGTTTTAGCCATCTGACCCTCCAAGAAATTAATATTTTAATGAATAGTGGATGGCCATATTTCTTATCATCTCCAACCGAGGGCCAAATGATCATAAGGCTCGTTTTAGCCTTGTCACAAAAATCATCTCCAACAGAGGGTCAAAGGGTCATAGTGCCAAACATAATTTATTATTTAAATTTAAAAACTACAACAACTTAAATTAAATGAAATATAATTAAATATTTAAAATAAATTGTGAAAAACACTTACCTCGTCGTAGTAATTGGCACCGCTTTAATTTCTACTTGCGGCGGTTAACAATTGTATGTTAAATTAATTTTTTAATTTAAGTGTCCAATTACTAGTACAACTTAGTTTGAGATAGTTACATGTATAAATGCACATTTACCATCTCTAATAGGAAGCTTATATTTGGGGCACCCATTATATTTGTCCCACATCAGCAGTGGGAGAGGTTTGAGCAATCAAACATGCTTATAAAAGCAACATCCCCACATAGAACCAATCACCTTTCTAGGCCTTAATTAAATATTCTTTTTAAATTTTTGGCCAAAAAAAAAAATCAAAAAATAACGGCTAACTAACATTCAAATTTTTTAGCTCGGCCCGGGGCCGACCAATTAGCCCTTTGGCCCTTTTTTGTCCAATGAGGCCCACAAGCCCTTTGGTCTGGCCCTCGGTTAGAGATGGTTTTAGGGCTATTTTCGACCATCTGGCCCTATAGACCATTCGGTTGGAGATGGCCTAATTGGCTAACCCCCACCGCAATGGCGTCATGGGCCATGGCTTTTGCTCTCAGCCCCAACTCCACCTGCCTTGCCTCCGATTCCCTCGACCACTCCATCAAGCTGTACATGTTTCTAGGTCAATATCTTCCTCCCATTTCTCGCAATTTTGGTTTTTGGGGTTTTTAGAAAGTGGGTTTTTCAATTTGTTTGAGTTTGTGTTTGAAATTAATATCAATAAGCAAAAATTAGATCCCTAATTCGATTGCAGCAACCGATCCATGGTCTGAGCCAGAATCCGACTCACTCCGAAATTGGAAATCTTGACTTACTTCCTCGTGTTGATCAGAAGATTAGAGCGTTTGACATCGTGTTTGACAATCTTCCAGCGGTAGAGGTAGGCGAGGCTACTGAGAGTGGCCCATGGGCAAAAGAGAGGACAGGCGATGGTGGAGAAATTGGGGGAGTTTTATTTATTTATTTTTAATTTTTTTAATATTTACGTGGGCTCAGATTAACACGTGGCATCCAGTTATTATACATATAGGTACCATGTCAGTTAACGGAAGTTTTGACGGAAAATTTATGAAAGGTTCCAAAATTATGTACCAGACTAGGACGAAAATAATTTAATGTTAAAAATGTTAAAAATCAATAAACTTTAAGATAGTAATCTGAAATTAATCTTAAAAAAACAACCAAATCCAGTTAAAATGTTGCTTAGCAGATTTAGTCAGTTGAGATGCATGGCTACTTCGAAATGTTCAGACAAATACATGAAAATAGCATATTGAATTCAATTTATACTAACAGTTGTTCCAATTTAATTCATTTTGTTTTTCTTGTAAAGATTCTTACATTCTCATTTTCTTTTGCATGTTTGACGTTTCCCGTTATATATGCATTGATTCTTCTTTATAAAAATAAGAAGGGTAAATATTAGTTTACTACCCTTAAGTTTCGTGATTTTCAACATTTAATACATGAATTTTTTTTTATCCCAGAGTCATACCTAAAGTGTTAATTTTGGGACAGTCTCATACATCTGCTAGTCTGGTTGTTAAATCTCCAACTAACTGATGACATGGCACTCACGTGGACAATGACTGGACGTCACGTGTCAATAAGAGTCCCATGTGGATATTAAAAATATAAAAAATTAAACATTAAAAAAATACAAAAAAAAAAGTGTCTTCTTCCTCAAACCCCCGACCACCCTCCCTTCGCCCCTTTGCACCTACCCAACCTCTGCACATCCATCATTCCCCCTCCCTCTTCGACTCCACCCACTCAACCTTCATCCTCTTCGACGGCCCCGTGAGCTCGAAGGAGCGTGCCCCACCTACCAGATTTGATCGCAAATCTCGAGAAATTGATTGCAAATCTGGAGAAAAGCAGCGGATTGAGCCGCATTCGCATCTCCGACTTCATTCTCGAGCCGATTGAGCTCGACCTTGACTGGATCCAAGCAATGTAAGAGGTTTATGACCAGATCAGAGACGACCATCGTCTATGAACTTTGTAGAGACCAAGACGCTGGTGATGAGCAAGCGATGGACATTGAAGGAATGGATCGGCAGCAATGGCTGCATCTGAGTGAACCGGTCGAGGTAGATGTAGGTGACGATGAAGCAAGATGGGCTGCAATCGGCGTACTTGAAGATCCTCTAGATGTAGCTGTGGATTGAGATGGTTGGCGTGGTCAGGGAGTGGAAGACCGACAGCTTCTGGGTCAGGTTAACCGCTGATTCAGGTCGTTGAACTTGGAAACCCACTCGAGGACGGAGGACATGAAGGCCATCATTCTTAGCATGGATTATGGGCTCACTGTCGTCGCCCCGAGCTTATCAGCTATTGCTGTGTTTAATTTGCTCAATTTTTTTTATGTTTAATCTTTTTATTTATTTTTACCACGTGGGATCTTTATTGACACGTGACGCTTAGTCATTGTCCACGTGGACGCCATGTCATCAGTTAACGGAAGACTTAATAATTAAACTAACGGATATATGAGACTGTCCTTAAATTAACACTTTAGGTATAACTCTGCGATGAAAAAAAAATTCATGTACTAAATGTTAAAAACCACGAAACTTAAAAGTAATAAACTAAGATTAACCCAAATAAGAAAATATATGTAAAGAAGAAAAAGTGAATACGAAGATCACTTCCCGTTACTTCGAATTCTCCTTTGAATTCCCACAGATGACTGAATTCTTGTTCGGCAAGTGAAGCCACCCTCGTCAGCTTCCCCTCGGCAGCAAAAGTAACAAGTTCTGCCATCTTTCCTTACAAGCTGTTGAACGAAAAGAACACAGTGAAAATCTCGGTTCTGCGGCTGCCGGCACGTGGGTTGTCAGCAGAAGAGGTAGAGGAGGTGTCGGCTGGGCTGACGTCAGGAGGTGTGGCGCAGGCGCGGCTCAGAGGCGCCGAGCTGAGAGAGCTGGGGCGCTGTTCAGGGGCGTTGGGCTGGGGCCATGTCAGGAAATGGACCAGCGGAAGAGGAAGAAGAGGGAACTGACATGGACCGCGCTGGCGCAGTGGGCTGGCAAGTGGATGGCCCAGGCAGCAAGAGTTGATCATAATGGAGCATGATGATAATCATATTGTTGACTCGCCACTGCCGAAGATCTCAAAGCATATCATAAAGACAGATGTCCGCAACAAAAAATACCGACAGAAAAAATCAGAGCATTGAGCAATGGAATTCCCAAATCAAAGAAACCACCATCACCGTCATCATGATCAGAGGGACGATGAAGAAAGACAGAGTTACCCGCCACCGGAAACTACGCTGTCTCCCTTTGATCAACCTCCCCCTCCTCCAAGACCTTACCACTATGGAGAGGATCAACCTCCACCTCCTCCAACAAGACCTTACTACTATGGAGAGGATCAACATCCACCACCACCACCACCTTCCTGCTACAGAGAAGATCAACCACCACCAAATTCATACTACGAAGCAGATAGACCATCACCGATCCGTGTGAGCCATGTGTCCCACTCTTCCCATGGTTATGCACCTCCAAGTCCACCCTCCCAATCCCAAGGGTTTCTCCACCACCAACCACCAGCGCCACCAGTACAGAATTACGACTACCCATCGTCACAAGCTACTCCAAGCCCACGGCCTGTTACCGTGCACCATGTTGCTCATCAAGTTCACCATGAATCCCCTGCTCCTCAGTTTGGAACTGAAACCCATCACACCTCTCACTTGCCTTCTTCCTCTCCCCACAACTCTTACCTCTCGAACAAGCCCACTTTCAGAATCTTCTCAAAGGCCGACCCCAATTCATCTCTCAGCATCAGAGAGGGCAAGGTCATTCTTGCCCGATACCAACCAACCGATGACTTCCAGGTCACTAGTCTCTCTCTCTCTCCTTCCCTCCATTTGATTTATTATTTCTCCTTGTGTGTGAATGTAATTGGATTTGCTAATTTCTGGATTGGATTGATTGCAGCGGTGGTATAAAGACGAGAAGTACAGCACACAAGTGAAGGACGAAGAGCGCTTCCCTTCCTTTGCTCTCATCAACAAAGCCACTGGCCACGCCCTCAAGCATTCCATCGGAGCCACTCAGCCTGTATGATTCTTGTTTCCAAAACTCTATAATTTGTTGAATGTTGTCGAAACTTGTCAAGATTCGCCTTTTTTTTTATGGTTCCATGTATTTTGTTTGCCATTGCTAGTAGTAATATTGAAGGTCTAGCGGTTGTTTAATATGTCACCATGAATACCCCACTTGGATACTGTGTGGAGGGAAATCTTCAGAATTTCAAAGCCTTTCTCTTTTAAGTTTTTGTTTTTCCTGCCCAACATTTTTGTCTTTAATTCGTGTATGCCTTGCTCTGTGTTTTAGACTTGTAAAAGTACCAATTTCTATGGGGGAAAAAAAAAAAAAAAATTATAAGTGGAAGACAAAGTTTCTTCACAGTGCCCCCTGTCTTGTGCACATGCAAATTATATTTCTTAGATTCTAAAATTTTTCATTGTTTGGTGTGGAGCCTAGAGATGCTATGAATTTTAAACAATCAATACTAAGTCTGCCTTGTTTCATGTTGCAGGTGCAGCTGAGACCTTATAATCCAGATGTTCTTGATGAGTCTATGCTGTGGACTGAGAGTGCGGACTTAGGTGACGGTTTCAGAACTGTTAGGATGGTTAATAACATTCACCTTAATTTGGATGCTTTTCATGGTGACAAGAAATCTGGGGGTGTTCATGATGGCACTACCATAGTCCTGTGGAATAAAAATAAAGGGGATAACCAGAGATGGAAGATTGTACCTCACTGTAAGTTTTCTACAGATAACTCGAAAAACTAAGCGACTTCCTTGCAAACTTTTCATTATGCTTACTTCCATCTTTGGATTTCTTAACGGTTTTCCCAAGCAATGTCATCTCTCATTTAGTCATAAGATTCCTAGTAACTAAATTCATTCCCTTTTAATGATGCTAAATGCAGGATCCTTTTGCAGTAATGCTGCCATGAGTTATTACAACATCGTGTGCTTAAAAAGGTAGTAAGTTTGGAAGACTCCTCCTAGTTCTCATGGTGAGGGATTTGAGTTTTATGTTTATAATGTGTGAAACTATTGATGTATGATTAAGTGTCAACTACTACAACTGTGGCTCATACGTATAATGTGTTATAATCTATCGAAATAATTATCTACTGTTTTTGAACAACTTGTTGCAATGCCTAAATTTTTTCACTGTAATTATTGCTTGTTTCTTTACTTAGGATGCTTTTAGTCACACCTCGCGGTACCAATCATAAAGGCATAGGTTGATGTAGCTTGTAAAAGATAAGTATTGAATTCTTGAGGTGCGATTGCACTTGATTATGGATCACACTATAACAAATGTTCCTTAGGCCCGCCCAAGTGCATGTGCTTGGGTTGCCTAAATCTCTCCTAAACCAATGGTTCCCAAGGTTCGGTTGAACCACCACAACCAAGGTCTTGTGACTGAAAGAGTTTCCGAGGAACTCATGCAGACAGATCGTTGAAATTTTCGGAAAATGGGTAGTGAAGATACGGGATTCGAGATGTTATTGAAATTTGATGCTTACCCATTTAGGTTAGTAAATTTTTATGTTTATGGTTTTAGACTCTGTAAGGTATTGAGAAGTTCTGGTGTTGAATCAAGAAAGATGATCTTACAATTACTGAGTGTCGGGTCTGTCTTTTCTTTGAATTCTTTTCTTGTGTATCATCCTTCGGGAATACTTTTCCCTTTTGAAGTCAATGTAGTAGAAAATTGCATTAGATGAAACCATGCTCTGGGATGTGTTTGTTTTCCGTTTTACTTGAAAATCTATCTTAGTTACACGGTACTTCTGAAAAATATTATACAGAGATCTGCTTCTCCTAATTCTGTCTTTTGAATTGGGATAACGTACGGAAACTTGGAGTTCTGTTGTCATATGATTTGCATGTAAAAAGCCTCGTACTTAACCAGAGTCGAGCTCAAAGAAATCTTGTTTATTCATAATTTAACAGCAACCATTAGTCGCTGTGTGTGGTTACACTTACAGCTACAAGCATCATCTATTTGTACATGATTGAATCCCAGAAAAAGATGCCTAAAACGAAACAGGATGGGTAACTTGGAGTGTTCGTGTACTCGTAAGAATTCGGACCCATGGCATGATCGACATCGGTCTGGACGTGGACTAAAGTTGGATCTAGTTAAACTTGATGGCATTTGCTATTTCTCTCCTCTTTGTAATGTTGGAACAAGTCGTTAAGTGGATTTAGGGTTATGAAAACTTTCATATTTCCTCTGTTAGTAGCCTACATGTGAGCCTTACATGTGAGGCTAAGACGGTCATTTCATCGTCCTCATTCATGACGCTCCCAATTCTAAAGCACGAACAGAATTATTCAATTGAAATCAAAGGTTTGTTCGTGTTTGAAAAGCCACGTCGATGGCTAAGAGAAAAGGATGGAGATGTCGCCCCAAAATACTAAGATATTGCTGCAATCTTGATAGCTTTATGTGATTTTTCTGTTTTGAAAATGGTTTATTCGTAACCACCTTTTGTGGTCTTCTGCTTGAAATTTTTTATCCTTTTTTTCCAGTCGGCCTTCTCCTTAGTTGGGTTGGCTTAGAGTGAGGGCAATTATGAGTTTATGTGGGAGGATAAAATCCAGTTCCGACTCATGGGCCAACGCCGATGATCCAAAGAGAAAATGTTATGTAAAACAAAAGGCCCACAAGAAATATACGGACGTAAGGGAAATGGGTCCAGATAACTTCTCCTACAGATGCAAGGGGAACGTGTGTCTAGAAACCTACCCCACTACGGAGGCCACTACGAAGGGAAAGCGGGAGAGGAGGACGTGATATTTGTTCCCAAAGCATGCAGTCGCGTGTCGGACGACCACTAAGGAAGTGGGAAGAATGACTGATCGTGATACTTGATCCCCAAGCATGCAATCCTATAAAGGGGAAAGAGGCCGAACAGCCAAGGGGGGAGAAGAATCGAAAACAATCCAGAGAAAAAATCAATTCTAACTTGAGCGTCGGAGTATCTCTTGCAGGTGCTCACCCGGGAAGCTACGCAGGAAGGCTGTTCGGAGACACTTACGACGTAGGATTCGGCAACGTGAGGGTCGCGTTCAACAAATCTGTGGAGGTATTTCTTCTTGTGAGAAATTTCACTCCAACAGTTGGCGCCGTCTATGGGAATCGAACCCACGACCACACGGATGACAAAAAGGGATTTACCCTTTTTACGTGAAACAAGAAAGACAGCAGAACGGGCGTTGAAGAAGGCTGAAGCAAGAAATCCAGAAGAGGATGTGACCGGCACCAAGAGACAACGTGCAGAAGAAGAAGATAAGGAGGGTAGCTCTAGTAGCGCGCCGTCCAGCAACTGTGTTGAAGTGACGAAAAACAAGGGGGAAGGAGATCATAGGGGAAAGGAATCGAAAAAGGCAAAGGATATCGATTTGCGAGAGCAGATTGAGAAGATTGTGAAAGGGTACAAGCCACAGACCCCGGCCGAACTCGCCCTGGAAGCGGCCAGAGGGATCCGCAAATCGCCGTTCACAAAGGACATCCTGAAAGCTAAGAAACCGGCCAAGTTCACCCAACCGAAGTTTAGGCTGTTTGAAGGCATGACGGACCCGGTCAAACACATTTACCACTTTCAACAGCAGATGGCGCTTGAAGGAGATGATGAGGCCCTCTTGTGCAAGTTGTTCCCCTCAAGCCTTTCAGGATCATCTTTAACCTGGTTCAGACAACTGAAACCGAAGTCTATCGGAAGTTTCACAGAGCTTTGCGAAGCATTCATATCACAATATGTCTGCAACAGGAGGCCAAGAAAAGATGTTACGATTCTGTTCAGCACCAAGCAAAATATAGGCGAAAGCCTCAAAAGCTACATGACTAGGTTCACGGAAGAGATGTCCACCCTAGAAGAATGCGATTCTCACACTGCATCTTTGGCATTCCGAGAGGGGGTGTTGCCCGGAACGAAGATGCGTAGGTCATTTATCGAAACTCCGCCACTGGACATGAGGGAGGTGATGGCCCGAGCTGATGGAATCATCATATTAGAGGAGGAGGAACTTATCCAATCGAAACGAACCACTGCGGCTATTGCTGTATCTTCAACGGACGCTGCCGCACCTACCTTGAAACCCACAACTCAACCGAGGCAAGGAGGAGGGTTCTCACGTGATCCAAAGGATGGGTTTAATGAAAGAGCTAGACCTGATCGCCCACACACCAAGCTGACAGTGAGTCTGGGCAAAATCTTCCATGAGAACAAGGAAAAGGGAGTTTTTCGAGCACCAGCACCGATTCGAACGCCGCTGGAGAAGCGAGACAGGAATAAGATGTGTGCTCATCATAACGACTTTGGCCATACCACTGATGACTGTCGGAGCCTGAGGAACCAAGTGGAAGCTATGCTTAAGAAAGAGATGTTGTCGCAATACCGCGTAGAATCAAGAGGCGAACGCAAGAATGATGGAGGACTTAAAGCAGTAACGGGAAACATTGGAGCGGATGAGAGATTGTTGGATATCAATGCCATACATGGTGGACCCCAACCCCCTGAGGGACTCGAGGCACGCTTTCGGTCGCAAAGACGGGAAGTTGAGAAGTCCAGACGCGTGCACAACATAACGTCAGCCCCGGAAGCGTCCAGAGCATTAGGAAACCTTGGAGTCATTTCCTTTAGCCAAAAAGATCTCGAAGGAATCCAATTCCCTCACAATGACGCACTGATCGTGACGCTACGTGTTGCCAATTCGAGAGTGAAAAGGATAATGATTGATGGGGGAAGCAGCACAGACGTTCTGTTTTGGAGCACGTTCAAAAGAATGAAACTGGACGAGAAAGAGATAAGGCCAAATCCAGCTCCCCTCTACGCATTTGAAGGAACTAGGGCCCGGCCCATTGGAGATGTTACTTTTCCTGTCACTGCAGCAGGTAAGACTTTTTTCGTCACCTTTGTTATCATCGACGCACCGAGCGCGTACAATGCCATCATGGGAAGGGATTGGATCCATCGGATGGAGGGGGAAACGTCAACCAGGTGTCAGGTAATGAGGTGTTTGTCGACGGATGGCCAAACAACAATCGACATTAAAGGGGATCAAGTGGAGGCTAGGAAGTGCTACAACATGGCGACAGATATCAAGACAGCAAGGGAAGAGCAACAGGGCTTGGACTTGCATGAGAATAAACCATTATAGCAATTAACGGAGACCCCACCACAGCAGGATCAGGAAAATGACGATCAAGAACCCCCGACTATAGAACCATTGAGGGAAGAGGTTTTGGATCCAGCCGATCCTGAGAAACGAATATGGGTGGGCTCCCTCCTATCTGATGTGGAAGTTGCAGAGTTGTTGAAATTTCTAAGGAGCAACGCTGACGTTTTTGCATGGTCTCATAGAGACATGCCAGGAATTGATCCGGAAGTGGCATGTCATCAACTGAACGTTGATCCGAGTTGTCCTCCACACCGACAAAAGCAGAGGAGATTTGCGCCAGAACGGAATCAGATTATTAGTGCAGAAGTCGATAGACTCCTCGAAGTTGGATTCATTCGGGATGTTTGGTGCCCGACTTGGGTTTCGAACGTCGTGGTGGTAGGCAAGAAAGAAAAAGGAAAGTGGCGCGTGTGTGTGGATTATACCAACCTGAACAGAGCGTGTCAGAAAGACTGTTTTCCAATTCCAAAAATTGACCAAACGGTGGATGCTACGGCCGGGTACGCACTGTTATCTTTCTTAGATGCTTATTCCGGTTATAATCAAATTCCCATGGCTATTGAAGATCAAGAGAAAACGGCTTTTATTACCGAGCGTGGGTTGTATTGTTACACCGTTATGCCTTTCGGACTCAAGAATGCCAGCTCGACTTATCAAAGATTAGTGAACAAGATGTTTAAGAATCAAATCGGAAGTACGATGGAAGTCTACATCGACGATATGGTTGTCAAAAGCCGAGAAAGGTCCCGACACATCGATCATCTGCACGACACTTTTGACATATTGAGAAGGTATCACATGCGCCTAAATCCAGCAAAATGTGCATTCGGCGTGTCATCTGGGCAGTTCTTAGGGCACATAGTGAACAAACGAGGTATTGAACCAAACCCAGCGAAAGTTGAAGCCTTGTGTAACATGCCGGATCCAGTAACACCTAGAGACATTCAAGTGTTGACCGGACGAATTGCTGCCCTTAGTCGTTTCATTTCACGATCGTCCGATAGATGCAAACCTTTCTTTCAAGTCATACGAAACAAGAAAGGAAATGTGTGGGGGCATGAGCAAAGGGAAGCTTTCGAACAACTGAAGAAGTATCTAACAAGCCCATTGTTGTTAACCATTCCCAAGCCAGGAGAGCCGTTGTACATGTACCTGGCCGTAAGCGAGGAGGCAGTGAGTGCTGCGTTGTTCAGAGAGGAAGGTACGGTTCAGCAACCCATATTTTACGTGAGCAAAAGTTTCATTGATGCAGAGAAAAGATATTCGCCCACTGAGAAGTTGGTGTTAGCCTTAGTAACAGCAAAGAAGAAGCTCCGTCAATACTTCGAGGCACACACCATCGTGGTGTTAACTAATCGACCGATCAGGGCTATCTTATCTAAACCAGACTTATCGGGAAGAATTACGAAGTGGGCCACCGAACTTAGCTCCTTTGACATAAAGTACCGGCCTCGGAGTGCAGCTAAAGGTCAGGTAATTGCGGATTTTCTTGTAGAATGTTATCCCCGTAACAATTTGCAGGACGAATGTGAAGGGATCGTGGAAGCAGACCCTAATGAAGCTAGGTGGGAGCTGTATGTGGATGGGTCTTCCAATCAAGCAGGAGCGGGGGCAGGGGTCATTCTAATTTCCCCTGAAGGTGTAGACTTAGAGTGTTCAATCCGGTTGAAGTTTCCCGCATCAAACAATGTGGCAGAATACGAAGCCCTGATACTGGGCCTCGAACTTGCGAAACAATTGAAGATAAGCTATCTTATCGTACATAGTGATTCACAACTCATCGTCGGCCAGGCGACTAAAGAATACACAGCTAAAGATGCGAGGATGGAGGCGTACCAACAACTGGTTATAGGGCTGGCGAATGAATTCAAATATTTCGAGCTAAAGCATATACCTAGAGAGATGAACGAAAGAGCGGACCAATTAGCATGCGCAGCATCAGCTGCGCAAGAGAACCTACGGGTGACCAGGGTAGAACGTTTGTACTCCCCGAGTATCGAAGTAGTAAAATCAGATGTGATGCAGATAGACGGGATGAGGCTTGATAACCCGTTACTAGAGCAGGCTCAGGTTGAAGACGATGATTGTTGGATGAAGCCAATCGTGGACTACTTAACCAAAGGAATCCAACCGGAAGATCATGTAGAAGCGAGGAAGCTCCGAATGAAGGCAGTAAGATATGCGATCTTTAACGACACACTCTATAGAAGGTCATTCTCAGGACCTTACCTCAGGTGCCTAAATCCAAGGCAATCCGAATGGGTCCTAAGAGAATTACATGAAGGAACGTGTGGGAATCATTCTGGAGGAAGAAGCCTAGCGCATCGAGCATTAACTCAAGGCTACTTCTGGCCTTACATGTCTCGGGATGCAGAGCGATATGCGAGGAGGTGTGACAAATGCCAGAAATATGCCCCGGTTGTTAGGCAACCCGCAGAAGAGCTTAATCCAGTCGTAGGACCCTGGCCATTCGCAAAATGGGGCATGGATATTGTGGGCCCGCTGCCGAGGGCTCCCGGGAATAATAAGTTCGTCCTTCTCGCCACAGACTACTTCACTAAGTGGGTAGAAGTAGAAGCGTACGTTTCCATCACCCAAGAAGACGTTGTAAGATTCGTATGGCGAAACATTATATGTCGATTTGGCATACCAAAGGCGATTGTGACCGATAATGGGACTCAGTTCGATAATCGAAGATTCAGAGGTTATTGCACGGGTAAAGGGATCACTTTACAGTTCTCCTCCCGAAGTTATCCCCAGGGCAATGGCCAAGCGGAGAAGACAAACCGAACGATTTTTGATTGCTTAAAGAAGTTGGAACAACGCAAAGGAAAGTGGCATGAGGAACTCCCCAATGTACTGTGGGCCTATCGTACCACAAAGCGAAAACCCACGGGTGAAAGCCCATTCTCTCTCGCCTATGGCACTGAAGCGGTTATCCCTACGGAAGTCAGTCTACCTACTATCAGAACATTGGTTGCAGAAAAGGGCAGGAATGATCAACAACTAGCTCATAACCTCGACTTAGTCGAAGAACAAAGAGAAATTGCTGCACTGCGACTAGCGAACTGCCAGAATCAAGTCGCTGCCTACTTCAACAGGCGGGTTAAATCGAAAAGGTTCAAGGTAGGAGAGTGGGTATTGAGAAAGGTCATGGAAAACACAAAAGATTTGAATGCAGGGAAGCTTGGACGCATATGGGAAGGACCGTATGAGGTGACCGAAGCCTTCAGAAAGGGAGCTTATAAACTCAGGCACGTTGAAACAGGTCAGTATGTGCCGCGCCCATGGAACGCAATTCATTTGAGAAAGTACCACATTTAGCTTTTCATGTTCATGTTTTCCGTATTTAAATTTCCGTTTCAAGCAATGTCGAAGGGTAAATCCCTTTTTGTCTTCCTTGCATGTCGAAGGGTGAATCCCTAGATGTCTGTTGACATCTCCGTATGGTTTGATAAATAAAGTTGCGTTTTATTCGAGTCTCAAACTAAAGTCTAAAGCGGAAGAGTACGAACCAAGAAATAAGGATCGAACCAGGATCGAAAAACTAAGATCGAGTGGGAATAGAAACCCAAGATCGAATGGGCAAAGACCCAACCAGGATCGAAAAACTAAGATCGAGTGAGAATAAAAACCCAAGATCGAATGGGCAAGGACCCAACCTAGATCGAACACCCCAGATTGAACGGGCGAAGACCCATCCAAGATCGAAAAACCTAATACTGAATAGGTAGAAAAATTGATTCAAGGTTGAACGGCCCCTAAGATCGATAACGAAAGGGCGAATTTAATAAGTTTAACCGTCCTCCTCGAAACACGTCGAATGGTCCCAAACAAAAATGAGGCCTTACGTGTGCAAAAGTAAAAGCTCGGGCAATAGAACACTGTTCTCGTTATCTTTTAAGTTAAAAAGAGAAAACCTCTTGGATATCCGATACATAGTGCGATAAAAGACAAGAGTGAATGGAAAACTAAACCTACTAGTAGAAAGGGAAAACAAGGACGACACCATTGCTAGACGCCCTAATAGTGGTGGAACCTAAAGGCCCAACTTATTATAAGCAAAATGACATCTAGTCTAACGGGGTGGGGATACTATCCCAGTCTACGGAAGGAAAAGCCGCTTTCGCCTTGGAGCGGAAATAGTGGATGCCTTGTTTAAAACCATCGTGTATGCCATCTGAGTGAGCAGCGGACACGGCACGATCGGCAGCCATTAATTCCCCCCTGAGACGATCCACCTGATGCTCAGCACGTTGCAAGTATTCCTTCAAAGTTTCACGTTCGTTCAATAACAGGGAGTAGTCGAAGCATTGGGGACAACGTGGGTGGCGAAGGGAAGGTGCGCGAGAAGGACCCGCATCATCTCTCGCAGAAGGGTTAAGAGAATGAGCAATGGAGTTAGGTGCCCGAGTTGCGTAACTCCCTCCTGGAGAGACCATTCTATCAGCAACAGAGTTGGGAGCTCGAGTGGCATAATCTAGCCTTGGAGAGACCCCTTCACCGACGATGGAGTCTAAAGCTCGTCTTCCACCCGACCTTGTTCGAGACCGGTAGGTGGATTCACGAAAAGTGTTAGGGACTTCAGAAGATCGAGAAGCCCCCGTCGGCGAACGCAAGCGTAAGGAGGAGTCGGAACGTAGCTCGATAACATTCCCAGAACCCCTGGACACCCTCCGGGAGATTCCTTTCTTGGGAACATCGGCATAAAGTCGCAAGTTAAGCTTCAGTCTTCGGTGGTTAGCCATGAGATCCAGGTATTGCTTGCTTACCCTCAAACGTCCCTTTATATAGAATCAGTTCGAGGTCGATGGAAACAAAAATTCAAAATCCGAGGTGATCGTGTCTTATTGAGATAAAACTTTGGTTTGAAAATTCAAAGTTAAGGATAAAATATTTTGAACGCACACAGTTAAAACTGAAAATTAAAAGAGCGGTTAAGTAGGGTCAGGCAAGGGAAGGGCGAAGGCCCAACTCGCTAGCGACAATTACATGAAGACACAACAAAGACAATAAGTAAGATGCAGTAAATACAAACACAAATGAGGTTCGTAACCCATAAGAACAAATCACAATGACCTACTAAACGCCGTCGAAATGAGAGCCGGATTGGAAGCCTCCAAAGCCCAAACCCGAGATGGGTCCGGAAGTAGTGACGAACCCGCTGCCTGGGATAGGGTCAGAAGAGGTAGGTCGGTCTGAAGGCTTCTGATCTTTAGGATCCATCCCCTCATACCACTCATACCCGCCGGGCTCAATCCCCATATGGCGATCATACACGTCAGGGTCAGCTACGAAGCGATGTTCCGGACGTTGCTGGCTTTGCACCCAACCAAATCTGAAGCTGGAGGCCATCTCCTTTCGTATCTGCTACGTGTTCATCTCCCGCTCAGTGACCCTCGCTTGCTTGGCCTCGGTCAGCTCCTTCTGCGTGAGGCGCACTTCGGACGTCGCAGCGTCGCGAGCCTCTTTCAAACTTGAGATTTCTCCCTCGTATCCGAGAAGCTTAGCCTGACACTCCATGACCTGCTGTTGATTAAGGCTGAGAGATTCCATCCTGGCAGCTAGTCTATTCGACTTTTCCTTTTGAAGCAAAGCCATCTGGAAACAACGGTAGGGTTAAAGCTTACAGAAATGACGAAACACGAGAGAGTAAGAAAATACCTTCATAAGACAATGCGACTCATAGGAGTCGACATCGTCATCAGGCATTGTCTCAAAGCGGCCGGCATCATTAGGGTGAATTAAGCCTCTCGCCACAGCAGCGGCGGCGTTAGCATTGCCCCACAGATCATCCCCAAGGGCGACGAAGCTCCCGTCTCTTTTTTTGAACTCAGGTCTCCAAGCTTGAGACGAGTTACCAGAATCCTTGCTACCAACTGAGCTGAAGGTGGGAGGAGCCGATTGCCATTGCATGGGTCTAGGGGTGATGCCGAAGGTAGACGACGAATCACGCTTAGGCTTTTTGGGCCTATCCCCCAGAGGTTGTTTACCCGACCTGCTTGCAATCCTGGGAACAGGGAGATCACGAGGAGGTGATGTAATGCAACGGGGTGGTGGAACGTCGGAAGATGGAGAGGCCATCGTAGGAGAGTAGTTCAAGTCGGAATCCGTGTCAGAACGCCCTGACCCCTCGCTTTCTTCTCCTTCACTTTCTCCTTCCGAGTCCTCCGTTCGGGAGTCGGTCACAAGTACGGAAGACCCTGCACTAAACTGAAGGTCAAGATCGAAAGCAAAGATAGATTTAAGCAAAGGGTCTGGGGGCAACGACTGATCGACCAAACAAAAAGGGAAGTAAATGACGGAGTTGCGGGGAGAAGTTATTTGGGTAAGGGTGTCGGCAACGTCTCTAGAGTCCCATATCTTTGCCGTCACGAACCTCTTCAACCAACATTTTCGGTCTTTAGAAATTATTCGTTCGGGACCGTCCGACAAAGCTGCAAAAAAAGCTCAAGGTAAGTAACGCTCGCGTATTTGTGGAAAATTAATAGCAGGAGCAAATTTATATACCAGCTTTAGGACCAAAAGTTGAGGGGATAGATAGTTGAGACAGCTCGGGAGCCATCCAGTTCCCCGAAACTAAAAGAGGGCGGTTCTTCCAGTCTCTAGCTCTCGAAGGGCCCAATGACAAGAATTTCTTGCGATATCTAGGTGTAAAGCTAAAGAACCTGGTTTCGTTCTTGATGGTAGTCAAATCGAAGAGATAGAGGAAATCTCTAAAACCTAAAGAGACACCAAGCTTCAAACCCAAAGCCAAAAAGTTCGACATCATCAAATAAGAGTTCGGGTTCAATTGCATAGGGTGGGTATTTGTAAAGAATAAGATGAGATGAATCATGGGGTGGAGCGGGAAACTAAGCGCCCCTAGGTGGTCCGGAGACAAAACGGTAGACCCGGTTGGAATACCGGAGCCCGAATACATGTCGGCTCCGACAGAAAGTGGGCAGAGGTGTACGTCATCCGGAACATGACCTTGGTCACGAGCCTTGACAACTTCAAAGGGTGGTGGAGTACCACCATATTTGGACCAAGGAGTACGTCCCGACATGAGAAACACGGTGGGAGACTTACTGGCCGAAATTGATTAGAGAAGACAAAAGGAGGAACTTGTGCCTGTAAACGTTTGAAATATTCTCGCTGGAAGGGTTTGAAGTGGAAAATTACCTGTAAGCGAAGAAGCTACTCTGAAACAAGAGACCACAGGCTTGGTAAAGGAAACTAAGCAAAGGAAGTGAAGGAAAATGAGGACGAAGAAACTCAAGGTAATGACATGTAAATATATACACGTATATGCGTAGGAATGTATGCAAATATATGAAAAGCAAGTGCGGAGATTTGCATGTCAGTACGCAGAGATATGCATGTAGATGTTGCGTGTGTGCATGTACAGTTAGATAGATAGCCCGAAGTGCAGGTCTAGCAAGTACGTGATGTCTGCAAAGGTGACCACGTGTATATATATATATATATATATATATATATATATATATTTCATTGTCAAGTCAGGTTTGGTGGAAACGGTCAGGAAAAGGTATATATATATATATATATATATATATATATATATATATATATAATTGTCAAGAATGGGATTGATGGGAGGCGACAGAAACAAATCTATATAAATAATAGTTAAGGATGGAAGACATATATATATATAGATATAGAAAAGGAAGTGTCGGTGAATGTCACAGTTAGAATATGGGTACGCATGTGTGCCCGCATAAAAACAGAAGGTGCAGACTAGGTGTGCTGGGACATGCTTTTAGGCTACTGTGCTGCAGCAATTGCTTTCGTCAGTTCAGAAAGATGAGACAATGGCTCATATGTGTATGACAGTTTACCCAGCCAAATTTTGTCAGTCAACTTTCGTAATGTCAGTCAACTTTCGTAACTTCAGTCCTCTTTCGTAAGTAAGTCCTCGTTCGTCAGTCCTCTTCCGCAAGTAGTTCCTCCGTCAGTCCTCTTTCGTAAGAAGGTCTTCGTTCGTCAGTCCTCTTCCGCAAGTAGTTCCTCAGTCAGTCCTCTTTCGTAAGTAAGTCCTCGTTCGTCGGTCCTCTTCCGCAAGCAGTTCCTCTTTCGTAAGTCCTCCTTCGTAATTTCTCTTTCGTAAGTAATTCCTCCTCGCTAGTCAGTCTTCTTTCGTAAGTAATTCCTCTTTCGTCAGTCCTCTTTCGCGAGTAAGCCCTAAATCCTCTTTCGCAAATCTTCTTCCATAAATTATGCGAAAATAAAATAAGGCACAAATTTGGCCTTAGCGTGAAGTACTTAAAGTTTGAGCTGTCGAGGCCTCACGAGATTGAAGAATTCAGTTTTCCCCTATTTTACATACGTAAAAAAGGGAAAAAGGGGGCATTGTGGGAGGATAAAATCCAGTTCCGACTCATGGGCCAGCGCCGATGATCCAAAGAGAAAATGTTATGTAAAACAAAAGGCCCACAAGAAATATACGGACGTAAGGGAAATGGGTCCAGATAACTTCTCCTACAGATGCAAGGGGAACGTGTGTCTAGAAACCTACCCCACTACGGAGGCCACTACGGAGGGAAAGCGGGAGAGGAGGACGTGATATTTGTTCCCAAAGCATGCAGTCGCGTGTCGGACGACCACTAAGGAAGTGGGAAGAATGACTGATCGTGATACTTGATCCCCAAGCATGCAATCCTATAAAGGGGAAAGAGACCGAACAGCCAGGGGGGGAGAAGAATCGAAAACAATCCAGAGAAAAAATCAATTCTAACTTGAGCGTCGGAGTATCTCTTGCAGGTGCTCACCCGGGAAGCTACGCAGGAAGGCTGTTCGGAGACACTTACGACGTAGGATTCGGCAACGTGAGGGTCGCGGTCAACAAATCTGTGGAGGTATTTCTTCTTGTGAGAAATTTCACTCCAACAGTTTACGTCTAGGGTTTTCAAAAGGAAGAAGGCAACAAAAAAGAATCAAGCAAAGCAAATAAGAAAGCAAGAAGCCAATTAGTTAATAAGCTGGTAGAACGAATCTTATTGCTTTTTGGGTTCAACATTCCGATGGGGGCAAAGGATGAAATGAGAATTTCATCATTCTTAATGGAGACCATGGAAGTGATGAAATGGAATGGATGGAATGAATGGGATGAAATGACCATCTTATCCTCAAATGTAAGCTACACGTGCAGGCTACTAACAGAGGAACGACGAAGGTTTAAGTTTTGAGCATAAATCCTAACAGACTTCACTAGAGGGGTTTAAATTCGATTTTTTTTTACAAAGACTATTTGCCGAATACCTTATGACCACATGGACCATTTATATGATTAGGCCTTCAAATTTTGTTGCCTAGTCATCAAAACACCTTCCTTCACTTTTTTATATTTCTCATTTCTCTCACTTTTTTTATATTTCTCATTTCTATCATATAAAAAAATAAAAAATAAAAAATAAATGGTTACAAACGACCCTTTTATCTCTTGAAAATCAGAAATGAATTTACTGCAACTCGGATTTTTTCTATTTTAGTGTTTACTTTGAGTTATTTACTTGCTAATTCCGATAGCCTAATACAAAGACATTTTATTCATCAATTGATTTTGACTCTGATTCCTTCGACTTAATATTAATGTAAACAAGTGCCCATTTGGTTACACTTTCGAAAGTGTAATTTTATCAAATATTGAAACAAATGTAAGACTACCTAGACATTTTTCTGTTCTCCAATTATTTGATCTCCGTAGAATGTATCGATGTGGCAACTCTAATTTTTATTCTTGTGTATTGATGAAAAACGGTCACATCCTGGCCCAGGCCCCCACCACAACTCGGGCTTGACTCGGCCGTAGAACGATATTGTCCGCTTTGGTCCCTGGCCACGCCCTCACGGTTTTCTTTCTGGGAACTCACATGATAACTTCCCAGTGGGTCATCCATCATAGGATTGCTCTCGCGCGAACTCGCTTAACTTCGGAGTTCCTACAGAACCCAAAGCTAGTGAGCTCCCAAAAGGCCTCGTGCTAGGTAGAGATGAGAATATACATATAAGGCTTACAAGATCCACACCCCTAGGCGATGTGGGATGTTACAATCCACCCCCCTTAGGGACCCGACGTCCTCGTTCGCACACATCCGGCCAGGGATTGGCTCTGATACCAAATTGTCACATCCCGGCCCAGGCCCCCACCACAACCCAGGCTTGACTCCGCCGTAACACGATATTGTTCGTTTTGGGCCCCGACCACGCCCTCACGGTTTTGTTTCTGGGAACTCACACGAGAACATCCCAGTAGGTCACCCATCATGGGATTGCTCTCACGCGAACTCGCTTAACTTCGGAGTTCCTATGGAACCTGAAGCCAGTGAGCTCCCAAAAGGCCTCGTGCTAGGTAGAGATGGGAATATACATATAAAGCTTACAAGATCCACACCCCTGGGCGATGTGGGATGTTACAAAAACCGACATCACTTCTAGTATAAAAAAAAAAAAGTTTGGCATGACCTCAAAACATTTTATTCATATCGGTATTCCATTTTACATTGCTACTAAACATGTTTTCAAGATTTTCGGTTTTAAAAAATCTTCATTGATTAAACTACCAAATAATCCAAATTATATTTCTCGTTTTTATTAATAAAATAAGTTATTTAATAAAACATTATCAAACGAGTTATTAGATTTTATACACTTAGGGTATTATTTTTTGGAGAAAATTTGAATCAGATACCTCATTTTAAACTTTTTTAGATTAAACATTTGTTACTTAAATATAGTGCTACCCTTTTGATTAAATCCTATATTTCAGGTATATTCCTAATTCAAGTGTTTTTCAAGTTCATTTTAAATTCATTTTTATGTCAAAAATGCACTCAATAATTTTAATTAATTTATTGCTATTTATACGGAATCTCATCTCTTGCTCAATTTAAGAATTCAACTACATGTAGTAAGGGTCGAGATTAATTTGATGAAATATAATAATCAAATATATATCTAAAATATTTAAGAACTTTAAACATATCTAAATTATTTGTCACTTTGTTTATACAAAAATTGAACTTTTTCTTCATTATTGTACATTGTCGTTAATGGTTATTTCTCATTCTTTATTTTCGTCTCTAGAAATTCAAGTATGTTTGAATTGAAATTTACCATGTACCAACACAATTTATTCTCAAATTTAAACATAACCATGATAAATTAAAACGTAATCATACTGAATTAAATGTATGCTTACTAAATTGAAATGTACCTAGCCGAATTGAAATGAACCATATTGGCTTGAAACTTACCGATAGGTTTTAGTGTTACACATAACTTGCCGTTAGGTTTTTACAGACCAAAATTATGATAATATAAACATACCAGTAGCTTGGTACATATCTAAAAAAAATAACATATTAAAAATACTAATTTGTACACAAATTTGGATTACATAATGTACCAATAACATACCAACAATGTGATATCATATATGTAATATTATTTGGAGCATTGGTACGCTATCACAGTTTTTCTTTTTTTTCTTTTTTTTGAACAAAACCATCGCTTCTTTACACACCCACAATTCAACATTTGTTTTTGTTGTTATTATAGAAGTTTTATTTTATTTTTTCTTTTGAAATATATTGAATTAAGGGGACATAAATTAACAATATCTTCTTTTGCAAGATTTTAGGAATTTGTTATATAAAGGATTTAATTAGTAAATTAATTATAATGACAATTTGTGTAATTTGAGATTAATTAGTAAATTAATTAAAATTGTAAAAAAATATTTTGATCAAATCTCTAAAAGTCTTAGGGCTCGTTTGGATGTGCTTTTAAAATGACTGAAAGCGCTTTTGATGAAAATGTTTTTGATATCAATCCTTAGTAAAAGTCCAAGTGGATCTTAAAAAAGCACTTTAAGTGCTTCTTCCAAAAAGCACTTAAAGTGCTTTTGGAACTCAAAATCAATTTAACCAAAAGCGCTTTCAGATATTTTAAAAGCACATCCAAACGAGCACTTAGTTGTTTGGTCTAAGAAAATCGAATACTAAGCATCTAGATCAATGCCCCCTTTTTTTTTTTTTACCTTATTTCAAAAGCAATGGCCTCTCGACAACAACTTTTAAAATGAGCATGTAAGTTGTTTTTAAAGATGCTTTCATAAAAAGCGGAGTTGAACTTTTAATGAATATTTTCAATTTCTTGTAATACCCTCATTAGTTTTTAAAAATGACATTATTTAACCTTCAATACACGTTTTATCATGTGGAGAACAAAATGACTATCACAACCTACCACTACAAACACTAACCTTACACCACCATCGACATTACCACCACCACAACTGCCACCACAACCACAACTGCTACTACAATCAACATCCCTGCCAACATTGTTACCTCTACACCTCAACTACTACACCTTGTCAAAAACCGTCATTGCTTTTGGGCAACAAACAAAAAGAAGAAGATAAGTTTGGTAAGACCTCAAAACATTTCATTCATATTGTTTATTCCATTTTCATAGGTTGCTACCACACATTATTTCAAGATTTTTGGTTTTAGAAAATCTTCGTTGATTAAATTACCAAATTCATTCTAGATTTTGAAAATGCAAAATTATATATCTCGCTTTGTCTTTTTTTTTTTTCAAGAAAGGTATGTTATAGAACCTTACCAACTTGCAATACAAGTAATCCATCTTCAACAAGAACTTAACCTATTTAACCACATCCGGGCTGTAGTTGGGCCTCCCGACTTGAGAGACACCGACTCATACGGCTACGGCTTTCCCAGTTAGCCTTTGGAAGAATTCTTGTAATCCGGACTTAGGATGCTATGTGGCAATATTCTAAAGGAGGCAGATTGTCTGCCCTCCTGTTTGGATGCCATCCTCATGTCCTCCTATTTTGTGCGGTCACGGTTAAGCCACTTCAATATTTTATATTGATTTTTTTATAAATATAATAAGACAAAAAGCAATAGGAATATAAAATGTTGACGTGGCTTAACCGTGACCGCACAAATAGAAGGGCATGGGGAGGGCACCCAAACAGGAGGGCAGACAATCTGCCTCCTATTCTAAAATAGTGGGATCACAATTACATATCAAATCATCATCCAAGTTGAGTTGAACTTAAGACCTCGTACTTAAAAGTCGAATTAGACAACTATTCAGTTTTAAATTTATGATTGTCCATGACTCGATCATGTATCTCTTTAGTTTAGATTTACACAAAGTTTTCAAACTTAAAACTGAAAAACCAAATGACTATATCACTTTTGTTAAGCTATGTAAGAATTAAGATGATGAACTTTTTCATGGTAAGGACGTAGGCAGAGAGGTTTCTTAATATCATTGGCATTGTTGTTGATCTTATAGTCCGTTATAACATCTTTAACAGTTTTGTTAAATTTTTGCTAGTTTAGCGTGTCAACAATGCCAAAAAATTATTTTATTAATCTCTTTAATTTTTCATCTCCAACAACACTTTAATTTAACAAACAGACTTTGAATATTTTCTTATCAATCATTTTAAAAAGAAAAGTTACTTTATTAATCTCTTTAATTTTTCATCTCCAACAAATTTCCGCCTTGAAATGAGTTGAAGAAAACCTACACACACAAAGAAAATAGACAAATGGAGTTAGACTAACACCAGTATGGTGTTAGCCAAAGGGCATTCGATGCCTAAGTCAGAAAGATTATAGAAAGTAATAAGAGTGTGATGGTAGATCTTGATTTCCGAAATAAGGTGGTTGGCCATGGCTATGGATAGAGAACTGAGGAGTTAACCCTAGCGTCTAAGTTCGTTGAACTTATTAGCAGAGTGTTACCTAGTCTGCAGATTGATTGAGAAATATTCCTCTGATATTCATGGAATACGCTTTGGAGAGTCTTGGCCTACTATCTCCAATCGAAGGAAGGCCAGAGGGCTCTCTTTAGCCCTATGGCCCTCCAAGAAATTAATATTTTAATTAACAGTATCAGGCCATATTTCTTACCACCTCCAACTGAGGGGGCCAAAGAGCCATAGGCCAAACATAGTCTTGTGACAAAAAATCATCTCCAACCGAGGGGGCCAAAGGGTCATAGGCCAAATATAATTTATTATTTTAATTAAATTAATATGGTTATTTAAATTAAACTACCTCAATAATTTTTCGAGATTTCGGATATGATTTCCAATGACACATGTCGCTAAAGTGAGTAGCTCTCCAGATTTCTTGTCGATATGTAATCTCAATAATTTTTCGGATAGGATTTCGAGTGCCACATGTCGAGATGTAATTGGTTGTGCAAATTTTAGATAGGATTATTATCTGCGTGGCACTTCTTATCTTCAGCTTCCAATGTCCATAAATAGGGTGGATATTAGGGTATAATTCACACACCTTCATCTTTGCCCTCTCCAATATCTCTTTCAATTCAAGTTTGCAATGAATTCCAACTTTGGATCCTCTTCGCATTCCAACTGGGAGTCCTCATCTAATTCCGAATTGGAAGATAAATGGGCGCAGATGAGATGAGAAGATGAGGAGTCCGATGAAGAAGATGAAGCATGGCGCAACGCAACATATATGGCAGCAATGGTTAGGGTCATGACGTGTGAGGTAACTAAAGAACAACCTTAATGGGTTGGTTCTATTGCTGATCGTTCTTACAAACCACGAAATAGAGAGATGGCACATGAGACTCTGATGAACAACTACTTGAACCCCAACTCGGTGTACACCGAAGAGGATTTCAGATGTTGTTTCCGGATGAGGTGTCATGTCTTCGATCGTTTACTTCATGATGTCCAACATGTCAATCCATACTTTCGACAGAAGTTAGACAGAGCAGGCCTCCCTGGTTTCTCACCTCATCGAAAGGTTATTATTGCACTCTGAATGCTAGCCTATGTCTCCCCAGCTGATGCGATGGATGATACATATGGTATGTCTGAGTCAACATGCAACAAGTCTCTTACAATTTATTGGAAAAAAATAAAATGCAAAATGAAAGTTATCTATTTTCTGTCTAAGTGAGTTGGGACCTAGGCGGGTGTTTTGGTGGGTCTAGGCGGACTAGGCGGGTGCCTAGGCAGTGCCTCAGCAAGTCTAGGCGTCATTTCTTAATTTTCAAACGCCTAGGTATTAATTGGGGCGGTGTCCAGCCGCCTAGCGCCTAGGCAGCGCTAGGCGGGGATTTTTAGAACAACCCGAAGTGGGAGACACTTGTCCAAGCAATTGGAAACCCTGTGGATGATGCCCAAAGGTGGTTTACCTTACACCAATAGGCATACCGGAAAGATGTTGAGAGAGTTTTCGGTATTCTACAAGTACGGTGGAAGATCATTAAGGAACCGGCAAGAGGGTGGAGTCGAGATAAATTGAACTCCATCATGATGTCATGCATCATATTACACAACATGATTGTGGAGGATGAGCAAGATGGCTATATTGATGGAGAGTTTGATGACGACCAGGATGATCCAAATAGGTCAAGGAGGGCTCGTGCAAAAATATAAGATATGCCTAATTTTCCCTTGGATCCAAGAACTGGTAATATCTCTTTAAATGAGTATATGAGATGCCATAAAATGATACGTTCTCGTGCCACAAACAAGTACCTACAACAGGATCTTATTGCACATCTTTGGGCCAAAAGAAGCATGGAGTAGGTGTTTAAGTTTTATGTTGTTAAATTTTTTTTTTATGTTGTTTAAGTTTCATGTTGTTTAAATTTGAATAACTCTCCCAAGTAGTACTAGAGTGGAGATTGTGTTGTTTAATGTTGTTTAATTTTGTTTAATGTTGTTTAATGGCTTAGGTAGTTATAGGAAAAAAATTAGATTTAAAAAAAAATCAAATCAAATCCAACGGTAACCTGACTTCAGCTAGCCGTTGCTAGCTGGCTGGCTGGATTAGGCCAGCCGGTTGGCCTGATTTCCCATTTTTGGCCCGTTGAGACCCACGAGCTCTTTGGCCTAGCCCTCGGTTGGAGACGATTTTCGTGTCATTTCGAGCTATTTTTAGCCCTATAGCCATTTGGCCTGGTCGGTTGGAGATGGCTTAAGAGACTGATATGCAAGCTCATTTCATATCAAGGTAATCAGCGTAGATCTCGTGGTGATTAACTTGGATCGTTGGCGATGATTTGGGTTTGGAGGTGTGTTGATTGTGGGCTTCTAAGGCCTTCGTAGAGAATGTGAGCCCGTTTGTCAGGGTTTTGACTAACGGTCTGCGTATTCTATCAAGGATAGAGTACTCATATTTGATAAGTTATGCACGTGACGTGTTTTCGTTGTCAGTATATTTTAAGTTCCCACATACAGTGACCCTACAACTCTATTTTACAGCTTCTCTCGGAGATACTCTTTGTCTGATATAGTTGGGGCAGTTAGGCATGTAGGCTATAAGTGTTTTGTTTGGAGAGAGAGAGAGAGAGAGAGAGAGAGAGAGGAGAGAGAGAGAGTTGGGTAATGTTAGGGAGACCATCTAGTTAAATCATATTTTGTAAACCATATGACGTGGTTGTTGATGATTGAATTATCACTTAAGTGTTGATTAACGTGTTTGTCACGCCCCGACCCGCGAATAAAGACTATTCACGAGTTAGGGTGTGAGCCATATCTTAGCTATAGAAATAAATTCTACAACCAAGACATGGTGGAAAATTAAATTAAATTATAACGATTACACATACATCAACAAAATCTTACATAAAATTTATCGAATACGCAGCGGAAATAAAATAGTGCACAAATTAATTCACAACAAAAACTACCAATTAGATAATAATTAAATTGTAACAATTCTTTAGAATGCATGAAATATATGCAAATGAGATGAATGAATGTACTCACTCCCTTCTAATCCCGTCAACACATAACTAAGGCACCCAAGCCTGTACGTCCCATACCATGCTTATACCACTTGGCTCCGAATACCTTAGAATATGAGTTAACTCCAGTTCATCCCTTAAACATAATTTTTGTAATTAAACTCTCAGTTTCCACTTTATTAAATAGGCACTTCCCCCGATGCCCAATTGTATATTCAAGCCCTTCCCCCGACGCCTGACATATATAAGATTTCATTATTTTATAATCGACCAATTTGTATATTCAAGCCCTGCACCCTACGCCTGGCATATACAAGGTTCATTATTTTATATTCAAGGCAAACTTCAGCCCTTGAATATCCTCATAATGCAAACACTTTACAAGCTTAACACAACTCTTTTCTTGCTTTGCAAGGCATATGTATATATCATGTTCACATAGATATCAATACTCACATTTTCTTTAACAAGCCTGTAAGCTTCAATATAAATCAAATTGATTAGTAACAAGAGTAATATAATCATACTATTAACAAAATAATAATCTTTAATGTAAATGATAAGCAATATGTTACCACTTTTCATTTTGTCGATCCTCTTTTTTCATTATGTTTCTATTTAATAACTCAGTGTTTAAATGGTTTGCTCAACTCAAGTTTATTGCAGTTAGACAAAGGAACACGGAGATTTAAGTGGTTCACCAATTTGGCTACGTCCACTAGGGTTGCATATGCATTTATGTTTTCACTATGTAAGAGAGATTTACAAAGAAATACAATGAAGATGGCCTAAAGCCTTTACATGAGATAAAAGAAAAGGATGGTGGGAAGAGTGTGGTCTATGAAGAAAAGGAGGTTTTATTTCTTTTTCCCCGTGTTCTTGTTGGTGTGTGTTGTTCTTCCCCCCCCCCCCCCCCCCCCCCCCCCTCCCCCGTTTTATGGATGAAGAAATGGAATCCACAATTAAGCCTTCAAGGACACATTTCCATTGTTTTGCACCAATCATTGGAAACATTAGTAACTGATCATCATTACAATGCATGTGGACAAATACACAAAAGCCACGTTCAAAGTCTAAGGGATATGAATCCCACCTCTTCAATTTTTGAAGGGATGAATCATCGCCAAACATTTAACTCGTAGATTCCTAATGAATACAAACTTGCCAACTCACTCTTAAGTAGACTTCCACCTTCACATATAGAGTGGTGAGTAATCACTAAATCATTAACTCCTAATGTTATAAACTCTCCACCTCATCTTTGAGAGAAAATATCAAGACAAACTTACTCACTTAGTCCAATCTCAAACTCTCGGCCCTTTGTGAGAAAAATAACCAAGCCAAATGCATCATAATCTCCTTCTCCAATTCAAACTAAAAATATCTCTAATTACATATGAACATGAAATAAATACTAGCTAGTTTTTGAAATAATTTGTAGCAAAAAGGATTTTGCATTGAAACTATTTTTTCTTGTTTATCAATAAATTCTCTTCAAAAGTCTCTTCTCATGTTAGCAATGCTGGAGTGTGACAGTCTTTGTGGCCAAATTTAATTACAAAAAAAAAAAAAAAAAAAAAAGAAAAAAAAGGAGACATTATTAATGAATCAAAATGCCACATTAAATTCTTAATCAGCAACTTATATAATAAACGATCAATTTCCCTTATCTTAATCCAACTATATTATATTATATCCAAAGTTTGTTTTTTTCTATTTGTTTTCCCCTCTTAACTCAACTGAATGAGATAGATATGGGTGGATTTGTCATCCCCTCTCTGTCTGAATGAGAGCCAACTGTCCGATTCCGTGAAACAAATAGGTATAATTAAGAAAAGATGACAAGGGCAAGGGATGATGACGATCGAGCTTACATTTTCATAAGTAAAGGTAATTAAGAATTCAATACTAATTAATAATATTAATAGGTGATGTTGATGCAGATCCCACTTGCCTAATCGATCATAAAAAATAATAATATCTACAATATCAAAGAATTGGTTAGGGTTTAAGATTGGCCATATGTCCCAAGCATGTAAATTCTCAATTCTCAAAACAAGCTTGCAGCACTTTCTCAAGCCTTGTATTCCAATCCAATATATTCGAGGAAATACGTATTCCCTCCAAGAGGAGGATTGCTCAGTCTTAGTACCTATTATTAATGATATGTGCTTCTTACTACAGTCGTTCTCTCAGGCGAAATTGAATTATGTGCAGCGGGGCGGTAACGCGGCGGCACATCGGTTGGCTCGAGTTGGAGTTGGAGTTGGAGGTATTCAGCAATTCTTGTGGTTTGAAGCCCCCGATGATTTTATTAGGGATGTTCTATTTGATGAAAGTTTGTAGGTTGGATTGGTTTTGTATTGTCATGTGAGGATAGGCTTATTGTCGTGCGGGACGCTCTTTTCCTTCGATCGGATTAAAAGCTCCGACAAGGTTTTTATCGAGGTTCAAAATGCACACTATCCTTAGTGTGTACGTGATCTTCACTTTGCAATAAAGACCGTACTTTTATCACAACAACAACAACAACAAAATCTGCCAATTATAAGGTTTGGTGGGTCCACGCCTACGCCTTTGAACATTCTTTCTTCGGGTTTAAAGTAATTTTATTTTCTTTAGAAGATTATTAAAGTGATTTAATCTGCCGGAATTACTTCCGTATTTTACGTCTTTCTACGATTTTTTCTAATCTGGATTTAGTACAATTTGGGTTTTTGGAAAGGTGATGACTATTGACGACTCGATGAGGTGGCAGAAGAAGAAACTCTGGGCCTCAGGCTTAAACAGAGACTAGGACATCGGTTAAGGAATTCATTACTTTTAGGAAGAGGATTTCCTACGAGTTCATTTTGTGGAGATTCTAGAAATTTTCACATTTTAATAGTTTATTATATATCGTGTGATCAGTTTTTATCAGATATTATTTGTGTTTAAATTTAAATAATAAAATTTAAATAATTTATTATCGTATGATATATAATGAATGACTAGGATCCCAACAAGTGGATCTTGATGAGATCCAATCCCCTTTATTCGGAGAATTAGTTATGATAAAATAAAATATATCCAGCTCAGCATGAAAAAAAAAATCAAGCGGAGAGGATGTCAACACGTGGGGTGGGATGGTATTTGGTTGGCCACCTGTCTACTCTAATTGTATTTTAATGCAAACTTAATGTGTTTTAAAATAATTGAAAGCGCATTGAAAAAATATTTAAATTTTTCTCCTTGCACAAAACATTTTAAGTATTTTTAAGGATTTACTTGCATTATTTTTAAAAAATTAATTCTAAAAATATCCAAAAGCACTTTAACCATTTAAAAAAAATGAACTTTAACGAAAAGTTTCCGCTACTGTTCACTTTAACGAAAAATCATATTTTTACACTAAAGAGTCAATCTTGGTACTATTCACTTTACCTGTTATTTTTTCCTTATCGTTAAAACTCAAAGTTTTCAAGCCATTTTCATTAGTTTTCCTTTTAAAAAAACTCACAAACAAACACAAAATTTCATAAGACTGTTGTAGGCATAATTTACTGAACAAGTATAGAGGCCATAGAGAGAGAGAAAGGTGCAGCAATAGTAGAGAGAAGAAAGAGATGTGTAATTGTGGGTGTGTGTTATTCCACCTCCATTGTGCCTTTATTTATAGTAGTAGGATTGGTAAAAACTTTTCCCTTCAGGATTACAACATTTAATAGGTAATCAACTCCTAATAGGACTACAACAAAGACCAATTTTACACAATCACATTTCTCATATCTACATTCTCATATCTACTAGGATTTGCACAATCACATTTCTAATCTAATAGGACTGCAACAAAGACCAATTTTATAAAACCTAAATTTTTTAATCTAGAAACTGTTTTTCTGCTCCAACTCTTATGGGTTAAATTTTTAGTCCGGGATTATTAAAAAATGAATTTAAGATAGTTTTTTTTTTCTTAAAGTAACTTTTTTTTAAATAAATAAATTATGTAGACTATCCTAATTTAATTTTATGAACATTTTAACCTAAAAAATATTAAATTTCTGATAAATATTGAACAATCACTAAATCAACACTATGAGAAACTCGTGAAACATTATGAAAGAATTGTGTCACATCCCGGCCCGGGCCACCACCACATCCCTGGCTCGACTCCACCGTAGCACGATATTGTCCGCTTTGGGCCCCGGCCACGCCCTCATGGTTTTGTTTCTGGGAACTCACACGAGAACTTCCCAATGGGTCACCCATCCTGGGATTGCTCTCAGCTCTCGCGCGAACTCGCTTAACTTCAGAGTTCCTACGAAACTCGAAGCCAGTGAGCTCCCAAAAGGCCTCGTGCTAGGTAGAGATGAGAATATACATATAAGGCTTACAGGATCCACACCCCTGGGCGATGTGGGATCTTACAATCCACCCCCCTTAGGGGCCCGACGTCCTCGTCGGCACACTTCCGGCCAGGGATTGGCTCTGATACCAAATTGTGACATCCCCGCCCTGGCCCCCACCACATCCCGGGCTCGACTCCACCGTATCACGATATTGTCCGCTTTGATCCCCGGCCACGCCCTCACTGTTTTGTTTCTGGGAACTCACACGAGAACTTCCCAGTGGGTCACCCATCCTGGGATTGCTCTCGCGCGAACTCGCTTAACTTCAGAGTTTCTACGAAACTCGAAGCCAGTGAGCTCCCAAAAGGCCTCGTGCTAGGTAGAGATGGGAATATACATATAAGGCTTACATGATTCACACCCCCGGGCGATGTGGGATCTTACAATTGTTTTTAATTATTTTAGTTGTTGAATTTAAATTTGGACTATTATATTTGATCAAATTAGATTTTAGCCATTGAATTTAATGGATTTATAAATATAAAAAAAAAAAAAAAAAAAAAAACACACACACACACACACACACATATATCAAGGGGAATTCTAGCTTAAATTTCCTCCAAAACGAGTTTTTTTGTTAAAACTCATATTTGGCCCAAAGGTTGGAGCAAAATGGGGTAGGTTTAGATCTTAAAATTTGAGTTTATTCCAAAGGTTAGAGTAGGTCTAATTGTATGGGCATTGATCGTCTTTGATTAATTTATTGTAATTGTAATGGTGAAATGCTAATAATAAGAGTCATGCTAAGGAGACTAAATTTGTAGATAAAATTTGTAAACTAAATGACATAGAAGCTCATGATTGGATTATTACTTAAACGTTGATAAACGTGTTCATTTCTAATAGTGACATATCATTTAATTTGCAAATTTTATTTACAAATTTAGTCTCTCTATCATTACCTTTTTGTAACTTAAAAACGTATTTCATTTGAAACCACTGGTTAGTTGGGGGCGAGTTGCATTTTCGATGCAAGTGCTAATTTTGATACAATCATACAAGAACATGAGACACCAGTAAACGAGGTGGTGTTTAGTTTTGCAAAAGCCGGCTGATTTTCTCTGTCGGCAAAAATCTTTATTTTTTTATTTTTACATTTTCTTTAATCTTTATTTTTTTATTAAAGAAGCCTGTGCTGAATATAGGATTGTGATCTTATTTGGGTGGACCGACCCCCATCCTCCCTGGTTAATGTTTTGTGTAATGATGGACTTCATTGTCCTCACTAAGTCTTTTGGTTGAGTAAGGAGGGACACTTTAGCATTAGGTGCGGCGTCTAACTTTGTTACCCCCTTACTCTTCTTTTCTTTGTTGTTTGTTGGCCTCCTAGTAGGCTTTCTCGTTTCTTTCTGGCATCTTTGCCCAGCTTTTATTAGATCTGATTTCCAAAAAAAAAAAAAACTACGGTTATTCACTCATTTCAGATCCGAAAAGACTATAGGGAATTTCACCATGCATGTAGTCGTAGACAAGCAAACTTACCAGATCGAAACATCAAATCCGGAACCTCCCACATTCTTTTTATTTATTGGGCCGATAAAAATGTTTATCGTGTTGGAAAACAAACTTTGTAAGGATATATAAGGAGTTGAGTTACTTTTTATATTATCAATTAATTTTGTGTTTGAACATTAACATTCTTCGTAGTATCATAATCAAATTGTCTATTGTGTGAAGCTCAATGCTTACAGATGCTCACTTGATTTATATTGTTCACGTGTTTGACTTAAAAATTTGCCACTTTAATAGGTTATGTGAAACTATGAAGGACAAAGTCTCATATAGGTGATGGACTAAACCTTGCAATGGTTTAGAAGGAGCTGAGTTACTCCTCATATTGTCATTGGTTTTATAAAGGAACCTCAATAGTATTAGAGCATAGGTTAGCTAGCTACCATACATGTTTCACGTCACTTAATTTATGTTGTTTACACGTTTAACTTAAAAAATTTATCAAACGTAAAGGGACGTATACAAATATGAAAAAGCAGTCTCCGATGATGAACTACACCTTGCAATACAAAAGAGATTTAAGCGAATGTTTTTTAGTCTTTGAAACTTTTAAGCCATATTTGATTTGATAAAATAGGTTTTGTGGCATTTGTCACCATTAATTAAGTTCCATCAGCCACCCTTTCTTTTCTTGCTGAAAGAAAAAAAAAACAGCCAAATCCAGTTAAAATGTTGCTTATCAGATTTTTTTTTGGGGTCAAATGTTGCTTATCAGATTTAGTCAGAGTGATGCATTGCTACTTTGAAGTGTTCAGACAAATATATGAAAATAGCATATTAAATTCGATTTATACTAATAGTTGTTGCAATTTAATTTGTTTCGCTTTTCTTGTAAAGATTCTTTCATTCTCATTTTCTTTTGCAAGTTTCTCGTTTCCCGTATATATGCACAGATTCATCTATATAAAAAAGAAAAAAATATTTGTAACAGGAGAAAAAGTGAATACAAAAATCATTTCCCATTTTATTTTAATTTTTTACTACAGTGTACTTTCAATACATACGGTATATGAAAGATACAAGAAAATTTGAAAAAGAAAAGAAGAAAAGATATGAAAGCAAAAGATTTCCCATATATTCATTTCATCATGGTGATCGATCGATCATGTTCTCCCTAAAATGCCAGCTACTAATAAGCTGGAAAATTCTTAGAAAATTTGTTCTTTTTTCGTAGCACTTTTGACTTCCCCCAAGCTAGATTCGCTCTATTGGGTACTCGTTTTCCTGTTTTGCATTTTGTGGGGAATGCAACCAATCTATTCATTATCAATTAATTAATTAATTAACAATTTCATGATCCGTCATGTCATGCATATATATGATATTACATAATTGCTACATACACATTAGAGATGGGGGCAAGTATGTGGACCGGTTGATGTGCATACTTAATTTACTTTTTCGAAACTGTATCTGTATGCGGAAATGATTTACATGAGTTTTGAAGCAGCTCATGAGCACCTCTTAAATTAAGTACTAATTAGAACAAATTCATAATTAAAGCTGATAATTAAACGCGTATAGCAGGCTACCTAGTAACCTAGCTACATATTTATGTACATTTATATTCATTGATGTATGTACATGTATATATACTGTTGTAGAAAATAAACGATTGAATGAAAAGAGGAAGAAAGTTGTGAACCTTTTCCACAGCTTTGAATAGAGAGACTTTTTGGATAAAGGATAGATTTTAACTGATTGGAACATGTCATGCAATCAAATTCCAAAAGAGGTTACATTCAGAAGCTTCCGATAAAGGCCCCTTTTTTTAAAAAAAAAAATATATTTAATTCAAATTAATGGCCAATGTGAAAGGTACTGGGTACGATGGAAACATGGGTCCCTCCAACATAGAAAACTCCTTTTTTTTTATACAATTCATTAGCGTTTGTTTTTATTTCTAATTGGATTACGCGAATTCGCCAAAAACCAAAACAAAACGGTACATATTAATTATAAAAATGGAAAAGAAAAAAATAATAATAAATTATGTGGCTTCCCCAGTAGGTGCCTTGCGGACCACGTATCTTGAGAATATGAGTTGTTTTGGGGAAGAAACCCGTCTCTTGCCTTCTCTATAAAACCTCTTTTTTTTTTCCTTGTTCTATTTTCTTAACTGCTCTCTTACCCTTTCTTCTTCTCTGACTTGTCTCTCTCCCTCTTCCCACTTTAATACTAACCTCCGCTCTCGATCGGCTAGCTGCAGATTCATTCGTTAATTTCCTTCTCTTTTCTTTTCTTCGGTTTGTAGTTGAAATTAATTGTTGATCGAGAATACTGGATTTTGTTGTATTCTTGCTTAATCTTAACTAGCTTGCTAGGCAGCCCTTATACATATATAAAAAGAGAAATTGTCAGTCGTACATATACATATAACCAAAGAGAAGAGATGGATCAGTCGATGGAAGCACAAACAGAAACAGGCATGGTGGTGAATAGAGGAATATCAGACGACCTCAAGGGGTTGCCTCCGGGTTTTCGGTTTCATCCCACGGATGAAGAAATCATAACTAGCTATCTCATAAAGAAGGTCATCAACAGCCGCTTCGAAGCTGCTGCAATTGGCGAAGCTGATTTGAACAAGTGCGAACCTTGGGATTTGCCTAGTAAGTATTACTTGTCTGTCTTCCATGGTTAATTCGGGTCAGTGTATACATATATTTATGTATAATGAATTTTCATATATGGATGTCTATAAGCAGAAAAAGCAAAGATGGGAGAGAAGGAGTGGTACTTCTTCTGCCAGAGAGACAGGAAGTATCCGACGGGGATGAGGACGAATCGAGCGACGGAATCAGGGTACTGGAAGGCCACAGGAAAAGATAAAGAGATATTCAATAAGATTAAAAAGCAGCAGCAGCAGGGTGGGAAAGGTGCAGGAGGAGGATGCCTGGTTGGGATGAAGAAGACTCTTGTGTTCTACAGAGGGAGAGCCCCCAAAGGAGAGAAGACTAACTGGGTCATGCATGAATACAGGCTTGATGGCAAAATCCCACCCTACAATAACCTCTCCAAGGCTGCAAAGGTAATTAAAATCCTATTCCTACCTATTTTTAATTTTATATCTATTGAACATCCCTGGCCCCCTTTTGAATTTTGTTATGTTGGTTGAGAGTTTCCTTTCAAGGAGGGGTTGGGGCTTTTAGCTAGATTTTACTTTAATTTTCAAAATCTAATTTTCTTTTCTTTTCCTTTATTTTTTGCAAGTCATCAATATTTGAAAATCAATCAATTTTATTTTTAATTTTATTTTAACCTTATTTTTGTACATGTGTGTTGCTGCAGGATGAATGGGTTGTGTGCAGGGTTTTCCACAAGAACATGGGGCTCAAAAAAACCCTTAGCCCAACTAGGATGAACTCTTTTGGGAATATTGGGGATCATGATCTCCTGGATTGTTCTTCCCTCCCACCTCTTATGGATCCTACTCTTGATACTTCCAACATCATGACCAACAAACATTCTTCAGGCTATGGAGACAATGACTTCAAGCCCGATCCCATTATCACAGTGGCACCACCATCGGATCATCATGGAATCAGCACTAACAGTTACCTTAACTACTTTTCACTGGGGGGAGGCGGCGGCGTTCAAGCCCTCAAGCAGAGTTACAACTTTCAGCTGCATCCTACCAGTAACTACAACAGTCACCAAGCCAGTAGTCTCAGTCACCCTTCAAACATGTTATATCCTCCACCTCTTTATCATTATCATCAGCATCACCAGTTTCAAAATCCTTCTAGTTTCTCTAATTTCCAGCCAAATCAGATGACGAGCAATTCTGACTATTTTCAACAAGGGATGACGAGAGGTGCTCAAGGGCAAGGGTCCGTGTTTCGAACAAGTACTAGTACTAGTAGTGACCATGATGACGATGATCAGGCCATTCCAAGAGCAATAGCTAAAGACAACAACAAAAACAAGATGAAGAATAATATTGAAACATCGTCAGCTGGCTTAGGAGGAGGAGGCTTAGACAGGCAGTGCAAGGTCGAGCAGTTTTCGACCAACCAGTCTATGTTTAGCCTCTCCCAAGACACCGGATTGAGCACGGATATGAACACTAACGAAATATCATCATCATTTGTTTCAAAGCAAGAATTGGGCAGCACCAACAACTCATCCTACGATCAGGATCCATCTGTTGTCCCCCTTTCCGATATTGAAGACTTGTGGGACTTTTGAGATTCATTCAAAAACAAGTCACGCCGCCTTATGCTTAATTGTTGTTTCTCTAGCTAATTAGGATTATTAAGGGCTTAAATTTCTTCTTTATTTTGGTAGGGAGGTTAACTGGTTGCTGTTGCATACACGAATACTGTATAGAACTTTCATGGTTTCCGGACCCATTTTAATTTTCATGATTATTGCGAATTTGTAACCTCATGTAAATCTTCTATTTTTATTTTTTAAATTTATTATTACTATGGTCACTGCAATTAATCATGTTGTAATTTTAATTTGTTAATTTGCTCTCATCCTTTTCCTGAATTTAAATTATTTAATTTATGATTAACTGCGTTTGAATGGAATGCACAAGGTGATCGACTGTTGTAGATGAAGCAGTTGAGGATGAAGTTGCCGAGATCGGAGATGCGGTGGTGCAAGCTGTTGAAGGCGAGGTGGTTGTTGAGGAGCCAGAGATCATCCAAACTGCTAATGAATAGTCTCTTTGTTTAGTTTGTGTCAGATTTTGGTGGCCTTCGTCAAGTTTATCTAATACCCCATCCTTAATTTTACGTTTTTCTAATATTAATGGTGTGAATTTACCAAATGCCCCTCGGAACAAGAATGTTGACTTTCGTTGACCTTTTTGTCATGACACGTATGACTCATTTCCTTAGTTCATTCTTGTTGTACCTGTTGCCACGAACGTGTGGGGTGGCACGTGGCATCTGGGGCCCCCGCCCTATGTCGGCTCATGGGGAACCCGAGGTCCTTCCTTAGGTTTTTCAACATCCCTAATCCGACTCCGCCGTTCATTTTTCCAAATTCAATCGTCTTATTAGGGTTTTACTAATTAGTCATTTATGTGCTTAGGTGCGTTGTTAAGGTGACCCCATCCTCCCTACTTTTGAGCGGCTCTTTGGTAACGAAATATCAGTGAGTGGACCCCTTTCTAAAAGCATGATTTTAATGCTAAGAATGCATACACGAAAAGCATGATTTTATGACTTTACATGTTATGAAACGTTTATGAATTATTGGATTTATGTTTTATGAAACATTATGCTTTATTGAATTTACGTTCTTTGAAATATTTATGAATATGCTTATGAATATGGTTTACGATGATCTTTTGAGCTAGAACGCTCATGTGGATTTATGATATGATGTTTGAGCTATTGAGCTCCAGTAATGTGATTTGGAAAGACTATGTTCATACAACACATACACACAACATGAGTACATACCTGTCTATGGCCATATGACCCAGTTTACGCGCGTTGAGGTTTGAGGTACCTTATGATAGCACTCCCAGCTTCACTAGTCAAGGCTAGTGTCGGTGTGATATGTAATTTCTTCTCTGGCGTAACCCAAAGTCGTACAGCTTCACCTTTGGGTGATGGACCATATTTTCTTCACTAGCGTAACCAATGTCGTACAGTTCTTATTTCTTCTCCAGCGCAACCCAAAGTCGTACAGCTTCACCTTCGGGTGACGGACCATATTTTCTTAACTGGCGTAACCTAGTGACGTACAGCTTCTTCTGTGAGTGATGGATTTGCCTTCGGACGACTATGATACCACTATATATATATATATATATATATATATATATATATATATTTTTTTTTTTTTTTTTACGAATGTTTAATGGCATGCTAAGGTTTTCGGAAAACCTATTACATATTATGCTATACGAGTTCTCTAAAACTGGAGGTTAGTACTTTTGAAGAAAAAATTGGTTTTAGTTATTATTTATATTAAACTTAGTCCATTCACCTTTTGTTTTGCGCCCCCTTCAGGATCTAGGAACGAGGCATAGAACCTGAGTGTCGAGGCATTCCAATATCAATGACTTCGTGTCCTCATTTCTGCATAGGACCTTTCTTTGTAATTGCACTTTTATAATATTCCTCCCGCTTGTATTCCTGTTTAGTAGTATGCTCTGAACATGTTCATGCATCATCACTTTTTAATGTTGATAGTTGAATATTCTCCTTCTGTTATTGATCGGGACCTTACTATTATCTCATCAAAGTTTTGTATTTCATTTTATGTTTATTGGTTTCAGTGCAATTGTTGCATGATTTACATGTTTTCGGCATATGCATAATAAAATGGCTTTCGTCACCCTCAGGTGTCAGCCAACACAGGGCCATTCCGGTGTCATTCCGACACCGGGATTGGGGCATGTCATTTATCAATTTGCGAAAAATTTAGTAAATTATCTTTTTCGCTTTACTCTTTCATCCTAATTCAGTTGCCTCGAATGTTCTTGAAACTCTACTTGCTTGAAGTGTCTTGCAAAAAATTTAGTCATAGAAGTGCTAACTATTCACACGACTTTGATAAGAGTAAGTGCTCCTAGTTGGCGTGTCTAGGTCGTGAGTTTTGGCTTTAAAGGCATTGAGCAGCTAAGTTCAACATGCGTTACTGCCCCCTGACCGTGTGATTCTGGCGCTGCCGAGCTAGTCGCTGACTTCATTACTCAAACGAAAGTTGTCTCAAATAAGAAATTGTTTGTGCGACAGAGGCAAGGTTCCATGGGCAGTGCACTTTGAGCTCATGAGAACTTGTACTTCACAAGGCCAAAGCGTGTGACATGACAAAGTTTTTTATGAGCTGCCGAAAAGATGGACTATACTTGTAATTTGAGGTCACTGATCTTCTGATCTGCGTAGCCTGTAGCACAACATAATAAAGATCTATGAGACACGAAAAATCACTAACTAGTCGCATCAAAAGTATGGAAATATGCAGGCAGTGATTCATGGAATGCACTGCACTTTACATCACCAATTTCATAGGCCTTGTAGCTAGTAGCTCAACATGATAGGGACCAATGTGGACATGAAAATCGCTAACTGATAGAAAACGTGAGCAGCTGTGTGGAAATTCATAAGCAGTAACTCAAGGGACGTGCTGCACTTTTGGGGTCATGGATCCCGTAGGCTACGTAGCTAGTAGCACAACATTATAGAGCTCCATGTGGACGCAAAAATTGCTAAATTGTCACAACAAACATGTGCAATTGTATGGATTATCGTATGCAGCAGTTTAGGAAACGTACTACACATTTATGCTTCTTCTGGTAAAGATTCTTGGGTTCCATGGATTGGCCCAATAGCCAAAATCCTTCAGTTAGCTAAGTCTTGATGAATACTATTGTGGCTAATTCAAGGAGCACCGACGTAGATTATCGTGCGGCTAGTTACACTGGTGCGGATTCATGGCACCATTTTTTAAACAACTTTTAACACACGTTTTTATGGGCCCATTCCGTAATATATTTTCTACTGTCTGAACTATCTATCTTTTAGAACATCATTTATAGATCATTCTTGCAAAAAAAAAAAATAGACAAATTCACAACCATTAAGACATTCATTTGTAGTGAAGAAAATGGATGAATATTGTTCTACAAGGAAACTCTTAATTCAATGGTCATATGTTTTCAGATTTAGGTGACTTTTTATAGACATGATTTTTTAGGAAAGATCTAAAGGATAGATGGTTTGGAGCGTTGAAATACATTACAAAATGAATTTCATAAAAACATGTCAAAATTGTGTAAAAAAAGTGATACCACAAATCCGTTTTTAAAATGATGACTATTGAACCTGCTGCAAAAACCTCGTTGAAATGTTTGAGAGAATTAGTTGAGATGAATGAAATGGCAATTTAGATATATGCATGATGAATCACGTGAATGGTTCCCTCATGCAGCAGATGCTCTTGGCCACGAGAAAGGTTCATTCGAATTCGTTTCGTTCAAATAATTGATCAATTAGCATCAGCCAGCCTGCTTGTTTGTAACAATCATTGATTTTTTGCTTCAATAACGTACGCTATAGCAAATCTTCTGTCAAACGAAACTCAATTATTTATTACTTGTGCCTTAATCAAATTACTTGGACTTCTTTCTTTCTTCACACATGTTTTGATTACTTATATATTTAACGTGTTTTTCACACACACAGACACATATATATTAGTATATGTACTCGTTGGCATGTATATTGTTGCTGAAGTATTTAACGTGTTTTTCACACACACAGACACACATATATTGAATTAGACTTATCGAAAATTTAATTGAGATTGTTTTAGCAGGCAAGTTGAAGGCAAAGTTGTTATGTGAAAAATAAAGTGTTTACGTTTATTTGACGGAATGAACGAAAATCAGGTGAATTGAGACTAAATGAGACAAAAATGACAGTTTCACAAGATAAAGTGAGACAAAACCAGTTCCACAAGGTAAAGTGAGACTAATTGGCAATTTCAGAGGAAAATTTAATTGATAATTTTAATATTTAATTACTTTATTAGTACTTAAGGGGTAAATTAGGAATGAAAGTAATAATAAGATAACGTGGACTGAACTAGTCGTAATATGACTCACAAAATATGGATCTGTATGAAGTTTACACTTTATGCAATTGAATTTTCTTTGCCGCTTTTCATCCCGGAAAAAAAACCGAACTTTCCATTCAAAGCAAAGCGTCCGTTGGATTTTGATTCTTGCAGGCAACTTAACCGCCCTATTATAGCTTTCATTGTTTGTTTGCACTTTACCCTTTTAGACATATATATATAGTATTTTTGTTAATTAATTTTCTTCCACTACTGAAATAAAATATAGCAAACTTGTTTTGTGTTAACCGTTAAGCAACAAAATATTTCAATCGAAAAAACTAGCTATTTATTATTTAGTTTTTTTTTTATTAACTATTTAGTTTGTAGCAGTAGCAGTGTACGTATGCTGATTTGTTGCATGAGAACATGGAGACGGAGGTGGCCAGCCCTCCACAACCAGTCCCCCTCCACCACATACTCTTCATAATCCTTGTTAGGTAGACGCTGCATCGCTTTCTCTTCTATTTCCTATTACTATATATGAAAACCTAACTTCTTAATTTGTGCCGTATATTTGCGGTTGACATATAGTATTATTTATATGGAATCCTTTCACAAGAGGGATCCTTATTTTTCTAAAAAAATGGGGAGATCTGTTGACAGTTGGATTTGACTTTAATGAAATTATGTGGTTGAGATTGTGTGGTCTGTGTTTTAATCTCAACCACAGAATTTCATTAAAGCCAATCCAACAGTCAAGAGGGTGTCCCCATTTTTTTAGAAAAATGGAATCCCTCTTGGTAAGGGTCCTGTTATTTATATTATGCATATATATCATGCCACATGCCTACCCACCTCTACTTATGTCATCTCATATGTATCATCACATCATCTTTTATTCTTACAATTCCACCGACATATATTTGGGGTTAACTAATTATTATGTTGCTTGCTTCAATCATCCCATAATTTACCAGCAAATCTAACGTACATTTCTCTTAATTAATAAATAATCAACGAGTTGTTTCTAGAATAATTGTAATAAACACAATAATGTTTCACATACTTAATTTGTTTATGAAAAATGTTGACGAGATCATACTCTGTAAATCACATTTAAATTATTTCTTTAATAAAGATGAAATCTACTTGTATTGTGGACCATACTTCTATTATAGAGATAATTAAAATGTGGTCTTCGAAATTGGATTTTCCTAATATTACCCTTTGTGTGTGATATATAAATATAGGGAGACTTTGAATCCAGTCCCTAGCCACTAACATTCTTTGACCAAACCCCTTAATAGTATTCAATGTTTTATCAAAATCTCTTGACTTTGTACACCTCATTATTGTTATTAGTATGTATTTTCATATGTTTGATATTAATTACTTGACATGTTATGCAATTTAAAATCCCATATTATATGACATATAAATTAAAAACGATTACAATAAAAAAGAAATTACTCAAAAATTTTGATTGAATAAATAGATAAAAGTAGGTAACAATATACCTTTGAAATAATAAATGTCAAACGAATGTACCCATAATGTTAAAAAAAATTAAAAAAGGGTACATTTTATTATAAATATGTACACATTCTTAACAAAAAAATAAATAGATTTTACATTAAAAAAATGGGTACATTTTACGTAAAAAATGGTACATTTACAATGTAAGATCCCACACCGCCCAGGGGTGTGGATCCTGTAAATCTTTTATGTATATTCTCATCTCTACCTAGCACGAGGCCTTTTGGGAGCTCACTGGCTTCGGGTTCCATCGGAACTCCGAAGTTAAGCGAGTTCGGGTGAAAGCATTCACAGGATGGGTGACCCACTAAGAAGTTATCGTGTGAGTTCCCAGAAACAAAACCGTGAGGGCGTGGTCGGGGCCCAAAGCGGACAATATCTTGCTACGGCGGAGTTGAGCCCGGGATGTGACAATTTGGTATCAGAGCCAATCCATGGCAGGAAGTGTGCCGACGAGGACGTCGGGCCCCTAAGTGGGGTGGATTGTAAGATCCCACATCGCCTAGGGGTGTGGATCCTGTAAACCTTTTATGTATATTCTCATCTCTACCTACCACGAGGCATTTTGGGAGCTCACTGGCTTCGGGTTCCATCGGAACTGCGAAGTTAAGCGAGTTCAGCCGAGAGCATTCCCAGGATGGGTGACCCACTAGGAAGTTCTCGTGTGAGTTCCCAGAAACAAAACCGTGAGGGCGTAGTCGGGGCCCAAAGCGGACAATATCGTGTTACAGCGGAGTTGAGCCCGGGATGTGGTGCGGGCCCGGGATGAGATGTGACATACAACAACAAAAAAAAGGTACATTTTACATATAACAAAGTGGTACATTTATAAAGAAGAAAAGAGTTTTAATGAAAAATGGGTACATTATAAATGAATTATGAGTATAAATAAAAATTTAAAAAATTATGGGCACAAAATGAAATTAATATATGGGCACAAATTAAAATTAAAAAGAAAATTGGTACAATTAAAAAAGGGTTGCCAATTAAAAATGGTACAAACTAAAAATAGAAATATATGATACAAAGTTTAACTATGAATATAAATGTAAGGTTTCTAACACTAATTGAATATATTTCAAAAATAAAATTTAATTATGTTGATATATAAATAATTTATAACTGAAATAATGATGCTAATTAAAAGTTAGGGATTTTGATAAAATAAAATTAAAATAAAATAAAATTTTAATCAATGCAATAAAAAAAAAAGGAATGAGAACTCCATAAATAGAGGCTTATTATATTAGAATCCCACAAATTGTTGAATAAACCCCACATACTTAATACACCCCACATTTGCTTTTTCAATGAAAAATTATCTTAATACACCCCACATACTTCCCCATAATATCCTCACACCTCACATTCTCAATATACACCTTGCATTTCTACATGCACCCTATATTTTCTATATGACACACCCCGACCGAGATCGAGGCATGCTAGCCATCACGTGAGGTGACGTAACCATGTGCCCAGTGCGGAAGCATTCAAGTAGGAAGAAATACGAATAAATAAAAACCGAAATATGAAGTGTTAACACATATTCAGAGCGTGAAGTCTAGGTGCAGTTGAACATAAAGAGTATTTATACAAAACACCCAACGGGGTCCTACATGAGTGAAGGTCTGTCAGAATATCTGCTGCTGCCTCAGATGCCACCAACAACGCTAGCTAATACCTGGAGGGGCGCAAAACAAAAGCGTGTGTGGGCAAAAACAAATCTTTCGAAAACCATTTCAAAAACTATCTTTCTAACCCCTCGCCGTAAAACCTGTATACTTTCCCAGAAAAATATATAGTATATAAACATATACTAAACTCATCAGAAAATCATCATCATGCTAATATGAATCGAAACATGAAAATGCCAACAAGTCAATGATATGTCATCGAATCCAATATATATGCCAAACATGCCAACGAATCAAGCATATGCCAAACTATGCCAACGAATCAAACATATGCCAAACTATGCCAACGAATCAAACATATGCCATATCATACCATCAAATCATAAATCAAGTGAAATAAACTCATCATCGATAATAACATGTCCACCGTGTGATCAGCACGACTGGAACTATAGCTCATAATCAATCTCATCATATCTCAACCTAATATATATCCTGCACACATGTCGAACCCACTCGAGGTGGTCTATACGACAAGACTGGGTGTAATCTACTACGCTCTAGTGCTACAATCACGTGAAGACTGTGCGAATAAGTCGCGGGTCACCTACGAGTCGAACCCACTCAAGGTGGTCTATACGACAGGACTGTGCACCTAACTTGGATCCAAGGCGAGCGTGTGGTGCGGGAGGTGAACAACACGTGAAAGACTGGCCCTGGCCCTGGGCGGGAGCACTAACACCGGGGTGCAGGTTTATGAGCTATCGATGCATCTCAACATCTCGTCAATCTCGTTAACTCAACGTTTATTTAAACACTCAGAGGCTTACCTGAGCTTACCTGAACTTACCTTAGCGTCCACAGCACCAACAATCATGCGCATACAATTTCATGATGCATAGGCACTCCATAATGCATAATACTATCATGATGCATACTCATTTCACCATGCATACTCGAGAAGTATAACAAAGGTATGATGGTATGGCATTTCATTTCATAAACCATTTCACATGTTTTCTGGGAAAACTCAATGTATAAGGTATATACGGAAAACAAAAGCCCACTCACTGGTATGTAGATGGATCGTAGCCTCCTTGCCTAGCCTGGCTACGCTCGTCGTCCGGATAGGTCTCGCCTATGTGAGAAATAACTATAAAAACGTTATTTTGAAGCACATAATACATTGCTCAAATGAGGTGTATGAATATACTAAAATGATCTACACAACCTCAGGATCATTGTGAAATTTTTAAAATAATTTTCCTGTAGCTCACGCGCCGAGGAGGGCACGGCCTCACGCGCCCCCACACGCATCATCTTCAACCTCTAGACGCCGGAATAGTGTCGCCGGCGCCGGATTCTGGGCAGACCTGTAACTACCTTTATCTCACTCGTTTTTGCACCATTTTCTACGAAATCTTCACCAAAATGCCACAAATTACAAGAGGAATAAGTTTATACCTATTTGAAGCTTCAAATCCCTCGAAAACTCGTCGGGGAAATCCTACCAAAACCGGCCACCTTCGAACCTCGTGATCCCGACGTCCAAAAACTTCAAACGAGGCACTTCGAGCCTCCTTGGGACCTCACTAAGCTCGCTATGAGCTTGGATTGTCCTAAAACATAACCAATTCAAAGTTCGTGAACAGTGCTCAACTCGGAGCTCGTGTTTTCAACGTGAAAACGGAGAAGTTCTTACCTGAAATGGGTACCAGCGTGTTTATAGAGTCCTCACGAGTGCACTGGTGCTCTTTGTACCTTTGATCTCCCAAGTTTAGGGGTACTTTGGGCTTGTCCGTACGAAAGAAGGAAGAGAGAGTGAGGGTCCGAGAAAACTGGAGAGAGAAAGCTTACGGGAGTGAGAGAGTGAGAGTAATAGATTTGTGTGGTCCTCACACATCCACAACTCCAAACTTTAACCTAACCATGTTAAAGTAAATCCAAAAATTAACTAGGGTTAACCAACATAAAACCCTAACATTTTCTTAAATTCCAAAACTCGACATTTGAAATAACGTACCAGGGTAAACTCGTCAATTCATAACCGTCGAAAAATAAAGTCTGGGACGGGCTGTGACAATCTACCCACCTTATAGAATTTCGTCCTCGAAATTTCAAATACAGCAACCAAACAATACTAGTAACCATAAAACAAGTGTGGGTACAACTCTCTCATCTGATCCTCAGTCTCCCACGTGGCTTCTTCTGCTGAGTGATTTCCCCACAAGACCTTTACCAATCGAATTGTCTTGTTTCTTAACTCTTTGTCCTTCCAATCTAGTATCGTCACTGGTTCTTCCTCATAAGACAAATCTGGACTAATCTCAAGCTGTTGAGGAGGAATCACATGTGAAGGATCTGAAATATAATGCCGAAGCATAAAGACATGAAACACATTATGTACTCTGGCCAACTCCGGAGGCAACTCAAGCCTGTAAGCAACCTCACCAACTCGTTCAATAACCTGATAAGGTCTGATGTATCTAGGGCTCAGCTTACCCTTCTTCCCGAACCTTACAACACCTTTCCAAGGCGATAACTTCAGGAATACCCAATCACCAACATCATACACCCTGTCTGTGGCATGTCTATCCGCAAGGCTCTTCTGTCGATCATGGGCCGCTTTCATATTAGCTTTAATCACCTGAACATTCTGAGTAGTCTCCTCTACTATCTCAGGGCCCACTAATGATCTTTCACCAACCTCTGACCAACACAAGGGTGTACGGCAAGCTTTGCCATAAAGTGCCTCAAATGGTGCCATCCCGATGCTAGAATGGTAGTTGTTGTTATAAGCAAACTCCATCAAATCCAACTTAGCATACCAATCATCACTGAACTGAAGTACCGAAGCTCTCAACATATCCTCTAAAGTCTGAATGGTCCTCTCTGACTAACCATCTGTTTGAGGATGATAAGATGTGCTGTAACGTAGATCTGCACCAAAAGCTTCTTGAAATGCTCTCCAAAACTTGGAAGTGAATCTAGGATCTCGATCCGAGATGATACTCACTGGCGTGCCGTGGTACTTCACAATCTTGCTTATAAACAACTCAGCTAGCTTACTCAAAGAATACTTCTCCCTCACTGGAATGAAGTGTGCTGATTTAGTAAGCCGATCAACAATCACCCAAATGCCATCATACTCGTTCCGTGTACGAGGTAGCTTGTACACAAAGTCCATCGTGATATTTTCCCATTTCCACTCTGGAACGGGAAGTGGTTGCGTCAAACCATACGGTTTCTTCCTTTCGGCTTTAACTTGCTGGCAAATGGCACACCTACTAACATACTCAGCAATTTCTCTCTTCATGCCCGGCCAATAATAAAATGGTCTAATGGTATGATACATTTTAGTACCTCCTGGATGCATAGCATATGCTGAACTGTGTGCCTCGTCTAGAATCTCTTTCTTTAACTCAGCATCCTTTGGTACATACATTCTACCTTCTTGCATTAACATACCATCAGATTCCCGAATTCTCAAATCTTTCTTTTTCCCTAAACTTCTTAAATGGATTAATTCTTGAATTTCTTCATCTTCAATTTAAGCAGCAAGGATCCGGTCAATTAGAATAGGTCTAACCTGGAAATTTGCAAGTATAGCTTCCTTTTTGTTTTCCATTTGCAATTTCACTCCGGTAGTCCTCAAGTCACCAAGAAGAGGAACTCTAATAGCACACAAGGCATTAACTCGGCCCTGAGCTTTTCTGCTGAGTGCGTCTGCAACTACATTTGCACGACCTGGATGATAATCAATCGTACAGTTATAGTCACTCAACAATTCCACCCACCTTCGCTGACGAAGATTAAGATCTTTCTGTGTGAAATATACTGAAGGCTCTTATGATCTGTAAAGATCTTACACTCCTTTCCATAAAGATAATGCCTCCAAATCTTCAGAGCGAAAATGATAGCAGCTAACTCCAAATCATGTGTAGGGTAGTTCCTTTCATGCGGTTTCAACTGTCTCGACGCATAAGCAATTACCCTGCCATGTTGCATTAACACACAACCCAAACCATTCAGAGAAGCATCACTGTAAATCTCGAAATTACCACTGTCATCTGGAAGTGTCAACACTGGAGCATGAGTGAGGCAATACTTTAACTGTTGGAAACTTTGCTCACAATTCTCATCCCACTCAAACTTAATATTCTTCCTTGTTAGCCTTGTCAGTGGTAATGCTACGATCGAGAAATCCTGAACAAATCGTCTGTAGTAGCCTGCTAAGCCAAGAAAACTTCGAACCTCTGTGACTGTTCTTGGTTGTTCCCAATTTTCCACCGCTGCTATCTTTTGAGAATCTACTTGAATGCCCTGAGCTGAAATGACATGACCTAAAAATGCCACTTCTTTCAGCCAAAATTGACATTTACTGAATTTAGCATACAAGCGATGTTCCCTCAACTTCCTTAACACCAAAGTGAGATGTCGTCCATGCTCTTCCTTTGACCTAGAATACACCAGAATGTCATCAATAAAAACAATGACAAATCTATCCAAGTACTGCTGAAATACCTTATTCATTAAGCCCATGAAAGCTGCTGGTGCATTCGTCAATCCAAACGGCATCACAAGGAACTCATAATGTCCATAACGAGTCCTAAAAGCCGTCTTAGGAACATCATCACTCTTGATCTTCAACTGGTAATACCCAGACCTCAAATCAATCTTCGAGAACACCTGAGCACCTCGAAGTTGATCAAAAAGATCATCTATGCGCGGCAATGGATAACGGTTTTTAATCGTTACCCGATTCAATTGCCTGTAGTCAATGCATAGTCTCAAAGTTCCATCTTTCTTTCGCACAAACAGAACTGGGGCTCCCCAAGGCGAAATACTAGGTTGAATAAAACCTTTTTCAACCAATTCCTGAAGTTGAATCTTTAACTCTCTCAATTCAGCAGGTGCCATTCTATATGGAGTCAAAGAAATAGGGTCTGTACCTGGTAACAAATCGATAGCGAACTCCACATCTCTATCTGGCGGTAACCCAGGCAAATCATCAGGAAAGACATCTGGAAAATGCCTAACCACTCGAACTTCCTCCACACAACTAGGAGTAGTATCGTTTAGCACCACGTGAGCTAAGTACCCTTGGCATCCTTTATCCAACAATTTCTTTGCCCTCATGGCAGAAATGATACCATGTCTTACTCCACTACGTTCTCCTACGAACGTAATTCCAGATAATCCTGGGCGACGAAAAGTCACTGTTTTCTCACGACAGTGAATATCAGCAGTGTTATAATGTAACCAGTCTGCTCCCAAAATTACATCGAAGTCCACTAGATCCATTGGGAGAAGATTAGCTAGCATCACTACCTCCTCAACCAATACTGGGCAACCTTGGTATATGTAATCAACAGAGCACTTTTCCCCTCTAGGCATAGAAAACTCTGAGTCATAACCTAGAGGTGTAGATTGAGGTTGAGTCAATTGAGCAAAAGTATGAGAGATAACAGAATGGGTAGCTCCACAATCTATCAAAACTCTAGCAAAATAACCAAGGACATTTAACGTACCCATGATTAAGTCTGGATGGCTCTGAGCATCCTGCAAAGTGATATTATTAATACGCCCTTGGGCTTGCTGACGTCCTCCTCGTCCTCGACTGGCATGAACCCCTCGACCCTGAGTACTACGACCCAGACCCGACTGATTGTGCTGTCGTGAAGACCTAGCACTACTAGCTGCAACATCAACCCGCTGAGACTGTCCCCCTGACTGCCACTGAGAACCACCAGGCTGTCCTCCAGTGGTTCTACCTCCTCTCCTAGGCCCTGTGGCACTGAAACCTCCACTGGAAGAGCTAGAATTGTTTCCACTCTTCTTGAAGCTCTGTGTCTGCCGAGGTCCCTGAGCCAACTGTCCATTGCCCTTATCGTGTCTCATCTGATTACTGCCCCTAACTTCTTCCTCTTCACTATCACTAGGCAGGTTTTCTGAGTCTTCAATCCTCACCATGCTATCATAGAACTTTTGATAAGTCTCACAGGGCAAAATAGTAGCCAGTGTACGCCACTTCTTTTTAGCGCCCAGCTTGAAGCGACGAAGCATCTCGGCTGGATGACCAGCTGTATCTTGGTCATATCTGGACAAATCCGTAAACTTCCTGTAATACTCAATAGCAGTCATCTTCCTTTGCTTGAGGTTGGTAAATTCCTGCTTCTTCTGATCCAAATAAGACGGAGGAATGAATGTCTTATAAAATGACCGCTTAAAAGTCCTCCAATCATTTTTCTCTTCGTCTGTCCACCGATCAGATTCTTGTTTCCACCAAGTACCAGGTTCTTTATGCCAAAATCAAGAAACTGTCTCAACCCATCTATCAGCGGCAAGGCTGCCCTGACTTTGCATAACTTGAAAAGTTTTCTCAACCTGGTCGAACCAACGTTCGGAACCTTCAGATCGCTCTTTACCATAAAAGATAGGTAACTTCAGATTGTAAACAGTCTCTAAAGGAGTTCTCTGAGGAGAGCGAACTATAGACTGAATAGCATTAGCTATAACTTCCCCTAACTGAGAAATATCAGGGAATTAGGCTCAGAAGAAGTACGTGGATCTCTGCGAGTGGGCATAATTCTGACAGAAGACATCACAAAGATTAGATTACTCACAAAATATGTAAGACTGCGAAACCTAGGCTCTGATACCAAACTAACACACCCCGACCGAGATCGAGGCACGCTGGCCATCACGTGAGGTGACGTAACCATGTGCCCAGTGCGGAAGCATTCAAGTAGGAAGAAATACGAATAAATAAAAACCGAAATATGAAGTGTTAACACATATTCAGAGCGTGAAGTCTAGGTGCAGTCGAACATAAAGAGTATTTATACAAAACACCCAACGGGGTCCTACATGAGTGAAGGTCTGTCAGAATATCTGCTGCTGCATCAGATGCCACCAACAACGCTAGCTAATACCTGGAGGGGCGCAAAACAAAAGCGTGAGTGGGCAAAAACAAATCTTTCGAAAACCATTTCAAAAACTATCTTTCTAACCCCTCGCAGTAAAACCTGTATACTTTCCCAGAAAAATATATAGTATATAAACATATACTAAACTCATCAGAAAATCATCATCATGCTAATATGAATCGAAACATGAAAATGCCAACAAGTCAATGATATGTCATCGAATCCAATATATATGCCAAACATGCCAACGAATCAAGCATATGCCAAACTATGCCAACGAATCAAACATATGCCAAACTATGCCAACGAATCAAACATATGCCATATCATACCATCAAATCATAAATCAAGTGAAATAAACTCATCATCGATAATAACATGTCCACCGTGTGATCAGCACGACTGGAACTATAGCTCATAATCAATCTCATCATATCTCAACCTAATATATATCCTGCACACATGTCGAACCCACTCGAGGTGGTCTATACGACAAGACTGGGTGTAATCTACTACGCTCTAGTGCTACAATCACGTGAAGACTGTGCGAATAAGTCGCGGGTCACCTACGAGTCGAACCCACTCAAGGTGGTCTATACGACAGGACTGTGCACCTAACTTGGATCCAAGGCGAGCGTGTGGTGCGGGAGGTGAACAACACGTGAAAGACTGGCCCTGGCCCTGGGCGGGAGCACTAACACCGGGGTGCAGGTTTATGAGCTATCGATGCATCTCAACATCTCGTCAATCTCGTTAACTCAACGTTTATTTAAACACTCAGAGGCTTACCTGAACTTACCTTAGCGTCCACAGCACCAACAATCATGCGCATACAATTTCATGATGCATAGGCACTCCATAATGCATAATACTATCATGATGCATACTCATTTCACCATGCATACTCGAGAAGTATAACAAAGGTATGATGGCATGGCACTTCATTTCATAAACCATTTCACATGTTTTCCGGGAAAACTCAATGTATAAGGTATATACGGAAAACAAAAGCCCACTCACTGGTATGTAGATGGATCGTAGCCTCCTTGCCTAGCCTGGCTACGCTCGTCGTCCGAATAGGTCTCGCCTATGTGAGAAATAACTATAAAAACGTTATTTTGAAGCACATAAACGAAACTAGCTAATAACTTCTCATACATTGCTCAAATGAGGTGTATGAATATACTAAAATGATCTACACAACCTCAGGATCATTGTGAAATTTTTAAAATAATTTTCCTGTAGCTCACGCGCCCTCACGTGCCGAGGAGGGCACGGCCTCACGCGCCGAGGAGGGCACGGCCTCACGCGCCCCCACGCGCATCATCTTCAACCTCCAGAAGCCGGAATAGTGTCGCCAGCGCCGGATTCTGGGCAGACCTGTAACTGCCTTTATCTCACTCGTTTTTGCACCATTTTCTACGAAATCTTCACCAAAATGCCACAAATTACAAGAGGAATAAGTTTATACCTATTTGAAGCTTCAAATCCCTCGAAAACGCGTCGGGGAAATCCTACCAAAACCGGCCACCTTCAAACCTCGTGATCCCGACGTCCAAAAACTTCAAACGAGGCACTCCGAGCCTCCTTGGGACCTTACTAAGCTCGCTATGAGCTTGGATTGTCCTAAAACATAACTAATTCAAAGTTCGTGAACAGTGCTCAACTCGGAGCTCGTGTTTTCAACGTGAAAACGGACAAGTTCTTACCTGAAATGGGTACCAGCGAGTTTATAGAGTCCTCACGAGTGCACTGGTGCTCTTTGTACCTTCGATCTCCCAAGTTTAGGGGTACTTTGGGCTTGTCCGTACGAAAGAAGGAAGAGAGAGTGAGGGTCCGAGAAAACTAGAGAGATAGAGCTTACAGGAGTGAGAGAGTGAGAGTACTAGATTTGTGTGGTCCTCACCACTGTTCTAAAAATCCCCGCCTAGCACCGCCTAGGCCCCGCCCCGATTAATGCCTAGACCGCCTAGGCATCCGCCTAGCCCACCCAGACCTGCTAAGGCGCCCGTCTAGACCGCCTAGGCGCCCGCCTAGACCGCCTAGCCCGCCCAGACCCGCCTAGACACCTGCCTAGGTTGCAACTCACTTAGATAAAAAATAGATAACTTTCCTTTGCATTTTATTATTTCCAATAAATTGTAAGAGACTTATTGAATACTTAAATAAATACACATTATATGTTTGCTCTCTCTGTTTTCATTATGTTCCAATACTTCATAATATAAATGTCATTCTATTTTCTAGTTTATGACGAAATTATGTATATATAAACAGACACTTGTTTACACGAAATAGAATATATTTACTTAAATCCGCCTAGTCCGCCTAGTCGCCCGCCTAGGCTCCGCCTAGCCGCCTAGGCGCTAGGCCCTATCCCGCCGCCCGACTAACGCCTAGCGCCTTTTAGAACCTTGGTCCTCACACATCCACAACTCCAAACTTTAACCTAACCATGTTAAAGTAAATCCAAAAATTAACTAGGGTTAACCAACATAAAACCCTAACATTTTCTTAAATTCCAAAACTCAACATTTGAAATAACGTACCAGGGTAAACTCGTCAATTCATAACCGTCGAAAAATAAAGTCTGGGACGGGCTGTGACACTATACACCCCATCAAATCTTATAAAGCTTTTAATTTGGACAAAAAATGCTGACTGTAATTTTGACAAAAGATGCCGCCTAGGATTTAAAGCATATGTGGGTTGTTTTCAACTCCACCATTCAAACTCATGTCGTCTGTTTTTAATATTTGATCCCTAATAGATGAATACGAACATAGAAGCTTGAACAACGCAGCAAAAGCAAGATTAAATAATTATTGATGTCATCAAAATCACTTAAACAATAAAAAATATGAAGTCTTACATCATGTGAAGCTTCCGAAACATCGATTTCGTGTTTCATTCGTCAAAAATAATTTTTCTCAATCAACATGTTTGTAGTTTCATTGGTTAGAGTTTTGTTCAACAATGGAGGGTTGGAGGGATTTTGATACTTGTAGAAGATAAATAATACATTAGAAGTGATTTGGGGTGTATTTAGATTTTTTTTTTTTTAAACCTAATAAGGTAAAATTGTCATTGCATAGTAGGATAAATAAATCATTTAATGTTAAATTTTAATGTGGGGTACATTCAACATTTTGTAGGGTACTAATATAAAAAGCCTAAATATATTGGGTGCATTTTCTGGGAGAATTTTCCACCTAGCAAGAACACTATCAGGTTATAATATTTGACGGCTGCTCGAGTTAATTACATATATTTTTCTAGATATTTTTTATGTATCTTTGTTATATATCAGTAAAATGTGTACATGCAATGCATGCATGATCTGTTATCACGGAGGCGGGCAGGCGGCCTGATATGGAACAACTTTTTTTTGTCCCGAGGCATTCATCATTCCGCTTGTCATGCATGCCATCATATCACAAGTATGCTACATATGCAATAAAAGCTAGCCTATACAACACTGAGTGTCTATACAATAGACCTCTTGACTTTGTGAACCAAAGCCTTATTTTGTTAGATCTTGTTTCCCGACTTTTGTGTCCACAAGACATAGACTTGCTAACTTTTCTCCATCATCCCCCCGCAAGCTCATGAGCGGGCAGTGAACGGGCTTGGAATTTAAGAAACGAAAACGATCAGCGGACAAACCCTTAGTGAAGATATCTGCGATCTGAAACTGAGTAGAGACGTGAAACTTGCCACAACAAGCTCACGTACAAAATGATAATCCACCGCAACATGTTTTGTTCGAGCATGGAACACGGGATTAGACGCCAATGCAATAGAGCTTGTATTATCACACCAAATCAAAGGAGTGGAAATAGGGATGCAAAGCTCCTGCAACAGCTGCTGTAGCCAAACAAGTTCAGTTGCCGTGATTGCTAACTGCCGATATTCAGATTCGGTACTTGAACGAGCAACTGCGCGTTGCTTTTTGGAACTCCAAGAAATCAAATCTGGACCAAAGTACATGCAAAACCACCGGTAGAGCGTCTAGTGTCGGGATCCCCAGCATAATCCGAGTCAGAAAATCCAACCAAGTCCGTACCACCATGACGAAACAGAAGCCCTTCTTGAGGGATGCCTTTTAAGTAACGAAGTATTCGCTTGACAGCAATCCAGTGTACTGAGGTAGTAGGATTATCCAACGAAACACCATCAATGGAGCGAGGTGGGGAGCCAGATTGAACTGGAGTAGCACAAGGCTTGGCTTCCAACATATCTACACGCTTCAACAAATCAATAATATATTTAGTCTGCTTAAGATGCAACCCATCATCACCACGAGTTGCTTCGAGGCCCAGGAAAAAATGGAGGGGTCCCAGATCTTTCATAGCAAAACTCTGACCTAGTGATATTGTATTTTGTATATTGAAAAGAAAAGCCTCCATTATATAACAGTGCTGGAGTTCTAAACAATAAAGGCAGCAGCTGCCCCAACTACACTCAACCAAATACAATAAAAGCTAGCCTATACAACACTGTATCTATACAATAGACCTCTTGACTTTGTGATCGAAAGCCTTATTTTGTTGGATCTTGTTTCCTGACTTTTGTGTCCACAATAGATAGACTTGCTAACTTTTCTCCATCAGAGAGGAGTGGGCCGGAGCAGATGGTAGCGGCGGGCAAACCGAGCATGCCAGGACCAACGGCAATGCCGATGATCAGAGTGACAGCACCCTAGAAGCTCTTGTTTTGTTGATGGAAATCATTACTATTACTATTACTGGTGAAAGTGGCTGCTGCAGTTGAAGTAGAAGGAGTAATGTTGTGAAATGTGAATGCAGCAGCAGCGGCAGCGGCAGCGGCATTTGAATTTGAATGTTGTTTTAGCATTGATGAAGCTGCAGTTGTGAATGCGAGTGAGATTGGGAATAATGTTGTTGGGATCAGTTGGAGAGAAAAAGGGGTCGACTATTCTAGCAATTGGAGTTGTGGTGGTAGTGGCAATTGAGTTTGAATTAATGGATGGGTGCGGGGAAATCCAGCACGAAGCTGAAGGTGGAGTTGGAGCATATTTGGAGTTGGAGGAGGCGGAGTCGCCGCACCAGGCACGAGCACAAACTTACACCTGACACGTGAGGGTTTCTGTAACTCGAAATCAGATTCCGGTTTTTGTCCAACTATGTTTTCTCTGCATACCGTTGTGGTTGGGCTGTGTGCTTCTTGCCCACGGGGCTTTAAAATGACACTCCCCCACTCCCTCCCCAAGAAAATAATGAATGGGCCTCACCTCAGTAAATCGTGTTTGGGATCCATCGCTCTTTTTTAATTTTCGTCGGCACATTTAAATTATATATATATATATATATATATATATATATATTTTAAAGGAGGACAATTAATCTTGGTTATCCATCCCTTTTTTTTTTTTTTTTTTGGAGCTAAGGTTATCCATCCCTTTTGGATGTCGGAAAAACTGACAAAGGCATTTCAACTTCCTCTAGCTACAAATCTAACTTCCACACAAGCAGCAGATTTCGAACATGAAACCTCTAATTTTTAATTTTAAGAAAGTCTTAATCTGCTCTGGCACAGTTCATGGTTATTTAAGTTATATATTTGAATAAGAATAGTTAAATGAAGTGGACTAGAGAAAGTCACTTTCTTGTTCAGATGTGTTTTTATGTTGCTAGACGCCCTTTATAAGTCTATATTGTAGAAATCCTTTCAAACCTTGTTTTTTTTTTTTTGGGAAGACCCTTCAAACCTTGTTATATATAAATAGCTATAATCGTTTTTTATACAGTGTCCTATAATGAAATTGACTCGTGGATTGAGCTGGCGAAGAAGCGACATTGAAATATATAATATCCCAAAGAATAATCCAATTTTCCCTTTAAACTCATATCCTAAGAATCCAAGATGAAGGATTCAAGGGATGAGGCAGTGTAAACTATCGCCACGTGTCCCAAAGAATCTCTTCTGTTCACGAGCGCTGGCAAGTCCACGGTCCACCATATCCATCGAATTAAAATTAAAATACAAATGAACCCTTATCTAACATGTCTGTCTGTCTACAATTTTCTCTCTCTGCTGAGTGTACACCGCAAGTTACGTTGAACCGCACACACAGACCACAACTCTCGTTATGGTTTTGTAACCGTGTGATCAAGGGCCGTCGACATAACGTACGGTTAAATAAGGTTCCAGACAAGAGTGTAGATTTTACAGTTGTTGGTTGTTACGTAGGAAGAATTCTCCTGCTTTCTCGTTTCTCCTTTTCCCTTTCCCCTTTGAAAACGCTGTCAAGTTTCCCACCCGCGTGCTCTTTGCTTCAACTTTGAGCCATTTCTTTCCTTTCCTTTCCTTTTCTCGAATCCCAAATTCGCAATTCTCTCAATTATTATTTGTTATTTGTTTGGGGGTTTTGGTGGAAATTGAATTCAGAGACCGATCGATCGATCATCGATGGCAGACGTTTTGAGCAAAACCAGTCTGTTGTCGTCCTGGCATCATCATCATCAAAACATAAAAAGCAGCATCTCCGTTTTCCCAAAGAGTTGTAATTACAATAAATCAGGGTCTTTCTCTTGCTCTTTCAAACTGAATACGGACATTTCATCACTATCCTTGTCCACAAAGAGTGATTTTCACCGAAAGGGGATTGCTTTTCAAGCCACCGGCATCAGGGGGAATTCCCAATCCCACGCTTCTTCTGCCGTTTATTCCCAGCAGGTTCGTTTCTTTCTACCCATATCCTTGTTCTGAATCTGATTCCCCTGCTCCGCTGGGTTTCAGATATTATTGCTCATGATCGATGATTTTCCCCAAATTTAAATCGACTTTCGGATCAATATTTGATCAATTAAGTCATGAAGAGATTTTGTGTATGCTTTTTGATTGCTCAAGTTAAAAACTGGTTTGTGTTTTTTTGTTGTGGGGGAATGGAATTTAGCAGTCTGGATTTCGGATTGGGAAAGCTGCCAAGTGGTGGGAGAAGGGGAATCAGCCCAACATGAAAGAGGTGTCATCTGCAGAGGACCTAGTGGAATCCCTTTCAAACGCCGGGGATAAGCTGGTGATCGTTGATTTCTTCTCTCCTGGCTGTGGTGGCTGCAAAGCTCTTCATCCCAAGATATGTCAGCTGGCAGAGATGAATCCGGATGTCCAATTCCTTCAGGTGAACTACGAGGAACACAAGTCCATGTGTTACAGTCTCAATGTTCATGTCCTCCCCTTCTTCCGCTTTTACCGAGGTGCTCATGGTCGCCTTTGCAGCTTCAGCTGCACCAACGCCACGGTTAGTGTTTGTCTTTCCTTCAATTGGTCTCTGATGAGTTTATTATTGAATCCCTGTCTATTGCTATTGGGGTCTTTTCCAAAAGCTGAGTTCGAATTTATTGAGTCTTGTCTTTAATCTTATTCATTGGTTAGCTGTGGTTTTTTCTCTCTTGGATAATGTTTGCTGGTCGGATGGCATTGGCAAATAATGTTTGCTGTTTGTATTGGTGTTGGTGTTGGTGTTGGTGTTGGTGTTGTTCCCTGATGGTTGTTGTGATAACATGTTGACTTGGCAGATCAAGAAGTTTAGAGATGCATTAGCCAAGCACAAGCCAGAGCGGTGCAGCCTTGGGCCAACAAAAGGACTGGAGGAGAAAGGGCTCCTCGCTCTTGCTGCCAACAAAGATCTCTCATTTACCTACACTCCTAAACCAACTGAAGATGTGCCTGCCAAGGAGGAAGTGATTGTGGCTGAAGAGGCACCATCTCGTCTTCCTCTTCCGTCGGCAACCTCAAAGTCTGCTCAAGTGGTCACTGCCTGGAGATGACGTGGTCAGTTGTTCTTCTCCATCCCGATTCCCCAAACCCACCCATTTACTCTACTCACCTTGTTGTATTGTGTACAGTAGTGTTTCTTGTTGATGCGATATGATCGTATATGCAAGAGTAAGAGTGGAACATATAAGTAATAGTCTTAAGGTTTCTAAGGTTTCCCCTCCCCCCCAAACAGGCGCGGAAGAGTTGAGCGTTGCAGGGCTTTGGAATTGGTTTTTGGGATCCAAGCCTGCGTGCAAAAATCATGTGTTGTAAATTTGAAGAGAGCAATCTGTCGGAATGTTGGTCCGCTCTTATGATATGCCGTCTTCAAATGTGTGTAATTAAGAGCTGCTTCTTGGTCGTCTTGTTCTATATGTAGTATTGAGTAAGTGGGAAGATTGAAGCCCTCTCCTCACCTGTTATTTTTACTGGGGTGTGGTATATCATCATATATATATATATATATATATATATATATATGTATATGTACGTATGTATGCAAGTATAATATATGGGATTTTAAGTTTGAAGTTTGAATGCAATGTTGAGTGCTGATTTTCAACTGCACTGCACTGCATCCTCATCTCCTTATTATGCATGTATTATATATTTCAGAATTCCAATCCAAGAGACGTGCTAAAAAGTTTAAAACCAGACAAGATAATGAATGAATTGAGTGAACTCGGTAGATCCGAATAGTGCTTGATAAACACACCCTCTTGCACTCTTACGCTTGGATTGGATAAAGATATAGAAAATTAAAAGGGGATACGGAGAGGAGATGGATTGGATAAGACTTGGTGTTAGTGGAATCATCAACGTGGCCTTTCTTAGTTTATACACAAACACATGAAGGAACGGATAAAGGCGTATAATGGTTGCTACCCCACCACATTACATAAGTTAGCCAGCCATTTTAAAGTCATGGGTGACTCATTCAACAAAATTCCAAGCAACAGAAAGACAGGGGAGTAGCAGGTTCCTCTTCGTCGGCTGCACATGTGACGTGTCCAGGGCATTTCCCATCAGAGGGAAAGAGAGCGCTTTCGTGCCGTGTTGTCGAATCCTCCTTCGTTCCCGTGTTCCTTCCTCTTGTTTTGAACATGTCTTACGCTGTCATCATTGAACTTGTCTTCCTCTTTATGTTTTTTCAATTGAGAGGTTAGGATTCTGAAGATCTTTTAATCACATCTATTTATCGTACATTACGTGATTAATTTTTGTTATATTATTTATATTTAATTTTAAATAAAATAATTTACAATGATTTCTTATTGCATAATGTACAATGAACTAATGTCATTAAAGGATTTCTAGAATTCTCACAAAAAGGATTCGATGTATACCCTATGTGGAGCAAAAAATAATCACAAAGCGACACGAGGATTCTTGGGTAAAAGAGGACAAAAATACCCTTGAGGCATACTGGGATTCCTACATGCGAGCAGCGGGCAATCATCCCTAAACCAAGTCAAAAGTGCCCAAAAAAGGTAACAAATTCAAAGTTATCTCATCCATCATCATCTTAGGTAATTACTTCATAACCTACAAATTATTTCATATAAATGGATATTAATTGGCTAATTAATGGATTAATTCCTAATTAATGGATTAATTCCTAATTAATCCATTAATCACCAATTTAATCACCCATTATACCAATTAAGTCACCCAAATTAATCCCAAAAGCTAGTCAAAACCGGCCACCTTTTCTTTGCTCATTACCTTTCTTATTTTCCCTCTTTATTACCCCAATTATGCTAATTAAACAATTTTGTAACCACCAATTCATTCCTTTAGGTTTAATTAGCCAATAAATTGGCTAATTAAACCAAAAATTCAACCACAAAATCACATTATGGCCGGCCACTTCTTCTCCAAAGTGGACCGGCCTAGCCCTATAAGTAGACTCCTATTTTCACCAAACACTCATTCCAACACTTTGGCAAAAATCCCAAAATTCTCTAAACACTCTTTCTCTCTAAATTCTAACTTTGGCATCGGAGGTTCTTCGGCCAAAGCCCCCCCCCCCCATTCATCGTGGGCGCGTGAGGCTCTTGGCCTTAACCTAAGGTGTTAATTGTTTTGTAGGTGCAAAATTGTCCAAGATCAAGGAGGAAGAAATTTACATCCACAAATTGGTGTTTTCATTAAGAGCAAGAAATCCACACTCGTAGAAGACTCTCGCATAAAAAGGTTTTTTCTCTATTTTCTAGTCCACTTGTATTTTTTTCATACGTTCTTATTATTAGAATTTTTTATTTGCAAAGGTTCTTTGATAAAACGTACAAAAAAAAAAGAAAAATACAATGGCTAGAAATTTAGAAAATTCCACGAGTGAAAATTTCAATATCCAAGAAATGGGACCGCGACGATCCACAAGATTGAATGTGATCCTAGGAGGGGTGGCACCACCACCACGAGTTTCCACCACGGGAACCACCGCGGTGGCTACCACGGTAGCCACCCACGGCGAGATCCATGGCGCCATCACCACGGCCCGAGTTGTGCCATCCAAGGCCACGGCCCAAGCCATGTTACTCCAAGCCAAACGTGAGCCCAATGCCTTGCCGAGCCGAGCCCAAGCCTTGCACCCACGTGTGCCACACGCCAAGCAGCCCACTCTCGTGGTCCAACCTGCTCCCGCCGAACAGCTCACCCCCGTGGCCCAGACTGCTCCCGCCGAGCAGCCCACTCTCGTGGTCCAGCCTGCTCCCGCCGAGCAGCCCACTCCCGTGGCCCAACCTGCTCTCGTGGCCCATCCTGCTCTCGTGGCCTTTCAAGTAGCCCAAGTCGGCCCAAGACTATCTCAACCATCCGGACTTACCATCGAGCCGGGGGTATTCTCACCATATTTCTCCGCGAATTTGGCATTTCCCAACCCAAATCTCGCGCCCGGAGTCTACCACCCTTCCACTGCTCAAGGAGGCACATTTCTTCCAAGCTCTTCCAATCCAAATGGCGAACAACACTTGTCTCGACAAGTCGTAGAGTTGACAAGTGCCCTTGCACAACAGACGACCTTGGTGAATCAGCTCTTACAACACACCGAGATCCAACGTTCCCCAGATGAGGTGTCCCAAAGTAGGACAAGGGCAAACGAGGAACCTCTCCAACAGCGTCCCGGCAAGCAGCCACTCAACCAGCCACGAACCGAACGTTCCGGCAGAGTACATTCCCGAATGAGCCCCCGAGATAGCGTATACTCTTGTCTTAGCGCGAGGAGGAGCGTGCACTCTCGGTTAAGCCCACAGACGAGCATACATTCACGGTTGAGACCATACTTCGATAAACAACATGGACAACCTTCCAAACGAAGTGTTCATTCACGGCTAAGACCAACATAAGCAGGTCACCATTCACATACGAGATCGAGCAGGCAGAGCCTCCACATGAGTTTAGCATGCCACATTTCACATCCTTCAAAGGGGATGAAGACCCGGAGAGACACTTAAAGCACTACCGAAGCGCAATGATCCTCTATCGAAACAATGACGATCTCATGTGCAAGATATTCACCACTACTCTACAAGGCGAGGCGCAAGATTGGTTCTACACCCTGCCGCCACAATCTATCCGGAGTTTCGAAGAACTTTCTTTGGTTTTCACCAAAGAATATTCATCATACCGCTCGATCAAGAAGAAGTCCGACTACTTGCGTCAAGAAGAACCCAAAGGAGTCGCTTCGCTATTATATGAAGAGGTTCAAAGTAGAGAAGGCAAAGATAGTCGGATGTAACGACTCGATAGCTAGAGCAGCCTTCCAAAAATGACTTCCAGCAGACCACCCGCTGTTTGAAAAATTGATCATGAAAGAAGATCTGACTCTGGCAGACTCTTTCGCTCTAGCAGAAAAGCATGCACTTTAGGATGAGGCTCATTGATCCAGATTCAAGGACCGGATGGAGTACCCGACACCACCTCCCAACTATCCAAACCGGAAGCAACAGATGACCTATTCGCATGTTTGACGATATCTGAAGCAGCAATAAGCTCTACCATCATACGAGAAGAGCTGGGGCCCGACTACCTGTATTCCACAGTTCAAAAGCTCTCCTCGATGCTACCAGAAATTCAAAAAGCTAACTTTGGCGATAGTTGTTGCAACCCGGAAGCTCAAGTTTTACCTTCAAACGCACGTAATCATCCTAATGAAGCCTTATTCCGCCCAATCCATACGCACGACGATAAAGGCGCAGACACTGGCGGTGCAAAGTTTTTTGACGAACGCAACAACTCAACTCAAAAGGCACGCCAAGGGCAGACGAACACTAGAATGACGCACTCAGAAGCAAGTTTTCTCCTCGTCGCCTCAAAAGGTTCTACATAGGAGCAGCATGTACCAACAGTTGAGCACTACCTCCTGCTATGTGTCACACGGCCCCAACCGACATTTGCTCCATAATTCAACTCTAGAGTGGCCCAATACCGGCACATGAGCATTTCCTGCTACGTGTAACATGGCACACGCTCCACGGCTCCCTACCGCACCTTCACGCCTAGCCTAGGCAACACAACAGAGCGGCCCAATGATGCCCCAAAGGCAGTCGAGCAAACTTTAGCCACACCTGCTCCCTCAATGGAAATTTATGGCATTTTCATGTCGACGGCACATCCAACTATAAAGGCTTAGAAGCAGGTGTGGTCATTGTCACCCTAGATGGTTCAATGTTCGAGCAGGCGATCACCTTAGGCTTCACATCATGTAACATTGAAGCAGAGTACAATGCCCTACTAGCAAGCCTCCAAATGACAAAACACTTGGCGGTGAAGAAGCTTGCAATTCATTCCGATTCCTAGCTAATCACCAGCCAAACTACTAGGGAGTACGCGACAAAACATCCAAGGATGGCACAATACCTAGAGAAGGTACGCAAGCAACTTGAGGCGCTTCAGACCTACACTCTCACTCAAGTTCCACGGGCAGACAACGCCCACGCAAATGCACTAGCCGGCTTAGGCTCCGCCTTTGACCATCAACTCAAACGCTCTATTCCGGTAGAGTATCTAGACAAGCCGAGCATAGAAGCGGAGCCAGCAGTCGAAGTGTCACAGGTTAGTATAACTCCAAATTGGCAAAATTCCACTATAGACTACCTGGTCAATGGCACATTCCCCATGGAAAGATTAGAGTCTAGAAAGCTCCAAATAAGGGCAGCATGGTACTACATGTGGAATGACATTCTCATCTGAAGATCCTACACTGGACCACATCTCCGCTGCCTAACGTATCCCGATGACTTCAAGGTTTTAAGCTCAATCCATGAAGGCATTTGTAGAAACCACTCCGGAGGTCGATCCTTAGCACAGAAGGCTCTTAACGCAGGCTACTACTAGCCTATAAAGATGCTAAGGAGTTAGTACAAAAGTGCGACCGCTACGACAGCTGCCAACGCTACAAGCTAGCACTAGCACTACTTACCAGCGAGCTACACCCACAAACAAGTCCTTGACCATTCATGTAATGGGCAATCAACATGGTAAGACCTATGCCGACCACTATTTGGGGCAAATGCATGATGATCATGGCAACCGATTACTTCACTAAATGGGTAGAAGCAGAGCCCATGACGACCGCGACTCAGACGGATATAGAGCGCTTCGTATGGAGGAACATCATTTGCTGATTTGGCAACCCTCAGTTCATCGTCACCAACAACGGCCCGTAATTCACGGACGAAGATCTTCCAAAAGTATAGCATCAAGCAGCACATGTCCATGCCAAGATATCATCAAGGCAATAGGAGAGTCGAAGCATCAAACTAGATGATCCTTGACTGCCTCAAGAAATCCTTCACCGACAAGAAGGGAAAATGGCCAGAAGAACTCCCCGGATGTCTATGGGAATATTGCACCACCAAAAGATGAGCAACCGGTGAAACTCCTTTCTCTTTGGCATTTGGCTCAGAAGCAATCATTCATCCTAATGTCATCAATCCAAGTATTATAGCTCTACTACCAAGCATTGAGCAGAACAATAGCCACAAGCTTAGATCTGGCAGAGGAGAAGCGCGAGCAGATCATCACCCGCATCGCAGCCTACCAATAACAGCTCCTCTCCAACTACAGCAAAAGGGCCAAGATCCGGCAGTTCCAGCCTGGAGATCTTGTCCAAAGAAAAGCCTTCATCACTGCCCGCAGAGAAGGCTCCAAAAAGATGGATCTCATCTAGGAAAGTCCATACAAGATCAGTAGAGTAGGCGGCAAGAGTAATTACACCCTCGCCACCATGAAACGACAAAAAGATCGAAAAGCAGTGGAACGCCTACAATCTGAGGAAGTACCATGTGTGATCTCCCGCTACATCAAAGCCCGAAGACTTAAGCAGTTCGACGGGCACCACCTCACAAGCCAAGGACTATCCAGTTGTTATGCAGTTCCTACCTTACAGCTAAGTTCTCATTCGTTTCACTCGTTTTTCAATGAGGAATTCAGAAGTAATCACAACTTAGCTTGGTTGCATGTTTACAACAACTGATCACTCCTTCACTTCAAAAGAAGACCGCGCCCTTCTTAGGGACTCACCGCAGGAATTGCACCCCCCAAGGGACTAACCATGCTCTCCAATGCGAGAGGGTAAACTAATTCCCCGACACCCACATGGGTCTACTCTCTAAAGCGGGAGGATAAACTTTACGCTCTGAATATCCAGACGTGGATGAGCCTGGCTGCCCTAGTATAACTAGATGCACAATGGCTTGCGCCGGGATTCCTAGAAGTAGCCACAATGGTCTTTTTCGAGGCTTAGCTAATTGAAGGATTTTGGGTCTCTTGGCCTAATCCGCGGGGAACCGGGCCCTAGAGACGGAGGGGGCACATTACGCAGTACATCCGATGGACAACTGCCCTGGAACCCTAAAGCTGCTACCGAGTGCACTAAAGTAGCCTACGGTTTTCGGAAGACTGCCTACGGCTTGCCCATCGAGCAGTAAAACCACGCTAAACTTATACAACCGCACATTCTTGTGAAAGGTTAAACAAGCTAGCGTGCATATACAAAGTTTTATCCACTACCGACATGCTACGTAGTCGATAAGCTTCACCTCTGCCAAGAGAACGACTTACACCAAGTCTTAAAGTGTTGTGATACTTACTACGCAACCTACGAATTGGAGAAAGCCAAGGTTAACCGCCTAGTGGTCACGCGGAGTTGTCTGCTTCTGTAAGCAAGGCGTCCGGCTGCCGACCCTATGGCTAACAACTTTGCAAAGTTCTACACCAACACCTACGGCTGCATAGGCTACGCGGCCTGTCTGCTTATAAAAAAGTAGCACGCATGTCACTGGTCTATAAAGTGTAAAGGTTAGAGCATGAACAAAAGAAACGAAGATGGAGAAAAACGAAGGAAGCAAGTTTATTAAATTTTCGAGCAAAATTGATAAACAACTAGCAAAGACCGAAGGAGTTCAAGCAAAGTAAAAAGCAACAAGGAAAACAAAGAAAATCCTAAAGACTACCTAGAATACTACTCCTCAGCAGCTTGGACACTCCATAACTACTCGGTCGCCACACCTTCAGCAGCCGCGACATTCTCATCAGTGGCACCATCCGGCGCTTCACTCCCGGCTGCTCCAGCCTGGGCACCAACATCTCCGACTACTTCACCAATGGAGGCCTCAAAAGTAAAGGTGAACAAGTCTTCCAGAGAAATAGAGAAGGTCTCGAAACCTCGAACCCATCCTTATCTCCCTTCAGCTGCTCATTCTCCTCGAGCAAACCAACACGGACGCGCTGCAGCTCATCCACTTCTTTCTTCAGACTTTCGTTGATCTTTAGTATACTTTGAAGTTTCAACACTTGGGGATCAAGCCTATCGACGATTCTCTTGAAGTGGATCACTTGATTATAAGCAGCAATCAACTCTTCATCCTTTGCATAAGCAACGGAACGAAGCTCAGAAACGGCACCCTCAAAATCTTGAATCTGAGGTATGTAACATCTAATCTCTTTTTTTGCACTTTCATACTTAACTTGGACCGCTTCAAGCCTAGTCTTCAAGTCAACAATCTCTTGGTGAGTGGTCTCAAGCTGCAGAGAAGCGGGGCAAAGATATTAGACCCCTTCAAAGCAATGAGCTCAGAATCCAACGTCTTAATCTCGTCAGTCGAAGAATAAGCTTCAGCTGCCATAGTCTTCCCCACTTCCTTGGCAGCCTTAATGTATATGCATCATAGCAAGCAGATCAGTCATTCTATATTGTGTTGTATGCTTCGCAAAGGAACTTGGGCAAGCAAACCTTTCTAACGCCATCAATAAACTTGGCACAAGCGTCCACGTCTTCAAGCAGATCTGGTTTCAAGAGTTACAGATCTCATCAGCCTCCCTAGAAGCAGGCTTAGTGGATTTGTCATAGCTGCCCACGCAAGCAGTCTCTTCCTTCCCAGCAGGCGAATCAGTCTCGGTAGCAAAGGAAATGGGCCTTGGAGCCACCTTAGCAACATAATCCATCTTATTGCTTTTTATAATAACAAGCTTCTCCAAATGTGAACCAGGCTTGGCTCTCAACGGACGTCTTGGTACAGACTTCGGCACTGGGGGCATGAAAGGACCTTTACATTGAGCAATTATATCAACAATCGTACAAGCCATTCTCGACATGCCCAGCATTCCAGCAGCCCATGAAGCCCGCAACCTTCTCATTTCTCTCAATCGCTAGCTTGGCCCGCGTCAGGTCCAATGGCCTAAAGGATATGAGTCATGCGACTACCCTAGCAATGTGCCCCAGCGCCTCAGTTCGCAGCCCCAGCCGCTCAAGCTGCCCTTGGATCTAGCCAAGCCAAGTAGCCTAAAGCAGTGGTCCCTGCCACAACACTTCCTCAACCTGTACCGAGCCGACTCCTGGCCCCTGCCAGCCGACGTGATGCACCACCCCGACGGCTGCCCCGCGACAGCACTATCCAAAAAGAAGACAAGAAAAATTTTCTTACATCGGTGCGGCACGGAGAATACGAAGAAATCAACGAAAGACGATCCTTTGCACTGGCAAGATGTAGAAGATTGCTAGAGGAGGGGGAACAAATATCCTCTAAGCTCTCTCTCTCTTGTAGGGTAGAATAAATCGCTCTCCAAAGTTGATTTAATAACCCACTTAAGGTGAACTTAAATAGACTTTGAGAGAAATTTATTTCCCTTTCCTAGAAGGATCTAATTTCCTATTGAAGAGGGAATCTACATCAAAATAGGAAGTAATCCTAAGTTTCCTAAAAGCAATGAAATCTACATCTAATTTCCTATTGGCTAATTCAACCACAAAATCACATTATGGCCAGCCACTTCTTCTCCAAAGTGGACCGGCCTAGCCCTATAAATAGACTCCTATTTTCACCAAACACTCATTCCAACACTTTGGCAAAAATCCCAAAATTCTCTAAACATTCTTTCTCTCTAAATTCTAACTTTGGCATCGGAGGTTCTTTGGCCAAAGCCCCCCCCCCCCCCCCCCCACAATTCATTGTGGGCGCGTGAGGCTCTTGGCCTTAACCTAAGGTGTTAACTGTTTTGTAGGTGCAAAATTGTCCAAGATCAAGGAGGAAGAAATTTGCATCCACACCCTCCTCCTGATTTTCTAGGATCAATGAGGGGTGGTAATGAATTAAATATTAATACCTAGATAATACTCCGCTACTCATTAATGAGTACACACATGTTGTGTTACTTTAAAAAATAATTGTTATGTTAATTATTTTTTCCCGAGCTTTTAAAAAAACAAAAACTTGAGATTTTTTTATTTAAACCGAATCAGAATGCATAAAGTTGATAGGATACTGACTAGGATGACATGTCAGCATTATTAAATTGGTTAATTGGTTAGTGGTTAGTGGTTAGTTGGTTATAGTAAGAGATAAGGTTGTTAGTCAGTTTCTTAGTAGCTAAGTCGGCATGGTTACTATATAAGGAGATTGTAAGAAAGATGAAGGGTTGTTGAATAAAAAGTATGTTGTAGTATTTCATTGTATCAATACATCAAGCAAGACGTGAAGTCTGGGTCTTATCATTGGTATCGAGCCAGTGCATTCGATCCTGCTTAATCCTTCCTCGTGTATGCCTCGCCTTGCTTCCGGGAAATCCATGGAGTCTCGGATGTCAAACTCTCGAAGCCCAATTTGCAGATTTTCAAAAAGATTTCAAGGAGTCAAAAGTCGAATCCGCAGAGTCAAGAAATAAATTCAGAGCAACTCACGATTTGATCTTGTAGCAATTGCATTCATTGTCTGCAAAGGGTAATGGGTCAATCGGTGAATCTTTCGACGCTACACATTCAGATCTGATGCGACGAACGGGGGTGGATCTGAATCTGGGTAACATTCAGAATCGCCAAGAAAATCTTCCCGATACAGTGATTCAGCGTCCTCCATTTCTTAAGATGGAATTTCCAAGATTTGCTGATGGCGACGATCCCTTGAGCTGGATTTATAAAGCAGATCACTATTTTGAATTCTTCAACATCAAAGATTGCAAGAAGGTAAAAATGGCGTCCTTTCACTTTGAATGAGAGCCATTACAGTGGTTCCAATGGGCTAATTGCATTGCAAAGTACCCCATTTAGGAGGATTTCACCAAAGCTTTATGTCAAGAATTCGGACCTTCCGAGTTCGAAGATGCAGCGGAAAGTCTAGTGAAGCTGAGACAAACAAGTCTTTTAAGAGATTACATTCTGGAATTCAGAATATTGGCTAATAGAACTTGAGACATGAGCCCTTATCTCTTGAAATCCTACTTCATTGGAGGTTTAAAGTCAGAATTAAGGCACGATGTCAAGATCTTGAAGCCCAAGGATGTCTTATAAGCTACTGCCTATGCCCAGCAATTAGATGCCAAACTCTCGGATCTAAAGGTTAAAACTTTCTCTCGATCTTATGGTGTTACTCATGTGAGATCTTATTTATACAATGTTACTAATATACATGTTGGAGATGTTAAGAACAAATCTGATAATGTGTGTCGATTAACTCCATATGAGGTAGAATTTTGTTGAAAAAATGGTCTTTGTTTTCACTGTAAAGAGAAATACAGTAGGGGCCATTCATGTGAGATCCCACATCGCCCAGGGGAGTGATCCTTATATGTATATTCCCATCCCTACCTAGCGCGACGCCTTTTGGGAGCTCACTGGCTTCGGGTTCCATGGGAACTCCGAAGTTAAGCTAGTAGCGCGCGAGAGCACTCTTATGATGGGTGACCCACTGGGAATTTCTCGTGTGAGTTCCCAGAAACAAAATCGTGAGGGCGTAGTCGGGGCCCAAAGCGGACAATATCGTGCTACGGTGGTGGAGCGGGCCCGGGATGTGGTGTACCCCGGGTCGGGATGTGACAATTTGGTATCAGACCCTAACCCTAGCCGTGGTGTGCCGACGAGGACGTCGGGCCCCTAAGGGGGGTGGATTGTGAGATCCCACATCGCCCAGGGGAGTGATCCTTATATGTATATTCTCATCCCTACCTAGCGCGAGGCCTTTTGGGAGCTCACTGGCTTCGGGTTCCATGGGAACTCCAAAGTTAAGCGAGTAGCGCGCGAGAGCACTCCCATGATGGGTGACCCACTGGGAAGTTCTCGTGTGAGTTCCCAGAAACAAAACCGTGAGGGCATAGTCGGGGCCCAAAGCGGACAATATCGTGCTACGGTGGTGGAGCGGGCCCGGGATGTGGTGGACCCCGGGTCGGGATGTGACAATTCATGTGAGAAAAAATAATTGTTGGTTATTGATATTCAAGATCATGAGGAAGCTGAACAGATAGAATAAGAGAATTTAGAGCCTGAGATAACTGCTTACGCGTTGTTTGGGACCCCTCATCCGAAATCTATTAAAACTATGAAAGTTTATGGTATGATCAAGAATTATTTAGTGGTTATACTCATTGATTCAGGGAGCTCTCATAATTTCATTGACCTATCATTGGTTAAGAGAATTAGAAGGCAGTTGGATACCACTCATTCTTTTAATGTCAAGATAGCTGATGGGGGTAAAGTCACTACCTTGGGCACCTTAAGGGTTGTGCCACTTAAGATTCAAGACTACCAATGCACCACATATTTATATGTTATGTCATTGGGAGGTTGTGATATAATATTAGGAGTACAATGGTTGAGGACACTTGGCCCTGTGTTATGGGATTTTGACAAGCTTTACATGAAGTTCCAGAAAGGTAACCAAACTTACTGTATTTCCAGTCCAGAAACTTTTATGGATCAAATTCAGGATGTAACTGCATTTCAGATGGAGAGATTGTTATTGCAGGAACCATCAATTGGGGCATTTCTGTTTCAATTGCAGCCTGAAGTAGTTGAACAACAAGAAGACACTCTCTCTTTGGTACAACGACAACAATTAAGGCAACTTTTACAACAATATGAAGTGATATTCCTCACTCCCAGTGCATTACCTCCGCCCAGGTCCCATGACCACAGAATTCCCCTAATCAAAGGAAGTAGACCACCAAGTATACGACCTTATCGGTATGGGCCTCTGCAAAAGACAGAAATTGAAAAATGTGTGCAAGAATTGTTGATTGCGGGTTTTATCAGAGTGAGTAATAATCCTTATTCTTCTCTGGTCATTTTAATTAAGAAAAAAGAAGGGACTTGGAGGATGTGCATGGATTATCAAAATTTAAACGCCATCACTATTAAAGATAAATTTCTAATTCCATTGATTGATGAACTCTTGGATGAACTGTTTAGAGCTGAATTCTTTTCTATGTTGGATTTCAGATCAGGCTACCATCAGATAAGGATGCATCTGGATGACATTGAAAAAACGGCCTTTTGAACGCATGATGGCCATTACGAGTTTTTAGTCATGCCCTTTGGATTGACTAATGCACCTGCAACTTTCCAATGCTTAATGAATGAGATATTCAGGCCATACCTTCGAAAGTTCATTTTGGTATTTTTTTTAACGATATTCTGGTATATAGCCAGACTTGGGAGCTGCACTTGGAACATCTTAGCGGGGTTTCTGAGATTTTATAGTCTCATACTTTCTTTGTCAAGCAATCTAAATGTGCATTTGGGCAGACTCGAATGGAATACTTGGGACATATAGTATCAAAGTAAAAAGTTGCAGCTGACCCCTCCAAATTGGATGCTATAGCTAAGTGGCCTACTCCCACTACTGTGAAAGCCTTAAGAGGATTTCTTGGTTTGACAGGATATTACAGGAAATTCATTCCTGATTTTGGGAAGATTATCAGTCCATTGACAGTCCTTACCAAAAAAGATAATTTCAAATGGAGTGAAGCAGCCACAGTGGCGTTCAACACACTCAAACAGACGATGTTTTCACCTCAGGTACTAGCTTTACCAGATTTCACCCAACCTTTTATAATTGAAAGTGATGCATCTGGTTATGGCATTGGAGCTGTCTTGCAACAAAATGGTAGACCTATTGCATTTACCAGTAAAGCATTAAGTGTGATGAATCAATTGTTATCAGCTTATGAAGGGAGATGATGGCTATATTACATGCAATCAAGAAATCGCAATCTTACCTTGTGGGCACACTTCATCATTAAAACATACCACCATAGTTTGAAGTTTTTTTCTGCAAAATAGGGCTAATACTCATTTTCAACAGAAGTGGGTGTCTAAACTATTGGGTTTGATTATGAAATCCAATATAAACAGGGATGTGATAATTAAGTAGCTGATACCTTATCCAGAATTCCTCTAGATGCATCTGTTGTTCAATCAAGTCTTGCAAGTGATCAGTTAGAACTCTTGGCTATTTCCTACCCTTATCTTAGCTGGATGGATGACTTGAGAATACACATTGAACAAGACTCTTGGATCTTGGCAAAAATTCAAGAAGTGAAGAATGTCTCAGATTCATCTTCATTAACTCTGTTAAAATACAAAGTCGACAATTGTTTTCTCAAATACAAGGATAGAATTGTATTGAGTCCAAACAGTTCTTGGAGACAACTTGTGTTTGAGGAACATCATAACAGCTCTTCTGCAGGTCACCCTGGATTTTTTAAGACATATAAAAGGCTTTCAAGGTCCTTCTATTAGAATGGGATGAAAAAGGATATAAAGGAAATGGTCGCAAATTGTCAAGTGTGTCAGCAGCAAAAGTAAGAAACTTTAGCCCCTGCGGATTTAATTCAGCCACTACCAATTCCTTCACGAATCTGGCTGACATATCAATGGATTTCATAGTGGGATTGCCTTCTTGTCGAGGTAAAACAGTTATATGGGTGATCGTTGATAGACTATCCAAATATGCCCATTTTCTAGCCTTATCTGATCCATTCACGGTAGCATCAGTAGCTAATCTCTTTGTGGAACATATTTTCAAGTTACATGGAATGCCTGCTTCTATAATTTGTGATAGGGATCCATTATTCATAAGTGCATTTTGGAAAGCATTTTTTACACTACAAGGATCATCATTGTGTCACAGCTCAGGGTACCACCCTCAAACGGATGGACAGACAAAGGTTGTTAATCGATGTCTAGAGACTTACCTACGATGTTTTTGTAGTCTCCAACCTAAGAAATGGTCTCTATGGTTACTGTGGGCTGAATGGAGCTATAATACAGCCCTTCATTCTGCTACAAAAATGTCTCCATATAAAGTAGTGTACGGACAACCTGCTCCACACATTCCAGTGTATGAAGCTGGAACAACTAAGCTGGAAATGGTTGACAGGAGTTTATTGGACCGGAATGGGATGTTGTCCTTGTTAAAAGCAAATTTGGCAGCTGCTCAGAACAAAATGACAGTACAGGCAAACAAACACAGGACTGAAAGGGTTTTCCAGGTGGGGGATTTGGTCTACTTGCGGTTGGTTCCTTATCAACATCTATCTTTGGCTTCTCATCCTTTCCATAAGCTGCAGCCTAGATTTTATGGTCCATTTGAAATTCTGACAAAAGTTGGTCATGTTGCTTACAAGTTACGCCTTCCTGACACATCCAAGTTGCACCTTGTGTTTATGTTTCTTTTTTGAAGAAACATTTGGGACCAAATATTCAACCTACGGTACCCTTACCAGTAATTACAGATGATGGGATTTTACAAGATCTACCAATTGTCATTGGACCAAAACCTCAGTAATTACCGTGTGATATAGCAAGCACTGAGGTTTTGGTCCAATGGCAAAATCACACGGCCGAAGAAGCTACATTGGAGGTTTATGCAGACTTGAAGAATCGATTCCCTTCAGTTGCTCAAATGTGATTACTTGTATTGCAAACTTTGTGGTTTACAAATTCAATGTACTGTCTTTGTGTTGTTTTAAGTCTTGTTGTACAAGCCTCATTTCAAAGGAGGAGTCGGTGCAGCCTTGGGCCAACAAAAGGACTGGAGGAGAAAGAGCTCCTCGCTCTTGCTGCCAACAAAGATCTCTCATTTACCTACACTCCTAAACCAACTGAAGATGTGCCTGCCAAGGAGGAAGTGATTGTGGCTGAAGAGGCACCATCTCGTCTTCCTCTTCCGTCGGCAACCTCAAAGTCTGCTCAAGTGGTCACTGCCTGGAGATGACGTGGTCAGTTGTTCTTCACCATCCCGATTCCCTAAACCCACCCATTTACTCTACTCACCTTGTTGTATTGTGTACAGTAGTGTTTCTTGTTGTTGCGATATGATCGTATATGCAAGAGTAAGAGTGGAACATATAAGTAATAGTCTTAAGGTTTCTAAGGTTTCCCCTCTCCCCCCCCCCCCCCCCCCCCCCCCCCCAAACAGGCGCGGAAGTGTTGAGCGTTGCAGGGCTTTGGAATTGGTTTTTGGGATCCAAGCCTGCGTGCAAAAATCATGTGTTGTAAATTTGAAGAGAGCAATCTGTCGGAATGTTGGTCCGCTCTTATGATATGCCGTCTTCAAATGTGTGTAATTAAGAGCTGCTTCTTGGTCTTCTTGTTCTATATGTAGTATTGAGTCAGTGGGAAGATTGAAGCCCTCTCCTCACCTGTTATTTTTACTGGGGTGTGGTGTATATATATATATATATGTGTGTACGTATGATATGATGATATGATGATATGTCAGCATTATCAATCTCCTTATATATCAATCTCATTTACAAATTGGGTAATTGGCAGGATGATATGTCAGCATTATCAAATTGGTTAATTGGTTAGTGGTTAGTTGGTTATAGTAAGAGATGAGGTTGTTAGTCAGTTTCTTAGTAGCCAAGTCGGCATAGTTACTATATAAGGAGATTGTAAGAAGGATGAAAGGTTGTTGAATAAAAAGTATGTTGCAGTATTTCATTGTATCAATACATGGAGCAAGACGTGAAGCCTGGATCTTATCAAAAATATTCACTAGTGATTAGTTACGAATTGTAATTAGGGATATGATTTCATTTATGTACAAGGCCATATTTACATCTCCACCAACAGGTCAAATATACAATACATTTTGCAGCTAGTAAAATAGAGCATGAATCAGTTTTTGCTATCGCCCTCCCATTCCATTCCATTTGTCAAACTATCAAGTTACAGCTCTACATTAAAAGAATTCTTGTTTATCACAAATTCTAATCTTTCTACACTTTGAATTCATTAATTGCATATAGCCCACAAGATAATGCAATCAACTACACCCTAAGCCCTAAAGATTTTCATCCGTCCCTGCTGAGGCCGGTGCTGGTGCTGGTGCTGGTGCTGGCGGCAGGGCTGGTGTACGTCATGCCTGAATCCGAAGCTGATTAAATATCATGCAAAACCGAACAACGATGCCATATAACAAAAGGTACACGAACAAAACGAAAAAACCAAGGTGATATATATACATGTTTTAACAGCTAAACTACCAAGTAGCAACTCAATTGTCCACATCAATCAAGATACCATAGTAATATCTCATTCATTCAAAAGTAACATGCAATAAGAAATGTACACGACGGAGAGAAGAGCACAAGGTATCCGAAAGAAATTCAACTAAAACAACCACCACATATCAAACTTTTACTATCCACTCGCATCTCATCTGATCCAGATGCATAATGAACTACCAAAACAATCATAAAATGAATAAATCAAATTTAAATGAAAATGAAAATTTGGATGGGGATGGGGTAAGCCCGCTGAGCCATCACTGCCCCATGTCATATCATATGGAATGAATTTTAGAGGGCTCTGACTGCGGGCAGTCTTCACTGCAGGAGGGTTAGAGGCACCAAACCAGCGAGTGACGGTCGAGAGCCGCCAGCAGCCCCAAAGCCCTGAAACATCATGAGAGGCCACAGGGAGGGAGGGTGGCTCAGCCTCAGCCACTCGGTTCGATGCCCCTCTCTGCTCAGATAAGATCAAGTAGTTGAAACTCTTAGGGTTTCTCTCCTCCCTATTTATATAATCCTGAAAGGCGGTTGTTTACACTTTACAGTCGGCCCCTTCTCAACCCCTCTTTGGCGGCCCAAAAACTAAGCGCAGCCCCCCGTCTTCCGGTTTAAGCCCATCCTCAATTTTTTTTCATTTTTTAAATCAACTAAAATTTAAATTAGAACGAAACTCAAGAGTCAGTACTGCACTATGGTTCTACAATGTGGATGCAGCATTCACATCTCTTCCTCTGCAGCTTGACTATTATTGAAGCTCAATCATCCAGTAATTAAATTGTGCATATTCCTAGAAAAGTAATGCTCAGGAGACCAAATTTGTAAATCAAGTTTGCAAATCAAATTACGTATCACCAATAAGAAAAAAACACGTTAATCGGCACTTAATTAATAATCTAACCATCTACAACATCATTTGAACTGCAAATTTGATTTTAAAAATTTGATCTCCCTAACATTAGCCTTCCTAAAATCCCAAGGGCACAAACCTCAATCGACAACTAGATGCTTGGCGTAACGAACAATTCTCTCGTTCAATATCGGTGGTTCTTACATCTTATCGCACTTGCCCACTCACATTTACATTTCCCTGTGACTATTCATCTTCTAGACAACAAGGGGGTCTTTCCTCAGCCTGGGCAAAATCTCGGTTGAGCGGCATTTAGAACAAATATTAAACTGACAACCATGCAATTTGTTCCAAGGAAAAAAATAAGAAGTTTTAACGAAACACTCTCAGTACTGTTCACTTTTAACGAAAAATCACATTTTTACCTTTACCTGACACTATTCACTATACCTTTAAAAATGACTTTTCGTTAAAAGGGAAGTTTTTTTTTAACTTTTCATTAGTTTTCCTAAAAAATGATACGTACAGACACTGTCATTGGGATACATCCGTGTTCAGCCTTGTATGTATTTCCTGATTTACATGAAAGATGGAGAGAAAAGCTCTAGGGTTCGAGGAAACTAAAACGCAATTAGGTATTTCATATCCTATAAAACTGACAATTTTATTGACCGCATAAATAATTACCAAACAATAATTTGCATCGTAACTAACTTTTTATGACCAAAACTTGTGTCTGCCTCAAGCCGACAGAACCTTGATCTGGTGGACAACTACACAGGTCAAACCTGGATGGTTCTCTAACGTGTCTTTTCCGTAGGCAAAACTATACGACATTACAGAATCGAGGAAGTTCTGGACTCGTGCATCTTTTCATCTTGAGAAGTTGGCGGCAACGAGGACGATGACACCACTGCATGATAAGATGAAGAAGCAAGTTGGCCCAACGCTGGAGCGGCACCGCCTGCAAATTGTCCAAAAGGCATCATTAGATGACAGTCAAACGGAATTGCACAACCGTAAAATAAGACCTAAGTTTTACATGCACTGGATATTGTCCTTGTCTTTGAGCCAGATAGTTCGTACCAGCCATTGCATCAGTATTATTGTTTCCCACCAGACTAGACATTAATTCACACCAATCCAACATCTGGAAGCATCATCTCAAAGTTTGCACCAGTGACAAGCACTAATTTCAAAACTATGCTGTGGTTCATATAGCTACAGTACTTTTAGTCTCTTTCGTAAGTTCAGTACTTCTGTTTTGGTCTATGTCAGATGTACTAACTCGACCAAATAATCCAGGTCCCAAATACTACTATCAAGTCACTACACGAAGATTACATTGCACAACTGGTTGCTCAATAATGAACATGTGGTACACCTTCGTTATCAAAGACTTCACAAAACTATAACAAAGAGGCATGCTGTCTAAGAAACCTAGACATTTGCACATGAAAGGTGTTTTGAAAATATTTTCTCAAACAAAGTTTAATAACTAGACATTTGTCAAAGTGAAAACTAGTCAAATAGCCCACATCTCATGAACGTGGTTAGTATAACAAGACAATCCTGACCTGCTAAACCTGCACAAGCTGAAGAGAATACAATCACAGGCGGAGCCTACAGTTGCAAAAGGGAGATTTATGTTATTCGCTGTAGCCATTGAAAAATTTAGCAGATACAAATTGTGCAACAAAGAAAACTCCGAAAAAATCCAATCCATGTCCAACTGATAAAATATAGGCTTGGCAAAGTATAATTTATTTTCCTAACCATGATAAATTTTGATCACCTAATGTGTGTGCGTGTGTGCGTGTGTGCGTGTGTGCGTGTGCGCACGCGTATATATAGAACATATATTATACCATACACCAACGCACTTATACGCTAATTAGGAACTTAACAAAGTGCTATCCACTCGTTTGGGTCCACTCCGCAATTTGGCAGGAAACCCAACTAACACAATATACCATTTTCATGTTCACATCAATCTATAACTATAATTATTGTAACTATATAAGTGTGGACAGTTCAGTCGGTAAAGCATAAAACAACAATTTGTGTAGAGACTAAGACGTCAAAAATAGTCTCTGACAACAATATTCCTTGATCAGGACAGAATGAAAGAAAGGAACAAAAAGCCTTGAGATGTGACAAATATAACTTGGATGCATTAGTTATATTCTTGTCCACAAAGACCACCAAATTACAATCTTGACCACTCAAACTCATTTCCCCCTCATTGTTTTATTGTGTTTTTTGCAATAAAATAGTATCTTTATCAAACATTACAATCCGTATCCTAGCTAACTAAGTGCATACGATTTGTGGCAAATATGCCGCTCAAGAGGGATATAAGTGCTACCAAACCTACTTCCACAAAAATGTTTGTCGTAAAGGTGAAACGTAATTTTCAATGGAAGCACCAGAAACTTCTTTTTTAGGGAGGGTGCTCGATTCTATAGAGGAGTTTAACAACTCATGGTGGGAAGTCAATTATGTCTACAGATTAGCCTCGAAATTGGGACAAGATGTATATGAAATCTAGGAGGTAAACACGGCTTCCTGCATTATAATTCTGAACAAGATGAGTTTTTTCATAAGGAAATCTCATTTATATAAGATCAAACTGGGACTTAAGCATATCTCATTGTGATTCGGAAGGACGAGATGCACAAGATCAAATGCTCAAGAAAACAAATTAGGACCTTTGCATTCCCATAAGAAATCCATCCCAAAGGAAAGCATTACATTCACCCACAGAACACAACAAAAAAAAAAAAAAATGTAAGGTTAGAGACTGCAGCTAAGAGGCCGCCTGTTTCTCTTTCAAAATTAAATTGATCCTCAACTTATAGTTCTAGTGGTTTGGCAAAAGAAACCAGAAAAAAATTCATGTCATGCGAGCACACTGTTTAACTCTACATCAGTGTTTTAAAAACCTCGCCTAGCCGGCCTTAGAGGCGGAGTCTGGGTTTTTGCCCCTGTTTTGTGGGGGTCGCCGTAAGGCGGCCTTGGGGTGCGCCTTGGCAGCTGAGGCGCGCCCACGCGTTCATCTGGGTGTTTTTTTCCTTCGAAACCCATGTCTCGTTCTGAAATGCAGAGAAGCTGTTATAGTTTCAACGAAGAAGAAAGAGAGAGTTTCTCTCTAACTCTTTTCTATTTTTTTTGTTTTTTTTTTTAATTGTTGCCCATTCAGATTCCGTCACCTAGCATTTGATTAACAAAGATTTATTTCTCTTGAAATTCCCTATAATGTTGCCCACTCAGCTTTATTTCATTTTAAATTTTCTATAGTTGCTCCACTCAAAACCAAGATAAGATTATGAATAAGGATATCTGAGGTAAAGTAGGAGTAGCCGAAATTGAAGGAAAGATGAGAGAAAATCGGTTATAGTTGTTTGGGCATGTGAAACGAAAGCCTACACACGCTCCAGTTAGAAGATGCAATTACGAGACACAGGTAAGGGCCGAAGGGGTAGAGGAAGAACTAGGAAGACTATGGAAGAGACTCTAAGAAAAGACTTGGAGTACTTGGATCTAATGGAAGACGTGGCACATAACCGAGCGCAATGACATTTTAGGATTCAAACAGCCGACCCCACTCAGTGGGAAAAGGCTTTGTTGTTGTTGTTGTAATGGAAGACGTGGCACATAACCGAGCGCAATGACATTTTAGGATTCAAACAGCCGACCCCACTCAGTGGGAAAAGGCTTTGTTGTTCCACTCAGCCTTTATTTCCTTTTGAATTCCCTATAATTGAGACTTTGAGCCTTTATTTTCCTTGAAACTCCCTATAACTGTGGCCACTCAGCCTTATTTCTCTTGAAGTTCTCTATAAATGCTTACTATAAAATAAATAATTACAACATTTTAAGACTATATGACATAATTTCCAATTACAACTAGACTTAGTAATGAAGAAGATGATATTATCTTTGATTTAGCTATAATTATATTTGTTTTACAAAGTATTATATTTTATAAATATAATTATATACATAATATATATTAAAATTTTAGGTGATGTGAGGCTTTGCCTCAAGCCTCAAGGCTTTCGCCTAGTCAGGCTATCCATAAAACGCATCGCCTACGCCTTCACCTTTTAAAACATTGCTCTACATGCACATGTTTATCATGGGCCTACATGTTTATGACACTAGCATGTTCATTTGATGCATCAATAATTGGTTTAGCATTTTCTAAAGTTTAATTTGAAATCCGTTTAACCATTAGATAATTTTTGTAGGTTCAATAATCTGAGCTACTTTAAGTTCTACTGATACTGGCATTTTCATACTTAGTCATATGCAGCACGATAACTTGTAATAGTGCAAAAGCATTAAAGAACTTACACCAATGAAAAAGTGCAACCACATGGGTCCTTTTACCCACCTCCGAACAATAGGCATCACTGCACCACGAGACACAATAACAAAGGTATTAGGAAACAAGCTAAGGAGGGAGACATTTAACAAGGATGACGTCCATCCTATGCCAACAGAATAAGTAAAGAAAACACTTTAACTACATCAAGGTAAGAAGAGAGCAGAACTATTTGCAAAACTCCACTAGGTGGATAAGAGAAGGATGTTTCACATATATTATAATGAAAAACTGAAACAAAACCATACACATTGAAGAAGCCTAAGAAGAAGCCAACAAGCAATCTCTATTTTACGATCCTTGTGTTTTTGAGAACTGGGCATTTTAGCCAAAATGGTTTTAACTCCTCACTTTGGTCCCTGAGATTTTCAAATCGATAGAAGTGGTCCCTGAATTTGTCTACCATCAATCATTTTGGTCATTCCGTGAAAATTCTCTGTTAAATAAGAACCAAAATTCAGGACCGATTCTATCGATTTTAAATTTCAGGGACCATTATGGCTAAAAAGCCTAAGAAATTCATGCAAATAATCTTTACTAAAGAGAACGAATAATAGATTACCATGGTTGAATCCATAAAAAGCACTTGCTGTGCCACCAACAGCTGAGCCAATCTGTACCATAAACCCGAAATAAATTTCACCGACAGTCGACAGACCATATATTGAGATGCGGTGGCAGATGAAATTAGAAAAGAATACCATTGAAAAGCTATCCCTAATAATAGGTGCAACAGTCCACTCGCTCGTTTCCATCTCCTTAGAAAGAGGACCTGCACAATGATGGCATCTCATACTAGTTTCAGGTTTGGAATCGGCCATCGCTCTTTTTCTCTAATACACGTCTTGAATTTAAATTGTATATAACAGGCACCAGATCATCCTTCACAATGAACGCCTGTAAAAAAATTCATCATTCACTAAAATTAAATATGTTATGTTTCTGGCTCCGACCATGATGATTCATAACTCCTAAGGCCTTTCAAACAAAAGAAATCAAAGAAATTTGAACCTCAATCCAGCTATTGCTAATTTCATTTGCGATACAAGAATCAAACTATCAGAGACAACCAGAAAAGTGACGATCTTTGAGAATCCTACCTGCCAGTCTGAATGACGAGTGAGGTCGCCGCCGACGGGATGAGGTGGCTCCGCTCACGGGGTTGGGTGGGTCTTCGGTAGGACTGGGCTTTGAGTTCTTGTGTGGTTGGTACAAGGTATTAAAAATCGATGATATCGGAAAGATCGGTAGTCCAAAAGCATGGAAATATTGGGATATTATCGATATCGATAAAAATTGAATAAAAACCACGGAAATTGTAAGAAAAACTTGAAAATTTTTATTGAAACTTTGCAGGATGTTTATTTAATCAATTATCTATTAGTTTATCACAAAAAATTGGAAGGAAATGCATTGCATGATGAATTTAACTTATTTAAGTTGATTATATAGCGAGCTGGCAAACATTGTGAGTGTAGAAAATATGTAGTAATTAATGAAAGAAGTTTAAACACACCATAATCATTTATATATAATGAATTAGTACAAAGGTTGCCCGGCATACAGCTGAATCTGCCATTTCTTCACAAAAATCACCCTCATGCTATCTGATTTATGGCGTTGAGAAGTTCCTGTGAAACATAAAGTCCCCTTATCATCTTAACACTGATGACTTGAACGAAGGAAAATACATAAAAATTTCTTGGTTGGTTGGATGCTGATTATGCTTTTTCAAGTTTATATACAATAAAAGAATTGAATTTTGGAAGCCAGGAGTATGTCAATTGTTTTATAATTCGTCTGAATACATATATCAGGTTGTTGTTCAACGCAATTTGAAAGATCTAGTGCAAGGACTCTTCTTTTTTTGTTGATAAGCAGAGGGATTGTACCTTCTTTTGCCAAGCTGCAGAACATATTATCTTTGTTAATCTTTAGTGATCAATCATTAGCATTTGATCACTGTCCACAAATATATGGATGGACGGCCCCAGATTAGATTTGGTTCAAATCTAGTTCAAGTCATAAATTCACTTTCACACTTATCAGCACATAACAGAATTAATGAATGTTATTGACCCAAAAAAAGTATGCTATATTCGTCTCTTGCACTCAAATTCGATCCCTATAAAAAGTCATTAGAGACGAAATTCGTCCAATCAATACAGATGATGGTAAAGAGGCAAACAAGTTTATGGAAGCTTTATGCAAGCTTGGTTGCCAAAAGGCCAAGTGCGTTTTTTGTGCAGGAGTCCCACATCGGCCGCTCGAGAGAAGTGAGCAAGCAAACCAGACTACAAAAGCCACGTTCCAAAGCTGAAAAAACCAGGAATCCCACATCGGCCGCTCGAGAGAAGTGAGCAAGCAAACAGGCCTACAAAAGCCACGTTCCAAAGCTGAAAAAACCATTCCTTTCTTGGCCTTTTGGCTAAGATCAAGTGTAGTATTTTTTTTTTTATCAGTTTAATATTTGATGCGTGGGCTAATGGTTCACAAGTAATATCGCGATATTAGCGATATTATTGCGATATTAGCGATATTATCGCGATTTTTTTAAGATATTATAATTTAAGTTAAAAAAATATCGTTGGGTGAAAAAAACGATATTATCGGCGATATTTCGCCGATAATATCGATTTTTAAGACCTTGGTTGGTACAACACTTGGGAAAATAAGAGAGATTTTTTTCTCACTAACCGGTATTGCAGTTACTTCATAGGATCATAGTGATCTTGATATCGTGTCCGTTCATCTTACATCGTGCAGTTAGAAATCATTTGAAATTTAAAATTTAAAATTCAATTATAAATAGTACATGACGAAAACTAACCGTACAATATAAGATGAACGGACACGATTGCTAGATCCCTAGGAAAATGATCCGGATCATTTTCCTTACTTCATGTGCCATAAAATAAAGGGTTTATATCACAAATGGTCCCTGAAATTGACCCCATCAATCATGATGGTCCCTGAAATTGAAAATCGATCAATGTAGTCCCTGAATTTTAACCCCGCGAATCAATGTCGTCCTTCTGTTAGTGTTCCATCCAAATTAACTTTAAAAAATGTTAGAGAAGCAATTTTTCATGGTAAAATGACCAAAAATAACCATGTTACTTATAATTTTACTTGAAAAAAAAAAGTGGTACCCAATTTCTTTTACAAGATAAATGATCAAAGGTGGACTTTGGCAGTAGTTTTTGGAGCTAACCCAATTTCTTTGAGAAAAAAAAAAAGAATGGAGAGAAATTAAAAAAAATTGAAATTTCCCACTTTTTTTTGTTTTTATTTTAGTTTTAGCACCAAATCCATGAAAAAATGGAGAGAAAAGTGAAGATGGAAAAAGGAAAAGAGAGGTAGTAAGTAAGTAAAATCAAGGTTCTAAAAGGCGCTAGGCGCTAGTCGGGCGGCGGGATAGGGCCTAGCGCCTAGGCGGCTAGGCGGAGCCTAGGCGGGCGACTAGGCGGACTAGGCGGATTTAAGTAAATCTATTCTATTTCGTGTAAACAAGTGTCTGTTTATACTTAAAATATATATAATTTCGTCATAAACTAGAAAATTGAATGACATCTATATTATGAAGTATTGGAACATAATGAAAACATAGGAGCAAACATATAATGTGTGTTTATTTAAGTATTCAATAAGTCTCTTACAATTTATTGGAAATAATAAAATGCAAAAGGAAAGTTATCTATTTTTTATCTAAGTGAGTTGCAACCTAGGCAGGTGTCTAGGTGGGCCAGGCGGGTGCCTAGGCGGTCTAGACGGGCGCCTTAGCAGGTCTGGGTGGGCTAGGCGGATGCCTAGGCGGTCTAGGCATTAATCGGGGCGGTGACCAGCCGCCTAGCGCCTAGGCGGGGCCTAGGCGGTGCTAGGCGGGGATTTTTAGAACAGTGAGTAAAATTATAAGTAACAGAGTTATTTTTGGTCATTTTACCATGAAAAATTGCTTCTCTAACCTTTTTTAAAGTTAATTTGGACGGAACACTAACAGAATGACGGCATTGATTCGCGGGGTTAAAATTCAGGGACTACATTGATCGATTTTCAATTTCAGGGACCATCATGATTGATGGGGTCAATTTCAGGGACCATTTGTGATATAAACCCTAAAATAAATGGAAGTAAAAAAAATATATTCTCTCTTCTTGTCCTAATATCACTTGGACTTTAAAAAAATTCATTTTCATAACCCTCTGATGATTTTAGCTCCTTTTTTTTGGATCATGAGAATCTCGGGAATCATTTTATCGTGTTTGTTTATCATGCATTGTACTGTCAATTTTCGCCAAGTACCGTTTGTGCTCACTGTTCTAAAAATCCCCGCCTAGCGCCGCCTAGGCCCCGCCTAGGCGCTAGGCGGCTGGTCACCGCCCCGATTAATGTCTAGGCGTTTGAAAAATAGAAAAGGCGCCTAGACCAGCTGAGACCCCCGCCTAGACTGCCTAGGCACCCGCCTAGCCCGCCCAAACCCGCCTAGGCACCTGCTTAGGTTGCGACTCACTTAGACAGAAAATAAATAACTTTCAATTTGCATTTAATTTTTTTAATAAATTGTAAGAGACTTGTTGAATACTTAAATGAGCTCATACTATATGCTTGTTCTCCATGTTTTCATTATGTTCCAATACTTCATAATACATATGTCATTCTATTTTGTAGTTTATGATGAAATTATATATATTTTAAGTATAAACAGACACTTATTTACACGAAATATAATGTATTTACTTAAATCCGCCTAGTCCGCCTAGGCGCCCGCCTAAACCCCGCCTAGGCGCCTAGGCGCTAGGCCCCAGCCCGCCGCCCGACTAGCGCCTAGCGTCTTTTAGAACCTTGTTTGTGCTCAATTTTAAATAAAAAAAATCAAAATGATTTATGACCATAGAATAACTGATGAACGAAGACAATGAAATAACTCTCGAGATCCTCACAAAGAACAACATGATAGGATCCTATTCCCTTTTTTGGGATCAAGAAAGTATTAGCTCAGTTGATGTATCGTTGGGGAAAATATTCATTTTTACAGAGGAATTTTTCTTACGAGCCAGTATTCAAGTGGTACTCTGCATGTCATAAAATACATGGAGGGACACGGAAAAATATAGAACAATTAGTAAGAATGATCATTTTTTTTATATTTGGTTGCGTAAATGATCAGATTTTGGTAATGATGGTATATTAAGCATATATTGATAACTCATCGATAACATAATGACGATATCATAAATACTGATCATTTCTGCAACCATTTTAAAAGTGATCATTCATGTTAATTGCTCAAAAAAAAAAGGCAGATGCACACAGATGCACATCATCTCCTTTGTTGAAGATGAAAGAAAAAGATAAAAGAAAATGAAAAGGAAAGGCAGATGCGGTTGGACCAAAGGCCAAAATCAACAACTTGGTTGCCCCAACAAGTGAATATTAATTGCAGAATATATATATATATATATATATATATATATATGCAAGAAATGGGGATCTTAACTCGATTGATCAAGAAAGGATGTAAAGAGAAGGCGTTAATTAACACTATACACTGATTCTGCACTGCAGTAAGCATTTGTCGATATAGAGGAACCAGATACATTAGGAATATTGTAACAACAGTACCAACCATCTACATCTAGTATATATATATATATATGGTTTTGGAATCGAACGTTCACTTTTGGCTCAAGTACGAAAAACTGAATAACTAATTAGCTTGCTGCTCTACATATGAATGCATGAATATCATGACGAACACGTTACACATATTAACACGTGTGTGTGTGTGTGTGTGTGTGTGTGTGTGTGGAAATTCCTGAATAAAGGGTTCAGAATCTTCAGATCATGCTAGGCAGACTCTATTGTTCTTCTGGGGTGGTGCATTCATTATTGAGGAGACCACTTGAGCATATCTCTATTGGTAAGCGCAGTATTTGGTACATGAGCCCGCCACCCTACCTTCTCAAGCCCAAAAGAGCACGGTGGCAGAGGTAGAGACTCATGGCCCAAATTAAAGTCCAAGACCTATGGAGCAAGCCTTGCTTAGCCCAGGACCTTTATGTGTGGTTGGCGTCAAAGGTAAAGTTGTTATATTTGGGCATGTAGTTTACGTGGCGTAATTCTACTGAATTTGATTAATTTATGTATCCGGACAAAAATGATGAAGAAGGATGGCAGAAGGAGATGCATGAAACAAAAATCTCTTAATAAATTAAGTTTATTAATCAGGAAAGATGCATGATGAAACCGAGATAAGGGAGTAGGAGCATAATGTAACCCTAGCTCTAGCAAGCCCATCAGCAGTCTTTTGGTTGGAATCATATTCTTAACCTGCAACCATCGACATTTTACTCGCACATATAAATTTCATTCCCAAATTGATTGTTTTGTCCTCCAATACGAATAGGATAATTTTGTTGGAAGATACAATCGAATAAAGCCAACTTCAAAAGTACTAGATAATGAAGCAAAATAAAAAAGTTTGAAGAGAACACCAATTACATAAGTAAATCATACTTGGAAAAGATGCAAGGCAATAAGCTTTATTTGTACTGGATGAAACCCACACGCTATATGTGTGTAAATATAAAGATTTAAAATATATACACACGAAAAAGAGAGAAGTTTGAGAGAAATGTGAGAGAGAACATATAGATTTTTTTTTTTTTTTTTTTTTTTGAGGTGCAACGATAGGTATTTCATTAAAAGGTAGAAGCCAAAATGACTTCAAAACCCAAAAGAGCTTACATGGATGGTTCAAAAACGCTTTTTAGAAACATACACTAAGTTACATCAGGTCCTCAACAAGGAGGTCAGTGATAAAGGACGGAGGGAAGTCCAGCCATTCACATTGATCTCCAATGTTCAAACTATAACGAGCCATACGAAGGGCCACGGTATTGACTTGGCGATGTATATGGGTACAAACTCCTTCAGTGATCGTAGGAAGCCAGAGCTTAGAGTCTTCAATGATGTTCCTGATGGTAGACAAGTTACGTGAAGACTCAGCCATTGCACCCACAACATCTCTGACAGCCGCCACTACGGGAGAGGAGAAATCTCGAAAAGGTTTGCAAAAACCAGCCACAAAATTTCCAGGATCGTCCCTGATCACGACACCAGCCCCACCACGTTTTTTAAATTAGAGATGCTATGATGACATGTGGATTAGGTTTGAAAAAAAATCAAAATTTGATTTGTGCAAAGTTACATTATTGTTCATGATTTTATTTTGTTATAGAAGACTTAATTGTCTTTTCGCCCTCTTTTGATTGACAAATAGGGTTTTGTTAATAGGCAGGTTAGATAAATAATAGGTTGTTGTTGATATTTTCTTTTTGGACAAATAGTAGGATATTCTGCATAAAATTTATTTAAATTAAGGGCAAGTAGGTTCATACTTGAGTGCAAAGGAAGGAACACATTACTTAACTAACTTGTATAAGCTCAAATCAGCGAGTTCTTATTAGTACTTCAAGATAGTCATCATCACTTTAGTGCACTCCCATTATTCTATGTATATAGACCAAAAAGTACTTAACAAAAATGCGTTGAGCAAAACAATTTTACTAGAGGGTAAATAGTTACCTCAATAGTTAAACGACAAACATAAAGTCCATACTTCTCACTTCTAAAGTCCTACGTAGTTATCATTTGTAAGAATAAAATAATAATAAGAAAGATAGAGAAAAAACACTTGGCACGAGTGTAAAAACGGGTTGAGGAGAATGGTCACCACGGTGTTATTAATCTTCACGTTATATAATATGGATCGATATTATTGTTTGTATGTCGTAGGCTTAGAATGCATTATAGTGTAAATTAATTTGTGTATTGACAATACCACATCATTGTGAGAAACACATTGAGAAATGAGATCCATAGCTAGTAATAATGCTGACAAAAATTATAAGGACAATTCGTTAAATACTAATTAATGATGATAACGACTACCACTAGGGATATGAACTTCCAATTGTAGAGAAACAAAATGTAAATCAAATTCGGAAAACATAAGCAAGATCTAACAATGGAAATATTCTCTTACAATATTGACGCTTGGTATATTAAGTACTACTGTACGTTAGTTACGTCCGTGCATGCATGGAACGTTATACACAACACACATGTATGGTATATCAGGCTTGAAACTGCTGGGTGGGAAGTCGTAAGTGGGAATTAGTGGGAATGAGGAACCCATTTTCTGTGGTTTTGGCCAGAGAAGAACAACAGGATTCTTGACTTGAGAATATAGATGACCTTAATTATACTTCCTCTTTTTCTTGGCTTTAGTTGGTTTGCTTGAGTTTAGATTCCACATTCCCGTTCTCTAGAATCTTTCTTCTTTTTTTTCAAAAACCTTTAATTTTTTTCCGCAAGGAATAGCATTCCGTGGTCATTTCTCACTTTCTATGCCCTTGAGCCAATGCCATCAGACGCATTCGTTCCGTGGTCAACAACTCACAACCAACAAGCTTCTACTACCCTTGAGCCAAATTGCCAATGCCATCAGATGATGCATGTTCTCCTTTTTCAGATCATATCATGAGGAGCTTCTTCTTGTCCTCGATCGATTCAAAGTCCAAAGTAAAATTATACTAAATATCAAATCCCATAAAAGAAAAAGGAAAAGCAAGTACAATCAACAACATCCTTCTTACTATTCTAAAGCAACCAATAACTTCCTACTTGAGAAGAATATTACGAGTAATACTAAATAAACCAACTTTTTAAATCAAATTTACAAACCAATAAAAAATAAGCACGTATAATTCAATCATCAACAATCACGAATATGGTTTACAAAATAGGGTTTACATATATAGATGATTTTCTTAGCATTACATGAATATAATTATGTATGTATTCGAGACAGGCATAATTTTTTTTTTATATATTTTTTTTATCGAGATAGGCATAATTAGCTTATTAGATTTATCTGCATTGTAATACATTAAAACCCCAAGTATAATTCCCTTGTAGCTCCTAATTAGATATATGTTTAGGCAACATCACGGAAAGGTAAGTACTCTACAATTGTACAATTTGGAAAAGATTATATATAGATTGGTCCTTAATTTGGTCCTACAACTGAGAGACATGAAGTGAAAGTTGTAACACCCACCAATCCATTCATGTTTATTCCATTTATGGATGCATAGTTTGAAGCACTAGTACCACTTTTAAACATACAATACAATCATCTTTACTTACCCTCTCCATACAACTGTTTTTAGTCAACACATTAATACATATTTATTCTTTCTTTCTTTTTTTTTTTATCGAAAACTGAATTTTCATTTCTATAAAAGTAACAAAGTATAAGAGATTTGGAGGAGCAAGGGAAGTCTTATTAAAAACCTCCAGAGAAGAGGGAAAAAAGAAGGGAGCTTTAATAAAAAGGGCTTGAACTAAGTTTATTTTAACCAAAAACCATCTTATAACTTTTTTTAACCAAAAACCATCTCAGAACAAGGTAAAACCCACCAAACCAACAGACAGCTCGACCACCAGCCAGTCACTCATGGGCTCTCCTTTGGCCCTCATCCTCCTCCTCCTCATCTTCATCTCGCTGGGTACTACAACTTTCCTTTTTGAATCACCATATTTCGTTGAGTATTGAAGAAGTTATATCTATTTGAATCTTACCCAGTTTTCGGCGACCTCCGAGGCTTTCGAGGCATTTTCCGACCAAACCACAACGAGTTAGCCATCGTGCAAGGTACCATTCTCTTCGTCTCTTCGAGAACTATGATTTTCGTTTTTGAATCACTCGATTTCGTTGAGTATTGACAAAGTTATGAACGTTTAAAGTTTGTCCAACCCAGTTTCCGGGGACCTCCGAGGCTTTCGAGGCGTTTTCCGGCCAAACCACAATGAGTTAGCTATCGTGCAAAGTACCATTCTCTTCGTCTTTGCGAGAACTACAATTTTCGTTTTTGAATCACTTGATTTCATTGAGTATTGACAAAGTTATGAGCGTTTAAAGTTTGTCCAACTTTTCGGCCGAAATCCGGCCTTGCCTTCCGTTTAGCTCCAGCGAGCAGCAACCACACCAAGCCCTTTGGGCCATGCACAAACAAACACTGTATATGGAAAGAAAATGAACATTAACACTGTCGCTGGAAAAACTAACACTGTCGCTGGAAAAAAAACACTGTCGCTGGAAATAAACTAACAGTGCAGTGACTTAAATTCCAGAAACAGTGACTTAGATTCCATAAACAGTGTTACTTAAAATCCAGAAACAATGACTTAAATTCCAGAAACAGTGACTTAACTTATAACATGGTTTTTGATTAAACAAAACTTATAACATGGTTTTTTATTAAACAAAACTTATAACATGGTTTTTTATTAAAACTAAAACTTATAACATGGTTTTTTATTAAAACTGAAACTTATAACATGGTTTTTTATTAAACAAAACTTATAACATGATTTTTTATTAAAACTAAAACTTTTCAAGCCATTTTCATTAATTTTTCTAAAAAAGAATATTTCACCAAATTACTCCCCACTTACATTCAATTATCATTCTGTAAATCTACTTCCAAGAAAGGAGCAAGCCAAATCGGCTCCTCCTCCATCCATGTATGAAATCCTTCATTATAAAGTCCAAATTTTGCTAACTCTTGAGCCACCTTATTTCTTTCGCATAGTTGCCACCGACATGAAAAGTAAGCGAACATGTTCTTCAGGGTATCAATCTCCTCTAATATAATACATATTTGTTCATATATAGAGAACCAATTAGTAGTATATTCTTAACAACATATGTGTTAATTTCATGGCTTAAATAATAATGGAACTAATTAAGCTTAAAAGTCAATACCTAACATGCACATTTGATATTTGGGTCCAGAACGAAAACGATAACTGGTTTCATTTTTGTACACAATATCATGTTTAGGCCTATATGAAACAATTATATAACCTTGCTAGCTTTTCTAGAAATATCTAAATTAACTAATGAGCTCTTTAATTATTATGCATATTCTAAATGTAGGTTGGTTAATTTGAGCAAGTGCTTGTGTTAAGCATTCCTTACGAGTACACGCTAGACAACTCCTCCTAGCCAATACTCATAGTGCCATAGCTAGCTTAGCTAGGTCAATAAAACTAATTAATTTACGAATTGAGATTTGGTCTCCATAACTTCATTATATACACACGTACGAATTTATTCCTAATCAATAGCTGTTGATCATATAGCCACCCGATAAATATTCTTTTTCGTATATATATTTTCTCTATATATTCTGTATATATAATATTATAACGTAGCGTTTAATTACTGATCGATGATCACCAGACCTAGTTAATTCCTTAAGCACCATGAAATAAAAACAGCATAAGCATAATTCACATGCACTTGACTCATATGCGCATGGCCTGTTAGTCGTGGATAATCCTCGCGTGAATAAGAAAATCAGAGAATATTATACTGCGTTTAGGCAGTTACTAAAATATCTTCAATTGTTTGCATGAAGTGGGGCACAAAAATCTGTTGCATGCATGTGTATATATACTAGTGGACTGGGCGTATATAAAATATTTGTATACGTACGTACGTGTTATATGGTGGTGAATAATGTATGCTTCGGAGAGGATCATATAAAACATTTGGAATGGACTCAACAATCTGATTCTCGAGTTGAAGTCCGAGTCTAATTCCTCGTTATAATTTGAACATTGTAAAGGAGAATAACATATCAAAAAAAATATTCTGACGAGCGTTGTCGAAACACTTTCACAATGGTTCATTGTATGTTGCCACATCCTATTTTCATTGTGGCGAGAATAGGCAATATTTGAATATTATGTTAAGACTTTTTGTCTATTTAAGTTTTGTTGTTGTTGTTGTTGTTGTTTGTTTGTTTGTTTTTTTTTTTTTTTTTTTTTTTTTTTTTTTTTTTACCTTTGACCAAGGTCTAAAATATCGATGATATCAGAAATATCAGTAGTCCAAAAATACGGAAATTTCGATGGAAATATTAGGATATTATCGATATCGATAAAAATTGAATAAAAACCACGGAAATTGTAAGAAAAACTTGGAAATTTTTATTGAAACTTTGCAGGATGTTTATTTAGTCAATTATCTATTAGTTTATCACAAAAAATTGGAAGGAAATGCATTGCATGATAGATTTAACTGATTTAAGTTGATTATATAGCGAGCTGACAAACATTGTGAGTGTAGAAAATATGTAGTAATTAATGAAAGAAGTTTAAACACACCATAATCATTTATATATAATGAATTAGCACAATATTTTACACTTTATACATTGCATGGTAAGATACATGAGTGACTTAGCAAGGTCTAAAATATCGATGATATCGGAAATATCGGTAGTCCAAAAACACGGAAATTTCGATGAAAATATCAGGATATTATGGATATTTTAGACCATGCCTTTGACCACTCAAATGTGGTTCATTGATCAAGACGGACGATTGCTTGATGGTCCATTGTTCTAAAAATATCCCTCTAAGCATTAGGCGACTGTCTACCGTCTTGACTTATCCTGTGTAGGCGCTCGCTTAGGCATCTACGTACCTAAGTTGCGACTCTCACTTAAACAGAAAATAAATAATTTCATTTTACATTTTATTTTTTTCAATAAATTGTAAAAGACTAGTTGAACACTCATTATATGTTTATTCTCATGTTTTCAATATATTCTCATACTTTATATCTACAAAGAAGAAAATTAAAAAAATCTAGATGCAAAATGAAATGCAAGAGATTGTGAGAGACTTTTGCAATTTATGTCGACGAATTCTAATACGTTCAACGACGAATTTAACGAATTATGAATTCAATATTGAACGAATTGAACATTATTTATATATCCCAACAAAAGAAATTGTAAGAAATTTAGGTATGGGGAACTATTTAGGGGCCGGCTCGAAGAATTTTAATACTTTATAATCTATGAAAAAAGAAATTACAAAATATTTTTGTAATTTATGTATCATAATATAATTTTGTATTATTTTCAATATAAGTAGACATTTATTTGTATGTTATATAATAAATTTAATTAAAATTAAAAAAAAGGTGTGGACCCCCCATCTAGGTACCGCCCAAAAGCCTAAATGCTAGGCCCATGTCCGACGCCTGATTAGCGCCTAACGCATTTTAGAACTTTGTTTAAGACTATAAGTCTATCAACAAAACAAAAAAAATTCAAATTTCTCTTTTGCTCAAAGAAGATTTGATTGATGATTACAAAAACTGAGGTGGAGAAAAAAAACCTAAATTACACTAATAAAAGATTTTTTTTTTTTAACAAACGATATTATCTACACTAAGGGGAGGTGGGTTGGCTTAGCCTCACAATGGGCTAACAATAATGTGATTCAAATTCGCTTTTGGCGAGAATCGAACCTAAGACCTCTTACTTACAAGTGAAGAAGAATACCACTAAATCGTAGTACTAAGTGGCACAAAAGAAGATGTTATTATGACTGTGAAGTGTCTATTACTATTATGGCTCGTTTACGTAACCGTAATTAAAATATGAGGAATTAGACTGAGGAGGAATTGAATTGAGGAGGAGTCGACACTAAGGGAAATAAGGTGGGTTTAGCCTCACAATTTAGCAATAATGTGGTTCAAATTCGTCATTGGCGAGAATCGAACATGAGCTCTCTCACTTACAAGTAAAGAGGAATACCACTAGACCATAGTACTAAGTAGCTATAAATAATATATTTAAAATGTTGATAAACTCATCCCAATATTTTATATACCCTCCCACTTTTTAATAAAAAATTTGACACTAATTTTACCCTCTTGAAATTCACTTTCTGAATTGCAGTCCATCAGAATAAAACAGAGTCAACTCAACGGGCAAGTACAAGAAACCTTCCCTATTTTGTTGCTTAGGGATCGTCGTTGGGGGGCCGGCTCGGCTGTCCTATGCCGATTGAAGAAAGAAAGGTAGGAAAGAGAAACTTGGGGAATTTGGGTTGAGTTGGGTTGGGTCCATCCTCATATTTTATACTAATATACGGCGTGGGATGTTGAATAAGTGCCAAACTTACTCAAGGAGACAAAATGGAATGTATTCCTTAATTGATTCCATTCTTTGCCTGCCTTCATTTGAAAAATGGAAATCTCCATGCACGCACGCACACTCCAAGCCCAAGCAAGGAGGGATAGGCAAGGCAGGGCTGGACTCAGGAGAACCATCTCTCAATATCTCTAACTTCTCTCCCAACTTTTTAATCTGATTCCAAAGTTAATTTGTAGCTAGTTAGCTAGCTAGGTGCTCCAGTCAACAAAATCTTCTTCCCAAAGCTCTCCAAATATAATTACCATGTGGCCAAAGAGCCCAATTTAGCAAGTAGTATACATATAACATACTGATTCATCATGCAACTAAGTAATAGTATTTATATATTAGGCACACATTTAAAACTGAAGAAACAACTCCTCTCCAAGTGACGAGTCCTAAACAAACAAAAACTACCCGCAAGAGTCAAGCAGTTAAGACAAATGATCTGATGATCATGGTGAAGGTTCGATGAGCACAAGTATCTGTGCCACTAAAGATATTGAAGTTCTAAGAATCTTCCGGTTGAGGACTTAAGGGTGAAGGGGGGCCTCTGAAGGCCATATATAGTGGACTTGGATTCTCCTCATCTCTAAAATGAGGGAATGAGATTCCCAGCAGCTTTGGCATTGCCAGCACGAGCACGAGAATGGATACGAATACTTAAGGAATACCAGCCACAAACACCACAATGAAAATATAGATAGAAAAAAGAAATGGGGGATGATCAATACATTCTGGTATACACGTACCTAAATCATCTAATGATTTACATATAATTAAGGGGGATAAGTTACTTGTAGTCTGAGAAAATAGAAATATTTACTGCAGCAGTGCTGCAGAGAGGAATTCAAATGGCGTACATATATAAGTATGTTATATATATATATATATATATATATATATATATATATATATATATATATATATCTGTAGACATCGAAATTTCGTGAAAATAAACGTTGACAAAAAAATTAAAATTTCAACGCTCATGTATCACATAAATTTTATACGTAGCGTGTGAATCAACGAAAAATCGAAATAATTTAGAAAAGTCATCAAACAAGACACGTGTCAACGCCTGGCATAAGTGATTTATTTCATCTGATTATTTAAACCCAAAAATCAAGTTTTGGAATTCTATAAATAGGAATCCATTTCATACATTTCAATTCACAAATTCACATTACACAAAAGCCTTGAAGCTTTGAAACTCCAAACGCTCTCAAGCAAATCCCGAAGAATCAAGGAAACTCTCTTCGTTCTTCGCCAAATCGTTCTTCAAAGATCAAGCTCAAAACCCCTTTGAAGATCCATTCATCGTTCATCGTTCTTCAAGATCAAGCCCCAACGGCCCTTGAAGCAAGCGTTCATCATTCTTCGAAGATAAAGCTCAAAATCCCTTCGAAGATCCATTCATCCTCAACCTTCAAGATCAAGCCCCAACGGCCCTTGAGGAAATCATCCACTGTTCATCCTAAAGATCAAGCCCCGACGGCCATTTGGATCAACAGCCCATCAACAAATCCACACATCCTCGTTCATCAAGATCAAGCCCTCCAAAGGCCCTTGAAGAACTGTTCATCCAAAGATCAAGCCCCGACGGCCCTTCGGATCAACAACCAAACCATCAAATCAACACCTTACGAAGATAGAATCAGAGGCAAATTGTAAAAGAGATTGTAACCCAAAAACAAATCAAAAAATACAAATATTACTTTGTACACGTGTTCTTGTCTCTTTCGTTTGAGGAAAAATTCGTGTTTACAATATCACACAAAAAAAAAAATAGTATAACAACTCCTTATTATTTATATATAGGAATTGGATAAGTGTCGGTACATATGTGTAGGTACATACGTGCACATAGGTACGGAAGTATCGGTATGGAAGTGTCGGTACATACGTACATATAGGTACATGCATACATATAGGTACGAAAGTATTGATATGTTAGCATCGGTACAGAAGTATCGGTGCAGAAGTGTCGGTACATACGTACATATAGGTACGAAAGTATTGATACATTAACATCAAAAGAAAAAATCGGTAGATTCGATGTATGACAAGGTAAAAATAAATCATCAACACTAGAAAAAAAATGGTAAAAATTAATCGTGCACTATCAGATGGATAAGAAGAAGAAATATTAGATGTGGATGGTGGCCCTAGCGCTTTCTTCTTACACGGTTGAAGATAATTTTTTGGGTTGGACAAAAAGTTTCATTTTTAAGTAGAATCATTTATGTTAGCAATGAAATGAAAAGTTATAAATAAATTAAATATGAGACATTATAATTCACTCAAGGATAATATAGGAAGAATAAAATTACATAAAAGGAATTAACTCTGGCATTAAATATAAATGCTGACTTGGACATAATTCAAAGGACTATAATTAGTTTTTTTTATCTTGGTTAAGGTTGTATTCTAAAGATAATCCTGGCTAGATACACCTCACCTACCTATTTTGCGACTCACTTAGACAGAAAATAGATAACTTTTATTTTGCATTTTATTTTTTCAATAAATTGTAAGAGGCTTGTTGAATACTTAAAGGAAAACACATTATATACTTGTTCCCTATGTTTTCATTATGTTCCAATAGCTCATAATATATATGTCATTTCATTTTGTAGTTTATGATGAAATCATATATATTTTAAGTATAAACAGACACTTATTTACGTGAAATATAATAGATTTAATTAAATCCGTCTAGGCGCCCGCCTAGACCCCGCCTAGGCGCCCGCCTAGACCCCGCCTAGGCGCCCGCCTAGACCCCGCCTAGGCGCTAGGCTCCAGCCCACCGCCCGACTAGCGCCTAGCTTCTTTTAGAACGCTTGCTTTATAAAAGGCCATCTTCACCACACCCTTTGGTTTGTGGCAAATACACAGTTATATATCCAGGAGAGAAGAAAAGAAGAAGAAAAAAGAGATTAGGTTTTGATTCTTGAAGACAGAAAAATCTATATATATCTATACATACACACAGATGATGTACCATCATCAGCTGCAGCACCACCACCAAAACCAACACCAACACCAGCACCAGCACCAAGGAAAGAACATCATCCACTCTTCCGCTTCTTCAAGCAGAATATCGATGCCTAACATCCCTTCTGAAAGGCATTTGTTTCTACAGCAAGGTGACCAAAATAGCCCCGCAGGAGACTCAGGCCTTGTCCTCTCAACCGATGCCAAACCTCGACTCAAATGGACCCTCGATCTCCATGAGCGATTTATCGAAGCAGTTAACCAGCTTGGAGGAGCAGACAGTGAGTACTACGCTATAACTATATATATAACTCTCCCTAAATAATTATATTATCTAATACTACATATATAACTCTCCCTAGCTAGCTCCCAGCTGAGAGAGCTGAGCTGATCATTAAATTAATTCCAATTAATTAATTAATTAATGTTCTGATGATTTCCCCATGTTATGCAGAGGCTACTCCGAAAACAGTTATGAAACTTATGGGGATTCCAGGCCTTACGTTATACCACTTAAAGAGTCATCTTCAGGTACTTTACTCGAATGTTTTTCTAACACCATATTAAGTTTAACTGATTTCAAAATCTCCATTTAGTTCTAATCAATTAAAATGCAATTTAAGTGGCCATTTTAAAAATAAAAATGTAACAATCAAGTATCAGTTTCATTTTCTTCATCTCCAAGCACAAAGTGAAACGAATTTTAATCCAGCCATTATGATTGAAATCAATTTTAAGCCAGTGATTTTTTGGTTTATGTCAAACAGAAGTACAGGCTTAGCAGGAATCTGCATGGAGGGCATGTTACTAGTGGCCCCACCAAAATTGGTAAGCAGAGAAGACTTCATTTGTTCAATTCCTCCTCTTAAGATATATGTATATACTTTGATAGGTTTACACTTAATTTACAGCCAATTTTATTTAATACTTCTAATAATTTGGACAATGATATTGTATAGGTACAGGTACAGTTCCAGTTTCAGTGGCAGGAGAAAGATTAGTATCCGAAGCAAATGGAAGTCAGATGAGCACTATGAGCTTTGGCATTGCTCCCCAATCAAACAAGTAAGCTCTCATTTCCTCACTTGATCATCTGTTAATTTTTTATTTATTTATCATCTTATAGATTACCTTAATATATGTATGAGATTTAGGCTCACAATGGCAATTCTTAATTAATTCCAGAGGCTTACATTTAAATGAAACACTAGAGATGCAAATTGAAGTTCAGCGAAGGCTACATGAGCAACTTGAGGTGAGGGCATGCGCTTGGTACCACTCAGTCGAGCAAAAGCACTTTCCCATTATAACAGCATTCTGACAATTTGTCCCGATCGAAAACCATGCAGGTTCAGCGGCACTTGCAACTTCGTATAGAGGCTCAAGGAAAATACCTACAGTCTGTGCTGGAGAAAGCCCAGGAGACACTAGGAAGACAAAACTTAGGTACAGTGGGACTTGAAGCTGCCAAAGTTCAACTCTCTGAGCTGGTGTCCAAAGTATCCTTGAACTCTGCTTTCACAGAGCTCAAAGAATTACAGGGATTGTGCCCTCAGAAAACGCAAACAAACCAGAAGCCCACCGATTGCTCAATCGACAGCTGCCTAACTTCCTGCGAAGGATCGAGAAGGGACCAGGACCAGATGCACGGCAGTGGAATGCCTCTAAGACCTAATTACAATGGCAGGGCAGCAGCACTCTTGGAACATAAAGAGGCAGCACAAGATCAGCCGCCAATGCTCCAAAACACCCAACTTAATTGGTGTGATGATCTGAAAAAGAACATGTTTCTTTCCTCCATAAGTAAGGATGCAGAAAAAAGAATGTTCCCTGCCACAACAAGGTCTAGTGACTTATCCATGAGCATTGGACTACAAGGAGAAAACTGGAATATCGATAGCAAAGGAAGAGACACTGATGGAAGCTTTCTAGGCCGTACGAACAGCAGGGCTGATTCAGTTAAAGTCGAGGGTGCGAAAGTTTCTCAAGGATATAGATCAGTGCCTTACTTTGCAGCAAAACTAGACCTAAATGTTCATGATGATAATGATACTTCTACAAGTTGCAGACAGTTTGACTTGAATGGCTTCAGCTGGAGCTAAGTAGGCTTACAGTGGGTGAATCAAAGGGATAAAAACACTGCAATTTTCAGCTTCATACCAAAGGATAGACAGAGCATGATAGCGTGCTGCGAACAATTTGTTAGATCGAGCTGAAAGGAATAAGTTGCAGGACAAAGATATTCACCTATTAATTTAGACCAATTACATAACAAGTAGCTCAGGCAAGCAGGATGTAATATCTTTATATATATGATTGAGAGTTCCAGGACTAGAAAATAGAATGTCTTTGATCTCACGTTCGTTCAGTAAGCTCTTATATATGTTCATCCACCCACTCTCCCTGCAGGCTGCAGTATCAAGATGCATGCATGGCCAATGCAAAATTAAACTTATTAAAACATACATTCTGCATCAACAGATTCAACACACAACTAGTAATTGAAATCCGGCTACAATTTTTCTCATATTCCCCGGGCGAGGGAATTAATTTTATGCAGAGGTAAATCTCTGAACTCTCACCAAATTGAGGATGCTTTCTGGAAGATGATGTGGAGGACCAAAACCTTGCCAAAGATTAAGTTATTTCTTTGGCGTGTGGCTACTAACTGCTTACCTACGATGCTTGCCTTATTCAATAGGCGGGTTGCCCTAAACCCGCTGTGTCCTTTATGCAAGGAGTTCCCCGAGTCGACGGAGCATGTTCTTTTTCTTTGCCCATGGACTATTGGCGTTTGGTTTGCTAGCTCCCTAAATTATCGAATTGACAGGTCAAGCATCACAACTTTTGATGAATGGTTCTTAGCTCTCAAGAGGACTGTGGACAGTAATGCAGATGGCCTCTCTTGGGTCTACACCACGGCTGCCTTTATTTGCTGGGAAATTTGGAAATCCAGGTGTAATTGTATCTTTAATGGTTTTGTTCCTTTGCTAGAGTTTACGGCCGAGAAAGCTTCTAGAGAAGCTGCAGAGTTTATAAAGGCTAATGCATCTCCTGACAGATTTACACTCCCTTCTCCTCCTTTGATAAGTTCTCATCCTCAACATTAGGAGCCTCCCCCTGTTGGAATCACCAAGGCCAACTTTGATGGAGCCTGGTCAAGAGATAATCTTCAATCTGGTTTGGGAGTTATATTCCGTTCTCTCGATGGGTCTATCATCGCTGGTGCTTCCACTCATTGCCTTTCTGCCTCTTCTCTTCAATCTGAAGCTAAGGCAGCCCTTCTTGCCGTCAGCTCAGCGATACATAATAACTTTCGAGATGTGGTTTTTGAGTCGGACTCGCTGGAGCTTATCAGCTGCATCAAGGGCGATTTCAAGAAAGGTAACTGGACTATATTCCCTTTGCTTCTCCAAATTCGGAAGCTTTCGTCTCATTTTCAATCGATCAACTGGAGGTGGGTTCCTCGTCAAGCGAATAGTGCAGCCGATTGGGTTGCGTCGCACTGTAAAAGAGGGATGTGCTCTGATGTTTGGGTCTTAAGGTCCCCCATCCTCTCTAGTTCATATTTTATCCAAGGATGGTCTCCCCTGCCCCCCCCCTAAGTTATTTGGAGTTGAGACTGTGGAGACTTACAGATTGGACCTCAGCCCCGCTTTTGTGTCGTGCTCTGTATTCTCCTAGTCTCAGCTTTTGGGGGAGTCATCTGTTGACTCTTTTGCTCTTTTTCTCTCTGCCTTCTGTTATGTTTAGCTTTTCCTCCTTGTATTGCTGTTTGGCTTTTGGGCTCTGCCCTTTATGAATGGATCCTTTTTGTCCAAAAAAAAAAAACACACAACTAGTAATTAATCAAATTCACTGTTTTAACATATATAATTGAAATTGACCAAATTAAGCTAGCTAGGACTATATACACACACACACACACGTTCACATTCGCTACACATGATATATACTTGTTATCACTTATTTGCAAACTACTGTTATCTTTAGAACTAGCTAGGGTTTAAGTTTTAATTTGTTGTTTATATTGACTGATTAGTGCTCGATTGGTGTTCAATTCACTACTTTGGGCTCAAATTAACTACTGATAACCATGTTACAGCTCTCTATAGGAGACCAATTTTGTTGCTTCCATTCTTCCAAAAGGCCGGTAATGAAAACGCAGTTGGATGGTACACAAGTACAAGACTGCATACGAATATCAATCATATACTACACACAGTACAATTCTGCATACGAATATCAATCATATACTACATACATCAGTAAACAAAAGCAACAAATTATTCAAAGTGCACATCTTTCGAGCCGCGGGGCAGGGTGGGGGATATTCCTATTCCTATTCCTATTCCAATTCAAATTGCTTGCTAATTAGGATAGAGCAAAGTAAGCACGAATAATGTGTTATGCTACTAGTTATTATTACTTTGTGTCAAATTGACCTAAAATTGACCATTTTTACCTTTTAAATAGACAAAAATGACGAAGAAAAACTAAATGTAGCGCATGGCAAAGTTTGAGAAGACCAAATTCAAAGATCAAAATTAGCAAGATATTCAGCATTTTTTAATGTTTTTTGGTGTGCAGCTTGGATTGGGCCTCTGGTCGCATTGGTCTTTTAACATTCTTCATTTGGACCTTTTTCCCATTTTATTTTGGAAGAACATTAATTTAATTCTTTGTTTAGAAACTAGAACGCATCTGAAGTATCGTGAGAAGGACGCCACTGCCAAACAAACTGCCTTTGAAAATTGAAAGCAGACCGCCCGTCTCCGTCTCCGAACAACCCCCACTTGCTCAATCCTCTCACAATCTGAAACAAGCGAACAAGAAGAAGAAGAAGAAGTTTTTGTTTCTGTTTGTGGTGAAACGTAAACGACAGCTGATTTGATTTTCAATTTTGGAAGATCGGTCTCTCTGTTTGTGTTTTTGTTTGTGGTGTCGGTGGAGATGGAGGTGCCGAGCTCATGGGACGCTCTTCGCAAACAGGTACTCCTTTTTCCTCTTCTGCGATGATCAATAATTTCTGTATGATTTCTTCCTTCTCAATTCTCAACTTTCTCGGGTAGCTGACGATTTCCTGATTTCTGTTTGGTTTGCCTTAGATATTAGATATTTCGATTACAGCTTTGAATTCTGCAACTACACTCGTGCTTATTGCTTTGGGCTTTTCTTTTTGTTCAAGTTGTCGGTAGATTTTCTTCATACTTTTATCGTCAACTACTGGATTTGTTTGTGATTGGTGAATTAAATTGCTAAAATTCCTTTGTTCTAGCAACAAATTGTTAAGTTTTAGCTTCGATCGGAACTGTAATTTCTAGGTGGAGAAATCTGATTGAAGATAAGAATATGTAAAGTTACAAGACTTGTAATTGAGTGATGCTCAATTGCCCGCGGCAAATAGCTCCATTTGGTTAATAAAAACGAATCAAAGGAAATCCTAGTAGAAATTTCAATACCTTAGCAAGGCCAACAATCAAAATTCAACTCCAACTAGCAGTTTTGAATATGGCCCCATTTTTGTATGGGACTCAAAGTTCCTATAGCATTCCTCTTCTGCCACCTGTGTCATTACTTCAATCAGAACTACGATTAGAACTGTGCCGTAATAGATGACCCTCTTCTTGACACTTTCTCTCTGCATACGACTATTCAAAATAATGATTTTCCTCTATGGACATCATATAAGAACATCATCTTCAAAGCATAGGCCCAAAATGAAGAGCTACTTTAGTACGGGCCTTTGAATGCCAAACAGACCTAGAAAGCCAATGCCCTCCCCTCCTCTAAACCCTGGTAGTAAAAGGTCTAACATGAAATCACTACTATGATTTCACCACCACCTCAATTTTCAGTCTTGCACACTTTAACGAAAATAGTAGATCGTTGAATGTGAGCATCGTACTGGTGAGTAATGATGTAATCCTCAGCTAAAGAATATTAAATATGCGCAATTTGAAAAAGTCCCAGGATATGAAAAAAAACAACAAAGTTGAACTGTGGTAACTAATAAATCTATTCATCCAGGGATTTCTTATTAATTATTATTAAGCTTGTCTCTTCTAACTTCTAAGTCACGGTACTATTTTCAAAAATGCAAAAGACCTTTGTGAGAAAATTTCAAGATTCAGTTTGTGCAGCTCTTCTTTTCCTATATGCTTCTTGAACTTCTGAATTTGACTCCCTTATTGTGTTGTAAGGTTGAACATTTTGCTAACAGGAAGATACTAGTATTAGGTGAAGCACAAATTTTCACGTGGCTTTCTGATTCCCAGTGTCACTTTTTGAGCATGAATTTTGAAAATTTGGTTTAAGCTGCTGGTTTTCTGAATCTTTTAAGCTAAGGTACTTCAACAAGACATCTAGTTTGTTTACATATCATATAATATAATCACATTGGCTTAATCTAAATGAGAATATTAATTTCTGCTTGTCTGTAAAGTGCATGATCATGGATGTGCAATACTAATTGTTTTCATTTGTTTCCTCTTACATGCAGTTCCCTTGATACTAAATCTGGATAGTTGGGAATTTTGCTTTCTTAAAATGATAATTTTAATCTATTGTAATTTCAGGCAAGGAAACTTGAAGCTCAGTTGGATGAGCAGATGAATTCTTATCGTAAGTTTGTGTCTGCAAAGGGTTCTACAAAAGTTGGTACTGCCGAGAATGATCTTGAATCTGGGATAGATCGACTATTAAAGCAACTCCAACAAGTAAATTCACAAATGCAAGCATGGGTATCATCAGGAGGATCAGAAATGGTTTCTCATACCTTGACTAGACATCAAGAAATTTTCCAAGATATCACTCAGGTATTCTGGCAGTCTGGCCTCTTAAATATGCCAAGGGGAACATGGGATGACAGTTTTTATTTCTTTGACCCATATATAGTTAATGTGTCTTGAATGTGCTCCACAGTTCAACTGGCATGGATGACATGTGTTCTATGAGCTCTCATGCCATCTTATAATTCTCTCGAAGTGAAGACCCCTATGTTTTTAAGATGGAATTTGTATTACAGATCATTATCCAATTCCTTGTTTTTCATTTTTCATTACTGTTCCAAATTCTCTCTGAAGTTGGAATTGAAAGTTTGAACAGTCAAAATATGGATTAATATCTGAGCTGAGCTCTACTTTAAGTTATAGGTCTATTGTTACTATTCCTTTTTTCGGTAAGATACCTTCAGATTTCGCCTCATGCTATATGCTGGTGAAGCGACTAAAATCTTCAATTCTGTTGAAATTTTTTGTACATTCTTTGAATCATTTGTGCAGTCTTTGCCATAAAACATATAATTCCTAAGATTGAACCGAGCAGATTTCAACTCTTTGTTAGACATGATTGAAGTGCAGGAGTTCTATCGTCTCCGAAACAGCCTTAGAGCTAAGCAAGAGCATGCTTCACTCCTTGAGGATTTTAGGGAGTTTGATCGAACAAGAGTAGACTTGGAAGATGGTGTTGGCTCTGCGGAAAACGCCCTCCTGAAAGAGCATGCTGCTGTTAGCCGAAGTACAGGACAGGTACGCAAATTAAAGTAATACATTTTTTTTCTCCGTAGAGATTGTGTTGGGTGGTGATGTGTTTTATTAGGACCCAGTCCTCTCCTACATTGCATCTTTTGAGTAAAACCGAATTAATGATTATTTTAGTAAAGAATTTAAGATATATATCATATGGCTTTGATGGAAGGGAAATGGAAACTACTTGCAGCTTTTTTTTGCCTTCATGGTTAGGAAGTAAAACAGAATTTTATTGTACAGGGTAGAACGTCTCTTAGCTGATGATGGTTTAGAGTCCTTGGTCAGGTTGTTTACATCCCTTTTCTGAGGTGTGGCAAATGGAAGCATACAAATTGTGATTTATATTGAATAATCTATTCTGTTTCTGCAGGTGGATACTGTGATCTCTCAAGCTCAAGCAACCCTTGGTGCACTTGTCATTCAACGCTCCACTTTTGGTGGTATTAATTCAAAGCTCAGCAATATTGGCAGCCGCCTTCCAACGGTATAAAACTAGTAATTGTGGTCCCTGATGTTTTAGTTATTTCTTTGGCGTTTTGGTGTTAAATAGGTCCCTCTTGAATGGAATTGACTGTTTCTCTTTTGTTCTATGAATAAGAGTTGATGCATGCAATAGGTTAATTGCAGAAAAGTATATCACCAGTACAAAGTTCACTGAATTTTTTATGCCAAAACTAGAATGAGTCCTAATATTGCGTAGTGTAGACTAAGAAAGTAACCAGTCCAAAATTCTACTGTAAAAAAATGACTTATGTGAAGGGCAGTGCAAGAGTGGATAAAAGAAATTAAGGATTTTAATCCCTTGAAATGTGTAAATCTGTCATCTTATTATGTCTGTACACTGTAGTTCCCTTGATTGACTTTCAAAGTTTTGATGGTGCAGGTAAATCAAATGCTTTCTGCTATAAAGCGTAAAAAGTCTATGGATACCATCATTCTTTCTCTCGTTGCATCTGTATGCACATTTCTCATATTTATTTACTGGTTGTCAAAGTGAGGATCTATGGGGATCAGGCATTTGTGTGGGGAGAACCATCTGTAAGTGAGAAAGAGAAACAGATGCCACTTTTTCTTTAATTTTGCTCAAACGAACCTGTATTACTGCAAGTGATTTGTTTCTTAGGAATACAAAATACAATGGATGCAGGCATTCCAAACTATTTCATGTTCTTTCATTGAGCCTGAGTGTCAATTTTAATTTCAAATTTTCAGCAGGGTTACAGCACGCCACCAGCGTAATGATGTAAGTGACTTTTATGTATTAATACATTGTTTGTTTTATGCATAACCGATCAAAAGAGATGGAAACAATATACTTGTCTCAACTTCTCTTAAATATGTTTTTCTTCACTTTACAAAGACATTTCACGATTAATGATGACCACCAAAATACTAGAAGTGAATTACAGGCACGGGAAGTTTGATACCATTGTTCGTAATATGTTCTGTTGTTCACAAATCACGGATCTATGTCGATTATCTGTTTTCTTTTGCTCCACATGACGCTCCCCTCTTTGGGTGCTGCAACCATGGCAGCGACCACACCCCCCGCCATCTCTAGTTAAAGTCACACAATCACTTTTGACATGAATGAATTAAGTGAAATTTCGGAAGGGTAGACTGCCATGGCGAAGCCACTAGCTAGTCTCTTTTTATAAAAATAAAAAAACTAAACTGAAATTTTGGTCCTTGAAATATATTTTGTAGATTTTGTTTCCAAATTATAGCGATAACTCCCCCAATCATGCCACATTTAATTTCCGCCTTGTGTTTAATCTTGTTTGTTGGCTCCAAACTAAGTGAACGGCACCATCATCACTGGGAGTGACGACTGAGTGAAAAATTAGGTCCATAATTAACAAAGCCAAGACAAGCAATCTGCATGCTACAATTCCAGAATTAAGCACACCAATAATAGATGAAACTAGAAATTATGCCCGCACGTTGCTGCGGGATTAGAAATTGTATAGATAAATATGTTTATAATTATTACAATGCATCAACTCACATTCTATTTAATAAAACAAATACAATCTACAAACACATCTATTCAATTTAGCTTGATTTACATTATAAAAAGTTCATTCAAACAACTAAAAGGACACAAATAAAAAAATTGAAAAACCGCTTTTCAAACACCATCCACCAACTCTTCTAACGTCCAATTAGATTAACAGGAATCAAAATAATCTGAAATTAAAACAAACCTCATTAACTAAATCAACCCTGAAAAAAAAAAAAAAACACATTCACACTCCCACATGTATAACGCAATACACACATGTACAATATATCCTTAAATGACATACCTTCATGCCTTTGTGGATCTGCAACCGAGCTTGGAAAAGAACAGCACAAAAAACCGATTTTAATGATGAGGAAGTATCAGGATACGAATGAAAGCTGAAATCAGAAAAACTAAATTTCAATTTATGTACAAATCTCAAATCACAAAAGCCACAAATTTTAAGAAAATAAAATCACCCAGATATACAACCCAAAAAAAATAACCAGAAAAGCCTAACTTTTGTGTACGAAATACCCAGATGTACAACCCAAAAAACTAACCAGAAAACCCTAACTTTTTTGTGTAAGAAATTCCTTTAAATCAAACCAAAAATTGAACATGACTATTTGAATTAAAAATAAAAAATAAAACACAACCAATTTACTCTTATCCAAATAGACTTCATCTTCACCTAATATGGTAATACCCAAAATAAGGCACAATATTTACATCAATGAAATTCCATCAAAAGTTTAAAACACCTAGGGCCAAGAGAAAAACAATGTGACCCGTGAATACTATGCATCCAAGAAAAAGAATTATAGGAATGAAAGTTGGTGCAACATTGAGAATGAGAAACATTTATGAGAGTCTACATTAGCAAAACATTTAGCTTAAACGCTGATGTCGAGAAAATTTATCGGAAGTGCAAACTTACATATGCCTGATATCGTAATCTAATTACAAATTACATGTAGGATTCAACATAAAAGAATAAGAGTATCAAGATGGAGGATAAAAGAAGCGTATTCTACTCCAATTTCATGTGGTATACATAACGTATCACAGCTCTATGTTCTAGTTCTAAATAGATTTTTCAATAGCCAGAAATTCTGTAGAAAATTAGTAGACATACTGAGGCAGTAATGCCAACAGGCACATAAATAGGAAGATTTGTAGCAGGCCTCCTGGAATAGCAACCGCTCGAAAAACTCGAAGCTACAATAATGAAGGGGTGAATTTGACTAATTTTACTCAGTTATAAGCATATCAAAACTGCAGAGGGACGGTGGGGGGGGGGGGGGGGCGAGGGGAGATTTTTTACTGTAATTATGGCTTACATTCTTTAAGAACCAAGTTAATTACCATCCATAGGCGTACCCTAACAGTCTCAAGAATTTTGTTCCAAGTATAGCCTATCTTTCATTTTCAAAATGAAACATCTTCATGTACCAAGTAAATGATAACATAAAGTATCATTTTCAATCGATATAATTTTGTAATCGAACCCCATATATATAACACATACATATTACATATATAACTATGCTTTTGGATATGGAGGAGGAAGCAACCATACACTGAATATATCCAATGCTAATGAAAGGCTTGACTTGTTTGTCAGTCAGTTCTTTGCTCAAATTTCTCTTATTATATGTACTTGAACCTGAACCCATGCACTTGTACTCTTCGCAGGCCACATTTATGCAATTTCAAATTACATTATTAACTCTCAAAATTAATTATATGAAAATGCTTAATAATGTTTTAAACGACATAATCTACTTACTTGTCACGTTCGGGGTGGTTATCGTCGCTCCAGCCTAACCACGTTGGTCATGCTGGTGTAGGCATACACCATTTGGGGTCTGGCTCTCAAAGCCCTGCCCAAATATGTGCCACTCTGTCCCATTAATTATATGTCTACATTATTAGTCACCAACCAAAAGTTCAAAACCATGACATATAGACAAACAAAAAGATTAACCACATACATCTTAGTTAATCCACCCAAACTATGTTTTGAGAGGGGGAACAATCATGTGGAATCCACTGTTTATATGGTGAGACTCGCATAATCCACTCGATCGTTATCATTCCTATACATTCTTCATATATTATATGAAAATTATGGTGAAAACAGATAACATGCATACATCTATATGTGTATGGCTTAACACTTAAGTGTAAATAGACTAAACATAAACATTTAGAAAATGAACAAACCTGTTCGCGAAACATAGGCAAAACATCGAGCTTTCCGAAATGCATGTTTCGAAGGATACAGAGATCGTCTTCTCATCTTCCATGCAAACCTGCCCCAAAAACCACTGTACTCAACACTAATGAAACTTCAAGGACCAACAAAGAATATTGGAATTTCTTGAACCAAAAATGATTTACGAAATTTCTTAATCCCACAACTAATATTGATCTTAATAGAAATTCAGAACTTTGATCAGATTATAGGATTTCAAAAAATAGTCAATACCATCTGAAACGAAATTCCACATTTCTCAATAAATTATGAAAATGATCTTGTTTGAGTTCCATGAATTTTCCTAGTATCCAAATAGCATGTAAATTTTCCTAGCATCCAAATAACATGTATGGTCAAAAGCTCAAAGTTCAAACAAACAATTAAAACAAAATCCTCAAATATTTGGTTGGAATGAAGAGATTTAGGGGGAATTGAAATTCGAAAAGTTCGATCCACCCATTACAACCCCTGGCATGAAACTAAATCCCACGCCTACTCAAAAGACACAAAGCAGAAAATTACTCAATTTCAAAATCCAAATCAGAAAATAAAACCTCACCGTTTCTCTCGCTCACCTCCTTATCCCACATATCTTCTCTTCATATTCTGATAAAAGACCTCTCTTCAAGTTTGACCTCAGATAGTTGGTCTATCTCAGCCTGCAACTTTTCCACACCTTAATAATCCTGCAATTCAGACCAACCCACCACAGCTATAATCAGTGAACTGTTTACATTAAAACATATGAAATTACAACCCATTTGATGGAAAGATTTCATTGTTTTAACAGAAACACCGAAAAATGAACATTTCACAGCGAAGAACTGATTTCTAATTATTTAAAAATTAGTCATCAAATTTCATAAATAAATAAATAAACCCAAAAGAATGCAAAAAATTGGAACCTTTCGGTGAGCAAGTAATGTCTCGTATCAAAATCCTTTCTCCATCCGGTGAAAGCTCAATGCTGCCGCTGCACCCAACCATGAATCAGAGAAGAAGCAGAGGATTGAGCATGGGGAGGAGAGAGTTCCACTGCGAGAGAGAAAGAACAGAGAGTGTGTGCATCTAACAATTTAAGCATGATCTGATGGATTTTTAAGAATGAAATTTCATATCATAACCGACTTATATTAACAAATTTGTAATCTTTTCCTCTCAGCCAAACACAAAATCCGAAGATCCTTCATATTTTCCTCTCTTTTCGTTCGAGTTTCGACCTAAAACCCTAATTTGAACCAAAATGCATAGAAAGAGAAGAACATCGGATCTACTACTAACCTTCGTTCTAATCATTCTCTTTGAACTCGTTCTCCAAAGCTTTATCGATCATGTCGGCGAAGCTGCCTTTTATGGGCTTGGAGAGCGAGACACTGGACTCGGTGGGCGTTGGCGTTAAGGAGGAGATCTGAGTTAGTGACCGAGTCGTCAGCAGCAGCGTTCCCTACTACTCACCCTCCCTCCCTCCCTCCCTCTCTGTCTCTCTGTCTCCTCACCCTCTCTCCCTCACCCTCTGTTTGCGCTAAGCCATCCCATCCGTCCAAAACCATACAGACAAAATTACTCTCCTAAATTTTGATAATTACCTTCCAACCCAGCCAGATATATGATGGTAGTGATGTAAATAAAACAAAATCGAGGGCCAATCATTTGACTGTAGATAAGCTACAGTCACATTGCTCCTCAATTTTAGAATAGATAATATCAATGTTAGTGCCTCATCGGTTCAGTTGTTGCAATATTTGGACTAATATTAGATATAAAATATAAAATAAAAAAAGTAAACACGTATTTGGATACAAATTTGAATCATTTTTGTACAATTGTGTGCTTCTAAAATCGAAACGATTAACGCACATTACAATCAAAAGATAAAATAATAAAGAACCTCCAGGCTCCAACATGCTTTTACTGAAATCATCACATCAAACAGCAACTTCATTCTACACTCCTGCTTGTATACCAAAACCCCGGGCTGGCTGAATTCTGGGTACAATGGCACCGCTTGCGTGGTACTCTGCACTCCGTTTTAAGAAACACACGCCGTATGTGTGGCCTAAAGCTGAGTTAACCAACTTTACCTTCACATGACCTGGTTTTGTTGGTTGTGGCCGCGCCAGAAACGGATGAGACAAGAGCTCTTCAGCAGTTAATCGTTTCCCAGGTTTCATGGCCAGGCAACTCTTGAGAAAATCCATCGCCATATATGAGATTCCAGCGGGAATTTTGGAAGTACGCAGATGATCCAACATCTTCGCGTCGTAGGAATCGACAACATCATCAAAACCTGGCTTCAATTCCCAGGGCGACTTGCCCGCTAGCATCTCAAACACTACGCAACCAAGAGACCATATATCAGAGGACTGATCTTGCTTCTCATCTTTAAAAGCTTCCGGGGATAGATACCAAGGAGTGCCTCTCCATCCACTGAATTTCTCCTTGCTTCTCTTTGCCAATCCAAAATCTGCAATCTTGGCTACAAAACCAGAACTAGAACAAGTCGTAGCAACAGGCACAAGCAAGATATTCTCGGGCTTTAGATCGCAGTGAACATATCCACACTTGTGAACATGTTTAACCCCTTCAAGAATCGACCTTGCATACCTTTTAACCTCAGCTTCAGGCAATCCATGACCATTGGATCGTTGGATGAGACCATCAAGGGTTCCTCCTGCAGCAAATTCTAGCAACAAGTTGTAGACCTTGTGACCCTTGTCGGTTGTTGTGGTCTCCTCGCCAAAGCGCTCGATAATGAAAGGGCAGCCCTTAATCTCAAAGAGAACGGCAGCCTCGTGCTGAATGGACTCCGAAGCGGAGAGCTCTGCGGATTTCACGGCCATAACTGCAGGCAAATTACCAGTTAACAGACCCCTTGTTCGTTTATTTGGAGTAGCAAGAAAAACGGAAGCAAAGCTACCTTGTCCAATCAAGGCTCCTCTCAACCAGCGCTCTCCGTGATTCCACATGCTCTGACTCTGACTTTCTCCTCGTATTTCTTCTTCGGCCTTTCTTTTCGTCATTCCAACTGTCTAACCAGTTGCTTGCTTTATTCACAAGATAATAAGCTAGTAATTAATATTATGACTGGAATTTGCCAAATAGGAAGCCCTAATTAACAATCATAGTCCTACTAGGAATTGGATATTTCAAATTACCACAGCAGAATTCTGAATCAAATAGGAAAAATCAAACCAAACCCTAAAACAGAAAGAAGCCCTAAATATTTCATAAAGAAAATTCAAAATTCAAACGTATCTGAGTCGACCGTTGCGGAGGGCTCGTATTTCTCTGCACGGAGGGCAGCAACAGTGGAAGCGAGAACCGGCGGCCGGAACTGAAGACGACGTCGTCGCTTTGGAGGAGAGGGAATCCACCAAGTGGAAGAACGGAATAGCAGAGACTAGAGAATTGATGTTGAGGAAGAAGAAAGAGAACAGCAATATGGGGGGAAACAAAAATGCGATTTGGTGGAGTAAAGCTCACGCAAAGCTCTATGTATTCCGAAAAACAAATGGGAAGCGAACCAAAGCAAATGGCCAACAAATACATTTGCTGCAGGTACGAAGCAAAAAATTATTCGACCAAAAAACAAAAAATTAAGAGCCGTACCAACTTATTGTCACCAACAATGCATGTTAATCAACGTTTAAATAATAATTTAAGTATCCATAAACATATCATTTTGTTTACAAAATTGATTTAAAAATTTAGTTTCTCTAACATTACCCTCGCACTAAATAATACTAAAGCACATATTTCACTATAATATAGTACTTCTGAATCCAAGTATAAATTCATCAATTTCCTCACGAGGATGAATTTTTTTAGTGTCTAAATATTGGTTAATTATTTTTAGTGTTCATTAATGATTTTCAATATGTCCGGTGTTTTAATATCATAAACATTTTTTATGGATAAAAATTAAGTTGGTATATTGCTCATTCTGCAGCTCGAGACAATATTTGTCTTAGTTGGACCAAACTGGTAAGCGGTCGACTATAGCACTCAGACATGCCTTCTTTTAATTGCATTGGGCATTGGGCTCCCTGTTCTTCTTTGGGCTTTGACCTTTCTTGAGCTTATCAAGAATTTTTTAAAGGCCTATACCATCTTGAGGGTCGAAATGGACCCTAAGTTAACAAGTGTAAAGAGCCAACATCATGTCAACTGTTATGAGGCGGTGATGATTGAATCTGGCAAGAACAACAATTGAGATGACTACTCGAGAGTAATGCATGCAATCATGTAGGATTTTTAAGCAATCATTTTCGGACCAAAAATTTATTTTCAAGTTTTGATTGATTGTTTTCCTTCTTCTTGTCTTGCAGGCAAGATAGATGGTGATTAAAAAAAACAAAAAACAAAAAAGGAAAACAGTACACCACACTTTCATACTTGCCCTGATAATATGAGATAGTTTTACTCATAATAAGGCCCATAACCGTTTCCAAAAAAATAATAATAATAAGGCCCATAACCATACAGCCAACTCCAAACCCTGATCTACATCTTCCCAACTTTCAACTTTAACAAAATATATCTTTTATCCTAAATATTGTGATTCTTCACCCAAATAATACCAAAAAGGAAAATTCTAATCAAACTTTTGTTCTGTCAAGTGTCAACACACACACTGACACACACCACTGACCTTTACCATTTCCTTCTGACTGGAATTGCGAGAGAAGCAGAAAAGTCACAACACTTTTATCGTGTTGTCGACTTGAGATAGAAATTTCACAAGCCACTAAATCATGTTTTTCTTTCAATCCTTTGTCAATTTGTCCATGAAAATTAAGAAAGTAATAAGCAGGCAATCATTAAATGGCAAAAAGTTGCTGCATAATTGTTTTGATATAGGGTCTCCTTAGGATTTCTCGTGAATGAGTTTTATAGATACACGTTTGGATGTATTTTTAAAATGATTGAAAATGCTTTTGGTAAAAATGTTTTTAGAATCGATTTTTAATAAAAATACAAGTAAATTCTGGAAAAGTACTTTAAGTGCTTCTTGCAGAAAGCACTTTAAGTACTTTTGGAACCAAAGAACATTTTCTCTAAAAGCGCTTTCAGTCATTTTAAAAGTATATCCAAACGAGTCCTTAATAACGAAGCATACTATCTTAATAATGAAACATATCAATTTTTAAGATTAGACATTACAAAATACTATGTTACATTGTTATTTTTTACGAGTACAGATCCTCTTCGGATCTAAAAAAACTGGGCCTAAAGATCAAATTATCTGGGCCGTTGAAATTTGATCCAACGGCTACAAACAGGGGGCCTCTAAAAGTTATAATAATTGTAGCCTTATGATCAAATTTCAACGGTCTAAATCATTTGATCCTTACATTGAAAAAAATCCTGAAGCGATTTGGCATGGACAAGGCTTATCCACTTAGCACGCCAATGGTCGTTCGTTCTCTGGACATTAAGGAAGATCCATATCTGAGTGCAATAGGTGTTTTATTGTATTTAGCACAATGTACTAGACTAGATATAGTTTTTTCAGTCAACTTGTTAGCAAGGTATAGCCCTACTCCAACAATCCGTCATTGGAAGGGAGTTAAAGATGTTTTACCATACCTTCATGGGACAACAGACATAGGTATCTTCTACTAAAAGAAATCCACAAATGACCAGATCCTTGTTGGATATGCAGATGCTAGTTTTCTCTCTGGTCTGCATAAAGCCCGCTCACAAACTGGATATGTGTTCACTAATGGAGATACAACAATCTCATGGCGCTCAATAAAGCAAACACTAGTTGCTACATCTTCCAATCACTCAGAAATACTTGTTTTACATGAAGCAAGTCGTGAATGTTCTTGGTTAAGATCAACGATCCTTCATATCCGGAATTCATGTGGTCTACCTTCAAAGACAGACACTCCAACTATCATTCATGAAGATAATGCAGCCTGTGTTGCCCAAATGAAGGAATGATTCATCAAGGACGATAAGACTAAACACATATATCCAAAGTTTTTCAATGCACATAAGCTTCAGAAGGCTAAAGTTATTGAAGTCAAACAAATCCGTTCCAATGAAAATCTGGCAAACTTGTTCACCAAATCTCTATCAAAGTGCACGTTTCAGAAGCTAGTGCAGGGTATCGGATTACGTTGGCTTACCAATAAGCTAAATTTGAAGAATGCGGAATCAGGGGGAGCATCCACGATACATGCATGTTGTACTCTTTTTTATTCGACTCGGATTTTTCCCTCTAGGTTTTTCCGATCAAGGTTTTAATGAGGCAATATAAGCGTGCTTAACATTGTATCAACAATCCAAATAAAGTTGTACTCTTTTTTTTTGCTATGTTTTTTTCCACTGGGTTTTTCCGAGTAAGGTTTTAACGAGGCAACTGATGTTGATATGTGGGCATCCAAGGGGGAATGTTGTAAAATTGTGAGGATGAATGAATGCCCACAGTGAGGGAGACTTGAGAATAGTAGATTAATAGTGGTAGTGTGGTGTTTTCAAAAGGAGCAATGATTTCCCTAATTTGTTTGTCACGGATGTGGCTATATAAATAGAGCACTCCGTGTGTGATCAATACACACTGCGAAAAAAAAAAACTAAAAGTAATAATATCAGTATCTCTCATTTCCTCTTTTTACCTGCAATTCTTTTGTGTTGTAACTACGAAACTAAATAATGTGATATTTTATATCCGCTTCGCTCATATCCCTTACAAATACTATCTCTCTATTTTTTGCCTATTTATAACATTATCCTAAATATTGTGATTCTTCACCCAATTAATACCAAATAGGAAAATTTCAATCCAACTTTTTGTTCTGTCAAGTGTCAACACACACACTGACACATACCACACAACTTTATCATTTTGTTTTGACTGGAATTGCGAGAGAAGCAGAAAAGTCGCAACACTTATTATCGTGTCGACTTGAGATAGAAATTTCACAATCTATTAAATCGTGTTTTTCTTTCAATCCTTTCTCAATTCGTCCGTGAAAATTAAGAAAGTGATAAATAGGCAATCATTAAATGGCAAAAAAGGGCTCCATAATTGTTTTAATATAGTCTCCTTAGTATTTCTCGGAAATGAGTTTTATAGATACAAAATATTATCTTAATAATGAAGCATACTATTTTAATAATGAAACATGTCAATTTTTAAGATTAGACATTATAAAATAGGGGCTTTTAGATCTAGGTCAAAAAACATAGATGATTTTTAAGAATAAGTCCAGTTATCTAATTAAATATTTTTATTTCTTTTATACTCATTTTATATTTTTTTTTAAATATTAAAAATCAATTAAAATCTTCTAATATTATACATTTTTCAACTCCAAAAAATCTAATTAATATCTTAAAAAAAAAACTAATATACTGACATAAATTATCTACAAAACATTATACCTTAACTCAAGTAACAAATATGTGAATGTACATTATACCTGTAAGCGAGATATGATGTGACAGCCCGTCCCGATTTATGTACAATTATTATCCTCAAAAATGTGAAAGTACGATTTTACCCTTGAGCGTTGGGTTGTGGTTGTATTTTGGGCTTAAGTAAAGACCCAAATATTTGATTTTGGACCAATCACCTTATTTCCAATTCATTGGGAACCTATTAGTTTAGTATTAGGGTTGTTAGGGTTTAGTTAGTTGGCTTGGTTTTAGTGTAGTGTTAAACCAATTAGGACTTAGAGTTTTGGGTGGTTTTGTGTTTTTTGACTGACTTTCTAAGGACCACACACACGTACACACAAGCAGAACCATTCTCTCTCTCTTTCTCTCTCAGACTCACTCATTCTCTCCTTCTCCTGTACGGACCAACTCCAAAACCCATTCGAAATTTTGTAGATCGAGGGTTTTAAGGTCTCCATTGAATTCCTAAGGTTCACACGAGTCGAGTGGTGCCATTTTCAAGTAAGGAATCCTTCAAAAACTCGTGAAATCCGAACTCCGATTTGAGTCACTATTCATGCTCACGTAAAATCATGTGTTTTAGGAGATTTCAAGCTCACAAGGAGCTTTAGGAGGTCCTCACGAAGCTCGGTGTACTTCGTTGGAAGAAATTGGACGTCGGAATAGCGAGAACGAAGAGTTTCAAATTTGGCCGGACTTTCGAGACTTTTTTCGGCGAGATTCTGGTGGTTTCAAGGCTCGAATCAGGTATGGTTGTGTTCGTCTTGATGGGATCTTTAAAATGATACTAATTTCGTTGAAAATGGTGCAAAATTGAAAAAGATATAAGGTTTTAAAAAAATTCTAGAAACCGGCGACGGGCGACTCGTCGGAGAAGAAATGAGTATATTCCGTCAAAGTTGACGGAATATGCTAACGACGTTAGGTAACGTTGTTAAGTTCTGTTAGGGTTTAACGGAATATTCCTAATGGCGGTTAGGGTTTCCGTCTGGTTTGGCCGTGCCCTTGCTGGCGCGTGGCGGCGCGTGGGGCCTCGAAAAATACTTCTAAAAATTTGGGGATGTTCCTGAGGTTGTGTAGATCACTTTGGTATATTCAAACACCCCAATTGAGCAATGTATGAGAAGTTATTACCGAATGTTTGTTAGGTGCTCTAAAATTAACGTTTATATAGTGGTTTCGCATATAGGTGAGACGTAAGTGGAGAACGAGCGTAACCAGGCAAGACTCGGGGGTTACGACCCTTCCACATACCAGTGAGTGGGCATTTATTTTGTATATATATGTTTATGCATAGTGTTTTTCCCATAAAACATACTTAAGCAGTTTTATTCATTCAATTGCCATCATGCATTATTATTATGTTGGAATGGCATTATAAATTCATTTATGCTATCATTGGTGCTGTGGAAGCTCAAGTAAGTTCCAGGTAAGGTTGTGTGGTTAAGGTTAGAATGTACAGTTATGGTTTTGCCTGATGACATAATATTGTCGTACAGACCACTATAGGTGGTTCCGACATACTCATTCTTGTCGTACAGACCATTAGCGATGGTTCCGACATAATATCATCGTATAGACCACTAGAGGTGGTTCTGACTCGTATGCAGGCATGTCAGATGAGCTATAGATTCAACCGTACAGGCCATCTTAGGTGGATCCGGTTGACACATATGTATTTTATTGTTAGTGCATTCTCTTTCATACGAGCATTCATTTATGAAATGTGATTATATTGTTGGCATCTCTTATGACATTGTATCTTATCATTGACTTGAGAATGATTTTGAGTTATACATATATCACTTTATATGTTCTATTTCTGGGAAAGCTATACAGGTTTTACAGTGAGGGGTTAGAACTTTTGAGAAGTAAATGTTTTTGGAAAACCTTTGTTTTTGCCCACTCACGCTTTTGTTTTGCGCCCCTCCAGGTATTAGGAGTTTTGGAAGCTGTGGTGCATGAGGTTCGGAAGGCGGTTCTGACAGACTTAGCTAATGTAATTTGTTAGCCTTCGAGGTTTAAACTTGTCATACTTTGCTGGACTGTTCCTAGGCCACTTATATTATGATGTTATGTTGTGACACTTAACTGTTCCTAGGTTGGTTTTTAATTTTTCACATTCTTATCTTCTTATCGCTTCCGCACTACTCACATGGCTACGTCACCCTCACGTGACGACCAGCACGCATTTTTTTGGTCGGGGTGTGTCATATGAAACCTAACTAAAAGGTAGAAAAAAAAAACATAATATACCTACAAGCAAGACACATTAATCTGTGACACGTTGATTATAAAAAAAAATTTGTCATATAGATACATAAAAATAATTAACCTGTGATATAGGTTGATTATAAAAATTAAAAATAAAATCTATAAATGGGGTTTAAAGCAGGAGGAAGAACAAAAAATAACAAAAAAAAAAAAGAAATAATCAAAGTGATAATTAGGAAGAAATTTGATTTTTATAATAAATCTTATCATTGAATAGATAATTATTGATAATTAAATAATTAAATTTAAGAAATTGAACTTATTTTAATAAAGAGTAAATTGTAGCTATGGTCCCTGAACTTTAATCAAATTGGAGCAATGGTCTCTCAACTGAAAATCCATTACCATTGGTCCCTCAACTTATCAAAATGTGTAGCTATAGTCATTTTCATCAATTTAGTCAAAATTTTGTCAAAATAAGTTATGTTGGAATAACCATTTGTATAATTAGGGTTCCTTAACTCATCAAAATGTATAATTATGATCATTTTCGTCAACTACGTCAAAATTTTTGTCAAAATGAGTTATGTTGGAAGGACCATTGCTACAATTGGGTTGAAGTTAAGAGACAATTTCTCCAGTTGAATTAAAGTTGAGGGACCAATGGTAATGGATTTTTAGTTGAGGGACCATAGCTGCACTTTTTGATGAGTTGAGGGACCAATGGTAATGGATTTTTAGTTAAGGGACCATTGCTCCAATTGAGTTAAAGTTCATGGACCATAGCTACAATTTACTCTTTAATAAATTGGACTATTCTTACTATTGGCTTAAAAAATTGGACTTATATCAAGTTTCCCCTACAAAATACTATGTTACATTGTTATTTTTTACAACGTTGTGTTCAAAGTAGTGAAGACAAATTTTTAAAACGGGACCTCAAAAATTATCTTACTAGATTGTAATGTTTATTTTTTATATACTGGCCCAAATTGAAATTGAAGTTTTCTTAACGTTTACTAAAAATTATTTTATCTTTAATATTAGAAAGTCGGAAGGAGATTTTGGTGTCTTAAAGCTTCACTAAAAATAATTGGACTATAAAGCCCATGAAACAAAACAATCCACAACTATTTGAAAATAATAGAAACAAAATAGCAGGGATACTTTTGTCAAAAACAAAAAAGAAAAATATGTTAAACAAAAAAAGAATTAAAAATTAAAAAAGAAAAAGAAAAAGAAAAGAGAAGATAAAAACCCACGACCCCCTTCTTCTCCCTCTTCGTCTCTCTACACACATAACTGCTCCCACGTCTTCCTCAATACAACTGCACCACTTAATTCAGGTTTTTTTTTTTCTTTTTTTAATCACGGACAATTTCATTAAAACCAACCATATATAAACGAATTAAGAGGTAAAAACAGGATTGAAAAAAAAGAAGAGAAAAGAAGCGAAGCAACTAAATAGTTCATTTGAATCTTCCGCATAAACGACGAAGAAAAAGCAAAAAAAAATCAATAATTCCTCTTCTTCCTTCTGTTCAGTGCTCTTGGGGATTGGGGTATTCCGATCACCGGATAAATGGTTCTGGTGGCCGAACTTTTTGCAGAAAAACCCACGAATTCTCTTTAATTTACGCGATATACCAAGCTTAATGGATTATGAGGAGGCCTCTGCGAAGGGCAGCGTGGCCAATTTAATACTCCCGTGGTCTCTGGGTCTCCTTCTCCCTATCTTGACAAGTTATAGCACTCCACCTAAGAGAATTATTAACAGCAAAGTTCAAGCACACATTTATAAGAGAATTATCAACAAGCCCTGAATTGGCTTCAGTCTTCTTATGGCCTATGATGTCATTTTGTTTTATTTAAAGCAGATTTGAGTTTGCAATTTTAAGAGAATTATCGACATTTGCTGTTGTTGGTGCAATGCAACTAATCAGGTATGACTTAATTATTTTGGGTTGTCATACTTTGCTTTATTGAGTTTTTCTTTCATCCAAATTTATTGCTATATTTTAGTTCAGTTTGTTCTTCATAGAGTTCGGAAATTTATTCATACTATTGGATGGTCTAAGGCGTGTATGCAAATCTGGTGCTCTTGGGAATGAAATCTAGAAGAAACAAAGGAACAATAGCTTTTTGGAGTGTCCCGGAACTTTTGAATACATGTTTTACGTTTATATGCCGCAAAGATCTTGCTTGTGGATCACTCAATGATTTGACTTCTGATTGCATAGATTTAAGGTTTCTAATATGATTTTATGTCATCATTCTCCTTATGCTAGAGCTTCTCAACCAACTGGATGGATTTGAGGCAATAAACACAATAAAGTTACCTTAGAAAATGTGGATTCATTGATATCGAAACACCAACTTCTAAACATTTCGTTTAATTGACAACCACCCTCTTCAATGCACCTTATATAGGCTTTAATGGCCACAAATCGTGTTGATACACCAAAAATAATATTATTGGGATTAGATAATAAAAGCAAAAGATGAGAACACACAAAAACGATAAGGAAGATGTTGTGGGTAAAAGTAAGATTAAAATTCATGGTATATCAAATGATGTTGTGGGTAAAAGGTAAGAATAAAATTCATCGTATTTGAAAATTAGCATTCCTGATTAAAGATATCATTATTTGGTAATGACACCATCACGTTACAAGTAGGCTTTATGTTTTTGTACATAGATATTGTTAATCTTTTGCTTTAGATAAATGTATCAAAGCATATCATCATTATTTGGTCATGACAACTTGAAAAAATGTGACATGTGCCCTGTAATTAAAAGTTAACACAATTTTTGTTTATACATTATCAAACATATTTAGAAAAACATTAAAGGCACGTAGCGTCCATGAAAAATAAAAAACCTTTCAAACGCGCGAATGCGCGTGCAGAAAGGCTAGTAGAGTTATTATATGAACATTTTACTGTGCCCATAGAAAAATAAAAGAAAACAGTAGTTTCTATCTGCGTTTATTTCCCAATCTCAAAAAGATTGGATGGCATCTTATTATCGCAATGACCGACCAAGACCATGTAAAGTTAAAATGGCCAATTACTTCCTTCAATTTCACGGTCATATTTTTAAATGACGGTACTATCCTCCTTGGTAAGCGTTTGGACTTGCCCTTTTGGATTAGCGGCTTAGCCATGAGTCGTGATCATGAGAAGTTTTCGGTGTAGTAGAATTTCGATACAATAAATATCATAATACAATTAATTAAATCTTTCTTAAATTTTAAAGTAATTTTATTATTACACGTAGTTTAAAGGACTATGTTCTCGTATTTCTGAGAGCGTAACAGAAAATTGGTAGTGCGAAACAACACGGGAAGTCGGCCGGAGTCAAAATAAGTGGGCCACGTCTTAACTTTTAGATTTCAAATCATGAAATTTAATTTGTATGACATAAAAAAATGAAATTTAATTTAATTGACGTTTTTTACCTTTGTATTTTGTCGTATCTTAATTTATGTTAGTTGTTACTTTACTTCCGACCGCTTTTTTATTTTTTATTTTTTATTCTTTAAGAAGATTAGGATATTTTATCTTGATAAAGAATATTACAAATATATATTAGGCTAAATAGTCAAAATGATCCATGAGATTTGCATAATCAATAGAAATGGTTTCTGATATTGAAAATCAATATAAATTATCCCTGAGATTGTCCATCATCAATGATTTTGGTCATTCCGTTGAAAACTCTTTGGACAATTTTCAAAATTTCGTAACTCAATCATTTGTTAACTAAATTCGACCCATAATATATCAAAATGAAGATAGGAAAGTGTAGAACAAGATTATATCTATTTGGAAGCTCAATGGTTGCCAGAGATGGCCAAAAAATAGCCTGAAAGGTGAATGGTCCTCGAGAAAATTGGAAAACTTTCCAGAAACTGAGTAAACTTTAAACGTTCATAACTTCTTCAACGAAATCGAGTGATTCAAAAACGAAAATCATACTCGACGAGATGAAGATAATGATACTTTTCTCGACGGCTAACTCGAAGTGGTTTGGTCGGAAAACGGCTCAAAAGTGGCTAAAAGATCTATAATTGGTGCATTAATAGGACCTACACAATAAGATAATTAAAAATGATTTGACATCACATTTTCTCATATGTCAAATTTGACATATGAAAACTCATATGTCAATCCATATAGGATTGACATATCGGTTGGAGATTTGCTCTTACCTTCAAATTTGATTACATGACATTTCCATTTAAGGATTTGACATCTCATTTGAAGATGATCTTAGTCTATATGTTATTAAGAACTCAATCTCAAAAAGATTCTTGCAAACTAGACTAAAAACATTACAATAAAGAGTCATTAATCGCAAAGTAATAAATAGCGCAGGTCCGTGCTTATCGAGAACAACATATTATAAAGATCAATAAAATTGTTAAGAATTGAAGAAAAAAAAGGTAATTAAAGAAAAAGGGATAACTTGTTCGGATTCTGACAGGAGTTTGAAAGTTGCAATTCCTGGAATCGAAAAGCCAAAAGAAAGAGAAAAAAGACAAGTGCTTGTTGTTCTGAATTCTGATAAATCAAAAGGTGGCTTTGCAGATGAGAATCGAATCAGAAACGAAAGAAAGAAACCCAACCCATGGGACGGACACGTTGCAACTCGCTATTATTCCCTTCCAAATCTCTTAAGGACTTTATTAACTTTTCTAAAGATATTGATTACTAGTAATAATTTATTCTCGTTGCTGAAAGTCTGAGGAGTCGTAAATAGTATTATATAATATTTAATTGTAGGGAAGGTTTTCACTTTGGACCCGGCTTCTGCCCTTCCAGTTCTCATACATTCTCATCCCCTTCTATTTTGTGCGATCACGGTTAAACCACATAAAATGTTGACGTGATTTAACCGTGACCGTACAAATAGGAGAGGATTAGAGTGTATGAGAACTGGGAAGGCAGAGAAGCCAGGTCCTTTCACTTTTCACAAATCAAAATCAATTTCTAGCCGTTATAATTGCGAATTGAGGAAGCTCCCCTCCCCTTTCCCTTTCTTTTTGGAAAAAGGATCCTCTTCTAAGCAAATGGTGCGGATCCTCATGACCACACAATACGGGCCGTTGGATTTTGATCCAACGGCTACAAACAGGGAGTCCCTCTAAAAATTATAATAATTGTAGCCGTTGGATCAAAATTCAACGGTCCTTATTGTGTGGTCATGAGAATCCCCACCATTTGCTTAGACCATCTCCAATGGTGGGCTAAAAGCCAAATTACCCCCTAAAATTTCCCCCCAAACTCACTCCAACCCAAGGGGAAAATTTGGGTTAAATGCTAAATGCTAAACCAAGGCCAGATTCCCCCCATAATTTAGCCTAGAAATCGGTGTGGGCTCCACCGAACCGAGTGAAAATATTTATCGAAATTTAAATTTTTTTAGATTAAAATGTTCATAAAATTAATTTACGATAGTCTACATATTTATTTTTTTTTAAAATTAATTTAAGAAAAAAAATAGCCTAAGTTTATTCTTTGATAATCCCGGGCTAAAATTTTAGGGTAGAACGGTTGGAGTAGAAAAATTATTTCTGGGCTAAAAGCTAAATTTTTCGGGCTAAAATATTTGACTTTTAGCTCAACCATTGGAGATGATCTTAGGAGGGCATCTTTTTCCTTTCTTTTTGCCCTCAATTTGAAATTGAGAAGTGTGACAGAGACAGACTGACAGACACTGTCCTTGTCGTTTCATCATTTGGAAGGTTGTTCGTTCTCCTTCACAAAATTCTTGGAATTTTATACTTATTGGGGTTTGGGTTTTTGATCAGATTCATGTATTATTGATTGCTATACATACATCTGCTGCATAACGTCGGTCTCTAAGTGAGGTTTGTCGACTAGGCAGACAAGCCAAAGCCAAAGTCGGTGCGACTGGGTGGTGGTGGGTGTCATCTGGATTGGCAGTCACTTCACTAAAAACGTGTGGAGTGGTTACTTCCCTTTATATACCCTCCCTCCCTACCTCACTAATCGCCATTTTATTTTGTTATTATTATTCTCATTCATATTCCTCTTCAGCTTTCATTTTTTGTCCTTCCAAATATTTGTATTTGATTGGATCGGATCGGATCGGAATACCCCTCTTTCTCCACTATCCCCATCTCATATTCGTGGGAAAAATAAAATCACTGAAATATCGCTTATTCCCTGACCCACCTGCAACTCTTTCCCTCCTTTTTCTCTTCAGTTAGTATAATGGAAACTCATTTTTATCCCTCTTAATCTTTCTTCTCTTATTTATCTTCCTATGTACACTATAAAGCCTTTTGCTTTTGTTCCCCTCCCTGCTCTCCTGCCTTTTCGATAAACCCAGAATTTTCCCGGCAAAAGAAAACATGGAAAGGATGATGTGGTTATTCGTTGAGGTGGCTGTATTGTGTTTTTACGGCGGTGGTGGTGGTGTGGAAGGTCTTGGTGTGAATTGGGGAACGATGGCAACCCACGAGCTGCCGCCGGAGACGGTGGTTCAGATGCTAAAGGACAATGGGATTCCGAAGGTGAAGCTTTTTGATGCAGAGGAGTCGACCATGAGTGCCTTGGCTGGCAGTGGTCTTGAGGTCATGGTTGCTATTCCTAATGATCAGCTTGCTGTCATGACCAGCTACAAACGTGCCAAAGAATGGGTCCGTCGCAACGTCACCCGTTACAATTTCAACGGAGGAGTTAACATCAAGTATGACTTCAATTTGCTTTCGACCCTTTTGTAGTCTTGATTGATTTCATTGTTCTTGCTATCAAATTTGCTCTTGTGACCAAAGCTTACATAGTTAGATGATATGACTGTCCTACTCTGTTTTTAGATATATTTTTATCACAGCACACGAAAAGAAAATAATTTGCTTCTAAAGTTTGTCACTTGTAAGCACTTAGAAATACTTTCGAATTGCTTGTTGGTTGACTTGAAATTCTGAATAGGATTTGTTCACGGGCCCTTTTGAATTGATGATTCCACAATTTATGTTCGTCGAATGTGTTTTGATTTTCTTCTTATAAGTTTCTATGGAAATCCTATCCGATATCCTGTTAGTTTAGTTGATTCATCTTTCTGTTTCGGTCCAGTTTGTAGCTTTTCTGTTTTCTTGTCTGCTGTTATGGAGTCCATGGACTTCCTTAAGTAGCAGTCTTCGAATGATGGGTGAAATTTGTTAGACATGTATCCCTTCTTGGAGGCAAGTTGACCGGAACTACTAAAACAGCACAAGAACTTAGCGGTAACTTTTTTCAAAGATCTAAGAAGTTAAACAAGAAAATTGGTGTTTAAAGTTTTCTCTTCTTTTCTGCATTAGTATGTCATTGGAGTGAGGAATTATCATACTGATGTGTTGTATCTATGTCTTTACTAATGTGTGACCGGGCTTTATTTCAAGGTTGCAGCTTTGTTGAAAACAAAGTCCTGCTACAAGCTCTTCTGTTTTCTTATTGTTTTTGTTATGTTTTCGCAGATATGTAGCAGTTGGGAATGAGCCTTTCCTCTCATCGTACAATGGTTCATTCTTGAATGTTACGTTCCCAGCACTTCAGAACATTCAAAATGCCCTTAATGAAGCTGGAGTTGGAGATTCGGTAAAGGCTACTGTGCCCTTAAATGCTGATGTCTACGACTCACCAGTAAACAACCCCGTGCCATCTGCAGGAAGGTTCCGGACTGATATTCTTCAACTGATGACCGAGATTGTCCAGTTCCTAGACAAAAATAAGGCGCCTTTCACCATAAACATCTACCCTTTCCTGAGTTTATATGGCAATGACGGCTTCCCATTCAACTATGCCTTCTTTGATGGGGATACCACTCCCATTGTTGACACAGCCACTGGGATTCAGTACACCAATGTTTTCGATGCTAATTTTGATACCTTGGTCTCTTCCTTGAAAGCGGTGGGATATGGGAATATGGCCATTGTGGTTGGGGAGGTGGGATGGCCGACGGACGGGGACAAGAATGCCAATGTAGGGAATGCTTTTAGGTTTTATAACGGGCTTCTAACAAGACTTGGAACCAACAGAGGCACCCCACTGCGAACTGGGTACATTGAAGTTTACTTGTTTGGATTTATTGATGAGGATGCAAAGAGCATTGCTCCAGGAAGTTTTGAGCGTCATTGGGGAATTTTCAGTTATGATGGACAGCCCAAGTTCCCAGTCGATCTTTCTGGTCAGGGTCAAAACAAGTTACTAGTGCCTGCAAAGAATGTGCTGTATCTTTCAAAAAAATGGTGCATGTTTAACCCGAACGCCAAAGATGTGAGCAACCTGGCAGATAAAATAAATTACGCTTGCACCAATGCGGATTGCACGGCATTGGAATATGGTTCCTCTTGCAACAATTTGGATGCGAACGGGAATGCTTCGTATGCGTTCAATATGTACTACCAGGTTCAGAATCAGGATGATCAGTCGTGTAACTTCCAGGGCTTGGCTACGTTGACGACACAGAACATCACACAAGGGAATTGCAAATTCATAATTCAGATGGCGACTTCATCTGCATTTTCTCTAAGAACCTCCACCGCCTCCTCCTCATTGGTAGCCTTGCTAGTTATGTTACTGTCCACTTTGCTGTTGCTTTAGGATTTTGTAGATAGCTCGGATGTACTATTTTGTTTTTCTTTTGGCTTGCTGCATTCTTCTGTGGCCTTGTGGGATTATTTTAGTTTTACAGATCAGTTTAATAAAATTGATATCTTAAGTGCTTCAAATTCTGCCCTGTATTTCCAGACCCATAATAATGCACATGTTATTGGATTTTCTGTTATCTTTCTTCATATCCACAAACACACTCTTGTTTAGGCTGTTTGGGGGACATCCGATAAAATTGGAACGACATCTTGTTAAACCAACAAAACAAATACAAAGTTTAGTAACTAGCACCACCTTTCATAGCCGTTGCAATTTCGTCATTCACAACCCTGGATTTCATGGTTTTTAACAGGAATTCAAGAGACAAAAGGATTGAGATGTTGGCTGCTATAAATCTAATTTACGTTATTGGGTGAATAATTATCAAGAATTATATAATTAGGGGTGTGATATCTACACACCTTTTTTTTACTTCTCACACACCTCTCATTAATTTCTATCATTTGATATTTTTCAATTCATTCGATCTGACGGTTGGAAATTAAGAGGGTGTGTGAGAAGTAAAAAGGGACGTGTTGATAGCACACCCCTATAATTATCAAGAAGTAAAGTGGGCAATTTTTTAATTTTTATTTTATCAAACAATAGATTTTGTTAGATTAGATGTTAGATTAATTATTGACGAGATTTGAACCTATGACATCATGCAAGGGCTCAACACATTTTCATCATTGTGATAAAAAAACCACTTGCTAAAGTAAGCAATTTTTGATACATTCAGTTTCTACCAATTTGCCTCTTGAATTTTATGATCACTTTCAGCTTGTGTCCTAAATTAATTTGTTGACCATTTTGGGACATGAACTATTATAACTGGCCACACTTCATTGTCAAAGCATACTTATAATTTTTCACTACAAATTGTGTTAAAGACATCAAATTTAAAAGTCTCACACTGCGTATTGGTGTTGGATTTGATTTTATGGCTCAAATTGGTATGAAGTGTGTATTAACATTTTACATTGTTATATAGAAAATTAGAAGAAATTCGTACAAATTTAACAAGAAGAGGAAATTTGGCTAATTAAAATAGTTCAAGTCTCAAATCTTTCAAAAATTTTGAAATCGACCAATCCAAACTTTTTTGGTCTGTTTAGTTTGATTTTTAAAAACCAAATCGACCATATATTTTTCAGTTATTAATTTTATTTATTTAACACATGTCAACATAGGTTATTTGGTGATTATTATACACATTTTTTGGTTGTAGTTACTATTAACAATTATGATATTTGTTTGTACATTTCGCTTACCAACATATGAAATTTTATTTAATTGAAACTGTAAACACGAATTTTTCCTGAAACGAAACGCGACAAGAACCAACGTGTACAAAGTGATATTTGTATTTTTTGATTTTGTTTTTGGGTTACAATCTCTTTTAACTTGATCCTCTGATTCGATCTCCGTAAGATGTTGATTTGTGGATGTGTGATTGATCCAAAGGGCCGTCGAGGCTTGATCTTGGATGAACAGTTCTTCAAGGGCCTTTAGAGGGCTTGATCTTGATGAACGGGGATATGTGGATTTGTTGATGAGCTGTTGATCCAAAGGGCCGTCGGGGCTTGATCTTTAGGATGAACAATTCTTCAAGGGCCTTTGGAGGGCTTGATCTTGATGAACGGGGATATGTGGATTTGTTGATGGGCTGCTGATCCAAAGGGTCGTCGGGGCTTGATCTTTGGGATGAACAGTGGATGATTTCCTCAAGGGCCGTCGGGGCTTGATCTTCGAGGATGGATGAACGATGCTTCGAAGGGCTTTTGAGGCTTGATCTTCGAGGTGGATGAACGGATCTTCAAGGGCTTTTGAGGCTTGATCTTGAAAGTGGATGAACGGATCTTCGAAGGGCTTTTGGGCTTGATCTTCGAGGATGGATGAACGATGCTTCGAAGGGCTTTTGAGGCTTGATCTTGAAAGTGGATGAACGGATCTTCGAAGGGCTTTTGGGCTTGATCTTCGAGGATGGATGAACGATGCTTCGAAGGGCTTTTGAGGCTTGATCTTCGAGGTGGATGAACGGATCTTCAAGGGCTTTTGAGGCTTGATCTTGAAAGTGGATGAACGGATCTTCGAAGGGCTTTTGGGCTTGATCTTCGAGGATGGATGAACGATGCTTCGAAGGGCTTTTGAGGCTTGATCTTCGAGGTGGATGAACGGATCTTCAAGGGCTTTTGAGGCTTGATCTTGAAGGTGGATGAACGGATCTTCGAAGGGCTTTTGGGCTTGATCTTCGAGGATGGATGAACGGATCTTCAAGGAGCCTTGGGGCTTGATCTTTGATGAAGAACGGACAGAACTTCGAGGAGCCTTGGGGCTTGATCTTTGATGAAGAACGGACAGAACTTCGTTGATTCTTCGGGATTTGCTTGAGAGCGTTTGGAGTTTCAGAGCTTCAACGCTTTTGTGTAATGTGAATTGGTGAATTGAAATGAATGAAATGGCTTCCTATTTATAGAATTCCAAAACTTGATTTTTGGGTTTTAATAATCAGATGAAATAAGTCACTTCTGCCAGGAGTTGACACGTGTCCTGTTTAGTGACTTTTCTGAGTTATTTTGATTTTTCGTTGATTCACATGCTATGTATAAAATTTATGTGATACATGAGCGTTGAAATTTTAATTTTTGGTCAACATTTATTTCACGAAATTTCGATGTCTACAAATGCCCCCACTTCAAGGCGCGTCGCATACTTGTGCTTGTCACTTGTAGGCGATGTGTTTTGAAGTTTCTTAATGTAGATGTCAATCCAAGGGCCGTCGGGGCTTGATCTTGAATTGGACTGGAAATTTCTTCAAGGGCCGTAGAGGCTTGAATCTTGATTTTTGTGCTGCAAATTTCTCCAAGGGGCCTGAGGGCTTGACCTTGGACTGCAAATTTCTTCAAGGGCCGTAGAGGCGTGAATCTTGATTTTTTTGTGTTGCAAGTTTCTTCAAGGGCCGTAGAGGCGTGAATCTTGATTTTTTTGTGTTGCAAGTTTCTTCAAGGGCCGTAGAGGCGTGAATCTCGAATGAACTGCAAATTTTTGTGGTTTCGGGCTTGGTCAGGTACTACGCAAACCATATAGTAGGAGTTCCTCAAGTCGCCGAGCTAGGAGATCTCGGGTTCCGGTTGATCATTCTCCTTCTACTTGTCTCTCATTTAGCAACGAGGACAAAGAAAAGGAGAGGGAAGAGAGACGATATGAGATACTCTTGCTTTCAACGAAGTGGCCGACGAATCGACACGTGCTTTGTTGTGCTTGTTGACTTTCCACAGCTTTGATCTTGAACTGGGTTTGAAGGATTTTCTGGTTTCCTCCGGATGGATCATGCGATTCTGCAGACGAGGGCGTCATGCTATAGTGATCTGTTCCAGCTCACTATGTTACATTCCTCTCTGCTTGTTTCTTTTGCCTGGCAGAAGTGGTGCGCATCCTTTTGCTTTTAAATGGTCCTTCAGAGCACTTGAAGATGAGTACTTGAGAGCAAGGCTCGGTAAGCAACCAGGCAAAGGTTCCGGGCAATCAGTTCCAGATCGGACGTTTGATTTCAGGTTCTGACTGATTGCTTTCTTTCTCCATATCTTGCAGGTAAGAGCAAGGGTAAAGGAAAGAAAAGGGAAAAGCATGATATGAAATACCTTTGCTTTCGACCTTGATGATATGAGATACGTTTGCTTTTGAAGCAGTAACGGATGAACCAACACATATATATTGGTTGCGCTTGTCTCCACATGCTTCAATGTACTAGCTTCACCTGTCTGCCTTATCTGTTCTTCAGGCAGATGTGGTATCTTCCTGGAGGTTTGAGTGGAGGTTTCGACATATTGCTTTTCTTTATCCTTGTCTTGCAGATAAGAGTAGGGACAAAGGAAAGGACAGGGAGATTGCATGCTATGAGATAGCTTTGCTTTGAACCCTGATGATATGAGATACCTTTGCTTTCGAAGAAGTCGTTTTCCACAGATTTAATCTTGAACTGGGCTAGGAGGCTTCTTCTGGTAGACTTGCTACAAATGTCTGAATTTACTCCTTTTACCTGGAGTTGGGCTCGATTCAAGGGTGGTGGACACTTGATCTTGAATTGGGCTTGTGATTTCTTCAAGGGCCGTTGAGGCTTGATCTTGATGAATGGAAACGGGACCACGAGCGGCTTCAGGATTTGGGCATCCGGCAAGCAGACACGAGATGGAGGTAATGGTCTGTTTCTTTGTTCGATCTCCCCAATTCATGTTGAAGAGGGTTAGAGGATGAATCAGCACGTGCAGTTGTTGCGCTTACTGATGATCCCCAAGATTGATGCTTCATTGTCGCTCGTCTTATCTGTTCTCCAGGCAGATGAGTACTCGAGAGCAAGGCCAGGTAAGCAATCAGGGAAGGATTTCTCAACAATCCGTTCCAACTGGGAAGGTAAACGCCGGCTGATCACTTTGCTTCTCCTTATCCTGTAGTTAGGGGATGAATCAGCAAGGTTGATGCTTCATTGTCGCTCGCCTTGTCTGTTCCCCAAGCCGATGTGGATGAGTACTCGGGAGCAAAGCTAAGTAAGCAATCAGGGACGGATTTCTAGGCAGTCCGTTCCTGACCAAAAAACTTGGTTCCTAGCGCCGCCCGATTGCTCTCCTTCTCTTTGTCCTGTAGTGAAGAGGGAGGACAAAGAAAAAGGATGGGAGAAAGCATGATATGAGATACTCTTGCTTTCGACCCTGCTGATATGAGATACTTTTGCTCTGGTTTGATTTGTTTGCAGAGGTATTCTCGGGAGGAAGAGAGCCAAGCATTTTGAGAAAGCTTTGTTGGGGTTTTGCTGGGAGTGTTACCCTCGGAAGTGAGGAAGGGTTGAGCATTTTTTGCAGGTCTGCCCGTCTGTGGAGGATGAAGGTCGACATATGTAGAATTTTTATCGACAAGTGGTAATGCTGTTCTTTTACCCTTCTCGGTCACAGCGATGTAGTGAGAGTGGCGGGGTTCACGTGTTTTAACTTTGTCAGAGGCTTTTGACAAAGTGGTCCGTGATTTCCGGAAAGCTGGTGCTGAATCCGACTCTCGAGGTTTGAAAAGCAGTGTGCCTCTTCGATTTCTGAGAAAGGCGTCGTGCTGGCGGTCTGGCTCTCGAGATCAGGAGAGTGGCGACAGATTTGATCCGGAAAATCCGGCTTTTAAAATCTCAGAGAGTGGTGCCTCTTCGATTTTTTGAACAAACGGCCCGACTTTTGATATTCGGGGAGAGGTGCCTCTTCGATTTTTGAACCGGCGCCTCTGTTGCTTCTTCTTTTATGGAGGCGTCGATGGTGCGCCAAAAGCATGTTCAGAGAGTTGGTTGCTTGTAAAGAATTCCCCTCTTTTGTATCTCTGAGAATTTGATTTCATCCGACCTCTCCTTCCTTCATTATTTTCACAAATGGCTTGCCCATCTGATCATCGTCTTGACTTGAATATTAGTGGAGAGGCATCTGCGTCTCCTCAAGACAATATATGGCGTCCATTTCTCTTATCCCCTTCTGGTCCTCTCACCATTGGGGACTCTGTAATGAAGAATGATATGACTGCTGCGGTGGTGGCCAGGAATATGTCCACTCCCAAAGATAACAGATTACTCGCCGGGCGGTCCGATGAGTTGGCCGTTAAGGATTCTCTGGCTTTCAGTGTCCAGTGCGCGGCTTCTGTTTCCAATATGGCCCAGCGCCTATTTGCTCGAACCCGCCAAGTTGAATCATTGGCGGCTGAAGTGATAAGTCTCCAACAAGAGATCAGAGGGCTCAGGCATGAGAATAGACAGTTGCACCGGCTTGCACATAACTATTCTACAAACATGAAGAGAAAACTTGACAAGCTGCAGGACTCCGATGGTCAGTCTTTAAGTGATCATCAGAGGTTTGTGGGTTTGTTTCAAAGGCATTTAAGGCCTTCGTCTTCTGGAGCTTCGCCGAGTGTTGAGGCTCAAAATAATCAACTTCCAGCGCCTCCTGGGGTTCCGCCGAGTAATGAGGCGCCACCTGGCCAATGAAGGCTTGTTTGCACATTCCTTCTTTTTTTTTTTTTTTTTTTTTTTCTTCTCATGTAAAAAAATGTAAATTTTCAGAGATGTCAATAAGATTTATTTTATTTCATTCGATGTCTATATATACACATATATAAGTATACATGCATACATATACACACCAAACACAAACCTTATTCATGCATATTTTATTTTTTTATTTATTCATATATGCATTGCCGATATCCAACACTCAAAAAAAACTGTCATCATCATTTTTTTTTTTTTTTTTTTTTTTTTTGCTGGTTGGTGCCCACGCACCCATCATTTTTTTTTTGCTTTGTTTTTTCTGTAAGTGGCACAGACACCATCATTTTCTTTTGTTTTTTTTTATTTTTTTTTATTTTTTATTTTCTTTTCTTCCAGATGGTGCCAAATGCATCATCATTGTGTTTTTTTTTTTCTTTCTTTTTTTTTTTCTACTTTCCGCCCATCTCTTTTCTTTTGCTTTTTTGGTGCCGTGCATCTCTTTTCCTTTGCTTCCTTTCCTTTGCTTTCCTGTGACGCAACACTGAAGATGGTGGAGCTGTGGCGTCGATCAAACGACTGAGAAGCATTGAGGCTCCACCATTTTTTTTCTTTTATATATGGTGCTCTGCAAGACTGGATTTGTGGGTGAAAACCCAGGAGGAGCTGCATGTGCTGTTGAAGCTACTGGAGCTGACCGGCTAGTCGTTTGACAGCGGTCACTGAGCACAGCCATCAAGCATAACCACTGAGCACAACCATCAAGCACAACCACTGCACTGCCTTCCGTCGCACTGCCTACCGTCGATGATTGGGCCCAACAGCAATGGTGTCAAGCTTGAAGTGGAGGAGTTGCAGCGGAGATGTCAGCAATGGTGGAGCAGAAGAGCTTCACGACCGGCTAGTCGTTTGACGGCGGTCGTTGAAGTTGTTGGCAGCGGAGGATGACGACGGCGGTGCAGGTGATGACTCGGTCTACTTCGAAAGCAAGGAGGAGATGACAGCAGACATCACTGTTGAAGAACTGCAGATGCTGAATCTCAGGTCGCTGTGCTTGAAGATGGAGCTGCAGATGAGATGTCTGCAGTGGTGGAGCAGAAGAACTTCACGACTGGCTAGTCGTTTGACAGCAGTCGTTTGAGGTTGTTGGCAGCGGAGGTGCGGATGCAGTGGGCGGCGCAGAAGAGCTTCACGACCGGCTAGTCGTTTGACGGCGGTCGTTGAGGTTGTTGGCAACGGAGGTACGGGAGAGCTGTGAAGTAGCAGCCATGGCGGAGGAAGGAGAATAGCGGAGTTGGAGGAAAGAGGAGGCAGCGAAGGGTTTGCAGGGAGCTGGTCAAAACATGTGTTTCTGTCCTCCACGTTGGTTTCCGACTCCAAACCTGACTCGTTCCAGCTGGTGAGCGTTCAGCCCCAATCTGAAAACAGCGTCGGGGCGATCAACATTACCCATGCTGCTTCCACCAGCAACTTCAACAGCAGCAGTATAGAGATGGCATGCCCACTTGCCCAGCTTCAGCCACACCAGACTGGCTTCTATAGCTAAGAGAAGAAGATGAAGATTCACGGTGGAGGGTATGGTGCAAGAATGGTTAGTCTCCGTCCTCTCTGCCCTCTGAATAGACGATAAAGACGGCGACTCCGTGTCTTTCGCCAGCTCCGCCATGGCACTGACCTTTAAAGAGGAAAACAAGCAAGGACAGGCAGAGCTCCGGTGTCTGACAGAGACCATGCACAGCCGGTCTTCTCTCCTCAAATCCAATCACCGATGTCGGCGAAACTGTCGATTCAGAACTTTTCCAACTCCTTCGCGTAATCCTCGCTTCCCCGATCGAAAACGGAAGTCGGAGAGACCGTGATTTAGACGCCTTGAGCTCTTTCGAGAACGTTTGCGGGCGCCATCACCGGCTGGACCACCGGCAGGGTCAGCTTCTCGGATCTGAAGACGACGAGGACGGGAGGAGATCTGATTGGGCATGGAGGGAGAGACGATGCCAGCTCTGTCTTTCGATCCTTAGCCACTGTCGGCAAACCAGAGAACAGTGCTTCCGATCGCCGGAGCCGAGGGACTGGAAAATGCAGGCCAAGCATTCGTCGGGAAGATCAGGGATGAAATCGGAGGCCCAGTTGATCTCAAAGCTTTCCTCGTCGGCCTGTAGCATCGGCGATATCGTGGCCGTGGAGGAAGTTCACCCACTGCTCTACCGTGTTGAGATCGGAGGCGAGGGCGGAGAGCATCCCAAGAGTCCAATTCCGATCGAGGCGGCCATGGCGACTTTCTTCATCTTCTTGGTTGGTTCCGGCGCTGGGTCTTACTGCTGGTGTTGGGACTGCTCTTTCTAGAGCCGGAGAGCTCGTCGGAGTGGTTGTTGGGAGATGAATTGGCTCGCAGAGCGTCACAGAAGGCAGGGCCGTGGGCAACATCCGGTCCATCCTCTCCAAGAGATTCTCGACGCCATCCTCGGTCTTTGGGGAAAGAACTCGAAGGAGAAGACCGCCTTCTTCTCATCCATCAATGACTCCTGGATCTTTTTATCACCTTCATCTTTGCTTCGCTTGCTATTTGCAAGTCTCTGGGTAATGTGTGTGGCTGGGCTTGACCCAGGATTGGGCCTGTAGGTTTGGCTTCTTGATGGGTTTGGGCCGGATTGCAGCAACCTTTTTTTTTTTATATTTTATTTAACAACTTGTAAATTTTTTTTTTTTTTGTAATAAAACCTTATTTTTTTATTTTGATGTGACTGAACTCAAAGTTGAATGTTCGAGCTGCCTATGTACCCTTCCAAAAAGAAAAGATCAAGTCATAACGTAGTTCAAATACATATCTTTTTTTTTTTTTTTTGGTGCTGTTTGCAGTTTCAGCTCGTGCAGGCAAGGAGTGTTTTGGTGCCGTGTGCAGTTTCAGCTCGTGCAGACCAGGAGCGTTGGTGTCGCCTTTTAGGCTCGTGCGAACGAGGAGCATTTTGGTGGTCATGTGCAGTTTAGGCTCGTGCAAGCAAGGAGCATTGGTGTCGCCTTTTAGGCTCGTGCGAACGAGGAGCATTTTGGTGCCGTGTGCAGTTTCAACTCGTGCAGGCAAGGAGTGTTTTGGTGCCGTGTGCAGTTTCAGCTCGTGCAGACCAGGAGCGTTGGTGTCGCCTTTTAGGCTCGTGCGAACGAGGAGCATTTTGGTGGTCATGTGCAGTTTAGGCTCGTGCAAGCAAGGAGCATTGGTGTCGCCTTTTAGGCTCGTGCGAACGAGGAGCATTTTGGTGCCGTGTGCAGTTTCAACTCATGCAGGCAAGGAGCAATTTGGTGCCGTGTGCAGTTTCAACTCGTGCAGGCAAGGAGTGTTTGTGTGTCGCCTTTTATGCTCGTGCAGACCAGGAGCGTTGGTTGTCGCCTTTTAGGCTCGTGCGAACGAGGAGCATTTTTTTGGTGCCATGTGCAGTTTCAACTCGTGCAGGCAAGGAGTGTGGTGTCGTTTGCAGTTTCAGCTCGTGCAGACCAGGAGCGTTTTGTTGATTTGTCAAGCGGTGTAGGGAAGGTGATCCTCGCAATCTTCATAGCAAGGAGCCTTGACCGAGTGTTTGAAGAAGTCTTCGGGGAAGAAATCACGCATTGTGATGGCAACAGACGATCTTCGTGTAGCAATTTCATCATCCTCAACACTTTCATGTAGCTTTGGAGGTTGACGAGAGCTGCTTTGCCCCCTTTCCGATTGGTGAACTTGCGGTGGAGATGTATGTTTCTTGTGCAGTTTCTTCGGAGTGACATGAGTCCATCCTTCAACTTCACTTAACTTGACTGACATGGTTTTCGAGCATGCCCCCAGCAGTTGAGGTGAAGATTTTGAGCCGACAGAGCCAAAAGTGACGGTGGTATAATTTGACTTCACCACTTCGTCAAGATCTAGCTCGATGATTCCTTTCTGAGCCAGCTTCACGATGAGATCTTTCAGCACGAAGCATTTTTCCGTCGGATGACTGATGAAGCGGTGGAATTTACAGTATCTTGGACTGTCAGTACGATTCATCTCTTCCGGCCGTCTACACTCAGGTAGGTCGATCACCTTTTTGTCAAGCAAGTCTTTCAACATGGCAACCACATCAGAGTCGGGGAATGGATAAGTTTTCTCCTCAAGCTCCTTCCAAGTGCGTCTACACATCTCTTGATTACGAAAAGCTTCGGTTTGACTCGCCTTGCCTCGTGTAGAGATTTTGACGGGAGCAGAAGAGGTTTTGATAGGGGTAGTGTTGATGGTAAGAGCTTCTTTGGCGGGCTCTTTCCCAGTCTTGTCTACCTTTGGGGTGAACACCTTGAAATCAGTGATCGGCTCCTTCTTCCCATGGTGGGCGATGCTTAGCTCCATGTCGTGGGCACGGGTGGCCAGCTCTTCGAAGGAACGTGGTTTGATGCCTTGAAGGATGTAGTGTAAACTCCAATGCATGCCCTGGATGCACATCTCGATTGCTGAAATCTCCGAGAGCCTGTCTTTGCAGTCGAGGCTAAGGTTGCGCCATCGGTTGATGTAGTCCATCACCGACTCGTCCCTCCATTGCTTTGTGTTCGTCAGCTCCAGCATGCTCACGGTGCGGCGGGTGCTGTAGAAGCGGTTGAGGAATTCCTTCTCCAATTGCTCCCAGCTGTTGATGGATTCAGGCTCCAGGTCTGTGTACCACTCGAATGCATTCCCTTTCAGTGAGCGCACAAACTGCTTGGCGAGGTAGTCACCTTCCGTTCCTGCGTTGTTGCAAGTTTCCACGAAATGGGCGACGTGTTGCTTCGGGTTGCCTTTGCCATCGAACTGCATGAACTTTGGCGGTTGGTAGCCCCTTGGCATCCTCAAGGCGTCGATCGTCTTGGAGTAAGGCTTTGAGTACAACATGGAGGTATAGGAGCTCCCTTCGTACTGCGCCTTGATGGTGTTGGCGATCATCTCTTGCAGTTGCTGGATAGAAAGAGATCCCAAAAGTGCCGCCGGTTGGTCTGGCTCCTGCTTCTCTTCAGGCTTCTCTACCGGAGGCTCTTCTTCTTCTTCGTCGGCCTCTTTCTTTATGCCAGAGCCGTCTCCTTCCTCGTGTTTTGCTCCCAATCTGTTGGTGAGTGCGGTGATCTGCAAGTCTTTCTCTTCCACGGTACGTGTGAGCTTTGCAATCGTTTCGTTCATCTGGGCCAACTGCTCTTCAACTGAAATCACGCCGATGGTCATGACTTGTGCAACCAACATACGTGGCTTTCCTTCAGCAGCATGCTTAGGTGCCCCTAGCGAGGTTAGGTTGATGACAGGCTCACGTTTGTGATGTTCACCTTGCTCCCTTGACGGCACAAACTTTGTAGCGGCACGTTGAGGAGTGATTGTGGCGCCAATGGATGCTCCGTTCGTGGCGGAAGTGCTCAGGCTCCTTCCTTTGGTGGTTGTGAGAACAGTGACTTGCAAGTTTTGCTCCTCTGCGGTTTTTGTGAGCCTTGCAACTGTTTCCCTCATTTGAGCCAGCTTTTGTTCAATGGAGGAAGCTTCGATGGTTGTAAGAATGGCTTGGCCTTCCTTTGATGCCATTGCTTTTGGAGTGTGATTTGATTTTCTTGAACGGAGAAAGAGATGAGAGGTAGAGATTGTCCCACTGGGCGTGCCAAATTTGTAAACACGAATTTTTCCTGAAACGAAACGCGACAAGAACCAACGTGTACAAAGTGATATTTGTATTTTTTGATTTTGTTTTTGGGTTACAATCTCTTTTAACTTGATCCTCTGATTCGATCTCCGTAAGATGTTGATTTGTGGATGTGTGATTGATCCAAAGGGCCGTCGAGGCTTGATCTTGGATGAACAGTTCTTCAAGGGCCTTTAGAGGGCTTGATCTTGATGAACGGGGATATGTGGATTTGTTGATGAGCTGTTGATCCAAAGGGCCGTCGGGGCTTGATCTTTAGGATGAACAATTCTTCAAGGGCCTTTGGAGGGCTTGATCTTGATGAACGGGGATATGTGGATTTGTTGATGGGCTGCTGATCCAAAGGGTCGTCGGGGCTTGATCTTTGGGATGAACAGTGGATGATTTCCTCAAGGGCCGTCGGGGCTTGATCTTCGAGGATGGATGAACGATGCTTCGAAGGGCTTTTGAGGCTTGATCTTCGAGGTGGATGAACGGATCTTCAAGGGCTTTTGAGGCTTGATCTTGAAAGTGGATGAACGGATCTTCGAAGGGCTTTTGGGCTTGATCTTCGAGGATGGATGAACGATGCTTCGAAGGGCTTTTGAGGCTTGATCTTGAAAGTGGATGAACGGATCTTCGAAGGGCTTTTGGGCTTGATCTTCGAGGATGGATGAACGATGCTTCGAAGGGCTTTTGAGGCTTGATCTTCGAGGTGGATGAACGGATCTTCAAGGGCTTTTGAGGCTTGATCTTGAAAGTGGATGAACGGATCTTCGAAGGGCTTTTGGGCTTGATCTTCGAGGATGGATGAACGATGCTTCGAAGGGCTTTTGAGGCTTGATCTTCGAGGTGGATGAACGGATCTTCAAGGGCTTTTGAGGCTTGATCTTGAAGGTGGATGAACGGATCTTCGAAGGGCTTTTGGGCTTGATCTTCGAGGATGGATGAACGGATCTTCAAGGAGCCTTGGGGCTTGATCTTTGATGAAGAACGGACAGAACTTCGAGGAGCCTTGGGGCTTGATCTTTGATGAAGAACGGACAGAACTTCGAGGAGCCTTGGGGCTTGATCTTTGATGTGGATGAACGGATCTTCAAGGGCTTTTGAGGCTTGATCTTGAAGGTGGATGAACGGATCTTCGAAGGGCTTTTGGGCTTGATCTTCGAGGATGGATGAACGGATCTTCAAGGAGCCTTGGGGCTTGATCTTTGATGAAGAACGGACAGAACTTCGAGGAGCCTTGGGGCTTGATCTTTGATGAAGAACGGACAGAACTTCGTTGATTCTTCGGGATTTGCTTGAGAGCGTTTGGAGTTTCAGAGCTTCAACGCTTTTGTGTAATGTGAATTGGTGAATTGAAATGAATGAAATGGCTTCCTATTTATAGAATTCCAAAACTTGATTTTTGGGTTTTAATAATCAGATGAAATAAGTCACTTCTGCCAGGAGTTGACACGTGTCCTGTTTAGTGACTTTTCTGAGTTATTTTGATTTTTCGTTGATTCACATGCTATGTATAAAATTTATGTGATACATGAGCGTTGAAATTTTAATTTTTGGTCAACATTTATTTCACGAAATTTCGATGTCTACAGAAACTTTTAAATGTTTGTTAAATTAAAACTTTTAAAAGTTTGGACCTTTTTTTTTGATATGTTGGAATAGACATAAATTGACCAAACCAAACTATAGTTTTAATCATGGTATTGACCAAAACCAAATCAAACTGAACTATTAAATGCTAATGGGTTTGATTACATCTTCGGTGACAAAAAGTTCAGAGGTCAAATTAGAAGATTCGCCAATGGAATTGGGGTGAAAATTGAAATGTGAAAAAAATGGTATCTCACTTAGGGGTGGGTTCGGTACGGTTACCGTACCAAAACCCTCGTATCAATTACCGTACCAAACTTTCGGCTTGGTAAAATTTATTACCATTACCGTACCAAACTTTCGGTATACCAAAGTTCGGTATTGCCAAAAGTTCGGTTGGCATGGTATGGCAATGGTAATTGCCATTTTGTTTTGGAACAAAAATTGTTTTTGTTTTTTTTACCCAATTCAAGGGCAAAACTTTTTTTTTGTACCTTTATCTCATACATTGTAGCTTAAATTCATCTATTATTCATCATTCACAATTCTTCTCAAAACAAAAAATTATTCATCGTTCACAATTCTCACACACAATAATTCAAATAATGCATCAAGATTCATGATGAAAATTAAGCTTGCAATCCAAATAGAAGTTACGAACCAAAACAAATAGAAGTTAACAATCCAAATAGAAATTAAAGTTTCAAACCAAATGAAAATTGGAACTAAACTTCAAAAGTAGAATTCATTGATCAATTATTCAAGCTTGAGATGTCAAAGCTTTTGAAGGAAGCATTGAACTTGTAAAATATTGAGCTTGTGTCAAGCCTACATTACAGACAAATAAAACATATTAATTAGTAGCAAAAAGAATTAAAGTTGAAAACCATTTAATAACAAATTTACTAAAAAAATTAAAGCATATCTTTCTTGTTTCCTTTTTTCCATTTCCTTTTAAAATTGAAGCACATCTTCCGTTGGTTCCTTATAGAAGTTTACTTCATCTGCCCTAAGCCAACACTAGTGCCTCAACTATTTTAGGAATCAAGGATTCCCTAAAAAGGTCAACAACCCTCATTCCTAGGCTAAATGCATTTTCACTAGCAACGATAGAAGTGGGGGTTACAAAGATATCTTGGCTATTTGTGAAAGAATTATGAGCTCTTTTGTATTTGATTTCCACCATTTCAAGAGATCAAAGTCACCAACAACAATGGTAATATAAGTAGGGTTTTATTTTCAAATTATTGGAATATTATAAATATGTGTTATATAATTATCTTTTATATAATTTATAAATTATATATTTTATTTTATTTTTGATACGGTACGATAATACCGTGGTAATGATATCCATTACCAATACCGTACCATGAAATTTCGGTACGGTACATTACCGATTGGTGCTAAAAATTTGGCACAAAATCGGTATGGCACGGTTGTCACAGCAATTTGGCAAAAAAATCCACCCTCACTCCATTGCTCACTCCCTGCTTTTTGGTCCTAAAGAAAAGAACTTGCTTTCTGCTCACCTCAATCACTCCACCACCACCTGCGTCGCGCACGGCCACCGTACCTCCTCAACCAGACCATACTGACCCCACAGGCACCACGACGGTGAAGAGTCTTCGTGTGAGATCCCACATCGCCCAGGGGAGTGATCCTTATATGTATATTCCCATCCCTACCTAGCACGAGGCCTTTTGGGAGCTCACTGGCTTCGGGTTCCATGGGAACTCCGAAGTTAAGCGAGTAGCGCGCGAGAGCACTCCCATGATGGGTGACCCACTAGGAAGTTCTCTTGTGAGTTCCCAGAAACAAAACCGTGAGGGCGTAGTCGGGGCTCAAAGCGGACAATATCGTGCTACGGTGGTGGAGCGGGCCCAGGATGTGGTGGACCCCGGGTCGGGATGTGACAATTTGGTATCAGAGCCTAACCCTGGCCGTGGTGTGCCGACGAGGACGTCGGGCCCCTAAGGGGGGTGGATTGTGAGATCCCACATCGCCCAGGGGAGTGATCCTTAAATGTATATTCCCATCCCTACCTAGCGCGAGGCCTTTTGGGAGCTCACTGGCTTCGGGTTCCATGGGAACTCCGAAGTTAAGCGAGTAGCGCACGAGAGCACTCTCATGATGGGTGACCCGCTGGGAAGCTCTCGTGTGAGTTCCCAGAAACAAAACCGTGAGGGCGTAGTCGGGGCCCAAAGCGGACAATATCGTGCTACGGTGGTGGAACGGGCCCGGGATGTGGTGGACCCCGGGCCGGGATGTGACACTTCGTCCCAGTCCAAATACCAGAGTTTCAATGTTGTTTACTTACTCTACTGCTTGAGTTTTCTCAATCTTGTTCGTCTTCCTTGATCATTCTACTCCCGCTTCCACGATGGCGAAGAAGTATGTGACAACAGAGAATGCGCCCCTCTCTCAGTTCGGTGTACTGGTAGCGCAGCTGGAGTCCATAGTCGCCTCAGCATCCCATAAGCCTCCGGAGCCACTTCTATGCTTCGATCTCCTCTCCGATCTCATCTCCGCCATTAACGAAGAGCCCAAGGTCCCTCTCACTCCATTCTCTTTCCACTTTTACTCAGTTTTTAGTACATTCTATTGTGCACACGAATTACGATTTGATTTGGTATATATGTAGAGCTTCCTTCGGAATTAGACGATATTTTCCTTCCTTGTTTGCCCATAGTACTGGCGACTGAGGAGTCCGCATCTTAATTTGATTGATTAGATCCTGAATTCTTGTAAATAGTTCAAATTGTAGGGGCTGAGTTATACATATCAGCACTTGGATTGATTAGATCTTTAGTACATTATAGTATTTGTTATGAGTAATGGATAAATTTCTGAATGTGTAAACTGTTAACGGTCGGCATGGAAATGATGACTTGCAGGAATCCATTTTGTTGTGGCAAAGGAGATGCGAGGACGCATTATATTCCTTGCTTATTCTTGGTGCTCGGCGACCTGTCCGCCATCTGGCTTCAGTTGCTATGGTGAGGGTTATATCTAAGGGAGATGGCATTTCCATATATTCTCGAGCGAGCAGTCTCCAAGGCTTTCTCTCTGATGGGAGGAGGAATGAACCGCAAAAACTTGCTGGTTAGTCGAAATGACCGGCTGTTTCCACTTTTATGTGTATTTTGTGTAAACTGGTAATGTACCTCTTTGCTACGTAGGTTATCTGGTCTCACTCATAACCTGCTTCTATTTGTTTATATTTATGGTTTAACTCAGGCATTTTCCTGATTTAGTGCACTTAACGTTTTCCTTTTTTGTGTTTTGTGCATGTGTTGTTTTAACATTAATAATTATCATTTTGAAAACTATGATGTAGGCGCTGCACAATGCTTAGGAGAATTATATAGACATTTTGGGAGGCGAATCACATCGGGTTTACTTGAAACGACTATCATTGCCATGAAACTTTTCAAGTTTAATGAGGTAGTTTCATTGTATCTGCAATTTTGCTCTAATATTTTTTAGCTTTTTTCCTTGTATTCAGTAAACTTTCATTATGAATTAAGTGGAAGGGATGAAGTGTCTTTGTCATTTTCTGCACCAACTGAACAATGCTGCTTTTGGGAACTCTATGTTCACACTAATATTTTTTCTGCTTCAACTAGTATAGGACCCTATGGTCATTCCTAAATAGTTGGAAGTACTGGCCAAGACTCAAAATACTTTAAATAAGTATTCTCCCCCAAGTATCTCGTAGGCTTACCATATGATTGAATATTGAATATATCTTATGTTTTCTTTTTGGGTTCTTGTTTTTTCTTGTTTGTTGCACCTCTAAGTTGAACTGCATGTAACTCAGGAATTTGTGAGACAAGAGGCTTTATATATGCTTCAAAATGCTTTGGAAGGCTCTGGTGGAAATGCAGCGGCTTCAGCATATACAGAGGCATTTCGTCTCATCATGCGGTTTGCTGTTGGTGATAAATCATTTCTTGTTAGAATTGCTGCTGCCAGATGTCTGAAGGCATTTGCCATTATCGGAGGACCGGGTCTAGGGGTGGGAGAACTAGACAGTTCAGCTTCTTGTTGTGTCAAGGTAGATGCTTTTCATTGCCAAGTTTTCCTTGTTGAGTGTTTCAAATTTCAGTCTTAAAGATGCCAATGTTATAGTTCTTTACTTACCCATTTGGCCGGTGCTTATAGTAGACCCTTGAAGATCCTGTTTCATCTGTCCGTGATGCATTTGCTGAAGCATTGGGTTCGTTGCTTGCTCTTGGAATGAATCCTCATGCACAGGTTTGCATATGTTTCTGTGATATTTTTCCTTATCTCTTTGAAGTTTCATCTACCTAGGTCAACAATCTAACCGTGATGTGTTATATTGCTCCTAGGTTCAACCAAGGGGGAAAGGACCTTTTCCTCCAGCAAAGAAACTGGAAGGTGGTTTGCATAGGCATTTAGCTTTGCCTTTCACAAAAGGTATTTTTTCTAGTTTTCCTGCCAGTGTGGGTGCCCACTGCCCCTACATTAAGACTTTTCCTGCTACTGAACTTGAAAGATGTTCATAATTCATGGGATTAGTGAAACTACAATTTTTCCAATGTGTAGTTGGAGCTCGGTCAAAGGACGTGCGAGTTGGCATAACCTTGTCTTGGGTATTCTTTTTACAGGTAGATGCTGATATTGACTTCCTCTCCTTTTTCTTTCCCCTCTTCTTTTGTTGTTCTGGTGAATCTTGAGTAGAATTCCATGGAACAAAACCATCTTGAATAAGGATAATTTATTTGACAAGAAAGTGTTATCATTTAACAATATTTCTGCTGTTATCTTGGTTTCACTGCATTTAACGTCTGTTTTGTCTGGTGTTTTCCCCCTAAACCAGTCTGCCCTCTGACAGCCCTAGGTTGGAGTGAAGTATGCAGTTATTTTACATTTTGCCTGGGTAGTAGTGCGTGCTTATCTATTATTGGATTGTATATTGCAGGCTATTCGTCTAAAATACATGCATCCAGATAGTGAGCTACAAAACTATGCAATTCAGGTTATGGAAATGCTTTGTTCCGATAATTCTGTTGATGCCTATGCACTGGTATTCTTCTACAAATTCATGGCCTTCAACTCTTTAACATTATGTAGATTCTCTTTTAAGCTGTCTTTGTAAAAAAAAATGATAAAATTGTTTCTCAAAAAGAAAAAAAAAAAAAAAAAAAAAAACCAAAGCTTAGAGGCTACATTCTTTGCATGAGTTCGATAACTTCAATTACAGGTTGCTTTATGCCGCCAGCTTGAACAATGTGATATATTTTCTTTAGCATTTTTGAGAAATAATTACCAGTGCATGTCTAGAAGTTCTGGAACTTGAAGGATGAAAGTATACTCAGGTTCCAAGGCTGTGATGCTATTTTTTTCTCTTTAGCTGCTGAATAAGAATGAACTTATCAGTATATGAAGCATTACAAGTTTGATGCATCATGCATTGAAAAATAAGACGGTTACTCCGTTATGTACATGACCAAGCTTGTTATTACCTAAATCTGATGGATCCATAATATGAGTTACTGTAACAACTTCATTGATTGCTAATGTTGTCATGAATCTTCTTATTCTTTAATTTAAAGAACTGACCATTATCCTTCATTTGCTTTACTCAAGGCTTGTGTTCTTTATATCCTTCGTGTTGGTGTTACTGATCAAATGACAGAGCCTACGCAAAGGAGTTTTTTGGGTTTTCTTGGGAATCAGGTTATCTAAAATTAATTCCATTTTTGTTGTCATGGAGGTGTTCTTTCAATTAAATCTTCTGATGGCTACCCGTTGTTCTATGCTATCTGTTGGTAATTGAATGTTTTTATGAAACTTGCAGCTTATGTCTCTAGATGCCAGTCCTTCTATGAAAATTGCTGCCCTACGTACTGCATCATATACCCTGAAAACGCTGGGAGAGGTAAGTGTCTCTTCAATGATATATATAATCAATGATGACTTTTAATTTTTGTACGGTCATACCGTTATTCACATATTGATCATCTGAGGAATTATTCCATTAAAATATTAATGTGCTATGTTCACATTATCAGTTATATCTTCAACATTTTTCTTGCTGATTAACATCATAGAATGGAAGAACACCATGATGTTAGTTATTTCTCTTGTAGTTAACTAGGTACATTGTGCTTGCTCCATCTATTTGCAGGTTCCTGTTGAATTCAAGGAAGTTCTTGACAACACTGTTGTTGCAGCAGTATCTCATCCTTCACAACTTGTAAGCTCATGATTTCTTTCTCACTTGAAGGCAAACGTCTTTGGTAGATTAAAAATTATTATGCTCCTTTCATTTCTCTTAGTTGAATTTTGATTGATAATCTTTTGTCAGGTTCGAATTGAGGCTGCTTTGACATTACGTGCACTGGCTGAAGTTGATCCCACCTGTGTTGGTGGGTTAATTTCTTATGGAGTGACCATGCTGAATGCTTCGAGAGAAAATTTGGCATTTGAGAAGGTGCGATGCGATGTTGACTGTTATGCCTTTTCGACTTCATTTTATTGATTTCTGGTCAATTTATTTGTCTTATGATAATATATGTAGCTTATGCATTCATTTGCAAGTTTTGAAAGCTTTTGTTGGTGGTAGTAGTAGCTGTTGTTGCTTGTTTGTTTTGTTTTGTTCTGTTTTTGTTTGTTCTTTTACCAGCATGCCTATTTCAGTCATAGTGCCTTATCAAACTATTCCTGTTTATCTTGATGGTAATTGCCCGGATTTTCTCGCTTCCTGTTTTCTGCTTTCCGGTAGTGGCTTCATATTCTAGCTGCTATATGTTCTTTTTGCCTTTGCCACAGTTTTTCATGCTGTCATCAAGTGCAGTTGGCTTTATTGGCATAGTCCAATGGGGATGGGTTAATAGAGTCCAGAATTGCGGGTTGCCACATAAACTGATACCAGCAAATATTTAGGAAATAGATCCAGCAAGGAAAAGGAAGAGGCAAATATGGTCTCAAATCCTCAATTATTTGCAAGTGCCGATCATATTGCTTAATTTTTGACCTTTGACATATTTTATGATTACCATTTGAAGACAAGTGTCTGGTAACCTGAGCTGGTGGTATCTCTTTCGGTTGATGCTTCTACATATAGTCTCCCACGTAAATTACTTCTTTTTGCCATGTTTTATTGGTCCTTCTCATGAAGCATCCAACTTTTTGCAATTTCTTTTTTGAAATATCAATGTTTTTAGAGCACGGATTGAGGTTAGCAAACCACTTTTAGGAATCTTGGGCCAGTGGAATGATGACAAACTTTTCGTTGTCATTTTCTGTTTGTTGATTGTAAGCATTCTTTGGAATGTTTCCTATTAACTATGGCATCTGTTAAGTAAATTGCTTTTATTTATGTTTCTCAGGGGAGCACTTTGCAATTAGAGCTTGATTCTCTGCATGGACAAGCTACTGTCTTGGCAGCTCTGGTGTCCATTTCCCCAAAATTACCTCTCGGTTTTCCTGCCAGGTAATGGTGTCATCTTATTTTGTGTGTCCACAAGGAACAAATAAGAATTAGATATCTATAGGAGATACCAGTCATTGGTGGTGTGGTTTAGCTGTAATAGAAGAAAAAGTAGTAGATACGTTGGTTATTTATCACTTTTTTTCTTAGCATCACTTGTTAGAGCCAAGGTCTAAAATATCGGTAGTCCAAAAACACAGAAATTTCGATGGAAATATCGGGATATTATCGATATCGATAAAAATTGAATAAAAACCACGGAAATTGTAAGAAAAACTTGGGAATTTTTATTGAAACTTTGCAGGATGTTTATTTAGTCAATTATATATTAGTTTATCACAAAAAATTGGAAGGAAATGCATTGCATGATGGATTTAACTGATTTAAGTTGATTATATAGCGAGTTGGCAAACATTGTGAGTGTAGAAAATATGTAGTAATTAATGAAAGAAGTTTAAACACACCATAATCATTTATATATAATGAATTAGTACAATATTTTACACTTTATACATTGCATGGTAAGATACATGAGTGACTTAGTACCACATAGAGTTCCTATGAGGTTCAAAAATTTCACTATCTTCATCATTTCTATGGGTAGAGTAAGTGTATTGTGAAGAGTAGTCATCAAATGATAAATCCCCAAAATAGTTTTGCATGTAATTGTTAACATGCCACCCATATGGACCCTAGATTGGTTGACGTTGTCCATAAGTAAAATCATTTCAAGATTGAGTCTCGGATTCTTTCCATGAGTCGCTCGATTCCATCCCGACAGGAATGGGATATGAAGGGTAGGGAAATGGTTGGTTATGAGTATAACCATAGTTACTACTTCCCACTCCAACAGAGTCCGAAGTTATGGATAACGAGTCATGTTCTTGACTTGACAAAGTCCCCTTGCCTCTTTCTCTACGAGTATAGTCCTTCCCTATGGCACCAATTCCTGGTCCTGCCCGCCTACTGCCATGATCCTCATCCTGTGTTGCATGCGTGAAGTTTGCCTCACTAGTGAAGGGGCTCATAAATCCGGGAGGTGGTCCAACATAGTTTCCATATCCACCACTACCTCCAGCTTCACTATATCCTTCATCATTCCCACCTCCGGTGGTAGGTGAGTCTCTTGATCTTGTACTAGAGCTATCATTAGTATCAGCAGGATCTTGTGGTTGTGTAGGATTGGAAGAAGGTGGAATTCCAGTGTTTCTTGGTCTTGGGCGCAAAAGTTCTTCCAAAGAGTCAGCGCTGCTAGATCCCACCTCCTCCTCTAATACTCTTTCTACATTTATCCCTTCATTACGTACTTCTTCAGCAACTCTTAGAGCTGGGTTGCCTTCATCATCATCTAAATGAAGAGGTCTAATCCATTGATAAAGTTGGTTACCCTCTGTATCATCATCTTCAGCAACAATATCAAACACATCTAGTGGGTCACCACAGTCGACATGATCTATTTCTGCTTCCTTATCTCGAATTTGAAGCTTCATGTTGTAGTAACAATAAACTAATTTTTCCAACCTACTATGAGCCAACCTATTTCTTTGCTTTGTGTGTATGAGTGCAAATGTACTCCAATTTCTTTCACAAGCAGATGAGGAAGCTGTTTGTGATAATACTTTGATTGCTAACTTTCTCACAGTTGGTGCATCAGTCCTATACATAATCCACCATTAAGCTATAATGAAAAACAATGTTGATAAGCCTAATAACTCCAACAAATTCTATTATAAACTGATAGTGAAATATGTTTACACTCACTAGGAGACATTTTTGTTCGAGCAGCACCTGATGTTGGTTCTCCAAAAGTTCTTCTTGCATCTTTAAACCATGTTAGCTGAATTCAATAAATCGTGTTAGTTTAATCCAACAATGTAATTATTATAATTTAAGTAATTGTGTACCTCATTTCCAAATTGGCCAACTGCTGGTGATGCAGGGTCTAATTTAGAGTATACATTATGTACAGCACGTATAAGGGTACCATCATCTCCAACACCGGGTCTGTATTGGTATCGAGGATTCAAATAATATGCTATTCAAAGAAACACATACGCTAATAAGAGAAATAATACTTATGCAACTAAAGAAATGAATTGCAAATTATGACATAATTTATACCTGCTGCATGCAAATCGTGGTATAATGTTTTATACCATCGGTCATCAATTATCTTTATGACCCACCTTGCACCATGTTTTCTTTCCAAGTCCTCCTTCACTACACGCATCAACTCATATATTGCCCCCCATAGTAGGATACACTTCTGTGTCAACGATCCGTAAAACTTTGTAAAGAGGTTCAAACACTTGGCACACATGTTCTGATTGAGTCCAAAAAGCATGATCAAGCACTATACTTTCCACCATAAGACCTGCATTTGAGCGGCTAAAATTGTGGTTGGCCCAATCGTCACTAGTGAATAGTTGCTTCAACCCTGCTTTCTTCTTAAGTAGGCTGTCTAATGCAATACAGTTGGTGGCGAATCGAGTGGTAGCTGGACGAATAATTTCTCCTTTGCAAAATTCACGCATCTTTGCCAACAACCAACCGTGATTGTAAATATAATTTGTGATCGTTCTAGCTCTTTTTACGACATTAGCAATATTCTCTCTCTTCACCATTGCCTCAAACATGAGATCAATACAATGTGCTGCACATGATGTCCAAAACACATTATGATGCTTCATTAACTTTTTTCCAGCTTTGACAAATGCAGAACCGTTGTCGGTCACGACTCGGACAACATTATGCTCGCCCACCTCCATGATTACATCCCTCAATAATTTGTAAATATACTTGTAGTTCTTTATATGGTCTGAAGCATCAACGGACTTCAAAAAAATTGTCTTTCCCTTGGAGTATACCATGAAGTTTATGATAGACAATCTGGTCGGGCCAGTCCATCCGTCACACATGATTGTGCAACCATTAGTTTCCCACTTTGACCTCAACTTGTTAACATACTCGCCAATGTCTTTATACTCCATTTCCAAATATTTGTTTCTTACCTCATAGGGAGTGGGAGGTTGTACTCCAACACCGGCCTGTTGACATCCCAATACCATATGTTTGAAATGATGTGATGATGCCTTCTCAGCAGGGACATTTTCATAGATAAAGAACTTGCTAATTAGACGCCCCATTCCCTCATTCACATTACCTCCAGTGAAATAACTCCAAACACTCTTTTGACGTGCTTTGGATGACTTATATAAACTTGGGGCTATTGGTGGTGTTGGTTGTGATTCTCTAACACTTGCTCCCCGTTTCATTTGTGCACCACCACTTGTCCGGGAACCTTGTGCTCTATTAGGAATTATGAAGGTGTTCTCTTTTCCATGCTGACTGTTTGGAGGCACGTAATGCTTGTTTGAAATTGCGTCGTTCTTTAGGTCCCATGTCATCATCACATTCGTCCTCATTGTCATCATCATCACTGTCAACCGCTTGGCCAATGACTTCTCCTCGTAGACCAGCTCGAATATTTTCCATTCCATGTGTTTTCTTTTCCTTCTGGTGTTTTTTATTTTTTAATAATGTGGTGATGAATGCCTTCACTTAAGGGGGGACATTATCGCATCGTTGGACATTATTTCCTGGATCTAATCCACTAAGATGGTACTTAAGTCGTGTCACTCCGCCACTCTTCATTACTCGACCACAATATTTGCAAATTGTGCCATGTTTGTTTCCGTCTATTGGGTCTCCATGTTCCCAAGCTGGATCACATTTATTAACTCCACTAGACATCTTAAACGTACCTATATTTATTTTTCATGGAAATTAGGCAATTATTTTTTGGCCAAAAAATATAGTAGTGACGGTTATATAAGAACCTAAATAATAAAGTTATTATACAGAAGAATTAAATAGGAAGTAAAGAAAATGATTGTAAGAATTTAAGTAATTATAAAAATAATATGGAATAATAAAATCTAATATTAATGAATAATAATCCAATTTGATAATAAAATAATAAATAACATTAAACATATTAAAATTATCCTAGGGAATAATTATAAAACATTACTTAATTACTTCGAAAAATTAACATGCAAGTATTATTTGGTTCTTAGATCACATGCACGGGTCCACACAAATTTTTTTGTTGTTGTATAAATTACAATAATATAAATATAAGTTTGTAAACTTACCTTAAATATGGAACCCTTTGTGTGAAGGCCAAATAGAATCTGCGTGGACCAACAATAAAATAATAATTACACAAATGTAACTAATCTGGAACTTTCGATGTTGTACGTAGCAACAAAACCTCGACGATCCTTTGTAGCTTGCTGTCTGTGAATAAATGAGAGGGAAAAAAGGTATTTAACATTTAATTTGAAGTGGCGCGAGCTGCAGATCCATTTATTCAGTTTGAAGCTCTGAAAGGGCTCTGGAAAGGCTTTGAAAGGGCTAAGGGAAGAAGAAGAAACGAAAAGGTGTAATAGAGGTTTTTCAATTTTCGAAGGGTCAAAAAAGGTGTGATGATCTGATACTCCCACCTCTGGGAATGTGAAAGAGTTGGAAGTGGCACACGGTTTTGAGTATGAAACCACCACTACTTTTTGTCTTGTCAAAAGTTGTCAATTATTTGGATGTTTTGTTTTTTTCTCTCGGATAACACACACACAGAGACCTTTCTCCCTCATTCCTCTCCTTGTTTCTTCTTCGGTTCTCCCCCCCATCTCTTCTCTGCAACTCTCCTTCCCAGAGCACACAGACACAGACACAGACACACCCCACTTCCCCGTGTTTCCCCCTTCCCCAATCCCTCGAACCTTCTCCCTCATTCCTTTCCTTATTTCTTCTCCCCCCATCTCTGCAACTCTCCTTCCCGGAGCACAGACACACCACACCAACACCCCACCGTGACCTCCACCACAGTGGCGCACACTCTGGCGAGCACCATCACCACCTGTGGATCGTTCCTCCCTTTCTCACCTCCCGGCGAGCACCATCAGGCAAGGGGAGGCCTTGTTTAGGCCGTATGAGGCGGAGGATCCATCAAACCCGAGCGGGTTTTGTTGATGTGTCTGAGCGTGGATTGCAGAGAGGCGCAGATCTTGGCAGCTGCGACGACGGAGCCTCGACGATATTATCGATAATATCGGTAATATCGCGATATATTGACGATACTTAAGTGGATAAGTGTGAAAATATCGCCATCTAAAAAAAACAATATTATCGGCGTCGATAATATCGATATTTTAGACCTTGGTGTTATCCGAGAGAAAAAAACAAAACATCTAAATAATTTTGACAAGACAAAAAGTAGTGGTGGTTTCATACTCAAAACCGTGTGCCACTTCCAACTCTTTTACATTCCCAGAGGTGGAGTATCAGATCATTACACCTTTTTTGACCCTTCGAAAATTGAAAAACCTATATTACACATTTTCGTTTATTCTTCTTTCCTTAGCCCTTTCAGAGCCCTTTCAAGTGAAGGCATTCATCACCATATTATTAAAAAATAAAAAACACCAGAAGGAAAAGAAAACACATGGAATGGAAAATATTCGAGCTGGGTTACGAGGAGAAGTCATTGGCCAAGCGGTTGACAGTGATGATGATGACGATGAGGACGAATGTGATGATGACATGGGACCTGAAGAACGACGCAATTTCAAACAAGCATTACTTGCCTCCAAACAGTCAGCATGGAAAAGAGAACACCTTCATAAAATTCCTAATAGAGCACAAGGTTCCGGGACAAGTGGTGGTGCACAAATGAAACGGGGAGCAAGTGTTAGAGAATCACAACCAACACCACCAATAGCCCCAAGTTTATATAAGTCATCCAAAGCACGTCAAAAGAGTGTTTGGAGTTATTTCACTAGAGGTAATGTGAAGGGGGGAATGGGGCGTCTAATTAGCAAGTTCTTTATCTATGAAAATGTCCCTGCTGAGAAGGCATCATCACATCATTTCAAAAATATGGTATTGGGATGTCAACAGGCCGGTGTTGGAGTACAACCTCCCACTCCCTATGAGGTAAGAAACAAATATTTGGAAATGGAGTATAAAGACATTGGCGAGTATGTTAACAAGTTGAGGTCAAAGTGGGAAACTAATGGTTGCACAATCATGTGTGACGGATGGACTGGCCCGACCAGATTGTCTATCATAAACTTCATGGTATACTCCAAGGGAAAGACAATTTTTTTGAAGTCCGTTGATGCTTCAGACCATATAAAGAACTACAAGTATATTTACAAATTATTGAGGGATGTAATCATGGAGGTGGGAGAGCATAATGTTGTCCAAGTCGTGACCGACAACGGTTCTGCATTTGTCAAAGCTGGAAAAAAGTTAATGAAGCATCATAATGTGTTTTGGATATCATGTGCAGCACATTGTATTGATCTCATGTTTGAGGCAATGGGGAAGAGAGAGAATATTGCTAATGTAGTAAAAAGAGCTAGGACGATCACAAATTATATTTACAATCACGGTTGGTTGTTGGCAAAGATGCGTGAATTTTGCAAAGGAGAAATTATTGGTCCAGCTACCACTCGATTCGCCACCAACTATATTACATTAGACAGCCTACTTAAGAACAAAGCAGGGTTGAAGCAACTATTCACTAGTGACGATTGGGCCAACCACAATTTCTACCGCTCAAATGCAGGTCGTATGGTGGAAAGTATAGTGCTTGATCATGTTTTTTGGACTCAATCAGAACATGTGTGCCAAGTGTTTGAACCTCTTTACAAAGTTTTACGGATCGTTGACACAGAAGTGTATCCTACTATGGGGGGCAATATATGAGTTGATGCGTGTAGTGAAGGAGGACTTGGAAAGAAAACATGGTGCAAGGTGGGTCATAAAGATAATTGATGACCGATGGTATAAAACATTATACCACAATTTGCATGCAGCAGGTATAAATTATGTCATAATTTGCAATTCATTTCTTTAGTTGCATAAGTATTATTTCTCTTATTAGCGTATGTGTTTCTTTGAATAGCATATTATTTGAATCCTCGATACCAATACAGACCCGGTGTTGGAGATGATGGTACCCTTATACGTGCTGTACATAATGTATACTCTAAATTAGACCCTGCATCACCAGCAGTTGGCCAATTTGGAAATGAGGTACACAATTACTTAAATTATAATAATTACATTGTTGGATTAAACTAACACGATTTATTGAATTCAGCTAACATGGTTTAAAGATGCAAGAAGAACTTTTGGAGAACCAACATCAGTTGCTGCTCGAACAAAAATGTCTCCTAGTGAGTGTAAACATATTTCACTATCAGTTTATAATAGAATTTGTTAGAGTTATTAGGCTTATCAACATTGTTTTTTTCTCTCGGATAACACACACAGACCCTTCTCCCTCAATCTCTCGATCCTTCTCCCTCATTCCTCTCCTTGTTTCTTCTCCGGTTCTCCCCCCCATCTCTTCTCTGCAACTCTCCTTCCCATAGCAGACAGACACACACACCCCACTTCCCCGTGTTTCCCCCTTCCCTAATCCCTCGAATCTTCTCCCTCATTCCTCTCCTTGTTTCTTCTCCCCCCATCTCTGCAACTCTCCTTCCCGGAGCACAGACACACCACACCCACACCCCACCGTGACCTCCACCACAGTGGCGCACACTCCGACGAGCACCATCACCACCTGTGGACCGTTCCTCCTCCCTTTCTCACCTCCCGGCGAGCACCATCAGGCAAGGGGAGGCCTTGTTTAGGCCGTATGAGGCGGAGGATCCATTAAACCCGAGCTGGTTTTGGGATCCGGAGAAAAGGGATTGCTCATTTTGATGTGTCTGAGCGTGGATTGCAGAGAGAGGCGCAGATCTTGGCAGCTGCGACGACGGAGCCTCGGCTGCAGTTGCGACGATGGAGCCTCGGCGATAATATCGGTAATATCGCGATATATTGACGATACTTAAGTGGATAAGTGTGAAAATATTGCCATCTCAAAAAAACGATTTCGCCGATAATATCGATATTTTAGACCTTGGTTAGAGCAAATTCATTCTTTTTGTTTCCTTATCTTTAATTTGTTTTCTTTATGTCATATATGCTGCTGGGGGCCGTTTGATTCCACTGTTTCGTATTTGGCTTAGATTTATGTTGTTATGGTCATTGTTACATTCAACCTGTTTTTTTTCCGGTCACTGTGAACTGTTGGTTTCTTAAAGCTAGTTTTTACATGTTACTATCCCAGATTGCCCAGGTCAATCCTTGAAGTTTCAAAGAAGATGCTGACTGAATCTAGTCGGAACCCTCTGGCAGCTACAATTGAAAAAGAAGCTGGGTGGTTACTTTTGTCATCCCTGTTAGCTTCTATGCCAAAGGAGGTTGAAGATAATCCCTGTTTCTTTTAATCTACTTTTACCTTTCAAGTCACAGGCCAAGGAGCTTGTATTATTGAATTAAAAGAGATATTATTTCTATGTTAAGGGATTTTCTTCATGCATGCAGGAACTTGAAGACCAGGTTTTCGATATTCTTTCCTTGTGGGCTTCCCTCTTTACTGGAAATCCAGAAGATGAAACTAACCAAACTGGAGATTTGATAAGTAGGATTCGGTTAGTATGTACTGTATGATTTCTGTAAACAGGCTTATGTCCTTATATTCCTCAAACTCTCAGTTTACTGCACTTTCCTGCTTCTGTCTTTAAACTTTTGAGATTCTCTAGGTATTTAATGCATCAGTCATTGCAGTATGATTGAACTATCTGATAAAAGTTAGGGCTAGAGCATACTTGACTAATGTCTTTTTCGGTGGTTAACACTTTCATCTTGCTGCCTTGTAGCATGTGGTCTGCTGCAGTTGATGCACTTACTGCATTTTTAAGATGCTTTCTTTCTCCTAATGATGGGAATAATGGGATTTTGCTTCAACCTGTACTTGTATACCTGAGTAGGTAAGTTTGTTCAATTCATGGTTGGTTCTAGTCGTTGCGTGTCTTGCTGTTACAAGGACAAGTTTCATATGCTCAGTTTATGTCAGAAGCTGTGTTACTTTAGATCATGCTCAAAACTATTTTCTGAGATGAGATGGAATGCAGGGCTTTATCGTATATATCACTGATAGCGGCCAAGCAACTGCCAAATGTGAAGCCTGCTTTGGATATATTTATCATCAGGACATTAATAGCTTACCAGTCTCTTCCTGATCCAACAGCATATAAGAATGACCACCCCACGGTTCTTCAAATTTGCACAAGTCCATTCATGTAAAGTTAGCTGCCTATTTTACTGTCCCATCACCTTGCATTCGACTTTTATTTTCTTTGTGTCATAAAGAAAAGGGCATTAAATCAACTGTCAAGTCTTATTTAAGTGTTATTTTGTGTCTGACTTGGATGTTTTTTTCCTTGTTGCTGACATGAAAGAGAGGCTTCTGGATGTGAAGAAAGTACATGCTTGAGGTTTCTGTCAGACAAAAGAGATGCATGGTTGGGTCCCTGGATTCCTGGAAGGTGTCTACCTTTCCACTGGCTTTGTCTTAAACTACTACTGAACATTGTACTTTAATTTGGTCAGAGCTTCAGAGCTTTCAGTCGTTTTCTCTGCTTCTTTTTCAATTCAGGTGATATTTGTTTATTGGTAATTGTGTTTATTCAGAGATTGGTTTGAAGATGAACTTCGTGCTTTTCAAGGTGGAAAAGATGGCCTTATTCCTTGTGTCTGGGAGAATGAAATTTGTAGCTTTCCTCAGGTACAGTTTTTTAACTGTTGTAAGTCAGATTTTTTTATTTTAGCTTCTGCTAATGTGTTGAAGCTATTTAAGTCAGCTCCTGTACTTCATGTTAATAGAGACATGCTTCTGTCAATATTGATGTTTACTTTTTAACTTGCCAATGAAGCCGGAACCAGTAAACAAGACATTGGTGAACCAGATGCTTCTCTGCTTTGGCGTCTTGTTTGCCTCGCAGGTAGGGAAATTTGTCATATTTGGACTTCTCTTACAAGTGACTGGTAGTTAACATCAGTTGGAACTAACATCCCAGGATAGTGGTGGGATGCTGTCACTTCTTGGAACGATTGAGCAGTGCCTGAAAGCTGGAAAAAAGCAACCATGGCATGCAGGGAGCATAACTAATATATGTGTGGGGTTACTTTCAGGATTTAAGGTGCTGGGTTTTCTTTTCTTATCGACTATATCTTGTTTTGCAATGTCTGACATCAACTCATATTTAAATGCTTTCCACAGGCTTTGCTTTCCTTGCGTCCCCAACCATTATCACTTGAGATACTAAACTCAGCACAGGCTATATTTAAGGTGTCTAATTTTATAAAGATGTGTTATTTTTCAGGAAGTGTGGTTCTCACACACCATCTGTACTGACATTTGTCGTCCTAATTTAACAGAGCATTCTGGCAGAGGGAGATATCTGTCCATCACAGCGTAGGGCTTCATCAGAATGTCTGGGTCTTTTAGCTCGTCTTGGAAATGATATCTTTACAGCAAGAATGGTAGTTCAAACATATCAATGTCAAATATCACCTTTGTTCTTTGAATTTCAGTTGTGTTGCAGACTCTGCAGCTTTCCTTTTCTCTTTCTCCCTCTGCCCACGTCTTTCCTTCCCACTCTGATTTATTGTTTGGGTGACACACAGACTAGATCTCTGCTTGGTGACTTAACCGGGGCAACAGATTCAAACTATGCTGGATCAATTGCTTTTGCTCTTGGCTGCATTCATCGCAGGTGACATATTGAACTTCCTTTCAAGTTTGTTATGAATATTTACAGGAATATTCTTAGTGGTGCTCCTGAATCTTAAGTAGCATATAGAAAGTCTATTCTATTGCTTTCTTTTGCTACCTCTTTCTATAAAGCAAATACATGCCTAAAGGCGGGTGTCGTAGTATCACACTTGCATTGCACCTCCCTTGGTATTGAATTTAAAAATTTCCTCAGGATCAGGTTGCAAGTCACAACTCATGAGTCATTTGCAGTTGATATCTCTATTTCATATCCGGGGGAGACAATTCTGATAATCACTTGAATTAAGTCTTCATATAGTTAAACTATTGTCTATTTATCACATCACATGCAGATTTTAGGATGAGTTGTTCACTCGTGGAGTCCTGCTATCATCTGATATCTTTGCTAATCCTTTTTTTTTTTCCTTTGATTTTTAAATTTTCAATTAGTGATCCTTTTGATGGGGATCTTAAGTAGAGGTTATACTTTATCTCAATGTCCTTGCGTATTATGCCTGCAGTGCAGGAGGCATGGCATTGTCAACTTTAGTGCCTTCAACTGTGAGCTCAATCTCGCTGCTTTCTAAAAGTTCAATAGCTGGTTTACAGATCTGGTCTTTGCATGGGCTTCTGTTAACCATTGAAGCTGCTGGCTTGTCCTATGTATCTCAAGTCCAGGTAACTCATGTTTTTAATGGTTGTAGTGTGTTAAGTAATGCTGTTTACATTGGCATAATCAGAATACAAATCTTGGCAATAGATGAAAAGAAATTTGCAACTGTTGTGGTATCTTTTTATGTTAGATTCACTTCGGCGCTCTTGTGAGATGGTAATGTCTTTGTTACTAATTGCTTTGTTAACTTGGATAAGTATGTTGTCATTGATTTAGACCTCGAAGTGATTTTACAGAAACTGTTGGCATGCTTTGACCTTTGTATCTCTGAGGTAACGTGATACTATCAGGCCCTATGACTGATTAATTTGTAGACTATCAAAGGTATTGGTTATGGATAAATGACATTTGTTTGAATTAAACTGTTGCCTTGTTTAACTGAAACATTTGTGAGCAGTATTGATCTTTCTTGTATTGTGTACTGAAAAGTGATTGCCCTTGTATGAAGTATATAACTGAATGTGTTTTCACTGATAACCTCGAAGTTCTAACTCTCTGTATATTTTGGTAGGTTTTGTTGTTAGAGCAGACTATCATCTTAGATTTGTACCTCTTAGCAGATGAATTGTTAGTTTGTACTTTGACTGAACAATGTTGTCTCGTCACATTTCTTCTCTGTAGGCAACACTTGGTCTTGCTCTGGACATTCTCTTGTCCGAGGAGAATGGATGGGTTGCACTTCAGCAAGGTGTTGGCCGTCTTATAAATGCTATTGTTGCTGTTCTTGGTCCTGAACTTGCCCCTGGCAGTATTTTCTTTTCACGTTGCAAGGTATTATTATCGAAGTTTTCCACTGCCTCTGAGCTTCTGCTGTAATACTAATATGTTTTATCATGTTAAGAATTGCCATATTTCAGTACATATTTATTAAGTTTTTAATTATTTTTTGGTGAAATTTGGACATACTTACTTTCATCTCTTTCCTCTCATTATAGTTAATTGAATTCACAGACTGCTGTCCATTTGTTGATTTTTTTCTAATTTTTATTTTTGTAGTCTGTTGTTTCCGAGATAAGCTCTGGGCAAGAAACAGCAACGATGCTTGAGTACGTATTCCAATTTATTCAACCCTTGTTTAGTTTTCATGTAATATGTTCTCTTCTACAATTGTTTGTTTTGTTTTTGTGTGAGAGAATAGAAATTGGCTCCATTCAAAAGCTATTATTGTTGCAGGAGTGTACGCTTTACCCAGCAACTTGTTCTTTTTGCACCACAAGCTGTTTCCGTGCACACCCATGTGCAAACTCTTCTACCTACTTTGTCCTCAAGACAGGTTTTGTTTCTGTGGCTGGTGAAGTTCATATACTTATATATTTCTGCTCCTTTCCATAATATGAAGTTACCCTTTTTTTTCTTTCCGTTTTCAAGCAGCCAGCGTTAAGGCATCTAGCTGTTTCCACTCTACGACATCTGATTGAAAAAGATCCGGTATGCCCTCATGTTACTTTTCATCTTCAAATAAATGTCTCATCACAATAAATCAGATCATTCACTGATTTTCTATCATACAGGTTTCCATTGTTGTCGAGCAAATAGAAGAGAAGGTATTTCACATGCTGGATGAAGAAACAGATTCCGAGTATTTACTTCACTTTTAGCCTGGTTTCTTGTTGACATTTATCTTTAGAGAGAGAGATGCAAGATAACTTATCTCCCCTTATTTTTATCCTTGTAGGATAGGGGATCTGGTGCGCACCACAATCATGCGATTGCTCTATGCATCATGCCCTTCCTGTCCATCCCATTGGATATCAATTTGTCGTAATGTGGTAAGCTTGTTTAGTCTGTTCTCTTTTCATCCAGAATGTTATACAGATAGTATGTTTTGGATGTAAATTTTGAAAGAAAAAAAAAAGACAAACTATTTGGAATACTTGAATAATTCTATCCATTGAGCTTGGTTTCTTCTTGTTAATAGAATTATAGTACTTTGTAAATCAGTTTAATCCCCAATTTTCTTGATAAATAAGCATGTTTTTGTTCTTGATGGAAGAAGGCTTTGTATATGCTTATTTATACGCATTAACTGTCCTGTCTTGGAAAGGACAATTACTAATCCAGTGAATTGTCAAAATCTTTCTCAGATTCTTGCCACATCAATGCGAAGAAATGCTGATAGTAGTAGCAGCTTAGAAAATTACAATGTTTTAAAGAACTCGCCTCGGGGCGCGCCTAGGGCGCCCTTGAGGCTGGGCGGTGAGGCAAACGCCTCAGTTTTGCTGGAGTAGGCGAAATGCTTCGCCGGAGACACCGAGGCGGCGGAGGCGCGCCTCAAGGCGTCCAGGCGCCTTGTCTGCCCCTTTTTTTTTTTTTTTTTAAACCATCCAAACCCAAAACGATGCCGTTTGGGTAAGAATTTTCAGTTTTATACATCCTTTTCATAAACCATACCTTCGATTCTTCGCCTTCTTCTTCTTCTCCCGCGCGCCAGAAGCCCAGCGCCGTCAGCCACGCCGCCGCTCGGAGCAATACCGTCGCCACGCCGCCGCTCGGAGCAGCCCAGCCGCCGTCAGCCCAGCGCCGTCAGCAAGATCCCAATTATTAGGGTCTGGGTTTCTGAAATTCTGATATAAGGGTTTCTGATTTAGTTTTCTGGGGAAGTCTCTCTACCTCTGCGTGCGTGCTGCTTTGTTTTCTTTTTTTTTTTTTTTTTTTTTTTTTTTTTTGATAATTTGTGTGCTGCCTTGTTTTTGTTTGTAGACATGTGGCTATAGTTGGGGTTTGGGCTGCATGCAGACCACTTGGCTTATTTTTTGTTTTTTAACATGACTACTTGAGCTCTTTTTACAATCCCCTTTTTTTATATTTTATTCTTATACACAAGAAATTTTATTTTAGTGCCATGTTAATACATCTGACCTATGTTTTTCAGTATTTATATGTACATATTGGAGAATAGATGTTTATTTTACATAGTATTATTTTTATACAATTATATGTATAATATATAAAACATATATATATAAAAAAATTAAATCCCATGAGGCTTCGCCTCACGCCTCACGCCTCACGCCTAGACCGGGCTTCGCCTCGGACGCCTCGCCCACGCCTTACGCTTTTAATACATTGGAAAATTATCCCTCAAAGGGTACAGATGGTGACCCAAGTGTAAATTTTGGAGAAGACGATGAGAACATGGTTTCTAGCACCATAGGCCCCCATGGTATTCTGAATAGAGATAAACACCTCAGATACCGAACCAGAGTTTTTGCTGCTGAGTATGTGATGATATTTTCCATGCACTGCCTGAAATGATGCATTAAATCTACTGCACACAGGCACACCCACAAAAGTGCCCAGAGTTCACACGTGTTGAAGACTGCAGCCTGTGTTTGTTTCGGGCAAGATTCCACAAGGCAGAACATAAACTTTGTATAAAAATGAAACAATCAAGTGCAAGATTATTATGCCATGGACCTCAAGAAAATAATAATCAATGAAGCCTGAGATTGATTTTTAAGTAACAATTCAAATATCAGATGAATGAAATTTCATTGAGCATAAAATTAGTTTTAGTATGCATACATTAGTGTACGAGCTAGAAGAAGGGTAAATGTGCATAGCCCGTGCCTTTAGATACCCTTTTGTGTTTGACACTTACCAAGGCACAAGCGCCCTCTTCCCTTTCAAAGAACTAGTCATGAACTTTTGTCTTAACTTGTGGTATTCTTCGTTTAATTGATTTAGTAATTTGTTGCTTTGTAGGTGTTTGAGTTACCTACCTAGAGCTGTTGGAAAGAATCCAGCTCATTTTGATCTTTGTACTGCTAGGAGCCAACCTACTAATGGACAGGCCTCTAGTGATTGGCTCGTCCTCCATATACAAGAACTTATAGCCCTTGCATACCAGGTGCGAATGTCAAGTTTGTTTGTTTGTTTGTTCTTTTAAATTTTTACTATGTCCTATCAAATGCCTGAGGAATGCATGTTAGAGCTGACATTTCTTGTTAATTTTCATAGATAAGCACGATCCAGTTGGAAAACATGCAGCCAATTGGTGTGGGACTTCTGAGTACCATTACAGATAAGGTGAGTTTGTACAAGACATGATAATTCTACTAGTTTATATGATATCGCAGCAGCACCACTTGGTTGGGTAGATTTAGGACTTCTTTAATTGTTTTATTTTATTTTTCATTTTTTCATTATGTTTCTTAATTACTAATTGAGCAAAAACACCTCAGTCCTTTCGACTGTACAAGTGCTACATGTACACTGTAAGAATAGAGAAATTTGTAAAATAGTGTCATGATTCATGCTTGACCTCCTAAAATCCAAGCTTTGCTCGTATTCTTATATCGAATTGAATGTGATATGTTTCCTATATAGATCTTAGTACCTCTTCTTCACATCATATTTTCTGATACATACTTGACTTTTATTTTCATTTTACCTAAATCTTTGAAATGGGAAGTATAGTTTCTACTAATTACTACTCCCCTTTCATGTCTTACTGTCTTTTAATTTACACCCCCTTTTTTTCTACTTCAGCACACTCATTGGGCTGAGACAGGTGAGCACCCTATTGTCCATTCTATACCGGTAGCTTATATGTCACTGCTATCTAGCTGGGCAAAGTCTTATAATTTTAATATTTCTTGATTCTTATGTCATGTATTTCGTTTTGTTCATATATATTTCTGTCTTGTGATGCTGGGAACAGTTTGAAAAGATACCTGACCCGGAGCTTCCAGGGCACCTCCTACTGGAACAGTATCAGGTATGTCAGAAGTGCCGCAAGTGCTTGTGATTTTTTTCACTTGCTTCTATTAGATTCCTTGACAGAGATTTGAAATTGCAAAAAGATGTCCATTATCTCTGTTAAAGCTCCTTGGAGGGATTTGACAGATAGTTTCAGTTTCAGTTTTGCTTTTACTGGGGGGGAAATGGGGGTGATTTTAATAATTGAGGCTGTATGAAATTCAGGCCCAGTTAGTATCTGCTGTCCGCAGTGCCTTAGACTCGTCCTCTGGCCCTATTCTATTGGAAGCAGGCTTCCTGCTCGCTACAAAGGTTCTTTAATAAAGACAAATCTAACTTTATCTTTTCCTTGGTTTCTTCCTATTTATTTAGTTTTTTTTTGCGTGTAAGTGACAACGTGAAATGAATTGTCATTACAGATACTGACTAGTGGAATTATTAAGGGCGATCAAATTGCTGTTAAACGCGTATATTCATTGATTTCACGACCATTGAATGAATTTAAGGACCTGTATTATCCTTCATTTGCAGAATGGGTCTCATGCAAGGTATATAAAAGTCATTGTTCAACTCTTGTTTTAATGTTTTCTTGATTAAAGGAATCCATTTTACTTTTTAAATGGAAAACTAATTTATTAATTGTGATGTAGATCAAGATAAGACTTCTTGCTGCTCATGCCTCTCTCAAATGTTATACATATGCGTTCTTGAGGAGACACCATAGTGGGGTTCCAGATGAATATCTAGCATTGTTACCATTATTTTCAAAGAGTTCAAGTATGCTTGGGAAGTACTGGATTAGTGTTTTGAAGGATTACAGTTATGTATTCTTGTGCTTGCATCTCAAGACAAAGGTCAGCTAAATGATAGGAAAACTGCTAGCTTTGGTCCTTTGCGCTTGTGCTCTGTTTTCACTAATAATTTCTTTCTTCTTACAGTGGAATCCATTTCTTGATGGAATTCAGTCACCTCTGGTATCATCAAAGTTGCAACCTTGCTTAGAAGAATCCTGGCCGGTAATATTGCAGGCAATTGCATTGGATGCAGTTCCTGCGAATATTGAAGAGGAGTATTCAAACTCCACTACTCAAAAGAAATCAAGAAATAGCTTATTGTCCGGACATCGCATGGTTGAACTGGAATCGGAAGAATATCAGTTTCTCTGGGGATTTGCTCTACTTGTCTTATTTCAGGGCCAATATTCTACCCTTGGTGAACTGAAAAGTCCAATATATTTCATTAAAGCTACTAATGGTGGAGATTCAGCTAGTGAAGAATTATCTTTCCCAGGAATTAAGTCATATGAAATTGCATTACCGGTTTTCCAGTTTCTGGCGACCAAAAGGTTTGCCAGTGCGGGATTTCTCACTGTGGACATATGCAGAGAACTGCTACAGGTGGCTATCCGTTTCCTTTTCTCTTTCTCTTATTAACTTCTTAATGCTGTAATGTGTGCATAGGCTTCCTGTGAAAAGAGCCACATGTCATATGCAGTTTTACATAGGAAGTGATCATCTTCAACGCAGAAGCGACTGAATGATTCATTTTACAGCATTTCACTGATCAACAACAACAACAACAACAACAAAGCCTTTTCCCACTAAGTGGGGTCGGTTATACGAATCCTAGAATGTCATTGCGCTCAGTTATGTGTTGCATCTTCCATTAGATCCAAGTACTCTAAGTCTTTTCTTAGAGTCTCTTCCAAAGTCCTTGTAGGTCTTCCTCTACCCCTTCGGCCTTGAACCTCTGTCCCGTAATCACATCTTCTAACCGGAGCGTCAGTAGACCTTCATTTCACGTGTCCAAACCACTGTAACCGATTTTCTCTCATCTTTCCTTCAATTTCAGCTACTCCTACTTTACCTCGGATATTCTCATTCCTAATCTTATCCTTTCTCGTGTGCCCACACATCCAACAAAGCATTCTCATCTCCGTTACACCCATTTTATGTACGTGTTGATGCTTCACTGCCCAACATTCCGTGCCATAAATCATTGCCGGCCTTATTGCCGTCCTATAAATAAAAAAAGAAGACTGTCAGATAAAATTATTAATTGTTTCTTCAAATCCTTGGATCCCTATATTTCTGCTCATTATTGTTTTCTTTCTTTTTAAAGTCATCATCTAATTTTAATCTGTTTATCAGTTACAAGTAACGTAAGGGAGTTAATGAGTTTGCAAGTCAAATAGAATAAGTTGCATTCTCTGCAATAGAAAATCTAGTGCATCACACATACATTGGACAACTGGCATCTATAATCAAAAGTTCCACTCCCTTTATATATTTATAATTTGTAACATTTTCTAAAGATGCAGCATTACAAAGTTTATCAGTGTGGTGCGATGTGGTAGATTGCTTTAAGACTAAGAGTTAATTAATTTGTATTCATTATTTGTGCTGTTGAGTATTCACGATGCCATATGCTTCTTAACAATGAAACAAGTTTTTGTTAAGAGAAATTAAACACCAATTCTGTGTCACCGTCTCTCAAATGCAAATTGTATAATTAAGAAAAGGAAAAGTTTTGGGATATGACATTGCTATCTGACATGTGTCTTATGTGTTCCCTGTCCTTATGACTTGTGCAGTCACCAGTTTTGGTCTTTCTAGTACTACCCTAACCATGCACAGGGCACCTGTCGACTTTGATATTCGTGTAGTAATTCTTTATTTCATATTTGACTGGTGCAGGTTTTCTCATTCTCTATGTGCATGGATAATTCTTGGGATAGTCTTTCAGTGTCTGTTATATCACAGGTAATTAAAAAACAAAGAAGTCTTCTTGGATAATTTAAGGCCTGTTTTTAGGTATTATGATGATATCTATGCTGTTTTTTAGCGTTGATCTTTCATATTCTAAGACAATACACGTGAAATTGACGCTGAATTATGTTTGGAACTTTGGATTTTGAGTTGTTACCTCAGAATGTTATGATTCATTCGTTCATTCAGTTACTAACTATTCCAGTTCCTTTGGTAGCATCCACCTGCAGGCTGCAACAGCCAATATGCCTTTTTACACTCCTACTGATATTATGAACCATTTGCACTTTGCTAAACTTAAGCTCTTTTATAAAAGCTTGTATGTGGATCTGCAGAACAATAATTTGATCTGCATAACAGTAAATTGCTTTTTATTTACTTATATTTTCTTTCATTTTAGTGCGTTAGCTTGGTAGGAATCATATCCTTTAATAAAGTTGGCTGCATATTTATATGTTTAGAAAACTGTGGACCGGAGATTCCGAGTTGTAATGACAAAAAGATTTCTGTATGTAAAGACCTTATAAGAGACTAGTTGTCTGTGTGTAATGTCAGTTATAGATTGTGAATTCCGGTTTTATTTTGATTATTCCAATTGTGAAGAACTTCCCTGAATCTTTTCATGAAGTGGACAACTTTACTTCTTTTGCCAGGGAACCTTCCATTCAAAAGACTGTATAAGAGATTAGTTCTGTGTGCATATTGTCTTTGTCACAGATCGAATTGGTGTTTTATTTTATTTCTTTCAATAGATTGTGAAGAACTGCCCTGAATCTTTTTATGAAGTGGACAACTTTGCGTATTTGGCAATGGAACTTTGTTTGGCTTGTCTTTACAAAGTATTTCAAAGGTAATGGAATCTATCAATCTACGAATTTATTTTACTTTTTTTTTTTTAAATTAATTAATTAATTATTTATTTTTTTATTATTTTAAACCTCTGATATCACTCTCAATCAGCTGAAGGTTCATATTTTTGTGTTCAGTAGTAAGGCAATATCTTTGGACAAACCGTCGGAGGATTTGATATCCACATTATTTATCACTGCTAAAACACTTGTAAACTGTTTTCAACCAAAGGTCAGTAAGGTGTGTTCATTGTTACTAGTTTATTTATATTGAATGGGAATTATTTCTAATTTATATAATTGCCATGCAGTTTTTCATAACTATGCTTTTTACAAAATTCTGACAACTGTATTAACCACTAATTTTTATCTTTTCGCTGAACTGCATGTTTTGGCACGCAGACACAGCTAATCTCTGCTGCATTGGCGTTTCTTTTAATTGGTTACAAGGGAATCAGAGAAGCCTCAACTGAGTTTTGTTTCTCCAAGGTGGATGATTTTTTCAAGTGCACAGGTCTATTATTGAAAAGATTTATTGACGGTGAGCACTGTGACAATAAAACTGATCTGACCAGTCTATTTATCTAATTTGAATAAAAACCAAAATTCTTCCATAGCCTCCATTTTCTTACTTGTCAACTTACCTTCCAACATAATTTCTACACATATACATCCATTTGATGCCTATTTTGCTTCTTTCCTTCTATATTCATGTTAAAGATTATGCCAAATTTTATTAAAACAGTGGCTTCTTGATTAATAAATTTGGGCTAATCAAAATTCACTTTGCAGATAAATCCGGTGTTGGTGAAGATGGTCTTCTTCATATGCAAAAATTATTGGGAACTTGTCTGAATGTGATAACTGATTTGACCGAGGATTGCATTAAGTCCATTCATCTGCAGGAAAATAAGAGACCTGACTTGCACATACTACTGCAAACAAAGCTTGCTTTCTCTCTTGAACAAACTATATCATTTGCCAAGTTGGGTTACGAAATAAATTATCTTGAAGAGAATAGAGATGGTGATTCCGTCTATTATACTATGTTCAAATACTGCACAAAATGTGTCAAAACTGTACTTACCGATTCAAATATACAGGTACATTCATATGCATTCTCTGTACTATTATGGTCATTTTTTCCAAGAATGTGACAACTGATATAATATTTCTTTCTATTGTGCACAGGTTCAATCAATTGGCTTACAAGTGCTAAAAAGTTTGGTACAGAAAACCCCAAATGTGGAAGGCAACAATTTTTTAATGCTCTTTGTTGGGGAGCTTACTGCAGATTTTTTTGTGATAATCCAGAATGCTTTAAAGGTGTTTCAGACTATCCTTTTAGATAATTATAACCCTGTTTCCCTTTTTGTCTCTGGTATTTGTCGTTCTGAGGTCTTTTGTTGACAGAAACCTGTAACTGAAAAATCAGCAACTGTTGCTGGTGAATGCTTAAGACTCTTAGTAGTGCTGCAGACACTTTCTAAACCTATTGAATGTCAGAGAGGTTTTATGAATTTACTCCTGGAAGCCGTAATCGTGGTTTTCAAGGCTTCAGAAGAAGGTTCTTCACTGGTAATAAAATAAGCAGCCTCTAAAATTCAAGGTTTCAAACTGCCTTTTATCACTTGTTTGACTGATGGTTTTCCAATTATGCATCTTTGACAGGAAGTTGATACATTAAGAAGCACTGCTGTAAGGCTTGTTTCTCATCTTGCTCAGCTTCCTTCGTCAGCAGTTCACTTCAAGGATATATTGCTGTCTATGCCTGTAACACACCGACAGCAACTTCAGGTCTCTTTTTCTTCTCTTTGTTGGGTGCTCTTGCGATTGCAGATTCAAGAATGGTATTCTTTGCCGTTTATTGGATATGTCTTTCAAAAGTATTTTGCTATTGTTTTGGAACAAACTGGAATACTTGGGAGTCTCAGGCTCTACTTTTTATGGATGCTTACAAACAGAACTTTAAATCCCTTTGTGTCTTTTCAGGGGTTCATCCGTGCGTCTGTGACACAAGAACATAATGCAACCCAGCTGAAGCCCACAACTCCGTCATTAGAGATAAAATTACCAGTTCCAACAGAGGCAAGCAAAGAGAAACCTCCACCATCAGCCACCACAGCGCATTCTCTTTCTGATGACCAAGAAATCGAAGAGGAAGAAGAGGATGAAGATGATTGGGATGCTTTCCAATCTTTTCCTGCCGCTTTAAAAGGAGCTGAAAGTGAATCAAAAGGAGAAAGCATAATGGAAGAACCTGAATTGGAAGTGAATACAGAGAGTGATTACACTCATGGAGATTCTATTTCGCAACCTCTCAACAACGTAGATGCAGTCGACGATACAGACCATCAAGAGGCTGGTGAAAGGGACGTGATATCAGATGCCCCTGATGGTCTAAGATCCCCACAGGGTAACGCACCAACCAACAATACTGAGGCAGAAGAACCTCATGATCTCCAAACTAAGAGCAGTGTTAGTGGACCATGCAATGATCAGCAATTGGAGAGAGACGAGGAAGTGGTTTCCAGACAGGTGGGAATGACATCAGGGTCGAACCAAGTTACTGTGCGCATGCCATCCGAACTTCATCCTACTGATACAGAGGCTGAAGAAACCCGTGATCTCCAAACTAATAGCGGCTCTTTCCCACCATGTGATGATCAGCATTTGAAGAGAAACGAGGATGTCGTTTCCAGACAAGAGGGAATGGCAGCAGGGTTGAACCAAGTGAATGCTGAGCGTATGCCATCTGAACTTCATCCTACTGGAGATGCTGAACATATGCCTGTTGAAGTGAATTTAGATCATCATTTGCAGGAGAAAAAAGAGAACCCTGACAATAAACCAGGCCAGGTATCATCGGATCCCCTACCACTTGATGAGGAAGTATCTGATAAAAGAGAAGACAAGGAAGAGGCAGCTATCGAAAAGTCTTGCCTCGAGCTGCCTGGAGAGAGCAGTAAGGTTAAAGATTCATCGGAAACCTAGACTGATGGCGCCAAGTTAAATTGAGAACTGTAGTACTCTTTAGTTAATGACAATATCGTACTACTTGTGAGGAGTGCAGAATGAGATTTTTGAAGTGATAGTAACAGTTTTCATAATTTTAATCATATTTCAAATATCATAAACATTCAAACTCATAGCCAAATTGGTACCATTTAGTTTGAACGTTAAACTGTTATTGTTTAACTATAATATAATACCTTAATAGTGTAATCTAGCGTCTACATCGCAAAAGGGTAACAATGGTATAACGTTAAGGTAATTATGTATAATATTAAGATAATTAAGTAACCTGGGAGTGTAAATTTGAATGATCAGTGTAACCTAACGGCTACAATGTAAAGGGCAGTCTTGGTATAGTAGTACTAGCATCATTTGGTGTAATCCATACTATTAAGAGAACCCTCCTTGTCAACTTTTTTTCATTTTTTTCCTTATTTTGCCCTCACTTTTGATACACTATTGACAAAAGGAGGGCAAAATAGTAATTTTGTACCTGTTGACAAAATGACGATCATATCCTTATTTTCCCTATTTTACCCTTCTTTTTTTCCCGTAAAATGACAATCATATACTTATTTTTCCAATTTTACCTTCACTTTTGATACACAGTATTTACATAAGGAAGACAAAACAATAATTATGTAATATTAAAAAAAAATGCACTTATTAAGAGAAATTGTTTACACACACAAAGTGTGTGTTCTCTGCTAGTTAAATATAAAGTTAAGATAATAATGTAACCTTGGAGTCTAAATTTGAATGATTGCAGTGTAACCTTACTTAGACATTGTATGTTGACATCTTGTTGCAACCAAATTAAGACGTCATGTAAGTTCATTATGTTTCGTAGTAGTAACATACGTATATGTTGTTTTAGTATGTCAGGCCATCTCCAACTGAAGGGTCCAGAGGTCCAAAGGGTGGAAAATAGTCCGAAAATCGTCTCCAACTGAGGGCTAGGCCAGAGGGCTTGTGGGCCCACGGATATAATCGACAGGAATGAAAATCCAAATTTTCAAATGCAACGGCTAGTTATCGTTGGATTCAAATTTTTTTTTTTAAGAATTTAAAATTTTTAAGTTAATGTTGTTTTAAATTTAATTTGTAGTTTTTAAATATAAGTTGTTGTTTTTAAATTTAAGTTGTTGTAGTTTTTAAATTTAAATAATAAATTATGTTTGGCCTTATGACCCTTTGGCCCTCGGTTGGAGACAGTTTTTTGTGACAAAGCTAAAACGAGCTCTATGACCCTTTGGCCATCGGTTGGAGATGAAGGCAAATATGACCATGTACTGTTCATTAAAATATTAATATCTTAAAGGGCCAGAAGGCTAAAACGAGCCCTCTGGCCAGCCCTCGGTTGGAGATGGCCTCAATGATGTAATAATAAACGTTAATATTGTAATTCAATTATGTTGAAGTACAAAAACTTACCTTGACAATGTAATAGAACGTCCATAATGTAACTGTCAACCTTGGTATAGTAATAATCACGTCATTCTTGATTATTAACATGAACCTTATCATAATTATGTAACATTGAAGTGTAATTCATAGTGTATGCTAAATGATACCGATGACCTTTTTTTTAATAAGGTAATCTCTCTAAATTCAAACTTATAGTTATGGGAGATAATATAAGTGGATTGTATTGAAAAATATATCATAAAATGGGACATGTTAATTATGTTTATTTATAATAACACATGATATAACACCTTATGTTCCAATTACTCACAAATTTCTTGTTCGGTAGTGTTTTGTTCACGCAATTATTTTGATGGAAATTTTTAAACAAAAATAAAATGGTAGAAATAAAATTATAAAAGTGGGTGCTTGTTCTAGTGGTTCAGACACCCAATTCTTTTCCCAGTGTCTCCATCCTCATCAAGTACCTCTTCCACCAGACTCCTCCAGCTTCCAAAGAAGTATTGGTATCTCGACGGTCCAAGACTGGCCATCAAGTACCCCTCAACCATCAGACTTCTCCTGCCACTAGACCGACATACGCCAATGTCCTCCAAAAACTCCAGCTCGAATGCCCCTCTTTCTTCTCCGCCAGCAGGGCTGGTTGGGAGTGCCGCCAAGGTTATGGTTCTTTCAAGATTGAATCTTTACGTTTTTTTTCTTGTTGTGCGTTTGCTCTATTACTCAATTTTTTGCGTTTTAATCTTGATTATGTTTATTTTTGGACTGAAATCTTCAGAAAGTTGGTATCTCAACTGTCCAAGATACCAATTTTTCAAGATTTCAGCCCAAACATAAACAATAATTCAGATTAGAACGCAAAAAATTCAGAATACCGGAAAAATTTAATCTTGAAAGAAACATACCTCGGCGCGACTCTCAATCAACCCACGCATAATGGAACCATTCACTTCCTTGGCACTGTCAACAAATACAAATCACGATAATAAAGAAATATAACACTGCATAATTAAGATTAACCTTGCTTATTTTTAGTTTTAGTAGGGCCATTGACAACCAATACGGTCTTTGTAGCCAAACCAGAAAAGGTTATGCAACTAGCAAACCACCAGAATTCTCAGAGTTACAAGTTTTAAATCTAGGATCTTCTCCATTAATTTCCCAGGGAGCGGGAATTCATTGCCACTCTTAAAGAATCATAAGGAATAGAGAACCCTACGAAATTAATGCATTAGATGTTTTCCTTTCAAAATAGAACATGAAAGATAATTAACCAGATAATGAGAGAGAAAAATAAGAAAAAAACAATCAAGCCAGAAGGACTTACGTTTCATTGTCACAAGCAATCATTTCTCCGAAAGAGACCTGAAAAATCACGATAGTTCCTTTACTTTAAAACATGCAGCAGAGATTTTCAACATAACTGAAGAATGTAGCACAAACTGAAAATAAAGGTGTAAATAAACAGGCAGAACCTGATGGCAAACGCCGTAGGAAAGTTCGTTTGGACATTCCTTTTTATGGCTTCCTTGGAGAGGCATGAGCTCATCGTCCCTATGATAATCAAGCCTTTTCGATTGAGGTGTTCCATAGATATATAGACTTGCGTTTTTCATTTTTAGGAAATATTGGTAATGGAGGAAGAATTCATCTGGCGCTATATATTTTTCCTTCTGAGAATATGCACATGATTTAGTAGAAGTAGTTAATAAATGTTCTAACTCGTTGATTTCAGTATGTGCATCCTCAAAACAACGTAAGGTTGCCGAATCTCAGAATGTTTATCGTAACCAAAAATAAACATTCTGATATTCTCCAACCTTACGTTGTTTTGAGGATGCACATATTGAAATCAACGAGTCATAACATTTATTAACTACTTTTACTAAATCATGTGCTTTCTGATATTCTCTTAAGGACTTTGATGTTTACGCTCATTGACTAACTATCGTCGAGCAGTTAGTATGGCTTAAACAAGTTCAACTCATTTCAGCTTTGATATTGTTCAAATTTCTAACCGTTGTCTTCATCCGTGCTCTATTACACTTCAAGTGGCGAAATATACTCTTGTTCCAAAAATTCATTAAATGGTTTACAATCCCTTCAAAATATAATGCACACTAGACTTTTACAGACTGGTAATTCAGATCCTCATTTGCAGAAGTTTGATTGCAGAAATGATTTTATATAAAATGGTTATATAAATTTCATTGTTTAACTTTTGTTTTAATGTTTTCTTGATTGAAGGAATCCATTTTACTTCTTAAATGGCAAACTAATTTATTAATTGTAATGTAGATCAAGATAAGACTTCTTGCTGCTCATGCTTCTCTCAAATGTTAATTATGTTATACGTATGCGTTCTTGAGGAGACACCACACAGTGGGGTTCCAGATGAATATCTAGCATTGTTACCATTATTTCAAGGAGTTCAAGCATGCTTGGGAAGTACCGGATTAGTGTGTTGAAGGATTACGGTGGAATCCATTTCTTGATGGAATTCAGTCACCTCTGGTACCATCAAAGTTGCAACCTTGCTTAGAAGAATCCTGGCCAGTAATATTGCAGGCAATTGCATTGGATGCAGTTCCTGTGAATATTGAAGAGAACGAGTAATCAAACTCCACTCCTCAAAATAAATCAAGAAATAGCTTATTGTCACATCGCATGGTTGAACTGGAATCCGAAGAATATCAGTTTCTTTGGGGATTTGCTCTACTCGTCTTATTTCAGGGCCAAACCGTTGGTGAACTGAAAAGTTCGGTTTATTTCATTAAAGCTAGTAACGGTGAAGATTCAGCTAGTGAAGAATTATCTTCTCCTAATTACTTTCTTAGTAATTTGAAAGAGAATCTGAGAAGAGGGAGAGAGAGATTTTAAAACGTGACTGACGTTTGCGCCTTCATGGTTAGCCCTTTATACTAGATTTGTCCGGGTTGATCCTGGGCTGTGGGGTTTTTGATTTTTCACAAACAGTATGCATTATTGTCATGGAGATTTGGGGCCAGATCTGTTGACAACAAAACAAAAGGCTTCTGGAGTTTGGTGAGTCACGACTTCACCTACTTAAAAGGTCTAGTAATATTTTTCTTTACTTATAAGTGAGAGGTCTTAGGTTCAAGTCTCGTAATTGCATTTATCAACAAAGATGCTGCAAATATAGGTTGTTGACCTTTCATGTTTATGCTAATGAAGGCCTAAACCAAAGTAGATATTATATACATGAAATGCATGATAGGCATAGAAATAAGCACAAGTAGTTAGTGCCTAGTGCCTAGTGATGGTGTCATGGCTCTGAAGAAGGCGGCGGCTTGGAATTTGATAGATATTGGAGCCACTCTTCTGGAGTTCCCTTTCTCATTTTCAGCATTTTAATTGCTGCACTTGTTAGTGGTATCGCAAGTATGTCATAGTCTTTCGGAGCCTGCGAAATCAATTCAATTCAATTCAATTGTATGCATCTTAATTTGTAGCCAGGCTCACTCACTCATGCCATTAACATGTAAAAGAAAGAAAAACAAACAAACAAACAAACAAATCGAAATAAATTACCTTGGGGACTTTCATCAGCTTCATATTTGCTTCTTCCAACGTCTTCTGACCTTTCTTCGAGTTGCACCTTGCACATGCGGTGACCTGCATGTTAAGCGTTCACAAGAGAATTCAACCACAACAGTACCTAAACACATGTACCTGCCATATATCCCAGTTTCATAATTGATGTTACAACTTGTATGGTAGCAGCATGACGAATGTATTTTGCACTTTCTGTGCAATAATTGTATTCAATTTATGCCATCAAGTTCTTATTTTCTCCTTCAAAATAAGGGGTTTCCAGGGGAATCGGATGGACAATGAACAAAAACCAGCTACAGAATGCTTCTCCATTTCAGTGATCATTCATTCATGGAGCATCCATTATACAAGTCGATGGAAATGAGCATCCTTTCTCCTAATCTTAGTGAGGTTTTGGATAATCCCAACTGTTGTACATCTCTTTACTGAAAGTTGGAGCTACTTTATTCGATAGCTAATGCCCACATCGCATAATGATAATACTGCATCTTGTTATCATACTCGGGAAAGAGAATTGAGCACCGCTACGGAGTCTGATTTATGCATCAAGAAATCAAATCTTCAAATGGAACTGGTTATCTTACCAGATTATCCCACTTCCACTGTCCACCGCGTGCAATTGGGAAAACATGATCAATAGTCAAGTTTTCACGTGAAGAGCAGTATCTGTTAAGAGAATAGATGTAGAAATAAGTCAGTATTCAATTTCCAAATGAATTACCCTTGCCTTCGTGGAACTGGAACTGGAAATAAAAAAATTTATCTAGAATTTCATGGTCATTAAAGTTCCATTGTTGGTTACTTCCTAGAGAACAGCTCACTTAATTCTAAGCTACATACGTCAGTCAGGATGCAGAGAGGTTCTCCAGACGTCCAAAGGCAAAACCAGTAGCGAAGATTGTGAAGCCTAATAATGTGTGCTATGAATTTCATCTGTTTGATACCAGATATTGTGAAAAATCGTCCCTTAGACACAATAAAAAGAAAATACAACGAATATTTATCTTTGAAGTGTAAGAACTTATAAAGATTTTAACTCCTCGGCTTTTACGCATTGTCCTAAACTGATTAATGCCACATTAATCAGTTTACCTGTCTAGATCTGTAACTCTTAAACCAGTACCTGTAGCTGGTGATCAATTGATAATAAATTGTGTTGGTTGACGGATGCAACTCCGAAACTCTTGGGTAACCCTGCATTGAACCTGATGCATCAGGTCTCCAGCAACTTACTATTCCTCATCTTTACGTCTCTGCCTGATTGAATGGGGCCTTCTTCACTGAAATATGTTTGAAGATTCCCTCATTCTTACTACTTGATGAATTTTTCTCTTTTCATTATCACAGCCAACACAATTCCTTCACCTCTCAACCTTCTCTTTCCACAGTGTTAACAATGTAAATACCTCATGTTTACAGGCACAAGTAAAACCATGCCACTTTGGAGTAATTAATAGTATCAAGAAACTGATGAAATAAGTAAAACCGCCACCAGAAGAAACAAGAGATATGTCTCCACAAATTCATATAGACTTAATCCGAAATACCTTGCAAGATGTCATATCCTGCAAAAAATCTCTTGTGATACCATCAATGATATTGTGTCATTGAGAGTCTCCGGAAGAGAAACAGCTCAAAACCAGCTTGATAATGTCCTTACAAGTTGTAGACACATAGCACAATATTCCTTTTTCTCCTGAAGGTACACCACTAGAGGTCTATCGGTCCTACAGGCTACATAGAGATAACCTATCTCATCTCATAACATCTCCCTCCCTGGTTAAGGTGAGATTCAGTCCCAGGTCTTTGGTATGACTACAAGAGACTGTATGAGCTAGTCTAGCTTGCAATGTTCATTAATTAGCCCCGTGAGACGCATGTGCTTAATCCAACTCTCATCTAATAAGAAGCAATTATGTAATCAAACTAAGCACAAAAGAGATTATCTGTACTTACTTCAGCAAGTTTAACTTGACTAAAAGGGTAATCTACTTACTGACAAGTGAAACTGTCCCGACATAGTATATTTTTACGACTGAGACTGTTCTTAATTCTTCTTCTCTTTACAATCTGCAGTAAATGGGGAACCTGGAACAAGAAGAAACCAGGGGAAAATGCAAATGAGGATGTCAATCCCATGCAAAAACGCATTGCAATGAGTAAACAACGTACCCTTAGGACAGCCGGGATGTAGTAGGATCCGCTTGGGGAATTTACAGTCCGGTCATAGTATTCAAGTACATCAGCCTGGTACAAGAGAAAATTTGAACCCATTAAATCCATGTATTGTAATTTGTAAGCAGGCAGAATATTCAATAGGAGTCTGTACTGAGCATGGCAGGTACATTTGGTTTTGAAGAATATTTCTCTGTTTTATCATCTTTGATGACAAATGCCATCACAAATTAGTAACTGTAGAATAACTCATCCTTTTATTACTGTTGGAAAATTGCTAAGATGAACAACTGAGAGGCGGCAGTCCCACCTTCTCCATGAATTCCAAGCAAATAGCACGCTTCCAGCATACAACATTAACCGGCCTGCCACAGTAGAACAACAATCTCAATCAGAAGTATTGTAAAGTGGTAGAGAAGAAACAGGGAAAGAAACTCAAGAATCAACAGTTTTCGGCTTATGAATTTCTTACAGCATAAATACAAGGAAATCAAACACAAACTGAGAAACTGTTATCAAGGAAACTAATGAGAAGATAGTACTCCATGACAAGAGCAATGTCAGCAATGAAATTCAGGCGCTCAGGCCTCGATAATCGACATAGCCTACAAGACCACGAGATGGCTATTATATTGTACAATAAGCATATCCTGTTGATGAGCTTGATGCTAAGTATCCACTAATCTTTCCCTTTGAAAGTATAAGGGAAAGAAGCACGGGGACGCAGTAAATGTATAAGTATAATCCAATTCAAGAATAGTTTGAGATTACGGCAATATCGTACACGTAATCACCGTACTGTAGCAGTAGCACTAATGAAATGAAATTCTTCCAGTTTGGACACAGGAAAGAAGAAACCAAAATTTAATTATTTATTAGTTTGAAAATAAAAAACAAAAACTTGGTATTACAGAATTAACCACGATATTAGTGAAGTGCAAATGATGAACGTGAATACCAAATAGTGCAGAGTGCAGAGTGCAGAGTGCAGTGCAGCTGTGCAGGTAAAGTGAAGTGAGAGGTGAGCAGACCTGTAGGAGATATCCAAGACGAGACCTCTGAAGCAAGACAAGTCATCGTCCCTCTCATAGTACTCAACATGATCTCCATCGTCGTCACCGCCATGAACACCGTCTCCCTCATCATGATCACCACCACCGACAAACAAATGGGCCTCGGAGTTGAAGCGTTTCGCCTTGTTCCTAGAAGAAGAAGAAGAAGAAGAAGAAGAAGCAGAAGAGTAAAGCCTGGTAGAATCCAATGATCTGAGGCAGCGCCTGCGCCTGAGGAGCTTGTGGGGTTGGATTGATGTGAAGAGCTGCATGTTTTGATCCAACCCCAACCCCCAACCCCCATTGCAGGCCAACTTCACTCGTCGTCCTCCTCCTCCTTGTGCTGACGACGACAACCGTGCAGCCATTTCCAAATTAAGTAATTGATTAGTGGTTAATTCTGGTATTCCAAATGTTGTGCATTGCTTGGTTTACTTTCTTCTTCTTCTCCTCCTCCAAATGACAAGTCTAAATGAAAGTCTTTATTTCTGCGAGATAAAAAAAGACAGCCAAATGCAGGAATTTTGCATTTTTTTTTTTTTTTCACACTTCACGCGAAAATGCGTCGCCACATATTTTTGCACATGCTTCCTTCCTTCCACTCGGAATATCTTCTTCTAGGGTCATACGAATTGACTAATCTGCCCTTACATTATTTGCAAGCCTTTGCTTCGTGCGACATGATTGCATACGGAAATGCATACATACATATTCTGGATTCCGAAGCAAAGAGGCAGTCAGTCCTCGTCAAATTTCATCCCATCATCTAAACTATATATTAATGAAACTCACTTTATCAATCAAAAGAGGGTGAAAAGACATTTTTATCTTCTATCACAACAAAAAAGTTAAGGACAACAACGTAATTTCACAAAACAAAATTTGTTGTTTTTATTTAAGCCTCATTTACAGGTGATTTTATCATTTCTATATTAAAAAAAAAAAAATATATATATATATATATGTATACACACATTATACACGTTCTCTTCCTATCTCCCAACTTGCACGTTCTCTCTCACTCTCTTCCTCTCTCCTTCAATTTTAAAAACAAAAGTAAAATTTCATACACATAATATACTAGTATTAATAAACGAAAGGCATCTTATCACAAGTGACAATATCGGTCCCCAAAAGTCGACGTAGAACTGGAAGAGAATAGTACAAGAGTTTTGAATCGACACTCGAAACCAAACCTCAATCGAGCATTCAAGCATTCAAGCCTTGTTTTGTTTATACGGAGAAGAAACTGTAACAGTTTCATCCGAAAGCAATTGAGCTGCAAATTAGCAGAAAAGAAATTGCAAATAGAATTTGTCCACTATCAGCATGTCTTTCTCTCTTTCTTTCCTTTACAATTGAATCGTCCCATTGAATTCACATTGATTGAATCAAGATACAACAACAAACCAAACATACATACTAGCAGTAAAATTACCAACAAACAATCAGCATTGAACAGTCTTTTGCTGTTACATGCACCACTTAAGTTGCACGTCCACCATAATAACACAATTCCTAATTCCCAAAAGCATGTCCAAACTCTCTCTAATGTCTCAGAAATCGGAGAATCAGGACTCGTAGATCGAAGCTGTGACCCAAGAGATTTCTCTCTCATTTTCCATAGAAGATGAAAAAGCTCCTCCTCATCCTCAAGCTCATCAAATCCAATTGGTTTGATGGTCTCCAAGTGTTGCTGGCCCTCTTTTTTCACCCCTTGTCACAAAAGAAAAAATATGAAGAAGAAAACTTATATTGTAGCTTTCAATACAAGAATGAAAAGTTAAAGAACCTTGAGAATCCGACTTACCTATCCACTATCCAGGGCTTCAATATTAAGAAAGGCAAGGGCAATCCTCACCTGGAGTAACCAATCGCTGCCAAGCCCTTAAAACGTTCAAATTCCAGAAAGAAGCAGTAGCTAACAGAAATTGGACATGGCAGAGCTAGTTCACACCGTCGAAGCTTGTTTTTGGCCGCCTGAGAAAGTAAATGAAGAGCTAATGTGAGATTTCAGATGACAGCATATTACAAGGCTAGCTAACAGAGTCACATAAGATTAACAGGCCATGGTCCCTAAAATTCTGTACAAACAACAGTAAAAGGAAATTGCTGGTTACACTTCGTACCGGTAATTCTATACAAGGAAACTTCAGTAGGGGGCTCAATCATATGAAGTGATTGAAATCCTAAGTTGATTTCCTCCTCATAACCTTTTGACCATCTTACCAGTAATCTCTACAAGAACAAACACCATCTTTGAAATGATGAAAACGATAAGCATCTCGTACTATGATAGTTCGATTACAAATCTTCGACGTGTACTTGATCCAATTATGGCAGTCATTGCAAACACGAAGATTCTTCATTACACGTATAGGAACAGCATTAGATAAGTTGAGTAGGCCAAAAGAAATTGCCAATTTCTCACTGTGAATATATACTGTTGGATCCTTCTGCTTCTGTTCTATATCATTCCAAAGGTAGGAACGATCCTCAACATAACCAATTTCAGCTGCCCGCTCATTCAAATCCCCTAAGAATTCATAAATCGTATCTGCAAGTGGGTGCAGTCGGTCACCGACAAAGAAGGCATGAACTGAATTCTTGACCTCAATCCAGCTACGACCGGGCTCTTTCTTCACACCCCTTTCCTTCATCAATTGCCTCGTCTGATCCCTACGATCCCACATTCCTGACACTGCATACATGTTGGATAGCAGCACGTACGTTGCTGAGTCTTCAGGTTCCAGTTCTAGAAGATGATCGGCAGCAAACTCTCCAATTTCAGTGTTCTTGCGAGTTATGCAAGCACTTAAAAGAGTCCTCCAAATCATTGCATCTGGTTTCACTGGCATCTCCTCTATAAACTTTCTGGCACGGCTCAGAGAACCAGCTCTCCCTAGAAGATCAACAACGCAAGCATAGTGTTCAGGCTTAGGCACTAACCCATGCTCTTTTCTCATGGATTCAAAGTAGCCAAGCCCTTCATTTACCAAGCCTACATGGCTGCAGGCTGCAAGTACCCCCACAAATGTGACATGGCTTGGTGCTATACCAAGTTGTTTCATCCTCTCAAATAGGTGTATTGATTCAGTACCACGCCCATGTTGAGAATAGCCAGTGATCATGGCATTCCAAGAAATCTCATTTTTTTCAGGCATTTCAGAAAACTCTCTCTTGGCATCATCAATGCTACCACACTTTGAATACAATGTGATTAACGCATTGGAAACCTCAGTTTCGGAATTGTTGCCAGTTTTTATAATTGTGGCATGGATCTGCTGCCCTTGTTTTATATTTGCTAAGTTAGCAGCAGCGCTAACTGCAGAGCCAAATGTGAACATGTTAGCTTCCATTCCAGCTTTATTCATCCGAGTATACACCTGCAGTGCTTCTTCATAGTACCCACTCTGTGCAAACCCAGATATCAATCCATTCCATGACATATTATCTTTAGAATCAGTTGCCTCAAATGCTCGGTACGCTTCCCATATTCTACCACATCTAGCGTAAAGGGTAACAAGTGCATTTCCAACTGAAAGATCATCTGAATAACCAAAGACACACGACTGAGCATGAATTTGTCTTCCTTGACTAAGTGCTTGAATACCAGCGCATGCACTTATTGCACTTGAAAATCCTATGTTGTCAGACTGAATCCCTCGCCTTTGCATTTCTTCAAAAAGTATCAGAGATTCAGAAAATAGATCATGCTGTGCATACCCGGCTATCATAGCTGTCCATGAGACGACGTCATCCGCAGTGAGTCGTCTGAGAATTCTCAGGGCAGTATCCAGCTCCCCATGCTTAGCATACATATCAATGAGCACACTACAGACATAAATATTAAAATGAAAACCAGTTTTTATGACTTGAGTATGTATCTGCTCTCCCAAATTGAGAGCTCCAACAGAGGTACAGGTTCTTAGAATACTAGGGTAGGTGTACTGATTAGGAATCATGCCCTCAACATGCATTTGCCTAAATATCCGAAATGATTCATCCAGATCATCCAACTGACCATAAGCAACTAGCATCACATTCCACAGGACCACATTTTCTGTCTCTGTTGTAAGGAAAAATTCATAGGCAGTTTGCACATCTGAGCATTTCACATAAAGATCAAGCAGAGAACCTTCAAGGATAATATCTGATGACATTCCCGCTTTTATTGCAAGTGAGTGGAGTTGTTTTCCCTTCTGCAGAGCACCAATTTCTGCGCAGGCGCTCAAAAGACTAGCAATTGTAACACAGTCTGGTCTCAAACAATCAATCTGCATTCTTTTGAACAATTCCAATGCTCTATCACTAAATCCGCACTGAGCTAACACAGAGATCAGTGAGTTATAAGATACTGCATCCCTGTGCCACATTGTTTTGAAAATTTGTTCAGCAGATATAAAGTTCCCTAAGCGGGAATATAACGTCACAAGTGCATTGCATACATATGTTTCACAAGAAAAACCCCCCTTGAAAATAAGGCCATGCAGTTGCTCTCCCATCTTAAATAACTCTATTTTGGTGCAGGCACTTAGCACGCCGGAGAACACATAAGGAGTGGGTAAAATATCTGACGTTTGCATCTCAATGAATAAGAGAATTGCTTCTTCTTCGCGTCCATTCTGAGATAAACCAGAAATCATGGCAACCCAGGAAACACTATCCCTTATATACAATTTATCAAAGACCTTTTTAGCAGCATCTACAGACCCGTTTTTGGCATACAAATCAATCAAGGGATTACACACAAGCAAACTAGTACCAAAACCATGACAGATAACCCTAGCATGAATCTGTTTGACATATTGAAAATGAACATTACCGCCACCACATGCCCTTAAAACCCTGGAAAACGTGGTCTCATCAGGATGCACATTATCTGCTAACATTCGGGAAAAGAAATCCAATACGTGACTGGTCAACTTGTTTGCAAGAAACACTTGAATTATGTTATTCCATGAAAACAAACTTCTGTAGGGCACATCATCAAAAACCTTAACTGCGCCATCTAAATCACCAGCGGCAAGGTAAGCATCAATAAGGCCATCACGTATTACATATTCAGCATCAAAACCCAGCTTCAGAATCCTAGAGTGAAGCTTCTTAGAATCTAACAAGGAACCGGAATGGGAGCAGCCTTTTAAAAGCCAAATATATGTCTGACAATTAGCACGAACACTACGTGTTTCCATGGAATGCAGGAATTGAATCCCCTTTGGATTATTACCTTCATTTTGATGAAGTAGAGAGTCGTCGAGGACAGGGGCATTGGCTGCTGCTGCATCACTAGTATATTCTTCTGGCGAGCTCAACCGGATGACACTCCCACGAAAGCGCTGCAGAAAATGTCAAGCATTAAATAGCCAGAACAAATCAAGGTGGCGGTGCACAAGAGAGAGAGAGAGAGAGAGAGAGAGAGAGAGAGAGAGAGAGAGAGAGAGAGAGAATTTTTAGGTAATAAATAAAGAAAGAGTGATTACTACTACCTTGTGAAGATTGAAACTTGAGGTGGGTTTGGGTTTGGGTTTGGTTGTGAAATGAAGCGGCGGGAAGCGATGGAAGAAGAGAGGGTCGGGGAATTGGTGGAGAGTCAGAGCGAGCATCAAAGATTTGAGACAGCCAGAGCCACTCATCTGTCGACAGTCTTTCACGGAACGGAACTCAACTGCTGATATCCGTTGAATTCCACTTGTGAATTGTCGGAGAAAAACACTCGGCCGGCGGGATTAGTTTACTTTTTGGCGGCGGCTCTGCAAGTCAAGTCACAGCGAGCGGCGTATCGTATGTATCGTATGTATGCTTGCTTGAGCGAGAGTGTGTGTTTTGGGGTCCTCACCTCAATAGTCAAGGCGGCGCGAAGAAGGCCCGGCCGTCGCAGCGAACTCGTTTGTTTGTTTCAGTTCATCCTTCAGCCTTCAGCCTTCAGCCTTCAGCGGCAGCGGCCTAATTAATTGTAATTTAATTTGTACGTGGAATTGAGGAATTCTTCAAGGTCATTCTTATTTCTTACGATTACTTGCCAATTACCATTGACAGGCATTATTTTGAATCATGCTTGCTTTATTAAACAAACTCAAATCATACTATAATATTCTAACCTTTTTTTTTATGAAAAAAAAAGGAGACCAGATGGGTAGTCCGGCTTTTCAAGGGACGGCAAAACTCACATAAACATTTCAGCCTCACAACGTGCCACGTAAAATGCAAACTTAAAATTCGTCACAACCACTGGACCATCCCATGATGATTATGCTATAATATTATAGTTGATTACACTTAAATGGTAGCAGCACTAGCCAGTCAGTCATTCATTCATTCTAAATTTGTAATTGAGTTGATTTGACAAGCAGAGCACGCTTGAATCATTGAATGGTGTTTCTCATTAACCAACCATTCATTCAAAATGACTTGTTCGACTCAAAAGTCGTTAGATTATATACTGACTGAATCAGAAAGGTAAGAACACACAATATCATTGAGATTCAATCAAAATGTTTCTACCATCAAAACTGCAACGTTTTATTTATAAATTCCTCCTACATCACAAACAATCCCATCAACCCTTCCCTGGCGCATCATCTTGCCGCACCAAGTTACCAACAACAACAACAACAAAGCTGTTTTTCCTGTTACATATTCACACCTAAGTGCTAACCCCTTCGCTACCCAACCAGAAATAACCAAAAATATGTCGCACCAGCACCACAAGGCATTACCTACGACAGCACCGCAAGCTACCTTCAGAGATGCGTGTCTGCCTCCCAGCAAATGCTAACGTCGTCAAGTATAAGTAGGATCTAAAACAAGATATAACAGAAATCAATTAGCAATATGCTGCTGTTAAGAGAAACAAACATCCTAAATTAATAATTCATCAAGCAACAGATTATGCTTTCTTTGTGGTATTTGTTTGGGGTGTTAAGGAGGGAAGGGAGGGCGCACCATTGCTGGACCTTCCTGAACTCTGTAAGGACAGGGTATATGTTTTCAAATGCCTTGTATGTGTCATCCCTCACCTAATTCATCAAATTAAACAAAATGTTAGCAAATCATCCAAACACAAAAGCACGAGTAATTAAATAGCAACTGAACAACATAGACAAACAACAAATCACCTTTGCACCCGTAATAACAATTTTCCCCGACACAAATATAAGAAGAACAATCTTCGGCTGCTTCATTCGATATATCAGCCCCGGGAAAAGCTCTGGCTCATACTGCACCAGCACAACACAAGATAACAATATTTCTATGCAAAGACCAGAACGAAGCATACAAGTGGCCAGCCAGTAGAACGTTTTCACAAGTCAATAGAAACAAAGGAAAGAGGATGTATTCTGTACAAGGCCTTCCTTTGTACACCAAACTAAAAAATCAGAACTGCAGAATTTTGTTATTGCACTCATACCCAAAGTAAAATTTTAATGTCAATGAGCTCGATATTTTAGCCTACTAGGTCTATCCATTTAGTTCAAAATTTTAACCTGCAACAATCTGTTTGACCCCCTATGATTCATGTGCTGAGCATATACATTGTCCTATCACAATGTTCATACAAAGTAAGTCTTCTGTCTACAATTATTGGGTATATACAGTCCTTGTATTGGTCAAATGTACGTGGGTTCATAGTATTGGTTAATTGAATGTGAGTCCATTGTATGTCTGAAGTCATGAAGAAAGAAATACACCCAGTTTCAGCAAACTTTCTATGAAGTTCGCTTTGAGTTTTAAGTATCTACAAGAGAGTGTTTTAAGCAATGGACGGACTCCTAGTTTCATAAAACCTTCTTCGGAGGCATGCAAAATGCGTGGATCTCATTGACCATAAGCCCTTAAATTGAAAAAAGCCCACATAAGAAGATAACTTAATCATATAAACATTGACATTAAATCATAAAAGAAATCTAAAATCAATAAACAAATATTATGAAACAGAAACAAAGAACATGAAAAAAAAACCATAAATCATATCGAATCATATTAGGGTTATGAAATGTTAAAGCCTGGGACAGATGGTTCTCACTTACACTTGAAAATGCACCGTGCGAGTATGCAAGACCCTCAAGTCTTATCGGAAATTTAACATCACAGGAGCCAACAATATTTTGAATCTTGAAATCCTGATGCTCAGAAAAGCATGTATTAAAAAAAGTAATTAAAATAATATAATATACTCTTAAAGGGTTGAACACCTAAAACAAAGAGAGAGAGAAAGAGAGAGAGGAGAGACCTTAAATTTAGCATTAAACCCCAGCTTTTGGATGATTCGAGCATACTGGGAACCAAAAGTATCAAATCAGATGAAAGAACTCTGACACTATACCTTGCAACCTAATTAAGATTCACTCTTCTAACTAAATGAAAAGATAATTATGGAAAGAATAATCACCGATTGTAAAACCACTCCCACTCCTAATAGTGACCAATAACAAATGAAAAAATTTTAAGTTGCAATACTTAAGGCTGATGCTCCAAAGCATCGGTAAAAGTTCACTGTCACTCTACTCCAGAACTAAAATGCCTAAAATCGGGTCAAAATTTATGAAACACACATATTCACTATGTTTTGCTATGTTAATACCAATCTGTAAGCATTCAACAGATACCTTCCTAGCTGCCAGTTTTGATTGATGTTCACTTTTTGCACCTGTGCATACCTGAAGTACCATGGAGATTCAAAATTTAAATCTCTTAACCAGAGGCACCCAAGGTATGATGGGTGCATAACTCAAGATTTAAAATCATAAATAAGGGAGAGCAGAGAAAGTAGAGGGTTGTATCAAGTTGAAAAGGGTCATCAAAATGCAATGCAGTAGTTACCAGGGTTGTGACATGAGTAAACTTAAAGCCAAATTTATTACCATAGAAGTTTAGTATATAAACATGCAATTCAGCCATCTATGAAAATGAAACTCATAAAAGGATCAGTCCATCACCAAATATATATCTTGAGCATCAAAATTTGTGAATTTAAGCATCAACATACTGTACATTTTCGACAAGAGATGCAATCCAGAAGGACCATAACCAATCAAACATACACTTTAATTTAGATTCAACAGTCAAAATTAGCAACAACAGAAAATGCTCTGCTTCTAAGGATATACCCTGAATTAAGCAATATCATTACTTCACCGCACCCAACAATTGACACTCATGTATGTAGGGTACCAAACACATTTCGACAAATACATAATCATCTTTGAATTTGATGCCAACAGTCACATCAACAGATAACAGAGCCATCAACTGTACAATTCAAGTAAGATAAACTGTTTTATCAAATCTCACTAACAGACATAGATTTAAAAAACAAAGACATTTTCCACAAAAAAAGGGACCGAACAGGAGCAAAAAGATTCAAAAGCAAATTGCTTCCAATAATGATATTACAACAATACAAAAGCTGAAATGAAATCATATCATTGTCAGCAAACAGAATCCCAAAAGCTTTTGGGAAGGCTCACCATCTTCCCAGAGGCAAAAATCAAAGCTGTAGTTTTTGGCTCCCTTATTCTCATAATTACAGCAGCAAAACGCTGAAAGACCATTGAATTAAAAAGAAGTTAGTATCCAGTACTCCGAAATGTCTAAAGAGCCAGAAAATAAGCTAACAAAGCCAGACTTTACTGTAAGTATAGTTTCAGGTATAAACAATGGCCCAAGCAAGACCATTTTGGTAAAGTGAGCTAGCACCACTAAGAACCCTCTATAAAGTATTTTAGTAAAGTGAGCAAGCACCACTAAGTTTATCAACATACTACTGAAATAAATTATAGTCAAGCTTACAAAAAAAATTTGCATACCTTGGGGTTGTATTCTGCATTTCGAGCTTGCAACGCAATTTGCTTAAGATCCAATTTACAATCCAAGTTAACTGTAGATACGATATTCCTAAAAACACAACCAAAACGAGAATAAATCATGAAACTTCACTATTTTTCTTCGAAAAACAGATCGTTATTGCTCACAGAAAGGAGGCCTATAGGGTTGATTAAAATGTCTTGATATTATGCATGGGAATACTCCAAGTTTTATTTTCTTCGGAAAAGAGAACTACTTTAGCTAACAAACAATAGAACTGCAAAAAGAAGACCACCATAGAACAAACAAAAAAGAGACTTAGCTAAAGACTCTCCAAAATGCAAAGACTACCAAACAGCAGCTTCTGATGACAAGTTCTAACCATAGCTTCATTTCCAATAAGAGACTAATATTTAATGAAATGTTTCTTAGCAAATAAAACTCCAGTCCTACCAGCTTTCGACAAAGAACACAAACACACACACAACAAAAAATTCATATAGGTTTGGCTTAAAAAAGTCAACTTCCACCACAAAATTTGAAGAATTTCAATTTTTCAAAAACACAAAAACATCTCACGGATAGAAATGAAACAGTCGAACCCATAAATTTTCATCTCCATTTCCCTACTGAAAACCACCATAACCCCATAAAGTGATAATCCGAACACAAGCTTGCGAAACCAATCAGATCGAAACAAACCCACTACGCAAAAATCAATTCAGAAGCCTTGGACATGGATATTGAAACGAGAAAACGAAATTAGAAACTTCAAACGAGAGAAAGAGAGAGAGAGACTTACTGAAGAGTGGGAACGATGCCAGAGGGGTGGATGGAAAGATCTACAGGTTGGCTCTCTTCTAATCCACCTTGATCCCCCATTTCCAGTATCCCACTATAAAGGGCTCCGTCGATTTCACAAAAATACTACTTTACAATAAGCAAATAAATCAAATCAAAGTTTAATTCTTTAATTATTCTTGTGGGTTCCAGGCAATTGGTCTATTGATCGTCCTGAATCAGATCTGCACAACCTCCTTTGCTCACAATTTCTGAGCTTTAAACAATCTAGGGTTTCGAAAATAATCGGGAAAGAAAATGAGAAGTTGGGAAATTGAAATCGGAGAGAATTCGCGGGAAAGTTGGGAAATGGAGGTGGGAAATTTTCAAACAAGATGTTCTTTTATAGGTTTTGATAGAAGAAATTGGGGAGAGATGGGTTTGGTTTTGTATCTCTGTCTCTGAGGAGGAAATGCGAATGCGGGATTATGTGAGAGTTGTGAGAGGAGGCCCTTCCCTTTTGCTGTCTGGCTCCGCTTCGCCACTTTTTGTCGTTTTCCTATATATAAGGTCCACAGGTTGATTCTTACATACCCAGTCAATCCCTTCCCATTACCGGATATTGCCGGTTTGGTCTTGTGCCTGTCCAAGCAGTATAACTGTTTAAGGGGTGGCAATTTGAATTATCGAAAATGCTATTCACATACCAATTTTTACATCTTAGACTCTCACACTTTAAAAAAAAAAAATTTGATACTGAATTTTTTTAATTTATTCAATTTGACTACCGAAAATTGAAAAGAATGTGTGAGAAATAAGAATAGGTGTGTAGATAGTACTATCCTTAAATTATATATGTTAATTGTGTCATTTTTATGACATAATTATTGTGTTTTACTTAGTTAACTCGATCAATGTTTACTAAAACATAATTATTTGTGAAATATACCACATTTTCGTCCAATTCAATGTTAGTGTCTTAATGAAGCAACAAAGAGGATGTTTCGAATTTCGTAGCTATCACAAACATATCTGGTACTTTCTAATTTTTATGGTCTATTCCGCAATTGCAATGTCACCATGCTCGAAGGGAGGCAAATCATATTGTTCACAAGTTAGCAAGGTTTGGTCTTTAGCTGCACTCAGTTTCAAGGAGCCATAGGATGTCATAACAGATGTCTAAATGAAGGATATGTCCTAGTGGTTAAAGCTATATATTGTGTTTCTTTGTAGCAAGGCACTATTTTATTTTGTTTTTCCTTAAACTCGGGTTGAATGTCTGACAAGGTTTCTTTCGCATAGTCGCTCTATTTTGTAGTACTTATCTTTTTTTCCGCATAGTACTCCCACAACCTTTCTTTTTTTATTCCTCATTTTATGTGTACGTAGTTTGCTCATGTCTAAAACTTAAAAAGAAAAAATTAAAAAATTAAAAAGAAAAAACAAAATGGTAATGAACCGAGCACTTACAAATTACAATCAATTTCAATTACATTAACACTTAGGCATGAATCCAATACATTAGCACTTAGAAGTTACCCCCTTAAGAGCACTTCCACAGTTGGAACCCTTCCTCCTGGCTATTCACTATTTAATCCACCCAGTGAACAGTAACTGCCCTTAATAAACAGTAACTGCCTTTTGCATCTCCACCGTTGCACTTGAATAGCCCTGGCAATAGGCAATAAGTATTAATTTTTTTTTAATAATACAAAATAATTTTATTTGTAATTTAGGAATGTGGTTGAAAGTAGCTGAGAAAATATGAAATTGTGGTGTAAGGTAGATGATAATGAGAAGGTATTTATAGAAAAGTAAAAACAATTTTTTTTATTCATTTTTTTACAATTTTTAAAATTTTTTTTATTCAACTAATTAATCTTTGCCGTTGGATTTAAAAAAAAAATTGAGTATTTATAGAAAAGTAAAAACAATTTTTTTTTTAAAAAAAATTCAAAAATTTTTTTGGATTTTATTCATTTTTTATTCAACTAATTAATCTTTGCCGTTGGATTTTAAAAAAATTGAATTCCAACACTCCAGATTGTGCCACGTGGCACAATAGTAACATTTCAGAATTTTAAAACTATTTCTTTTTTTTTATTTATAAAGGAGAATAATATCAACCGTTGATCTCAGATCCAACGGTTGATATTAAATAAGATTTTTTTACTTTTTTTACCTTTGCAAATCTGACGGTCCACATTTTCTTGCTGTTGAGATCGAACAGACCATGGGAAGCCACGTGGCTTCCCAACGGTAACAATTTGAAACTACACCGCGGGCCCCATTCGCTGAAAACTTGTCGGATGACGCGCTCCCACGCGCGGGTGCAGTGCACGAGCCTGACAGAAAAAAAAAAAAAAGGGGCTGACGTCAGCCTTGCTTCAGATAGCCTTCGAGCTCGCGGGCTGGCAATTCGTGACAGGCCCTGTCCCTCGAGCTCCCACACGCTGGACTCAATCGGCCGGGCTCCCCGGCCCTGTTCACTGGCCTGTCCCCCGAGCTCCAGCCCACGCTGGAGGTGCTCTAATAAAGTCTTTTATAAAATGTGACCAATTGAATACAGCAAGAACTTGCCTCGTCTCTTTTATTTAGTCATTGACTCAAACACCACATGCCTTACAGCTGTTAACTTGTTATAAACATAAAAAACATAACACCGAGTCTTTGTTTAACTATGTCAATAGCTCAACATACTATATAGGATGCGCGTACCATATGTTTCCTTGTTCCTTCTTATAATCTCCTCCTTTTTTCTCCATCCTCACACATCCATCTTCTGCTCTTCATTCAATCTGCTCTTCTTGTTCGTATATTTTCAGGTTTCTAATTGCTTCCATACATATGAGCATGGATAATACTTTTATACGCAATTTATTGGGGGGTGCCGCTGCTAAGATTGCTTTCCAGATGCCTTTGGCTGCCGGGTTTCTTACTTTTGTGTGCATTGAGTGCTTTGTGGATCAACTGGTTGCTCCGATCAAACCCTTAATCGGCCAGTACTTGGCCAAGTATTTACTTGCCTGCAGTGGCCCCGTGGTCTCCAAATACTTGGACATTTACATTGCTTACCTCCTAAGCTACAAATCCAACGTCGACAACCTATTGAAACAGCTCAAGAAGCTCAAGGCCACACGAGATATGGTGATCCAAGCCGTCGAAGATGCAAAAAGGAAGGGACAAGTGGCGGTCACAGCTGAAGTCGAGAAGTGGTTGAGCAGTGTCGATAGGCTGACCGAAGAAGCCGCCCAGTTTTTCGTATACAAGGGGGACAAAAACAGCGGGTGGTTCCGTTGGTTGTACGGTCTGTTGATGTCGAGATTCCAATTGAGCAAGAAAGCAAAGAAGATGATAGAGCTTCTCGTTCAGCTCCAAGCAGATGGAATTTTTGCTACTGTTTCAAATTAATTACTTGAATTATTATTTTTGTTTGTAGTAGTGATTGCGCAAAAGAATTTGAATTTAAGCATGTGTGGATGTGATTCAACAAATAATATTCGGTCTCGAGAAATTATAATGGTGTGTTTACTAATCCTACTAATCCGTAATCGAAAAATCAAAATCTGATTCCGAAATTCACAAAAGTAATTGAAATCACAAGACAAGCGGCCAATAAACACAAAATGCTTGAGTTGAGATGACAAATCCACAGTTGATCCGCACAGCATCCTTATCACCTTTTTCTCCTGCTAAACACATAGATTATTCATCTTCTAATTACCCTACTTCTTCTTGTAGTTTGCTGCAGCACTTGTACAAAACTATTAGTAATAGTAATAATAATAGCAGCAAGAACAAGGAGAGAATTCCCAGTTGCATTGGTGGCTTCAAGTTCAATCCCACTCCCCTACCAATTACCTATCATCGGATGCAACTTCTGCTTTTGGTTTGGAAAGATCAGATTTCTTTACCAGGTTGCCAAATTTTGTCAAGTTTAGGGATCATTCCTCCCGATTTTAGAGTGAAAAATGGATCTCAAATCAGTAAACTATGGCAGCAAATGGCTGGCTGGGGACCCAGAAATCAAAACAGTGGCAACCAAGCAGATACAAATCAGAGAGAAAATACTGCAGAAGACATGGAGGAGGGTGAAGAAGATGACAGAATAAACATTTAAGAGAGCAAATGAGTCGAATATACACCAGTGCACCTACCGACTTCACAATCATTGACGGGGTACATTCACTAGCTAAATTCCTCCTATTTTTCACTTAATTATTCAGTTTTTGGTAGAGAGAGGTTTGATGAACTATACATGTTCAGTCCTGGCTCAAGCCATGAAGAATATGGCAAGTAGCATATATGTGTGTCAGCCAATCTGCAGTGCTCAAACCAGTAATCGTGAGTCCTAATGAATCATGGAGGGGCGGACAGCGCTTACAGAACTCTAATATGTAAATTTTCTTGCCATGACTTTGCTCTCATATTCTAAGCTTTGGTGTAACAAAAGAATATGTTATGACTTATGAGATTTTGTATAAAACAGATAAAAGTAGCTCTAGCTCTTGCTTATGTTGGTCTGAATTTCAAAACTCCAATTTATCTCAGCAAGCGAAAGATTACAACTTTCAAATGCCCTCATGAAAGACAATGCTAGCCACAAAAATATAGGCTTAATTGGAAGAAAAGAACACAATTTCAAAAGCAATCAGGGAGATAAGCAAAAGCAATGAATAAGCATTTCCTCAAGAACACAAATTCATCGATTCTCTTCAGTACATTAATCATCCACATCCGGCTGGGGTGGTTAATTTCTAGTGTTAGTATGTTACAGAACATACAGAGAGATTATCCTGTCTACTACCATTGTTCACTTCATCAAAAAGAAATTGATCCATCAGATTGATTAGACCAAGTTCGAACAAGAGAACGAGCACTTTAAGTTGGAACTAGATGGTAACCATCATGCCATTCGTCTTGATCATTAATCCAAAGAAGCGGCATAGCTACTGCTGGTAGAGCGAAAAAAAAACACCACAAAACAATTTAATAGCAACATTTTGATAGGGATTTTTTGTGCCAGAATTTAGAACTTGAGTTTTATTTTCTGGAACCATCTCATGAGATATTTTGTTTTCTGGAACCACCTCAAGAGACATCTGCAAATCAGCATCCGCTGGAATGCCATCTGTTGATGACACTGATTCAGGACCACCTTCAGACTGCTCACCGCCACCATAGAAGCTACCATGGTCTACATCATCATAGTTCACACCATATGAATAACCATCTTGATCACATCTGGCATTTGGACTCCAATCAAACTCGTTCATTGATAAACTTCTATACATTCTCGCTGGTTTTTTGGAGAACTTTTGAGTCAGCATTATTTGGTTCCTGAAGAGAGTGAACAAGCCTTCTCGGACTATTGAAGATGATGCTGTCCACGTTGAGTGGAGTGCGAGACCTCTGAAGCACAGGAGATTCAATATTGGTCAAAATCAAGACCATAACATGCAATACCATCCCAAGATTGATAATAAACAAGAAAATCATAAAATTGGCAGATTTGAATAAAAGTAAAGTTTCAGTCGACAGCATGAGTAAGCACCACACCTTTGTCGGAAATAAAACATTCATTGGAAAAATTAACAACTTAAGCTGTTACAAATAGCGGCAACCAACACATTTCATTATGGAATTAGATCAGGAAATTATGAGTTTGAGTCCCTATAATTTCCTCCTCTCAGCATAAGTTGAATTCCACATCTTGGGCTCTAATGACGAGGAGCGAACCACCTGTGAGGGGGAAGACATAAAACAGAAGTGCTGGTTCATGTCCTTTGCTTAAGGTTTTGGGATATAAATTCCCCCAACAAACTTTGTCGACTATGACATACCATGCCATCCCAAAGATTGGCACTCTTTTATGAAATGCAAAGCTTTTTAGCAGATATAAGTTTCCAAAGAGTTAGACACGATAAGCATTTTGGGCAATCAATACTACTTTTACAATCCAGCAAGCAATTTATTCACTCTGTTGCTGCATTACTTTTAGTTAAACTTTTTACCCATACTCCAAATTTAGTTGGTAACTACTTCTACCCCATAACAATCAAATCAGAAATTGCAACTTCAAATCAGAAGAAAAATAATACCACATGTACATGTGAAACTTACCCAAGGACTAGTTGTGGTGCTTCTTGATACTCCATTTCTAGGATTTGTTTGCTTGAACCCCGTAAATTCCCCATTGCTATCTCCTTCGCATTTCATGAATTCATTAATCCCAGGGTTACCTGGATATCCATTCGAGTAGGCACTACCCTGAGCAATCTCCGAGAACAAACCATCCTTGAGAGACACATCAACTCCTCCATTCTCATGACTCCTTCCGGTTTACGCTCCTACAATCATAAATTGAGTTTCGGCTACACTGACAACTCATTGTTATAGGTGTCTCAACGAATGAGTCGTATTCAGCAAAGGAATCTAGAGTCTGTGCTTCGGGTGACACTGATGCAGGAGAATGGTCGCTGGCACTTGATAAGTTTTGCCTCCTGCTATGGTCTCTCCTACTAAAATTTGACCCACTGGCCGAACCAGGAGCCTTTTCAAGTTTTGAAACTTTACCTGCAGCTATTCGCCTTGCCGTTTGCAGAGCTTCAAAGGCAGCCCTTGAGACGTAAACCATCCGATCAGACTGACACTTCCCCATATCTTCAATTATCAACTCAAAAAAAATCAGAGATAATGCTCCAAGGATCCAGGCACTTCATCAAGAAATTCACCATTTGGATAGCTGACAGCCGTTTCTGAGAATTCCCCTCCTCTACACCAGTATCCAATATGCGGATTCCAGGTTGAATCCTCAACCAAGCATATGGTTCAACAATTAATGCATTATGCTTCGCAAGGGACATGACCAGACCCATGTGTGCATTTGTCTGAGTGGACTTCTCCTCCAAAGCTCCAGAAACATTCTGACAGACCCTATTAACCATCTCATCCAAAGAAAAACGCCAATTATCTGAATCAACAAGGGCCCTCTTAAGCAAAGGCAGCTCCAGAAGTGCAGCTCTCTTGACAATCCTAATAACTGATATAACAGAAATGCCACATGGCATTATTCTAGTGGTTGAGTTTGTTAATATAGTTAGAAGGGTATTATTATAATTGTGATATATGGCTATATAAGGCATTGTATAGCTATCATTTCCTTAAGTTTGGTTGTATACATTTTCTCCAATCAATCAATACAATCTCTCTTGTTTCTCTCTATCATCTTCCACTTCCTTTGTATCAATTCTTCATCTTTTGCAACGTAGTTAACAAATCCAAGAGGGCATCCGAGAGAGGAGTGCAAAGTGAATGAATAATGTGCCTCTTCTTGTCTTCAGGGTTAGTTGGGTCAATCCCATATAGAGCAATAGCTGGGACAACCTTTGAGCATGCCTGTTGAAGAGGGAAAGACCCTGCACTCGAAGCCAAGGTCTTCATTATGGTGGTCATGATGCTATTTATCAGAGGGACTATTTTATCACCGTGAACGCGAGCAAGAACTTCGTACAGCGAAATAGTGCATTCTCCAGACAAAGAACCAGTAAATCTAGCCTCCACTAGAAATATATCAACACCTGCAAATATTTTACGACCGTAAATAGCTATACGCGATATGTAAATGACCATGGTGAAAATAAATCACCAATATAGATAAAGCAATTATAAGGTTACCTAACCAATTTCTTACTTAAGTCTCATGCAAGGCTGCTTCAAAACAATTATTTAATCAAAACAGTTTAATTAAAAAAAAAAAAAGTTGAGCTTTGAAGGGATCCACTCACAGAGATCATGAGTGTCTCTATGCAATAGGAGCATTGCCCTTGTCCAAGTTATTCAGTAGGCGGTGGTGTTTGGTCACGGTGGAGTTAGAGAGCGAGCGAAGGAGAGTATGCAGAAATGAGTAAGGAGGACGAAAGTGCAACCGTAGTGGGATGTTAACCTACTTAAAAATTCCCCCATGGAAATTACCAATTTTTCATTCGCTTCCCAAAATTTATAACTCTTGACTCTCGTTACTCCGAATTTGACTCTACTTTCGCCTACGCATTTACGAAAACTAATTTAGTAAAATAGAAAAGCATGAGAAATTAAAATTAAACTCAAAGGTCACCATGATAGGGGCATTTTGGTCATTTCACACTTTGGGGAATAAAATACAAATGTTATTCTTACCACAATTTTATATCACATTTCTTTACCATTTTTTTTTGTCAATACATTTCTTTACCATCTTAGATGGCAGATGAGTTGGACAAGCTACATCATTTAATTTCAATTTTCTTATTAATTAAAATACTTAAATAAGGAAAATTGCAGACTTCAAGATCTCCCTCTGGCGTTAACTTAATTGGGCATGAACCCTAATTCGATAGACAAATTTGATTTTGACTCCTAATTCGCATGAATGCTAATAAGCGTTACTTAATGAAATAATCAGATGAAATCCTTCTTTTAAACCACAAAAAAAAATGAAAAGAAAACAAAAAAAATCACGAGATGAACAACCATGGAGTACCAATGAAGATTGGAGACAAAAATACTTGAAGGGGAGTGAGGATTGGGGCTACGGGTAAATTCTATAAAGATTGACCATAATCATGGAAATCAACATAAATCAATAAAAAAACTGGCATGAAAAAAGAAAGGGGAAGGAAGAAGAAGAAGAATGGAAAGGGGAAGGCAGAAGGAGACTCATCATATACCACAATCATCAATTAATTAACAATCTTTTTATTAATTATTGATTAACATTTTGAAATTAAATGCTAATTAATTTAGACGATGTGGCTGTCTACATCAGATGCAACCTAAGGTGGTATATAATTGTGGTACAAATCATGGTAAGAATAGCATTATTGATTTTTTTAAGATATGGATTATAACAGGAGATTCCGAGAAACAGGTTCAATAGGTAATAACAAGTCATGGAATGATATGAAGTCACGTTGTACTTCTACTGAATTAATTTTTCATTCCTTACAAAAGCATGACATCATGTAGCGATAAAGAGGTTGAGTTAATATTACTCTTAGCGAGGACTATGCTCTCTTATTGAGTGGGATAGCTAGCGATACAAATATCCCTGATAGTCTCACACCTGTGATGGTGGAGGCAAGGCCGCCTCCTATGAAGGTTCAGGGCAAACTTCTAGCACTATCACGGTAGAGTTCAAAACTGCGAGTAACTCTTGTTTCGAAGCAATGTCACCATAAAACACGAATACTTGTGCACAGCTCTATAACACGTTGATTGATGAACTAGTTTTATTTTAAATAACCAAGTGGGTGATTGTTGGAACGTTTTTAGAAACAATATTTTGGAAGAATTAATCTGATATTATTAATTGGCTAGTATCATTTTGCCAAATCGTATACGACAAAGGTTTCCTTGTTAAATAAGGTTTACAATCCAAAACGTCAAAGGTTTCCTTGCTTTAATAAAAGAACAAATACAACGTGTATAAATAGGACCTCACTCTTCCATCCACAAAACCCCCGACCTAAATACAAAGGAAGATCATCGTAGCCAAAACGTCATGGCAGGCCTTCACTTACCTGACCTTGTTACGCACAAAATCATCCAAATTCTCCCCACCAAAGCCTGCAGTTCGAATGAGTTTTCTTTCCAAGCAATGGGCAGGTGTGTGGTGTTCGAGCTTCGTATTAGATTTCAACGAGGGTGGTTATGAGGAAAGCCTTGATTGTCGAGACAACCTAGGTGATCAACATAGAAAGTTCATCAACAAAAGATATTTGAAATTTTGCGGGCATGATTAGCAAAAGAAACTGAGGTTTGATAAATTGAGGCTTCATATGACGGGGTACTTGGTAACAGAAGACACTACCACTGTAGATGAGTCATTGAGTTGTTCGTTTGAGAGAAATGTCAAAGAGTTAGATATCAACCTTCGGCTTTGTAGATTAGTTCAGAGGAATTGGCATGAGAAGAAAAATTACTATTGCTTATCTCGAACGACCTTTCTTGATGCAAAATCTATAACTACCCTTTGTTTGTTATATGTAAGGATAAAGGACATACGCAATGCCAATGTTGGACCTATGGATCATATAAGCCAGCTTCTTCCCTCCTTGAAAATAATGTGCCTCAAAACTGGGCACTTTGATAAGCATGCACTGCGTTACTTAATTTGTGAGTGCCCTTGCATTGAATATTTGTCATTAACTTCATGTTCATTTGATGATGATCGAGAAGACGCACTCTCCATGTTTTATCTTTCAAGTTACAGTCTCAAGTTCTTGGAAGTTAAGTATTGCAAGGCTCCAGATATTCGAGTTGATGAGACATTAAATCTCGAATCTTTTACATTTGTTTCATCAAAGTTTCTTCCTGTTGACATTATAGTCTTGCACAATTCCCATAACTTGAAACATATCAACATTCACCCTCGTTACCTGAAAAAACTATATGTATTTGAATCTGATCGTAGTTTGGAGGCCACGAAAGCTCCAAATTTATGCAAGGCTACCATCTTACTGTGGGACTTTTGGGACGTACAATTTCCTACCGCCTTTAACGGGGCATGGAAACATTTACCTGTACTGGCAGGGTTTCTTAAAGAATTTGGTCGCTCCAAGAATCTAGACCTCATTGTTGCTGCTTTTAAGAATGTTATATTTCCAACAGAATTCAGAAGCACCAGATCTTGTGCAATATTGCCTGGTCTCAACAACAATCTTGCGCTCAAGGTATCAAATTATCTTGAAACGGATTCAGATATTTCTGAATTGGAGGACTCTTTGACTTGGATTGCACCTTCAGCAAGGGATATCTCTGTCAACAAAATCATTGGAACAATACTTTTTGAATAGTGAATAGAAAGAAAACATGAATTGCCTCAGAGTTCTTATGAGTGCAGCTTCACCAAGGACAATTAAGATGTTTAAACCTGATTTCATATATATATAAAATATGTATGTTTATGTATTTAATAATTTTAAGACACTAGCTAGTCAGTGTTTCCGTTTGATATTACAGTATTTTGCCCCCTTTCGTTGTTATATGTATTACTAGAAAATATGTCCGCGCTTTGCTGCGGACGTTGAATATATCATCCACGACAGGCATGAGTAATTTCCGCACATGTCCTCATTAGGATATGATGAGGCCTAAATTTAGAAATTCATATTCAAAGTCATAAAAAATGAAACAATCTTCTATTCTTCTTGGACCATTTGAATAGAATAAGGAGCAACAAAAAAGATACCTCAACAGTTGCAAATTTCTTTCCTTCTATTGCCAAGATTGGTATTCAGATTATTCCAATGTAAACAGAGGTACTCAAAGAGTCCGAACATACATTTATCAACCGTCCTTGACTCTGGCCTACACTCTTTAAAATCATCTCCAATTCTTGGCCTAAAACCTAAAATTTTTAGCTTTTAGGTTTTAACCCAGAAACAGTTTTTCTGCTCCAACTCTTCTGGCCTAAAATTTTAGCCCCAGATTATTAAAGAATGAATTTAGGCTATTTTTTTAATTAACTTTTAAAAAAAAATTATGCAGACTATCCTAAATTAAATTTATGAACATTTTAACTTAAATATTTAAATTCCGATAAATATTGGAGTGAGGGCTTTATAGGGGTTTATAGGGGTTTATGACTGGTGATCACTTTCCTCTTTGGACGGAAATGGATGTTGGAGTGAGGGCTTTATAGGGGTTTATATAAACTATCGGGGCAACCAATTCAGTTGTATTGGCGCCAGATGGGACGATGAGGTGTGCACATGGCTTCGAATTTTTTAGGGTTCCAAAAAATTTTATTCTCCTATATATTACATGTAAGTATAAATTTTCTAATTAAAAGGTTTTTAGAAAATTATTATTATATGATTTTATATGTATTACAATTGATTAACTGGAGCTTAAACTTAATATATTAATTTTCTACTTTTTTCTAGCAAAAAAAAAAAAAAAAACATTGTGTATCACTTTATTTCACTTTTCTTTAGCAATAAAAAAACCGACTTATGTATTACCTTCTTTCACAAACACAAGCATATTTTCATTTCTGTATTTCAATCGTGTTCCATTTTGTATGGATGAACCCTAAATCATAAGTTCATGGTAATTGAATATTTTTCAATTAGTAAGAGTGAAATGCTGATTTTAATTAAGCTTGAATATTGACTATTGAATTCTATATGAATATATTGTCCAATTTTTTTTTAAATAAAGAGGGTCTTTTTATTAAATTCGCACAAGGCCCCTAAAATGTTAGAGAAGGCCTTGATTGGCGCCAATTTCTGTTACTTGGAGGCCTGTTTGGTTCTGTTAGTTGAAGGTCTATTTGGTTAGTGGATTAGTGGGAAAGCCTGTGTTTGGTTACTGCTCCACCTGCAATGCTTACTATTGATCATATGCTCCTAACCCAAGTGAGAAGGGACTTCATTCGCCAACTTATGCCAGTTTGCCAATTTTGTTGAGTTTCGAAATCATTCCTCCCGACTTTGGCACGAAAAACGAAATTTAAATCAGCAAACTGTGGTAGCAAATGGTTGCCTGGGACCAAAAATAAGACTATTGGCAACCAAGCAGATACAAATGAGAGAGGGTACTTTTAACCAAGGTTCTAAAATACGTTAGACGCTAGTCGGGCGGTGGACTAGCGGCTAGGGCCTAGGCGGGCGGCTAAGCGGCCTAGGCGGGCGGCTAAGCGGCCTAGGCGGATTTACATAAATTTATACTATATATTATAAAATATGAGTATATGTGTATAATTTTAGGACTTTTTTCTAATTTTATACAAAGAATATTGGGCCTAGTTTGTTTTTTCTTTGAACAAAATAGTGGGCCACAAAATGGCCCCAACTTGAAAGAAAAGCCCTTTTTTTCAATTAAACCGACAACTTTTCTAGAGCCTTTCTCGATTTCTCCAATGCTAGTCCCAATCAACCATCACTTGTTTACTGCTCTAGGCTTGCATTTATTATCAACAGATCTCCTCTTCTTTATCTGTCTGCAGAGAGATCCCCTTCTCTCTCTTTAGTTATGCCTTTCTTTTCCTCCCATTTTCAACTTTTCTTTCAACTGACTCTCTCTCTCTCTTCTCTCTATCTCTCTCTCTCTCTCTCTCTTCTCTTCAACAGAATGGACAGATCTTTTCAACATATCCCCTTCTCTCTCTGTAGTAAAACCCAACAAATGGATCTCTTCAACAGATCCCCTTCTCCCTCTGCAGTAAAACCCAACAGACGGATTATGTGTATTGTTGGGTGCAAGAGCGCAGGTTTGAAGATTTGGGTTGTAGGTGGTGGATCGTGCGGATGCGAGGGGAGATTTGCAGAGCATCGACCGCCGCCTAGCACCGCCTAGGCCGCCTAGAGACGCCTAGGCGGCCGCCTAGAAACGCCAGGCCGCCTAGAGACGCCTAGGCGGCCGCCTAAGCCGATTTTTAGAACATTGCTTTTAACATAGAAAATGAGTCAAATATACACTAGGGCACCTACCGACTTCACAATCATTGACAGGGTATGATAGGTATTTTACCACCTGTCAAAGTACGGATAAAAATACTTAAAAATACTTGCAAGATTACAAGGTTGTCGTAGTATAGCAGCTCAAGCAAAGTCGTTCTCCACAGGGATTGAATCAATAATCTATATTAAAAACAAATCTTAATTAATTATTTGAAAACGAAATTAGGAAGAGGTTGATTTTATTACCTAAAATATTAAAAACGAATTTAATTAAAAACAATTAAATAAATTGGCAAGGTAAAGAAAAGAAAAGAAAAGAGTTTTGAAAACCAAAATTGTAAAAGTCTAGGGTTTTGTCATCCCCTTAACAATCCTATGTAGATTTATCAATTACTTATGAATTACCATGCAACTTTGAAGGTTAGGTTTTCCTAATGCATTTTCTACTCGTGGTATTCCAGCTAGAACGTATATCAAACATGCAATCCGTCTGTGGTATTCAAATCAAATATAAACATGATGACTCATTACGCTTTGTGAAAACCCTTTGAAAAACCATGCAACCCCTAAGACGTGGTATTCATTCCAGGTGAAATTACAATTATCAATCACAAGAAGCAATACTCAATTCCCCATTGGTATTCTGATCGAATTGCATCTGATTACTTATCTAAACATCCTAATGGTAGCTAACCATTAAGATATAGAGACAGTTTAAAGCACAGTGATTAATAATTCAAAGTATGCATGTATAATATCATAAGCAATTAAATAAAGACTACATATTCATGCTAAGGCTCAAGGCATCGCCCTAGCAAACAAAAATTAGCCAGGAACAACCATAAAACAAAAGGAATTTTATTGAAATAGAAAAAGGATAGAAAACACTTGAAAATACAAAGCATCAAAGCCTAGCTAACTTCTCCACGTAGGTTCTCCCATTTAACCTAATGGCTAAAAGGTCTTATTTATACTACTAGAAAAATAAAACACTACCTTGAAAAGGTCTTAGAATAAAACTAGGAAACATAATTAAATGATAAAACAGAAAATAAAAAGTTTCCTATTTGAACTAGAATTTGGAGTTATCAGAAAATCAGACTTTTGACTGACCAAATCAACTCCGATTTGGTCCTAAAAGGTCTCTTTTGAAAGCTGAAGACGTCCCCTACAAATCCTCAGAATGAATCTTCCTCAAAATATGTCATCTTAGCCTCCAAAATACCCAAAACGTCCAGAAACGTCAATCTGGGAAAGCTGCGCGCTGGGCCTTAATTTCATCGCCACGGTCAAATGGCTTGGTAGAAAAATCTGAAATTTTGATACAATCATCTTGAAAGGCACACGAATATCCTCCAATTGGAATCACTCCAAAACTCATCCGTTTGATCACTTTTTGCTACAGAGGAAGTCGAATGTCCTACATTGAAAATATAATTCAAAGTATCAAAGTTCTACCAAAATAACCAATAAATTAATACTAAGATTAGGATAAAATATATAGTATAAAAGCGGCTCATCAGGGTACTTTCATTAGGAAGAGATGGGAGGGTTTGATGATACTTGAGATTGTGTAAAACAGTCGGAAACTTAGAAGTAGCTCTTGCTTGTGTTGGTTTGAATTTCGAAACTCCCAATCTATCTCAGCATGAGAAAGATTACAACTTTCAAATACCCTCATGAAAGACATTGCTAGCCACAAAAATATAGGATTAATTGGAAGAAAAGAACACAATTCAAAAGCAATCAAGGATATAAGCAAAAGCAATGAATAAGCATTTCCACAAGAACACAAATGCTTCAATTCTCTTCAGTAAATTAATAATCCACATCTAGCTGGGATGGTTAAATTCTAGTGTTACAAAACATACAGAGAGATTCTCCTGTCTACTATCATTGTTCATTTCATCAAAAGAAATTGATCCATCAGAATGATTAGACTAACCCTATTGACCATCTGAGTGAACTTCTCCTCCAAAGCTCAAGAAACATTCTGACGGATCCTATTGACCATCTCATCTGAAGAAAATCGCCAATTAACTGAATCAACAAGGGCCCTCTTAAGCAAAGGGCAGCTCCAGAAGTGAAGCTCTCTTGAGAATCCTAGGGGGAATCCGAGAGGGGAGTGCAAAGTGAATGAATAATGTGCCTCTTCTTGTCTTCAGGGGTGGTTGGGTCAATCCCATATAGAGCAATAGCTGGGACAACCTTTGAGCATGCCTGTTGAAGAGGGAAAGACCCTGCACTCGAAGCCAAGGTCTTCATTATGGTGGTCATGATGCTATTTATCAGAGGGACTATTTTAACACTGAACACGAGCAAGAACTTCGTACAGCGAAATAGTGCATTCTCCAGACAAAGAACCAGTTTCTTTAGTCTGAGAAACTTGAGCAAGAAACATGGGAATTGCCACGGAATCCAAATCCCTTACATAAGATTTCAGCGCTTTCATTGCTGATCTACGACTGTAAGCATCTTTATCCAGATTTTCCAACTCACGCCGCAGTATCAGGCTTAAACTTCTACCCATTGTTGGCCTGCATCCAAGTCACGAAAGGTTTATAGAAATGATTAGTGCCTAATAAACATGGTTTCATGAGATGGGTTTCTCAAGTTTTGCAAGAGAAACATAGAATGAAACACACAATCCATGAAAGTCCTAGACTTTGGAAATGTTTGGAACTTTCCCAAATCACAAGAACTGAAAAAATACGAGTTTTTGAGCATTTTGGACGGGTATAATAACCATAAATGTCAAAACTTTTCTGCATCTCTTAGGCTGCGTTTGGGACAGCTGAAATTTTTTTAAAAGCTGGGATGAAAAAAAGTTGGTGTCAGAATTGTGTTTGGTAACTCAATAAAAAAGCACTTATGTTTAAAGCTCCTGCCAAAAACAGCTGAAATCTGGAAGCTGCTAATAGCAGCTTTGAAAAAACAGCTTCTGATTATGAAAACACGGGTGAACAGTACCATTTAATGAAAATTTTCAAATGGCCATCCTACCCTCCTCCTGGCGTCTCACTTCTCGCTCTGGCATCTCACTTTCACTCCCTCCCGTTCACTTCACTCCCTCCCGTCACTCCCCAACTCCCAACTCGTCGCCCCAAAACCCAATCACCAACCTGAAACTTCCTTGCTCCCGTTCTCTAGGTCGTTCTCCAAGTCGTTCTCCAAGTCGTTCTCCAGGTCGATCTCTCTCGTTATCTTTTATGGGTTCTGTTTTTTTTTTTATGAATTTCTGGGTTCTTTGCTTTTTTCTGGGTTTAAAGAGCTTGTTTTAGACATTTTTATGGGTTTTGTTGCTTTGTTTGTTAAGCATGAAGCTCCAAAACTTAGATCTGTTTCAATTTTAAAGTTTTTCATGTTTCAATTTTTTCTGTAGATCTGTTCGAATCTGAGGTTCATAGATCTATGGGGTTCATATTTTGGTTCTGTAATTTACTATAATTTAAGGACACTTCTGATTGCATTTTCTTGCATTGCTGCATTTCCAAGAATATTATATGCATGTTCTTGATTGTTTGGGAATTGGTTTCAGATTCGAGAGCCACTTTACTGGGAAAGTTTGGAAATTGGAAGATTTTGAATCACATCCTGCTTACTGGTGAGTTCTTGCTTTGTGTTTTTCTGCAGTTGGCATGTATGTTCTGTTATCATCTGCTTTGTTTGGTTAACTGTTGTGCTTAATTGCTTTAAGAATCTTCTGTTCCATTTTATGAATAACTCCAAAACTTAGCATACATGACAGCAGAACGATTCGATCTTTTTCTGGGGTTTTCTCATTCTTTTTCTGGGGTTCCATTTTATGAATAACTCCAAAACTTAGCATACATGACAGCAGACCAGATGGAAACACAACCGAACTGATGTTCCATGAGATAAGATTCAAGTCTGATTAGCAATTGAAAGAGATTACACTGTCCATCTAGAATAGCTCAAATGTTCTTACAAGGCCTGTCATTTCATATTTATAGTTGATTTTTAGTTTTAATCTGGTAGGTGACTTTAAGAAGGGAAGTTCTTATCCAGAATTTCTTTAGTTAAGTCTGTTGTTGCATCAGAAGCTGTTGAAATTTATATTAGTTTGTGAACAACTTTGATTTACATGCCAGTTGAGCTATCCACAGCAACATGAAAAATTTGTTTATTTAATTCATGTCTGTCTCCCCACTAGTCCTCAATGTTGAAATTCAAAATTGAGGACAAAAGTTGGTTTCTTTCCTCACATTTGCATAGAAATCAAACAGACAAATATTCATTTGCTGCAGGAAACGATAAAATTCCTAGGGCAAAGCAGCACAAGAACTCAACATAGAAAATGGGTTTCTCAGATTAACACCAACAAACATTAAAAATCAAAACATGAAGTGAAATTAAGTAGTGTCTTTAATATCGAGAACTGAGAAATACCTTCAAAGCTGCTCTCTCCTGATGCTTGGGTTTTGACGCTGAGCTGAAACGGAGACTTTTGAGAGAGAGAGAGAGAGAGAGAGAGAGAGAGAGAGAGGAGGAGGAGAGGGAGTTTGGTTACTTTGGTATTTGAGAATTTGTAATTTAGGGGGTTGAATAAGACTTCGTTTAATAAACGTATCATTGGGGAGGGCTGTATGTATTGATGAGCTTCCTTTCTGGGAGCAGACAGTTTACACACAGAGTGAGTGAGTAGCCAGAATTTCAAATCTTCCTTGTAAAATTCCACCGCTCTCCCAACTCCACTGGATCACGCAATGAAACTTTTCTCGTGGACGAAAATACCCTTTATTTTAACAAACGATATTATTTAGAGTGAAATTTTATTAGGCAATTAATTAAAGTTTCAAGTTCTAGGCTTCTAGCCTCAATACTTTAAAACTAATTATTTTTTGCGTGTGAATCTTTGATTCTCTTAAGATTGGGCTCTTGTTGCATCGCATGCATGATCAACAAAATTGGTTTTGCTACTTGTGGAGCACTTGCAAATTTGAATTTGGACATCGATTTTGTATACGGATGGTTTGAAGGCTTGAGCCGGAGACATATGAGTGTCATTTGTCCGTATTTAAAACACATTGTGTTAAGGTTATCAACTTTGAGATGCACGATTGATGCTCTGAATCTGTGTTAATTTTGGTTCCAAAGTAATTTGACTTTAATTCTAATATGTTTTTGCGATCGGGCGAGTGAAAGATGTGTATAAACGCTCCACATTCATAAGAGGCTACAACCCAGCTTCAAAACTTGTACTGTCAGTGCGTGCCATCCCGGTACCACAGTTCAAAGTTCATCTTCCAAGACCTAGATAGCCAAAGCTCTTGACAAGGATGTGATCTTCCGTAATGGTAATTGCTGAAGACGAAGAATAAAAACCGTTCTCCAAGTATCTTCAATATGAAAGTGGCGGGGTTTCCCTTTGGAGAAGAATTACAACAGTGTAATTATTCTTTGATTTGAGCTCTATTTTTAAACAAATAAAAACTCAGCTTTTTAGCCAAAATGGTTTTATAATCCCTGAGATAACTCTTAAATTTGATACCTAAGATTTAAAATCGATAGAAGTGCTCCATGAGTTTATCCACCATCAATCATTTTGGTATTTTCGTAAAAAATCTCCAATAAATAAGAACAAAATGATAAAAATACCTCAATTTTTGTCCAATCATTTTGACCCATTATTTACTAAATCGAGGGTACTTTTGTCATTTGGGTCCTAATTTAACAAAAAATTTCGCAGAAGAATCAAAATGAGAAGTTGGACCATTTTGGCTAAAAAGGCTAAAACTCTTGCACATCAACCTTTTTGGCGAAAGAAATCCTCACACACCGTAATATACACAAAGATACATTTTATCATCATTATTCTTTAAAAGACAATAAAATAAGGGTTATTGCCAATGTGTTTTGATCAAATAGACAAATACCATAAGCTTCTCATACAATTAGATATAGTAATGGTTCTCACATTCAATTTCTTCTAAAAAGAAGGTATGAATATGATATTACCGGACTTCTTAGACCTTCATACCGAAGGTGAGACTTTTACTTCCCTCAAAACTTTTGCAGCATCTTCGGGGAATACCGGGTTTATGTAACACCCAGTTCCAATTTCAAACCCTGCCGCAACACTTAATTGAGGTACAATCTGCAAGAACCAATGAGAGTGAGATAACTGTGAAGCACTATCCCGAAGAGGAGAAGTCTGAACCATGAAATTGAACGGCGGGTTGTTCAACTGCAAAGACATCTTCCTAAGCATGAGTTTTAGGAGCCCTCCAAGGTCAACTGCCTGCAAAGTTGCACATAGCTATTAAGGAAACAATAAATGCATTCAAAGGAAAATATTTACATCATCAGATGCGTTGAATGCGCCATCTATGAGAGTACGACAAATACAAGTTTTTACATTACGGTACCACACACATATTAAACTACAAGAAAAAAATGTTTTGCCAATTATTTAGTACTGCAATACCAATATGCAGAATTCTAAGTGCTACAAATTTAAACAATTCCAGCTAAAACAATACCCTTGAGCGCATCTTTGAAGATCTAATTTCCTTTGGCCTCCTTCAGATCAATTCTTTTCAGCTTTTCTAGTCAAAGACAAAGTCCGATACACTTAAAATTTGAAAGTCGTGCTATCCCTATTATAGTCTCTACCATAATACCGGAAGCAACTCCCGGCCATTGATGTTTAACTCACATAATATGTTATTTTCTCAAAACTTGGCTGTTACAAGATAAAACCCTCCGTATTTACAGATGGTCATGGGGCCATATTGTGCAAGAAACACAGCTAACAGTTTATCCACATTGCAGGATGAAAATAGCAGAATATAAGCGATGATCACACAAATTTACTCTTACATTTCACTTTTACCAAAATTATATCTCTGCTCTCTAATTAATATTTCAAAATAAGACGGATGCCAACTCGGTTTAAATACCTTGTCAGCGTCTAGTTCATGGAAATGAGGAGAGTGATCGAGAGGAATAACCCATATCTCAAATGGAAATGTAGCAGCAAACGGTACAATTGAAACAAAATGGGCTGAAACATCAACCAACAGATCCTTTGAAGATTTGAATTCACAAACGCTACAGTTCCCAGTCTCATCAAAATACTCCTTCATACTGTCAAGTCGGGCAGCAACTGCAGTTGGAACAATTGGAAGTGCCATTATCTGACTGTGAGAGTGGCTCATTGATGCCCCAGCTGAAGCACCATGGTTCTTAAACACCTTCAAACATAAACAACAAATCAGCTTAAATGGAAAACGGACTGAGATACACCTTCTTTTTACAAAATATAGGATATGTAGACTAAATTCTTCTAAACTACGGGGAGGGAGATTCGACTGCTCTAACCAACTTGGCTAAACCCCTGCCTGCAAAAGCACATTTACTTTACTTAAAGGCTTATGCTTTTAGAAAGACCCAAATCTCCAAATGCAAACCAGGCAGTAAAGTCCATATAGAACTAGAATTCTACTGATTAATAAGAAATAAATTAAACTCGAAATTCTTAAAAAGTGGAAGGCCGGAAACCAACCTGGACGTATCTGATGACATCGTGGATCATAAGCTGTCGGATCCTCGTCGTGTACGCATCAAGAATCTCGCCGATCTGTCTCGCCGACAAATCGGAAAGCTGAACGGAGTGAACAGGGGTCTCAATCACAACGTCGTGGAACCCAAACCCACTGATCACGACCTGACCCGGACCCGAATCGGAGTTCTGGTGTAACGGGTCTTGAGCAGAGATGACGTCCATGTCTCTGCTGAGGGCGGGGTAGAGGTTCTGGATGACCCGGATTGTCCAGTCCGGATTGTCGGGCGGGAGCCGGAAGATTTCGGGAGCGCACTCGTGCTCGTGGCCGATGCAGAAGGGGCACTGTTGTTGTTGGTCGGAGTTGGGGATGATGGGGGACTTGGATTTGAAGTCGGAAGGTCGCTTGGCTCTGGCGGGTGAGAATATCACCCACCGCTTCGTCACTGAGTCTTTCCTCAGTTGCGGGGTTCGAGCTGCTGAATCTGATGCCATTGCCTTCCCTTTGTGTCAGTTAGATGCCTCTTCCTTAATCAAGCTTTCCCTTCGATGAAGATGTTTCAATATGATAAACAAACAACGCGTTGATTTTGGTCACGTTGTTTTTCTAAACCGCAACCCACATTTCCTAAACCGTCTCCCGTTCGCTTTTTAAATTATAATTATCTTAATATACCTCGTATATATTTTCCAATATTACTTTGCACCCCCATACACTTTGTGTCAATTATGGCTTTTTGGTTTCGTTTTCTAAGATTATCTTTAACCGAAAGATCAGATGGTCGAAAATAGCTCGAAAATCGTCTCCAACTGAGGATCAGGCCAAATGGCTCGTGGGCTCCACCGGACAAAAAAGGGCCAAAGGGCCAACTGGCCGGCCCAAACCAGCCAGCCAGGCGGGGCCAAATTTGAATTCCAAAGGTAACTAGCTGACGTCAGCTAGCCGCTATTTTTTATTTTTTTATTTTTTTACAAATTTTTTTCCTATAACTTCCTACTCCATTAAACAACATTAAGTAACATTAAACAATATTAAACAACATTAAATTGTAGTTTTTAAATTTAAGTTTTAGTTTTTAAATTTAAGTTGTTGTAGTTTTTAAATTTAAATAATACATTATGTTTGGCCCTATGACCATTTGGCCCTTGGTTGGAGATGATTTTTTGTGACAAGGCTAAAACGAGCTATTTGGCCATTTGGCCCTCGGTTGGAGATGGTAAGGCCATCTTTAACCGAAGGCTGGCCAGATGACTCGTTTTAGCCATCTGGCCCTCCAAGAAATTAATATTTTAATGAACAGTGCATAACCATATTTCTTACCATCTTCAACCGAGGGGCCAGAGGGCCATAGGCCAAACATAGCCCTGTGACGAAAAACCATTTCCAATCGAGGTCTAAAGGGTCATAGGGCCAAACATAATTTATTATTTAAATTTAAATACTACAACAACTTAAATTTAAAAAGGTGAAAATTATGTGAAAAATGGTGTAGGAATGACTTAGGTATTTATAGGAAAAAAAGGGAATTTAAAAAAAAAATTGACCCAAAAAAAAAAAAGAGGACAATATTATCGGATATAGCCAACACTAAAGAGGACAATACTGTCATATATATCCAACAGAAAATGTATTAATAATGAAAAATCCAGCCCCGCCCGGGGCTGGCTGGCTGGCTGAGTTGGGCCAGCCAGTTGGCCCTTTGGCCCTTTTTTGTCCAGTGGGGCCCACGAGCTCTTTGGCCTAGCCCTTGTTGGAGACGGTTTTCGGGCGATTTTTGGACCTCTGGACCCTTCGGTTGGAGATGGCCTAAGAAATATGGTCATGCACTGTTCATTAAAATATTAATTTCTTGAAGGGCCAGGGCTAAAACAACCCCTCTGGTCCTTGGAGATGGCCTAAAGATTTTGGGATTTCTCCAATTGGGGATCATTTTTCTCTCTTGCAGCATAGTTGCATAATACCTTTAATTTTTTTCAAATCCTTTTTTGAATGAATCCAGGATATCCCCGCACGTAGGTGAGGACTAATCCCTTGAGCAGGGTCGGACCCCATTCGAGGGGGCAAGCTCTCCCACTGTTGACTTCTCCATTTACAAGGCTCGAACTCGAGACATTGCTTAAGGGAAACAAGCTCCTTACCACTTTCAAATCATTTTCAATCACATGGTAAGCAAAGTAATTAGAAATAAGATAACTGTATTTCCTTCGTCTTTTGGTTGGTTTAAGAGCCCATTGGAACGATTGCAGTAGTGTCATTTGGTGCTGAACGTTAGGTTTCTCATCCACCATGTCGGCTTCCTTCAGTTTCATCTACGAGTTACATAAAACAATTCAACAATTGTTACTATATAAGATTGATGTTGGATTGCCTCGTGATAAATCATTTTTCTTAATGTTCGCAGGTTTTCTCTTTTAAAATTTCATTAGGCTTAAATAGTCATTTTATAAAAAGGTATTTAAGTTATTTAATAAATAAATTGTAATTTTAACTTCATCAATGATGTAGGATCATCTTATAAAATGACGGGCCTTCTTGCAAGCTCTCCCTCCACGTTGCCTGACTGTTGGTCGTGGATCAAGGGTGCAACGGGCTCAGGATTGCAAGGTTCCGATACAGAGCTTAACTCGAATTTCAATTAAAAACTATGATCTCTGTTTCATATTGGGCACTATTCAATTGGACATCGTGATGGAGGACATAACTTAGCTTTGATCATGCCACTGTGTTACAAGTTACAATCACTAGTTAAGGCTTAGTGAGTAAAAACTAGTATTTTCTTGAGCAAAACAGCGTACTGTCTCTCTTTAGCATTTACGTTCGAATCATTTCTCTGTTATTTAGATAAATTTAGTGTATGCTATCTTATCATGTATTAAAAAAGAATCAATTGGATAAATTGTAATTTTTGGTACAACCATAACCATAGAAAGTGTTTGAGAAGGAAACCATGTGAATATTGAGACCATTTGACTAAGAGATTTTTATGCTCTTGATGTTGATGGATTGATAATCACTTTTTAACATTTAGCTCCACTTCATGCCATTGCATTTGTGCGACCTCCAGTCAAACCAACTAATTTTACATTTGGGACTTTTTTATTGAAATTATTTATTAGGGAATTTGGGAAAGGCAGGGAAATTACTTCTCAATCCTACAACTCATATCATATGAGTGTGGTTGGTAAAAAAAAAAAAAAGGAATATCACCAATCAAATATGATTTATGAAATAAATAAATAAAGTAGGTCAAGCAATGCAAGGAGTTTTGCGTAAACTTATAAACACTCACGTAATTGTACAGTCCTCCTCTCTCCTTATTTTGAAGATCAAATGTATATTAGTCATAAAATTATATTAGTGTAGATTCAAATATTTAAAAATTTGACAACATAATAAAGCAAAACTAACTTAAACTTCATAATTAAAACACTAGTTTCTTGTTTTGATTTATTAAGTTGTCCAATATTTTAAACTTTTGATCTAAACTAATTTATTTTGGCTGTAAATATACATTTGGTCTTCACACAGAATTTCAAAATAAAAACCTTAGAAGAACACGACTTTGTAATTGTAATTTTGGAATTTGAAAAGGTCAAACTGTGTCTAACTCACAAACACTCATATTTTCTTATTATAATAATAATATATAATTTGGAAAAAAAAAGAAAATAATTTTAAAAAGGAGCTTTTGGTTATCACAAGTAAGGGTGGGTTCGGTACGGTTACCGTACCAAAACTCTCGTACCAATTACCGTACCAAACTTTCGGCTTGGTAAAATCTATTACCATTACCGTACCAAACTTTCGGTATACCGAAGTTCGGTATTGCCAAAAGTTCGGTTGGCATGGTATGGCAATGGTAATTGCCATTTTGTTTTGGGACAAAATTTGTTTTTGTTTTTTTACCCAATTCAAGGGCAAAACTTTTTTTTTTGTACCTTTATCTCATACATTCTAGCTTAAATTCATCTATTATTCATCGTTCACAATTCACACACACAATAATTCAAATAATGCATCAAGATTCATGATGAAAATTAAGCTTGCAATCAAAATAGAAGTTACGAACCAAAACAAATAGAAGTTAACAATCCAAATATAAATTAAAGTTTCAAACCAAATGAAAATTGGAATTGAACTTCAAAAGTAGAATTCAATGATCATTCAAGCTTGAGATGTTAAAGCTTTTGAAGGAAGCATTGAACTTGTAAAAGATTGAGCTTGTGTCAAGCCTATATTACAAACAAATAAAACATATTAATTAGTAGCAAAAAGAATTAAAGTTGAAAATCATTTAATAACAAATTTACTAATAAAATTAAAGCATATCTTTCTTGTTTCCTCTTTTTCCATTTCCTTGTAAAATTGAAGCATATCTTCCGTTGGTTCCTTGTAGAAGTTTACTTCTACTATTTTAGGAATCAAGGATGCCCTAAAAAGGTCAACAACCCTCCTTCCTAGGCTAAATGCATTTTCACTAGCAACGATAGAAGTGGAGGTTACAAAGATATCTTGGTCATTTGTGAAAGAATTAGGAACTCTTATGTATTTGATTTCCACCATTTCAAAAGATCAAAGTCACCAACAACAATGCTAATATAAGTAGGGTTTTATTTTCAAATTATTGGAATATTATAAATATGTGTTATATAATTATCTATTATATAATTTATAAATTATATATTTTATTTTATTTTCGGTACGGTACGGTAATACCGTGGTAATATTATCCATTACCAATACCGTACCATGAAATTTCGTTACGGTACATTACCGTACCATTACCAATTGGCGCAAAAAATTTGGCACAAAATCGGTATGGCACGGTTGGTAATTCGGTTGGCACGGCAATTTGGCAAAAAAATCCACCCCTAATCACAAGGCCACATTTTCATGTTGTCTTTGTCTTTCCCATATAAAATATAAAACCACACAAGAAGCTTATTCGGACACCACTTCGAGCTGGTTTGGTATTGATGTGCTTTGAAAAAAAACTGATTCTGCCGTGCTGTAAGAATAAACTCATTTTTGCTGCTTCACGTTTTTATTTTTTTTTTCACCCAAAATTGTGAAAATAAGTTGTTTTTAAGTGTTTATCAAACACCTTTTTGAGCTCAATTTTTTTTATACTCACTTTTTATAAAAACACATCAGCACCAAACCAGTACTTCACACCTTCACTCATTTTTAGACACATCAGTTTTGAAATTTAGATTTGGAACCCCACCCTTTTTTACATATTAGGGCATCCATGATACTCTACTACTTTTAATTTTCTAGAGATTGAGAGGAAAAAAAAAAACACAATCGTGACCGGAACTCTACTGTAGCAGTGTACCGTGATCCACATCTAGGTTTAAGTTGCTCCACTCAACTACAAGTCTAGAAGCTTTGACAAAAAAAAAAACTACAAGTCTAGAAGCACCACCATCCAAAATACGTTATTTAATTTTGGAATCTTTTGATATAGACGTCTTAGTTTTGAATTTTCTAGATCAAACATCCATGTCTTTTAGTGATTTGATTAAACTTTTTATTGTCATAATTTTGGTGCTATATGCACATTATATTGTAACAAATTTCCTATAATCTAGCCTTTTGATTGTCTCCTCCATTAGAGATAATTGTAATAAAAAAAAGGTTGGTTAGATTCAAAATTATTTTCACAATAATGCTACAATTTAGCAATAATTATCTACGATTTAAGATATTTTCTTTCCAAAATAGTTTAAAATATTTTTAAATCCCCCAAAATCAAACGTACCAAAATAAGTTTTTCTTTTAGTACGTTAAGAGAAAATAGGATTGAGAATAATATAAACGTACCAATACACAATGTGTACAAAATAAAACGTACCAAAATAAAAATAATGTACTAATTATTAACAATATGTATCAAATCAAATGTACCAAGATTGCAAATAAACGTACCAATTAATTATTTTTGTAAATTCAAACGTACCCGCATATAATATATACGTAATGTATTATACCTAATAATAATTCGTCAACCGCTATACTTAAAAAAACATAATTTCACAAAAAAATTGAAAAAATAACACATGGCTTTTATGTTGATCACCAACTATTTGAAAAAGAAAAAACGATTTAGAAAAGGAAATAATATTACATGTTTGCATAACCAAAAAAAAATGTGATCGAAAAAACATATTTGGAGGAAGAGAAAATATAGTTTAATTACTAATATCTTCACTAAATAAGGAAAAGTGCATCATGCAGATAAAATAATAAATTCAAAAATTATTTTAATTTAAAAAAATAAAGGTGATTATTGGTCAAAGCACTTTAATCAAATTTTAAAAAGACATAAATGTTTAATCTAAATCATAAAAAAATTGTAGGGGATTCTAATTTTCCTTTTAATTTTCTGAGAGAAAAAACATAAATGAAATGAAAATTTAAATAATTATAATTTGTTAAGAGGAAAAGAAGAAAGAAAAGTACTTAGGCAAGGCAGGGTGAGGGCTTCACCTCTATTTATAGCCCTCAAAGCATCCAAGTCTCTCATTACCAAAAAAAACAAAAATCTTTTTGAGCTTGTTTCTGATAAGAGAAGAGAGAAGAAGGGAAAATGTGTGTGCCTCTGACGCTTTGTTTTCACTGAACAACACCACCACGACGACGACGACGATGATGACGATCTGCTCCCTAAACCGATCATCGCCCTTCTGAATCCGTTTCGGCCTCTTGTCCTCCTCCTGCTTTCCCCGTTTTCTGGAGCCGATCGGTGAGCAATCTTCATTTTTTTTGTGGTTTTTATTTTGCCTTTTCATTTCTTCAACTGTTTCGATGATCGCTTTGTATTCAAAGTTTCCTGCTTTGTTTCGATGATCGGAGTGCTGATTGCTCACAAATCGATCAGATTCGGATGTTTATTCCTTTTGTTCATTTGATTCATTCGTTGAATGTGTAGCTGAATTTGTATTTTTGGTCAGAGTCATCGTTGTCTGAATGCTGAGTTTGGTGAAGTTTCGTGCTTTAGGTTGAAGCTAATGACTGGTTAGGAATTGACCACAGAAAAATGACTGATTAGGATAAAGAAACAAAAGATATCTCAGAACTGGAAAATCGGAACGGATTCATTTTATTAACATTATTTGGGCATTTGCCTTTCATTTGTTGCTTGGCTTTTGGAACTTAGATCTTTCAAGCGATATAAACATGCCCATTAATAGTATATTTGCTGTTTCAGTACCCTACTTTTCCTCTATAGGCACCGAGGCAAGCTTCACAGGATTTTTTTTCTTATTGTGTTTGTTTTGATTTTCTCGATCGATCAATGTTGTTGCGGTCTTGTTGTTGTTCTTAGTATATTATTGTATGATACAGCAAAATTATATGGTCTGGATTGTGCCTGCAATGGGGTTTAAAATTCCATTCATGGTATTGTTTCAGTTTTATGCTTGTAACAATAAATTGTGTTTTGTTTAAGAATTTTAGTGATTTCTTTCCTGTTGTTTATGTTCCAGAGTATCCTGAAGGGATTATTAGGTGGAATGTGATTTGCATGGGCTGAGGATGCCAGAGTTGCGAAGCGGAGTGCGCAGATCAAAACGGCTTGATGATCTTCAGCCTTCCTCACAACCACCAATTGGTCAGGCTGAAAATTGTGTACTACCTGCCCAGAATAAACCTCGGAGAAGAGCAGGTGGTGGTAGGGGAAGAGGTGGTAATGCTGTAGCAAAAGGTCCTTCACCGGCAATACCCACTAGGCAGACTGCAGCTGGTAGAGGTCGGGGCCTTAGGTTGATAGATTTAGACCCTGAACCTTGCGAGGTCCGTCCCGAAGCTGCTGCTTTAGGAGCTGCTGAACCCATTTTTAATCGTGCGGACGTCGTAGCAGATAAAGATATTGCGATGGAGGGTGGTGGAAGTGCGGACAAAATAGTGGGAGGTGAAGAAGAAGCAGGCGGGACTCCTGTTCCTGATAGGGTATAAAGCCTGTACTTACTACTTTTGATTGGGTCCCTTTTTGTCTCTTTAGAGTTTTAAACACACATTATTAATTCCATTGATGTAGGACTACTAATTGTAGAACCAGCTGTTATGACTAAATACTCTGGTGATTATACTATATTTGGCTGATTATCAGCGTTACAAAAAAACAGTTCTATGTTTCCGAATCTAATAGTTCCAGTGACGTCGATGGCCAAATAAGAATTTAACCATTCTCTTTGAAAGGAATGGTACCTTTGATAAATGTCTTGTTGCGTATACAGAAATTAAGAGTTTCCGTTGCTTGCTGCAGGTACAAGTGGGTAACTCTCCTGTGTACAAGGTAGAAAGGAAGTTGGGTAAGGGTGGTTTTGGGCAAGTTTATGTTGGCAGAAGGGTTAGTGGTGGCACTGATAGGACAGGACCTGACGCTATTGAGGTACCTAATCTGATTTTCTGAACTTCTATTTTCTTTTTGGTTACAACTTTTATTTTCTGAATCACAAATATATGATCTTCTTTTATTCTTTTTACAGGTTGCTTTGAAGTTTGAACACCGAAATAGTAAAGGTTGCAATTACGGCCCTCCTTATGAGTGGCAAGTTTACAAGTGAGTTTTGTATTCTTTGTTTTTTTCCCCTAGTATTTTACTACAAGATTACATATAACTATCTTTAAGTTTATCTGCATTACTCTTGAAATGTTTCGAATATTTCTTCTGATTCTTGTGGTTATTTTCATCTCTTTAACTTTAATAGTAATCTAAATGGATGTTATGGAATTCCTTGGGTTCATTACAAGGGTCGCCAGGGAGACTTTTACATTCTGGTAAGATTTGATTTGGAGTTCCTTACTGTCCGATTGGAGTCCATACTCATTTACATTGTCTGACGGGTCTATTATATTTCAGGTCATGGACATTCTTGGACCCAGTCTTTGGGATGTTTGGAATTCTCTTGGGCAATCGTAGGATACATTCTCTCTCTCTTTCTCTCTCTCTCTCACTCTCACATGCACACAATCGACACCCTGCAAAACCTATATGAATATATGCCCCAACATCTCTTGTGTGCATCAAAGTTTATTCAGCCCTTTAATTCATTATTATGTCTGCAACAGGATGTCTCCAAATATGGTGGCATGCATTGCCGTAGAGGCAATATCAATTCTTGAAAAGCTTCACTTAAAAGGGTAAGGTTTATTGGAAACTTTAACTTATAATCTTACGTGTTACGACTTTTCAACCCTCACCAGGCTTTGCTACCAGTTCTTATCATGGATTTTTCATTTCAAACTAGGTTTGTGCATGGCGATGTAAAACCAGAGAATTTTTTACTTGGTCAACCTGCTACACCTGATGAGAAGAAGCTATATCTTATTGATCTTGGATTGGGTATGCCGCTCTTGTGCTTCCTCGTCTCAACTTCACGCAAACTATTTGTGTATTTTGCATGGTCATATATGATGTGTTTCCGATTTATTGTAAGTCCTATTTCGAAATTTAGTGTTTAGTACGTATCTTATATAAATATTCTAATTTTGTTTTCAGCATCTAAATGGAAGGAAGCATCTGGTCAACATGTTGAATATGATCAGAGGCCTGACATATTCAGGTTTGTAATGTTAGAACAATGGTCTTACATGTGCTCAGTCATCTTCCGTATGGCCTTTAAATATTGAAATTTCTACTTTTGGCAGAGGAACAATAAGGTATGCCAGTGTACATGCACATTTAGGCCGGACTGGAAGTCGAAGGGATGATCTTGAGTCATTGGCATACACATTAATATTTCTCATAAAAGGAAGGTTACCCTGGCAGGGTTATCAGGTGAGTCATTGGCATACACATTAATGTTTAAATGCGTTTTGCTCTCTGTATTCTGGTCTCATATAATGCTGACAACCTATATTCTTGTTTTTGCTTGAAATTACAGGGGGATAACAAGAGTTTTCTTGTTTGTAAAAAAAAGATGGCCACCTCTCCAGAGTTGATGTGCTGCTTCTGCCCTCCCCCATTCAAACAGTTTCTTGAAGCTATTACAATTATGAAGTTTGATGAAGAACCAAATTATGCAAAGTTGATATCCTTCTTTGAAAGCTTGATCGAGCCATGCCTGCCACTAAGACCAATTAGAATTGATGGAGCTCTTAAGGTGCTTTTGATTACTTTTCCAACTTTTTACTTTAATCTTTCTTTGGATATTCTTCGAACTTTCTATTTATTCAACGTTCTGTAAATAGGTAGGACAAAAACGGGGAAGAATGTCTATAAATTTGGAAGAAGATGAACAGCCAAAGAAGAAAGTTCGACTGGGTAGTCCTGCTACCCAGTGGATTTCAGTGTACAATGCACGTCGTCCAATGAAGCAAAGGTGAATTCATTTGTTCAGTCTGATTTCCCCTAATATGTGATTGTGCAGTGGAATTCTCCTACATTATTTTTTTTTATAGTTCTCATTTTCATATGAACATGCATTATTTCCATATTGTAACATTGATAAATGGTACCAGCCGCAGTTGAAGTATTTTTAATGTTTGATTTTCGTTGAGAAGGTTGTTATACAGTTTCAGTCCAAAAAGGGGTATGAATTTTAGAGTAGTTTTCATTATCTTGACTGCTAGTTGTGCATAAGCAAATTAGCTAACTAATGGAGACTGGCAGTGATATTCCTTTTTTGTTTCCCTGGCTCAAGTGGTGGTGGTCTGTCACTAGAAATATCTTAAATATCAGTTTAACTGACCTTTTTCTGAAATTTGATCTGAATTATAATGCTGCCTACCTAATTGGAAAACATTATTGCTCTTATTAAATTATTCTTTATTGGTTTCTAATTAATGAAAGCATGCGACTGTAAATTACTATTTTCATCTTTTACCTAATATTGATATCCTCTCATACCTTATTTATTTGGTATCTTTTGTTTCTGTTTGTCATGGTTCTTAAAAACCGGTTTCCTATGTCTTCCGACCTGTACAACTTTAATCAATTTAGTGGATAAGCTGCACTGGTTTTGGTTAGAGGGAAACAGTACCTTTTATGCCCTTGTATATTGTCACAATTTGTATCAGGTCCCTGTATTTTAAGTTTCAACAAAGACAAATACGGGGAAAAATGGAAAAAGATAAGATACTTGTGTGTAAAGTGTAGTTCCATAAAATGTAAATGATACATGGACTTTTCTTAAACTACATTAAATTGTTTTGATTTTGGTTTCTTGAGATGCATGATAATCAAGCTTCTGATGTGTATGTATATAAGAATTACTGACTTAGTTGTCTACATTGCAATTGTTGTGTACATTGTGTAATTGCTCAATGCCCATTTGTTGTGTACATTGCAATTGTTTTCTTGCATGGTATTTTTCACTCTTCGTAAGGAAACCAAGGGGCATGGCTTGGGCTCGAACCTAGGATGGCCTGGGCTTGAACCTAGAATGACCTCTGGATTGAAGTGGTGTGTCACCAGGGAGGTGCCCGACATAAATTTTTCTTGCATAATATTAAGTAAGCCTCTTACTGGACATGTAGGTATCACTACAATGTGGCGGACTCAAGGCTGCATCAGCATGTCGATAAGGGTAATGAAGATGGGTTGTATATCAGCTCTGTAGCGTCTTCATCAAGTCTATGGGCCCTAATCATGGATGCAGGGACAAGTTTCACTGCCCAGGTTTATGAGCTGTCAACTGTCTTCCTGCATAAGGTTAGCATATGAAATGAGTATATTCGATCATCTTGTATTAGTAATGTATGCACATCTTGAAGTATTTCTTATCTTTGTTATTTTGTTTGGTTCTGGACAGGATTGGATCATGGAACAGTGGGAAAACAATTTCTATATTAGTTCAATTGCTGGTGCGGCTAATGGGAGTTCCTTGGTTGTTATGTCCAAAGGTTTGCATTTATTTATACCATTGAAATTAATATTTAAATGATTATGAGATTGATTTTTTGTATGGAAATGTGTTGTGTGCTTCTATTATACACCTTTGTGGCACGAGTTAATTTTGAAATATGTTATATTTCTTATTTTTCCAAATCCCTAATCTCTTGTTTCTCTGATGATGTCCTCAACTGGTTTTTGGATCCATTGTGGTTTGTGGATCGGAATGCCTTGATTAGTCAAGATTCTATATCTCTAGAATTGCCATTGGATCCATTATTGTAATGTCTGACCCTTAGTTTTAAATTGTTTGAAAGAAAACACATTGAATGAAACATAGAATAAGTGATGTACTTGATTTTAATGAACGTTGATATGCGTTTTGAAATCCTCATTCTCCTGGTTGGGGTTCATCCCCACCTTTATAGTTGTTTTATCACCCACTTAATTCGGCAATGCAAGTGTCTTATGAGAACCCGTGAACAGAGTTGCATCTGAAGCTCGATGATTTTTTTTTTTTTTTTTTTTGCTATAGAACTTCGAAAAAAAAAAAAAATCAAGAATCTTTTGCATCCATGGCCCAATACTGGTGTTGAAAATTTCAATATTAATCTTTTTAAATTTAAGTTGGCATAGTAATGAGCACATGGGAATGTATGTTTTTGCGTGTTATAAGACGCTTGTATATGGATTTTGATCATCTGCATGTTGTGCTGGTAAATGAAACATTCAAATGGGAGACCGTTATATTTTTATGTAATACGGACTACTGTCCTAAGCACTGATTTATGCTGTATGGTGTTGTATATAGGTACTCCATACACCCAGCAGTCGTACAAAGTAAGCGAATCTTTTCCCTTCAAGTGGATAAATAAGAAGTGGAAAGAAGGTTTCCATGTAACATCCATGACAACCGCTGGCAATCGCTGGGGTGTTGTTATGTCCAGGAACGCTGGATTTTCGGACCAGGTATATTATTACTTGAGTCAACTCTGTAGAATTGTTGAATTTGTAAATTATGTTCTTCTTTCTTTTTTTGAAGATTGCTCATTTGCCCCCTTTTGCATTTGATTTGAAAATGCAAGGTTGTGGAGCTTGATTTTGTATACCCAAGTGAAGGCATCCACAGGCGATGGGAAAGTGGCTACAGAATAACATCTATGGCTGCCACCGCTGATCAAGCAGCCTTCATTTTGAGCATACCAAAACGCAAGTTGATGGATGAAACTCAAGAAACTCTGCGTACCTCCGCCTTCCCAAGCAGCCATGTAAAGGTAAGAAACTGTGTGTCTCGTGTTAGTTTTCTGTTATTCTTTAAAATCTGGGGCTCAAATGTCTGGGCTTACCACCATAGATGAGAGGTATTACTATCGAGGCATATACATGACAATTTTCACCGACGCTGGATTCTGCGTAACTTGGGTTGTTTGTTTGGTTTGTTTATGCAGGAAAAATGGTCAAAAAATCTCTATATTGCATCGATTTGTTACGGACGGACCGTTTGCTAATTTGTTGAGTGTATATGTGGTTTATACCTGAAAAATGCAAGTGAAGCTTTTGAGAGCTTTTCACAAGTTGGTCGTTGAGTAGTTGGATAATCCTTCCATTCCCTGCAAGTAGGAGCGAAATGATGGAATTATATTTGGAAAACATGTGGCCGCAACCAACAAGCATGATGTTATGTTTGTATTGCTTAATCTGTTTTGTGTTGGATTGGAACCTGAAAGGTGGTAAATAGAAACATAACAAACTTGTTTAGGACTTGCCTGCAAACCAATTTATGGATACAATCTGGATTGGCAATTCCTATGAATTTTAAGTACTTGATAGTATTTGACTAATCTTAAGAAAAGGAGGTAAAGTAATCAGATTTGATGTTCCAACTTTACTCATTCAAGTTCACCCTACTAAACAGAGCAACTCCTTCCCCCACACATCAAACAGTGTTCGAATCCGTCCAAGACAAACGTATGGGTAGACCCAGCATATGCTGATAAAATAACTTCGTATTGTCGTTTAAAGGTATATTTTTTTTATTTTTAATACAAATTACTATTGTAAGCGAGAAGTTTAACCACAAAATTAGTATAGAAAATAGTACACTTCAACTGAGCGTGTTTTACTAATTACATTGATTTACATTCTGATTCAGATAAATTAGTAAACAGTTTATATACCAATTATATTCTTATTCCAAACAATTTAAACCGGAATTTAATTCTGACTCCTCTCTGTTCGAACTCCTTATCAATTTCTTTTCTTCCAGTTTGATTACGGATTAGTAAACGAGCCATTAGAATTATTAAATTCTTTTTAATATGCTACTATTGGCATTTCAAAATTTTCTTTCGACACTATTCTAAATATAGATAGTTTGAAGTGCACATAAGAATTTGAGTCCCAATGACAACTCTTTTCCTTTCGGCTGCCAACAAAGTTCAATTTTTTTTTATTTGTTAATTTCAGGCCCAAAACCACCCAAATCAAACCTTATAAATTGAAAAATGCTAGGCATATCACATCTTGTGTCTCATTTAATGTGGCAAGTGACGTGTATATATCAAGTCAATTAATGAATTTATCTTATTGGATATTGATTGTATACATCACTTGCCACATGAGATGGTAAACCAATGTGGTATAAATATGTGGTTTCCCTAGTATTTACTTTATAAATTTCACCAATTGGTTCCATTTTCTCACTCACCTTAAAAGACAAATAAAGTATCAATGTAAGATGGTCGGAAAAATAAAATAAGTGGTGGGTGAGTATAACACTACTCTACAATTATTTCGGCAATGAACCTAATTAGTTTAATTATAATTTTGGGTTAAAACTTAAAACCGGTTTAATCCGACTAAATTTACAGGCCTTGGATATTGAGGACTCAATGCAAAACTGGGCTATGAAATTGACAACAGGCATGAAAATGGACCCCCATATTGTATCCCATGGGTTGCCGGACCAGACCAGAGCAGAGTCCAGACACATTTGTGCGGTGTAGCAGCTTCACAATCACAATCACGCCAGAAGAGCCGAGTGTTGTCTCCGTCTTCGTCATCTCTCTCCAGCAAAACCAAAACCCAAGAATTCCTGCGGCATCGCATTCTGAATCTACAGGTACATACATGAGATGAAGCGATTCCTTTCCTTTTATGTTTACACTGATTCAATTTCCTTACTTGTTTCTCGTTGAATTTTCTTTCTTTGTATGAGTTCCCAAATTAGCGAACAAACTATAGCCCCTTAGGTTGTATATGTTCCAATCAACAAGGAGAACCCAAATTTGAGTCTTTAATTTTGGGCGTCGGCGTGGTTCACTTGATTAGTAAACTCAGCTGGTTGTCCGATCCAACTCAGCCCCATTTTTGTTTGGACCAGAGGTGGTTCTGTAATTTTTGGGGTTAGGAAGATAAAATAATTTTGCTCTCTGTTAATTTTGGTATAGAAATGAAAACGGGGTTTTGATTTTATTTTACAAGTGAAAATATGGAGCCCGAGGTGGTTGATGCAGAGCTAGTGTTGCCAACCCACTTGAGCTTCAAGCGCATTCAGATGTACGAGAAGTATCCAAAGGGCCAATCAAGAGGGAGACATTGGAAACATCTCAAGCAGATCATTCAGGCTGAGAATTATCAGAATTATCCACCCGATGAACCAAATTGTAAGTTATACTGATATGATTAGTTTCAAGCTTCCACCTTTACGCCCTTGCGCAAATTGTTATTCAAACTGAAAATCTCTTTGCCATTGAAGAACTAAGTATGTTCTTTACTATGACCATAATAGCGCTTAAGAAATTACTTAGTTTGTAACTTTGTATGGATAAATGTATGTATTTTAGCTTTGTATTTTAAGCATATTACTGTCAAGTGTTGTTCTCATTTTGTTTTTCTTAATGTCCCATGCTTGCAGATGTTAATATAGAATCCCCGCCCTCTATGCATCCATGCAAGAAAATTTGTGATATAACAGGATATGAGGTATGTAAAACTTTTGCTGAAATTTGAAAATTTGATTTAACAGTACCAAGGTTGGATTTTTTTTTATATATATATATCATAAATTTCAGATACTCATACGAGTTTCGTTCGTTGATTCAGTGTTCTAGAAACCTGTCCTTTCATTCACTATAGCTACATAGTTGCTAGTTAATTACTTTCCAGACTATCATTCTGTTAAAAAAACCCTCCATGCTACCCAGTCTGTGTATTTAAATATTTGAGAGTTAATTTCATAACCGAGGCAGGCCAAACTTGTTCAGGTTGCCATCTTGTCTGCCGTCAGGCATCAATTAAATGTAAAATTAATGGCCCAAGTTTGATGAAAATATATTTGGACTCCTAAACTTATAATAGTTGATCAAACTTGGTTGATTTGAGATCCAGCCAGACATTCATATATGTTGCCAGGTTATTTTTCCTTGTTGTATGGGGTTGATTTGATAAAAGGTTCTAAAGAGATATTCTCTGTGAGACGCATTGCTATTGATGTTAAGATAAACTGATTAGTAAATGTTTAAAGCTTTCCTATTCATTCTTTACCACTTTCGTCATCTTCACAGTGGAGATTGATGCTTTTTTCCATCATGCAGGCACCTTATTATGATCCAAGGACCAACCTCCGCTATGCCAATGCTGATATCTTCAAGGTCATAAGATCACTTCCAAATGAATATGTCCAAAGATATCTGGCTCTCAGAAATGCTGCCGTGGTTTTGAAGTAAACATTCGACAGTTTCCAGCTTCCAAAGGCAGGATTCACTTTTCTCCACTTCTATTATATAGAAAGCATATATATACAGATGATGGCATTTGGGCATAAAAATGGAAATTAATTCATTTTCATGGTCTTAATTTCAGGAAGAGGGGAATAGGGAGATTATAGAGTAGCATTTTGGGATATTTCTTGCGTTGTCATTTCAATATTTCCAGTTTCTTAAAAATCAATTTCTTGAGAGAGAGAAAGATAGGTTTGAACGTTGTTGTTAACTAACGGAACTTGAGATTGGTTGGGTGTTAGAAGAGATGGGAGAATTAATTAGTTTGAGTTCACCATGAGTGAGGATATTTTGGACATATATATTGGGTCTAGAAACAAAAACTAAATTCACCAAGAAAACATAGGGATGCAGAGAAAATATTGGTGGTAAAGAAACAAAATTGCTCATTAACTTACTAGTGAGTAGTGAGCGCTTAGAGACTTGTTTAAAGATTGAAGTGACTGATGAGAGGGATGGTATTAAGCCTGCCTCAGTCCATTTGTACTCCCTGTAGAAACAGGGGTGGAATAATAAGAAGAGTTATCCATTTATCTCTAGTATTATTATCTAATATTTAGTAGGATACCCGTGTAAAATGATAGATGTAGTAGATCCTCATCACTATTCGTTTAGATTTCTTCCAGTTCGGTGTTGCAATAGTCTTTGTGGAACCACATAAGTTGTTGCATACTACTTTAATATCTACATGAAGTCAAATTAGTGATGAATGTTTAAAATATGTTCTGGGTTTTGCAATAACCTTGGTTAGGAACTTAGGAACTTGAAAATGTCATTTAACATGATGCAAACGAATCATAGTTTACTTGTTGGAAACTTGTAATGGAACTGGGGTTATCTTGGTTAGTTGCACTGTCTGTGGCTGATGGCTGTTGTGGAAGGCTGATGTTAGTTTGATGTGGTTTGCTAGTTAGTGATGAGAACCAGTGAAACATTAGGTGAACTTAAGGAGGTTTCTTGCAGCAGCTTGCTCCTTTGTCACACACTTTTGATTTTGTTTGTGACTGTGTTTTGCAAGCAAGTGATAGGTTGTTGCCAGTATTTTGCACCACCTCATCTTGAGGGCATTGATGTGGGCAAATCTTTGAAATCTGATGTTACTTTATTGGCTACTGGCTTCTTTACTCGAAGCGAGCATCATCAATTCTTGCTATTTGGTTTTTCTTTTTCAATTGCTGCATTGTCTTTGCAAGATTAGTTTCTCTCATGCTGACATTATAAGTTAAAACACAACTTCAGATCAGAAACTTTGCACCCGCAGTAAATCGTTTTTTACGTTTTCATGTTTCTTTGTTGTAGGTGGCTGAAGCACCCAACTCTACCCAAAGAACCACCTCAACATAAGAAGATCAAGTACTGGGTGTCATGGAATTCTATCATCTTCTAAGCCGTGTAGATTTCCTTTGTCGTATTAATTACTAAGAACAATGCCCTTTCTATTCCCTCCCTACTTGTTTCTAATATTCCGTTTTATTTTGTATACATTGACCGTGTATGAGCAATATACTGATTGAAATATTGATGAGGTAGTCTAAGGTTTCAATAGTTACTACATTTTGTTTTGTACAGATGGTGGCCTCAACCGGCCTAAGAGTAGGAAATACTGGTAGAAAAATTCAAGTAGGACTCTTGTTTTAGTTTTGAAGATTCTTTCGGAAGAATAACATGTAACTTGACCGTTGTCTCGGCATGCTAGAAATTTAGTTTGGTAGGGTTTCTGTAAACAATGAGCGTTCCAGAACCGAGCGCAATGACAGTTCTAGGATTCATATAGCCGACCCCACTTAGTGGGAAAAGGCTTTGTTGTTGTTTGTTTAGGGTTTCTGTAAGGCTGTGCGTGTATAATGTGTGAGCAAAATTAGTCAAACAATTTGTTCCCATTGAGCTTTAATCGTTCAATTTGTGAACAACCGCAAATATGTACAAGAAAGAGATACGAGGCATTATTTTAAATTGTAATATATGAGTTTACACAAGTAACTCAAGGTAGTTCAGCCAGTGGCAAGTAGCAAACAAATTAACTACTTGCTATGTTGCCAATTGGGAGGCAACAGCAATGGCAGTTGGAAGTTATTTAAATGCAACGTACATACGGTCTCAAAATACCAAATCAGTAAAAACGAAATGGAGTCTCATGAGAGAGCCCTCATCTTTATTCACGGTGTCTCAGGCTCAGGTTCAGTCTCAGGCCTCCCACCCTCTGAGGACAGGTCGCTCTTGCAACGCGGTTAACTCCGAGCGTGAAGGCTCCCATCCGGAGGTCGCAGTTATGGGTTTTGCACATCTCCTTCACACCTTTGAAGCCTTTGGTCATGTATGTCTTGAGCTCGTTGTTCACCTTCTCTTCATCCCACAAGAATCCTTGAATGTTCTGCAATTTGTAAATGCACCACCAAATTAAGTAGCATGGCATGAAAAGTTAAAACGTTGTGAAAATATGTATGTGGGGTATATGGTATATACCTGCACCCACTCAAAGTAACTAACAGTAACTCCTCCAGAGTTTGCATATATATCAGGAAGAATTACAACACCCTTCTTTGACAGGATCTGCAAAATATTCATTTTAACTAATTAAACATCACTGGTGTTTTAATTGTCCCCTCTTAACTCTAATTGTCAAGCAATTAGCGAAGTGCCGACCTCATCAGCCTCAGGGTCGGTAGGATGATTAGCCGCTTCGATTATGAACTTAGCCTTTATGTCATTTGCATTTTCCCTGCATTCAAAAACAACAGTTGGATTTTCATTATGTTTCGAAAATCTTGATGTAGTTTTCAACTGCTTATTAGAATTAAGCACTACTTACTTGTTGATGACACCTCCGAGGGCTGCTGGAATGAGAATGTCACAGTCTTCAACCAAGATTGAGCAGGGTTCTATTGGATCCCCACCATGGAAGCCCTTGACTCCCCTGTTGTCCTTGACATGCTCGACCAGGCTTGGAATGTCAATTCCTTTGCTGTTCTTTAGGGCTCCAGTGATGTCACTCACTGCAACTATTTTGCCACCACTCTCATGGATTAGCTGGGCAGCCCACGAGCCTACGTTCCCGAAACCCTGAGATCGATAGTCAACTTAGACAACAAGTTAAATCAATAGAAATCTAATCTAGGTTCAAGTCTCAGACTCTCAACCTCATAACCCTTTCGTGATCAGTATAAGTTCACCTGTATAACAAACCGTTGTCCGGAAATGCTCTTTCCATACTCGTTGAGTAAAGCCTCAGTCGCAAAAAGTACTCCTCTTCCGGTTGCTGCATCTCTTCCTAGTGATCCACCAAGATCCTGATTTGCAAGGAAAAAAAAAACAAATAAATTACTGAATTTTATGCCAAAAAAAAAAAAAAAATAAAGCAAACAAAATTTAACTGAATGAAAGAGGACAATTTACTGAAGCAACTTTCCATGATTTACTTACAATAGGTTTTCCAGTCACTACTGCAGGTGAGTAGCCATGAAACTTTGAGTACTCGTCTAGTATCCATGCCATGGTCTGTTTAAACACCAAAAAACCGAAAAGATCGAGAAGAGAAAATTGTTAAAATACAGTTCAAAGTTTATCTGACATTCAAGCTGATCAACTTGATAACCAAATTCTGTTGTAATCAAATCTCTTCAGCAAAATTAATGGAAAATGTGGCGTGCTCAACCTGTGGACCTGTCCCCATATCTGGTGCTGGAACATCGGTGTGGATTCCGATAAGATCGTGTATCTTTTGTGTGAAAACTCTGGTGAGTCGCTCTAGTTCGGAAAGACTCAACTCCCCTGGATTACATCCTATACCCCCTTTGGCACCCCCATATGGGATGTTGGCTACCGCAGTCTTCCATGTCATCAGCTGTGCTAAAGCATTCACCTCATCTGGATCAACCTACATTTTCCATAGAAGGATCCATAACAATGGCAGCGAGTCTTGATATATGACAACCATTCACATTTGTCGTAGAAGAGGAACTTAACAAAGTATGCATATACCTCTGGGTGATATCTGATTCCTCCCTTCATGGGGCCTCTAGCATTGTCATGTTGAACCCTGAAGCCAACAAATGAAGCCAAACTGCCATCGTCTTTCGGTATAGTACACTCAACCTGCACCGAAGTATATAGTTCAAAAGCAACGAAAGGAGAAAACTCAATAACCACATAAGTTTTAGGGTCTGAAATCTACCAATAGTTAAGAGTAAGGGATATACTATACAGAAGGGAGATTATATGCAAAATTACCTTGATTTCCCTAAATGGTATAAGTAAACTTTTCTCAAGCTTGGAGTCCAATCCCAAAAGCCGAGCAGCCAACTTAAAGTTTCTGTTCGTTGCCACTAATGCATTCATCTTGCTTCCTTCTTCAAGTGTCTGTCTCAGAAGCTAAAAGCAGCTACTTCAATTCGCTTCTCTATCTAGCTAGCTATTATTACGAACCTAGATATAAGATGAAGAAACATACATCAGTTTGCACTCTATAACAATTTTTCAAGGTAAATGACCATTAAGGATAACATTTCAGGAACTTCAACCCTAGCATGCATATGCATATTATATATTTTATCAGTCCAAAAAATAAAAGTTGTGCTAGTACTTGCTGACAATTCGCTCTTACGAGCATGGAACCGGTTCTCCGTATTTGCTACTTAATCAACCTGAAGATTCTGACACTCATTGTACTTGATTATGATTAGCTGCATTAGCTATATACACAATTAGATTCCAATTAAACAGCAGCACTAAGCAGTTCAACTGTAGTATGTGCTCTATAATTAATAGACTAACAAAAAAAGAATAAGCAACTCACAAAGAAAGTTCTCACCCCACTACAAGAGAAAAAGGGGAAAGCTCATATGAAGTATTGATGTGAAATTTCATTTTTATAGCTAATCCAACCGAGATATTAAAATAAAATGTTTTTTTATTTATTTATAAAATCAAGTGGGTTAGAATTTAATAATAAAATATCAATAAATGAAGAAGAATAAAGAAATATGTGAGCCTACCATTAAAATAAAAAAAATTTGACGTTGCCTAGTTTGGTAGATAAGAGGAGAATGTTAATCTATGTAGGATTTTGGCATCTTTTTTTAAACCAAAAAATCACTCTTTTTTTAAACCCAAAACAATCCACATAGGATTTTTGACATCTTCTTTGAAGATACTTTTAAACATTAATCGTATTATACATACGTGGATCCCCTCAACTTAAAAGTTGACTCGATGGTTTGAGAGTGATGCCACTTTCTTAAATTTCCAATTAGTGGAATATAATATGGATCTAGCTAACTAGTCTTGGAATTATGATCCGTAATTCAGAAGAGTATTTTTGGAAGTGGCTGAAAATCAAAGAGAACAACCTAAACTCTTCCAACCACATATCCGGCTCTCTCAATAAATTGGGAGTTGGATATGTAGGTGGCTTGTGGCGGAAAAGGTCCTATTTTAACGCACTTGTTTGCGCATTATATTTGGGAAAACAAAACCATTGCAAGCAGTATATATACCGATCGTTTCATGTACATTTTCTTCTAGGGATGTTATCAAATTATATCAATCACATCACATTTTTAGATACATGATCAAACATTTATCAATCTAACAAAATTCATCGTTTGACCAAAAAAAAAATTGATCAAGCATTTATCAATCAACGTATTAGCTAGGATAAGATATTCGACTATCATTTATCAAGTAAATAATTAATGATATGTGCACATGACACATAGCACAACTACTATCTTTTCATTTTCCGAAAAGCATGATTCCATGCTCAGAAAAACTTATGAGATCACTTATCTCCAAAGAAAAGAAAGAACAAAAATGGAAGATGAAAGAAATGGTTCTCAGATTTGTGGAAACAGAAGGATCAATAAGCCATATAAACAGCAAGGTCACCCTTCAGCATTTAAAAATTTGCAGTTCTAGCAAATTTTATACCTAGATAAATCCTCGTATATAAATACTAGGTACGTTTTAGTAGATATGAATTAGCTTCTTAACACATGTAATTCTCTAACCTGTCATACTTTTGGGGAGTCAGTATCACTGTTTTCACCTTTTATTTTCCATTTCCATTTTCTTTACTCAAGAAAAGGTACGTGCATGTACCTTTTTATATACGTCAACTCTTTTTTGTTACTTACTTCATGTATATGTACCATTACCATGAAACAAAAAGGAACTATATTATTGCACAAACCTTTTGCTGAAACGGAAATATAAACATGGACTCATGACGCATGCAAGTAATATTATCTTTAAGCAAATTAAGTACGAAATTGGTACTGATGATGATAAATTCACGAGGGTTCCAAAACCTATACAGATCAATAGCCAAAGAATTGTGAGAATAGTGGATTTCAGAGAGACAAGGAACTATATATATATATATATATATATATATATATATATATATATGTTTATACTTACACTGGTTAATCAAGAGAGAGAGAAAGAGAGGGAGAGATCAACCCGAAATGCAGCGGCAGCTAAAACTGATCAATCGAGCTTAAATAGTGTAGCTGAAAGACTACTCAAGAGGGTCAAGTGGCTGATGGAAGTCGAATTTTAAGCGTGGATAAAAATATATATAGATGTCCGTGTTGAACATATGACTAAAACCGAGAGAATTAGGACAAAAGTAGAATCCAATTCTCTAGCTATTGCTACTATGGAATCCCATATTCTTGAGAGTTGAGACTTGTGTGTGTGCGCATATATGTGTATATATATATATGTGTATATCATTCTGCAAAGTGTAAAGTGGTGACGATTTCCATCTAACAGGACAGGAATACGAATATATACGATGCTCCTGCCCCTGTAGGATTTTGCACCACTTAGATTCCTAACGCACAATCCACACTTGACACTGCCACCTTCCCTTTCATTTCCACATACATCATTCTTAAATATTCAGTTTTACAATAAAAAGATTAGAAACAATAATGTGTGCGCGAGAGAGAGAGAGAGAGAGAGAGAGAGAGAGAGAGAGAGAGAGATGAGAAGTGAAATTACAGGAGACAAAGGGCGCATGCATATGCACCTAGAGGTGCTTGAATCCGACGCGAAACCCACATTGCACAGCCATCATATATATATATATATGTGTGTGTGTGTGTGTGTGTGTGAAACTGAAACTTGTTACAAGATGGTTTAGTTTTGACTACTAATTAAAAGTACTCAAATTGGAAGAGCAATTAGTAGTCCTTTGTAGTATTGCCTTTAGTCGCATTCCATAAATGGTAGTATTTTTAGTGTTCGATCGGGTTTGAGACCGCCCATACCTCTTATTTGTGGGCGACTAGTGGAAACATTAGGCATGATGATGTGGTATAGTAAAATGCCTCTTAATTATAGCATTACATATTAATAGCAGAATAATGATTGTGTTCTTCTATGGGGCACCTATTAATTTGTCCCTCGATTTATAAGTTATAACGTATGTTCATGTATGAAAATTATAATTGGAACCATTTATTCTATTTATCACCATCTAAAGATCATATGTGAAAAATCATTCAATTTAGGGATCTTTTAGTCATTCATATGCATCAAATAAATAGACAGTTCTCCGTGAGCATGCTAGTCAATTGGTTTGACATGCATGAATGGCTAAACAATCTCTAAATTGAATATTTTTTACATGTATGATCTTTAGGTAGTAATAAAGATAATGAAAAGTTCCAATTATTATTTTCGTACAATAAAACTATGTTAAATATAAATCAGAGGACAAATATGTTCCCACTTGGAGAGAACACAAAGTATAATCTTTAGTAGCAATATTATACATGTGTTATAACTTGTGTAGCAATAGATGGACACACAATTTACAACTAAGATAGATTGAGAGATTGAGAGATTGAGAGATTGAGAGATTGCTTTTCTTATATCTTTATAAATTATTCAGGCAGTGTCAGCTGAAAAGATACAAAACAAGGCAAGTTTAATCAATAAAGGAAAACCATGATAAACATTGTTAATTCAAATCACGACAATTTAGTGATCAAAAGAATCTCCATCAAGTGGTCGTCTAACCAATTAATTTCTTCTGGTGAACTTAACAACGGTGGATTTGATTAATATATTCACAGTAATAAATATTCGGACATACAAAACTCAGACGTACACTTATTGACACTATCAATTAATAGAGGTGGATTATATTGTATATATATTTACATATGCATCGTTAAAGTTCACATGGGTTAAAGAGTGTATTAACAATGAAGAACTTTAATGGATGGGTGATACTAGAGGGACGATTTTTAGATCATATACATGATGATTTGTGGGTTGATGGTTATATTTCTTTTTTAATCATTAAAAATAAAATTTAACATTAACTGCCACATCATGTAATTTACAAAAATGATACTTTGGATGCGGCCGCTAACTACCAATGTTCTTTGACAGAAACCTTTGTGCTTTTTAGTTTTTTATCGAAGTCCCTGATATTAATGTAATAATGTATTTCTATGTAGGTTATTATAATTTTAAATTAAAAATGAAATTTGTAGTTATTTATATTAATGAAATTTTAAATAAAACCTATAATTTATGGGATTAAAAATATTAAAGATGAATTATACTCTCCAATATATATTTTTGTGTGTGTGTGTACGGGTACGTTCAAAAAAACTAATCAAAAAATTATTGTACCAAAACATGGGTACGTTATTCAAAGACACAAAAAAGAAGATACTAGGCTTCATAACATTGTTAAATTTCTTCTATTAAACTAGATATAGATACATTCTAAATTCAACGAAATAGAATGTACCCATATAAGTTTAAAAAATGAATTATAGAAAAGATTGAATGAATTTTCTATAAAAAAAATGGGTACATTTTATATTAAAAAAAAGGTACATTTTTCATATTGGTATATATAAGAATGGGTACATATAAGATTAAAAAATTGAATTTTTTTTATAAAACTTTAATGGGTACAAACTTATTCTATTTTTATTTTTATTTTTTTGAAATGTTTGAATTGAAAATTAATTAGGAGTTTAATAAGGGTGTAAGTATTAAAACTCTAAATCAGTTACTAATTTTTATTATAAAAATTATGTAACTTACATGTAATTCATTAATATATTAATTGTCACATCCCGGCCAGGGCCCCCACCACATCCCGGGCTCGACTCCGCCGTAGCACGATATTGTCAGCTTTGGGCCCCGGCCACGCCCTCACGGTTTTGTTTCTGGGAACTCAGACGAGAACTTCCCAGTGGGTCACCCATCATGGGATTGCTCTCGCGAGAACTCGCTTAACTTCAGAGTTCCGATGGAATCCGAAGCCAGTGAGCTCCTAAAAGGCCTCGTGCTAGGTAGAGATGGGAATATACATATAAGGCTTACAGGATTCACATTCCTGGGCGATGTGGGATCTTACAATCCACCCCCTCTTAGGGGCCCGACGTCCTCGTCGGCACACTTCTGGTCAGGGATTGGCTCTGATACCAAATTGTCACATCCCGGCCCGGACCCCCACCACATCCCGGACTCGACTCCGCCGTAGCACGATATTGTCCGCTTTAGGCCCCGGCCACGCCCTCACGGTTTTGTTTCTGGGAACTCACACGAGAACTTTCCAGTGGGTCACCCATCATGGGATTGCTCTCGCGAGAACTCACTTAACTTTAGAGTTCCGATGGAATCCGAAGCCAGTGAGCTCCCAAAAGGCCTCGTGCTAAGTAGAGATGGGAATATACATATAAGGCTTACATGATCCACACTCCTGGGCGATGTGGGATCTTACAATCAATGCCTTGGCCGGCGCGTGGCGGCGCGTGAATGGTCAAAAAATAATTCTAAAAATATGGGGATGTTCTTGAGGTTGTGTAGATCACTTTGGTATATTCAAACACCCCATTTGAGCATTGCATGAGAAGTTATTTCCTAGTTTCGTTTATGTGCTTTAAATTAATGTTTTTATAGTTGTTTCTCACATAGGCGAGACCTATCCGGAGGACGAGCATAGCCAGGCTAGGCACAGAGGTTATGATCCGTCTACTTACCAGTGAGTGGGCTTTTTGGTTTTCCGTATATACCTATATGCTAAGTATTTTTCCCAGAAATGCATTTTAAATGACTTTAGCAATGAATTGCCAATATAGTTATACTATTGAATATGCATTATGAATTGTATATACATGATTGTTGACGCTGCGGGCACTCAGATAAGTTCCAGGTAAGTTTATGTGTTGTTGATGAGGAGTTGTGTTATGATGATTATGATGAGATGCATTGAGAGCTCATTAACCTGCACCCTGGTGTTAGTGCTCCCGCCCATGGTTAGGGGCATAGTCTTTCACGTGATGTTCACCTCCCGCACCACAAGCTCATCTTGGATCAAAGTTAGGTGCACAGTCCTGTCGTATATACCACTTTCAATGGGTTCGACTTGTAGGTGACCCGCGATCATTCGCACAGTCTTCACGTGATTGTAGCACTAGAGCGTATTGTTTTACACCCAGTCATGTCATATAGACCACTATAAGTGGGTTCGACTCGTGTGCAGGCATGATTTATGAGCTAGAGTTCAGATGATGAGATATTGCAGTTATTATTGCGTTTGGATTACTTACCTGGTGATTTAGTTTGTATGGCATGACATATTCATGATTTGTTTTCATATTTTGATGTTGATGATATAAGTTGATATTTAGTATATGTATATACTATTTTCTGGGAAAATATACAGGTTTTACGGCCCAATTTAACTAATCATATGAATAATTGTAATTTGTATACATTATGTAATAATTCAATTAATTAATCAAGAATTTTAATTTTAATTTTCACCCTAAAAATTAATTTCATAATATCATATCAATAATCAACAACCAATAACCAACTTAGTGCATTAGCATTACCATATTAATATGATTATATTTCTATACCAAATTACCAATTAAATAAAATTCGTATTAAATATTTATTTAGGGTTAGGTAGAGATTATAAATTTACCTTTGAATTGAAGTTTGAAGGCTAGAGGCTCAGTGGCTGGAGTCGCCACTGTCTGTGAGAGAGTGAGAGGAACGGCTGGGCTGGAGCCTGGAGAGGAAATGGCTCTTCTGTTCTTCCTGCGTTCTGTGCTGGGAATTGGGGAGCAGCTTTGCTGCTCTCTGTGCTGCAATTGGATTTGAGAAAGGCAGGGTTAAAGAGTAGTGGTCCAATGGGGGACACGCGGTCCCCCCCACCATATATATATATATTTTTTTTTTTTAAAAAAAAAACAGACGACGAAACTACGCTGTTTCGTATGGATTTTTTTTTTTTTTTACCAGGACCAATTTAAAAAATATATATTGAAAGTTTGATCTGCTGCTGTGTGCAGCAGAAGACTTCTGCAGAAAGAAGAACAGACGGAGCGAGCGGAGCTGCGGGGAGGGGAGGGGCAGAACCGGCGCTGGGGGTGTGTTTTCCTGCAAGGGGAGTGGCGGCCGCCACTCCTCGCCCTCACGTGGCTTTGCCACTGCCTATATATATATATACATGTTGCTTAAGGAGAGGGATCCCTATTTTTAAAAAGAAATGGGGATTAGGTGTGGGGCCCACTCTACATCGAATTTCAACGATCCGAACCGTCTATTTTTCAAGTTACACCTCATAGATCATCCTTGCAAAAATTCAATTCAATCCAAAACCATTTGCCTATTTAATTATCAAGATAAAATTTCATTGTTTCTTATATAACAAAGTATTCGTTAATATTTTTGAACCCAATTAGATGTCTTAAATATTTTAGATTTGGCTAATATTTTGCAAGGATGATCTATGAGGTGTAACTTGAAAAATAGACGGTTCGGATCGTTGAAATTCGATGTGGAGTGGGCCCCACACCTAATCCCCATTTTTTGAAAAAAATGGGGATCCCACTCCTTAAGCAATTCCTATATATATATTACCCGCATGCATGCATGGAAAATACATCTTCCCAATATTTCCTTTAATGTATTTCTCTATGATTCATTGTTGTGGTGAAGAATGAAACAAAGCTCCCGATCGAACGGTAACTGTCATATACGATCATATAGCAATTGATGGAACACACTGGCCACGAACCATTGTCATATAGTATCGATTTATTCTAAACATCAAGTTTTTGACATATAGAGAAGCCTAGATATTGGACTATTACGATGTTTCATACGTATAACATGATAATAGACAAACAAAATTGTAACTCAGAAATGCTACAATTATCATATTTTTCATACTATATTTATACAATATCTATCTCTCATAAATGTAAGACTTATCAACACATGTGGATCACATCCTTATAAGAAAGGTAATACAAATACAGTATGAAAAATGTTGTAAGGATATAATTTTTGCAACTTAATTACATGCACATGCACATGGCGTCAAATGGACATGTCCTAAAATTAATAAGGAAAATAAATGGAGGAACACATTTTTACACTTAATTCAACACATAATTAAGAACGTAATTTAATTTTTAGAGTTTTACTTTTTGGCTACAAAATTAAATCTTTAGAGTTGATCAATCCTTATATATACTTGAAATTTTGAGACACACACGTATATGCAAATTTGTGAATGCAATGTTATTCACCAACACAACAAATTTCGTAAATGATCATTGGCCAAAAGCTGATTTACTAGACATTTGAATATAATCATTGGCCTGGCAAGGTAGAGAATATAGGCCACTAGGCTGAATATAATCACTGGCCAAAAGCAAATAATACATGATTTCTGATATGATACCATATAGCTAGCTACTTGCTAGAGCCAAATATGACAACTATTTAGATATGATTTTTTTTATACTGTACAGAAGATAACCATTTTTATTTTATTTTTTGGTTTTTTCCTCTTATTTATATCCCCTTTTGATTGTCATAAATTATTAGTATGAATATCATGTTCATTACACAATTTACAGAGAGCAAGTGTTTTTATTTTCTTATTTTTAGTAGTATTTTGTTCTTAATTATATTATACAAATAAGAAACTAAAGTGGTTTTTATAATGGGGTAAGTATAAAGCATGAGAACTCTGTTACCTCATAGTTTAACGTCAATTTTTGTACTAAATTATAAACATTGTGCTATAAACATGAGGTGACAGAAAGTTTATGAAAACTTCCAGTTTTGAGAGTGTCATTAACATTTCTCCTAAAGCATTAGAATGGGGGTGATGAAGTGCTTTTGTTTTTGCTTACGAAGAAGGCATGAAATTAAGTGAAGCCAATAGAATGGAGGCCGAGGGTCAAAAGGTTGGAATCCACTACGTAATACACCAAACTCTTACATCCCTTGTTGCCAACAAATTAAAGCGATAAAGAGATAAAAACAAGACATAAAAGAAGCATTCCCACTAGCCCTATGAACCCTACCTAGCTATCTCAGAGAAGCTTGTTGCTTAAGTTAATTGATCAGTCTAGTGGTGCCTGTGCATTGATTCCTTCTTATAAATTTGTAGGGAAGGGGAACTCGCTCCTATAATTTCTTTTTCTTGGTTAAACTTCAAAAATATTATTAAATAACAAGATTAAAACAAATATATATATATATATATATATATATATATGTATGTATATATATATGTATGTATGTATATGTGTGTGCGCGCGCGCAATGTGAATAGCAAAAAAAATATATATAGCAAAAGTAAATAAAGATTGATTCGGTGTTTAGTTCCCATGAGTCGGGGTCAAAATTTGAGAATTTGTTTCCCATTTCATTTTACTGAGTCAGAACCTATTTATATATAACCAAGTTGATCGAATAACCCCAACTCCTACACTTGCTGTCCAAAGAGTTTCCCTTTTTTTTATCTTTTACTTTTTGGATTTGCGAATGAAACCAAAAAGGTTGACAAGAAAATTACAAAATAACCTTAAAAGAATAATCGATGAGCTAGCCAGCCATAACAGCTAGAAATACGTATAGTTTACAGAAGAGATCAAAGGAGGGAGTTGGAATAAACGATAATAATAATAGAAATTTTATTTGAACTCATGTAACATCTTTTTACATTTAACTTAAATTTAAATTGTTAATTGTCTATTTTACCCTATTGCATAATTACTATTAAGTAGAAAATGAAATTAATAATAAAATTCAAATTTATCAATAAATCCATTAAACCCTACCATCACTTCTTGTTTATCTTACGTTCATTCTGGATAAAACCCTAATAGGTCTTGTAGAGAAAAACAAGTTTTTTTTTATTGATGGATGGTGATTTTGAAGTTTTGAATCCTCCAACTAAGGTATGACTCAATTTATGAATATTTTGTTCGTTTGATTTCAATTTTTTAAAAGTTTAGAAGATGAGTATTTGGATTTCAATTTTTTTTCTTCAATTCCGAATGGCTTGTTAAACTTTCTACAATTGGAAAATTTTAAGGAAAACGTAAGATCCCACATTGCCCAGTGATGTGGATCCTGTAAGCCTTATATGTATATTCCTCTCTTTACCTAGTACGAGGCCTTTTGGAAGCTCACTGGCTTCGGGTTCTGTAGGAACTCTGAAGTTAAGCGAGAATGGGCCAGAGCATTCCCAGGATGAGTGACCCACTGGGAAGTTCTCGTGTGAGTTCCCAGAAACAAAACCGTGAGGGCGTGGCCGGGGCCTAAAGCGGACAATATCGTGCTACGGCGGAGTCGAGCCCGGGATGTGGTGGGCCCGGGTTAGGATGTAACAGAAAAACTTCTTACCAATGTTCTTAGATTATAAACTTCCTTGCTTGTTGATACATATAAGGGGATGAATTGTTTGATTTATTGCTTATGCACATCAGTAGAAAGAAAAAAGGCAAATGTCTGGGTTTGGTAGCAGAAAGAAAAAAAAAAGTAGCCATGGAAATGCTAGTGGGAAGAGAGGGTGGGGCAATGATGCCTCTTTCCAAAAATAAAAATAAAAAAATCAATTACAAATGTTATTTTATAAAGGAAATGAGTATAAAGATAACTTAACATTTTGAATTGGGTTTGAGAGAGTAGTTTAGGTAATAAATTTGGGTTTGAAGAGAGATTAATTCTTTAACAAAAAACAATATGAGTGAAGAGAGTAAGTTGAGTGTATAAACATGTTACATGGGTTCAAATAAAATTTTAGAAAATGATGGAGTTCTAAACTGGGGTGTGATTTGTTTCTAAGATCGCTTCCAACTCTAGGCTTTTTACTTAGGACGTATAGATAGCAACTCAACACTCTATTCACTAATAAATCCACGGCAAACATAAAATGGGCCCAAAATATTGGTGAGATAATGGAATCACGAGTAAGAAAGAATCTTTGATGGAAATCCAAATCAGAGTCTACCAAAAACTAGCACCTCCCCACTAAGGAGGCACAAGATATAGATTCCGTCCATTTGGAGTAGCACTTAAGATTCTTTGTACGCTCACGAAGTCCTGCCTTAATCATTCAAAAATTAAAGAACAAATGAGATTAATCATCTTTTTAACGTTTTATTGATCGTTAGTTTATCCCGTGAATCAAATAAGAATAATGCTAGGTATATCAACATTTTAGATTTAATTTGCAAAGCATGTGATGTGTTACCAATTGAAAATAAACAAGTTAATCGACATTTAAGTAATAATACAATCATCACTAATCAAGTCATATAGTTTACAAAATATAATTTAAATAAATTATCTCCTTAGCATTACCGACCAAATCATGGACATTCGGATTCCTAGGTAGCTGCATGTAATTGTGGAGGGCTTCGTGTTGAGAATGAGTCCCACATTGATGAAATAAGGAACATTACATGTGTTTATAAGAGGTTGTGTTACTCTACATATTGTCAATTGATTTTATAATGAAACCTCAATTTTTTTCACTTCGTACATAAGTACTACTAACCCCTCAACCATATGGATGACGTGGTACGCCCAAGTATATTTGTGTGGTACTTTTAACATGCTCTCCACTCAAACAAAACGATTTCTTCAATGCAATAAAAGTTGTTGAAACCCACTTAGTTTGGGTTGGTTCTCAAGATTTAGATGGATGCTCGAGTTTGAAAGTCACATGCATGCAAGCCCAACTCCAATATTTTTTCGACCATTTTCTTCATTTCTCAATCAAACTGCTACATATTTTTGGTTGAATGAATTAAATAGTACTTGATGGCCTCGTTTTATCCACACGATTGGAATTGATTATCAAAGAGGGTTGGAAAGGGATTGGAGAGGATTGGATAAGTCTAAACCTCTCATGTTACTATTCTGCTTACCGAACGAGCCTAAGAGCAACACATGAACAGGTAAGAGCTCTCGTTATTTCAACTTGCGCATGCTTTGGTGTCAAGAATGGAATGCAATAGATTAGAGAATTCATTAGAATCATTGTATGTGGCATGATACAATGATTCAAATGAATATCATTGGTCAAAAAATGAAATGTATGATGTCATCTTTTTAATTTCATTGGCCCAACTTGAAAGTTGCACCAATTTCTTCCTTCAACGTATATTGAATCTAGTAAATTATTTCCAGCCAAACTCAATCCTAGACACTTAATGAGGTTTGAATGAGAATTAAGTTCTCGTACTACATTTTGCACCCCTTGTGGTTAAAGGTACGTAAAAGCATTTTTAGTTTTTTAATTTTATGTATGATTTGAAAGTTGGCAAAAACAAGCTACAAACTGTTACATAGTTGACCTAGATCTCCTGAACGAAATCAATTTAACTGTTATTATTTATGGAGAATTTATCATGCTATTATTGAGTATATGGACCTCATTTGGTTAGCCATTTTTCATCTATCTCTACGTCTACAACATTATCTTATTTCGTCTACATCCATGTACGTATGATCGAAGTTGCACTTGAATAAGTAAAAAATGGACGAATTAAGTTACCAAGTAAAAAACTTGGAGGCAAACTTGGCGGTGAGATTGAGTAAAATGCGTTAAAATTTGTAACTTGAGAGTAAAAAGATTGCAAAGTAAAATAAACCAGGTCAAAATGAGACGAAGTTTAGACGGCTGGCTGGACTGACCTCGTCTCAGGGAGATGGTGGACCTCACACCTCTTCCCTCCATGTCCAGGATGGCATGGATACATACAACCGTTGACCATTGACAATTCGAGGAATAAGAGGAGAGGAGCGGCAGGTAGCCAGCTAGCTACCCACCACCATTGACAATTCGATATCTTCTGAAATACACAACGTCGTCCCACGTCAGATATTACGCATGCACAAGAAAAAAAAAATGGAAAAACAAGAAGAAGAAGAAGAAACTTCTCCTACCAACAACGCGGTTTCACTTTCTCCCTCCTTCAGGTCAATGTCATCACAAATTTATCAACCTTCAAAAAGCAAAGGCTTTCCTTCTTTTGGTTCTCTAATATTCCGTCTTCCTTGCAAACACAACTAGCAGCTTAGTTAGGGTTTCTGTTTTTCGTCTCTAAGAGCTTCATCCAAATCCAAGCCCTCTCTCTTCTCTCTTTCTATCTCTCTTACAAAGTAAATCAAATGTGTCCTCTAAGGTTCATCTTGGTCTTCTTCTCAGCAATCCTTGCAGGATACTTCGCGTGGAGGACGGTTTGTTCTTCTCCCGACGGAACCGACATGATGATCTCACACCTGGATTCTACCAACAGTGAAAATGCTATAGGATCATCCGAACAAGAAGAAGATGCGTTCAATTTTAAAACTGTATGTTTATTTCCAAGTTCCACTTTGGTGCTACGCAGCCATTGGATGGTCTGGATTCACGGGACCAAATAATCCAAACCAATCAACGCCATCCAATGCTCGTAGCATTGAAGAATTTTCTGTTTATATCCTCCTCCATTTTGTTCTTAATTATTCCATTCAAGTATTATCTCTCTCTCTCTCTCTCTCTCTCTCTCTCTCTCTCTCTCACATTCATTTTTTTAATGTTGGGTTTTGAATTTGCAGATGATTCAGAATGGCTTCTGGGTGTTTGTGGACATGGCCAGCGGGAAATACTTGTGGAGGAATTTTAAGGAGATGAACCAAGTCAAAGTAAAATGTTAGTTGTTGATTACCAAATTGTACAAGCATGCTCGTCTACTTTTTCCAATAGAGGGTATATAATTGTAAAACCGTGCAAATTAATCTTCTTGATTTTATTTTAATTTCTTCCTAATTTTTATCGTTTCACGGGCGAGGAGGTTGATGACATGTTCTGGTTAGAGGTTGATGATAAAAGCAAGCGTATGGTGTCAGAAAGATGCGAACTCTTTAGTCTTCCTAACATTACCTTTAGTCTTTTACCAAAACAAAATACAGTATTGCTAACAAAGATCGGTCCATACTCCGTCGTCTAAATGATCCAACTGTTCATCTAAATCCGTTGCCAAATAACCAGTTTATACTACTGCCATGTATAACATATGTACAACACATTCTTTAAATTGAACCAAGAAAAGAAAAAAAGGGAGAGAACAACATTTAAGCGTCACATTGGAGACGAAGCAGCAGCCTTTCTTTTAGTTCAAATCAACTTGTAGCTTAATAGACATGTACAGAAGCGTGAGCAGAGCACCTTGCGGGAGCGGTGCAAATTTTGCAAGATTGGAGCCGACCCACATGGCTACCACCACCAGAACAACCATATTGCTGCTGGTTTTCCCACAAACCCAACTTGCAAACGACAGACACAAAGTGAGCAAAATCCCGCCTCTCCCACCCAAAACCCAAGCAATTACGTAACCAATCTTGTATCCGGCATCCAATTTCCTGTCAAACAAGGCCATCAGGCTGCTAAACGTGAGAGATAACCGAGATCCAAATGTCTGCAATAGAAACAGAGATACGAAGGCTGATCTAAGCACTTCACTGAAGGAACCTCTCTCTTGCTCTGGCTCTCCTTCTTCGGTTGCTCCATCAGTTTTACCATATGACGAACTCTCTTCACTAAAATTATAACGTTCCCAGTATCTCTCCCGTTGCATTTTCTGCCGCACTTCAGCCCACTTATAGATCCTTACCCCATCTTCAAATTCAGTGCTGTAGTTCCATTTTCCACTATGCTGCCTACCAGTATCTTTTTGTAATCTAAGTTCCCGGTCATACTGAGCCCTCGTTGCTTCATTGGATAGAATCTGTTTATAGGTTGTCATTGCGTTACTACACATGAATGAAAAATAAAATGCAAAAATAAAAAGAAACAAGAGGTTAATGGGAAACCAATGTTATTAAAATATAGACGTCAAAAATACAGAAAGGTCTTCTCAAAAGAACAAAAAGAGACTTCCAGTTTTACATTCATATGAAAGCATTAGTTGGTAAAAAGAAAACAAAAGCATTTACAACATGGTAGAAGCTGGGGGTGGCAAGAGAGAGGATTCAGTGTAGAGGAGGACATGGATTGCCTGAGAGAGAATATGAAGGGTAAAAGAAGAAAAAAGCTCACTGAAAGTTGAAATAAAATAGTTTCATCCTTGGTTCTTTAACTTATTATTAACCTAGGTCCAACAACAAAGAGGCTTAGTTTATGATATTAGATTACATAGAAACAAGGTCACCTATTATGTATCAGTAATACTCACCTCATATGCCTGACGGATGCTCTTGAACACCTCTCCAGCTTGAGAATCTTTGCTAACATCAGGATGATACTGCAAAACATACGCAAGAATACGTAAGTTCTTAATTGTGAGCCTCTCTGAAAACCAATTCCAGTGGAACCTCCTAACCACACAAATGCAGTAGGGGAGAAAAAAATTATGGCTATATGCATGAATCAAAGTGTGATAGCATCATGCCAAATTAAGGATGTCCAGGGGTTCCTTTGGAGGTACCTCTCACCATTTGGGCCACATAAAAGCATGCCGCTAAGAAAATTATATACCAACACACACACTCAGTCCATTATAGCATGTGCGTCAATAGCCATAAGCAATAAAGCATAAAATAAAGAACAAAGAATACATGAACCCAAGAAAAATTGGTGAACTTGAACACGCTCTTGCAACAGCTTTAGACTAAATCAGATAGAGCATATTTATTGAATGTTACTGTTTGACAAGATCCATGGTTCGACAATATAAGTTGAAGCAAACAATGGATACGTTCCAAAGGGTGTGGGTGTGTATGTGAGTGATTGATTGTATCTGCATATGCATGTGTTCATACAGTTTCCCTCAATGAATAATGATTTATGAAAAGAATTGAAAAGCAAAACCATGACATTAAAGCTATACTATATTTCTCCCAAAAAAATTTCAAGTAATGAAGTTAGTAGTCTCCCAAAAAAGTTTGGTGTTAGAGCACAGGTTTACGCAGTCCTGCATTCATCACACACGTGATGTTATGCACTGGTATCAGAACACAGGTTTAGGCAGCCCTGCATTCATCCCACACGTAATGTTAAGCGCTAATCTTTCTTGATCTCTAATGTCAGAACTATGCCACCTCGTCGAGCGCGAGCTACGCCAGGTTTCCCCGACTCTGGTCATTACAGAGCAGGTAGCGCTAACGCCAGAATGTACACTTCATCTCTAATCTCCGCCAATAGTAAAGTTAATTTGAACTATTATCACTAATATATCCAAAGGTGAATTAGTTTAGCATTGAAACATGCTTATATGAATTAATTTACCACCAGAATGTACACTTCTCCACTACAGATTCTATGGAAATCGATAACAGTAGCCCCACACGAACTCGATAAAACTATCAATCTCCACAAACAAAGTAATGAATTATAACTTTCCCAGCTACGATGAACTTCAAAGGTACAGAATTTCAAAAATTTACAAGGTCATTTCTAGGGTTTCCGAGGAACAAACTCAAAAATTTAATTAAAGAGAAAACAGAAGCTAAGGGACAAGTGAGTGAGTACCTTACGAGCGAGAAGGCGATAAGCCCTCTTGATATCGGCGGCGGTGGCATGGCGTGGGAGGCACAGCACCGCGTAGTGGGTCTGCTGGGCGTTGACCATGGCTCTTGGCGATGCTGATTGTGGGGTCCACCGGCGAGTGCGGGTTCTGGCTCTTCTTCTGCGTTGCAAATGACACGGTGGTAGGGAAAACAACTGACTGAAATTACCATAGAAGCCGCCGGCTCCGGGGCCACCACTGCCGCCGCTGATGGGGATGGATCCCACCAGGAGCTGCTGCGCCACCATATTATCTTTCATTCATGTATGTAATGTTCGCACGGCTACCACCTGCTGTCTGTCTTCACTTTCGGGTTCATCATTAGTAAAATGACCATTGTACCCACCGGTTAGTGGAGGAAATAATTAACAGATGGAACCGGCTACAAACATTTCGAGCCATCCACGGGGGTGCCGTTATCTTCACCCATATTAATATCTTTCTCTTAATCCATGTTAACTAATAATAATATTAGTTCTGCTAGTAAGTGAAAAATCTTAAATTACTAATTCAATAGATGATAAGTTTGATATTAATTTCTTAAATAAAGAATTCGATACTAATTTTGTAAAAATTATATCTTCACCAAGAAGCAAATTTTTTTTTAAATAAATAGCGAGTTTTATGAGCTAAACGTATCAATGTTCAAGCTTTATAAACTCTTTTATAGTCCTATTTATGATTTGAAAATAACAAAACAAAGTAATTTTGAATGTCCTAAATAACATACAAGTGACTTGTAACTTAAGTAATTAAAATATTTATATTTGTAACCATCTATGACAGAGTTCAAACCTTCTCGGAGGGCACTCACGTCACTGTCTATAGATGCCACGCCAGCAAATGCAATTGTCGAAAGGGGACCCACTCCAACCGAGTATATTGACTTACGTGGTCTACACGTGTAAAAGTAAAATGCAACCAAGAGAGAGAGAGAGAGAGAGAGAGAGAGAGAGGGAGAGCTGGACGTCGTAGTAGGGAATGGAGGAGGATGCGTCCAGATTCATTCGGAACCCCCAAGATACCCAAAAAAGGCAAAAGACCCAAAGGAGAAGCCTTGAAAACAGGGGCATGGTTGGCCATCGCGCTTTCATTTAACACCCATTCCCTCCCAAACCTCCTCCATCTTATTCTTCTTTCAGGCAGGCAAATAATCAAAACTGTCAGGTATTCTTTTCTCTCTCTCTCTCTCTCTCTCTCTCTCTCTCTCTCTCTCTCTCTCTCTATATATATATATATATATCTGTTTATCTGGGTTTTGGATTGCTATTTGTTGGATGAGGTCATGCTATATTTATTGGTAGATTATTATGCTCGTAATGTAGGCTTTGACAATTGAGTTATTGGGATTGTGATCGTTTGTTGTTATTTTATAAGGATTTTGAAATCATCACAGCTGTTGATGGTTCATTGGGTTTGTTGTTCTTTGACAAATCAATTACTTCTGCAATTTTTTATTGAATGGTAGTTTTCTTGTTCAATTGAAATTCATGAAATTGCATATTGGAGGGAGGGGGCGGCTATGGATAGTGGAGTGTTTAGATTGCATTGTGATCACTTGCGCTGTTAACTGTTCCTCTGTGACTGTCTGTGAGGCTGTGAGCTATGGAGGAAAACCAAAATGGTAATAAGGGTTGGTTATCGATATGGAGAAAGCAAACGGATATTATGAAATTTATAGAGAAGTGGGGGAGGACATTTTTTTGGGATTAGAGTTATATTTTGGACTACATTTGCTGATATTCTTGCAGATTGGTTGGCTGCAATTAAATAGTCTTCAACATCGTTTTCTGTACTTGTATTATATGTAGAGAGGAACTTGTTCACAGCTTTGATTCTTAGAAGTTATTAATCACTTCTGTTTCTTACAAATAAAACGAAATAAAATTCATCATGGAGCAAACAACCACCCCACAATCAACTATGACACAGCTCGTGTTTATTACATCAACTTTCCTTTGCAAATACCTAATCTTATCCCCCATTGCAATTTAATTGTAGTTTAATAAGTGTTTGTAAGTTTTGGACTTGTTGTAAATAATGAATTTGAGTACGTTTTGTTTCCTTTCAATGATTTTAGTGCTTTCAGTAGGACGGAACAGAGAAATAGATGTCTACTTTGAACAATTCAACAAATATATTTTGGCAAGAATGTCAGGTTGGGAAGGTTGATAGGCAGAAACTACTCAATCAAAAGGGATGTGTTGTATGGATTACTGGTCTCAGTGGATCAGGTTATTTTCTTAGCTGACTTGCTTATCCCTTCTTTTATAGTTACATGAATCAATATATTTGTCATTAGCTTACATTTCTCTCTATACCTCCTCCTGTTGTGTTCTTTTTGTCCGACGGAAACAAATTTTATCAGAGATAACTGCATTTGTTTTTGCCTGGCATGGCAACTTGCTAATATAATGTCAGGCCATTATTTGGCATGGAAAATTCTCGGTGTTTATAAAATGAAAGTTTATGGACTTAATATGTGTAAGCAGTTACTTTGGTCAATCCTAGTTGTGGCATTGTCCACACACTTGTAATTTATTGTTCCTTAAAAAAGTCAGAAATATATGAGATCACACCAAAGGCTTCTTGGACTCACTCCAAGTCAACCAACACTTCACACACATGAGGAAAGCTACAAGAAATTTCACTCCAGTCTATGTATTCACTAAATGGCTTTTTGAACTCTTTTCTGGAATCAGGGAAAAGTACACTGGCATGCTCATTAAGTAGAGAACTACACACCAGGGGAAAGTTATCATATGTCCTTGATGGAGATAACCTTCGGCATGGTCTGAACAAGGATCTTGGTTTCAAAGCCGAAGACCGAGCTGAAAATATACGCAGAGTTGGTATGTTAGTCTTGACAACAAACCATATTTTGGTAGAAAAAGTAGATTATATTGATTACAGATAACACATAACACATGTGAACCAATATTGGATATAGTCCACGCCGAGAATGTTTATTTGATTTCATTTTTTCTTTGCGGTTTGCGGGGCCAAACATACTCTGGCATCTTAATTCTCTGCCTTTGTCAACTTGACCATAGTGTGAGATGTCCATTACTTGGTAATATATAAGCTAATTAAATTTTTAATGTAGGGGAGGTAGCAAAACTGTTTGCAGATGCAGGATTGTTCAGTATTGCTAGCCTCATATCTCCTTATAAGAAAGATCGGGATGCTTGCCGTGCAATGTTACCTGATGCAAACTTTATTGAGGCAAGACTCCATATGGTTCTTGTTCTTATAATCTGGGAAATGTGGCCCACCTATTTTAAACTACGAATTTTGATTTTGACTTTACATCCATGTTAACAGGTCTTCATGAACATGCCCCTAGAATTATGTGAGTCAAGAGATCCAAAAGGCCTTTATAAGCTTGCACGTGCTGGAAAGATTAAAGGTGTGGTTTCGAAACATATGTAACTCCTCTAATTTGTCCATTGGCATGGACAGACTGTTGTTCTATGCCATACTTCGGAAGGAAAGAGATCAAATTAATAAAAATAGATATAGAATCCCAAATATATTTTGTATCATGAGATGACATTATGAGTTATTGCGTGGAAGTCTCCTAATTCAGATGGGAGAAAGTCCATCCTCTTGGGTTTCCTTACCAGAAGGGCAACCTTTGATCTCATTTATTCTGTTTCCCTTGTGCAAAGGGAACTTTATAATACTCAAATGGGTTATATAACTTGCACTTCAGGTTAGAGCGAGTTCCGAATTCTGATACTTATGGTTCCCAAAGATAACTTTGCTCGTTTGTCATGCATTATATAACTTGCACTTCAGTTGAATTGAGATTCTGCGTACTTTTAGTAAAAAATTACAGCATAAAAAAGGAACAAAGAGATTGATGCAGAGTATGATTCTGAGTGAAAATCATAAATCTGTAATGCTAAACTCCTTTCTGAAGTTGTTAAGCGGTATGACAGAGAATTTGAAGATACCTTCGTCTCACTTTCTATTCAAATGAGAGTCTTTTCTTTTTCTTTTGGTCAACTGTCCAGTAATAGTTTTTACTTGCAGGTTTTACTGGAATAGACGACCCTTACGAGCGACCAGAGAACTGTGAGGTATGTATTTGGTGGAGTATAAAAACTAATGACCATGTCGGCATGTATCTTCTATTACACATTGTATAGTTTGGAGACATTATAAAATCACCGGTATTCTGGTGTTCCTTGTGTATGCAAATCAGACTAAAAAATTTACCCTTCTTTTGTCAGATAGAAATAGGACAAGAAAATGGAGTTTGTCCCATGCCTGCAGCCATGGCAGGCCGAGTAGTGTCCTACTTGGAGGAGAAAGGATTTCTTCAAGTTCAGTGACTTGCCTCTGTTCAACTTAGCCGTTGCATATCTGGCAATGCGTCACTTTGGAGTTAAGGATTTCATTCAAAACAAAACATGATTGGTTTGATCAACCCTGCCGGCACTAAGGCCACCCCGACAATCTTTTGGTGAGTTATTGGGGTACTACTTGCTAGGAAGGAGTGCATACTTTTGGTTAATATATTTTGTTTACAAGATTAATAGGTAATATAGTGGAAGTTCCACCGTTTTGAATTAGCAAAACATTTATGTGGCTAATTCTGATAATTGTAATGGTATGAAGTTCCATGTTGGAGATTTTCATATGGCTGTTTTGTAGCATCTTAAACTTGTGCCCATTCATCGAATTTTGACCTTGGATTTACAACATAAGGATTATTCCTCCAATCTGTTAGTCTCCTGCCTGCATAGTCGATCATTGTATGAGTCCTTGAATCTTTGGTACGTATTATATGCATGGATCTTTGAATCAAATCCTTTGGTTAAGTTTTGTTGAAAAAGAGAGTTAATGCAAGTGTTTCTCGGATCTTTTGGAACAACACGTCAAGTGATGTGTATATGTTCCGTCACTAAATGAATTTGTTTGATTGGATGTTGGTCGTACGAATCACTATTATATGAGATGGTATGTCAATGTAATTTGATTGAGCACATGGATTTTAAACTACATGCTCTCAACAAAACTCCTTTGAGCTTTACTTGATGCAATTTGATTTGAGGATTGGTGGACTAATTTGATGTGTGAAGTTAACTAATTAGATTTTGAAATATGCGATTTTGGATGATAGATAATAATTGACAAGTGATACAATGGTTATAGATAGGAGATGAACTTTAGATGGTAATTAAAAAAATGAACGATTCTGATTGTATTTATGATAATTTGTTAATCATAGTTGGAAGGACACGGTAAACTGATTATGTTTAAGAGAAAAACCTCAAATGATGATTAAACATCCTATTCTAACAAGAAACAAAATATTTAGAATGGGCTTTTCAAAAATGTATTTATACGAGCTAAAAACAATTCTAAATTTAGCATTTCTAAAGGCAATTTCAAACACTCCCAAAAATCTGATACCGCTAACTTCTACGTACGTAGGTATTTCCTTTTCTTTTTTATTTTTTTTATTTTTGCTAGAAAAGGAAACTGCATTAAAGAGAAAAACTCTCAGGGCAACCCGTTTGTGTACAATCAAAGAGAAAAGCAACATGAGTTGCCACCGGAATGGTCATATCCCAAACATAGGTGTCAACAATAGAATGCCCACCACTAGTGATCGCATCTGCAAGGAAATTAGCCTCACGGAACACATGCTTCCAGGAAATGTCCTCAAAGGAATCCGCCAACCAACGAATATCGGCAAGAATGGTCCTCAGCCTCTAAGGAACTTAATAGGAACCACAGACTGCCTCAATGACCAATTTAGAATCGCCTTCAACGATGATGCGCTTGAAACCTCTTGAAGCAGCCAACCAAAGCCCATCATGAAGTGCTATACATTCCGCTACATTAATAGTACTTTGACCAACTCCACCCGTCCCAGTGAGGATAGGAAGACCCAAGTCATTTCTAATCACAAAACCAGAAGCACCCCTTTGGTTAACCATCGAACCATCAAAATTAAGTTTGACATATCCAGTCCTCGACCAACGGATAACACCTGGATTTACCTCTTGTTTATCAATATTTTGCTTTGTATGCAATAGTAAGTTAGTTTTCTGATAATCTCTACCCATATTTAAGGTAGAAAAACGATACTAGAGTAATTAGGTTTTTTATTCTAAAACACAACAAGATTTCTTTCTTTCCAAATTTGCCAACAAATAAGGAAAGCCATATGCAACTCACTTAGACCATCACAAGTATTGATATCTAGAGAGTCTAACCAATCATTTAAACTCAGGGTTCGCTTCATCTTTAAAGAGTTAGGAAGCATGGGATTGTTCCAAATTAGTCTATCAAAAGCACAATTGACAAACAGGTGGCTTCTACATTCATTTTCCAAATTACAAAGCTGGCAAATAACTGGAATATTGTTAATGAAACAAGCCAGTCCGTCTCTAGTTTGAAGTTTCCCCAAAACGAGCAGCCAACCAAAAATTTTAACTTTGTGAAGCAAATCAAGCTTCCACATCTTAATCAGGAGCTTGCTAGAATTATCATTATTAATGACCGAATTCTATAACCAGGTAGCATACTTGACAAAAAATTTACCATTAGCATTTGGATCCCAACAACAAAAATCATGCTGAGAAGCGAGAGCTAGAAGAACACTACAAATCTTGTTCACAACATCCACATCAACTATAAACATTATCAAATGCCTATTCCAATGGCTATTTCCTTTTGGTTGTGAAGTCAAGACGTGATTTTGCAAACAGAAGAAACATGTATTATTTACAGAAAACCAAGGTTCTAAAAGACGCTAATCGCTAGTTGAACGGCGAGTTGGGGCCTAGTGCCTAGACGGCTAGGCGGGGCCTAGACGGACTAGACGGATTTAAGTAAATCTATTATATTTCAGGTAAATAAGTGTTTATTTATACTTAAAATATATATAATTTCATCATAAACTACAAAATAGAATGACATATATATTATGAAGTATTGTAACATAACGAAAACATGGGGAACAAGCCTATAATGTGTGTTCATTTAAGTATTCAACAAGTCTCTTACAATTTATTGAAAAAAAATTCAAAATGAAAGTTAACTATTTTTTGTCTAAGTAAGTTGCAACCTAAGCGGGTGCCTCAGCAGGTTTAGACGCTCTTTCTTAATTTTCAAACGCCTAGGCATTAATCGGGGCAGTGACTAAGCGCTTAGCACCTAGGCAGGGCCTAAGCGGCGCTAGGCGGAGATTTTTAGAACAGTGCAGAAAACTCCACTCGGATAATGCTAAAGAAATCAATTTTTTTTTAAAACATGTTTGTTAATGATTGAATTATTAGTTAAGTATTAATTATCGTGTTTATTTTCTATTAGTAGCACATCATTTAATTTACAAATTTGATCTTCCTAGAATTATTGTTCCAAAATATGTTTATTTATTTTTGATGAAAATAAACATGTATCGACCAAAAAATTGAAAATAAACGCGTATTAATTGATTTCTTTTTCTTTCCAGATCTAAATCCAAAAGCAAATAGCAAAAGAAAAGAAGAGAGAGAGTCTGAGAGAGAGAGAGAGAGAGAGATGGTGTTGAACAGCCATATGGTGGTTCGGGTAGCAAATATATCAGCAAATCTATGTCAATACATCGCCTGCAATCCTGAGCGATTGAGTAGCCACCAAGTGCTCCACCTCCTCTTCTGCTTCCCTCTACACCACCTACGACGTCGTCTTGTCGCCTTGCTCTGCCTCCCTTTTCTCTCCTCCTCCGATGAAGAAGAAGACGACGACGACGACGACGATTCTGATCTCTCGGCCTACAGCACCAATTCGCACTCCGATTAATCAAATTGAATTTGGGATTTGTATCGTAATTCTTGTTAGTTTATGAATTTAGGAAGATGGAAACGAGGATTATAAATTTATTAGAGTAAAAATATCCCTTGTGTTATTGTATATTGATGAAATTCAATCAATGTTTCTCTTATTATTATTGGTTAATTCATCGACAGCTACATTTGGTTCAGAATTTGGAATCTCAGATCTATTTCTTTTTCCAAATTCTATTATATGAGAATTTATTTAATTTATTATGGCTGTGCTCGATGAGAGATTTTCAGCATAATTGTTATGGAAGGATCCTCTACGGGGACAAGGATCCTCTCCTGAGCATTGGAGGCGGAGTCTCATGACAGCCATCTGGGTCATCGAAATTCCAAACAAGGAGACCATCTAAAAGTTATAATTATTGCAGCCGTTGGATTAAATTTTGATGGGCCAGATGGGTTGATGAGGAGGCTTCGCCTCCAATGCTCAGGAGGGGATCCTTGTCCCCTCTACGGATCTTTTCCTCATAATCCATCAAGTTCGGGAATTCAGGTCGATAAAATTTGATCAAACGGTTAAAGTTATTATAATTTTTAAAGTGAGCTCTTACTTGTAGTCGTTAGATCAAATTTCAACGGTTTGAATCTCCGAACTTGGTGAAATAAGAGGAAGGGATCCGGAGAGGATCTCTTTCCAATTGTTATATGATTTTTATTAATATATTATTTTAAAAGTACAACATATTGTCACTTGGTATTATGGTCTAGTGGTATTCTTCTTCATTTGTGAGTGAGAGGTTTTAGGTTCGACTATCACCAAAGATGAATTTGAATCATATTATTACTAGTGCATTATGAGGTTAAGCCCACCATCTCCCCTAAATAATATCGATTGTTAAAAAAAAAATAAAAAAGTAAAACATGTTGATTATGTCAGCGATTTAAATTATAACACGTTTAAATACATAGCAAGTGATTAGATGCACATAAAATTTCTCATGTTTAATAGATTATTTATTTTTTCAATGGTCCAAACCATCGATGACTTACCCCAAATATTTGACAAAAAGGATTTAGCTAATTTCACATGAACTTTTACCTACGATCACTTTGCCTCATTTAATTTTTATACTAATTAATTCGTAGTTTAATAAGGTGCTGAATACTTTTTAGGGAGTTTTAACGAAACACTCCTGGTACTATTCACTTTTAACGAAAAACCACATTTTTACCTTTATCTGACACTATTCATTATACCTTTAAAAATGGCTTTTCATTAAAAGGGAAGTTTTTTTGGACTTTTCATTAGTTTTCCTTACTTTTTAGGCTTGCTCTACAAAACTAATTTTATGATCTAAGATGTATTTTGTAAAATTTATTGAAAAAAGCCGTTTATTTAAAAATTATATTCAAGTGACATATTCGTAATTGTCTTAGAAAATTTTCGGTTTTTTTTTAGCATAGAATATCGATTATATCATTGTACTAGTTTTAATTGTATTGACATCCTTACTGAAAGTTAGACCCAAAAATAAATCACAGATTTATTATTGAACACAAATAAATTAAGAAAATGAAAAAAAAGAAGAAAAGATCAGAAATAAAACGTGAGAAAACCAAATTCCAAGTTCCAACCAACCATTAACGAATAAGGAAGAGAAATTCCAAGTTGCAACCATTAACGAATAAGGAAGAGAGAGTTAAAAGAGTTAGGTGCCCGGGGGGTGTATTTTTTATTAATTTTTTTTTTGAAAATAAATTAGAAGTTAAACATAAATCACTCACGTGGATTTTTGTTCTAAAGTTTAAAATTTTAAATTCATTTAAAACTAATCTATCTATATATATAAAGTGAGCACCCTAAAATGGTGAAACATTCAAAATACCATAAAGTGCCCTTTAAGAATTTCATAAATTACAATTGAACCAAAAGAAGCTAAAATATTTAACCATATTTTTATTTTGAATGAATTTAATATTTAAAATTATAGGAAAAAAAAACCAAAAAGAAAACCTCCCACGTTAGTGGGTGGTTTCACGTCTTTAATTCATTTCTTTTCTTTTAAATAATTTTTTAAAAAATATGTAAATTAATTATTTAAATAAAAAAAAATATAAAAATGTCAATTACCACACGTGTATGCGTGTGGCAAGAGACTAGTATATATAACAGGAGCACCCAAAATAGTGAAACATTCAAAATACCATAAATTGCCCTTCAAAAATTTTAAAATTACAATTGAGTTAAAATAAATTGCCTTTCCCACAATGGATCCTGGGGGAAAATTATTGCTAAATTTATACCGTCTGCTATTTCATATATGATTACGGGTCGAACCAAAACAAAATACTTTTTCCGGGTGGATGTGATCCATTTTTAACTCATTTTAATTTAATTGTAATTTTCAAATTTCTAAAAGGTAATTTATAATATTTTGAATGTTTCCCTATTTTGGAGTACTCCCCTGTGCATATATCGATAATACCCTTCACTCCCCTCTCATCTTACAATTTCACCCCTCCTCCACCTTCTTCTCCTCCCCCAACAGCTCCTCCTCCTCGTTTATCCATGGCTACCGCCGCCGCTCAGTCATCTACTGGGGTAACCTTATGATTCCAGAAAAAAACCAATGAACCCCCAAATTTATAGTTTTATTTTGTGATTGGTTTTGTGATTGTTTGAGATATTTGTATCTGATTTTGCAAGAAATGAATGATTTAGAAATTGTGTGAAATTTTTTATGTAAAGTTGTAAACTTTTAAGCCTTAATTTCAATCGTTGTTCTTTGATCAGAGTGTTTCAACTGGAGATGATGACAGTGTTTCAACTGGAGATGATGCCAGTGTTTTTCAGTTGATCCAATCTCATCAGGTAAAGTTGAATACTTGGTAAAATTTGATGTAAAGTTGAGCACTTTTACTGCATCACATGTCCATATTCAAAGTTTCTACATAAATAATGTACTTTTGCTTTCAGTGTAGAAAATTGAATGTGGGAATGTAGGATTTAGCTCTGTTGAATCTTTATTTGGTTACAGGAAAAGGCTGCTCGGCTTCCCCTGGTTGAGGAAATCCGAACTCTATTTCATCTTAGTTTTCGCGGAATGCTCTCCACTTTTTCTCAGGTTTTCATATCATTTCCTTGCTTTCGTCTTTCTCAAATGAATTTCTGTTTCTTAGTTATTTAATTTTGAGAGTAGTGCATCACCTTCTTGCACCTTGCTAGTAGTAGACTGGTCAATTAATATTTTTGATCTCGAAGCTTAGGACTTTATGCGCAATTCGTGCAAAAATCCCCGGAAATGGATAAAAAGAATCTAAAGCATTGCTGGTCTCCAGTCGTATAGTGTGGAGCTTATGAGAATGAACTATCTTGGAATTTGGGCTTATGGTTTGGTCTAGTAAGTAGTGACTCTTGCATAAGGGGATTTCTTGTTTCTGGTTGGAATCCAACTGGAGACCAGGTAGCAATGCTACTTAGATTAGATGTCTCCCAGTCTATGATTGTGGTTAGGCCTAACAATCCTTCCTTAAAAAAGGAACATTATTTCATGCACTTGGATGCACTTATATAAATCTCTCTTTCTTTAACAAGTAATTGCACGAAAGTAACATTATCTCATATATATGTCAGTTCCTCTCACTAGTGATTAGGCTTTTTAAAGTTTATGCATAGTGTAGTCTTTGTGGTGTTTCTGATAATAAGCATACACTATGAGTATTGAGGCTATTGGCTTTGTAGAGTATCGTAAGTCTTTCTTACAAAATTCGGGATGAAGCAATCAAAGGTTTGATTCCTAACAAGTTAATGAGGTTAAAGTTCTGTTCAAATTATTTTTGTTTTCGAATAAAAGTAGATTTAGGATGCACTGGTGGTCGGTGATGAAAAGTGTGCAAAAAATACGTAATTGCACTACAGAAGCATGATGCTGGACCAAAAACCCTCCAGACTGTTTTCTGATGTTTTTTTTTCCTGGTACTGATTACCAAAGTCTGACATTGATGCATCGTTGGGGAATAGATAATACTTTTCTTTAACATTCATAGGGTGTTGTCATTTTATGATCGACCTCTTATTGGTTCCTATTAATCACTCTGGTTGATTGATGTTTATGGTATTTATTGCTTCAACGACCTTGTTGTCCTTGTATCATTTTCTTTGGTTTTCTTTAATGTGCAGAAGCATGAGGGTTATCCATCAGGATTAATGGTTGACTTTGCATGTGATGCAGATGGATCTCCAATATTAGCAGTTAGCAGCTTGGCAGTTCATACAAAGGTTTGTTGGAATTTAACTTCAAATGTATTGTTGCTTTGGGGGTGAATAACAAGTTAACAACTAATGTGAACCTCAAAAAAAAATTTCTCTGATACCACTTGTTGTGGTTTAAGCACAAAAGAGAAATCACACCACACAACAATACACAATTGCCCTTATAAATGGGAAAGGAATATAACGAATGCAAGACAGTTGGAGTTAAATCTACACAACCCAAATGCAAAGTTAAACCATGATACACTCGCTATTTCAATACCCCAGAAAACGCACTCTTTGAAGAGAGTTTTGCTCTTACACAACGCTCACTCAAGCTAAAATTGGAACTAAGCTGCAATATATTATCTAGATGCACAGGAAGCATCCTTTCTTCACTTGAAATGATGCTAACCTTCTTTCATGTGGAAGAAAGACTGCAGAACATTATGTTTTAAACTTCCAATCTGTTCCATATAATTTTCTGTAAAACATGTAGCCCTTCCAATCACGGAAACCAGCCTAGTAATATAAGCTGCTACTTTATCACTGTATGGATCTCTCTGCATGTTAATATCACCAATTTAATAATATCATATCCTATCTTGCTTTTTCATTTTTCGATTCAATAGGACCTAGCCCTCAATCCCAAGTGCTCATTGCTTGTGGCTAAAAACCCTGAAGACGGGACTGATTTGGTGGTCACGCTGCATGGTGATGCTATTCCTGTAAGTAATGCTGCTTTTCTAATTTGGATAGTGTTTGAAGTGCTCTCTCTCTCTCTCTCTCTGGTTGCAAACAATTGAAGATGGTTGTTCTTTATAAACAATCATTTAGGTTTCCGAGAAGGATCAAGCAGCCATACGCACTGCATATTTGGCTAAGCATCCCAATGCATTTTCGGTAACAATCTTGTTCCGAAGCATAATGTAAATGGATGATATGTTGCACCAAATTTTATATCAGTATTAAATCATCACGTACAATCTGAAGGTTGACTTTGGCGACTTCCAATTCATGCGCATTGAACCAAAAGTTGTGCGATATGTGTCAGGGGTTGCAACAGCCTTGTTAGGATCAGGAGGTACTTTACCTTTTTGGTGTTTTTTGCTCTTGGAAAAGATAATTTTTTACTCTGTAGATAACTTTTGAAACGGATGTACCAACCAAGGCCTTTGTTATTTTTCTGTTTTTAGCACCTCTTGTGGATATTTTATTTATTCATTTATTTACAAAATATTGTTGCATATATTTCACATTTTTCTTAACATTCTCTGCTTTTACTTTCAGAGTTCGGAAGTGAGGAGTATAAAGCTGCAAAAGTTGATCCAGTTGCTAAATTAAAGGCTTTTACGGTTCATGCTAACGATACAATAGCCATTGTGCAATACTCCACGTCTATTCAGGTATTTTCAAGTGTTATAAACTAATATTATTAGGAAATGTGTTTCTTTTCTTCTTCATCTTTTCGTTCTCAATATAGGGGATATCAACTTTGCCCCACATTAGTTAAAACTAAACCAATGAATATGGTGTCAATATTGTGCCAATACACGTTTATGCCAGGGTGACACTTCGGAAGTATTCGTCATGAATTGCCTGGATCCATTTATGAATTTTGGAATAATACAAGATATGAACACAGACAGGTGGAGAAAGTTTAGTTTGATGCAAGGTGATTTTGTTTTTCGTCAGGTGGACTCTGCTTACATGTTGGACTTGGATAGCCTGGGTTTCAATGTTAAGGTAACTAGTAGTTTACTAACTACCAATCTCCAACTTTTCGTTGCTAATAGCCATCCTTTATATTTTTAATAAACCATTTGTTTCTGTGCTGCAAGTGAGGTTTTGTGCCAGAAATGCTATACAAATTCACCAATAAAATTTCTTCCATTTTGACATGATATTTTTGGGACTTTGTTACTCTCATTTTAGGCTCGCATTCAGGGGGATAATTTCAAGCTCCGCATACCTTTTCCTAGACGCGCAGAGGATCAAAAGTGAGACCTCTCGTTCATATGAATATTTCCCTTTCTGTTGAAGTCGAGATTTATTCTGTTTACTTCTGCTTCAGTTATTCCAGATTCTGCAAGGTTTTTATGTTAATGTCGTACTGCATAAATCATGGAATAATTGTCCCTCATGTTGGTCGGAGGATATAGTTATTCTTTTTTCCTGGTTGACGTGATTTGTGGCTATAGTCAAGATTGCTATCAAAAGTTCTTACTGCATACTTTGAGTTGGAGTAAATTGTTTCTAACATGAAATTTGTTTCTCTCTTTTTAGGGATGTGAGGACTTTAATGGTGGAAATGATTGAGGCTTCATTGGCTCACGGTTGTTATCCTCCCAGTCCATAACAAGGTGTGCTTATCAGAATTTCTAATGATACGGTTGTTCATAAGAGTCGTCTTCTTTTGAGAGGTTCTTAACTTCTTATCCCGTTTTACTTTGTCGGAACTGCCATCACAGAGATATGGAAAAATTTGGACTCAAAAGAGGTGAAATGAGATATTCGTTGCAGAAGAATATGCTTGTTTCTATTGTATGCTCAGAAGTCTACATAATACTAAGAGTCATGGTTACGGCATCCACATAAACTGCTTCCAAACTCATAATCGTTTAACGCGAAAAGCGAATATCTGTCTGTCTGCAAAGTCCTCTGCCATGTCCTGTTTGTTTGTTTGACAGATTGCGTAAATGATAAATTGTTATGGACCTCAATGCAATGGGATTTGAATACACGAGAAGTTCCGGTTTAGTTGTCTCTTATGGATGATGTCCAGGTGGATCATACAATTCAAGAATACGCTTGGAATCAGCTACTCCACTGCGTTTTTGGCGTGACGGATGCCTTGGCTTCTATGGGTCATTCTCTTCCGAATTCAAAGTTGCTTTGGGTGTTGGTTGCTCGTGGTTTTGCCTCGTGTTTGGCATATGGCAGCGGTAATCGAACATACTAAACGATAAATATTCTAGGGTCGACCATACCATTAGGGAGAGGGGATTGAGACGATCTTGAGCGTCAGGCGAAGCCGAGACGCATCCATACTAGAAGCCATTCGAACTTCCAGCAAAGGACTCGGGGGTGATCTAACCGAGTCCATTGTGTTCCCCGGTACCACCCCAATGTGATTAAGATCAATCCGTGGAACAAGAAAGACATGGATCTATATTCAATACCCAATCAAAGGATTTCTCCTTCTTTGTTTTCGCTCGCTCGTGCGCGGCACCCCTTGCTCGCGAAGCGGCATACCGAAAAAAGAAAGGCAAATGCTAGTATACTAGCTTACCAGCTTTGGTAGCTTGTGTACTAGCCTGTTAAAAGGAAGCTGGGGTACGCGGATTTGGGATGCTAAGTAAGTAGACACGTAAGCGAGGTGCGAAAGCAGGCGGGCAACAAGTGGATTTCTAAAGCACTTCCCTAAGTTTCAATTTTTGAAAGATAAGAGGATAAACAAAAATACCAACCAATTGAAAGGATAAATTCAATTGAAAATATTTGATTCATCAGTTATTATAGACGGTACTAATAAAAATAGAGTAACATAAGTAACAGATCAATTAATCATTAGTGACATTTACCCATCTCATGTTTTTGAATCAATAAATTAATCGGTCAACATTCTAAGGTAAGGATTCATGTCTCATGTCATCCGTCCTCCCAAGACATAGGAGGATGCACAATGAGGAACCCTGCATTCGTGTATTGACACAGAAGCCCCTTCCCCCAAAATTCTCTCATATTTACGCACTACAAAACATAATTTTTCATTGCTCACACTTGTACACAAAACATAATTTTGTAATTTACAATAACCCCCCCTTTACTCGAACAAAAGCCTAACCACTCGAACAATAACCCTCTTCACAATAACCAGAGCAGAGCCCCATCAGAATTCTTGTAACCAAACCAAACAGACCCACAATCTTTCCAACAAAAAAAAAAAAAAAAAAAACCAAACAGACCCACAAAATAACTTTAGTAAATTAGACAAAACAGCTTGACATGACCACTATAAGTTTTATAACAAAACACTTCAAAAGCTAAGAAAACTAACGAAAAATTCTAAAAAATTTTAGTTTTATCAAAAGAATAAAATAAAGATGTAAATGAATAATACTAGGAGTAACTTTTCAAGATAAAAATGTTTTTAACATTAAAAATGAACAGTACCAAAAATATTTCATTAAGATTCCCAACAAAACTACCCTCATTTATAATTATTTTCAAAGTGACATATTCATAATTGTCCTACAAAATTTCGGTTTATTTTCTTATCTAAATTTTTGGTGGTATTCTTCTTCACTTGGAAGTGAGAGATCTTAGGTTCAAATCTAGCGGATGGCGAATTCGATACTAAATTAGGTTGTCCATTATATGGTTTAACCGAACTTTCCCTCACCTTAGTGTAAAAATATCAATGTATTAAAAAATTATATATTTTTTTATATAAATTAACGTAAAATATCAATTGTATGTGTTTTCAAATAAACGAAGAAAATGAAAAAGAAGAAAAGAAAAGAAAAAAAAAAGTGAGACAACTAAATTCCAAGTTCCAACCATTAACGAATAAGGAAGAGAGAGTTACAGAGTTAGGTGGCGGAGTGTGAAAGAAGGGAGAGATGTTGAAGACTGTTGTGAAGCCTTGGCAGACCAACCTATTCTCCCGCTTAAATGGCCATAATACCCTTCATTCCCCTCTCATCTTACAATTTCGCCCCTCCTCCACCTTCTTCTCCTCCCCAACAACTCCTCCTCCTCGTTTATCCATGGCTACCGCCGCCGCTCAGTCAGCTACTCAGGTACCCTTATGATTCCAGAAAAAAAAATGAACCCCAAATTACATTTTTTTGATTGGTTTTGTGAGATATTTGTATCTGATTTTGCAATGAATGAATGATTTAGAAATTAAGTGTGAAAATTTTGATGTAAAGATGTAAACTTTTAAGCCTTGATTTCAATCGTTCTTCTTTGATCAGAGTGTTTCAGCTGGAGATGATGCCAGTGTTTTTCAGTTGATCCAATCTCATCAGGTAAAGTTGAATACTTGGTATAATTTGATGTAAAGTTGAACACTTTTACCGCATCACATGTCCATATTCAAAGGTTATACATAAATAATGTACTATTGCTATTAGACTATTAGTGTAGGAAATTGAACTTGGGAATGTAGGATTTAGCTCTGTTGAATTTATTTGGTTGTTGTTACAGGAAAAGGCTGCTCGGCTTCCCCCGGTTGAGGAAATCCGTACTCTACTTGATCGTAGTGTTCGCGGAACGCTCTCCACTTTTTCTCAGGTTTCCATATCATTTTTTTGCTTTCTTCTTTCTCCAATGAATTTCTGTTTCTTAATTATTTAATTCTGAGAGTAGCGCATGACCTTCTTGCACCCTGCTAATAGTAGACTGGTCAATTAATATTTTTGATCTAGAAGCTTAGGACTTTATGCCCAATTCATGCAAAAATCCCCAAATGGATGAAAAGAATCTAAAGCATCGCAGGTCTCCAGTCGTATAGTGTTGAGCTTATGAGAATGAACTACCTCGGAATGTGGGATTATGGTTTGGTCTACTAAGTAGTGACTTGTGAAGAAGGGGATTTATCGATTCTGGTTGGAATCCAACTGGAGACCAGATAGCAATCCTATTTGGATTAGATGTCTCCCAGTCTATGATTGACGGTAGGCCTAACAATCATCCCTCAAAAAGGAACATTATTTCATGCATTTGGATGCACCTATATAAATCTCTCTTTCTTTAACTAGTAATTACACGAAAGTAACATTATCTCATTAGGCTTTTTAAAGTTTATGCATAGTGTAGTCTTTGTGGTGGTCCTCATGATAACCATACACTTTGAGGATTGAGGCTTTTGGCTCTGTGGAGTATCGTAAGTCTTTCTTACAAAATTCAGGATGAAGCAATCAAAGGTTTGATTCCCAACAAGTTAACGTGGTTGAAGTTCTGTTCAAATTATTTTTATTTTTGGATAAAATTAAATTTAGGACGCACTGGTGGTCGGTGATGAAAACTGTGCAAAAAATACGTAATTGCACTACAGAAGCATGATGCTGGACCAAAAACCCTCCCGACTGTTTTCTGATGGTTTTTTCTGGTACTGATTACCAGAGCCTGACATGTACATGGTTGGGGAATAAATAATACTCTTCTTTAACATTCATAGGGTGTTGTCATTTTATGATTGACCTCTTATGAGTATCGTTCCTATTAATCACTCTGGTTGATTGATGTTTATGGGATATACTGCTTCAACGACGTTGTTGTCCTTGAATCATTTTCTTTGGTTTTCTTTAACGTGCAGAAGCATGAGGGTTATCCATCAGGATCAATGGTTGACTTTGCATGTGATGCAGATGGATCTCCAATATTAGCAGTTAGCAGCTTGGCAGTTCATACAAAGGTTTGTTGGATTTTAACTTCAAACGTATTGTTGCCTTGGGGGTGAATAACAACTAATGTGAACCTCAAAAAATCTTTCTCTGATACCACTTGTTGAGGTTTAAGCACAAAAGAGAAATCACACCACACAGCAATACACAATTGTCCTTATAAATAGGCAGTAAAAATTATGTTCATGAGTTTTTGTTCAAAAAGTTCTTCCTACATCATTGAGGGATTGTCTTCTTCAAAAGGAATATAACGAATGCAAGACAGTTGAGTTAAATCAACGCAACCCAAGTGCAAAGTTAAACCGTGATACACTCGCTATTTCATTACCCCAAAAAACACTCTTTGAAGAGAGTTTTGCTCTTACACAATGCTCACTCAAGCTAAAAATGGAACTAAGCTGCAATATATTATCTAGATGCATAGGCAGCATCCTTTCTTCACTTGAAATGATGCTAACCTTCTTTCATGTGGAAGGAAGACTGCAGAACATTATGTTTTAAACTTCCAATCTGTTCCATATAATTTTCTGTAAAAACACGTTACCTTTCCAATCATGGAAACCAGCCGACTAAAATAAGCTGCTACTTTATCACTCTATGGATCTCTCTGCATGTTAATATCACCAATATCAATAATATCATATCCTATCATGCTTTTTCATTTTTCGATTCAATAGGACCTAGCCCTTAATCCCAAGTGCTCATTGCTTGTGGCTAAAGACCCTGAAGATAGGACTGATTTGGTGGTCACGCTGCATGGTGATGCTATTCCTGTAAGTAATGGCTGCTTTTCTAATTTTACATAGTGTTTGAAGTGCTCTCTCTCTCTCTCTCTCTCTCTCTCTCTGGTTGCAAACAATCTAAAATGGTTGTTACAATCAATTAGGTTTCCGAGAAGGATCAAGCAGCCATACGCACTGCATATTTGGCTAAGCATCCCAATGCATTTTGGGTAACAATCTTGTTCCGATGCATAATTAATGTAAATGGATGATATGTTGCACCAAATTTTCTATCAGTATTAAATCATCACGTACAATCTGAAGGTTGACTTTGGCGACTTCCAATTCATGCGCATTGAACCAAAAGTTGTGCGATACGTGTCAGGGGTTGCAACAGCCTTGTTAGGATCAGGAGGTACTTCACCTTTTTGGTGTCTTGTCACTCTTGGAAAAGATAATTTTGTACTCTCTAGATAACTTTTGAAACGGATGTACCGTGGCCTTTGTTATTTTTCTGTTTTTAGCACCTCTTGTGGATTTTTTATTATTTATTTATTTATTTACAAAATATTGTAGTTGTTATATATATTTCACATTTTTCTTAACATTCACTACTTTTACTTTCAGAGTTCGGAAGTGAGGAGTATAAAGCTGCAAAAGTTGATCCAATTGCTCAATTTTCAAAGCCTGTTGCAGTACTGACTCCTTAACTAGTATACATGCTTTATGGTTCATCTTAATATGAATTGTTCGCGTTTTCTAATAGAATCTTAAAACTATTGCTTCCCAGTCTCACATGAACAGGGATCATGCTGACGATACAAAAGCCATTGTGCAACACTCGACGTCTGTTCCGGTATTTTCAAGTGTTATAAACTAATATTATTAGGAAAGGTGTTTCTTTTCTTCTTCATATTTTCCTTCTCAATATAGGGGATATCAACTTTGCTCACATTAGCTAAAACTTAAAACTAAACCAATGAATATGGTGTCAGTATTGTGCCGATACATGTTTCTGCCAGGCTGACACTGCGGAAGTATTCTGCATGAATCTCCCAGATCCATCTAAGAATTTTGGAATAATAAAAGATATGAACACATAGACGGGTGGGGAAAGTTTAGTTTGACGCAAGGTGATTTTGTTTTTTCGGCAGGTGGACTCTGCTTACATGTTGGACTTGGACAGCCTGGGTTTCAATGTTAAGGTAACGACCAATTTTTAACTTTTTCATTGCTAATAGCCATCCTTTATATTTTTAATAAACCATTTGTCTCTGTGCTGCAACTGAGGTTTTGTGCCAGAAATGCTTACGAATTCACCAATAAAATTTCTTCCATTTTGACATGATATTTTTTGGACTTTGTTATTCTCAGGCTGGCTATCAGGGGGATAATTTCAAGCTCCGCATACCTTTTCCTAGACGCGCAGAGGATCGAAAGTGAGACCTCTCGTTCATATGAATATTTCCCTTTCTGTTGATGTCGAGATTTATTTTCTGTTTACTTCTGCTTCAGTTATTCCAGATTCTGCAAGGTTTTTATGTTAATGTCTTCTTGCATAAATCATGGAATAATTGTCCCGCATGTTGGTCGGAGGATATAGTTAATTCTTTTTTCCTGGTTGACGTGATTTGTGGCTACAGTCAAGATTGCTATCAAAAGTTCTTACTGCATACTTTGAGTTGGAGTAAATTGTTTCTAACAAGAAATTTATTTCTCTCTTTTTAGGGATGTGAAGACTTTAGTAGTGGAAATGCTTCAGGCTGCAAAGGCTCACGGTCGTTAATCTCACAGTACATAACAAGGTGTGCTTATCTGAATTTCTAATGATACGGTTGTTCATAAGAGTAGTCTTCTTTTGAGAGGTTCTTAACTTCTTATCCCGTTTTACTTTGTCGGAACTGCCATCACAGAGATATGGAAAAATTTGGACTCAAAAGAGGTGAAATGAGATATTCTTTGCAGAAGAATATGCTTGTTTCTATTGTATGCTCAGAAAGAAAGTCTACATAATACTAAGAATCATGGTTACGGCATCCACATAAACTGCTTCCAAACTCATAATAATTGTTTAACGTGAAAAGCGATATCTGTTTGTTTGTAAAGTTATCTGCCATGTCCTGTTTGTCTGTTGATTGTGTAAAGAATAAATTGTTATGGACCTCAATGCAATGGGATTTGAATATACAAGAAGTTCGGGTTTAGGTGTTTTTTATGGATAACGTCCAGATGGATCATACAATTCAAGAATGGATCATACAATTCAAGAATACGCTTGGAACCAGCTACTCCACTGCGTTTTTCGTGTGCGGATGCCTCAGCTTCTATGGGGCATTCTCTTTTGAATTCAAAGTTGTTTTGGGTGTTGGTTGCTCGTGTTTTTGCCTTGGGTTTGGCATATGGCAGCGGTAGTCCAACAGATTTAGGATAAATATTTTAGGGTAAGGATTCATGTCTCATGTCATCCGTCCTCTCAAGACACGCACAAGGAGGTACCCCTGTATTCGGGTCGTGACACAGAAGCCCCTTCCCTAAAAAATCTCTCCATATTTACACACTACAAAACATAATTTTTCATTGCTCACAGTTGTATACAGAATAAAATTTCGTAATTTACAATGCCCCCCTTTACCCTAACAAAAGCCTAACCATTACACACCGCATTCATCTTCTACACAGAACAGAGAAAACTGTCTTCCCTTCAGCTTCAACAAAATTCAGTATAAATTACACCTATCACTCCGACTCGGTTTCCAGGCTCCCCATACCCTTCAATCCTCTTGGTCTCTGCATCGTTCAAACATCAACCAAATATCAAAATACGAATACTCATACCCCTCGAAAATAAAGAAAAATGATGCAGCAAATGATATAATAATTCCAGTTCAAGTACCTTCTTGGTACTTTTCTTCTCCCTAACTTCATATCTCTCTTGGCACATATCAGTGAGCCATGCACCGGGACTCACCAACTACAACCCAACCAAAAATGGGTATCAGAAGCCACACGAGAAAAATAAATTCCACTTTCAAATCTATTAAATAGCCGAGAAACTAACAAGAGGACTTACAAGTAAGCTTCTTTGGATGAGTTTGGCCCTTTTCTTGGGTCTTTGGGGAAGTTTACAACCCTTCATGGCCAAAAAGTCCTCTTCTTTTTCTTTGCTTGACAAACTGATGTACAGTTTGGGCCACACAAGCCCCCGGTCCTCAACACTGTTTCCGTCCATCATAACCTTCCCATTCCCATTCCCATTCCCATTGGCGTTCCCATTACAACTCTCATCCACACCCACTGATCCTCTTGTGGTGTAATACCTTTCCTCCTTCTCCGGTGAAGATGACTTTCGGTTCTCACCTGCACTACACCAGAGCAGAGCCCCATCAGAATTCCTGTAACCAAACCAAACAGACCCACAAAATAACTTCAGTAAATCAGACAAAACAATTCGCTTCCCCTCGATGCGTCGGGGAAGAGGTTAAGGAATTAAAATTATCTACTAGTAGTTGGGATCAAAATAATACCACAAAAAAAATGAGCACAAAAAAAAAAAAAAAAAAAAAAAGGCTCCATATTATGTGCTAGTAGTCGGAAACCAAAACAGGTCGTAGGCGCAAACCGGAAAAATCATGTGAAATTTTCTAACCTGGTGATGTCATTTTTTCCGGAAGTGGAGACCGCAAAGCGATGAATCCGAGACGATGTGATTGTCCTGCACATGCCACCATTGAATTTGAATCTGTCGGCTGAGATTTCTGTGCCTTTGACTCTCACACATCTGAGTCTCTTTCTGTTCCCCCACTGCAAGAAAAACTCTGGTTCTGAAGCTCTCTTATTATTCCTCTCTTCTTCCGTCTCCATACCTGCCAAAATGAATTCAGAAGATAAATAAATAAATAAAATCAAAAACTTGCATCTTCCCAAATGAAACCCAGAAGTGAAAAATCAAAATCTGAACAGTTGAAGAAAGCTTACGATGAGATGTTTCCATGTAAATTACAAAACTTTGAGGATTTTCCAGCAAATTTCACCAAAACAATGAAAGCCCAGATGGAGATGGAGACTCTTCTTCCGGAAATCTCGCTTCTCCGCCTCCTCTGTCTTTGCTGTTGTTCTGGTATTATTCTCTGTATTTTCCTCCCATATTCTGTGAATTCTTCCTTTCTTCTTCTTCCTTTCTTCTCTGTTGTTTCTCTGTCCACTTTTTCTCCTATTGCATTTCTCGTTTTATCCCTTGCCTCGGCCAAGACAATCAAAATAACTGAAGTTTACCTTGACCGTTAGATTGAATATCAACGGTTTTGGCGCTATGGATTTTGTGTGCCTGCTTTTGGAGCCCAAAATGCTATTCGATTTGCACATTTGGCTTTGGGTTTAGCCCATTTGTGAGAGTTTGGAGAATTGAAGTTGGGCCTTCAATCTCAAATCTCAACTCCTTTCCCATTTGGTTTTATTTAGAGGCTCTTTTTTTTTATGTTGAATTACTTACTCACATTATGACTCTATAGATTTGACGTATTTTCACAAAACTTAATGATCTTTTATTTTTTAGTGAATATATTGGGCTTTTAATGATCCTTTGCGCATCTCTTTGTCACAATTCATATACCAGATTGAATAATTAGAAAACGATTTATGCACGTTTTTTTTATTCTTAAACACATCAATGTTTAGAAAAAATCTACTGATTTTTGTTTGCTTCATTTGATTCAAATGTTATAACTAAATATAAATGTGCATAGAGATAAAACCGCGTGTGATGACTATTTTCCTTATCGATCCCTATAAATTCAGTCTGAGACAACAAAGTGTATTCGACCTAGGAGTTTGATACGATGTGCATTAGTTTTTAACCATTTTTTCAAAACCAACTTGTGTTATATCTAGTGATGATCGTGATGAAGATAATCTGTCATATATAGTATATGTTTATTCGAAGAAAGAATCTAGTAATAATATAAGAAAAAATCCAGCAATAATATATTAAGAAATACAAGTTGTGTCGATGCCACGCCTTTGAAGATGTAACTTGTTTCATATGACAGACTAGGTCTTCCTTCACCTAAATTTGAACCTTTCTTTTTGTTCTTCTTCTTTTTTTTGGTCTTTTTTTTTTTTTTGTTCTTCTTGTTCTTGTCTAGAAGATGATTTTGGTGCCTCCAAGTGGCAGCCTATCGTGCCTTCACGACCTTTTTTTTGTTTTTTGTTCTCATTCTCTCTTCTTTTGTGTTATGTCCTTAAAATCCTCAAGTTCTTTTCTCTAGTTTCTAGTTTGTTTGTAAATAGGTGACATTTTTTTAGGAGGTAAATAGGCGACATTTGGTGAAGAATAAAAAAAGCAACATTGTGACGTATGTAACAAAATGATCAACAAATATTGAGTAATTGACACGTTAGCCAGAGTTTTATAGTATTTTTTTTTTTTGGTATTGATGTTATTTACATTAAAGGGGTAGGGGAGTGCAGTAAGTCTCACAATGAACTTGTAATAATCGATGAAATTGGGGTTTCACTATAAAATCAATTGACAATATGAGAAGTAGCTCAATACCATATAAGCCTATAGCAAGGCATGTCCCTTACTGATGTGGGATACATTTTTCCTCACATCATCAAATCTCAACAATAATGTAGTTCAAATTCGCATTTGGCGAGAATCAAACCTAAAACATCACATTTACAAGTAAAAGGAAATACTAATAGACCATAGTACCAAGTGACGTAAGAGTTTTATAGTTGAAGTAGTTAATAGTTTTTACTCATACACATGAAAGTTTACTCACCTTAGTAATTAGTAATGTGCATAAGATTAATTTCTTTGGGCACAATTAGAGATATGTGGGAAGGATGATTTAAACAACAAAACTCGGGTGTAACGATTAACACTCTAAAATACTTAAACCTACATATCCAATTTATTGATTTCCGTAAGATGAATTATTATTATTTTGTAGCTGTGAAATTCGAATAAGGGTATAAATGGAAAAGCAAATAAATCTCTTGTGAGAGAATTTTTCTACAATAAACATTAAATATGTGTTTCATAAGGTAACAAACAGAAAAGGACACAGAGAAGCTCCTAACTAAACGAACAACTTGCTTATTGAAAACTCAGAAACCCTAGAATATATAAATCCCGCTCCCACAACCACATAAGGAGATGCAGACGAGCTTCCTACTACCATTCAGAGCGGAGTGCCTCCCCTTCTTCTATTTCCTTAAATCAAACCCTAGCTTAAATCAAACCTGCACTGGCTTTCTCTCTATCAAACCCTAGCTTAAATCAAAACTGCACTGGCTTTCTCTCTCTCTCTCTCTCTCTCTCTTTAATTAATTTGCATGCAAATTAATTTCAATGGAGTTTCAGTTCCAACAGCCGAAGCAAGTTTCCTTTGCAGCTGCAGGCATTCCGAAAAGCAGCAGCAAAGTAGGGAAGTTGAAGGGAAGAAATAATAGTAGTAGAAGCAACAACAACGCAAACAAGTTTGTTGGTGTGAGACAGAGGGCTTCGGGGAGATGGGTGGCCGAGATCAAGGACACTACTCAAAAAATAAGGATGTGGCTCGGAACCTTTGAGACCGCGGAGGAGGCTGCCCGTGCTTATGATGAAGCCGCCTGCCTTCTTCGCGGCTCAAACACCCGAACCAACTTCATCACCCACGTGTCTATTGACTCCCCTCTTGCTTCTCGCATTCGAAATTTACTCAACACGAAAAAAGGAGGAGGAGCCACTAAGCAACAACTAGCCCTTCTACAACGTAGTACTAGTACTAGTGCTAGTAGTAGTACTAGTTCTGATCATGATCATTTGCCGCCTCCGTCTGAACAACTAGTCCGGAAAGGTACTAGTAGTACTTCAACTAGCAGCAGCGACACCACTTCCCTTTCGAGCGAGGTATTTCAAGATAATTCTCTGCTGTTCGACGATGTCTACAAACCGGATTTGAGAAACTGCAACGAAGAGTTTGAGTTGAGTTCTTCCTTCAATAATTCTCAATCCAACCTTCTTTCATGGGGGTCATATCAAACGGGGGTTGACCACTTCTCGTTTGCTCAACAAGCGTTTGAGTTTCCGAAACATCAGGCGGCCGCTGCTTTGTCCTCAGCGGAGAGTACTACCACAACTAGTACGGCAGGTGAAGCTGACTCAGAGTTGATGGATTTCGAAAGGATGAAAGTGGAGAGACAGATATCGGCTTCGCTCTATGCAATGAATGGGGTGCAAGAGTATATGGAAACAGTTCATGATCCAAGCGAAGCGCTTTGGGATCTTCCGCCGTTGTGTTCTTTGTTCTGCTAGTTAATTACGATCAATCGAATTGAAGGTTTTGTTGTTGGTGGGCATGGATTTTTCATCTCTCTTTCTCTTCAATTTTTATTGTTGCATGTCAACTTTGTTTTTTGTTCCTTTTTTATTTCATCACTATATATACTCTCAAAGGGGTTTAGGGTACGTATACGTTCGACGGGTTATAATAACTCAGTCAATCTTATAAATTAAGATGGATCAGAAGTTTATTTGTATTAACTTAATCTTGCGGATTTAATTAAAGATCAATGTCTGCTGAAACGTATACTGTTACTAATTAAAGGTTCCCTAGCTAGCTCAACGAATGTAATTGACATGTTGTTTCAAAGTAAACAGCCATAATTTCTCTTACAGATCAAAATAAGAAACTCCGAGGAGACGTACTTTGGATGTGACACTCGAGCCGAATAAAACCCGTCTTGTTCTACAGATGTATGTATGTTTCGGCTAATTAGTTGGTTGATTTTTTCGGCACTGTGGGGATTTGGATACAAGTAGAACCAGATGTGATGACAAGAGGCTGTCTTGCTAAACAGCAGCAATGAATTAAAGGTTATTGAAATTGTGGTACAAAACAGTTAGAGAACTTAAAAATGAACGGTTCGAATCACGCGTCACATTGCGGAGACGACCTACGCAGGGAGACGACCTACGCAGAGTTGTCATATTAACTTACCAACTAATTAACACTTCGATAACTTGAGGTCTAAGATATAGGTCTCGAGTTTTGGGAAGATCTCAATTGTTTCAAAGATATTATTATTTCATTTCAAGTAATGGAAAGTTGGCTACTTTTACTCGACAAACGTACTTCGAAAACCATTACAAGGGCAGAACCAAAACACAATGTCATTCGAAAGAAAAAAGGAAATAGAAAACTGCACAGCTAGATAAGAAACAAAATAATCAAGAGGTCTAGCGGGATAGACAGATGGCTACGGATGGGAATCCCAAAGTATTATGGTTTAGTAATCTTCCCCTTCATCTTCATCATCAGCGCCTTCTGCCCCAACTTCCTCGTAGTCTTTTTCAAGAGCAGCAAGATCCTCACGAGCTTCCGAGAATTCACCTTCCTCCATTCCTTCACCTACATACCAATGTACAAATGCCCGCTTGGAAAACATAAGGTCAAATTTATGGTCAATTCGGGAGAAGACTTCAGCTACAGCGGTGTTGTTGCTTATCATGCAGACTGCTCGTTGCACCTTGGCAAGATCACCACCTGGTACCACTGTCGGGGGCTGGTAGTTAATACCACATTTGAAACCAGTTGGGCACCTGAAAGTATCCATATACAGCACTCATTCGGATAAACAAAAAAGACAACAAAAATAGCTTATAAAGTCAAATAATCTGCATTGAAAACCCCATCATCCTTCCTTTTAAGACGGTTCCTTCGAATCCATTTTGTCTACAAACAAGGGTTTCCTACCATTAATATAGCTACCAGTGGATAAGAAATTAATGTATACACAATGAGAGTATGATGCCAAAAAGATGTTATAACCCACAAATGTTCTAGAGATATACTAAGAAAATGTCAGCATTAATACACCCTAAGCTTAACGTGTGTGACCGTAAATAAATGTCATTGCCAGTGCCTGAACAAGAAGAACTGAAATATTGAAATTAATAATAAAGCAAGGCCCATCTCATCAATTTTGTTGCAAATTCTATTTAGGCTTATATTTTAATGAAACTAGATGCACAGAATGTCTACTCACCAGTCCACAAACTGAACTGTCCGTTTTGTCTTAATGGTAGCTACAGCAGCATTTACATCCTTTGGTACAACATCACCACGGTACATCAAGCAGCATGCCATGTACTTCCCATGCCTTGGATCACACTTGGCCATCATACTTGAGGGCTCAAATACAGCATTTGTGATCTCAGGAACTGATAGTTGCTCATGGAAGGCCTTTGCAGCGGAGATTACAGGGGCATAAGATGAGAGCATAAAGTGGATACGAGGGTATGGAACGAGGTTAGTTTGAAACTCTGTAATGTCCACATTAATGGCACCATCAAACCTCAACGAAGTTGTCAAAGAAGAGATTGTTTGGGATATTAAACGATTCAAGTTGGTGTAGGTTGGCCTTTCAATGTCTAAAGACCTCCTACAGATATCATAAATGGCTTCATTGTCCAGAAGCACAGCCACGTCTGTATGTTCAAGGAGAGAATGTGTGGAAAGCACACTATTGTAGGGTTCGACCACAGCAGTGGAGACCTGCACATTTTAAGATTAGTTGTTGTAGACGGATGGACATGAATGGTTCAACATATTAAGAGAGCCATTACGTGGAAGCAGATGAAAAAGACAAGTTGGACAAGGGTTCACTAATACTAGTTTTAGCAGCAAAGATCCATCCAGTTATCATATTGTGTATTTTTTTAAAGTTATGTACCTGAGGAGAAGGATAAATGGTGAAACCAAGCTTTGACTTCTTTCCATAATCAACAGACAATCGTTCGAGAAGTAATGAACCCAAACCAGAACCAGTGCCACCACCAACAGCGTTAAATACCAAAAACCCTTGCAGGCCAGTGCAATTATCAGCTAATTTTCTTACCCTGTCAAGGCATAGGTCCACAATTTCCTTCCCCACTGTAGCATTCGACAGAGAAAACCAGTTATAACTAAAGTAATAGATGGAAATGCCAGTTGGACAGTGCAATAGAAATTCTTATACCCGTGTAGTGTCCTCTGGCAAAATTGTTAGCAGCATCTTCTTTGCCAGAAATAAGTTGCTCGGGATGAAATAGTTGTCTGTAAGTCCCAGTCCTGACTTCATCAATAACTGTGGGTTCGAGATCAACAAATATGGCTCTGGGAACATGACTTCCAGAACCAGTTTCGCTGAAGAAGGTGTTAAAAGAATCGGTTTCAGAGCCGACAGAGGTGTCACTGCATTCACATATAAACCTTCTTAAGACCAGAAGAGTTGGAAAAGACAAAAGATTGATGCAAAAGGATCCACTCAGTTAAGAGATCATGACATTTCTGGACATTTGCACATTACAAAGACGAGGGCGTCTGAGTTTCAATTAAGAAACCGACACATACACATTACATATGTGTTCATATAATAGATTCAATCAAGCCTCTGCGATTCCAAGGTTGATCTCAACAGATGCAAAAATCATCAAAACTTGATTGAAATTCCAAGAAAGACAAAATCCAATATTTCCAAATCTAGACAGGAAGCTGACGTTAGTAACAATTCAAGACCAGAATTCAATCAAGGTTCCTCTAAATTGGAAATGAAACGACAATACAGATCAAATGAAGGCAAAAAGAATTGGTCTTTGAGTGTGTTGATCTGAATCACAAATTATGCTGCATTACGAAACTCCCCACATTTCAGTTTTCCATGAATGAAGGTAGCAAGAAACCATGTTGAATTTAGGGCAATCCAATTCTCATCTGCTAGATTTGTTGAACATAAGTATAACACTATTCCCAGTTTCATCAACAAAAACAAAAACAAAAAAAATTGAGATTTTTCACAGGAATATGTATTTAAAGTTACAAAAAAAAAAAACCAAAAAACATAGAAATTGAGAGGGAGTGAAAGAGGGGGAGAGATAGAGATAGGGGTACCAACCTGGGCATGGTACCATCAGGCTGAATGCCATGCTCAAGGCAGTAGAGCTCCCAGCACGCATTCCCAACTTGGATCCCTGCTTGTCCGATGTGTATGCTTATTATCTCCCTCATCTCTCTCTCTCTCTCTCTCTCTCTCTCTCTCTCTCTCTCTCTGCAATTACTTACAACAACCAGAGAAAGAACTGCAACAACAACGTTATCTCTTCTAATCTCTTCTGTTTTAATGATGATTGGTATTATTGGTTGTTTGGCTTTTTTTGGTAAACAACTATAATCAATTATTTCTTTTTTTTGTTAACCATATAATTTTTTTTTTTTCGGTAAGCATATAATTAGTGGTTCGAGATATTTAAACAACTAATTAATGTATTATATTTGTGCTAAGTTCTTAATTTATTTTGTGACAATACGATTTTCAAGCCCCTGAAAAATCTTTTAAATTGAAACTTAAAAGTAAGGTCATCTCCAACCGACCCGGTCAAAAGGTCATAGGGCTAAAAATAGCTTGAAATGACATGAAAATCGTCTCCAACCGAGGGTTAGGGCAACGAGCTTGTGGGCCCCACTGGGCCAAAACTCTCGAATCAGGCCAGCGGGCTGGCCATTTTCAGCTAGCCAGCCAACCTTCCAGCCTAGGCTACTTACCCTCCAACGGTTAATTGACATCAGAATGTCAAGCATGGCTTTGTGGTAGGTGCAAGAATACCACGATTTCTTCGTTATTGTGCTTTCTTTATGCCAAAGGGTGTTTCAATTGATCATTTTCTAACTCAAGACAAACTGCAATGGAAGATCAAAACATGAGAGATGAAGGAGAAAAGAAGTAATATGGGGAGTTACTATTTTAATATGGTAGTTTAATTTAATTTACCATATTAATTCAATTAAAATAATAAATTATTGAAGGGGTTATGTTTGGCCTATGGTCTTGGGTTTTTTATTAAAGAGCTATGTTTGACCTATAGTACTTTAACTTCCTCGGTTAGATATGGTATAAAATATTATCGGTCATTTTTCATTAAAATATAATTTCTTGCACTGACCCTCTTACCCACTTCGGTTAGAGATGCCATCTTTGGCTAACAAGATAAATACAATGGGACTAATCCAATCCATATGCTAGAGGATTCGACGAAAAAAAAAGAAGAAAAAAAAAGCCAGAAATGAAAATGACATAAGATATGAAAAGGCGACAGCGGCAACAGCACCGAAAGCAGAGGAGGAAATCAAATGGCTAGTGTGAAAGCAGTGGCTCTTATCATCGGAGATTCCAACGTCCGAGGCTCCCTTCATTTCATTCAGGATTCCAACGGTCTCTCTCTCTCTCTCATCTCTCTCTGTCTCTCTCTGTCTCTCTCTCCCTACTGTCTCACCGGAAATCAAATGAATGATGAACAGGGGGGCCTACACACATACAGGGGAGGATTAGTGGCCTCTCTCCTGGCCTTCATGGTTTCCATATCCATGCTCTTGGTGATACCTCCAATGGTTGCAATTCCACTGGTATCTCTCTCTTTCTCTCAGTTTCTGCTTCAATTCTTAATTTTTATGTAATTTTTCATTGCATCTAGGTAGGACATGATTCTTGTCTCTTTAATGGGTTTTACTTGCTTCATACTCTTCATTTTTCTTGGTGGGTGGTTACTGGTTTGGACTTTTCAAATTTTTAATCTTTGATGTTTCAGGACCTCATTTTAATCCACTGAAGAAGGAGCATGGAGCTCCTTCAGATAAGGAGCGTCACGCCGGCGATTTGGGTAACGTTGTTGCAGGCCCAGATGGTATGAACAAAACAACTATGAAAAAGTATTGCTTTTCTTTTCTGCGTGTAGTTAATTTAGTATTGTACTAAAATTTGCGCTCTCATAAACTCTGCAGGAGTTGCTGAGGTTTCTCTCCAGGACTGGCAGGTAACAATTCTTTCTCTTTTACTATTTACTAAATGTTCGTAACATTCTTTTTCCAATTGATGGTGTCTGGCCATTGTTTTCGAAGAAATTAACTTCTTAAAAGTCAAAATATGAATGTGAAGAAATATGTATGCCTAGATACTTCATTCTATGGATCTAAATTCATAGAAGAAGCGCTGTAAACATCAATTCGGGAAGTTTTAAAACATGTTTGTGCATATCATAGGCTTATCTACAATGCTAGCATGTTATCAGCAGCTATGCGATTATTCATATGCCCTTGGATTGCTGTACCCCATTCGTTATAGTTTTCCAGTTTCTAATTTTCTTGATATCAATTTTAGATTCCACTAAGCGGACCTGATTCCATTCTTGGGCGAGCAGTCGTAGTGCACGCTGATCCTGATGATCTTGGTAAAGGTAAGCGTGTAAATTTGGTTGGGAATTTGGTCGTTTATTACATTTCTGGTCCTAGCTCCTTTGTGTAGTTTGGTATCTTCTTTGATGATTTGACACAAAAGCAATAAGTTTTCCCATTCCATTATTATTTCACCCAAAAGGTTTTTCACATGGTTCACCATTTGATTTTGAGGCTTGTGGTCCTCGACTACAAATTTCTTGTCACCTCTCTCTTCTAATGGACGACCACTTTTGAATTTTTTTTTAAACATAGAGATGAAGTTTTAGTTCATACAAGCAACTGTGCATATTACTTGATCACTAAAGTTTTTGTATCTGAATTATCAGTATCAATTGGCACTTGACCAGCTACTGATTTTTTGGCTCTTCCTAATTGCAAATAACTATGCTGTGGGGATCAATATTTGTTTATAGAACTTTTTTTCGGTACAGTGGATACCGGGCCAATATTGTTTACAATACTTTATGTCAAAGTATCAATCTTTATTACATTATCGTGGTATTTAATTGTAAGTCACTTAGCTATGAATCTGCGATGAATCTTCTTTTCATGGGAATTAGAACCTTATGAGACTTTGCAATGACCCTCAAAAAATTTCTTTTTGAAGTCGTTAACCCTTTAAGGCTATTGAGTTACTGTAATAGAAAAGAGATGAATGTACTTAGTGATTTTGCAAAGCATCTTCTTGAGCTTATATTGCAAAGACGACAAACCCATAATAATGGTTATTCATGCTGTGAAATTTTTCTTTCACTTTTGTCAGGTTTGTGCTAATCACTGAACACTCTAAGAAGCGCTTGTCTGCCTTTTTTTTATTCAAATTAGAAATTGTTGTCACATTAGCCCTTCATACTTGAGAAATAATTTCTCTTGCATACCTTTTGGAACTTGATTTTGCCTTTAAGTTTTAACAGAAAAGTGGGTGACTTTACCTTGTTTTATAGCCCTTCACGTTGCAGTAAAAGTCATATATGTTTCGCAACAAGAAGTAAACACCCACAGATGATTTTCCAGTTTGTGGCTCTGTGCTGTTATTGCTAGTATGATGTCAGGAAACTATAAAGCACCATACCAATTTGGCTTTTGCGTTTTCTGTCAAGCACTATACCAATATGTCTTTATATCCCCGATCGAACAGGTGGACATGAACTTAGCAAGACTACCGGGAACGCAGGAGCAAGAGTTGGATGTGGTATGTATTTCACTTCTCTAGCTATATGTTGTTACTGACAGATTGTTCAAATTCAGAAGTAGGTTCCTTCCTGCAAACTGTTTTCCGTCATTCCTCTATTTTCGCTTTTTTTTTTTCTTCCCTTCCCCCTTTTCATCTGCAACATCCTTTCCTAATATTTGTGATATTGATTTTCGACAGGTATCATTGGCCTTAAGTCATCTGTTTAAAAGGAAGAATTGAAAGCAAACAACCAAATAAATGTGGTTTAGTCCTTTCTTTTTCCTCTTTTGTGTGTAGTGTTCCTTTATGCATGTTATGATAATTGTCTATCGGTATATGAGATGAACTTGGGAGACAACAATTATAGTTTATAGCCTTTTCATAACCATTTCATTCTTAGTTTTTAGTTTCGATTTTCTTAGCTTCAAAGAAAAAATATGGGAGAAGTAAAGGGAGAAAGGATGGAGAAAGAAAGAGAGGAGGGGGTGAGAACGAGAATGCATAAATGATGAGACAAAACTTGAAGGGGAAAAAAAAAATCTCTCCTTCCTCCCTCCCCCTCTCACTTACATTCTCTCCCATGAAAAATGAAAACTAAAAACAGAACGTTCGGTAAAATTGTTGGGGAGCAAATCTCGTCACTTAGACGATCAACTATTATCTTAAGCAGTACAATTAACATTATGTACAAATGTTAGATGCCGAATTAATTAGTTTTCGAATATTACAAGCAAGCATCTGGTGGAACAATGCTACTAGTGGTTACATTTACATTGATACAATTATTGCAACTGCTGATGCTGATGTTCCTTCAATGTTTTGGTACAACACGTCACTGATTCTCACACCTCGTCCCTGTAATACATTGCATAAAGATAAAAAAATGACTTTTTTCAGAAACAACGTTGAAGGGGTTCAAGGGAATTGAAATTTGATGCAGGAAAAGAACACACTACTCTTAACCTATTTGACTACACTCAAATGTGCGATAGATGTTTATTACCAGAGCGGGGCAGTTTGTTGTGTTGAGTGGTTGGTAAATGGGGTTTTTTGACATTAAGCATTACAGCATCAAGGAATAAACATATAAATTGGGCGTGGATAGAAAGGAGACATGCACAATAGCAATGTTTGATAAAGCAAAAGCACATAATCAGTTGGTGAAATCAGTAATTTTGTTTGATAATCCATCACTAAATAAAATTAGTACAGATATACTCTGTTACGGTTCAACCAAACGGACTGCCATCACTTGTCAAGTCTCCAGACTTTGCGCATCTCCTGTTCGTCATGCAAGATTTTTAATGATTTTGGTCGTGCATCAGTCGCCTTCCTGGAAAGCTTTTCTGAAACTAGTGCTCTTATCTGGTGGCATCAATCTAGCCCCTCAACCATGTGTTTCTGTAAGATGAATTGTCGCGCAGCGAAGCATCGTGTGGCTTGTATTCCATGAGATAGCTGTGTGGAAGCTTCAAGTTCCGCTTGATCGCATCTCTTAAAGCCATTACAGCCTGGTTAACAAAAGCAACGTCAGGAGATTACACTAAACACGCAGACAAAAAGACTAGTTACACAAGTAGCGAACTGCTATAAATTACCAACCTGATGATCAGAAGCATTCCGATTCCAGACACTCAATATATCCTCATTGAATCTGATGCTTAGTACCGCACCACATATGTTCTCTCCATAATCAAGCTGGTCACCCACCAAAGCAAGAACCTGCGCGTAATACATAAGTAGGACTGTAGGAGTAAGAAATAAGTTCTAGTCGGTACTTCCTCTCCTCCAACGAATATATCCTACATTTTAACACCCCCAATCCCCAGCCCAAATATCTCAACTAGCTCTGAAAAAAACACTAGACAAAGCCACATTAAATTAGCAGTGAAACCCCATAAGAGATGCACACTCATATAAATGCATATGTCAAGCATGTCCAGAGATTAATATAGGTAATTTAGAAAGATGCCAAAATACGCTCATTCAGGGTTCTGGGCAACAACCCACCCCAAGAGTTACATCTCAACCTAAAGGCATCAACCCATCGTAATAAAAGTGAAAAATGCAATGATGCTGTTCTTACTGTCTGGGATCCTGCATAACAGGATCCCACACCTGTAGCTGCCAGAATTTGCCTTCTTAGATCAGTAAAAAAACAATTGGAAGCAACCCAAATTGCAGCAAGAATATCATTACTCAACAAAATCAATGAGACAAGGTACATTGGTGAGAAAGCAATGTAATATTAAGCTACATTGGTATAAAGACAAAAAAATGCTTTACTCCTAAGAGTTGGACTAATATGCATTTGATTATCCTAAGTGAACTCCATTGTGGTAACTTGTCACTAAATTCCCATTTAATATTCCACAACCAGCAAGTGCAAATTAATGTCATACTTGTAAGAGTTGGACTAATACACAGTTGATTGTCCTAAGTGAACTCCATTGTGGTAACTTGTCACTAAATTCCCATTTAATATTCCACAACCAACAAGTGCAAATTGCCATACTAGGTTTCGAGCAAAGATAATCAGCTCTAAGAAGACCATATGGTTTCCCTTTTGTCTACCAGGAACCGATAACCTCTATGGATTAGAAGTTGGTTGTGTATACCCAGGTGAAGGCAAGCTTTAAATATCAAATTTTTTAGGGTGCTACCAACTCTATGGGTTGGATGATATATTCATCTAAGGTATCACTGACATCTAGGCAATATGTCACCGAGATAAAGGCAAGTATCAGTATATGTTGTGTTGTTGACCACAGATTTGATGAATATTGACCAAAATCTTATTCCTGTGTGATTTGCAAAACAAGAGCTTGGTCTTGATCCTGTTGGGCTAAACATAAATGGATATACAGAGTCTACATCAGTGCACTAATTATTCATTTAACATTCATTAAGCTTCATTTAAAAATTTATATATATCTAAGAAAATTACATTTCTGTAACTTTTTACAGTATTTTTCATCAATACTTTGATAAATCCAGAATACCGATGTACTCCCTAGTTCCTCTTTTTTCACCCCTACGGTAGGACTATGAAGGTAGGCTATTTGATAACTGGAAGAAAGTTAAGCATATGCAATACATCATAGTAGTTTTCCACAATTTCAAGATGGTCTTTAAAATTGAATGTGCATCAAGTTATCAATTCAAACAACTTCGGTGGCACAAAATCAAAGACAGAATACAATAATCTGACAACAATCATAATTACTGTTTATTTATTGCAGACATAAATCTTCAGAAAAAGGCAACATTTAAGAAAAGTTAGATGACTTTTCTGAATGTTCAGAGAATCCGCCAATTTCCTACTGAAACTCACTAAAGCTTCAGAAGGATAATTTCTTCAAAACCCAGCAAGGTTAAAATGAAATAGTATTATCAACTGATGTATGAAAGTAGCCTAGCAATCATGCAATATCACAACAAAGAAAAATTCCAGTTTTTATCCTTACCAGGTCCTCCCAAAAACGGCCCGACACAGCCTTTTTGAATCGTATTATCCATTTACCACCATTGCAATTAGCAGAGTCCTGAACAACAAAAAATTTCAGACATGTTGGCATTCTGTCATTCAAAAACTTAATATCTTTGAAGAAACAATAAGATACTTGCATTCTGTAGGAAGGAATAAGAAGCAAAATTAGCCAAGTGACTAGAAAGAGCAAACTGAAAGTCAGGTTTCGGATATTTACCTCCCAGAGAGGGCGGATTCCATCTTTGAAAAGATGCAAGTCTGTTGGACTAGGCAAAGAAGAAGGACGGGCTAGGTGGCAGTAACAGACCCAAAAATCTTCAACCTATATTATCCAAGCAACAACAAGTCAATAAAACAAAAAGATTACCCTTAATCACATTCCTCCTGCTGATATTAAGGTAGATATTGTACCGTACTGAAGTCGACAATTTTCTTTATATTGTCTTCATATGGTGTCTGGCTTCGGATTCCTGGGGTGCGACGAGTGTACCAAAATAGGAACTTGTGCTAATCATAAAAACATGGCAAAAATAAGTTACACAAAAACACAAAGATCGCCAATTGAACCAGCATTTGAAACAGAGAATGGAAGAACAAGAACTTGGTATGCGAAAGACCCACAGTAGACAAATTGAATCGAACGAAACCCAGTATCGTTTTACAAAATTGATGGGAACAAAAGACGGAGATCAAAATAAATTGACTCCTAGATATACAATTCAACAGAAATCCAACTCCTTGGGAGAAAATTAGAATATAAACAATTTAATCATAAATTCATAATAAAGTCAGCTAATTGAGCAGCAATTCACTAATGAAAGACCACAACTTTATCTAGAAGAATGAATCTCTCTAGGTTAATCAATCTAAACCCTATACATATAGAGAGAGAGAGAGAGGGAGGGAGGAGGAGAGAGAGAGGGAACCTTGAGGGGATGGAGGCCAGCTTTGAGGTCGCGAGCATGGCGTTCACGAACTTCATCGGATTCCTTGGGATGATTATCGTGAGAGTCTACGACGAGTGCTTGCGCGTAACTGGTGACGTTGTTGTTGTTGTTGTTGTTCTCATTGTTGTTGTGGTTCGACTCCTTTTCTGCTATCAACTCCATCCTCCCCCAAAATCCCTAATTCCCTCTCTCTCTCTCTCTCTCCCCTCTCTCTCCTCTCTCTGCAACGCACAGCAATAACAGACGAACACCGTATGAAATGAAGGTAGAAGAGAAACGCGGCTTATTCTTCTTCTTTTTTCGGGCTTTCAGTACGACACGGCCTTGGGCTCAATTTCAATTAGCCCGCAATTGGGTTTTGGGTTGACTTTTTTTTTTCTCTTTCTAAAAAATGATGGCAAGACACGATTATTCACCACTTCTGACCCGGAAAAGCTACGAGGAATTCCCACCTTCACCGCAATTGGGTTTTGGGTTGACTTTATATATACCCCAAATCTCATCCTAGGTTTTCTCCTTTTCCTTTCTTTAATAAAAACTAATTAAATATAAGGAGTTTTAACTAAACACTCCCGGTACTGTTCACTTTTAATAAAAATCATATTTTTACCTTTTCCTGATACTATTCACTACACTTTTATTTGTTATTTTTCATCAAAACGAAAGTTTTTTTGAACTTTTCCGTTAGTTTTACTTTAAATATATAGTGAAAACGAATATGAACACGTATAATAAATTGAAATATATACATTTTATTTATTGAATTTTGATCGTTCTCGATATTTTTACATTAAGAGAAGGGGAAGTTCGGCTAAGCCACACAATGAGCAGCCTATTTTGGTATCAAATTCGCTATTCACGAGATTCGAACCTAAGACCTCTCAAATGTACCATTTTTCTTTTATGGTGCCACCATTCCTCCTATGCTGACTTATCTCCAATGTCTTGTGTTTGTTTGTAGGAACATAGGAGACCATGAAAAATGACACAAGGGAGTTAAAACAACGTATGATGAGGGTGTTAAAAGCTTGAGATTAGGTAAAAACAATTATTCATTAAATACGTGGCACCACCAATTTTTAGTTAATCTATCCACATCAAAAGTCTGAACTCTAGTATATAGTTTGGTGCAAGAAAGGCCCCATAGGCAGAATCCAATAATGATATGTATGGGCTTAAACTCTTGAGAGGAATTCCTGCGGAATGCTTTTAGCAAGAGTTGGAAGATCAACGTCTATCGTATTTGCTTTATAAATAGATTTGTTTTCACGATTCGAAACTTGTAATTATTTTTTCATAAAAGAGCAATATTTTTGTTACGCAAGGCTCACCTTCTTTGAAATGCTTTTAACTATTTTTTTTTTAATCTCATAGTCTATCCATATTCAAGAGTAATACTTATGAGATATAGAAAAAAAATGCAAATTATAGACAAGAGATCTCAAGATACTAACACTATATTTGAATGAATAAATTTAAGATTACTAAGAAATTTTAAAATAATGAAAATTGAAATGTCAAGATTTTATTTTCTAGAATTTCTGAATTTTTTTATTTGGTAAATCTAAAAGAACAATGAAATTGAATATGAAATTTGATATTTTTAAACTCTCAATCATAGAAATTGAGAAATGACACCTGTTTAGATGAAATTTAAGCTTAGGAATTGGATGTCCCAAATTTCAAGTTTTTTTCCACGTAGAAATTCTAAATTTCTATGTTTATGAATCCAAACAAAAGAATTGATGCATGTTAATTTATAAATTATGATTTTTACCCAAATTCAAGTTTATTTTACTCGTCCAAACATAAGATAACAGTTTAATTGATTCTCACTTTTTTGAAATATATTATCTGATTCGTCTGGTTTTAATTTGAGCACCATTTTTATTCACACACGAGGCCGCCGCCGAGTGGAGGAAGATAGGGCGAAGTTTCAACGCTGATGAAAAATTCTCACCCTTTTCTTTTGCTGCGCTGCAATTCTTCTTATCCCAGATTTTGTTTCTCGTAAAATTTCATACCCTTATTTTGGTTATTCCATTTTTTCGATTTTTCCCTTTTCTCGCCTGTGTATTCTCTTCTTTTCCCTGTCCTCCTCTTCCTTCTTCTTCTCCTCCCATTCGTCGATTCAACTGGTTATCGTTGTTCATCGTCTATGGATAAATCTGTAATATTGTTGTATATCGCTGCCTTGGCAGCTTCGTTTCGATTAGTTTCTTCGTCTTCCGCTCTCTGCCCTCACGAGTCCGATTTCTTCCGTTACAGCCTTCAATCTCAATGCCCCATCTCGATCTCCCCCCACCTACCCCTCAAGGTTTGTTTTACCCTTCCGATTTCTTACGTAACTGATTAATTATTCATTTATTTGTTAATTTACTGTTTCTTTTGTTGTTGACTCTGTTGATTATTGAAAATCTCTTACTTTTATGGGTTGGTGATGTCTGGATTCAATTTCTTTTGGGATATTGTTTCAATTTTTAATCAAATTTGGTGATTTTGAATGCTGGGTATTTCGGTTTTCAAGGTTTTAATTGCAGAAGGATAGTTGCTGTGATGTGCATTAGAATGATGAAATACGATTAACAAAACAGAAAAGATGAAATTTTGAAAGAATTTGGATTTGTTAAGTCGCCGTATTTGTGATCAATGAGCTAAAGAAGGAAATTAAGATAGAAATTTGAGATAGCTTTGTTACTGAAATGTACAAATATGTATTGACCTCATGGTAATATAATTCCGTCAAAGCACTTGGTCACCTGTTTGATAGGATTTCTGGCTAGTCACTCTGCGGGTGTGGTGTTAGTAATGCATTATCCACTGAAGAGCGTGCTACGAAGTAAAACTTTGTATGAGTAAGCTATTAGTTTTTGTGCTTACATAGAATTTTTGCTGCCTCGGAAGAATCTTTTGAGGTAGTTTTGGGTAAATCATGTGTGCCTGTGCAGCTATGGTGCAAGCTCCTGCAGTTTCTTATTAATTTTGGAGACATACAATATGAACGTCGTGTATGTATATCTATTCAACCATACCCCCTTTCACCCCATTCTTCCATGATACTACATGCTTTACGATTGGATGAGTCGGAGCTAGGCATATAGAAGCATTTGGGTGTTGCACTAGAAAAAGACTATTGCCTTGAGTCTGGGAAGAGGGTTAAAGTATTGGCTCGTATAACTAAACCTGCATGGTTAGAAACTACTCTTTGGTCTCATATAGTCTTTATAATTGTCATTGGGAAAATTAATTCGACAAGAAATTCAACCTGAACCATGGACATCTTTTCTAGCCTCTTTAGGCTTGACAAACAAAAAAACTAGCTTTGTTGAGATGTGATCTGAAGATTCTCTATGATGTTCTGTACTCGTTTACATGTAAACAGGATCACTTATTTTGTCCAATTCGAAAAATGGAAGAACTCTTTAGTCATTGCTAAGTTGTATATGGAAAGTAAAGCACTTGTTCTCTACTTTGTTACTGTGTATTACTATGATGTTTTGTCGTAGAATTGATAATTTATTTCATCCGATTTGAATGATGGAAGAAACTCTTTACCCATTGTTAAGTTGTTACTGAAATTAAATGCACTTGTTATTTTTTTCTATATTGTTTAGTGTTTAATTATAATGGAAGACTTGACACAGAACTGAGCGCAATGGCGTTCTAGGATTCATATAGCCGACCCCACTTAGTGGGAAAAGGCTTTGTTATTGTTGTTTTTGTTTATTGTTTAATTATACACATACGTCCTTATGTCGAGAAAAAAAATGGTGTTCTTACATAGTATGATGGAAGTGTATTTAAATATGACTGGAAAATGTAATATTGTAATCTACTGCATTGACTGTAGCGATTTTGGCATACCTTGCACTGAAACTTCTTTCAAATTTAGCATCAAATGTAGCAGTTGTTTCATTCCCCCTCTACCTCCCGAACCTGAGCCACATTATATGTTAAACTACAACTAGTTTCATATAACTAAGGGACTCGTGTTTCAGATTCTATATTTCATTAAAAAAAATTAAAAATTTAAATTTATTGCTCACCCAAAATAGAAAGCGAAGAAGAAAGTTTGCTACTTTAGTCAGATGTAATGTTTGTACCATCTATATCAAACTTACTATGCTGATCTTTGTGATCTTATATGCTTCTAAATTTGGTGAGAATGTTAGCGTTAGAACATTAAATTCATCTTAAAGTCATGTAGTGATCTCTCTTGGTAACTATATGATTTTGTGGCACGTAAGTTACTTGAGTACTGCATTCCATTACAATGGTTTAGTACATTTGGCATGCCTTTGTTGTCCTTTTATCTTAGCATCTTATTTTGAGAGGTTGTAAAGTAATAGGTTGTGAAACACTGGCTGTTTACTGTTTATATTATTGCTGGAAAGTTTAGGAACGATGAAAGAGATTATGGTATATAATATGTAAAAGTTGGTTAGAGGTTGATAGTCTTAAGGGAAAACTGGTGCTGGATAGTCTTGAAACAAGGTGTTAGGGATACGGAGTGCTGGTTCTGCTATAGTAAAGTGGTTTTGGGGGGATCAAAATGGAGTATTGTGGTGGTGGTATGAAGAAATAAGGGCTGCTTATCTACACATGGTCATAGTAGTGCCTGAATATGGAAGAGACTAAATTCTAGGCACCAAAGTGAGATCTCCATGTTTATCAGAAATTTTGTTGTTGTCTAAGGATGCATATCAAGTGCCATTAATCTTTACTGTGTTTTATGTATTAGAATGAAAAGCATAATCCCTTAAGAATTTGGCGTCTATGTTCATTGTTTGATGTTTTACTTTTTGTGTCCAGGGGAGGTAAACAAGTTTTGCTGCTTCTGTAAGTTGAATTTAGAGTTTGGATACGGTTTAGACTCTAGGGTTTAGGCCTTGGGGGAAAACAACGGGGACCCGTTTGAACAGTAAATGATCCCGCTTTTTGATGTAACGGCGATCCGTTTTTCAATCTTTATCATATTTGACCATAATATTATTTTATGAGTCATAATAATCAGGCGATGGTAGTATGGAATTGTTTTGAAAGGATACAACACTAGCATGACACTGTTGTTCTCTGAAAAAATGGAGACTTCTGAATGTTGTTACTTATTATTATTTTTTTTTTTTGCAGGTGGATGGAAACTTCCTAGACAGAGCTTTGGCATTGCAACAGAGGACTGATTATACTGCAGTGCTCTTTTATGCTTCCTGGTGCCCATTTTCACGCACAATGTATCCTACATTTGAAAAGCTCAGCTTCATGTTCCCTCAAGTAGAGCATTTGGCCATTGAGAAATCTTCAGCCCTGCCGAGGTAAGCTTAACTTGGTGTACTTTGTCCTCAATCTATAGCCCAATACATTATCCTCATTCTGTTCTGGATTGTAATTTCTAGTGTCTGTTATGTATGGCGGTAATGAAAAATCTCCGAAAGGGGAGGAAACTGACCGAGGTTTTCGTATTGGAGTTATAACATTATAGCTCCATGAGCAAAAGCCCCTGTCATGTTGAATCCTGTCCTGTGTAAGATTCCTTCTTTTGCTTTTATATCTGTGGTAAGCTAAAGTATTGATGCTGTAGGCCAAACATTGATTTCAGGAAAAGAAAATATAAGTGTAGCTATGCAAATTTATTGAGTATTTTGTTTGTTTCTTATTAAAAAAAAAAAAAATTCTGTGCAATTATAATGTTTTCCATATGTAATCTAAATGTCAATGTTGTACAGATTTGTTGTTGGTGAATTGTTCTAGTTAAAACTGCATATATCCATGGCCTTGGAAGGCAATTTGTTCGTTTTCTTAAAATTATTACTATACCTGCCTTTTGGGATCTATAATATCCATGGCCTTGGAGAGATGTTTACTGTAAGATAGTTATGGGATGCAAGAATGTTATATTATTATCTGTTCTCTGAAAACATTAGCTACGTTGTCATGCCTTTGATGCGTTGTATTGCAGTGTGTTCTCAAGATATGGAATACATAGCTTCCCTTCGATTTTATTAGTCAATCAGACATCAATGGTGCGTTATCATGGTCCAAAAAGTCTCTCCTCGCTTGCACAGTTTTACCAGAAAACCACAGGTAAAATTCTCCTAAATTGAAGAATATTTATGCATGCAGGGTAGGTGGCCTACATATCATATTCTGTTCCTTTTCATCTATTTTTTGCACTATTTCTTACCATATATGTCCTCGATCGATGTCCCGTTTCTTTCAGGACTTGAACCAGTTCAATATTTTGATGGCGTTAGCTTAAATATTCGTGAAAAATCTATAATCCAGTCAATGAGTAACATGTCACTAAGGGAGATATCAAGGAGGGAACCCTTTTTAGCTTTTGCTACATTGTTTCTCTGTTTGAGGGTGCTTCTGTATATGTTCCCGAAGGTATTGACTCGCCTCCAAACTTTCTGGGTCCTATACGTTCCTCATTTTAACTTGGGAATATTTGGGGAGACGAGTCAAATTATGGGGCGTATCCTTCACATGGTTGATGTTAGGAGGATTTGGACCAAGCTGAGATTATGCAAGACGAGGAACTTCCACAAGGGAGCAAAGAACGCCAGGGTTTGGGCTTCTTCCCTAACTTCTGTCTCCTTGGGCAAATCTTCATCTGCTCGATCGTCTACAAACTGAGTGTATAAATCTCCAACTAATGTGTATCATCCATCATAAGCTGCTGTGACGCTCTTGGGGCAGGTAGTTATCTCTGTCTTTCTCAAATATTTTTACTGGTAGTGATGATAACTGGAGCTGTCCTCTGTCCTCCTTTGGGTTGAGTTTTTTTTCGATGAAAGCAAACAAGCTATGTAAATTTGAGAATAGCTTTCTTTTTGTAAATTACTCGTCATCTGACGGGAAAGTGTATTAGGTTATATACAAGTGTAATGTAAGTATATTAATCTCTCGCTCGATTCATCTTTCACGACCATAATCTTACTTTCGCTAATCATCGAAATCTTACACTTACGTTTGTAATATCATGTTTGAGATAATAGCTGTGCATATTGAGTGCTTGTCGAGTAAGGAGCTCTGCAGCTTTTCATGCATTCTTATTTTGCGTACTGGAATCCACGACATGGTTAAACATCGAGTTCCATATCGAGCAAATCGCTAACACAAGCAACTCTGCTTCGCCATCTACCATCTCCGCCGCGACATTAGGTTCGCAGCTGTTAACAACTCTTGAATTCCAGACATTGGCTACCACCAGATTCGACTGACCATGGTAGTTCACTAATAATGCAGCGCTGTAACTGCAGTCGAACCCCCTAATGGAACCAGGTAAAACTCAGTCGTTTTGCATTGATCCAGGGTTTTGTTTATAGAGAATACTGTAAGGAAAAGAAAGAAAATAAACCAATAATAAAAATTCCAGCCCATGGACAATTGTACGTCCTCCCTTTGTCTCCTTGTTTTATTTTATTTTAACCTTTTCCTTTTGCACCATTGTCATCCAAAGCAAACTCGAACAAGCAACAGACAATCTAAGAGGTCTTTCAAAATCTTTTTAAATTTTGATTTGATTACACGCTTAAAAAAAAGTTAAGATTTCACTGTAAAATCAATTGATAATATAAAAAGTCGTTCAACTTATTGATAAACACATACAAAGTCTCTCATCGCATCATGAGATTTATTCTTAACACGCCTTCTTACGTGTGACAAATTTTCAAATCTAATACGTGAACAATACAACAAACGAAATGTAGCGTGCGATCGTTTGACTTCACACGTAAAATAACCTGTTTTAATATTATAAAAAATTTAAGGTTTCCTCCGTAGAGTGCGAACGAGACAAACAAAAGAATCTCCTTTTCATTTGAAAACTTCACTTTCTTCACTTTATCCATCCGTCCGTATACAACATTTTCACATGGAGATGAAAAGAAAGAACCTTGAGAGCTATTTGTGAGCGCGAACATTAGTTAACCTCCAACCAAAGTTACACATTAGCAATCAAACTTTACATTTACATAAAAGCCATTAACTAATGAAAAGAAATATAAACCAAACCCATCCGGTAAGGCAAAGCAATTCTCTCTTTGGTGGGTCCCTTCTTGGACCACCATGCATCCTTCCCTTTGCCACTATTAGAAGAACGGATAAGCACTCATTCAAACCGTCTCAAGTATCCTGCTTCCTTATGGTGGATCAATCTTTCACTCCAAGAGCAACAAGACACACTCCATGCCCATGTCCAGAGAGAATTTCCCCAGAAAACTCCATGAAAGCCACCTTCGTTGATTCAATTATTATTCAACATTACTACTAGTACCCTTCTCGATCCTCTCCTCCTTTGATCATCTGAATTCATTGATCCCATAATATTTCTTTTTTTTTGGTTTGGAAAGATGGATCTTGATGAGTGGGAGTACCTTCCGGATGATGCGTTTCTTGATTTCCATGAAGACAGTGAAGAGAAGAGGATTTTCTCGAGCAAACGCTATTGTTCTTCTGATAATTCACAAAGTGTTTTCAACATGAACTACTTCATAATCCCATCACCCAGTTCTATGTCAAAAGTCATTCACGAGACACCACCACGACGACAACCGCCAACGCCACCGCCACCGGGGTCGCCAGCTTGGATTAATTCAAGTCTTGTTCCAGTTCCAATTCAGCTGGAACTACCTCCAAGCTTTGACAAGGCCTCATCACTCTCGCAAGAAGAACAAGAAGAAGAAAAACAAGTCATCAAAGTCTCTCAAGTGGATCAAGACGCACTACTCTCCCAAGTTTACTTCAAGAAAACTTGGGAAAATGAATTTGCCGACATGAAAATATTGGACTCCCCAAAGTCTCCTACCTGCAGATCACCCAAGTTTATGCATCAACAAACTGATAAGTTTCAGTGTGATGACAATTTAGGTCAAGAAACCACCTCTCCAAGGAAGGAAGTTGTTGACAAAAACAGCTTCTTGGAGTCATCAGAAGAGATCAATAGCAACAACAACAACAACATCTGGAAGCTGAGTTTTACAGGAATCGGAGCAATTTGCTCTTTTGGTTTTGCTGCTGCTACCGTTTGTATTATCTTTTTCGGTGCCCATCAGAGGAACAAACAGTATCAGCACAACCAGAATCGCTTCCAGATCTCCATTGATGGCAACAAGGTCAGCAAATTTAATTAATCTTCTAGCTCCTAGCTACTTAATAGTTCTATTAATTACATAAGTGCTGTTTTAATTTCTTAATTTTTTCATTATTTTTCTTATTTTTCCCCGTTCTTTGCAAATTTATTTTAAAAATTGCTACTCATCCAAAATACTTAATACAAATTGTGTTTTTATTAATTGTTTTTCTCAAATATGAATAGTTTTTCAAATACACGTTAACATGTCCAGTTAGCTGGCCATTAAACATGAGTTATGTAATATAACCATGACAACTAATGGTTATCAATTACTGAACTATCTAGTGGGATGTGTATTATTAGTGACCATTTAACAGTGGCCATGTATAACATTTCGTTTTCACATGCATGCCACATGATGTTACAATCTCACACAATTTTTTTCATGTGGAGAGTGGAGTCAAAGTGCATTGTTGTAGGTTTATTTGCCCCATTTTAGGATTGTCAATTGTACTAGAGCCAAACCAATATTCTAATTCCACTTTTGTTAATTTTTGGATCGATGCAGAGGCTTAGGCGGGCTATTCAAGATGCAACCAAATTGAATGAAACATTTGCAGCCGTTAGAGTATCCCTCCCTGGAGCTCATGTCACATATGGCGGTTACTATAATGGTCTATGAACAGCCGCCTCCCACTCGATGAAATGGAAGTTAATTTACAGAACTGCCTGGGTTTGCTTTTGAAATGTACTCGTTGAAGAGATATATATTTTTCTTTTAAGCGTATAAGGTCAATAATTGTGCATTGCATGGGATGCTTGTATAGATTCTGAAACCTTTTTATATAGTAGATTTCCTACTTTGTATTAGTTTGACCAATTGGCCACATATTATCTGTATCTGTCGAAGATCTATAATAATTCACTTTTCTCATTTCTCTTCTGCTACCTTGAACCTCCTTACACAACAAGAAAAATGAGCAACAACTACCAAGATTACGTATAAAACAATATAAAAGATTCTCGATTGTAGACTGAGCAAGGTTTCTAGCAAGCCAAAAATAGTTGAATCTGTTAGCTGCTACCCAACTTTAATTTATATATATATATATATATATATGCAATTGTTAACTATTACCATTATTTTCCAAGTTTTTTTAACAATGCGATTCTTTAAATTATTCAAAATTACGGGAAGGAGAATTCAAATTTAGGTGTAAAATACACATTTCTAACCAACTAGCATATAACAGCCTGCATCTGAATGGTATTGTTCAGTTAAATCTTAATTTTTGACAAACTAATCTTTCTTTCTCTATGCTCAATTGCTCATACTCTAGATGGAAATACTTGATCTAAACAATTTATTAGAAGCAGCTAAGTGCTTGCCCCTATCAGATTTCTCATATGCAACAACTTGATTGGTAGATATTTTAATAGGCCATGCAGGAGACTTATGGAACACCATACACATTCCAACAAATAAGATTACTGAGTCATGACCCACTTCGTCAGAATTTGGTTGATTGATTTGTCAAATATGTGATGACCTGTGCTTCATTACAAAATTTATGACGTGATGTTTATAGGCTACCTCCAATTTTGATCGAGAAATAATTCACAAACGCGAATTGGTTTTGGTTGGAGTGACCCTCAAGGCCTCTCCACCAGAATGGACTTTTATAACACTATGTTAAATAATTTGGTCATTTAGAAATTTGGTTAATTTTATTGAATACGACCTTCATCAAGACTCTTCTTCAAGACTTTAGCAGCCCTGGTGGCCGGTGCTGGGAGTTCAACCACGTGTACAGAAAAAGGATGCGGTTCATATGTTTGTTAAAAGTCACATTTAATCAAACCTCCCTAATGAAAATTAAAAACGTTACTATTTTTTTAATGCCGTGTAACTTATATTATTTAATTCTAGCCTTTGGAGCTTCTTTAGTAAGGTTAAAACTTCACTTGGTCACTTTGAGCTACAAATGTGAGGTAATAATTTCAACATCTCATTATCAATTACCTGCTGTGAATAATCTCAGATAAACTTTTTTTCTTTTAAGAAGAAGATTACGATATTTCATTCCTTTTAAAAAATGACATTACAAATTCATATCATGAAGAACTCGATCCTAAAAGGGTCCTTGCAAACTAGATTTAAAATATTACAAAAGCATCACCCATAGCAAAGCAATGCGTAGACATCAAGCACTCACCCAAGCTCATTGGGAAGATTACATAAATAAATAAAACCGTTAAATCTCGTATTTCACGAAGATCATGTGAGAACAAAAATCTCAAATCATATATTAGAACAGGGAATACAATGTTCATGCCTCTAGTTGTATCGCCTAATCACCACCATAATCCCAGAACACCAAATATATCCCAGATAGACTTGTTCATGAAATTTTGGTAGTTTTTGTATTGATGCAAAATTTAAAAGAACTTGGTGAACTATTATGGAGATTATATTACTGTTGACCTTAAAAATTACAACGCTTACGTGATGCGCATGCCGAGTTACTAGGAGCTAACAACATCCAATGGCGAAGCCACGTAGGGGCAAGGAGGGGCGGCCACCCCTCCGGTCGCGGAAAATCAACACTGAAATTGCCCTTCTGGTTCGTCTTTGCTCGTCGGAGAATCTGGTTCTACAGCGGCTACACTGCTCTATGCGAGGCTGCTAGGGTGTTTTTTTTTATTTTTTATTTTTAAATACCTACGTCATACGACGCGGTTTTAGATCTGGGTTTAAAAATAATTTGAAATGACGTCGTCTTACTGAATAAAAGCCTCAGACTTCGCTTCCTTCTTGGGTTGCAAACTTGGAAGCGTTTCCGTATCCTTCTATTTCTCAGACATTCCCTGTCTTCTTTCCTCTCTCTCTAGGATTGTTTACTTAGTATATGACATTCTTTATGCATCCAAAACAGTTGTGATCAAGCAGATCAGAATCCATGGGGGCGGTGCTGACATTGCTTATTTTGTATTATTTTGTATTTTATGTTTTATTAATTTTTCCTTCAAAAAAATTTGAATGAATACCAGACCCCTTCGTCTTCTTCTCTGCAGTTTGGTGTAATGAGAACTGTCACGGAATTTTAATTGTTTTGTGTTTTTGTATTATACACTGTCACATATGTAATGGATAAGGAACCTGAAAGTAGTATAGATCCTACTAATTCTTGTTCATTGTTTTGGCTAAAATGCAGTACATAATTAAAATGAAAAATGTTTACTCTTTTATATTTCGCCCCTCCTCATGGTAATTTCTAGCTTCGCCACTGACGACATCCTTCAATGGCTTGAATGCTGATGCGGGCATGCCAATTCGATGCCAAGCTCAATCGGGCGAATAATATGAATATGGTGATGTAGTGAAATGCGTTGCTAACTTCTTAATCGAGCGACTTCGATTAATAAAGGAACACTATCGACCTTGAGTCTAAAACCTGAAGACAAAGTTATGCCCTAAAACTTGAAGACAACCTTCAATAAAGCTAGCAAGCATATCATGAAGTCTTTTCTTTGTTGAACAACCCTTCTCGATTTTATCCTCATCTCCATACTCATAATATATTTCTACAAGATAATTATTATGATAATCCAATAGTAATATCTATTAAAATTCTATCAACTCGTTAATATATTCAAGGGTCTCAATTATACGAAATCGATGGTGTAATATTGGGTCCAAATAATTATATGAATCATATTTATTGTTATCTAGGAAGTCATAAAGCGTTTATAAATTTGGGTGGTGAAAGCTCTGTGAACTATAATGGAGATTTTATTTAGCCGATCGAGCATGTTTAATGTTTATGATGGAAAGCAATGTTGTATGTGTTGTTGACTTGAAAACCACATTTTTACCTTTACCTGACACTATTCACTAGACCTTTAAAAATGGCTTTTCATTAAAAGCGAAGTTTTTTTTGAACTTTTCATTAGTTTTCCTTATATTTATATGATGTAATCCTGGGAAAGTGGTGTGTGATAGTACATGGCAGTGGTGATACAGCTTAATTCAATTTCAATTTTTTCTTTGGCCTACAAGGTAATGTCGTGTACGCTCTGGCTTTAATAAATATTTTACCTCTCAAAATGCCTCACTTTCTATTGAGTAATATTGCATTAATTAATGGGGTGAGGCATTATGTTGTAGTAGGTTTGGCAAACGAGTCGTGTTCTTATCGTTTTCAAAATGTCATATCCGTTATCTTAACGGATTTTTTAATAGGTAACATGATAATAATTCGATTCGTTAACAAGTGTGTCGTTTCGTATTTGATTAACGGGCCATGCAAGTGTAGTCCCGTTTCTAAATGATAAAACGGTAGCCCAAATTAACACTATGTCCAACCCAAACAGAGAGGTTCCATCCATTTACTTGGTCTTATTCTTCTTTGTAAGCACTCTAAAGTGATGACTATAGGTAGCTAGTAAGTTTCAAGTATGTGTCGTACATTAAGAGGAGATGCATTGGAGGTGGCAATATATAGTGATAACATATTAGACTTCCCACTAAGCACTTTTGGTGCTATCTCTCAACCTACCCACGTTTTGCATGTTCTCCTAACCTGTGGCCAGCCAATATTGTTTATCCCAAGTTTACTTAGTTTAGTTCATGCATCAAGATGCGATGAAACCTAGTTTAGTTCATGCATCAGGATGCGATGAAACCTTATTTAGTTCATGCATCAAGATGCGATGAAATCACCTGTCAACCTACCATCCATAAGAAAGCCCACTTCTTTCTTTTCTTTTCAAACAACAATGATCATTAGTAATTGAGTGTTAGTTGGAGCACGCAAGTGCATATACACCACACCAGTCGATACACCGCATCAGCCCCAAAAGAAGGCCACCGACACAAGCCGATCTATAAAGATTCAGCCCCGAACAGCAGGATGAATCCACAAGAAGTGTCGAAGGAAAGACAAAACCTTGCAAACAAAAACACAAGGGGTACTAGAAGCCTAGCAACGAAAGGCTAGGGAAAAAAACTCTCCATGGTGACGGGGGATTGATCAAACTACTTTTCTATAATTTTAATTAATACTAACTAATTTCAAATTACACAAATTGTTATTATAATTATTTTACTAATTAAATCCAATATATAAAAAATTCCTATACTTTTGCAAAAGAATATATTGTTAATTTACATCCCATTAGTTCAATATATTTCGAAATAAAAAATAAATAAATTTTCTATAATAACCAAAAAAAAAAAAAAGTTGAATTGTGCGGTAAAAAAAGATGATGATATTTTTTTTTAAAAACAATGATATTTTAAACATGCTAATGTATTCCAGATGATATTACATATATATTAAAAATAGCTTACCAATAATTTGGTACATTTTTGGTACGTTATTGGTACATTATTGGCACGTTACATAATCCAATTGCGCACAAATTGGTATTCTGACATGTTATTTATTTATTTATTGTTTAGATACGTACCAAGCTACTGATACGTTTATCTTATCATAATTTTGGTATGTAAAAAGCTAAGGGCAAGTTATGTGTAACCTTAAAACCTATTGGTACATTTCAAGCCAACATGGGTACATTTCATTTAGTAAGCGTACATTTTAATTTAGTATAGGTAAGTTTCAATTTGAGATTAAATTGTGTTGGTACATGTCAATGTTTATTTTCAAAGAAGGATGACACATTTCAGTTCAATCATACTTGAATTTCTAAAGATGAAAATAAAGAATGAAAAATAACCAATACCCGCAATAGTTACAATAATGATGAAAAACGTTACAAATAATTCTCGTATAAAACAAAGTTACAAATAATTAGATATATTAAAATTTCTTAAATAATGATGAAAAAAAGTTGCAGACAATTTTTCCATAAAACAAAGTTAAATAATAGATATATTGAAATTTCTAAAGACGAAAGTAAAGAATGAGAAATAACTATTAAGTACAATAGTTACAATAATGAATAAAAAATTATAAATAATTTTTGTATAAAACAAAGTTACTTAGATATATTGAAATTTTCTTAAGGGTAAATTACATAGTAGCCCCTTGGGTTTGAGGTCTATTACAACCCCATACAACATCTTTAAAACATTTCACTTTCATACCTCACGTACTATTTTATTTCAAAATCATACATCCATTACATTTTCCATCCATTGATCCGTTAAGTGATAACGTGGCTGCCACATTTGTGCCACGTGGCTGCCAAATGTGTGCCACGTGGCAAAAAAAACAAATTTAAATTTTTTTTTAAAACCTGAATTTTCTCAATAAAAAAAAATAATTAAAAAAAAAAAAAAAAAAAAACTTAAACTTATACATCTCCCCATAAACCCCCCCTCCATCTTTATCTTCTTCTCCCCCCCAACCCCCATTTATCCCCCTCCTCTCCTCTCCCCCATCTTCATCTCCTTCCCCTGCAACCCAGAAAAAAAAAAAAAAAAAAAAAAACAAAAAAAAACCTGAAACACAACCCCACCCCGTGAACCCCCCAAACTAGAAACCTGAAAAGAAAAAAAAAAAACCCCCCCTCACCCACATCCCTCCGTCTGCAAAAAAAACCCTCCCGCGACCCACCCACATCCCTCCCTCTGCAAGAACTCCCTGCGACCCTCCCTCCCCCACGACCCACCTCACTCAGAAACATCTCTCCCTCCGCACCCACCCTCTTCCCTTCTCAACACACACCCCACGAACCCGGCAATGGCAGCGTAGACGAATGCCGCCATCTGGGTTTTTTTTTTTTCTCTTTTTCTTTCGAGTTGCAGGTAGGGGGTAATGAACATGGGGGGGAAGAGAGGGGAAGAGGGGGGAAGACAAAATCAAAGGTTATCTTCTTTTTTTTTTCTGGGTTGCAGGGGAAGGAGATGAAGATGGGGGAGAGGAGAGGAGAGAAGGGGGATTGGGGGGGGGGGGGGGGGAGAAGATAAAGATGGAGGGGGTGGGACGGGCCATCTGGGTTTTTTTTGGGGGGGGGGGGTGTACGGGGAGATGTATAAGTTTAAGTTTTTTTTTTTTAAAATTTTATTGAGAAAATTCAGGTTTTTAAAAAAAAAATTAAAAAAATTATTATTTTTTGCCACGTGGCATAAATGTGGCAGCCACGTGGCACAAATGTGGCAGCCACGTCATCACTTAACGGATCAATGGATGGAAAATGTAACGGATGTATGATTTTGAAATAAAATAGTACGTGAGGTATGAAAGTGAAATGTTTTAAAGATGTTGTATGGGGTTGTAATAGACCTCAAACCTGAGGGGCTACTATGTAATTTATCCTTTTCTTAAATAATTTTGATATATTTTGAGTATTAAATTAATCTCACCCCTTACTAGATATAATTGAATCGTTAAATTGAGTAAGAGATGAGATCTATAAAAATAGCATTAAATTCATTAATATTATAGAAAACTAGATTTTAATCTTTAAATAAGATGAATATTAGAAAAATGTCTTGTACAAGATTAAAAATTGATTTTAGTCCCTAGACTATATCTAATGTCAGCCTATGTATTCAATGTCCCTCTTTTTTATTTATAATTTCATGGTGTTCATAAATTAAATTTTATGAAAATACTATAAATTTTAATTCTCATTATGGTAAGTATCTTATATAAGAAAACATTTTCCTAGAGATTTTTTGGTACACTTATGTTTTTGCATATTTTCTTATGTGCCACTAATTCATTACAATATATTTAGGTACGAACATTTCGGTACACTAGGTTAGTATAATATGTTTAGGTATGGACATTTTGGTACACTAGGTTAATATAATATGTTTAGGTACAGACATTTCGGTACAATAGTTTAGTATAGTATATTTAGGTACCGACATTTCAGGACATTATAGTTTAGTATCGTATATTTAGGTATGAAATTTTTCGGTACACTTATATTTTTGCATATTTTCTTATGTGCCACTAATTCACTACAATATATTTAGGTACGGACATTTAGGTACCCTAATTTAGTAAAATATATTATAATACGGACGTTTAGGTACCCTAATTAGAGGATGTAAAATAAAATTAATGAATTAAAATGTGTATACTAATAAATTTTAATTTTAATGACATTAAATAAGATATCTATTAAATATTAAAAAAATTATAATATGAATTTGAATTAAGTACACATTAGAGGACTAAATTCAATATTCAATCTAACACCAGATTTTTATTCAAGTATATAATTTAGAAAAGTCTAAATGAGGCATCTAATTCTAATTTTCTCAACAAATTAAAGTATCTAAATATATGTATCGAAATACATATACTGAAAAATATATACCGAAGCGTGTGTACAAAATATGTATGCACTGAAATATATAGACTAAAATATATGGATTGGAGCATGTGCACCAAAATATATGTACGAAGTATGTGGACTAGAATATATCTACCGAAGCATGTGTACAAGAATATATGTACTGAAGCATATGTACGGAAATATATGTACCCATATATATCCGGAGCATGTATACTAAAATATATATACCGAAATATGTGTACTGAAATAAATATACCGAAATATGTGTAACCAAATATATGTAGAGAAACATGTGTAACGAAGTATATGTACTAAAATATATGTGTCGAAATACATGTACCAAAGCATGTGTACCGATACATATGTACTGAAGCATGTGTACTGAAGCATGTGTATATGTATTGAAGTATGTGTACTGAAATATATGTACTGAAATATATGCACCAAAATATGTACCAAAAATGTGTATCGAAATTTATATACCGAAATATATGTACTCAAATATATGTATCGAAGCATGTGTAACGAAGTATGCATACCGAAATACATGTACCAAAGTATATGTACCGAAGTAAGGTACCTAAATATAAAAAATTTGAAATGCACAATTGAATTTTCGGAATGCCTTAAAAAAAATTTGTGAGAAAGAGTTAGAAGTAAGCCAGAGTTTCATCTTTTTCAATCACATATAGGGGTATAATGTTATTTATAGAAAAATATAATTACTATATATTTTATATGAGGCGGGTTTGGACAAGGTTAAAAGAACATTTTTGCTAAACATTATAAATACGACGATCCCTCTTATTTCAGACAGCACAAGCCTTCAAACCAAATATCCTCTCCTCTATCTATCTCCTTCTGAAAATGAGTTTTAATAATTGGAGAAACTTTTTTGCTACAGTATTGTTTGTAGCAACACTGATTTGTGATGAAAGTGCATTTCAAGCATTTGAAGAGTCGACTGCGGTGCACTGCCGAGTTTACTCCAGCGCTAGAGGACTCCGTCTCGCCATGTTCATAGACAACTTTAAATTCGTCGATAAGTTTGGAGAGGTTTAACCGTCAGTCTAAATCATTTTGCCGACTTGACTATCGAAGAGACTACCATCAAATACTACTGCATACTAGTGCATTCTAATTCTTCAGCCACTAGCATGACGATTTCGGATTATTTAGTTGATGTAAAAAACATCGATAAAGTACATGTAACAATGTAGATTGGGTACACATGTTTTGGTACATATATTTCAGTATGTATATGTAATACTATTAAACATAAATATGAAATATTAATAAATAAGACAATACCTTTGTCATAGTCGAAATTTTATAAATAAGGCGATCCACTCTGGCTTACTCTTTAGACACTACAAATTAGGGATGAACGACATTTTGTTGGGCATTGACGAGTAATTTCCTTGGCCATTCGGCTTATGAGCCAAAGCCCAAGAAAACTGGGGGGCAATGTTTGGACCCAATTTTACATCTTTGGTCCAAGCAATCAAGACCTTCGGATGATTATGAAAATTAAGAGATTTTCCTTGGCATTACTATTAATTTTAATTATAGTAATTATCTTGAAAATATCCTTAAAGCTTACAAAGTTCTGTGTGGGATTCTTTTGCAGATAATCAAGAGTTTTTATCGGATTGTGGAGAAATTAAAGGAGATTGCACAGTTGGCTGCTTGCCAACCCCTTACAATCAACACGGCAGTAAGAAGAGTTATGTGAGGGCTTGCCGTGCAGCTTTAGGATTCTATCCTAGTCAAAATGGTAAGCAAGAGAGTTGTTACACAATTAGACACACTTTTTATTCTACTTTGTAGGATAAGGTAGACCTTTAACTCTCAACTAAAACAACCATATTACTGTGGTAGGTCTTCAAAAGAGCATCTAGATACACAATTAGAGGCAAAGATTTTGTAATTCAAGTGATTAATCATGCAAGATAGTATGAATGGATAGGAACATATATAGTAGATATCCGGACTCATTCTAACCCTTGCACCACACAAAAAGTATTGAAATCACTCCTATAAAGAAATTAGAAAATTCTTGCATTACATTGAGAGGTGGATCGAGTTTCGTATGTGGAGATGTTTTCAATGACATATTTCCCTTGTCATTATCAATTCATTTTTAAGATGATGTCGACCTAGATTAAGGATTAGGGTTGTTTGTAGGGTGATAGGATGATAAAAAATATCAAGTCACATGGCGGAGTAAATGAATGAAACAAAAGTGGTTCATGGATTAACAGACATGAATTGGTACACTAGGGTAATATAATATGTTTAGGTACGGACATTTCGGTACAATAGTTTAGTATAATATATTTAGGTACCGACATTTCAGGACATTATAGTTTAGTATCGTATATTTAGATACGAAATTTTTCGGTACATTTATATTTTTGCATATTTTCTTATGTGCCACTAATTCACTACAATATATTTAGGTACGGACATTTAGGTACCCTAATTTAGTAAAATATATTATAATACGGACGTTTAGGTACCCTAATTAGAGGATGTAAAATAAAATTAATGAATTAAAATGTGTATAATAATAAATTTTAATTTTAATGACATTAAATAAGATATCTATTAAATATTAAAAAAAATTATAATATGAATTTGAATTAAGTACACATTAGAGGACTAAATTCAATATTCAATCTAACACCATATTTTTATTCAAGTATATAATTTATAAAAGTCTAAATGAGGCATCTAATTCTAATTTTCTCAACAAATTAAAGTATCTAAATATATGTATCGAAATATATGTACTGAAAAATATATACCGAAGCGTGTGTACCAAAATATTTATGCACTGAAATATATAGACTAAAATATATGGACTGGAGCATGTGCACCAAAATATATGTACGAAGTATGTGGACTAGAATATATGTACCGAAATATATCTACCGAAGCATGTGTACGAGAATATATGTACTGAAGCATATGTATACGGAAATATATGTACCCATATATATCCGGAACATGTATACTAAAATATATATACCGAAATATGTGTACTGAAATAAATATACCAAAATATGTGTAACCAAATACATGTAGCGAAACATGTGTAACGAAGTATATGTACTGAAATATATGTGTCAAAATACATGTACCAAAGCATGTGTACCGATACATATGTACTGAAGCATGTGTACCGATACATATGTACTGAAGCATGTGTATATGTATCGAAGTATGTGTACTAAATTATATGTACTGAAATATATGCACCAAAATATGTACCAAAAATGTGTATTGAAATTTATATACTGAAATATATGTACTCAAATATATGTATCGAAGCATGTGTAACGAAGTATGCATACCGAAATACATGTACCAAAGTATATGTACCGAAGTAAGATACCTAAATATAAAAAATTTGAAATGCACAATTGAATTTTTGGAATGCCTTAAAAAAATTTGTGAGAAAGAGTTAGAAGTGAGCCACAGTTTCATCCTTTTCAATAACATATAGGGGTATAATGTTATTTATAGAAAAATATAATTACTATATATTTTATATGAGGCGGGTTTGGACAAGGTTAAAAGAACATCTTTGCTAAACATTATAAATACGACGATCCCTCTTACTTCAGACAGCACAAGCCTTCAAACCAAATATCCTCTCCTCTATCTATCTCCTTCTGAAAATGAGTTTTAATAATTGGAGAAACTTTTTTGCTACAGTATTGTTTGTAGCAACACTGATTTGTGATGAAAGTGCTTTTCAAGCATTTGAAGAGTCGACTGCGGTGCACTGCCGAGTTTACTCCAGCGCTAGAGGAGGACTCCGTCTCGCAATGTTCATAGACAACTTTGAATTCGTCGATAAGTTTGGAGAGGTTTAACCGTCAGTCTAAATCATTTTGCCGACTTGACTATCGAAGAGACTACCATCAAATACTACTGCATACTAGTGCAGTCTAATTCTTCAGCCACTAGCATGACGATTTCGGATTATTTAGTTGATGAAAAAAACATCGATAAAGTACATGTAACAATGTAGATTGGGTACACATGTTTGGGTACATATATTTCAGTATGTATATGTAATACTATTAAACATAAATATGAAATATTAATAAATAAGACAATACCTTTGTCATAGTCGAAATTTTATAAATAAGGCGATCCACTCTGGCTTACTCTTCAGACACTACAAATTAGGGATGCAACGACATTTTGCTGGGCATTGACGAGTAATTTCCTTGACCATTCGGCTTATGAGCCAAAGCCCAAGAAAACTGGGGGGCAATGTTTGGACCCAATTTTACATCTTTGGCCCAAGCAATCAAGGCCGTCGGATGATTATGAAAATTAAGAGAGTTTCCTTAGCATTACTATTGATTTTAATCATAGTAATTATCTTGAAAATATCCTTAAAGCTTACAAAGTTTTGTGTGGGATTCTTTTGCAGATAATCAAGAGTTTTATCGGATTGTGGAGAAATTAAAGGAGATTGCACAGTTGGCTGCTTGCCAACCCCTTACAATCAACACGGCAGTAAGAAGAGTTATGTGAGGGCTTGCCGTGCATCTTTAGGATTCTATCCTAATCAAAATGGTAAGCAAGAGAGTTGTTACACAATTAGACACACTTTTATTCTACTTTGTAGGATAAGGTAGACCTTTAACTCTCAATTAAAACAACCATATTACTGTGGTAGGTCTTCAAAAGAGCATCTAGATACACAATTAGAGGCAAAGATTTTGTAATTCAAATGATTAATCATGCAAGATCGTACGAATGGATAGGAACATATATAGTATATATCCGGACTCACTCTAACCCTTGCACCACACAAAAAGTATTGAAATCACTCCTATAAAGAAATTAGAAAATTCTTGCATTACATTGAGAGGTGGATCGAGTTTCGTATGTGGAGATGATTTCAATGACATATTTCCCTTGTCATTATCAATTCATTTTTAAGATGATGTCGACCTAGATTAAGGATTAGGGTTGTTTGTAGGGTCATAGGATGATCAAAAATATCGAGTCACATGGCGGAGTAAATGAATGAAACAAAAGTGGTTCATGGATTAACGGACATGAATTGGTGTATAATTAATTCTAAATCAATTTATTCGTACTATAATACAAAACAAACACGCATTTCTTCATATACACAAATTAAAGACAACCAATGTGCATGGTTTTGTTGAAAACACACAACTTAACCCTTTAGGTCGACATCAACTGATTAAATGAAATTCAGTTTTGGATTTTGGATTTTGTATTTTTGTTTGCAAGGAATGTTCAAAAACCCCTTAATAAAACTAACTGATCTTCAACATAAGTCATCCACAAATCCAAACTAACACCACATATACATCCTCGAACACAGTCTCCTTATGTGTATATATACTTATATATAATGATTAATATTCTATAATTTTTCAATCGATCACTGGATAGGTGGCATCCATGGTAATGCCACAGTGCCCATTCGGGCTACCATCTTTAAGCAGTTCCATGTAGCCTCCCTCTCCCCATCCCTTGCCTCAGGAGTTCTTGATTCTCCAGTATTCGGTGCCAGACTCGTCCCTCCCGATACCGACTATGGTTACGCTGTGTGTCAAATCAGTCCTACATTCGTCTCTAAAAATCCCACCTTTGTAATAAACAACAGCTGTACTTCCCGGATCAATCCAACGGTCACTGGCTGTTGACACACAGCCCTTGTCAGAGCCTCCTCGTCCCTCGGCAACACACTCTGATAGCGATTGATCCGGGTGACAACGGGTAGACTTTCTAATATCTCTCGGTTGCATTTGCCCTTCTTTGCCTTGTAGGGATAACTACTTCACTCACGATCCCTCTCTTGGAGACATAGCCATATGCGTAAGCCTCGAGGCCACCCTTGCAGCCCGTACTAACCTCGTCACAGTCTACAAGCTGCTGCGGGGACAGCACGGCAAGCAGCCCGGTAGGTTTCCATTTTCTTTTTTCACGCAGAATCGTTTGGCATTCATTTTTTACTATTTATTATTTGAATTCCTTCTTGTTTCAATCTTGTATTGCAGAAATTCATTTTTGTGGTTGTGTGGATCAAGATTGAAGGAAAATCCAACACGGGGTTCTTATTTGCGACCCTAATTTTCGTTGTGATTGGGATTATTGCGTCCTTATGTACCAGAATTTGCTGCACAGAGGACCCTCTGCTAACTTGTAAGTTTCCCCATCATCCGATTTCGCGTTTTTGCTCTCTATATCCCTTAATTTTTTTTTTTTTTTTTTTTTACTTTGTTTACCAAAATGTATCTAGCTGCTGAATTTGTGAAGTATATGATCACACAGATCCTAAGAAATGTTTTGTATTTGGGAGGTGAGGAATTTTTACTCATGAAATTTGCTTACAAGTACTATTTTACAAGTAAATTTGTTATGTCACTGCTAGTTCATGTTGGTATCTGATGTTGGAGAGTTATGCACTTCTCGTAATGTAAAAAGTCAGGCTTTTTGATACTTGCGAACTTGTGTGCAAGCTGGTTAAACTTGTTTAGTTGGTTATTTGCAAACTGGTTAAGTTTGTAAAGTAAGTTTCCTTTGAATATTGTGAGACGCAGCTCTCGTTCTTGAGCGCTGGAGTAGACGTGGCCGTGCAGTGCGGTCCATGCATCAAATGCTTGAAAAGAACTTACATCGCAAAGCAGTATTGCTACACACAATACTGTAGCAAAAAGGATTCTCCAATTACTAAAATTCATTTTCAGAAGGTGGTGCCGCGCTGTCCCCGCAGAGGCGTGTAGACAGTGACGAGGTTAGTAAGGGATGAAAGGGTGGCCTTGAGGCTTACACATGGCTATGTCTCCAAGAGAGGGATCGTGAGTGAGGCTAGTTATCCCTACAAGGCAAAGAAGGGCAAATGTAACCGAGAGATATTAGAAATTCTACCGTTGTCACCCGAATCAATCGCTATCAGAGTATGTTGCCGAGGGACAAGGAGGCCCTTACAAGGGCTGTGTGTTTACAGCCAGTGACCGTTGGATTGATCCGGGAAGTGCAGCTTTTGTTTATTACAAAGGCGGGATTTTTAGAGACGAATGTGGGACTGATTTGACACACAGAGTAACCATAGTCGGTATCAGGAGGGACGAGTCTGGCACCGAATACTGGAGAATCAAGAACTCCTCGGGCAAGGAATGGGGAGAGGGAGGCTACATGAAACTGCTTAAAGATGGTAGCCCGAATGAGCACTGTGGCATTGCCATGGATGCCACCTATCCAGTGATCAATTGAAAAATTATAGAATATTAGTCATTATCTGTAAGTATATATATGCACAAGGAGACTCTGTTCGAGGATGTATATGTGGTGTTAGTTTGGATTTGTGAATAACTTTCGTTGAAGATCTGTTAGTTTTATTAAGGGGTTTTTGAACATTAGTCCTTGCAAACCAAAATACAAAATCCAAAACTGAATTTCATTTAACCAGTTGATATCGACCTAAAGGGTTAAGTTGTGTGTTTTCAGCAAAACCATGCAGACGGGTTTTCTTTTGTATATATGAAGAAATGCGTGTTTGTTTTGCATTGTTGTACGAATAAATTGATTTAGAGTTAATTATACACCAATTCATGTCTGTTAATCCGTGAACCACTTTTGTTTCATTCATTTACTCAGCCATGTGACGATATATTTGATCATCCTAGCTATCACCCTACAAACAACTCTAATCCTTAATTCATGTCGACGTCATCTTAAAAATGAATTGATAATGACAAAGGAAATAGGTCATAAAAAACCCTCCACATGTGAAACTCCACCTCTCAATGTATCTGCAACAACATTTTATCTTAAGGTATCTTGGTTCTAGAACATCCAGATGAACACAGAACAGTACCCTACTATAGTCTCCATACCTATTTGGACTCAAATCCCTTAACTTGCCTAATTATCCAACCTCCACGCGGAAAGTTTGTTTCAGGAACTGCATTTGTATTCTGAATAAATTTCAAGAGTTGAGATTTCATATCTAACGTCTCAAATTAATTGCTTAAGAATCCTACTGTAATCATATTTTTTCTTAAAAAAATATTATAGGATGGAAGAATGAAGAGTTGATGGGTAAAATATGGCATTATACACTATTCCTAGGGCACTATGTAGGATTGGAGACATGAAACTCCACACTATTATCAGGGAACTCTGCAGGATTGGCGTTATGAAACGACATAAATTCAGCAAGCTAGTAATAAAAATTACAAGACATATTTTGTTAGATTGCAACTAAAGCAAATGAAGTTCAAATTTCCTTTCTGGAAATGAAACTGGAAAAAAATCAACTAGGGAAGACCAAATCCAAATGTGTGGGTTTAAAGATACATTTTTCCTCTATAATTCCTCTCTTTCGTTTTATTGGCTACAATTTTAACAGAAATGGATAACTTATAGATGAAAAAAAAAATCGTAAATTGAATTTGGAAAACAATATTGGAGAATGCATTTTCACATTTATCAGTTCATTTATTACTATAAAGAAGGTAAACATTACAGATCAAATTGGTGAGGAAGAAACATATTGTAAATATGTAGCAATATGTTCTTCAATATTGTTGACCACAAATTTAATTTGAAAATTATGGTGGTGTTATTGCTTAATAGTTATTTTTTACATGTCTAGAATGCTTTAACTAATCCTCAACGTGTTGGAACACCTTCCATCACTGAGTACTGGAAGCCCTTGGTTGCACTAGTAGAAAAACCAGCTTGCGTGTTGATATTTTGCGCGACGAAATATTTTCGAGACGAAGAATGTTTCATCGCGCAAGAAGTAATTGAGCGACAAAAAATACACTTCGTCGTGCAAAATAGAAAAGATAGGAGGAAAAAAAAATTGCGTGACAATGAGTTTCGTCGCGCAAGAACGCTTAGCGTGACGAATAATTGTTGGTGTCGCGTAAAGTCAGCAAGAAAACACAGGGTAATTTTGTTTGGCGCGAAAAACTTGCGGGATGAAAAGGGGCATTTGTGAGACCAATAATTCGTCGCGCAAGATCCTGTCAAATCTGACCATTTACGGCAGGTGAATCCGAGGAATTAATACTGCATTTAATACAGGTGTTTGCACGAAAAAGGATTCGTCGCGCAAAGGTCCTAACCTACCTATAAATATGCGCTTCTGCTGTCTTGATTCTTCACAATTCTATTATCCTTATTCTTCAAAATTCTGTTCGTGCTAGGATGGCAGATAAGAACAAGGATAGAGTGTACGTGATGCCAACCCGCATGATTTGAGGGATCATTTTGAGTTTGCGCATGTGATCGTTGTAGCCATGAGGAATAATTGTCCCACTGCTGAGTGGCATTCTTGGGAAGATGTGCCCGGGAATGTGAAGAAGGCTGTGATGGATGAAGTATTAGTAAGTATGTTGTTGATGGATTAATAATTAAGTTTGTGAATTTTTTAGTTATATGTTGGAATTAATTATTTGCATATATGTGTAACAGTGTAAATATACTCTTGATGATGATATGAACGAAAAATTGATGAAGTTGATGGATAATGCGTTGGAGGGAGTTTACAATTGATGGCGTTATGAAGTCTTGCATAATGGACCAGGATCATCCAAATAGTAGTTTTAAATTTATGTTTTGTATGACAATATTTAAATTTAAGGTGTTTTTTTTATAAGTTATGTATTCGGACTTAATTATGTTTCAATTATGTATTTGGACTTAATTAGTTTCAATTCCTGTTGCGTTTTTTTATTGAAACCTAATGTAAGCACCATATCCTCGGTTTATCTATGTTTACAATTTTCAATGAATATCGTACTTATGATGAAAATAATTGTATGGAATAAGGCATTAATTATATATAGAATAAATATTTAAGGCATTAATTATTTATAGAATAATATTTCAGGTATTAATTTTTTATAGAATAAATATTTAAAGTATTAATTATTTTTAGAATAAATATTTAAGGAATTAAATATAATACTTAAATATTTATTCTAAAAATAATTAATATTTTATTCGTCACATAAGAAATCTTTGCGCGACGAATATATGTGTGTCGCGCAAAGCACCGTCAGTCTACATTCAAACCTTCCAATTAATTGTGCATTGATGACGCATGTTGCACGACGAAAATGATATTTGAGTGACGAATGGATTTGTCGAGCAAATGTGTCCTAGTGCTATATAAATGCAATTTCAGAACCCTAAAATTTTCAAAAAAAATTTGTTTCAAAAGGAATGGCCGATTTAGGAGAAGGTTCAGGCAAAAAAAACTTGTAGTGTGATCAGAGAGGTATCGGCGGAAGCAAGTGCCATACTTTGAAGGCAAAAATATGGCTGAGGCGTACGCCGAATTTAAGTATGACATTGAGAATTTGGTGCAGAGGGATTGTTCTACCGAGTTTGAGTCTTGGAAAAAGGTCCCTGAGGAGTTGAAGAAGTCCATGCTGGGAGAGTTATCGGTAAGTTTGTGGTAAATAATGAACAATTATTTTTGTTAAAACGTAATAATTTTTAAATTACTAATTTATTGTTATTGGCATTAATGTAGGTTCATTGGGATGTTGATGAAACCGATGAGAAGCAACGAATTTATGTGGATAGGCTTTTCAAGCAGAGTTTCCGGCAATGGAAGTTTGATATGTTGCGGGCTAGGAATGATTGAAGCTAATGAGGGGTTTTTTTTTTTTTTTTTTTTTTTTGAAAAAAAGAAGATTTTGTGGACTTTATATTTAATTTAATAGATAAAGATATGTTACGTGGATGAGTATTAAAATTTGCATTAATTATAATTTCTATTTGGGATAGTAAATTAGTTTTGTTAATTAATTTAATGTTTAATTAGGTTTGAGTTTTTGATTTATAATAAAATAAAAATTTACAATACATACAAATAAAAAAGAAAAACATAAAAAAATTTAAAAATTTAAAAATATGCATTGCGCGACGATACATTCTTTTGTCGCGCAATGTGTTGAAAAGAATAAATTGTAAATTAAAGGACATAAAATAAAAAAATGGTAAACTTGCGCGACGAATACCATTTTACTCGCTCAATGGGTGTTTGCGCGACGAAGACCTTGTTCGTCACGCAAAAGCGTTCGTCCCAAAGTTAACTTTTTAATTGGATTCAACCATGTGCAGAGGTAAAGTGCAAAAAAAAAATTGCAGATTGTGCCTCTGCTCTCATCCCTTCGATTTTGCTCAATCTGGCATCCGTTATTTCCATTTTCTCTCAATTCCATCATCTAATACTCCCTCCATCTTCTTCTCTAGGTTGATTGAGCTATCTCGGTGTGTTTGGTAAGCGTTTTTTATCGTTAGGGTAAAAGTATTAATGTAAATTCATACTAAGGCCATTAATTTTGTTGTGTATAGGGATATTGTGTGTGATTAGTGATTGGTGGAGAACGATTGAGATGGTATTTTCTTCGTTTTATTTTTTAAACATATATGTTGAACTTAGTTTGTTATGTTTATATTGTGTTGTGAAATTATATTGTTAAATTTGTACGTGACGTACAAATATGTGTTGTGATGTACGGAGTTAATTGAAATTAACTTCGTACTTGTTTTTTATTTTTAGTAAAACTTAGTTTCCCGTTCGAGGATTAGTTGGATTTTGCGTATGGATGCGAAAGCATGACTGCGCTCCAATTAATTCTTGAATTGTCCCATTATTTGGACAGTTTAGGAATGCACAGTTATGACGCGTAGTTTATGGTTGAAGGATTAGGTTTCGGTTGTGGAGATTTCGGTGTCATATCTGTACGTTCTTCAAGTCGAACACCTGAAGAACTGTATCGAGATGTTGCTGAAATTCATTCATGTCGAAATCTAATCTGATGTAGCCGTAAATTACGTGACATGACTATGCATTCCCGAATGGGATAGGGCCTTTACCGGAGGCATAAGGTGACATTATCATTTTGTATGAAGTTGTTGTGATTGTTGTATTGTTATTGTGGTTCAATGAATTATGGACAAGACATGGATACATAACCCGAATAGATGCGCAGACGAATACTTGGATGTAATTGAGGATTTTATTGACTTTGCACGTACACACAACCCTGGTGCAACTAGAATCCGGTGTCCTTGTAGGAGGTGTAACAACACGTTAAGCGAGACAATTGAAAATGTTCGATTTCATTTAGTAAGGAATGGAATGATTGAGACAAATAATACTTGGAACCATCATGGAGAACAATTAGACAATGTTTCGTCTTCAAACGCCACAAGAATGGACAATGTTGAACCTATTGTGGATCCTAATGAGCAAGTCATGGATATTATAAAGGGTTTTTATCACCAATGGTCCACGAGATTGACCAAACTCATCATTTTAGTCCCTCACTTTCAAAATCAATCAACGTCGTCCTTGACATTCACCACCGCACATCAATTTGGTCATTCCGTTTAGATTTCGTCAAATATTTCTGTTAGTTTGCATGTGGAGCCCACAAAACCAATAAAATGGTGACAAGTGTATTACACAAAAGAAGGTTTTTATCACAAATGGTCTCTGACATTGATCAAACTCCTCATTCTGGTCCCGAGTTTCAAAAATCAATAAATTTGGTCCATGACTTTCACCATCGCACATCAATAAAGTCCTTCCATTAAAATTTCGTCAATATTTTTTTGTTAGCGTGCTGATACGGTCCCACTAGTACAATCATACGACACCAAGTGGATTAACTATAAGAAACTAATTTTTTTAGAGTGAACCAACTGGCAAATATTCCGCGCTGACATTTATCTCACATCCCACAATCCCGATTAGAAAATAAGATACCAACTAGAGAGAATGAGATGTGAGTTCACGGAGGACAAGATGATGATGTCTTTTTTTTTTCGTTTTAGTTTTTATTTTTAATTTCTTATAGGACTTTTAGTTTTAAATCTTAAAAAATATTTTTTTTAGTTAATCCATGTGGCGCCATATGATTGGATCAGTGTGACCATATTATCACACTAACAAAAAATAATGATAAAAATTTTAACGGAATGACTAAACTGATGTGCAGTACTAAAAGTCAGGGACCAAATTTATTGATTTTTGAAACTCAGGCACCAGAATGAAGAGTTTGATCAATGTCAGGGACCATTTGTGATAAAAACATTCTTTTGTGTAATACACGTGTCACCATTTTATTGGCTTTGTGGGTCCCACATGCAAACTAACATAAATATTTGACGAAATCTAAACGGAATGACCAAATTGATGTGCGGTGGTGAATTTCAAGGACGACATTGATTGATTTTGAGAGTGAGGGACCAAAATGATGAGTTGGTCAATCTCAAGGACTATTGATGATAAAAACCCTATTATAAATGATGCTTTTCCATTTGCATCGATAAACACCAATCAGGAAGGGGAAGATGACATGCCTACACCAATTGACAGTGCAGAGTTCGAACAATATAAAAAACTATTAAAAAATGCCAGCCAAGAGTTACCCAGGATAAGAGAGCTTTTCCGTTCTCACAGCCAGGAAAAATAAAGTATCTTATGTCGAACCGGTGTTTCGATTACTTTTTGGGGATTTTCAAGAGAATGCTTCCGAAGGACAATTGTTTGCCGAAAGACCATAGACACGCACAAAAAGTGTTGAATGGTCTTGGATTGGGTTATGAAAAAAATTCACGCTTGCAAAAACAATTGTATTTTATTCTACAAAGAGAATAAAGCATTGGATAAATGCCCTGTATGCAATGAGTCGAGGTTCAAAATGATATCTCAGAATAAAACAACTAAGATCCCACGAAAAATCATGTGTTCACTACTACAAAATTATCTATAACTGGCGGTCCAAAAACCGACAAAAAATGTATATTACTGTCAGATTTTGCATCTCAGAATAAAACGACTAAGATCCCACGAAAAATCATGTGTTCACTACTACAAAATTATCTATAACTGGCGGTCCAAAAACCGACAAAAAATGTATATTATTGTCGGATTTTAAGCAAAATCCGACAAAAAATGGATGCATTGGCGGATATAATAAGCGACAAAATTGTCAGAGTCAGGAAATGAATTTTCTAAAAGAAAATATTCTAAAACATATAGAAATTGTGTCGGATATAACCGACAGAAATTGTGTTGGATATAACCGACAAATAATATATTAATATTGAATAAATAAAAGCATTCCCTGTCGGATAAAACCGATAGAAAATATATAAAACTGACAGAACTTGTGTCGGCTATAACCGACAGGGAATATATTAATAATAAGTAAGAGCATTCTCTGTCGGATAAAACCTGACAACCAATATATTAATAATAAAAAAAATATAAAAAGGACGTGAGAGCATTCTCCCTTCTCCTTCTCGTTGAGCATTCTTCTCCTCCTGTGTTACTGTGAACTTCACATCTTGCACAATTTGTATTCGAGGCAAAAAGCAGATTCAGAACCCAAACTAAAAAACCCTACACCATGACCCACAATCAACTGGTTTCATGTAGATACCAACTATCTTTCAGTTCAAAAGATGGTTGGACATATTGAAACATAATAGAGAAAAAAAAACAGCTTCAATCTGAAACATTTGTATCCATTCTTTTCCGCAAACAGTTATCACCTAACCACATACATCAATTAGCAGCCTTCGTAATTTACACATGTTTTCAGTATCTTACAGTGCACATCCAATATCAACACCAATCTACAAATCTTATTGGCTATACCAAGGTGTAACACGAGTTGTTTTAGTATATATCAAAATAACCCTTTCAACAGAAGCTATGTTCCAATGTGTTTTGACATAATGTACAACTAAATAGATACTTACATATCCCCCACCACCAATGAAAACATCCCGAACACTCTCTCTGATGGTCATGCCGCTCTTGACATCAATGTTAGGAGTGGGGAGGCGTAGCTTTGTGGGGCGTTCACTGTCCCTAACCTCCTCCGGATCCAAAGGACAGTCAGCCAATACATAGTCTCCAAGAACATAGACAGTTCTAGCGAAACATCTCCCATCATCTCATAAGGTTTGGCAGGAAAAACATACAGGTGAACAACAGAAGCAATGCCCATCTGTGCAGGGTGAAAACGCAGAAAGCAAAAATCCAAAAACCATGTAATGGGAGAAGGGAGAATGCTCAACAAAAAATATAAAAAGGAGAAGGAAATGAGGAGAGGAGAAAGGGGGAAGGAAGGGGGAAGGGGGAAGGGGGAAGGGGGAAGGGAGAAGGCACCGGCGTAAGGAAGAGATTGAGGAGTTTTATTTTGGAAAATTTTCATTACTGTTGCTTAAAACCGACAGAAACATTTTTTAAATTCCCTCCCAAAATTTTAAATTCCCTCCCAAAATTTTAAATTCCCCCCCCAAAATTTTGTTACAATTTAAAAAAATAAAATAATAATTGTTTGGTTTAATAAATAAATAATATGTATTTAAATAAAATACGTTTTAAAAAATAAATAAATAATTGTTTAGTTTAACAGATAATAACTCATGTAAATATGAGATAAATAAACAAAAAGATAATTGTACAATGAAAATGTCATCACACAAACTAAATATTATCTAATCAATACTTTAAAAACATAAATAAAAATTTAACACAAATTACTTTTCTCACTTAAAAATTTAGGCAAATTTAAAGGAGATATGCATTCTACGAAACTAGTTTTCAATGATCTAACCGTCAAACTTGTTTGTAAATACTACAAGATCGCATACGTAAAAAATCGCAAAAAAAAAACATTCAGAGATTAAGTAACGGAACAAAAGTTTTCGACTATTATAAACGAAAAATCACAATTTAACGGTTATTTTAGCTCCGATTTTGATGATTTTTTACAGCTACACTCCTCGACCCTATAAGAATGCAATGAACGAATTCGATCTTCAATTTAAAATATTTAGACTAGTGGATACCACAAAATCTTATTTTATACTTGATGGAAGTATAATATTAACTCTAAGTGTTTGTTTAATCTACCGTTTTGACGTGATATGCATTCTACGAAACTTTTTTCAACGATACAACGATCAAACTTATTTGTACATACTTGAAGATTATATACGTAAAAAATCGTAAAAAAACAAACATTCAGAGATTACTTAACAGAAAAAAAGTTTTCGACGGTTATAAACGAAAAATCACAATTTAACAGTTATTTTACCTTCGATTTTAACTATTTTTTACAGCTACACTCATCGACCCTATAAGAATGCAATGAATAAATTTGATCTTCAATTTAAAATATTTACACTAGTGGATACCACAAAATCTTATTTTATACTTAATTGAAGTATAACATTAACTCTTAAGTGTTTATTTAATCTACCGTTTTGACGCAATACACATTCTTCGAAACTTTTTTCAATGATCTAACCGTTAAACTTGTTTGTTCACACTTCGAGATCACATACGTAAAAAATAACAAAAAAAAAAACATTCAGAGATTAGGTAACAAAACAAAAGTTTTCAACGGTTATAAACGAAAAATCACAATTTAACGGTTATTTTAGCTGCTTTTTTACAGCTACACTCCTCGACCCTATAAGAATGCATTGAAAGAATTCGATCTTCAATTTAAAATATTTACACTAGTGGATACCACAAAATCTTATTTTATACTTCATGGGGAAGTATAACATTAACTCTAAGTGTTGGTTTAAAATACCGTTTTGATGCGATACGCATTCTACGAAATGTTTTTCAACGATTCAACCGTCAAACTTGTTTGTACACACTCCGAGATCGTATACGTAAAAAAATCGTAAAAAATAAACATTCAGAGATTACATAACGGAAAAAAAGTTTTCGACGATTATAAACGAAAAATCACAATTTAACGGTTATTTGACCTCCGATTTTAATTATTTTTTATAGCTACACTTCTTGACCCTATAAGAATGCAATGAATACATATGATCTTCAATTTAAAATATTTACACTAGTGGATACCACAAAATCTTATTTTATACTTAATGGAAGTATAACATTAACTCTTAAGTGTTTATTTAATCTACTGTTTTGACGCGATACACATTCTTCAAAAAAAATTTGAATGATCTAACCGTCAAACTTGTTCGTACACACTTCGAGATCATATACGTAAAAAATCACAAAAATAAACATTCAGAGATTAGGTAACAAAACAAAAGTTTTCAACGGTTATAAACGAAAAATCACAATTTAACGGTTATTTTAGCTCTGATTTTGATGATTTTTTACAGCTACACTCCTCGACCCTATAAGAATGCATTGAAGGAATTCGATCTTCAATTTAAAATATTTACACTAGTGGATCTTATTTATACTTGATGGGGAAGTATAACATTAACTCTAAGTGTTGGTTTAATATACCGTTTTGATGCGATACGCATTCTATGAAATGTTTTTCAATGATCTAACCATCAAACTTGTTTGTACACACTCCGAGATCGTATACGTAAAAAATCGCAAAAAACAAACATTCAGAGATTAGGTAACAGAACAAAAGTTTTCGATGGTTATATACAAAAAATCACAGTTTAACGGTTATTTTAGCTCCGATTTTGATGATTTTTTACAGCTACACTCCTCGATCCTATAAGAATGCAATGAATGAATTCGATCTTCAATTTAAAATCTTTACACTAATGGATAAATCTTATTTTATACTTAATGGAAGTATAACATTAACTCTTAAGTGTTTGTTAAATCTATCAATTTGATAGGATATGCATTCTACGAAACTAGTTTCAACGATCTAACCGTCAAATATGTTTGTATATACTCCGAGATAGCATGTGTAAAAAATTACAAAAAAAAAAAAAAAAAACATTCAGAGATTATTCTAGCGGCTGTCCAAAATTTTGCTTTGTTCGTGTCGGTTATATCCGACCGGGCATGAGTGAAAAAAAATATTTAAAACATGTGTTTATTTATTTATTTTTAATCAATATAACATTTTAAAATAATAAAATCAGACATGATAGAGTACACCAGATGTTCGTGTATTTATGTGCCAGACAATGTGCTTTGTGACGCATTGAAAAAAAATTGTTTGAATTTCTTTGTATCTTGTTGCTTGCCTGTGAGGGAGCATAATCCTTATTACAAAAATGATAGAGCTTCATATTGTAGTTTGTTGTTATTATTCTCTCTGAAAATTTATGGCTTATGAGAATTGGGTTCATTAGACTTTAGGGTCATGAGTGAAAAAAATATATTTAAAATATGTGTTTATTTATTTATTTTTAATCAATATAACATTTTGAAGTAATAAATTTTTCATTTCTGTCGGTTATAACCGCTAGAATACTAAAATAATAACCGCCAGAAAGTAAAATAATAAAATAGTCAATTTTTGTCGATTATAACCGCCACCATTAACTTAAAAACCGCCAGAATCTGTCAAAAATATTTTTAAAAAAGATTCAAAAATACTGTCGGTTATAACCGACAGGATTTTTTTGATATCCGCCAGGACTTGATGTCGGATATAACCGACATGATTTTTCTAATATCTGCCACTAATAAAATGATGTGTCGGATATAATTTATCCGACAAGATTTTTCTAATATCCGCCACCTAAAGCTAATATTGTTGTAGTGGTTATCTGCCCCTGAAACCTAGGTTGCATCGATTGTATATGTCGGCCCATACTGCCACAGACATGAGATGACATAGGGAAAAATGGGTAGACGACGATGTGATGCGGCATCCTGCAGATGGGGAGACATGGAAAGAGTTTGATCGAACGTTCCCCGAGTTTGCTGTTGATCCTCGGAATGTTAGATTAAGGCTTGCCACTGACGGATTCAATCCTTTTGGGGTTCTAAACCAAGACCATAGCACTTGACCGATTTTCATATTCCCATATAATTTGCCACCTTGGAAATGCATGAAAAAAGAATACATGATGATGACTCTTTTGATAATTGAGGATCCTGACAAGTTAATAGATGTTTACTTAAGGCTGTTGGTTGATGAGCTAAAGGATTTATGGACAAACGGTGTGCTCACATATGATAAGTCTACCAGGAAGATGTTCACTTTTTGGGCAACAGTTATGTGGATTGTGAATGATTATGCCCATTCTTTCCAAATCAAGACGAGCTTTGATTGTGTCCTTTGTCTTGCCCTCGATATCAAGAATCGTGCCCACTAATGTGTCAAAGACATTTTTCTCAACATGCATAACGTAGAGGTTGTGTCTCAATTTTAGTTTCGACCAATATGGGAGCTCAAAAAATATAGGCATGTGCGTCCAGTTCATATGTGTAGAAGGTCTGGTCCGACTCACTGTTTTCTCGAATGAAGCAAAATCCAAACGGTTAAGCTGTTCCAAATCACCAGACCATTCCTTAGGTCTGAGGCGATGCTCTATGTTCCCGTCGAACTCTTTATCATTTTCCTGCCATTCGTGGTCTCATGGCAACCATATCCGATGACCAAAGTAACAAACTTTCTCAGCGTGCCAACCAGATGTTACATCATCCTTGCATACAGGGCATGCCATATAACCCTTAGTGGAGCAATTCAGGTGAGTTTATTATATTGATTTGAATTGTATGGCATTCATGTATCATATAGTTAGCTCATCATTACTACACCCCGGTGTTAGTGCTCCCGCCTAGGGCTAGGCCAGCCTTCATGTGTATGTTCACCTTACACACCGCATGCTCATCTTGGATCCAAGTTAGGTGCTAGCCTGTCTTACAGGTCGTGTTAGGCAACTCCAATTTATAGGTGACTGCGCTTAGGGCAAGCTTCACGTGATCGTAGCACTAGAGCGTATATTATTATTACACCCAGCCTGTCGTACATGTCACGTTAGGTGACTTTGACTTGTGTGCTAGTATAGATTGATGAGCACATGCCTATATTTCTATTGTGGTGAATTATTCCTGTTGTGGCATATTTCTGATATATATATATATATATATATATATATATATATATATATATATATTGTTGGCATACATCAAATCTTCATACTTATACGTAGTATGATTTTAAGGAAACTATACTTGTTTTACGGCAATGGGTTAGTATGTTCGAAAATAAAGGTTTTCTTACAAACGTTGTTTTGCTGACCCACTCAACTTTGTTTTTTTCGCCCCTCCAGGTTTAGTAGATGTGCTTACGTGTAAACGCGGGTTCTGGCAAATCTCAGGAGATGGTTATCTTCAGTGGTATAAACCCTAATTACTGTACTGTTCTTATGCTCTACCATCACGTGTGAAATGGGCGCAGTCCAGCTCACCTGCGCACTCTTTTGTTTAGACACTTTTAGGTTTAAATTTATTCTCATTCTTTTTCCACTACACTACACTTTATGGTTTCGTCACCCTCCAGGTGTCGGCCAGCACAGCTCGATTCGGAATCCAAGTGGACTTTTCCGGGTCGAGGTGTGTCAAATATAACACCAGTTTTTTATTAATTTTAATCTTCTTCGAGGATTAAGTTCAAAAACCCCAAATAAAAATGCTACTCTTACCACATATGAGAGCTACTAGACCCACCCACATTTCCTATTTCGACACCCACCTTATTTTCCGTCTTATTATTATTATAACTTAACAAACGAAAACAGTATTTTAACACCCACTATTGTTCCCAAAAGGACCTTCACAATTTTTATTTTTTTTTACTTTCCATTACTATATAAAAAACCATATATTTAAATAAACCAAATTCACTCCAAATATATGTAGGCAGTCTAGTACTACAATCTGGATGCAATCGTAGTCCAACAAAGTACAAGTACCTTACATTTCAAACCAAAATACCAGATCGAATTTCTGGTTTATATAAACCAAAATCACTCCAATCACTCAATCAAATGGTCCAAAACCACACAAATCAAATTCATTTGTGAACTACACCGATTTGATCCCACCAATGACATGTGGGCTATCTAGAGACTCAATCTAGATGCAACTGCACAAAACCCAAACCAAAAGCAAATCCAAATTGTATCCTTGATTCATTTAGCAAAATTCACTCAAATAAATCCAAAGTATTCAAATAAACCAAAAACACAAAAAATTTCTTTTTCTGTGTGTGGTTCACTCACTAAAAATTCCAAACCAAGTCATCTTAGAACTACGAGTGGCTTGATCTCTCAAAAAGAGGTATGCAGGCAATTTAGGTTTCTACCTAAATGCAGCTACAAAATCAAAATACACCCAAACCCCCAAGTACCTTTTATTCATATAGAAATCAAAAAATTTTTCCTTTTAACGAAGTATTGTAACTAATAGGTGCATAGTCTAGAATGGATCAAATCCAAAATAATAAAATCCTCCTTGAAATATGAACGAGTGAAATTATGTGAGCTGAATCATTTATGTCTTGTGTACCAATTTTGCTCAACAAGATCAATGTGTTAGAGGATATTTCGAGGATTACTAAATTGGAGTCCTTTGTTCGAATCCAAAATTAATGAATGTTTTATTTAAGTTGGGCCGGAGAAACTTTGTTTTCCCACCTTACTAGAGATGGTTGTAGCAAACCTCAACTTGAATCTCAAAATAAATCCAGGCCACTCTATCTATAATATGGAGTTCACAAAACCAAGGCCTGATGTTAAAAAATGGTTCAATTGCAGCCACTTAGTACTACAGTATAGTGATATTCTCTTCACTTGTAAGTGAGAGGTTTGATGTTTGATTCTCGCCAAAGGTGAATTTTAATCATATTATTTCTAGCTCATTGTGAGGCTTAACTAACTCCCCGCCCTTTTAGTGTAGATAATATCATTTTTTTTAAATGACTCAATTGTAATAATAAAATCTTGAGTTTATTTGGATTTTTGTTTTCATTCTTGCAATATTTTTGTGCTTGTAGTTACGCTTCATTACTACGTTACTTAAAAAAAAGGAAATTTCATTCATTAAAAAATTCACATTTCAAAAACATATTCATGAAGAATATGTAAGTCGTTCTCTTTTGTTTGACATAGTGCGACCAACATAAACATTTTCTTATGATCTAGCGAATTTTATGGGATCTGAAAAGAAAAGACTTCCCAACACTGTGATTTGTAAAGGAAAGCTAGTCATGTCAATCAAATGTTTTTATATTAATCTTATTTGATATAAAATGCCTAGCATCACTTGATAAAAAGATAAAAAAATAAAAAAATATTCTTTTGAAACCAAAGAATGCAAGAACTGATAATAGTTCGATTAGTGCATAGGTGTAGAGCTTTGCCTCTTTATCAAACCATTTAAGAGGCATGATTCATGATTTCATAGTTCGAAGTGGTTACTAGTCACGTATTTTAATCTCTCCTCTCAACCATTTAAACGTGATGAACTTTAATATTCTACTTGTTACGAATAGAATTAGTCTAGGCATGTCCCTACAAGAAAAACATCTTTTTTAGACGAAATTATTTCGTCAGGCCAAAGTAACTTTTCGTCGCTTAAAATTTTACCCGACAGAATTTCGTTGAGCAAAAGTTGTCGCGTAAAGCTCATCATTCAAACTTTTGCCCAATGAATTTATTATTTTTTTTGGGCAAATTATGTTTGCCCGACAAATATGTGTCCGTCGAGCAAAATTTGTCGGACAAATAGTAATTTCTAGTAGTATGATTATGTAGACTGAAAGCAGAAATCATAAAATATCTAGAAGATCTTATTTTTGTACAGCTATATAATGTGGCGGGCAAGCAAACCTTACCTTTGACTAGTATAAAACAAAGAATCTTATTATCATCTCTTTTTTTCTCTCTATGCGGTTTCTCTCTCACTTAATCTGAAAATAGTTCATTTCACAAAACTACCCACTATAACGCTGTCATTCGAAATTTAGAAATAGTTTGTATGACTGCAGCTTCGTGACAATATGTATAGAAACGTTTATTTTACATAGCTACCTAACCCAAGTTTAGTGTACGTTGATTGTTGTGACTAAATGAAAACATAGGGAAAAAAAAAGGCAAACGAGTGTGAACAGCTAGAACGTTTTTCGGTGCTGTTTTTGCTTTAGGCAATGACAACAACCCCTCCTCTATTTGCATGTGACATTGTGAACACAAAAGAAACTGAGTGAAGCAAGAGCTCAGTTGTTCCACAATTAGACACACTTTTATTCTACATTGATTCTAGGATGAGGTAGACTTTTGACTCTCAATTAAAGCAACCATATTCCTGTGGTAGGTCTTCAAAAGAGCATCTAAATAACACTTCAGAGGTAATAATTTTGTAATTTAAGTGATTATTATTTTTCTTTTGCATCTGAAGTCGTGTTTGAATTTGATGCATGATGGTATGAATGGATAGGAACATAGTAGATATCCGGACTCATTCCGACCTTTTACGTCACACAAAAAGTATTGAAATCACTCCTACAAAGAAATTAAAAAATTCTGGCATTACATGAAACCTAGACCATGAAGAAACTAAGGTCTCGTTTGACAGCTCGGACTGTACTGACTATTTCAGTCGGATAGGATAAATAACCACCGGATAGTGCTGACTAAATTAGTCGGACGTTTGGTGCAGTATTGGACTAATAACTGTATTATTTATACTGTATTTGGTACTGTACCGGATAAGAGGACTTTGAATTATTATTATTTTTAAGAAAAAATTAATAATTAATGAAAAGAAAAGAAAAAGGAAAAATAACAATTTTTTTCCAGGTATTTAAAAATTCACAACCATCAAATACATCAAATAAAAAAACAAGATCTTGTTTGTCATTTTGAACTTTGAAATTGCATTTCCAAATTATCCTTTATTTAAACCAAATTACTTAAAATAAAATTTAAAAAAAAAAAGAAAAAAAAAAAAACCTAAATCCTCTCTTCCCCAAATCTTCTCCACCGCACTGCCCCCTTCACTTTCCAAATCCAAATCTCTGAGACCCAATTCTATCTCTACGAAGTTTCTATGACATTCAGACAAAAAGAGATCCACTGAATCAGAAAACATAACCTCCGAAACGAAAAGAGATCCACATAAATTAGAACTTGCAGATCATAATTCAAATCATACAAATTGTCAAACAGGTACAGTGCCATATCTCCATAGACATCTATCCAGCGCTAGCTACATCAAATCTTTAATCACAAGAATAACACCTTCTTAGAGTAGCATGGAAGCAAGAAAGATCAAACGGATTTGCAATTTCCCATGGAATCTTAGACAACTCTGAACTCCATCAGATACAGGAAACCCAGAATTAGGCATTTCTTGAAGTTTTTCAACATGGGTTGCAATCTCCACGAAGCACTGGTGCATATCATCAAGACGAAAGCAACGAAGACAACGGGGGCAGATGCGCCAAGACGGAGGCAAGGAAGACAGCGGGGGCAAGTCGGACTAATAATACGAAGCTTTTGGACGGTATAATTAGGTGGGCGTGAGGAGTATTAAAGTGGTGGGGCCGGATAATTTAGTCCGGGTACTATTTAATACATTAGTGCACCGAAAGCCTGGCATTGTACTATTAATACTATCCAGTGCTATATACGATCCACCAAACAAGGCCGAATGGTGCGTTTGTTGCACCGGATTGTCTTGGACTGGACTAGCTTCAGGACTAAGCTAGACTAGCTTAGACTAGACTAAGTTGGACTAGTTTAGTAGAACGTTCGGTGCAGTGCCAGACTAAGAAGCAGTATAATAACAAAATTTTATACAAATACAAAAAAATTGAACCCCAACGTCAACATTTTCTGCAAACTCCAAATCCTAACATCCAAATTCCAGAAAAATCATAACTAGATGATCACCACTTCGAAAAAATCAAATCTTTCACTTGTATGTGCATGACCAAAAAATCATTTTGAAAACCTCAAATTACATTTTACAACCCAGAATTGAATCTTTCCAATGAATCAAGAGAACCCAAATACCCCACAGAACAAAAAATTCAACCCAGCAGAAACAGAATGTAGTCAGCAGCAAGCAAACCACAATCAAATATTTCCAAATCGAGAAGATATCCATTGCTGCATTACGTTACATGAACCTTCATCAAAGAATTGAAGATTCTTCTACAAATTTGCATGTTTGAATTGAATTTGGGGATTTGAGTACTGGGTAAATTTGAATATGTCAAGCTCTCTTTCTTTGACTAACGGCGAGGGCCTATGCGAGCTAAGAGGAATCGGACGACGGCGAGAACGGGACCTTCCTCGGAGGTTTGCAGCAAAGAAGTCATTGTTGGAGCTCTATGCAGCTGCAATTTGGTCGGGTCGTCGAGAATATCACTGTAGTTCTCTCGGATTCGAAACGAGGGAATGGTCTTGGTGTGATGTTGAAATCTCGTTGGAGAGAGGACGCAACGCAGACGAAGCAAGGTCTTCGCAGGGGGAGGAGGATGCCAAGCGGCGCAAAGGAGACGAAGCATGTCTTAGCAATCCCGTTGTTTTCGGGGGGCTTCACTAAGACGACCTAGCGAGGGAGATAGTCCACACGAGTCCGGGCTAGTCTCACTTAAGTTAGTCCCCAAGCATACCAATCATGGGACAATAATCCTAGCTAGTCCAGTCCCACTTAAGAAGGTGAAACAAACAAACCAAATGGTAAAAAGAAATTATGCACCCTACATATCTGTTCAATTAAATATGGGCACATCAAAGTAGGGATGACAATGGGTCAAAGTCGTGATGGATATACAATTCTCATCCCATCTCCATTATGCATTTTATCCCCATCCTCGTCTTCATACTCATTGTTTCAAATCAGGGATTCCCCATCTTCCGTTCCCAATGGGGATCTTGTTGCAAAAATTAAACTAACCGAAATTAGTCCAACTTAGTTTCAAATTTTTTGTTCGCAAGCGTACGAATCGTTCAATAGTATAGAAAGCAAGCACTTAATATCGTCCCACAAAAATTAATCTAATTCTAAACAACTAACTTAAATCCAAATTTAACAAAGATTGATAAATAATTAAGGTTTTGAGAGTTGACACTAAAAAAAAAAAAAAAAAAAAAAAAAAAAACAAGAACGTGTGATCACAATGCAAAAGTGGCAGCCAAGAAAACAAGTTGTAATTCAATCGAATAAAAACACATTTGAATGACAATCACATCTCCAAAATGGACATCCACCAAATTTGCAACTTGGCCAATCTCCACAACGTATCAAAATTATCAAATAAATATCTCATGTTCATACTTTTGCTTGAAACCCTCAAACTGGAATTTGATCTAGGAATTAGCTGAATTTCCATCTCTTTTTCGAATCTGATCTTCTAAAGCCTCTTGCTCTGCTGCAATTGTATATGGCGGCTTGCTCCAGAAAAATTGGATTAGGCATTTCTTTTCTCTATCAGTGTAAATCAGAGAATAAGGCCAGGGCCCAGGGCAGCCTTTGTGCGGTTGAATACATCACAAGAAAGGCATGTGTTCCACATTTAGTTGACTTGTCAAACCTCCTTTCAATCTTGCAAAGTATCAGGAAAACTGATCCTTGTCAAAATAGAAAACCTGATATGATTTAAGTGAGAGTGAGTTTAGCTTTATAATAATGCAATTTAGTCATCTTCTTTGCCTAACCATAAAGGCATAAATAAATATGGAACTATTATTGATACTTCAAAATTTTAATTGTGCATTTCTTAAAAAAATATATTTTTTCTTTCTAAATATAGAAAATTTAAAGTGAACAATTAGATTCTTGGATTGCTAATAATAATTTTTTTTAATTAAAAAAAAAGTGAGCCACACTTTCATCTTCTTGAATAACATATAGAGTATAAGTTATATATATAAAAATTGTAATTAGTATATATTCTACATGGGGCGGGTTTGGACAGAAGTTTAAAATATTAGAGAAACCTTTTGAGAAAATTTATTCGGACCCAGCTTTTCTATTTCTAAACACAACTTTAGTATTTTGTTACCTATATAAACTCTCTAGTTTACCCTCATAAAATATAAACATAATAAAAACTGGAAAAACAAGAACTCTCTCTCCTTCAGCGGCTCCTCCCTGTATTATCAGGTCTATCTCCCTCCCGACATTTTTTTTCTTGATATTCTCGGTGTCTTCCCCCACCTCTCCCACACCCACCACTTCTTTGCGGTGGTTAATCCGCCAAACGCCCAGTGAATCTTTCCATTTTTCTTGTCGTGCGCTTGATAGGGTCTTGCTGTTAAGCGGCAAATATTCTCTCCTCTGTCTATCTCCTGAGAATGAGTTTTAATAATTGGAGAGAAACCTTTTTTGCTACAGTATTGTTTGTAGCAATACTGATGTCTGATTCAAGTGCTTTTCAAGCATTTGAAGAGTGGACTGCGGTGCACGGTCGCATCTACTCCAGCACTCAAGAACGAGAGCTGCGACTCACAATATTCAAAGCCAACTTTGAATTTGTGGAGAAATTTAACAAGAATGGGAAAGGTTTTACCGTCGGCCTCAATCATTTTGCCGACTTGACTACTTAAGAGATCACAAACGGGTACTGCTGTAGACTATTGCAGTCTGATTCGGCCACTAGCATGACAATCTCAGACAATGCTGTTGCTGTCGAAAAAATCGACAACAGTACATGCAGCAGCGTGGATTGGGTCAAGTATGGAGTAGTCACTCCAGTAAGGAATCAGAAAAAATGTGGTACGTATACATAACCATATTTAGCATGATATTGTGCTGATTTTTTTTTTCAACGTATTTACTTCAGTTTTGAATTAATTTGGAATGGAACAAAAGAAATTAAGAAACTGAAGAAACCAAATTAAACTATCATGTTATCTATCACTGAAGAAATTCTCATCTTTCGGCATATATTTCTGTGGTTTAGCAGCAGAATAACAGTGTTAAAGTTGGGGTTAAGTATGTGTTAAATAGATATACAGAAGATTTGAAGTCAATTTTTGTTGGCAGTCCCACATCAGTGGGGGAAAAGTTAGGGACATTATCGGTATCGTTAGAATGGGAGGGACCCTCCGGCCCGTCGATCTAAAAAATTTCAACAATTTTGTGGTCATTATTTAAAAGGAAAACTAATGAAAATGAATTGAAAACTTTGAGTTTTAACGATAAGGACAAAATAAAGGATAAAATGAATAGTATCAAGATTGACTTTTTAGTATAAAAATGTGGTTTTTCGTTAAAGTGAACAGTACCCAGGGCCGGTCTAGAGTTTTTTGAGGCCCGGGGCGATGCCACAAAATATGCCCTTATTTTATATAAGAAAATTATTTGTTTTCACACATAAGATATAGATAAAATTCTACTTAGAAAAACACTTCAAGCTTAATAATTTAGAAACACAAAAAAATTAATTTATAATGTATCGTGAGGAAAAAAAAACTCCGGGTTTACAAGTAGATAGATATGAGTTTTGTTTTCCATTTGAACTTTAAAAGTGTTTTTGTATGAATCGTGATGTATTTTTTCTTATTTACTAACCTTGTCAATATGGGACTAAAAAAATAATGATGTTTTTGAGTCTTTAGTTGATATGTATAAGTAATAAATGGGTACTAAATTAAACTTTTTTATGACACCTCGTATGATTTGTAAATTTGGTCTAAAAATTTGGTCAACATATTACTCTTTGTTGAAGATTAGACTTGAATTGAAACAAATGTTTTAAAAATAACAACCCACATAGCTACTAGCTACTAATTAAAAATAAATTAACAACCAAACAAAAATTGAAAAGAAATTTGTAAAAATTGAAAAATAAATAAGCACACAGGGTGTTTTGAACCCAAGACCTTTTCATTAATTTTAAACAACAAAACCACCAGTTCTAGTTTAATTTCTTTGTCATTAAATAAGCACACAGGGTGTTTTGAACCCGAGAACTTTTCGTTAAAGTTCCCTTATTTAAATGCTGAAATTAAATTTCGTTTGTTGATTGCAGGAAGTTGTTGGGCGTTTGCCGCAGTAACCGGAATAGAAGGAATTTTTGGAATAAAAAGGGGGAAGGACAAGGTGGTGCCGCTGTCTCCTCAGCAGCTTGTGGACTGTGACGAGGTTAGTTATGGCTGCAAGGATGGCCTCGAGGTTCACGCATATGACTATGTCTCCAAGAGAGGGATCGTAAGTGAGGCCAGTTATCCCTACAAGGCAAAGACCGGCAAATGCAACCCAGAGATATTTGAAAGTCTACCCATTGTCACCCGGATCAATCGCAGTCACAGTGTGTTGCCGAGGGACGAGCAGGCCCTGACAAGGGCTGTGTGTCAACAGCCAGTGACTGTCGGAATTGATGCCAATAGCGCAGCTTTTGCATATTACAAAGGCGGGATTTTTAGAGATGAATGTGGTACTAATTTGACACACAGTGTCACCATAGTTGGTATCGGGAGGGACGAGTCTGGCACCGAATACTGGAAAATCAAGAATTCCTGGGGCAAGGAATGGGGAGAGAGAGGCTACATGAAACTTCTTAAAGATGGTAGCCCGAATGGACACTGTGGCATTACCATGGATGCCACCTAACCAGTGATTGATTAAAAAATTATAGAATATTAATCATTAGATGAGAGTATATATATACATTAGGAGACTCTGTTCGAGGATATATATGTGATTAAATATCTGTTAGTTTGGATTTGTGGATGACTTTTGTTAAAGATCTGTTAGTTTTATTAATTACATGGTTATTTTGTAATATGCAAAGCCATTACAGCGTACATGCACAGAAAACTATTATGCATTAGTTGCCGGTTTATTGCCACCCAAAAAATTCATCTACTTAAATATCTTCACCCAACTTATTTTTAAAAAAGGTAAATTACACAAAACTACCTCAATTATGGGTCGAACCACAATCTCATACCTCATGTTTTAAAAATTACTATGTCGTGTCTCATCTTATGAATTTGTTGCAATGTCAGACCTCTGTCAGTTTGTCTGTTAATTTTTCTGTTAAATGCTGACGTGGCTTGGAGTGGGACTCACTTTCTTGTCCAATTGGATAAAAATATTAATTAAATATTAATAAATTAAAGATAAATTATTTAAATATTATTATAAAAAATTTGGGACCCACCCTATAATTTTCTCTCATTCTCCCCCTTTCTTCTGATCCGGTCCAATGTCCCCCTCATGGAGCTCCTCCCCCTCCTCCTCTTCCGCCAAATCCTTGCCGCTGAACCCACCCCCTATAAACCCATCACTCTCATCCATCTTCCCCAATCCAAAACCTCAAATCCCTCCCCGCTGGCACCAAGATCCCGACTTTACTCTCTAGACACTCCCTCTACTTTGCTCTTGCCGGTGGCATCTTCTACCTCTATTTCAACAGCCGCATCCCGGCCTTCTACCTCATTTCTTCTAGATCCCCAAATTCGACCCCATCCCCAGGCCCAATAGACCCGCCTGCAAAAAAAAAAATCTGGGTTTTTTTTGGTCCAAAATTTATTCTTTTTCCTGGGGAGAGAGAAGGAGAATGGTGAAATTTGGAGGACAAAGGTGAAATTTTGCAGGGGAGGAGAATGGTGATTTTTTTTTGGGAAATTTTAGTTTTTAAGTTATTAACTTTTTAGCACACATATCCCACCATTTGTATAGTAACACGTGGTGTATCACCTCGTGTACCGGTCACACTGAAAAATCTCTCGTGAGAGAGGAGAGATAGAGAAAGGGTGGGTTCCACATGTTTTTACAAAAACATTTAAATAATTTTATCTTTAATTTTTAATATTTAATTAATATTTTTATCCAATTGGACAAGGGAGTGGGTCCCACTCAAAGCCACGTCAGCATTTAACAGAAAAAATTAACAAACAAACTGGCAGAGATGTCTGACATTGCAACAAATTCGTAAGATGAGGTATGACATTGTAATTTTTAACACATGAGATATGAGATCGTGGTTCGACCCATAATTAAAGTAGTTTTGTATAATTTAACCTTTTAGGTAAGAACTTATAATATAAACCTATAAGTGCACCCACAACAATCCAAATATGACCTAAGAATTTGAAAGTTTCAGCCACACAACCAAACTTCTGTTGAATCCCACATCGGTCGTAGTAAAAGATAAGTAATAGTTTAAATATCCTAACCTCACTCTAACTAACACCGATGCCTTTTGTGATAAAACCCCACACCTGACGGATTGTGCAGGTGGTAATTACCAAGTTGGAGACAGTATCGGTGTTGTTGGAAGTGGGCCATATGACCCGTCTCTCTGATAATTCTACATGGTATCAGAGCCAGGGAGCGGACCTTTATTGTACTGCCACGTGATGGGTGGGTCCCCTTGGCCCCGCGCAATGTTAGTGGGTCCCTTGGCTCCGCGTGTAGGGTGAGTCCCCTTGGCTCCACGTGGTTGTCGATGTGTGGATCTCCCACGTGTGACCCACTAATTGGGTCTCACGTGAGGGGGCGTGTTGAATCCCACATCAGTCGTAGTAAAAGATAAGTAATAGTTTAAATATCTTAACCTCACTCTAACTAACACCGAGGCCTTTTGTGATAAAACCCCACACCTGACGGATTGTGCAGGTGGTAATTATTACCAAGTTGGGGACAATATCGATGTTGTTGGAAGTGAGCCGTATGACCCGTCTCTCTGATAATTCTCTCCAACACACGGACCTAAGAATTTGTAAGTCATCACCAATAGTTCAGGAGCACAATTTTCCAGTACAGATTGCATGAGGTGATGATCCCACAAGACTTATAGAGCAATGACGTGCGTGAAAATTTTAAACCCAATACGTGTGCCCAACCACAAATTCCAAAATACTACATAGCTCGTGATATTTCATACGTTAGCCAATCCATTTAATTTGTACTTGCAATTGACCCAAATTCTTCTTTCTTTTTTTGGAAAAGGATGTCCAATATAGTCAAACTGGGTTCATTCTTGGTTGATCGTGCCTTTCCTTTCGCATTCTTTGGTTTCCACCCGAAAGCTTTTGCTTGTTTTCTGTGGTTATGGCACGCCCGAATGTAATTTTTTTAGTTTTCAGGGGTTACCTACCCAGATCTTTTTGGTTCATTCTTCCCTACGCATTTGGTGGTTGCTTCCCAAGTGCTTCTGTTTATGTTCGCTAGTCATCGTCTGAATATATCTGTTATTTCCGGTGGTTACCAACGGAAATCTCTATTGTTCTTTGGATCCTCCTCCACTGAACATGTCGTGATTTTGATGATAATGAGTTTATTAGATGCCACTGCCATTGACCAATCATTGCACTAAAAGAAATGTTCGATCAAGCATATTTTTATGAAGGAGAAATTAGGTTAACATCCTTCGTTTTGCTACTCCATTGATTAAAATCTTATTCATTTTCAATTTTTGATCAAGGTTCTTGGGTATTAATAACGTCATTAATTATTTGAATAATAAAATATTTTTATTTTTAAATAGTGTTAAAAATGTTACAATTAGTATATTTATATTTATAGCTAAATTTTTTATCATATATTTTTATTTTTAGTTTGTACCTATTTTTAATTTGCAAATATTTTTTAATTTGTACCAATTTTCTTTTCATTTTTAATTTGTACCCATATATTAGTTTCTTTTTGTGCCCATATTTTTTAAAGTTTTATTTGTGTTTATACCCATGTGTATACCGTCACATGACATTGTATATTTAATCAATGATAGAAAAATTACATATGGTATATTTATGTTTTATGCCTAAACTTTGTATCATATATTTATATTTTTAGTTTGTACCCACTTTTAATTCGCAACATTTTTTTTTTAAATTTGTAGTATTTTCTTTTTAGTTTTATTTTGTACCCATGTATTAATTTCTTTTAGCGCCTATATTTTTAAAAAAAATTTATTTGTACTCATAATTTTTTAATCTTTTATTTGCACCCTAATTTATTTATAATGTACCCATTCTTCTTTATTAATGTACCACTTTGTTATATGTGAAATGTACCAATTGTTTTGTAACAGGTACCATTTTTTTAACACTATGGATATATTCTTTTGCCATTTATTCTTTCTTATTTTTACATAGTTTTTATCCATTTATTCAATCAACATGTTTGAATTTTTTTTATTGCAACCGTTTCTATTAGTACTATAATGAGGGATTTTAAATTTATTGGATTTTAAATCTCATAAAATATCAAACAATTAATGTCAAAACTATAAAAATATAAATATTAATAGTAATATAATGAGGTGTACAAAGTCAATGGACTTTTATCAAACTTTGAATACTATTAAGGTTTTAATCAAAGAATGTTAAGGATTAGGGACCGCATCCAAAGTATCCCTTTTATGAAATCACCTTGTTCTCGAGATCGAACTCCACCAACTGTATATGTAACGCCACCAAATCAAAATCCAAAAATGGATTTCATTTAATCAGTTGATGTCGACTTAAAAGGTTAAGTTGTGCGTTTTCAGCAAAACCATAGTATTGATTGTCTTTTGTATATATGAAGAAATGCGTGTTTGTCTAGTGTTAATAATTTGATTTTGAGTTAATTATACACCGATTCCATGAACTAGTTTTGTTTCATTCATTTACCCAGCCATATGATTTGATATTTTTCATCACCCTATCACCATACAATCAACTCTTACTCCTTAATTTAGGTCGACATCTTCTTGAAAAAGAATTAATAATGACAAGGGAAATAGGTAATTGAAAACCGTCCACATGCGAAAACTCCACCTCTCAATGTATCTGCAACAATATTTTATCTGAAGGCATCTTGGTTCGAGAACATCCAGATGAACACAGAACAGTACCCTACTAGGGTCTCCAGACCTATTTTTACTCAAATCGCTTAGGATCTGTTTGGTATCATATTTGAAATTTTTTATCATTTCTCAAAACATTTATTAAGAACATTTCTTGAATACAATTTTCTTTAAGACTCAAAAACTTGATTGGTTTGCTATTAAAAGTTTTAAGTCTTACGACTTAAACTAGACAAAGAGATCTAAAAAGAGGGAGAAAGAAGAGAGAGGAGGAAAAAAAGTAAGAGATGATTGAAGGAAAGAGAAAGAAGAGAGAGGATCGGACAAGATAGAGAGAAAGAGGAGTGAGAGTAAGAACCGAGAGAGTGAAGAGAGCGGATCGGAGGATTGGAAGAGAGACGAAAAATGTAAAAAAAAATAGGAGAGAGAAGAAAAGAGAGAAATAGATTTGGAGTGAGAGGGGAGAAGGGAGAGAAAAGAAAGGAGTGAGTTTAATTTCAAAAACTCTAAAAACTCACTTTTTATGTTTTTAGAGAATCGACTATATTTTTGAGTTAGTCTTGAATTCAGTTTTTTTAAATAGTCCTACCAAACAAGTTTTTAAGACCTAAAACTTGAAAATTGTTTTTGAGTTTAAAAAGTTGGATTCAAGTATAGTACCAAACAGACCCTTAATTTGCCCAATTATCCAACCTCCATGTGACAAGTTTGTTTCAGAAACTGCATTTGTATTCTGAATAAATTTCAAGAGTTGAGATTTCATATCTAACGTCTCAAACTTATTTTTTATGAAACATTATATAACTTAGGGGAATGAAGTTTCAAACTTGGGACGCATGGGTGGAAACCTTACACATGTTAAAACATTGAACCACATGCAACATATGTAATCATATATTTCCAACAAACTTTGGTAAAATTTTGTCATTGATACTTTTTATTTGATACAATTTTCATGAACAATTGAATACAACTATACAAGCATGTTAATTTAGATATCATAAATAATTACTTTTAGGATAATACTTAGGTACTCACCGATGAATACTCATTTTTTATTTTGTTCAATGATATTTTAATACATATTTTATTGTTCAAAAAATTATAAATATGTTATTTAATTTTTCTTAACTATGTAGCATTTGATTGTACCAAATCAGATTGTTAGCCACCATAAAAAAAATTAGTGTCCTAGTTTTGGTCGAGGTTTTATTAATCTTAAGTTGGTGTTTGCTCGTTTTCTTTTGGATTTAATTGCTTCGATTTCTGAAGACAATGTTGCCATACCAACAAGACTAGTTTACCTCTTTTAGCACTGGCTGCTAAAACTTTTGCTTAGGTCCACTGCTGTTACTTTTGACAAAGGTACTTGGACTACGTTGGAAATTGCAATACCATTTCATACATTTCCTCCTTACACTACAAATTTCTCATTTCTTTCTTATAAGTTTTAGAACGATATGAGAAGAGGGAGAAATTAAATTGAGAACCTCGAATGTAGTAAGTAAATGTAATTAACTATTACAAGTCACAAACCTAATCACTGCTTGAGAGTATTTCTCACCGTTTGTATAAGGGTTCAATTCCAATGGCGCCGACACTAGTTTAGGCCAAGGTCGGTGGCCGTTATCCCATCTCTCTCTCTTCATCTCCTCTTTTCCTCACTTTTACTGCTTTTTCCCTTGCTCTCTATCCCAATTTATCCCCTTCCTTTTGCCCCACCGATGTCTCTCATCCTTGTTCATCCAAGGTTTTATTTACAGTCACTCTTCCCATAGAGATGGTGCGTGGAGCTCTGGTGCTTCCACTAGCTAGCTCAAGTGTTTCCAATATTGTCACGCCCCAATCCCAACATACGTCCAACATCAACACGTGACGTCACCAAAAATCCATATCTAACATACCCCGCCTTCGAGATATGGGCAAAGCATAACTCGAGATCCAACTGCGTAATAATTTTTCGTATACTTTATGGCTGCATCTAACCTCCTTGTTAGATTGCCTACGTACCCTCAATAGAGATCAAGCCATTTGTAGTCCACCATTCACTACACTCCAACAATCATCACATAATTCACTATATCTCCACACAATACGACAATTCAAGGCATGCAGCATTTCAAGGAACAGTCGACGAAGCGCAACATTAATCTCTAGCCATATTGGTCAACGAGTCTAATCATAATGACAACAATCACAACCAACATCATTCTACAATCACATCAATCAATAACACATACATACGCCGAAATGCAAGGCTAGAGCGACACAGTTCGGCCGAAGCCTACATTTCTGAAGCTGAAATCAAATCCAAGGAACCAACAAGTCGAATGATGCGATTTTGGACAACTCAACGAAATCCATCAACATCGGATTCCGGACAACGGAACTAAGACACCAAAAGGGATTCTGGACCACTCAACGGAATCCAAAACCAGGATACAATTCTAGACCACTCAACGGAAATGCGGAGTAGAAGAGATTCTAGACCTCTCAACGGAATCTGAGTGGATACGATTCCGGACCACTCAACGAAATCGTAGAGTACAATGCATATTGAACCACTCAATGAAATCCAAGCTAGATAAGATCACGGACCACTCAACGGAATCGCGGATCACAAATGATTCTGGACCACTTAAAGGAATCTAAACGGAGCAGGGAACCGGACCACTCAACTGAACCCCAACGAAAACCTAGTTTCGGATCACTCAATGGAACCGAGCGGAAGTCCAAGGAATATATCAACGGCTCAAAGAAACAAGACATGAATCAAAGTATTCAATTTATAATGGCTCAATTAAATGAGAAATAAAACAATGAAACGAGATATGGAACAAGCACAAATACCAAATTTTGAATGGATTAACGAAGCAAGAAATGAAACGATATTGAAGCAACGAATCCCAATGATAGAGGGTTAACGGTCCACTACTAGCCCTCACATTTCATCACATTACATCCAATCAAACAAATCAAACCACATTCCACAAACATTTTCAATGCACGAATCAAAACATACTTAATAAACAAGTATAATATAATACGATGCCACTAGTACGCAAATCGAGTCACAGGTCAACTGAGGAGACACATCATCACGATGAACCCATCAAGCTCCATGAAATCTCAACCGCACTCTAAGATAACTGACATGCTAGAAGAACTTAGGCTAGTTGACTAAAAAGCCAACCGTCGATCAGGGTCGAAAATAGGGTCCACAATCTTAGAAATCCAAATTGGAAGATCCACCTATCAAATTTATTATCCGTAACTTCCCAAAGTGCACATTATGCTTCTAGAACAACATACTAAAATTTCATTACGATCCAACGGTTGGATCTCCGCCAATAGTAAATTCAAGTGGCGGTCAACGTTTAATTTTACAAACTTAGAAATCCAATTCGGGAAGATCCGTACGTTAGATTTCTGATCCATAAGTTGATAATGTTCTCAAATATTATGAATAATATCATATTAATGTTTGGGGACGATCCAACGGTCGAATTATCAAATCATATAATAACAAAGTGGAGGCTGAATAGGCGATCAACTACAAAACTATACTAAAACATCGAAATTTCACTGCACGGATGTCAAATATGGAATCAGAGCATCAAAATTTAGCCTAGAAAGATCAAGTGGGGTCTCAGCTTACGCGCAGCCCCGACTCGTCGGAAAATTCAACTATTTTAAAAAATTTCCAAATTTCACAAAAATGTATAGCAAGTCAAAGGGAGTAATTTTCATACCTAGGCCAAAGTCCAGTTCATCCGGGAAGTGGCCGAAAAATGCCTCGAACCGTCAGAAACCCCGAAAAGGGGTGAACCTCGATCCATTGAATTCGATGCTCCGTCACCCCCAAACTTGTTTGGGGTTTGTTCCTGGGATCAAGATACACTTAAGGGTGGTGGTGGTTGACGGAGAACATTTCAGAAATGGTGGATCGCCAGCGAAGGGTTCTCGAACCCGTGGTTACTGTGCACCACGAAAGGTGGCCAAATCTCGTCGGGGGTAGAGGGAGGGTTGTGGAGTCGAGTGCAAGTGATGGCGACGATCAATTTGCCAGGAAAACGCCAGAATCGATGTCAAAAAATCACGCAGGGTGTCGGGTCAGAACCGGGTCGTCGGGTCTGAAACAGGTCAAAACTTAGGATCCGGTTGGGTGGTTTCTCTCATTTCTTTGCTTTCTGATTGACCCTTCCCCTTCCTCTAATTCTAGAGATTTCTTGCCTCTTATTTTTTTGATTCCGAGGCTTTCTCTAATTTAAGGTTTTAATAAGAAAAAAATAAAGAAAACTAGCCTGGTCTTGAGATGAGGTCTTCTGACCTAAGGGTGGGCAAACAGATCCTGGACCCGCGGATCGGGGCGGGTACATGCGGTTCAGGGCGGGTCCAAAAATTCAGAACACAAAATGGGAAGGGGCGGGGCGGGTCTACGAAATTAGCGGGGTGGGACAGGTCTAAAAATAAGGAGGAACGGGCCACGTTTGTAGCATGGGATAATGGATTGGATTAAAGAGAAGCTGTGGGCCTCGACTTACAAGGTCGCCAAAATTGGACCAGATTTGGGAGGCCCTCAAGAAGGTCTCTGGAACCAATATAACTTTACAAGGTCTGAGAGCATTTTTATATGATTTAATTAAATCCAACTCTCCAGCATTTTTATCCCCTCATCTCAGAGACTTTCATCAATCTCCCATTTTCCATGCATTCACACTTGAGCAGCTAAGCTTACGACGAGTTCTCGACAGCAGTCACCCAGACCATCATCGCTTCATGACCACAACGACTGCGCCGCCCTCGAGCTCTTGCTGAAGTCACTGGACCGTCAGATCTCGGCCGTTAACCACCCAATATGGTCCGACTCAGTCGATTCTGCGTATTCTTGACTCGATCAACTACCTCATCGCCACTATCGAGGATTAGGATAAACTCTCATGGCTGACAACTAGTCCGTCGGTGTTGCGCATGTGGGTTTCTTATGGAGCAGGCCACTCTTCCTCTCCCTGACTCGTCTTCTCCTCCCTCCTTGACTCGTCTTTTATGGTTCTGATTTGTCGTCTTCTCCTCTCTCCCAAACGACTAAGGAAGACGGCTTGAACGGTTTGAGCTGCATCTGGGTTGTCGAGGAGGAAACGAGTTCGACGACTAAGGAATACGACTTGAACGACGTTGTCCCCTTCTATGTTGACTAAAAAAATGTAATAGGAATCGTGGACCCGCCCCGAACCAGCCCGTTTGAAACGGGCCGGGTTAGGTCCGGTTCTAAAACTTTAAAACTCTCTACCCAGCCCGGCCCGTCCCGTTACATTTTAAAACAGGTAGGGTCCGGTTCCTCCAAATATGGGCCCGACCCGGCCCGTGCCTAGCTTTATTCTGACCAAGTGCAGATGTTTTGCTTGTGGCTGAGATTGTTTCCTCTTACTTGAATTTACGAAATGATTTGGTTTGAGTAGGGGTGGGCATAAAAACCGCCAAATCGGAAAACCGAATCGAACCGTGACAAAGAAAACCGTAAAAAACAGCGTTGACCAAAAAAGTCAAAACCGGAACAAAAACCGAACCGAACCGTTTCAAACGGTTCCGGTTTGGGTTTGGAAATATTAAGAACCGGAGGAACCGGACCGAACCATTTTTAATATAAATAATTGTCATATTATTATTTTTATATAAATAATACATTTTTCCAAGAAGAGCATGTGCATAAACCCAATATTTTTCTTCACTTCTCTCCCCCTCCTTTGTTGTTTTATCACTTTTCTCCCCTACATTATTTTTCTCCATTCTTTTCTAGTATATTATGCATTATGTACATTTTAGTTTTAGTTTAAGATCTACAGTTTGGTCTTGATATGAGCATTTTTATCTTTTGATTTATATTTATATGCACACTTTCTATATTCCGGTCACAAATCTTGTAGATCTAGTAGTGGAAATTCAAATTTACTTGAATTTGTGATTAAAATATGTGTTTGGTATTAGAAGTAGAAAATTAGAAAAAACATACATATAATTTTGTTTAGAACCGTAAACTGGCATGAACCGAACCGTAAGGTTTTAGTAATAAATTTAAGCGGAACCGTACCGAACCGAACCGTTGAAATTTTCCGATTCCGGTTCCATTTTGAGGGTGGAACCGGGCCGAACCGGACCGTGCCCACCCCTAGGTTTGAGAAAGAAAACTCTACCCTCATAAGGGTATTTAGGTTATTATAAAATAAGCTACGATCTATGCAGAAAAATAAACAAATTCACATGCTAGAATGAACTCAGGGAATTTTGCTGGTATATATACCCATGCCTACAAATTATAATTTTGAATGTTCACCAACCTTTTATCAGTTGTTGTGACCTGTGAAGATATTTAATAAGTTTTTTTTGTTTTTTGGAGGAAAGATATTTAATAAGTTTGCAGTGCCCATTAATTAACTTTTTGGTCTTTTTTGTTTCCTAAATTCAACAGTAGGCCGAGATGGAGAATGGGAAATAAAGAACTCTCTCAGTTGTGGAAGTGCGCAGATCTGAATCTGGTATGCTAGAAAAAAATTGATTTATTTTCAAGAGTGGGGGTTCTCCTATATATATAAATGATTATATTATCAGCTGTTAACTAAAACAGTTATTAGCATCTTGCAGATTCTTCATAGTACCTACGGTCCTTTCTGAATTAGTACTTCTATATACTCATAGAATAGAAGAATGAAGAGTTGATGGGTAAAAGATTACAAGTTGGACTAACATGAATGACGTTAATTTCTCTACAATTATGGGAGAACCATAGACTTCCCTTTAATTATAAAACAAATTGCCATGACAATGGAGTGGCGGTGATATAAGTTTTTTTTTTTTTTTTGGGTGTATTATTTAATGGTTTGTTTTTCAGTTACTATTCTGGAATTCGATTTCATCTCACTTTGCTCCATATAACTGAAAAGTAGCCACTTTACTCCCTGAAACTCAGAGTCATTCTACTTTACCTCCTGGAACTCGATTTTGATTTCATTTTGCCCTCTAAAACTTGAAAGTCGTTTTCATAAAATTCAAAATTCGCTTCACATTATCTTAGATCTGTTAATTTCTTATGTGGTTGATTTGTGTGCACCAGGCTAATCTATTTTATTTTATTTTTTTCATCTCTTCAATTTCTTTTAAATTTAATATTTTCTGATTGTTGAATATATGTTAACACATAATGGAGATTTATAATCAAATTTATTGCACATGTGACATAGAGTTACTGGGTGTTGGGTCCCACATATGTTTTAGGAGGCATCCGTTAAGTTTCAAGAAGAAGAAAGAGTGCACAAGTCAAAGTGGAAAGAATTTTGATTTTCAGAAAGTGGTAAATTTTTAGTTACAAGGGGAAGAACAAGATTAAAATGAAGTTTCAAGAGGCATAGTTAAAAATATGCTTATTTAATTTTGCTATTTCTAGATGCTACTCAATTGTTTTTTCTCTATATAGATACCAGACACTATGCCACGATGACGGGAAAAAGTGATTATTTTTCAAATTCCATCATTCATCAAGTTGAGTAAAAATATGGGTCAAGACTATAAGTCATAATTAATAGTGGGACAGACACTAATCCCTTGACGAGAATGTTTGTGATGATAGTCAAAGGCGTGTAATTTGGTTCAAGCCTTAAAACTGGTACAAAACAAAGGTAAACAATTGTTTATGTTATTGAGGAGAATGTTTGTGGTGACAGTCAAAAGGCGTGTGATTTGGTTCCAACAAAGACTAAGCCTGAAAAGTGGGAGAAACCAAAGGTAGATGGATTTTAGCAATATGAACTAATGGAAACGTATGAGTGGAACATGAGTTCAGCTTGATAAACACCAAAGAAATTAATAGAAGAGGGTCTATGCATTATGCATACGACTAGAAAGGGAGATGGAAGAGGAGGGGAAATCAAATATACTTTCAACAAATTTTGTTCAACATAGATCGCCTATTTGGTTAATAAGATCCAAATGGTTTATACATCCCTTCCAAGGGGCGCAAATCAATAGATTGCCTTTTTTACTTTTAAGAAAATCTTTCTTCACTTGTAAAATATTTCAAGTTCGATTAACATGAATGACGTTGATTCTCCACAATTATGGGAGGGAAATGCTAAGGAGACTCTCTCAAAAGTAGGACTTTTAATAGACTCTCTGCCACCTTACAGCTTAATGTCAATTCTCGTGCCAACATTATAAAACATTGTGCAAAAAATATAAGGTGACAGACAGTTCATGAAGAGCCAGACTTTCCCTTAGCATTTCTCTTATGTGAGAGCCATAGGCGTCCCTTTAAACATAAAACAAAATTGCCATGGTAATGGAGCGGCAGTGGTCGAAATTTACTTTTTGTATATTGTTTAATTTTGTTGTTACTCGATGCTACTCAATTATTTTTCCTTTGTACAGACTCAGAAAACTTGGCCATGATGACGAAAAAAGTTGCCATTTTTCAAAATTTCATCATTAATCAAGTTGAGCGAAAATATGATTCAAGACTATAAGACTTAATTAATTAATAGGACAAACACTCTCAAGGGATTAGTGTTTGTGGTGACAGTCAAGGGCATATAATTTGGTTCAAGACTTTGCCAAAGGTAGATAGATTAGCATTTTAGCAATATGAATCAATGGAAAAGTATTAGTGGAACATGAGTTCAGCGTAGAGTCAGAAGGGAGATGGTATGGAAGAGGTTGGGAAAGGAACCGACTCCGGTCCGGTGAGAGTTCCAACTACCGTCTTAATTTTTTTATTATTTATTATTTTATTTTTTACAACTTTAAAATGGTAACTTTGAAATTTGCTAGGTAAGAATGGATAATTATTAAGTGTTGTAAGGGGAAAGTTCGAAATTATTACAATAATTTGAGCGAAAAAGTTTGTCATTTTTCTAAATTTCATCATTCATCAAAATAATTGTTCGTGGGATGGTGTTGAGTGCGATGAAGAGTCTGGCCATGTCATTGGCCTTGAACTCGGTAGCAGCTGTCTCTATGGTTCTATCAACTCCAACTAGACCTGTAAACGGGTCGGGTTTATTGGGTTTTGGGTCGGGTTCAATCCGACCCGTTAAGTTAACGGGTCACCCGAACCCGACCCGTTAAGCTAACGGGTCACCCGTTTCACCCGTTAAGACCCGTTAACAATTATTATTATTTTTTTTTTTTGCATAAAATCTATTTTTTGTTGTTAAGATTTTATTGAAATTACTAAAATATCCTCCACTAACGGATGCTAACGGGTCTAACGGGTTTAACGGGTTGACCCAAAGTGACTCGTTATTTAACGGGTTGTTAACGGGTTCACCCGTTAGCGACCCGACCCGACCCGTTAAGCACCCACCCAAATACTAATATTAACGGGTCGGGTCGGGTTAACGGGTCGGGTTCAAAATGCCACCCCTAACTCCAACAGCAGCCTCTTCCGACTTGTGCACTTGCACAGGTTTGATCTCTTAGATAACCACTTCAATTTGTCTTAAATACCATCAAGATTAGGCCGTGACCTAACGAGTCTAACCTATTTCAACCTTTCACAGTCCTTATTTTCTGGCCAAGTTCCATCTGCAATTTCGAAGCTATCAAAGCTATCTTCCCTTGATTTGTCATTCCATGATAAATTTTTCGCTGAATATGGTGTCTATATATCACAGCCAAAAGCCTATCTAAGAAGCCTAGTCCAAAACATGACCAACTGAAAACAACTTCATCTTGGTTGGGTAGAAATATTCTCCACTTTTCCTGTTAACTTTTTCAATGCATCATCCCTTACATCTCTCTTTCTTGCCAACTGTGGGTTCTACGGAGAGTTCCCTGTTGGTGTTTTCCACCTACCAAACTTAGAGGTTCTTTATGTTTACAAGAACTTAGAGCTAACAGGTTATTTTCCTAACTTTAACAGGACCAATTCCTTCAAGAAATTGGACATTAGGGAAACAAGTTTCTCCGGTCCACTGCCTACGTCTATTGGAAATCTTCGTTCCTTAACTGCATTTGGCATCAACTATTGTAATTTTGATCCCCATGTTCCATCTTCACTCAGAAACCTTACTCAGCTCTTTTACCTTGACATTTCTGCATTTTATGATCGCTTGTATTCACCTGGAAAAGAAATTTTCACAAAGACAGACCAATCTTTAGTATCTGATTATTCCTGGTCTTGGGTTGGAAAGCTGACCAAACTTGATCATTTGGGCCTTGCGTAAACCAACTTAACGGGAAAATTCCCATGTTTTCTTGCTAACTTGACACAACTTACGCAACTAGACATGTGTATTAATAGACTAACTGGTCAAATCCCATCTTGGTTTACAAGGAATTTGACCCAATTAACTAATCTGGACCTTTCCTTTAATAAGTTGAGGGGATTAGTTGAATTTGATCAGTTTTCCAACCTCAAAAATTTAAAGGAACTTCGATTATCCTCCAACCAATTTTCTATGAAAATTAAACCCAATTTGAATGCTACTCTTCCAAGTTTTAACTTCTGTGTTGGATTCATGCAACTTAACAGAGTTTCCTGGGTTTTTAAAAAACCAAAAAGAGTTGTACGACCTACAGCTTTTTTACGACAATATTCATGGCCAAATACCAAAATGGTTCTGGAATGCATCTACAGAAACTCTGTTGAATCTGGATCTGTCTTTTATTATAATCATTTAACCAAAATCCAGTCATTCTTCCATGGGAAAATATGTTGTATTTTTAAATGAGGTTCAACTTGTTACAAGGTTCACTGCCAATTCCACCCCAATCAATCGTAATTTATGATGTTGCATACATTGATTATAATGGAGAGATTTCATGTAATACCCCGTATTACAAAAAAAATGGTTATATAAATGTGTGTGTAAGTACTTATATCTATTTCAAATGTAATGATTTTTTTTTTAATTTCCTTTTACATATTATAAGTACAAGAACTTGTATTTTTGACATGTAAATTAGTAGGGATTCTTTTACTACAAAAATATATTTTTGTGCCTAACTAGTACTTTCATACTCAAATGTCTCCAACTAGAGAGGTTTCTATTTTTGGCATCCTCATCATAATTTTGTAACTTTGTCTAGTAACTGTGTATCTATATGTATATATGCATTAGTTTGATTTGTTAGGGTTTCTACTTACCATTTTCGTGCCAATAGCAACTAAGTTACCTTTGCTAGCCTTTTTGATCTTTAACTAGTGAAGTGTAAAAGGGTTGGAGAGTTAAGCTCCGAGAGGTGGGAATTTTCTAGTAGAGTTAGCTTGTTTTTTCTCCAAAGAATGAGGTGGAAGTTGGTAATTAATATAAGCTAATAATTAGGGTGAAGAGGTGGAAGTCTACATAAGGGTGGGTTGGCAAAGTTGATAATCATTAGGATGATATTCACCATTCTAACTAGAGGAAGATGACAACTTATTGTGGTTAGAACATTTCACGTGGCCTTTGATGCAAGGAACATCTTGCATGACATTCATTTGTTCATAATTAACTTGACGCTTGTTGCTTTGCCACTTGAACACTTATCATTCTTAATGATTAGGACAACACTTGTTGCCTTGTTATTGGAACACATTTCATGGTAAAGATTAGCACAATACTTGGTTTCTTTCTATTCGCACACTTGGAAGCTTTCTCCTCAAACTAGATGGGAACGAAGAGGTTATTCAATCCTTATAAAGGAAGGAGTAAGAACCAACAGAAGGGACATGGAGAAAAGAGAAAAAAAGAAGAAGAAGGAAAAAAAAAACAACTCCAACAAAAAGCCATTCTCCCTTTCATATTACCTCTTATCTTTCATTTACATATTGTTAAGGCCTTAAGCCATCTTTCATTGTATTTGTAAATCCCTCATATATAGTGAAATACAATGAAAGCAAACCCTAGTGGATGTAGTCGATTTGGCGAACCAATTAAATCTTGTGTTGTTTATGCATTTATATTTTGGAGATCATTGCCATAAGAAGCACTCCCACCAAACCATCAAAAGTATCCATTTACTTCCCTTGAGAATGCTGTAAAATAAGGGAGACAAATCCTAGAAAATGCATGAGAGCTTACCCAACAGAATTCCTCTATGGAACTCAAATGGGGTTATGCATCAATATCACCTAGAGAGAGATGGAGTAAAATGGTAAAGTAATATTTCTCAATTAGATTGTTGTGTGTTATCAATACTATATTATCGGTAATACAATACAATTTAGGCTTCTAACAATTTGATTAGTGTTGCAGATGTTATAAAACATGTGATTATTGATATCCTTGTTACATGGCATATACATAAACATGCGAGTAAAGTAAGAAAAAGAGTTGTGTTGTGTCAAGTGCTCACTTGTGTAAGTGTTTGAGTTGTGTAGACATTCAAGGGCTGAAGTTTTCCATGAATATAAAATAATGACCCTTGTATACATCAGGCGTCGGGGGAAAGGCTTGAGTATACAACTGGTTGGTTATAAAATAATGAAATCTTGTATATGTCAGGCGTCGGGGGAAGGGCTTGAATATACAATTGGGCATCGAAGGAAATGCCTTTATAATAAAATGGAAATTGAGAATTTAATTACAAAAATTGGGCTTAAGGGATGAACGGGAGTTAACTCATATTCTAAGGTATTCGGAGCCAAGTGGTATAAACATGGTATGAGACGTGCAGGCTTGGGTGCCTTAGGTATGTGTTGAAGGGATTAGAAGGGAGTGAGTACATTCATGCATCTCGCTTGCATATATTTTATGCATTTGAAAGAATTGTTACAATTTAATTATTGTAGTTTTTGTTGTGAATTAATTTGTGTATTATTGTTATTCCGCTGTGTATTTGAAAAAAAATTATGTAAGATTTTGTTATATGTTGTACGGTGTAATTGTTGTAATTTAATTTAATTTTCCACCATATCTTGGTTGTAGAATTTATTTCTATAGCTAAGATATGACTCACACCCCAGCTCATGAATGGACTTTATTTGCGGGTCGAGCCGTGACATTTCACCATTATTCTGCAACAAGAATCTACTAGTTTTTCACGTTAGTCGAACTTGTAGTCACTCAATGAAATCCAAGCTGGATACGATTCCAGACCACTCAACGGAATCGCGGATCATGAAGGATTCTGGACCACTCAATGTAATCCAAACGGAGCAGGGAACCGGACCACTCAACGGAACCCCAGTGGAAACCCAATTCTAGATCACTCAATGGAACCGAGCAGAAGTCCAAGGAACATATCAACGGCTCAAAGAAACAAGAAATGAATCAAAGTACTCAATTTACAATGGCTCAACGAAACGAGAAATGAAACAATGAAACGAGATATAGAACAAGCACAAGTACCAAAGTTAGAACGGATCAACGAAGCAAGAAATGAAACGATATCGAAGCAACGAATCCCCATGACAGTGGGTTAACGGTCCACTACTAGCCCTCACATTTCATCACATTACATCCAACCATACAAATCAAACCATATTCCACAAACATTTTCAATGCACAAATCAAAACATACTTAATAAACAAGTATAATATAATACAATGCCACTACTACGCGAATTGAGTCACATGTCAACCGAGGAGAACATCATCACGATGAGCCCATCAAGCTCCATGAAATCTCAACTGCACTCTAAGATAACTGACATGCTAGAAGCTGATCCGTAACTTTCCAAAGTCCACATTATACTTCTAGAACGACATAATAAAATTTCATTACGATCAAACGGTTGGATCTCCACCAATCCCAAATTCAAGTGGCGGTCGAAGTTTGATTACAAACTTAGAAATCCAATTTGGGAAGATCCGTACGGCGGATTCCCGATCCATAAGTTTCTAATGTTCTCAAATATTACGAATAATATCCTACTAAATTTTGGTGACGATCCAACGGTCGGATCGTCAAATCATATAATAACCAAGTGGCGGCCGAATAGGCGATCTATGAAACTATACTAAAACATCGAAATTTCACTACACGGATGTCAAATACGGAATCGGGGCATCAAAATTTAGCCTAGAAAGGTTAGGTGGGGTCTTAGCTTACGCGCTACCTCCACGCGACAGCTGGCCGCCCCGACTCGCCAGAAAATTCAACTTGGGCTGAAGTCCAGTTCAGCCGATAAGCAATTAAAAAATTACCAAATTTCACAAAAATGTAGAGAAAATCAAGGGGAGCAATTTTCATACTTGGGCCGAAGTCTAGTTTGGCAAGGAAATGGTCGAAAAATCCGTCGAACAGTCGGAAACCCCGAAAATGGCTGAACCTCGATCTGTCGAATTCGAATCTCTGTCCCCCCCCTCCCCCCCAAACTTGTTTGGGGTTTGTTCATGGGCTCAAGAGACACCTGAGGGTGGTGGTGGTTGATGGAGAACGTTTCAGAAACGCTGGATCGTCGGCGAAGGGTTCTCAATCCCGTGATTACTGTGCACCACGAAAGGTGGCCAAATCTAGTCGGGTTTAGGGTGGAATTGGTAGACGGAGGGTCGTGGAGTCAAGTGCAAGTGATGGCGATGATCAATTCACCTGGAAAACGTCAGAATTAGCGCCGAAAAATCACGCAGGGTGTCGGGTCAGAATTGGGTCACTGGGTCTGAAATGGGTCAAAACTTGGGATCCGGTTGGGTGGTTTCTCTCCTTTCTTTGCTTTCTGATTGGCCCTTCCCCTTCCTCTATTTAAGAGATTTCTTGCCTCTTCTATTTTTGATTCCAGTGCTTTCTCTAATTTAAGGTTTTAATAAGATAAAAAGAAAGAAAACTAGCCTGGTCTTGAGATGAGGTCTTCTGACCAAGTGTAGATGTTTTGCTTGTGCCTGAGATTGTTTCCTCTTACTTTAATTTACGAAATGATTTGGTTTGAGAAAGAAAACTCTACCCTCATAAGGGTATTTAGGTTATTATAAAATAAGCTACGATCTATGCAGAAAAATAAGGGTCTGTTTGGTATCCTATTTGAAATTTTTTATCATTTCTCAAAACATTTCTTAAGAACATTTCTCAAAACATTTCTTAAGAACATTTCTTGAAAATAATTTTTGGGTAAATTACAAAAAACTACCTCAACTATTGGGGTCACGACAGTTTCATACCTCATCTTTTAAAATTGACAATGTCATACTGCATCTTACGAATTTGTGACAATGTCATACCTCTGTCAATTTTTCTGTTAGTTTTTCTGTCAAGTGCTGACATGGCTTGATTCGGACCCCACTTTCTATTAAAAAATTATTAAAAATTAAAAAAAAGAATTTTTTAAATATTAAAATAATAAATAAAAAAAAAGTAAATATATATAAAAAAAAAACCTCAGTCATCCCTTCCCCCTCCCTATCTTCCCCATCTTCATCTTCTTCCCTGCTAACACAGAAAAAAAAAAAAAAAATTTGAAAACCCACCCCCCTCCTGCGGAAGAAGAAGAAGAAGGAGAAAAGAAAAAAAAATCCCTCCTTTTCCTTCTACCTGTACCTGCAACCCATAAACCAAAAAAAAAAAAAAAATGGAACCTAGTTTCGGCCCAAGAAGGAGGAGGAGGAGAGGAAGAATGAGAGAGAACAAGAAGAACAACAAAAAAAAAAAAAAATATTTCGAACCCAGTTTCGGTCCAAGAAGAAGAAGAAGAAGAAGGAGGAGGAGGAGGAGAGACAAGAAGGAGAGAGGAGAAGAACAAAAAAAAAAATCGAACACCCAGTTTCGACCCAAGAAGAAGAAGAAGAAGAAGGAGAGAGAAGGAGAGAGAAGGAGAGAGAAGAAGGAGAGAGAGGAGAGAGAAGAAGAAGAACAAAAAAAAAAAGTTTTCAAACAACTAGTTTCGGCCCAAGAGAAGAAGGAGGAGGAGAGAGAAGGAGAAGAAGAAGGAGAGAGAAGGAGAAGAACAAAAAAAAAAAATGTTTTTTTATTCTTAATTTTTTAATATTTAATTATTAAAAATATATTTAATTATTTTTTAATCCAGCTGGATTATTGAGTGGTCCCCGTTTCTAGCAACGTCAGCACTTAACAGAAAAATTGACGAAGGTATGACATTGTCACAAATTCGTAAGATGCGGTATGACATTGTCAATTTTAAAAGATGCGGTATGAAACTTTCGTGACCCTAATAGTTGAGGTAGTTTTGTGTAATTTACCCATAAATTTTTTTTAAGACTAAAAAACTTGATTGGTTTGTGATTTAAAATTTTTAAATCTTACGACTTAAGAGATCTAAAAAGAGGGGGTCGCATGAGAAGGAAAAAGAGGAGAGAGGAGAGAGGAAGAGAGGAAGTAAGAGATGATTGAAGGAAAGAGAAAGAAGAGAGAGGATCAGACGAGATATAGAGGAAGATGAGTGAGAGAAAGAACCGAGAGAATGAAGAGAGAGGAAAAAGGTAAAAAAAAAAAGAGAGAGAGAGAGAGAGATTTGGAGTGAGAGGGGAGGAGGGAGAGAAAAAGAAATGAGTAAGTTTAAGTTTAAAAACTCTAAAAATCCATTTTTTATATTTTTAGAGAATATATTATATTTTTGAGTTAGTCTTGAGTTCAGTTTTTGAAAATAGTCTTACAAAACATGTTTTTAAAGCCTAAAACTTGAAAATTATTTTTGGGTTTAAAAAGTTAATTAGATTCAAGTAGAGTAGAGTAGAGTAGAGTACCAAACATGTCCTAAACAAATTCTCATGCTATAATGAACTCAAGGATTTTTGCTGGTATATGTATCCATGCCTACAAATTATAATTTTGAATGTTCACCAGCCTTTTATCAGTTGTTGTGACCTATGAAGATATTTAATAAGTTTTTTTTTTTGGAGGAAAGATATTTTATAAGTTTGCAGTGCCCATTAATTAACTTTTTGGTCTTTTTTGTTTCCTAAATTCAACAGTAGGCCGAGATGGAGAATGTGAAATAAAGAACTCTCTCAGTTGTGGAAGTGGGCAGATCAGAATCTGGTATGCTAGAAAAAAATTGATTTATTTTCAAGAGTGGGGGTGTTTATCACAAGGAACTGTACACTACCACTCGTACACTCCCATATATATATAAATGATTATATTATCAGCTGTTAACTAAAACAGTTATTAGCATCTTGCTGATTCTTCAAAAGTACCTACGGTCCTTTCTGAATTAGTACTTCTATACTCATAGAATAGAAGAATGAAGAGTTGATGGGTAAAATATGGCATTTACACTATTATTACGGCACTCTGCACGATTGGAGATATGAAACTTGCAGGATTGGATATGTGAAACTCAATAAATTAAGCAAGGTAGTGATACAATACATATTTTTTAGATTGCAACTAAGCAAATGAAGTTCAGATTTTCATTCTGGAAATGAAATTGGAAAAAACTCAACTAGGGGAAACCAAATCCAAATGTGTGGGTTTAAAGATACATTTTCCTCTACACTTCCTCTCTTTCGTTTTCTTGGCTACAATTTTAACAGAAATGGATAACTTCCAGATGAAAAAAGATCGTAAATTGAATTTGGAAAACAATATTGGAGAATGAATTTTCACATTTATCAGTTCAGTTCTTACTCTAAAGAAGACAAACATTACAGACCAAGTTGTTGAGGAACAAACATATTGTAAATGTGTAGCAATATGATCCTTTCAGTACTGTTGACCACAAATTTAATTTGAAAATTATGGTGTTATTATTGCTTAATAGTTCTTTTTTACATGTCTAGAATGCTTTAACTGATCCTCAACGTGTTCGAACACCTTCCATCACTGAGTACTGTGGTTGAAGATGTAAGCATTATTTACTTCTAAATGCCCAAACTAACATGTTGTGTACTTGCGTGTGTGCTCTCGCTCACTCTTGTCCCTTCTGATGCCATGGAGTTTATTTTCTCTGTAACTGTTTAGTAAGATGAATTTCTTTGAGTTACAGATGGATCCAGCAGCTGGATTAATAGAAACCTGAGTATCACCACAAAAATAACCGAGTGAGTTTTCAGCTTTTCTGGAATTTTGAGTCAATATCAGAAGACAATCATATAGATAAAAGTTGGGTTGATTTTTTTACTAGGGTTCATTGGTAATATAGAGTGCTGTTTTATCTAATAGCTGTTCAACTGCTTCACAATGTGATTCAATGTGCATTACCTCTTGCTTTTTAATATTAGAATTGTTGAAACTAGTGTTCCACTTAAATATTGATTTTGTTTATCTAATAGTAAAATTTCATCATGCAGGTTTATTACTGGAAACGTCTTCGATTTTCAGCTAGACAAGACTTGGAAGGATTTTCTCGAGTATGAATATAACTATGTTTGCATATATAATGTATAATTTCATTTCATTTCATTTTCACTGAACTTTACACCATTTTTGTGGATGTGATTGCAGTTTACTGAACATGGTATTGAAGGAAACTTTTGGCACCTGAGGAGCGGTCTAAATACCAAGCTAAACCAAACGACAGGTCTAAACGTGCTAAAAAGGAAGAATCAAAAGGTGCTGCACATCAATTAGAAGAAAATCAGGTATATGATTGGCAGTGTGTTGAATTTCTACTATTTTATTGTTGACATCTTTGATCCATGTAGAAAGTTGAATATGCAAATGACAAAGTAGTATGAATGATGTGTATGTGTACGTGTGTATTGCCAATTTGATTTAGAAAGAAACATCTTTATTGTGTAGACATAAACGTTACATAGTTGCATAATCTGTGCGATGCATCTTCCGCTTAAAGATTGAAAAAATGAGAGAAAAATGTTTCAAACTTTTATTCCTTTTTGTTGTCTTTTTTTTTTTTCGTCTTGGGGGAGGTTGTTTTCAAATTTGAGGGTCAAGTAAATGCATGTGTACGTGTAAAGGAAGCATCGGCTTTACTTCTTCCCCAAGAATTTTGACAAAAAAAAATTCCCTGAAGAATGCAACACCTGCAAGTGAATTAGACAGTAAAGATAAACCCTGAGGGACGCCAATGGACACTGATAGCATTGTTGCAACGGGCAACATGTCCCAAGGTGGAAGTCCAATCCCCGATGAACATCAGAAGCAAAGCTCTGATACGGATGTGGGTCAAGAGGGAGGCCAGTTGGAAGCAGATGCCGAGGTCGAGGTCGAGGAGGTGCAGGGATGCTTGAGGACGCGGAGGCTGATTTGAATCCAGTTGGTTGAGAGATGTGGTAGATGTTATATCGCCAGTTAATACAGAAGCTCTCCAACATTGTGTGCTGACATCAAAGTGAAGTATATCTCTGGGACGGTAGTTGAATATATTGGGGTGAACATCACATACGATCATTTACCAGTCAAAGGGTTACCCTAGCATGACAGAGTTGGGCGTTCTCGATGAACATAAACCTGGCGAGACGGCATGGCAATGGCGACAGTAAATTATATTTGTATTTTGAGTAACTTCGATTTTGTATTTGACTTGTGTCTTAAATAAAATTGAAATTCGATTTTATTTTGGCCTATCAAAATATCTATTGTTCCGAGCGTTTCCAAATAAATATTTTTCAAATCTACTTCAGTTTCTTTTTATTTATTTATTTCGTTCTGAATTCGAGTTTTTTTACTTGCATCGGATTCAAGGCATGACTCGTGAGAGATACAATCAATGTACGTAGAATGAAGGGACGAAAGTTAAATTTGTCCAAATTTTAAGTAGAAAATTAGAGTTTAAATCTTTTCCACTCAATTTTCTATGACCTATATAATAGAGCGTCATGCGTTTTTTTGACCTAATATATTTTAATTTATGATCTTTTTATAGAGAAAATATATATTTTTTTATAGAGAAAATAAGTTGAAGAGTTAACACTGTTAAATAAGATTTAAATGATCAAGTGTCAACAAATGAGATAAGTGACCGAGAGTTTTTAAGACCAGCAAATCTATAAAAATCCATTCCAATCATATACAACAAACGAGACTTAAGTTGAAGGTAAAATAATAAGAGAAATGTTAAAAAGATTCCCAAAGTGAGATTCTCTATAAACACTTCATTATCTTATATTTTAAGCATAATTTTCGTATTAATATTATAAAATATATAAAGTGGCGTGGGTAAAAAGCCTGATCCCTAGCGCACGGCATCGAAATTTACTGCTGAACCTGAAGACACTATTTTGGCGTGAATGCTTATTTTTGGTTTGTTTTTATGTGCCGGCTCTTTATGTGTCCGTCTGGTTCTGGCGTGAGGACTGAGAAGTGAGAGGAGACTGACTGAATTTCGACGTCGTCGTCCTCCTCCTCCAACCTCCATGGCCGATTCTTCTTCGGCGGTGCTATACCATCTGTCTCGGCCGCGATCCTTGAGACTTTTTTACTTCATACCGACAACCTTAGCTCTCGCAACCTCTCTCCTCATCCTCTTCTACATTTCCTCTACCTCCAATCTCTTCGCCCACCACCATCATCATGCTCACTCAATCCCACAACTGCTACTCAATAATTCATCTTCCTATACACCCTTTCGAGTCGAAGAAGCTCATCTGAAAGCCGACGGTGCTCAAGTAATCGAGGGTCAACGCTCACCAGAGCAACCTCAATTGGGGTCGAATGGTATGTCAATTTTCCATTTTCGGCTTTTGGGACTTGCTAATTGTGCTTGATGTTTTTATATAATTGATGGGTTTTCGTTATATTCGTGTGTACAACTTGTAATTTGAACTTGTGTTATAGAAGGATGAAACTGAATGAAAGAATATCAAGGTTTTGTGGTTGTAGATGAAAGACGGGTGAAAATTGAAATAGGTGGTGAAAAATTGGTGAACTTTTGTTATATGAAATGTTGAATCTTTGAACAATTTACCGGGTTGAATGTGAATGTGAATGTGAATGTGTAAAGTTTTGGCATGGGTGGGTGAGTGAGTGACAGTTTACAACTTTACAGTGTGAGATTTCGATGTTTTTGATTTCAGTATCTGGAAACTGTTGGTTTTTATGGTTCAGGAAATTATGTCAATAACAACGCCGTGTTCCATGATAGACATATCTTTCTTGAAGACTATAAAGAAATGAAAAGGAGCTTTAAGATATATGTTTATCCTCACAGGCAAGATGACTCCTTTGCAAATGCACTTTTGCCTGTGGATTCTGAACCCGGGGGTAATTACGCGAGTGAAAGTTACTTCAAGAAGGTCCTTATGAAAAGTCATTTCATTACCAATGATCCTACCAAGGCAGATCTTTTCTTTCTGCCTTTCTCAATTGCAAGGTTACGGCATGACCCCAGAATTGGCGTGGGAGGTATCCAAGATTTTATAAGAGATTACATCTTCAATGTTAGTCACAAGTACGAATATTGGAACCGGACAGGTGGAACAGATCATTTTTACGTTGCTTGTCATTCCATTGGGCGGTCAGCCATGGAAAAAGCAAATGAAGTCAAATTTAATGCCATTCAAGTTGTTTGCTCTTCAAGCTACTTCCTACCGGGCTACATACCACACAAGGATGCATGTCTGCCACAAATTTGGCCCAGAAATGAAAAGCCCCCTGACCTTCGTTCTTCAAATAGGTGAAGATACTTCAATTTCTCTCTCTCTTTTGTTATACTGGACATAATCGTATGTTTTTTCTTCTATAGTAGAGCCTCATCATCTGTGACACTAGATGATTTGTATTAGCATTACATTCAGAATATGTCATATTAAATGGATAAGTAGTTATAAAAAGAGATGCCCGCTTTTTGGGTGGAAAAGATGGGAATTTTAACGATGTTGGATTTGAGGAGGTGAATAGTTTTTGGGAGAGAGTGGGATTTCAGGTACTTTATGGGCTTCGGTATCTTCAGAATTTGCAGACTATTCTTTCTGAAAAAAGGGGGAATCTATTTATTTACTTTCTTTAAATATTCTATCTTACAAATGCATTCATTTTTTGAAAATTGATTTCGCAGTATAATCATGCTTTTGGAAATATGTTGGTTTTATCTCTGCATGAGCTGGAACTTAGTTTTCTCCTTTTGATTAAAAAAAAAAACGAAAATGCAGGACGAAACTTGCATTCTTCGCCGGAGGAATCAACTCCCCAGTACGAGAAAAGCTTCTTCAAGTCTGGAGAAATGACTCCGAGATTTTTGCGCACTTTGGTCGGCTTACTACACCATATGCTGATGAACTGCTTGGCAGCAGGTTCTGCCTCCATGTCAAAGGCTTCGAAGTAAATACAGCTCGTATTGCAGATTCACTATACTACGGTTGTGTCCCAGTGATAATTGCCAACTACTATGATTTACCATTCGCAGACATAATAAACTGGAGCAGCTTCTCAGTCATTGTTGCTACTCTAGATATCCCACTGCTTAAGAAAATCCTTAAGGGGATCAGCTCCGATGAATATCTGCGGTTACAGAGTAATGTGTTGAAGGTGCGCAAACATTTCCAGTGGCATCTTTCCCCTATTGATTATGATGCTTTTTACATGGTTATGTATGAGTTGTGGCTCCGACGAGGTTTTTCGACAGTTCCCTTGAGCAATTTTGAAAACTCTTAGTCAACAAATTGTTTTACACGATGGTAACAAATGATTCTGCATGTATATGTTTCTTTTAGTTTAATCCTTTTAGTGCAAAAGTAGCTTGCAAGATTGAGCATCATAATCTTGACTTTGCTATGATTTCTAATTTTCTGTAGCTGTATTTTGATTTGTAATTCACTTCCAATAAGAGAAAGTTTACAATTTTTGTTTTATATATTTATAGCTTACAATTTCTTCCTAACTCTCTTCTAACGTACTTTGAACCGGAGTTATGAAATGACGGCCTTATTTTAACAAGTAACGCAAAAGGCCCTTATCTCTCTTCGTCAAACTATTTTAGCTTTTCGAGTCTTAATAACAATTTCGTTTTTGTTAGATCGCATCGCTTACTAAATAATGTTATTTGCTAATAGTTTGAAGAAGAGAGCTAATGCAAACATGTCTTGTACGAACAAAACTTCTAAAGTTTTTAATTATTTACACAAGTTTTATGAGATTTGAATGTAAGATCGGTTAGGCTGTTAGTTACAAGTAAGTTCTTACAAGTTGAAGAAATAAAAGAAACCAATTTTTATATTGAAGTCTTAAACTCGATTTCTCTATTTGTATTGATTGCTTGAATTGAAAAAGAAATTAGAGCATTATTTTATCGGATAACTGGCTGAAATTAAGGTTATTAAATTTTAATGGTTGAAATCCTCGAATCAAATTACAACAATGTATTAACGATGCAACAAATCTAAAAATAAAATAAAATAATAATAATTGAATTTTGTATTAACATCGTTTTGGCCGATTTCATTATTTTATTTTAATTTTTTTGAAGAACGAAACAAAATAGAAAAAGGGGGAGAATCAAAGTGAGCAGTAATGTTGGTAAAGTAAGACAAACAAAACAAAGCTCGAGATCTTGAAAGAAAATAGAGTACGAATCCGAGGGAGTACACACACACACTCTGACACCCACGACAAAACACAAAGTTCCTTCCTTTCTTCCAAACTTCCAGTTCCATTTTAAAATCTACAAATTTACAGCACAAAATCAAAAACCCATTTCCCTTTCCGATTATCTTCCATAAAGCTTCACTCCACGCCACCAGATTCGTTGATACCCCTCCGTCTGCTTTCTGTTTGTTTCCTGAGAAAAAATTTCCATGTTCAATTTTTTATTGTTCAGATTTGAATTGACTAATCGACCCTGCTTCCGAGGTTCGTTGACTTATCTTACGATTTTATCAATCTTTAATCTTTGATTATCTGGTGGTACAATAGCAAAAGTTCGAATCCTTTGATTCGAAATTTGTCATATTTTTCATTGATTCATCGTTTTAGCTCAATTGGGTTGTCTGTGTTTTCTTGGTTGATTGATTTTTTGTTGTTGGCTGTTGATTGTTTTAGTAGGAAAATCATCGAGTTGAAATTGGATTTGGAAATGTGATGTTTGATTGGGGAAAGTGGAATTCTTGTTGCGTGCTTGATGAGCCAAGATGATATTCAAATCTAAGATAAAATGGGTTGCTGTCTTTGTCCTCGTTTTATCTTTTGTATCATTACTTCGGCATCTCTCTATAGCACGATTTTCGACTGTCGATTTAGTCCAGTATAGCGCATTGGCCGCATTCCATAACGATTTCAATTCTATCTCTGGGAGGCAGGTGGGATTTTGATTCATTTCTCTGTCTTTTATGCATGTATTTCGAGTGTATGATCTTGGTTGTTTTGATGGGTTTCTTTTGTTTGTTACAATCTTGCAGAGTGTTCCTAATAAGAAGCTATGGGGGCCTGTGAAGCCCCTGCAGTCTTTGCAGCCTTATGCCAACCCCCGAAGCAACTATCCTGGTGATGATCTTGCTCTTTTTCTTGCATTTGTGTATTTTCTCAGTTAGTTTGCTTCTGGTTTTATCATATTCTAGCATGGTATAGTTTAAGAATTTGACAATTCGAACCCATTGACGAATCCATTCCCTCGCATGCAGGACCAAACACATTTTGTAGTCTCGAAGCATCTGTTAACTGTCATTTTTGTTGTACTGGATTTGAATTGAGTTCCCTCAGTCTATGTTCTTTTTTTTCATTGGAGGATTTGATAACCTTGAACCATTCATATTTTAGCTGATTGAATACTTTTTGTTTTCTTTACAGTCCCAAATGACCAGAGCAATGGCTTCATTTACGCAAAAATATTTGGTGGATTCGAAAAGATAAGATCTACGGTACGATTTGTCAAATATGTGAAAGTGATTCCGTGATAATTTGTATGTGGTGTTCATAAATCTTTGTTAATTTTCTAGATCTGTGATCTGGTCACCATATCCAGGCTTCTAAATGCTACTCTTGTCATTCCAGACATTCAAGAAAGTACTCGCTCAAAAGGCATCAGGTTCTTTTCTAGTTTGCTACTTCATATATGCCAATTTTCTGCGGTTTGTAGACCATATGGTTCATTGGTTCTTATCTTTTTTGTTTTAAATGACTTTGTCAGCTCTCGTTTCAAGAGTTTTACATATCTCTACGATGAGGTGCACTTTATAGCATCTTTACAAAATGACATAGTCATTGTGAAGAGTCTGCCAGATAATCTGAAGGCAGCAAGGAAAAGAAATGAATTCCCTTCTTTTAGACCCAAGATGTCAGCTTCTCCAAATTTTTATATCAAAGAAGTCCTACCAAAGTTGAGGAAAACCAAGGTTATCGGCTTGATCATTGCTGATGGTGGATGTCTGCAGGTAGCTGATGTTCTACCATTTTAATAGCATAGCTATTGCAAAATGTCATCTGCTTGAGAAACACATGCATATTCTTTTAACATTTATAACTACATATTTTCATACTTTTTTTTTGCGCTAGAACTGTCACCTATGAACCATTGTTTATGAAAATAAATAAATGTTATCTAAGAACCACTAAAACATTCATTCTTTGTCGCTTTACTATTGGTTCATAGGGACCATTCATTCATATATGATTATGTCAGTAGTCAGTCTGTTTTCTTTCTTTTTGCTTTAGTGATTTCTGTGTTCCAAGCATGCATGCTTTATAATCAAGTTTAAGTGTTCTTGATACAATATAATCCTATTTTCAGTCAATCCTTCCACCAAACATGGCCGAGTTTCAAAGACTTAGATGCAGGGTCGCCTTCCATGCACTTCAATTCCGGCCAGAAATCCAAATGCTTGGACACAAGATGGTGGAGAGGTATGAATCTAGCAACCCACTTTTTTCTTGAAGATTTGAATGGACTGAGCGATAATGGTGTGTAGAGAACTTGATTAGTACAGACTGCTCTTAGACCATCTGCAAGATGTTTTTAGTTAAATAGATTTTTCATTTGAAGGTTACGGCTGAGTTGGAAAGATTAGGCAATAGATAGAGTTAACCAGAAGGATGGAGTCAACGAGGGGATAGAGTTATGGAGTAAGGACAATTTTTCTTTGAAAATGTTAGGTCTGGCTGTCTAGAAATTAGATAGAAGTTTGTATAAGGAAAATGAAAACTTTAAGCCTAATGGATATGCCTAGGTTTTCCAAGCGGTCAAAGGGAACACATCCTCTTAAAGAGCTTCAAAGGCTGCGTGAAGTTTCCTATAATAACATCTAGTGTGGTCATATTGTTCTGGGAAAGGGTGAGGTTTATGTTTTTGATTGGGGATTCTATCTCATCAGAGTTTAGTGATTATTACTTTCGTATAAATTGCTAGATTAGAAGGCCGTTATAGGATTAGTTCTTTTATTTATGTAGCTTCTGTAGATGATGGATCTTTATTAATTTATTCATTGTATCTGGCTTCTGGTGGACCCTGTTCACTGCTTGTAATAATTTATATCTAAGAACTATTTTCCTTCAAGTTGATCAATGTGGCTTTTATACTTCGATAGGTTACGTGCATGGGGTCAACCTTTCCTAGTGTATCATCCTGGTTTGGTGAGAGAAACCTTGGCATATCATGGCTGTGCTGAACTTTTTCAGGTAAGATGTTTAATCCGGTTTTATCTTTGGTAGTTGTGAAAATATAAATTGTTGACCTACATGCTTAGACCATATCATAGTATTACAGTAATAGAACCTAAGCTTGAATAACCTGCAACTATGAATCCCATAATTAAGTTGAGTTCCACATGTTGGCCCTTGGTGATGGAAAGCGGCTCACATGTGACGGGGGAGTTACAACTTAACATAAACTTCCTGGTTACAATCTTTTTCATATCTCTGCCTGTGAAGTCTAAGTTGGTGGTAAAACAATTGTTCTCCTTTGTTCCTTGGTTAAGTCTAAGTCCAATTAAAATCCAGTTTTGGAGCTCTCCCCCTCCTCTTGAGTGCAGGTGGTTTCTACCTTAAACAACTGCAAAATATTAACATTCATTCAGTTTCATGGTTATCAAATTATCTTGTTAACTTGCTACTTTTCTGTAGGATGTTCACACTGAACTCATACAATATCAAAGGAAACAAATGATTAAAAAGGGCATTGTTCATGAGGGACTAAGCATAGATTCACATTTGCGTAGAGAAAATGGCTCATGCCCTCTGATGCCTGAAGAGGTAAGCTCAGTACTAAATTTCAGATCCAGCTTATGTATTTGTAAGTACTGTTGTGTGGCTTCTAGTCCACTCTGATGCTTCTTTCTCGTGGTCTATTTTTTATTGTTTTGAAAATTTCACTTTTCAGTGCCATAAGAATTTTGAAAGACTAGTAGTGAACTTCAATGCTGGTTGTGAAATTAAGTTTCGTTGGCACTCACTCAACACTGGAATTGATTTGAGCAGTTCAGAAAAAGCAGAACCTCTAGCATCCTTTTATCGATTTCACTTTTAAATATTAAATATTAACATTACAATTGGAATGGAATTTGTGTTTCCAAAAATTTATGCACAAGTAATATGTTTAATAAGTCAAGGACGCAGACCGAAAAAGAAAACAGTAGAGGATGGAATGACACTGAGAATTTAATTAATCCAACATTATCTGATTCATAAAAACAATTTGCCGTATTTTAATTACTTGAAATTTTTTATTTCAAAGGAGTAAATGATAAATAGGCAACGAATAAGAGTAAGGAATGATCCTTTCTAAAGGTATCCACTCTAAATAATGATATGCGTCATTGTGATTCCTAAATTACCATGTTGACTGTCCCTAATTGGGTCATCCTCATTGCCTTGACAAAAAGCATAAGAAAAATAAAAGAGAGGGGAGGGTAGTAGGAAAAAAGACCCTGGGATTGAAAACAACCTTGTATATTATCTCAAGCTCAAGTCCTTATCCCGGGGCTTGACTCAAGCATTTTAATACGTCTGTGTACAAGCTTTAACTAAGAATCATGGTCTAAATTTGATCTTGTACTTATTGCATCGTTTTACACACTATAATGTCAGTTTTGGTTGTGCATTGATAATGTATGGGTTTATTGATGATAATTAATAAATCAATCTATCTACATTTTCGTGGTTCGTTAGCTCATTTATTCTTGTTGAGACTTTCACAGGTTGGAATTCTTCTTCGTTCAATGGGGTATCCTCCTAAAACAATTATATATCTGGCTGGTTCTGAAACATTTGGGGGTCAACGTGTTCTGGTCCCTTTGCGTGCTATGTTTCCCAACTTAGTGGATCGCACTTCCTTGTGCAGCAATAAAGAATTGTCTGATATACTTGGACCTGAAACACCTCTTCCGCAAAATCCATTTCAACGACCGCCAGCAAAAAGCAAGGAACAACTTAAAGAAGAATGGAAGAAGGTCGGTCCTAGGCCTCGGCCTCTTCCTCCACCTCCTGGTAGACCTATCTATCAACATGAAAAAGAAGGCTGGTATGGTTGGATTACTGAGACTGACACCGAACCAGACCTTTCTGCTTTGGATCTGAGGATGCAAGCACATAGACTAATTTGGGATGCTCTTGATTATATTGTCTCTGTGGAAGCAGACACATTCTTTCCTGGTTTTAACAATGATGGCAGTGGATGGCCAGATTTTTCAAGCTTGGTCACGGGACACCGTTTGTATGAGGTTGCTTCTTCTAGAACATACCGACCAGACAGGTAGGAGAAAAAGAAAAGAATCTTCTTATTCGACTTTTTATGATTAATGTTCTTATTTAACTTTGTGTGTCCTCTTTTTGAACAGGAAAGTTGCAGCAGAACTTTTCAACAGGACCCGGGACAATATCTACCATCCCAAGCATAATTGGACACTCTCGGTGCAGGAACATCTTAAGAAAAGCTTAAGTGAGGAAGGCCTAATAAGGCAATCTGTTTTGTCGAAGCCAGCGTTGTTCATTTCACACCCACTTCCCGAATGCTCATGTAGAATATCTTCTGCCGATACTCCAGTTCATGTAAAAGGTAAGGATGGCCGAACTGTATATGGAGGTGAAGAAGAGTGCCCGAAGTGGATGAAGCATGGTGACGAAGTTCCTTTGGATTCAGCTGGGGAAGAGGGTAAAGTGGAGGACAATGAATTGTCAGAGTACGGAAGTACTCTGGACGAACAACCAGAATCAAATGACAGTGACAGAACTAATGCTACTCTCGTCTCTGAGCAGGATGAGGAAATGGACCCGAATGACTAAAGTTGGATCTACATGCGATACAGTTCCTATCTTTTTACTCTAATGCAGCCTTCAGTTTCCATCGTTTTCCACTGAAATGGAAAGTTTTGGAGGTAGAGATGACAATAACGGTTTGATTCATGGTTCCAGCTTTGCCATTTTGAGAGATATAGGTATTCAAACATATTCTTTGGGTAAATTCTTTGATTTTCTATAGTAAACAGGAGAGTTATTTGTTTACCTTCACACAAGATGAGGATCGGGAAATATTATCGATGCGCTTGGGGTAAAGCCAATCAGAGTTTGTACACCGCCTACCGATATTGAAGGTTTTTATTCATAGAAAAAGTATTACTTGTTAGGTAAGCCACATGTGTAATTTTCTTGTAAAGAACGAATGACGAGTACATGAAATGATTCAGTGCGATCTCTTGTTAATTTTTTTGTCGAAACTTGGTCCCTTTCAAGTTTTGAATCATGGACTTCCCCAATTCCTCTGAATCTTTCTCCTCACCTCATTTGTTGGTAAATCCCAAAATATGAGCAACCTAGGAAGCAGGCATTGCCTTGTGATCAAACGCATGCAGCTCAAAGTGCCTCCTGTACTAGGTTGTTCAAGTTTGGAGTTGCGGTGTTACTCTACAACGTAGGCTCCTCTCCGGTGTGGCCAGATCTATTCAGAAAATTTGCTTCACCGGAGAAATATGCAAATGATCGAGGCATATGCCACCACCGCTTGAGCAATCTGTGGCTCTCTGTCACTCTCAATGAAGAACGATTAAGCCCGAAAAAAGTTCAGGCAGCTGCATGATTTCTTCGAACAAAACAAGACTATCTTGAATCCAGAAACAATATCTATCAGATACAACTCTCATTGCATATGCAAAGTTATATACATACTCTATAGATGTTTACAAACAAACCAAAATTTCAAGTAATTTACATCTTACTGAAACCACTATCATGTTCCGGTTAGTTGCCACACATATGAGCCCGCTCCGCTCACCGGTTTTCGTAGTACATGCTACTAACATTAGTTTCGACATGGATGACTTCTAAAATTGCAGATCACAAGAAAAATACACTTAACAGATGACATTTATTTGTTACTAACAATAATATAAAACGCAAATTATGGAGTACTGGTATAGAGAGGTGAAATGCGCTACCGCAGAGCGCTATGCTGCATCAGCAACAGCCACTGCTGCATCTGTGGGCTTCTCAGCAACAGTGAGGATTGCACATTCAGCTTCTTTTATCTGCCTCGTGATGTCTGACTTTTTCTCAAGCAGGGCTTCTATTTTGCCATTGATCTTCTCTAGCTTCTGTTTCAGCTTTCCAACATCCGTGCATTTGTCCTTCTTCTCGACTTTTCTTTTGTTCTCGGCCTTCTCACCCTTCTCCTTTTTCTCTTTATCTTTCTTCTCTTTACCTTCCTTTCCTTCATCTTTCTGCGTCTTCTCCTCCATTTCCCGTTCCGATTCCTTTACGTTTTCTACAATTTCAATCTCCCTGGAAGAAACTTCAGCCTTGACCTCCTCCTCATCCCCTACATTTTTGTGTTTCTTCTTTTTGTCCTCCTTGTCTTTCTTCTTCTTTCCTCCTTTTTTTTCATCTTTTTCCTTATCCCCTTCCTCTAAATCTTTACCTTTGTCCTCTTTCTCCTTGTTCTTTTTCTTCTTCTCTTCCTTGTCCTTCTTTTTATCCTTGTCGCTCTCTCCCGCTTCATTGTCCTCTTTCTTCTTTTCCTTCTCCTCTATGTCTTTATCCTTCTTCTTCGATTTCTCCTCATCTGCATCGTTATGTTTCTCATCCTTTTCATGTTTCAACTTTTCTTTTACCACTGACTCGGTCTTTAATTCAAGTTCCGCTTCAGTCTTCTCCTTCTTCGGTTCACCTGGTTCTACATCCTTGGTCATCATCACCATATGCCATTCTTCCTTTTCCACATTTTCTTCTCCGTTATATTCAGTTTTGTCTCCCATCTTCAGACTATTTGCCAAAAGCCGAAAAGTATAACGGCTTTCTCCGAACCTGAGATTCCCTAAAAACAAATGTAACTGTGCAATCAGTAATCCGGAAAGATATTCAGTAGATCACAAAATGCTAATACTCGCTGATTTACAAAACAAAAAACTAAACAAGGAGTATAAAATCTTCTGTTTACCTATACCTTTTTTTTTTATGAATACCTCCGCGACACGAGAAATTTTATTGATAACGAAAAATTATGGTTACCTATACTCAACAGATTACAAACGATGCTTAAACAATTGGAAACTTATAGGAACTTTATCTACATGTTAGGGTAACAACGAAAGCTAACAAAAATTACTTTCTGTTCATCAATCGTCATGAAACACACAGTACAGATTCGAGACATGTGGATATCTTTGGCGGCAAGCAACAGTCGATATAGGGCCAAAGAGTTTCAAAAGAATGTAGCTCTAGTTAATTTTGTTGTCATTTTTCCAAATACATAGCCGATACACATAGGGCTACAGATTTCACAAAAATTTAACTCAGATGAGTAAATAAAGGAACAATTGTGTCCCTATGAAATTGTGAAAGCAGCAGCAGTAAACGAACCAATATAATACAATCAAATAAAAGCAACAAAAAAGAAAGAAAAAATCACAATTTCATTGACGCACATTCATGATTGATCACATATACTTAAAAATGACATCACATCAAATTACATGTTTACTAATCCGTAACCGGAATTGTTAAATTACCTCAACTTACAGAAAGGAACCTGTTTGATTGCCGGCTTCTTCCGTAACGTAACGTGTTTCTTGAGAGAGAGAGAGAGAGCGCTTTGGTTTCCTTTGTAAATTGTGGTAGCTTCGATTCGTATATATGTGCAAATTTGGAATATGAAAGCTGTTGGGCAATGGATTGATTGTGCCACGGCCATCCACCTGTCGGTATTTTCGTCAACACGCAAAGGAACGGCACCTTCTTCTGTGTAGCGTACGTACCCAATACGCGCGTTATGTGTGTTTTCTCCAGAACTCCAACGTCTTCCATGTTTTGGCCATGCAATTCAATTGCCTAACGTCGACGACATGGACGAGAAAACTTAGCTCTTAAGTCTTCTTCCAAGTCTTGAACCCGTTCCAAGTCTTCTTCCAAGTCTTGAACCCGTTCCTACTTCCGGGACACTTTCACATTGCACCCTCCCTCCTTGTTTCTAGCTTATTTTTTGGTCTATATTTTTTGGGTGCCAAACTTTTTTAATCAATTTTGTTCTTTCCATTTGGCCTTAGATTAAGGGAATTGTTATTTTCACTCCAAAAATCTTGTTTTGCACTCCTCAGAAGTGTGTCTTTCTTTCTAAATATAAAAGGTTTGGAGTGCAAAATAAGAATTTTGGAATGTCAATAATAATTTTCTGAACTAAAATGACATAAGAGGACATAAGCAATTAAAAAGAAAGATATAATTATAGGTGTTTGATGCCGATCAAATGAACCCCTTTCATCGTTCGGTGATTATTCATCAAACAACAATGAATGAGTTCGTTTTATCACTACAAAATCATATATAGTACAAGAATTGAGCCCTTTCATGATTGAACGCACAAGGATAGGTACAATTTGATTGAACTTTAGTTGACAATTCATGTCGTTTTTTTTAATAATTTTCAGCATTCATTTTAAACTTTTTCGCTTCAGTGATGTGGAATAAACTTACAAGTTAAGTTCTCAAAGATAGATTAAATTGTGTGTAATAAGGGACAATTAAAATGTTTATAGGTGTACTAAAAGATTTGTAACCTTTTTTTTAATAGTCAAAAGATTTGTAACCTTGTTAAAAACTATCAAAGAAGTAATTAATCAGGTGAATTTAGAAAATAATTGAGTGTTAGTAGATGGGCCTGAACGTCGTAGGCTCACCTCCGTGATCCACAGAACAATTGCTACGTAGTAATTAGTACGTCAATGGTGGGTCATGTAGTGTAAGTGGAGAAAAACAGCCGAGATAAAAGGGCACATTCGTCCTTTAACAAAGTTCAAAAATAGAAAGTGCCACTTTCTTTCTCTTTCAAATTAGGTAACAAACGGATTTCTAAACTAAAGAGACGTAGTCAAATGAGGATTTTAAAAGATTTTAAAAGACTTTAGAATTATGGTGTAGTCAATTATGATTTTAAAATATTTTAGAATCCTGATGTAATCAATTGAGATTTTAAAAGAATTTTATAGAGTCCATGCAAATCTATAAGTATTAAAAAATTCATAGATTTTTAAAGATTTATTTCAATAAGAGATTTTGTAGGATTTGAAAATGGATTATAAGCATAACAAAATCCTACCTCCACCCCTAGGATTTATTTTCAACCCCCTCCTCTTTCTCTCTCTCCATTCTGCAACTCGATCTTTCTTTCTCACTCTCCATTTTCTTTCAAACATAGAACCTGCCAACCTGATTTCCTTTCACGTTCATCTATAACCGTCCCAGTTGCAAACTTGAATTTTTTGAATTGTACAATATTTTTTGAATATTTTATTTCCTTTATTTTGGACTGTGTAATAGTATTTCTTGTAATGCTTTGATGGGAAGTGTTAATAGTTACTCGCAGTTCTTGTAATGATTATGCTATCTGAATGTGTTAATTTTTTACCATGTTAATTGAACTCTTGGAAATTACTACTAAGAATCTTATTGCCAATTCAAGCTTTATGTTCTTTTTCATGTAATCATGTTAGTGTAAGGGTGCAAACATCTTCCAAATCCTATTTATATTGGTAACTTAGACTGAATAACACATTATGAACTAATCAATTGTTGAGGGAAAAGGGTTAATTTTGAGACATTTGATTTAAGAAGCACTACTTGTTTTGATTAGTTAAAATTATTTTTTGTAAAGAAATCACAATTCAAATGAGAAGGGGAAGGAAAAGACATATTTGATTGGTTTATATTTCCATATCAATATACATATGCTTATGTCTTTTTTAGATTGTGTACTGAGAAAAGAATATAGGTTGTAGGAGTAAAAAAAAATCCTAAGAAATCCATACAAATTCATAGAAATCTATAATAGAAATCCATATGGAATTGTATAATCTATTAAAATCCTTTGAAATCTATCACTTAAAAAAGTTCATTAAAATCATTTGAAATCCAAATGGATTACACCCCTTAAAAAATAGAGGTAAATTATATTTTACACCCTTCTCAAGTTTGGGTACTAGCTGCTATAAACTCATATTTCATCTTTAAATTATTATAATGTCATACAATAATTTGTGTCTCGCTACAATATCGTACATTCATTAGTTAATTCATCAAATTAATCGTTATACGATGATATGACAAGCCCACATTCGTGCCACTTGGTTCAAAATAAATTAAGAAAATTTAATTATTAAAAACAGAAAATAGAAAATCATTAAAACAAATATTTTGACATTTTTAAATGATTAAAAAATTTATTTACTCTACATGGCACAATAGTCACATCCACGTCAACAAAACTATAACCTATAGTAATACCACGTCAAGTCGAATTTGACGGATTTATTAAGAGATATATATATATATATATATATATATATATATATATATATATATATATATATAAAACGAAAACTAAATCACAACTTTGTGTACGATTTATGATATTTTAAAAATAAAGTATGAATTTGCATATGTAATTAACCTGAAAAAAATGGAGAAATTTAAAACAGAAAAGAAAATGACGTTCCGTCTCTCTCTGTCTCTCTCCTCTGCCTCAACATCTCCAACACAAAAAGCACATTCTTTCTTTCTTTCTCCTTCATTTGGTTTCCCTTTCTCTCTCCTCTGGAAACCCTGACAGTGGCCTGGTTTTTTTTTTTTTAATTAACCAGGTCCCTCAGAGGAGAGAAAGCTTCCATTTTTTTTCCTTAAATTTGTAGCTTTTATTAATTTTTTTTCTCAAATTGTAGTTTTTCATCGTTGCATTTTTCAGCTGCCCTCGACAATGAACGACCTGCTAAAGGTAATGTATTTGATTTTCGTTCGTTAATTTATGCTATGCTTTATTTGTTTGGGCATGTTTGGAGGTTTTGTGGCTCTGTTTTTGTCATGATCCGGTTGCGTTATGTTATTGGATCTGCGTTTTTAATGAGTTTTTATTTTTATTTTTTTTGAAATTTTGGCTTATGGGGGTTTGGCTTTTTGTACTTTCTGTTTGGTTAGTGAGAAAAAGGAGGGAAATTGATGAAAAATTGAAAGTTAATGAACTATGGGATTTTGCGTTGTGCTTGAGGGAATGCAAGTGGTTGGTTTTACTTCATTGCAGCTCAATCAACACAAGCTACTGTAGCTACCAAAAGTTAAAAACTTGAACAATTTGCTTTCTTTTTCCCTTTGTTTATCTGTAATGTTTTTTTATTTCACAGCTTTCGGAAACAGAATTCATCGGCATTGATGTTTTGAATCACTAAAGATTCGTATAAACTAGACTTTTGACGTTGTAATTGACAAGAAGTACTTCCCTTTTTCTCTTTTAAGGATTTTAAATAATGCTGAACTGCTGAATAACACTTGACATATACGCAAGCTCTGCGGTTGAGGCTGGGTTTTTCTTTCTACGTATTGGGTTTGCTTGTCTATACTAATTTTCTACTTGAATGTGTTCTTAGAAATTTAGTAGTATCATGTGGTTATGTAAGTTCAAGTCATAGTTATCGTGCCTTTTCTTTCCTTTTATCTTTCCTTCCTAAACCGTATTGAACTCAAGCAATCAGATTCGGGATTAAGGTTTTGTTCGAGTTCATTTATGACCTATTTACTGCTTGCAGGATTCTTTTGAGATCTCTCGGGGTCAAGCTTTGAGAGATGGAGATATCGAACTAGGAGCACATGCTTCAATGAATTCTGGAGAACTTGGTTTGGAGAATTTTTTCAAAAAGGTGTTTTAACTTCTTTTACTTATTTTTCTTCAACATCCCTTAAATGCATGAAACACAATTATTATTATGTATATGAAATTTGTGTTATGTTTACTTTCTGTTGATTCTGTCTAACGCTTTCATGATTTTTGCCCCCAGGTTCAAGAGATCGAGAAGCAAAATGAGAAGCTTGATAAACTTTTGAAAAAGCTCCAGGTATTATGCTTTCCGATATTCTCAGCTGTCATAGTTCCTCATTGGTTGGTGCTATTGTCTGAAATGCTTGAATTTGTTACTCTCTAACTTGGTCTCATTTAGTGTTGTGCTAATGAATTCAGCCGTTGAACTTAATTGAGAGTGAATTTTCTTATCCAAGGAGCTCAAAGACTTGAGTCCTTCCGTTTTGGTTGGTAATGTTGTCGTTTTGTGATTATATGCGTGATACCAATATGTGTTGATATCATTAGTGCATTTCTAGTTACATATCGTCTTCATCAAATTGTGAGTTTTAGTTATAAGGTCATGAACAAGTATAATTGTAACAAAACAGAACACATAAACGTCATACCGCAGTGTAGGTAACATAGAATTGTATAGCAACTGGACTGAGTTTTGTTTATTTGCACGATAATGCATCATCCAGATTGGTAAGTTTACTGCGTTTGATCCCACTAATTTAAACATTGATAAACTGTTATTTGGAAAAAATTTGCGTTCCTTTTTTTTGTGCCTTGTACAATAGCTTAAAAAATTAGAGCGCGTTACAGTTGGTGGAATGATTCTTTGAGATATAAATGCACTTTTTTATTTATTTTTTTATGCAGGATGCACATGAAGAGTCCAAGGCTGTTACTAAGGCTCCTTCAATGAAATGTAATCTCAAACTTGTTTAATTATTTTGATAATCACATTAATCTTTCATGCTTATATTCGTATTTTCTATTATGTTATGTATGCTTGTTTCTTTCATGTTTCTATAAAAATGATGCCTATTATGGATTTAAACGGAGGGACAAAACATGATGGTGCAAGATAGGAGATGTCAGAAAATATTTTAGCGTGTTTTCTCATACATCTTAAAAATAATACCTGTAATCTGTTTTCCCTTTACTGGTGTTATATCTTCTGTTTGCATTATCAACTTAATTTCCGTTTCCCTCTGCATTAACTGAACAAAGATGATGGATTCTTTCACCATGTGCAGCAATCAAGCAACGGATGGAGAAAGATGTTGACGAAGTTGGAAAAGTTGCTCGATGGATAAAGTCAAAAATTGAAGAACTCGACAAAGAGGTAAGTTTTGACTCAACAGAAAGCTGTGTTTGTTTCTGTGGTTGGTAGTAATTTTGTTTCTCTGACTAACCTTTCCTTATGGGTCCAGAATTTAGCAAATAGACAGAAGGCTGGTTGCGGAAAAGGAACAGGTGTAGATAGGTCCCGAACGGCAACAACCCTGTAAGTTCGTACTCCAACAATTGCCTTCAAGATGCCTTATGCCTATTTCCCCTCATTCTTTTGGTATCTACTAAGTTGTGTTATCACCAATGATTTTTCACCCACACATGCTTGTTGGAGAAATCTTTTATTAATTGTCAACTCAGCTGAATCTAACATTGTCAAGTGTCCACTGTTATCTATTGTTGCAGTGCCTTGAAAAAGAAATTAAAGGACAAGATGGCTGAATTTCAGGTATGTCATACGCACCCACACATGCATTTTATTTTTTAATCTCATAATCTTTGTTTCTTTCATCGCTAAATTTTGAACTTAAAACATGCAGACTCTAAGGGACACCATCCATCAAGAGTATCGTGATGTTGTCGAGAGGCGAGTTTTTACAGGTTTGAACCTCTCACTTGCCACTCATCAGTGGCCGCTATTTCTGGAGCTTTCTACTTGAATTTCCATGATCTGATTTTATAGTTTATTTCTCTTGCATTTTGTGAATGTCAGTGACTGGCGCAAGAGCTGATGAAGAGGTAAAACTTATTGCACTGTTGAAATTACGGTATATCTTTACCACTGTGAAAGCTAATTTTCTAATTATTTAACATTGTACAGACAATTGAAAGATTAATCGAGACAGGAGACAGTGAACAAATTTTCCAGAAGGCAATCCAAGAACAAGGGCGAGGTCAGGTTTGTCAAATTTCCTTTTTTATTCTCTGCCCCCATTAAGCACTTTTTACTATTGAAATTGTGCATTCTCTCACAAACTTGACACATTTTTTGACATCTTGAACAATTAATTTTCCTTTAATTTTAAGCTCCTAACTCTTCAAGCTTGGGTTGTTGAAACACTAAATTTTCTGATTAAGATTGATCATTTCCAAAATTGTGTATCAAATTTTAGATAATGGACACTCTGGCTGAAATTCAAGAGCGACATGATGCTGTTAGAGATCTTGAGAGGAAGCTTCTCGATTTACAACAGGTATCTTCCTAGTTTGTGCAATGATGTGTACTCTCTGATGGACATGAAGTTGCTATATAATACAGATGTCTAGCATAGGCCTTACTTTTTAGAGTTCACTTTACAATTTGGTATTGCCGCATGGAATATAATAACATTAATCTGTTGAATCTTGCTGCCTGGCATTCTGCAAGAAAGTGAAGGATCGGTCAGATCATTAAGTTGTGTCAAGACATGTTAATCTGTGTCCGTCATGTAGCTCATAAGAAAACCAAGTTATGGTCCACTTTTAATGCCACGATTCATTGAGGCCAACCGGGAGAATAGCTGCAAAACTAAAAGGAAAACCTTCTGTTTGTGTTTCGCCATGGGTATATGATATATGTTAAACACTCTCTTATGCACAGATATTTCTGGATATGGCGGTGCTGGTCGATGCACAAGGGGACTTGCTTAACAACATAGAAACCCAGGTAAATACTACAATCTGAAAGTGCGATGATCCCATGAATTTCTTCACGTTTTAAGCCCAAAAGAAAAATAGAACTTGGTTTGGAAAAAACGTGACGTGGAATGCCAATCTTTGTATCACACTTTGCCACTTCTGTATCAGATATCAGTAGACGATTATGTATTTTGTGTTTTTATTCCGCAGGTATCGAGTGCAGTAGATCATGTACAGCAAGGGAACAATGCTCTTCAGAAGGCCAAGAAGCTACAAAAGAGTTCGAGGAAATGGATGTGTATTGCGATCCTCATCCTTCTTATCATCGTTGCAATCATCGCGGTGGCAGTGTTAAAACCATGGAGTAGCAACAAGGGTGCTTAAATTAGCACCTCTGGTAATTTGTAACTCATAAGTATAGGGATTACAACTGACACCTCTGGGACTCAAGCAACTCATGGGAAATCATTTCTAGCACATTTTGTTCTCCTGTGATAATGTCTGCATGTAACACTATTTAATTGAAACAAATTCTCACTGTATTCTTTAATATGCATAAAAGAAAACTCTATCTTTCTTCTTGAATGACTCTTCTACTGGTTATAAACCCGTACCGTCACGGAGATATTCCTGTTGATTTTTTTTTTGTTTAATCAAAATTGCGGAGCTCGGTACAAATCCTTATGCCTCATTACATTACATGAACAAAATTTATCAAAAATCTACACTTTATAATAGCAAATTTATCAAACATAATATAAATGGAATAGTAGAGATCACCGGCAGAACAAGTCTCTCATTTTCATGTTTCGCAGCAGCATTCATATTTTTGATAGGAGGAAAAGGAGGGAGGAATCTTCAGATGCTTGAGGGACAAGTAGTGTCCAGAACTCCAGATTATATACCAGTGAGTGAGTGTGATGAAGGACGCAGGGAGTGACAACATTCCTGAAATCGCCTTCGAGGATGTAGAAAATTTGTTCAATTTGTTCTGAAACCGATTGTGTACCATGGAACCATTCATGTCTTATTTCAACAAGACCTCCCACTCCCACTGATGCCCTGATGTACTGGTGGTGTGGAGAAGGATGCAAGGAGTGACAATATTTTCGCTCAAGGATATACCATGTCCATGCTGATTTGCCTCTTTCTGAATTGATAGACTTTATTCGGGTAGCCGGCTGTCAGAGAAGAAGAAAAGCCGATACAACTGATATTTATATACCAGTTGATTTGCCTCCTTAATTTCAATGCATGCAGTCATTCCTCAAATAGCCTTCAACAAGTTTTCTCCAAATCCCCTTTTGCTTTAATTATCTTGATTTGTATTGTTATTATTGAAGGGGTTGTTGTTACGCTTTTATAGCCTACCTATCCTGTGTTTCTAACTGCAGATGCTACGTCCGTCTGTACGATTTTAGTTGCTGTGGTTGTAATAGCTCTTCAAATTAGTTGACTAGGATCCCCATGACTCAAACAAGAGTGTATACTCATCATAAACAACTAGTCTTTATTCGAGTCTCAGCCAAGTTTGAGCTTACAAAAGCTACACACATATTTATAGGTCTGGGAGAAACTCTCCCAAACCTCTCCTAATTAAAACTATCAACGGACAAGAGGCATCCTCTTCTTTTGTCCATTACTTACACATGATAAAGATGAATCTCTTTTACATCACAATCAACAATACCTTACTTTACATCAAATACTATTCTAGATAAGATTTCTTGCTTTGCATCGCACCAAATACTATTCTACGGTTCCTTATGTCTGCTTGTCACGTCTTGTTTTGCCACTATTCACCACGCTTCCGCATGCTTTAGTCTCATCCATTATTGAGCCAGTATTCATCATCGAGTTCCTCTGTGTCATTTGTACTGAATTATCAGGCTGGTGGAACTAAAGTGAAATGGCCCCTATTATGCAGCAGAGGTTAAAGTGTAGTTTTCTCTAATATTTACTTAACTACATACTATTGAAGATAGCTAAATGATTTCCTTCAATTATTCAAGAGTAGCTAAATGGTTCCTAGTTGGAATTGGTGCTCGTTGTAGTCAGGCCATATTCAAAGGTGAAGAGAGCGTCATACTGTGCAGTCTCCTACAGTCATCGGCAGCTGATCTACGGTTTTGAACCCAGTTCGAGAAAGCTTGCACGTGAAGCCATAGTCACCAAATAAAACATCAGTTACGCCTTGGCCTTTGGTTCCTGGAAGCCAAGCTGCAACAAGAGCATCCATCAAGGGAACTTATGGTTGGATCACGGCTGGACGGCCATAGTTGACGACAACAACACATTTTACAGCCCCGCAAACATTTGGGATGGTGCTCGGGCCAGGATCAGGTATCGTCAAATTCAAGCTGTCACCAAATGTCTATGCATATAGGTGTTCTCCTACCACAAGGATGGCATATGAAAATCATTCGAGTTCACAAAGTCAGCATCAGGATTCTCCTTGTACACTAGTTTGGTTTTAGGATCCACAGTGTTCTTTATGTCACTAAGAATTGCGTTACCTGTTGAAGAAAATAAGTTTCATACAGAGTTCAATAGGTCAACTTTTTCGTAATCCTGACGGAAATATTTCATAGGCAAACGTGTCTCAGGAGGATATTATGCTTTAGAACAAACAAAAATAGAAGGCTCTCAGTTTACCTCGGTGAGACTGTTGCCACTTAAGCCTGGCTGCCACTCAATGGTCCACCCACCACACTGATAACCAAGGTTATCTGCATGACTACGAGCCAACGAGTATTTTTTAAGCCTTCTTCGGAAGGGGTAGCAATGGCTTTTCAGCAGATCACCGTTCTTTAGAAGCACTAGTGATCTCCCACAGCTTCCCTAGCCAATTGTCTGTGTTCCTGTGAAAGTAGTAATACGAAAAACCAGAAATGGGTGTCCCTTTTGAAAAACAAAGTTCTCTTTTTCACCTTTGTGGCTGCCATTTAACCCTTCCTTACTGTGCTAACTTTGATCATCTGGGCAATGCATCTTTTTGTACGGCACAAATGGTTCAACCATTTTTTTCCCACTGTTTAGAGCCTATGAAAAGTGACCAATTCGATAGTATTGATTATATTTTTATCATGCCATTGAAAAATACATGGGGCGCATTTTGGGTTCATTCCCTATGCCAAGGACAAGGAGTAGGCCAAGTTGAGGATCACATTGATTTGAATAGTTTGACTGCAAAAAGTACACGAGATGCCTTTTTCAAATGGTTAGATTACGTTTCATTGTGCGTGGTTTAAGTATTTTCAAGTACTTATTTAGAGTTTAAGTGTTTTGAGTTCATTCGTAACTAAGCGGATGAGATCGAAACTTCTTATTGGACACTAAGCTTTGAGTTCATTCATAACTAGGCTTTGGTACCATATTGGACACTAAGCGACCGAAAACCTAACCCTGTCGGAGATGGACCTAAAATTCGTATTAAGCTTACAATTTTTGATGCAGTAATAAAAGCTCTCATGCATGTATTGAAATTTACTAAGAGTCTCATAGGTATTGGAACCATCAAATACATTTAATCAAGTTTAATTTGGGGAGTCTAAAAGTCCAATTCGGAAATGGGTTTATTCATGTACTCTTTATAAATATCATGTATTAGAAGCCCTTGAGGTATATTTGAATGAATTAAAATTATATTTGCCTTGTGCATTTGAAGTGAGTGATTTCTCCTTCCCCAATCAAGCATTTGGCTTGGTCGTGTGATTGAATCCACGATTAGCAACGTCGAGTGAGCTCCGTTGCCCCTGGTTGAGCGAATCCCAGGTTATCTATTCCCTCTTCTCCTCGAGACCCTTGGTCTGTCCTGCATCAATTGGTTATCAGAGCAGGGCGGTTGAAGACCATGGCTATGATTTACAATATGTTTGAAGAGCACACTATTGAAGAAATTAGTTTCATCGATTGGAATTTACCACCAATTTACGATGAGTACGCTGATGAAGATGAAGTCAATAATCATTTTGTGAATGAAGTTAATGAGGATGGCAACGAGCCTTCCATGCATCAGATGGTAAGATGTGACTGCTATTTGTCTTTTGGATGCTACAAGAACCTTTCAAAGTACTACAAGCACGATGCAAATGGGTAGCTTCCGCATCATTTATCTAAATGGCAGCAAGGAGCTGTAGAGGAAGGTGTGGTTACCATGTGCAGGAAAATCACAGGAATGAGAGCGACGACGAAATTCAAGAGCTACGACGACAAGTCGAACTCCTAACCATGCAACTTGATCAACAATATGTTAGCAACAAATATGGAGAGTTGAAGCCAGGTTACTCAAGTGATAAGGCTGACTTCTTGAGTTCAAGTTGTGGAGGTTATGTTGGTGTGTCAGATTCGTTGAATGTAAATCTACCACCACTATTTGATTGTTGCCTCGAAGATGATTGTGAATTGTGTTCTAGTAAGCAAACTGAGCAATTTGGGATCGATGAATTTTGTGAAGTTGAAGAAAAGAATTCGCCAACTGTTCATGTGGATGCGAAGGAGTTTTTCGAATTGTTTGATGAGGTTGACGAAGGTTTTGTCAACTTTGTTGATATGAATGGTAGAGTTCTTGAACGTGCAATTGAATATGAGAGAGCCATTTGCCAGTTCCACACCAAGGTAAATTCCATTAGTGAACGAGTTGATTTTATTGGAGCTTATGCCTTTAGTGTGAAGTTGCCCGAAAAACTAGTTGATCTTATTAATGAGATAAAATATGGTGAAAGGAATCATTGGGTGGCAAAGCCAAAAAAGATAGAGGATTTTTGCAATCCAATAACAAGCAAATATTCTAAATATCTTTTTTATTGGAGTGGACATCGCCAATTTCAAACAAAGAGGATCAAGAAACAAATTATGCGTAATCGAAGACTGCTTGGGATTCTCTTCAACCCACGACTTGAATTCGAGGACGAATTCTTTCCAAGCAGAGGAGTCTGATGCAGTAATAAAAGCTCTCATGCATGTATTGAAATTTACTAAGAGTCTCATAGGTATTGGAACCATCAAATACATTTAATCAAGTTTAATTTGGGGAGTCTAAAAGTCCAATTCGGAAATGGGTTTATTCATGTACTCTTTATAAATATCATGTATTAGAAGCCCTTGAGGTATATTTGAATGAATTAAAATTATATTTGCCTTGTGCATTTGAAGTGAGTGATTTCTCCTTCCCCAATCAAGCATTTGGCTTGGTCGTGTGATTGAATCCACGATTAGCAACGTCGAGTGAGCTCCGTTGCCCCTGGTTGAGCGAATCCCAGGTTATCTATTCCCTCTTCTCCTCGAAACCCTTGGTAAGTCTTGCATTAATTTTTATACAAACATCAGGCTTATTTATGTTACTGTGGCTGCCACCCGTTGGTACAATATGTAACTTGCGCAAGTAAAAACATAAAGCTGCCAGTGACACCTTAGTGAAACAGAGAAAATGTTCATGCTTTACTGAGAAAGAGAGACCTATAGTATACTGGGACAATGAGTAAAAATGCTCACGCTTTGATTGAGACGACTGCATGAATTAAGTTCAAACATTTGTGCTCTTATATTTCTAATGAAAAACCTTATTCATTTATTTTCCAAGTTTTTCTTTTTCCTTCAAGACTGCAAATACTATGACACTCCAATACCTCAAGTTAAAATTGAAAAGAAATTATAGGGTAAATTACACAAAACTATCTCAACTATTGGGTCGTTAACAGTTTCACCCTCATCTTTAAAAAGTTTCAATGTCATACCTTTGCTTACGAATTTGTTGCAATGTCATACCTTCCGTCACTTGACTGTCAGTTCCTCTGTTAAATGCTGACAACTGGAGTGGGAGGGAGACTAGACAAGTTGCCCAACTTGAAAGTCTCTTTCATTCCACTCTCCATCTCATTCCACTTTCTCTCTCAAAAATCTCAACTGGAGGAACACTGAAAGAAACGATTGCGGCATACACGAGCCTCTCTTTGGCTACCTTCTTCACTATCCAACAACCACCATCAACGAGCCAGGAGCTAGGAGGAGATGCTGCCTCTGCCGCCCGTCCAGCTCAGCAAGATCACAGAAGACGGATTGAACCAGCACGATAGCTCCGATTCTCCTGATTCTCAGAAAATTCTTTAACTGGCTTTGATTGCAGGGTAAGTCTTTCTCTCTGTTCCGCTCAATCTTTCTGGCCTCTGATTGAATCTATTTTGTTAATCATCTTCGAAAAGTGACTAAATGTAAACAACACTGTAAATAGTATCATATTTTGTAATTAACACAATAAAAAATATCATCACTGCATAAAGCATATTATATATGTAAAATAATACCACCTTGAATAGTCTTTAAACCCGCACGATGTCTTCAACGGTTTTTTGAACCCGCGGCATCGCGCGGGGGTCTCAATTGCTATTCATTTACAATTTCTGGGTAGTAGTCTGACGTGAGTGGCGATGCATGTTTCATACATGGCTTGTGAAGGACTTATAGTTGACGTGAGTTTACGAGGTTGGACGGCCCAAACACTTTTTGATTGGTTTCTGGGGTTGAATTAAAAATTGGGTTTGGTCTGAGCCCAAACTTATTTTATTATCCTTAAGCTTGGGTTTAAACTTTAAAACTTAACCCTTCAACTCATGTAGTTAACATTCAAAGAGGAACTGCTATTAATACTTTGAGAAAAACTATTAGGGTGCATTTATTGCACCGGATTACCTCAAATTGGACAAGTTTTAAGGACTAAACTAGACTGGCTTAGAATAGACTAAGCTGAACTAACTTAGTGAAGGATTTGGTGCAATGTCGGATTAGAAAACAAAATAATTAACAAATTCTAATATTATATTATTTAATTCATATATATTAATATTTTATTATTCATTCTCTCTTTTTTAAGTTTTCTTAAAACTCTTCTACTTTCTCGGAAACAATTCCACAATTTGAGATATTATCAAAACCAACTCCCAATTCCATTAATTGCAGATCAGATCAAACCAAAAGATACTCTAGAAATCTCTTCCTCTTTCCGAAAGTCACAATTGCAGATCTCCAATTCCAAACGCAGATCAAATCAAAGCCAATTCCACAAATCTCTTCCCCTCTCTTTCCAAAGGCAACCTCTTCATCTGAGTGCATCTAATGATCTCGTTTTCATCGCCGGCGTCCCACCGTCTCAGCAGGCGTTCTCGGCCTCCATATTCCTTCCTCACCCACCACTGGGTTCACAAAGATCTTGTCTTTTGAAGATTTGGATTTCAACGACGGTGATGCAGGTCCGTCGTTAATCGTGTGAAGCAGACGAATTGAGGTCGAAGTGAAGCAGACGAGTCGAGGTCGAAGCGAAGCAGACAAATCCCAAGTCGAAGCGAAGCATGAGTCGAGGTCGAAGTGAAGCAGACGAATCCCAAGTCGAAGCAAAGCACGGTCTTAGCTAGTCCGGTGCTTTTCGGGAGCTCCTGCTAAGACCTTCTAGCGAAGGTTTTAGTCGAGGCGAGTCCTCTTTAGTCCCACTAAACTTATTCCTTTGGCGCAACAAACACGGGAAGTAGTCCAGTCCAGTCTAGTGCAAATTAGTGAGGGTAAACAAACACACCCTTAATCTCTATAATGAAAAAGATTAAAGGAGAAAACAATGCATGCATAATGACTTTCCGCTCTTTAGAATTCATGGTATTGCTGTTAAAATTAAGCAAAAAATAATAAGGTTGTATATATGTTTTAATTTGAAAATATAAACATTGAATGGGATAACAATGGTGGATTAGATCGAAAGAGAGCACTGAGGGGAAGGGTTACAATATATTGCTATCAAAAGCAGACTACTCTTCCGCTTGAGTATCCAATCATCCTCCTTATACTAAATTCAAAAAGAAACTGAGTTCTAAATTGATAGATGATGATTGTTGTTCAAATTCCTTCTCACAGACTTTACACGTACTGTAAAGTGGCAGTAGAGGGCCAACTGAGAGGGCCTAATGAACTTCAGTTTATAAGCCTTGTAGAATAAGAGACATACTGATTAAGGCACGTGATTGTTAGCTTTTTTTAGGGCAATAAAGCTTATTCTTACCCTACTCGATTTCTTTTTCCTGTCTAAGAGCCAATATAGGTTTAGCAAACCTTTTGTAACCACCATAGGGCATTGTTTGAACAATACCTCCACCCAACTTTGTGGAACTCTAATCATATATTTTTCTCAATATATATGTATTTCATCTGCATTATTCTCTTAGTAATGCTTAATAATGCTAAAGAAACCATATTTTTGTGTTAAATTTTACTACATGATGTGATAGGTAATACATACAACCAACAAGGAATTATATTATTACTACATTATATGTACATAATGTTGGAGAATAGGATGCCACATCGATCATATGATAAAATAATATACAGTTAATATATGAGAGTTTCCATCCTTATATCACCGGGACATTTTGTGATAAAACTCAACACCTAGCAATAGGTGGTTAGGTTGGGACAATATCGGTGATATTGGTGGTGTGGTAGACTGTGTTAGGCCTAAAAAGTTTGTCATGGTATCGCATGTTATTCTCTCGACATGTCCTAGGCCCCAGTTTCTGGGCTCGAACTTGCTTCCTAATACTGACTGATAATTGAGCATTAGAAAAATCGTGCGTTGACTCTTAGTGACGAAGTATTGAATACCAACCAAGTCATGCTTTAGCTCTAGTATACTGACTTGACCAGTTCTCGATGTGGAAATTGATTTTCTTGTGACCCCTTGTAGGGCCACTCGTGAGGATGCGTGTTGGAGAATAAGATCTCATATCGGTCATATGACAAATAATATACAGTTAATATATTAGAGGATTCACCCCTAATATCACCGATGCCTATTGTGATAAAACCCAACACCTATGAATAGGTTGTTAAGTTGAGACAATATAGGTAATGTTGGTTGTAGACCGTATTGAACCTACAAAGTTTGTAACATATTTCTACCATGTAGATAGATGATATGGTATTATTTTATTTAAAGTGCTACTAAAACCACCCCATTGTCTTATTTTCCCACCCTATCTTTTAATAAAAATGTTAATCACATAATTATCCTTTTGGCAAAAGACTTTTAAATCCACATATATAAATTCGTTATAACTTTAATTAAATAAACTAAAAGAGAATAAAGAAAAACTAAAAATAACAAAAGTAAAAATAAATCCATCCTCCTCCCAAATCATCCACAATGGATCGACGACTATCAAATCCCCATTCATCCATTACCCTCCCCAACAACAAACACCACCTCACTCTCCCTTTCAATTTTGGTACTACCACCTCCATCCTCTCCTCCTTTTCCTCATAAACGAACAACGATGACAACCTAGATTTTAAAATCGAAGAATACCCAATTCCAGTTGGAATAAATCGATTTGGAGCAATCTGCCTTTGTATTGGAAAACTCCCCCTGTGTTTCTCTCTCTTTCCAAAGGAGATGCTGCCAAGCAGGTGTGTTTGGACCCAATTTTACAATATCGGCCCGAGCAATCGAGACCGTTGAATAAGCAAGATTCTAGGCCGTCGGATGACTTCGACCATTAAGAGGCCATGTTTTTGCACGCACTCGGTCCGTATATTTAAAATTATTGGATGAAGGAAACTATATTAGATGTTACTATTTTATTAGTAATTTTAATATGGTGATTTATCTTACGGTTGCATCTTGAGAGTCAAACAAATGAAGGAGGTTACATTGCAATAAGGACTTTGTGGTTACGTGTTGTGCAGCTTGGTTTGTTCGCAGCTTGATCAATGCAGAAAATCAGTACTTATCAGGATTTAGGGATAAGATAGCATGCAAAAGTGGAAGATGTGATCCGATTGAACCTTTTGATAATGCATGGCTTGCATTTAGTTGGAGAAATAATGTAAGTGTTGATGCAATTATTTTGCAACTTGCGTTGCATGTATGAATGCATCTGGACAAATAGAGATGACGCATGCACTTGGTAATTAGCGAAGGAGGAACGGAAAGTTATCTTCTGTGTGTCTAGTGGGAGAGTTCTATTTGAAGTCAGTTTGCTATACATCAGTGAGGTTTCGCACACGTGAACTTAATGTGGTTGCATAGGCTGTTCGAATATTCCCACTTGGCTTATCTCTAGCCAAGTATTTCATAGTGATGCTAATTGAGTTTCTTATACGAAGAGCACGTGGAAAATTACTTGGCTAAGGGTGGTGAATGTTTATCACGAAAGTGTGTGATAATCATTCCGTAGTGATTCACATGAGTTATGATGTTGCATCAGGATGGTGAATGTTTCCGCCCCTGAGAAGTCATTCTTATAAATAGAGAAGGGAGTGCATCATTCAAGGATCTCGAACTCAACACACAAACTGCCTTTCGCAATCCCTCGCTCTACGCGAAACCTCTCAACAACCTTGAGATTTTTATTTTCTTTTTCGCCAACACATCTTCAGTTTGGATAAACAACACTGTGAAGGCAACCGGTGACATCTTCAGTTTGGATAAACAGCATTGTTGTCGTAGAATCAGCCGATCGCGGAACACCTTCAGTTTGGATAAACAGCACTGCGTTGAGGCCGACTGGTTATCTATCCAAGTCTCGGTCAAGAAGGATTTTCGAATCCTTTTTTGTAGAGGTCATCTCATCAGAGTGAGGTGTTATAGTTTTTTGGCTCGGCGCATTGGCTGCCGAGTTGTTTTATGATTGGATACTCACAAGGAAGCTTTCGAGTTCGGCATTTCGACGGCCGAACCACATTTACTATCAAGACATACATCTTTTTTGAGTACTTGTGTCCGTATAGTTTGGTACCAGTTTCTGCGTGCTTATACTCTTACTAATATAATCACTGTGACCGAGCCCGGCGCCAACGATCCGTGAACTTCGCAAGACTAGTAGCCTTATCTTCAGGCTCTAGAACCCGAAGGCCAAGACATGTTCCTTCCTCGGCTGCAGTCGCAAGATCAAGAAGTCAGCAGCGCGACCAACACAACATCAACACATTTTACTCCCTGGCCGAGCTTGGCCGACGAGTTGGCACCCCCCCCCCCCCGGGCACATAATTGAAGGACGTAGTTAGCTCATTAGTTACTCGGTATGCGTGCCACGTAGGCTTGGTAGTTTTTAGGGTCAACAAGGTGTCAAAGGTTTTGGTTTTTGATGGGGGTGGGAGGAGGTTCTGGTGCAGCTAGGGTAGTGGTAATTAAGGAAGCATGAAGTTTTTATTTTTTTATTTTGTTGAACATATTAATATTATTGTTTAAAAAAAAATAGATATTAGAGGTTATTTTAGGAATAATGATGGGTGGAGAAATAATATTTTAATTTTTAAAATTTTTATGGTGGGTGAAATTATAATGTGGGTGTAGAAATAGGACAATGGGGTGGGTATATCATCACTCATTATTTATTGAAAGAATGATAGTTGACAAAGCTGCTCAATCGAGAGTAGTGCTACACTTACCATTTATTTCTACCATTTCTAAGGTAGAGCTCACCAACATATGTGGGTCCCTTCTCTATTAGAGAAATGATACAGATAGATGGTAAGAATAATATTTTTGATTAATTGAGAGCCGGCCTTAAACTTAGCCACAAATTTTCCTCATCTGGAGAAATTCGGTTACGAGAAAAAACCACAGTACACTTTGATAAAAAGTACAAAGCTAAATAACCAAATTGTACATCAATTTTAAGAAAATGGCTCAACAATCTGGTTCCTTTTTGATCCACATAACGAAGTTAGTAATATTGAGCACAAGCTTTGATGTTCTGCGAGCCAATGTGTATTCAAATATGGTAAAACAATTGGTCTCCCTTGCTATTATTATTGTTTTTTAGTTAATTGTAGTTCCTCATCAAAATTTAAGCAATATAATTAATTGACAATTCAAGAGTAATTCAACACAAAATAAATAATTTGTAAAAGAATTTAGTGATACTCACTAACTCGGTTTCCACCTTGTTACATGAATTTTCAGTTCAAATCTGAAATTAATCAAGAAAAGAAGCTGAGCCGGCAAAATTAACATTGGAACAATAATGTTATATTGCAGCCTTAATTTCCTTGCACCGAATATCGACCAAGTAGGGTTTTGATTTTGAAAAAACCAATCAAACCAAAGACGAGGTACAAGTGATACAAAGGTCCCTCTAAAACTGTAATTTGAGACCCACAAAAAGATAAAGACCGTTGTTGGCATCTAGAAAGACAAAGGGGGCTAAGACGTTAATGCGGACGCTTTGGCGGCGGTTGGGCATTACCAGTGCCAGATTGCTTATTGCGGCCTTCCTGCATGCCATTCTCAGTATGTATGTTCCATCGTAGTTTTGGGTACTTTATCTTATTATATATGTACATATGTATAGTATACAGTATATTTTATCACAGATCGTACCGCATACATGAATATTTACAAAAAGGAGAAAATACACGAATTAATAGATGAGAGATGACCAACTATAATATATTGAAGTACTTAACAAAATCACCCATTGAAGGTCATATAAGGTTGTCAAATGTCATTACAATGTATTTGATTGCTAGTAGATGATTGCACTAAGTACATAAATGTACTGTGACCAAATCCAATAAATACAAGTATTTTTATTTGAAAAGAGTCACATTTATTTATGTCCATCTTTTTCATGTATTTTTATATTTTAAGTTCTTTTTAATTGGAGAGATAAGATTTATGCTCTCATTAACTAAGAGTAATTTTTTATGGGGCAATTAGATCCAGCCATCCAGGTCCAAAAATTCAAGTTGTTTTTTAAGATATAATTGAATACAACTAATTATGAAAATGTTGATTACAAGTAAAAAATATTTATAATATAAGTAGCTATATAAAAACAATTTACTTGAGATATAAGTAAATTATCGACATAAAAAATTATGATATAGGTATATTAAATAAGTAAAAATATTGAACGCAACATGATTAAAGAGATTTAATTCTTATTAGGGTATCACAATTCTCTAAAATTTTCAGTCTTATGACACAAAAAGATAATAGTCATTGGACATAGTTTTAAAAAATGGAGGACATAGTTTTTAAAAAATGGTCTATTGTTAATAGTAGTTGGGAAACTAAATTTATCTTGAGTTTATCCTCTTTAAATTCCATACAACTTCTCCACGTACCAACTAGCAAGACCGGCTCTAAAGATAGCCAAACCGTAGCCGCAATAGGCGCTGTCACATCCCAGTCCGGGCAGCTACCACATCCCGAGCTCGATTCCGCCGTAGCACGATATTGTCCTATTTGGACCCTGGCCACGCCCTCACGGTTTTGTTTCTGGGAACTCACACGAGAACTTCCCAGTGGGTCACCCATCATGGGATTGCTCTCGCGCAAACTGGCTTAACTTCGGAGTCCCTACGGAACCCGAAGCCAGTGAGTTCCCAAAAGACCTCGTGCTTGATAGAGATGAGAATATACATTTAAGGCTTACAGGATCGACACCCCTGGGTGATGTGGGATCTTACAATCCACCCCCTTAGGGGGCCGACATCCTCATCGGCACACTTTCGGTCAGGGATTGGCTCTGATGCCAAGCTGACACACCCCGACCTGGAAAGTCCAATTGGACTCCAAATCGAGTTGTGCTGGCCGACACCTGGAGGGTGAAGAAGCCATAAAGTGTAATTTAGTGGAAGAAGAATGTGAATAAATTTAAACCTAAAAGTGCCTAAACAAAAGAGTGCGCAGGCAAGCGGGATTGCACCCATTTCACACGTGATGGTAGAGCATAAAAACAGTATAGTAATTAGGGTGAAGGTTATACCACTAAAGATAACCATCTCCTGAGATTTGCCAGAACCCTCGTTTACAAGTAAGCACAGCTACTAAACCTGGAGGGGCGAAAAACAAAGTTGAGTGGGTCAGCAAAACAATGCTTGTAAGAAAACCTTTATTTTCAAATTTACTAACCCCTCGCCGTAAAACAAGTATAGTTTCCGTAAAACATACTACGTAAGTATGTAATAAAAATACAACAACAATATAACCAGAAATATGCCGAGTCATGATATATCAAATGCCACAGTAATAATCATGTGATAATCAAGTATAATCAATTGCTCATCAATCTATGCTAGCACACGAGTCAGAATTGCTTAATGCAATTGTACCCGACAGGACTGGGTGTAATCAATACGCTCTAATACTACGATCACGTGAAGACTGGTGCAGAAGCATGATCACACACAAGTCGGATTGCCTAATGCAATATACCCGACAGGACTGGCACGTAACTTGGATCCAAGGCGAGCGAATGGTGCGGATGTGAACATACACATGAAGGACTGGCCCTGGCCCTGGGCGGAGTACTAACACCGGGGTGCAGCAAGATGAGCATGTATAAATATGTATGAATGTCATGACAGTAATATCCCAACCATATAGCAGCATTTATCACAATTAATATCACAATAATGATACTTGCCAATATAAGCGTAAAAGTTAAGTAAATACGCATTTAGGGAAACTATAAATATGTATAGGTATAAAATAAAATGCCCATTCACCTGGAGTCCGCGCTACAACTCCCTAGCACGAATATCAAGGCGTCATGGACGATCGTCACCTAGAACAATTATCAAATCATGTCTCAGAAATAACTTGCATAAAACACAACCCCAAGGACGTTCTAAAATGATTTGAAACCTATTGACCAAAAGTCAACCATCGGTCAAAGATCGACGGTAGAGTCCATAACCCTACGTAATTCGATCCAGAAGATCCACAAATTGATTTCTGATCCGTAATTTCCAATGATCCACATTATGCTTCTAGAACATCATACTAAAGTTTCATTATGATCCAACGGTTGGATCTCTGCCAATTGCAAATTCAAGTGGAGGTTAACACTTTATTTTATGAAATAACAATTCCAATTCGAGAAGATCCATACGTCAGATTCTTGATCCGTCAGTTCCTAATATCCTTAAAATTACGTAGGTACTAAGGTTTGATGACGATCTAACGGTCGGATCGTCAATTCATGCAAGGACCCCGTGACGGCCAACTAGATGGTCAACTACAAAACTACATTAAACCATCGTAATTTCACTAAATGGATGTCAAATATAGAATCAGGGCATCCTAATTAGCCTAGAAAGATTAGAAATGAAGATCTCAATGAGAGGAACAACTTTCATACCTGCCACGAAGTCCAAAAGTGGACGGAAGATGGGCAATTTTGCCCACAAAGCCGGCGGGTGCCTAAAACTTCCTGACGTCGATCCGTCGTCTATGGTGGTCCAATGGGGTCAAGGTCGGTTGAAATTTGCTCCTGGGATGATGGGCTACAAAGGCCAAGTGGTGGCATCGGTCATCGCTTTGCTGATTCGCCAAAAAATTGAAAAAAGTGGCAGGACACGGTTTTGACGAGTCGGATTTCATGGCTTCACCTCGCCACATGTGGTGGTTTATGTAGGTGATTCTTGGTTGGGTTTTGTAGAGGGGAATGAGAGCTTCAAGATGGTGGTGGTGGCGTCGAAAAACTCCATCGGAGTTGGCCGGAATCGGCCTTGGAAAATGGTAGGTCGTGGAGGTGTAGGTTGACGGAAAGGAGAAGCTAGGAGCTTCTCTCCCTCTTCCTGATTGGCCCTTTTTTCCCACTTTTCTGATTTAATTGGTCTTTTATTCCTTGCTAAAGGCTGATTGGTTTCTTTCCCACAAGATGGGAATTCAATTTATTCATAAATAAACTTTAAATAACCAATTTCAAACATCCGTAACTATACCGTTATAATCCGGACTCGTGAACGGCTTTCGCCTATGCGTTTGTAGTGACGAGTACTACGAGGATACGCTAAAAGAATAAGTCTTACATCTCGTGAACGGCTTTCGCCTATGCGTTTATTAATTTACACTTTTAAAATTAATAAAAACGTAAAATTAGGGGCGGGTTGTCACAAGCGCCCTCTAGGGCCCCCATAATTGTTCAGTAAATTATGTCTACAACAAATATAAGAATATTCAATTTTATTTAGCCTTCTCTTTATTTGATATTAAAAAAAAAAAAACTATTATTAGCACTCTAAAAAATCATTATTAACTCTCCTACAATGTGAAAAATAAGAAAAAGAAGGAGTGCATTATAACAAATTTTGAATGCTCGTAACACTCGTGTTTTAATATTGAGAAGCTTGCTTGTATTTTCCACAATACCTCATTCTGCCACGACTTTCGTGAAGCGAACGTTATTGCTGTAATACCCTGAATATCTTAAAAATGATGTGGATATTTATTTTATTTTTTATGTAGAGAAAAATAAAAAATAGATCGATTACAGTTATGAAATTCGAATGGGGAAAATGTGAAATCACGCATCTGGATTTTATTATTATTTTTATGTTGTATAACTTTTCATTAAGTGGAAAATGATGAAAAAGTCCCTAGTGGCTAAACGAGATTCTTTGTGGACATACTTGATATTTTCATGATTTTTTCAGATTTCTTTGCATATCTAGATAATACATGTCGATACGAGCACGTAGGTACAAACAGATTGTAATTCCGAGTTAGAAAGGAGAAGTTACAAGCCTTGGAAGTAGTGAGACCTTTTAGACGCGTGGACTAATGTGAAAGAAAACTAACACACAAATTAAACCCTATTAAGATAGCTGTAGTATAAGAAAGTAGGGATCGTTCTAGGCCGAGGATTAACTAAGGATGCTAATCTACTCAAATTAGACTAGAAAAAAACATAAAATAAACCTAAAAACGTCAAACTAGACACTTATGACTCAAAACACACTAAACAGACTCAAAACAGCTCAAAACAATCAAAAAGACACAAAACTGACTCTAGGGAGTTATTTGGACGAATTCAAGACTAACAAGACTCAAAACACTTAAAAGAACCAAATTAGGACAGATTCTAACTAAACTAATGTGACAAAGTAAAGGGGGATTGGTTTTGGACGAAATTAAACTAAATTAGACAGATTAGAAACACAAAACACAACTTAAACGAAATTGGTGATTTGAAAGGGTAAAGAGCTTAGCTAGAGGGTCTTTCTCCACACATGACACATATGGAACACAAATCAATTTCCAGTTATTACTTCTTTTAAATCATGAATCTCAATGCCCCAAGTTAACCGTGAACTGCACTAATTAACCATCAGATTTTCCTAAGTTCATTGAATTGGACTCTGCGCCGACAACCAAATTATTTTTATCAAGTTCTCTACATGAACTGCATAATAGAAATACTATCAAAGATCATTAAGTTCCATGAAAATCATAAGCATTGACAAAGCATTCATAACTATGAACTGCATGATACTCCTGCTAGGAATTTACTTTACGCGATCGTGACTAGCAACTTCCACTACTTATGAATATAAGTTCATAACGATTAGGTGAAATTCCCTTATAATCTAGCATCAAATTCATGCATGCAAACTAAGTATGCATCCTTAATCAACATACAAGAATAAGTTATCAATCAAACAGTTAAGTAAATTGCATTCACGATTCATGAAATAATAACTGAAGGTAATCAATTCATGTCACATACATATTCATGGCTTTGAAATCGCCCCTAGCTAAAATAAATTTAGTTCCACATGATTGTAAAAATAAACAACAGAAGCAACATAATTATAGAACTAAAACAAGGATAGAAGAAACCCTAGAGACGCTCCAACAATCCCAAGGATGGAATGGCAGGCACGACACAGATTTTCCTCCTTCTCCTTCCCTTTGCTGCGGCACACCTTGAAAACTCTCTCAAAATCTCTCAGAATTCTCAAGTGTGTATTGTGAATTGTGGTGTGAATGAATGAAGGTTGCAGCAGGTATTTATAGGGAGAGGGTGCGACAGGTTTCCTAGCTTCTAGAAGGGCATATGCGGCATGAAAATAGGAGAATGAGTAAGTCTTCTAGAAATCTGAATTTTAGGTGTTTAAATGTAATTAGGAATCCCTCATGTAGCTGAAAACAAGGTAGGACAGGATTAGGATAAGGTAAGGATAAGATAAGATAAGGTTTTGGATAATGTTTGAGATAATGTTCCATGTTTCTTGCTCTTCTCTTATCTTCTTTGTCTTGAACTTGTTTCTCCATATTCTTTGCATGATCATTGCCTCTTTTGAACTCCAAATTCGTCCATCCACCTTGCTCCACAAGTAAGCTATCTATTCTTGGCCCAAAACTGCTCTAAAATGCTCCAAATTGCCTCTTTTTGCTATCTTTGCCATCTAGACCTGAAAACACATGAAAATGACTTAAACCACTCTAATAAGTAATAACTAACAACGAAAATGCAAGAAAACAAGCTCACTAAGTCGCATAAATATGCTCCTATCATGGACTTACTTTTAGTAGTAAGTCCCTATAATTAGTCAGCCAAAATTAAGAAGTTTCCATTAGAGGAAACTAACCCAAAAGCCCAGAAACCCCAACCCAATTTGTGACCCAGTTGACCCCCGCAACATCCCATTTTCTGACGCCACCACCACCACCATCTTGAAGCTCTCACTCCTCTCTACAAAACCCAACCAAGAATCACCTTGAATAACCACTGTACGTGGGGGTACGAGGCCACAAAACCCGATGAAAACCAATGGTGCTCCGACTACCCTTATCCTTTTTTTTTTTTGGGTAAATTGGCAAAGCGATGGCCGACGCCACCACTTGGTTTTGTAGTCCATCATCCCAGGAGTAAATACCGACCATCTTTGACCCCGTTGGACCACCGTAGGCCACAGATTGACGTCGGGAAATTTTGGGCACCTGCCGGCTTTATTGGCAAATTGACCATCTTCCGTCCACTTTTGGACTTCGTGGCAGGTATAAAACTTGTTCCTCTTGTTGAGCTCTATCTTCCTGTAAAATTTGGTAATTTTTGTAGTTCGTCGGAAAAGTGGGTTTCCAGTCGCTGGAAACCACCACGCGTGGCAGTGCATGGCCAGAGGGCCGATGCTATTTTTTTAAGCTAATTTCGATATTCTAAATCCATGTATGATATGCATTTGGTGTGATTCATTTGTTTGAATCTAGTTTCGTGATTGGTAGTCACTTGAATGATTTAGAAAATGGACTAACATTGTATTGGTGAACTACGAATGGCTTGATCCCTTCGTAGGTTACGTAGGCAGTCTAATGAGTATGTTAGATGCAGCCATAAAATTACCCAAATTTAATATTGTGCTTGATTTTGTTAAGGAAAGAAATTTATTATGGTTAATGGCGTAGAGATTAACCATGACTTTATTTTGGCCTATCACCGGATTTAGCTTCCCAATAAGAATTTTGGGTCGTTACAAAATGGTATCAGAGTGAAAGATCTTGCTCTACAATATGCAATATTCTCGAGTTCATGTTGGTGTGAATTATGATTAGCATTGAGATTGCATTATTTCATAGTTCCTATGAATAATGTTGCATTTAGGTGAAATGTATATATATTGCGAATCACTAACGTGTGTGGAATATTCTTGAATTCTTATTGTTGTGAAATATGATATGCAATGTGAATGCATTATTTCATAATGTTTCTGAACAAAGTGCTATGTGAATTATGATTTGCATTGATATTGCATTATTCATAATTTCTATGATTAATGTGGTATTAATGTGAAATACACACGTATTATGAATTTTGCACTGGCAGAAGAGCGAATATATATATATATATATATATATATATATATATATATATATTCTTATGTTTTAATGATGTGAAATATGATTGCAATGATATTGCAATATTTCATCAGTTTTATGCATCATGAGGCATTCATGTGAATTGCATATGCATTGTGAATGCATTATTTCAAAAATTTGTGGATAAAGTGGCATTCATGTGATATATATACATGGTGGATCACTCACTTATGTGGCATGGTGCAATTTTTGTGACGATCATGGAGTTTTGTTACTAGGAATTGTGGGTTTAATTTTCACCGATCTCTCTCACTCCTACGATTTAACAATTTAATCCACTAGTTTGTCAAAAAAAAGTGCACTACTCTTACGAAAAATATATAACAGAGGGAATGCACGGTGACTGTTGGAGTACAAATAACAATTCCTTTAAGTATCATTCCTTGTGTTGTACTTTCTTCTCTTTGGTCAACTCAGATAGGGCAAGAGAAAATGCATTGTTACGTAGCAAACTCACTCACGAGTCGTGCAACACCTAAGCATCACTAGCCTAGGCATAGGGGCACCGGTGATGAGTCACGCAACACCGAAGCATCACCAACCAAGCCACAAAGGCACATGTGACGGCACTCTCTCGATACCCAGACAAGTAGCTTTATGTGCTGCTTTGTTGGCTTCTTCACGAATCCAATTCCACTGAACTTGTGCTGCTTTGTTGGCTTCCTTATGAATCCAATTCCACTGAACTTGAGCCAAGCCACAAAGGCATCGGTGACGGCACTCTCTCGATACCCAGACAAGCAGCTTTATGTGCTGCTTTGTTTGCTTCTTTGTGAATCCAATTCCTTTGAGCTGGGGCTAAAGATGAAGATGACCTCCTCCGTATTAGGGTAAATTTTGCATATGCTTTTAACTGACTTATTCAAGACAATAACTTTGGAATCACTTTTAACATGATGTTCTGCAAATCCATTTCTTTAGCTAATACCTGCCTTGAAAGTGCTTCCTCTGCCTCAATGATCTGAGGAGATGGCAGTGTTCACCTCCCAAAATGATCCCTCCCAACCTCGTATGACAACGCCCAGGCCAGCCTTGCAAGATGATCTCCATTCACCATATACATTTATTTTAACAAAAGCGGGTGTGGGAAGGGTCCAAATGGCATTTCTTCTTGTGGCGGTAGAAGCTCTCGTCTCTCTGCAATGATGCTCAAGCCTCTTCGCTATAGAGCGGGAGATGATCCCTTCAGCGTAGCTGTGGTATCAGGGTTCTTCCTGGAAAAAAAAGAAAAAAAAAAAAGCATTGCACCTTTCCTTCCATATCTCCCAGCAAATAACACTCACCATGATAAGAAAATGATCCCTTTATGTTGTACTTTCTTTTCTAAGTTGGTCAAATATTGATATATTTAAGTAGATCGTAGTTTTACGATGAGTGGAAAATGATCTCAAGTTCAAACCAAACATTTCTTGGTCCAATGTTTAAAGAGATTCAACTTATTGATACAAACAACAAAGTACAAAGTAGATTGATAATACGAAAACACTAGCATGAATGCTCAACTATACTACCAGAACTTGGTGATGGATTGTTATTTTACACGCACGATACGGTATGATACACATAAAAAAGTAGATTGTAATTCGAAAACACTAGCATGAATGCTCAACCGTACTATCAGAGCTTGGTGATGGATAGTTATTTTACACACGATACGGTGCGATACACATAACCAAGATCCAACAAAATCGCTACGTACTCAGATAGAAGATATTGCAGGTGATGGGATCCAAACTAGATGATTTTCGGGCAAGAAATGGCAAACTGGAGATGAAGCGCTAGCTTTAATTCCAAGAAGGGCAAACAAGTTATGGGCAGGGTCCCAATCAGAAGTGTCCATGTGGCAAACAGCGACAGCTTGAACCTTATCACCATTCTCACCTCCAAGTTTAACCTTGAAGAACTTGGTGTCTTTCTCAAAATGGTGGCAGAAGAACACTGCATAAGGATAGGCCAATGGATGGCAAAAAACCATTTTGGAAGCCAAAACTTGTTTAGGCTCTTCTAAGATAGTGTAGCTTTGTGTGATGGATGTTGATGTTGTGGGGTGCTCGGTTGAGAGAATGTTGAAGCGAACACCTGAACCGATGATCTTGGTAACAAAATTTGTCATGGACTCCAGAGAAGTGGCACAAAACTTCGTCTCACCCTTGATGGGTTTCATCTCACATTGTTCAAGTGCATATGCGACATTCTTCGCTTCTTGAGAACCTTGTGGGATTGAGAAGAGTTGACGAATTTGTGGGATATGTGGTGTTGAGAATGGGATAGAATCAGCTACTTCTTCAGGCAGGAAACGAGATTGTTCTTGGTTGGGAAAGTGGAGAGGCATTCTCATACTGCAATGTAAATCATCGAACGTGAAAAATCCTTGCTTGGATGCTTCATTGTGATCCATGTGAGGTTGAGATTGTGGATGCATATGAATATGAACATGTTCATGAGAAGGCTCAACTTCTTTTGTTCCATAACTCATTTTGTAAGGAGTCTCAACTTCTTTTTTCCCTTCTTTTGTTGCATAACTCATTGTGTAAGGAGTCTCCGCTTCTTTGGTTCTGTAACTCATTGTGTAAGGAGTCTCTACTTCTTTGGTTGCGTAACTCATTATGTAAGGAGTCTCAACTTCCTCTTTCCTTTCTTTGGTTGCATAATTCATTGCGTAAGGAATCTCAACTTCATTTTTGCTTCCTTTGGTTGCATAACTCATTGCATAAGGAGTCTCAACTTCTTTTTTTCCTTCCTTAGTTGCAAAACTCATTGTGTAAGGAGTATTGACTTCTTCTTTGGTTGCATAACTCATTGCGTAACGAGTCTTAACTTCCTTTTTGCCTTCTTTAGTTGCATAACTCATTGTGTAAGGAATCTCGACTTCTTCTTTGGCTGCATAACTCATTGTGTAAGGAGTTTTAACTTCCTTTTTGCTTTCTTTAGTTCCATAACTCATTGTGTACGGAGTCTGGACTTCTTCTTTGGTAGCATAACTCATTGTATAAGGAGCCTCGACTTCTTCTTTGGTTGCATAACTCCTTGTGTAAGGAATATCAGCTCCTTTTCTACCTCCAAAATTTGTTATGTAATTGGGAATGTCCTGTAGTTAAAAGTTAGTTATGTAAGGATCATACGATTAATCTTAGTAACATATAAAATTAGTTGTGTCTTCACTTACCTCCACTTTTTTCATGCTTTTTGTAGCTCCAATTCCTTTTCTACCTTGTTTGTTTCCATAATTTGTTATGTAATTGGGAAGGTCCTGTAGTTAAAAGTTAGTTAAGGGTCATGTGATTAATCTTAGTAATGTATAAAGTTAGTTGTGTAATCACTTACCTCCACTTCTTTCATGCTTTTTGTAGCTCCATTTCCTTTTCTACCTTGTTTGTTTCCATAATTTGTTATGTAATTGGGAAGGTCCTGTAGTTAAAAGTTAGTTAAGGGTCATGTGATTAATCTTAGTAATGTATAAAGTTAGTTGTGTAATCACTTACCTCCACTTCTTTCATGCTTTTTGTAGCTCCATTTCCTCTTCTACCTTGTTTGTTCCCATAATTTGTTATGTAATTGTTTCCATAATTTGTTATGTAATTGGGAAGGTCCTGTAGTTAAAAGTTAGTTAAGGGTCATGTGATTAATCTTAGTAATGTATAAAGTTAGTTGTGTAATCACTTACCTCCACTTCTTTCATGCTTTTTGTAGCTCCATTTCCTTCTCTGCCTTGTTTGTTTCCATAATTTGTTATGTAATTGGGAAGGTCCTGTAGTTAAAAGTTAGTTATTTGTTATGTAATTGGGAAGGTCCTGTAGTTAAAAGTTAGTTAAGGGTCATGTGATTAATCTTAGTAATGTATAAAGTTAGTTGTGTAATCACTTACCTCCACTTCTTTCATGCTTTTTGTAGCTCCATTTCCTTTTCTACCTTGTTTGTTTCCATAATTTGTTATGTAATTGGGAAGGTCCTGTAGTTAAAAGTTAGTTAAGGGTCATGTGATTAATCTTAGTAATGTATAAAGTTAGTTGTGTAATCACTTACCTCCACTTCTTTCATGCTTTTTGTAGCTCCATTTCCTTTTCTGCCTTGTTTGTTTCCATAATTTGTTATGTAATTGGGAAGGTCCTGTAGTTAAAAGTAAGTTAAGGGTCATGTGATTAATCTTAGTAATGTATAAAGTTAGTTGTGTAATCACTTACCTCCACTTCTTTCATGCTTTTTGTAGCTCCATTTCCTTCTCTGCCTTGTTTGTTTCCATAATTTGTTATGTAATTGGGAAGGTCCTGTAGTTAAAAGTTAGTTATGTAAGGATCATGTGACCATAATCTTAGTAATGTATAAAGATCGTTCTTAATCACTTACCTCTACTTTTTTCATGGTTTCTGTAGCTCCATACCCAATTTTGTATTTTTGTTTAACTACATCCCTTGCTCCAGTGGCATAACGACACTGCTTTAGAATAATAAGAAATATGATTTATTTTTTTCTATATATCGATTTTTTTTTTCTATATATCTCGAGCCTCGAGATTCATTTTAACAAATGATACAATATTTACAAAAATACATTTAACAACAGGTTGATAAACTTACACAAAATATGTGCATATAATTACTAATAGACCAAAAGTTATTTGGTAAGTTATGTTTATAATTGAGATGAGAGTAAATCTAAGCGCTATACGTACATAGTTAAAATTTACTGCTCTTAGAGTACCGTCTATAAAATGGTTAATAAACAAGTGCATATTCACATATTCCAGAAACTCGAGAAATAAAGTTTCTGACTCAGTGAATCCTGTTAAAACAAAAGAGGAAAAAAATGAAGACCTAAAGTTGCTGCTGATCACTCTCTTTTTTTTTTCTTTTTTTTTTTTGTGTGTATGTGGCTATAGGGCTTAAATATGAAGGTTATTTTGGAATGTTCTGTTCTATCAATCAAGACCATAGGCTTCATCCGATTTCATTTTTATTATTTGCAAATAAATTTTCAATGAAAAATTTGAGACAAATAAAAATTATAAATATTAGAAAATATATTTCATGAAATATTTATAAATAGAAACTGAATTACTTATCGCTAGTTGGAAAACCTGAATTAAAAATCTCTCTCTCTCTCTCTCTTTTTTTTTTTTTTTTTGAGAAAATCTAAATTGTTTTTTAGATTTAGTACAGTTGTAACGTACCTACCTATATTATTATAAGATTACAAAATTTTGTAAGAGAAATATATTTAACGTAAAAATGAAAACAACAAACTAATTAACAGTTGCCTATAAACAAAAATTTCTGTTAATAAAACCAGAAATTTGTGAGTTATAATTAAGTGAAAGTTGGCACCATGAATCTAAAGCAGATAATAATTTAATATCTTTCTTGTCCATTTTAAAATTTTCACTTGTAAATATTTATACTTGGTAGAGTAATGCTAGTAGATCAAATTTTGTAACGATATCATAATACTATATAACACAACAAGTGATATGTTCGTAAAACATTAATATAACTCGGCATGTTTAAATATTGAAATACAAAAACGTAACCTCCTAGGGTCCTAGAGTATGAAATTAATTTTCTTTACAAACGATGGTGTTAGTGGGTTAAATGGTTAGTTGTTAAAGGAGAAGGAAATAGATGGGAATTGAACCCACATGCATAAACATGATTATTTTTCGCTACTGCGAAATGTAACATCTGCATGAAATTAAGTAAGATACAACAGTAGGAATCTTTGGTGAGGTGATAAAGACATTACCAAAACAAACAGAAGACAAAAGATGATGAATCGAGAGGCCATATTTCTCTACTTTGAGACTCTTCTACTCTTACTCTTAGTGAGGGTGTTTAACTATGAGGGTGTTTAAGGGCTTTTTATAAGCACTGAGAGGTTTCACTGGTATTAATTTATATTAATTTAATTGATTATCATTCTTATCTGAAAGGATAAATATAAAGGAACAATATGCAAGACTTGACATTTTCCCCCTTATTCGGTGGTCGTATTTTATAAGTAAATAATGATGGCAACTAATCACACTCACAGAGATTAAAAAAAGACTATACTTTGGGAACTATATGATGAGAAATGTAAAGTGTCTTTGTGAGTATTCTTTATTAGTAAAACAAATTTTTGGTGCACACGATATAAAATGAAAAAATTATACATGGATTGTACTTTTAATACTTAATTTCATATTAAGACAACATTTTTTAAACATTTCAATGAGAGACAAAAATTAATATATGTGGACGACAACATCATTTACTCTTTTTTTCTTCTAAAGTGTAAGTTACAAAAATACCCTTTATCTTTATCATCTTTTCACATTTATCCTTCTTAGTCTCTTCTCTCTCTTTCTCTATTTGTCTCTTTCTCTCTCCCTTCCCTTTCCTCATTTCACCATCATGCCGTAAACAAACAGCCAATATCGGCATAGCATGAAAAGGATAAATAAATTTAATTTCACCAAAAACATGGTGAGCATTGAGAGCAACAGAGAATTTGTCATCTTTCAACGAAATGGTAGAACTGAAAGCGCCACCATAGCCACCACCATTTCTTCTAATAATATTAATAATAATTTATTACCCACCACTTCTACCCCAAATGAGGATTCTCCAAAATCGGTTATTTCCAAATGCGCAGGTACTTTTACAACTTCTTTCCCCCATATAAGAAAATTTAACAAAAACATGTGTTGAGAATATCACGTTTAAGAATGGGAAAAACAAGAACAAACTCTGGAAATCGAAAAACAAATAACCAAGATAAATAACACCAAGAATTTACGTGGTTCGGCAATATGTGCCTACGTCCACGGGACAGCAACAACAATCTTTCACTATATCAATAATGAGTACAACCAATAATCTTGCCAAATCTCTAGAACTAGGACTTGACGAAAAACCTGAAAGAACAAGAACAAGGAATACACTATCTCTTTTCTTTTCTCTCGCACACACTTTACAATATTCTCTCACTCTAATCCCTTGAGTGGTATACAATTTATTGTTTTGCTCCCACTTCAAAACTAGTACAATAGCCCCTTTATATAGACATAATAAAGGTCTTCTTCAATAAGGAATACTAATCCTAATTGGAATCTAGTTATAAATCCTACTCCAATTGAGAAACTAACTCCAATTGGGAAAACAATTTAATCCTCTAAGACTATAACTCCTTATAGACTTAGGACAACTTATCATGGGCTGGAAAAAACCCAACAATCTCCCCCTCCAGACCATGAGGAAGGTATACCATAATAGGATTTCTCCTCTTGACCGAACTCCCATTGATCGAACTACTCATTAACCAAGACCCTCTTGATTAGACTTCTCTTGACCAGGCTCCCCCTGATCGCAATACCCATCGTCATTGGCAAAGGCAATTATAGACTTCTTTGCTAGAAAACATCGCTTATCTTCATCTTGGTCCAATCAGCATCAGACATACTTGCTGGCTTGCTCTTAACACCTTCAGTAAAGCATGTCCTCCTCTTGATTTCCACGTAACCCAATTAAAGCAGGTTGCACCCTCCATTCTAAACGGATATCAGCCAAACCAGGCTCTGATACCACTTGTTGAGAATATCACGTTTAAGAATGGGAAAAACAAGAACAAACTCTGGAAATCGAAAAACAAATAACCAAGATAAATAACACCAAGAATTTACGTGGTTCGGCAATATGTGCCTACGTCCACGGGACAGCAACAACAATCTTTCACTATATCAATAATGAGTACAACCAATAATCTTGCCAAATCTCTAGAACTAGGACTTGACGAAAAACCTGAAAGAACAAGAACAAGGAATACACTATCTCTTTTCTTTTCTCTCGCACACACTTTACAATATTCTCTCACTCTAATCCCTTGAGTGGTATACAATTTATTGTTTTGCTCCCACTTCAAAACTAGTACAATAGCCCCTTTATATAGACATAATAAAGGTCTTCTTCAATAAGGAATACTAATCCTAATTGGAATCTAGTTATAAATCCTACTCCAATTGAGAAACTAACTCCAATTGGGAAAACAATTTAATCCTCTAAGACTATAACTCCTTATAGACTTAGGACAACTTATCATGGGCTGGAAAAAACCCAACAACATGCACATGCACACATGTTTTACATACTACTATGATCCATATAAAGAACAAATTTTTTTTTAAATAAATAAATAAAAGAATTATTAATTTTAACTTTTTAGGTTTTCTTTTGGAATGTAAGTACGAAATTACAAATTGAAGATAAGAAGCAGCGGATGGCATGGTGGTGCATGGCGAGGTTGATGTTACTAAGCTTATGATTGAAGATAAGAAGCAGTTGATGGACAACAAATTAAACATTGTTGAAGAAGATAATGAGAAATTCCTATTCTCTACCTTGTGTTTAAAGTAGTGAGGAAATGAAAGAAAACATAGGGAAGTATATATTTATATATATATATATATATATATATATATATATATATTTTTTTTTTTTTTTGTATTAGAACGGTGATTTGATTTATTCTAAACGAAATTATGGGGAGGAGGATTCAACGGGTTAGATAGATGACATGTATAGTTTTGTTGAAAATATACAAATTGATTCTACTAAAAAGTATACAAATCTTATTCTACATGTATTTGAAGCTGATTCTGCAAAAATGGTCGATGACTGATTAAACTGATTCTATGAAAATGCTCGATGACAGATTGAACTCATTTTGCAAAAATCTCGAAGAAGGGTTGAACTGATTCTGCAAAAATAGTCGAAGACGAGTTGAACTGATTTTTGCAAAAATGATCGATGATGGATTAAATTGATTATGCAAAAATGGTCGTGGATAGGTTGAACTATTTCTAGTAATAAGGATACAAATTGATTCTACATATGTTTCAAAACGGATTCTATAGAAATGGTCGATGATGGGTTGAGCTTATGACATTTTTGCAAAATCAGTTCAACCCATCTTCGACCATTTTTGCATAATCAGTTCAACCCGTCATTGACCATTTTTGCAGAATCAGTTCAACCATCTTCGACATTTTTACAGAATCAGTTCAATCAATTCTCGAGCATTTTTGCATAATCAATTCAACACGTATTCGACCAATTTTGCATAATTAGTTTCAAACACATGTATAATTAGTTTTGTATACTTTTTTTAGTAGAACCAATTTGTATATTTTCAACAAAACTATATACATGTTACCAGTTCAACTTGTCGAATCCTCCTCCCAATAATTTCGTTTAGATTAAATCAAATCACCGTTCTATTAAAAATATATATGTACTTCCCTATGTTTTTTTTCATTTCCTCACTACTTCAAACACAAGGGTTCAAAAAATAGTAGACAAGAGAAGAGACACGAAAAAGTGTCAGTTTTATCTCTCTAAGCCTTTTGAGGAATTTCTTATTATCTTCTTCGACAATGTTTTATATGTTGTTCATTAACTGCTTCTTATCTTCAATTTGTAACTTTCGTACTTACATTCCAAAAGAAAACCTAAATAGTTAAAATTAATTATTCTTTTATTTATTTATTTAATTTACTTTTTTGTTCTTTATATGGATCATAGTAGTACTAATGTAAAACATGTGTATGTGCGTGTTTTTGTTGAATTTTCTTATATGGGGAAAGAAGTCGTGATAGTACCTGGGCATTTAAAATGAACAGATTTAGGGGAATTCTCATTCGGGGTAGAAGTGGTGGGCAATAAATTATTATTAATATTGTTAGAAGAAATGGTGGTGGTTGTGGTTGTGCTTTCAATTGTACAATTTCATGAAAGATGACAAATTTTTTATTGCTCTCAATGGTGACCACGCTCTCTCTTCTACTCAAAATATGTTTTTTTTTAACTCATTTTTCTTTTATTTTGAAAATTTGGTACCTCAATTGTTTTTTTTTTTTTTATTCAACCCTGAACCCCATTAATATATGTCATAATCTCAACCCATCCTCCACTATTTCTGCAGAATCAGCTTTGAAACATATGTAGAATTAGTTTGTATCTTTTATTACTAGAATCAGTTCAACTCATCCTCGACTATTTTTACATAATCAGGTCAATTATTTCTCGGCTAGTTTTTCAAAATCAATTCAACACATCCTTAACCATTTTTGCAAAATCAGTTCAACTCATCTTCGACCATTTTTGCAAAATCAGTTCAATCAATCATTGACCATTTTTGCAAAATCAACTCAATTAGTCATCGACTATTTTTGCATAATCAGTTCAACTCGTCTTCGACCATTTTTGCATAATCAGTTCAACTCTTTTGCATAATCAGTTCAACTTGTCTTCGACATTTTTTGCAAAATCAATTCAACCCGTCCTACACTATTTTTACATAATCAGTTCAACCCATCTTCGATATTTTTGTAGAATCATTTCAACTTGTCCTCTACCATTTTTGCAAAATCAGTTCAACACATGTTTCACAATTTTTTGCAGAATCAGTTGCAAATACAAGTGGAATTGATTTTGTATACTTTTTTTAAGTAGAAATAGTTTGTATATTTTAGTAGAATCAATTTATTTATTTTCAACAAAACTACATAGATGTCATTAATCCAACTCATCGAATCCTCCTCCCCATAATTAGTTTAGATTAGGGTTCTTTTGATATAGGCGCCTCATTTTTTAATTTTTTAGATTAAACATTCATGCCTTTTAGTAATTTGATTAAACTTTTTTTATCATAATTTTGGTGCTACATGCACATTATATTGTAACAAATTTCTTATAATCTAGCCTTTTAATTACACTCTCATCCATTAGAGATAATTGTAAAAAAAAAAAAAAAAAATTGGTTAGATTCAATTTATTTTCATAATAATGCTACAATTTAGCAATAATTATCTACAATTTAAGATATTTTCTTTCCAAAATAGTTTAAAATATTTTTAAATCCCACAAAATCAAACGTACCGAAATAAGTTTTTCTTTTAGTACGTTAAGAGAAAAAAAGGATTGAGAATAATATAAACGTACCAATACACAATGTGTACAAAATAAAACGTACCAAAATAAAAATAATATACCAATATTAACAATATGTATCAAATCAAACGTACCAATATTAACAATATGTATCAAATCAAACGTACCAATATTAACAATATATATCAAATCAAACGTACCAATTAATAATTTTTGTAACTTCAAACGTACCCGCAGATAATATATACGTAATGTATTGTACCTAATAATAATTCGTCAAACAACTATACTTTAAAAAAAAAACAACAAAAAAAATATAATTTCACATAAAAATTGAAAAAATTACACGGAGCTTTTATGTTGATCACCAACTATTTGATTAAAAAAAAATTGAAAAAAAGAAATAATATTAAATGTTTGCATAACAAAAAAAGAAATTGTGATCGAAAAAAAATATCTGGAAGAAGAAAAAATATAGTTTAATTATTAATATCTCCACTAAATAAGGAAAAGTGCATCATGCAGATAAAATGATAAATTCAAAAATTATTTTAATTTTAAAAGATATAATAATGACATGTAATTTAGCTTGAGGTGGTTATTGGTCAAAGCACTTTAATCAAATTTTAAAAAGACACAGATGTTTAATCTAGGGGTGGGCACGGGCCGGGCCGGGCCCAAATTTGGAGGGACCGGACCGGACCCGCTTAAAAAGTAAACGGGCCGAATCGGGCCGGGTATTGCAAATCTGATTACTGGAACCGGACCTAACCCGGCCCGTTTGAAACGGGCCGGTTCGGGAAGGGTCCACGGGTCCCTTTTTTTTTTTTTTTTTTTTTTTTTTTTTTTCGGTTTTGATCGCCTGGACTCGCCATCCTCCGGTCTCCGACATCAAGACCCACATCCGCTTGCCGCGCTGTTTCCAAATCTGGTACAAAAACATAAACCACAAAAAATTCTATTTTCTCAGTAGCCAAACAGAAAACAGGGACAACCATTGATGGTGACCATTCGAGCTCCGAACTCGACATGCACAGGCTGGAACCTCTTATCCGTGAATTGCAACAGCAAGCAAGATCTTCCGACACCTAAAAATCCAAACCAAAAACCCAAAACCAAAACCCAATTGTTTTAAAACCTTAATTCTCAAACCAAACAAACAAAAAAAAAATCAGAAGGCTGGGGGAGAGAGAGATCGAGAGGGAGGATGTTGAGAATCGACAGATCCAAGGTGTGAGAAATCGGAGACAGAGGCGTCGGGAGAGAGAGAGACTGGGGGGAGAGAGAGAGAGGAAGGAGACTGAGGAGAGGAGTCTTCGAGAAGGTGTAACACACTGTGGTGGAGGTCACGGTGGGGCGTGGGTGTGGGTGTGGTTCTGCTCTGGGAATGAGAGTTGCAGAAATGGGGGACAAGAAACACGGAGAGGAATGACGGAGAAGGATCGAGAGTTGCAGAAATGGTGTGGGTGTGTGTGTGTTCTCCGAGAGGAAAGAAGAAGCATCGAGATAAGAGAAAGGGGGACAATGTTCTCAGTCTCGAGAACTGTCACGGGAAGCATCGAGAGGAAAGAAAAAGTAACGGAGAGGACAATGTCCTCAGTCTCGAGAACTGTCACGGGAAGCCTGTTTTTAATTTGGGATGTTACACAAACGGGTCCCCGGGTACCCGTTTCTTTATTATTCTGGACCCGGCCCGCCCCTAAAATTCTAAAGCCCCGGCCCGGCCCGCCCCGTTTCTCTTTTTAAAAATTAGGAACCGGCCCGTACCCGCCCCGAACCTTAATTACCCGCCCCGACCCGCGGTTCCTGTACCCGTTTGCCCACCCCTAGTTTAATCTAAATGATATAGAAAAACTCTAAGGGATTCTAATTTTCCTTTTAGATTAAACCACATTACCTTTCTAATAGGAAAAAAAATATAGATATATACTTTCCTACGTTTTCTTTATTTCCTCACTACTTAAAACACGCTTGTTCAAAAAATAGTAGACAAGACAAGAGACACGAATGTGTCAGTTTTATCTCCAAGCTTTTTGAGGAATTTCTCATTATCTTCTTCAACAGTGTTTAATATGTTGTTCATCAACTGCTTCTTATCTTCAATTTGTTACTTTCGTAATTACGTTCCAAAAGAGAACCTAAAAAGTTAAAATTAATAATTCTTTAATTTATTAATTTATTTAATTTATTTATTTGTTCTTTATATGAATCATAGTAGTAGTATTGTAAAACATATGTGCAAGTGCGTGTTTTATTGAATTTTCTTATCTGAGGAAAGAAGTTGTGAAACTACATGGACATTTGGAAAAAAAAAATGATTTTGAGGAATCCTCATTTGGGGTAGAAGTGGTGGGCAATAAATTATTAATTTATTTAATTTATTTATTTGTTCTTTATATGAATCATAGTAGTAGTATTGTAAAACATATGTGCAAGTGCGTGTTTTATTGAATTTTCTTATCTGAGGAAAGAAGTTGTGAAACTACATGGACATTTGGAAAAAAAAAATGATTTTGAGGAATCCTCATTTGGGGTAGAAGTGGTGGGCAATAAATTATGGGTGAAGTGCCGATTTAGTCCTTGAATTATCACCTCAGTGAAAATTAGTCCCTAAATTCATTAGAAATTGCTAATTTCATCCCTACTATTATATTTAAAGCTATTTTATCCAATTTTTCGTCAACTTAAGTCACTTAACACACTTTAGAGTGTAATACCATCATTTTCTCGTCTATAAGTGCTTAACATTTCATATAAGTTGCGAATTTAATGTCTAATTTACCCTCAAAAGTTAACTTGCACTATTTCTTTATGAAAAACTACCAATTTCTCCTCAAAAGTTAACTCCATACACTATTTCTTTATGAAAAATTATCAATCTACCCTCCAATGTGTATCACATGCAAGTAACGTGACTTAAATTGATGGAAAATTGAATATAGTAGCCTTGAATATAACATTAGGGATGTAATTGGCAAATTTTTATAATTCAGAGACTAATTTTTCTGGAAAAATAGTTTAGGAACCTAATTTTCACTAATGTAATAATTTAATAACTAAATTGACAGTTTACCCATAAATTATTATTAATATTGTCAGAAGAAATTGTGGTGGCTGTTTCAATTGTACCATTTCATTGAAAGGTGACAAATTCTCTATTGTTCTCAATGCTCACCACGCTCTCTCTCCTACGTCAGACGTGTTTTTTCAACTCTTCTTTTTTTGACAAATTCTCTATTGCTCTCAATGCTCACCACGCTCTCTCTCCTACGTCAGATGTGTTTTTTCAACTCTTCTTTTTTTTGACAAATTCTCTATTGCTCTCAATGCTCACCACGCTCTCTCTCCTACGTCAGATGTGTTTTTTCAACTCTTTTTTTTTTTTTTTTTTTTAATTTGGTGCCTTAATTGTTTATTTTTGCTTAATTGAAAAAGTCAATTTTTTTGTTTTTGGTGAAATTTAAATTTCTTTATCCTTTTCATGCTATGTCATTGCCGGTTTGTTTATTGTATGAAATGAAGGGAATGAAGAGAAGAAGAGAAGAAAGAGACAAGCGAGAAAAAGAGACAAGTGTGAAAAGATGCTAACGATAAATAGTGTTTTTGTAACATACACTTCAGAGGGGAAAAAAAAAGTAAATCATGTTATCTTCTACATATATTAATTTTTGTTTCTTTTTGAAATATTTAGAAAGTGTTGCATAAATATGAAATTAAGTATTAAAAGTATATTCCATGCATAATGTACATTTATCAAAATTAACAAAAAAATTATTGTACCAAAACATGGGTTCATTCTTCAAAACCTTCAAAACCACAAATATATATTAGGCTTAATAACATTAATAAAAAAAATTCGATTAAACTTGACATTGATACATTATCAAATCAACGAAAATGATTATAATTATACAAATGGATTAAAAAATATTAAATGGATTATATATATAAAAAAATGATTACATTTTATATCAAAAAAATGGTACATTTTGCATATAATAAATTGGTATATTTAAGAATAGGTATAGTTAAGATTAAAAAAATTGAAAATTATATGAAAAAAATTTATACTTTGGCAAGACAAATCAATTTTTCCCCCAAATTTCATCTAACTATTTCTATTCTTTGCCCGTCCTTGTCGTTGTCCATTATATTGTATAGGATATGGAAGAGTCGGTAGTCTAAAGCAATTAAAGCTGTGAAGATTCGTTTCTCTTAGTTTAGTTTGTAAATCATAGAGGGTAGTTCCCATGTTCATCTTCTGTTAGTTTCTCTGCTTCGTTATGATACATACAAAAGTTAGTTTCGTGATCGCTCTGTGTAATGCTAACTTGATGGTGAAACTATAATAGCGCATTTACTAATCCGTAATCAAATTGAGAGGAATTGAATTAAGGAGGAATTGGATTGAGGAGGAATTGAAATGAGGTGGAATTAGAATCAGATTCCTGTTGAAATTGTTTACTAAAACTGTCCGGAATCGGAATACAATTCTATAAAGCTGTTTACTAATTCAGCAGAATCGGAATATTAACCAGTATGATTACTTAAATGTCCTTGTCTCAAATAAAACATTTTATATATTTTTTTAATAAAATTTGATATAGTATATAATAGTAAGAAAAAATTAAATTGCTTTTTTTATTTCATAGACATACGAAAATGATTTTGTTTATTTTTTATTTTTATAAATTTAAGTATTGACCTTAATATCTAAATTTTCTCGCTCAAGTTGTAGTTTTTTCTCTTCGGCATATGTATGGAGTTGTGCATAATGTGAATGAGCATAGAATTATGCTTAATGAGCTAGAAGGACATGGAAAGAAATTGTTAGGAGCATTTTCAATCTTAACTCTTCAAGGAAAAGAAAAATAAATCTAGGGTTAAAAGGATAATCTTGGAAATAATGAAAGTAAGTGAGGGCATAAAGAGAAAAAAGTTATCATTCCGATTGCCCAAGGAACCAGGAATCCAAATACTTTGTATATTTTGGGAATCCAAATCCTCCAATTTCAGGAATTGGATTCCATTTTTTGTGTGGACCCCACGCACTTTTGATTCCTCCCAATTTTAGTAAACGCAAGTATAATCCGTAATCGGAATCGGATTCCTTATTCTCATTCCGATTACGGGTTAGTAAACGCGCTATAAAATTTTGGAAACCCGTGAAATTCATATTTTTCAGAAATTCGTATTAGTAGTATGATTTGAATGGTCTCTCCGGAAATTTTGCACCTTCGAAAGTGCCAAGGCCTACTGCTACAACTACAAGGTAAGAGGCGGATGAATCATAGCAGCAACAAGAACAAACTAATTGCTAGTTTGTAACCTATTGCTGTCATTATTTTATAAATCCCTTCTTTTTCTCCCTTTCAAGTTCAATGTGCCTTGAAATTGGATCGAAGGTTGTTTTTGCTGCTTTATAGTAAAGTATATGATATTCAAATAAAACACAATTCATCACATATAACCTTTCACTGAATTCCAAATTAAGATGAATTTCAAATCAAACAAATTCTAAATCAGAAGACCTTTTCCTTGCTTTTCTCCTCCAAAATTCTGCTGTTTTATTTCAACTTCTGCTAACGAAAAAAATAATCTATCGAAAATTTATTTAATGGGAAAACCACGATTTGAATTTGTAACTGATTCTTCACATTTTCATTCCGTAATAGAGAAACCGATATCCTTTACGTGGAAGGAATTGATATATATATATATATATATATATATATATATATATATATATATATATATATATGCATACACAATTTGAGGTCATTTCCCTCTTTATAAAGCACCTTAAGTAGTTAAAAAGCCTTAGTAGAAAAAAATCTTTAAACAACTTGCTCTAATAACGGGGTAAAATGGCACCATTCACGTGAGTTTATAGTTACTTTCAAGAATAAAGACCCAATGTACCTTAGGTTTGATAGAATCACAACGGGTAGCAATGAACCTTGCCCTTGATATTGTTCCTTCTCCAAATCATGTTGGTATTATGTTGTTATAAACTGATCATACTAAAAAAGTATACAAAACTGATTCTACATGTATTTGAAACTGATTCTGGAAAAATGGTCAAAGACGGGTTGAACTAATTCTGAAAAAATGGTCGAAGATTGAATGAACTGATTCTGCAAAAATGGTTGAAGACGGATTGAACTCATTCTACAAAAATGGTCGAGAACAGGTTGAATTGATTCTGCAAAAATGGTCTATGACTGATTAAACTGATTTTGCACTGATTAAACTGATTCTTCAAAAATGGTCGATGACTGATTAAACTGATTGTGCACTGATTAAACTGATTCTGCAAAAATGACCGAAGACGGGTTGAACTAATTTTGCAAAAATGGTCGAGGATAAGTTGAATTGATTCTGCAAAAATGGTCGAAGATGAGTTGAACTGAGTCTCCAAAACTAGTCGAGGACATGTTGAATTGATTTTGCAAGAATAGTTGAGGATGAGTTGAACTGATTCTGCAAAAATGGTAGACGACTTATTGAACCGATTTTGCAAAAAATGGTCAATGACGAGTTAAACTGATTCTAGTAATTAAAAAAAAAAAAAAAAGCAAATTGATTCTACATATAGTTTCAAAACTGATTCTGCAGAATAGTCGAGGATGAGTTGAACTTATGGTGCATTATTAATTTTGTTGGAGTGTGAGGGTGAGGTTCTATTAATAGCCATAAAGCATTACGGGTATGACTGATATTTTAAAATATTGTTTCCATGTTTTTGGGCTGGACTTTAGTTCTTGTTATGTTTTTGTCTCTCCTTGACATGTTTAAAAACTAGTGGAGTTCCTTAAAATATAGTGAAAATTTTGGTCTCTATATACAAAGCTCCCTAATAGGTACAAACTTATTCTAATTTTATTTTATTTTTCTATTTTGAAAATGTTTTGAATTGAAAATTAGTTAGGAGTCTAATAAAGGTGAGAGTATTAAAATTCTAAATTAACTACTAACATCAACAACAAAAATTTTAACGTAGTGTTATTTTTTTGTTACCAAACATACCAAATTCATCTAAACTATTGTTAGATTATTTGAATTTAAGTGTAGAGAGTGAAGCACAATACTTTAACCAATTTGATTAAACTCAAGTGAGGAAAGGAAAAAATGAACATAAAATTATATCTATATATATAAAGCGCTAGATCATTGGTTAGTTGGTTATTATGATAGTTAATAGTCTCTGTTAATGAAATTAAGATTCCATGAGTGACGAAGAAAGGATGGCGTGTGCTTTTTAGCTACATATTCATATGCGCAAAAAACAACATCCCAGCTTCTTGGCTCAACGTCAACTCTTCAATAATGATATTTTTTACAAGCAAATAAACAACTTAAAAGAAAAAAAAAAAAAGTTATAACTTACAGACTTGTTCGCTTAGACCTTAGCGTTCAGGGAAATTATGGTGATCTGCGTTCGATCTTAATCAAAGGTAAGTAGTCATTTAATATTTATTATATTTTGTCCTTCATCATTATATTAAGATGGAATGGTGAATGACCATTGTAGACAAAAAAATAATTCCTAAAATCAAGAAGATGACACATGGACTTTTTCTCTCCCCTGCTCGTGTCATGGAATAATCAAAGGCATTAAAGCTAGGATTAATTACTAAATCTATCTTTAATACATTCACAATTGAATATCAACTTTATCAAATAAGGAATCCCTTTCACAATCAATCATGGATGCTTCCATCATCTCCCAATAAATTATCTCCTAATTAATATCTTGTGAATATTATTTACTCATTCATCCAACATATGACACATCTTGACCAATGGAAAACCGCCATATGTAGGGAAAAATCTTAACCAAATGGCTAGCCACTCATCTTGATAAATACTTCATCTCCACCAAATTTCTGGTAAGCTTTTGCTATGCTTACAAGCCCTAAACACTCTCTTACCAGAGATACTGACTTAGGCATCGGAGACAAGGTTTTGCAATTCACTACTAGGTTTAGGAGCAAAAATTACTACAGAAAATCCTAGAGTTGACATGTGGACTTTGACCCCAAGTGATGAGTATGCCCTCATTAAATTGGCGAGCCCCACATCCACAATTGAAGATCAACTTTAATACAATAAGGAATCTCTATCATAATCGATCATGGATGCTTCCATCATCTCCAAATAAATTATCTCCTAATTAATATCTTGTGAATATTATTCATTCATTCATCCAACATATGACACACATTGGCCAATGGAAAACCGCCATATGTAGGGAAAAATCTTAACCAAATGGCTAGCCACTCATCCCGATAAATACCTCATCTCTACCAAATTTATGGTAAGCTTTTGCTACGTATACAAGCCCTAAACACTCTCTTACCAGAGATGCTGACTTAGGCATCGGAGACAAGGTTTTGCAATTCACTAATAGGTTTAGGAGCAAAAATTAATACAGAAAGTTCTAGAGTTGACACGTGGACTTTGAGCCCAAGTGATGAGAATGCCCTCATTAAATTGGCGAGGCCCACATCCTCTCCATGCGCAATTCAACCCTCAAGAATACCTGAGTTGTTGGCTGTGACTTCACCAAGCTCTCTTGACCATGGAAGGGAGAAAAAACAAAGGTTATAAAGATAATATTAATAACCAAATCCTCTCTCTATACTTTCCTAATTGAATAAATGTGGCAGCCACGTGGCACACATGTGGCGGCCATGTGGCATAAATGTGGCAGCCACGTTAGCACTTAACAGATCAATGGATGGAAAATGTAACGGATGTATTATTTTGAAATAAAATAGTACGTGAGGTATGAAAGTGAAATGTTTGAAATATGTTGTATGAGGTTGTAATAGACCTCAAACCTGAGGGGTTTCTATGTAATTTACCCCAAAATTTTAATTGAAATCTTCACTTCTTGTGGCAAAAAACAGCAAACATGGTACAATTACTCTTTTTCTTTGAACATGCAAAGACATAAGCATAGGTCCATGAACATCAAATTGGTAATGACATAAGAAGCTAGGTACGCATTAATTTAGGAAGGTGATTTCCGCACGATTTATTGAATCTAAGGCCATAAAATATAGAAGTGCAAAGGACAAAAGCGTCTGTAGAAATCACTTCCCTTTATTTACAACACACACTTGAATAAAAGTCATTACAAGCAGCCACTCTTTCCCTACCAAATATAAAATCACACTCTTCAAACCTTTATTTTGTTGGAACATGTATTACACTCAGTTCTATGAAACCTGATGCTAATGCAAACTTTGTAAGCTAGACTTCTAGAGGATACGGCGAAGGAGAGACTTGGTTAGGTAATTCTCCTCTCTGTGATGACATTGTTCAAAAGCAAGGAGATTTCTGAGTGTCAGACCTGTGGTATCGTTTACTGTTAACTTCGGAATTTCAAGTTTCCCACTCGAGAATTTTATGTCAAATAAATTGCTGCCCTTTCCTACCACAAACTTGACTCCAGCCTAGCGTAGTTCTGTCATGTTGGGTGTGGGTGTGGTATTTTCGTTCTCTGGTTTTTATTTATTTATTTTTATTTTATTTTTTTGGTGGATTTCAAAGCTAGATATAGAATTCTTAGCAGATCAACAAAATGTTGTACATCTCCAAAAGAACATATTTGTTTAAATTTCTCTTCTTTTCCCTTGCTATCGATTTCGCTTTCAAAAAACTTGTAGGAAATATTAAGTAACAGAGGCAGCTGATGTGAAGAAGGACAACGTATTTTGAAAAGGTCCTGAAGAATGAAGAATGGCAGCTGATTTTCAAGCAACCGCAAGTCCGGACGCACATCCCAGAACTTCTCAGGCGTGTTAAATATGTAATCATCTTCATCCTGTCGATAATCTGAGAAATAGAACCTCATTAAGAACTCAATGATGAAGGCGGCATCCACTAAAACAATTCTTACAAATTCATCACTGCCATACTCAATGGGTTAACAACCTCGCAAGCTTACCCCTTCCCTGGTTCGGCTTAGAAAATGCCCCAGGTATCTTTTTTTGTGCTCCTCCATGGCTTTTAAGTGTTCCCTGCCATGGTGAAGTGGGCCTATAGAGACTACTTGAGGTGTATATGCTTTCTCATTTCCCTGCCGTAGTCGCTCAGGAACTCTATAGATACAACGCAAAGGGGACAGGCGAAACAAGTTATGCAACTCCTCGAGTAATGGATCCTTGGGGTTTTCTATGTCATGTGGAGCTTCAACGGTTCCTTTCATTTTACGGCCTGTGGTCATCATCTGCATTGATTCAAATATTTCATTGGGCACACATTCCACTTATAAGATGCTTCGAGCAAACTTTTGTAAGGACCTCTAAGACTGAGAGAAAGAGAGAAATCGAATCTGCGATTCTTCTCTCTCACTGTTTGTCGTTGTCGATTTATCTCGCCCCTTGGTGGGAGAAGAGTCTACCAAATAAGAATCTTTAACTTGCGACTCAAAACTTATTTTTAAGTTAAGAAAAGTAGAACTCAAATAGAATACCAAATATGTCATAAGAAAACGCAAGACGTATTACTTGCCCCTTTGGTGGATGAAAAAATAAATTTTCTTTTAACAATAGCACAATGATAGGTTGGCTATATAAAACCATTTTTTCTTCAATATGTTTTTACAGAACGTGTTTAGTTGGGCATACTAAATTAATGTCACGACTCACGTAGCTACTTGCCCTTATTTTTTGTTAACTATGCTAGCAAAACGATCTATTTAAACCATATTTTATAAGTTATATGTCATGGTTGTTAATTATTGAATTATTAAGATAAGTGTTTGATACTAATTCTCCAATTAATGTATGACAGTCTGACATAACTTAGATTTTAAAGAGTCTCGATATTGTGCTAGCCCGAATTATCTCACCTACCGTGCTTGAGTAATTTAGCCTTTATCTATACATTTTTATTACCTGCCCTTATTTTTTGTTAACTAGGGTTTTAACCTCATATTCCATAGTGTTCAAAGATTTCTCTTTCTCATGATGCTTACTAGGGTCTTAACCTCATATCATTTGAAGCGCTCCCAAAGCCGACTACATTTATCGTCTAGAAGATGAGAATCACTTAAATAATCTTCTTCACCATCTCCTTCGCTTTCAATTTCAGCCTTTCTTGTCAAATTTGGAGCCTGCAAGAATCACACCATAAGCTTGATTCCATTCATATATTAGGCCTAAGTGATTAATTGAAAACAATATCAATGCATTATTGTACTTAATAGTGGACACTTAAAAAATTGAAACGTATATGCACAATGATGGGCTAGCTATATAAAACCATTTTTTCTTCGATATGTTTTTATAGAACGTGTTTAATTGGGCATACTAAATTAATGTCAGGACTCATGTAACTACCTGCCCTTATTTTTCGTTAACCATGCTAGGAAAATGATCTATTTAAACCATATTTTATACGCTATATGTCATGTGGTTGTTGATTATTTGATTATTAAGGTAAGTGTTTGATACTAATTCTCCAATTAATGTATGATCATTGGACAAAACTTGAATTTTAAAGAATCGATATTGTGTTAGCCAGAATTATCTTAGTTAGTGTGCTTGATTAATTTAGCCTTTAGCTATACATTTTTGTTTAAACCTTTCCACTAATTCAACTGAAATTGCATTGCTTTCCAACTCCTCTACGCCAAACTCTGTGTACTTTAGTAATTACAATTAGCTTAGGATTTAATTTTAATTTGATAATGGAACCATAAGTTCAACACTACTCTAAACTTGCAAAACGTTATCAACTTAGCTCTTGGACACCTATTTTGTTCTTTATTGCAAGGTCTAAAATATCGATGATATCGGAAATATCGGTAGTCCAAAAACACGGAAATTTCGATGGAAATATCGGGATATTATAGATATCGATAAAAATTGAATAAAAACCACGGAAATTGTAAGAAAAACTTGGAAATTTTTATTGAAACTTTGCAGGATGTTTATTTAGTCAATTATCTATTAGTTTATCACAAAAAATTGGAAGAAAATGCATTGCATGCTAGATTTAACTGATTTAAGTTGATTATATAGCGAGCTGGCAAACATTGTGAGTGTAGAAAATATGTAGTAATTAATGAAAGAAGTTTAAACACACCATAATCATTTATATATAATGAATTAGTACAATATTTTACACTTTATACATTGCATGGTAAGATACATGAGTGACTTAGCAAGGTCTAAAATATCGATGATATCGGAAATATCGGTAGTCCAAAAAAATATCGTTAGTCCAAAAACACGGAAATTTCAATGGAAATATCGGGATATTATGGATATTTTAGACCATGCTTTATTGTAAATAGAGGTGTAAATAGATTTCTACGTGTATGTAAATAATCCTATCATATTACATGGAAGTCTTCAAGGGAATCCTTTTTTATAAAAAAATAAGAACATTCTCTTGACTATTAGATTTGTCTTTAATGAAATTATGTGATTTAAATTCTGTGACATGGGATTTAATCTCAACCGCAATTTCATTAACCGACACCAAAACAGTGTTCATCAACAGTTTTTCTTCCGCTCCATTCCTTCTCTGCGTTTTGTTTGGGTTCGCTTCTCTCTCTCTCTTCTTTTCTCCCTGCTTCAACCCTTTTCTTTTGTGTTTAGCCTCTTCATTCTTCTGCTATTTCTCTCATCTCTGCTTTATCCTCGCCTTTTCTCTTCGGTTTTTTCTTTTCCGTCTGTTTAAACCTTGGGTTTTGGGTGTTTTCTCCGGCCTGGTAAAATTGCTTTTCACGATTTCTGGGGTTGTGATCGGGCCTGAATATTTTTCGGTTTTTGCGTTTGTTTATGTCTGATTTGCACCGATTTTAGTCGGATCTATTTCTGATTTTGTTTTCCGTTTGAGCACCGCTGGTTGTTTTTGGATCGCTGGGAAGTTAATTTTCTGCAACTGAGGTATGTGTTTGATTTTTTTTCGTGCTTTGGGTTTCCCCTTCTGATCTGTTTCATATTTGATTTCAGCAAAAGTTGTTCGAATTTTGGCCTTTCTGTCTGCAACCTTGCAAGCTGTTTACGCTCAAGGTTAGAACTTCTTTTTTTTTTGGGTGTTGGATCTTTCTCCGCTGATGGTTTGTTTGATTGGTCAAAAAATGAAAGAAATAAATTATGAAATTTAAACTGAATTATGCTTCATTTAATTACAGCTTTGGTTTTGTTGGATTGCCATTGTTTGCCCTGTTCTAAACTTATATGTCTTGGGTTGTCAACTTTTTTGGGTTGTCATTTTTCCTTTTATTTCTGCTGGAAGCACTATTATATTCATGCTAATTTTGATGAAAATTGACTGTGTTTAATTGAAGGATTAAATATGTAACAAAAACACAACCAATAGACCGATTCAATACTTTGGCGGATCGAACCCAATCGGTGCACCACCCGAAGCCTCCACAGCAGCAAAAGCAATCGAAAACCTCCCGAGAGAATAACAAACCAAGTATAGAGAAGAGATAATAGAGAAATAGAGAGAGACGCAGAGAGAGAATGACGAATTGGGAATTGAGAATTGGGGTGTGGAGAAAAAAAGAATGTGGTGGGCGTCGCATTCGGGTAGAGAAACAGGCGGTGGAGGAGCTAGGGTTAGAGAAAGGGAAGAAAGAGATAGAGAGTTGGAGAATTTAGGGTAATGCGATGAGGAGAGAGAAAGAAGAGAGAGAAAGGAGGGTGGTGGAGAGAGAGGTAAAGGAGAAGAGATGAGAGAAGGGGACTGGCTTGGCTGCCTAATAACCTTCGTGTTCACCATTTTGCTAATTCCACGACCCAAAAGCCCAAGTTTTTTTTCCCCGAAATTCCCCGCTGCCTGTGCCCTTTTTATTAAAATCTCTCTTAGATTACTGGCATAAAAGAGTGTTATAGTATTAGTTAGTAGTCAATTGCAGATTGGCCCATTTTTCTTCAGCGTGTTTGACAATCTGATTGTGGTCCTCTGATCACCTACACAAAAATTAGTAAATGAAAAAAAAAATTGGTTTGTCATCCACTCACCTCTTTTTACTTCTCCCACACCTTTTGTTAATTTCTGTCATTTGATCTTCTTTAATTTGTCCGATTACATTCACACCATATCTGCTTTTAGCATCAAAATTCTATGTATGTACTATGTATGTACAAGCCCCACCCTGGCCAGGAAACTCTAAGGCTGGTCTCATTTCGCTACTTCTTTCCCCTTGGTGGAAGTTGAAGGCTCTCCAGGTGCGTCGAATGCCAAGTCGTCATCAGAGTCGGACTCCTCATCTTGTTCTGCCTCTGAGTCTAAAATTTCATTTAATAGGTGCTTCAGAACAGGAATAGCCATGTGTTTGATCTCATTCAAGATCTTATAAATGTCCCAACCCTTGAGGTGATCTTGTCTGCCGTAACCTGTAAGATACCCCAGGTGGTATCCCACTTCATATTCCTCTATATGCATCTTTTGGTGAGCATCCCAAAGGATTGACATTTAGACGTGCATGTCAATGAGCCATTAGAATGTTTGGGTTCTAAGACATGGTTTAGTTTAATTTGCATGAATAACTTTGAATTTTTCTTGGGTGTATTATTTTATGATGAAAAGTTTGGGTTTCAAAGACTGATTCGAAACTTCAGATTTGATTTAGGTGAACTTCAAGTTCAAAAAATGGGTACTTGCAAGAACACAATATACAATACACAACTGGTGTAGTGATTTGGATTGCTTTGGGGACCCAGTGTGAGTAGTGATTTTGATTTGGATTTCTTCGGGTACCTGCAAGGTTGTAATAAAATTTTGGGTCGTAATTTATAAAAAGTGGACTACATGTCAACAACTTAATTCAATAGACCAAGCCCAATCAGGGGTTAGCAATAGAAGTAAAACAATTTGTTTCTTCTAAGTCCATTTGTAATTTAATGTCGACTGCATACTAGTAGATAAAAGCAGGCCCAAAACTAGGTGCAGGTTGAATGTGGGCAACCTCTAGAGAGGCTGGGTTGCTGGTCAAGGTAAAAAAAGAGAAGCTCAAATCTAGGCTTTAAGTAACAGTTTCTTGTTGAGAATATCACGTTTAAGAATGGGAAAAACAAGAACAAACTCTGGAAATCGAAAAACAAATAACCAAGATAAATAACACCAAGAATTTACGTGGTTCGGCAATATGTGCCTACGTCCACGGGACAGCAACAACAATCTTTCACTATATCAATAATGAGTACAACCAATAATCTTGCCAAATCTCTAGAACTAGGACTTGACGAAAAACCTGAAAGAACAAGAACAAGGAATACACTATCTCTTTTCTTTTCTCTCGCACACACTTTACAATATTCTCTCACTCTAATCCCTTGAGTGGTATACAATTTATTGTTTTGCTCCCCTTTTAAAACTAGTACAATAGCCCCTTTATATAGACATAATAAAGGTCTTCTTCAATAAGGATTATTAATCCTAATTGGAATCTAGTTATAAATCCTACTCCAATTGAGAAACTAACTCCAATTGGGAAAACAATTTAATCCTCTAAGACTATAACTCCTTATAGACTTAGGACAACTTATCATGGGCTGGAAAAAACCCAACAATCTCCCCCTCCAGACCATGAGGAAGGTATACCATAATAGGATTTCTCCTCTTGACCGAACTCCCATTGATCGAACTACTCATTAACCAAGAGCCTCTTGATTAGACTTCTTGACCAGGCTCCCCCTGATCGCAATACCCATCGTCATTGGCAAAGGCAATTATAGACTTCTTTGCCAGAAAACCATCAATCATCTGTATTAAAGAAGCTCTTCATCGTAAGTCACAATACCTGCAGTATTGTTCCCATCCTTTTGTTCCCTTTTCCATTTACGACAATGCTTCTTCATGTGACCCTTTTTCCCACAATAGTGGCAGTCGCCATTGAATTTCGTCTCACCAGAATTTTTGCCTCTTTTCTCTGTGACAAAGAGTTGACCAGCACCTGCACCTGAAGCTTTCCTCCTTGTTTCTTCATTAAACATGCTATCCTTAACAGCATCCATAGACAGTACGCCATTGGAAGCCGAATTGCTTACAGTTACGACAAAGGTTTCCCAACTATCTGGCAAGGATCCTAGCAATAAAAGTGCTAGCAGCTCTTCTTCAATATTCAAACCCATAGTGGCTACCTGATTGATCACGTTCTGAAAGTTGTTCAAGTGCTCGGTTACACTAACATCTTCCGCATACTTCATGTTGACAAGCTCTTTGATAAGGAATGCTTTCTTGGCAGCCGTCTTCTTCTCAAAGAGGGATTCTAACTTCTTCCAAAGAGCTTGCGCATCAGTTTCTTTAGACACATGGTGATAGATGCTCTCATCCACCCATTGTCTAATCGTACCAATAGTTTTACGATTCATCTTGGTCCAATTGGCATCTGACATATTTGTTGGCTTGCTATTAATACCTTTAATTGGCTCATGGAGATCTTTACAATAAAGCATGTCCTCCATTCTTGATTTCCACGTAACCCAGTTGGAGCGGGTGAGTTTCATCATAATTGCACCCTCCATTCTAAACGGATATCAGCCAAACCTGGCTCTGATACCACTTGTTGAGAATATCACGTTTAAGAATGGGAAAAACAAGAACAAACTCTGGAAATCGAAAAACAAATAACCAAGATAAATAACACCAAGAATTTACGTGGTTCGGCAATATGTGCCTACGTCCACGGGACAGCAACAACAATCTTTCACTATATCAATAATGAGTACAACCAATAATCTTGCCAAATCTCTAGAACTAGGACTTGACGAAAAACCTGAAAGAACAAGAACAAGGAATACACTATCTCTTTTCTTTTCTCTCGCACACACTTTACAATATTCTCTCACTCTAATCCCTTGAGTGGTATACAATTTATTGTTTTGCTCCCCTTTTAAAACTAGTACAATAGCCCCTTTATATAGACATAATAAAGGTCTTCTTCAATAAGGATTATTAATCCTAATTGGAATCTAGTTATAAATCCTACTCCAATTGAGAAACTAACTCCAATTGGGAAAACAATTTAATCCTCTAAGACTACAACTCCTTATAGACTTAGGACAACTTATCATGGGCTGGAAAAAACCCAACATTTCCAGAACCAAAAAATCCGAACCGAAAACAAAAGTGCACCGAAATCGATTTCGGTTTTTGTTTGATTCCCTAGAAAATCTTCTGCGACTCGCCGACTTCTCCTCACCAAGCAGCCACTCTGCTATCTTTCAAATTGAAATTCCTCTCCTTCACCCTTTGCTTGTTGAGTTTCACATCAACAACATCTCCCTATAACCTAGGAGCTTTGTTCGGATTCAAGCTTTTGGACGGTAATTGGACGATTCATCCGACGCCCGCCATCAAGGTTAGTCTGAACGATTCCTAACTTATTGACCTATTGTATGTCAAAATCTGCTTCAAATTTGTGATTTAATATAATTGGGCTTTAGAAAAACTTCCATGATTTTGTCTAATCCAATTTAACGATTAGAAATTTCACATTTACGAAGATGTGCTCCTGGTGACTGCAATTTCATCTGCTCCAAACAAATAGATTCTTCAGTTAACAAAAAAAAACAAATATATTCTTTTTAATCTGAATTTAGAAAATTATATTCGAATTTGTTTTACTTTGATTCAGTTGGATTTAAAGGTTGTGTTTTAGTGTTTCCTAGATGGCATGAGTTGTATATAAAGAAAAGAGTGATTTTTTGTATCCTAAAGAGTTCATCATGATCAGACACGAGTTTGATATTATCAAGTAAGATGCCGAGTCCTCTTGCATTCATATAATTACATTTGTGAGCTGCTTTTTTGGGCTTTTGTTGATTTGTTTGCTTGTCTGGTATATACAAGAAGAGATGATGACACCGCCGCGAACATTGTCAATTTATACATGAAAAACGTAACACTTGGGCCAAACTAACCATTTATTTTGAGCACGCCACATCAGCAAAATAATATAACATATGACAACGGGTTTTTCCAAGTCAATTTTTGTTGGCATGTTGTTGTTCATTTAAGTGTTGATTTGATTAATGCAAGTGATTTTGGCATTTTATGACAAAGAAGAAGAAGAATAGTATGTATGCTATGAATCTGAGAACTGAGACATGTGAATTGTATGGATATGAGGCATCTGAATTGTATGGAGGTAAGCAACAGTTATGTGACTTTTTTTGCTAAAAAGATTGTGTGACTTTTTGATATATTGTTCATTACAAAACAAGGAAGGATAGGAAGTGTAATATATGATCTCGAACTATTCGACTTTGTTGCAAGCAATATTGTTTGGTGAAATATTTGTGTTAAGATATTGAAGAAAATTAAAAATATTTAAAATTCATTTTGAGGAGGTTCTCATTCTCCTGGTGAAATCCGAACCGGTTTATTATATAATATTTATTTTTTATTTTTTGGCTTATGTGTCATTTTAATTGGTGATGGGGTTGGTTGCAGTAGACTTTGTTTCACTTGCACATGTGAATATCAAGATTTAGCAGTAACAGTTGCACATGTATGTCTTCTTCACATCTATAATTCAGAGCTCATAGTTGACTGTCGATTATCAAATATGGAGAATTCTCATCAAGTGTCGGACCACCTGGAGCCATGGCGCCACCTCCACGGTAAGGTTGTCATGGTCACCGGCGCTTCCTCTGGCCTCGGCCGCGAGTTTTGCTTAGACTTGGCTAAAGCCGGATGCAGAATTGTAGCCGCCGCTCGCCGCATCGACCGCCTTCAATCCGTCTGTGATCAAATCAACCAGCTCTCCATTACCGCTCCGTCTTTTTCTTCTTTTGCTGCTGCTGATAATATTCCTGGAGTTGGCCCGCGGGCCATGGCTGTTGAGCTGGATGTCAGCGCCGATGGCCCAGCTATTGAGAAGTCTGTGAACAAGGCTTGGGACGTGTTTGGGCGCATCGATGCACTTGTCAACAATGCCGGTATTAGAGGTTGGTTTGGGTAGCTTCGTTTCCTTTTTATGTTATTTGTTTTGGATTTGCTTTCTCGTTTGGGGTTGAATTATTATAGAGAAACCAACGATCAAATTAAGTTGCATATAGGCTCTTAGAATTCATTCCATGCTAAATTCATAGAGTTTGGACGCATAGAGGAAAACCCGGAAACTCGAATTTGTAAACAAAACGATACATAGAATGCAATAGGAATCCTGTTGTGCGAGCATTCATTGCTTTATGTATGTTAGTTTCGCTTTAGAATTGTATTTTGGTAATCCAAATTGCTTCTTTGATTGTTTCAGTTCATGAACTAAAATGAACTTACCAATGACAATACTGAACTACTGAATTGAACACGACCCCCCAGTAGAGACTGGTACGATTCAATTCAACACTTTGTTCGTTCGGGTTTGATTGACTGTCCCAAGTATTGTATACGAACATGTGCCCTCTACGCTACCTCTAGAGGGGTGGGGGTGGGACTTTATCGGATTCGGACTGGACTAGACTCAGTCCCTATCCTCATTATAAGCCAACTACAATTACACACATATTCACTTATTATGTATAGATTATCAGCTAGTCAGAATAGTTCGTCGTTGGACCTTGCTATTGCAAGCCATGATAGATATTTTATACTCTTCATACGTACAAAATTTCAAAGCCAATGACACTCTTGTTAAGGACAGTTACACGGAAAAGTTATTCCATAAATATAGATTTTAAGGTCTCGGCTCAATGGATTTTTTCAGTCCCTACTTTCGAAATGGGGTTCTCTCTTGGGAGACAAGTCCTGTTGAGTAGGGGCTTAGCCCGTGAAGGATGGCTCCTTTTGGAAGCATTCTCTCAATATCATCAATGCTTCTATAAGAGAGCAGAAAGGAGCACATCCTATTATCTAACTACGCTGTTTACGATGATCAGAGTCTATGTGGCCTATGCTTTCTGCTGCCCTTCCTATCTGGCAGAGCAAGACATTGTTCGGTTCTTTAGTAACCTTATCCACTCTAGGGCAAAATACTTTTTCCAAGTTTTTGATTGACGAGTATCATTTTGTGAAAGTTAAATATGATGTTCTTTTCATTAGTAGTACAAGTCTCAATTTTGTATGAGCGTATATTTCAGTCTTGGTGTATCATAGATGCTTTCTACCATCTGTGTTTCTTAGGTAATGTGAATTCTGCATTGGAATTGTCTGAGGAGGAATGGAATCATGTTTTCAGGACAAATTTAACGGGTTCCTGGTTGGTTTCAAAGTTTGTTGCTATACGCATGCGAGATGCTGATCAGGGAGGATCAATCGTCAATATATCTTCCATTGCTGGTATTAATCGTGGATATTTGCCTGGAGCTACAGCATACAATTGTTCAAAGGCTGGCGTAAACATTTTAACAAAGGTATTATCTCTAACATGCTCATAGGGAAAATCATATTAATCGCGTAAGTTAAAGGCATTCTATTTTTGTTACTTTTGGCCTATAAATGAAATATAAGGACTTGAAGGGACACCTGCCTCCTGAGAAACATAAGGCCGAAATCGTACATGGAGTGCATGATGACTTTTTTGGAGTGCCAAACATAGACTGAAGGACCGAAATCTGCCTAGGAGTATTTCAATTCTTTTTTAGTCTTGTAGAGGAATATTGCCATTGAGCCTATGGGCTATACCCTGTACTTTCCCTTATGCGCCCATTTTAAGCCGGTTTTGATTCTCGGTCTCTTTAGTTCATTAGTCGTAATATCTAAATGCCAAAATGCTTGCCATCTTCATGTGCTGTAACTTTTGTATGGGGAATTCCCAAAGACTTGGAAGTTTTTTGGAGTAAGCTTAACCAAGTTACCAAACTTTACCTAAACTTAATTAGTATCCAATTTCATCTCTGGCTCAACCCAAATAATGTGTTTCTTTGTTGGGTTAAGTTCAGAGCAGCTTGGGTTATCCTCAATCACTAAAGTGAGTTTGCACAAAGCTGTGGTTATCGCAAGCTCATGGTCGAGTTTCCAGTTTGAACCATTGTACATCCTAGACATTGAACATTGTGGATTAGATGCTTGTCGAAAGGAAAAGCAGAGGTGTTAAGAGAATGGAAGTGACAAGAATTGGGAATGAGACACGGTAAAACAAATATGACGGACACCAACACTGTCATTGCTTATTCTTTCTTTCCCATTTAAGATTTTAACCTCAACTTTGTCATAGCACCCCTTTGCTTATTCTCTCATTGTTTTCTTTTTCTCTCATAAGTTTCACTATTTCTTTTTCGTTTTGAAAATTTTCTTAAGGAGTATGTTCTGTAGTTCTCTGCACATTGTAGTGTGGGTGACGGCTTTGATGGAACTATACTGAATCTTATTATTTTAACCAGACTATGGCTATGGAGTTGGGGGTGCACAAAATCAGAGTGAACGCAATATCACCTGGACTTTTCAGGTCGGAAATTACAGAGGGTCTTATGCAAAAAGAATGGGTACACAATGTGGCTAAGAAAATTGTCCCTTTACAAACTTATGGGACTTCGGATCCAGCATTGACATCACTACTTAGATATTTGATACATGACTCTTCTGAATATGTGTCTGGCAACATTTACATTGTTGATGCAGGAACCACCTTGCCAGGTGTTCCTATTTTCTCTTCCCTCTGAAGTTTTATGTAGATTTGTATTCATGAGGAACAGAAGAGTAGAGAAATAAATAAACGTACGATGAATATGTAAGGAAGCCCGTGGCAAGTTCAAGATTTATGAATAATAGAAGGTAGAAGGTATGGCGGAATTCATTTTGTGGACTTACTGTTAGATTTTTATGTGCATTGAGATCATGTATGACATTGTTGCAAAACAGATTTTCAGTTTTAATTTTCAATTTTTCGTCAGACATGAAGAAGAGTGAAGCATGGTGGACGGATGTGGAAGAAATGCATACTACGAAACGGTACACTGCATCAAAACCAAAAATCAATAGTATGATTATATTAAGTATTTCAATGTACCGTAGTCAGTTCCTTGCAGATTCCACCAAATATACATATTTGGAGCAAAATAAGGAAGGATTTCCTTTCGATGTATGTGCTTACTTAGCTTTCAGTGTTTAATGTCACAGAAAATTGTCCCTAGATTGTAATAAGTTAGATGGCAAGGATACTCATCATAATTTTGGCCAACAAAATGCCAAATCTCCCGCCCCGTAAATGTAATCCGTTGCATCCATCCATGAATCTTGGACGCTGGATTGTAGTCATGGGTTGATAGCTGTTTACGGGGCGAAAGTGACGAGATAGAGAGCAAGGGCAAGAGTGAGTGAGTTTGCACATTAGATCGAATGAATTGCAGATCAATGACAAAACACTAACAAAGATGTGTGGAAGGGAACAATGGGTGTGAATAACGCTATCAATTTGCTTTTGTCCTTTGGGTCAAATAGGAAGGAAGCCGTATAGTTTTACTGTATTTCCCTCATGACCCCCCCCCCCCCTACTGTTATCTCCTCCTCCGCTAACCTTTCCTGTGCGCGCGCAAAACAAATTACACAATACAAGATCAATCTCGTACCGGCGACGGCGACTGTGCCCATTCCCGGAAAGGTGTCGTAATTGAGGTTAGCGGCTATCAATTCAATTGTACTATCAATTCGTTGGGAAATTTTAGGAGTAATATTATTCTTTTTGTAATTATCATCAACATGGTTTGATTAAAATGTTAGGGTTTGTGGATTGAGATTGAGTTTGCGATTGCGATTGCTATTGGGAGTGGTGGCTGCCTGCCTGCAAGTGCAATGTTTGGTTTGCATAAGTTGTCAAGACAAATGAGGAATGTGAAGGGAACACTTGCAGGATTCGGTGGGGGGAATGTTGAGGCTTCCTATTTGTCAAATCGTAATTTCAGCACTGTAATGCCTCTGTCTCTAACACATCCCGACCGAAATCGAGGCATGCTGGCCGTCACGTGAGGTGACCTAGCCATGTGCACAGTGCGGAAGCGTTTAAAGTAATACGAATAAATAAAAACCGAAATCATGAAGTGAAGGTCTGTCAGAATCACTGCTGCTGCCTCAGGTACCACCAACAACGCTAGCTAATACCTGGAGGGGCGCAAAACAAAAGCGTGAGTGGGCAAAAACAAAGTCTTTTTTAAAATCATTTCAAAAACTATCTTTCTAACCCCTCGTCGTAAAACCGGTATACTTTCCCAGAAAAATATATAGTATATAAACATATACAACTGGGGCTCCCCAAGGTGAAACACTAGGCTGTAAGAAACCTTTGATGGCACACCAGATTAAAGAAAATTCAAATGGATGGCTCAGTTGGGGAAGCTATTGCTAATGTCATTCAGTTTGTTATCCGTTCTCCCTGAAGGACTTCTCTTGAGACAAGGAAAGGTGACGGCCAGCATGCCTCGATTTCGGTCGGGGTGTGTCAGTCTCCGTGTCTTTTTCCATATGATTCAACAATTACACCCATCTCTTAATTCGTTCTTTGTCGTAATTAATTTGTATGATCCCAGCAGCAGCAGCATCGGGTTTTAAAAGACATTCCGGAATTTGTAAAGATTGTAGAAGTTGGTCCGAGGGATGGACTGTAGAATGAGAAGCACATTGTTCCCACCGCTGTCAAGGTTCAATTGATTCAAATGCTTGTTTCTTCTGGCTTGCCTGTTGTCGAGCCTACAAGTTTTGTCTCCCCAAAATGGGTTCCTCAGTTTTGTCTTCTGTGGTTGTTTTGCGTCTGCCGCTTCTGAGCAATCAATCAGTTCTTTGTTTTCTAATGCTTTTCTCTTTGTTTTTTTTCTTGTTTCATACTGTTCGTGTAGTTCCGTTGCGCCCCCTTGAAACCCTAACAAGTTTTCATCTGTCAAAGGTATCTCTGAAGCATCTTTAAAATTATTTTGTGTGTGGGCGCCTGTTTGTAATTTATTGTTTAGAATAAAATCTTCTCTTTTTTGGAAAGGTTATACCAAAAAAAAAAAAAGTGATCACGAATCGTAATGTTTGAAATTTGAAGGCCTATTTGAAAGATTAAGACTTTAGAAGTATTCAATTAAAATTTCATATGATTTATCAAAAATTCAGCTTAAAACTTTATAAATTCGGGTATGTTCACTTAGATTTTTAAAAGAATGTATGACAAGTCTATTCAATCAGGATTTGAATTTAAAAGAATTTCTAAAAAATAAAAGATTTTGGTGAATTTGAAGAGCTTTCATAGTGATTTAACAAATCTCATGTGGATTTTAAGATTTTAAGAGAATTCACTCAATGACGATTTGCGGGGTTATTATACACAAAAGAAATGAGATTTTACTTGGGAACTAATCCACAAAAATATGGTCAAATTTAGTGGTTGTAATCTATATTAATTATAAATGTCAGGTCCAAATATGGGTAGGTAGCAAAATCCATATCAGATTTAAAATTTTATTTTGCCTTCCATTTTTATTTTTCTATCAACAAATTAATGGAGTCAAATCACCCAGTATAAATATTGAGGAAGCCAACTGAGAAGCTCACATCAACAACCAAAGTTTTTGGTCTTCATCCTCAATCCTCATCACATAATAAAACAATGGTTTTTTCTTTCAAAATGGGTTTTGCCACCTTTTGCAGTATCGCAATCTGTCAGTCTCACTCTCATTACTGAAATTACATGCACAAGATTAGTTCCATATTAATCTTTACATATTTTAATTAACTAACATTTCATGATCAATGTGTATTTTTCAGGCGTATCGATATTGTCAGGATCAACTGCAGAAGTGGGAGCTGCAGCGCTAGTAGAAGAAGCCAGCGCGAAAGTATGCGTTCATGACGTTGATTGCGACTTTCTAATTAAATGTAATTCGGGTGGCCTCAAACTTTGCCGCGATGGCAAATGCGTTTGCATTCCCAAGTCAGCCGTGGCAGTAGAAGAAGGCGAGCCCCAATGCATACATTACAGGGACTGCGAGTACAAGATTGATTGTAAACCAGGCAAATTGAAGAGTTGCTTTGTTGGCGAATGTGTTTGCGTTACGGATAATAGGGGAAGTCCCCCCACCCATCCATGAGTTGGTACCCCCATCAACCTCCTAAATATGAGTACCTTATATACTTATTTTCGGATTTAGCCGAATAAAATGATGTCACGTGTTTCTTGTTTTTAAAGTCCAAGAAAAATTAGCTAACATGTTTATTATTTTTAAAAACAATAAAATGTGTTAAAATATCATTACACCTAAATAAAAAAGTGAGTTATAAAGTAAGTGAGTACATGTCACTTAATACTACGGTCTAATGATATTTCTTTTCACATGTAAGTGAGAGGTCTTAGGTTTAATTCTTCTCAAAGGCGAATTTGAACCACATTATTGCTAGCTCATTGTAAGGCTAAGCCCACCCCTCCCCCTTAGTGTAGATAATATCGTTTGTTCAAAAAAAAAAAGTGAGTGAGTACCTAAGTACCTTATATACTTATTTTCGGATTTAGCCCAATAAAAAGATGTCACGTGTTTCTTGTTTTTAAAATCCAAGAGAAATTAGTTAACATGTTTATTATTTTTAAAACAATAAAATGTGTTAAAATATCATTACACCTAATTTAGCAGGAAATTAAATAATACGTAGGTAGTTATAAATTTTGATATGATTCGAGCTGACAAAATTAAAGTGTTAGTCTTTAGGCTAATTGTGTTACCGAAGTTTGGTATGCCAAATAGTCGGTTGACATGGTATGGTAATGGTAATTACCACTTTGTTTCATGCCACTTATTTGGCCAAAATCTGAAGAAATTTTTTTTTCATCAACCCAATTCAAGGCCCACTTTTTTCAATTTTATGCTCATATCTCATATTTTACATGCACAATTATATAACTCTGTAGCTAATTCATACATTTCAGATGATTTAATCATACTTAAAGCAAGCAGGTAGCAAGCAAAAACAGTAAAAAACTACAGGCAACAAAGCACAGAGTAGAAAGCGCACACAGCAGCACACCAACACAAATCCTGGCATATTTCATGTAATTGACACTCATGATATATATATATATATATATATATATTTCATGTACTAAAAACTAAATATATATAATAATATAGATTTATAAACTAAATATATATAATAATATAGATTTATATTTTTTTGGTACGGTACGATAATACCATAGTAATGGTACCGAATACAGTACCAGTTTGACCAAAATCCATCCACGTATATATATATATATATATATATATATATATATTTCATGTACTAAAAACTAAATATATATAATAATATAGATTTATATTTTTTTGATACGGTACGATAATACCGTGGTAATAGTACCGAATACCGTACCAGTTTGACCAAAATCCATCCACGCCTACCAATAATGTAGCTTAACATCAACATAATAAGGGTAGAACAAAGTTGAAGAAAATATTATGCACAAAATGCACGAGACATGGCGATACATTTATAGGAAAAGGAAAGTATGATGATACATTTAAACATTACTCGAATCACAAACTTTTAGTGTTTTAGGACCTCACTGGAGATTAGTCCCATCTTCGAGGTGTGGACTACCACAGGCTTCGGCAAAAAAATAAAAAATAAAATAAAATTCACAAACTTTTAATCTATACAATTTGGTAAGTAGCGGCCGCATGTTCTCATTCTTCATTATTAAGTAGGGGTCTCATGTTCGACTCTCATGACGATATCTATGCTGCATGGTCTCTTACTATGCCGCCACCTCTGCATTTATCGTTATCCTTCACACAGCCCACCAGTTATTGCCCAAACTAGGTGCAACCTTGTTAGGGCAATATGGATTTGAAAGGACAGAAATATGTGCAGAGCTAAAACTATACAGTCAATTTACAGCATTGTTTTAACCCAAAATGTAAATCAAAGGAAAAAACTGGTAGGTGCCTAAATTTATACCTAATTTACTATCGGCTTCTTGACAATCTTAACACTGTCGTAGAAGCGCCTAAGCTCCTTCATAGCCTTTTCCTCGATCTGAATTGACCGAATTGGTGACGGTTGATCTACCTCCGGTTTGAACCACCGGTTCACTCCACAAGTATCCAGTGGCGATCCCTGACCACTTGTGACTGAGAATCCGGCGGTTTTTGTCTTTGGACTGTGGGATACGCTCTGGTGTTGCTTGCCCTGCTTTGAGACATAAGAAGACAGGTAAGTGTTCCGAAAACTAAATCTGTCAAAACATCATCGCTGGCAATGCAGTAACAAGAACGTAACCCAAAGTTAAAATACAGAATTCCTAACACATAAGAAAGATAATAAAATGTCGGCACACATAATATACGAGAAAGAGGGTGCAAATCATATACCTGGTACATTTGGATGTCCCTCAGAGATGGGCGAGAAACAAGGGGAGGAGTTCCTGAAGCAGTCCAAGGAGGTGTGCCTCTATACCCATCAGATGCCGGTGGAGTATGGGTTGAAACCAATGGTATTGGCTTGGAAGGTAAAAATGAACTCAGACGAATCTTTCCATCACTTCTATCATCGAAAGGATCTTCCGGGTGACTTTTGTTCCTCGTTGACCGACTCTCCTTGGTTTTGCTTTGCTCATTCTGAATCTCGCGAAGGGATGCAAACCCTTTAGAAAATTTAGCCCCACCCCATGCCGGGCCTTCACTTTTTGGGGAAGGTGGAGGGGGTGCAACATGCTTGGGGGCATCATCAAGAGCGCCACTCAAGAACATAGAAAGCCCACCCTTTTTATTCTTCTTCTTGGACACTATTGGTGATGAACACTTGTTATTTCTTAGGTTTAAATTGTCCTTAACACACAAAGCTGACTCTTGATTGGTTTGGCTTGTCGCAATCCCTTCAATCATGGCATCCTCCTCCTATATCACGCGTAAAATTTCAAACAATTTAGAAAATGAGATGAATTGCTCGACATTAAACTTCTTTTCGCACTAAGCCGTATAACATATTTAAACAAACGCAAGGGTCACAAAAATCAAGCCCTTGTTTAGCAAGAAGGCAATAATCTGATGAAAATTAAGCAATGCAAGTTATAATAGTGAGTAAATAGCATGGCAAGATCAAGCTAAATGATTGCGCTAGTGTGTGCGCCTCGATGTTTAATATATACATTTTCCCATCTAGGTGGGGTGAAGTGATATAGGAAGTAATTAAGGGAAGGTCAAATTCAATACCTCTATCTACATAACGCTTCATTATGCACATGTTAAACCCGTAAATCCTTATTATTGAAAAGATTCCCAAGCTCATTTAAAGTTTCAAACGTCACAAAAGAAAGACAAAATCAGCTTAACATGGACTAACAATAGATTTATAGTCGATAACCATCATTTACTCAATCTTGATAAGAAAATTAATTCAAAAAATTCACAAGCTCACCTTGTGCTTTGAGGTTTGAGAGGTTTCAGTATTCAAGAAACCATTTGCATGGTTTAGTTCTCCTTCATTTCCCGAAAAACACAACCCTATATCCACGTGTGTTGCCATCTTTTTGTTCCTTTTCTTCTGTTTTTTTGATGGCTCAACCTTTTTGTTCCCTTTTCCATCTAGCAAAACTGAGGATGGTGTCTTCAACTGTGGTGTCTCAACTTGAACACCAAGCTCAGCCAGTGAGCTCTCTAGAGCTGACCTTGTCTGAAGCTTTGCAATTTGCTGGTCATCAAGAACTTGCCCCCTAGACTGTTTTGCTTCAAGCATCTCAATCTGCTGCAGCTTTTTCCGCAAGGCTCGAACTTGCTTTTCAATACCATGATTTGGATCATCTTTGGGCTGAAGAAAGGAATCTGCTCTTTGGTGGATTTCATTTTTCCAGATGGATTGCTCTGTATGGCCGTCACGCGTCCTTTGAACCTCACTGTCACTATCTTCCTCTTCACTATAAATAATAGCAGGAAAAGTAGCTGTAGGAGTTGGGAAACGACGGTAACTCCATGGTTCAGATGACCTTAGGTCCAATACGTTTTCAAGGTTAGCTAGAACATCTGGTGAAGCACTAGCAATAGCTTGTGATGATACCGTAAAAATATAGTCAAGGTTGCGTATGGCAATCTCCTGCAGTTAAAAAAAGAACAGCTCCAATAATTAAAATCAATTAATATAACATGTAAAATAGAAAGCTTTGCATCACAAGTTGCAAAACCAGAAGCATAAGGCAATGGCGCAGCTCAAATATCAAATGTTTTTTGGACAAATTTTAGGAAAATACAAAGACCTATCTGATAATTTCAGCCATCAGTGATACGCCCATCCAACCACACACACAGACACAGAGGGAGGGAGAGAGATTCAAATCAGGTACAATTTGAGACAGATTAAAAGTTAAACAACTTTTCCTTCAAATATTGAGCAGTCAAAGAATACCTCACAGTACTTCCGCAAATCATCTGCCACGAGTGAATCGGCAATTTCGAGCAGTTGAATAGTATTGCGTGGCTCCACTAGATTCCCTGCAGCCACTTTTTCACAGAGGCTTTTTAAGCTCGGTATGGGCTTCTTCCCAGCATCATCATTTTGGATAGTAGGTAAAACATTGTCAGACTCCATGTCATTGAACATAAGATCTTCATCAAGCTCTTCTAGCTCATCTTTGGCATTTGACTTCTGCTTCGGAGGGTTATTGGAAGTGTAGGCAGGGTGATAAAGGGAGCCAATAATCAACAAGTGTGTTTCGCCTACAGAAACTGAAGTAGCCCGCTTCGTACCATGTAACCGAGTCACAACTGGTGGCTTATCCTTACCATTCTTTCCATCCCACATGTAAACATCACCTGTAGCTGTAACTGCGGCAGTCCAGTATTTCCCTGCAGATATGTTCACCATACTTCTTCCACCCAATGAATACAGCTGTACAAACAAACAAAAGAACAGAGAGAAGATTAGTGATTTAACATGCGTCGCCCAAAGGATAAAACAATCAACAAATCACTAATTTACTAAAGTAAAACCTGCTGGCATCTGAAATCCGGATCTGACGACACCCAATAAAATAATGCGCCATCATCTGTCAGAGCTGTGCTATATATCATCCCTGCAGCTATAGAAACCACATGAAGCCGTTCCTTGCGATGAAACTTCAAAGTGGTAGTTCCACTCTTTTTCAAGTTTCTTGCAATTAAAACACGTTTTGGCGTGACAATGCGATGACCCCAAGTGTATACCTGGCACATAAATACATACAGAATTAGGCTCAAATAAAACAGATAGAGGAAAGTTTTCACCAGATCCCAGGTAAGAACATAGTCTATAAATGTATCGTGAACTGAATACTGGATAAAAGTACTAATGTTTGAGCCTATTGAAAAATATGCAATTTTAAATCAGGTTAAAAATTACCTCCCCATCAACTCCCAAGACAATTGTGTGATATTTTGCTGCTGCAACCCCTTTAAAAACCTTGCCTTTCAAGGATTCAACTAATCTTGGAGTGTAGTTTGAAGCAGAATTAGATGTACCATAGCCAAGCTGACCCTCCCTATTGCACCCCCATGTGAAAACTTCACCACCGTCAGAAACAACAGCAGTGTGCTTGTTGGCGGCAGCAACTGCAACAACTTTTGACCTAAGAGAACTCACTCTACGAGGTGTAGGTTGGGTATCCACGGAAGTGTAGCCAAGCTGACCCTCTGCATAACATCACGTGAATGAATCAATTTTCTATAGTCGTCAATCTCAGTAATAAATTGATCACAGATGAGCCATTTATTAATGCCCGAATACATTAAAGGAAACAAATCAATTTTCTTACAAGTTGAATTGTGAATGTAGCCATTGACTAAAGAATTCAAAATTTGTGTTTCTTTTATTATGATCAGTAAGTAATTTGAAAATTGCATACCCTTTTAGTTGCAGTTTAAATCCCCATATGATTTACCTCTATTGGACCCCCAGGTGAACACTTCCCCACCCTCCGTAGCAATAACGGTGTGATGTTTAGCTGCCGCAATTGCCTTCACCCGACGGGACCCTATACCAAATGTCACGTGACGCGGTGTGATAACTGCAGCTTGACCGCTGAAATGCATATAATAAAATGGATTTGACTGGCGATTCGCAAAAAAGTGTAACTAGGTAAAGCATGCAGATTTCAACTGATTAGCCACATTTTTTTAGTGAAAGGTGACAAAACTCGACTTCTACTTCATACAGTGAATAAACCTTCAGAAATATACTGCTTTTTTCCCTTGCATCTCATCCGTTTACAAGTTCAAGATGAAAAGTTCCTTCAACTTAGAAACTACATTCATACATAAGGACAAGCATAATAGTGTACCCATACATGGATATATAATGTTAGGAGTATTACACACTTAAATTTGGTTACGTTAATGAATTTAATTTGTCCAAACAATTCACACATTAAGAACTGTTCGGTACCTAATTTTACACAGTGGAAATGCTAAATCAACCAAGGTTATAAACTTATAGTATAGTAAATGTCCGTACCTGTGTATATCAAAATCAGGGTGACCAAGTCGTCCTCCTCTTCCAAACCCCCAAGTGTAGACTTCTCCTCGAGAAGTCACTGCCACGCTATGGAACTTAGCAGCAGAAACCAACTTGATTAAAGAACAACGAAGAACATCAACCTTGCATGGTAACTTTTGTATGTGTGCATTTCCAGTTCCAAGTTGATAGTTTGTACCACTTCCCCAACTATAAACCTCCGTTGTAACTGAAGACAACAACAGGAATCAGCTAATCTCTAAGCACAAGTAAGATCAGTCTGAAAAAATATATTATGATCCTCAGAAACCTTGGCGAAACACAGCGGTAGATACCAGAGTTGTGTCCATTTTGAAGAGCATGCAAGACAGGCCCAGAGAGGAGATCGATAGGTGTTCGAGATTTAGAATCCTCTAGTGTGATAGAAGCGCCAGACTGGAGAAGTATACTTGCCACTGCAAGATGACCAAAATGCAGAGCTCTGTGAAGGCTACTCCATCCAGATTCCCCATCCTGCAATAAAGGATACGAAGGGCCATGCAAAGAGAAATCATAAAAACCAGTTTCGATATTAAATGAAAATTAAAAATCAACCCCAACCAAAACACAAAAGTATCACTCAAAATATCAATTCATTTTGTTACATAAATGAATCATACTTTCCTGATCACAGCGTTTGAGATAACTGGAAATTATAGCCTTCACAACATAAAAGAATTAAAAAATATATAAAAACTCACAAAACTGTCACATGCTTTCCAAAAGAGGCCTATTTATAAATATTCATGGCTAAATATTTTTAAATTGTAGTTATCTAAAAATTGAGTAATTCTTTTATTTACCTTTTTTCACATGGTAAAGACTAAGATTAGAAATTTACTAAAAACTCAACATGGAAATTAAGTGAAACAAATGATATCATATCATGGGATGATATCATAGCAGTTAGATTATATCCTTGACCTCCGTTAGCTTTATGTCTCTAATAATTTGTTATTTCCTAGAACATTTATTTAACTGCAGATCTGATTAACTGAATTTTATGGAAGTCACAACAGACAGCAACTCAAAAACACGATTGGCAATAAGAAATAAATAAATCTCAAGCATATGAAACAAACAGCTTAATAGCCACTAGCAACAACATAAAAGCATTCATGTCACATTTTATTTTATTTTTTTGAAAGGAAAAGCATTCATGTCACATAAAGATCGGTAAAGTAACAAACCCTAATATCTGGGTCAGCGCCAGCTGCAAGAAGCCTCCTAACAATGGGAATGTGGTTTCTCCATGTTGCAATATGAAGAGGAGTGAGACCAAAAATGTTTCTTGAATTTATATCACCACCACTCTTCTTCAGTAAACCTAGTGCTGAATCCACATCAGCCAATGATCCTTCTCGCACAACAAAGCAAAGATCTTTCTGAGTTCCAGTCGACAGAAATTTGCGAGGAGGCTTTTGTCCTTGAGGCGAGGCTTCCATTAGTATAAAAAACAAGGCTGAATGCCACTACGTAATGATTAATATGTTGTCACCAGACAAGTAGAATGTCAGCTCATGACCAACAAACCCTGGAGGCTCTTGTTGAAGTTGGTGTCGTCTAATCCATGTTCCACTTGATTTCCATTCCAATATCTAGATAGCCAAGTAGCTATGCCATCATCGGCATCCTTGTGCTGAACACAATCCCCTCACAGACCCCAATCAACGTTCCTCCTCTAACAGAGACATTCAGTAGACAAGTGACGCGAGAGACTGTATTCGAAGTTACTCTGACAGTACAATATACCCTTCACGCTGACCAACTGAAACAAATTTGAAACAACATTAACAATTAAACAAATTGCATGGATTGCCAAAAGGATATATTACCTATGTCGTACAGCTACACCCTGAATGACTGCCAATTCCATCCTAAAATGCTAGAAATGAAAGTAAAATTCTACCCCAAATTGCGTAGATGCTTTTTTTTCACGTATTGGCAATTAATGGTAAGATCACTATATCAGCTCTTACATGGACCACATTGCTCGTCTACTTTCAGTACAGAATACAATCTCTCTATACAAGATTTGTTCGTCTACCCAGTTCTCCTCATCAGTTGGCCAATAGTCCAATAGTCCAATGACAAATCGAAAGATGAAATTTTCGAAACAAATTCCCGAATCACTCAATCGATTCAAAATTCAAACTTTAACACCCAATCGATTCAAAATTCAAACTTTAACACCCAATCGACTCAAAAATTCAAAATTCAAACTTCATCACAATAATGACTCGCTACAAATCTACGAATCAAGTTATAATTTTCAAAACCCAAATAAAAGAAGAATCACATGAATTTGAATAGTACCTACCAATCAAACAAAACCATGCCCACCACCAGAAAAAAGGATTTCCGAGAAGAAAAATGAGATACGAAACTAACAATACTGGAATGGTAAGAACAGCAATGTGAAGAACAAACTAACCACCAAAAATGGTGGTTCCCGACACCGAAATACCAGAAAACACCAATACCCATTGTCCAGAATCTAAAATAAATCACAAAAACAGAGATAATTAGCTCAGAAATTAACTCACCAACTCAAATGGATCCCACCATTCCAAAATAAATCATTAAAATTTACCCAAGAAAAGGATAATACGAAAATAAATCACCTGTTTTTCTTCTGGGAGAGAGAGAGAGAGAATTTAAAGGAGCTCTTGCTGTGTTGCGTTCTGTTCTGAAAAGAAACAGGCAATATGCTGAAAGGCATAAACGCTTCAGAGAGAGAGAGAGGAGAGAACAGAATCTTCGAACAAGAAGGGCATTTTGGGGATTAGAATTGTTGTGCGAAGGAAAATGTGGTTGTGCTTAGATTTGACGGAGATGGCGTTGGCGCGTGTGCGTGCGAGAAAGAGTTGGGTGATGAGCTCTGCCTCCCCGTTTGACACGGGCTTGCTCTTTAAGCCTTACGTGTTCCTTTTACCCTTTCCTTTCCCTTTTTACTCTTCTTCTTTTTCAGTTTTGGTAACTCGATTCGTTTATAACAAAACTAATAAAAAAGGTTTGAAAATTTTGAGTTTTAACGATAAGGACGAAATAAAAGGTAAAGTGAATGGTACCATGATTGACTTTTTAGTGTAAAAATGTAGTTTTTCGTTAAAATGAACATTACCGGCAGCTTTTCGTCAAAATTTTCTTAATTTATTTATTGAATAACAATTAGAAGACTAACCTTTCATTGATTTTAAGATGAGCTGATTAATAAAAGGTGACTTAGAAATTGCAGAATAAAAAAGAGAGATGAGAATGTAAAACAAAAATGTTTTAAGGGTAAACTGCCAATTTAGTTTTTAAATTATCACCTTAGTGAAAATTAGGTCCCTAAACTATTTTTTCAGAAAAATTAGTCCCTAAATTATACAAATCTGTCAATTACATCCCTAATGTTATATTTGAAGCTACTATATTCAATTTTCCGTCAATTTAAATCACGTTACTTGCATGTGATACACATTGGAGGGTAGATTGGTAGTTTTTCATAAAGAAATAGTGTATGGAGTTAACTTTGGAGGATAAATTGGTAGTTTTTCATAAAGAAACAGTGTAAGTTAACTTTTGAGGGTAAATTAGACATAAATTCGCAATCTATATGAAATGTTAAGGGCTTATAGACAAGAAATGATGGTATTACACTCTAAAGGGTGTCAAGTGACTTAAATTGACGAAAAATTGGATAAAATAGCTTTGAATGTAATAGTAGGGATGAAATTAGCAATTTCTAATGAATTTAGGGACTTATTTTACCGAAAAAATAATTCAGGGACCTAATTTTCACTGAGGTGATAGTTCAAGGACTAAATCAACACTTCACCCATGTTTTAATGAGAAACTTGCTAGTATCTCTCCATTTTTGTTTAGAAATGTTGTTAGCATTCTAAATTTATGATATTTTACAGACTTGAATTTAGTCGAACTGACTATAATATAGTATGTTCCGTTTGCACCTAAATTTGAATCTGTAGCTTAACAACAGTATGCTAAGAGGAGAAACAACAACATACTAAGGGTAGAACAAAGTTAGTAGAAGGAAGATTATGCCCAAAATGCATGAGAGATGTCGATACATTTATAGGGAAAGGAAAGTAGAATATACATTTACACATTACTCAAATCACAAACTTATACCTGTTCGAGCCCAATTGAGTTAATTCTACTTTTAAGGTGTAGGATACCCCAAACTTCGGCAAAAAAAAAAAAATCCACAAACTTTAATCTATATGATTTGGTAAGTAGGGACCTCATGTTGTCAATCTTCATTATTAAGTAGGTCTCATGTTTGACTCTTATGAATGAAAAATTCGATACATAAACCCTAATCCTAATTAGGACTGGTTTATTATGTGACTTAGCTTAAATTCTCGTCCCAATATCGACAGCCTCAACCACAGCTATCACATTTATTATTGTAAAATGAAGGCATCCATCATCAAAGCAATCGCAACTGGCTCCTATAGGCTACAGCACAGCACATGCTTTCCCCATGTGCTTCCAGTCGTTAAACCGTTTTTCTTGTTGCTGGACGTAACAGCCAAGATTCATCAGTTGGCAACTCTAAAAAACTTGATTACTTATAATCTAATCTAGTTTCCATCTAACAACTAACAACCAACCACTGGCCTCGGTTTTTCCTTCTTATTTCTTTAATCTCGTCCTTTATTTTTTTCCTTTGACTTTATGTTTCAGATTTAAAAGGCAATTCAACATTTTCCTCTTTCTTTGACAAAACGATATCCTAAACTTCTCTGGTTTACATAACCGCAACGACGATTCGTTCCTCTTTGTCCCAAAACCTTAACCTCGACCAAAGTAACCTATCGTTTAAAGAGTCGAGACAAATGGGGAACAAAGAGATGGGGAAGAAACCAAATAAATAACAGATTTCGGGAAGGGGAAAAACAAAACGAATCACAACATGTAACGTGCAAATCGACTGTTAGACGAATAATGCCGTCATACTCATACAGCACGGAGTAAAACTATCTGCTATATTAAGTGAAATTTAAGCTATAAAACAAGAGAAAAATGGTGTAGGACAAGCACAATTGCTCTCACAAAGTCTAACACTTCACAGGTCAAATCTAAATACAGAGTTTAATACACGGTGCAGCCGCTGCATTCAAACTATCCTTCAGTCGTCAACCGGAAGTGAATAGTCCAGGTCGATCCTTCCTCCAGGACTCACCGTAGATGCCTGGCACGACACTATATTCAAAAAACAAATTAAACCTGCATACATTACAGTATTCCGATTCAACTAATGAGAGTCCATAAACATCTGGCAGATAATCTGAAAGAAAACTATTAACTTGTATAGAAATAAACGAAGATGTAATTTCTTCAGTTGATTTGCTTTTGTTTATATTTGTTTTCTTATTTTTGGACGTCTTTTTGAAAATCCATAAGCAACTTCGCTTGCATAATTCTGTGTGTATGCTTCTTAGTGGCACACGGCATATGTGTGAAGCAGTCTAAAAATATTAGAGAAAACCTCAGAACTTTTTCACTTTAAATTGCCACATTTCCTGGACAGTACGTAGAGGCCACAAAAACCTATCCAAATTACGTGACTGAAGGAGATATAAACCCTTCAAAATGTTCAGGTGTTTTGTTTACGGTGCTTTGAATTCAGAAACTAATTCGAGCATTTGTTAGACAGCCCTTTATGAACAGATAGAAATTCTTCTATGCCATATACGAACAAAACTCAACATCTATACTAGTATTAAGAAGTTGAAAGCCACAACGGAGGCTAAACCATGAGATGTAAACTGATTCCTTTTTAAATGGCATCCGAATCCCACATTACATACTGGCTCATGATACTACCACATCCAAAAAAATCATAGCAAAGTACATATAGTGAAGTCTAATATAACATAATGATAAGATTTTATCACCTAATGATATCCAACAAGAGAAGGATGTTAGAATGTTACCTCTTGCCAAACTCCATTAAATATCGCGACACATTGAAAAACACGAACCACAGCAACACAACGACCAAAGTATCTGTCAAGATTAAGGAACTGAAAAATGCAATATAACAGCAGAGAGGAAGCGGGAGAACCCTAAACTAAATCTGACCAAGAATGATGGGATAAACAGAAAAAAATCTTGAATCCTCATCAGTTTTACTTCCTCAAAATGCATTTCCTGCTGTTCATCAAGAACTATAGCATTGCACCATATGGCAGATGTTGATGACCAAAAACACAATTTTTTAGGATACTTGTATATGACAGTATGGTAGAAAAAAGTAAAACACGCTCAGAAATATGGTCATTTCTTACGTCTTAGTACACGTTGATCTAAGAAACTACCAAAGAAGAGACACCTTTCCAAATCATAACAACAACAAGAAATTTCTTACAAGCTCCAGAAAAATGCTAAGAGCCATTTTATAACTAGTTTGTTCTTAGTTTTTAGTTTTCACCTTTTGTACTTGAGATATGAGGGAAGTATACAAAAATAAAGGAGGGAAGAAGAAGGGTGATGACAGAGAGGTGAAGAAATAAAGAATAAGGAATAAAACATAGTCTTGAAAGTGAACACAACTTGAAATGATTTTGGTTTTTAGTTTTGATTTTGTGTGTCTTTCCTTTTATTACATCCCTCATTTCTCCCATGTATTTCCCTCTATCTCTACACAAAATGAAAATTACAAACGAATGTTATCAAACGTTCTTCATTGTACACTCTAGACTCACATGTTAAAGGAAATAAGTTTAAACATAAAAGTAAGTAAATCTATGTGGTCTCTAAACTAAAACAAATATCAAGATGATTGAAGAGAAGAAAAGATGTACAATGTAGGATACTGAAGAGACAACGCTCCCACCAATCCAACATATAGAGCCCAAATGTGACATTGTAGAGATAGAACTTTCGTTGAACCCAATTCATAACTCCACAATCTACAAACAATAAGTTAAACATTCATAAACAATGTAGAAGAAAATATACATAAGTAAATCAATACAAGAAAAAGATCAATTCACAGAAATTCCAGTAATATAAAATCTATAGGATGGAGTTGACAGAATAGCTTATAGCTTGGCTACACACACGCGCTTGCACGATTACATGTAAATGTATCAAAGATCGAACCCTGAAAGACTGCCAAATCCATCTTCAAACGTGCTAGAATGAAAGTAAAATTTTACGCTCGAACTATATAGATATGTTAGCAATTAATGGCAAGATTACTATATCAGCGGTAACATCAACCGGATTGCTTGCTTGCAATATAAAAAAAAAAATATATATATATATATATATATATATGTATGTATGTATACATATCTAATACAAAGACAAAGACCTGCTTCTGCTCAACAGTTGGCTAATAATCCAATCACAAATCTAAACATAAAAACTTGGAAACAAATCCCCGAATTACCCAATCAACTAAAAATGTAAACTTTAGACAACCAGCCACAAAACTCACTGATCAAGTAATAATTAACATAAAAAATAAACTAAATAAAAGAAAAAAGCACATGAATTTGAATATCAAATTATCAATCAAAGAAAATAAAGGATTTACAGGAAGAAAATGAACCAACTGACCACCAAAAATGGTGGTTTCCAAAACACATCAATACCAGAAAACATAAAAACCATTTTCCAAAAACTAGAATAAATCACAAAAACAGAGATAATTAGCTCACCAACTCAATTGGATCGTATCAAATTCCAAAATAAAATCGCAAAAAATGATTACCCAATACAAGAATAATACGAAAATACCTGACTTTTCCTTCGCGAGAGAGAGAGAAGTTTCTAAGGGTGTGTTGCGTTCTGTTATTTTCTTTCTTCAGAGTGAGAGAGGAGAACCGCGTCCTTTAACTAGAAGGGCATTTTGGGGATTATAATTGTAGCTACCAGCTTTGGTTCTCGTTTTCTTGCAGCTTCTTTCTACTACTTGAAAGGTAACGGTTAAGTCACGTCAACATCTTATATTAATTTTTTATAAAAAGAGAAAAACAAAATAGAGAGTGGGAGGAAAGCTCCTATTTAAACGGTAACGGTTAAGTCACGTTAACATCTTATATTAATTTTTTATAAAAAAAAAAAAAAAAACAAAATATAGAGGATGGGAGGAAAGACAAAATAGAGAGGATGGGAGAAAATGATGGTAGGGGATAGAAAAAAGAAGGGAGAAAATCCTAGTCCAAAATTTAATCTTCTTGACTCTACTCTTAACCTTGCACTCTAGAAATCAGAAAAAATTATTTAATTGTTCAATTAACGTTGTCAAAATTTCAACGTCTAGACTCAATTGTGCTTGGTTTTGCCAGTTGGATGACTAAATTCATCAATTGACTAAATTATATTGGATAACAGTTAGGATCTAACCGAATAACATGGTTCATATATTTGTACTGTATAGCAGTTAGATGACTAAATAATTTCGGAATTTATTGATTGTTGCTAAGTTGACCTTTAAGAATGACTTGGAATCTAAACGGTTAGAATTAGTTGAAGAAATGTTATGCACAAAAAAAAAGTGTTATGAGAAACTCTTTCTTTATCTATCAGTACCATAGTTTAGTGATGTTTCACTTCGCTTATAAGTGAAAGACTTCTTTGTCGATTTCCATAAATTAGAAGTCCGATAACTATGACTTCTCAGTCATTTGGCTTAACCCAAAACCTCGCACTTAGCATCGTTGTATTAAAAAACAAAACAAAAAAACTTCATCTTCGGTATCTTTATGCTTATTGTAACCTCCAACTGCCTCAACTACAGCTATCATATTTATTTACTATTGTAAAATGAGGCATCCTACCTCCTCTAACCAATCGCAACGCATGCTTTCTCCATGTGCTTCCACTCGTTTAATCCTTGTAAAATGAGGTATTCTTCATCACTGGTTTGTCAGTGAGAGCGTTTTAAGTATGAATCTCGATAATGACAAGTTCGAACCAATTTATCTCCCTACTAAACTAAGTTTGAATCTCGATAATAACAAGTTCGAACTAATTTATCTCCTTACTTTTTAGTGTAAATATTTTATTGTACTCCAAATAAACAACCCCCAACTATAACCATCGGATTTTCCTTCGTTTTTCATTTAACTTTGTGTTTTCATTTTTAAAATGCAACCTTATCCTTTTTTTTTTCTTTTCTTTTAGCAAGACGATATTTTAAACTACTCTAATTTTATAGAAAGACATTCAAGCTCGAGTGATAGGGTGCGTGGCAAACATTAAACAGTACAAAACCCCAAGTACCCCGGCGCCCCAAACACAAATGCAAGACCCTAACTCCCGAGACCCGAATCCGTAACCCTAATTCCTGGCACCCAACACCTGAACTCAGGACGCAGACTACCGGGGCTCAAATCTGGCATGGGACTCCGATTCCCGGAGCTGAGATACTAGCGGCCAATATTCCGACGACGGGGACACCAAATAGTCATTTACTACATTCTTGTTATTTTGAATGTAATGAACTGTGGTTTGTAAAAGCAAATTTACAAAATGAACAGGAAATGTCTTTGCCAACAACATTTTCTCACAATTCTGATTTCTCTGTTCAATCAAATACCTTTTCTTTTCTTTTATATATGTTCTTCCACCCAACAAAACTTAACAGAAAAATTACACATAGCCACAGGCAATACACTACGAATAGAATGATATAAAGAACGAAAAGAATGAATGCAAAACTTGAGTGCACACATCACACCATAGAGTGAATCACAAAGCGATTCATCCAAATCTTTACCAAACCTGCAACCTGTTTTCAATTCAACCCCGTCCTCAAACCGATCACCAGCGCAACATGGTTGTTGAGTGTGTTCATGAAAGAATGTGCATCGAGGTTAGTTTCTCCCACCTGAAACCTTTGGCTTACGCAGCAATTGGATCCTGCATTTGAGGAGAGAGACGCGACTACAATTTACAAATTTACAACAGAACATAACCAAGCATAAATTTACTTCATTTCTAGTTCGGATTATATACAGTTACCCTAAATAGTAGGAGATTTGGTTGGAGACACAATTATTCCTCTTGCATTGAATAATTAGTTGAAGATTTAATTGCTTAATCATTTATTTTTCAAAGGGGTAATTTGAGCAAGGTATTACAACAGATACTGAGGGTAAGTCAATTCTTAAATTCAACCTAAAGAAAGATGGATACGGCTTTGTGGTCCTTTACGGTTGGAAAAATTATGCGCATTATGTTTTAAATTAGAAAAAAAACTGTGACTAAAGTACAAAATTACAGCTTCTCAAAACTCAACGTTAATTTTTACCAAAACAGAAAAGCAATAATGTAAATAATAATGATAGATAAGTAAACACACCTTTGCCGTCAAGTTTGAGACAGCCATATGGAACTTTTCTCTGGTTTTTGTACCTGCAACCTGTCCTGCCTTTGCCACCTTACCAAAAGCACCATTTAGCCACGCTGCTCCAGCAGTCACATACCTGTCAGCACCACATAAGAGTTTGTCAACTAACATTCTCTTCTATTCTCATCTATCAATAGAGATGATTATGCTGTCATTTACACTATCAATTCCTTATTTGAGCTGCTATTGGCACTCCAAAACAGTCTTCCCACACTCCTTCCTTGTGAAATAATAATAAAAGTGGAGTGTAGGGTAACTTGTTTGGAGTGCTAATAACAATTCCCTTCTTTACTTTTATGTCACTTTTTAGGGGTGAGTCCATTATAATCGAAGCATGAACATAGAACCATCAAACAAACACTAACATAGGAAAAACCAGTCCATGGAAAGAGGGTCAACAAAAAGTATTTTTTGGTATACACAGCGATGATGTTTCAGTCATCCATTAAAAGTAATTTGTGAAGAACAAGAAAATCAGAAATTGAACCTACAAACTGACTCTAAACAATCCAAAGAACTAAAGCGTTATGAGAATGAGTGCTACTTAAGGTAAAGATCCTGGTATATGTCAACAAATATATACTACCAAAGTTGTGGAACCCAACCTAGAAAAATTGAAAACGCGTGAAGAGCAACCGGGTTTTGTATACCCAATATCGGATTTTTATTTGTAGCACATACTATAGAAGTGGCCTATATGAGTATTTTGGTGTTAAAAGAATGTGTTATGGCTTCCTACTGAAATAAACTAAGCCTAGGAACCTCAATAAACTTCAAACAAATATGGCCCAAGGATGCCCCAAGCAAAAAAGGCTTCAAGTTAAACGAATGAACAATGTATACCACTGCCCTGGTTAATTTACAAACAATCCATTTTGCACTTTCACCATCATTCTTAAAGAAGGAATGCAACAATTTACAGCAGAAAACTGCTAACTAGATTGACTATGGGCTCATATACCTGCTTGTTTTGACAGCTGACCCCGTATCATTCAATTTCCTCTCCGCTGCAAATATTGCTGCCATTGTTTTATCTGAGACATGAAGCCTCTGATCAACAGACTTCACTTTCTCATTAACCACGGACATGCCTACTGTCAATTTCTCTGTAAGCCCCACTTTCCTGTCAAAGGAAATGACCTTCTCTGATGCACTTGCTGTCAACCGATGCTTTTCATCAAATGCTTTAGCCTTGTTCACAGCATCTTGTCCAATAGCCGAACCCTTTGCAAACATAGTGGTCACCACATCTTGTGCTCTATTAACATACACCCTGGTAGGGGAGCCAGTTTTATCCTGCGAAGAGAGAAAAAAAATACCCTGAGCCCATAAACTAGGAAATATTTAAAAATAAGTCAACTGATGAAGATGTTAGGAAACAGAGGTCTCAGCATAGATCACTTGGGTATTTGCTCCTCTCTAGCACGTCATCAGTCATTATCATAATATTGAAGATGGACCAACTAGATGGAGTCGCAATCCAAAAAATGAATGTGCTAGTCGATATTTTATAAGGCAGAAGGCTATGAAATGGGAAAAACGTATTCCATGTCAAGTCATTAATCTTTGCTTTCTAGTCATGTATTTTTTCTCATTCATACACTACAATGCCCTAAAAGTGTTGAGAGTTGTCCCACATTGGTGAGGGGACAAGGTTTGCTATGTGCTTATATGGTCTTGGGCTACTCCCCATATTGCCAATTGGTTTTATGGTGGAACCCCAATTTCATCATGGTATCAGAGCAAGGTTGTTCACGTGTGAAGCCCAAAGGCCACAAGCGCTCCACGTCACCCAATTGTTGTCCACGTGTAGGCTTGAAAATCCGCCACACGTGCGGGGGCGTGTTGAGAGTTGTCCCACATAGGTGAGGGACAAGGTTTGCTATGTGCTTATATGGTCTTGGGCTACTCCCCATATTGCCAATTGGTTTTATGGTGGAACCCCAATTTCATCAAAAAGAACAGAGAAATGACATACAGGACGACCCATGTATATAAACATAAATTTTCATCCGTATTAAAGATCTTATTGGTGATGCAAGGTTTAAATCCCAATGTGGGATTTGACATTCTCAAGTTCTCAACGCACAATTTTTTCCATTTCCAGTAATTCTCTGATATCCACTGAAACTGCACTTAAATAACTATATATGTGAAGTTTTTAAACAGGTAAGATTCTTAATATCATAAAATATGTGGTGGTGTCATTGGCTACCTCAACATCTGGTGAAATATTTTCAGCAGGAGCAACAGAATCAGCACTTACGACCATCCTAACCTCCTGCATGAATTGCACAAAATGAAATCCAAAGCTTTGGCCGTAGGAAAGAAACAAGATTGCAGACATTTTTAAATGAAGCTTACCTGCTTCTCAATTGGTACATAATTTTGAACAGGAGAAATAGTCACGATCTGATCTACTATTGTTGCTCCCTGCAACCAAAACACAGTTTCCATTACATAAAGCCAAAGAGCAGAAGATTCGTATTCACTGAAAATGACTCCCAAAACAAGTTAAAACCCACAAAACATTTAATTGAAGAATCTGCTTCTTCAGATGATGTCAAGGAAAGTAGTAGATGTCACACAAGTGAATTGAACATGCGACAGCCTTAGATCAAGCATCTATAAAGAAATGGATTGTGTAAGTTACACTTCAAACAATTGAAATTTGTAAAATTTGAACCAAAAACTAAGCATGAAATCAACAAGAAGCATGGAAAATCCCTTTCTCATAACTTTTTCTATTGACATATCACCATTTAAGATAACAGGGTTCTTTTAGTGCTTTTCAAAGCAACTCACATTGAGCATACAAATAAAAGCACAAAAAGCCTAGCTTGAAGCTAAAGAAACTGTTTAATACTCGCTTCCAAAAATTGCATTTTAATCAACTCAACAGAAAACCTCGAAGGAAAACAAAGAAACAAGCATTGCTTATGAAGAAAATATTTATTACTTATCAGACATTGACTTCAATTCCAAGAAATTGAAAAACAAATTTGAGAACAATACCGATAACAACAACGCGATTTCAAGAGCTTTGGGATCCTTGAAAGTAACAAATGCAGTCTTTGATTTCCCTGGCTCACTGCACACACAACCAATTCAGCAAACAAGATTAACAACTGCAACAAAAACTTACCACTGAGTTTTTTGCTCACTACATGCAAGAAAGACGATAAATTTCGAAACACAAAACTGGGTTACAGGATATATCTGAGTATAAGTTCAAATTTTCAATTTTTGGAAAATAAACTCAACTCAAGTCAAATACTTTTTTCTTCCATTTTCTCAAATATTTGCTATGTGCTTATATGATCTTGGGCTACTCCCCATATTGCCAATTGGTTTTATGGTGGAACCCTCAATTTCATCATGGTATCAGAGCAAGGTTGTCCACGCGTGAAGCCCAACGGCCACACGCACTCCACGTCACCCAGTTGTTGTCCACGTGTAGGCTTGAAAATCCGCCACACGTGCGGGGGCGTGTTGAGAGTTGTCCCACATTGGTGAGGGACAATATTTGCTATGTGCTTAGATGATCTTGGGCTACTCCCCATATTGCCAATTGGTTTTATGGTGGAACCTCAATTTCATCAGTAAGTAAATACATATTGTCTTACTTAACTTGACTCTACCCTTCTACTTTATTTACCTCTCATCCCTCTGAAAATTACCGGGAAAATTAAGAAAAAAAATCTTCTCTTCTTACATTTTATTTTCTCGGGATCCAAACAGAATGAAAACCCCTAATGTAAGTATAAAAAAATCAAAAAACGAAAAATCGTACCGTTGGATATGAATGCGTTCGATTTCCCCAGAGAAGGAGAAGAACTCGTGAATCTCTCTCTCGCTAGCTAGATCTGACAGTTGCTTTACTTGGACCGTCCTCGTCTGCCCAAAAATAAAATTCAAAATCAAGTTGTAAAATTCACAAAATCTAAGTACGTAAAAGTAAAATTGTATCTGTAAGTTGGTTTGTTGGAAGACCTGCTGCTGCATTGTGAGTGTGAGCTCTGTGAAAGACGGAAAGTCTTCTCCTTTCAGAAGGGTTGTTGGCGGCGGCGCCGGTGGTCGGTACAGCTAGGACTTTGGGGAGAAAAATTGACGTGCCAACCACCAGACGAGAGAGAGAGAGAGAGAGAGAGAAGGAATGTATTTTTGTGGAGATGGGCAGCTTCACAATCATTTTCCTTAAATAACCCTGCTATCTTCTCAAATTTCTCTTTTATTGAACTTCCTATTTTGCCCTTTCGGCTTCATGATACGACACCACTTTATGTGCTTTTTAGTTTTTATTGTACTGATTTCTGTGATTTATTCTTTTTGCTCTTCATAGTTGATACAAATTTACAAAAGGACGAAGTAACAAAGCAAAGTCCCTGACAAGACTTTTCTTTTGGCCCAAGCCAAGTCATTTTTTATGCGAAGAAACTGTAGCAATGGTATTTCAATTTTAACTTAATTGGAATAATGGTTCTTGAACTAAAAATTTACGATCATTGGTTTCTTAACTCATTAAAACGTAAGTTATGGTCTTTTTCGTCGATTCCGTTAGAATTTATGTCAATGGGCAAATATGGAAAACCAAATGAGAAAATTCTAGCAATGATCCCTCAATTTATCCAGTTGTACCATGATCCCTACACCATAACTTATTTTAAAGGATGTTCTGACAGAGTTAAGGAAAAGTACAGTACCTGCACGTTTTAAGGAATTAAGGGATCAATGATCACGAATTTTTTATTGAGAGATATTGCTCCAGTTAAGTTAACTTGACCATTACTACAATTTCTCTTTCTTGCAAGTAAAAAACATCTAATAATTAGCTAACTAATTAAATTAGTTTATGTTCCAAAAAAAAATTAAATTAGTTTATTTAAAAAAACTAAAAGAAGCATAAGTGTACATTTGAAATCACCTTTCACATCAAATTCGTTGATATTTCTTTTGATTAATCCTATAAATGATAAGGGAATGGAGTAATATTTTGTTTTCGTTCTTCGTGGTCTCTAAATTGAGACCTCATTGCATAGATGAATGGAAAAATGTTTACGGTATCGCATAAAGTTCACATCGATTATAATCAGAAATTTGTAATTTAAATGGTGATGAGCATTATCCTTTCATTTTATGTCGGGCGATTAATTCCTCCTTTCTCCAATAACATTTGAGAAAGGGTTATTGATGTGTCTATTGAAGGCATCCTACTTGAAAGGAGGAGGGAGTTAGCAACACATTTGGAGCTAGTTGAGTACTCGTTGCTTTGTTTCTCGACGATGCAAAGCAACGTACTCAGTAATTTCTCTTTTGCAAATAAGAATAGATAAATTCATATATGAAAACATGTTATTTTTTGAATGGTTGTTTAACATTCTTTCTTTTAATACAAATATTTAGATTCGAATTTAACGAATAACTATCATTTGACAAAAACAAATAAACGTTTGACAAAAAATTGATTAAGTAAAAAAATTCAAACTTTTTATATATAAAAGTAGAAGGTTAAGATACAATTCTCTTTGTCATATTATTTTATGAAGAAAAAGAAGGCTAAAAAGATGGGTAGTACAGTAAAAGGACAAAAGCATGTTATGATTCCTTTCTTGGTCAATGTGTGGTGCGTTCCAATTGGCCAAAACTGAAATTGGAGTCCGCGCGCCGAACGGGACCTGATGAGTTGGATGGACTTACCCTTTTTTATTCTTAACTATTCTGTTATTTGTCTTAATCTTATGTTGGTTTGACCAACCTCTACTCTTTACACACAGCTCGGATGCTAGTTTTCTACTCTTCGTATGAAAAAAGCTTTTCAATCAAAATATCCTCGTAAAGAGACATAATTTTTTACTTTAGTCTCTCACAATGAAAATTGACAAAAATAGTCATTGAGTTTCTCATTATAAATTATTACGGTCATTATAAACAGAAAGAAGATAAGATTGAGAATGAAAAGAAAAGAGGAAAATTGGAAAGGGGATAGACAACAGAGAACTAATCACAAAACGGAAAGGAGATGCAAAATCATAACTAATCACAAAACAAGCAAAATCTTGTGCTACATTGTGTCAGTTAACTTTAGAGACTCCATTGGCACGAAGCATGTCAAAACAAGCTGATTACGATACAAAAGGCCTTGATGCAGTTAGCACGCAGTAGTAATCAATATTGGTATTGTCCGCGACTCAACCACACATTCAGTTTAATAGGTGTTAGATTAAAAAGCCGACAGGGTTCAAACCTACATCGTGGTGCAAGGACAACATTCTTCTCCACTACTATGTAGAGGGCCACTTGCAATATAAGAGCAAATTAACTTCAATAGATTTATGATGTGAGACATACTTCAACAGTTTCTAAACCATCCACATTAATCTTCAACGTGTTGAAAAATTTAGTATTATTCTAATATTAAATTTATTAATTTAATGGAAATTTTAAGTGATGTTTTGGTGAAAAAATATGTCTATCTTAATATAAAATTCAAATAAACAGTTGCAACTTTTGATTCTTCATAAATTGTCACATAATTTTCAAAGTAGCATCTTAACTTTTAAAAATAGACAAGTCCTAATGTAGTCATCGTTGAGTTCAAATGAGAAGGTTTTCAACAATTGTGTGATTCATTGGAACCTCGTGATTGGGAATGCTACTATTATAAGGACGTGATCGTTGTATTTTGAAAGACAAGCGTCAATCAAACACTGGTAAATAGTGGGGCGTAAAATTTTCTTCAGGACGAAATCTCTAACGTTTGCCCCCACCACCGATTTTTCAATATTTTCTAATTCACTTCCATGTGCATTTAGTATTATTTATTATTGTTCTTATTCATTAAGGTTATGTTTAATTACATGATGATTTATTCATTTCCTATATGATTAAAATATAGCAACACTTTAATCTTGAACACACCGAATGGAAAATTATCCAAGATCGTGGGATGGTTGCTCCGGTTGATGGATTGAGGGCGTGATGTTTCCTCTTTATACTCCAAAGCGAGAACACGCATGTTATTTTACTTTATATGCATGTGATGACCTTTGTCTTAATTTCCTTCAGACACCAGTATGCATGTTTCGACCATTCCATGGAGTTGGTCCCCAACAAAAAATATGCAAAAAGTCCGTAAGGGAGCCATCCAAAACACCACCCATCGAGTTTCGATACCACTTTGTATGTTAAATCACTATTTTGATATTCAAGCATGCTCCACTTGGCTCGTGTTAACTACATTGTAATGTTTTGGGCATTGAAGCGAAAATCAAGAAGAAAGATGATCACAAAAGGATGAACACAGAGAGTTTTAGAGAGAGAGAGAGAGTTTAGAGAGAGAGTATAGAGAGAGAAATATGTTTTTGTATTGACTGAAAGAATGAAGATTACACACTTTGTTTTTATACTAGTAAGCCTAACAACTCTAACCAAATACTAACAAACTTGTTAACTATATTTTTAACTGTATTGCTGACTTGTACCCATAATAGCTCAGTTGGTAGAGCTTCGCTATTGCAATTGTGTCGTTACGATTACAGGTTGGTTGTCTAATTGTTTAGGCGATAATGATAGTATCTTGTACCTGAACCGGTGACTTACTTTTTTAGGTGGTATTCATCCACCTTGTAAGTGAAAGATCTCATATTTTACTAGTATAAACGGCAAAGTTAATACTTAATTATAACTAGTTAATTGTGTGATTTAAACCAAAAACTTACCCTACCACCCAATATCGTTGTATTAAAAAAGTGGAATTCAAAAGTGATCACCAATGAAATTTCACTCATATATATGAAAACAAATAATTTTAGTAACTAGAACACTCTGTCTGACCCTTTAGCACTTCTCCTAAACCCCAAAATTTATGATCTCTCTCACCCTTGGCTGCTCTCTTGGTAATTATATCTTTTCCCTCTTTACATGTAAAGTCAAGGTTAGTTTAATTTTATTAGGTAATGTGGAATTTGATCTCTCTATTACTTAATCCAACACGATTCGATATCAAATTTTTAGAACAACGGTATAATGTTGAATTGCATCGAATTCAATTGGCTCATCCTCCAAAATAAAATAAATAAATGCCTAATTGTACTTCTCATGTATTATGAGACCAAAAAGCTTCTTGTTTAACTTTTTGAAAAAACGATAATATACTCTAATTCATTTTCAATTATGGAAAACTGGATTCAAAATCGTTGCATAAGGAGGAAACATATTAATTTTTAATCAGTGTGGCTACCTCACGAAAGTGCTTATTGTACGTATACTTGTTTGTACCCGTTTTCGCACCATCAACTTATGTATTCTAGGTCGTTGGATGGAGAAACTGTTAAGAAAATTTTCAATTGTTGTTGACAGATAATATTGTGATTTTTATTCTGATAAATATCTATTAACAGTTTAGTGGAATTATCTTGACCTTTTTCTATGCAAAAGATATAAGGATAAAAGAGTAGGGGTGTGGATACTTCTTCCACACCCGTTGTTAATTTCCGTCATTTGATATTCTTCAACTCATTTGATTCGACGGCCGGACATTAAAAAGGTATGAGAGAAGTAAAAAGAAATGTGTAGATATCACACCCCTACAAGGAGCCGTGAGTTGATATTAACATGTGCTTTTATCCCATAAATCAAATGAATTTGGTCTTTTATGCAACCAATTTCTTCCTGCATGGATATTGAGATAATTATAAGGGTATGGTCAAGGGAATCTAAAGTGGTGCTCTCAGGCTCTACAATTCGGCAGACTTACCATTGAAGGTATGCATGTTCCTGCCAATAAAAAGTTGCATACAATGAAAAAGTACATTCAACTCAATACACAAATCAACGCTCTACTCGAAATCCTCTTATATATTTGAAAAAAAAAATATTAACTGCTCCTCTAACACGTCAGCGCAAATTCAATTTGGTTAAACATCACTAGGTTGACAACCGGCGAAAGTGAGAATTTGATTAAACAGCTCTACAATCGTAGAATCAGATCGGCCTAGGGGTCTTGATAGTTTGGTTAAACAAGAAGCTCCCCTCTTTCGACTGGTTATTATCTCAAGTCTCTGCTGGACGAAGTATTTTTTATTCATTCGCCAAACAACGGCCAAACCATCTTTGTTATAAAGACACTCATCTCCTTTGAGTATCTTTGCCCCTACAGTTTGATATAGATTCAATGCACTTATATTTTTACAATTATAGTTGAAGATGTCGAACCTGGTGTTGAAGATTGAATTTAGTAGCAAAAGCACAATCTTGTATTCAGATTTTAGAACCCAGCCAAGAGTGTTCCTTATTCGGCTGAGTTTGCCTAATTCAGAAATTGGAAACACATTCCATCGTATACTACCACACTCATAAGTATTTGCCCCGTGGAGCTTGGTAGTGGCACACCTGCATCAGCAATCAACCATAAACAAAACGTAGTTAGTTCATTAAATTACTCAACTTGCACATCACGTAAATTTTGTAATTTAAGGTCAACAATACTTAAAATGGTACTTCTACAATGCTAAAAGAAAAGAGAGACGGATGAGGCTGGAACGGGCTTCAGAAAAGTGGCTAAAAAGGAGGTCAGTTCATAGTCATTGTCTAATTGGAATTCCACCAACCTTTTGCTACAAAACAAATTTCACATGCTTCGTTTTCCACTGGACTTCCACTTATATGAATAAATACGCTACTATCCAGCACTACCACTTAACAAAATTGGCATGCCCAAAAAGTGAAAAGAAAAATCCCTTCCTTGGGCTCCAAGTCATCTCTGCATTAATATGTAGTTTCTGCACTTCAATAACCAATAAAAAATAATGCTAGCCATGTCGACCCTCAATTTTGAAACTGAATGCAGAGAGATTCATGGTTCTTGGGGACAGCTAAACCGATTGGCTCGAGCTTTGGCGAATCGAACGCGGCATGAGAGGCAACAGATTAGAGAAACTTACAAGTCAATCTATGGAGATGACTTGGTAAACAGACTCAAAGAAGCAGCTGCTGCTGGGATTTCACCAAAATTATGTGCAGCCCTTTCTATGTGGATGACTGAGCAGCATGAGCGTGATGCTGTTGTGGTCCGCGAGGCCCTTGATGATCAGAAAGGCGATACAAACTACAACGCGCTTGTGGAGATTTTTGTGGGTCGAAAATCAAGTCATATCCTTCTTATCAAGCAAGCATACTACGGAAGATTTAGGAGGCAGTTAGACCAAGATATCATCAATATCGAGCCTCCCAATCCTTACCAAAAGGTAATTATCATTAATTAAACCTTGTTATATAGTAATTAATGAAGCCTGACAAATGAAATAATACACAATGTTTGCAAATTATTACACAACAGATACTGGTAGCGCTGGTTGCATCACATAAGGCACACCATGCGGACGTTAGCCAACATATCGCGAAGGCGGATGCAAGGAGGCTTTACAAAACTGGGGAGGGGAGTTCCGGTCCCATAGAAGAAGCCGTTGTTTTAGAAATACTAAGTAAACGGAGTATTCCGCAGCTTAAGCTTACATTTTCGTGCTATAAACACATCTACGGACATGAGTATACAGAGGTAATTAATTAACTAATTAACTGTTAATTTCCAATTACGGTTTCACATTCTGCTCAGTTTTCTGGAGTTTCAAACAACGGCTTATTATTTTGTGTGCTGCAGTCCCTGAAAACCAGAAACTACGGAGAACTTGAAAATGCAATGAAAATGGTAGTACAATGCATCTACAATCCACCTGACTATTTCGCCACGGTAAATTACTGTTGTATTTATTTTTTGCTAAGTTTAATTTCTTGAGATTAAGAATTGGAGAAGATTAAACAAATTAATTAACTAGTTGAGCTAATTAGCAGACGTTGTATGCAAGCATGAAGGGGTGCATCAGCGACGAAGGTGCAGTGCGACGTGTGATGGTGAGCAGGGCAGAAGTAGACATGGATGAAATTAAAAGGGAGTTTAAGAAGAAGCATGGGATGGAACTGAGAGATGCAATCTGTGACAACATCCCGTCCGGCGACTATAGAGACTTTCTTGTTGCTTTGACGGTCTCGAAATCAAATGAATCTGTATAATTTATGTGTTGAAGCATCATCATTTTATATTTCAACAACTTGGGTTTTGTTTATTGGATTTATCTTGTTAGTTAAATGTACATTTTAAACTTAATCTAGCTAGTTATAGCACAAACATTGAATCAATTCCTACTATTACCTCTTAATTAATTTGAAATTGTAATTAGCACTAAGGATTGAAGACTGTTTTTAATTGAACTAAAATTTAGGTGAGATTAGTCCTTCAATTCTAATCCACACGAAGCATTGCCTTAAATCTCGATCCCAAAGGAGAGAGGACCGCAACAATTGGAGGTCCTCCCTCTTCCCTATTAAGAAAAATACATAGCTGCAATTTACGTTGTCCACCCAAGTTCACATAAGACGAGAAAGACTTGTGTCCACCTGCTGTTTACGACTCTAGACTCAATAAACGTGACTGGTGGATGGTGCCTCCGGTTGGAGAGAAGAATTTGCACTGAAAAAGTAATGGTCCTTGCGCCTTTTTTTTTTACTTCAACCACTGTACAAGTGTCATACATACATGCTTTAAATATCAATTATTAACTACCACAAAATGGCTCAGCGTGAGAGATGCATTTCAGACCCGTATTTCAAACGGCACATCTTGGATTTAACTTTCGAGACTGTTAAATCACACGATCTTGACTAGAGAAAGCTACAATGCATTTGTGATTCTTCTCAGCTCCTAAAAGAGTAGATTATCAGGGCAAAACCACCAGCTGATTCTATTTTTTAAGGAAAAAAGAAAGAATAAGGCACAAACACCACTTGTTAGTTAGACGACTTGAGTTATAATTTTCTTGACTACAAGTCTACAACTTGTCTTTGAAGAGGCATAAGATATGTCTTACGAGCTTTAATCAATTGGTTTTTCCTTTCACCTATAAATACTTGAGTAGTAAAAATGTTTTTGAAAAACGACTCACATGCGCTTCAGATGATACGTTTATTGACTTGAAATTTTTCAAAAAAATAATGAAGTGATGCACGCGTGCTAAAACACTAGTTCGGGTGGTAAATTATCAAAATTTATTGGGTGGTATATTTGCACACCCTTAATACTTCAGTGGGTGTTTGTGCAATTTTCTGTCAAATAATTTGGAGCCCGCTACGACGTCGTATATGCATAATAAAAGACTTAGGGTTTCAGAATTTGCGTGAAATACAGGTCAAATAGTTCCCAAATTTCGGCCTTTTCATTCCATTTCGGCCGATAAATCCCTCAACCTCCCATAAACCCCGCATTCCCGCCGCAGCTCACAGCCTCGCAGCCCTACTTCCGACGACCAGCGAAACCCAGCAACTCTCCTTCACTCAAATGGATGTTGATTCCGATTCCCAGAAAATCAATATCAAATCGCAGGAAGCGGGCGACCCGCCCGTTCCCATGGACTCTGAAAACTCGTCTGCCATCAAAGTACTCTCTCTCTCACCTTCTCTCTCATTCGCACACTAGGATTTGTTTGTCGAGTTCTTAACTTTATTGGGTTTTTTATTGAACTTGGATTAAGCTTTTTTGTGTTTGATTTTGCTTAAGAATGATGGGAAAGAAAATGAGGAGCTTACTAATTCAATGAAGAAACTCCAAGTTGAGGAATCGTCTTCGGGATCAGGGCAGGCAGCAGTGTCCAACTTCAAGAGAAAACCGGTTATCGTAATCGTTGTGGGCATGGCAGGTAACTTCATCGAATTTGGTTGTTTTACTTGATGCATTTCGGTTCCCAATTTGGTGAAGAATTGTGTTATTAACTTACTATGTGACTACTCGAAGTTAAGCGATTGAAATGCGTTATGGGTTTTTACTTAGGGAGTGGCAAGACAACCTTTATGCATCGGTTGGTTTCACACACGCATGAATCGAACATTCGTGGCTATGTGATGAATCTAGACCCGGCTGTGATGACTCTCCCGTTTGGTGCCAACATTGACATAAGGGATACTGTTCGGTACAAGGAGGTGATGAAACAGTTCAATCTTGGACCAAATGGTGGGATTTTGACTTCACTCAACTTGTTTGCTACCAAGTTTGATGAGGTAAAAACTTGATTTTGAATTTTCACCTTAAATCATTTTGTTGACTAGAGCTTTTTGGAGAGCCCTGTGAATGAGACACGGTGCCATTTTGTTACTATCATAACCCGTCTTCATAAGCATTCAGAAGAGTTTTGCATCACATGCATAGTACATCAGATTTTATGGTGATTTCATTCCATAACTTTGTATATTGTATTGCATCGTTGGCTTGAGTACTGGTTCTAATTTTTCAATTTGTTTCCAAATGCATGGCGATTTTGGTTGGATCCATATGACTAAGCTCTTAATGTGGTTCTTGTAACTCATGTTTTCCTATTTGCTTCATTCTTTCTCTCTCGTTTAATAAAAAATGAAATTGTCATCATGATCTAAATATTCAGGTTGTCTCTGTCATTGAGAAGCGAGCGGATCAGCTTGATTATGTTCTTGTGGACACTCCTGGTCAGATTGAGATATTCACTTGGTCGGCTTCTGGTGCTATCATCACAGAAGCATTTGCTTCAACATTTCCCACTGTAATCGCGTATGTGGTGGATACGCCTCGTTCAGCTAGCCCAGTTACTTTTATGAGCAATATGTTGTACGCTTGCAGTATCCTTTACAAGACAAGGCTGCCTCTTGTGTTGGCATTCAACAAGATTGACGTTGCTCAACATCAGTTTGCTTTGGAGGTATGTTTACAGTTTTAGATGTAAATGTAGGCAGGAGAGCGCATGCAGACATAGAATGATACACATATGCATAAACACTTTAATGACATACTCGCATCGCTGAAGTGCTTGAATATGGTGTGTCTGCAAGCTTTTAGGGTAAACCATAAGTTAAGTCAGTTGGCCATAATATAAGCAGTAGATGGTTCCAAGAATATATTGCTCGGGCCTAGCAGTAGAATCTTTCTCAAACTTGGGTGGTTTATAATTATTTAAGTTTAAAATACCAAATGAACGTAGAGATTGTGCAACAATTCTTTTAGGGGGCAGTTTGTCATACGAAACTCTAGTAGTGACAGGGAGCAGAGCATAAAACAATCTCGGGGATTATATTATGCCATTTTTCAAGTAGACAAGCTCTGTTCAACCTTATTATGATTCAAGTGTTGGAATACCATTTTTATATGTCCGGATTTAAGTAGCCTGATGGAAATAATTAGAAAATTTATATGGAAGAATTGTAGTTCAATCTACTTTGTTTTTGGAATACTGCATTTTTTCTCTTCCTATTTTGAATCTGTTCATCTAAATTACTGTCATGCACTTAAGACGCAGCTGTTCTACCATGCTCTTGGGCTTCCTCTATTTTTGCTGTAATCTCAAACATGTAAAACGTGTTCTTTGATTTTTATTTTTTATTTTTTATTTTTTATTTTTTTTTACACTTTCTTTGTCCTGAAAACTGCTGTGTTCATGCAGTGGATGGAGGATTTTGAGACATTTCAAGCAGCGGTTAATGCAGATAGTTCATACTCTTCAAATTTGGCTCAGAGCCTCTCCCTTGTTTTGGATGAATTCTACAAGAACTTGCGGTCTGTTGGAGTGTCTGCGGTTACTGGTGCTGGAATGAAGGATTTCTTTAACGCCATTGAAGCAAGTGCTGATGAGTACATGGAAACCTATAAGTAATGCATGAACTTCAAGAACCTACCTTCACTCTATACTACAATGCCAGTGGGAATATGTTTATGATGTAGGCCATGATTATATCTATATTTGATCTAGTTTTAGTAATTTCCTGCTTCTTATTGCTTGTATAGGGCTGATCTGGACAAGAGACGGGCAGAGAAGCAACGATTAGAGGAGGAACACAGAAAGGAGAACATGGAGAAGTTAAGGAAGGATATGGAGAAATCCGGGGGAGAAACTGTGGTCTTGAGCACTGGTTTGAAGGACAAAGATGAGAGGGGTAAAGCCATGATGGATGAGGATGAAGGAGATGAAGTCGAAGAGGAAGATGAGGTTTTTTCTGAAGATGAGGAAGGTATAGATGAAGATGAAGACGAAGAGGTTGGCAGGTTCTCGTTTTAGTGATGCTTCGTTGCTGCCAGATGTTTTTTGGATTGTAAAGTATTAACTCACTAGTTATTAGTTACCAAGGGAATGGATGCTATCACTTGGGGGTGGACGTTGGTAAAGGAGTATTTTTTCATCAATTTGTTTGATGTAACTTTGTTGGTGAAAATGCAATGAAATTGGTGTATAATGCATGTATAATCCATCTAGCTATTTCGCTACGATAATCGTGATTATAAAAATGAACGGTTCTGATTGTTAATAACAAATATACGCTTTTGCTTCCTTGTCGTAAAAGAACCTTTTTTCACAGTTCGCCGTAAAGCCTTTAGCTGATGTTGTGCTAAAAAAAAAGAGAGTAAATTTATCTAACTTTTCATTGATGCATTGTTTCATCGAGATACAATCTCAATCGCGATGTAATTTTCTTTGGGTTTAGAGTTTAGGATAGTATTAGCATATGCTTGACATCTTAAGGTTGAAGAATTGATTGCCTCAAATTCAATGCAGGAACAAGAATCCTTAGGAAAAGTAAACAAAAAATAAAGAAATCGAATCATTAAACAAAAAATAAAGAAATTGAATCATTCTCTTATGAAAGGAAACACAGAAGAAACCTTTTAGGCTATGGCTACCTTGTTCCCAACCCTTTCAGCATGTATATATAAGATGAGAGAAAGAGAGGCCTTCATATATTCCTTTTGCATTCCCTTCAACTGAAACCCTAAAAGAGAAAAAAAAAAATTTATTTCTTTCCAATGGAAACCAAACCTGCAGCACAGCATGAGCAGCGTTATGAGGATTTTAAACCGCGTTGCCAATGGAAGCGGGAAGGAACTAAAATTCTTGAAGTTCATCTACCAGGTATTACTAGATCAAATCGAACTTTGGCTAAATATCGATTCCTTTTGTTATGCATCAATGTGTAGTATACATTGCCTTTCAAGTGACTCAAATTATCATCGGTTAAATTTCATGAAATTTTTAGCACGTATCTAGCCATGTGTTAAATTCAGTAATGCATGCTATACCAGAATTTTTGTTAAATTTGTGATCTAGATTCACAGTCTAAATATGAGCTTGTACATGCGATATGTAAGCATGACAATTGTCTAACAACATAAGTTTGGCAAGAGACCGAGTTTCGTTTCATCTTCTCTTACGTACTTTTTGATTTACTTGTTGATGGATTCATACAGGTTTCAGAAGACAAGATATTAGAATTCAAAACAACACGCAGTTGGGCACCCTAACCATTAGCGGAGTGCCTAGGGTTGAAACTAAATCTGGTGCTTTACCCAGACGCTTCCGTAAAGAGATCAAAATTTCTAAAAATTTTAATACGGACAGAATCAGCGCTAAGTTTTCCGGTGAAATTCTTTCCATAACTATTCCAAAGGAAGCTCAGCATTCTACATGGTCGTCGGTTAGTGACTACTTAGTTTGTTTCAAAGTTTCGAGGCCAACAGTGAGCAAGAAGACGGCTGTGACGGCGGCGGTGGTTGTTCTGCTCGTGGCTCTGGGAGTTTATGCAGTATCTAGATTTCCAAAGTCAACTAGCTCCCTGATGCCCTTGATCAAGTTCCCTGAATGCTCTTGTAGCAATACTAACAAGTATCGTTGAAAACTGTAATCAATTATAATCATAAAGTATTACCAAATACATAAATCACACATTAATGTATATGATTTAAAAGATTTAGGAAAATATAACTATATGAATATTAATATATAACCTATACTTGCTCATTTGTTATGGAGTAAAAACCTATACTTTTATCCTGTTCAAATAACTATGTGAGATCAGTTAACTTATAACGAAGGGGGAAAGTTTAGAATAGAAATGGCTCTGTCTGTGGCTCCGCTATGCTATGCATCAGTTGGTGTTGTTAACTCCATTTGTACTCACACTCAGTATTTATTGTAACAAAACTGCGACTATCTTTTCACCTATGCATTACTAATTAAGGAGAGCAAAGCGGCTCGTAGATAACCATTAAGAGCATTTATCTTTGCAGCCGAAGTCCTGTATATACAAAAAAAGTATTATTAAGGAAGAAGTTTAGAAATCGAGAGTCTGTATTTAACACATAATTGCAAGCATAGAAGCTTAGGACTGCAAATACATGGGAAATAATGATGAATCCTATCGTTAGATCCCTTGAAGCTGAATACACTTCTATTTAACTACAAAATGTTAGAAAGGCGCATCAGCTAGCTAAGATTCTTTGCATGCCTTGTTTTAAAGAAATGCAAAGACAGAAAGCAAGATATATAAAGGTTAGGATATTGGACAAACTAAAGAACAATTCTCGATCTTTGTAGATCGACCAAGCCTACAAGAAACCTGTAAAGAACATTATTCGTTCTTACGAGGATTTATGCCTTATTGCAAGTTCACAAAAGAGGATCGAATAGACACTTACCAGATTCCTCTCCATGGTTACTCTTCTGTTTCATGTTCTTTGTTTTGGTTTTTTTTTTTTTTTTTGAGTACATCGATATTTTTATCGTAAGGGGAGGGAGAGTCGGGTTAGCCATACAATGGGCAGTCTAATTTGGTATCGAATTCGCCATCCACAAGATTCGAACCTAAAACCTTTCGCTTACAAGTGAAGAAGAATACTACCAGAACGTAGTACTGATGAAAAAGATATAAAGATTATATTCGTATAATCCAACTATTTCGCTACATCGTGGTTAATTTTGTGAGTATAATTTTAATGAGTTTAATTTCTTGAAAGAACGTTTGATCAATTCTTATTAATTAACTACCTTACTCTGGTTCACAAAGGCGCACAATGGCAACCCTCTCGGAGGAGAGAGGATCATAACACTCGGAGGGCCTTTCCTCATCCGAATTGCGTATCAATTTTTCATCGTACACATCACAGCCAAAATAATTCATTTCTTACGTCATACAATTTAAAGATCATCTCTCCAAAAATTAACTTAATGAAACAGTTTGATAATAGTTGAAATCCTCATTAGGGACCATCAATTTGTTGATAGTGGCTATAAATGATCCCTAATTTGATTAATTTTTAAAGAGATGATATTAAATGGTTATTGAGAAATTGGACGGTTCTGATTGAAGATTGTTAATAGCAATTATACGCTTTTGCTTCCTTGTCGTCAAAATAACCTTTTTCCACAGTTCAGTATAAAGCCTTTAGCTGATGGTGTGCTCTGGAAGTAGTAGCATATGCTTGATATCTTAAGGATGAAGAAATTATTACCTCAATGCAGGAACAAGAAAACTTGAGAAAAGTATAACAAAAATAAAGAAATCGAATCATTCTCTTTTGAAAGGAAACCCGGAAGAAACCTTTTAGGTTATAGCTACCTTGTCCCCAACCCTTTCAGCATGTATATATAAGATGAGAGAAAGAGTGGCCTTCATATATTCTTCTTGCATTCCGTTGAACTGAAACCCTTAAAGAGAAAAAAGAATTGTTTATCACCAATGGAAACCAAAACTGCAGCACAGGATGGGCAGTTTTATGAGGATTTTGAACCGTTTTGCGAATGGAAGAAAGAGGAAGGATTTAACATTCTTGAAGTACATCTACCAGGTATTACTAGATCAAATTGATTTTGGCTAAATATCGAGTCATCATGTTATGCATCAATGCATAGTAGACATTGCTTTTTAATTGACTCAGATTCGCCTGTCAAATTTCATGAAATTCTCAGCGCACATCTAGTTATGTGTTAAATTCAGTAATAATATATGCTATACATTGACGTCCTCTAGAATTTTTGTTAAATTGTAGTCAAGATTCACGGTCTAAATATGAGCTTGTACATGCAATGCGACATGTGAGCATGACAATTGTTTGGCAAGAGACCGAGTTTCCTTTCATCTTCTCTTACGTAATTTTTGCTTTACTTGTTGATGCACGCATGCAGGTTTCAAAAGACAAGATATTAGAGTTCAAATCAACAATTTGGGCATCCTAAACATTAGCGGAAAGCAACCTAGTGTTGAAGAAACTACATCTGCTTTACCCAGCTGCTTCTGTAAAGAGATTAAAATTTCTAAAAATTGTACTACGAACGGAATCCGCGCTAAGTTTTCTGGTGGAATTCTTTCCATAACTATTCCAAAGAAAGCTCAGCATTCTAACGCATCAGCTGGATCACACGGGGCAGATAATGCTGCATGGTCGTCATCAGTTAATGACTACTTAGTTTGTTTAAGAAGCAGAGTTCTGAGGCCAAGACTGAGCAAGAAGACGGCGGTGGTGGTGGTTCTGGTCTTGGCTCTGGGAGGTTATGCAGTATCTAGATATCCAAAGTCAGCTAGCTCCCTGAATGCCTTTGATTTGAGGGAACTTCCATCAGATCTAGTTCCATGAATGCCTTTGTAGCAATACTAGCAAACTAGCAAGTACCGTTGAAAAAGGAACTGTAATCAATTATAATCATAACACCATATATATTAATTAACTGAATAAAGTACTACCAAATACAAAAACCACACACAATATTAAAATTGAAAGATTTAAGAAAATATAGCTTGTGAAATAAAGAGTGGCACTTATAGATTTTTTATTTTTTTTTATTTTTTTTTATAAGGACTAGTTGGTGGCTTCACCATCACAATCTATTTTTCTAGGGGTCGGAAATGGAAAAACTTATAGAAGCATTTCAGTCTCTTCCTGACCATTCACGATGTGCTGTGTGGAATATGAGCCTAAAATTCGTCTCCAACTACTAAACCAATTAATGAAAGAAGAGTAGGAATTGAATGAATAAAAAGAGATAAAGTGGTAGAGGTACGTACTTTCAAAGATGAAGGATTGGAGGAAGATAATAGAATATTAACATTAAATTCGACGTTGTACGGAGAGCAAAAAATGAAGCAATCCAATGAGAACACTAAAACAGCAATTACTGCCTTCTCTAAATAGTGCCCCATGTTTTTCTCACTATCTGCATCTGCTTTTCTCTCAAAATGGTAAACCCGACCGCGCTCTTTTTCAAATGGGAGAGCCGAATGCTCTCCCTGGTGTGGCTCTCATCTCTCTCATCTGCTCACAAATTGGAGTTGTCGACAGACAGCTATTCTCTCTTCTGCTGCTGCTCAAAACCAGAAGGCATAACAAATGCCTTTATATATATTGGATGCTGCCAAAACAAGAGGCTTTGTCTTCTCTCCATTATAAAACCAAAGTCATCAACCTTTCTTTTTCTTTATTCTTCAAAAAAAACCAAAGCAATGCCTCTTCCCATTTTTTCTCTTCTTTGCACCAAAAGAAAAAGAGTGGCCCAACAAACTTATTGGGGTCAATGAATCCCATTGCACCCACCTTGGCTCCGCTAGTGTTAGTAACCAAAGTGGTGTGGCCATTACGTACTTTTTAGTTTTTTTTCTCCTATTTTCTAATTGATAACATCATTGGGACGCCAACAACAACCACCAAATAACTACTAGTCTTTGTAACTGTTGCTCGCTTTTCTTGTAGTGGTATTTGCTCATTTGATGATGCTAGATAGATCAACAATTTTAATCACATATTGTAGACCACATGATGCAGCGGTTAATAGTTAGATTCTTTTTTTAAATAACTGAAAAAAGAATCTAATCATAAACCGGCACATTATGTTGTCTACCAAATTTAGTCTTCCTAGAATTTTCCTTGCTTATTTGTTGTGGAATAAAAACCTGTATTGTTATCTTGTTCATATAACTATATGAGAATTAGTTTATTACGAAGGGGGTAGTTTATAAATAGAAATAGCTATCTTTGGCTCCGCTATGCTAAGCATCAATTGGTGTTGTTGACTCCATTCGAGAACTTACTGTAACAAAACTGCGACTATCTTTTAACCTATGTATTACTAAGAAGATTGAGAAAAGAGGCTTGTAGTGTCACATCCCGACCCGGGGTCGACCACTTCCCGGGCCCGCTCCACTACCGTAGCACGATATTGTCCGCTTTGGGCCCCGACTACGCCCTCACGGTTTTGTTTCTGGGAACTCACACGAGAACTTCCTAGTGGGTCACCCATCATGGGAGTGCTCTCGTGCACTACTCGCTTAACTTCAGAGTTCCTACGGAACCCCGAAGCCAGTGAGCTCCCAAAAGGCCTCGCGCTAGGTAGGGATGGGAATATACATATAAGGATCACTCCCCTGGGCGATGTGGGATCTCACAATCCACCCCCCTTAGGGGCCCGACGTCCTCGTCGGCACACCACAGCCAGGGTTAGGCTCTGATACCAAATTGTCACATCCCGACCCGGGGTCGACCACTTCCCGGGCCCGCTCCACTACCGTAGCACGATATTGTCCGCTTTGGGCCCCGACTACGCCCTCACGGTTTTGTTTCTGGGAACTCACACGAGAACTTCCCAGTGGGTCACCCATCATGGGAGTGCTCTCGTGCGCTACTCGCTTAACTTCAGAGTTCCTACGGAACCCCGAAGCCAGTGAGCTCCCAAAAGGCCTCGCGCTAGGTAGGGATGGGAATATACATATAAGGATCACTCCCCTGAGCGATGTGGGATCTCACATGTAGAGTTTGTAACGAAAAAAAAAGAGAGGCTTGTAGAGCTAGTGGTTAAAAGCATTTCTCTTTGCAGCCAAAGTCTTGTATATATACAAAAAAGTATTATTAAGGAAGAATTTTAGAAATAGAGAGTCTTGATTTAATACACAATTGGAAGCATAGAAGCTTAGGACTGCAAATACATTGGAAATAATGATGAATCCAATCGTCAGATCCCTTGAAGCTGAATACACATTTATTTAACTAAAAAATGTTAGAAATGCATCATCAGCTATAGCTAAGATTCTCTGCATGCCTTGTTTTAAAGAAATACAAAGACAGAAAGCAAGATAAAGGTTAGGATACTAGACAAACTAAAGAACAAAATTCTTGGTCTTCGTAGATCGACCAAGCCTACAAGAAACCTGTAAATAAGATGAAGCAATATATACTATATACCTCTGACCGAGCCAAAAACCTAGAAAAGTAGCTAGTGACTGATTTTCCCATGGATTCCAACAGTGAATTCGTTGACATTATACGTTCTTACGACGATTTTATGCCTTATTGCAAGTTCCAAAAAGAGGAACGATTCGACACTTACCAGATTCCTCTCCATGGTACTCTTCTGTTTCATGTTCTTTGTTTTGTGTTTTTTAACATATGAAAAAGATACAAAGTTTATATGTATATTCACCATATTTATTTAAAGCTTGGCCAAAGTTAATAATTCTTTAAGAGATTTCTCATACTATTTGTTTCTTTAATTACACACTTTGCTCATCAATTTTAAATAGAAGTTTTCTGATACGTTTAAATTTTTGGTAGGTTTCAATATTGAACAATTCATCAAGCTACGCGTGAACGACAAGAAAGGAACAATACAGGCTGCGGGCCAACGTCCGATGGGTGGAAGTAGATGGAGCCGCTTCCGCCAAGAATTCAAACTTCATCGCAATGTTTATAACACTAAGGATGTTCATGCAAGGTTTGGCAATGGTGTACTTACCATAAGACTGCCAAAAAGGGAACCATTGATGATTCCGAATTCAATGACACGTCTGATCTATTTGTCTACAACAGTAAGCTTTTCAGGCTGAAAATCAGTAGAAGGGCAATCCTCAGATCAATTGCAATGGTTGTTGCTGTGGGCGTGGCTGTTGGAGGTTACGTAACCCTAAAATATTTGCCATCTACGCAATAAAAGTAAAGTGCATGGGTTTGTTAAGATTGAAGTTACTAGCTTGATAACTATGAAAGAATAAAAAGTTGTGTAATTAAGACTCGCTTGATAACCATTCTAGTTTTTATTAGTTATTTTTTAACTGAAAATAGTGAAATTTAAAAAATTGAAAACTTGTTTGGTAATACTTTGCAATACCATAATTTAAAAACTTACAAAGGTTGCTTGTAGTCACTTCAAATTTTAAAGAGTTACCAAACAAGTTTTTAATTTAAAGGAAAAAAAACACTTCAAAATAAGAGAAAATTGTAGAAATGGTCCCTCAACTTTAACCCAATTGGAATATTGATCACTCAACTAAAAACTCATGACCATTGGTCCTTAACCCATCAAAATGTGCAACTATGGTCCTTTTCATAAACTATGTTAGAATTTATGTCAAAATGAGTCATGTGCCATGAACGTAAGGCTAAATCAAGGGACAAATATAAAAAACCAAATGAGAAAATTTGTAGCAATGATCCCTCAACCTTCACCCAATTGGTGAAATGGTCCCTCAACTTTAACACAATTGGAGCAATGGTTCCTCAACTTCAATCCAATTGTAGTAATGGTCCTTATGACATGACTCATTTTGACGAAATTGTGACGGAGTTGATGAAAGGAACCATAGACACGTTTTGATGAGTGAGAGGAACAATGTCATGAATTTTTAGTTAAGAGACCATTAATCCAATTGGGTTAAAGTTGAGGGACAATTGTTACAATTTTCTCTCAAAATTGAAAACAAAATTGCTATGTAATGTATTATGTATATACATACCCAATGTATCACTAACTCGAAATACTTTGCCTTTAGCCCACTTTTGGTAATCAAAATCCGTTCTCCAGCCGCTGTCATCTCCGACGACGAACTCTTTTGCCATGGACAGTATAGGAAGAAGAATCACGAGAATGGAAATTAGGGTGACAAATTTGCTCGAACCCATTGGAGCTTTGATAATATGTATCTTTTCAACGAATCTTTGTTATATTAGCTTTCAGTGGTTATAACATTGAGGTATGTAAGGGTCTATTTATAATAATTTTTTTGTTGTAAAGTTCATCCAAGGCCTCGAAATATAGACAAATTTGAAGACCGACTACGGTCGGCTTACCATACTATATATGTTAACATTAGAAGTATATTTGGTCGGCTTATTATAATTTATGTTTCACAAACTTAGAGAAGGAAACGAAAGAGTTGGGAAATGGTATTTTGGTTTATTCCTGACTTGATCAACGTCAAAGAAGGATCGTTGGATCACTAGAGATCTCAAATTTGCTCCTTGTTCCACTTCATAATACTTTCTTGGTTAGGAGATTTTTCAGTGTGCCATGAACATGTTCGGACATTAAGTTTCATATTATAATTGTTTAGAATTTTTTTTTTAAGTTTCCAACCAATTATATTATTACACTTGGTGTACTGGCCTTTATTCTCGGCACACCCAAAAATCTCCCTTTGGTCAGAGGCGGTGAGTTTAACTGTGGTTGCTTTAGGCGGAGTAGCCTGTTGATACTTTCGTCGGCATGAACAAATCTGAAATGTCTTACAAAAATTTTAAGAAGCTTATGTACGGGGAAAATGTCACACAAATAGGCTTTTGTGATGGTTTTGAAAGAAAAAAACCGATTAAAGTTCATGGTTAATTGCTAATTTTTGTTAAAGATGCAAATATTATTCACAAGTAGGGGAATGAGCTCACTCCTCATAAAGGAATGCAAATATTATTCTTATTGAATTTTCGTAAGATCTTTTGCATGCTCAATAAATAATACTTATGCGACTCAATAAATAGTAAGATCTGATTGAACGGCTTACTATTGATCCACCAGCCGTCTAGGTCCCATCCACTTCAACATATCTCATGGCACGCAAAAACTATTATGAAAACCCAACAATTGCATTCTTCACAAAACTAGTGAGCAACTACCCACTTTCATTGGTTGTGGAAGTTTTATAAAAACCATAACGTTCTGGCTAAATTTTCACCCCGATGGTATGTTTAATTTACTTTTATGTTTTCCAGCTTAAAAGTTCAATAAATAATTAAAATGGTAATATTGCTTCCAAATAACTTATAACAATTTTCAGCTGAGGATGCAATGTAACCTCAAAAATTGTGAGCCATTAACCACATTTTTAATCCGATGTAGAATCCTTAAGATTCAGGCAGAACATTTTAAAGATATTCATATCATATGTATGATTGAATAATGGGAAGCCAGCTTTCAGGTGGCTTATCACATTTTTCCTTGTGCGTGCAAAATATCTTAGGAAAACTTAACATTTGCATTTTTCAAAAAAAAAAAAAAATGTGAGCAATTAACAACAATCCTCACAAATTTTAGGTTCCTTATACAACGAACTGAAGGAGAGTTTTAGGTCCCTGTGCACGCTGCTAACACACCATAATTCTAAAACTCCCCATCAATTCGTTATATAAAGAACTAGCATCAGTGCATAAAAGTGTGCTTCAATCTATTTTGTCTTCGAGTTTGATTATCTAGTAATTCATCGTGTCGTCTTCTTCAAGTACGTAAGATTTGCGTGTTTTGATTTGCACAAATTGATAAAGTGATTCTACGAATGTAACCAACATAGACGCAAAATGTTATTAAATTAATAGATTTGGATACATGATAGAAAAGCAGACTATGATTGAGCAATTACATCAACATGCTAGCAGCTGCTAGCTAATACAGAATTAAATTCTATTATTGTATGTCGCACACAATTAATTAAAAGAACAAATTAATAAATTTGGATACATAGGCATATTGCATGTGTCAGATATGACCATCAGACTGCAACAGCAAGGAAGACTCCGACGACGGCGGCCGCGAGGACTTGGTATCCGGAAAAGATGATCCCGCGAACGGCGGAGGATGGAGCGGGCGCGGGCGCGGCGTCCGTAACAGTAATGACAAGCTTCTGTCCCAAATCAGCACAGTGATTGGCAGCTGCACAAATGTACCATTTGTTTCCAGGAGTCTTTAGCTCTATTCTGTCGTTTCCAGAAGTAAGTGGTGCTTGATCATTTGCTGTTGGTTTAACACATTCCTTGAAGCCAGTTCCGTTCACCTTAAACACATTGTGGGGTGGGTTCGAGTACTTGAACACTACATGCACGTACAAATTTGCATGATTAGTTGTTATAAATCAATCATTTGTGCATGCGAGCGTCAACTAACAATAACCTTTTTTACATATATTAGACTGTGAATCTGGTTGACGAGAATCAACCAAATTAAATGGCGGATCGAGATTCACAAATTAGACAAACAATTACATATATATGGCAAAACAATTATTTTTTATTATGCTAAACATATAATTTATATTTATAATGTATAATTGAAATGTGCATGTATTACCTAGTGCATCACCAACATGAAACGTTTTGTCCTTGGCCCAATTTGAATAATCAACACCAGTTGTCCAGCCGCTATCACCTCCGACGACGAAGTCGGTTGCCATGGCGATTGTAGGAAGAAGGATCACAACAAGGGTAACTAGGGTGACAAATTTGTTGGACGCCATTGGAGCTGATTAGTTTGATAATACAGATATTGATCTTTGTATTAGCTCTCACTTGGGTGTACTAATCTGTATTTTGGTGTGGGAATGTATGTGTCTGGTCTATTTATAAAATTTTGAATTGTTGAATAAACATCGAAACCCTCGAATTAAAAGACAAAAATATGGAAGACCGCCTTTGGTCGGCTCATCACACTATGTGCTAATAGACTAGGTTATAGGATGGTCGGCTTTATTATGTTTTACACGGAAAGGATCCTTTCCGGATCCCTTCCTCCTAATCCACCAAGTTCGGGGATCCGGACCATTGAAATTTGATTCAACAACTACAAACTGGAGTCCACTTTAAAAGTTATAATAACCTTAGCCGTTGGATCAAATTTCAACAATCCGGATCCTTGAACTTAGTGGATTAGGAGGAAGGATCCGGAGAGGATCCCTTTACTACTATGTAAGGTTAAAAAATGGAAGGAAAAGACTGGGAAGATAAAATTTGTGGTTTGTTCGGAGCTGAACGTCCACAATTAATAGAAGGAATAATGCTTGCATTCTTTTCCGGGAGAATGCAGATATTTTACTATTTACAAATAACATTTTTATTGTATAAAGTTTATAATCGAAATTATTCAATTTTTTAATCTTCATTTGAAGATTATCCACATATATATATATCATTCAAATTAGAGTCATCAAAATCTATCAAATAAATGGACAATTCATCATGAATATGTTATTTTAAGACTCACATCGTCGATTTATTCCATACATTTGGATGCACGATCTTCGGTTCGAATTGTTTTTTGTAAGAATGATGTTCAAATAAAAATTAAGAAATTAAACGGTTCTGATTATAAAATTGATAGGGTAAAGATACATTATTGGCAAATGGTGGAATATATCAATGTTAATTAGTTAAAATTTTACTTGGTAATTTATTAATTGTTCCAAATTTTTATAACAATTAATCTAAGACCTCAAAAGAAGAGAAAATCGAACTTGAAATCTTGGAGGTAGGAATAATACATGTAAGATAATCACTTTGTTCATATATTTCTTGACAATCCACTATTTCCTATTGGTAAATATCAATAGATTCGAAGATACTTACAAGTTTTAATATATACTCTCTATTTTTTATATGCTTCACTTGATCCCAAAGGGCCAGAACACGCCATATGGAGAAACAATCTGTGAAACGGCCCTAGTCATAAGGTCTCACGCGGAGAACAAGAAGATCAATTCTTTTCTTTGCAAATTCAAGAACTTGCCGGCTTCGTTAATTAGCATCTGGTCAAGGCATAAAAGTAATTATATATTTTGTTTTGATCTGTAGTCCAAATGCATTTGTCTCGCCGCGTAATGAGAAAATCACATGTGTATTTACATAGGGCATTTAGAAATTACATTTTTTTTTTTTTTTTGCCAAAGTTTGAGGTATTCCACACTCCAAAGAGTATGACTAATCTCTAATGGGTCTGAAAAGGCTAAAGAAATTTCAACCCACCACTGAATTCCTGATTTCAATCAAATGACATGCGTAAGAGGTAACGATGAATAATTAGAAATTGGATGAGAGGTAACAAATAATTAACCTCTGCTGAGTTCATGGAGCATGTCGAAGACTCTCTTAATTTTCATCGAAAAGCAGAAGCCCTAACAAGAAGCGATCATGACAACTATGGAGCTCTTCCATAGGTCGTTATTCCAATTACGTGATTAGTTGCCCAAAGATCGATCATGGCTAATTTAATCATAAATTCATCACCTTACCACCTCTTCAAAGGTAACTATTCTTAAAGGAAACTAAGAACCCTAGCTACTTTCTTGAAATATGTAAATGCAATCAGTCCAAGTATCTTTACAACATTAAGCCCTTTTGCTCCCAAAGATACATTTTGTCTTTTGCCTAAAATGATAAAATTACAGATTGAAAGAGGAGAAAAGGCGCTCAACGATTTGTGTGAACGGTGTTGTGCAGGTTTTTTTAAACGGTTCTGGTAATCAGAATAAAATTGGTATCTAGATTCTATATAAATTGTTTGATAATTCAACTGAATCAGAATGAAAATCAATATAATTACTAAACAGCCTCTAGTTGAATTTTTTTTTTTTTGCTCAAACGATAGATTTATTAGATTATATGTTAGATTAGGAAGCCGATGAAATTCGAACCCACGCCGTGGTGCATGGGCTAACACTCATCTCCATCATTGTGGTTGTTTGAAATAAATTATTTTATATACTAATTTTTTGGTTAAATTATTATTATTATTATTTTTTTTTGGGAAACCTCGATGGTACGAGGGTAATTTTATTGATAACGAAAAGAAGGGTTACACCTAGACAGGGGGGGACATAAACCTTACCCCTCAAAAAACAGAGACAATAAAAAGGAATACACGAAAAAGAAGGGGGGACATAAACCTTATCCTTCTAGAAACAAAAAACGAGAATGAAACAAAGAAAAGAGGGGGGGGACATGAAACCTAACCCCTCTAGAACCAAACCTAAAGGTCTAAACCTGCAAAACAAGTCAAACAACACCATAAAGTTAGGAGAAAAAAAGAAAGTGAGACAAACCTGGATGCCGACATGCACATTAATTTGGGAAGCGATAATCAGGTGAGCCAACATAGTCAGAAAACAGAGCAGCACGAGCCGCCATCGGAGGAGAATCATGCCATGTTAAAGATGGAGTAGACAAGCCCATGTTAGCAAAATTGTCCGCAACAAGATTCCCTTCGCGATATATGTGAGATGCGTAGAAAGTCATTTTCCGAATGCGATCCAAACAAATAGACCATTGCGTATAAAGAGGCCAAGGAGGATCAAAATCAGACGATTGAAGAGCAACAATAACACTAGAACTATCACATTCCAACCAAAGACAATGCCAACCTCGCTGATATGCAAACTCAATACCAATAATAATTGCTGATAACTCTGCAGAAAAAGAGTTGCGACGACCAATCCGTTGACAGAAACCTCCAAGAAAACGACCATGGCAATTCCTGAAAACTCTTCCACATGCAGCAGAACCAGGATTTCCTTTAGACAAACCATCTGTATTAAGCCCAACCCAAGGAAACCAAGGAGGAGACCAAAGGACTGGAAGAATAGTGGGTGCCTTGCGAGGGATAAGTTGGATCCCCATAGAAGAAATTATCCGAGTGTCAAAACCCTGAGAATAACCAGGAATAAACTTCCCACCATGAACAATCGCCGAATTGATAGACATGCAAAGACGATGAAAATAGATTGTACGACCCTCAAAAATAAATTTATTTCGAGCCTTCCAAATAGCTGAAATAGTAGAAAGACCCGCAAAAATCCATAGATTGTGCAACTGTTTTGAAAAGGGCTTTCGGACATAGACATCCCAAAAAACAACCAAAGAATCTGAAAGAGGCAAGGATGTACCAAATTGACATGCTAACCACCTCCAAAGAAAAGATGAGCAGTAGATTCTTCAGAATTATGACATAAACAACAAATGGATGCCAAAGAAATACCACGTCGTTGTAGCGCATCCTCTGTAGGAAGTTTATTATGAAAGAGCCTCCAAGCCAAAATAGATAAGCGTGGCGGAATAAAATGTTGCCAGATAACCTTAGCCCAAGCGCAATCACTATGTCTCCTTCGAATAAGGTGATAACCAGAAGAAAAAGAAAACTTCCCAGTATGTGAGGGCTCCCAAATCAATTTGTCATCCTCAACATTTAAAGGCAAAGGCAGACGTAAAATCTGTTGCACAATTGAAGGGAATAAATTTGTAAAATAACCTGGCAAAGACCAACTTTGTGCTTCAATAACATCCGAAACCCGAGGAAGAACCTTAGGAGAAATAACCGAAAAAATGTTAAACGCCCCTTTCACCAAATATTAAATATTAAGAAGCTTATGATACAGGAGAACTGTCAAGCAAATAGACTTTTTATGATGATTTTGTGAAAACTGATTAAAATTCATGGGTAATTGCTAATATTTGTGAAAATCTAAATATTATTCACAAGTTGGAGAAGAGTTCATCAGGGGGAATGCAAATTACTTTAGTCTAAAGTAGGAGGGAAATTGGCACTATTCATGTGAATAGTATTTTGAACCACATTTCAGTTTATTTTCAAAATTGCCACTCGGCTGCTTTTACCCAACTTTCTCAATATTTACAAAAATACCACCCAGCCTTAAAACCCGATTTCCACCCTCTGCATCTCAAGGTTTGACTCGGGCAGAGAGAGGGGAGGGGGATAGACCGGCTGACAAATTGGAGAGAGACGATGACTCCCCATTTTCACTTGGAGACAGCTGGGTCTCGCTGTGCGGAGAGGAGAGGAATGGGACAGAGGGAATGGAGAAGATGAGGATAGAGAGACTGACAGATTGGAGAGAGATGGGAGCTACGGGTTTCCACTGAGTGACAGAGAGATTTAGCTAGGTCTTCTGCCAGGATCCATGGGATTTTCTGCGATTTTAGAGAGAAGGATGAACAGGGAGAGAGATACAAAACGAAAAGCATGCGTATGTGCATTCGTTAGGGTCAAGGGCTTACGCACAGAGTCGGTGAGGATGGGATGGGTGAGGGAGGAATGGCAGGGTCTGGGTTTTCACCTTTCTCCCTTCATTCAAAAGGTCATGAACTCTTTTAGATTAATTGTTTTGTTTCTGATTTGCCATTTGCTTTGTTAAAATTGCCATTCATATTTGGTTCTTTCATTCAAATTGCAATGCATGTAAATAATTTGTTCGGTTGGGTGCTAGGATTAAGTCTCTGTTTTTGTAAATTAGGGCTTTCCACTGATATAATTTCTCTGTTTCTTCATCATTTTGTGTATAATTCATCATTTTTCTGTTTAAAAATTGTTACTGATTTTATGTTCCTTCATTAAAATTGTCATAGATCTTTGTAGATTGTTTAGGTCACCTTAGAGTTAACTCTATTTCAGTTTATTGTTTTTAATTGTTGTTCACTGTTTGATTTGCCATTCCATTTATTAAAATTGTCATAGATATTTTTTCCTTCATTAATGCTGTCATAGATATTTTATATTGTTTAGTTAACTATTAGGGTTTCCTCTTAGTCTTTTGTAGGTTGTTTAGTTCAGCTCTAGGGTTAGCTGGATGTTAAAACTTATCCTATAACCTAATCCATTGTTCTAATAACCATAATGTAGATTAATTTGTGATGCTCCACTACCCATAGGCAGTAAGCTGTTAAATATATCAATATTTGCATAAAATGAACCAACATTTGACAAGTATAAGCAGCTGGACCAATACAACCAGAAAACACCTAAATTTACAGCAAGATTAACTGTTGACCCAAAAAATAAAAAATTTAGTTAAAAAACGTAAATTTACACAGTTTTTTGTTTTAAATTATCTGTTCACTGTTTGATTTACCATTCCCTTTATTAAAATTGGCATGGCTAATTTTTCCTTCATTAAAGTTGTCATAGATATTTCAAAAATTGTTTGCTTACCTATTAGACTTTACTCTTAGTCTTTGTAAATTAGGGGGCTACACGGTGTTCATATTTGTGTTTTTCAGAATTTTTTTTCCTCTGCTTATGAGTAAACAAAATTAAGCCTCCTTTGTAAGTTTATTGTCTTTAAATTAGGGTGTCTAGGTTGTTTAGTTCATTGTTAGGTTGATATTTCTGTCTTTATAAACAAAGGGGTTGCACTGTGCTCATTTCTGTGTTTCTTCATACTTTCCTACTGTTTGCTAATCAACAAATCAACTTCAGGTTCCTTTTCCACTTCACATCATTCTAATATCCATATGTTGCTAGGTTGTTTTTCCGTTTCTTGCTTTCTTTTATATTTCTGAGATACACTTTTGATTTCATTCTTGATATGCATGTAGATCCAACACAACCATACACATCAAACCATCCATTCACACAGCAGCCACCAAACAAACCATTAGTGAGGTATTTGTCTATCCATTTTAAATTTTGTTTATACAAAGTAATTTCTAATACAAATATCTTTACTGTGTTTAAATACAAACTCTTTTTCCCTCTAATTTTTTGCTAGGTGATGTATCCATGCAGCTCAAACATACACACTTTTTACAGAAACAGAGTCTCGACCACTGGAATCTGGATTTCCTAGCAGCAGGTATATGCTAACCCTTTCACTCATGGATTGAATTTGACCCCCTCCACCCTATTCATATTTTTTCATTGAAATTCTGTCATTATGTACTGCTATTTAATTGCTCCTTTTGGGTTTTCCGTCAAAGAAAATTTTCAAACATCATCTTGAGTGACCTGAAGTTGAAAGAGTATAGGTTTGGGTTTTCCCAGAGCCCAATTTTATTTTTTTATTTTTAAATTTAATTCAGAAAGTATGTGTTAAATATTAATTCTTTCTCTCATGGATTGAATTTGACCCCTATGTACTGCTAATTTAATTGCTCCTTTTGGGTTTTCTGTCAAAGAAAATTTTCAAACATCATCTTAAGTAACCTGAAGTTGAAAGAGTATAGGTTTGGGTTTTCCCAGAGCTCAGTTTTTATTTTATTATTTTTAAATTTAATTCAGAAAGTAATATTTTGGTGGGAAATTGAGTCTTTAGCCATGGAACTCGGTAATTCCTTTTTAAGATGTTATAGGGAAAACTAAGAAGAGGATTGATAGAGTTTAGAGGTGGGTGTGATTTATCAATTTGAAGGGATTGGTTTTGGCTTCTGGCAGAGAGAGAGGTGGGGGGGGGGGTGCCTGAGAGAGGGTATTTCAGGGATTAGGTTTGGTTGGGATTTCAGGGATTATATTTGGGGTTTGATTTGTGCGATTTGCACAGAGACACAGAGAGAGAGAGAGAGAGAGAGAGAGAGAGAGAGAGAGAGACGCATCTCCCAAGCCCTCCAGGTTTCCATCTTTCTTTCTTACCTTGCAATTTGTGTTATCCCCTGTTTGGTTGCTCAGAAAATGAAAGAATTCATGCAGTTTTGGATTTTTAATTTCATATGGATGACAGTGGCTGTTGGTTTGAACTTTGAACTAAGAATTGATGCAGTTTTGGATTCTTAATTTCTTATGAATAATCCAATAGAATTAAAACAGAAAATTTACCAATAGATAACACTTTAAAGTTGATTGTATAATATAGTTGTCCTTACTCTATAATAATTTCGAGTTTTCGACATATCTGTGTGTGTGTGGAATGTAACATATCAAATTTAGGTTATACTGTGCATAGTTTTATTCTCTGTTGTTATCTGCGCTATACCATTTCTATGCAGGCTCTGAAAGTTATTCATGAGCTTTATAAGCACTTTCCATAATTTAAGCGGTCTGTTTTGGGTTTTTTTTCGTTAGGTCATTAGCTACTGATTAATGGAGAAACGAGGACCGTGCCACTGATTTTGGGTTCTTTTTCTAATCTTCTGCTTTTGGGGTTTTGCAGGGAGTGCTGATGTATCTGAGAACCATCTTCTTTTCCTTCTTCTGCTTCTCCCTGTGCATTCCAGTTTGAGTGTCTGTGATCAAAAAGGTCAGTTCATCTAAATTCAGCAATTGACTCTCAAACTCTGAATCTGATTTTGTCTCCTTCTACTGATCTCTTCCATTCCCCTCTTCTCTTTTTCTTCCGTAAATTTAATCAACTAATTCAATTATTCATTTTTTATGATAGAACATTTGCGCCGAATATTCAGTTTTTGCCTGATCATTGTCAAACGCTGTAGCAACTGTAAGTTTGTCAAAATTTATAATTATGGTTATTGATTGCTGGAATTTTGATGGTAGTGTTCCAGATTTACTTGCTCATTTGTATTGTTTTACTGTCAAAAGATGGATACTTTACTGCAAAATGTGTTTAATTTAATGGAAATTTGCTAGGTTTTTTTAATACAATTAATTGGATAATGGATATTGGAGATTTTCTCCAAAGGATTATAATTTATATAGAATTTATAAGTTTTATTACTTTCAGGTTACTTTATGTTTCAAATTAGTTGGATTTAGCATTCTTCACAAGCTTTGATAGGTGTTTAATTTCTAATTTTTGTTCCATGCATGGTTGATTTTCTTTGATAATTGTTCAATCACTTTTATATTTGCTCGGTGCTTAGAATCTAAAAGCATTTTGCCTTTTGAAGAGTAGCTGCAGGGAAAGTATTAGGTACCCTTTTGTTTGTTGTGTTTTTTTTTTTTTTTAAATTTCTAATTTTTATGCAAGACATGAAATATTGTAGGAATCAAATGTATGATTGTCACCAAATGTAAATCTTTTGTGGAATATTATTGGTGATTATGGTATGCATAGTTAGTTTTCCTTGCTCTGTTTGAATTTCTCTCTAATTTTCTTTACTCTTCCTCATCTGCTATGTTGTATGTGAAAATCTGAAATGATAGCATTTGTTAATCTACCTTATTATTGGTGATTATGGTAAGTCTATGCATAGTTAGTTTTCCTTATTCTGTTCAAATTTCTCTCTAATTTTCTTTACTCTCCCTTATCTGCTGTGTTGTTTGTGATAATCGGAAATGATAACATTTGTTAATCTGTGTTTTCAGTTGTGATTTCCATATTTTACTTCCAAGTTCTGAGTCATTCCTTCTCCCATGGTTTCTCAACTTTTGAATATGTAGCGTAATGCCCTATTGCTAGACATTCTGGCAACATAGGTGGTTATGTTGCCAGACAGTGTATATGGACCACACATTCTCGCAAAAGTTTACCTTATCAATGATTTAGATTTATAGTTTGGCATATGTGATCTAACTATGATTCTAAACCATTGATAAGATGGGTGTTTGCTTAACGTGTTTCTTACAGGCCAGGGTATGTGTATATATATATATATATATATATATATATTTTTTTTTTACTGAGAGGAGCCTCAATTGCAATGTTCTAAACTATCTCTGAACTTATTTTTCTATGTTCTGTGCTTTCTATGTTTGCACTTAGATCGATGGGTTCAAACCCTCGAATAAAAATTTATTTGACAGCCTTTAAAGTTTTTGACTTTTTCGTGCTCTTTAATACATATTTTCTTTTGTTTATCTAGATTATAGTTTTTCCTGCACTATTAATCCTTGCAGTTCAGAGAGTCCTTATAGATCCTGCAATTGAGTAGAGGCTATGTTATGTGGGTTTTAGGGTTTGGGGAAAATTTTGAGCTGCTTTGGTATTTTAATGTTTAGACAAAATTTTGAGATTCTTTAATGAGATTTTGGTGGCTAACATTCTTTAACTAAATTTTTTGTGTCTCTTGGTTGCTTTCTGCAATTTTCGCTTTTGAGAAAACCTAATTGCAGGTTCTTCTCTCTCTCTGTTAAGTTATCAGTGGTAATGTTTTTCCTGCACTCTTAATCCTTGCAATTCACAAAGTCCTTATTGATCCTGCAATTGTTGTTCTTAATTATCTTTGTTGAGTGGAGGATATGTTCTGTGGGTTTTAGGGTTTGGGGAAAATTTTGAGCTGCATTACTATTTTAATGTTTTGGGAACATGTTGAAATTCTTTAATGGGATTTTTGTGGCTAACACTCTTTAGGTAAATTCCTAGCTATTTACTGGTTGGCATCCAGTGGATTGGCATCCATATCTTATAAATATGTTGGCCAAGACATATGTTAGCTTTCATTTGTTTTTTCATTTTCATTTCTTATAATCAGTGTGTGTGAGTGCAGTGTCTATGAGTATAATGTGTGTGAATATTTAATTAGCTCACAGGTTTGTTGGGTCAGTTCAACTACAACCCTGATGAAGTTAGTTTTACATCACAAACACATATATATAGCAGTTTAGACACCTTGGCAAATACCACCTTTTAGTTATTTTCATGGTTTGTTTAGTTGGTTTTCATGCTCTAACCCCTACTTTTGTAAACTAGATTGTGCATTTCCAGTTGTTAAGCATGACGGTGTTACCTAAACATGTAGATATTGCATTGCTTTTGTGTCATGCAGTATTAACATTCTATCTCGCCTCTTAGATAATAATACAATGACATTACATAAACTTTTAGTTAGTTTTCATGAGACAATTTCAATTTCTTTGCTTTGTTTGAAAATTGGTGTGTTTATCTTCTGGACACTTAATCGATTTAGCTTGCAGTTTGACTATTGCGGTTTTTATGTATTTTGGTTTTACCTGGATTGCATTTCTGGAATGAGCATGTCTCTCATTGTATCTAGAAGTTATTTCGGTTGAAGTAACACGCTTAACATTTGTACTCTGGAGTTGCGTAATTTTCCTTATTGTCTTTTTTGGATAGGAAAATTTTAGATGAGAAATACTGGATGATATATGTTTCTTCGGTATGATATTTGCATTACTATCTCAGATAAAAGTATATAACTAACATGCTAAATTCTACAGATAATACTTGCAGAACTTGCAACTAATGCCTATACTATATTACTAATTGGTGTAGCTTTGCTACAATCCCTGTTTCAACAGTGTGTGCTTACTGCTAATAGAATTTCGCTACTGTCTCTGAGCTATTATTTTCATTGCTGTTCTGTGAGTTAATGCTAATCGATTTGCTTTGTTTCCGATTTTCAAAAAGTTGGATCGATCGCTGGAGCACTTTGCCCTTTGACTTTTGAGGTATATTAATTACCACTGGTTTCATAACTGTTCTTACATTTATTTTTTTCACATTAGGATTAGATTTAGCTATCTAATTATAGCGTCCTTTTCGTATATATGACCGCAATAACAGTACAATGTGTGATTGTTACGTCTTAAGTTAGTGTAATGTAACAAATATTCATGCCATCAAACCTAAACTGAAACATAATTGTAAATAAAACGCAGTTGTTTGCAGTTAAACAAGAACAATGTAGATAAACATGATGTGAGATGACCGATTCCAAAACACATTTTAACAGCTTTATCCGGCTGATAATTCATAACATTATCAAGTATAAATGACTGGCCATCAGTTAAACCCTTCTGAGATTTACCCTTTCTTTGTTGCCCTTTCATGGATTTAATCCATTCCACAATCACAGTTTTTGTTATTTTTACCGTTTCCCCATGCTTTCTCGAATGCGTTTTCAATCTTAATAATGTCTGCTCTGTTGCTTGGAATTACCATTGGTTTCAGTTATTCGTTTTCTTTTCTTCTTGGAAAGCATGACTGTGAAGTTTTATCACTGAGTTTCACAGACAAACATATTAAACTTTTCAAATAGTCTTTAAATTTACCCTATATATTTTTCCTTTTCTTTTTCTGACACATGTTCCCATGCTGATGAACAAAGTATAATAATATGTATGATGCCTTAATATGGTAGATTACCTTAGCTGCTAACCTTCTGTCACTACCTTGCTTTATGCATGATCGAACTAATTTACTTTTGAATACATGCTTTTTTTAGATCTTCTTAGTTTTGTTACAATGTTGTTACTGTGATCTCCACTGGTTCTTTAAATGGTTTGGTTTTTCAATCAGTTGAACACTTTTTTGAAATTGAAACAACATTATAGTTCTAAGCATAATCATCTGATTAGTCTCCCCTTTAGCATAATTTCTCGAAACCATTTTTTTGGGGCCATTTGTAGAAAGATGGGGATCTTTCAGATAAAATTTACAACATTTGGTTTAGGAATTGCAGAGAGAAATAGATAATCTCCGACCAAATTGTGCAAGAATTTAGCCGGGATTTGAGGGTTTTAGTTCAGGGTTTGTTTTTTGCGATTTACACAGAGAGATAGAACAAAGGTGAGCGAGAGAGGGAAGGATTTTATGCAAGGGTTAAAGCAAAGGGGTAAGGAAGGTATGGGTAAGGAAACGCATAATCAATTTGACTACATGTGTAATTAATAAATTTATATTGTCTGAATGAGTTTTGGCAAGTATATATACTTAATGACCAAGTGGTTCTAAACATGAAACTAATGGAATTTGGATCTCATCGTTTCTATTTATGATACATATAACTAAATGCATCGGTTTTGGTTCGAGTATCATGTAGAGAATTTCTTGCTAATTGAACATGTTTGGTTTTGAGTTTCTGGATATAAACTTTACTATAAAAGGCTGTCTCTTTGAAATTTTGACCATTATTTTTCTGGTCAAAATAGAGAACTTTGATTGTTCTATTATACATGACCTATATTTTTCACATTGTTGAATTATTTATACTATTAGGATTATTAATATGATCATCATCAAAATTATGGTATGTTTTATTGTCTGTCCCATTTGTATGTGAATTCAGTGAATTGGTGAAATTTTCGGGTCTATGAATTCAATGAATTGCCCTGATGGACCCATAATTAATGCAGTAATGGTTTATTTCATTTTGGAAAAACTGTTGTTGGCCAAAGAGAGGTTATGATGTCCCATTTTCTATGAACTATATGTCGATGATGATAGATTGTAAGGTAATTGAGGTTTCTGCAGACAATAACTATTAATACAAAGGGATGAACTGATGTCGGGTGTACTGTTAATTATGTATAAGACATTCTTTCTATGATGTTGGAACCCAAAATTAGGATGCATTTAAACTTAAAAAGTAATATATATATATATATGGGTGATTTTCTTCTTTTTTGTTTCTTTCATATGCTTGATTAGAGAAAAGTTTGTGAAATGTAATACTGATGTAGATTACGTCTGTTGAACTGTCCCAGGTCGAGTCCATTGCACTGTCACAGATTGAGTTACTTTTGTTGTATCTATTTGTTTGCGCTTCGAATTCTTACTCTCAATCTCACTGATTTGTTGTAGCTTAAATTGGAGTCTCATTGCAACATCGTCATCTGCTGTTCTTGCCGCCTTTGATCTAGGACTCCGGACCTGTTGCATTTCAATCAAGACTTTGGTATGTCATCTAAACTTTGATACATTGTTTCCATGTGCTTTCCGTTCGAATACTCAAACATGTAGCTAACCTAGAAGATATATATTTTATCACCTTGACTACAAGGGCAACATTTCTGTAAACTATATGTTACTTCTATTTCTTCTATTTATTGGGGAACCAAAATGTTAATTGTACAATACATTTCAAGGTGATGCATTCAAGTCCCGCAGCATCGCGCGGGCATTTTTTCTAGTATATATTATTATTGTTGAATTTTCATAAGATCTTTTGCATTCTCAAATAAATAATGACTCAATAAATGATAAAACCTGATTAAACGGCTCGCCGTTGATCCACCAGCCGTCTAGGTCCCACCCACTACAAAGTATCCCGTAACATTTTCCTTGTATAGCACACAAAAGCTATTGTGAAAACACAACAATTGCATTCTTCACAAAGAGTAATGCTGCGAGATTAAATTTGCAGACAAAATTTTAAAAACTAAAGAACATGAAATTTGATGATTGGTTTATTACTTAAGCGTTGATAAATGTGCTCATTCATATTAGTGACACATTATTTAATTTGCAAATTTTGTCTCCCTAACATTCCTCCTTCAAAAAACTAGTGAGAACCCACGATTTTCATTGGTTGTAGAAGTTTTATAAAAACCATAACGTTCTGGCTAAATTTTCACCCCGATGGTATGTTTCATTTACTTTTATGTTTTCCAGCTTAAAAGTTCAATGAATAAATAAAAGGGAGGTTTAATGAAAAGGTCTCGGTACTGTTCACTTTTAACGAAAAACCACTTTTTTACCTTTAACTGACACTATTCACTATACCTTTAAAAAGGACTTTTCGTTAAAAGGGAAGTTTTTTTGGACTTTTCATTAGTTTTCCTTAAATAAAATGGTAATATTGCTTCCAAACAACTTATAATAATTTTCAGTTGAGGATGCAAAAGATTTTGTGTAACTTCAAAAATTGTGAGCAATTAACCACATTTTTAATCCGATTTGGAATCTTTAAACTTCATGCAGAACATTTTAAAGGTATTCGTGTCGACGGATGCCCAAGTCTAGTTAAGTTCTCAATTCCGATGGAATTTTTATTTGTTAATTTCATTTTCCAGTTTAAAAATTCAATATCATATATATGACTTAATAATGGGAAGACCACTTTTCAAGTGGCTTATAACATTTTTCCTTGTGCGTACAAAGTATCTTACGAAAACTTAACATTTGCATTTTTTTCACAACAATGGGAGCAATTAAGCACAACCCTCACCAATTTTAGCTTCCTTAAGAGTTTTAGGTCCCTTTCACGCTGCTAACGCATCAAAATCCTAAAACTCTCCATCAGTTTGTTGTGTAAGGAACATCAGTGCATAAAAGTGCTTCAATCTATTCTGTCCTCGAGTTTGATCATCCAGAAATTCATAATATCTCTTCTCCAAGTATGTAAAGATTAGGTGTTTTGATTTGCACAAACTGATAAAGTGATACCACGATGTAACCAACATAGATGCAAAAATGTTATTAAATTAATAAATTTGGATACATGACAGAAGAGCAGACTCTCTGATTGAGCAATTACATCAACATGCTAGGGGCTGCTAGATAATACAGAATTAAATTCTCTTATTGTATGTCGCACACATATTTTAATTAAAAGAATAAATTAATAAATTTGGATACATAGGTGTATTTATGCATATTGCATGTGTCAGATATGACCATCAGACTGCAACAGCAAGGAAGACTCCGACGACGGCGGCCGCGAAGACTTGGTATCCGGAAAAGATGATCCCACGAACGGCGGAGGATGGAGCGGGCGCAGGCGCGGCGTCCGTAACAGTAATGACAAGCTTCTGTCCCAAATCAGCACAGTGATTGGCAGCTGCACAAATGTACCATTTGTTTCCAGGAGTCTTAAGCTCTATTCTGTCGTTTCCAGAAGTAAGTGGTGCTTGATCATTTGCTGTTGGTTTAACACATTCCTTGAACCCAGTTCCGTTCACCTTGAACACATTGTGGGGTGGGTTCGAGTACTTGAACACTGCATGCACGTACAAATTTGCATGATAAGTTGTTATAAATCAACCATTTGTTCATGAGCGGGGCTAACACTAACGTTTTTTTGCTAGACTTGTCAAACAAATGATGTGCATATTTTGTTAGACTGTGAATCTGGTTGAGGAGAATCAACCAAATTAAATGGTAGATCGAGATTCACAACTCTGACAAACAATTATACATGGCAAAACAGAGAGTATTTTTCATTATGCTAAAACATATATATATATATATATATATATATATATATATATATATATATATATATATATATATATATGTATCACTGTTCTAAAAATCCCCGCCTAGCACCTCCTAGGCCCCGCCTAGGCGCTAGGCGGCTGGTCACCGCCCCGATTAATGCCTAGACCGCCTAGGCATCCGCCTAGCCCATTCAGACCTGCTGAGGCGCCCACCTAGACCGCCTAGGCACCCGCCTAGCCCGCCTAGACACGCCTAGACACCTGCCTAGGTTGCAACTCACTTAGATAAAAAATAGATAACTTTCATTTTGCATTTTATTATTTCCAATAAATTGTAAGAGACTTATTGAATACTTAAATAAACACACATTATATGTTTGCTCCCTATGTTTTCATTATGTTCCAATACTTCATAATATAGATGTCATTCTATTTTCTAGTTTATGACGAAATTATGTATATTTTAAGTATAAACAGACACATATTTACACGAAATAGAATAGATTTACTTAAATCCGCCTAGTTCGCCTAGTCGCCCGTCTAGGCTCCGCCTAGCCGCCTAGGCGCTAGGCCCCATCCCGCCGCCCGACTAGCGCCTAGCGCCTTTTAGAACCTTGATATGTATATGTATAATTGAAATGTGTATGTATTACCTAGTGCATCACCAACATGAAACGTTTTGTCCTTGGCCCAACCTGAATAATCAACACCAGTTGTCCAGCCTTTATCACCTCCGACGATGAAGTCGGTTGCCGTGGCGATTGTAGGAAGAAGGATCACAGCAAGTGTAACTAGGGTGACAAACTTGTTGGAAGCCATTGGAGCTAATTAGTTTTGATAATACAGATATTGATCTTTGTATTAGCTCTCACTTGTGTGTACTAATCTGTATTTTGGTATGGGAATGAACGTGTCTGGTCTATTTATAGCATTTTGAATTGTTGAATAAACATCGAAATCCTCGAATTAAAAAGACAAAAATATGGAAGACCGCCTTTCTTCGGTTCATCACACTATGTGCTAATAAAATAAGTTATAGGATGGTCGGCTATTATGTTTTACATTACTAAAAAATGGAAGGAAAGGGCTGAGAAGATAATGTGTGTAGTTTGTACGGAAGTTGAACGTCCACCATTAATGGATAGAATAACAAGAATGCTATTCTTTTATGAGGGGGAATGCACATAATCTATCATTTACGAGTAAATCATTCAAATCGGAGATTGTGTAGTTGTTCAAATTTATCAAATAAATAGACGATTCATTATAAATATGTCACTTAGGACTCACATCATCTACTTGTTCCATATATTTGGATACACGATCTCCGATTCGAACTATTTTTGGTAAGAATGATGTTCAAATGAAATTAATAAATTAAATGGTTCTGGTTACAAAATTTATTCGGTGACAATACGTTATTAGCAAATAGTGGAATATGTGCATGTCCCACAGAAGTATGCATATATTATTCTAGTGCAAATCAACGCTAATTAATTAAATATTGTTTTTTTATTACAAACTGTTTTTAATTGTTTCAATTTTCATGACGATTAAGCCAGCTAAGACTTCGAATGAAAGAGGAAATCAAACTTAAAATCTCGGATGTGAGAATAAGGACATGTAAGACAGTCATTTTGTTGACATATTTCTTGACAATCAACTATTCTCTTACGTAAAATCTCAATAGATTCGAAGATTATCACAAGGTTTAAATGGATACTCTCTATATTTTATATGCTTCACATAAGAGCCAGAACACGCCATATGGATGGAGAAGCAATCTGTGAAACGGTCCTAGTCCCGCAGAGAACAACAAGATCAATTATTGTCTTTGCAAATTCAAAAACTTTGCAGGCTTCGTTAATTAGAACCTGGTCAAATTAAGCACAAAAGTTATTTTCTTTTATTATTATTATTATTATTTCGTAATTATATATTTTGTTTTTATTTAGTCCAAAATCCAAATACATTTGTTTCGCCGCGTAATGAGAAAATGGCATGTATATTCACAGAGGGCATTTAGAAATTAGATTTTTTTTTTTTTTTTGGGTCAAAGCTTGAGGTAGGGTATGATTAATCTCTAATGAGGCCGAAAAGGTTAAAAATATTTTAACCCACTGATCACAATCAAATGACCACATTTGCTGAGAGGTAACAAATATTTAACCTCTGATTATTTCATGGACATAAGCCATGCATGGTCGAAGGCTCTTACATTATGTATGGATAAAAAAAAATAAACTTGGAATTTTGAGACCTCTAATTTTCAGTTAAAATTCCATATAAATAAGTATCATTTCCGAATTTCAATGAGTACGAGTTTAAAAATAAAAAATTCATATTCAAATTCATTGTTCTTTTAAGTTACCTAAACAAGAAATTCACAAATTTTAGAAAATAAAATTCTGTTATTTTGAAATTTCTTAGTAGTAATATTAAATTTCTTCGGTCAATACAGTGTTAATTTTCATTCAAAAGCAAAATCCATAGGAGCTCTGCCATAGGTCATTATTCCCGTTACGTGATCAGTTGCCCAAAAGATTAGGGAGAAACTGGTTAAGAAAGGTGTTCGAATAAAAGAATGGTGGTGAGTTTCCAAAAAAATAAAAGAATGGTGGTGTGTCGATTTTTGTAACTCGTCGTCTTGTAATTAAGTAGGACATAATCTTATAATTTTATAGAAGATGAGAGATTCATTGTATCTCATGTCAGATAAAGCACCCAATAATAAGGGGTGGGCATAAAAACCATAAAATTGCGAAACCGCATCGGATCGTATGGGAAAAAATCGAAAAGAACCGCGTTGACAGAAAATATCAACTTTGAGTAAAAATCGAACCGGACCGGTTCAAACCGGTTTTTGTTCCGATTTTGAAGGAACAAGAACCGGTCGGAACCGAATCGAACCGAACCGTTTTATTAATAATAAATAAGTTAATTATATATATACACACGTGTCATAGTATAATAGGTTGAAAAATTAGTTTCACCAAGTTGCAAAGTAGTGAATCCATCCCAATTAGGGCTCACCCACCCTCAAATGTTTTTGCTTGCTAATGTTACTGTTGCTGCTGCTGCCAATATCAGGAGACCGATGCTGCTTAAGTTCTTGATTTTTTTTGTTTGCTGACCGACCAATGCATATTCTTTTAATTGTCTCTTTTGGTTAACTTGGTGCCACTGCCAAAGACATTTGTATTAAAAAAGATTGGTGTTGTATGCAACTTTATATAATCGTTTTAGAAGATATATGTGAATGCATGATGATTTGGTGTTCAAATAATTTAGTATTCAGAATCGTAAACCGGCAAGAACCGAATAAGAACCAGTGTAGATCGAACCATACGGTTCTAGTAATAAATTTAAACGGAATCACACCGAATAGAACCGTTGGTATTTTATGGTTCCGATTCCAATTTAGGGATGGAACCACACAGTGCCCACTCCTACCCAATAAGGGATGCACATTCTCTCCGGATTAGTTCTATGAGGATCCTTCACGGATTAATCTCGTCTGATGATACAAATTCAACCGCCGAATTAGTTCACATCAAACGAATTGTGAAAGTAATTGTGCGGTCTGTATTTATGTTTTTTTATACAACTATATATTTATACTAAAAAGTAAAAAATTAAAACTAAAACACAAAACAAAATTGTCTTAGTAAATTAATATCAAACTCGTCTTCCACTAGAATTGAACTAGTAATTCTAAATTATCAATTTTAATTAATAAAGGATAAATGTTAGGTTTATCTCAAAAGTGATACGCTTCGCAAGTGGCCTTTACCACAATAGTAGAAAAGTGTGATAAGGCCCCAAATCCCATCCGTTACTAGTTAATCTGAACATCCAATCTAACAAAATTTATCGTTTAAGAAAAACAAAAACAAAGAGTAAGTGTTGTGGGCGCCACATGTGTGACACATCAGTGAACTAAAGCGGTAAACCCTAAATCCTGATTCCTGAACATACCTATCAGATCACCGCCTGTTATCCCCGCCATCCAACTCCGTCGAACTTTCTGTTTACCAGCCGCCCTCTCACTTCTCTCACTCTCCCCCACTCCACTACTTTTTCATTCGACGCTCCCGCCCTATCTTCCCTGCCCACGGTAGCTACCGTCAGTTTTCTGTCCGCTTCTTCTTCTTCTTCCTGCTGTCTTTCATCATGGGTAAGTTTATTCTCTATCAATTTTTTTGCTTTTTCATCTATGTTCTTCGATTAGGGTTTGATAATCTGGGGAAGATGGAGAGAAAAAAGAGAGTTAATTGATGCATATATTTAATCTAACAGTGCAATCGAGACGAGAGAAGCGAAAGGAAGCTCGGTTGTCGAAGAAAGCAAGCAAACATGAGTCGTGGAGTCAACATAAGGTAAAGTCTTCAATTTTTAATTTTATTTGACACAAATAATTGTCTTTTTTTGCTTCGTATAGTTTGAAATTTGGAGCCTTGAGGAATATGTGGATTTGGTGATGTTTTTGATATATACTATGAATTTAACAGAATATTCAAAAGCTTGGTAAAGCCAATGTCGGGGATTTGAAGGCGAAAAATGTAGAGAAGAAGAAAGATTATGTTGGTCTGACTGCGAAAAGAGTTAATTCTGAGCGAAATGAGACTAGGTTTCAATCTAATACGGCGGAAGAGAAAGTTGAAGCGAAAGCAGAGTTTCCGAAACGAGATGATCATAAGGCCTCAAAGGCGGTTAAAAGAGAAAAGGTATCCAAGAGAACCCCGAAAACAAATTTTGAAAAGTATCTTGAAATGGATAGGATTGGGGCTGAGGAGGATTTGGAATTAGAAAGGAGACTTGCAAAGAAACTCAAAGTGAAGGATGGGAAATTGAAGGGGGAGGATTTTGGCCTTAATGTGTTGTTTGAAGGGATCTTAGATGTTGATTCATTTGGCACAGAAGAAACGATATACGCTGATGCATTACCTGTCAAAAAATCTAAGAATATCGATTCACGCAAGAAACGTAAGAAAGATAAGTCATTGGAGGACAGGCTAGAAGGTGAGCTACCTTCTAGAGGAGTTCCAGAGGAGGCAGTAACTGATGGTGCAGAGGTGGAAATTGAAGATTTTCCTTCCAAGAAATCATCGAGGAAGAGAAAGGTGCTAGAGGAATCTGAAGAAGCCAAGGAAGGTGACATGACGGTTGATGTATCTAAGCAAATGGAGTCATGTGGTACAGAGATGGCATCAGAAATGGTTCCCATGAAGGCGCCTGAAAAATATGTTGCTCCTCAAAAGTATGTAGCTCCTCACTTAAGATCTCGTGCAGGGAATGAGCCAGAAGAGCATAGTCAGATTCGTAGACGCGTAAGAGGTCTTCTGAATAGATTGTCTGAATCTAATGTGGAATCTATTACAGGAGACCTGTCTGCTATTTTTCGTTCCATTCCTCGCGCCATTGCTTCTCAGATGTTCAGTGAGGAGGTTATATCATCTTGTGCCGGTGGTCCTCGTGGGAATGAACAGTTAAGTTTTAGTTTTTCTTCTTTACTAATCAAAGTATGATACTATCATACTAGTATAGTTTAACTTGCTTCATGGAGAATTGTAGTTCCACCTTTTGGTTTGAGATTGGTTTTGTTTAGCAGCAATATAAAGATCTTCTTTTACCAACGTGTTCTCTTTAAGTCTTCTATTCATCGGGCTTTAAGTAAATTTTTTTTTTTCATTAAAATAGATTTTGTGTATGTCTTTTATTGCATTTAAGGGCTTCAGTTGATCTCTGTGTCTGCTGACAACAAGATCACTTGTAAAAAATAAAAAAAATAAAAAACAGATCAAAAATTTGTTTTCGGACCTATGGTTAGTATAGGTTGCAGAAATTCTTGGGAGAACAATATGGTTACTATAGTGTAGGACTTTGGTTATTGCCTTTTTTCCTGTTGAGCGAATAAAATAAACAAATAAACTTTCAACTTTTTGGTATCCCTGAAATATTTTCTTTACTCCTGTATTTGTAAACAGGTATTGCTCTATTCTTGTTTGTAGGTTATGAGTATTTCTCATTTTTGTTGAGACCTCTTCTACCGTTCGAAGAAGTTTAGCAGATAAAATCTTAGTAGAATCCGTTTGTTTTCCTTTCCCCTTTTGCGTAACATGGGAATAAATTTGATATAGCACAGAATGTATATTTAGGGGGACAGTAAATATTATTTCATGCTTCGGAGCTTTTAGAGTTGCACCTATCCAAAGTTATGCAGATTCAAGCTGTCCATTGTTCGGGGCATGATATACTAATCCTTGCAAATTCGAAGAAGTTTGTTCCTTAAGTTTTGATTTCATTAGTCTCACAATAATTGGATATAAAGCTAATCCTTACTTTTATTTTTAAGTTTTAGTGTTTCAACTTATTTGTGTATTGACTTGTTTGTGCGGTTTTTGTTGTGAAGATATGCTGCTGTTTTTGCTGCTCTTGTGGCAGGCATGGCCTGTTTAGTAGGAATGGACTTTGGTGCAAACCTTTTGGCTTCACTTGCAAAAACCTTTGAGGTGAGCCACTAACTTCTTTAAGTCTGATGATCAATTATCCAAAAAGCTTTTGACTAAACTGATTCATCTTCTTTTCTGTTTTTAGGACGAGTACCACAAAGAAGACAATATTTCGCTGAGAAATGTTACGCTTTTACTTTCATATTTATGCATATTTGGAGTTTGCTCGAGGTAGGTAACCTGAATTCTCATGCATAACTGAATTTTTAGAAAATGTAAATAAAAACTGAATTTGAAGGAGTTCAAAGCTATTAATGTAGAACGTTTTAACTCAAAACATATATCACTCTGAATCTGTATTTGAGATTATAATTTTGGACAGGTTAATTTTCAGTCTTTGAACCTTGCGAGTGCATCCCTTGAATGAAAATAAGTGTATCTGGATATTAGCATCAATGCTTGTAGTGTACCTTTTACATCATAGTTCAACTATAGAGTTGCTCCTACTTACGTGAACGGAGAGATTAACTGTCAATGTTTTTGTTTTTTCTCCTAGACTAATGTAGCATAGCACAATTATATGCTTGGTTATTTATTAAGATAAGTGAAAAAGAAGAAAAATAAATTTGCAATGATTTTGCAAGCTAATCTTTTTGTGAAACTGCCTCATGAAGATTTGTTCTTTCATTACTAAATTAACTTTTTTCAAAGTTTATTTTCAATGAGTATGTTCTACAATATTTCCTCGAATGGCAACCCTTTTCTAATTTCTGTTCTTCTGGTGATGCTTTTCAGTGAATTGATATACGACTTTCTGGTTGTTTTGAGCAAGCGGTTAACCGAGGTTGATGTCTCTACCATACTGACAGTTTTACAAAGTAAGCACTTTTGGATTTCTGCCACATGCTTTTACTTATGTGCCCTTGGCTTCTATAATCTCTTGCATTTTGTTTCTTTTTTCTTTGTAAAAAAAATATAGTTTGGGACGTGTTAAATTTAACCCCGACAGCAAGATTTCCGTTTTGTGCACCGAGTAAATTATAAAATTTGTGCTCATCCCAGAAAGCAAAAATAGGGTATCATCTGCAAGCTGCAGATCTTTACTCCCTCCATTCCGAACAAGAGCCCTTTCATAATAAAACTTCTTGTCCCTCGAAATAAAAATTTGTTGCATTTTGTTATTAACATTTTGACAAAAGACGCATATTAAGCTTGCATTCATATATCAAATGGTTCTGCATTTCTTTTGTTATCTCCATTCTTTCTTTTTTCTGTTGTCTCCATTCATTTGGTATTTTTGCAAACTCCTCTGATTGGGCAAGTCAAGTTGTTTGTTTAAGCTTCGGCTAAGGAATAAAAACCTCATATTTGTTTAAAACGTCTATAAGACTTGTGAAATCACAAATCGTTTCTAACATGAATTCTTATTAACTGAACAGGCTGTGGAATGAAAATAAGGGCCGATGATCCTCTTGCGATGAAAAACTTTATTCAAAGTGTTCAAAATAGAGTGAATGAGCTAAAAGCCTCCTGTGGAGATAACCAGGATAATATTAACGGCAAAAGAGTAAGTTAGACATCTTTATCTTTACTCTAAGAGTTAATTTTGCATCAAAATCTGACGATTCTTTTCTGATACTTGCAGATGGAATTCATGCTTGAGACCATATTGGACATCAAGAACAACAAAAAAAGGCCTAAAGAGGATACCGCACAGCATACTAGGATAAAGAAATGGCTACAAAAGGTCTTCGGTTCGTTTATATTTTCTTTATCAGTGCTTCTTGAATTCCAAATTAATGAAATATTAGGATGAGGAAATCTATCATGAGTTTCGCTTATGTGCTTTTTTATTGCCTCAAGGCTATTCGTGAAGAATGTTAAAATTGTAAAACCAATCGTGTGTCTTTTTATCATAAATACAAAGCTACTATAGTTAGATGAGTAAAAGGTAAGAGAAAGGCACTTAAGTTGATAAACTATATTCCGACTAATGTTGATGAATTTCCCTGGCCCAATGAAAATGAAAAGATTTTAATGAGCATGCCAAGATGACCTGAAGTAGTGCAGTGCTTATGCTCTTCATGAAAACCTATGTGCTAGTGAGAGAGATCAGTGCAGTGTTAATAATTGTGTCATTCGAGTGACATTTTTGTGGATTTCATCTGGCTTTCATTGTCCTCACAATCCTTGTATTATTTTTTTCAGTTACGGGTAGAAGACAGTTTAATAAGAGGGCTTAAATGGAGCAAACTTCTTGATTCTAATAAGAAGGGCCAATGGTGGTTATCTGGGGATATTGCCTCAGCAACAGACACTGTCGAAGATGTTGCCAACACAATAGACAAAGAGGTTCTTGAAACCCAGAAAATGCTGCAGATTGCTGCTGCACAGAGAATGAACACAGATGCCAGAAGGGCAATCTTTTGTATAATTATGAGTGCGGAGGATTATCTTGATGCGTTTGAGAAGCTTCTAAGATTGGATTTGCCTGGAAAGCAGGTCGGTGTCATCAGATTTGGAATTTTATATACTTTTTTTCTGTCATCTTTTATTGTCTTCGAAAATTTATTTTTCTGGTGTTCCATTTACAGGACAGGGAGATCATCAGGGTTCTTGTGGACTGCTGTTTGCAGGAGAAAATGTTTAACAAGTATTACACCACTCTGGCTTCCAAGTTGTGTGAGCATGACAAAAATCACAAGTTCACTTTACAGGTATTTCTTGTGAAGTCTTTTGAAGTTTGCATTCTATTAGAATTGGTCCTTATGTCACCAATTGGTTTGCATTCTATTGTCTCGTATTTATGTTACTTGACCTGGTTGTGGCATTAACCTTCCAAGGGTGAGCTTGAGAAACATATTGTTGAGGGGCCAGTGTGGAGGGAGAGTTCAGGGTTTTTGGAAGCATTTAACGTTTGAAAACGAATTTATTTTGTAATTGAATACCCCAAGTAGTCTTCCCTGTCCAATGTGACTTGGAAAGCATGTTCAAGGCTGTAAGCTGGTTGGCGAATCAACTCGTTCCTTATATCAAAACCTTATACCAGCGTTGAATCACTCAAGTGAATGCCTTGGATCTTCCACCACTTAGATCTTACACCAATCCAAATACCCCTTGATTGCAACAATCTAATAGTAATATTGCGTGGGATCAATTTCGCTTTCAAATTTTGGAACTTGTACCTTTACGTTCCTGTAATATCTTCAGGTTGTGTCATGCTCTTGATTCCCCACAGTATTGTTCTCAATGGTATGGTTTTAGAATTTCTCTCCGCGTTCACCCACCCACAGAACCATGGATGGATTGATTTTAATGAGAAATGCAGGATCCAGATTAGATATTAGCTTTCTATTGCTCCTTATTTTATTACAACAATTTTTTGTTCGTTTAACGTTCATCTCATAAATATTTTCCATTCCTCCGCAGTTTTGCCTTTGGGACCACTTCAAAGATCTGGAGTCAATGCCGCTTACCGGGTCAATGCACCTAGCAAAATTCGTAGCAGAGGTGGTAGGCTCTTTCACCCTCTCCCTTGCAGTATTGAAGACGGTAGATCTCGTCGACATTAAGCAGCTAACAGCAAAAAGGACAATGTATTTCCGGATGCTATTCGAGGCCATCTTCGAGTATCCTGACAGCCTCATATGGAACATATTCACGCGAGTAGCTGTCTCCCAGGAGCTCGAAAGTCTTCGGCATGGGATCGAGTTTTTCATCAAATATATTGTGGAAGCCAATAAAGCCCTCAAGGAAAAGTTTAAGCTTGCAAAGAAAGCCCTTAGTAATGTTGAAGGAGTTCTGATGTGAGTCCATTAGGTGTCTACAATTTTGTATAAATACACCGGCGAATTGCTTGTTTCTGAAACTCCAAATCAAACCCGTCTCGTCCGGTGCAAAGTTGGAGTATAGAATGAGATTTTTGGAGTGCCAATAACAATTCCCAAGTGTCTAATTGAAACATAATTTTGCAAGTTGTAGATGGTTTTAGTAGATTCTTCAACCTATTACATTCCGAGTTTAAACCTTCCGCTATCTTTTTAATGTAGCTTGAGTAACACCTGTAATGTAAAGGAAAATTTAGGTGAAGTATCAATGTGATCAAATTATTTTCTTTTATTTCCAGAAAGTCTAATTAGTCCAGGTGGGAATAGTATAATTTAACCTAGTAACGTGTGCGTTTACATTTTCATTATTGTTAGCAGGCATGATTAGGAGAAATTTTTAGGGTACGGAAACACTCGTGGCAGGTGGTATTCTCATTAGTGGAAATTTGACACTTAACTAAATTTAGGTGTTAAATTTTGTACAGATGAAGAACACCACCTGGCACAGGTGCCAGGAATACTTTAAAAAATTTCTCCATGATTAGGACCAATGTTAGCTACCTAATAATTTTTTTTACATTAATATTGTTTTTTAACCATAAAAAATGATCTTACACTAATTAATCTATACAGAATTAAAAAAAAAATTAATTATAAAAATAGAGTGTATTGTTCTAGTCAACTTAGAGCTCGTTTGCTATTGCTTTTAAATGACTGAAAGCATTTTTGTTAAAATATATATATATATATATATATATATTTTAGTCAATATTAGTAAAAATACAAATGAATTCTGAAAAAAAATCACTTGAACTGCTTCAACTTCCTACAAAAAAACACATAATCGATGCTTCTTGCAAGAAACATTTATGTTTTTGAATCCCAAAATCATCTTCCCTAAAAACATTTATAGCCCTTTTAAATACACTTCCAAACAAACCATTAAAACATTTGCTTTGGACAAATTGGTAAATGACCATTTCTTCATTTATCATTGATTAAGTATACAAACCCTTAAAACGGTTACTTTGGACAAAATGGTAAATAACCATTTCTTCATTTATCATCGGTTGAAGTACACCAATCAGATTGGTGTCTTTGAAAATAACAGGAGGCACTGCCTCAAAAATACAAAATATAAAGGAAAAAAAAAAACAAACAAAAATAAAAGATAAAATGCCCTCTAAATATTTCATCATCACAGAGTTATTAATCGAATAAAAACATGATTTCTCATCCATTTGATCCCAATAGAACGTGAGGATTCAACCCTCCCTTCCTCTCAAATGATTCACTTGGCACTGGCGAGATGGGCGCGGAGGAGCTTGGCGGCAGCAACCATGTTGCTGAGCGCCGGCTTCACTTCTGTGTACTTGCGGGTCTTGAGCCCACAGTCGGGGTTCACCCACAAGATGTTGGTCTCCAGCACTGCAAGCATCTTGTTGATCCGGTCAGCAATCTCGTCGGTTGATGGTATTCTGGGAGAGTGAATGTCATACACACCAGGGCCGATTCCAGCACCGTACTTGACTCCCTCACGGAAGACTGACAGGAGCTTCTCATCAGAACGAGAGTTCTCAATGGTGATCACATCAGCGTCCATGTCGATGATTGAGTGGATGATGTCGTTGAAGTTGGAGTAGCACATGTGAGTGTGAATCTGCAGGTTTTAAAACAAAACCAGTTCAGAAAATTGCACAGGAGTAGAGAAAATAAACATAATGAGTGGAATTGAAGCGAATATTGAGGCGGAATAATACCTGGGTAGTGTCCTGGACACCACTGTTGGTGATCCTGAAGGAGTGCACAGCCCAATCCAAGTAGAAAGCATGTTCAGACTTCCTTAGAGGCAATCCCTCTCTCAAAGCAGCCTCATCGATCTGAATAACACTGATACCAGCCTTCTCAAGATCCTCCACTTCATCCTTGATGGCCAAAGCAATCTGGTAGGTGGTCTCGAATCTGGGCTGGTCATTTCTGACGAAAGACCAGTTCAGGATGGTGACGGGGCCAGTAAGCATACCCTTCATTGGGCGGGCAGTCATGCTCTGAGCAGCAGATGACCAGAATACAGTCATAGGCTTGGGGCGGCTCACATCACCGTAGATGATTGGTGGCTTCACACATCGAGATCCATATGATTGCACCCACCCATTGGCGGTAAAGGCAAAGCCAGACAATTGCTCTCCGAAGTACTCAACCATATCGTTCCTCTGCAATGAGAATAACCAATAATGAATTGAAGGACTAAGTATAAAGGACTGAAAAAATGAACAAGACATTTATATATGAAAGCTTACCTCAGGCTCTCCATGAACAAGGACATCAATGTCAAGCTCTTCCTGAAGTTTAACAACCTTATTAATTTCTTCCTTGATGGCCTTGACATATTCGTCCTCAGAAATCCTGTGAAAAGAACAATCAGCAAGTTTACTCATGCATTATTAATAAAATTGTGATAATTTCACAATTTTTTAACAACACAAAGGAACAATTAACTTCACTCACTTCTTGGCCTTGTACTCACGGCGGACCCTCCTGAGTTCAATGGTCTGAGGGAACGATCCAATGGTGGTGGTTGGGAGAATTGGAAGGTTAAGCTTCTTCTGTTGAGTATCGAGTCTAGCACTAACATTGGTAGCACGACGGTGGTCAGAACCCTTCAACGCAGCAGCCTGAGAAGAAAAAGAAATGGTCAACTCGAAGTACAAAACCATTTTAGCCACATGTCAATTTGAAAGGCACGTGAATGGAAAATGAAGCACTCACAGCCTTCTGAACAGCCTCATTGGTCACCCTTGGGGAGCACTTCCTTGAAGCCTGGGCAGCGGCATTAGCAGAGAAAAATGCCTGATGATAAAAACCGAAAAGGTGAGTTCTTATCATGTTACAATACCACACAAGAAGAAAAAAGAAATTAATCAAACCGTGAGAAACCAACGCTGAATCGAACAAACTCAAACTCCAAAATGTAGCTCATGTTAGACTGCCGACTACTCCAACTTTATGACTATGACCTATAACAGACCAAAAAAACCAAAGGTTTTACCTCATCCTTGTGACCAGCCAAGGCCTTGGCCAAAGCATTAACTTCAATAATTTTCTGGGCAGCAAAAGCCAACCATGACTTAATTTCCTGGTCGAGCTTGGTCTCATTGACAAGGTCAACAGCAGTGTGAAGAAGAGAGGTGGAGGTGGAGACAACAAGTTTATCTACACGGACAAACAATTAATGATATACAAGTTTTAAAAAACGAAATTACTTCACAAAGAACTGCAGACAAAAAAAACTGAATACCTTTTCCAACAATGCCTTCAAGGGTCTTCAATGTGCTTAGAGAGGCAGAAAGATCATTAGCCCAGATGTTCCTTCCATCAACCACACCGGCAAAGAGGTACTTTCCCTTGGGGAATTCGCTCTTAATCAAATCCAGGGTCTTGGTACCACGGACCAAATCAAAACCATATGCGGCGACACCCTTCAAGCTAGTGAGGGTCTTGAATGCCGCAGCAGGAACATCAGCAAAGTAGGTCTCAATAAGAACATTCAAGCCAGATAGAGCTGACTCCAGTTCAGAGTAGGCACCAGTGAATGCTTGCAACTTGTCGGATTCAAGATCCAAAACAAGTGTGGGCTCATCAAATTGAATCCATGAAGCTCCAGCTGCCTTAAGCTCAGATACAACTTCCCTGAAGAGACAATCATAGTTGGAACAATAATGTGAATACTTCAACTTAACAAAATAAAAAAGAAATACATACGATACATAAAAAGAAACCAAAGTATCTTACTTATAGATAGGAAGAATTTTAGGAAGAAGAGAGAGAAGAGAAAAGGTCTTCTCAACACCCTTGGCTGGCTTGGACAGCAACAAGTATGACACTGGGCCAACAAGGACTGGGACAGTATCCACTCCAAGCTGCATAAGAGAGATTGAAATACATTAAAACATAACTTGAATAAAGATAGCAAGTAGGATAAGTTGCACCATTGCTAATCGGGTCCCCCAGCAAGGATTGCCCTTTCAGATATGCATGTGTGTGTACCATGTGATTCTCCGCCTATGTGTGTATACATATATAAAAACAAAATTGTTGAATCACATTTGTTGGATCGATTAAGTAGGATGTTCCTTTAGATATGTGTACATATAGATAAAGTGAAGCAAAACCACCATGGCAAACAAGTTTAGCTCAAGTGGCATGGGGTGAAATGTAGCTTCTAAGTTTTAATTCTATGACCGAATAAACAAAAAAAGAACAAAACCAACAGTACAAAAACATACAACCCTAAGCATGTAAAACACTCTTAAAAAATAATGCTACAACCAATATATTAAGTTTCACCTTTTACCTTTCTAATTAACACCCATCTCAAACACTCAAATTATAAAGAGTATAAAAACAGATACATACCGCCTTAGCCTCCTTGTATTCCTCAACAGCCTTGTGAGAAGCATAAGAGAAGTTCACATCAGGGCCCAACTCAGGGACAATGAAATGGCTGTTTTAATACATCAGTTAAAGTTAGTATAAGATTATCAATTCGTGCTACTTGGAAGCTTCGAATCCAAACAATGCTCAGAGATGGTTCACTTACTAGTTGGTATCAAACCACTTGGTCATTTCCATAGCAGGAACTGAGGCATTTCCTCTGGCCATGGAGAAGTATGTATCGAATCCAATCTCACCACCGTTCCACCCATATCTTGGTGGGACAGCCCCGAGCAATGCGGTGGTGTCAAGCACCTGATCGTAGTATGAGAAGGTGTTGCTGGGAATGTGCTTGATCCCGGCATCAGCCATCTGCTTCCAGATGGAAGATCTGAGATCAGCAGACACCTTCTGCAAGTCCTCAGCACTGCTCTTGCCATCCCAGAAAGATTCAAGAGCAAACTTGAGCTCTCTCTTAGGGCCCATGCGGGGATATCCAACAATGTGAGACGCCATTTCTCTGTTCGATCAGATCAAGATGTAACAAAGTTTAGCTGACTTAATCAACAACTAGAACAACATATATTATGCATAAAAGCTCGGAGATTTATCCATGATGTCCAATAACAAGAAACTTTGGCTTGCATAATTCAAACTCATAACTCATTGATCTAAAGTCCAATCATACCAATCATTCAACAAAGCAAAGTTAAAACACTTCTTCATTTTAATTTAAGTACTTTTAAGTTTATACACCATAAAATTAAGAAACACAACAGATTCACAAAAGTGTAATTATTTAGATTTATGTAACAAAATCAGAACAGAAATTAAATAAATTTGAGACAATAAGAAGCTCAGAGAATAAATATCTTTATCAAATCCAATCACAGATCAGAGAAAGCACGACCTTAAACACAAAATCTTTGTACTTATAGATCTAATGCTAAAAGCGGGCAATTTCATCTTCAAATCGCAGTACAGTGTAGAAATGATTCAAAGAGAAATGCTCTCACTTCTAGATCTAATCCTAATCTTAAAAGACTGGAATTTATGTGAACCACTAAACATAATCCATATTTTTTTGGCCTTATCCTAAAGAAAATCTTAACCGCTCAGAAACAGAGATCTACTGCAAAACCCAAAAACCGGATAGCAGATCTACGGATTCAAACACCACAACACACTCAGATCCGCAACCCAAAATCCACAAACCCCAAAATCCCAGTGCCAGCAATTCGTTCATTCAATCAAACCAAAAGGGTATCCAAAAAATTCAAAATTTAAGCAAAAACCCACCACAGAATCACGGAAATGGACTACAGATCTCAGCCTAAGACAAGAAGAAAAAGATCAAATCTTTGAAAAAAAAGGAAAGAAACAGCAAAATGGGTGGGAAGCACGAGGGTTCTAGATCACGTTGGCATGGCAAAACAATTGGAAATCTACTGAGAGAGAGTGATACTGGACGAGAGAGACAGAATAAGAGGAGGGAGTAAATGAAAGAACGGATACTCGTACCTTTCGGAGGGATAGAGAAGACTGGTTCTTTCTTTTGGGGGTTCACTTCTTCTTCGCTATCAGTATTTGTTAGCAGAGAAGAGAGCGGAGCGAGTTCGAATGCCTTACTCTTGCCGTATTTATAGCCAAAAACTACAGCTAGATCTCGGATTATCAACTTTTTTATTTTTTTATATTTGTTTTCTGATTTTAATTTTATAGAAAGCTTCTTTTGTTATGATGAGCCAAACAACCTTCTCATTTGTACTCTCTTTTTATATTTTCGATTACGGTAAATTATAAACCTTGATAAAAAAAATTATTTTAGTCATCTCCATTAACGAGGTTTGAACTTACATCATCATGTAAGAACTCAATACCTTTTTCACAATTATAGTAAAAACCATTTGCATATTTTTTTTTTAAGTACTAAAATTTTAATAACGTTAACTAAAATGGATTAAACAATTGATAATTTAGTTAAACTTAACAATCAAAATCATCTAGTAAACGGGAAGGCATGGAAAAATTGGTAATAATCTTTTATTTATTTATTTATGGTAATTATTTTATTTATATTTGACACTGAATCCGTGGTGTTTTTTTACTATTTTGGAGTGACGCGCTTGTTGTTGGCTGTGGGTGGTGGTGGTGAGATGATGGTGGGTTTTGGGCGACGCGGTAGGTGAGTGCATCGGGTGGGGCCGACAGCAATATGTTTGGGGAGTGGATTCTTTTGCTAATTTTGGTGCAATGAATAGTAGCTTTACGTGGTGGGAATTGGTACCCGATTTTGCTGATGCGTCTTATAGAAGAGACCGTGTTGGGCTTCCATTCTTCCGTTCAAGCTCATGAGGAGCAAATTGTTGCTATGGAAGTGGGTTTTGGTAATGAAATATGAGCAGCTGAATTATGGGAAATCAATTTCCGATGACTGAAGCTAAGCAGTCTTAAACTAGTCCATATCATTTTCATTAATTGTTTTTAGCGGGTATTGGCCTAGTCCCCCCGTTTGCTTTACTTTTCCTTTTTTCTTCATACTATTAATAAAATCTTGTAGAGGGGGGACGGGCGGGGGGTTTCTGGGTGCAACGGTCCTTTCTCCTTTGGGAGAGGGTTGGTGCCTCGCACAGCGACTGTTGACGAAGAGCTAATCTCGCCTAATCCGTCTCTACAAAAAATATTAAAAAAAAAAAAAAAAAAAAAAGGCTGTGGATTTGGAGAGATGAGATCTTCTGCACCCATTTTTGCATGTGACGTCCATGTGCCTTTATTAATTGAACTAAATATAATTAATGTTAACTTAACAATAATTAAAATAATAAAAAATAAACCAAATGAGTTATTTTGTGTGGTTATCTGTTGGCACCAGCCTATTGCTTTGAGTTAACTCATAAAAATTTAAAAATCATGTAATACCATACTTAGGAGAAGATCCCTGCCTGTAAATGGAAGGAAACTTGCTTTGTTTGTTTTAAGTTGTGGAAATGAGTGAGACGTGTTAGCGTATATCAGTACGGTCAGAGATTCGAACTTTTTCAATAATGAAAGAGAGTATCAAAAAACGAAAGGATTGTTGGTGTAATATTTTTCAAGGTTTAGATAACACAATCGGTGAAGGGAGCGGTTGTTAAACATCTTCATGGTAAATTAAAAAACGACAACGTTGTTGTAGTTTGAAAACTAACGAAATTTGTTAAGTTGTGAAACATGGGTTGAGAATGATCTAGATTCTCAATAACATGTCTTTAGAAGTTAGAGCAATTTCACTCGTTGGGTAAGGACAAGGGCAGCTCAATGGTAGTTACTATTCACTCTGAAAAGTAATTCTCTTTGTGCAACTCTACTTAATTTGTTATTGTCATGACAATTACTATTCATAAATATATTTTTTAAACGCATAATTATGTTATTTAATAATTAGCGGACATGTTAGATTTTTTGCGCGAAGGTGAAAATGATGGTTGAGTATATATAGGAAAAATATATATAACAATTTTATATTTTTGTAAATAATAGTTTAGAAATTTCCAATTTTCTCGCTTTTATAAAAACTCTTGGTTTTAAAATTATGAAAATATTGGATCGTTCGATCCCTGACCTTTGGAAATCGAACGGTTGAACTCATGACACGTGGCTTAGCAGTTGAGACTCTTTTATATACATAGTGCATGTGATTGAAGTTACAATAGAGATTATTTTAGAAGGAGAAAATGAAGGTTGAAGGGGAGAGAAAATCGGAAATTGAATAGTCAGGTGAATTCTTAAATCAAACTAAATTGATTCGTTATATCATCGTTGTCTGTGGTTTTAAAATGTGAATTTATCCACAAATGTAAATTATTTGATTAGTATAGTTATCATTTCGAAGAAAAAGGAGAGAGAGTTTCACAAAATTATTTATCATTAAATTTATCTTTTTAGTGACAACGCAAGAGTAGGAATATGTAGACCACCTACTCAAGAGTCAAATCAAATGACGGCAAGTGTAAGCCACCCATGATTGGTGCTGTATTGAAAAGTACACTACCTCCAAGATGCATACCCTAGAAATTTTAGATCCCGAAATCAAATTGTGGGAATCTTAAAAATTTTTATATTATAATTGTTTATTTAAATCATACGATTAGAAATTATTTTTTATTTAAAATTAAATACAAATAATATTTAACGAAAACTAATCATAATGAATAGCTAGATGCGAGGATTATTAGAATCAAAGAGTTTCAAACCTAGCTCTCCCAGTTGAGTCAGCATTATCAGTTTATCACGCGCCCCAACAACGTTTGGTCCAAACATCCACAAGCATTAGTAAAATTTTCCAAAATTTTTGGTTTTTTTTTAAATAAAAATTATATACATAAGCGAACGACAGTCAAATCAAATTAATTTTAAAAATAAAGATTCAGACTCGGAATGCAGATGAGAAAATACGCTGTTGTCGTTGGATTGACTTCAGTTTAGTAACGTGTTATTTTGTGTAACTTGTAGTGCTTTATAAAATTGGATGAAAATAATTGTATAAAAAAATAAAAAAAACAAGGGAGAAAGTTGGTGAGTTCAATTTTTTTTTTTTGGCTCAGAGTTGGTGGCTGAAGTTTGTGGGAGGTTGGTGGCGGGCCCACTTGTTTGCACTATTGTTGGGAGACTAACATTTTCCTCAATTAATTATTAGTTAATGGCACTAAATATTGTGTGAATTACCAAATGTATCCTTTGATTAGTATGCAAAAATGCTGCGGGTACATGCTTTGTTGCTGAGCGAGTTGGTGGAATGGGATCAGAATTTATTATACTTAATGAGTTGGTGGAATGGGATCCGAATTTATTATATTTATGGCGTGTTTATTAATCGTAATCAAATTAAGAGGAATTGAATTGAGGAGGAATTGGATTGAAGAGGAATTGAAATAAGGTGGAATCAGAATCAGATTCTTGTTGAAGTTGTTTACTAAAACTGTTTGGAATCGGAATAGAATTCCATAAAGCTGTTTACTAATTCAGCAGAATCGGAATGAAAACCAGTATGATTACTAAAATGCCATTGTTTATTTTATTTTATTCTGTATTTATGTTTAAATGCATTTTAATTAGTTACTTTTATTTATTTAGTTAAAGTAAAGAGTTAACATGTTCATTATTGATTAATTGTGTATAAATTAAATTATAATCTAATTAAAAGCCATAAACAAAGCCACATCCATCTTCTTATCCCGTAGAAAAAAGAACCCAGAAAAGCTTCCAGCCTTCAAGACCTTCAAACCGCACAGAAGAATGAACGCATAGACCAATTGGAGCCGTCAAGACCACACGAGCATCGACATCGCCAAGGTCGCAATCGTCAAAGCGACGTCGCACGACGATGAGCCATCGCCTCCTGAACGACGGTGTGTGTCAACGGTGTCAAAGCCTTTGGTCTATCACTTCCTGAACGACGGCAATCCAGAAAGACGAAGACGAGATCTCGTATGCGATCTCCTGAAAGCAGATTGATAAGAGGGCATAATAGGAATGCAAAATGCATTCCTGATTCCCTCACCCTCCGGGAATTCAATTACCTCATCCATGGAGGGAGTCCAATTCCTCCGTTTTTCAGGAATTGAATTTCATTTTTCGTGTAGGTCCCACATACTATTGATTCCTCCCAATTTTAGTAAACACAGGTATAATCCGTAATCGGAATCGGATTCATTATTCTCATTCCGATTACGGGTTAGTAAACGCGCCATTAATGAGTTGGTGGAATGGGATCCGAATTTATACTTAAAACTCATGATAATATTAGTAATTATAACATGAGGGTGCCACGTGAATTTTATTTTTCTAGGATTTTTTGTTAAGCTTTTCAAAATAATAACCTCACTTCTAAACAAGTTAAATTTCTATTTTGTTTGCTCTTTGATTATGCAATTAGTGAGACTGGCAGTTTGATTCCATATTTAAAATATCGGTAGCTGTGGAAATATTGATATGCACAATTTCTAGAAATATGGATGGATATATTGATAGCAAATCGATATTGGTTGCCTGTCACATCTCGGCCCGGGCCCCCACCATCCCGAGCTCGACTTCGCCGTAGCACGATATTGTTCGCTTTGGGCCCCGGCCACGCCCTCACGGTTTTGTTTCTAGGAACTCACACGAGAACTTCCCAGTGGGCCACCCATCATGAGAGTGCTCTTGCGTGAACTCGCTTAACTTCGGAGTTCCGATGGAATCCAAAGCCAGTGAGCTCCCAAAAGGCCTCGTGCTAGGTAGAGATGGGAATATACATATAAGGCTTACAGGATCCACACCCCTGGGCGATGTGGGATCTTACATTGCCTTTGTTGAAAATTTGCTCAAAAACTATGGAAATTTAAATGAAATTTTAGGAAATGTCAAATATTAAATATAAGAGTTTATCTGATATTTAATCCATATGTCGGAAATATCGACAAAATTTGTCGATTTTAGTCTAAATTTAAGAGCTTCTCTGATTTTTTTTCAATAATTTTTTACATAAATATTAGCCGTAACAAAGAAATTTCAAACATTATTTTAATCTTACGTACTTGTAGCATAAGTAACAATCGTCTTTGGTATTGCCAATAACGTGTTATAAATAATCGAATCTTAATGAATACAATCTTAAGAGTTCTAGGAAGTAGAATTTTTTCGTCATTCTTTTCTTGTAAAAATAGATTAAGTTAATGTAATTTCTTCACATGGGCAACTCATTACAATTTACTGTTTTAGCTTAGGTCACAAACATTTTAATTAGAGACATGGTTTGACTTTAATCTTGTATTCAAACTTAAATATGAAAGATTTGTTACGTTTAGTATTTAGTCTCAACTTACCTTAAGAAAAATGATTGAATGTATTAAAAATTCTTTAGGTATAATAAAGAATGATACCATGTCCGTCCAGCTATCCTATTTTTCAACTCACTTTATAATATAAATGACAAAGTTATATAAATTGGTTAGAAAATAAGACACAAGTATAAACATGGTAAGCGGTGGAAAACTAAAAAAAATATAAGAAATCATTTTGACTTAAGTTTTCAGGAAGTTGAATTTAAGTGCAAAAAATTAAGCACACTTGTAAGATCGCACATCGTTTAGGGGTTTGGACCTGTAAGGCTTATATGTACATTCTCATCTCTACCTAGCACGAGGCCTTCTGGGAACTCACTGGCTTCGGATTCCATTGGAACTTCGAAATTAAGCGAGTTCGCGCGAGAGCAATCCCATGATGGGTGACCCACTGGGAAGTTCTCGTGTGAGTTCCCAGAAACAAAAACTGTGAGGGCGTGGCTGGGGCCCAAAGCGGACAGTATCGTGCTACGGTGGAGTCGAGTCCGGGATGTGGTGGGGGCCCGGGCCGGGATGTGACAATTTGGTATCAGAACCAATCCTTGGCCGGAAGTGTGCCGACGAGGACGTCGGGCCCCTAAGGGGGCTGGATTGTAAGATCCCACATCGCCCAGGGGTGTGGATCCTGTAAGCTTTATATGTATATTCGCATCTCTACCTAGCACGAGGTCTTTTGGGAGCTCACTGGCTTTGAATTCCATCAGAACTCTGAAGTTAAGCGAGTTCGCGCGAGATCAATCCCATGATGGGTGGCCCATTGGGAAGTTCTCGTGTGAGTTCCTAGAAACAAAAACCGTGAGGGCGTGGCCGGTGTCCAAAGCAGACAATATCTCACGGTCACGGTCCAAAGCGGACAATATCGTACTACAGTGAAGTCGAGCCCAAGATGTGGTGGAGACCCGGACCGGGATGTGACACACTGCTCTATTCTCTAACCACGTTTAGGTTTGCAATACCTTAATTTTAAAACCAACCCACGTCTTTTGCAAACTTTGAGCTTATTGTAATTAAATATTAACATAGTCCATTAATATGCTAATATGACCAGTCGCTCAAACAAGATAACACTTTCCCATCTGATCCTATCGTCATGCTTGCAGAAGTTAATTTGAAATGACACTAACGCCCATTAGAACAACAAAATGAACCCTTCTTATTACTTTCTCACTATCTCTCGCCCTAATTACTTTGTCTGCCAATAGCTTTGACAATCTCAAAAATCACCCCATAAAATCTAACTAATTAATAAATCATCCACCACGACCCCTATATATACTCGCTTGAGCTCCAACCATTGTATCGTAATAAATCTTCAATTTTTAACTATTTCCAAATTTCTTGCTCTACTTTCTCTTCGTATTTCTTCAGTTCTCCTCCTACTTCTTCCTCACCTGCATTTCACGTATGAGATTTCCAGGTTAGAAACAACGATTTCAGATATCAATGTCTGGGATCGATATAAGATTGTGGAATTTTCCAGTAGTTAGAGTCTTGGTGCATCATTAGTTGAACCATGCCTCCCAGATCTCTCCAAAAACCTTTGAGTTGACTTGTGTGAGGGCAAGCTATGTTTCCCTGAGGGATTGTCTGAGACCGGTGCCGAGCTCGGTAGTAGTCTGACTTCAAGAAGATAACGGTCGGTAAGAGTCTAAGGGACAACAATTGCAGATATCTGCTCATGCATAGTTGTTTACATTCTTTAACGTACTACAGCTTTCTTTTGCCAAAGTTGTTTTGTGTTGAGTTGAACTAGTAGATTGGATAAGTGCAAGATCATTGGCTAGCTTGGGATAATCTGTGGAGTGGGTTTTCGGGACCTCTACGCTTTCGAATCTGGATTTGTTAGCAAAAGAAGAGTGCCGATTACTGCCGTCCCCAACGAGTTTTGAAAGAAAAACATTTTCCTAGTTCCTCTTTTTGGCATGAGAATTCTTCAGTTGGGAAGCCGAGCACGTCGAATTATCACAGAGATAGGCCGAAGGTCCCTTCCAATAACACTGATATTGTCCCCATCTTAGTAATTACTACCTGCACAATCCGTTAAGTGTGAAGTTTTATTTCAAAAGGTTCAGTATTAGTTGGAGTAGGGTTAGGATATTTAAAATCTTCTTTTCTCATATATATATATACGGTCGATGTTAGATATTTCATTAGTTGGAGTAGGGTTAGGATATTTAAAATCTTCTTTTCTCATTAATATATATATATATATATATATATATATATATATATATATATATATATATATATATATATATACGGTCGATGTTAGATAGTTCATTAATTGGAGTAGGGTTAGGATATTTAAAATCTTCTTTTCTCATATATATATATATATACACGGTCGATGTTAGATATTTCGATGTAGATGTAGGAAATGATGCCTCCATTAAGGTTCTGGAATGTTAGGTGGTGTGCGCACATAAGCACAAATGAATGCGAGAACAATTGTGAGTGAAACAAATAACAATAGCAAAAGATAAAGAAAGGAAATCAAACAAGAACACTAAGATCTATACTAATTTGGCGTTAAAGTTTACGTTCAGTTTGAAAACGACGCAGTAGTGATTTTTCTATGATGAAAGAGAGCTACAAGGCGGTTCTTTTTCTATGAAACACCTTAACTTTATAAGTACAAATCTCTAATAAAAGTATTTCCAGCAAAACAAATTATGAGAGGCTTTTGGTTAATACAGATCAAAATTCATGTAAAAGGGAAATAAACGAATATACAGTTTGCAAGAAAGGAAAAGTGACTAAATGTAATCATCGTCTACAAGTACAGTCTTATTTCTTTTAAAAAAACAATTAATTAAAGTTTGATTTGATGATCTGAGATCACATCGCTATACAAATAAAACTTCCTCCTAATCCATCAAATTCGAGAATCTGGACTATTAAAATTTGATCCAACAGCTACAAACAAAGATCTACTTAAAAATTACAATAACTTTAACCGTTTGATCAAATTTCAATGATCCGAATCTTCGAACTTTGTATATTAGGAGGAAGGGTGGCTAAGTGTCGGTAGGACTTGGAGTTGTTCTGCCTTTGCCCTATCTCTATGAAACACGCACATCCAATAAGATTTACAACTTGCATGATTTGGAAATTTAATGCTGTCACGTGGTTTTGAGTGAACAAAAATCAATGCCCACGCTCCTTTAATTTTTGTCAGGGGCAAGTGAAGTTCACGTTTTACCATGTCACATGCTTCACGTTTTATCATGTCACGTGGAGATCTATTAGTGCAGAAGGGCAGTGCATGTCTTCGTCCCTCGCTCGCTGCCAATACTCAAGTCGAAACCAACGGTAATATTCACACATAAGGCTTTTTTGAGTGATTGGGAGTATTAGGTAATTTAAGTGTTTCAACAGTTAGATTTTTATTTCAAATATCCGGATTATCTAGTACTCGAGGGCACTCAAGAATTTTTGTACATACATGTATATGTGCAGTTCTATAAGGGAAGAGATCCTCATTTTTATTTTTTTTTCAAAAAATAAGGATTAGTTGTGGGACCAATTGCACATCAAACTTCACCGATCTATTTTGTTAGTGTTGGTCCTAAAAACTACCAAGCCTACGTGGCGCGCAGGCCGAGTAACTAATGAGCTAATTACGTCCTTCGGTTGTGTGCGGGACGTGCCAACTCGACAGCCGAACTCGACCGGTGAGTAAAATGTTGATGTTGCGTTGTGTGCGCGGCTGACTTCTCAATCTTGCGACTGCGGCCGAGGAAGGAACACGCCTCGGCCTTTGGATTCTAGAGCCTGAAGACAAGGCTGCTAGTTCTGCGAAGTTCAATATCAAATTCGGCTTTCAATGTGCCGAATGTGGTAACCTGTAACACCTCACTTCGCTGAGAAGGCTAATGAGATGACCTTTGCCAATAAGGATTCGAAAACCCTTCTCGGCCGAGACTTGGATAGATAGTCAGTCGGCCTCGACGCAGTGCTGTTTATCCAAACTGAAGGTGCTCCGCGGTCGGCTGATTCTACGGCAACAGTGCTGTTTATCCAAACTGAAGATGTTTACCGGTTGCCTCCACAGTGTTGTTTATCCAAACTGAAGATGTGTTGGCGAAAAAAGAAAATAAAAATCTCAAGGTTGAGAGGGTTTGCGCAGGGCAGATTTGTGTGTTGAGTTGGAGGTCCCTGAATGTTGTGCTCCTCCCTCTATTTATAGTAGTGCAAATACTCCTGATCGAGTTAGAATCGTCCTTGGGTATGAATCCTCTTCCTCATCAAATTCTACCTCGGCTGATCCTAATCCAACTCTATCTCGGCCGATCCTAGTTCAACTAGGACTTTGAATCTGCCCCCAGTCGCAGGCCAAATTCATTCATGCACCATGATTTGCCTAGGACTCCTTATCCCAATAGGTTTCGGCCACTTAACCTTTATCACATTCTCGTGTTCTAGATAATTCAATGTATTATTAAGAGATAATTATTATGATAAAATCACAATATTATTCCCTAACAATAACTAAAATTATCCTGACTCAGTCACCTAACGGCTTAGAACTTCATTCACCGAACGGCTTCGACCGTTCGGGCCGATTGTGTAATTTTGGGCCTAAACAGTTAGTCTTGATTTATAGACCATCTATCAAAAATTCAATTTAGTCTGAAACCATAGTGTTTTGCCAATTTTTTTTTAATTCTATTATATTCCTCAAATATTTCTAATTTGGCTGATATTTTGCAAAAATGATCTATGAGATGCAATTTGAAAATAGACGGTTCAGATCGTTGAAGTTTAATGTGGTATGGGCTCCCACAACTAATTCCTATATATAAAAAAATGGAAATATCTTTCCTTAAAGAATTTGTATATGTATGTATATATATTACAGATTAGGAAGGTTACCTACCCCAAAACCTCAGTTAGAGCAACTCCACCCATGGAGCCCTCCTCCTGGCAATCCATCATTCAATCCACCCTATTGAACAGTAATTGCCTTAAATGAATAGTAACTGCCATTATTGAACAGTAATTGCCATTTGCATCTCCACCCTTAGAGCCCTCCCCTTGGCAATAGGCAATTAAAATATTAGTTTTGTTTGTTTGTTTAAATAATACAAAATAAAATTATTTGTTATTTCGGATAAGAATGTTTAAATCGTTCTCGTTGCGCCACATGTCATTTTATAAAAAAAAATTTATTTAGTGAAGGATTTCGATAAGATTTTTATCCAATGTCATCGTGCCATGTGTCGTTATCTTTTCAGAATCTTTGACGATAGATTTCGATCAGATTTTAACTCGTTCGAAATTGCGCCACGTGTCATTATCCGAAAAGATAATAATTGGAGATCGATTTCGATAAGATTTTTATCCAATACGATCGTGCCACGTGTCGTTATCTTTTCAGAATCTTTGAGGATAGATTTCGATCAGATTTTTAACGAATGACGGCATCAGTAGTCATTTTGTGGAAAAAAATTGGATTGAAACTTTGAGAGAAAGATAGGAATTTGATTGAAAGTAGTTGAGAAAATATGAAATTGTGATGTAAGGTAGATGGAGAAGAAATGGTATTTATAGAAAAGTAGATGGAGAAGAAATGGTATTTATAGAAAAGTAAAAAGAATTTTTTGCAGATTTTTTACAATTTTTGTTCGGATTTTTTAAATTTTTATTCAAATAATTAATCTCTGCCGTTGGATTTAAAAAAAATTGAATTCCAACACTCCAGATTGTACCACGTGTCACAACGGTAACTTTTCTTAATTATTAAACTGTTTTTTTTTTTTTTTTTTAATTTCAAATCAGATTTTTTTTTTGGGATCGGACGGCTGGTATTTAAAGGCATTTTGATCGAACGGACCGTGAGAAGCCACGTGGCTTCCCAACGGTCACCGACGACGCAGCAGGAGTTGCAGCTTTCCTCTGATCCGGTCGGGCGACGCGCCCCCACTCGCGAGTGAGGGGCACGCGCCTGACACAAAAAAAATAAAAAATTGGTTGGGCTCGGGCCACAGGCCCGTCGATTCCCCACCCCCCCTTCACTCGGGCTCCCACCTTCACTCGGGCTCCACACGGCTGGAGCACAGTCCACCGGGCCTCAGGCCCTTTCCTCTCCCCTGTCCCCTGAGCACTCCACACAGCTGGAGTTGCTCTTAAAGGAAAGGTATTTTCTTGCCGTTGATTCACCACATGTCAAATTGAGCTTGACCATTCATATGAACCTAGGATTATGATTCACTTTGAGTCAAATCCAATGCAAATATCAAGGCCGAGATATTTGACAGTTTCCTCTGTTGTTCGGATGATAGGTTTTCAGCTCTTAGAAATTGTTGAATTCTTTTGTTTCTGCCGTTGGTATAAAAATAATATATTGCTTGTGGTCTGTTGTTATGTCAAAGTTTGGGAAGGTTATCCTTCCTTTGCAGCCCTCCCAAAACAAAGTTTAACTGTACAGTGCTTTTTCATAGGAGAAAAGCTTAAATTGCAAAGGCTTTCTGGGTCAATAAAATAAAAATATGAGCAAATTTTTACCTATATGTCATCTTTTTTTTCTTTTTTTTTGCATCAAACATTATGTGGTGATGTACTCATACCATACAGGTTGCGAGATGGTAAGAAACAGTCCTAGACGTTGAGTTGGTTTGCAGTTGCTGCTTCTTGTTTCTGCAAGAAAAAAGCTAGGATATGGGGGGTGGGTGTTTGTGTTTGTCCTTTCTTCCTTTGAATCGAGGGTTGGCTCCTGTGACATGCACTGAAGGACTAATCTAGCATAATTCCTTATATAATTACGAAAAATACATCATTACAGACGTATAATTTGTTGAACAATCAGCAAAATATCCATCAATCTTTTCTTGTGCTTATTGTTTTAAATACTAAATAATGATACGTGTAAAAGATGTCTTTGTATATTTTAAAGTTGCTCACAGATTTTTCATAGTAATTATTCTAGATGCAACTGCGAAATTGACCAAAAACCATTACTGATAGTAACCCTTTTTTGTATCAGATTGATTTTCGACAAAGAGCGCACGTCAGCTTGTAGGTATATGGACCAGATGTACATAAAATAAAAGTCACCAACTCACCTTAGAGGATAATTCACGGTTGGTGATCTATGAGACTACAAAATGGAAAAAGTGTCTTTTCAACACCAACCGCTGGTTGCTCCCTTTTGGTTTTATTAAACTGTCCACTAACCCAAAGGAAAATGCATCTTCCAAACTCTCACACTTATCTAAATTTTCATTCTCTGTTTTGTGTTTTTATATTTTTACTAGCGATATTACTATTTAAGTTATAAAAAAAAGAAGAGACAGTTTGAATCTAAGATGCAATTGATACATAATAATGTAATTACAACACATATTATAAATGAAATAAAGAAAGAACTAGCTTTGAGTTGGTGATAGGTGTTTCTACTGGCTGGAGGCATGCTCAAATTCGGCTCATGTGAATGTGATAATAATATATACTCGTGATTGAGTTTGATATGTGTGTGTGGCTAAGCGATAGTGATATACAACTTTGCTGTGAGTGTATTAGTTCGTTAAATATCTTCGTAAATATTATTCTTTGGCGAAAACCTAATACCATTAATGAATTGGACTCTTCAAACTAGAGCGTTTACTGGTTCATCTTTCTTGGAAATCCCCTCATTAATTGTTTTATGAAAAGTTAGTTCTCCTTTTTGAACTTGAGGTTGGTCATATCATTTGAAGGATGATAGAGATGGGTCATAGCGAATGCATCAGCTACATGTCAACATGACAAAATGCTAGCATTCGTTTTTTTTTATTTTATTTTTATTTTTTTTCCCAATAGAAAATGCGAATTTGGATGCCACAGTGTTCATGCTTTGGGCCACATGGAGTTCTCTTCCATTCTCAATGCCCACCACACTTAAAGGCCTAAGGGTGGCCTTGTTAGATAATGAAATCAATTTTCAAAAGATTATTGTTTTGGTCCGATGAACTATAATAAACCCATGCATGTTGAGTTGGATCACAAGTGTAAGGTGGCTTCCAAGCCAAGGAGAAACGGAAAGGAGGCGAAAACGCAAAGGATTTGCAGTTGGGAAGGTGATAATACACTAGGGGCGTGTTTGTTTGACCTTCTTAGGGGGGACTGGACTGGACTACACTAAGTGGGATTATAGTCTGATGTTTGGTAGGGGCAAGGATTAGGTTTAATGGAACTAGCCCTCACTCGCACGGATTAAAGGGCTCGCTAGGAGTTCTTAGCGAACCACCCCAAAAACATCCGGATTCGTAAGACCTCCTCCCTCGCGTCGTCCTCCTTCTCTTGCGAGAAAGAACCTGGGTCATCGTCCTCCTCCCTCACGTCGTCCTCCTCATCCTCATCTCTGCGTCCTGCTCGCAGTCAGCTGCATCCTGGTCGCCCTCATCTGCATCCTGCTCCTCATCTGCTCCTCTCGTCGTCCGCTCCGTCGTCTTCGCGTAAAAGATCTGCTCGCGATTTGGGTGGTAAGCTTCGATTGTCCCATATTTTTAGTCGATTTGGGTGGATTTTTTTTCGTCGATTTTGGGTTTGATTTTGTTGGTTTGGGTTTGAGCTTTATTTGATTCTGCAGTGTGTGTGTGTGTGTGTGTGTGTCTGTTTGTGGATTTTTTTCGTCGATTTTGGGTTTGATTTTGTTGTTTTGGAATTTGGGGTTTTGAAATTTGGAATTTGGGGTTTGGAATTTGGGGTTTGAAATTTGGAATTTGGGGTTTTCATAAAGCAGTGTGTGTGTGTATGTATGTATGCAGTAGAAATTTCGAATCTGGGGTTTGGAATTTGGGGTTTTCATAAAGCTTGGAATTAGGGGTCTGAAATTGAGATTAGAAATTTGGAATTTGGGGTTTGAAATTTGGAATTTGGGGCTTCAAATTTGGAAATTGGGGTTTGAAATTTGGAATTTGGGGTTTTCATAAAGCAGTGTGTGTGTGTGTATGCAGTGTGTGTGTGTGTGTATGTATGTATGTATGCAGTGTGTGTGTGTATGCAGGGTGTGTGTGTATGTATGCAGTGTGTGTGTGTGTGTGTATGCATGGTGTGTGTGTGTGTATGCAGGGTTTGTGTGTGTGTGTGTGTGTGTGTGTATGTATGCTGTGTGTGTGTATGTATGCAGTGTGTGTGTGTGTATGCAGGGTGTGTGTGTGTGTGTGTGTATGTATGTATGCAGGGTGTGTGTGTATGTATGCAGTGTGTGTGTGTATGTGTGTATGTATGTATGCAGTGTGTGTGTGTGTGTATGTATGTATGCAGTGTGTGTGTGTGTATGCAGTGTGTGTGTGTGTGTATGTGTGTATGCATGCAGTGTGTGAGTGCTCAGTGTGTGTGAGTGCGCAGTATGTGTGTGTGCTCAGTGTGTGTGTATGTGAGACTGTGTGTGAGTGTGTATGTCCGTGTGTGTGAGTGTGTTGCTGTGAGTGATGAGTGTGTGTGTGAATGTATGTGTGTGTGTGTGAGTGTGTATGTCTGTGTGTATGTCCGTGTGTGTTAGTGTGTGCTCAGTGTGTGTGTGTGTGCTCAGTGTGTGTGTGTGTGTGTTAGTGTGTGTGTGTGTGTGTTAGTGTGTGCTCAGTGTGTGTGTGTGTGCTCAGTGTGTGTGTGTGAGTGTGTGTGTTTCTGTGACTGTGTGAGTGTATGTGCTCAGTGTGTGTGTGTGTGAGTGTGTGTGTGTGTGTGTGTTAGTGTGTGTGTGTGTGTGTGTGTGTTAGTGTGTGTGTGTTAGTGTGTGCTCAGTGTGTGTGTGTGTGCTCAGTGTGTGTGTGTGAGTGTGTGTGTTTCTGTGACTGTGTGAGTGTATGTGCTCAGTGTGTGTGTGTGTGAGTGTGTGTGTGTGTGTGTGTGTGTTAGTGTGTGTGTGTGTGTGTGTGTGTTAGTGTGTGTGTGTGTGTGTTAGTGTGTGCTCAGTGTGTGTGTGTGTGTTAGTGTGTGCTCAGTGTGTATGTGTGTGCTCAGTGTGTGTGTGTGAGTGTGTGTGTTTGTGTGACTGTGTGAGTGTATGTGCTCAATGTGTGTGTGTGTTAGTGTGTGTGTGTGTGTGACTGTGTGAGTGTGTGTGCTCAGTATGTGCTCAGTGTGTGTGCTGTGTGTGTGCTCAGTGTATGTGATGAATGTGTGTGTGTGTTAGTGTGCTGAGTGTGTGTTGCTCAGTGTGTGTGCTCAGTATGTGCTCAGTATGTGCTCAGTGTGTGTGCTCAGTGTGTGCTCAGTATGTGCTCAGTATGTGCTCAGTGTGTGTGCTGTGTGTGTGCTCAGTGTGTGTGCTGAAGGTGTGTGCGTGTTAGTGTGCTGAGTGTGTGTTGCTCAGTGTGTGTGTGAGTGTGTCCATGTGTTAGTATGTGTGTGTGAGTGTGAATGTGAATGTGAGTGTGAGTTAGTGTGACTGTGAGTATGTGTGAATGTATGTCCGTGTGTTAGTATGTGTGTGTGAGTGTGAATGTGAGTGTGAGTTAGTGTGATAGCAATGCTCATAAACGGAAGGCTAAGGCTAATGTATGTCCGGTTGTTGGTTGCAGAGAAGAGGACCATAAACGGAAGGCTAAGGCTAAGGCTACTGCATTACAAGTGTCCTTTAATTTCCGTCTTCACATGCAATGCCTAGCAATGATAGCAATGCTCATACTAGTGTTCTTAGACACATGTTTATAGATGTATAAGAGTAGAACATTTTGAATATGATGCCTCGGGTTAATGATAACTTTTTTTTTTTTCAACACCACCTGTATATTTGTTGTCTCGGGTTAATGATAACTTTTTTTTTTTTCAACACCACCTGTATATTTGTTGTCTCGGGTTAATGATAAATTTTTTTTTCCAACACCACCCGTATATTTGATGCCTCAGATTGTGACTTCGCTAGTTACTTTGATCTAGTTCATTTCGTATAATGTCCTTAATTTTATTTTCGTTTTTTTTTTTGTTTGGATAGATATGGATCGAAGGAAGCTTTTATTGATCTTATTGTTAGAGATGTCTTATTTAGAGACAATTTGCATTTGCACGATTCTTGTGTTGATGATGCTACGTGGCAAACAGAGACATGTTGAACGACCCACATTGACTAACCGTTCACTTATTAGACGAGAGATTAGTTTGTGTTATCTGAATAGTATAATAGGGAATACTGATACTGAATGTGTCAACGAATTGAGAATGGATAGAAGGACTTTTGGCATATTATGTGACTTACTTCGTCAAGATGGGAGGGTAAAAACGGATGGTTTGGTGTCTGTAGAGGAGCAGGTGTGTATGACTTTACAAATACTAGCACATCATACTAAGAATCGTAGTGTTGGCGGTAGATTTTATAGGTCGGGAGAGACTATAAGTAGGTATTTCAATAGCGTATTGCAAGGAATTTTGCGATTACAAGGTATCCTACTAAAAGTCCCTCAGCCTGTGCCTATTGATTATACAGATCCTAGGTGGCGATGTTTTAAGGTACGATCAGAATTTTTTTTCATTTTCCCTAAGCTTTAACTCTTCATTCCCTTTGTATAAATTAACAAAAACATTTTTTTTTTTTTTTTTTTAAAGAATTGCTTGGGAGCATTAGATGGAACACACATTGATGTGCATGTACCTGAAAGTGACAAACCAAGATACCGAACAAGAAAGGGTCGAGTCGCAACTAATGTGTTAGGTGTGTGTTCAGGAGATATGCAGTTCATATATGTGTTTCCGGGGTGGGAGGGTTCCGCATCAGACTCTAGAGTCCTACATGATGCAATTGCTAGGCCTAATGGTTTTAAGGTACCAGCGGGTAAGACTATTACTTAGTCTCAACTTTGTAAGTTAGGTCTAGTTCTGTTTGTCAACTACAAAACACTAATAAGGTCTGTTTTTTTTATTAGGTTATTATTACCTTGTAGATGGTGGTTATACAAATGGTGAAGGATTCCTTGCACCCTATAGAGGAATACCTTATCATTTATCTGAATGGGAGGGACGAACACCTTCTAATAAGGAAGAATATTTTAACATGAAGCATTCTAAGGCAAGGAATGTAATTGAACGCTGTTTTGGCTTGCTAAAAGGAAGATGGTCGATACTAAGGAGTCCATCTTTCTATCCGATAAGGACACAAGGTCGAATAATTACCGCTTGTTGCCTACTACACAATCTTATTAGGCAAGAGATGTCTGTAGATCCAATGGAGAATTTGCCAATAATAGAAGATGAACAAAATACAGAAGAAGGTGAATATGTTGGTAGTGTTCAAACATCTGACCAGTGGACTGCAAAGAGGAATGACATGGCTCAGGAAATGTATAATGAGTGGAGAGCAATTAGGAACCAGCAACCGAACTAGCTATATGTGTTAATGATAACATTTTATTTTAGTATTCCTTTTTATCATGCATTTGTTACATATTTGCGCAATGATTGGATGGTATGCAAGTTGATTGGATATTATGCTACTTGATTGGATATTATGCAAGTTGATTGGATATTATGCAAATTGATTATTTGTTTAGGTATGGATAACGAAAATATTTTGAATGCTACTCAAGAGTCAAAAGGAAGAAGGCGTAAATGGGAAGCATTTGAGGAAGAAGTATTACTAGGAGTTCTTGAGGATTTTGTTGCTCGGAAGCAACGGTGTGACACCGGTGCTTTCAAACAAGGTACTTTGGTTGAAATAGCAAAAGCTGTCAATGTTTTATGTCCTCATTCAAATATAAAGGCAAATCCACATATTGAGTCCAAGTTGAAGAAATGGAAAAAAACATATAGTATGGTCGTTGACATGATAAACACAAGTGGATTTGCATGGAATGATGTCAAAAAGTGCGTTGAAGTTGACAGTGATGACTCATGGCAAAATTATGTGCAGGTTCATATCCTATTTCATTTATACATTAGTTATATTCTTGCTCCTATATTTGTTACGCATGCTAAATTTTAGTTTTGCTATGTTGATATAATCTTAGAGAAATAAAGAAGCCGATGGATGGAGAAGCAAACCTTTTCCACTGTTTGATAGATTTGCATATATATTTGGAAAAGATCGGGCTACGGGTAATGTAGCCGAAACCCCTACTCAAATGGTGGAGGAACAAAGTCATGATCATGTTGGTGAAAGTGATATTGGAGGTGAAAATTTTGTTTCTTCAATGAACCAACAAAGCCAACAAAGCACCCCATCTGAAAATAGCCAAAGAAAGAGGAAAAGAGCTGTGGGAAGTTCAAGTGATGGAACCGAGGCAATTATCAGTGGACTGAAAGATTTTTATGTTGAAAGTGGGAAGAGGATGCAAATGGTAACTGAAGCTTTAGTTCAAGGTACTGGAGATCATACTGACATAGCTAATGAACTTGAAGCAATGGGTCTCTCTCCTATGGATCAAATTGATGCATTGTCTCTTATTTTGGATAAACCAAAAAATGTGGGAGTGTTTAGGGCAATCAAACCGGAACTCAAGAAAGTGTTCGTCCAAAGGCTTTTAAGAGACAACGCAACCGGATGAGGATTTTAGCTAATGTTAACATGGATGTATTTTATTAATGTTAACATGGCTAATGTTAACATGGATGTATTTTATTAATCATACAATCTTATGCTATGACTTATAACTTAGCTTTGCACTAGTATTTTGGCTTATGTTAACTAGCCATTTTGTAAATTATGGAGATCTATTTTGGCTAATGTTAACTAATGTTAACTATGATTTTCTAAATTATGGAGATCTTCTTATGTACTTGTATTTGTTGAAGTTGCATGTATTGGGCACTATTATTTTTCTTCTGTTGGGTGATAGAGTTTAAACCAAGCTACATTTGCAAATTAAACCCAATTCTATTAGCAGGTAATAGAAACAAAACAATTGTCAATTTTTTTTAAGATTCATAATATACATGGTAAAAATATGCTACAATTAACCCATATCATGAGATTTGTAGCATTACTCTATTACACAATGGCAAAAATTTGTAGTCCTAGTCTAAGCAAACACAAATCTGGTGAATAGTATTGTTTTTCTTATCCTGCTTCTTAGTCCGAGACTGCACCAAACGCTTCACTAAGTTAGTCCAGCTTAGTCCAGTCCAAGACAGTCCTGCGCAACAAACGCACCCTAGGGGGTGTTAGTTTTCCCTCACTAAAGTTCACTGGACTGGACTAGACTAAGGTTTAGTCCAGTCCCATATTTGGTAGCAGCGTGGCCTAGGTTTAATGAAACTAAGGGGGACTTGCCTACTCTAAAAGCTTCACTAACGGGTCCTAACGAGACCCCCCAAAATTGGGCGGACTACTTAGAACTTTATGCATCTTCGCCCTTCCCATCTACTTCGTCTTCCTCACTTCATCCCTCTGCTTAGCCGCTGCGCGCATCTCGGCTTCTCGCCGTTCGGAGAAACCCAAAACAAAAACCCAAATCGAAGAGACCACTTGAAAATCGGCCGGCGAGATCCATAAGGAAGGAAGGTCGTTGTTTGGAAGCTCCGATGCAGAACCTCCAATATGAATTGCATAACTCCAATTCTTTGAAGCTCTGCAATAACTCCAATCCTTTGAAGCTCTGCACCATCTGCAGAGCCTTTTCAAGAAACAAAAAAGAACAAAAGAGCAAGAAAAAGTTCGAATACGCCAATGCCTTGAAGCTTTGCACTAGTTGCGGAGCAACTTTTCCAGAAGAAAAAAAGGAACAAAAGAGCAGGAAAAAGGGAAGCATTCGAGAATTCTAGAAAAAGTAAAAGGAAAAAAAAATAGTTTTTATTATTCTACTTCTTAGTCCGCACCAAACACTTCACTAAGTCAATCCAGCTTAGTCTAGTCTAAGCCAGTCTGACTTAGTCCATGAAGCTAGTCCAATCCGAAATAGTCGCACCCTAGGTGTTTATGTCTCATCTGATTAGGTGTAATTTTTTTTTCTATATCGAAAAAATTCTATGGTACAGCCAAGATTTCTTAAAAAAAAGGTCGGGGAGGTTGATCGACAAGTGGATCACAGCGGGTGACCGATCACAAGTGTTGGGCTACTAGCTTTTCGATAACTCTTAACAGAAGTTATAGGGGGGGGGGGGTGGGGGTTGTGGAGTAAAAGGGTTTGATCCGAAGGGTGTGAGAGTGGTTGTAGGCACAATTAGCCGAGCCACTATCAGCTCTTGTGTGGATTATTTAGGTTTTGTGTTTGTTTATCTTCTTTGCAGGTGATTGCATGCATAGTTATCATAATCCATTGACAAGGAGATGTTATTGAAAATTTCTCTACAATCTCTCTCCTCTCCTAGAAGGGATTAAGTATCCTTTCATCTGTAATCTGGTAAATGATGATATTTTACTGCCGGCTTATAAGATTCGTAGCCGAACAATTATAATATGTATTAGGGATTCAAACAAACAATATATACTGCAAAATTTCGTTCACGAATATCTCATTGCTTACAATGTCATATGTTGTAGATCAAGTGACAAACGTACAATACAATACAATACATCCACTTATTAGCATATATAAGGAATTACAATCAATTTTGATACACATCAAGTTTATTTTAATAACAAAATATACGTATTTAGGTGTTTTAATTCAGAATGAACATACTACGTACGAATGAGTCAACAACTTCTTCCGCATATACTTTCAGTCAAAAGCAGCGTCAGTGTGAGCTCTAAAATGTGAAACCCTAATTCAAAATACCAATGCACCGATATTAGTTTCAGCTTTACTAGCTAAACAACAGCCAATGGCATTGAACGATTGAAGCTCCCATGAAGAGCTCTAGCTCGACTCGATTTTTTCTTCTTCATTCCTCCTTTGATGATCTCCTCCTCTAGTCCCATAGATTTTTTCCCAAATGAAACTGAGGCCTGGGTCAAGATAAGTGCCATATTACTATTGTCTCTTGCTGCACCTATATGAATAAGTATCCTAGTAATCCCAACATAGTGCAAAGACTCAGCAATCTGCAGTGCAGTCACACCTTTGTTAGTTCGAGCTTCAGCATCAGCTCCTTTCTTTACCAACATCTCAATCACATCCGCATGTCCCGACTCTGCTGCACAGTGCAACGCAGTGTATCCATCCTCATCTTTAGCATCCATATCCACACCCTTTTCAAGCAGTGTTCGAATGACTTCTATCTTCCCTTTGAAACAGGCTCTATGGAGAGCAGTCCACCCATGTAGGTCTCTTCCATTGATTGCCGCACCTGTCTCAAGCAGCTTTACAACTGTTCTTACCTCTCCCTTCCTCGCGGCGATACACAAGCTATCACCAAGTCGAAGGGCATCAAATAGTCTCGTGTGTCCATTCTCCGCTGCAACATCATAGGCTGTTAGACCGGCAAAGTTTCTTACATCTTTATTCGCACCCTTTTGCAGCAACAGCTTCACCATGTACTCGTCCCCTAGGCTTGCCGCGATATGCAAAGGCGTGTCACCATCTCTACAATCACTAACTTCAGCTTTAGCCCCGCTTGCTAATAAGAGCCTCGCACAGTCCCTTCTTCGCTCCTCAACGGCTATGTGCAAAGCCGTGCTACCATCCTTTGTCAGCGCATCAACATTTGCCCCTTTGATTATAAGAAGCCTCAGAACCTCGACGTGGCCTCCTCCGGCCGCGAGGTGAATAGGTCCCCAAGTGGAGGACTCAGATCGTTCAGTGTTGGCACGTCGAGCCAATAGAAGCTCAACTATCAAGGCTTCTCCTCTTGAGGCTGCAACCTCAAGCGGAGTAGATCCTGACCGGCTTTGAGCCTCCACATCAGGCTCAAATTCAAGTAGTAGCTGGACAAGGTCAGGCCGGCCTTGAGCAACCGCCAAATGAATCAAAGATTGGCCCTCAGAATCCACAGAATCGGCGGCTCTCCATGAAGGTTCACTCTTCTCAAGCACTTCTCGAATATCATCCATCAAACCATCTGACACAAGTTGTGCCAAAATAGGTGAACCAACAAACATAATCTTGACACCACTATCTATGAACACTTGTTTCTTCTTTGTGGTGAACCAATCGTTTGGAACCGCATCGAATGTCGAAGAAGACACTTTGATCGCCGCTCCAGGCACAACCACGCTATGCAAAAGGAAGGAATCATGGCAGTAAGGAAAGGAGTCCGGGAAGCTGGACCCTGGCGGAAGATGATAAACAATCTCTATGGTCAACTTCTCGAGAGGAGATATGATCCCGGACTGAGGCCTCACCGTGTAACGATTCTTGATCAATGCTTCGAGCCGGAAGGCTACCGGCATGGTGTACATAACGTTGCGTAAAGTGAGCTGGCCGTAGCATTTCTGTCCCGGTTCGATCCGTATTGCAACAAAGTTTGATGGCTCCAAACTTATGAGCCTGTCCATTTTTCTTTGATTTTCACTTTCCCTTCAAATCAATTGGTTTTAAGGGTTCTTAAGATGTATAGAAAAAATTAAGACACATGAAATACTGAAGGAGGAAGTGATATTCGAATGTGAAAGTATTGAGTTTGGTGGGTGTAGTTTAAGAGAAGGGAATGCGAAAGCCGGCTTGATGAGAGAATGCCAAGTGGGGGTGTAAAAAACAATGCTGACTTGTTCTATTAGTCGTCTCAACTAGGAAGAGGATAACTCCTAAAACCAGAGTTGTATGAACAAATTTTTTTAATACAACAGTATATATTTGCACTAGAGAACTGAGATTTTTGGACTAAATCACACAACAGGTAATTATAGTAATTCGGTATCAAACTCGTAATCTATGAGAGTCGAATCTAAAATTTTTCAATTACAAGTAAAGAGAAATATCACAATACTGTAGTGTTAGATAACAAGAATTTAGTTACCTTAATATTTGAGAAGTGATTTTCACACACTCTTATTCTCCCCCAACACACCCGTATCAATTTTTTTTTATAAATTTAGGGCATAGAAGGTTAAAATAGTATGTAGAAATCATTTTTCTAAATTTTTGTTAGAACAAAGTTAATTATAATTTCAGGGCTGTTTCTCTAGGATATCGCTCTTTCAGTTTTGCATTATAATTTATGTTATGCACAAGAAAACCTTTTTTAATTGTTGTCTAGAGGAGATTTAGGTCAAATGAATTAACCTAATTGTTTAACAAAGTGGGATCAATGAAGAAGCAAACAAGATGCTCTCCATCCAATTGAAAATTTCTAGGAGTACAACTATAAACTGATTATTAAAACACAATTTTCTTAGTTAACCCTATGTGAGCGTATAAGTTTTATTACAAGAATATTTTTTTTTTCTGATAATTTTATCACAAGAATATTACTGAGTAAATATAAACAATTCTTCTTGTGCAGCGACTCAATCCTACTACCATGTACAAACAGGCACTATGAACCTTTTCAATGGATTTTGTTTCAATATTTCTGCTGGCAAGACAACTAGCCACAACAACAAATTGCTGAACACTGTCACGTGGCATCATTTGGTTTGTGAAATGGTAAGAACCCTACCCTATACCTCTTGTCATTTGCTCTATTTAAATCATCAGCCTTGTCTTTGGCTCTTCAAATTACATAACAGGACCTTTTCTACGATTGCGATGTTGCGGCACACCAGCCAACTATAACTGGATTGTTTACCAGGAAAAAGAAAACTGTATAAGGCTCATTGATTGAATCACTCGCGCTGTTGCAATCATATATTCAAGCATGATGAGTTGTTTTTCTTGTCAATTAGAGCATCCGGTATTTATAATTAACGGAGATGGAGATTCGGACTTAGAACTTCTTCCAATATTGAAATGTGAAAAACCTTTTAACTTCATTTACTAGCTAATTTCTTTTAGCCATTTGCTCTATTTAAATCATCAGCCTTGTCTTTGGCTCTTCAAATTACATACAGGACCTTTTCGACGATTGCGACGTTGCAGCACACCAGCCAACTATAACTGGATTGTTTACCAAAAAAAAGAAAACAGTAAAAGGCTCATTGATTGGATTACTCGCGCTGTTGCAATCATACATTCAAGCACGATGAGTTGTTTTTCTTGTCAATTAGAGCATCTGGTATTCATAATCGACGCAGATGGGAGATTCGGACTTGCTATTTTGGTTGTTAGTCTCAGAAAGAGTCAAAGTACAAACAAGTTAAGTGAAAAAGGGAAAAGAGAATAAAATAAGAATTTTCAGCATTTTTTTTTCATGCATATGCCATTCAATGAAATATTTATGTTTAATTTAAGAATTTTATGTCAATTTTAGTATGACAAAAAAAAAAATTTGTCCAATTTCATAAATAGTTTCTTCGATTTTAAAGATTCAAAGTGTCAACATTTCCACTAATTTCAATATTTTCATCGTTGTTGCTACAATAAGACCTTTCAATGAAAATAATAAGGGCCCAAAATTATAAAAAGAGGGACTATAAATGCATTACATGATCTTCACAAAATTATAGACATTTGCAATGACACTCTTTAATTAGAGATTAGCAATTTTTCCTCACATAGCTTGGTAATGAACATGTGATGCATTTCTAATCTCTACTATTTACATTTTGTAGTACAATCATTCGGCCTCAATCTCTTGAGACTTGGAAGTCTCTTAACCAAACAAAATGTAAGAGCATGTTTGGTGAGCTAGATGAAACATGTTATTAGCCTTGAAAATGGATTTGAGACCAAGACCGTTGTTTCATGCATTCAAAGGGCATCATGGGTTGGATCATTTTGAATCCAAGATCAGACTAGCACAGGATTCATAACCTGTTGGTGGACACAGGATACAAATCCATCGCGCCTTTCCTAGGGATGGGCAACGGTTATGGTGGACGGGTAACCGCGATTATTTATCCATAACCGTTTATTCTCATACCCGCATAACCGTTTACCCGTTGGGTAATTGCCTAAACGGTTATACCCATACCCATAACCGTTTATAAACGGTTAACCATACCCATAACCGCGTACCCATTTAACCGTAACCGTTTAATACCCGTTTACCCATTTATCATTTTTTAACCCGTTTATCCTTTCTTTTTTTGCCATTTACTCTTTTTTTTCACCCGTTTATCCTTTCTTTTTGTGCCTAAACTGAACCGAGTCATTGGCCAGAATCGAATATGTAATCTTCTTATAGTACTCCAACGGCATTTCAACAAACACATCCACAGCAAGATATTTTACATAATTTCGGCAATCAAGCATTCCTGTTTTCTACTGAAGACATGACAACCCCGATGCTTGAATTCCTGCTGGGAGATTGTGCAGAAATTCCAAATATACATTCCAACACATTGACTTTTTCCTGCTGGGAGATTGTCATAATTTTCTTTTTCTAACAATTAAACATCGTTATAGGTACATTCATCATACATTTTTGCATTTTAATTTTTTAAGTCCTTATACCATTCCAATAATTGAAATAATAGTTTACGGACGATATTTTTAACTGTTAACAATGAAGGTAATATAAAATTGGCTAGGTATTCTTGGGTTACGAAAACTGTTAAAAGACAATATTCTTTGATTATTTAATTTGGAATGTAAAGTATTAACATAATATATATATATATATATATATATATATATATATATATATATATATAATGGACCATGAAATCATGCACTATAGTCAATAGCATTGATCTAAGTTTTGTCCGATAGGGAATATGGTTTGTGTTAATTTTACATATATAAAATAAATGGGTAAACGGTTACCCGTTTATAACCGCGGTTAATACCCATAACTGCCCATTTAAATTTCGCGGGTAAACGGTTATACCCATAACCGTTTATTTATCTAAACGGTTACCCATAACCGTAACCGTTTAATTTAAACGGACGGGTAACCGCGGTTACCCATAACCAATGGGTATTTGCCCATCCCTAGCCTTTCCCATTCTGTTTAACCAATTCAATTTTGAATTCAATCAATCCTATTGAAACTCTCTATGTATAAACCAAACACTAGACACAAAACCCATCCAATCTAATAGATAGGAAGATCAAATTTCGTGAGACCGCATTGTACTACATCTCTAATAAGAATGTGATCTACTTGTATTAATGAACACTACGTTTATTAGAAAAATCGTACAATGTAATCTCCCAAAATATGACTTCTCTATCATTACTCTTTACAACGGCATAACCACGTGAAGGCCACAATACGCCTAGGCCCCTTCTGCAGCTCCACCACAGCATATAGCATTTTGCCCTTACAAATTGTTAAAACATGCACCACACACGAAAGAGCAATTGTGTTGAAAACTAATTCTGTCCTGAAATAAGTCCCCTGTATAGTGTCTTGTCACCATATGTTTTTAATAATTAGTTTTAAGCTTATGGTATAATTTTCTCAATACTGATGTGGCATGAAAACTCTAAAGATTCATCCTTCTTTTTAGTTTATAATTCTTTATGCCAACGTAACTAGCACCACATGTATTTTTCTTCACATGAAAGTAGTAAGTCTTAAATTCAACTCATTTGAATGACTAATGTGACAGCAAATTATAATTATGACATGCCTATTATGTGCTTAACCTAAATCTCCCCTTAGTGTAAAATAATGTTGTCTCAAAATAGTGATTGATGCCAGTACCAAGAATAAACCTTTCCTCCCATATATTTTGTTTAAGAAAAGTGTTTTGGAGACTCTCAAAGTGCGACTATTTATGTATTCTTTGTCACTTTATGTTTTTTACACAATATTTTATAATATTGATACGAAAATTGTGTAAAAAACATGAGATTGCGGAAAGTTCGTGAAGAACCCTACTTTTGAGAAAGTCTACTTAGCATTTATCTTTAATTAATTACGGTCTAGCCTACATGCCACTAGTGATTATCAAACCCCGTTAACCTGATATTGGGGTCGACACCTAGTTTATATCCCTAGCATCCTTTCTCAATTTGGAGGACGGGGATGCTTCCATGCATCACGAACATAACTTTTTTTTTTTTTTTTTGAGTGGGCTAAGCCTCATAATATTGGCTAGTAATAATGTCGTTCAAATTTGCCCTTGGCGAGAATCGAACCTAAAACCTCTCACTTACAAATAAAGAAATATATTACAAAACCGTAGTACTAAATGACCAAACACAACTATTAATGTACGACTTCTTTCATTAACTTGAAAATTTTAGCCACACCAAGAAGAAGGCACGATCAAACTCCATTGAGAATTTGTAGTTCCATGTTCAAATAAGTCATCCCATGCGTCCGAACTTCCATCCAAAGATGGTTTCAATTGTAACACGTGCACGGTGCACGATGTGGTTGGACACATTCTCATAGCATCAGGGGAAGTGCATCAGACTGTTCAAGGAATTCTCCACTAAATTCGAAAGCCCTGGGTAGTGTGGTACGACAAGTTTAAGGTCGACGTCGATGAGTAGCCTGCCTCTGTAGGTTACACTGTGGATGGTTTTTGGTTCAAGTTGGAATTTGCACTATTGAAATCCTCCATAAGAGCCCTCTAAAAGGGCTTATGCATGTAGGTAAGGGAGAGAGAATTTGTTTTCATATTTTCTCTCTTTTTCTTCCTTCTGCCGTTGATACAGATCCAAACCGTTCATTTTTTTCCATCATTATTATCTTTATTACTATTACCAAATCAAACGACTGTAAAAGGATGAATCCTCTCTTTGGGTGTCTATCTTGTACCAACAAGAGCTCACAACTTCTCAATGTCACCGCGTTTTCTTTCCATAATTTCTTGACTCGGTGTGAATTGTGAGATTCTTTTTTGCTAGTATCTCAATATGAAGCAAAAAATTTGGAGTTCCCGAATTCCCTAACTTGTATCAAACGAAACGACACAGTTATGATATGATGTTCCAACAAGTATTTGATGTTTTAACCCCTCGATAGCTGATACAACTTGGTTCATCTCATGGTACGGATCTCATTCAAACCTAATGCTCTTTCCAATTCATCAATAATGTAATCTAGTTGTGGTACATTGAAAGCAAAAACCCAATACATTGAAAACTCAGCACGTGGCCTGGGCTTGGGTCTAAAAATCTTAGCATATCTTAGCCCAGAAATTTCTTTTTTATTAAAGCCCAGCATGGCCCGGCCCAAGCTCACAAATTTTGTGGCTCCTAAAGAGAGCAAAAGAAAAATTGGAAACATTAGTAGGAGAGTTTCACATTTCTGACAATAGTTGTTATATTATTTAACTTAATGAAATCTAAGTTAAATGTTACTTTTTTTTTTTTAGAAACTAGGAATATCATTCCAGGGCTAAGAAGCCAAACATGTACAGGAAAGCTTACCAAGAGGCAAACATCAAGAGAGACAGACCATGACAGAAGCAGTGCAAGGGGATACAACCAGAAGACACTTCAACCAAGTGAAAGCATCACCCCAAACACTATCAAAGCAAAATTAATGAGGACGCGAAAAACCATCATTGTTCAACACATGAACCAGCGAAAATGGGGGCCTATTGACCCAAACAGAGTCACTCATCTCTGGAAAACCAACCGACCTAAACTTAAATGTTACTTTTGATGTGCATATTGGTAGAGAGATTTTAAACTTTGACTTGATTTTAAAATCAATTTTCGTTATTTTGAAAATTAAAAAATCAAAATTAATTACCAAACGAAAAAAAACCTAAAAAAAATTATGGTTACCAAATAGAAATGCAACATTTCAGCCACTCAGTATTACGGTCTGGTGATATTCCTCTTCACTTGGAAGTGAGAGGTCTTAGGTTCGAATCTCGTGGTTGGCGAATTCGATACCAAATTAAGTTGTTTATTACGTGGCTTAGTCGAACTATCCCTTGTCTTAGTGTAAAAATATAATGTATTAAGAAATGCAACCTTTCAAGTTGCAGTTTGTCTTTGTAAAGACGTGTCACTTGGAGAAATGCAAAATGATAAACAATATTTTTGCTCACAATCCTATTTAGATCGTTTGATGAGTTTAAATTCGAAGTTTATGCAATAAATAGACATAAATCTCAAAATTTAAACTTATCTAATGATAATAAATAGGGTAAATTACATAATACTACCTCAACTATTGGGTCATTAACAGTTTCATACCTCGTCTTTAACAAGTTTCAATGTCATACCTTCCGTCAGTTGTCTGTCAATTCCTCTGTTAAATGCTGACGTGGCTTGAGGCAGAGCCCACTTTCTATTAAAAATTAAAAAATATATATTAAAATAATAATTTACCCTTAGAAAAAAAAGAAAAAAGAAAAAAGAAAGAAAGAAAAAAAACCAAACACCCATCTTCCCTGCAACCCAAATCCAAAGCCACTCCGGCCCACGTCATCCTCCTCATCCTCATCCTCCTATCCAACCCCCAAACCCAAATCCTCAAACCCTAATTGCACCCTCATCTGCAAGCACTCGTCGTCGGCCATCCTTGACCTCCTCATCATCATTTTCGTCATCTTCTCCGGGCCCACCCTGTTTTCCTTGCCTTGCTTCTGAAACTCCGGCGCCATGTAACCGCGTCTAGGCCTCATCGCAGACGAGGTAGACGTAGCTTCCGGAAAGGGAGGCGTCGAGGAGCTTTATGAGGCTGGAGTGGTGGGATTTGGAGATGAGGGAGATGCGGCGTTGGAGGTCGGGGAGGGAGATGGGAAGACGGGATTTGCGCTGGAAGGTGACGACGTCTTTGGATAGAATGGAGCAGCGCCGGGAGAATGAGAGGCGGCGGTGGGGGAGGAAGTTGGCGGTGACGGAGCCACTCTCAGAGAAGTCGTAGAGGAGGGAGGCTTTGAAGGATTTGAGGGAGGGGATGGATGTGAGATCCCACATTGACAAACGGAGAGGGGGTGATGTGCCTTATATGTACATGCTTCATTCCTTATAGCACGAGGCATTTTGGGAACTCATTGGCTTCAAATTCCATCAGAACTTCAAAGTTAAGCGAGTTTGGGAGAGAACATTCCTAGGATGGGTGACCCACTAGGAAGTTCTCGTGTGCGTTCCTAGAAACAAAACTGTGAGAGAATGGTAAGCCCAAAGCAGAGAATATCGTGTTAAGGCGGAGTCGAGTCTAGGATGTGACAATTTGGTATCAGAGCCATTCTACCGTTCGGTGCATATTTGCCGGCGAGTACGCCGGGTTCCCCTTAAGTGGGGTGGATTGTGAGATCCCACATCGACCAACGGAGGAGGGGGTGATGTGCTTTATATGTACATGTTCCCCTCCCGATAGCACGAGGCCTTTTGGGAACTTACTGGCTTCGGATTCCATCGGAACTCCGAAGTTAAGCGAGTTTGGGCGAGAACATTCCTAGGATGGGTGACCCACTGGGAACTTCTCGTGTGAGTTCCCAAAAACAAAACTGTGAGGGAATGGTAAGTTTAAAGCGGACAATATCGTGCTACAGCGGAGTTGAGTCTGAGATATGACAATGGAGGAGGAGGTGGAGGATGGGTGCGAGGGTGGGTGATGAGGAGGAGGTGGAGGATGGGTGCGCGGTGGGTTTGGGGAAGACGGGAGGGGAAAGAAAGGGGTGGGTTTGGGGAAGACGGGATCTGGGTTGCAGGGAAGGGGGTCGGAGAAGATGGGTGTTTGGGTTTTATTTTAAAAATTTTTAAGGGTAAATTATTATTTTAATAATTTTTAATAGAAAATAGGTCCCGTCTCAAGTCACGTCAGCATTTAACAAATGAATTGATAGACAACTGACGGAAGGTATGATGTTGCAACAAATTCGAAGTTAAGATATGATATTAAAACTTTTTAAAGACGATGTATGAAACTATTAATGATCCAATAGTTGTGATAGTTTTATGTAATTTACCCTAATAAATATGATAGTGAGTATTCTCAAAATTTAAACTCACAATAAATAGTAGTGAGTATTATCATCACTTAAAAGGTGATGAGCAAAAATACGCCCAACCTGATCTATTGATGTGTCTCTCAGCAGTTCTATAGGAAGCCATTGCATTCAAGTTTCTTGTTGCAACTTACTTGAGAGAGTTATATGAAAGCACGAAAGAACCTAAAAGGATCTTACTGATTAACAAGAAAATACAAACAAACCCAAATTATTAAATTAGTTAAGATTTTGAAGCTAGCAAAGCAGGACATGGATCTCTAAGGCCAAACTGAATCCACAGAAACTCTTGACTCTAACTGCAGATCATCATCCACCAAACCCATCTTCTCACTGTATTTGCAGCTCCCATTTCTAATCAGCGGTTTTATGGCGGCAGTAAAAGAATTAGAAGAGGCGGAGGCGGAGGCGGCAGCTGCAGCGGCAGAATTAGAACAAGAAGAAGTAGGGGGAAGTACCGAGAAGTTATTTGGATCCGTGTTGTTACTGCTGGGACGCCCTAGTACGGACAACAGAAGTACAAGAGAAGCCATTGGGAGTAGAACTAAACTTCTTGTGCTTGAATTGACGTTGAAGTTGAGACGGTGGTGAACATATATATATATATATAGGCATTGAGCTGCAGCCCACTGGTTTAGGTTGTTTTCTTTGAAAGGAAAAGGAAAACAATGGGTAGGGTTGCTGTTTTTTTAACTTGGTGGGTTAGGAGGAAGCTGAAATGTCTATGTGAGTATTTTCAGTCTTTGAAAATTGTGGAAAACCGTAGTTTATCACAAATTGTCTCTTTTTTTTGTTAAAAAAGAAAGATAATACTAGGGATACCACATGTCTAAACTAAATTTACAAACTAAATTCAAGGTTCTAAAAGACGTTAGGCGCTAATCGGGCAGCAGGCTAGGACCTAGCACCTAGGCGATTAAGCAGGGTCTAGGCGGGCGCTTAGGCAGGACTAGGCTGATTTAATTAAATATATTATATTTCGTGTGAATAAGTGTATGTTTATATTTAAAATATATGTGATTTCATCATAAACTACAAAATGAAATGACATATATATTATGAGCTATTGGAACACAATGAAAACATAGAGAACAAGTATATAATGTGTGTTCCTTTAAGTATTCAACAAGTCTCTTACAATTTATTGAAAAAAGAAAATATAAAATTAAAGTTATTTATTTTATGTCTAAGTGAGTTGCAACCTAGGTAGGTGTCTAGGCGGGTCTGAGCGGGTGTCTAGGTTGGCGCCTCAATAGGTCAATGTGCCATTTCTTAATTTTCAAACGCATATGCATTAATCGTGGCGATGGTCAACCGCCTAGAACCTAGGCAGGGATTTTTAAAACAATGACTAAATTATGTATCACCAATAAAAATAAGCATGTTAATCGATACTTAAATAATAATTCAATTATCAACATTTACATCATTTAGTTTAAAAATTTGATCTCTTTAACATTATTGTGTAGACATATAGTTGGCTGCATGGATGATGCATCCTCCCTCTGATCTTTATATTGGGAGTTTTAATAAAACACCCCCGGTATTGTTCACTTTTAACCAAAAACCACTTTTTTACCTTTAACTGTCACTATTCATTATACCTTTAAAAATGACTTTTCATTAAAAGAGAAGTTTTTTTGAACTTTTCGTTAGTTTTCCTTGTATTTTTCTATCTTAATTTGTTGGTTTTGTTCAACTAGATTGACACCTATACATCGATCTTACTTTTTTTTTTGTTCAACTAGATTGACCATCGATCTTACTTTTGCTGCTGCGAGTTGTTGCATTCTGTGTTCGGTTTATTTATTGTGGCTTCTTTTGAAAGAAACTGTCAACTCCTTCCGACACTTATTTTATTTATTATTTTTATTGAATATTTATTTTAAAACAAGCATATTAATTGCGATAATAAATTACAAATTTGGGGGATGAGAATTTAAACTCTAAAAAACAGTAAGTTAAAAGAGAAAAATTCAAACTTAAATGTAAAAAGTAGAGCACACCGTTCTAATTAATTTGGCTAAACCCAGTTGATATGCCGATTTGAAAATTCAATTCACCCGTTATATGTTATGAGTAAAAAAAACAAAATTCTCTATCTTTTTATGAACAAAAATGCACCTATGTTTTTCTTATATATGTATATGTGGGGTGCTTGTTAATACATAAATTAACATATTCGTTGATCCGCTCTCTTACCTGTAGTTTGGACCACCATAAAAGAGTAATTACTATAAAAAAAAATATAAGGACTCCTTTCCTACTGGAAAGAGATTATCTTATGATCCATTTTGTAGGGATCCTAAGGATCTCCACATCTTAGCCGTTCATCGTATATCTTACGGTCATTTTTCGTCAGATACTATTTGTGTTTAATTTTAAATAAAAAATCAAATGATTTCTGATTGCACGATACATGATGAATGGTTAAGATATGGAGATTCATAAGATACTCACAAAGTAGATCCAGATAGGATTTAATTCCTTTCCTATAAAGGGATATGTTAATATAATTACTCTTTAATCTGATTCAACACTAAAGTCATTACTATGTTGCAGTCCAATTTCTCACCAAACGAACCCAATCCATTGACAATCCTCCTTACCAAACAAACCCAATCCATTGAAAAAAATCATATCAAGTGTGACAACTTTATGGTTCGTTTACGTAACCATAATCAAAATAGGAAGAATTGAATTGAGAAGGAGTCAGAATTGAATTCTTGTTGAATCCGTTTACTTAAATATTCTTGAATCGGAGTAGGAATAAAACTGAGTTCATATAAATTGTTTACAAATTCACCTGAATCGGAATAAAATTAATATGATTACTAAAATGAGCCTTATTCTTTTTTGTTTTATTTCATCTATATTTATTTTTAATAACATTTTAATTAGTTATTTTACAATGCCCTCGTCCACCTCCTCGGCACCGCCATGTCTTCTTGTTTTTTCACCCCAATCCTCAAATCACCACTCTCCCAGTTCTGAAATCAAATTTTCTTTGAAAAAAAAAAACCGAAACTCTGGTTTGAGTATAACCTGATCAATTGTGTTATTGTATTGAATTTTATATCCTTATATAATATATATATATATATATATATATATGTATATATAAATATATTGTATGTGTATATATATCAAACAGCTAGCCCTTTGGTTTGTATCAAGATAAAAAAAGGGAAGAAAAATAGAAGGAAATGGCTTTTGGCAGCAGTAGAGAAGGGAAAACACAATGTCATCAAACAACTAGCGCTTTGCATTGAACGGCAGACTGAAAATTTAAAAACAATAAGAGGGCATAATAGGAAGAAAACTTGCATTCCCGATTCCTTCACCCTCATGGAATTCAAATACCTCATCAATATAGGGAGTCCAATTCCTTCACTTTTAGGAATTGAATTCCTTATTTCGTGTGAGCTCCACCACTCTCTTGATTCCTTCAAAGTTAATAAACGCTTGAATACTCCGTAATCGAAATCCAATTCTCTATATTTATTCCATTACGGATAGTTAAACATGCTATTAATGTAATTTACAAAATCCTTCAGCCCATCACACGACATAGACTCAAAGTGTTTGACAACAAAAATAATAAAATAGTGTCTGGGGTCTAAATTTCATTGGATTTCTTTTTCCTTATGTAACCGATATTGAAAGAGGGAGGGAGTTGAACCAAGACATTAAGGTCTAATGTCACATCCCGACCCGGGGTCCACCACATCCCGGGCCCGCTCCACCACCGTAGCACGATATTGTCCGCTTTGGGCCCCGACTACGCCCTCACGGTTTTGTTTCTGGGAACTCACACGAGAACTTCCCAGTGGGTCACCCATCATGGGAGTGCTCTCGCGCGCTACTCGCTTAACTTCAGAGTTCCCAGAAACAAAACCGTGAGGGCGTAGTCGGGGCCCAAAGCGGACAATATCGTGCTACGGTGGTGGAGCGGGCCCGGGATGTGGTGGACCCCGGGTCGGGATGTGACAATTTGGTATCAGAGCCTAACCCTGGCCGTGGTGTGCCGACGAGGACGTCGGGCCCCTAAGGGGGGGCCCGAGCTCAGGTGGGAGCCCGAGCAAGGGGGCAGTCACGAACTCACGGGCCTGTTGCCCGAGCCCTTTGAATATTTTATTTTTTTTCTTTGTGTCAGAGAGACAGAGACAGAGACAGAGACAGAGGGCGAGAGCGAGGGAGCGGGAGCGAGGCCGGAGCTGGGTGGGGGGGGGGTCGTCGCGGGGGGGGGGGGGGGGGGAAGGATGGGTCGTCGCGCCGGAGTGGGGGGGTTGGGTATCGTCGCTCGTCGCGGGGGAGGGGGTGTCGCGGCCGGGGGTTGGGTTCTGGTTTTTGGGGGTTTTTGGGAGGATGGATCTGTGAGGGAGCGGGAGCGAGAGAGAGAGAGAGAGAGATTGGGGGGTTTTTGGGAGGATGGATCTGAAGGGAGTGGGGGAGAGAGAGAGAGATAGAGAGAGATATAAAATTATTAAAGAAAAATAATAATATTTTATGATTGGGTGAGAAAAAAACTAATATTTTAATTGCTTATTGCCTGGGGGTGGATTGTGAGATCCCACATCGCCCAGGGGAGTGATCCTTATATGTATATTCCCATCCCTACCTAGCGCGAGGCCTTTTGGGAGCTCACTGGCTTCGGGTTCCATGGGAACTCCGAAGTTAAGCGAGTAGCGCGCGAGAGCACTCCCATGATGGGTAACCCACTGGGAAGTTCTCGTGTGAGTTCCCAGAAACAAAACCGTGAGGGCGTAGTCGGGGCCCAAAGCGGACAATATCGTGCTACGGTGGTGGATCGGGCCCGGGATGTGGTGGACCCCGGGTCGGGATGTGACAATGTCGGCCAGCATGCCTCGATCTCAGTCGGGGTGTGTCATCTAAGGCAAATTGTTTTAACTACTTTGGGCTATATGCATATTCGGCTTTTTATTTAAAATGACCTATGAAATTGATATAACTCATTTGATTTCTGACTATAAAATTGATAGAAATTGTGTCTGAGTTTGTTCATTGTAAATCATTTTGATCATTCCGTGAAAAATATCAATATTATTGTTAAATTGTCACGTGAACGATCACGTGACCACCTTTTAAAGGTATTTTTGTCAAACTAATTCCTTTTACGAAATGACCAAAGTGATAAACTGTGTGGACAACTCATGGACCACTTCAATTGATTTCTATTGTTAAGAACCAAAATGATAACTTTTGTACCAATCTCATAAACCATTATAAATAAAAAGCTTACATATTCATTTAGTTTATTACCTTCTCGTACACTACCAAACTTCTTCACTACTAAATAAGAACACGCATGTTTATTTTTTCCCAGTATTTGGCTGCATTGCTTATGGCTTGAAGACATCACTAATTCATTATCTTAGAGTATTTGGGTGCATTGCTTATGTCTTGAACACACGACAAATCGAAGAAAAATTCGACAAGCTAATCATCTTCAAAAAGATTAGAAGCATGTGTTTATTGGCCACTCCTCCACATAATATATTTATTTAACTCTATCAAATATTTTGTTAGCCTTGGAATGCAATTAAAAAAAAAAGTCCTTCTATCTCATTTCAAAGATAACGTTAGGAATAAGAATGTATATTAAACTCGTCATGCACGATGTGTATTAAATTTATCATTCACGAGATTTAAACTTAAAAGTTCTCACCTACAAGTGAAAGTAAATATTTATATATTAACAAAAATGATACTTTAGTGTCTTGTTTAATTAAAAACGCTACCACAATCGGCAATACAAGGGTATATTTAACAACTAAAATGATTAACACAGATAAAACTAAGCAGTGAGCATTCATCCAAAATATTATTTCATATCAAAGGCTTACGGAGGTTTCACAATAAATCATATATTCAAAGCGTGCCAGAAACATTTTACATGTAGCTAGTAACGGTATTCAGCAAATACACACATTCTTTTTGGTTTTTGGTTGGGCTGTGAAACAACCCTTTTTCTTCTTGAAATTTAAGAATTGGCTGCAACGTAAAGGAAACAGGAGTTGAGCATGCTCTCTTGACGCCCCAAACACCTACAAGGGAAAATCATACATATATAATCAGGTAGAGATGAACAACTAATTAAAACTTAACAAATAAATATATTAACTAACAAATTAATTAAACCTTGCCAACCATGTGTTGGTCACATTTAGGTCATATTGTAAAGGTAAATCTCATAACCAATATGAGAAAATTATACGTGAAATCATTCGTGTAACAGGACAATATTGAGTAGCAGTATGTTTCAAAAATAGCATTTGTCAAAATTTAACGACTAGTTTTGTTTGTTTCTTAAATCTAACTAATCAAAATTCTTTTGTGGATTAGCAAAAAATGAAATCAACTAATGAAACAATTACCTGATTATTGGGCAGATGCATGCACATGCGACGGATTAATCGCTGTCGCTGCTATCATCCTTCTTGTCCTTCTTGTCCTTCTTGTCTTTCTTGTCCTTCTTCTTCTTCTTCTTCTCGCCTTTGTCTTTGTGGTCATCTTCGTCGTCTTCCTTATGGTGGTGGTCATCTTTGTCCTTGCGGTGGTGGTCATCTTTGTCCTTGCTGTGGTGGTCATCTTTCTCCTTGCGGTGGTGGTCATCTTTGTCCTTGTGGTGGTCGCCATCTTTGTCCTTGTGGTGGTCGTCATCTTTGTCCTTGTCGCCTCCAATGTGGAGGGCACCTCCAATCTTGCCCATGATTCCTGACATTTTCACTCTCTCTCTCTCTCTTAACTTCTCTGTCTAAAACAAACAGTTCTCTCTAACTTCTCTGTGCAGCGTATGTTATATGAGATATGAAGCTGAATGTGTGCCTATTCATAAGGAAAACAGGAAAAAAGACGACCTTTCCTTTCCCGTCTTTCTTCAAATAAATAAACAACTAATATTAGAGTGTAACAACTAATATTAGAGTGTATCCGCGGTTTGATTGCAAAGTACATTGACCATCGGCCACCTATTTTCTTGAGTCTACATGCACTCAATTGTTACACATTTGTGTGTTGGATTAAATATAATATTACTCACTCCAGTTTAAGCCATTATATTAAATACAACCTTTAAATATGTGTTGATATTACATGTAACTCGTCAGTACTCAACAAAAATCGATATATCGTAGCTACGTATAAGTTTATTGGTTTGTTTGGATATGCTTTTAAAATAACTGAAAGCGTTTTTGAGGAAAATGTTTTTGATACCAATCCTTAGTAAAAATTTAAGTATATCCTGAAAAAAAACACTTTAAGTGCTTCTTGCAAGAAACACATATCTGATGTTTCTTCCAAAAAGCACTTAAAATGATGTTGGAACTCAAAATCAATTTAACCAAAAATACTTTCAAATTTTTAAAAGCATACCTAAACAAGCATTATAACAAGTCGATACCATATCCATACTACGTCGACGTGTACGCGGGAAACAGTGGTGGGTGATCAAAGTATAAAGGACTATGTATAAAGTCTACTCCATCTTTCTTTATGTCCCACATCCGTCGGGTGTCGGTAAGATCACTTTATTTTAAACCAACAAAAAATAAAAATGATTATTACAACATCAAAGTCCACTTGTTTTTCTTGGCCAAGACTTTGTCCTGGATCTGGCATTGCGGATCGACTGTTGCTTTGTGGCGTGGCACGTTACATCGAAGTCTCCGACTCTTGCCGTGAATCATGGCTGTGTCGACTGCATGGCTTAATAATATACAAAGAAAAACTTGAGTCGAGATGCTAACCACGTCATTTATAAGGCTTTCTCGTCAAAAAAAGAAAAAAAAGTTTTTAGTCTCACTTCATGTGAGAATCATCCTATTTTTGTCTCGAACATGTTATGTTTCATACGTATATTTTACACATTAATCTTGCATTTTGATGTAGGTTTTGAATTTACCGTTTAATAGTTAAAACTTAATATATCGAAGAAAACACAAGACAAACATATTTCAAAGCATCGCAAGTCGTTATATTTAGTAGAAAATACAATAAAACGACGTTTAAGTAGAAACGAAAATTGAAGAAACGTAGATATGGCGATGGCGAACTACAAAAGATGGAAGATGTTTCTTCTCTTTTGGCAACACTTGGGTAAGCAAGAGTCTTAGCATAGATTCAGGCAGACCCCCGACTCACCAACGGCCACAAGACACTATGTTCACGTGCCCCGAGTTCTGAATTACACTGCCCAACTACGATCCTCACATAACGCTGCACTCTACACATTCAATACAGATAGTTTTTACAGTGGAAGTACCATGTTCCTGTTGAAGTGTCCCACATCGTCCAAATTTATGATAAAAGAAGAGTTTAAATATCCTAATCCCACTCCAATTAACATAGAGACCTTTGTGATAAATACCTACACCTGACCGATTGTGCAGGTGGTAATTATCAAGTTGGGGACAATATCGGTGTTATTGGAAGTGGGCCGTATGGCCCGTCTCTCTAATAATTATACAATTCCGTCACGTCGATTACTCAACAGAGACAAGTTTCTCAGAATGCAATGCAGCAAATCCCCTCCCCTCCCACCCAAGACACCCCCAATATCCCAAACCCAAAACCCAACACCCATCTCCGAAACTTATCAAAGAACAAGACAACCATCAATTTCCCATATATATCCAAATGAAGCAGGCAAATAAAACTGTAAATACAAACAACTGAACATATTGGATACAAAAAATGGTAACCAAACGAAAGAATTGTGAGAGGTGAACTTAGTCTGGAGCGACGTAGATTGGTGATTGAAAGATGTTGAATTCTTGCATGTCTGCGTTTGTTCAAAATCCATCGGTAGCTAATTTAATATTTAATCTAACAAAATCTATCGTTTGACAAAATAAAAAAAAAAACAAATTTGGCAACTCTAACTAAAAGAATCACGTGAATGTCACGCGAAACAACTGACTAATGAGTGAAAGTAAGTTGGGCCTCAACAATGATTGGGCTAGGGAATGAGTAATTAAACAAGTATCCAATTCATTCCAGATGACCTTCCAAACTTCTAATGCACATGGAAAGTGCACATTTAAGTTACACGTTAATAGCCACTCAGTGGTACGATTAATTGTATTCTTTCTTTATTTGTAAGTGAGAGATTTTAAGTTTAATCATCATCAAAGACGAATTTGAACCACATTATTGATAGCACATGAATAAAAGTTACACATGAATAAAAGTCGTTAGATCATTAATGTGCCGGGATCTTACGACTCTTGTTTAAATATATAACGTAAGGGTAATGCTAGATAGACTAAAATTTTAAATTAAATTTGCAAACTAAATAATGTGTCACCAATAGAAACTAAGCACGTTAATCAATACTTAAGTAATAATCATCAACAACTACATCATTTCGTTTTAAAATTTAGTCTCCTTAACATTAGCCAGAACTTTTTTTTTTTAACAAACAATTTATCTACATTAAGGAGGAGCGATGAGTTTAGCCTCACAATCTCACTTACAAGTAAATATGAATATCACTAGATTGGAGTACTAAGTGACAACATTACTCAAACTTTTTTTTTTTTTTAACAAACGATATTATCTACCTTAAAACAAAAAAAAAGATAGCCTTGCGAAGCTGATAGTGGGCCGGTTTGGTTAGAATTGTATGAATTTTCTCCGTATTCTAGTTTGAAATGTCTTGTGTTTGAAAAGCCAACTGAGCGTCGTCTCCTTCACTTGACCTGAGCTGCTGACCTCTCGGCTTTAACGAAGGATGACGAACCCTCTTCCTATTCAGATCTGCTGACCGCTCTTCCGCTGCCCACGATCCTGCCCCTCCAGGTACGCACGCATCCATGGCTTCTCCGATCATACCCCTACAAACTACTCCGATTCAGATCCCTCATTGCAGTCAATAATTTCTCAGCACCCAATTCAACTGATCCAGTTTCAAAAGTTCACTTTTTATTTACATACTCTGCAGGCTGTAAAAATCGTAAAAATTGAATCTTTCAATTTGTTATAGCAATGGAAAATATATTGATCTTGTATCCTGTATTAAATATCTGTTCAACTCTATCGCTTTCGATTCCGTCGTTTGTTTTATCAGCTGAGTTTTTTTTTTAGTAGAACGATTTAGTGGGTTAAATAGTTCGTTGTTAGGGGAGGGGAATCGGTGGGGATGAAACCCGCGCCGAGGTGCATAGCGCCATCTGCACCAGCTGAGTTCCCTTGGAAGATACTATCACATATCACATTGATTTCATGGTTAATTCTAGATTGCATCAGTGTACATGGCATATATTGCTAAATTTAACGCCTGGATGTTTGCTAAAGAATTCCGAGGAATTAAACGGGTGAATCCGAGCCACTTACAAGGCATTGTATATATAAAGATATGGATTTTAGTATGTGTTTTTGCAATCTGTGATGATTGATGAGTTTTCTGTGTGATTCGGTCATTTTACACAGTCATATCAGTTTTATATAAAAGTTTGCAGAACATTCTGACACTGCTTTTTTTGCTAAAAGCACTTTTAGCATTATAGTTTACCAAACACTTGCCTGCTTTTTTCCACAGCTGTTTATTCTCACAGCACAGCAAAAACATTTTTGAAAAAAAGCACAACAATCCCAAACTAGCCCTTAGTATCACATATGCTTCGGTTAAAGTTTGACCAATCATCAAACTTTAGAGTGAATTGATGATTCGATTTTATTGTTTTGGTACTGCAGGTGGGATTTTACATAGTCGAATTGCTTGGGATTGGCGGCTTTTTCACCTCTATCATTCAGAGGTGTGTTGGTTATAGAGTTAAATCTATATTTCCATGCACTCTAGTGACAATTGAATATGTTCTCTTCCTTGTATATTTTCAAATTGCTTTACAAATACAGAATAATGAATTGGAGGTCAAATTATGAGAGGAACTTTGATAAACAATTATGAAAGACAAAAGCGACATTGATTAGTCTAGAATATAGTCGGGCCTGCTCTGGGCACCAACAGAAAGGTCAGACATTTGGCTGTATAGAGTAGTAAATTTCCTTCTTTTTTTTTTTTCATTCTTGCCTTGGTTGGTTTTTGTAACGAAGAATATCAGAAAAGATTAATGATGTTGTTTGGTATTAAATGATTCTTTAACCCACATCGTGGCATTTGATACACTGAAGTAGTTAAGATCTCAGCATCTTGTAGTGGTCAAATTTGACACCTTTAGACTCTTATCAATCAGTAATTCTATGTTCAGATGTTAAAGCATTATTGGGTTGCTTTCTTTGTGGTGGTGTCATGGGCTGTCAGCTTCAGAGTTGTAGATGCAAGTGCTGGTGATGCTGATCCACGCTATAGGTAATTGTTTTATCTTTTTTTAGATATTCTTTTATAGTTCATTTTGAGGTATGCTGCCTTTATACCTATTGTTACTCGTTTGCCACATCTGCTTGTATGTTTTTTGGGGTTTTCGCATTTCTTAAGTTTAAAAGTTATGTATTGTCACCTCTTGTCATTCATCATTTAGAACACAATGTAGCCTACTAAGTTATTCTAGCATGCAGAATGCGTTCTTTCCTGAATCAGCCATTTATGTTCCAAATGAATGAAATTTCAGCTGAATCTGAATGGCTATATTGCTCGTCTTCATTGGAAGTTCTAATAGAAAGGGTCAGTTGTCGCCCACACCGTTCCAGGGAGTGTGGCCACATTGGTGTTCTCACCATTATTAGCAATTAGTGCTCCACATTTGAATTTCGAACAGGGAGCTTTCTTTTCCCTCAAATGTTTGTGTTTGCATATCTATATGGTAATTCACTAATCCGTAATTTAGTGGATTAATACATAATAAGTATCCCTTGAATAAAATAGCTTCCATAAAATTATTTATCAATCCTTATTACACAATTGGAATTCTTTTCGGTAAGTACCTCACTAGAAATTAATTTGTAATAATTGGTTTATTTCTAAGCTGTACAAGTTCCTTGTGTATTAATTCTTTGGCAAAATCGACATTTTGTTATTTTGCCGACCCTTGTAACTTTGTCATGTGGATTTCACAGTATGAATTTGGAAATTGATATATGATTACTTGCAACTTTAGGGCTTGTCTAAAAGAATGTGGAGAAACCGGTTGTGTAGGGCAGAGATGCTTTCCGCATTGCAATTTCTCTTCCGATGGGGTCTCTATTGATCGTCCATGGTACATGCAAGAACCTCTTTATCAGCAGTGGAAACAATGGGATTGCCAAAGTGATTGCCGTTACTATTGTATGGTTGACAGAGAGAAAGAAAGAGAAGCAGCTGGTAACGGTCCAGTCAAATATCATGGTAAATGGCCCTTCAAGCGTGTTTACGGGATCCAGGTTTGCCTTTTTCGGACATTATGCGTTGGCAACATTTTCTTGTACAATATATTTTAATGGTATCATAGTTCTGTGGTTGGTGCTATTTGACATGTTATCCTTATTTAGGAGCCTGCTTCCGTAGCTTTCTCTGTGCTCAACCTTGCAACGCATTTTCATGGTTGGATATCCTTTTTCATCCTTTTATACTACAACTTGCCTCTGAGACGGGATAAGAAGACGTACTATTATTTTGCTAGTTTATGGCACATCTATGCTCTCTTATCATTGACCTCCTGGTTCGCGAGTGCTGTGTTCCATAGCAAGTAAGCTTTTTATTCTACTCTAACTTGTGCCACCCATATGCAAACTCACAATCTTCTTTTATTATTGGGACTTGGATATTTCCTCATGCTTGAATGGGTTGTAAAATAATCGTGAGCGTTGGTTTGTATGTTAAGTTATTACTGTGCTATTTAAGTGACATTTTAATTTTCCCTAAATCTTTCTGGAAAGACTGGTTATTGATGAAAGACGAATGATAAATACGGTTTGCTTATGCATGTACCTCATCTGGTGATCCTTACTTACTAAAATGGGGGGGGAGTGTGGTTACTTGGCACATTTCTTGATCATCAATGTGTCTAATGGACTACAGGGACGTGGATTTGACCGAGAAATTAGACTACTCATGTGCAGTGGCAATACTTGGGTACTCGCTTATTCTGTCCGTACTAAGAAGTTTTGATGTGAAACATGATGCCGTCAGAGTGATGGTTGCTGCTCCACTGCTTGCTTTCGTAACCACCCACATATTGTACCTCAACTTCTATAAACTGGATTACGGTATGGCAGTTTACTACTTTTTTTTCATTAACGTATAGTTGGAGAGGGAATATTGATCAATTGCACCTCCTTTAATCTTCAAATAATTTTGTTAACATGTAGTTTCTTGACGTGCATAGCAATCTCACGACAACAATCAGACTGAGATAATAAAAAATCTTTGCAGGGTGGAACATGCAGGTTTGTGTTGTCATGGCAGTGGTTCAACTTCTTCTTTGGGCAGTTTGGGCTGGTGTCACTCGCCATCCATCACGTTGGAAGCTGTGGGTGGTAGTAGTGGGAGGAGGCCTTGCAATGCTCCTAGAAATCTATGACTTCCCTCCATATTACGGATTCTTGGATGCTCACGCGGCCTGGCATGCCACCACGATTCCCCTAACTTATATTTGGTGGAGTTTTATCCGAGACGATGCTGAGTTCGTGACATCTAATCAAGTAAAGAGGTTGCGAAACTCGAACGTTGCAAAGAAGGCAAAATAGAGCATGTGGTGGTGGCGCTTGAGCACGTAGCCCTCGTCTCCGTTAACTTACTGGAAATTGCAGTTTTTCCCTTTTTCTTCACTCAACCTGCATTGCAAAACGAGACAGTTGCCGTAGTCAGTAGGGTACTGATTGCAATTGCATTGAGATAACTTTGGATTTTGATTTTTCTTTGGTTATACTGTTATAGTTAAATTATTTTTATTTCATTATTTGTTGAAGTCCTAATGATGGTTCTTTTGAAAGTGCTTTTAAAGTGATTGAAAGCGAAATTATTTTTGGATTCTAAAAACACTTTTTTAGTGCTTTTTGCAAGAAGCACTTTAAGTGGTTTTTCAGGATTCACGTGCATTTTTACTAAAGATTAGTTCCAAAAGCACATTCTTTTTGGCAAAGACCACAATTTGTCCCCACATCCCAAGGATGGGACTAGTCTCCGCTTGAGGTTCGGCTTGCCTCTGGCCACAAAGTGCTCTCAGCTGGTTTCGAACCCCTGCCAAAAAGACACTAGGGAATCCGCCAATTGAAGGTGGCAATTTGCCAATCGCACCACACCTTGTGGTTAGTTCGAAAAGCACATTCATGAAAAGTGCTTTTTGTCCTCCATTTTAAACTCATTTCAACCAAATTTCGGCTTTCGTAATGATAAAACTTCCTTTCTCAAATCCCTCCGGCGCCACTATCACTAAGACCCGCCCACCAAGATAACCTAAGCAAGAACATCACACCAAGTTTTTATGCGTCGCCCACCCAAGAAAAAATTCTTGAATCCGTCACTGTGGAACCCACCTAAAAATCAATAATGCTAAAACTGTTGTAAAAATTATGAGAATGATTGAATGCCCACATGGAAATAGTAGTGAATAGTAAGGAATAGTTTGTTGTGTTATACATTTTCAAAAGTGGTTTATCACTGATGATTGTTTGATTTGTCAAGGGTGATTTTCATTCTCTGTAAACTTACAGATGTGGCTCTATAAATAGAGGACTCTGCAAGTGATCAAGACATAGCAACTGAAAGAGAAAAGAACTGAAAGCAATAATATCAGTAACGCTCCCTTCCTCTTTTTATCTGCAATCCTTTTATGTTATAGTTACGAAACAAAACAGTGTGATATTTTGCACCAGCTTCGCTCCTGTCTTTAGCAAAGGTTATCTCTCTAACTGTTGCTTATTTATAACGAAAACCTCCAAATAGGGATTGGAATCAACTAAGGAAGGGCTTCGACAAAAAAAAAAGATATCCATTCTGTACTTTCCCAATAAGTGCACGTTGATATCTCTCCCATGAGAATTTGGGTATAGGCAAGCTCCAAGCTCATCCATTTGTATTCCGATTCCTTGACACTTTGCAACAATTTCTCCAAGGAATCCACGAGGGATTCATTCTCTGCTTCCGACACAAGCCTCAGCATGCTTCACGGATGCATGGATACAAGAGGAAAGGGTAGGTCCTGCACCCACCGTACTCCCATGCGAAGGCGGAACCCGACCTCGTAGCATGTTGAAGTAGGAAACCATGTTCTCTTCGAGTGCTCTAACTGCCGGTGTTTCTCCTTCAGTCCAAAGCATTCCGAACGCGGTAGTTTGTTCGGAGACTTGATCACCCATCTTTATGACCTCCCAGCTCACCTTCTCAAGTGTACCAGGTGCGGTTTGATCCAACACCTCGAAGGTCTCGAGGAAGGCGTTGAGGTGCTGGTTTAGAGTTCAGTGAGTTGCTCTCTCTCGGCTCAAACAGCTCTCCAACGGCGCTCGAACAATGGGAATTAGGCAAATTGTTCAATTAGGAAGAGAAATGGGGTATATGGTTATCATTTCTCTTCTTTGTATTGGAGAGGGAAGGGGTAACGAAGGTAAAAATTTGATTTCAACATTTACCAGTACATTCTATCACCACATGAATTGAATTTGGGTGCAAGATTCATGTACAAACCACATGATTTAATTACTGGGGCATCGCAGATAAACATATTGGACAATACTTTCTAAAATCGGGGAAATGTAAGGAGATGGAAGACGAATAAATACGTTATTATACACAAACAGAATCTCAAACCTCCACAGTAAGTCATCTGATTGCTCCAAGCAAATTTGCACCATCAAGCTTTGCACCATCAAGCTTTGCACCTTCCAAATGCTGTTCAAAACATAAAAATTAGAGTTACATCCTCGATTGCACGCTGTCAGTTGACACACCTAGCAACTATCCTACCAACAGAAACGGCATTCTCAATGCATCAATTTCTACACTGGATGTACAGATAATGCACATATATCAGACATCCGAACTTCAATTCAAAGGAGGAAAGTAAATTCTAAACTCGTTGTCTAGTTTTAGCAACTTAGGCCCACTCAGTAGCCTTTTCTTTCTTTTTTTTTTTAGCTTTTCATTTGCGTTTTTTTCAGTTAGAGATAGAGAGGAAATATACGGATGAAGTCTTGAAGAGAGGCGCAAGAGGGGTGAGGGAAAAATCGAGGATGAATGAAATAAAAGCTTGAAACGAAAACAACTTAAAATTGTTTTTATTTCCAAGCCGATATCTTCAATTTCCTCCCACCACCCTTCTAAATATCTCCCTTTCTCCCATATATATCCTCCGTCTCTAACAGAAAACAGAAGCTAAAAGCCAAAAATGAGAAAATTACCAAACCAATAACCAAAATAGAAGTTTACAAAATGGTTTGAACTTTGATCAGCTTTCATACCGTATCTCAAAGATTCACTTGACGTAAATAAGCTCGTTGAAGGTTTGCATCCTTCAAATTGGTATTACTCAACTTGGCACCCTAGCATGCAAAAAGACGAACCAAACAAATAAATTAAGGCAGGAGAGATTGTTTTTTTTTCTTCATTTACGATTTCATTTCTTTGAACAATAATGGATAATGTCATATAAGATGAACTACAGATTGTTTTCTATAAAATTCTTTTCATGTAAACATGGGGTGTTTCTCCAAAACAGCCTCGCATACCAGCTATATGATTATGACACGTCTAACTGAAGGCATTCTTAATCACATAATAGAATATAAGAAATAAGCAAGCCAAATAGGCTTTACATTTGATTACCCATAAATGAGAAGAATGTGAGATATCCGTCGCGTTATTTTTTTTGACTTTACTAAGTAAGATCTCACCAGATCGAAAGTAGAAAACAACTCGAGGGATATCTCACATTGTTTTTTTTATTATACCTTCACCACTCGTCTTCGATGCCTACCTAGCACAATCACCTCGCACATTTTCACAAACACACCTTCGATTTGACCCCAAATCTAACATGCTGAACATGTTGGTCGTATTCTGTTCTCTACCTAACACTAGAGTTCAACTACCAGCATTTATTATGTTCATTTAACCATGACAGACTAATTCACAACAAAGTGATCCAACCTTCACTGTTAGGGATCTTTCTAAATCATCTCGCTTCCCTTAAGGAGAAACAAACGAAGGAATGAAAGATCCTATATTTCATTTCCATCTCCTGCCCGCTATAATCTCAGCCAAACAAAGCATTAGAAAAAGGCTTAAATGTTTCAGTAATTGGAGAAAATTAAGACTATTTTCATGGTACTTTTCTTCTCGAAAAAGCGAGAGCAAGATATCTTCCCTTCTATTGCAATGTGTTAGCAAGCCCGTGAAGATGTGTCCCAGAAAATTTAGAGCCACGAAAAAAGATATAATATGGCAATTCATAAGTTTTTTTAGAAGTCAAACAGGATAATTATGTTCTCAAAATGAATATATAGGAGTTCTTTTAATCTCTTAAATATAAGATTCATACTAGACTAAGTTGTTTTTTTTCTTTTGACACACAACCTCCACTTTACCTTCAAATTTGCTCCTTCCAGAATAGCTCCCTCTAGGTTGGCATTTGTAAGATCAGCATTCTGAAAAATTAAGAGCAAGAAGATAATGCATCATTCAGTCTCTCGCTTCCCTTAAGGTGAAAAAAACGAAGGAATGAAAGATCCTATATTTCATTTCCATCCCCTGCCCGCTATAATCTCAGACCAAACAAAGCATTAGAAAAAGGCTTAAATGTTTCGGTAATTGGAGAAAATTAAGACTATTTTCATGCTACTTTTCTTCTCGAAAAAGGGAGAGCGGCAAGATACTATTTTCATGCTACTTTTGTTCTCGAAAAAGGGAGACCAAGATATCTTCCCTTCTATTGCAATGTGTTAGCAAGCCCGTGAAGATGTGTCCCAGAAAATTTAGAGCTATGAAAAACGATGTAATATGGCAAATTGATAAGCTTTTTTAGAAGTCAAACAGGATAATTATGTTCTCAAAATGAATATATAGGAGTTCTTTTAATCTCTTAAACATAAGATTCATACTAGACTAAGTTGTTTTTTTCTTTTGACACATAACCTCCACTTTACCTTCAAATTTGCTCCTTTCAGAATAGCTCCCTCTAGGTTGGCATTTGTAAGATCAGCATTCTGAAAAATGAAGAGCAAGAAGATAATGCATCATTCACTCTCTCGCTTCCCTTAAGGTGAAACAAACGAAGGAATGAAAGATCCTATATTTCATTTCCATCCCCTGCCCGCTATAATCTCAGACCAAACAAAGCATTAGAAAAAGGCTTAAATGTTTCGGCAATTGGACAAAATTAAGACTATTTTCATGGTACTTTTCTTCTCGAAAAAGGGAGAGCAAGATATCTTCCCTTCTATTGCAATGTGTTAGCAAGCCCATGAAGACGTGTCCCAGAAAATTTAGAGCTATGAAAAAAGATGTAATATGGCAGTTCATAAGCCTTTTTAGAAGCCAAACAGGATAAATATGTTCTCAAAATGAATATATAGGAGTTCTTTTAATCTCTTAAACATAAGATTCATACTAGACTAAGTTGTTTTTTTCTTTCCACACACAACCTCCACATTACCTTCAAATTTGCTCCTTTCAGAATAGCTCCCTCTAGATTGGCATCGGTACGATCAGCATTCTGAAAAATTAAGAGCAAGAAGATAATGCATCATTCACTCTCTCGCTTCCATTAAGGGGAAACAAACGAAGGAATGAAAGATCCTATATTTCATTTCCATCCCCTGCCCCGCTATAATCTCAGACCAAACAAAGCATTAGAAAAAGGCTGAAATGTTTCGGTAATGGAGAAAATTAAGAATATTTTCATGGTACTTTTCTTCCCGAAAAAGCGAGAGCAATATATCTTCCCTTCTATTGCAATGTGTTAGAAAGCCCGTGAAGATGTGTCCCAGAAAATTTAGAGCTATGAAAAAAGATGTAATATGGCAATTCATAAGCTTTTTTAGAAGTCAAACAGGATAATTATGTTCTCAAAATGAATATATAGGAATTCTTTTAATCTCTTAAACGTAAGATTCATAGTAGACTAAGTTGTTTTTTTCTTTTGACACACAACCTCAACGTTACCTTCAAATTTGCTCCAGCCAGAATAGCTCCCTCTAGATTGGCATTTGTAAGATCAGCATTCTGAAAAATTAAGAGCAAGAAGATAATGCATCATTAACTTTCTCGCTTCCCTTAAGGAGAAAAAAACGAAGGAATGAAAGATCCTATATTTCATTTCCATCCCCTGCCCGCTATAATCTCAGACCAAACAAAGCAATAGAAAAACGCTTAAATATTTCGTAATTGGAGAAAATTAAGAATATTTTCATAGTACTTTTCGTCCCGAAAAAGCAAGAGCAATATATCTTCCCTTCTATTGCAATGTGTTAGAAAGCCCGTGAAGATGTGCCCTAGAAAATTTAGAGCTATGAAAAACAAGGAATATGGCAATTCATAAGCTTTTTTAGAAGTCATACAGGATAATTATGTTCTCAAAATGAATATATAGGAGTTCTTTTAATCTCTTAAACATAAGATACATACTAGACTAAGTTGTTTTTTTCTTTTGACACACAACCTCCACTTTACCTTCAAATTTGCTCCTTCCAGAATAGCTCCCTGTAGATTGGCATTAGTAAGATCAGCACTCTCAAAAATTAAGAGGAAGAAGATAATGCATCATTCACTCTCTCGCTTCCTTAAGAAGAAACAAACGAAAGAATGAAAGATCCTATATTTCATTTCCATCCCCTGCCCGCTATAATCTCAGACCAAACAAAGCATTAGAAAAAGGCTTAAATGTTTCGGTAATTGGAGAAAATTAAGACTATTTTCATGCTACTTTTCTTCTCGAAAAAGGGAGAGCGGCAAGATACTATTTTCATGCTACTTTTGTTCTCGAAAAAGGGAGACCAAGATATCTTCCCTTCTATTGCAATGTGTTAGCAAGCCCGTGAAGATGTGTCCCAGAAAATTTAGAGCTATGAAAAACGATGTAATATGGCAAATTGATAAGCTTTTTTAGAAGTCAAACAGGATAATTATGTTCTCAAAATGAATATATAGGAGTTCTTTTAATCTCTTAAACATAAGATTCATACTAGACTAAGTTGTTTTTTTCTTTTGACACACAACCTCCACTTTACCTTCAAATTTGCTCCTTTCAGAATAGCTCCCTCCAGGTTGGCATTTGTAAGATCAGCATTCTGAAAAATGAAGAGCAAGAAGATAATGCATCATTCACTCTCTCGCTTCCCTTAAGGTGAAACAAACGAAGGAATGAAAGATCCTATATTTCATTTCCATCCCCTGCCCGCTATAATCTCAGACCAAACAAAGCATTAGAAAAAGGCTTAAATGTTTCGGCAATTGGACAAAATTAAGACTATTTTCATGGTACTTTTCTTCTCGAAAAAGGGAGAGCAAGATATCTTCCCTTCTATTGCAATGTGTTAGCAAGCCCATGAAGACGTGTCCCAGAAAATTTAGAGCTATGAAAAAAGATGTAATATGGCAGTTCATAAGCCTTTTTAGAAGTCAAACAGGATAAATATGTTCTCAAAATGAATATATAGGAGTTCTTTTAATCTCTTAAACATAAGATTCATACTAGACTAAGTTGTTTTTTTCTTTCCACACACAACCTCCACATTACCTTCAAATTTGCTCCTTTCAGAATAGCTCCCTCTAGATTGGCATCGGTACGATCAGCATTCTGAAAAATTAAGAGCAAGAAGATAATGCATCATTCACTCTCTCGCTTCCATTAAGGGGAAACAAATGAAGGAATGAACGATCCTATATTTCATTTCCATCCCCTGCCCCGCTATAATCACAGACCAAACAAAGCATTAGAAAAAGGCTTAAATGTTTCGGTAATTGGAGAAAATTAAGAATATTTTCATGCTACTTTTCTTCCCGAAAAAGCGAGAGCAATATATCTTCCCTTCTATTGCAATGTGTTAGAAAGCCCGTGAAGATGTGTCCCAGAAAATTTAGAGCTATGAAAAAAGATGTAATATGGCAATTCATAAGCTTTTTTAGAAGTCAAACAGGATAATTATGTTCTCAAAATGAATATATAGGAATTCTTTTAATCTCTTAAATGTAAGATTCATAGTAGACTAAGTTGTTTTTTTCTTTTGACACACAACCTCAACGTTACCTTCAAATTTGCTCCAGCCAGAATAGCTCCATCTAGATTGGCATTTGTAAGATCAGCATTCTGAAAAATTAAGAGCAAGAAGATAATGCATCATTAACTTTCTCGCTTCCCTTAAGGAGAAAAAAACGAAGGAATGAAAGATCCTATATTTCATTTCCATCCCCTGCCCGCTATAATCTCAGACCAAACAAAGCATTAGAAAAACGCTTAAATATTTCGTAATTGGGGAAAATTAAGAATATTTTCATAGTACTTTTCTTCCCGAAAAAGCAAGAGCAATATATCTTCCCTTCTATTGCAATGTGTTAGAAAGCCCGTGAAGATGTGCCCTAGAAAATTTAGAGCTATGAAAAACAAGTAATATGGCAATTCATAAGCTTTTTTAGAAGTCATACAGGATAATTATGTTCTCAAAATGAATATATAGGAGTTCTTTTAATCTCTTAAACATAAGATACATACTAGACTAAGTTGTTTTTTACTTTTGACACACAACCTCCACTTTACCTTCAAATTTGCTCCTTCCAGAATAGCTCCCTGTAGATTGGCATTTGTAAGATCAGCACTCTCAAAAATTAAGAGGAAGAAGATAATGCATCATTCACTCTCTCCCTTCGTTAAGAAGAAACAAACGAAGGAATGAAAGATCCTATATTTCATTTCCATCCCCTGCCCGCTATAATCTCAGACCAAACAAAGCATTAGAGAAAGGCTTAAATGTTTCGGTAATTGGAGAAATTTAAGACTATTTTCATGGTACTGTTCTTCTCGAAAAAGGGAGAGCAAGATATCTTCCCTTCCATTGCAATGTGTTAGCAAGCCCGTGAAGATGTGTCCTAGAAAATTTAGAGCTATGAAAAAATATGTAATATGGCAATTCATAAGCTTTTTCAGAAGTCAAACAGGATAATTAAATTCTCAAAATGAATATATAGGAGTTCTTTCAATCTCTTAAACATAAGATTCATACTAGACTAAGTTATTTTTTTCTTTTGACACACATACTCCACTTTACCTTCAAATTTGCTCCTTTCAGAATAGCTCCCTCCAGATTGGCATTTGTAAGATCAGCATTCTGAAAAATTAAGAGCAAGAAGATAATGCATCATTCATTGTCTAGCTTCGCTTAAGGAGAAACAAACAAAGGAATGAAAGATCCTATATTTCATTTCCATCCCCTGCCCGCTATAATCTCGGACCAAACAAAGCATTAGAAAAAGGCTTAAATATTTCGGTAATTGGAGAAAATTAAGAATATTTTCATATTACTTTTCATCCCGAAAAATCAAGAGCAATATATCTTCCCTTCTATTGCAATGTGTTAGAAAGCCCGTGAAGATGTGCCCTAGAAAATTTAGACCTATGAAAAAAGAAGTACTAGGGCAATTCATAAGCTTTTTTAGAAGTCATACAGGATAATTATGTTCTCAAAATGAATATATAGGAGTTCTTTTAATCTCTTAAACATAAGATTCATACTAGATTAAGTTGTTTTTTACTTTTGACACACAACCTCCACTTTACCTTCAAATTTGCTCCTTCCAGAATAGCTCCCTGTAGATTGGCATTTGTAAGATCAGCACTCTCAAAAATTAAGAGGAAGAAGATAATGCATCATTCACTCTCTCGCTTCCCTTAAGGAGAAGCAAACGAAGGAATGAAAGATCCTATATTTCATTTCCATCCCCTGCCCGCTATAATCTCAGACCAAACAAAGCAATAGAAAAAGGCTTAAATGTTTCGGTAATTGGAGAAAATTAAGACTATTTTCATGCTACTTTTCATCTCGAAAAAGGGAGAGCAAGATATCTTCCCTTCTATTGCAATGTGTTAGCAAGCCCGTGAAGATGTGTCCCAGAAAATTTAGAGCTATGAAAAAAGATGTACTATGGCAGTTCATAAGCCTTTTTAGAAGTCAAACAGGATAATTATGTTCTCAAAATGAATATATAGGAGTTCTTTTAATCTCTTAAACATAAGATTCATACTAGACTAAGTTGTTTTTTTCTTTTGACACACAACCTCCATTTTACCTTCAAATTTGCTCCTTTCAGAATAGCTCCCTCTAGATTGGCATTGGTACGAACAGCATTCTGAAAAATTAAGAGCAAGAAGATAATGCATCATTCACTCTCTCGCTTCCCATACGGAGAAACAAACGACGGAATGAAAGATCCAATATTTCATTTCCATCCCCTGCCCGCTATAATCTCAGACCAAACAAAGCATTAGAAAAAGGCTTAAATGTTTCGGTAATTGGAGAAAATTAAGACTATTTTCATGCTACTTTTCTTCTCGAAAAAGGGAGAGCAAGATATCTTCCCTTCTATTGCAATGTGTTAGCAAGCCCGTGAAGATGTGTCCCAGAAAATTTAGAGCTATGAAAAAAGATGTAATATGGCAGTTCATAAGCCTTTTTAGAAGTCAAACAGGATAATTATGTTCTCAAAATGAATATATAGGAGTTCTTTTAATCTCTTAAACATAAGATTCATACAAGACTAAGTTGTTTTTTTCTTTTGACACACAACGTCCACTTTACCTTCAACTTTGCACCTTTCAGAATAGCTCCCTCCAGATTGGCATTTGTAAGATCAGCATTCTGAAAAATTAAGAGCAAGAAGATAATGCATCATTCACTCTCTCGCTTCCCTTAAGGAGAAACAAACGAAGGAATGAAAGATCCTATATTTCATTTCCATCCCCTGCCCGCTACAATCTCAGACCAAACAAAGCATTAGAAAAAGGCTTAAATGTTTAGGTAATTGGAGAAAATTAAGACTATTTTCATGCTACTTTTCTTCTCGAAAAAGGGAGAGCAAGATATCTTCCCTTCTATTGCAATGTGTTAGAAAGCCCGTGAAGATGTATCCCAGAAAATTTAGAGCTATGAAAAAAGATGTCATATGGCAATTCATAAGCTTTTTTAGAAGTCAAACAGGATAATTATGTTCTCAAAATGAATATATACGAGTTCTTTTAATCTCTTAAACATAAGATTCATACTAGACTAAGTTGTTTTTTTCTTTTGACACACAACCTCAACTTTACCTTCAAATTTGCTCCAGCCAGAATAGCTCCCTCTAGATTGGCATTTGTAAGATCAGCATTCTGAAAAATTAAGAGCAAGAAGATAATGCATCATTAGCTTTCTCGCTTCCCTTAAGGAGAAAAAAACGAAGGAATGAAAGATCCTATATTTCATTTCCATCCCCTGCCCGCTATAATCTCAGACCAAACAAAGCATTAGAAAAACGCTTAAATATTTCGTAATTGGAGAAAATTAAGAATATTTTCATAGTACTTTTCTTCCCGAAAAAGGGAGAGCAAGATATCTTCCCTTCCATTGCAATGTGTTAGCAAGCCCGTGAAGATGTGTCCTAGAAAATTTAGAGCTATGAAAAAACAAGTAATATGGCAATTCATAAGCTCTTTTAGAAGTCATACAGGATAATTACGTTCTCAAAATGAATATATAGGAGTTCTTTTAATCTCTTAAACATAAGATACATACTAGACTAAGTTGTTTTTTTCTTTTGACACACAACCTCCACTTTACCTTCAAATTTGCTCCTTCCAGAATAGCTCCCTGTAGATTGGCATTTGTAAGATTAGCACTCTCAAAAATTAAGAGGAAGAAGATAATGCATCATTCACTCTCTCGCTTCCCTTAAGGAGAAACAAACGAAGGAATGGAAGATCCTATATTTCATTTCCATCCCCTGCCCGCTATAATCTCAGACCAAACAAAGCATTAGAGAAAGGCTTAAATGTTTCGGTAATTGGAGAAATTTAAGACTATTTTCATGGTACTTTTCTTCTCGAAAAAGGGAGAGCAAGATATCTTCCCTTCCATTGCGATGTGTTAGCAAGCCCGTGAAGATGTGTCCTAGAAAATTTAGAGCTATGAAAAAATATGTAATATGGCAATTCATAAGCTTTTTCAGAAGTCAAACAGGATAATTAAATTCTCAAAATGAATATATAGGAGTTCTTTCAATCTCTTAAACATAAGATTCATACTAGACTAAGTTATTTTTTTCTTTTGACACACATACTCCACTTTACCTTCAAATTTGCTCCTTTCAGAATAGCTCCCTCCAGATTGGCATTTGTAAGATCAGCATTCTGAAAAATTAAGAGCAAGAAGATAATGCATCATTCATTGTCTCGCTTCGCTTAAGGAGAAACAAACAAAGGAATGAAAGATCCTATATTTCATTTCCATCCCCTGCCCGCTATAATCTCGGACCAAACAAAGCATTAGAAAAAGGCTTAAATATTTCGGTAATTGGAGAAAATTAAGAATATTTTCATAGTACTTTTCATCCCGAAAAATCAAGAGCAATATATCTTCCCTTCTATTGCAATGTGTTAGAAAGCCCGTGAAGATGTGCCCTAGAAAATTTAGACCTATGAAAAAAGAAGTACTAGGGCAATTCATAAGCTTTTTTAGAAGTCATACAGGATAATTATGTTCTCAAAATGAATACATAGGAGTTCTTTTAATCTCTTAAACATAAGATTCATACTAGACTAAGTTGTTTTTTACTTTTGACACACAACCTCCACTTTACCTTCAAATTTGCTCCTTCCAGAATAGCTCCCTGTAGATTGGCATTTGTAAGATCAGCACTCTCAAAAATTAAGAGGAAGAAGATAATGCATCATTCACTCTCTCGCTTCCCTTAAGGAGAAGCAAACGAAGGAATGAACGATCCTATATTTCATTTCCATCCCCTGCCCGCTATAATCTCAGACCAAACAAAGCATTAGAAAAAGGCTTAAATGTTTCGGTAATTGGAGAAAATTAAGACTATTTTCATGCTAGTTTTCATCTCGAAAAAGGGAGAGCAAGATATCTTCCCTTCTATTGCAATGTGTTAGCAAGCCCGTGAAGATGTGTCCCAGAAAATTTAGAGCTATGAAAAAAGATGTACTATGGCAGTTCATAAGCCTTTTTAGAAGTCAAACAGGATAATTATGTTCTCAAAATGAATATGTAGGAGTTCTTTTAATCTCTTAAACATAAGATTCATACTAGACTAAGTTGTTTTTTTCTTTTGACACACAACCTCCATTTTACCTTCAAATTTGCTCCTTTCAGAATAGCTCCCTCTAGATTGGCATTGGTACGATCAGCATTCTGAAAAATTAAGAGCAAGAAGATAATGCATCATTCACTCTCTCGCTTCCCATACGGAGAAACAAACGACGGAATGAAAGATCCAATATTTCATTTCCATCCCCTGCCCGCTATAATCTCAGACCAAACAAAGCATTAGAAAAAGGCTTAAATGTTTCTGTAATTGGAGAAAATTAAGACTATTTTCATGCTACTTTTCTTCTCGAAAAAGGGAGAGCAAGATATCTTCCCTTCTATTGCAATGTGTTAGCAAGCCCGTGAAGATGTGTCCCAGAAAATTTAGAGCTATGAAAAAAGATGTAATATGGCAGTTCATAAGCCTTTTCAGAAGTCAAACAGGATAATTATGTTCTCAAAATGAATATATAGGAGTTCTTTTAATCTCTTAAACATAAGATTCATACAAGACTAAGTTGTTTTTTTCTTTTGACACACAACGTCCACTTTACCTTCAACTTTGCACCTTTCAGAATAGCTCCCTCCAGATCGGCATTTGTAAGATCAGCATTCTGAAAAATTAAGAGCAAGAAGATAATGCATCATTGACTCTCTCGCTTCCCTTAAGGAGAAACAAACGAAGGAATGGAAGATCCTATATTTCATTTCCATCCCCTGCCCGCTACAATCTCAGACCAAACAAAGCATTAGAAAAAGGCTTAAATGTTTCGGTAATTGGAGAAAATTAAGACTATTTTCATGCTACTTTTCTTCTCGAAAAAGGGAGAGCAAGATATCTTCCCTTCTATTGCAATGTGTTAGCAAGCCCGTGAAGATGTGTCCTAGAAAATTTAGAGCTATGAAAAACGATGTAATATGGCAGATCATAAGCCTTTTTAGAAGTCAAACAGGATAATTATGTTCTCAAAATGAATATATAGGAGTTCTTTTAATCTCTTAAACATAAGATTCATACTAGACTAAGTTGTTTTTTTCTTTTGACACACAACCTCCACTTTACCTTCAAATTTGCTCCAGCATGAATAGCTCCCTCTAGATTGGCATTTGTAAGATCAGCATTCTGAAAAATTAAGAGCAAGAAGATAATGCATCATTAACTCTCTCCCTTCCCTTAAGGAGAAACAAACGTAGGAATGAAAGATCCTATATTTCATTTCCATCCCCTGCCCGCTATAATCTCGTACCAAACAAAGCATTAGAAAAAGGCTTAAATATTTCGGTAATTGGAGAAAATTAAGAATATTTTCATAGTACTTTTCATCCCGAAAAAGCAAGAGCAATATATCTTCCCTTCTATTGCAATGTGTTAGAAAGCCCGTGAAGATGTGCCCTAGAAAATTTAGACCTATGAAAAAAGAAGTACTAGGGCAATTCATAAGCTTTTTTAGAAGTCATACAGGATAATTATGTTCTCAAAATGAATATATAGGAGTTCTTTTAATCTCTTAAACATAAGATTCATACTAGACTAAGTTGTTTTTTACTTTTGACACACAACCTCCACTTTACCTTCAAATTTGCTCCTTCCAGAATAGCTCCCTGTAGATTGGCATTTGTAAGATCAGCACTCTCAAAAATTAAGAGGAAGAAGATAATGCATCATTCACTCTCTCGCTTCCCTTAAGGAGAAGCAAACGAAGGAATGAAAGATCCTATATTTCATTTCCATCCCCTGCCCGCTATAATCTCAGACCAAACAAAGCATTAGAAAAAGGCTTAAATGTTTCGGTAATTGGAGAAAATTAAGACTATTTTCATGCTACTTTTCTTCTCGAAAAAGGGAGAGCAAGATATCTTCCCTTCTATTGCAATGTGTTAGCAAGCCCGTGAAGATGTGTCCCAGAAAATTTAGAGCTATGAAAAAAGATGTACTATGGCAGTTCATAAGCCTTTTTAGAAGTCAAACAGGATAATTATGTTCTCAAAATGAATATATAGGAGTTCTTTTAATCTCTTAAACATAAGATTCATACTAGACTAAGTTGTTTTTTTTTCTTTTGACACACAACCTCCACTTTACCTTCAAATTTGCTCCTTTCAGAATAGCTCCCTCTAGATTGGCATTGGTACGATCAGCATTCTGAAAAATTAAGAGCAAGAAGATAATGCATCATTCACTCTCTCGCTTCCCATAAGGAGAAGCAAACGACGGAATGAAAGATCCAATATTTCATTTCCATCCCCTGCCCGCTATAATCTCAGACCAAACAAAGCATTAGAAAAAGGCTTAAATGTTTCGGTAAATGGAGAAAATTAAGACTATTTTCATGCTACTTTTCTTCTCGAAAAAGGGAGAGCAAGATATCTTCCCTTCTATTGCAATGTGTTAGCAAGCCCATGAAGATGTGTCCCAGAAAATTTAGAGCTATGATAAAAGATGTAATATGGCAGTTCATAAGCCTTTTTAGAAGTCAAACAGGATAATTATGTTCTCAAAATGAATATATAGGAGTTCTTTTAATCTCTTAAACATAAGATTCATACTAGACTAAGTTGTTTTTTTCTTTTGACACACAACCTCCACTTTACCTTCAACTTTGCACCTTTCAGAATAGCTCCCTCCAGATTGGCATTTGTAAGATCAGCATTCTGAAAAATTAAGAGCAAGAAGATAATGCATCATTCACTCTCTAGCTTCCCTTAAGGAGAAACAAACGAAGGAATGAAAGAGCCTATATTTCATTTCCATCCCCTGCCCGCTATAATCTCAGACCAAACAAAGCATTAGAAAAAGGCTTAAATATTTCGGTAATTGGAGAAAATTAAGACTATTTTCATGGTACTTGTCTTGCCGGAAAAGCAAGAGCAATATATCTTCCCTTCTATTGCAATGCATTAGAAAGCCCGTGAAGATGTGTCCCAGAAAATTTAGAGCTATGAAAAAAGATGTAATATGGCAGTTCATAAGCCTTTTTAGAAGTCAAACAGGATAATTATGTTCTCAAAATGAATATATAGGAGTTCTTTTAATCTCTTAAACATAAGATTCATACTAGACTAAGTTGTTTTTTTCTTTTGACACACAACCTCCACTTTACCTTCAACTTTGCACCTTTCAGAATAGCTCCCTCCAGATTGGCATTTGTAAGATCAGCATTCTGAAAAATTAAGAGCAAGAAGATAATGCATCATTCACTCTCTCGCTTTCCTTAAGGAGAAACAAACGAAGGAATGAAAGATCCTATATTTCATTTCCATCCCCTGCCCGCTATAATCTCAGACCAAACAAAGCATTAGAAAAAGGCTTAAATATTTCGGTAATTGGAGAAAATTAAGACTATTTTCATGCTACTTTTCTTCTCGAAAAAGGGAGAGCAAGATATCTTCCCTTCTATTGCAATGTGTTAGCAAGCCCGTGAAGATGTGTCCCAGAAAATTTAGAGCTATGAAAAAAGATGTAATATGGCAATTCATAAGCTTTTTTAGAAGTCAAATAGGATAATTATGTTCTCAAAATGAATATATAGGAATTCTTTTAATCTCTTAAACATAAGATTCATACTAGACTAAGTTGTTTTTTTCTTTTGACACACAACCTCCACTTTACCTTCAAATTTGCTCCTTCCAGAATAGCTCCCTCTAGATTGGCATTTGAAAGATCAGCATTCTGAAAAATTAAGAGCAAGAAGATAATGCATCATTCACTCTGTAAGCACCAAATCCTAAGCCTTCATTAGTCGAAGTAATATGAGAATCTCAAACAAACAGTTACTATCTCATTAATGGATGTTCTCGAAAAGCAAAAACGGACAAACTACTCAGAAACAAGTTCCGATTGACAAATGCAGAACCTGTCGGTGTGCAGAACGGAGGTCTGCCTGGCAGAAGCTAGAATCTATCAAGCATGCATCTGAAAAGGGACAGAACATGATTAAAAGTAAAATTCAGAGTCTTAACTCGGGGTCACGATGAGTCAAAGTATCAATAGTAGTACAAAATTTCTTTCCTCCTGTTAACAAACAAAGAATGTATCCAAATTATGCAGCTAATCCTCAAGCTCTATTAAACTACACCATAACTATAAGTTTTAAACCAAACCACTTCAAGAGCTCAATTGGAGAAGAAAGACTCTTCATTTATCCACTTTTCATACTCTAAGGATTCGTGGTTGCGAAATTTCTTTGCTGACATGTTCTTGTTACAAAGTAAGATGGGGTTTAATCTAAAGTTATGGGTTTGAAGTGGTTTTTCTCTAAAGTGTAATCTTATCAAGACTTCTAAGTTAAAACCCCAATTTTGAATTTTTGACAACTCCAATCAGTCACACATGCACAAACACACAGATTGCAGTAATTGCCTCGCCAAAACATTCAATTGGTTTACTTATATAGCTTGGCTTTTCTGAGAAAATGAAAAATTAGGGTTTCAACTTCCATTCGAGAGCGATCGAATCGATTCAACAACAAATTTTATACTGTAAGAAACAGAAAATTCAAATTAAATTGGATTGGATTGGATTGCAACTTGCAAGAGAGAGAGGGAGCTGACCGATGTTGAGGTGAATCAGAGAGGAGGAATCGTAGACCTTCATCATTGAATTGAGGGCTCCGATTTGGGAATCCACAGGAGCAAGTAATTCAAAGCTCGGAGCTTTTTGTTTCCGACTTTATGATTGTATGTTGAAGGTTCAAGTTTACAATGGTGTGTTTTTGCAGCTCTCTCTTTACTTGGCAAGCGAGAAATAGAATACGACGAGGAATGGTAAACGTTAATTTAATTAGGGTAATAGTTATTCAATTAAAAATGGCTTATTATATTAACATCCCACAAATTGTTGAATGAACCCTACATACTTAATACAACCTACATTTACTTTTTCAATTAAAAATTATCTTAATACACCCCACATATTTCCCCATAATACTCTCACACCCCACATTTTCTACATACACCCCACATTTCTCAATTCTTATAACACTCATTTCTAATTTTCAGGGATTGAATCTAAACATTTGAACATTTAGTTTGCCGAATGATTTCAAATTAAATGATTTGAAAAATGTTTAGATTCATTTGAACATCTTTCAATAATAATAACTAGCATATGGGCACACACTTTGTGTGTATGAAGACATTTTTTTAGAAAATGAGAAGAAGAGAGGGAGAGAGAGAACATGGGGGAGTGGGAGGTTTTTGGTTTTTGGTTTCTTTTTTTTTTTTTTTTTTAATATTGGAGGTATTTTAACCTCACATGTAGGTGAGGCTTCAATAAAAAAAACTGTAAAATTTGGACCTGTGAAATTACATTATTGCCCATCTTTTTTTTTGTGTGATAGAAGACCAGTTTGTCTTTTCACCCTCTTTTGGTTGACAAAGAGGTTTTATTAATTAGTAGAGATAATATTAATTTCAAAGATAACCTTGCTATTTCCATTTTCTTGTGCATATTTTGGTCGAACCGAGTCGACCTGCAAGAAAGCATCTTATGAATGCCATTGATTCACTCTGCAATCAATTCGGTGGCTATGGCTTTTGAATTATGAGATTCATAAGTGCTAAGTCTTGAATTATGAGATTGACAAAAAGATGTCGTCTGAAATTTTGACAAAAGATGCCGGTTGGGATTTAAAGCATATGTGGGTTTGTTTTCAATTCCACCATTAAAACCAATGGGCGTGTGTTTTTAATATTTGGTGGTAATTTTAGGTGTTTGATTCTTCATGTAATCCTTGTGATCCCTAAAAGATGAATACGAACATAGAAGCTTAAATAACGCAACAAAAGCAGGATTAAATAATTATCGATGTTGTCGAATCACCAAAACAATGAAAAATATGAAGTCTTACCTCATGTGAAGCTTCTGAAACATCGATTGTGTGTTTCATTCGTCAAAAATAGTTTTTCTCAATCAACATGTTTATAATTTCATTGGTTAGGGTTTTGTTCAACAATGGAGGGTGGAGAGAGGTTTTGATAGTTGAAGAAGATAAATAATACGTTAAAAATAATTTGGGGTGTATTTAGAAATTTTTTATTTTTTTTTAAACCTAATAAGGTCAAAATTGTCATTGCATAGTTGGGTAGATAAGTCGTTTAATGTTAAATTTAAATGTGGGGTGCATTCAACATTTTGTGGGGTGCTATTATAAAAAGCCTTAAAAATTCATAATCATTAATCCGTTAATTCGTTAAAACGTGTAATTATGATTTTTTTTATTTATTGTCAATTTCGTTAGAACTTTTGTAAAAAATAGTCACATGTCATGCACATAAGACTGAATCAAGTGGTAAATATGAAAAACTAAAATGAGAAAAATTGTAGCAGTGATCGCTTAACTTTAATCCAAGTGTTGCAATGTTATCAATTTTAATCTAATAGGAGAAATGGTCCATCAACTTTAATTTAATTGTAGCAATGATACTTCTACCATGACTCATCTTGATGAAAGTTTTGATGGAGTTGACAAAAAGGACCATAGCTATATATTTTGGTGGGTTAACGATCAATGGTTACAAATTTTAAGTTCAGAAACCAACGCTCCAATTGAATTAAAGTTAGGACCATCACTACAATTTTCTCAATAAATAAATTCTTTTCATTTTCTTCATATTTTACTTATTCCTAACAAAAATTAAGTTTGTCACTCAGTATTACGGTCTGGTGGTATTTATTTTCACTTGAAAGTGAAAGGTTTTAAGTTCGAATCTCGTGGATAGCGAATTCAATACCAAATTAGACTGCTTATTGTGTAGCTTTACCGAACTCTCCATCCCCTTATCGATAAACTAAAAAAAATAGATTAAAACATAAAAATGGAAGTAATTTCAACACATTTTGTCTTTTTTGTTTGCATTTTGATTTTTAATTTATTTATTTAATTTCAAGACTAAAATAAACACTATTGCGATCAAGAGAAAAAAGTGTGCACAATTTAATTCACAATTCACATCTACCATTGAATTGGCGAGTTTTGTTTTTCCAAGCGTTGACAAGAGATTCAAAGTTTCAACTAGTTTTCAATTTGGTGACTCAATGCGAGATTATTTATTCATTTTTGCTTACTCCACAATATATTACATCGTTACTTGTTAATTAGGTTTTTATTCGAGGATTCTTAATAGGGAGATTATATTCACACATCTCAAATTACTTCTATTATGTTGTAGGCATAATTTACTGAACAATTATGAAGGTCATAGAGAGAGAAGGGGTGCGGCACATAGAGAGAAGAAGAGAGAGATGTGTAATTGTGGGTGTGTGTTATCTCACCCCCATTGTGCATTTTATTTATAGTAGTAAGGAAGGTTAATTCCTTACCCTTTAGGATTACAACATTTAATAGGTAATCTACTCCTAATAGGAATATAAGATACATTCCCATATCTACTACGATTTACACAATGACATTCATATTCCAATAGGACTGCAACACTCTCCCTTGAGTGTGTAAATACTCAAGTAAATGGCGTATCAGGTCTTCAACGATGAAGTAAGTACAATTGATGAAGTCGTCGGCACAATAGGCGAATGCGAGTCTCAAATCAACGGAAGAATGCATAAAAAAGTAAAACTCACAAAACCTCGTTATGGTAAAACTCAAGGTAGGGAAAAACCCATAGTCTAAAGAGAAAAGTGAGAAGTTGCATTAAGTTAAAACTATACGTCTTTTGGACGCAAGTAGAAGAGCTCTCAAGGGTATGATCATCCCAGGATGAGTGTCTCGTTAAAACCTAGTTTGGTAGCAAAAACCCAGTGGGAAAAATGCTCCTAATCGTAGGGAAAAAGAGTACATTAAGATCAAGTGAGTATACTTTTGGATACTCTTCTTGAGTTTGACATAACTTCCAAATGTGAACTACAAGCTTCACATATGATAGTTAGGCATACCAATTCCTCAGACAAGCTTCTAGAAGGTTGACTTCGGCAGTGACGTCGTGTACAGGTCAGCAAGGTTGTCTGGGATCGGCTTGCATGACTTCAATCTCCTGATACTTTGCTGATGTAGATGTAGACGCAATATGTCTTGGTGTTGACTTCGTTGATGTATCATGACTTAGTCGGGTTGATATATGCGGCATAATCTTCATGGATCGTCGTTGGGACTCAACGATGGATGAAAACACAGCAAGTACTTCAAATATGCTCAACAAGAACTCCTAACCATGTCTCACGTGTGGCGTAGTGAAGTGAGGTGAGTCTTGGAACGAATCGAAGATTTCGCAAATAAGGTCATATCATGGACCTCCAAGATATTGCGATATCCCTAATGGTAAAGACATAACCATTCGAGGATTTTGCCTTGTGCGGGTTTGATAAGTAACATACGTCAGCATAACAACAAGGCAAACATTATTCCGAGGATCAGGGGGGTTGGATCCGCTCGAGATGCGTTGGGATTTGATTTGCCCAAATTCGTGGTACCTTCAGGAATGTCTTTAATACCAATTCAATGGTTGCGAGTAGGCGCGGTGCTGTATCTTTACTAAGATCAACAGCGAAGGAGATGTCCTGTCTAAATACAATGACCTAAGTACAACGAAGCGCAAAGTTGAACTTAGATATGGAATTTCGGATTCTATAACCTCTTCAAGGGTCTCATTTGCATATAACGTATGAACGATCAAATGTATACTCAAATGTGGCACATTCGGGGTGTAGTTCGACTGGTAGACCAAAATACTGTCAGAACAATGCTTCAACTTCAGGTCAAGGCATAAACGAGTTTTCCTAAGATCCTTCATCTCAAATTCCATCTTCAGGTGCGAGGCAGTTTTCTCAAGCTCTTCCAGAGTCTTAGTGAGATTCGTGTTAACGACAAAAATTGTAACTCTTGCAATTTGGAATAAGACTTAATAGTTTAACACACAAGGGCATTCATTCATATCCCTGATTAATCAAATAATCACGTAGACGGGTATACCACATCCGTCAGATTTTTCAATCCATAAGTGAACGCCTCAAAACGAGTTAAGAGGAAGTTCCGTGGTTTGGAACTATTTGAACCAGTCCATGTAATTCTTCGGGAACTTACATGTCAATCTCCGTATCTATATCCTCATGGAGAAACACTAACCAGATTTCGTAATGCTGCTATCAATCACATAACGTTTGAGAGAAACCTTGCGTCATAAGGCGTGCATCATATTGCACTATTTCATTCATCTCATAACGCTTCATTTCCCACTTGTAACATAACAGGGTTACCTTGGGCACTGTAGGAATGACAGGTCCAATACACATTTTGGTAAGGAATTTGACCTGGATTGTAATTTTAGTTGTCAAATCAGTTCTACGTTGTCACTTAATCAACGGAACACGATTCGATATCGTCACTTTTCATTTATATCGGTAGCTACCATATAAGTGAAAACATCATCGATGATAATCTCATTTCAATTCCATTTAGCTCACCTAAACTAGTATACTGGACCAAGAACTTCATGTCTTGGGAGTAATCCGGATTAATCTCATGAGATGGAAATGATTTGAGACAGCGATCAAATTTAGATTCATTTTTGTGCTGTGTCTTCCTCTTCCAGGGAAGTGAATCATACGAACCGAATGATCTGTCGTGCTCCAGGCCAAGACAGATTGATTGGCTATCCGTCGGTGTACCAGACCGTCCAACAAGGGCGTCCAAACCGACCAACAGGGGCGGCACACCCTCTAGGGATGTTGACTCGACGTCCATTAAGTACGTCTATCCTTGCAGTCATGTTTGCAGCTGGTATATGATCTCATCACTTTAGCTAGATCAGAGGAATGCGTCTGGAGCAACATTCTGAAATCTAGAATTCATCGCACTTGCTTATCATACTTGTGTGGTATAAGGATCGAGATGAGACATAGTGGGCAACGTCCACGCAAATTTGCGCCGTTCTACAGGAACGTTGACGTTCTTATCTCCCCCTAATGGCGGAAAGACTGTCTCATTAAAGTTACAACCCGTAAATGAGCGGTAAAGAGATCGCGTGCAAGGGCTCGAAGAGAGCTAGTGTGAAAGAGAATCATGATCGACAAAAGATACACATCCTTTTTTAAGGACCCATGGTGGTATGTTACGGCGGCGTAACTTGGCACATGGAATGCACACACAAATGCGTAAATACGAAAATCGTCAGGTTCGTACCCAGTAACCAACTATAACGTCATATAGGTTGGGTGGCAATGGACCTCCAGGCGGACCAACATCACTGCGTACAAGGATTGCATAGCCCTACGCAGAAACCGAACGTTTACCAAAATTCGGGCTATCATTTAAATTGCGCTTTATGATCGTTAGGCAAGGCTATTTGGGGTGAACATGGGAATTCGATGTTCAATTAAAAACCCAAAACAACATGCAATACTTTATCGAAAACTGTCGATATAAACTCTCTGGCATTATCCAGTCTCCCGGACCTTAAGGGATAAGTAGGGTGGTGAGCCTTAATCAACCAAGAGGTTTAGCAGTAATGTGTGTGGACAAACATGTGACCTAGTTTGTCGATTCATCAACCAAAACCATAAATATTTATATGGTCCGCATTTTGGTTGGATTAGTCCACATATATTCCCTTGAATCCACTGTGAAAAGGGAGTCGTTTCGTATCTTTGCAATGGATGATTTAGAAAATCAAATTTCACAAACGAGCAGACTTTGGCAAGTGTGCTTGTAGGCATAAGATTCTTACTTCGGGTAAGAAGATGCGTCGTAGCATCGTTGGTTGACCTAAGTGTCCCAAAAGGTCGTGCCAAAACAAGTAAACAGCTCAATCACCTAGCTCCAGGCCGGCCATATATGGCGTGTGCCCAGTTGGGGGATAACCCATTAGCCCCAAATCAAAGCTTCAGGCTCATTTTTGGAGGTGGTGTAAAGATATTTCACTCTATTTTCTTCAGTGGTTTCATTTATGATCATTGTCATCTCGAATATCCTTAAAAACTCAACATCATGGAGAATTTAAGGTCCATTAAATGGTGATTCATTACCATTCATACAACGAGGAGCGTGCCATTGCTCTTAATCAGGTTGGATACACCTGAAGTCGTTGTTAGAGATGTGATTTAGGTGTAAAGTTAGTGTGCGTAGTACGCATTCATCTAGACAACTAACTTTCCCACATTCCTACCTAATCACGTGTTTAATTGAATCGGTCACATGTACTAAGAAACATGATTCAATTAACTCATATTAGGACAATATCAATAAGATTATCCATAAGTAAAACATACACCAAACTTGAATCCAAGAACATAGAAAGATGTTCACAAAGTAAGCAAAGTAACTAGGTGGATTCGGCCAACTAGGCCCTCCATGTCAAAATTATGCTCTTCCAACGATGTTTGGTGGAGCAAAATCAGTCTCACATATTGACTACGAGAATGGTACTCCTCAACGACATTGGTAGATGCACGAATAGGTGCATAACCAACGATCTATTCCATCGAGACGGAAGTAGATTTTGCAAGGTTGAGGTTTGGGAATACTATCCCTTATTCTTTAAGTTTTAGGTCTTAGGTGCCAAGGATCATGCTGTAAGCATGATGCCACACCTTGTCAGGCTGTAATTCTACCATATGTTGTAAAAACAAACTCGAAATTGGATTGTGAGAGAGACAGACCCAAACTTGGGTTCAGTAGGCTTTGACCAAACTGGGTTAAGCCATTCGGTAGACTCCAGCAGAACCGAGTCTATTCCGTTTTCTCACGTTTGTGGTAGTAATCAGATCCGAGAATTTGGTAAATTTCGCTTTCTACACTGCTGCTTTAGGGGCAAGTTAGAAACATGGAAGGACGAGAAAAGTATTCTCCAGTCAAAATTCGATCGGATTTATAAACTTCAGAATTGTACTTATTAATGGGCAATATCTTTCATGATTAGACGGTCCGTATGAGCGAGCCAAAGAGTCATGGAATCCTTGTTCGGGAGGTACTTCCATTTGTAATGCTTTGGGCATAAGTCTTCGAATGAAGATCATGGCGGAGGCTTATTCAGCTCTTCCTTGCCATTGTTGGCTTCAATGGTTTCTCAGCTACTTAATAGTCAATGGGAGATTCACGTCTTGTACCTCACATTAAGTGGTTTCTAATAGAAACATCCAAATCAGAAAAATCGAACTTGTGACGGTTCGACAATTTACTGAATTGGAGGGAACAAGATTGTGATTGGTGCTATGAGAATGAATCATCCATATGCATCAAAGTTAGAACATTCGAGTTCTAAGACATGGTTGTCATGAAAAATGTCGGGTTTTCATGGGTGTATTGTTTTATGAAAACTTCGGGTTTCAAAGGAACTACATTCGAAACTACATGTTCAATTTAGTTTAAGAAAAATTGGTTCATAATGAGAGGTTCCTGCAAGAAACACAGAATGCAATATACTAACTAAGTGTAGTGGATTTGGGGTTCTTCGGGAACTTAAGTGTGAGAGCTTCGTTACTACGAAAGTATGTGACGGTTCAAAGTATAAAGATAAATTATTGAATCGTTAATGTCCAAAAGTAATCTTCAGGTCAAGAATTTTGGATTCATTATCAGATTAATAGAATGCAAGTCACTTTTAATTAATGCAATAGATCGGAACCAAACGGGGTCGATTGTAGAAGCAAAAATAATATTAAAATGCGGGTTAAAATTATTTAGAATGCTAAATAATAGCATTGGGTCGAACAAATGTTGCCCAAAAATAATTGGGATCGGGTTTGGGTACCTTGAGTAAAAGGTAGTGCCCTCAAGGCCTTGGAAGTGGGCTGCAGGCCACGGGCCTGGGTGTGGGAGCCCCATAGCAACAGCTACTGGCGTTGGGCCATAGGGATGGGTGGTACTCGGGCCCAGCCGAATGGCTAGTGTAGGGTAGACGAGCTGTATGCCTGGGGAAAGAGCCCAGCCGCATGGGCTGGCCGAAGGACTGCGAGCCTAGGCAACCATAAGGCCTAGCAAGCATAAGCTTGCTGACAGTCGGGCCAATGCAACATAATTGGGCTCGGGGCTTTAGGCCCTATCGAGATTGATTCCAGGCCGAGGCCTGGTTTTTGCCGTGGTTAGCTGGTCTTCAGGCCAACGATTATGCCGACTGTGGTGCCATAGTGGTGGTGCCGTACCATGTTCCCTTCTTTTTTTTTCTTTTTTTTTCGAACCTAGGGTTTAAAACCCCTAATTTGCTTCTAATTTAATTTGATACTTTGACTCACAAATTCCACATAAAAATTTAATTCTGCGATGCATGAAACAAATATATATATTGACAAATATATGAACATATACAATATATATATCGGAAGGAAAATATAAACATAGGGGGTTCATGCATCATGGGGAATGTTTTCATGCTTTAGAGTCGTTTCAAATATCTTTCTTTATTTTAAGCGTACCTGATTGGCAGAAAACAATAAAAACCTTTGAATTTGTAAAAGTTCCTTTGCAGAAAGCCGGAATAGCATCTCCAATGCGTTGTATCATGTTCAACATAGAAAAATTAAATTGAATCAATAGCATGTAGATCAATTCAAAATAATAAATTAATAAAAAAAAGAATGATTAAAACGTAATACTCTCCTAATTGAAGAATAAACTCTCTTGTTAGCGCAGTGTCAAGAGCGTGCTGATAACGTGTTGTAGGCATAATTTACTGAACAATTATGGAGGCCATAGAGAGAGAAGGGGTGCGGCACATAGAGAGAAAAAGAGAGAGATGTGTAATTGTGGGTGTGTGTTATCTCACCCTATTGTGCTTTTATTTATAGTAGTAAGAAAGGTTAATTCCTTACCTTTTAGGATTACAACATTTAATAGGTAATCTACTCCTAATAGGAATATAAGATAAATTCTCATATCTACTAGGATTTACACAATCACATTCCTATTCCAATAGGACTGTAACATATTACATTTTTTTTTATCAATTGTTAGTGGTGTGTAGAAAATATTAAAAAATTAAAACGGTGTGAGATAAGTAATTTGTGGTGTGTGGATATAATCTCTCTTCCTAATAAAGCAAGCTCACACAATTTGTTTATCAATATTTTTTATTATTTATCAAAAATATTTTTATTATTTATCAAAAATATTGTGTTTATCTCTACTAATTAATGAAACTCTCTTTGTCAACCAAAAGTGACTGAAAAGACAAATTAGTCTTCTATCACACAAAAAAAAATGATGGGCAGTAATGTAATTTCACAAGTCCAAATGTTACAGTTTTTAAGATAATAGGTAGGAGCATAAACTGAAACATTCTGGAGCTACAAAGATAGTTATTAAATCGTTAGCACCGCATAAAAACATTCCTCTTAGAGTAGCTATTAACACGAATAACCACATTTTTCTTGACAGAAAGATAAAAAGATGGTTCCATGTGCTCTGATTCATTATGTGGATTCATTCCAATCCTGGAGCACAACGGAAGTGTTTCAAAGAAGGGTTATCCTGATCATCGAAGCCTCACCTACATATGATATTAAAATACCTCCAATATAAAAAAAATAAAAATAAAAAATAAAAAAAACCAAAGACAAAAACAAAAACCTTCCACTCCCCCCACGTTCTCTCTCTCTCTCCCTCTCTTCTTCTCTAGTATGTATTTACGTTGACTAGACTTAAATAACTAAACACTTTTCGTCCAATTAAAATTTCGCAAAAATGATCTTTAAATGAAACCTAAGGACAAACAACGTCAATGATACATATGAAGTAGGCACAAACGATTCGTTAATACCTTATTAACTTGTTAATAACTTAATTATCAACTAGTTAGCAACATAGTTGAATTTGAATAGGGCCAAGAGTGAGATCAGCTTTGTTTGGTTGGTTTCTAACTCTGGATAATTCAGCCCAAGTCAGCCTCAGAGAAACGAGGTACGTGCAACAAGTGGAATAGCAGATGCTGCATGGCCACCCAAACGTGGCAGCTCCATGAAGAACCACATCTCAGCCTCTGCCTCTCCTTCAACTTCTTCCTCCTGCATCCCTCCCAATTAAAAACCAAGTAATCTTCTGCTCCAATTTCTCTGCTGTTCTGCAACAATACAACAATGTCCACAATGAGGTTGAAGCATCTCTCCTCCATTGCAAACGACGTTGTACAAAAATGCGCATTGTAAGTCCATCATATATGATATGCAATTCATACATATATAATATTTTGCACCTGTAAATATTGTTCTTCGTATTTGTTGAATTTTTCAAATCGATGTTGACTATATATATAACATATATGAGTGTCTTTTATATACGAATCGTTGTTCTACTTTAAACTACTATAAACCGCATGTCGAGAGGGAGATTCGAATGAGGCTACGCCATGTCTTCATGGGTATATGCATGTTTGTTTATTAAATCCTTTTACATACCCTTATATAATTATATTACGTTCAGGAAACTGGATACCCCGGTGGACAAATTGATGGAGGAATTTGAAACTATATGGAAGACGGATGGAACGGCGCCGGTTGGTGCTGCTACTATCAGTAGTAACAATAACAACAATAGTAATAGTTATGGGAGGAAATTCTTAGAATTTTGCAGTGCCAAGGTTATGCAGAGTAGTGACATGTGCAAAACCATTGAGGAAAAGATTGCCAATGGCTCTTTTAGCCGCTTCACCTTCGACGTGATGCGCGCTTGGGAGATGCCTACCTCTGCTGACGAGGAATCTTTTACGGTAATTAATTATGTTCGTAATTTGATTGTTTCTGTTGATACTAACAGGGATTTGGCTAAGCCTCATGATGATGTTGAAGTGAAAAAATTTTGGTATCGAAGAATTCGTCATTCATGGAAGTCGAACCTAAAAACACCCAAACTCTCACACAGAGGTGGATAGGAATACCACTAAACGGTTTTTTTTAATTGAAGAGAAAAAAATAGTTGCATAATTATGTTTGTAATTGGTTAGTTTGTTAACAACTTCACAATCAGGACTATATCTATATAATACATAGAAACATATATAAATTACATATGATTTCTCCACCATATTTACAATATTGATTGAACTATTATGATGCATTGATATATTTATATTTGTATGCAAGGAAACACATGTACGTAGCCTTACCCTTACTCTTTGCAAAAGGTAAGACTGTGTACAATAGACGTTCCTCCCCAACCCTCGCAAAGTGGGAGCCTTGTTGGCTTGGGATCGTCCTTTTGTTGTTTCTATTGCTATTGTTCAAATGTCATGTTTTTTGGGGTTCTGCAGGAGTGTGTGGCGAAGGAGAAAGAAGAGAAAAAATTGCCGCAAAAATGTCTTTCAGAACAAGATGACATCTCTCTGTTCTATTCAGCCCTTATGCCACTTCTTGTAAGCTATATCATTTCTTAAGATTTAATTTCGTTTTTTGTAATTTTTGTTTTCGAGATACATAGAGAGATGGAAAGTTGGACTAAACTAAGTTCTAGGTTAAAGTAATGGTCGTAGCTTGTACCCCAATCTTTTGTTCCTTGTTGTAGTTGTAATTATGTTTTGTTTCTAGTCATTCTTCACCTACTGTCTGGCAGGTTGATAATGAGAAAGATGTTGGAGAAGATGCATTTGTTTGGATGGGGTCGCTGGTTCCACTAGTTACAGATGTTGTTAATGGGAGATTTACCTTTGCAACTTTAACGGCGCCTACGGGGAACCGGCTCCATTTTCCTTCCTATGACAAATATTTGAAGGAAATTGATAGGTGATGCATCTATAACCATATATTTCATTAGTACGATGTGTCGACTTATACCCAATAAGCAGCTAATACTGTTGGAGACACTCGTTATACCTTAATTGAACCTTTTTCTTTGAAATAATAACATGCAAAGAGTAATTAACTTTGGTACAATACAATTAGGGGAATAGACAGTATAAATGGTAGTGTAACTTATAAAGAATGCTTGCATTTGAAGTTTCTTTAAGATTGTTTCAACTTTTCCCTTTTTGTACTGTTTTGATTTTATAGATGTATACAATATTTGGCAAAACATGCAAAACCAGGGTGTGGAGCTTGCAGACGACGAATTCATTTTACACGTTGAGGGAACTGCTAGCACACAACGAGTAGTGCGCCACATTGGAGGAACAAGTTGGCCTGGTTTGTTTAGAAAAGAGAACTTTGATCATCTCATGTCTTATATATAGTTTCTTTTCCCCATATATAATTAAGTAATTGATTTGATATGGCTAACCATGCATCGGTATTTCAGGTAGGCTTACACTAACGAATTATGCACTCTATTTTGAGGCTTCTGGAGTATTAACATATGAAGATACTCATAAAATAGACCTTTCAAAGGATATGGAGCAAACGGTAAAACCAGCTTCAACAGGGCTATGGGGTGCTCCACTTTTTGACAAGGCTATAATTTACGAGTTCCTGAATTGTGAGGGCATATACTCTGGATTTATGAATTTAAGTATTTATCAGAAATCTTGCATTCATTTTTCAGTCTAACCCAAAGCACCAAATAGCTAATCAATCTATGTGTCGCGTGTTTAGAAACTAGTATTTGACACACTGAAAGACCAAAATCTTCGCTAGGGTCTCTAGTCCTCCTTGTGACGCTGTGTGGATGCCACATCAACCAAACAGAAACACAACTACACGAAGTTTGTTAAAATCTTGATATTGTTGTTATAGATTAATGATTTGTTTCACCAAATTTCTAGATCAGAGAAGATTGTCCTGGAGTTCCCCGAGGTAACAAGCTCTACAAGGCGTGACCTTTGGCTTGCGCTCTCAAAGGAGATTATGTTGATGCATCGTTTCCTAGCAAAGTATGAAATAAATTGTCCGATACAAGCATGGGAGATGCATTCAAGGACAATCCTAGCAATAACTAGGCTCCATGCAGCAAGAGAAATGCTAAGAATATCACCCCCTCCACCAACAAGATTCTTAACTTTTTCTTTGTTCGATGAGACACTGAAGGGAGATTATGTACTGGAAGAGCTTGCAGAGAGTCTTAAGAAGAGCAATAGCGGGCATCCATGTAGTGCTAGTTCAATCCTAAGGAGCATGAACTTGTCAGAGTCGATGATCATCTCAGGTTTAGATCAAGAGATGGAAGTTGGCAGCAGCGAAAATGCAACCCCAACTCCAAGCGGTCAAGTCGAAAACAGTTCCTTACCAGAAACAGCAATAAATCAAGCAAGGGAGGAGGAAAAGGAAATTGCTATTGCCAAAGCTACCACAAAGGAACTTAAGGAGGAGGGAATCAGTGAAAGCGCTACTATCTTTTTGGTAAGTATCTAACCCCATCCATGTCACTCTAGAGGAATTTCCAAGATCCATCAATCCAAACGGCGAAAAATATCTTAGTTTATATTATACTTAATATTCCATCTAACGTGTAACCAAGGTTCTAAAAGGCGCTAGGCGCTAGTCGGGCGGCGGGATGGGGCCTAGCGCCTAGGCGGCTAGACGGAGCCTAGGCGGGCGACTAGGCGGACTAGGCGGATTTAAGTAAATCTATTCTATTTCATGTAAATAAGTGTCTGTTTATACTTAAAATATACATAATTTCGTCATAAACTAGAAAATAGAATAACATCTATATTATGAAGTATTAGAACATAATGAAAACATAGGGAGCAAACATATAATGTGTGTTTATTTAAGTATTCAATAAGTCTCTTACAATTTATTGGAAACAATAAAATGCAAAAGGAAAGTTATCTATTTTTTATCTAAGTGAGTTGCAACCTAGGCAGGTGTCTAGGCGGGTCTGGGCGGGCTAGGCGGGTGCCTAGGCGGTCTAGGCGGGTGCCTAGGCGGTCTAGGCGGGCGCCTCAGCAGGTCTGGGTGGGCTAGGCGGATGCCTAGGCGGTCTAGGCGGATGCCTAGGCGGTCTAGGCGGATGCCTAGGCGGTCTAGGCATTAATCGGGGCGGTGACCAGCCGCCTAGCGCCTAGGCGGTGCTAGGCGGGGATTTTTAGAACAGTGCGTGTAACTTCGCATACATCCACGTATCAATCTGACTTCGTTTTACTGTGTAGGTGCTACTAAGGCCCCTTTGGAATTCAGTGCCTTGGTTTGAAGAAGTACTCATGTGGGAAAAACCGTCCAACTACTCTCACTGTGGTTGCTGCGACTTTAATATTCACCTACCAGTATGTCGTTTCTCCAGCTAGCTCCAGTGCTGCGTAAGCTTTAATAAAATTCCAAGTTGGTGAATGGGATGTCATTAGCAAAGGTTATCTCTCTAACTTTTGCCTATTTATAACGAAAACCTCCAAATAGGGATTGGGATCAAATGAGGATGGGCTTCGACAAAAAAAAAAGATATTCATTCCTTACTTTCCCAATAATTGCACATTGATATCTCTCCCATGATAATTTGGGCATAGGGAAGCTCCAAGCTCATCCATTTGTATTCCGATTCCTTGACACTTTGCAACAATTTCTCCAAGGAATCCACGAGGGGTTCATTCTCAGCTTCGACACAAGCCTCAGCTTCATCTGTCGGCTTAAGCTCATTCATCTCACGCACAGCATCTTCCATGGAAACCGCAACCTGCGTCCTTGCTCGCTTAATCGCTGTAATATTCGTATCAGGTGTACCAAACGATTGCGGGATTGACAGCTTAAAACTGGTGTAAACAGCATGCTTCACGGATGCATGGACACAAGAGGAAAGGGTAGGTCCTGCACCCACCGTCCTCCCATGAGAAGGCGGAACCCGACCTCGTAGCATGTTGAAGTAGGGAACCATGTTCTCTTCGAGTGCTCTAACTGCCGGTGTTTCTCCTTCGGTGCAAAGCATTCCGAACGCGGTAGTTTGTTCGGAGACTTGATCACCCATCTTTATGACCTCCTCCCAGCTCACCTTCCCAAGTGTACCAGGTGCGGTTTGATCCAACACCTCGAAGGTCTTGCGGACGGCGTTGGGGTGCTGGTTTAGAGTTCAGTGAGTTGCTCTCTCTCGGCTCAAACAACTCTTCAACCGCGCTCGAACAATGGGAATTAGGCAAATGGTTCAATCAGGAAGAGAAATGGGGTATATGGTTATCATTTCCCTTCTTTGTATTGGAGAGGGAAGGGATAACGAAGGTAAAAATTTGATTTCAACATTTACCAGTACATTCTATCACCGCATTAAAGGGATAACTCATAGTTAACAGTTTTGTACAACTGTATTTTGCAGTTATAGTTTCATTGTAACAGTTTCTGTAACTAATCTCTGTAATTAGAAATTTAATTAAGCATCATTAGTCACTAAGCTTTATTAGGAAAGTGTATAAATAGAGTTGTATTTCCTTACTCATTAAGAAAGAAATAATACAAGACTTATTTCTTACATGGTATCACCACCTCTCTGCTTCACCGCCTCTCGATCCTTCTTCCCTGCAATTTCTTCTTTGCCTGGTGCATCTGTATTTTCTTCTCAATTTTTCTTCGATCTCTAAGCTTCGATCATGCAGTCTTCAACTTCGTCTCCGATGCAGCCTGAAGTTGTCGCCCCAAATCCTGCATGTGAGATCCCACATCGCCCAGGGGAGTGATCCTTATATGTATATTCCCATCCCTACCTAGCGCGAGGCCTTTTGGGAGCTCACTGGCTTCGGGTTCCGTAGGAACGCCGAAGTTAAGCGAGTAGCGCACGAGAGCACTCCCATGATGGGTGACCCACTGGGAAGTTCTCGTGTGAGTTCCCAGAAACAAAACCGTGAGGGCGTAGTCGGGGCCCAAAGCGGACAATATCGTGCTACGGTGGTGGAGTGGGCCAGGGGATGTGGTGGACCCCGGGCCGGGATGTGACAATTTGGTATCAGAGCCTAACCTTGGCCGTGGTGTGCCGACGAGGACGTCGGGCCCCTAAGGGGGGTGGATTGTGAGATCCCACATCGCCCAGGGGAGTGATCCTTATATGTATATTCCCATCCCTACCTAGCGCGAGGCCTTTTGGGAGCTCACTGGCTTCAGGGTTCCGTAGGAACTCCGAAGTTAAGCGAGTAGCGCGCGAGAGCACTCCTATGATGGGTGACCCACTGGGAAGTTCTCGTGTGAGTTCCCAGAAACAAAACCGTGAGGGCGTAGTCGGGGCCCAAAGCGGACAATATCGATGGAGTGGGCCCGGGGATGTGGTGGACCCCGGGCCGGGATGTGACACTGCAATTCCTTCCCCCCTAATTCCTCGATCTCGTTGATTTCTTCCATCACTATTCAGAATATCAGTTGTATGGTTCCTACGAAGCTCAAGTGTGATAATTACCTCGTCTGGAAAGCTCTCTTCGCTCCAATTTTTCGCCGATATAAACTTACCGGAATCATTGATGGCTCTGAAGCTTGCCTGCCGCCTTATGTTCTTGATCAATCTGGCCAAAAGCTCTGGAATTCCGAATCCTGATTTCGACATTTGGTATGAGAAAGATCAGAATATACTGATCTAGATGAATTCCACTCTATCTGAGGAGATCATTCCGTTCACCGTCGTTGTTATATCGTCTCGAGAACTCTGGTTAAATCTCGAGCCACGATTTGGTGGCGTCTCTGCTGCTCACATTCATCAGCTTTGTTCTCGTCTTCACTCGGTTCACAAAGGCGATCTTCCTATCTCAGATTACTTGCAAAGAATTAAAAGCATTTATGATTCCCTAATGGCTGCCGGAGCTCCTGTCTCTAATCATGATTTGATTGTTGTCACATTAAACGACCTACCTGATGAGTATGAGTCGTTCATTGACTCCATCATGCTCAGGATTTCCACCACAACACTGGATGAACTTCATGGTTTGTTGATCAACAAGGAAGTCTTCATGAATCGCAAAAAGAAAGGTGTAGCCTCATTTGGTTATGAGCCTTTTTCAGGCTTTTGCTGCGCAGTCTCAACCTCCTCTTCTCCCTACACCGCCACAGTACTATAGTTCTCCTCAAGCTTATGTTGCTCAACAGTTTAATTTCATTGCTCCACCAAAGTTTCACAACAAGAATCGTGGCCGAGGATTTTTTTTCAACGTAATAATCGTGGCAATTTTTCCAGGAACTTCAACAATCCTCGAGGTAACTTTCACAATTCTGGTGGCAATCATGGCAACTATAGAAATAATTTGGAAATTGTAACAATTTTAGTGGAAATCCCTCTAATTTTGGTGGAAGAACTCCCTGTCAAATATGTCATTCTTTTGATCATGAAGCTATTGACTGTTATGAGAGAATGAATCATGCTTTTGCTGGAAAAATCCCTCCTGCAAAACTTGCTGCTATGTGTACTCACGCTAGCTCTCAGCAATTTCTTCCCACTTGGTTGATGGACTTGGGTGCTACATCTCATATTACTAATGACATATCTGCCATTCAATCTCCACGTCCATACTTTGGACAAGACAAGGTGTACATTGGTGATGGACAAGGTATGGCTATCCATCACATTGGTACCTCTATCATTCCAACTCCACATGCTAATTTCAAATTGAGTAATGTTCTTCATGTTCCACGAATGAAATTCAATTTACTCTCTGCCTATTAATTCTTGAAAGATAATCATTGTTCTTTGACCCTTGATTCTGATGGTTCTGAAATCAAGGATCGTTCTTCAGGGAGGATGCTTTTTCGAGGACCAGTTAAAGCAGACTTCTATCCATTTCAAGGTCTCTCCAATGTACCTACTTCACATTCTGCTATGTTCAGCACTAAAGCATCCTTGAAGACCTGGTATAACAGGCTTGGTCATCCCTCTTCTGCTATGTTTAGAAAAGTATTACATAAGCACAGTCTTGTTCACAATGGTGCCAAGTTTGTATCTTTCTTTTGCACAGATTGTGCCATAGGTAAAAATCATAAGCTGTCTTTTTCTTCCAGTACTAGTTCTGTGTCTACTAGTTTAGAGTTGCTACATTGTGATGTTTGGGGTCCATCTCCAGTTCCTTCTGTCAGTGGCTACAAATTTTACTTGTTGATTGTGGATGAATTCACCAAATATACTTGGTTGTTTCCTATGAAAACTAAATCTGAAGTTTTCTCTATATTTGTACCCTTCAAGGCTTATGTAGAGAACATGATTGGCAATAAATTAAAAATATTGAGATCTGATTCAAGGGGTGTGTTCACCAGCTCTGTGTTCAACTTTTTTCTATCAAATAATGGCATTTCTCATCAATATAGTTGCCCTCACACTCCAGAACAAAACGGATGTGTTGAGAGGAAGCATAGGCATCTTACAGAGACTGCACAGACTATATTGGTTTCTTCTCTGGTACCACACAAATATTGCTCTTTATCTCATCAACATACTACCAATTTTAAGACTGGACAAATCTCCATCGGAACTCCTCTTTCAGAAATCCCCAGATTATTCAAAATTAAAGGTGTTTGGCTGCAGCTGCTATCCGTGGCTTAAACCATATGTTTCCTCAAAACTGGAAGGCAAAAACAAGCATTGTGTCTTTCTTGGTTATAGTCTTCAGCACAAAGGATATCGGTGCTTAAATCTTCAATCTCAGAGACTCTACATTTCAAGACATGTTTTGTTCAATGAGGGGCATTTTCCCCTCCATGATGTACAGAAGTCTTCCATCTCATCAACACCACAGTCTCCAACAAATGCTTCTTCCACAGAATTTACTCTCTCATTTCCTATATCTCAACTTGTCCCACCATCTTCCACAGTGTATGCATCACAGTCAGCAGCTTCTCCATCACCTGCAACATCTCAGTCCTCTCTACATGTATCATCAGCTTCTCACCCATCATCTCTGCAGCCAGATCATTCATCCATTCAACAATTAATTCCTACCAACTCTCATCTCATGATTACAAGGTCCAAAGCAGGTATCTTTAAACCAAAAGCTCTATCTGCCACCAAACATCCAATTGATATCGATACTTTTGTGCCTACTACTTATCTACAAGCATCTAAGCATGCTCACTGGACTCAAGCCATGCTCGAAGAGTTTCAAGCTCTTAAAAACACAGGTACTTGGACCCTAGTACCCCATTCTCCACATCAAAACATTGTACTCTGTAAATGGGTGTTTCGGATTAAAAGAAAACCTGATGGTACAGTTGACAGATACAAGGCTCGTCTTGTAACAAAGGGATTTCACCAACAAGAAGGTATTGACTTCAAAGACACCTTCAGTCCAGTTGCCAAACCAGTGACCATTCGAATTCTATTAACTCTTGTTGTTCAACATGATTGGTTTCTACAACAGTTGGACATTAGTAATGCGTTCCTTCATGGTACACTCAAAGAAGAGGTGTTCATGCAACCACCTCCTGGTTTTATTGATGCTTCTCAACCTTCATTTGTTTGCAAGCTCAATAGATCTCTTTATGGTTTAAAGTAAGCCCCTAGGGCCTGGTTTGATAAGCTTGGTCATACACTACTGTCTCTTGGTTTTACTCACTCTCAATCAGATTGCTCCTTATTTATGAATACCTATCCTTCCATTGTGATTGTATTGGTCTATGTTGATGACATCTTAGTCACTGGTCCAAATGCATATCGTTAGGCTTTCATTCACAAGCTCAGTTCTTCGTTTCCTGTCAAAGACTTGGGGCCTCTCCACTACTTCCTTGGTCTTGAAGTTCATAGATCCTCTGAAGGTATTTTCTTATCCCAAGGCAAATATATCATGGATCTTCTCATTAAGACCAAAATGGAAGGTTGTAAACCTTGTGCCACTCCTCTTGGCATTGATAAATTAGATCACATTGGAACGTTGTTGTCTGATCCCAAGGAGTACCGATCCATTGTTGGTGCTCTTCAATACCTAACATGGACAAGGCCAGATATCTCTTTTGTTGTGAACCAAGTGTGCCAATTCCTTCATTGTCCTCGAGAACTCACTTTCAGGCAGTAAACGTATTCTCAGATTTCTCAGAGGTTCAGTTGATCAAGGACTGGTTTAAAAATGGTTCTTTGCAGCTCACAGCCTTTTCGGATGCTGATTGGGCTGGCTATGTGTTTGATAGAAGATCTACATCTGGATATTGTGTCTACTTGGGTTCAAATCTTATCAGTTGGAGTGCAAAAAAGCAGCCCACTGTTGCACGATCTTCAACTGAAGCCAAGTATCGATCTCTTGCTCTCACTGCTGCAGAACTTACATGGATCTGCAAGATTTTCAAGGACATCACCTTTCCACTTTCTCATGCTCCTACACTGTGGTGTGACAATGTTTCTGCCATATCTTTAGCTTCAAATCCTTTGTTCCATGTACGTACAAAGCATGTCGAAGTTGATTATCATTACATCAGGGAGCTTGTCCTTGCAAATTTAGTCAAAGTTCTGTATGTTACCTCTGAGAATCAGATTGCTGACATTCATACTAAGTCATTGTCCAAGGCACGGTTCAAGTATCTTCAATCCAAGCTTTCTTTGGGTTCCCCTCCGATTAGCTTGAGGGGGTGTAAAGGGATAACTCATAGTTAACAGTTTTGTACAACTGTATTTTGCAGTTATAGTTTCATTTGTAACAGTTTCTGTAACTAATCTCTGTAATTAGAGATTTAATTAAGCATCATTAGTCACTAAGCTTTATTAGGAAAGTGTATAAATATAGTTGTATTTCCTTACTCATTAAGAAAGAAATAATACAAGACTTATTTCTTACACACATGAATTGAATCTGGGTGCAAGATTTATGTACAAACCACATGATTTAATTACTAGGGCATCGCCGATAAACATATTGGACAATACTTTCTAAAATCGGGGAAATGTGAGGAGACGGAAGACAAATAAATACGTTATTATACACAAACAGAATTTCAAACCTCCACGGTAAGTCATCTGATTGCTCCAAGCAAATTTGCACCATCAAGCTTTGCACCTTCCAAATGCTGTTCAAAACATAAAAATTAAGAGTTACATCCTCGATTGCACGCTGTCAGTTGACACACCTAGCAACTATCCTATCAACAGAAACGGCATTCTCAATGCAGCAATTTCTACACTGGATGTGCACGTAATGCACATATATCGGACATCCGAACTTCAATTCAAAGGAGGAAAGTAAATTCTAAACTCGTTGTCTAGTTTTAGCAACTTAGGCCCACTCAGTAGCCTTTTCTTTCTTTTTTTTAGCTTTTCATTTGCGTTTTTTTCAGTTAGAGATAGAGAGGAAATATACGAATGAAGTCTTGAAGAGAGGCGGTGAGAGGGGTGAGGGAAAATTGAGGATGAATGAAATAAAAACTTGAAACGAAAACAACTTAAAATAGTTTTTATTTCCAAGCCGATATCTTCAATTTCCTCCCACCACCCTTCTAAATATCTCCCTTTCTCCCATATATATCCTCAGTCTCTAACAGAAAACAGAAGCTAAAAGCCAAAAATGAGAAAATTACCAAACCAATAACCAAAATAGAAGTTTACAAAATGGTTTGAACTTTGATCAGCTTTCATACCGTATCTCGAAGATTCACTTGACGTAAATAAGCTCGTTGAAGGTTTGCATCCTTCAAATTGGTATTACTCAACTTGGCACCCTAGCATGCAAAAAGACGAACCAAACAAATAAATTAAGGGAGGAAAGGGAGATATATATATATATTTTTTTTCATTTACGATTTCATTTCTTTGAACAATAATGGATAATGTCGTATAAGATGAACTACAGATTGTTTTCTATAAAATTCTTTTCATGTAAACGTGGGGTGTTTCTCCAAAACAGCCTTGCATACCAGCTATATGATTATGACACGTCTAACTGAAGGCATTCTTAATCACATAATAGAATATAAGAAATAAGCAAACCAAATAGGTTTTACATTTGATTTCCAATAAATGAGAAGAATGTGAGATATCCATCGCGTTATTTTTGACTTTACTAAGTAAGATCTCACCAGATCGAAAGTAGAAAACAACTCAAGGGATATCTCACATTGTTTTTTTTTATTATACCTTCACCACTCGTCTCCCCCAAATCTAACATGATGAACATGTTGGTCGTATTCTGTTCTCTACCTAACACTAGAGTTCCACTACCAGCGTTTATTATGTTCATTTAACCATGAAAGACTAATTCACCACAAAGTGATCCAACCTTCACTGTTAGGGATCTTTCTAAATCATCTCGCTTAAGGTGAAACGAACGAAGGAATGAAAGATCCTATATTTCATTTCCATCCCCTGCCCGCTATAGTCTCAGACCAAACAAAGCATTAGAAAAAGGGTTGAATGTTTCGGTAATTGGAGAAAATTAAGACTATTTTCATGGTACTTTTCTTCTCGAAAAAGGGGGAGCAAGATATCTTCCCTTCTATTGCAATGTGTTAGCAAGCCCGTGAAGATGTGTCCCAGAAAATTTAGAGCTATGAAAAAAGATGTAATATGGCAATTCATAAGCTTTTTTAGAAGTCAAACAGGATAATTATGTTCTCAAAATGAATATATAGGAGTTCTTTTAATCTCTTAAACATAAGATTCATAATAGACTAAGTTGTTTTTTTCTTTTGACACACAACCTCCACTTTACCTTCAAATTTGCTCCTTCCAGAATAGCTCCCTCTAGATTGGCATTTGTAAGATCAGCATTCTGAAAAATTAAGAGCAAGAAGATAATGCATCATTCACTCTGTACGCACCAAATCCTAAGCCTTCATTAGTCGAAGTAGTATGAGAATCTCAAACAAACAGTTACTATCTCATTAATGGATGTTCTCGAAAACCAAAAAAGGACAAACTACTCAGAAACAAGTGAAATATATTCCGATTGACAAATGCAGAACCTGTAGGTGTGCAGAACGCAGGTCTGCCTGGCAGAAGCTAGAATCTATCAAGCATGCATCTGAAAAGGGACAGAACATGATGAAAAGGAAAATTCATAGTCTTAACTCTGGGTAAACGAGAGACACATCAGCTTAATTCATATTAAAAAAAGTTCAAAAAAAATATTTGAAGTTTAAATGAACAGAAACGTATGCCAAGGAATTTAAGGCAACATGATTACGGAAATAACCATAACAATAAAATATTATCAGAAACCAGAAAGCAGAAAAAGTTTGCCTTGTAGATTTGCACTCTGAAGATTAGCACCAGCCAACAAAGCTCCACGGAGATTTGCCCCAGTAAATTCACATCTTCCCTAGGCAAAAGATAATTGCATTAATCAAGCAACCGATTAATATATAGTATGATCATTAACTGGAAATTATTAGATTTCATACTCCCGCAAAGTTGCATTGTGAAAGATGGCACCCTCAGCATCGACATCCTGTGACAAAATATAAAAGCTTCAATAGTCATGTACTGATCTTATAAAAAGAAACAAAAACTGTATACGCCGACAAAAAATACAGTGAGACTTTCTAACAACATTTAATATGTAGAAAAAACAACAGTTGTTTTTAACAGACCAGGCATACCATGTATAACTAAAGCTTACCTTGAACTTAGCACAATGAAGATTTGCACGTGAGAAAAAGACATTTTTCAAACATGCATAGCTGAAGTCAACCAATGACAAATCCTGCAATTTCATGGATCAAGTAAGACCACGACATCAGAGACACGGTATCAAATAGATGGATAATCATGCATGTTTTACCATCCAAAACATCGTTTCATTTACATTCATAAATAATCCAGCAATGCTTACTTTTATGTAAGCAACTGGTTTCAACATGATATAGGAAATTTTGACTCTTAATACAGATTGTAATAGATGTTGTTTTACAAAGGGAATTGTTATTAGCACTCCAAAAATCTCATTCTACACTCCTTACAAGTGTATTTTTCTTTCTAATTATAGAAAGTTTGGAGTGCTAATAACAATTCCCCTAACAAATTCAAATTATTTTTTTGGTTAAAAAACTACACCAGGCATGAGTGAGGACATTGCAGAGAAAATGCAAATGCATAGATCTCTTAGGGGCTTCATTATGTGCCTGTACTTCTGAAACTAGATGTTCTAAACGGATATTAGCTTATTGTAGTTTATTTTTTCAAATTTCTACACATCTAGTACTAGATTTACTTTTTTCAGAACTGAGAACCTGAGAAATTACCAATTTGGAAAGGTCAAGGCCAGAAAGATTGACACCTCGAAAACGCACTTTCTCAGACTGTATGCACTTGATGATATCAGTACGTGTTAGTTCTGTATCCAACTCTTCATCCTCCCTCTTCTTATTTAGAACAGCATGTATTCCATCCATCAGACCCTGAAAATAGTTTCAGAAATTCACAACATTGTTGAAACAAGATAACTGTCAAATGAAAAGAGGCAGTATTCATTGCGATGGTAGAAATGAAAGCAGATAAAAATGGAGATATGTTTGACATGTAAATTCCTTAGTAGATTGACGAATGAATCTCAGCACATGTATAAACTCCACTACTTCAACATAGTTAGAGATATACAAAAATGTTTCATCTGAGTTGTATAATTGAAAAGCGAATACTTTATCTCTAGGGAGACATTCTGGAAATATACTCGGTTTATGCTATTAGATTGTGAATCTGAACCATTAACTACTTTGATCACTGCTTGAATATGTGGTCCAGATTCACAGTTTGCAAATTAAGATTCCTAACTTGCAGTTTGTCTCAAAAAGAAAAAAGGAAAAAAAGAAAAAAGGAAAAAAAAAAAGAATATTAGCCCATATATTGTACATGTACAGAAGAATGTAATTTTAATACGGTGGTGCTATCTACGCACCCTTTTTTACCTCCCACACATCCTCTATTAATTTTTGTCCTTTAATCCTCTTCAATTCATTCGATTTGAACCTTCCATCGGTTTAAATTTACGGAACAAAAATTCACTATTTGAGTAAACAAGTACACAATATGAACTAGAGTGCAGCCCATTGATGACGTTAATAAGTAAGAGTAAATGAATATAAAATGTAAAACCACACTTACAAGAAGTTGATAGTATTCAGCCTCCCTAAGTAGTTCTGAATATTCTGAATCTTTTAATGTGGGAACAACGCCATCCCTCAACCAGTTAAGGATGTGCCGAAAATGTTTGCCATCCCTATCAAGAAAAACATATCCCTACAAAAAAAAGCCCGGGAGCAGATTGCATTATACAAATTGAAAATAATGTTTTCATTCATAATTACATAACAATAAATAAATAAATAAAAATGATTCATGTCCAACTATTTGGGTTTGTTACTTGAATCCTATCCCTTCATTTGATCCTATATGGATCATACGTCCATACAAATCACACAGTACTGTATTTTTCCTAATTACTTCCTAGCCAACTCCTTTCGTAACACTACCCTCCGTTTTGATCAAGTCACTTCCTAACCAGCACATCTATTGGTCTTTGTTGAACATGCAGAGGCCACCATAGATGGTTCTCCCTATGTCTCCACTGAGCGCCATTTCAGCCTTCTCATACATGATCATTCAAGTACATAAATAATTATCTAACATCTGATGAGGTCGTAATGGGGAAATCAATGGTCACAATGGAAAACTGTTTAAAATGTGTCTCAAAGGCAGAAGTTTATACCTTTTCGGCTTCTTGACATAGACTATGGCGACCACTGAACATTGCAGCAAGCATCGAATCGGGGTCACGATGAGTCAAAGTATCAATAGTAGTACAAAATTTCTTTCCTCCTGTTAACAAACAAAGAATGTATCCAAATTATGCAGCTAATCCTCAAGCTCTATTAAACTACACCATAACTATAAGTTTTAAACCAAACCACTTCAAGAGCTCAATTGGAGAAGAAAGACTCTTCATTTATCCACTTTTCATACTCTAAGGATTCGTGGTTGTTCTTTGGCGACATGTTCTTGTTACAAAGTAAGTTGGGGTTTAATCTAAAGTTATGGGTTTGAAGTGGTTTTTCTCTAAAGTGTAATCTTATCAAGACTTCTAAGTTAAAACCCCAATTTTGAATTTTTGACAACTCCAATCAGTCACACATGCACAAACACACAGATTGCAGTAATTGCCTCGCCAAAACATTCAATTGGTTTACTTATATAGCTTGGCTTTTCTGAGAAAATGAAAAATTAGGGTTTCAACTTCCATTCGAGAGCGATCGAATCGATTCAACAACAAATTTTATACTGTAAGAAACAGAAAATTCAAATTAAATTGGATTGGATTGCAACTTGCAAGAGAGAGAGGGAGCTGACCGATGTTGAGGCGAATCAGAGAGGAGGAATCGTAGACCTTCATCATTGAATTGAGGGCTCCGATTTGGGAATCCACAGAAGCAAGTAATTGAAAGCTCGTAGCTTTTTGTTTCCGACTTTATGATTGTAGGTTGAAGGTCAAGTTTACAATGGTGTGTTTTTGCAGCTCATTCTTTACTTAGCATATGAGGAATGGGACTTAACTTTAATTTAATTAGAGTGACAATTATTCAATTAAAAATTCATAATCATTGATCCGTTAATTCATTAAAACTTTTAATTATGTTTTTTTTTGTTTTGTCAGAATTTTCATAAAGAATAGTCACATGTCATGCACATAAAGCCAAATCAAGTGACAAATATAAAAAACTAAAATGAGAAAGATTGTAGCAGTGATTGCTTAACTTTAATCCAAGTGTTGCAATGTTATCAATTTTAATCCAATAGAAGAAATGGTCCATCAACTTTAATCCAATTGTAGCAATGATACTTCTACCATGACTCATCTTGATGAAATTTTTTACGGAGTTAACAAAAGGGACAGTGGTTGCATATTTTGATGGGTTAAGAATCAATGGTTACAGATTTTAAGTTCAGGAACCACCGCTCCAATTGAATTAAAGTTAAGGAAAACTAATGAAAAATCCAAAAAAACTTCTCTTTTAACGGAAAACCCTTTTTAAAGGTATAGTGAATAATGTCAGGTAAAGGTAAAAATGTGGTTTTTCGTTAAAAGTGAACAGTACCGGGAGTGTTTTGTTAAAACTCCCAAGTTAACATCACTACAATTTTCTCAATAAAGAAATTCTTTTCATTTTCTTCATATTTTACTTATTCCTAATAAAAATTAAGTTTGTCACTCAGTACTACGGTCTGGTGGTATTCCTCTTCACTTGAAAGTGAAAGATTTTAGGTTCGAATCTCGTGCAATTTAATACCAAATTAGGATGCATATCGTATAGCTTTACCGAACTCTCCCTCCCCTTATCGATAAACTAAAAAAAATAGATTAAAACATAAAAATGGAAGTAATTTCAACACATTTTCTCTTTTTTGTTTGTATTTTGATTTTTAATTTATTTATTTAATTTCAAAACTAAAATAAACACTATTGCGATCAAGAGAAAAAAAAAAGTGTGCACAATTTAATTCACAGTTCACATCTACCATTGAATTGGCGAGGTTTTTTTTTTTTTTTTTTCCAAGCGTTGACAAGAGATTCACAGTTTCAACTAGTTTTCAATTTGGTGACTCAATGTGAGATTATATTCATTTTGGCTCACTCCACAATATATTACATCGTTACTTGTTAATTAGGTTTTTATTCAAGGATTCTTAATAGGAAGATTATATTCACACATCTCAAATTACTTGTCTTGCATATTTTTAATTTTTTAATATTTTTTTATCAAGTGTTAGTGGTGTGTAGAAAAAAAATTAAAAAGGTGTGAGATAAGTAATTTGTGGTGTGTGGATATAATCTCTCTTCCTAATAAAGCAAGCTCACGCAATTTGTTTATCAATATTTATTATTTATCAAAAATATTGTGTTTATCTTTACTAATTAATGAAACTCTCTTTGTCAACCAAAAGAGAGTGAAAAGACAAATTAATATTCTATCACACAAAAAAAAATGATGGGCAATAATGTAATTTCACAGGTTCAAATATTATAGTTTTTTTATTAAAGCCTTACCTATGTTAAAATACCTTCAATATTATTAAAAAAAAAACAAAAACAAAAACCTCCCACTCCCCCCACGTTCTCTCTCTCTCTCTTCTTCTCATTTTCTAAAAAAATGTATTCATACACATAAAGTGTGTAGACAAATGCTAGTATGTATTTATGTTGACCAGACTTAAATAACTAAACACTTTTCGTCCAATTAAAATTTCGCAAAAATGATCTTTAAATGAAAACCTAAAGACAAACAACGCCAATGATACATATGAAGTAGGCAAAAACGAATCGTTAATACCTTATTAACTTGTTAATAACTTAATTACCAACTAGTTAGCAACATAGTTGAATTTGAATAGGGCCAAGAGTGTGAGATCAGCTTTGTTTGGTTGGTTTCTAACTCTGGAATCTGGATAATTCAGCCCAAGTCGGCCTCAGAGAAACGAGGTACGTGCAACAAGTGGAATAGCAAATGCTGCATGGCCACCCTAACGTGGCAGCTCCATGAAGAACCACATCTCAGCCTCTGCCTCTCCTTCAACTTCTCCTTCCTCCTTCATCCCTCCCTATTAAAAACCAAGTAATCTTCTGCTCCAATTTCTCTACTGTTCTGCAACAATACAACAATGTCCACAATGAGGTTGAAGCATCTCTCCTCCATTGCAAACGACGTTGTACAAAAATGCGCTTTGTAAGTCCATCATATATGATATGCAATTCATACATATATAATATTTTGCACCTGTAAATATTGTTCTTCGTATTTGTTGAATTTTTCAAATCGATATTGACTATATATATAACATATATGAGTGTCTTTTATATACGAATCGTTGTTCTACTTTAAACTACTATAAACCGCATGTCGAGAGGGAGATTCGAATGAGGCTACGCCATGTCTTCATGGGTATATGCATGTTTGTTTATTAAATCCTTTTACATACCCTTATATAATTATATTACGTTCAGGAAACTGGATACCCCGGTGGACAAATTGGTGGAGGAATTTGAAACTATATGGAAGACGGATGGAACGGCGCCGGTTGGTGCTGCTACTATCAGTAATAACAATAACAACAATAGTAATAGTTATGGGAGGAAATTCTTAGAATTTTGCAGTGCCAAGGTTATGCAGAGTGGTGACATGTGCAAAACCATTGAGGAAAAGATTGGCAATGGCTCTTTTAGCCGCTTCACCTTCGACGTGATGCTCGCTTGGGAGATGCCTACCTCTGCTGACGAGGAATCTTTTACGGTAATTAATTATGTTCGTAATTTGATTGTTTCTGTTGATACTAATAGGGATTTGGCTAAGCCTCATGATGATGTTGAAGTGAAAAAATTTTGGTATCGAAGAATTCGTCATTCATGGAAGTCGAACCTAAAAACACCCAAACTCTCACACAGAGGTGGATAGGAATACCACAAAACGGTTATTTTTAATTGAAGAGAAAAAAATAGTTGCATAATTATGTTTGTAATTGGTTAGTTTGTAAACATCTTCACAATCAGGACTATATCTATATATATAATACATTGAACCTCGCAAAAGGTTAGACTGTGTACGATAGACGTTCATCCCTGAACCTCGCAAAATGGGAGCCTTGTTGGCTTGGAATCGCCCTTTTGTTGTTTCTTTTCTTATTGTTCAAATGTCATGTTTTTGGGGGTTTTGCAGGAGTGTGTGGCGAAGGAGAAAGAAGAGAAAAAATTGCCTCAAAAATGTCTTTCGGAACAAGATGACATCTCTCTGTTCTATTCAGACCTTATGCCACTGCTTGTAAGCTATATCATTTCTTAAGATTTAATTTCGTTTTTTGTAATTTTTGTTTTTGAGATACATAGAGAGATGGAAAGTTGGACTAAACTAAGTTCTAGGTTAAAGTAATGGTCGTTGCTTGTACCCTAATCTTTTGTTCCTCGTTGTAGTTGTAATTATGTTTTGTTTCTATTCATTCTTCACCTACTGTCTGGCAGGTTGATAATGAGAAAGATGTTGGAGAAGATGCATTTGTTTGGATGGGGTCGCTGGTTCCACTAGTTACAGATGTTGTTAATGGGAGATTTACATTTGAAACTTTAACGGCGCCTACGGGAAACCGGCTCCATTTTCCTTCCTATGACAAATATTTAAAGGAAATTGATAGGTGATGCATCTATAACCATATATTTCATTTGTATATGTCGACACATACCCAATAAGCAGCTAATACTGTTGGAGACACTCGTTATACCTTAATTGAACCTTTTCTTTGAAATAATAACATGCAAAGAGTAATTAACTTTGGTACAATACATTTAGGGGAATAGACAGTATAAATGGTAGTGTAACTTATAAAGAATGCTTGCATTTGAAGTTTCTTTAAGATTGTTTCAACTTTTCCCTTTTTGTACTGTTTTGATTTTATAGATGTATAAAATATTTGGCAAAACATGCAAAACCGAAGGGTGTGGAGCTTGCAGACGACGAATTCATTTTACACGTTGAGGGAACTGCTAGCACACAGCGAGTAGTGCGCCACATTGGAGGAACAAGTTGGCCTGGTTTGTTTAGAAAAGAGAACTTCGATCATCACATGTCTTATATATAGTTTCTTTTGCCCATACATGATTAAGTAATCGATTTGATATGGCTAACCATGCATCGGTATTTCAGGTAGGCTTACACTAACGAATTACGCACTCTATTTCGAGGCTTCTGGAGTATTAACATATGAAGATGCTCTTAAAATAGACCTTTCGAAGGATATGGAGCAAACAGTGAAACCAGCTTCAACAGGGCCATGGGGTGCTCCACTTTTTGACAAGGCTATAATTTACGAGTCTCCTGAATTGTGAGGGCATATACTCTGGATTTATGAATTTAAGTATTTATCAGAAATCTTGCATTCATTTTTCAGTCTAACCCAAAGCACCAAATAGCTAATCAATCTATGTGTCGAGTGTTTAGAGACTAGTATTTGACACACTGAAAAACCAAAATCTTCGCCAGGGTTTCTAGTCCTCCTTGTGACGCTATGTGGATGCCACATCGACCAAACAGAAACACAACTACACGAAGTTTGTTAAAATCTTGATATTGTTGTTATAGATTAATGATTTGTTTCACCAAACTTCTAGATCAGAGGAGATTGTCCTGGAGTTCCCCGAGGTAACAAGCTCTACAAGGCGTGACCTTTGGCTTGCGCTCTCAAAGGAGATTATGTTGATGCATCGTTTCCTAGCAAAGTATGGAATAAATTGTCCGATACAAGCATGGGAGATGCATTCAAGGACAATCCTAGCAATAACAAGGCTCCATGCAGCAAGAGAAATGCTAAGAATATCACCCCCTCCACCAACAAGATTCTTAATTTTTTCTTTGTTCGATGAGATACCGAAGGGAGATTATGTACTGGAAGAGCTTGCAGAGAGTCTTAAGAAGAGCAATAGCGGGCATCCATGTAGTGCTAGTTCAATCCTAAGGAGCATGAACTTGTCAGAGTCGATGATCATCTCAGGTTTAGACCAAGAGATGGAAGTTGGCAGCAGCGAAAATGCAACCCCAACTCCAAGTGGTCAAGTCGAAAACAGTTCCTTATTAGAAACAGCAATTAATCAAGCAAGAGAGGAAGAAAAGGATATTGCTATTGCCAAAGCTACCACAAAGGAACTTAAAGAGGAGGGAATCAGTGAAAGCGCTACTATCTTTTTGGTAAGTATCTAACCCCCATCCATATCATTCTAGAGGAATTTCCATGATCCATCAATCCAAATGGCGAAAAATATCTTAGTTTATATTATACTTAATATTCCGTCTAACGTGTACCTTCGCTACATCCACGTATCAATCTGACTTCGTTTTATTGTGTAGGAGCTACTAAGGCCCCTTAGGAATTCAGTGCCTTGGTTTGAAGAAGTACTCGTGTGGGAAAGACCGTCAACTACTCTCAGCGTGGTTGCTGCGACCTTAATAGTCACCTACCAGTATGTTGTTTCTCTAGCTAGCTGCAATGCTGCGTAAGCTTTAATAAAATTCCAAGTTGGTGAATGGGATTTTGTGAAGAATAACTTCTTGATATGCAGGGAGTGGGTTGGCATAGCACTAGCCGCTTTATTCATTTGGCTGGTTGCGAAGATGGTTAGAGCCAGGCTGCAAAGACTTGATATAAAATGCAATGAGATAGTCGTGTGCACCGCCTCGGACCAGAGTACAATAGAAAGCATAGTGTCTGCTCAACGTGGAATGCAAACTGTGCATGAGACGATGCAGATAGCAAATGTTTCGATATTGAAGTTGTGGTCCATATATATTTCGAAGGCACGCAAGGTATTTATATATGAAGCCAAGCTATATGTTCACTTCTACAATTCACTGTGAATTTCCAGATCTATACGCATGCGTAATATTAGTAGCAAGAGTCGAAACATATTCTCAATTCAGAGGCTCAAATGTCGCAATGCTTCTGTTATACCGACTTTTCTCATGCATAAAAGAGATTGATAACTTGTGTTAATTGCATCAATCCAACTAACAGAGTTTAATTGTTGTTGCAGCATGCAAATGTGGCGATGGTGTTGTTGAGTGCGACAGCAATATTTTTTACGGTGGTTCCGGTGAAGTTTGTTATAATGGCAGCCATAGTTTGTTGCTTCTCATCGACATTGGCGTCGAGACTAGGTATGGGTAAGGGGGAGAACCAAAGCAGCAGACGACTAAGAGAATGGTGGGATTCAATTCCAGTCATTCCTGTCCGTGTTGTCGAGACTCCACAGTCCAAGGCAGACTAGCTAGATAAGGCTGCTTCCGACTGCCAACTGCCCGAAATAGTTTACGTTGCACTTGTAATTCCGGTCTGTCATGGTTTCTCCGGTTTCTTTTCGGTACTGCAGTAAATGGATACAGAAGAAGGGTACGTAGCTTGCATGTGTGGCCATGTGTAAATAAATATCATCGTTAAGAGCTATAGATTGTACACGAGTGTTGTTATTGTCATACTTCCTTTACAGCAAATCTTGTAATGTAATAATAATGGAGTGTTATATAACAAGCTTCTTACGCCCGCCTCGATCCAGTGAGATCGAATCTTCCTGGCCTTCGTTACACCATTTGTTTTGAGATATTGGAGCAGTGGGTTTTGGTCTTTGAACTAAAAAGTCGCGAGTATTGGTCTTTGAACTTTCATCTGAATAAAGGGTTTAAAGCGGTAATAAGCGACAAAATTTCTAATGAAGTTAATCAACGTGATCATTACATCTCCCATTGTTACAAGTTCAGGGATTAATACATCCATAAGTTGATGGATTAATGCACCGATTTTCTCTTTGCTCTCATCGTTCCATTGGTTTTGCAACTCCCATTTGTTATTGAAGGTTATTGAACAGCACTCGGCTATTCAATGACGAGTGAACTCAAAAAATTTCGTGACCAAATCATAGTAAATTATTCTATAAAGATTATCTCTGTAAAAAATCACTTAATGAAACTTGAAACGTGTCTATAAATCCATGGCATTTCTTTGAATAATGGCTTTTAGGGCTGGTTTAGTATTGTTGTGCTTTGAAGAAAAAAAAATGTTTCTGCTATGCTATGAGAATAAGCTCATTTTTGCTGCTTCACATTTCATTTTTTTTTTCTACTCAAAACTGTGAAAATAAGCTATTTTTAAGTGTTTACCAAACACTTTTTTGAGCTCAGTTTTTTTTTATACCCACTTTTTATAAAAGCACCTCAGTTTGGTACTGAGTACTTAGGCCATCTCCAACCGAAGGGTCCAGAGGGCCAGAGGGCCGAAAATAGCCCGAAAACCGTCTCCAACCGAGGGCTAGGCCAGAGGGCTCTGGAATCTGAGAGGCTCCCACGAAATCCCAAAGGGCTGGCCACTTCCGGGCTGGCCTTTTTTTTTCTTTCTTTTGTTCGATTTCCTGTCGGTTATAACCGACAGGAATAATTAATATTTTTTCAATAGTGTCGGTTATAACCGACACCAATAGCATTTTGAATATAATAGCATCGCAGGGAATCGGCGGAATAGTGTCGGTTATAACCGACACTAATTGTAATTTGAATTGCAATTGTGTCGGTTATAAACGACACTAATAATATGAAAAATTTGAATGCAACGGCTAGGCTAGCCGTTGTATTCAAATATTTTATTTTTTTTTATGAATTTAAACCTTTTTTTTTCTTTAACTTCCTATACCTTCTATTTTACAAAATTTGTTTCAAATTTTTTTTAAATTCTATTTTTTTTCCTATAACTTCTATTTTACAAAATTTGTTTCATATTTTTTTAAAATTCCATTTTTTTCCCTATAACTTCTATTTCACAAAATTTGTTTCATATTTTTTTTTCTCATGTTGACGTCACTTAACCGTTGGATTTGAATTTAAGTTGTAGTTTTTAAATAATAAATTATGTTTGGCCCTCGGTTACGGAGGCAAATACGACCTTGTATTGTTTATTAAAATATTAATATCTTGGAGAATCTTTGAGGGCCAGAGGGCTAGCCATCGGTTGGAGATGGCCTTAGAGAATTTGGCTCGGCTCGTTTATAGCCCTGACTGGCTGAACAAGGGCTAAGGTCACATTAATTTGAAACCATGGAGTTAGAACCAAAGATAATACTAAGTTTAGAGCATGAGGACGATATGATCAAATAGTTACAAAGGATCTGTCATGTCAAAGTGTTTCGCCTTCCATCCAGTTTAACTAACTTTCCCTCTACTATTGTAATCTACCTAATAAGAGTCCCTTGCTGTCCATCCCATATCGTTGCTTGCTACTCACCACTTCGTCACTGTTTTCCTACTTTCTCGCCTTCTCCAGGTCCGGAAGATCTGTAAACAAGCCAAAACCAGGTGTTAAAGAACCGTGAGAAAGAGATGCAGGTGCAGCGCTTTTAACATTTCCAACATACTTCACATGACTCACTCTAATTTGTTCAACAACTGACTGAAACCGCAATGTCCTAAATGGCGCTAGGGTTTCTTCTTTTTCAAGGACAAATTGACGACGGAAGGTAACTCGAGAATAACAGAGAAGAACTTGTAGTTTTTAAATAGAAAATCCGTTCTATACTACACATTCGATTACAAAATGTCTTAAAATGCAGAGACATTTATATTTTTAGGACTCGGACAGCAAACAAACTTTAAACACAATAAGGAGAAATGTTGAATGTACTGAGAGTCTACAAATTTGATTTAAAAGAAAAAACAACGTGATAGTTTATGTGCATCGCTATGCTATGCGTATAGATTATCAAGTGAGTTTGGCAAACAGAGGATGCTGCCACTGGCTTGCTGTTTAAGCTGCCACATTTAGTAAAGGGAACTTTGCGGAACTCTTTGTCAGGACTAAGCAGCAAAAATTACCAAATGCACATACTTCTATAAAATTAACTGTGACTAACATCACCAACGGACCAAGAGGAAAAATACACTTACAGAGCATTCCGTCGTCATCACTGCTTCCACCATCTTGACCAACATACTGCAAAAGTACAAAAAATCCATTTTACCTGATTAGGTGAAGTTAATCCATTATTCTAAATGATATAAGGTGTCATATTTACCGCATCATCATCATCATCATCATCGGGGGCCAAATCAGCTGCAAAAGACAACACAAATGTTGAGTCAGATCCATGGAAAATCTCTCTCAAGAACTATATTGAATTTGCAGGCACATGATACTAAAGATTGTCTCAAATTAAAAACGGCAATCATGCCCAATTGGCATTCCCCTGACCAACCATGGCATTTCATATTAACAATAACGGTATGAAAAGACCAGGGATGCCATATCATTTCTATGGATTAGCCTAAGCCGCTGAAGCCCTCATATACTTGCATTTCCAGAAAGATTGTGCAAAAACCGGGGGTAAATAAAAACTAGGTAACGATAACACAGCGGGGAACATTTTTTTTTTTTTACCATACACGAGAAGATGGGTACCATTTTCCTATTAAGCATGTCAACGGTTTTCGGATGAGCTATTATATGTCACTTGGAAATGTGGTTTCTCAACACATATCAACAACTTTATAGTAAACAACAAATACACACAAAGAGAATCAATCTAATGTGCTACAGCAATTAGAAACCAGCATTATGTACACACTTCAGTGAGGCAATCAAATCACCAGATTGTCCTGCTTTCGCCTTTCAATCATTCACTACTCAGACAAACAACGCCAAGCATATCAACGAGAAAGGTAAGATATATGATTCTACATGCCAAAGTAGGGCCTTTACATGTACTCATATATTCCAGATAGTTTGAAAACACACAAGCTATGAACTTCGTGCCACCTCATGCTCATTTTCACATTCCTATCCAAAAATTCATTTCGGTTTCACTATTCACCTCAAAATCACAAATTGGTTAGACAAAAACATAATCAGACAAACCCCATCAACCAAAACATCACAAAATTTTGAAAAATAAACCGATAACAGAATCAGACAGCTACAATAAATGCAACCATTTAATGAAAATCGAAAGGCAATCTATACGAAAGTTCATCTTGGGTTCACTGTTCACCTCAATCCCACAAACTAGTTGGACAAAATCATAATCAGACAAACCCCATCAATCAAAACATCAGAAAACTTTGAAAAATAAACCGATAACAGAATCAAACAGCTAAAATAAAGGCAACCGATTTAATGAAAATCGAAATGTGATCCATACGAAAGTTCATCTTGGGTTCACTATTCACCTCAATCTCACAAACTAATTGGACAAAATCATGATCAGACACACCCCATCAATCAAAACATGATTAAAATTCGAAAAATAAACCAATAACAAACCAAACAGCTAAAACAAAATCAACCCAGTTGACGAAAATCGAAACTTGACAAACAAAAACAAGTCACAAATCTCACCTTCCTCGTCCTCATCACACCATTTGTTCCAATCAACCTTAATGTAGGGCGCCGGCTTCTCTTCCGTCTTCAGCAACCGCTTCCACCAACCTCTCTGCTCCTTCTGGATCGAGCAGAGAATGTTCCGCAACCCAGTTCTGGTTTTGCAGCCGTCGGGGGTTATTGGACCGTACAGCTCGAGAGTGAAGTGAAAGGGCTCGCCTTGGACTCCCACGGCGGAGAAGCTGAAGAATCCCTCAGGCTCGCACTTGACGGTAATGTCTTTGGCGTCCGGTAGCGCCACCGTCAGGTACAGCTTGTCGGAGCGCTGCGCCCACAGAACCTCCGGGTGCCGACTGGTCCCACTACAAAAGGCAACAAAAAGTTGAATCAAATTGAAATCTTGTGAGAGAGAGAGAGAGAGAGAGATTGAGGGAGGAGAGAGAAGGAGAACCTCATTTTGGAGGGTTGCTGAGGCAGAGGAAGCGCAGAGATCAGGTGTACTGGGCACTGCAAGAACAGTGGGTGCGAATCAAAAAGGAAATGGAGAACGGACAAAAAGCCTCAACGGTCGAACCATATGTAGAAGGAATATTCCGAAAAATGATTCGATGTAACTTGTAGTTCACTTGATTAAGAACATTCACGCCTGTATCTGAAACTTCTCGTCACACTCTTCTCTTTTCTTGGGTTGAAAGTTCGCAGTTGGAAATCGCTTAGTTGATTAAGAGCATTCGCTCTTGTACAAGAAATTTCCGAGTTTGAATCTGCTCTTCGTATTTTTTTTTAGGAAAAAAGATAGTAGGCTCTTTGTAAATTAGATGAGAGGAACTTGAACAAAATAGTTGGCTCGATAAAAGAAAGTTATCTGAACTAATTAATTAGTTTATAGCAGTTGTACTCTGATCTACTAGTTGTATTTCAAGAGATTTCGTGTTCCACTCGTATAGATGACGAGCTCGATATCTTATTACGACTAACCTGATTAGCTTTTGGCCAAATTCTCTTTCCCAATATTGATGTAGAAAAAAAAAATTGTTATTGGCACTTCAAAAATCACATTCTGCAGTACAAACTTTCCATAATTAAAAAGAAAAATACACTTACGAGTGTAGAATAAGATTTTTTTAGTGCTAATAAAAGTTCCCCAAAAAAAGCTTGTTGGCTCATAAAGTTCATAAGCAACTCTATCTTTTTCCGAAATAAAACAAGTGTTTGATTCAAGCACGACTTGTGTTAAATTCTCTCTAAAGATTGGCCACTTAGTACAAAGGTCTAGTGGTATTTCTGTTTACTTAGGTCTAGTGGTATTTCTGTTTATTTGTAAGTGAGAGATCTGCACTCGGTTTTGCACCATAATTAGAATAAAGTTGCAAACTATTGTATTAGTTTACTTAAATCTAAGTACATAATATATCAACGTACCATTTCTAAAAGCATAAGCACAACATATGCCATCAGATACATCATCAGAGGAGAACCTAAAAGAAATTGCAAGACCAAAAGAACCTAATCGAAAGTAAATTGCAAATGAACGACGCTCATAATGCTAGTAGCAGATTTCGTTACAATTCCGATTAGGGTACACAATCTGCTAAAAGCGTTGTGTTGCCTGATCTGATCACTAAGTGAAAGGGAAAAAAAATGAGTAACAGCAGTAACTGAACCTCAAACCTCTAACCAAAATGGTCGTGCAGCTTACGAGGAACAACTCGCAACTGCATTCAGTCTCCCATGTTTGTGAACTGGTGATGAATCAGTCCCCATGGATGGTATAACGCTCCCATTTCTTCGTTGGATCATAAATCTGCCAGCAAAAAAGACAAAACGGGTGACTAAAAAGGTGTAGTGTATCTCTATAAACAGAAACATCAAGGAACTAAAAACACAAGTTTGCCGATATTCGAACATTATGAGAAATGATGCAAACTTTGAAGGAATCATCACAAGAGGGTTTTCAATCAACTATCCGCTATTTTGATCAAAGAATCGGAAAACATTCAATGCATAATAGGTGTATACGCTTTTAAGGTGGATATACTGTCACTCAAAACCAAAAGGTGAACGACCCATTTTGCCATAAAAGAAGAAAGAATCATGAAGCCTCATCTGCAGGTCTATGTTTGATGTTCAAGTATATTAAACATGTCTTATATACTCAGATGAAGTAGCAAAGACGGTAGGCAATCATCCCACTGAATGAGAGAGGATAGGGATTTGAACTGCGCTCCCATAATCAAACTTATTTACCGCCCGTGCTGGTGCACACAATATGTTTTCCCACGTAAAAATTAAATTTATCAACAATAGTCAGATATTGGTCGCACTACATTAACTACAGTGCTTTTGAGTATGCAATTTCTGTGTATGTAGTCTACATACACAGACATTGCATACTCAAGCACTGTAGTTAATACTCGAGAGATACAATTTACAGAATGGCAAGCAGTATACCACACTATCAAGCCTGTATGGAGCGAAAAGGCGAAAGGGACACTTCGTTGTAGACATTTATCAGACATAGATACTATATATAACACACATATACGAAGAGAGAGTGAGAGAGGGAGTCAGAGAAAGTGAGAGGGTACCTCCCATCTGGAAGCAGGGAAAATATGCTTGTTCTTCTCATACCAATGCCTCTCAACAACCTTCCCAGCATGAGACTGCCACAAAAATAAAAGCAAAGATATAAGAATACGAAGAGAGCCATGTCATTACCAGATATAGATACCTGAAACGTACAACCAAGCATAGTCAAGCCATGGCATTAACTTAGCGTGTTTATGCTCGTCTTTCATTTCTTTAGTATTGGAAACTTTCCATGCAATAGAGTATTACTAATAATGAAACAGGAATGTACCTCATCCTTCTCTATTGTAGCATCAGCAATTGTTCGCACATCCTCATGCACATCAAAATGAAAAAGCTATGCAAAATACAACAGAAAATCGTAACGAGTAACCATCAATGAGCACATCCTACAATAAAATTTCAGACAAACTTAACCTTAATACAATTTTTCCAAATGATGGAAGAAGAATAACAAGATATATTGAACATTACCGGTCCACTTTTTCCCCTAGCCTTGTTTACAATTAGCTCATAGAAACTATGCTGCTGTACTTCCACAATCATGACACAAGTGATGAGAAATTAATTAGCATTTATTCAGTAAAGCTTCTACCAGGCAAATGCATTACTAACAATTTTTTCTTACATGTGGAATGATAAGATCTTCTTTCACATATAGCAAATTCTCCACTGAGGTGGTTCGCACCTCTCGAAACTCAGGTGCAAGTTGCTGTTGAACAGCCTTCAGGAAATCTCCTATTTTATCACCTTTCGTTACCTGAATGGAAACAAAGAGAATATGAAAAATAATAGAAAAAACAATAGTTTCAATTTTAAAAGAGAAATCATGAAGGGAAAACAAATGCAAGTCGAGCATGCTTTACTTGCCTTGAGCACTCTCCTATGCCCAGTTCCATCCCAATAGCTGTAAGTAATTTGAAGTGCCTCCTCTGAAAAAACACGGTAAAAGTTTCTTTCAAAACTTATTATTGGCAAAGGAGATAAATACAGAGAAAAATTATGATAGCAAAATTACTTCGTATATCATCCTGCTCAGACTGCCACTGCTTCCGCAACCTTTCACGCTCAGCTTGTTCCTCTGCCTCCCGCTCACTGAAATAAATCCATAGCACCGTCTTAAGTTCAAATGTTAGACTGAAAAAGAATCAAATAAGAGGGAGGGATAAAAATGTTTGTGTATAAGAGCAAGAAAGAGAAAAATATTACACCTATCTGGCAGAAAGCTGGTCTCCACTGTAGGATCTTTCCCAAGTCTACTGCACCGTAATCTTGTAGCCTCTGTGCTTTCTGTAGAACAAGAATCAGCATTAAGTTTCTAATAGGAATCCACAAAAACACTAGATGAGAATACTCTGAAGTGACCACTAAAACATCAAGTATCTAAATATAGCCTCCCGTCAAAAAATTAGAATGGACACTTCTATACATGCAAGTTGCAACAAATATCAGTCTAGATCTACGCCTAATGCTCATCAGGGGAGAATATGTCACATAAAATGGTGAAAAGAAATGCAAAATCAATCTACAAAATTCCAAACAATAAACTTCAGTGACAATCAGTCATAAAAAATAAGAACAATATCCATCCTATGAGCAACTTAAGGCACTGCATAACCAGAATAAATTTTTTAATTCTTTAAGGAGAGAAGTTCTTACTACTTTCTCCATCTTCCTCTTCAATTCCATCCTCAATGTCATCTGCAAAGGACAATCGAGAACCCCCCTTTATCTTCCTCTTCTTTCGCTTTTGTAATTGAAGAAGCTCCTCCCTGAATTATAAAAGGAAAAACAAAATTAGCCTGTTGCAGTCATTGACAAATATAAACACTTTCAAATGTTCATAAATCAAACAGCAACACGGTCCTCTGTTACGAAACTCACTCTTGTTGTAGCTTCTGAAGTTTCTCCTTTTCTTCCTCCTCAAATTTGATCTTAATATTTTCTTTCTACAACATAAATTCACAGCACAAGCACCGCACTTTAACCATCAATAGATTCCATTAGTATAAGTAAAAGAAAGCACTGTTAGTTGTTTAGTATTTACCTTCTCCACATACTGCTCCCTTGTTACCAAACCAATGGTTTCCTTCTTAAATGCCGTCTCAAGAATCTGAAATATCAATCAAGAAAATCATTAATCAACGATAAAAATTCTGTCCGTACAAAGCTTGTTATCTATATCTATTCTAAGTTTGTAACACACGAATTTGGTACCACATAAATCGTAAGGACAAGAAATTTTTTTTGAATGAATAGCCTCACAACTTTCATGCTTCTAATCATTGGTAAACCAGAGAGTACACAGAACCAACATTAAAAAGTCATAAGATTTCTGACACCGAAATATATGCGCATGGGAAACTTTAAAGCCCTAGATATGAGTTCGGTTTCAAGTACAAACCTCAGAGGTACTTGACCCGAATTGGAGGAGACCCGGCTGGCCTGTATCGTTGGCTGACTTGCTTTTGAGCTCATGAATCTTCTGGCGCTCGGCTTCTCTTTGCTTCTCAAGCCTTCGGATCCTCACGGCATCTTGGGCCGTGCCCACATATCCGTCTCCCATGCCCGACATCTTCTCCTTTCTCTCTGTTCAATCCCTAGCCCTCCTCCTATCCCTTACTTTGAACTGATAGAATAAATTAAGATTGATAATCTGGGTTCTTGATAAGCACAACTCCTCTGCATATAACTACAAGAAATCTGACCTCTACTATTAATAAATTTCATAACTTATATTAAATAATAAGGAACTTCAGGATTAAATTAACAGCTTTAGAACTCATATGAATTATAAATTTGAGAAATTACATGCTCAGAACTCAAAAATTTTAGAAATTACTACTTGTTGTAATTAGGAAAATGTACCAATTTCAATATCAATTACAAGGTTCCACTCAAAGCTAAAATATTTGCTTACCCTAAGCAAGGACTGAAAATAATAAAAAACGATCAAGAATGCATTTTTTCAAGAAATCGGTACTGTTATTACCTCAATGGGTAAAAATAAATCATAATTTAATCGAAAATTAACAGCTTACAATCAAGAATTGAAGGATGATGAGATACCTGGGTGCGAAGAGACGAAATGAGGAAGAAGAAGACGCGCCGATTAGAAGAATCCGAATGAGAAAGGGAGGGAGAAGGTGGTTGCGAACAGAAGTGAGGACTCGTGAGAGATGGGGATTAGGGGTTGTAATCCAACGGTTACAAACAGGTCAATTTTGAAAGTTATAATAACTTTAACCGTTTGATTAAATTTTAACGGCTCAGATCTTCGAACTTGATGAATTAAGAGCAAGGGATCCAAGATTGGGGAGGGGTCTCTTTTAAGTAGGTTATGTGGAGATCGACAAGTTATTTTTTTATGAACATGAAACACCATGGATGTTAATATTTCTTTTTTTTTTTTTTACTTTTTTTAACAAACGATATTATTTACATTAAGAAGTTGGAGAAATGAGTTAATGAAGGTTTTCAGATGTTGGTAACATTCTCATTGGGTTGGGAGTATGTGTGATATATCATCCCAAACATCGTGCCGCCAATGCATATAATTTTTTTTTTTTTTGAGAAATTAGGCTCTCATCCTTCGTTTTGCTACTGCATTAATTAAAACATTATTCCCTTTTAATTTTTTATCAAGATCCTTGGTATTAATAACATAATTAATTATTTCAAAAATAAAATATTTTTTATTTCTAAATGTATTCATTTCGTGTTAAAAATGTTACAATTAGTGTATTTATATTTATGGTTAAATTTTTTCTCATATGTTTTTATTTTTAGTTTGTACCCATTTTTAATTTGTACCAATTTTCTTTTCAGTTTTTATTTGTACCTATATATTAATTTATTTTTGTGCCCATATTTTTTTAAAGTTTTATTTGTATTTGTGCCCATGCATTTACCGTCACGTGACATTATATAATTAATCAATGATAGAAAAATTACATATGGTATATTTATGTTTTATGGCTAAACTTTATATCATATATTTATATTTTTAGTTTGTACCTACTTTTAATTTGCAACCTTTTTAATAATTTTTAGTGTTTTCTTTTTAGTTTTTAATGTGTACTCATGTATTAATTTATTTTTGCGCCCATATTTTTTAAAATTTCATTTGTACTCATAATTTTTAATCTTTTATTTGTGAAATGTACCCATTTTTTTTAACACTATGGATACATTCTTTTGCAATTTATTATTTCTTATTGTCACATAGTTTTTATCCATTTATTCAATCAAAATGTTTGATTTTTTTTATTGTAGCCGTTTCTAATAGTATTATAATGACATATTTTAAATTTATAGGATTATAAATCTCATAAAATATCAAACAATTAATGTCAAAACTATAAAAATATAAATATTAATAGTAATATAATGAGGTGTACAAGGTCAAGTGACTTTGATCAAACTTTGAATACCATTAAGGTTTTAGTCAAAGAATGTTAGAAACTAAGGACCGCATCCAAGTATCCCATATATATAACCTTCACTACTTTTTCTCATATTCTCCTTACCTTTTTTCATCCAACTTGTGCCTACTTTTCTGACACACCCCGACCGAGATAAAGGCATGCTGGCCGTCACGTGAGGGTGACGTAACCATGTGCACAGTGCGGAAGCATTAATATAAGAAGAAATACGAGTAAATAAAAACCGAAATCAAGAAGTGTTAATACACAATCAGAGCATAATTGTCTAGGTGTAGTCGAACATAAGGAGTACTTAAATAAAAACATCCCACAGGGTCCTATATGGGTGAAGGTCTGTCAGAATCACGACTGCTGCCTCGGATACCGCCAACAACGCTACCTAGAACCTGGATGGGCGCAAAACAAAAGCGTGAGTGGGCAAAAACAAAGTCTTTCGAAAATCATTTCAAAACAACATTTATATCCCCTAGCCGTAAAACCTGTATACTTTCCCAGAAAATAGTATATACATATACTAAATCTCATCTGAAATCATCATCTTCAAAATATGCAACAAATCATGAATATGCCATGCCATGTCAATCTGATCATCAGGTAAGTGAATCATATGCAATAATAACTGTAACAGCTCGTCAGCTGATCTCTAGCTCATAAATCATGCCTGCACACGAGTCGAACCCACTTATAGTGGTCTATACGACAGGACTGGGTATAAAATAATACGCTCTAGTGCTACAATCACGTGAAGACTGTGTGAATGATCGCGGGTCACCTACGAGTCGAACCCACTGAAAGTGGTCTATACGACAGGACTGTGCACCTAACTTGGATCCAAGATGAGCGAATGGTGCAGGAAGTGAACATCACGTGAAAGACTAGCCCCTAACTCTGGGCGGGAGCACTAACACCGGGGTGCAGGTTAATGAGCTCTCAATACATCTCATCAAACTCTTCTTAACTCAACTTGTATTTAACCACACATAATCTTACCTGGTACTTACCTGAGCGTCAACAGCACCAACAATCATGCGCACACGAATTCATGATGCATAACCATTCCATGATGCATAACCATTTCATGATGCATAACCATTTCATTATGCATAACCATTTCATGATGCATAACCATTTCACTCATTATGCATAACCATTTCATTATGCATAACCATTTCATGATGCATAACCATTTCATGATGCATAATCAGACGTATATAGGTATTGGCATGGCATTTCATTTATAAAAACATTTAAAATGCACTTTCTGGGAAAAACACGTAGTATATAGGTATATACGGAAAACAAAAGCCCACTCACTGGTAAGTAAAAGGATCGTAGCCCCCGTGCCTAGCCTGGCTACGCTCGTCCTCCGGACAGGTATCTCCTATGTGAGAAACAACTATAAAAACGTTATTTTAAGCACATAGACAAAACTAGCTAATAACTTCTCGTACAATGCTCAATTGAGGTGTGTGAATATACAAAAATGATCTACACAACCTCAGGATCATCCCCATATTTTTAGAATAATTTTTTATGATCCCACGCGCCCTCATGAGCCGGCCAAGGCACAATGCCAGACGCGCCTCCCACGCCCAGGCACGTGCCTGGCACACGGAACAGAACAGTGACGCCGTTAGGAATATTCCGTCCAATCCTAACAGAAACCGTCAAATCTTGACGGAATATTCTCCGTCTTCTAATTTCGAAATCACGTCGGAGCAAGCTTGCAACTCCGGCGACCTCTGCAACTTGCCGTTTCTGGGCTTCCCGACGTCCAAAACTTGTCAATGAACCACTCTGAGGTTCGTGAGGACCTCCCAAAGCTTGCTATGGTCCTAGAATTCACAGAAAATCAACCAATAAAAAGTTGGTGAATAGTACCCAAACCAGAGATCCTATTTTCGTGGTTTTTCCGACGTCCAAACTCATTCCAAATTATCCCAAAACAATCAAGAGGACTAGGAGATTACCTTTTGATTCTTAAAACGGCTTGAAACCTCCACGATCTAGTTTGGTGTACTGTGCACCCATGGGGACTTTGGTTTCTATGGTTTTTGAAGGAGTCACAACCACCTAAAGCTATGGTTGTGCTCGTGAACTCACCAGGATCACAATGGTGGTCCTAACTAGCTCGATCTGTAACATTTTAGGGTAGTTAGGGTGTTGTCCGTACAAGTTTCAAGGGAGAGGGAGTGAAGATCCGAGAGAGAGAGAGATAGTAGTTCCAAGGGGTGTGTGTGTGTGGTCCTCACACTAACACATCACCACACTCTAACCATAGTTCTTGTTGGCTCTAAATACGGTTACTACAACCCTAACTAAAAAAAAACTTACTAAGTTCCCACAAACTAGGAAACAATCCCATTGGTTCCCATTACTTAGGAAGTAATAACAATGGTCCCAAAATCCCATATTTTTGGGCCTCTAACTTAGCCCAAAATAATGACCCAATCCAACGCTTGAGAGCAATTTCGTACTTTCACATTTCGAAAATAATAAACGTACAATTCTCGGGACGGGCTGTCACATTTTCTGTGCACAACAACTGATCTGTAGTTTTTAGTTAAATTCTATGAATTATGTCAATTTTTTGCTAATTTTGTGCATGCATTGCCATGCATATCTATTTGCTTATGTGACAAATACATAGCATGCGACATGCAATGAGGTTGTGGACTGCCTTAGTCGTGCAGTCAGTTTCATTAATTTGAATTTTGTACTTTTAATTTTTAGAATTAACTACATTTTGTACCTTTTAAATTTATGGTCAAAATGGGTCATGAAATTTTAATTTTCTCATTTTACATCGTAAAGTGTTGAAATTGTACCAACTTATTAGTCGGTTTGATTGTTTGGTCCTTTATTAAATTGATAACATCGTAAGTGTGAGGCCCTTATATGGAAGCAAACATGTAAACAACAATTGATTTTCATACTATAATAGAGGTTTATTAAGGTATAAATTGATTCTCCGGATGCAATGTGAGAAAACTAGAATTTTGTAGGCTCCTAACTCGTTTTAAAAGTCATCTCAAACCTAGAGAGATTCTCAGATGTTTGAATCTCTTTTGGAGCCTCATATATTTTTGGAATGACGAATAGCTGATATGGTATGCAATCTGATTCAGACAACTTTGTAACGACCCGTCCCGAAAAAATTATAATTTTAATAAGTGAATATACGAAAATGCCCTTCGAGGCATATGCTTTAACCTTTGTTGACTGTCGTGTCGTGTCAAATAAGAATTGTTTTCTTGGCATATCCTCGTAGTACTCGTCACTACGGACGCGTAGCCGCAAGCGGATCGCGATTTGGAGTTATAACGAAAGAGTTATTAACGTTTGAAGTTTGGGGTATTTAAGTAATTTTATTATTTTTAGTAAAATCTGGAATTTTTCCTTAAGAAATCTGGTGTGCCACATGGATGGCCCAGATTTAATAGAAAGGAAAATGGATGGTGGAGATGCAAAGAAAAGAAAAGAGAAGGGAGATAAGTGTGACTAATGAGAGGAATAGAGAAGATGGTGACCAGTGAGGAGGAAGAGAAATGAGGGAAATGAAGGAGGAGAAAAGGAGAGGAATGGGCCGGGTCTCCTTTGACCTGCGCCAACCCGTACAACCCGAGCCCATTTCAGGCCAAGTTTCACAATTTTCAGGTGAAATTCACCCAACCATCCCTTGAAATCATCACCATACTCATTCTCCTTCATGTTTCACCAAAGGTTTGACGGAAATTGGGACCAATTCATGGAGTTTGGCGACGGGGGACACCGACGGTTCTTGGTGAAAAACCGTCATTTCCGAAGGTAATTCCTTCGATCACCACTACCAAAATACTTCTCTAGGACCCAGGAACAAAGCCCAAGCAATGGTGGAGGCGTTGGAGCAAGTTTTGAGGTCGAATCGAACACACCCACACTTAGGGTGCTAAATTGGCCTTGGTCACAGGTATGAAAGTTACTCTACTCATTGAGATCTTCATTATGCAAAATTTGGTAATTTTTGGAGATAGTTGGATTTTCCGGTGAGTCGGGGCGGCCGACCGCCACCCACGGAGGCTCATGGCCAGTGGGCCGTCAATGCTATTTTTAGGCTATGTTTAACGTCTTAAATTCAATTTTGATGATCGAATGACGTAGATTGATCAATTGAACCTAATTTCATTACGATACGTGGTTAGGGAAAATATGAATCGACGATCCGACCGTTGGATCATCACCAAACTTTGATACATTGTAGTACGTAATATTTGAGGATCATAGGAACTTACGGATCAGGAATCCGACATATAGATCTTCCCAAATTGAAGTTGTAAGTTCATAAAATGAACGTTAACAGCCATTCGGTTTTGGGAATTGGCAGAGATCCAACCGTTGGATCGTAACAGAGTTTTAGTATGTTATTTTAGAAGTATAATGTGGATCTCTGGAAGCTTCGGATCGAAAATCTGAGACACAGATCTTCCGGATCGAGTTATGTCGGGTTGTGACCCTACCGTCGAACTTTGATCGACGGATGACTTTTGGTCAATGGGTCTTAAACCATTCTAAAATGTCTTAGAGGATATGTTATTTATGAGTTACGTATTTTATTGATAAGAGTTCTGAGATGTGATTCAATACTTGGTCACAAGCGCCGATCGTTCGGGATGCCTCGATGCTCGTGTTAGGGAATCGTAGCGCGGATTCTAGGTGAGTGGGCATTTTGGTTTTCTATATATGTATATATGCCTTGTGTTTTCTCAGAAAAGTCATTTAATTGGCTTTATGCTTTGAACTATCGTGTTAAATGTTTATGAGTTAAAATATGTATTTATTAGTTGCATATACTATGGTTAGTGCTGCGGACGCCCAGGTAAGTTCCAGGTAAGGTTATATGTGATTAATGGTAAGATGTACGGTTGTGGTAATACCTAGTGATTGGGGATGCCCAGGTAAGTTTCAAGTAAGGTTATATGTGATTAATGGTAAGATGTACTGTTGTGGTAATACCTAGTGACATTTAGAATTTATATATCGGTGGTTCCGACATAATATTGTCGTACAGACCACTATAGGTGGTTTCGACACAGTCTTGTCGTACAGACCATTATTGATGGTTCTGACATAACCTTGTTGTACAGACCACTATAGGTGGTTCCGACACAGTCCTGTCGTACATACCATTATTGATGGTTCCGACATAACCTTGTCATACAGACCACTATAAGTGGTTCCGACTCATGTGCAGGCATATGTGATGAGCTATAAATTCAGCCGTACAGGCCACTATAAGTGGATTTGGCTGACACATTATTATTCATCGTTTTAGTTCAGCTGGTTGGCTTGATTATTTATATGGTATCTTGCAGGATATACATGTTGGGATTTCTGGATTATGGAAATGATCTTGAGACATAAATATTTGTGTATATTATATTTTCTGGGAAATTATACAGGTTTTACGGCGAGGGGTTATACTTTTGATAATGTAGAAAGGTTTTGAAAAGCTTTGTTTTCGCTCACTCATATTTTCTTGTTTTGCGCCCCTCCAGGTTTAAACTGCTAAACGTTCGTATCGACGAGGATTCGTGGCATATTCTAGTTTAGGTGTAAGATCTCATGTCGCCCAGGGGTGTGGATCCTGTAAGCCTTATATGTATATTCTCATCTGTACCTAGCACGAGGCCTTTTGGGAGCTCACTGGCTTCGGGTTCCGTAGGAACTCCGAAGTTAAGCGAGTACGGAGCCAGAGCATTCCCAGGATGGGTGACCCACTGGGAAGTTCTGCTCGCATGAGTTCCCAGAAACAAAACCGTGAGGGCGTGGTCGGGGCCCAAAGCGGACAATATCGTGCTACAGCGGAGTCAAGCCCGGGATGTGGTAGTGGCCCGGGCCGGAATGTGACAATTTGGTATCAGAGCCAATCCCTGGCCGGAAGCCCCTAAGGGGGGTGGATTGTAAGATCCCACGTCGCACAAGGGTGTGGATCTTGTAAGCTTTATATGTATATTCTCATCTCTACCTAGCACGAGACATTTTGGGAGCTCATTGGCTTTGGGATTCCGTAGGAACTCCGAAGTTAAGCGAGTTCGCACGAGAGCAATCCCATGATGGATGACCCACTGGGAAATTCTCGTGTGAGTTCCCAGAAACAAAACCGTAAGGGCGTGGTTAGGGGCCCAAAGCGGACAATATTGTGCTACGGCAGAGTCGAGCCCGGGATGTGGTGGAGCCCGGGTCGGGATGTGACATTAGGTGGCTGCCTCTGAGGGTATGATTCTTACCCACACTACTGTACTTTACTTATGCTCTGACATCGCGTGTGAAATGGGCTCAATCTCGCTCACCGCGCATTTCTTCCTTAGACACTTTAGGTTTAAATTTATTCACATTTTCCACATCACCATCCTTTTTGGCTTCGTCACCTTTCAGGTGTCGGCCAACACAGCTCGATTTGGAGTCCTAGTGGACGTTCCGGGTCAGGGTGTGTCAACTTACTTACCATTGTCGTTTAACAAATTTGTCCCTTCAAAAACTGATAACTTTGGATACCATATTATTTAATTCACAATTTGAATTTAATTAATATAGTTTACAATAAACTTCTTTATTGCTTATTCATGCATGAACCAATTCGTTGAATTCAGCCTTATCAAAAATGCATTCCATTAACTGAATGAAACATTATTTTGACATGCATTTACAGAAAATATTCCCCAAATCAACTATACTAATTGTACTTTTTTTAATGGAAATACGATAGCTTTATTGTAAAAACATAATGTGAGTGCAAATTTTGGTAGAGGATATTCCTAATAACATCTGGGGGATTCCTCAAAATATCAACGAACTCCGATGCTAATGGGGTTTTAGTAGTTTAGGTACGACCCATTTTAAATAAAGTGTCTACTAATTATAATCCTTTGTTAGGAAAAAACCCTTTGATTCTAGGATATATAAACCCTTGTTACAAGGAAACACCATTTGGTTCCAGCATACATAAACATAACGGACAAATATTTTGTGATTTTGTTTTATTTTGCTGCAGCACACAGGTCGAGTCTCGATTTTCCTACGTATAAAAAAAAAAGAGATCAATCTACTCGTAGTTCAAATAATTTTAAAGAGGGAATGACCGATTAAATATAAACGAAACTTTGTACCAATACATCTTACCAAAACTTATGTATCGATGCAATCATACCGAAACTTGTACCAAAATTTATGTACTGATCACTGTTCTAAAAATCCCCGCCTAGCGTCGCCTAGGCGCTAGGCGGTTGGCCACCGCCCCGATGAATTCCTAGGCGTTTAAGAAAGGGCCCCTAGACCTGCTGAGGCGCCCGCCTAGACCGCCTAGCCTGCCCAGACCCGCCTAGGTTGCGACTCACTTAGATAGAAAATAGATAACTTTCATTTTGCATTTTATTTTTTCCAATAAATTGTAAGAGACTTGTTGAATACTTAAATGAATACACATTATATGCATGTTATCCATGTTTTCATTATGTTCCAATACCTTCTAATATATATGTCATTTTATTTTGTAGTTTATAATGACATTATATATATTTTAAGTATAAATAGACACTTATTTACACGAAATATAATAGATTTACTTAAATCCGCCCAGTCCGTCTAGGCGCTCGCCTAGTCCCTGCCTAGCCGCCTAGGCGCTAGGCCCCAGCTCGCCACCCGACTAGCGCCTAGCGTCTTTTAGAACCTTGGTACTGATGCATTTGTCTCGAAACTTATTGCGAATGCAATCGTACATAAACTTATGTGCCGATAAATCGTACCAAAACTTTGTACCGATACATCGTACCGAAACTTATGTATTGGGACCAGCTTTGAACATAAAGATATATAATTAATAATAAAGAGAAATTATCCAAAAATAAAAGTTAATATACTAAAGAAAATTACCCGGCATGTGAAAAAAAAAATATCGTACACCACATATATATTTATGAAGTTGCTGACGGTGTGTTTGAAGGCTCGTACATGCATCATTTGATCTCGAGCTTTAAGTTGTTGTACTTGGACGGGATAGCGGGTGAGGACTGCTGGACATAGTGGAAGAACAACGGAAGGGCCACAATAGACTGTGGATATCGCGACCACCACCAAGGTTATGAACATCAAGAGCAGTGATGAAGCTATGAAAAACACTCAAACATAACAAGGAAACTACACAAAATCGAGGTAAAAAAAATATCATTGAAGTCTTGGACTTATTGACAATTAGTAGTAATTATAACTGCAACATGATTATAAAATTATATTTCAATCCTTGAAGAATATTATTTTTAGGATAAAACTGGGTATAAGATTAAAGACTAACTTTAGTCATTGACATTTAATTGTAATGATCAAATATTAATTAGGTTGTAATAATTAATGAGCTTTTTAATGTATATTATAAATTGATCCTCATAAACAATAAAAAATATTATTTGACAATTTATACAATAATAAAAGCCATATATAATTATATATCATATGTTCTTTATTGTAAGTAAATTTCTTTATATATTTGTATATGCATATTAAGTACCTATGTAAGTACTATAGTTATGTGTCAAGATATTTTGTATCAAAACTTATGTACTGATACATTTCGTATCGAAATTTATGTACCGATGAAATCGTACCAAAACTTATGTACCAATGCAATCGTACCGAAACTTATGTACCGACAGTGTTCTAAAAATCTGCCTAGGCGTTGGGCGGTGGAGTGCCGCCGGGATTTATGCTAAAACGTTCATCAAATCAGGTAGGAATTAGTCGGCCACCTAGGCGCTATTTAGGCGGTCTAGGCAGCCTCTTGAAGCCTCGTCGGTTCTCCGTTTCGCTTGCAATCTGACGAGAAGAGAAAGAGTAAACTGGAAATCTCAGCGACACATACAAACCCCACTTGATTGTTCGAAGAATCCACCTCAGATTTCTTTGGATGTTGTTTCCTCGTTGGGACTTTTGGAATTCTATCGGACATTTGGAATGAAAGTTGGAGGTTTGGAGTAGCTTTGTGGAGGCGGTGGGAGAGGTGGGGGAGAACAACCTGGTTCTAAGAGAGAGAGGAGAAGAAGTGAAGAACAAGCGGCGATGGAAACGAGGCTGTTATAAATTATAATACCAAAAAGAAATAGAGGGAGAGCCGAAGAGGAATGAGTATAAAAGTAAAACAACCCATGTAGTTATAATTAGTTGGTGGAAACGAGGCAATCATAATAAAGGAGAGAGGTAAAGCATATCTGTATGATTTGGCCTTTTTAATTAATATATTGAAATCGTGTTGCAGAAGGTTGAGAGGATGAGGAAAAGCTGCATGACTTGGCTTTTTTAATTAATGTATTGAAACCATGTTGCAGAAGAGAGAGAGGAGAAGAGGAAAAGTTGCATGATTTGTTTTTTTTAATTAATATATTAAAACGATGTTGCAGATGGTAGAGAGGAGAAGAGGGAAAGAATAGGGAAAGAATGGGGTGGGTTAGGCTGAGCTGGGCTGGGCTGGTCTAGGTTGGGCCGGGCCGGTATATATGCTTATCATCTTATTAATTTTTGAATTTGGGTTAATAAAACAGTCCATCTTATTAAGTATAACTAATTTTTGTTATAATAAATTTAATTAAATTCCGAAAAATTATAAATTCGCCTATATATACATAAAACATTCACATATATATGTTCTTCTATAAGAAATAACATATTAGTCAATAATTATTTAAATTTGATATAGTAAATTTAATTAATTCATAAAATATATAAGAAATTTATATAAATCCGCCTAGGCGCCCGCCTAGCCTCCTAGGCGCTAGGCGCTAGTCCGCCTCTCTACTAGTGCCTAGTGTTTTTTAGAACCTTGTGTACCGATGCAATCATACTGAAACTTAAGTACCGATACATTCCACCAAAACTTATGTACTGATGCATTCGTACCGAAACTTATATACGGATGCAATCACATCGAAACACATTCGTACCGAAAACTTATGTACGGATACATTCGTACCGAAATTTATGTACCGATGCAATCGTACCGAAACTTATGTACCGATGCATTCGTATCAAAATTTATGTACCGATGCATTTGTATCGAAACTTATTACCAATGCAATCGTACATAAACTTATGTATCGATGCAATCGTACCAAAACTTATGTACCAATACATTCGTACCGAAGTTTATGTACCGATGCATTTGTATCGAAACTTATTACCAATGCAATCGTACATAAACTTATGTACCGATACATCGTACCGAAACTTATGTATTGGTACCAGCTTTGAACATAAAGATATATAATTAATAATAAAGAAAAATTATCCAAAAATAAAAGTTAATATACAAAAGAAAATTACACGGCATGTGAAAAAACATATCGTACACCACATATATATTTATGAAGCTGTTGACGTTGTGTTTGAAGACTCGTGCATGCCTCATTTGATCTCGAGCTTTAAGTTATTGTACTTGGACGGGATAGCGGGTGAGGACTGCTGGACGTAGTGGAAGAACAACGGCAGGGCCACAATAGACCGTGGATATCGCGACCACCACCAAGGTTATGAACGCCAAGAGCAGTGATGAAGCCATGGAAAACACTCAAACAGACCAAGGAAACTACACAAAATCGAGGTAAAAAAAATATCATTGAAGTCTTGGACTTATTGACATTGATCAACCCTATTATTAGTAGTAATTATAACTGCAACATGATTATAAAAAGATTTCTAATTTTTTTAAAAAAAATTAGAAAATTATATTTCAATCCTTGAAGAATATTATTTTAAGGATAAAACTGTGTATAAGATTAAAGACAAACTTTACTCATTGACATTTAATTGTAATGATCAAATATTAATTAGGTTGTAATAATTAATGAGCTTTTTAATGTATATTATATATTGATCTTCATAAACAATAAAAATATTATTTGACAATTTATACATATTAAGTATATGCATATTAAGTACCTATGTAAGTACTATAGTTATGTGTCGAGATATTTTGTATCAAAACTTAGGTACCGATACATTTCGTATCGAAATTTATGTACCGATGAAATCGTATCAAAACATATGTACCAATGCAGTCGTACCGAAACTTATGGCTAAACTTTATATCATATATTTATTTTTTAGTTTGTACCCACTTTTAATTTGCACCCTTTTTTAAATTTGTAGCATTTTCTTTTTAGTTTTTAATTTGTACTCATGTATTAATTTATTTTTGCGCCCATATTTTTTGAAATTTCATTTGTACTCATAATTTTTTAATCTTTTATTTGTTCCCTAATTTATTTATAATGTACTTATTCTTCTTTATTAATGTACCACTTTGTTATATGTGAAATGTACCAATTTTTTTAACACTATGGATACATTCTTTTGCCATTTATTATTTCTTATTGTCACATAGTTTTTATCCATTTATTCAATCAAAATGTTTGATTTTTTTTATTGTAACCATTTCTATTAGTATTATAATGATGGCTTTTAAATTTATAGGATTATAAATCTCATAAAATATCAAACAATTAATATCAAAACTATAAAAATATAAATATTAATAGAAATATAATGAGGTGTACAAAGTTAAGGGACTTTGATCAAACTTTGAATACCATTAAGGTTTTTGTCAAAAAAATGTTAGGAACTAGAGACCGTATCCAAGGCATTTTTTAAAAAAAATAAGAAACATGTATTATCACCTTTTAGCGACAATGCGTGATTAGCTTGAATTGACTTGAAACGAGCTTGAACTTAAGCTTGGTTGGAGTTGATGGGATGCTACCTGCCTGTGTTCAACTCCCGGGTCAGTTTGTATGGCATTACCAATAACTGTTGAACGATAAAACGTTCCTCCCCTGGTCCTCACAATCGAAGAGCCTTGTTGGCTTGGGTCGCCCATCAACCAAATTAGGGAAAATTTTGTTAATTGATCCAAATAGAACTTCATAGAACAACAATCTGATCCTTCAGATCTAAAAATTAAAATACTACAAAATTGCATGTACTTCCCGAAAGAAGTTCGCATCTTTCAGACTCGCTAACTCCACCTATTCAAGACTAGTCTGTCCTCGGTGAAGCACAAATTCAGAGTTTCCGGCGATGGGTTCCTAATCGGTTTCAGCAATCCATGTTATGTATCTCTAGCACCAAGAGTTTGTCAGACCCCTTTGTTGATTTCAAGTTTTGTAACCCAATGATCGAGCTGACTGGCGACGCATGCTGACCCTGTGGAACCATACGAGGAGAATTTCTTCACTGCATTCTCTACTCCAAGAAATTCGTATACATCTTTTTCGAACACTGGATCAATACTTTTGAGCTCATCGACACTCAATGCCTGCAGTTCGCAACTTTTTGAGACGCACGCGGCAACTGCCCTTCCAACTATGTCATGAGAGGTTCTGAAAGGTATTCCCTTTATAAAACAAGAGAAGCAACTTCAGTAGCAATTATTTACATATGTTATGAACTACATGTGATCGTAAAACGTGTAAATAGAATTGTGATTTCAAGTTCAGAAGTTCTAAGCTCCGTCTATAATGGGCAAAAATGAAAGTTAGTCAATAGAACTTGCCTTTTTCACGAGATAATCGGCAAGCGTTGTGGCATCAAGGTGACCAGCAGGTAAACTCTTTTGTATTCTCTCCCTGTTAAAGGTAATGTTCTGTGCAAACTCCGCGGACACTTCAAGCATCCCCAGTATTGTCTTCACGCTGTCGAAGACAGGCTCCTTATCTTCCTGTCTCAAGGGGAAAAGAAAGAACCTTTTGTGATCATACTCAAAATATTGCAGGATTAGTTATAAGACCAATGAATTTTATACACAGTAAGTGCAAGCGGAATAGATACTTTTATGTAGCATTGTGTTTGTGTATAAGTAAAGTAACACGCATGCAAATCCGTCTAAGACCTTAGCTTCAGGCTTGAGAACGTAAATAGTGGACAGACCCAACTGAACCCCTGCCTTTCCGTGCTGATTGCATGTAAATTAACAAAAAAAAAAAGATTATACCTGCAAATCACGATTGTAAGCAAGGGGAAGTCCTTTGCACAATGTGAGAAGGGTAACCAGGTCTCCTACTACTCTAGCGGACTTTCCACGAACAAGTTCCATTGGATCTGGATTTTTCTTCTGAGGCATGATACTACTTCCTGTTGAAACCTTGTCACTTGGCGTGACAAATCCAAACTCCTCTGAAGCCCACAGTACCCATTCTTCACCAAGCCGGGAGAGATGAATTGCTGTGATGGCATTAGCAGAAAGAAACTCCATGACAAAATCTCGGTCTGACACTGCATCAATACTACATTAAGAAAAGAAATAAATCATTATTTGATGAAACACATATAAGGAAGCATGAAATACACAACCAACCACAAGATTTAGACACAACAGATGGCACCAAGAAACACTGTCACTCATTTAACTGACGTCATTGGGCATACCTAATGTACTTGAATGACTTCGCGGCAAAGCGTGATGAATGTATGATAAGTTGAACGATTGTGTTTGCCAACAAGTGGATAAACATTATTAATCTTTGTTGTTGTTAATGTAAGAAACAGGGAAATAACAATCAATCATGAGTTAAAAGAAAAGATAATGTATCAGCTGCTTCTTTCACAGAGTTCCATGCAATTTTTTTTATTAGAATGAAAAGCGAAAATGAACCATACAACTATAATCATGTATGTTTCACAGTCTCATGTGCATTGGAAGGGAAAGCAGGAAAAGGAGATGGCATGTGACTGCCATAAAGTAATTGACTTATTTGTTAACTATTGGCCAGTTTACAACATCTTTTGTAGAGTACCAATGAAACAAAAAGGCAACATAGCTCCATGCTGCCGCTCACTAGCACAAGTCAACTTCGATCCCAACCAAAGAGTCAAACCAAGGGGATACCTGTTCCTCATAGGAGCAGTAAATTCTAAAGCATCAGAGGTCATAAACCGATCAATTGGAAGTCCTGTGCCGGCCAATGCACAAGCGCCTAAAGGGCAGAAATTCAACCTCACTCTGCAATCCAGTAAACGGCCAGCATCACGTTCAAGCTACACAACAAGAAAAAGTGCCAAAATTAGTCTCTTCCAAAGGCCATGCATATACTGAGGCCAGGAAAACTCTACAAGCTTCAATTTTTATATGGTAATAACAACTAATCGACAAATTCATACACAAACCAACTATCCAGCCACTAATAACACTACAAACAATGCATGATTACAATGCAACTACCACAATACAAGGGCCGCAAAACATATAAATATATGTTAATAAGTTATGCAAAGAATTGCATTGTGCAAAGCTATACAGATACAAACCTGCTCAACAAACGCTAAGAGCAAATGCTGAAGAAGAACAGGTTGAGCCCTTTGCAAATGCGTGTAACCAGGAACAATCACACCCTCATTCTTCATTGCCAATTTGACGAGTGAAACTTGAAGATACTTAATCTTCACACCAATTGCATCAATCGCGTCTCGGATCCACAATCGGAAATCTGTCAAAACCTGATCGTTTCGGCTCCGAGCCGTGTGGAGCTTCTTAGCCGGTTCGCCGATCAAATCAGTCAGCGCTGCCTCAATGTTCATGTGCACATCTTCTCTGTCGGTCCTCCATTCAAACTCACCACTCTCAATTCGCCTTTCTATCTCGCTCAGCCCCTCGTGGATGCTATCCCGGTCATTAACAGTAATCAATCCCTAGAACATAATAAAGAATAAACCTTCCCCTCTAACCAAACAGATCCCAGAAAAAAAAACTTAAAGAAATAAAAAAAATGAGAAAAGAGAAAGTACCTGTTTGGCTAGCATGGAAGCGTGAGCCTTGCTGCCCATGATATCATGCTTGTAGAGGGCTTTGTCGAACGAGATGGACTCAGTAAATCGCTCAACAGCATCAGTCACGCTCTCCTCAAAACGTCCACCCCAGAGCTTGGCCTCCTTGGACTTGGGGTCAGTGGCTTGGGCCAGGGCGGCACATCGGACCTCCAGCTTGGGTATTTGTCTGTGAGATTGCAAAGATGCCATACAAGAGGGTCGAAGGTTTTTTGGGATGAAGTGGTCATGTGAGGGAGAGCTGAGTGAGAACGAGTTGTTGAATACAGCTAAGGACTCCATGTTCATGTACTAGCTCACAAGTTTTTAAGCTGGTGGACCAAGAATCAATCTATGGCTGGTGGTAACAAATTCGAAAAAATAAGGAGAGCAACTAGTCCAGCCGTCCATTATAACCAAAATAAAGAAACATATAACATACAACAACAACAACAACAAAGCCTTGTCCCACTAAGTGGTTTTTCCTACTAAACCATAAAACATAAACAAAAAAAATGCTAACAGTCAGAGGTACAATCTCTTACAAATTTTTAGATAAGGAAAACTGAAAAACCGGAACCTAACCTAATGTTACAGCATTGCAAAGGGTAAGAGAAGACGGTCATGGTGATCCCAAACACTGGATGTAGAATCCTTTCCCAAAAAAAAAAAAAGAAAAACAAAATTGGCTGCGAAGTATACATACTAGCAGAGATGATGAACAATAATATATGTGAAAGAATACCAAATGGCATTCAAAAATTGAGCAGGGACGGGTTTAGGATTTAAAACTTGGGGTGGACTGAAATCCGCAAAGCTGCCGAGCTCAATTACAAACCCAAGTCAGAAATTTGAGATTAGACATTTATGTGAAATCATCCAAAGCTCTCATCTTTACTATCATCTGAACCTTTAAATCCCTAAAAAGTTAGGAATTATGCGAAATCACAAATTGGGCATTAACTGAAAATCGTAAAATCCCTAAGAAAGTTATCAACTAAAACCCATCAACATTGATTCCTAAGTCTAAAATCACTATATCAGAATTCAGAAACAAATTCATAAATTAATTTACAAGAAAAAGAAGAAGTAAAGAAACACTTACATTTGCCGGAGGCAGGACGGAAGGCGGCGGGTGGAGGCGGAGCTGGGATGCTGGCACTGTAGACTAGAAGGAAGAGCCGCCAGTTGTACTGAGACTGGTGCAGCAATAGAATATAACTAAAACTTATCTTTCATATGTCGCGGAAATCTCACTCAAATAGACCTAGGTACCGTTTGGTACGCAGACGGGACGGGACGGGACGGGACGGAACGGATGACGTAAATATTGAAAAAAATAAGGGGAAATTTTGTCTTAAAATGTTATAAATTTGTGTTCCACGGATGTGGAACGGGTCGTTCCAGGGGGGAGAGGTGGAACGAAAAATCAACCAAATTTCGTCTCATGGGACAACCCGTTCCACGGTTTTTTGACGTACCAAACGCGGGACGGAACGCCTTGTCCCGTTCCGTCCCGTCCCGTCCCACGTACCAAACGCACCCTAATGCCATCTAATTTAAAAATCCATGACAAGCATGATTTATGTTACAAGTAAACGATATGTTTACATATGTACATCTTGTTGATTTTTAAAACACATGGCGAGTATGGCTTTATGTCACAAGTAGATGATATTGTAGAATTATCAGAGAGACGGGCCATACGCCCCACTTCTATTAACATCGATATTGTCCTCAACTTGGTAATTACCACCTGCACAATCCGTCAGGTGTGTGGTTTTATCACAAAAGGCCTCGGTATTAGTTAGAGTTGGGTTAGGATATTTAAACTATTACTTTTCTTTTTGTATGGCCCATGTAAGATTCAACAGTTTACATATGTACATATCGTTGATATTTTACTATGATACTTAAAAGAGAGCATGATTTGGTCATGACGATCACGTTACAAGTAGGCTTTCGATTTTTGCATGTATATATTGTTTCTTTGGAGTTAATGTATCAAAACGTACCAAAAGTTGACATATTGAAAAAATGTATCACATGTCGTCCACAAAATATTATTAAATTAGGAAAGAGAATTGTTATTAACACTCCAAAAATCTCATTTTACACTCCAAATTTTCTATATTTGGAAAGAAAAATACAGTGTCGAATGAAAGTTTTGGAGTGCCAATAATACTTTCCTTAGAAACAACCATTTAAACCTAGTTTGAGCATATAAGTTAGTATTGTTCGAGCTTAAGCCGAATTTGAACTTAAGTAATATTATTGAAATTGAGTTAGATCACTTTGATACTTGGCTCGATTGATTATATAATCTAAGTGAAATTAAATTGAGTTACACAAAAAGTTAGTCATAAATAACAAAGTATCGAAATAATTATTGGTTGTAAAACGCATGCATCTCATTCACTAATTCCATTTCCAAAACTGAATCAAACTCGCAAGAAATTTTTCAGTATGTCCGGAATACGATCAAGTTATAATTGCTTGGATTTTTTTTTTTCAATTTTAAATAATTGCATTATAACACTTAATGTATTAGCTCGTACCAAGGTCTAAAATATTGATGATATCGGAAATATCGGTAGTCTAAAAACACGGAAATTTCGATGGAAATATCGGGATATTATCGATATCGATAAAAATTGAATAAAAACCACGGAAATTGTAAGAAAAACTTGGAAATTTTTATTGAAACTTTGCAGGATGTTTATTTAATCAATTATCTATTAGTTTATCACAAAAAATAGGAAGGAAATGCATTGCATGATAGATTTAACTGATTTAAGTTGATTATATAGCGAGCTGGCAAACATTATGAGTGTAGAAAATATGTAGTAATTAATGAAAGAAGTTTAAACACATCATAATCATTTATATATAATGAATTAGTACAATATTTTACACTTTATACATTGCATGGTAAGATACATGAGTGACTTAGCAAGGTCTAAAATATCGATGATATCGGAAATATCGGTAGTCCAAAAAAATATCGGTAGTCCAAAAACACGGAAATTTCGATGGAAATATCGGGATATTATGGATATTTTAGACCATAACTCGTACACACGCCGCATTGAAAAATCTATCCTTACTCTGCATATTCATTTGTCTTTATCCCAATAATCTCTCCGTCTCATGCATTAATTATGTTGGCAAAACTGAAAAACTAATTTTGTTAAAAAATATATATATAAAACTGAAAACCTACTCACACAATCTTCATCATCACGTGCATCCGCAAGAATATCACGTGACATCCCTGTATAGGTATAATCTAACAAACAACGGCCAATGAACGAAACGTCGGTGATCACCAGGGAGGCAAAAGTAACTGTAAATGAAACCCTACCAAAACCCTAACCGATAAAATCCCCCATTTGCACAACCACCATGAGCCAAGACGCCATGGCAGTGAACCAATCTCCGCCGCTGCAGTCGAGGTCCGACGCCCTACAAACCCTAACCAAAGGCCCTCTCTCCTCGTCGATTTCCAAGCTCTCCGGATCCTCGCGATTCTTGCCTAACAGCAAGGACTTCTATTTCTACCGCAACTTCGACGAATTCAAGGCCCCGATCGAGAAAATCACCAAGGAATCGCAGACGATGCTCGGCTCGATTGGCTCGTCGGCGCCCGTTTGGGGGAAACCGATGGCTTTCCCCCAGGACTTGGACGACGCGTACGATTGGCTCGTTAATGTGAACGACGAGGTGCTGGAGAGGTTTGACTCGTCGTTGGACGAGTTCAAGAAGGTGAGGAAGGAGGCGGAGGAGGCCAAGCGGTCGACCAGTGCGGCATTGGACACAGACGATGGGTTTCAGTTGGTGTGTGGGAAGAAGAAGAAAAAGGGGCCCACTGGGTTGGCTTCGGCCAGTGGGAACGATGATTCGAGTCAGGTTTCGACCGCCGTGAAGGTGGCTGCCAAGGACAAGAAAACTGTGGCGGTGACGAAGCCCAAGGTTCCGTTTCATATACCGAGTATTCGGAGGTCTCAGGAGGAGTTTAACATTTTGGTTAACAATGCAAACCAGCCGTTTGAGCATGTTTGGTTGCAGAGAAGTGAGGATGGTCAGCGGTTCCTTCATCCCCTAGTAAGTCATTACTTTTATCATTTTTGTATATCTATTGAATTTCAGGGTGATTTTATGTTGGGTTTTAAAAAGTATCTAACTTTTGATAATGTCTTAATTATTTTGGGAATGTGCCATCAAACAAAGGGTCTTTTCTAATTATTGTTTTTTTTTAATCAATAAAGGAGAAGCTTTGTGTTCTGGATTTTGTTGACAACAACATCGGAGATGTTGAGTCTGTAAGACCGCCTTCATTAAAGTCTACGCCATTCAAGCTTGTGGAGGAGGTCAAAGATCTGAAAGTGCTAGCAGCTAAGCTCCGTGCTGTTAATGAATTTGCGGTAAAATTTGACTGCAATGATCCCTTTTTGTTTTTCTAACTACATACATTATCATCATGGTTAAAGTTATTTGCTTTTGCTGAATTTTGTTGTACTTGCAGTCACTATGATTAGGCAGATTTGATGATGCTGTCATCCCTTTTATTTAGTGTAGAATTCATGGTTGTATTCATAGGAACTTATAGGATAAATAGAATATATACCTTGGCTCACAAACAGTATACTTACAATAAACTTGCACAACCTGAACGTGGTATTGATTGATGTCAAATTGGTGTCTACACAAGAGTACTTCAGCTTAGCATCTGTTATTAGCAGTGGATTTGTATAAACCTTTTGCTCTCAAGTTCTTATATTTTTGTGTGATAGTTGTTTGTTATGGATTTTGCTCATTAATAATATACATAAATGTCAGCATATATTTCCCTCGGCTTTTTTCCCAGTGGATCACGAAGTTGCTTCTTTTAACCTTTTTCCTTTCACCTGTAATATTGCTACCTTGGTGCACGCTATATTTGATTTCTTGAAAAGGTTTATTCACTCGTAGCCGCATGGAATTGCTAAGTTGGCATTTCAATGTTATGATTATTTCATTTTAGTATTTTACTTAAACTTCACATTTTGGCATTCATTTCCCTGTATTTTAACTTCTATCTTTTGCTGTCTAGGTTGATTTGGAACACAATCAATATCGATCCTTTCAAGGATTGACTTGCTTGATGCAAATTTCAACTAGAACCGAAGATTTTATAGTAGATACTCTGAAGCTTAGAACTCATGTTGGGCCATATCTTAGGGAAGTTTTCAAGGACCCTGCCAAGAGAAAGGTTTGTTGTGTGGTCATTTGCATTTCTTACTTGATAGCATATGATTTTTTCTGATAAAATTTACAATTCATCAGGTGATGCATGGCGCAGATCGTGATATCAGTTGGCTCCAACGTGATTTTGGCATTTATATCTGCAATTTGTTTGATACGGGCCAGGTGCTGTACTTTGATTCTTTGAAGCAACTGAACGAATGGATTTTCTTATCTTGCAAAGGAATATTTAGTTTCTTTTCCTTTATCTGGAAAAGAGTACCATGATTTTTACTTTTTGTTCAATGATTTTAGCTTTTCTACTTGAAATATGCTTTTTCTTCATTATGTGTTGCTAACCAAAGACGATCAATTTGTTTTAATCCTCAGGCTTCGAGGGTGTTGAAATTGGAGAGAAATAGTTTGGAATATCTTCTACAGCACTTATGTGGTGTTACTGCTAACAAAGAGTAAGCTTTTTCTATTACATTGATTTCGTTAATCTTCAAAATGCTATTAATTAATTTTCCCTCTTTATATTCAATATATTCATGTGTTGCTTCTTTGACTTTAACTACTGTTTCTCCTTCAGATACCAGAATGCAGACTGGAGATTACGCCCTCTGCCTGAGGAGATGGTCAGGTAAAATATGGATTATGGTATATGTTTAAGTGGGTAACTCAGCTAACATTAGTTCTGTTACATGATTATTTTATAATCTCATAAGTCTCAGAATAACTGTTCAATCCTAATTTTATAATCGAGACGACGTTAAATTTCATTTTTATTTGTTGTAGAGTGATTTGACACTTGATTTTTTAGGTTTTTTTATTTGTTGTAGAGTGATTTGACACTTTATTTTTTAGGCTAATCTAGTGTGGCGGTTTCTAGTAATGCGAAAATTAGTTTTATCTTATGATTAAGCCAAATTGAAACTTGGAATAAACAATGCATTAAAGGAACTCTTCATGCATCATAAATTAATTTTTCTTTCCTGGTTATTATTTTCACCTTTTGGGTGTTTTTATTTATAGTTACTTTAGATGTTGCATTCTCATGTCCATTCCTTTTATAGTAATTTTTTTATTTTCCACGGTTATCTAAAGAAGTTTTCTTTTCTTGACAGATATGCCAGAGAAGATACACACTATTTGCTGCATATGTATGATTTAATGAGAACACAGTTATGTCTAATGCCCAAGGAATCAGAAAACTCTGACACTCCTTTAGTAGAGGTATAGTGTGAATGAGGATCAATGCTCTTCTTTGCTTTGAATATTTCTTTAATGTTCTTTTATGCTCCCTCATTATCTACATTTTAACACTGTTATATATTGTTACCTACTGAACTGCTAGTTTAGCCTTTATGAGACTACATTATTGAATTTGCATATTTGGGTTGGCCAATATCCATGTTTCTGGCATTTCTGTTCTGGGAATGAAGTTAACCATATAGGATGTCTAAGTTTTATTTGTTTTTAAATTACCAAGACGAATTTTGTAGAACTTCTAAAAATATGTGTGTTGATATTTTTTTGTTTGTAGTATCTGCAGATGGATTATTGTTTGAATTGGTGTTTTATTGTGTAGGTATCCTCTAGTATTTTGTGAACTAAGTATTCTTTATAAAGTGAATATGTCTTGATGGTAAATTTGTTTATACATCTTAGGAAATGGTTCTTCCGATTTTCTTGTCTTATATGTTATTTTCCATTAACTATAATTTGGCAAAATTTTATTCAAATCTTTTTTCCCGACAGGTTTACAAACGCAGTTATGATATATGCATGCATCTATATGAGAAAGATCTTTTGACAGAAAATTCTTATCTCCACATATACGGGTATGCTTTTTTGTGGCCAGGCATATGTTATTTATTTATTTATCTTTTCTTTTTCTCTTTTTGGTATTTGGGCAATTCTCTCTGGTCTTGGCACGACTCCTCTCCAATCCTCCCAATCCCTCAATTTCCCTAGTTCATGCTTTTGTTTTGTTGACCACAATTTCTTTCAAAGGTCTTTTAAAATTATTACACATCACTTAATTATTTTAAGGTTTTTCACATGCCTTGTACATTTTAAATGTTAGACTAGTTTTTCCCTCAGAGAGCACACATCTTTTCTGAATTTCATTGTTCAAGCCCACCACCACTCTGTACCAAAGGTCCAGTCACGTTAAAGCTCCATTAGAAGTTTCCTATAAGTTGGTAGGGATTGTTTAAAAATCTTGTGCCTTCAATTAAATTGGTGAGATGACCTTGTTGGATTATACTATTAATTGAGGAAATACGAATATATGATAATGGGGAGGGAGTCCAGTTCTCTTTTCCTTTCTGTAAGTATGATTACCTTTGTTTATATATTATAATGACTTCAATTTATATTATTTTCTATTTTGATGCAGGTTGCAAGGTGCTGGTTTCAATTCTCAGCAGCTTGCCATTGTTTCCGTATGATGCCTCCTTTTTTTCTTTTATACATTGTTCAAATTTAACTGTTGGCTAATCTTCATCTGAATTGTTTTATATCTTATCTACTTTTCCAATATGATTCTCATTGTTCATTAATTCTATTAATGAGTTTTTACATAAGAGGACTAGTTAAATATTAAATGCTTTGGCACAATCATAATTTGATAATCTGTTTCCATATTGAACAATGTAATATATACTTATGTTACATGAGGAACTCAACTTTTTGTCTATTGTTGATTATTGCGCAATATAAAAGGTTATACACTACTTATACTAGATTCATTGTTAAATGGAACTTTCAGGGTCTTTGTGAGTGGAGGGACGTTGTTGCCCGTGCAGAGGATGAAAGCACTGGCTATATATTACCAAATAAAACTCTTCTTGAAATTGGTAATACTTTTATAGAGTTCCTTGTTCTTCAAGCTCAATATTAGTTCTTTTCTCTTTTTATACAATAGACATCTGACTTTTTTACTTTTGTTTTTCTTCGGTAAAAGCTAAACAGATGCCTGTCACCACTAGCAGGTTAAAGCGGTTGGTGAAATCAAAGCACCCATACATTGAGCGTAATCTTGGGTCAGTTGTTAGTATCATTAGACATTCTATGCAAAATGCTGCTTCTTTTGAGCCTGCTGTTGAACATCTGGTGGCACGCGCAAGAATGGTAAGCCCTATGTTTAGTTGTTTGGTGATCATGAAGACTTGCCTTTCTGTATTAGGCTTTCATTCATGTTACCTATGGAATGTTATGGACAAAAAACTATCAATTGCATGTATCGGGTGACATTTAACTATTCTATCATGATAAAATCACTGTCCTTTTTCTCCTCCTCCATTTTCAAATTTATAATGAATTTTAACTGTAATCCATTCTTCAGATTTTTGGCAATGACTATTTCCTCACATTTTTATCTATAGTTAACAGTACACCTTTTTGCAGGCATCTGAAGAGAGAGTATTGGTCAATGAGGGATCTGAAGCCTTGTTACCTGATCAATCTGTCAGCAATTTGACTAATTGTGATGTATCTGCAGTTTCACCCCCGTCTAAGCAGCATAAAATGAAGTATAAGGAGATTGCAGTTGGTGCCTCTGAACTTGTAAGAAATGGACAAGGAAACTCTCTTGAAGGCAGCCCCATTTCAGTAAATCTTAGGCAAAACAGTGTTCCGGGGCAAAACAGAGAAGCAAGCAGCATTGCCTGTTTATTAGATTCAGCAAAGGTTTACATCCATTGGCTTTTTTTGGATGTTTATCTTGTTTTATTTCTGGCTCGTAAGGCTCTAGTCTTAAAATAGTTGTGTATTTCTGTTGTAGGTTGCTGGAGTTAGTGTTCAGGTGCAAAAGAAGCCTAGCCGTGCCTTTAGTTCACTGTTGGGGAGTTCAGTTCCAAAAAGAAAGTTTGACGCTGATAAAAAGGTTAGTAAGAAGAAAGCTGTTGTACATCATATGCGTTGTATGGAATAGGCCATCTTTGTCTTGTATTACTTGCAATCGCAGCTAGGCCTAAATCTTACACTGTTGTACGTTACAAGTCAAGTAGAAATATTGCAACAACAAATGTTTTGTTATATAGATTGCTCACCTTCTACACACAGCATTTAAGTGATCAATGACCGTCCTTTTTTACCCTGACTAATTGAATCCATATATTGGTGGTGGTTTCTTTTTTATTTATACAACTCGTTTTTCGTGTAATCTTCTTTAGTAACTTGTACATTATTAACTCTTGTGCTACTTGTCTTTCCAGGACAAAGAAAGTAATAAGTTGGAGCAAAATAGATCTTCAGTGAACTTCCCATTCCACTCATTTTCGGGCGGGAGTGAGAAAACCAAACCAATCGTGGAAGCACAAGATAAAAGTTCTGATACTCCCCATTCTGAAGGGCCGCTTACTGCATCACCCCCTAGGTCTGGTTTAGATGACATCATAACGTTGGAAAATGATTCAGATGGGGGTGAGCCAGTAGATGGTTCATCTGAAACCAGAAATGAGCCCGAGGAGAATGATTCAGTACCATCAGCTTTGGAAAGGGATAGGGAAGACGAACCTGTGTCTCTCTCTGGTTTGTCCTCAAGCTTCCAAAATTGCTTTCAGTCGCTTAACCAAAACAGGAAGACAAGAGAAGTGGAGAAGTCCCAGGAATCTGGTGGTTTGCAGGTGAAGCCCTTCGACTATGAGGCAGCAAAGAGTCAGGTCATATTTGGAGCTAAACCAGTCAGGGAAGCTGGAGCTGCTGAAGGTGTAAAGAGCTTAAATTCATCGGGAAAGAAAAAATCTTTAGCTGGTCGAGTTTCAAACGATGATGGGTCAAAAGAACTAGGACAGGGTAGACGACGCCAAGCTTTTCCGGCAACCGGAAATAGAAGTGCGACGTTTCGTTAAGTTTTCGGGCTAGATTTGTTCTGTATCATTGTAGAAATGACGTAACTTTTCAAGTTGTCAAAAGAAATGCAACGAAATTGGAAGTTAAGAAAGAGAATGAAATTAGAAGTGTTTTCTTTAAACAATGTACGTACATGTTAAGATTGTTTTCCGCCACTTCGGTAATGCGTCATCTGGGAATGAGTTCATAATTAAAATTGTAGTAGAAAATACTCGAAAAGCAAACGAAACAGGCTCGAAAGCTTCCTGGTCATCGGAAAAAGATGGGAAGTAAGCAGAAGTCAAGTAGAAAGCTATAAACAAGTCCTGTACAACCGAGATACCATACTATGGATGGAAAGGAGTTATGCCATTGTATCTCAGTGTGAGTTTGAATTACGTTAGCTTTCTAATCTAACATCTAACCACTAACCATTCAGGTATCATCTTTTGAAAAAAAAAAAACCTACCCAGTCAAATTTATTTTTGTTACACTAGTATGAGTCGAACTCTTGACTTATTCTAATCAAATTATTCTAGATAATGGATTTGTTGCTTGAAAGCTAGGACGTCCCATTTGACATGAAATTTTAAATGCAACCGAATGTGCATCTGTTTGGACCTGATTTTATATTTTCGGACCAAGTAATTGAGACTGTCGGATGATTACGAAGAATTCTAGACGTTGGAATGTGATCAACTTTGTACCCAATTAGGCATTATTGGCTTGTTTCTAATATTTTTCTAGATGTTACTATTGGATTGTTGTAGTAATTATCTTGTGAAAATATTAAAATGAGTTTGAAGAGTGCATATTGAAATCAAGGACTTTTCTTCCCCCACGGATCTGTTCGGGATTCTCGTATTAGAGGTTTTAAGTGTATTGGGAGATTATCTTCCAGTAATTCAAGCATGCAGTCAAACAACGTGTGCAGATGTGGAAGAATCATAGCCACCGAGTATCGAGAGAGGATTTTCTGCACCCAAAAATTCATGTGGCCTCTCTGCGCCTTTGATTTTATTGAGCATGTCTTGGGACTCGGGACTTGAAGCTTGTTTTGATTGGGTGTGACTGTTGACATGCTCAATAAAATCAAAGACACAGAGAGGCCACAGGGGTTTTTGGGTGCAGAAAATCCTCTCTCCCCAGTATCTTGGCGTACGTTAATTAAATGAGATTAATAAAATTGCATGCATTATCACATCCAGGAAAAGGTGGGATTGCGTACATGATGCGGAGATAAAGTGGACTGCATCAGGTTGCTACAAAGGAAAATGTGGATTTTGAACGATGGTGATGACGCAATTAGGATTGAATCTTTGAAAAAAGATTGTATTGGAAGGTCAGGATGGAAAAGATGGGATCAAGCTTTGATTGATGTGATGAGGCGTGGACTTATGTGCATATAAGATAAAGTTTTCAGAGCTTCATTTATTATTGTGATTATGCATGGGATAAGTGCGTGGTCAGCAGCAACAAATAAAGACTTTAGAGTCACAGTGCAATTGGGATTAATTTTCACGACTTGGGCATGCAGGTCTAGGGATGGCAACGGTTCGGTTTGGGGATGAAAATGTTATATCCATCCCCATAACCACGAAAATTAACCATATCCATAACCGCAAATTAACCATCGGGTATTATCCATAATCATACCCACCGGGTAACGGATTCCCCATCGGTTAACGGTTATACCCATCTTCGTCAATACAAAAAATATATTTGTTCAATTAACGCATGATAATTTAGTAAATATTAATTTCGTCACTAAATATTTGATGTATAAAATGATTTAATGAATGGATAGCATAAAAATTAAAGCTAAATATTGATAATGTTGGTTTATTTTTAATATCTCTCATAAGTACCATTAGTCTAGATTATCATAGATTTTCATTCATATCAAAACTTTTTAACTTGCCCACAAAATATAACTCACACATTACAACTTTTGTATTCTCAAGATAATGGATTCAATGAATAATATATATATATATATATATATATATATATATATATATTATAATACAATTATATTATATATGATTATAAATACATACTATTATATTATATATAATTCGGTTTGGATTCGGTTACGGATATGGATTGGGAACCCCTATAACCATATCCAAAACCATAACCGAATATTATTAACGGTTTTTCCCCATATCCAAATTATACCCGAATTTTCATACCCAAATCCAATCCATTCGGACGGTTATCCACGGTTATCGGTTTTAACGGTTAGAATTGCCATCCCTATGCAGGTCTCTATAAATACCAAGCGGCAGACGACTAAAAGATCACCTCAAATTCAACACACAAATTGTCATGCACAAAACTTCTCAACAACCCTGAGAATTTATCCTCTTCCCGTTTCTTCCCGTCCCGCCAACATATTTTTAGTTTGGATAAACAACACTGTGAAGGTAACCGGCAACATCTTCAGTTTGGATAAACAACATTGTAGTCGTAGAGCCAGCCGACCAAGGAACACCTTCAGTTTGGATAAACAGCACTGCTTTGAGACCGATTGGTTATTTATCCAAGTCTTGACCACCAAGGATTTTCGAGTCCTTGTTGGTAGAGGTCATCTCATCAGCCTTCTCGGCGAAGTAAAGTGTTACCAGGTTACTAGGCTCGACACGTTGAAAGCCGAGTTGTTTTGTTTATGATTGGGTACTCGCAAGTAAGTTTCAGAGTTCAGCATTCCGACGGCTGAACCACATTTACAATCAGGACATACATTTCTTTCGAGTACTTGTGTCCATATAGTTTGATACCAGTTCGGTGTGCGTATACTCTCACGAATATAATCAATGTGATCGAACCCGGCGCCGACAATTTGTGAACTTCGCAGAACTAGCAGCCTTGTCTTCAGGCTCTAGAACCGAAGGTCGAGACATATTCTTTTCTTGGCCGCAGTCGCAAGATCAAGAAATCAGCAGTGCGCCCAACGCCACATCAACATATTTTACTCCCCGGCCGAACTCGGTCGACGAGTTGGCACGCCCCACACATAATCGAAGGACGTAATTAGTTTATTAGTTACTCGGCCTGTGTGCCATGTAGGCTTGATAGTTTTTAGGGTCAACAACATCCTCTTGTTGCCACCTCTTTTTTTTATGTGTAATGTGAGGGAAGAAAGACAAAAGGTGATAAATACTCATTATGTTAAATACAAGTTTACTTAAATGTAAGAAGGAAAGAACAAGAGAACTTAGAAATAGAGGGAGTAAGAAAAGAAAATTCATATCAATGAGCCCCCCTTAACGGATCTTATTCTTGATATTTTAGTATTAATTTTTGGATTGCATATCTGTTAGTAAACAAGGAAAAGTTATGTGCTTAGCCCAAAGCAAGAGTTTTCGATGCCCCTTAGCTCCATCCCGTTCTCAATTTTTTGTGTCTTTTGGTTATTTTTACAGGGGTTTGAGAATGTGGTTTGGATCTGGTGGTTCTCTTTCAATGCGATGGTTTTGTTGGCAAAATCTGGTTGGGGCTATTTTCTTGTTGTAGGTTGAAATTTTTTGTGTTGCAATGCTTTTGTCGAATTCAGTACGAAGTTGATTTTCTTAGGGCAGCTACCCTGCTGCTGGTGAGGTGGTAGTGGTGGTGGTAGCAACAATAGTTGTGTTATGTCTTTGCAGAATAAAGATTAGAATTCTCTTTGACTACGGTCTAGTGGTATTCCTCTTTAATTGTAATTGAGAGGTATTCTAGCCAAATGCGAATTTGAACCACATTATTGCTAGCTCATTGTGAAGCTAAGCTCACCCCCTCCATCTTAGTGTAGATAATATTGTTTGTTTAAAAAAAAAAAAAAAAAAGAAGCTTTTTGGCTCTCTCTAATTTTTATTGAACTCTCTTATGTAATGTGTATTGAATCTTCCCTCATTCATGAAATTCACGTTGTTTTTGAAAATAATAGAAAAAGAAAAAAAAAGAAGGGACACTTTGGATGCGGTATCTAACACCAATGTTCTTTGACTGAAATCTTGGTGGTTTTTAGTTTTTGATTGAAGTCTCTGACACTAATGTAATAATGTATTTCTATGTAGGTTATTATATTTTTAGATTAAAAATGAAATTTGTAGTTATTTATATTAATGAGATTTTAAATAAAAACCCATATTTTATGGGATTACAAATATTAAAGATGAATTATACTCTCTAATATATTTTGTGTGTGTGTGTGTATGTGTATATGTATGTATATAAATGGGTACGTTCATCAAACTAACCAAAAAATTATTGTACAAGCATGGGTACATTTTTCAAAAGCACAAAAAAAAATATTAGCCTTGATAATATTATTAAATTTTTTCTATTAAACTTGATATGGATACATTCTCAAATCGAAAAAATAGAATGTACCCATATAAGTTTAAAAAATGGATTAGAGAAAAGATTGAATGAAATTTTATATAAAAAAAATGGGTACATTTTAAATTAAAAAAGGGTACATTTTAAACAAATTGATAAATTTAAGAATGGAAAATTGAAATTTTTTTTTAAAAAAAGTTTAATGGTTACAAACTTATTCTAATTTTATTTTATTTTTATTTGGGAAATGTTTGAATTGAAAATTAATTAGGAGTTTAATAAGGGTGTAAGTATTAAAACTCTAAATCAATTACTAATGTTTTTTTTTTATAAAAATTATGTAACTTACATGTAATTCATTAATATATTAATGTTATGGACTTTGAAATCTAAAAACTGATAAAATCTTAATCAATGAACATTAGAAATTAGGAAATATTAATTTTTCCAAAAAAGAAACACTGTTGACACTATCTGTCGAAAGTGCTTTAACTAAAAGCACTCCGAAGTGTTAAAAACAAAAATCTAAGCCACAGTAAGAATAATACAATTGACTCCTGAGAGAGTAATCCGTGGTTGATTTTCTCGCGGCCAAATTACCAATTACAAGGTCAAAGCCAACGGTATTTGCCATTTGTGTATGGGCCATTTGGTCATTTTACATTTTGGTGTGACCAGCTAAGCCTAAAACCGCGGGTGGGGGTGGTGGTGCGACACCACCGCCAGTTTCAATTCAAATCTATGGGTACGAATGGCGGAACTGCAGAACCTTGTTCTTAATATTTCCTTAGTTTTTCCCACAATCTACACACATTTCTTCCTCTTCCGCACCACAGTTCCATCCATGCAGCCCCTGGTTTTGGTTTCTCTCTCCTCCTTCTCTCTCTCGATGGCTCAATCCTTATATTGATCCTTGATCCTCCCCTCTCTCCCACTGTTAAACAATATCATCATCGTCCCACTTCTCTTTTCTTTGAGAATCAGTTGTTTCTCTTGCTTCTTTGTTTCTTAATTTGGATGTTGAGTTCTGGGTTTTGAAGGAGAAATTCTTCTGCTGCATCTGAAGTGAATATATAGTTATACACACACACACACATATATATATTACACCTATGACTATGGAGACTGCGAGGGTGGTGGAGCAGGGAAGACATCAGAGGGTTGTTTCGCGCGTTGGGCATGCTAGCAACAGCAGCAAGGTTAGATATCAAGTGAAACAGGGTATAAGGAAGAGAAAATGGAGCCGGAAGATTCAGCATCCTCTTTCGTTGCCGCCGCCGTCGACTGTTCCAACTCCGCTGCAACAGCTGTTTGATGCGTGCAGACATGTTTTCAAAGGCCATGGAACCGTTCCTGTGCCTCATCATGTGCACAAGCTGTGTCACATTCTCGGTACGTTTTTCGGATTTACCAAGTTTCATACTTTACTTTTGTCTCTTCGATTTCCCGTCGCCTTTTCGATCTATGTATGCGCGTGCATCTGTGCTATGATACAGATTCGCGTCGTTCTGTTTTGAGAAAAAAAAAAATCCAAATTTGCCAAATTCGATAGCGTTGCTACAATTAGGAATATAAACCTCGTTCCGTTGTAGGAAAAATTGCAAATTTCTGGTGCTTTCTAAATATGTAGTTGGTGGAATGTAGGGTTTAGGAACCCTAGTTGTACGGATAATTTTATGAATGTAAATGATATGCCGTCCAAATAAAGTATCGATCCATTTCATGCTTGAAGGAAACATTGTCCGAGTTGATTGCATTACTGCATGTTTAATGTGGACGCCCTCCATCTTCTTGACAAGCCAATTTTATTGTGGTACTGTAGATGATATGAGACCAGAAGACATTGGGCTGAGTAGGAATCTGCAGTTCTTCAAGCCTAAAGCTGTTGTGAAAGGGACTCCTAGGGTCACGTATACAACCATATACGAGTGCAATAAATTTTCGGTAAGTCTAGTATTTCCTTCTACCTAGTTTGCCCAGTCTTTACTTCGATCGCTTTCTGCAGAACTGACTATTAGTTCCTTTAAGATCAACATATAGGGTTCTTTACTAGTTAAATTATATAAACATTATGGGTGATTTGCAAAGTTTCTTTTTCAAAAACCATTTACTAGGTCGATTGTTGATTGGTTCTCCTGTTTATTTCCAATGTGCAGTTGTGCTGCTTTTTTATTCCGGCAAATGGCGTTATCCCACTCCATAACCATCCAGATATGACTGTTTTCAGCAAGCTTCTATTAGGCAACATGCATATTAAATCATACGATTGGGCTGATACCGTTAATTCAGATGGCTCCACACCAGCCCCTCAATGTGAGTCAATATCACTCTCCTGTAAAGTTAAAACAAAAAATAAAAAACTATCTGGGACCGTGTCTTAACTGGTATCTAATACTAGTAGGATGATTTTACAGTGAGACTGGCCGAGTTGAAAGCTGATAGCGTCTTCACAGCCCCTTGCAATGCATCGGTACTCTATCCAACAAAAGGTGGCAACATCCATGCCTTCACAGCCATAACACCATGTGCAGTGCTCGATGTGATTGGACCTCCGTATTCTAAAGAAGATGGCCGGGATTGCTCATATTACAAATATCATCCCTATGCTGCATATTCAAGTAAGTGACCTCTTGCTCTGTGGCCTTCATCATTTGCTTCTTTGACAAATTGCCAAATATATGAGTTTATTGGCTTTGACCTATTGTGACAACCACCAAATTATGGTGTGATGCGTATTAATTTTTCAAATTAGTGTTCTCAGACTTACGTTCATGTAAAGTACGCAATCAATGTGGGAGAACGTAGGAAAGAGATGTGCACGATGCAATTTGTGAGCCATTTGGCGATACAAAAGAGAATTTTAATCTACGGGATGAAACCTCTTTAATTTAGGGGACGGGCTGCGTTTTATATTCTCAAGAACCACGACCCACGACCCACGACGCCAGTTTATGTGCAGTAGTTGTGTACGGTCCTCAACTTCTGCTGCTTGGGCAGGGTCCTCAGTATTCTATCTAACCACTGAAGAAATTTGAACTCTGATTTCTCAATTGGTTTAACGCAGAAAAATTGCATCAATAGAAAATTCACAAATTCTTTGAAACTTAGTTCGCAGCCATATGTTAAAACTTGTGAAGCAAGTGCGGAGCTTGATATGCTTAAAACTTTGATTACAATTATTTTATGCATGTTTGAGTTTATAAGCTATATCTTATTCGCTTGCCAATGTTTCGATGCAGATGGAGGAGCAGCAGTAACTGAAGAGAAACGCGAATGTTATGGATGGTTGGAAGAGATTGAAATGCCTGAGAACGCAGTAATGGATATAATTGAGTACTTGGGTCCACAAGTTAGTGAGACGAGTTCGTAGCACTCCCGATGTATGCCCTTCGAGTATATATTCTTCTCCACGCCCTGCTCTAAACGGAAATCTCTCTTTTTTTCTTTGCTACAGTGTTTGAATTAAGATAAGATGGTTGTAGTTGTAGAGCTTCCTTTTAGTTATTTTGTTCTTTCATGTGCGCCATACTTCACATGTTTTGAGAAAAAAAGTTGGATGGATTTGGTTAACCTTTGCGCTCATGGTTTATGAATTTGACTTACTTCTTGGAATTCAAATTTTCTCATATAACTTTTTGAAACTCAAGTCGTGTCATGTTTTACTTTGCCTTTATACTGTTAAAGTTCGTTGAATAAATTTGTTAAAACTAGTACATGGCAAAACTCTTAAAAAATTTGTTAAGTTATTTTCTTATTTGGATAAGAAAACTTCTTAAATTTGTTTTTGTTTATTAATTTTTCAATCATATGACACCCATCTCAACAACAATGGGTTTTATTTGTGCCACATAACAATTTTGATAGATTTATTAACGAATTTTGACGGTAAAGGTAAAGTGAGACACGAGTTGAGTTTCAGTTCAGAAAATAAAATGACAAAATTTGTGTTTCAAAGAGTTAAATGAGATCCGAGTTGAGTTTTAATGGATAATGAATGGTATAATGTTGAGAGAGAACCTCACAACTGAAGAGACATATACGACTTCACACACAAAATAGGGGTGGATTGGATCTAAGAATGCAGGAGGTGAGACATATAGGGGGTGGGTTGTATGAGATTGGGTCTTAAGGATAATAGTGGATTGACAGAGACATGTAAGACATGATTTGTAATCCATGCATAAGGATAGGTTAGATAACTATTCTATTGTGGATTCATAATCCATCATGTCTAGTCACGTCCATCTCATATTTTTACACAACAAATAAGGGATTGGACTAAAGTCTATTCTAATTGTTCACAACCTATCCCAATTAGCCCACCTACCAGGCCCATACGGCTTCAAGACACAAATTAGGGATGGGTTGGACCTGAGAATGCAGGAGGTGAGGTGGAGTTTTATGTGTGTTGGTCGGATGGGTGTGTTCGTCCGGCCGGCCGAATATAAAAATTTCTGGACTGAAATAGCACTAGAGTGGAGTCCTAGATCAAGTGAAAAGGGAACATGACCTAGGTGGATTTCTTGTTCCAGGGGGCCTATACCTTTAATTCAGCATATCATATCTAATCACCCACCAAATCTATCTTCATTTGTCCTATGAAAGAACAATGTCCATTGAAAATTAAAAATCTTGGTGTATAATGAATTCTCAATAATTATGGGTTTGAACTTCTGAAATTCATGAGAAATGGATAACCACAACAAGTGGTCTAGTGAAATTACGGTAGAATTTCCAGTCAGGTATGCTCTATGGTCTTTGCTTGAGGTACGAAGCTAGCAAAAATACGAGTGGTTTCCTAACTGAAAGCTTTAGGAGGACGTGTGCTATTTGAATGTGGTCAGGAGTGAGCTGAAATGCCTTTAGCCTTTCCAGGCCTCACTAGGATTTAAGTCTACTCTTCAGGGTATGGGATACCTCATGCTACGACAAAAAATAAACCAATTATCAGATTCAAATATAAGATATTAATTAAACATTAATGATATAACGATCAAAGATTTGACGATATTGTGATCAACTATTGAAAACCGATCAATTCAACAATTGAAATTTGAAAAATGATCATTGGCGCGAAGAAAAAAAGGGGGGCCTTCCTTCCCAGCCCAAACCCCCCTAGCCGCCTACCTACTCATGCTCGTAGCCCGATCGGAAGTCAAGAGTGGGAGGCCGGTGGAAAAACAGCGAAGCCTTTCCCGTTCCCTCTTTTTCAAATCATTCTTTTGCCACCAATAGTCACCAGATTCATATGGGCTACTGAGGAGTAAGCAATGACTAATTTCACCCACTTTTTCAACGACTTTTCTCAGAAATTCATCGGCCAATTTTCACAAAAGATAAAGGTGTTATAACGATAAACAAATTTGACGATATTGTGATCAACTAGCGAAAAATGATCAATTCAGCAATTGAAATTAGGAAAAAAGGATCATTTTGGCCAATATACACATAAAATAAAGATGGTAAGAAACTTTAGTTAAAAACATTAATCCTTATATACATAGATCTTTAGTTCGACTCTTTCTCGTTGAATATCAGTTATATAAATAAAAAATGAATAAGAATATGTGTGACTGCGATAGGTTTACGAGGAAACTCTTATTTGACGTTAAAAGGCTTTCAAGTCCATGTTGATTGATACTTCCACTTTCAGTAAGTGGGTCTTTCAAACCCTAAAGGCACCATTTGTGTCCCAACAAACACAATATTGGAAAATGCTTTTCCTTATTCACCTCCATTGTCCTCCTGATGTGATGTCGCACACTTTCTTGAGCTAGGGACAATAATTTCTAAATTATTTTAAGGAAATCTTGGTGCATTCCATGTTGTTCTAATAAACTATGAGAGAAACGTTGCAACAAATGGAAGAAATTCGTGACAGGATAATCAAATTTAACATGAAATGAAGGGTATGTAAAATCTTAAAAAAAATAAACAAAATTTTCTAGATCAAATCTGAAAAGGAGCAAGTGCATATATAATAAAATAAGATAACAGTTTACCTTAAGTGGCAGAAAGCAATAATGTAAGATCCCACATATTCCAGGGGTGTGGATCCTGTAAGTCTTATATGTATATTCTCATCTCTACCTAGCACGAGGCTTTTTGGAAGCTCACTGGCTTCGGGTTCCGTAGGAACTCCGAAGTTAAGCGAGTAGCGCCCGAGAGCATTCCCATGATGGGTGACCTACTGGGAAGTTCTCATGTGAGTTCCCAGAATCAAAACCGTAAGGGCGTGGCCAGGGTCCAAAGTGGACAATATCGTGCTACGGTGGAGTCGAGCCCGGGATGTGGTGGTGGCCCGAGCCAAGATGTGACAATTTGGTATCAGAGCTAATCCTTGGCCGGAAGTGTGCCGACGAGGACGTCGGGCCCCTAAGGGGGGTGGATTGTAAGATCCCACATCGCCCAGGGGTGTGGATCATGTAAGCCTTATATGTATATTCCCATCTCTACCTAGCACGAGGCCTTTTTGGAGCTCACTGGCTTCGGATTCCATCGGAACTCCAAAGTTAAGCGAGTTCGTGCGAGAGCAATCCCATGATGGGTGACCCACTGGGAAGTTCTCGTGTGAGTTCCCAGAAACAAAACCACGAAGGAGTGGCCGGGGCCCAAAGCGGACAATATCGTGCTACGGCGGAGTCTAGCCCAGGATATGGTAGCGACCCAGGCCGGGATGTGACAATTTGGTATCAGAGCCAATCTCTGGCCGGAAGTGTGCATCTCTGGCCGGAAGTGTGCCGACGAGGACGTCGGGCTCCTAAGGGGGTGGATTGTAAGATCCCACATCGTTCAGGGGTGTGGGTCCTGTAAGCCTTATATGTATATTCCCATCTCTACCTAGCACGAGGCCTTTTGGGAGCTCACTAGCTTCGGGTTCCATCAGAACTCCAAAGTTAAGCGAGTTCATGCGAGAGTAATCCCATGATGGGTGACCCACTGGGAAGTTCTTGTGTGAGTTCCCAAAAACAAAACCGTGAGTGCGTGGTCGGGGCCCAAAGCGGACAATATCGTGCTACGGCGGAATCGAGTCCGGGATGTGGTGGTGGCCCGGGCCAGGATGTGACAATTAATGTACTTGAGGCAGGTTTGATCTCTGCCGATCTCCCTTTCTCTTAACATTTAACAATTTAACCCAATAACACTATCGTTTGTAATAGAAAAAGAGTTAACTACATGTATTAGAGGGATCCATAACAGATTTTTAAAGCCATAACTTTCTTAAGAGCGTTCTGAAAGAATTTTAACCAGTTACGTTTTGTGAGGATTTTTGTAGAGATTCACAAAATCAAAATTAAACATTGTAAGTAGCTCATGTATTTTTAGAATAATGTTCTTGTGGGAAGCTTATATTTTATGTTGTCATTATACAATTCTTTTTATTTATTATTTTAAAAAACACAACGTACCCAGAATGAAATTTCGTCGATCAAAACATTTCTGCAATGTTTGATATAAATTTTAAGAAACTTATGTTACACGAAAAACTCCACAAAGTAGTAGGTTTGGTGACTACTTTTGTAGAATTTCTCACCATTAATTATAAAACGGGTGTAACAATTTTTGTTTGGGGCAAAATACAAACGAAGGACACTCAAGAGAGTTGACGGTTAGCAGATTGTGTGGAGAGAGTGGGCCACCGCTACACCATACAAAGACGAGTGGATGAAAAGCCAAAGCTTACCACACCACCACACTTTTAATTTTCGAAATCAATCTGGAATTCAGAGAATATTAACTTGTCACTTCAATACCGTCATCTAACATGTTTTACCGTAATTATAAAATTTTATCATTAAAAATCTTGATATAATGAAAAGTTACATATCCCTTACAAGAAATCAAGCTCAAAATTGAGTAAAACTACACAATATAAGTTATATATAATTTTGTTAACTTTCTTCGACAATTTCTTCCACTCACAGACAGTCACAGTGAAATAGAGCTTCCCGACCCTTCTCTTCTGTTTTTTTCTTTTGCTTTCAGTTGCAGTCCAAGTATGGCTTCCCTTTGAGTTTAGCTTTTCCAAAAAGCACAAGAGAGATATTCCAGAATAGCAAAGATAAAAAAACGGAAAAATAACTAAAATAAATATAAATATAAAATATCAGTTTCAAGTTGTCACTAGATTGTCTTGTTGTGGTATGCAAACTTCAAGCCAGAAAGCAAACTAGAAACTGACTTGGATAAGAAAGAAGGAAAGAAGGAAAGAAGAAAAGAAGAAATATCCATCTCTTTTCTGCGTCAGTCACTAAGAATTTCAATGGGTGGTTCACAAAACTTTGGGATTTACTGAAGCAATAGGCAGGTCAGTGTTTGTTTTTTTTTATTTAGTTTTTTTGTTGGTTTTGTTTAAATTTGTTGCAGTTTGATGAGATGCTTTGTGTTTATGTAGTTTAAAAGTTTGGAAATTCTTTTGTTTGAGGGGATTCCTGTGTTTTTTTGGAGCAGTTTTTGGTGAATATTTACTTCATTTGAAGTTGAAGTCACAATTATTTGATTAGTTAATTTATAACCAATGAAATCTCAACGTATCAGTGTGGTTAGTATAGTAGCCAGTAGGGCAAAGGCCCGTCTCTCTAAGATGTTTGACATATCTCTCTTGTTAATTTGCTTTCACAGCGATTTGGCAAAGCAAAAGCTTGTGGATTTGTAACCATCATTATTTTCGTGGATTTGTTTGGATCTCAAGTAACATTGAGCTATTTGTTCAATCTTCAATCCATTGAGCTAAGGTAACCTTCTTGATTCCTGAATAAACTTGTGTTTCGACCCTGCAAAGCGGGGAGCCTTATTGGCTTATATGAGTTTATTGGCTCACAACCACCAAATTATGGTGTGATGCATATTATTTCTTCAAATTAGTGTTCTCGGACCTACATTACACAATCAATGTGGGAGAACGTAAGAAAGAGATGTGCGCACGATGCAATTTGTGAGCCATTTGGCGATACAAAAGAGAATTTTAATTTACGAGATGAAACCTCTTTTAGGTGACGCTGAGTGGTTTTGTATTCTTAAGAACCACTACGCCAGTTTATGTGTAGTAGTTGTGTACGGACCTCAACTTTTGCTGCTTAGGCAGGGTCCTCAGTATTCTATCTAACCACTGAAGAAATTTGAACTCCTGATTTCTCAATTGGTTTAACGCAGAAAAATTGCATCAATAGAAAATTCTCAAATTCTTTGAAACTTCGTTCGCAGCCATATGTTAAAACTTGTGAAGCAAGTGCAGAGCTTAATATACTTAAAACTTTGATTACTGGAATTTGATGCATGTTTGAGTGTATAAGCTATATCTTATTCGCTTGCCAATGTTTCGATGCAGATGGAGGAGCAGCAGTAACGGAAGAGAAACGCGATTGTTATGGATGGTTGGAAGAGATTGAAATGAGATCCGAGTTGAGTTTTTAGCCAGCTACTGAATTGTAGAATGTTGAGAGAGCGTCTGGCTGACATATATGGCTTCAAGGCTTCAAGGCTTCAAGGCTTCAAGACACAAATTAGGGGTGGGTTGGATCTAAAAATGCAGGAGGTGAGACATATAACGTCTGTTTGGTGGACTGTATGAGATTGGGCCTTAGGGATAAGATTAGATTGGTAAAGACATGTAAGACATGATTTGTAATCCATACATAAGAATAGGTTCGATAACTTCTCTATTGTGGATTCATAATTCATTATGTCTAATCTGTCCATCTCATATTTTGACACAACAAATAAGGAATTGGACTCAAGTCCATTTTAATTGTTCACAACCTATTCCAACTAGCCCACCAACCAGACCCATACGGCTTCAAGACACAAATTAGGGGTGGGTTGGACCTGAAAATGCAGGAGGTGAAATAGGTGGAGTTTTATGTGTGCTGGTCGGATGGGTGTGTTCGTCCGGCCGGCCGAATATAAAAATTTCTGGACTGAAATAGCACTTGAGTGGAGTCCTAAATCAAGTGAAAAGGGAACATGACCTAGGTGGATCTCCTGTTCCAGGGGACCTATACCTTTAATAAAGCATATCATATCTAATCACCCACCAAATCTATCTTCATTTGTCTTATGAAAGAACAATGTCCATTGAAAATTAAAAGTCTTGGAGTGTATAACGAATTCTCAATGATTATAGGTTTGAACTTCTGAAATTCAGGAGAAATTAATAAATTATTGGATAACTACAACAAGTGGTCCAGTGAAATTACGGTAGAATTTCCAGTCAGGTATGCTCTCTGGTCTTGGTTTGATGTACGAAGCTAGCAAAAATACAAGTGGTTTCCTAGCTGAAAGCTTTAAGAGGATGTGTGTTATTTGACTGTGGTCAGGAGTGAGCTGAAATGCCTTTAGCCTTTCCACGCCTCACTAGGATTTAAGTCTACTATTCAGGGTATGTGATACCGCTTGCTACGACAAAAAATAAACCAATTATCAGATTCAAATATAAGATATTTATTAAACATTGATGATATAACGATCAAAGGTTTGACGATATTGTGATCAACTATTGAAAACTGATGATATAACGATAAAAAAAATACTAGTGATTTCTTAGCTTGAAGCTTTGGGAGGATGTGTGCCATTTGATTGTGGCCATGGGTGGGCTGAAATGCTTTTAGCCTTTCCAGGCCTCACTAGGAATTAAGTCTACTATTCAGGGTATGGGATACCTTATGTCATTTACTACTACTATCTAGTGATATTCCTCTTCACTTGTAAGTGAAAGGTCTTAGGTTCGATTCTCGCCAAAGACAAATTTGAACCACATTATTGCTAGGCCATTGTGAGGTTTAGCATATCCCCTCCCCCTTAGTGTAGATAATATCGTTTGTTCAAAAAAAAAATATTAATTAAACATTGATGATATAACGATCAAAGATTTGACGATATTGTGATCAACTATTGAAAACTGATCAATTCAACAATTGAAATTTGAAAAATAATCATTTCGGCCAATTTTCACAAGAGATAAAGTTGTTATAACGATAAAAAAAATTGACAATATCGTGATCAACTAGTGAAAAATGATCAATTCAACAATTGAAATTAAAAAAAAAATGATCATTTTGGCCAATTTACACACAAGATAAAGATCGTAAGAAACTTAAGTTAGATAAAAACATTAATCCTTATACATAGTTCTTGAGTTCGACACTCCCTCATTGAATATCATTTATATAAAGAAAAAAATGGATAAGAATATGTGTGACTGTGATAGGTTTACAAGCAAACTCTCATTTTTTTATGTGACGTTAAAAGGCTCTCAATTCCATGTTGATTGATTCTTCCACTTTAAGTAAGTGGGTCTTTCAAATCCTAAAGGCTCCAGTTGTGTCCCAACAAACACAATATTGTGTTTCAGAGAGTTAAATGAGATCTGAGTTGAGTTTTCATTGCTAATGAATTGTAGAATGTTGAGAGAGAGAATCTATCGTCTAGGCAGACATATATGGCTTCAAGGCTTCAAGACACAAATTAGGGGTGGGTTGGATCTAAGAATGCAGGGAGGTGAGACATATAGGGTCGTTTGGTGGACTGTACGAGATTGAGCCTTAGGGATTATATTGGATTGACAGAGACATGTAAGACATAATTTGTAATCCATGCATAAGAATAGGTTGGATAACTACTCTATTGTGGATTCATAATCCATCATGCCTAGTCATATCCATCTCATATTTTTACACAACAAATAGGAGATTGGACTAAAGTCTATTCTAATTGTTCACAACCTATCCCAACTAGCCCACCAATCAGGCCCATACGGCTTCAAGACACGAATAAGGGGTGGGTTGGACATGAGAATGCAGGAGGTGAGATAGGTGGAGTTTTATGTGTGTTGGCCGGATGGGTGTGTTCGTCCGGCCGGCCGAATATAAAATTTTTTGGACTGAAATAGCACTAGAGTGGAATCCTAAAACAAGTGAAAAAGGGAACGTGACCTAGGTGGATCTTCTGTTCCAGGGGGCCTATACCTTTAATAAAGCATATCATATCTAATCTATCTTCATTTGTCTTATGAAAGAACAATGTCCACTGAAAATTAAAAATCTTGGAGTGTATAACGAATTCTCAATGATTATAGGTTTGAACTTCTGAAATTCATGAGAAATTAATTAATTATTGGATAACCACGACAAGTGGTCTAGTGAAAATACGGTAGAATATTCCCAATCAGGTATGCTTTTTGGTCTTGGTTTGAGGCACGAAGCTAGCAAAAACACTAGTGATTTCCTAGCTTGAAGCTTTGGGAGGATGTGTGTCATTTGATTGTAGCTATGGGTGGGCTAAAATGCATTTAGCCTTTCCAGTCCTCACTAGGAGTTAAGTCTATTATTTAGGGTATGGGATACCTCATGCCATTTAATACTACTATTTATTGATATTCTTATTTACTTTGTAAGTGAGAGGTCTTAGGTTCAATTCTTGCCAAAAGCGAATTTGAACCACATTATTGCTAGCACATTGTGAGGCTTAGCCTATCCCCTTCCCCTTGGTGTATATAATATCGTTTGTTAAAAAAAAAAAAAAAAAATATATATATATATATATATATATATAAGATATTAATTAAACATTGATGATATAACAATCAATGATTTGACGATATTGTGATCAACTATTGAAAACTGATCAATTCAACAATTGAAATTTGAAAAACAATCATTTCGGCCAATTTTTACAAAAGATAAAGTTGTTATAACGATAAAAAATTTGACGATATTGTGATCAGTGAAAAATGATTAATTCAACAATTGAAATTAAAAAAAAATGATCATTTTGGCCAATTTACACACAAGATAATGATGGTAAGAAACTTAAGTTAGTTAAAAACATTAATCCTTATACATAGGTCTTGAGTTCGACTCTCCCTTGTTGAATATCATTTTTATAAAGAAAAAATGGATAAGAATATATGTGACTGTGATAGGTTTACAAGGAAACTCTCATCTTTTATGTGATGTTAGAAGGCTCTCAATTCCATGTTGATTGATTCTTCCACTTTAAGTAAGTGGGTCTATCAAACCCTAAAGGCTCCAGTTGTGTCCCAACAACCACAATTTGAAAAATGATTTTCCTTATATTGTCCTCCTGATGTGATTTCGCACACTTTCTTGAGCTAGGGACAATAATTTCTAAATTATTTTAAGGAAATCTTGGTGCATTTCATGTTGTTCTAATAAAATATGAGAGAGACGTTGCAACAAATGGAAGAAAATCGTGACAAGATAATTAAATTTAACATGAAATGAAGGGTTTGTAAAATCTTAAAAAAAAATAAACAAATTTTTCTAGAAAACTTTTACGAAAAGCTCCAGGTACTATTCACTTTAATAAAAAATCACATTTTTACACTAAAAAAATCAATTCTGGTACTATTTTTTTTTGTCGATCTTGGTACTATTCACTTTACCCTTTATTTTGTCCTTATCATTAAAACTCAAAGTTTTCAAGCTCTTTTCATTATTTTTCCTATTTTTCTAGATCAAACCTGAAAAGGAGCAAGTGCATATATAAGAAAATACGATAGCACTTTACCTTAAGTGGCAGAAAGCAATAATGTACTTGGGACGGGTTCGATTCCTACCAATCTCCTTTTTCCTTAACATTTAACAATTTAATCCAATTTAACCCAATAACGCTATCTTTTGTAATAAAAAGATAGATAACTACGTGTATTAGAGGGATCGGATTTTCAAAGCCATAACTTTCTTAAGAGTGTTCTGAAAGAATTTTAACAAGGTTACGTTTTGTGAGGATTTCTTTTGAGATTCACAAAATCAAAATTAAACATTGTAAGTAGCTCATGTATTTTTAGAATAATGTTTTTGTAGATATTCACAAAATCAACCCGACCATGTGAGAAGCTCATATTTTATGTTGTCATTACACAATTTTTTTTTTTATAAAACCCAATGTACCCAGATTGAAATTCCATCGATCAAAACATTTTTCCAATGTTTGATATAAATTTTAAGAAACTTATGTTACACGAAAACCTACTACTTTTGTAGAATTTCTCACCACTAATTATAAAACGTGTGTAACAATTTTTGTTTGGGGCAAAATACAAATGAAAGACACTCAAGAGAGTTGACGGTTAGCAGAAGAGAACGAAGAACAACTGAAAAAGGCGCGAGAAGCAACAGGTTATGTGGAGAGAGTGGGCCACGGCTACACCATACAAAGACGAGTGGATGAAAAGCCAAAGCTCACCACACCACCACACTCAGAAGGCAAAAGCATGGCTAACTTTTTATTTTACTATTTCCAATTTAAATAAATTTTAATTTTTCGAAATCAATCTGGAATTCAGAGAATATTAATAGCAAGTTGATTTATGTCAGAGACGGGCTTACGGTCTACTATTTGTCACTTCAATACCGTCCTCTAACATGCTTAACAGTGCAGATGGCCTATACCATCACGGTAGGGAAGAATGATGCCTTTGCATAATACCAAGGATTTGAATCCGTCAATGGCAAACTAATTCTAACTTAACGACAATATCGCTCAACTCAAAAAAAAAAAAAAAAAAGCTTCACAATAAATATAAAATTTTATTACTAAAAATCTCGATATAACGAAAAGTTATATCTTTCTTAAAAGAAGGGGTATGCTATCCACACACCCTATTTTACTTTTCACACATCTTTGATAATTTTTGTCCGTTGATATTTTTCAATTCATCCGATCCGACGGTCGAAAATTAAAAAGATATGTGAGAAGTAAAATGGGGTATGTGGATATCACATTCCTAAAAGAAAGCTAAATAAAACTACTAAATATAAGTTATATTTTATTTTGTTAACTTTTCGACGAGGTTCTTATATTATATTTTTCGACAATTTCTTCCACTCACAGACAGTCACAGTGAAATAGAGCTTCCGGACCGGACCCTTCTCTTTTGTTTTTTTCTTTTGCTTTCAGTTGCAGTCCAAGTCTGGCTTCCCTTTGAGTTTAGCTTTTCCAAAAAGCACTAGAGAAATATTCCAGAATAGCAAAAATTAAAACACAGAAAAATAACTAAAATAAATAAAAATATAAAATGTCAGTTTCATGTTGTCACTAGATTGTCTTGTTGTGGTATGCAAACGAGAAACTGACTTGTGGAGAAGAAAGAAGAAGAGAAGAAATATCCATCTCTTTTCTGTGTCAGTCACTAAGATTTTCAATGGGTGGTTCACAAAACTTTGGGATTTACTGAAGCAATAGGCAGGTCAGTGTTTGTTTTTTTTTATTTTTTTATTTTTTTAGGTGGTTTAAAAGTTTGGAAATTCTTTTGTTTGAGGGGAATCCTGTGTTTTTTTGGAGCAGTTTTTGGTGAATATTTACTTCATTTGAAGTTGAGTCACAATTATTTGGTTAGTTAATTATAACCAAAGAAATCTCAACGTATCGGTGTGGTTAGTAGTAGCCAGTAGGGCACTGACCCGTTTCTCTAAGATGTTTGACATATCTCTCTTGTTAATTTGCTTTCACAGGGATTTGGCAAAGCAAAAGCTTGTGGATTTGTAACCATCATTATTTTCGTGGATTTGTTTGGATCTCAAGTCACATTGAGCTATATATTTGTTCAATCTTCAATCCATTGAGCTAAGGTAACGTTCTTGATTCCTGAATAAACTTGTGTTCCGACCCTGCAAAGCGGGGAGTCTTGTTGGCTTATAGGGTTTCTGTATATGGTTTGGGGAAGCTGAATGTATTAACTGGAACTGCTATGGCAAAACTCTCTCTCTCTGCTCTGCCTTTGGTTCTTGCTATCATTCTATCTTCCTTTCGTCTTTCCGAACAACTTCAATCCTCCGAAGCTCAGACCCTTTTGAGAATTACGCGACTCATAAACTTTCCCGTTCTGAAAAGCTTGAATAACTACACAGATTTTTGCAACTTTGAAGCGAATACTGCTTTTATGGTCTCATGCTACGAAGGAAGCATAACCCAGCTGCATATAATCGGCGAAAAACCTGCTCCTTTGTTGCCTCAAAACTTTTCGATTGATTCCTTTGTAACAACTCTGGTTAAGCTTCCGAGGTTGAAAGTCCTCACATTGGTTTCTGTTGGTCTATGGGGAACCTTGCCGGGTAAAATCGCACGTTTATCATCACTCGAAATACTTAATGTGACTTCAAATTCCTTGTATGGCACCATCCCTCCAGAGCTTTCCTCTCTAACAAGCCTCCAGACGCTTGTACTCGATGACAACATGTTTTCTGGACCGCTTCCAGAAGGGCTGAGTTCACTTCCAGTTTTGTCTGTTTTGAGTTTGAAGAAGAACTCGTTCAATTCGTCCTTGCCAAGTTCATTGAGTGATTTGGAAAATCTTAGAGTTCTCGGGATTTCTCAAAACCATTTCCACGGGGAACTGCCCGATTTTAGTCGTTTGACAAACCTTCAAGTTCTCGAAGTGGGAGATAATGCTTTTGGACCTCAGTTTCCGAAACTTGGGAAAAAGTTGGTCACCCTTGTACTGAGAAAGAACAAATTTAGGTCCTCCATCCCTGATGAATTGAGCTCCTATTATCAGCTACAATCTCTAGATGTTTCTTCCAACGTGTTCATGGGGCCATTTCCTCCATCGCTGCTATCTCTACCTTCGATTACTTATCTTAATTTTTCGGGAAACAAGTTGACAGGAATGCTTTTTGAAAATTTGCCTTGCAATGCTGAACTTAAAGCTGTGGATTTGTCCTCGAATCTTTTGACTGGAAGCTTACCTAAATGTCTTGAGTCGGACTCTAAGGACAGGGTTGTCCTGTATGCAAGGAATTGTTTAGCTACTAGTAATCAAAATCAACATCCGGTTCCATTTTGCCGCAATGAGGCGTTAGCTGTTGGAATCGTATCTGACCAAAGCAAGCGAAAGAAAGCCTCCAAAGTAGCCCTTGCCTTAGGTATAATTGGAGGGATTTTCGGAGGTGTTCTACTTGTCGGTCTAATTTTCCTCGTATATAGAAGAATTAATACCAACAAGACATTGAAGAAATCTCCACCAAGATCAATAACAGAGAATGCATCAAGTGGATATACCTCAAAGTTACTATCAGATGCAAGTAAGTTCTCATATCTCTCTCGGTCTCTCGCTCTCACACATGCTCACATGCTCACACACACATACACGCAAAAATAAACGATGAGAAAGGAAAAACATAAATACTGGAGGCTGATTGGCCAATTTTTAGAGTGTACTCAAAATGTCTGATAATATGATCTTCTGCTTATACCTAAAGGATATATATCTCAAACAAAGAAGATGGAAGCGCTTGGCCTTCCAAGTTATCGAACCTTTTCACTCGAGGAACTTGAGGACGCTACACAAAACTTTGATACGTCTACTTTCATGGGTGAAGGCTCACATGGACAGGTAGATAACATAAACCTCTTACTTTCATGTGGTATTTATTGATGAGCTTTTGTGGATGCTTTTGAATGCAGTTTTGTGTGATTAACTATGCATTACATCATAGAATTTATTCCGAGCTTAATAAATGGTCGTTACCTGGTGTTTTCGTCCCTTTTGTGATCTCAGATGTACAGAGGCCAATTGAAGGATGGTTCTTTTGTTGCCATCAGATGCTTGAAAATGAAAGGAAGTCACAGCACTCAAAATTTCATGCACCACATAAAGCTAATTATGAAACTACGGCATCGCCATTTGGTCAGCGCACTTGGACACTGCTTTGAGTGTTACTTGGATGATTCGAGCGTCAGCAGAATATTTCTTGTTTTCGAATATGTACCATATGGCACACTTCGGAGCTGGATATCTGGTAATTCATCGTGAAATAGTTTATTTAATTTCTCCACCATGACCATGTTTTTTTTCTTTTGATTTCACACATTTATCTGGAATTTTTCGATCTGTTTTTCTTTTCCGGAAGAGGGACATCCCAGACGATCACTCGCGTGGACACAACGCATAGCAGCTGCAATTGGCATAGGGAAGGGCATTCAGTTTTTGCACACAGGGATCATGCCTGGTGTCTATTCAAGTAGTCTTAAAATAACAGACATTTTACTGGATCAGAATTTTGGTGCGAAAATTAGCAGTTACAACCTTCCTCTGTTAGAAGACAATATGGAACAGGTAAAGATTATGTTGTAATTAACTCACTGGGGTTGTCAATTCAATTCTCGAAGCAAATCATTATGCGCCGGTTTTCAGTTACGCTTCTCCTTGCAGGGTCGTCATGGAGTCTCTTCGAGTGGTTCCATAACTTCTAGTACCGGTGCAAGGTCTGCAGTGAAAATTTTCAATCACTTTAATTTACATGTATACTAAAACACTTCAATGCACCATTCATAGGAACTTCTTAATTCTATTACTTTTGATGTTAATCTTAGCACGCCTTTGTTCTTGTCGACACCTTTTCACTGCTCGCTACCTTCACAGTATTGCTTGTAACCGTTGTCCTATGTTGGTTGACAGGAAGAAACACGACGATAGGACTGATGTTCATGACTTTGGAGTAATATTGCTGGAACTGATCAAGGGGAGACCAGTTAAGTCTGAGGCTCAAATCGAGGATTTAGAAGATCAGGTAAAAGAAACTTGCTTTTCTTATATTTTCTTCGAAAGCTTCATTTTAATTTTTGAGGAAACAAGATCTGTCAATATCTCCCATGCCGCCTGCAATGCTCTCGCAGACCATATGATTTTCAACCTTTCATGGAAGAAGTGTTGGCTAATTTCACAACCTAGAGAAAACACAAACAATCGTTTTGTTGGCCTTCGTTCAAGGATCTAGAGACTAGAAAATTTACCAAAACCAAGATGAAAGATTACAAGGAAAATTTCTTACAGTTACACTCAACCTTATAATTTTTTCTGAAAATAATTCTTCTTTTTCTCTTTGCCAGGGTAATATATTAATATGGGGATAAGTAATCAATTGATATATATTCGTTGATGATGCAGCTACAAGTGGCCCTTACAGCTGATGATGCAGCTCGAAGAAGCGTAGTTGATTCACGGATTAAGCAGACGTGCTTGGATCAGTCAGTGAAGACAATGATGGAAGTTTGTGTTCGGTGTCTGCGTAAGGATCCAGCAGATAGGCCTTCTATTGAGGATGTTCTGTGGAACTTGCAGTATGCTGAACAAGTTCAGGATGCATGGCAAGGAGGAGAATCCCAGAGCAGTGAGGACTCTCCGGTTTCATCTCCACAACCTCCACGCGTCGCCTTTAAGTTGTGAGTTACCGGAGTTTTTTTAATGCTTGAGAATTCATACCACGGCTAGCTACACAAAGATGACGGCTTCCGCCGTGAAAGATGTTACATTGCTCATATCCAGCATCGTAGGTTGCTGAAAACCTTAAAAAAAGGGATCAATTGATGGCGAAACTGCCTTGCCGGCCAGTGATCTATGTTCTGCATCAGTTCAGAGATTTCTTGGTTTTCAAGTAACAACTGTAAATTAAGGAGTGTAAACAATCACTTTTGACCGTCTATATGTACATACATCTTATTACATTTGTACCCGACGTTTTGACATACAACCAATCTTTCACCCAGCCAGCTTCGATTCTTTTCCAATCGTAGCTGACTGAGGGATCCGACAAGATTCATGCAACATTTTCTTTGAAGCTTTAAGAATTGAACACAAGTATTACTTATAGAAGACATGATTCATGAACCTAGGATTAGTGGCGAAGCCAGGAATTCTCCGAGGGAGGGACGAACTTATATGCGTGCAAGGTTAAAGAAAAATGGCAACATGTTTTTATATAGTAATATCTTCCATAATTAATCAATACAAATAAATTACAGTTGTTGTCAGAAAGGTTTCATGTCATGAAAACATCGCATAATAGGCTCATTATCAGTAAAAGCAAATACATCTCTCTCAATGTAAACAACTATGTTATCACTCAACCATTGATCTCCCATTTTATTACGCAATGATGTTTTCACAATCTTCATAGCAGAATAAGCTCTCTTGACCGAAGCGGTTGCAACCGGTAACACCAAAGCCAATGTAAAAAGTTTATACACTAACATATAACTTTTACCAGACCATGTGTGATTCAAGTTCCTATAATATATATAATGTATGAATCCTCTTTTATGTACTTCAAAAAAAATCAATAATCATAGTACTTATATGAATAATCTATATAATCGATAACCATAAATTTAAAAAAAAAAATTAAAAATTTACCTCAATTGGAGCGGCTGGCGTGGCATCTGGAGCTTGGTGGCCAATGAAACAGGCTTTCTTGTGTTCAATCCTGGGATTTGAGGCAATTTGGAAAATTGAAACCTGGGAATAAAAGAGGGGGGATGGGGTTTGTAATTTATGGGCAAGGGTGGGGGTAATAATTGAAACGGGTGAGAGGATTGGGATGGGGACCAATGGTACTTCCCTCTTAAATTTTTTTTATATTTGATTAATGCAAAACGACATCGTTTACCAAACATTTTTTACCAGGCCCTTTGGCTTGGATTTAAAAAAAAAAAAGAAAAAAGAACACCGTGATTCCCAGATTCCGACCGAACCAGAGGGGTTCAAGCCTCGCTTCTGCCTTTGTTTTCCGGCGAGCGAAGGGGCGGCCGCTCCCCTTCGCTCCTATGTAGCTTCGCCACTGACTAGGATATCTATTTCTGGTGGAAATACAAGGCGAGGTCAGCCCTACCAAAAATATATATTGACCCAACCGTAAAACGAATAGTTTTCCTTTTGACAAAAAGATAAATTTTAATGAGTTGAGATTCGAACTGAATTTCGGGTGCAAGAGTGAATGTTCTTAACCAACTGAGTTACAAGTTACTTGCTCTATAAAAAAAGCTAAACTATTATTATTTCGGTAGTGCTATACATACGTCAAATTCGTGCACTAAATTTATGCACCAGATGATGTCACATATTCTATACCCTATATGGAGCAATAACCTGGAGCACAGTTAGTTGTTAAGAGCATTCATCCTACTATAATGAGCAAACGCTCACTGCCTTTTCCCATGTCTCCTTCTCTCATTCTCCCTTCTAAGTTTGTACTTTTTTTCTCTTTATATTAAATCTATTTTAGTGTAAATACAAATTCTATTAAGCCAAAAAAATGCATATATGGGAAATAAAATTGTAATTTTTTTCATTTAAAAAATGTGTCAAAAGTGGTCATATTTTAACTTTTCGTCTTTGATCACCAAATAATTAATGGCAGTGTTACATATTTTATGTATATATTTTCGACATATCCCTACATGTTCTCTTATTTTATGAAAAACGATAGTGTTAATGCGTTAAATAGTTAGTCGTTAGGAAACAGACAATCTACCACTACAGGTAAAATGCGTGCATGTTTTCTTTATTAAAACATAAATATCCCGTTCTCTCTTAACTAAGGTAAAAGATTATGCCTGACATGTGCACCCATGCACTTTGAGGTTTTCCCCATTCCACACGCCACGGGCAATACAAATCTTATGCCCTGCCTGCCATGATCGATCCAAGACAATCTTCTACAAGTTCCATTCAAGTATCATTTGCTTTTTTATATAGTACTATACTTAAAACTAACACCAATAATAGTATAAATTAATAAAACTACTTCTCATAAAATTAATTTAATTAAAACATTAATTAATTATAAAACCCCGACCCCTATTTAACAAGAAATTTTTACCAGTGCATAAACACATACTACATAGTATATCATTTTTTTTGAAAATAGAGCGACAACTTTAGTGGTTAAATAATTAGTTGTTAAGAGAAAGAGAAATCAGTGGATTTCGAGCATGTACCAGGGTGCATAGACATGATTATTTTTTGTCACTACAATAAAGCATCATCTGCATATAGTATATCATTTTACGTGTTATAATAAAGGTGACAGAATCAATATACATGTTCCATTCAAACTATATTAATAAAAAAAAAAAATCAAATTCATGTGTTATACGCTAAGTAAAATATATAATAATGTCACAAGACTGTATTCTGAGTATACCATAAAATTACTCACTTGGCCTTTGCACGTGCGCCTCACACAGACCATGCAGCGCTACCATACATTTCACTCACTCACTCAATATTCATCAACTTCACCAACCATAACGTCTCTCTCTCTCCTAAGAAAGAAATTAAAAGAAAGGCTTAGCACATTCAGCTTGCCAACTATTTCACGAGACAAACGTGCACTGCTAGCTCCGGCAGTTTCCTTATAAGCACCAAACTCGCCACCCTTCTCTTTTGCTCCCTCTCTAATTAATTAAATTACCCTTAATTTATACCTTCCTTTGTAGCCCATCTTGTTAACTAGCCAGTCCTTGTAATTCCCATTGCTTGATGGCTGATCAGTCAGTACAACGAGACCATGGCATGTCTGAAAGCCGAAGGAAGGGCACATCCAGTGGAGGGGGAGGCAAGCGTGCTTCTATGGAGGCGGCAACGGGAACGACAACAATAAATAGTAATGCAGTAGGTTCTGGTGGTGGTGGTGGTGCAGCTCCATGTGGGGCGTGCAAGTTTTTGAGGAGGAAGTGCATGAGCGGGTGCATATTCGCACCCCATTTCGGTTCAGACCAAGGAGCTGCACGCTTTGCGGCGGTGCACAAGGTGTTTGGGGCGAGTAATGTCTCGAAGCTTTTGTTGCACATTCCCTTGAACCGCCGGCACGACGCTGTCGTTACCATTTCCTACGAGGCTCAAGCTAGGCTCTCCGACCCCGTTTATGGTTGTGTCTCCACCATACTTGCTTTGCAACAACAGGTTTCGTTAAATCATATACTAACAATGTTCATTCATCCATTATCTCTACACGCACTATCAGAAATTTTAGCCTTGGCCTATGAAATTTTGCCTGACGAAATCCGACGAATTTTGTTGGTTCGTAGAGCAAAGCTGGTCAACATTTAAAGTTTACCTCCTTTTGTACATCTTTTTATTGACATCAAAATATTGTATATATAGGTCGATAAATTGTATTTACTCTTGCACTCGAGATTTATCATACAATGATCAAGTATATCGATACAAAACAAATATACTTTAACGTTCATGAAGATGATGTCATAACCGAAATGCTTCAGTTAAGATGCAAATTACCAGTAAAATAGTCAAAACATATACATATATATATATATATATATATTCATTGAAACGTACGTATGACTAACTGATGTGATATAGTTAACTATTGTGGCATGAATATCGTGCAGGTTGCATCTTTGCAAGCCGAGCTAGCAATGGTGCAAACTCAGCTGGTAAACAGCAGGTTTGCATTTGCAAACGCTCTCCAAATCACCTCGCAGCAGCAACAGCACGAGCAGCAGCAGCAGCAGCAGAACATGGCACTAATCTTGCAGCCAGCTTACTCCAACAACTCCTCAGCCACCACTAACCTCATCAACATGAACAGCTTCACCTCAAATTTCGACATCGAGGCGGCCCCGTCTTCACAGAGCTTCATGGAGCCTCTTCAGCTTTCGAGGCCATCCCGAGACGATGAAGATGATGAGGAACAGAGTCGAGTTCCACTCTTGTTCGCCAATGATCGCTATTGATTTAGAATTTTCTGCTTCTTCTCCTTATTTCTCCATCTACACAACTTTCTATATCTATCCATACAATACTCTTCAAATTTTGCTTGCTATCATCTATATATATCGTTTGTTATCATTAAACTACTCTTTTTTCACCAATCGCTAATACGTGTGCATGGGTAAAATTTTACATTTCGCACCCTCCCGCTTATTTTAAAGAGAGTTTTAACAAAAAGCCCACGGTACTGTTCACTTTAACGAAAAACTACATTTTTACACTAAAAAGTCAAACCTGGTACTATTCACTTTATCCTTTATTTTGTCCTTATCGTTAAAACTCAAAATTTTCAAGCTATTTTTATTAGTTTTCCTTATTTTAAATGATCACGGTATTTTATTTTTTCACATTGCACTATGAGATTTTGAAGTCATATGAATTTATGCTTGTCCATATTTGACCATCAGAATCTCCATTAGATTGATGACATAGTAAATGTTGAACCCATTTCTGGTTTGCGACCATTCTGACCAAATTGAAATTGTCCAACCATTTTCCATTTTGGGAGAAGTCCAAGCTTCATGATAACTAGTTTAGGTTCATGTGGTGCAAATATTGCTTCCGCATCAACCCATAAACACGTTTCATGGCTGCCAAGTCATCAATTTGACGAAGGATTAGAAGGTCAACTTGTGGGCCTGTATAGAATCGAAAGTCATATGATATGTAGCACCAGAATCAATTATCCATGTATTATTTGAAACAAGTGCAAAATTCGGAGATGTCTTACCAATATTACATGTTATGGCTTCCAAAACAGAGGCTTAATCGACATTATTCGGAGGTTCCTCAACAGCATCAGCAGCTTCAGTTGGTTGACGACTTGAACTTCATTTTCTGGGATCCTTGCTATGATCCCACCATCCTGGATAACTCACAATCTCATAGCAACGAGACTTGGTTGGAAAGGCCAGGTTGTCCACAATGATCAGAGGAGGCCGATTAGGGTTCTTGGACTTCGGGAGCATCAGTGGCGCGAAAGGCGGGCCGAAAATTCTTATCACTATTGGAACTACAAACTAAGCTCTGATACCAAACTAGAATTCGTGAACGCTTCAATATTATTGTTCTCACTAGATGCACAATAGTTTAAGGTCAATTGAGCAAATCAATGAATTCCAATACATCCATTATATATTACAGTAGCACAACTGAACAATTCGTGACATTCCTCCGTTTTGAACCAAAATTTGTTGCTTTGCCAGATTACTTACCATAGAGCCAAAAACTGCGACTAAGTCTGCTCTGCTGGCAACATTCCAAGACAACAAGAGCTTCCGCAAAAGCACTTTAAACCCTTAGACCTTAGCGTAACTTCACCATAGCTAAAAGTAAGCTCCTCGTCTTCTCGTATGTCTTTTGAAGCAAAAAAGCAAAGGCGTGGGAGCAAAGCACCTGAACTTCTGATCAGTGTTGTGGATAAGTTACCACCGTCACACGAATGGTTGATGAACCTTGCTACATTTCCAACTCTTGTTGCATCGATATTGTATCTTAAACACGCCTTTCTGGATGGAAGATGCTCCCTCACAACCAAAAGAGCAGGAGAAAAATTACCACCTGATGCAAACTCATCATATACTTGTTGCCGCAATCTTGCTTCTTTTGTTGTCAAGAGTTCACCTTTCTCACCAGAAAAGAAAAAGATATCAATATCTAAAGTGTTCGAACATATCTAGTCCTTCCTGCAGGATACACACATATAAAAATTCAAGAAATTATTTGCAGAAAAATGTTAATCAACCTAATAGACAGAACCGGATCACAACATTCCAGGGAACAAGCATGGGAAATTGAGAATGCCCTAAACAAGTATCATTATGATGCAAGTAGATTCTAATATAGGAGTTTTGACAAGAACTATAATATTAGGGAAGAAGATTGAGCAGCAGCAGCTGAAAGCCATTCATGAACAACAATTAACGCATATGGTCAAAGTTTCAAACGTTGTAGCAGTCCATGGTCCCCAACACCTCAGCTGAAGGAGCAGGCAAGAAATAAAAAGGAAGGCCTCCTTAATTCACTCTTGCACTTCACTTTTTCCTATCCCCACATCCCCAAAAGTACCCTACATCAGTCCTCAATCTTGTTTTTATAAACTTTAATTTCACTCCCATCATGTTAACTCTTCCGTAAAGCTTTACCTAAATGTATGATGATCCAACTACATGATTTCAAATCTAAAGGGTCCTGGTCCCCACTCTAGCTCAAGCTCCAAATATCGGACATATCATCTGTTCTCTTATCTACCTCTAAAGAAGTTTCGATACCGTAAACCATATATTTCAATCCAACCTACCCAAAACAATGCCATTTCAGCAATGAAACTATAGTTGTCCCTCTATAAAGAACATCTTTCTTTACATTTCCACCCAAGAAAAGAACATCAGAACGATTACTCTTACTTCTCATGCAGATTGGAGGATTCATTCATAAGGTCTCTGATTTTGATTCATTTGTTGTTACGACAATGCATAATTATATATCTAAGAAAATACTAAGAGCGCCAAATTCAAAACTTCCCAACCAAATTCAAGCACAGTCTTCCTAAACTTGAACTTCATGTCACATAATTCAAGACATTAACATTATTTCTTCATCTCCTAGACACAATCAATTCAAAACAACGGAAACACCAACCATATACCATCAGCACACATACTAAACATAACACCAATTGCCATTGAGATATTCAAATCCCGCTCCGCGCAGTTTAAATTAGCTTAAAGTAGAATATCGCTAGTATCAAACGAAAAAAGAATTCTAAAATGTGGGTTATAAAAATACCTGCATATTCACAGACAAACCGACCCTTTGGAATGAACTGATCAGCATACAAGCTCCACCCTTTTCTCCTATCCCTCACAATCTTCAACCTCACCTCAATCCCTCTCTGACTTACCCGATTCCCACAATCCAACCCACACTCACAACCCAATCCACACTCCGAAACGACGCCGTCAAACCCACCAAACTCCGAACACGGACACCCACCTCCCTCCTCCCCACACGTCTCGCAATCACACCCAGCCGCGCCCTCTCCCGACTCATCCACCAAACGCAACGTTTCGACGCCAATTTCACCCACCGAGTTCGGTCCCTGCGCGGAGCAACCGGAGCCCCAGGATTGGCGGAGTGGAAATCGGGAAGAGGAAGGAGGGATTTGAGATGTGGTGTAGATGAAGAAGGCGTACGGGTATCGATCGACGGAGTTGTGGAACGGGATCGGATGGGGTTCCAGGGATCGGGAGGCGTCGGAGGCGCGGCGGAGAGTGATGGAGGTGGAGATTGCGCGGAGGGCGGTGCAGGTGAGAGAGACGGTGGCGAGTTCTTGTGGAGTTAGCCATGGGAGGATTAGGTCTGAGCACTGTAAGAGGAGGGAAGGGGAGTGGTTGCGTTTGGATGGCGGGGTTGGGGGCTGAGTTTGCTGCATTCCTGAGGCTCCCGCTTTCAGAGAGCTGCAGCGAAAAAACCTTTGAGAAATTTTATTAGGGATATAGCAAATTTGGGACATTTTGAATACGAGATTGAAAATTTTGGACACGACACGGATTATGATTAATCGCATACATTTAAAGAGGTTGATTCTAATCGTTTTTGTGTTGTGAATAACAATTGTTGCCTTAAGATGACATAATAATTTGATTCAATTTTGGAGCACAATAGTGATGGGAATAAATTGATTTCTAATTCGTTATCGGCGAGTTTGCATCACTAAGATCTCTCACTTACAAGTGAAGAGGAATATCACTAAACCGTAGTACTAAGAGGCAGCCCTCAAAAGTTTGAATGTGAAAACCTTTGGGTATATTGTTTTAGGACAATCATTAGCGTTCCTGGTATTATATATATGTTTTCAAAACAGAGGGTTATTCTGTTAAAAAATAAAACATTTTCCTATTATTAGTATTATTATTATAAACTTGGTCCACTCATCTTTCGGTTTTTGCGTCTGCTCAAGAGTTAGGATTGAGGCACATGATCCCGGCATCAAGGCATTTTGACATAGGTATCCTTGAGTCTTCTCAGTGTAGGTATCATTCCCTTGTTCGTATCTTTTTATAGTAATTCTTTCCTATTATTTCTATTTAGTTGTATGCTATGAACATGTTCCTGCTTTGGTGTAATCATTCTAACTACTTATCTTGTATTTGTATGCATGTTTAAAATGGCTTCGTCACCCTCGGGTGTCGGCCAGTACATGCCTACCTTGGTATGTTGGGATATCGGGGTTAGGGCATGTCAGTTTGGTATCAGAGCATGGTTTGTTCTGAGCATACTTAGGATCTTCTCTTACTCGGTTAGTGTGTCGGCCTTGATATCATTTGGATGTCACAGCTTTCGTTTGTTGATGTCCTTTGGCACGGTTGTGCAACACTCATTCTGCTAGATTAGTCACATCCTATTCGAAGCAATAGAAATTCGTGTCGAGATTGTGCCTCAAGTTTGACACAATAGGTTACGAATGACTTTCAACATCGAACCGCTACTCTGCGACATGTGTTCCCTAGGAATGGCGTGCAGAGTCGGTTCTGCATAGAGTGATGTGAATTAGAGGAAAACTTAGTAGGATGAAGTCTAGTTGGGATAAGTTGAGGATCGAAGGAGATGATGGTTCTCTACGACATGCTTTTCTTAGGAGTGGCAGGCAGAGGCATACCTGTTTGGAAATCGTTGATGACATCCGAAGTTCGCGTTGGAGAAAATTATGGAAACACCAGTTGTAGGCGAAGTTAGTAGGTATCTGTGAGGTAGACCAAATCAGCTTCCTCGAACTTGTTGCTTCCACTAAAGAAATTCATGTGGACTCTCAGGAAATCTCTCATTGATTGTTTCATTGATAATATCCTTGTCTACTCCACCCACGAGGTCAGTTTATTTAACATCCACAACCAGTTTTATACCGAAATCCCTCAAATGTCGACCTAGCTTAAATTTCGTACCTTTCTTAGGAGACATGAGCTTAGTGGAAGATCTTCTTACCAAATTCAAGGTTATGACGGTTGGAAATCGAAAATCCTCTCGAGTGTCGAGAATTACGAAATATCATTGGTCTTGTTGATTTCTATTGATGATTGTCAATGATTCTTGGCCATAGTCTTACTTTTATTTCCTTTGACTAGGCAAAAGTCAGTTTTGTATCGATGTTGAAGATGAACGAAGTTCTGACAACTGAAGTGTTGTCTCATCTACTCATTGTTCTTACACCTTTCGATGACATCAATCAATTCCAAATCTTTTGGTGATGTCTTTCGGAATGGGTAGTTGTGCGCTAGTACATCATGATCGAGTGAACGCCTTTACCTTTCGATCGTTGGGACCACATGATGTGAACCATTTTATCTATGACCTTGATTCATCTACTATCATCCTGGTTTGGAAATGTAATGACATATCTCCGTGGAGAAACGTGTCAGATCATTATTAACGTCGCACACTTTCTAGTTATCTTCACTCGAAAATAGCTAAATCTCAGGGAGCGGCGATGAATAGGATATATCGATGTTTATGATTGCACCATCGTGTACCACCCCGATTGTGTGATTGTAGTTACTGACAACCGCTGTAAAAAAACACATAAGTTCTGAATGCTTTTCAATCAGTTCAATTTTCACTATATGCGGAACCCTCGCATACTTTTGTGACGTTAATTTTGATTATCAAGAAACCTTGCTAGCTAATTTTCAAGTTCGAACTTTCTATCCTTGGCTTGAGATGACAAGGAACTGAGTAGTCTTTTGGCATAATTCTTTATTGTTGAAATCATCGGACTCTCTAACTTTTTGGTCTGCATTAGCTTTGTTCATAATCCTATATTCACCTCCTGGCACTAAAAGATGTTTTAGTCAATCTTGGATTCCTCTTTTATTCTCCGTATCATTTCTAAAGTAGACGGACTGTCCAGGAGAACCACTTAGACGTTGAAGTTTTTAATTAAGGTCATCAGTCCTTGAATCACCTAATCAGCACCCTATCGACCGAATCTTCACCATTAGTGATTTATTATTCCTAGAACTACCGTTGTAACGAATTGTTGTGAATTTTGGGTCAAGGAAAAATCTAAGTTCTCGTTTGTCATTTTCATTAGATTATCGTCCAAGTATAGTTAGCGTTCAACCATATCAAATTTCTATCACATGATCAAATTAGATACTTACACGCATTCCAGCATCGAAGTTGTATATTCATTCCAAATATCTTGTACTTTAGATTTAATGAACTTATGTAGACCCTTAAATTCTAGAGTGTTCTTTTAGCCTTCTCGACATGGTTTCTCGCTCAATAAGTGAGGAATTAACGATAGATCGATTCGGCGAATGCGTGGGCCCGATTTTGTATCGATGCTAATAGGAACATGTGGAGCATAATCTTCCCGCGAGCCTACTAGACTTACCAAGAAGAGTTCCAAGTGGTTTTCAAGTTTGAGCAGTTTTTCAACATGGAATTGAGGAATGTATAAATGTAGGTTTAGAGCTTGGCGATTGTGGCGTAAATTTCTATGTGGGGCTCGAGACTCCACTGTCATTCGAAGGATGTCGTTAGAGATATGGTTTCCCTAATTCAAGATTTCAGATCTTATACCCCTCAATGTGGAAAGCGATCCTAGTAGATGGTCACGAGGGAAATGTATTACAATATGTGTTCATCTCTACTCATCTTTTCACTCCAGGACCTTATTGTTCGTGTGCACGTGGATGTCGATACATTTCTAGCGACTCTGAATTGGCATGCTTTGGAGTAGTGCGGCAGCACGATCGAGGTGTGAATCGGATGATCTAGGCATATTCTCATAGTGAGAAGCAAAATGGTATTATGGCATTCTCGGGACTCAGGAACTTCTCACTTGCCTACCGAGACAACAATGAGTTATCGGCATTGCAGGCTGCAGACTGTAATATCGATGGCTTAATAGTTGAGTTCGCTAAGCAAGTGGGCAACTCGACCTATCTACGGTAAGAGTTATCGGTTAGCTAGGATTAAGACTCAACTCAAGGCACATCCATTCTCGGAGTACGTGACATGACGAGTGTCTGAACGAGAACTATTTTCTTTTCGGTTTTAAATTTACAAGGCAAGTATTTTAAACTACATTATTTTATTTTTGCCATTACAAATTTTGGGTATTTCCCACTCTCAATTTTTAAACTCAGTAAAAGTATTTGAATCGTGCGTTTATATATATATATATATATATTTTTTTTTTTTCTTATGTTATTTTGTTATACGTATATATTTGTTTGACCTTATGTTATTACATAATAATGTGTGTTTTCAACTTTATATTTTTATACGAGTATTATACAATACTATTATATCGAGGAAGAAAGAAGGTATGAGCTTGGAGGCATGGAAGAGGAATCATTGCAACTCGATCATGACGAAATGACATTCTTTTTTATGCAGCCGCCCTAGCTTGATTTCTTCCTTATATATATATATATATATATGTACAAATATTTTCTGCCTACTTTGAGTATTTTACTTATAGCAAATTATTTTAAATTTCGGGGACGAAATTTTCTTAACGGGGGTAGATTGTAACGACACGTCCCCAATTATTACGGTTTTATAATTTTTAAATGTGAAATTCCAAAAATTCCCTTCGAGGTAAATGCGTTGACTTCTGTTGACCATCTTGTTGTGTCACATAAAATTCATTCCCTTAACGTAGTCCCGTAGTACTCATCGTTACGAATACATGGACGCAAGCAGAAGTGAATTTGGAGCAAAAATGAAGATTTTATGGGACTTAGAGCAATAAGGGTATTTTGTTAATTTTAACATGAAGGATATTTTCACCTTGGACCAACCCCGAGCTGACACATGGCAGTTTCTTCCCTCATTTTTGGGAGTTTCTCCCCTCTCTCTTTTCCCTCCATTTTCTTCTTGTTTCTCCTCGGGGAAACACTCTCCCTCACCTCTTTTCTCTGCAACCTTCTCCCTCTCCATTTCCGAGCAACACACACACACATACAAACATACAACAGCAACAACAACCTCATCACCATCACTCTTCTTCCCTTGAAATCTCTCAGCTCTCTCTCTATATTCTTCTCTCCTAAGCACACCCACTGATTACCTATTCATCATTCTCTTAGGCGAGCCACCTTATAGGCCACCACTATCCAAACCAAGAGCAACACAAGTTTCATCTCATCCTCACAAACTTAGAACACCCAACTTAACCTTGAGCTTCTTTCAGGATTGTTGGGATATAAACGAAGTCGGGCCGCGAATTTCCCAACCAATTTCTCATCTATTCCAGCCAAGGTGAGGTCTTTAACCACCATATTTGGATTCCTCTCATTAATTAGATGAATTTTCATATATAGATTGTCGATTTTGATTAAGGAATGAAGAAGTTATATCCATTTGAATCTTACCCAATTTCCAGCGACCTCCGAGGCTTTCGAGGACTTTTTCGGCCAAACCACGGTAGCCATTATGCGAGGTACCATTCTCTTTGTCTCGTCGAGAACTATGATTATTGTTTTTGAATCACTCGATTTTGTTGAGTATTTAAGAAGTTATGAACATTTAAAGTTTGATAAGAAATTATGGCGAGTTACCCAGTTTTCGTGGACCAGTCGCTTTTCAGGCCATTTTCCTCCCATCTCCAAAACTATTTGACTTCCAAATAGGTATAATATTGTTCTACACGTTCCTAGCTTCGTTTTGGTATATTATGAGTTGAATTTTGTTAATAAACGAAGAAGTTACAAAGCTTTAAATATTGCTCGGTTTTCCAGCCAAATCCCCAAGTTCCTGCTTTTTTCTATAGCCTGCAACCCGCAACCAAATCTGAGCCCAACCCAAGGCCATTAATTTTATAACCTGGCCCAAAAATCCTTTGGCCCTTTAACCCTAAAACAGTCTAACCCATTAGCCAAGCCCAAACCCATCAACCCAACTTTCAGGCCCAAACCCATTAACCCATTACCCCAGGCCCAAGCCAAGCCCAGGTCCAACCCTTTGACCTAACCGTTAAATTTGACCGTCGACCGTCAACGTTGACTTTTGGGTTGACTTTTTCGGATTTCGGCCGGGACCCCTCCTAGGCTAATTTCGACGTTCTAATTCCAAATCTGCACTATGTTTTCCCCAAATTCCAACGTTCTAGTAGAGTTTTATTAAAAGGTCTCTATTTGTGTTACGTGCGTTGGTGGGGTGACATCGTCCTCTGTAGTGTGAGCGACTCTTCAGGCCATAAAATATCAGTGAGTAGGCCCCTTCTTAACTTACTTGTTTTTATAAAATATTAGCCTACCATGCATTCCATATTTCATGATTTTTCTTATGATTTATAATATGCCTTATGGACTTTTATAATTATGGTTTACGAAATAATTTGATTTAACGATATAACGTTTTATTAAAGGTATTGAATTATTAGATTTGCATATATGGATTTCTATGGTTTTCGAATACGATTTATATTACGGTTTTACGAACATGAATTATTTTATGGATTTCATGAATACGATTTATCTTGGATTTATGAGATGTGACTTTGAGTTTTTGAACTCCGGCGTTTTAATACGAGTTTTGAGATATGTTTTTGGTACTTACCTAGTGGGTTATCATACGGCACATCCGCACACCACGGGTATAGATGTTTGTGGCCATAGGATGCAATTGATGAGGAGGAGTGAGGTATGATATATGATACACCCCCAGCTTCACTGCCGAAAGCATTGTCGGACAGCTTCACTAGCCACGACTAGTGTTGATGTGGATGTTATGCTATTTTATACAGCTTCACCTTCGGGTGATGGACATGTTATACAGCTTCACCTTCTAGTGATGGATAGGTTATACAGCTTCACCTTTGGGTGATGGACAGGTTATTCAGCTTCACCTTATGATGATGGACATGTACTGCCTTCAGGCGATTATGACATCTCTAGTTGAGTACATCACGGATACGATTTACAAATGTTTTACGAATGTTTTGCATGGCATGCTAGGGTTTTCATAAAACCTATATGTAGTATTATATATATGTTTTCAAAACAGGGGGTTATTATGTTCAAAAATAAAATGTTTTCCTATTATTAGTATTATTATAAACTCGATCTACTCACCTTTTGGTTTTTGCACCCCCTCAGGAGTTAGGTTCGAGGCACGTGATCTCGGCTTCATGGCATTTTGACATAGGTATCCTCAAGTCTTCTCAGTGTAGGTATCATTCCCTTGTTCGTATCTTTTTATAGTAATTCTTCCTCATTATTTCTAATTAGTTGTATGCTCTGAACACGTTCATGCTTTGGTATAATCGTTCTAACTACTTATCTTGTATTTGTATGCATGTTTAAAATGGCTTCGTCACCCTCGGGTGTCGGCTAGCACATGCCTACCCTGGTATGTGGGGATATCAGGGTTGAGGTGTGTCATTCCCCCACATCAAACAATTCAACTTCCAAAATGTTGGTTAATGGCATTTGCGTTCTGAAAGAAATATTCCCTATTCTTTGGCACTTATCACAAGCGATGACAAAGGCATATGCATCCTTAAATAACGTAGGCCAATAGAATCCACTTTGTAATACCTTTAACGCTGTCTTATTTGCACCAAAGTGGCCTCCACAAGTATGAGAATGACAAAAAGTGAGAGTGCTATGAACTTCAGAGTGAGACACACACCTTCATATGATTTGATTTGGGCAATGCTTGAATAAATAGGGACCATCCCACTAGTACTGCTTCACAGTAGATAGAAACTGCTTTCTTTGTTGTTTTGACCATTACGGCGGCATAAACTGCTTTGCCAAGTAGTTTACTATGTCAGCATACCATGAGAGTTCTTGAATAAAGAAGAGTTGCTCATCAGGGAAGTGATCATTGATTGGAAGCTCGGTATCTGCTACTTTGGCATTGCTTAATCTGGACAAGTGATCTGCAACCACATTCTCACACCTTTTCTTATCCTTCATGTCAAAATGGAACTCTTGAAGCAATAATATCCATCTTATAAGTCTGGGCTTGGCATTTTTTTTTTATAAAAGATATTTAAGGGCAATATGGTCTAAATATATAGTCACCTTAAAGCCAATCAAATAGCTCCGAAATTTCTCCAAAACAAAGACTATTGCAAGTAATTCTTTCTCCATTGTGAGTAGTTCAATTGGGCATCGTTCAGAGCCCTGCTAGCATAATACATGACATGGGGCAGCTTGTTAACCCGCTGTCCTAAAATAGCACCTACTGCATAGTCGGACGCATCACACATCAATTCGAACGAAAGATCCTAGTTTGGAGCTTGTGTTAGCTCTTTTTTCAACGTTTTAAATGATTTTAAGCACTCCACGTTGAATCAAAGACAACATCTTTAACCAACAAATCACATAAAGGATTGGTGATTTTTGAAAAGTCTTTAATAAACCTTTTATAGAACCCCGCATGCCCAAGAAAAGATCGAATTCCTTTAATAGATGTAGGAATTGGCAACTTAGAGATCAATTCAATTTTAGCTTTTATCCACTTGGATGCCCTTAGAGGAAATAACATGACCTAAAACAATGCCTTGCTTCCCTAGAAAGTGACTTTTCTCCCAATTCAAAACCAAATCGGTCTCTTGACAACGTTTCAGCACTAATGTGAGATTATAGAGACATTCATCAAAAGAAGAACCAAAGATGGAAAAATCATCCATAAATACCTCGATAATTAGTTCCACCATGTCAGAAAAAATGTTCATCATGCATCTTTGAAAAGTCGTCGGTGCATTGCATAATCCAAATGGCATTCATCTATATGCAAAAGTTCCAAAAGGGCATGTGAAAGTTGTCTTTTCTTGATCTTCTAGAGCTATTGCAATTTGGTTGTAACCGGAATAACCATCAAGAAAATAGTAATATTGATTTCCTGAAAGTTTCTTAGGCATCTGATCAATCAAGGGAGAAAGGAAAATGTTATTTTCTTGTGGCATCATTGAGCTTCCTGTAATCAGTACATACACTCCAAACCTGTGACCGTTCTTTGAGAAACCATCTCATTTTCTTCATTCTTTACTACAATAATACCTAATCATTTTGATGTACTACACTCACCCATTTACTATTAGAGATCGGATATATGACCCCAACATCCAACAATTTCAAGATTTCAGAGCGCACCACTATCTTCATGCGAGGATTGAGACGCCTTTGAGCTTTTATGGATGGCTTTGATTACTCTTCAAGTAGCATTCTATGCGTGCACATAGAAGGGCTGATCTTTTTATTGTCTGCAATTATCCATCCCAAGGCTGTCTTGTGCTCTTTTAGTACCCGTAGTAGTTTTTCTTCTTCACCTGCACTTAGATCTGAGGCAATAATGATGGGCAGAGTTTCAGAATCTCCTAAGAATTCATACTTTAACGTATCAGGAAGAAGCTTCAATTCTAACTTTGGAGGCTCAACAATGGACGGAACAATTTTGGTTTGTGAAAGGCAAAATTTCAAACTTTGGTTGCCATCTAGGTGGGTAAATGGCTGCGGCATCGAGTGTTGCCTCAACTATTATGTTTTCTTCATTTTCTAACTCCATGCCATGTTGTGTGATCCATACTTCCAGAGGGTCATCAATGCTTGTCTCAATGAAAGTCTTTTTGACGAGATGATCCACAACGTCAATACTAAAACAATCATAAGCTCCCAAAGATTTTTTCTAAAGCTTCAAACACTTGAAACTCAATAGTAATATCCTGCACAGTCATGGTTAGTAAACCAGATTGGACATCAATCTTTGTACCTGCAATCGCCATGAAGGGTCGGCCTAGGATGAGAGGAAGTTCACAATCTTTGATCTTAGTTTATTCCATGTCCAAAACAATAAAATCAGTTTGGAGGATAAATTGATCAACTTTGACAAGTACATCTTCAATAATGCCTCTTGGCTATTTCACAAAACAATCCGCAAATTGCAAAGATATTGACCTTGGTTTCAGCTCCCCCAAGCTTAAATGCTCATATGCAGAATAGGGCATAAGATTAATACTTGCCCCCAAATTGAGAAAAGCCATTTCAAATGTTTTGTTGCCAATAATGCATGGGATTGTAAATCTTCCTGGGTCCTGAAGCTTTGGTGGAAATTTTTGTTGAAGAACTGAACTAATAGTCTCCGGAGCATCACCTTTTCATTTTCTCCATATCTTATTTTATTTGTGCCTCTATCTTTGAGAAATTTTGCATGGGAAAGAATTTCTTTGATGGCTTCGAGCAATGAGATGCTGATTTGAACTTTCTTGAATTGTTCCAATATATGCCCCATATACTGATCCTTCTTAGTTTTCTTTGCACGCTGAGGGAATAGTAAAGGAGGATCATACACCACATCCTTAAGTGTTGGATCAAATAAAGTTCTTTTCGGCTCAAATGATGGTTGTTTCAAGCTTTCAATAGCATGATCTAGCTGCTGGTCATTCATATTTGTGGCTCTCTTTTTTCTTCAACTTTTTCACGTATTTCAACCTTGTTGTCAATCTCCTTCCCAATTCTAAAAGTTGTAATGGCCTGCACATGCTTAATATTTATTGTATTAATTTATGTTTGGCTTAGAAAACGACCCTACTCTCTTTCAAGTTTGCTCATAGATGTAGCAATCTGCCCCACTTGTTTTTCAAGCTCAGCTTGACCTTTCTGAAGTGTTGATATACTTTGATCGTAGTGTTTTGTTTTCTTCAACAACTGAGTTAGCATCTCCTTCACACTAGGATCTTCTTGTTGATCGATTAGAGCATGATAGGGCTGTTGGTATGACCTTGACGAATTGGATGGTCCAATGGTATTTTGTGAGTCCCTCTATGATAAATTAGGATGTTCTCTTCACCCCGGGTTATATGTATTGGAGTATGGATTATTTCGAGGCCTTCCACTAAATACATTGACCTCTTGCACCTCTTCTGAAATAAGATTTGCTGGAAAACTTGCAGTATCATGGGTGATGCTAGCACATAAAGTACATGGTTATGTACTTATTTTACTAACTAGTGGAGTGAGAAGCTTTGTAAGGGCTGCCACTTGTGCTTCTAAACCAGTCCTTGTATTAGCTTCATAAAGACCTCATTTTTTTACTGACGATGTAATTGTGGCTCTCGGGTCTTTTATAGGAAAATCTCAATGCTCAGAATTTTCACATATGGCCGCGAAAGCACATATGGAGTCTTCTGGAGTTTTGTCCATAAAAGTTCCACCAACAGTTGAATCTACCAAGCTCCTGCATTGAGGGTTTAGACCTTTGTAGAAATAATGACCATTCTTCCAAGTATTAAAACCATCATGAGGGCATTGAAGAAACAAGTCCTTATATCGCTCCCAATTCTCATGAAATTGTTCACCATCTTGCTGTTGGAAACTCATAATTTCATTAATTAAAGCATTGGTTCTCCGAGCAGGGAAGAATTTGGACAACAACTTCTTAGATGACTCTGTCCATGTGTCAATGGAGGCTTCAGAGAGTTAATCCAACCAGCTACTTGCTTTATCCCTAAAAGAGAACGGGAATAAACGGAGTCGAATTTGTTAAGATTGGTAAAGGTGAATGTGGATCATAGCTTGAAGAACACTTTGACATGATGGTAAGGATTTTCCGCCTCCTTCCCATAAAACATAGGCAACAGTTGAATTATTTGTGGGCGAATCTCAAATTGTTGCGCAAAGGGGGCAAATACAATGCACGACGGCGCATTGTACTTTGTTGGTTTTGTGTAGTCACACATAAGCCTTGGTTGTGGGGGTGGATCATTTCCATCATTGTTCTCATCACCCATAATTGGTCTTTCAAAGTCATGCTATCACCGCAAGTGTCTTAATGTGCACTCAAGTTCTTGATCTATAGGAATCAACTCAAGTTGTAATGAACGTCTACCTTGCATAAACGATCAAACTTTACTCCTTGTTTGACCACTGCTCGGTATTTTGCAAATTTCTTACAACTCAAATGTCCAATTGTTGATCTGGTTTTTAGGTTAAAAACTAAGCTTCTGAGTGTCACATCCCGACCCGACGTCCACCACATCCCGGGCCCGCTCCACCACCGTAGCACGATATTGTCCGCTTTAGGGCCCCGACTACGCCCTCACGGTTTTGTTTCTAGGAACTCACACGAGAACTTCCCAGTAGGTCACCCATCATGGGAGTGCTCTCGCGCATTACTCACTTAACTTCGGAGTTCCTATGGAACCCTGAAGCCAGTGAGCTTCCAAAAGGCCTCGCGCTAGGGATCTCACAATCCACCCCCCTTAAGGGCCCAACGTCCTCGTCGGCACACTTCCGGCTAGGGATTGGCTCTGATACCAAATTGTCATATCCCGGACCGGGCCCCCACCACATCCCGGGCTCGACCACGCCCTCACGGTTTTGTTTCTGGGAACTCACACGAGAACTTCCCAGTGGGTCACCCATCATGGGATTGCTCTCGCGCGCTACTCGTCCCGACCCTGGCCCCAACCACAACCCGAGCTCGACTCCACCGTAGCACGATATTGTCCTCTTTGGGCCCCGACCACGCCCTCACGGTTTTGTTTCTAGGAACTCATGCGAGCAGAACTTCCCAATGGGTCACCCATCCTGGGAATGCTCTGGTCCCTTTCTCACTTAACTTCGGAGTTCCTACGGAACCCGAAACCAGTGAGCTCCCAAAAGGCCTCGTGCTAGGTAGGGATGGGAATATACATATAAGGATCACTCGCCTGGGCGATGTGGGATCTCATAATCCACCCCCCTTAGGGACCCGACGTCCTCGTCGGCACACCATGGCCAGGGTTAGGCTCTGATACCAAATTGTCACATCCCGGCCTGGGCCCTAACCACAACCCGGGCTCGACTCCACCGTAGCACGATATTGTCCACTTTGGGCCCCGACCACTCCCACATCGCCTAGGGGAGTAATCCTTATATGTATATTCCCATCCCTACCTAGCGCGAGGCTTTTTGGGAGCTCACTGGCTTCGGGTTCCATGGGAACTCCGAAGTTAAGCGAGTAGTGCTCGATAGCACTCCCATGATGGGTGACCCATTGGGAAGTTCTCGTGTGAGTTCCCATAAATAAAACCGTGAGGGCGTAGTCGGGGCCCAAAGCGGACAATATCGTGCTACGGTGGTGGAGCGGGCTAGGGATGTGGTGGACCCCGGGTCGGGATGTGACAATTTGGTATCAGAGTCAATCCCTAGCCGGAAGTGTGCCGACGAGGACGTTGGGCCCCTAAGGGGGGTAGATTGTGAGATCCCACATCGCCCAGGGGAGTGATCCTTATATGTATATTCCCATCCCTACCTAGCGCGAGGCCTTTTGGGAGCTCACTGGCTTCGGGTTCCATGGGAACTCCGAAGTTAAGCGAGTAGTGCGCGAGAGCACTCTCATGATGGGTGACCCACTGGGAAGTTCTTGTGTGAGTTCCCAGAAACAAAACCATGAGGGCGTAGTCGGGGCCCAAAACGGACAATATCGTGCTACGGTGGTGGAGAGGGCCCGGGATGTGGTGGACCCCGGGTCGGGATGTGACAATTTGGTATCAGAGCTAATCCTTGGTCGGAAGTGTGCCGGCGAGGATGTCGGGCCCCTAAGGGGGGTGGATTGTGAGATCCCACATCGCTCAGGGGAGTGATCCTTATATGTATATTCCCATCCCTACCTAGCGCGAGGCTTTTTGGGAGCTCACTGGCTTCGGGTTCCATGGGAACTCCGAAGTTAAGCGAGTAGCGCGCGAGAGCACTCCCATGATGGGTGACCCACTGGGAAGTACTGCTCGCGTGAGTTCCCAGAAACAAAACCGTGAGGGCGTGGCCAGGGCCCAAAGCGGACAATATCGTGCTACGGTGAAGTCGAGCCCGGGATGTGGTGGCGGCCCGGGCCAGGATGTGACACTGAGGCTTTCCAGTGATATAAAATGTGCCTGGTAAAAACTCGAATAAGTCAATTCAAAATATGTCAAAACAGTGATACAGAAACTGAAATAAAATAGTGACGAAAATTACTTTTACTTATCTTATAGTTATGACTCTTACTCGAAATAGAGAAGAAAACAAAATCAAATTCAACAAACTACAATAAACGACTTATTAGATATGGAATAAGATATCAAGTTGGGCGGCTCAACTAGAGCCCCTGACAACGACGCCAAAAACTTAGTGTAAACTGGCAAGTGCACAAGATAGTCTCAATATAGCGTTTTGCATGTCCAAGTATTGTTCCCACAAGAATTCTAATTCAATCACCAATTTGATAAACTAAACCAAATCTAATTATATTAAAGACACACAAACACGAAAATATAAACCCAAACAATGAACTAGACTCGATCTTAATTAACAATTCAATCAAAGATGTGAAGAGTTTGTTGTGATGATTTTATAAGCGAACAAAAACAGAGCATAAAATTAAAACTAAGATTAAAGAGAAGAAAACGTTGAGTTTTAAGGCAAGTGATGAAAATCTAGGGATTCGGAATCAACCACAAGCAATCTGATTCAGGTTAAATGCTCTCAATGGAATATTCTCATAGATGAAAATTCCCGTATCTAAGTCCGGTTAAGGCACTATAGACCACAGTTCTCCATAAGTATATGATTCTCTCCCTTTAGGGCAGAGATCGTATATCCTAACATGCAGTCTATCCGGTTAGGGCATAAATTTAACATGTAGAACTCATTATGTACAATAGAACCAGAGAATCATGCTTTATAAATCTTGTTACAACCTCTCTGTAATTCACTACCCTTATTCACAAGAAGATAGTTCGAATTATAGTGCAGTTATGCCTCAAATCAGTCTTCAAATTACTATATGCAAAGCCCTAAGGTGATCAGTCAAAGAACTTCAACACAAAGCATTCAATTTTTTTAGTGAATAAGAATTCATCCAATAAAACTAAATATCCATCAAATAGTCATTGAAAACCATAAACATTCATGCTAGGGCATATCCTAGCCCTAGAAAAGGGTTTAGTTATTCATAGAGTACAAAAATAGAATGAAAAGTCTAGAAAAGAACATGAAAAACTTATGAACGATATTGAAATATAGAAGAATCGAACGATGGTAGATGGTTGCTGCTTCTCCTTCTCAAAATGTCGCAGAGAATCCCCCAGAAGAACGTCCTTCTGACTTCCCACAATTTCTCTTTCATATATTCGTCAAAATCCTAGCATGATTAGGTCATTTGCAATCTTTTCCTCATTTGTATTGGACAACTGATGATGTGGCGAGTAAACTTCTCAAGTAAATTACTTCAGACCCATTTGAAATAGGATTAAAGTCATCTCCAACATGTTCTATTTTGGGCTTTGGGCTTTGGTTGAATTGTGACTTGAAAAACCCAACAGTCTTTGCAATTTCCGCGTAGACTTTGCTGGCCGACGTCATGTACGAAAATCTTCATAACATCATCTAAAAAACTCAAAATCACAGTTCATAAAATTCATCTAAAACTCGAAATCGCAGTCCGTAAAATTCATCTAAAAGCTAACATCCATATCTTTCCAATGGTATAAGGCTCAACAGGTCATTCCTTATGAGGAAGCACAGTTTATTCCGTCAAGTTGGCTGATCAGCACAGACAATTTCTGCTTCCAGGACATATAACTCGCTTCAATTGCAAAATCTATCATTTTTGTTGTGTCTTCGTCTTTACTCCTCAAACCTAGGAAAAACAAAAAAGTAAGTGAAAGAGAACTTAATTCACTCAAAAACATCACAAGAATCTAAATAAAAAGGATATTAAAATGTATGAAATAATATTGTCTCATAAAACCAATTTGATTTTTAGTACATAATTCCAGTTTCCTTTATTCTAGGATGTTGGTTTCATTGGAAATCAAGCTTACCATTCATCTTTTCTTGGTTATAAGATTTGAGCATAAAAGGTTTTAAAGCAAAGTTCTTGAGTGCTAGGTTAGAAGAGTGATCTTAGTGAAACACTTCATACCTTGCATATTATTCATCATATTTATTTGTGTGAAGAAGTCGTGTGCATCTATATGACGAAGTTGAGTGCAATCTCTTTGCTCATGAGGAGACCCTGCTGAGTGCGTTATGTTCATCCAAAAGAGAGCAAAAGAAGGACAGTGTGCTACAAGATTGCAACTACAAGAGAGAACTTCAAGTACAGAAATTGTCTGTCTTGTTGAGTCTTGTAAAAGTTTTTATTCCTCAGTTGTTCTTTAACCGGCTATGTGCCTATAGGAGTTCCCCATTGTGTGTGGGGTTTTACCATGTAAAAGAATATCGTGTGTCTTCTGTGTTGGAATTTAGGATTATTTTATTGTTTGAATTTGGGCTTAGCCCGTTAGTATTAGGGTTTTGTTTTCTTGCTTATTAGGGTTAAGTTAGTTCTCTCTATATATGATGCTTTGTAGCTCGTAGAATCATAAGTCATTCACAATGTAGCCTATTGGAGTTTTGTAGCCGTTTCAGCATTCTCATTAGTTTAATAATGTTCTTATTATTTTGTAGTTTTGTTTCGTCTCGCACTCTGATATTCAACTTGGTATCATAGTAGGTATCTATGTTGTTTGTTTGATATTAGTTTTCAGTATTAGTTTTGAAAAAAAAAAAATTGCATCATGTCATCATCCTCTGCTACACTCTGAACCACTGCCTCAACCCGTATCACCAACCACCCAGCCATGCCTGCGCCATTGTGTCCTGAGTCTCCTGACGAACCCAGATCATTATCGCATAGTACCTGTTTAAAACAGACTCGACCCACTGCTGCTGCGTCCAGACCCGCACCACCTCGCCACCCTGCACCCAGTCTGTAACACCTCTTGCACCCACTCCCACTCCTTCAAATTTGTTGTAGCCACCACTCCACTGTCGCATCTAAAACCTTGCATGCCTTCTGTCCTCGCTGCCCCGAACCACCGTTGTTGAGTTCGAGACCACCGCCACACATGACCGATCCGCTTGCCTCGCCCTGCAACCAGCCTAGAAAATCAGCCGCCGTAGCCCCGTAATGATGAAACCCGCACCAGTCTGATGTTCAGCACCATACTTGCCATCTCCGCTGCACTGTAACCTGATCAGTTCCGTCAACAACCGTACCTAATCCGCCTGCACCACGACCCGCTTGCCATTGTTGCATTTGTTGTGTTGATTTTTTGTGAGAAAGAAAAAAGAAAAAGGAAAAATAGTGAAAGGGAAAAACAAAAAAAAAATTGTTTGAGGTTATGGCCCACACTGGCAGAGAGGAAAAATGGGTTGTAGGCTGTTTGCCACCTATTTTTTGAGTTTGATGTCTTTGAGGCCCACACGAGTTGTTGGCTTATTTGAAATTGTTTTGTGACCGTCACTCAAGTGCTTGGAATTATGACCACTCGAGTGATAGTTGTGTTTGTTTGTTCGTTGCTACAATTGAGATATGGAAATCTCGTTCGTTTAGTGACGGGTTCTTTCTATACTCTCAACACTAGCCAGTTTGCCAGTTTGCCAGTCAAGTCAAGTTTACATGCCTGCTAGTCCGCCTAACGGAGCCAGTCCGCATTTGCTTGTTTGCAAACTCTTGCCGTGTACCGCCATGAGTTTGACGAGGGTGTTGGAATTTAGGATTATTTTATTGTTTGAATTTGGGCTTAGCCCCGTTAGTATTAGGGTTAGGTTAGTTCTCTATATATATGATGCTTTGTTGCTCGTAGAATAATAAGTCATTCACAATGTAGCCTATTGGAGTTTTGTAGCCGTTTCGGCATTCTCGTTAGTTTAATAATATTCTGATTATTTTGTAGTCTTGTTTCGTCTCGCACTCTGATATTCAACTCTATTCTTTTTATCCGCATTTTTCATTTTATTCCTCACTATTACATAGTATGATCGTACTTGAATCCTCTTTTGGAATTTAGATTGAGATTATTTATTTATTGGGTTTGGGTTCCTCGATCCATCTACATTTTATAAGTAGATGCTACATCACTAATATGTGACAACATCTCTATAACTGTTATGACAAAAATCCTCAGTTTCACTAGAAAACAAAACATATCAAGAGGAACCATCACTTTATAAACGTCAGATAATGTGATTGAATTACTCTATTGTAGATACGAGGATCAAATTGTTGATATATATACTAATTAAGGCTATGCTAACAGAGAGTTTTGTATATTTCAGGGATTTACTTGGTGTCAAAACTGGAAATATTTTGAAGGAGAGTGTTGGTGCCTGAATTGATTCCTAGCTTCCATTTTTTTGTATTCAACAAAAGTAATGGCTTAGTTTTTTTCTAAATTTGTAGCGGCCAATATGTTAAGGCTCACATGGATTTGCTTTGGTGTAAGGCATAGGGTCTTGAAGGCTTTTGTTAGCTAGTTAATTTAAATGAGATGTAAGTTGGCATTGTGACCAAAACCCTAAATCATTGAAGTATACAAGTGAGGTTTGAGCTGCAATGTTCTGCCCTAAGCTTTTCTCTGAAATCCTCTTGGGTTTGTTTCTATTTTCTTAAACAAAATACAAATAGATTGAATCATATGTTTTAACATGCCGAACACAAAATTTGACAAAAAGTTCAGTCTTCGGAAGCTAAGCACCGAACATAATAGTTGGGGATTAGCCGATTGCCGTGAACATGGAATTGGGGATTCAGTTAACCAGTGCCGAACCCGCTCGCGAGCAATATCGTGTCTTCTCCTCCAGTCGACTCCTGACCTTTGTGATGCTGTTACAAAGTCTTGATACAATTTGGCTTCTTAGTGATGGAATTTTATGTATTGTCGATATGAACACTCGAGTTTAGTTTGGTTTGATCGCTTCTAAAAATTGATGGGGAAGAACAATTCGAAGGCTAACCACCAACTTAAAAGAACGCAAATCAAGACATAACTCACAAGTAGTTGCAAAGAGCTGCTGGTTTCATATTCCTTATAATTAAGTTGAATTCTCAAAAGAGTGTGCATAGCTTGATGAAGACCCGGATATTGATGGAGGAAAGTGGGTTAGGCAGCCCCATGTTGAAGGGGAGGTTGTTGGACGAGAAGATATATCGTGTAAGATAGAGAAAAATTGTGGGGAGGTTGTTCGAGGACAATGAAATTTGTTTCTTTTCTTTCCCTTCATTTTTCTGGTCGATTTGAAGTTGTGTGGTGGTTGCTCGAGGACGATGAAATATGTTTCTTTTTCTGTTTCAAGGACTTGGCTCGTTTTTTATCTCCGGCGATTTGCAGGGGACTGGATCGTGGTCGTCATCAAGCACTTTGGCGGCGGTAGAGGATCCAGGAGTTTAGGATTTTCTTGTTTTTTTTCTGTATCGGGCTCAACTTTCAGGTTGGGTTTCTCTTTTGCGGTTGTTTTGGAGGCTCATTGTTGCTTTGTATTTTCTGTGTTTGGGACTTCAATTAACACCCCCACAATCTTATGAAGACACTTCAAACTTAAAATTTATCATGTGAACTTTCTCTTTTACCCCTATTTGAATTAAGGAGAGAAAAAGAAAATCCAACACACACATATCCACTCACCATGGCACCACCTTCTCTAAAGTTCATCTTCTCGTTCGTATGAATTCTTTGTAATTGATATATGGTATCAATTGCCAAGACAATTAGTGCTTGTTGATTTGATATGTGCTTCTGCATTTCTAATTTTCATTTTATAAGTGCATGTTTCTACAATTCTCTGCAAGTATACACAGCTAGAATTTGGGGATGTTCTTGCTTAATTGAAGTGAATGACTATTGCATGCTTTTGTATTTTCTTTGGAAACGGGCTTGGTGAGTTTGGGTGTTGGGACTCAGGGTGTTAGGGAAAGAAGGAGAGAGGTCGGAGATACTATGCTGATGCACTACAAGAAAACATGGCTTCTGTGACCTCCTAAAATTCGTCACATAATAGTATATGTGACGAATTTTGGTCGTCACAATGAGCGTCACCTATGTCGAGTCATAGAAAGTATGTGTGACGAATTCTCTATGCCTCACAGATTTCTAGTATACGTGACGCGTGGTTCAGCACGTATTGCTACTATTTGTGACGAGTTGGTTGTCACCTAGTCCCAGAGTAAGTGAGGAATATAAGAATTCTTCTCATTTGAAATTATTTATTTTTATTTTATTTATTGATTTTGTTATTTTCATAACCATATTGAAAACTAACTGTATAATAAGTAAATAAATAATATGAAACATTATTGACACAAGACAATTTTATTTATAATTCAAATAGAGGTAAGTTTTACATTTACATGATGTCTAATATAAAAATCCTACAAACTTATACACTCGAATTGTAACTTCAAAACTAATAACATAACAAAAACTAGTTGCCAGTTCTCCCAACTCAATCGACATAACAAAAACAAGTCCCCGAATCATTTCAAGCTAATAACATACAAACTTGTTGCCACAATGCACAAAACCCATGATGCCAGTCCTCGAATCATTTCAAGCTATACAGCTGCAGTTGCATTGTTCAGTTTACTTCTGTGAAAGATCTGAGGTCAAGAAGGATCATATTAGCATAAAAGTTAAAATTAATAATAATCATAATAAATATACCTATGAGATTACAATAGGAAGATGCATCACACTTCTAACTTAGTATTAGAAAGAAAAAACAGTGAATGTATGATTTTTTCAAATTCACACCTTAGAGAAGAACGCATTACACATTTATAGCTGCAAAAGTTTAAATCTCTTTTCTTCAAGCATTGTAGAAAATCTCATCCATTGTTATCTAAGATAATGTATGGTTCTGCACCTACAATGCTCAGTTACATGTGCGTGTAAAAACAGAAAAATCTTATTCAATATTAATCCTTCAAAAAGTGAGTTATGGGAGTTCCAGTTTTCACTTAAATTGCCAAGTACGTTTGATTAAGTGAGATTAAGATGAATGTTGAAAGCAAAAGTACCAAACTTGCAAAGCATAAAACCTAAACCCATGACATATTGGATTACAAAACACAAACAAGGAAGCTACCTTTATCAAAAACCATGATCAGTTTGCAAAGAACACAATCATAACAACAAATTACAAAGGGGGTTGTACTCTTACTAAACGAAGGTGGTTGTACTCTTACTAAACAACAATGGATATATTCACCTCAGGTAATGGCCTCTAACCAATAAAAGAATAGAAAAACACACTGGATGAAAAGCCTCACTAGTTGGAAGAAATTACTTAAAATTAGTGCAAAGTCGTAATAATCAAACTATGACATAAGTGTTCAACTATTTGGTATCTAACTTAAAAGGAAGTAAAAGCCATATGTCATATACATATATGTGTATATACATATATACACACACATATACATATGTTATATGTTGCTTAAACGCAATTGAGATATCCCATATTGCTTAAACACAACTGAGATATCCTCAAGGCTTAAACGCAACTAAGCAGCTGAATATATACATATATATGAGAAAGATATATATGTTGCTTAAATCTGTCTTTATAGTTTCGTAAATCCTAGAGACCCATTTCCAATCTTTCTTCAAATACAGAGCACTTAAAGAATTATGATTCAAATTCACAGCAATTGAAATTCCCAAGCCTTTTCAACAAATGATATCATCAACAACTCAGAATCTTTTACCTTAAATTACCAAGAAAAACCAAAGAAGCCCAGAAATAAAATTCCATCCTGCCAGTTCATAACAAACAAAAAAGTATTAAAATAGAACAACCAAATAAAACAACTTATTAAAACCTATATACGTTTTAATAAGTTGGTGGACTTCTTATCCACTTATGTGTTTCACTCTATTCTTTAATAAAATTGTTTCTTCTCAAAAAAAAAAAAAAAAAAATATATACGTGCAACTAAATCACGTGAATAATCCCAAAATAGCCCAGGGACAAATACATATAAATCTTAAATACGGAAAACCAAAATTTACCGAATTAGAGGCCTCAGAGGATGGATGGGCAGCTGAAGGGCTGATGGCTTACTCATTCAGGAAGTAATTGCCTGCAAATTCAAAACCAGTGTTAAAAAGAATGATAAAATTGAATTGTTTAAACCTTGAAGCATTGAGTGGCAGATTAGTCTCATAGGTGTGGGCATTTTGACCGTGGATTTTAGTTGCTGACGAAAAGAGTATCTAGGGTTCTTGGTTTTTCAGTCGTGGAGCAAGAAATTGCGAGGAGGTGATAGGCGCAATAGAGAGCGGGCACAGAGAGAGAGACGATTACGGTGTTCGGCGTGGATTGGCGTGTCCTCACGCTAGAGATATATAGACAGCATTGAGAGACGAGATCGGCGGGTTCAGGGTTTCTGGGTCATGGTGGTGCGAGAGCTGAGAGGACAAGAAAGGGGAAAGTGAACTGGAGTAGTATAGAATTAAATATTAGTCTTAAATTTTTAATTATTTGATAATTCATTAGGGCGCCACTACTTCCCGCTTTAGATTTGGGAAGGAATCTGAAGGGGTTTTGTGACGCTTTCCACTGTTCGTCTCGGATTACCAGAACGCGTGAAGAAATTTTTCGTCACCGAGTAGTTTCAAACTTTGGTACTTATCAAACAGTCATATGTGACGACTGTTAACAACTCCTCACATATTTTGACGATATGTGACGAATTTTCACGCGTCACATAGAATTCCGTCACTTATTCTCTGTTTTCTTGTAGTTTAGAGATGGGAGCTCGTCGAACGGAGAAGTTTGATGTTTCTTTTTGTTTTTGGGGTGGGGTGGCTTCAAAAATATGAGGGACAAAGCTGAAATTTTTGAGAAATTTTTTGGATGTAGGGTGGATTCATAATATTGTGGGGTGTGTATAAAACAACCAAAAAAAAAATTGATTGAGAAGGATTAGGAAGGGTGTTGTTGGATGAGCAGATATATCTTGTACGATAGAGAAGGATTAGGAAAGGGTAATTTTGGGAAGATATGGTGAGTGTGGAGAGTAGATGTTAAGTTTTTAAAATCTTTAGAATAAAAAGAGTTTGTTGGGTTAGAAGGGAAAAGTTGGGTGTAATCAGAAGCTCCATTTCCTTTTTAACATACATAATATTGTCTTGAGTACTTGAGTCCTATTTTTAACAAACATAATATTGTCTTGAGTGAGTCCTATTTTGTCAAGTGAATTATTTGGTCCATTTTCTGATTGTACATATTTGCTTTGGTGATATGTTGAGAGTATATCGCGTAAATGAATGATTTTGCACGTGCTTACAAATAATTGAGCTACTTTTCATATTGTCAATTGGTTTTATAGTAGAACCTCAACTTTCGTTATGGTATCAGAGCAGATTGTCCCATGTGTGAAGCCCAACACTTGCATGTGCTCCACGCCACCTGGTTTGTGTTGTCTATATGATAAACTTGAAAATTCGCCACTCGTAATGAAGGTGCGTATTAGGAGTATGAATTCCTATGTGCTTATAAGTGATCAAGTGCTTCCTATATTATCGGTTAATTTTATAACAAAGCCTCGACTTTCTTCATCATAACGAACTTTTATCATGAGATAAATGAGTAGTCGACATACTAGATCAGTCTCTAGAGTATAATAAAGAAGAACATATTCATTTGAAGACGTGTCAAAATGAATAATAATGTGAAACATTAGTCTCCCGTGATAATATGAAACAACGTTTTTATGAATAGTACTTAGCTATTCAAATATTAGTAGAAACTCTTACTTAAAATTCTTAGTGTTTTAATTATAAAGTTTTGTGCATATGATCAGAATCGTTCATACTATAATCACACTGATAAAGATCATCTCTGCAAAAAAAAAAAAAAAAAAAAAAAAAAAAAGTAAGGTCGTTTAGTCAATCTATTGTAGCAAATACATAGACGGTTCGTAATACTTTTACAATATCATTCATTTGTTTTTAAGTTGTTTAATGACTAAACGACTTTAGTTTTAATTGATTTTTGCAGAGGCGATCTTTATAGAGTGATTTATAATATGAACGGTTCTAATTACAAACACAAAGTTCTATAAATTACAATTAACAATTTTAAGAAATTTTAAGTAGAAGTTCCTACTTATTTTTAAGTAGTCAAGTATTGTTTCTTTTTTATAGCAGACTACTGATTGTCTTAGAACAGTGACAGCTGTAAAGTGAGGCAGATACAATGTTGGCCTTTTTCAGAGGTTTTTCACCGAACACCTGTCCTCATATCTCTGTTTGTATACAGTTTTCTGATGTTGAAATGAAATTCAGCATTAATCTGTGGCGTGAAATGGTCCCATGCACATAGCTCTGAACATCTTTTATGTTTGCGTTGCACGTTGATTGCGTGATTTACACCTTTTTTTCTAACCTCATTTTTAATGGAAAAGAAAAGAATCAAAACTGGGGTGGAAACTTGGAAGAAAGATTGGGAACCCTAGAGCATCTGCACAACGTTATACAAGTTTTCGTGTACGCACGTAACAACGTGATTTACACGTTTTTTTCTAACCTCATTTTTAATGGAAAAGAAAAGAATCAAAACTGGGGTGGAAACTTGGAAGAAAGATTGGGGAACCCTAGAGCATCTGCACAACGTTATACAAGCTTTCGTGTACGCACGTAACAACGTGATTTACACGTTTTTTTCTAACAAAACTGGGGTGGAAACTTGGAAGAAAGATTGGGGAACCCTAGAGCATCTGCACAACGTTATACAAGCTTTCGTGTACACACGTAACAACGTGATTTACACGTTTTTTTCTAACCTCATTTTCAATGGAAAAGAAAAGAATCAAAACTGGGGTGGAAACTTGGAAGAAAGATTGGGGAACCCTAAAGCATCTGCACAACGTTATACAAGCTTTCGTGTACGCACGTAACAACGTGATTTACACGTTTTTTTCTAACCTCATTTTTAATGGAAAAGAAAAGAATCAAAACGGGGGTGGAAACTTGGAAGAAAGATTGGGGAACCCTAGAGCATCTGCACAACGTTATACAAGCTTTCATGCACGCACGTAACAACGTATGAAAATTAACAAAAGAAAAATCAAATATTTGAAGTAAATGAATAATCTTAGATCATGCTAGAAGAAACTCCTCATAAATCAATTAAAGTAGCTGAATTCACATAATAAAATCGGTTTCTATAAAATTTACAATAAGAATAAAGAAAATTGGTGTGAACTTTCTTAGTTTAAGTGTGATTGTGTAAATCCTAGATTATATTTGATTCTAATTATTCTTTCCTATATAGACTTGTATTCCTTGAGGATGAAGGATTTCTTCTTCCTTTTACTATTATAAATAAAGGTACTACGTAGTGGGGTTAACATATCTCTCAACACACATATTCTCCTACGATTCTACAAACACATCTCTTTTCTCTCTCTTCCCTTGCCGCCGACCCTCTCCCTTTAGTCAGATAAATTAGGCTACAACACGTTATCAGCACATTCATAAGCAGCAACTAGTTCCGGACTCCATTTACTAGCCTCACGAATAATTTCATTACCCTCACGAGCAAGATCACGTCCCTCAATACAAGCTCGTACACATGCTTCTAGAGCTACTCGATTAGCTACGGCACCAGGTGCATTTCCCCAAGGGTGTCCTAAAGTTCCACCACCCAACATATTATCAGCATGCTTTTACCGTTGCGCTTAGGAATCTTACGTTGAAGCTTTTTCTGCATCAAACCAGTTCATCCATATCATCACGCAATCAGGTTTTTCCAAAACAACGATTTTTATCTCGATATTTTTGCAACCCTGATAGCATGAACATTCACCATAATGCATGACCCAACTTTACGTTTTTCAAATTTTAGATTCTACATAAATTGTGTAGGCATTATATTCATAATTGTTGAATTATGTGAATTTGATATTACCATGAATTGCATCAAATATATGTACATGCATCAAATTGAATTGAATTGAAAAAACAAAAAAACAAAAACAAAATTGAAATCGGCAGCACTAGGGTTCTTCGAACCCAGGACCTCGACTCACCCACGCCCGCAGACTCTGTGATTGAGCTGAACCAAGCCAGTAGCCGAGAGCCAGCAGCTCTCCCTCTCCCCAAAAAACCTTCACTCGCCTGCAACCGAGTCACGGCACCAATGCGGACTTTCATCGAAAAACCACAGCCTGAAGTTGTGATTTTTGGGACAAATTCATCGTCTCTGACGATGTTCATTGAAATTCCTGTTGAATTTCATTAAGTCTTCAAGGATTTCGACTTGAAATCCTCACGGTTTTCCACACCCAAACGTCGAGAAATCGAAATTTCTGCATTCAATATAGGGTTCCAAGTCGAACCCGTGCTTCCCCCGACCAATATTCACCCAGAACATGGCCACCAGCAGTGGAGGTACTTCGGCGATTTACCCAGCAAACGCTGGGATGTTTTGGTTCTGACCTGAGCCCGCTAAAGCTTCGCTGCACTCGGTCCCAACACCAGCTCTTAGGCTTCGGTGTTTTGTTTGAAGCCCATTGGAGAGATATAGCAATCTGGGCTCCCAGATTCCAGCCCATAAAAGATGAGGTATGGAAATGTCGTGAGACCAATAGTTAACGTAGTTTTGTGTCATTTACCCATTTTTATTTTATAACGAACTAAGATTTGTTTTGTTTGTGGTAAAATTGTTGTGGTAGATAATTGCATGCACATAGCTCTCAACAACATTTTTTTTTTCCTGTAGCCCATGTTGATTGCGTGATTTAAACGTTTCTTTCTAACAACATTTTTAATGGAAAAGAAAATAATCACATTCACAGGTGGAAACTTGGACGGAAGATTCGGGAACCCTAGAGCATCTGCATAACGCTATATAAGTATTGACTATCAACTTTTAGTTAGCATGCATACCACAAAATAAAAATTCCAAATCCTTTGCTCTTTAGCTGGTTCTTAAGCTCGTTACTAAAATGATGCCATCCTCAGTACTTCAGGTGAAACGATTGCAGCCGGAACTTATAACTCCGGCAAAGCCAACACCTCAAGAAACAAAGTTTCTCTCAGATATTGACGACCAAGAAGGCATGAGGTTTCAGCTTCCAATCATAATGTGTTACACAAACAACCCTTCACTTAATGAAAATCGTAATCCCGTTAAGGTGATTAGGGAAGCCTTAAGTAGAGCATTAGTGTATTACTACCCTTTAGCTGGCAGGCTTAGGGAAGGGCCTAACAGAAAGCTCATGGTCGATTGCAATGGTGAAGGTATCTTGTTCATCGAGGCTTCTGCTGATGTCACACTTGAGCAACTAGGAGACAAAATTCTACCCCCTTGTCCACTCTTAGAGGAGTTCTTATTTAATTTTTCAGGCTCAGATGGAATTATTGGTTGTCCTTTGCTGCTGGTTCAGGTGAGTCAATTAATTAGATGTTAATTAGTTTTTCGTATTCATATTTGGTCATAGCCATTAATTCTTTACCAAAAAATTGAAGTAGGTTAAGGGTAAGAGTAGTGTTTTTTGCGTTAAGGTCGCATACATACGTCAGAGAGTTTTTGTAAGAAATTAGTGCAATCAACAACATATGAATTTTTAATGAAAATAAGGACATAAACAAGAAAGCGCTAACAATATTGTAAATAAGTTGAAGTTTGGTGGCATCGCAACTATTTTTAACTTTTTCATGAAACGAAAATTTATCATACTGCCACCACACCCAAACTTGAACTTATCTACGATACTACCGTGCCTCCTTGTTCTTATGGTTAAAGAAAGTTCATTAGGTGGTTTTGGAAAGAAAAAATTATGAGACGCTTTTTGTTATTTTTCGAAACTAATTTTTCTTCAACAGTCCTTATGTTTAACCCTATATATTGTAAAATTTGTATACACACCGGATCGAGGAAATATTATTTCTACATGGTAATAGGTCCTAGGCTTTCTACCAATCTCACATCACCTTTATTGTGTAGGTTTTCCTTTGCCATTCTTCTTCAAGGTTTTTGGCCTGTCTTCATGTCGTCCTCTTTGTCTTCTGTCTAAATTTTTCTATATTCTATAAGCGTTTTGTCTAAATTCCTCTGTATTTAAGGACTCTTTCAAGTAACTACAACATGCACGAGACTCTTTCGAAGAGACTCCATCTTTCTTGAATTTTATTCCTAATTTTTATGAAATTTTGGTTTCCTAATTAGATCATCTAATTTAGATAGTTTTTTTGTCTTTTCGTCTAAAGAATTGTTAACTAGCACTAGTATGATGATCAAGAAAAGAGTCTAGTAACTAACTTTTGCAATATGCAGGTGACCCGTCTTACATGTGGAGGTTTCATACTTGGATTGCGCCTAAACCACACAATGTGTGATGCACCTGGATGTATCCAGTTCCTGACCGCCGTTGCGGAGATGGCAAGAGGCGCCGCATATGCACCATCTATTCTACCAGTGTGGGAGAGAGAGCTCTTGTTTGCTCGAGATCCACCAAGAATTACATGCGCTCATCATGAATATGAAGACGTGATTGATCATTCTGATGGCTCATACGCATCCAGTAACCAGTCAAACATGGTTCAACGATCTTTCTACTTTGGTGCCAAGGAGATGAGAGTCCTTCGAAAACAGATTGCACCCCACCTAATTTCCACTTGCTCCACATTTGACTTGATCACAGCTTGTTTGTGGAAATGTCGCACTCTTGCACTTAAACTTAATCCAAACCAGGCTGTTCGAGTTTCATGCATTGTCAATGCACGGGGAAAGCACCACAATGTACGTCTTCCCTTGGGATACTATGGCAACGCATTTGCATTTCCAGCTGCAGTTTCAAAGGCTGAACCTCTATGCAAAAATCCACTGGGATATGCTTTGGAGTTGGTGAAGAAGGCTAAAGCTACCATGAATGAAGAATACTTAAGATCAGTGGCAGATCTTTTGGTACTAAGAGGGCGACCTCATTATTCCTCGACAGGAAGTAATTTTTTAGTTTCTGATATAACGCGTGCAGGTGTTGGAGATGTCAATTTTGGATGGGGACAGCCGGTATTTTCTGGACCCGCCAAGGCCATGGATTTGATTAGCTTCTACATTCAACACAAAAACAACACTGAGGATGGAATATTGGTACCAATGTGCTTGCCATTCTCGGCCATGGAGAGATTTCAGCAGGAACTAGAGAGGATTACTCTGGAACCTAAGGAGGATATATGTAACAACCTTAGATCAACTAGGATCATGTCAATGATGTAAGTGTTAAATGTAATGCACTTTCTGTAATGTAGAGTTGTGTCTCTTGGAACTAATCCAAGAGTTATGGCTGTTATCAAAACGTCTGAACGTTATTATAAATAGCAAATAAGATGGCCAAGTGTTGTAATATAAATCTGAAAGCAATAAAGTTAAGTAAATTTGAGTTCCCGTTCAAAACTCATCCTCCATATATATTCTCTTGTATCCTTCCTTTCTGCAGTGTAAGTGAAAACTGCTAATATTTCCTCCAACAGTAAGAATCAAATTGCTCCTTTGTTAGACAATTTAGTAAGATTTCAATGGATTTCTTAAAGAATCATGAAAATATCACGAAGTCTGAGCCTTAATTTCCTCAAACCAATAAGCGCAAATGATATATATGCGATCAAGAACACAAAAGTAAACTAATCACACACAATGATAGGAGCCTTGCTTACTGTAGAAGCATATGGAGAAACAATTACAAGCACTCAAATATTCTTCCCACCTACTCGTGATTTAGGGTTTTGAGATCTCCTTGGCTCGTTCATTCTAGGTAAAATTTTCAGTCCTATTTGAATTAAAAGTTTGTTGAATTTGAATTGAGTTGAGACTCAAATTAAAGTAAAAATCAATACTCGTGGGAACGACTTCATACTTGCTCTTACTATACTACTATTGGTCTTGTGCACTTGCAAGTTAAATTTGGCAGTGTTCTAAAAATCAGCCTAGGCGGCCGCCTAGGCGCTAGGTGTGGGTGTGCCGATGCGATTAGGTCCGAATCGTTAAGAAAAATCAGGGAGCTGTTAGGCGCCCGCCTAGGCACTCGTAGGCGGCCTGGGTGGTCTAGGTGGAAGTCTAGGCGGAGTGAAATGGTTTCCTGAGAAGAAATTGCAAACAGATACCCAGAACTTTCTCGCTGCTTCGACTCCCTCTCTCTGTGCAACTGACTTTCTTAGCTGTCACAACTTCCTCTCTCTAAAATCCATTGAAGAAGAGGAACTTACAGCCCAAAACAGAAGAAGAGGAAAAAAAAAGGAGAATTTACATAGGGAAAACGGAAAAATAAAGAAGAAGAAGAGGAAATGGAAAGAGGACGAAGATAATGAGGAAAAGGAGAAAGAATAAAAGTTTCCGGTTTTCAAGGTGTCAAAACTGTCTCCTTGGTTGATGTGAGGGATGAGGACTAGGGATGGAGGGGAGGGGTCACACCACACACACATGGTGCTTTATGAAATGGGGAAGCATGCATGCACCTTTTTAGAAGTTTCAATTTCAACCACCCAACTCACGATTTTTACTTTTAATTTTAAAAAATTAGATATAACCATTAAAAATGTCTTAAATTATATGGCTTAATGTATTTTTAAATTTTAGACTTGTTGGATATTCTTTTTACATTTTATCATTCTTTTATTATTTTATCTATGAATTTCATATAAGTATAATTTTTTGTAAGTGTCAATATGCACTTATTTACAAGATATACAAGAAATTTACCTAAATCCGTCTAGATCCCTCCTAGCCGCGTAGGCGCTAGGCACTAGCCCGCCGCCGACTAGCGCCTAGCGTTTTTTAGAACCTTATATGATTAATAGGTATTTCGAGCTCACGTCACCGAGCAAGTTTCACTGGTTCAAGTAGAGCTTAAGCGACCTACCAAAGGTAAGCAAAGCAATTTTTGCATATGAAATCTCAAGCAAGTAAACAGACTGAGGAAAAACAGGGATGTACATGCCCATCGAGGCTCTACATAAAAGGTTCCGTGTAGTTTGTTAGTCCCTTGTCTTTTCAGAAAAGTTAGTTGCGATCTCATATCTTTAAAGAAAGGCTATTCCAATGGCAATTGACATGCCCAAGGAGTAGTTAGCTTTCCTTCATGATGCTCATATGGTCTTTGCGGTAGTCGAGGACTAGTATTTTGCGGCAAGGACAACAAGTGTGACCGGTAGTCGAGGTAAGTAGCCACTGCAGCATCAGAGCAATTCCATCCCTAAGACTGGGTGTCAGCGTCCAGCGCATTTATCTACTCAAATGAACAGTAATAGACTCCAATGAACAGTAATAGGCCAAAGCATCTCCACCCCTAAAAAAAATGTGCTGGCACCCAGTCTAAAAATGCGCTGGCCCAAACGATCTCCACCCCTACAAAATGCGCTGGCACCCAGCCCATTTCAAATATTATTAATTTTTTTTATAAAATAAAAAAAATTTGTTTTTATTTCGGATAGGATTTTTAACCAATCTCGTCACGCCACGTGTCTTATCCGAACGTACTATTTTGTGCATAGATTTTCAACCAATCCCGACACGCCACGTGTCACTTCCTGTTTACAATAATTTAGCCAAGATTTCGATAAGATTTTCAACCAATCTCGTCACGCCACGTGTCATAAAATTTTTTTTCTGTATTTTTAAAAAAAAATTTGTATTTTTAATTCATTTTAATGTTATTAATTAATCTGGACCGTTGGATTTGAAAAATATTCAAATCCAACAACCCATAATCTCCCACGTGGCCAACGGTCATAATTCTGACCGTTGGGCTTTTTTTTTTTTGGGTGAAAAACCGTGGACCGTTGATCTGTGATCCAACGGTCCAAGTTAAAATAAAATTTCAAATTTTTTTTACCATTGGAAATCCAACAGCACTTGTCACGCCACGTCGCCCACTCACGGGTCTGTCAAAACTTTGCCCAACAGCGGGCCCCGCCGCCAGTAGCCTGTCGGCTACTCTCCCCCAGTCGAGCGTGTAACGCACGCGCCAAATGGTTTGCCCGGTCTTTGGGTCTGTCAAAATTGGACTGGGCTCTTGCCTGGCTTGGGCTGGGTGCCAGGCAAGTGGGCGGGCTGGAGTGTAAAAACTGGGTCCTAGGCTGGTATTTGGACTGGGTGCGGGGCAAAACTTGCTCCGGTGGAAGTGCTCTCAATGGTGGAGTCCTCTGGGTCACAGTTGGGTGAATATTATTTTGTATTGTGCTTTTTGCGAGTGCAGTGGTAATGGTGGCATTAGGGTGGTTAGGGATGGCGAAGGGACCTGTCTTGTTATGGTTGCTACTCTTCAGAGGGGTACTGCTGGTCCTTTTCACGTAGAAGCATATTGGTAGCGTTACGAAGTGTTCAACTAGCCATCCTACTGAGCTTTCGTATTTTCATTCAGAAAGGGATGCTTTACAAGTGGTGTTTGTTGTTGAAAAATTTAGCGACGTTGATGCTGCTTCTTCTACAACAATTCACAAAGGATAAATACAGTTAATGAGAATTTTCATTGCCACAATCGATTAAATGAAATCAACAATATATTGAATACTTATCTTTTAGGGTGTAGAAATCGCTCTCTACCGATGTTTAGTTTCTAGGTTTAATTATTGAAAACGTGCACGTCAAGGCATATATTGGAGTATCATGTGCATTCATATAGGAAACAAGAATCACATCATTGCATATCTTGAAGATTATAAGATCAGTTTAATTGCCTAGTTTTAAGAAATAAACCCAATTTGATTTTATTCTAGTACATAATTCCAGTTTCCTTTATTCTAGGCTGTTGGTCTCATAGGAAATCAAGCCTATCATTCATCTTTGCTTGGTTATAAGATTTGAGCATAAAAGGTTTAAAGCAAAGTTCTTGGGTGCTAGGTTAGAAGAGTGATCTTAGTAAAACACTTCATACATTTCATATTATTCCTCGTATTCATTTGTGTGAAGAAGTTGTGTCCATCTATGTGATGAAGTTGAGTGCAATCTCTTTAGTCGTGAGGAGAACTTGCTGAGTGCATCGTGTTCATCCAAAAGAGTGCAAAAGAAGGACTATGTGCTACAAGATTAAAGTACAAGAGAAAACTATACGTGTAGTAGATGTCTGTCTTGTTGAGTCTTGTAAAAGTACTTATATCTCAGTGGTTCTTTAATCGGTTGTTTGCCCATAAATTATATCGTGAGTCTTTTGTTCTTTTTCTCTATTTCATTTTGTTCTTCATTGTTACTGTAGTATGATTGAAACAGTACTTGAATCCTCATCTGGAATTTTAGTTGAGATTATTTATCTATTGGGTTTGGGTTCCTCGACCGAGCTACATTTTCAAAGTAGATGCTATATCACTAAAATTCAACAACACCTTTGTAATTGCTATGACAAGATATCCTCTAATTCACTAAAAAACAAAACATACCAAGAGGAACCATCACTTTATTAGAGATCATTTGTAAGTCAGATACTGTGATTGAATTACTCTATTGCAAATATGAGGATCAAACTTTTGATATATTTACTAAGGCTACGCTCAAAGAGAGTTTTGTATACGTCAGGGATTTGCTTGGTGTCAAAACTATATACAATTTGAAGGAGAGTGTTGATGCTAAAACTGATTTCTAGCTTCCAATTTTTTATATTAAGCAAAAGTAATGGCTTAGTTTTTTCTAAATTTGTATCGGCCAATATGTTGACTCAGTCCACAATTACAAGTGTAGGGCTGAGATAGGTTTGCTTTGGTGTGAGCTTTAGATTAGCTTAGAACAACTGGGGTCTTGAAGGCTTTTGTTAGCTAGCTAATTTAAATGAGATGTAAGGTGGTATTGTGACCAAAACCCTAAATCACTGAAGTATATAAGTGAAGTTTGAGCTGCGATGTTCTGCCCTAAGCCGTCACTTTTCTCTGAAATCCTCTTGGCTTTGTTTCTATTTTCTTAAATAAAATACAACTAGATTGAATCATGTATTTGAACATGCCGAACACAAAATTTGACAAAAAGTTCCGTGTTCGGAAGTTAAGCACCGAGCATAAGAGTTGAGGATTAGCCGATAGCCATGAACATGGAATCGGGGGTTCGGTTTCTCCTCCAAGTCGACTCCTGACCTTCGCAAAGTCTTGAAACAATTTGGCTTCTTAGTGATGGAATTTTACGTATTGTTATATTCAACTCCAATGAACATATGAACACTCGGGTCTAGTTTGGTTTGATTTCTTCTAAAAATTGATGGGGGAGAACAATTTGATGGCTAACCACCAACTTAAATGAACGCAAATAAAGACATAATTCACAAGTAGTTGCAAAGAGCTGCTGGTTTCATATTCCTTATAATTAAGTTGAATTCCCCAAAGTGTGTGCATAGCTTGATGAAGAACCGAATATTGATGGAGAAAAGTGGGTTCGGCAGCCCCATATTGAAGGGGAGGTTGTTGGATGAGAAGATATATCGTGTAAGATAGAGAAGGATTTGGAAGGGGTAATTTTGGAAGATTTTGGAAGGAGTTCTTGGGTGAGGAGATAAAAAGTGGGTGTAATCAGAAGCTTCATTTCCATTTTAACAAACATAATGTTGTCTTCAGTGAGTCATATCTTTAACAAACATAACATTGTCTTCATTGAGTTCTATTTTGTCAAGTGATCGAATTATTTGTTCCATTTTGTTTTTGTTCATATTTGCTTAACAGTGAAAGGTTGAGAGTATGGATCTCATAATTAATTTTATGATGAAACCTCAACTACTTTTTTATTTTTTATTTTTATTTTTTATCAAACAACATTATCTGCACTGAGGGGAAGAGGATGAGTTTAGACTCATAATAGATTAACAATAATGTAGTTCAAATTCGCATTTGGCGAGAATTGAACCTAACATCTCTCACTTACAAGTGAAGAGGAATAACACTACATCGTAGTACTAAGTGGCGATGGAACCTCAACTTTCATCATGGTATCAGAGTAGATTGTCTCATGTGTGAAGCCCAACACTTGACGTGCTCCACGCCACCTGATTTGTGTTGTTCACGTGACACACATGAAGGTGCGTATTGGGAGTATGAATTCCACATCAGATAAAAGAGGACTTTACATCTGCTTATAAGTGATTAATCTGCTCCCTATATTGTCGATTAATTTTACGGAATCTCAACTTTCTTCATCATAACAAACTTTTATTATGAGATAATTGAGTAGTCAACATATCAAAATTAATAATAATGTGAAACAATATTGTCCCGTGCTAATATGCCAGTCATTATAAAACAACAACGTTTTCCTTTATAGCAGACGTATGAACGATGTTTTACAAGAGTGACAGCTGTAATTGGGGCAGGTACGTACGACGTTGGCCTTTTTTCTTCCATTCCTACCAAAGGTTTTTCACCGAATACTTATCCTCATGTCCCTGTTAGTATTCAGTTTTCTGATGTTGAAATGAAATTCAGTATTAATGTATATGTACGAATCTGTGATGTGAACTGTGAAATGGTCCCATCATTATAAGGGAAACCCATATTTATCACGGTGAATGTCCGTGGTTGATTGCAATTTGTCACGGATACTGTGTCCGTTAGTAATCTGGATGTAATGAAAAGTTTAAAGTTCTACCATGGTCAAAGAGCGTTATCAATTAAATAATAATCACGAATCTAACCGATGGTAGATTGGAACCTAGCATCACGCGCTATGACCATTATGGGTCACTAATTGACCACAGACAATGCCTCTTATAAAAAAAAAATTTTAAATTTTTAAAAAAAAATATTTAATTACAAAATATATACATACACACACACATATAAACCCACAAAATTGCAAATTTACTATAATACAATAATTTCTAAAATAATCACATATTCAAAAAGAATTATAAGCATTACACTAAACTACAACAAAATCATCATTACTTCTCTCCCGTTTTGGTGAGAGAACTTCTCTCTTTTAGAGTTCTACGCCGTTTGTGCGAGTTTAGCTTCAGAACCCAATCTCCTTTTTGTCGCCGGCCCTAACTGTGGCTAGGGTCGGTGGCAACCCCCTGTTATTTTCTTTTCTTAGGGTTGGTGGCAACCCCCTATTATTTTCTTTTATTCTCTACTTCTTATGATTTTCCCTGTTTTCTTTCACGATCTCTCATCCACCATCTCCTCTTCATGTCCATTTTACAAATCTAAGCCCCAAACTCTAATTCCACTTCGATTCTTCCATCTCCGTATCTCATCACTTTGTTTATTCCATTTCTGTCTTCCACTACTTCGTTTCCTTCCATCCTCCTCGGACCAATTTGCACCATCCCCTCACGATTCCACGTTCTGCAATCACATCTCTTAACCCCGTTTCTTCACGGGTTTATCGGAAGGTGAGTAGAGTTATGGCTCGGGTGTTCGCACTACCTCCTTCCTCTTGTTTGCCTTTATTGGTTTTGTCTTCGATGGGTTGTGTTTTCCCATTGGATTCCTTGGTTTTGTGGTGTTGTTTGCAACGCGTTGGAGCACTGGTTTCCTTCATTCCTGGGGTTTTGATTGGTTGAATCCAAGGGCGGATTGTGATGGTGGCTTTCGAGAATTCCGACGACAGCAGGGACTGCAAGGCTCTAGGGTTTTCTTGTTTTGTTTTTGTTTGTACTGGGATCCAAAATATGCTTTGGGCTCTTTTTTGTGCTTTTGAGGCCCAATCTTTTGTTCTGGCTTTTGGATCTCTCTGTAACTTTGTTTGGCCTTTGCCCTATAATACTATTTCCAGTTTACAAAAAAAAAAAAAAGAGTCACTTGGAAGTTTACTTTTCCTTGAACACCTCCATACAAAGTCCATCGGGAGTGATATCCTGCTCTTAATGCTCGAGCCTCATTAACTTGTACTTCTTGGCTGGGGGATATACTAATTTGATCTCAAGTAAGAGAAGTAAATACGGAAAGAAAAGATAATCGCTGTGATACAAACCAAGTGGATACACTCAAATATACACAAAATTAGGATAGTGCAAATTCATATAAACATGTAAGCCTTCTTTCTTTTTCATGACATCCACAAATTTTTTTTTCTTTCAGAATAAATTTAAGAACAGAATTTACCTAAACACCAGCAAGAGGATCACGATAACCGGTGCAGGGCTGGTTGTGTGAACCATTATTCCGATCATCAAGTCAATTAGTCGTTTTATTTGAAAAACTGTGTTAATTAGGGTGGTTAATGCACCTTGTGACTAGGCCTAGACTTGGTGTTAATGGTTCTTGCATCGCATTTGTCCCGTGTCTTACGCGAGCCTTGCAAAGTGGTTACCTCTACAGGCTTGTAATACGACACGCCTGCCCAATTGGGCTTGTAATACGACACGTCTGTCCAATCGGGCAGGCGTGCATGCTCCCACAATCTTCATTATTTCAAGATATATGAAAATGGAGTACGAAAAATGGAATTTTATTAGATTGAATGCGTATTGAATTCACAAACTTTATAGCTAATGGATTACTATCGAAATTACTCAAAACAAAAAAACGGCTCCCCCGTATGATACATCAAAATGTGGTTACAAGACCTATACCTAGCTCTTCGGCAAGCTCATCCCATACCGGAAGAAGTGTGAGTACAACAAGGAAAACGGCCACTGTAACAACTGTTTTCCTCCACGTTCCAACCTCGGTTACATCATTCAGGCACGGTTTCTCCGGAGTCCTCTGAACATGTAAACAAAACAATGTCAACGAGATGGAGCATTTTTTCTTTCTCGGTAGCAGATAGAGGATTGTTGAAGCATGAAACCGCAGTATATAAATTCTTATTTGCAAACCTGGCATATGAGCACGTAGAGTCCCCATGGAAGTGAGAGAGGTCCGCCAAGCTGAAAGGGAGGAAAAGAAGACTAAAACTTAACGAGCCTCGGAAGTTGGAAAAACTGCTATTAATGCTTTTACCAAACATAAGCGTGTTTTGTTTAAGTTGTAAAAGTTAGCATACTCTGCTCAATCCAAGAATTTAAAGTTTGAAGCAAACATTAGCATGTTATGTTTAGGCCGAAAAAGTTAAGACATACCACTCCCAATCCAAGCATCGTGTATGTCGTCAAGCCAAAGGCAATTAGAGCATTTTTTCCAAAAGCGCCCTGCAGTAAGAGAGATATACGGTAATCCACATTAGAATACGGCAATCGTCACTGCAAACTGTCTACATTAGGCCACTTCAAAGAGAAATATAACAACTAAAACAAATTAAATAAAGATTTCATGAAATCGTCATAATAAAGAAAACGGAAAGATAAATTCAGTGCACAGATTTGTAAATTAACCTGCATAGCTCTTCCACCATCAAGACTGCCCACTGGAAGCATATTAAAAGCTGTTGTTGTCAACCCACACCTGCAATGTTAAACTTGAGTCACGAGCATGTTACACATTGCAATGAAATTATTAAGGTTGTCAAGAAATAGTACATTACCAGCCAGCAATCATAAGAGGATGAATTGAAACTGTCGCAGCATGCATTGATCTACATGTTCAGGATGGTATCGTGTCAACTAAGAATATATGAAGCGAAATGAATTGAAACTTCTGCTACATTAAATGAAAAAGGATTGTGTAGATGTCTCGTAGCTCACATACGAAGAAGAATAGTTAAATAGTGGTACAGAGGCAAGGGAAGGACATACGCATAACCAAGAGTGGCTCTACTGATGAGTCCAAAAAGCAAAGAACCTTGGAACAGCATGCTAGGAACCTGCACCAACTCTCCTGTAGCGTTGGGATTAGATGAGAGCAGCAGACCTACAGCAAACATTGACAATGACAATGCAGCACCAGCAAAAGGGCCTGCCAATGATATGTCGACTTTTGTGCTCCGATCAGGAAGAATGGATTTAAACTACAAAACCAGCAAACGATGAGAAGAAATTCTCTGAATCACCTTTAAGTATAAACAAGGGAGATAAGGGGGTCTAGGCGCACAGATGACCTAGTTCGAGCAAAGGTAGTCACAAAGCTAGGTCAAACTACTGCATCAAATACAACATACCTATAGCTACAACTATCACATAAATATAAAAGTCCTAAACTATTCAAACTTACAATACGGGAGAAATGGAATAGTCAGAAACTCATGACTCAGAAGTCGGAACAGAATAAGCCAACACTGTCTTAAATAAAATGTGTAACTCGTGTCTGGGATGGGGAGTGGCAGGGGGAAGAAGTACATTACAAAGATCAAATTTACATTATTCATTCGGGAATGACCTGCTCCTACTCAGATTGTATACCAAACAACAGAGACAAGTCTCTTAAACGGACATGTTTCGGATTGCTATACTTGGATTATTAGAGGTACCTGAGTGATTGCACCGAAGCTGCCAAGAGTAATATTAGGAATAAAGAAAGGAATGCTAAGTTTTACTTTCTTTGGGAAAGCAGCCACAAAATGCCCAACTTCCTGCATACAATTAGCTCCATCATAATCATATTCAAATAAGAACAAAAGTAAAATTCAAATAGGAAATCACAATTTACAAAATATTGACTAATTCGTCAAAACTCAAAAAATCATTTGGAGAAGGTCTAAATTGACAGAAATTTTTGAAAAGAAAATGACTTAATTTTCATTTGTCACACAAAGCATATGCAAGTCATCAGATTTTTTCACTTAAAACTGACACCATTAAGTATTTACTTATCGTTCATTTTATTCACTAGCATGCCCTCTCTTGAAACTGACAGAACTGAGTATCTACTTATTCTTCAACGTACATCATCAGGGTAAGTGAACTTGAACAATAAGCACGCTCATTTTATTCACAATCAAATCTAGTGTTATACGTAACAATGTAAAGAAACATCACAATAAATCAGCTCTCTCTTTCATAGGCATAGGCTTAAAGATTCTACTTGGTGGACAAGAAAGAGCACAGTGTGATAGCCAATATATAGAAAGAAATATACATTTTAAATTTGAACCAAAACCCAACAAACAGCAAGACATCTCACTTACATGAAACAGTAAAACGCCCAAAATACCATATGCTACAGGCAAAGCCGAATCTACATATGGGAATAGCAACTCCATATCTGGTGGGTCAACCGCATTTGGATCTGTGAAGTATTTCACCACCTCTGGTGGAAGTCTATTTATCTGTTTAAAATAATGCATGAATATAAGTAGATACTCTAAAAATGAGAAAGGAATCAATTGCTAATGGACCATTTATAGCATCACAAAACACATAAAAAAATGCAAGTTGGCGTACCTGAGATGCAATTCCTAATTCCACAGATGATCCAATTGTTAGAAGTAATAATAAGAAAGCAATTACATATTGCCAAAGCGTTGTTGGCCCTGGTTCTGAGACCTCTTTCCGCAGCAAACCAAAGCTAACACGTGGCCCACCACGTGGATCTAGGTCTTCTGCATTGGGTTCCTCCACCATAAAAAGGTTGTACTTGTTACCCATGACCTCAGCCAGTAGACTCTGGAATTTGGCAAATACCTCTTCTCTCTTTCCCCTCAAATTCCCAAGGAAGAGAATGCCTTCACCAAGGTCTCCAAAAGGCTCCTCTTTGGTCACCCAAAAGGTAGAATAACCAAAAAGTGCTTCCTTAATCAGCTTTACATCAGCAGGATCAACCTTCTCAGGTCCAAGGAGTTCCATCAGTTTAAAAGAGTCAACCTGGAAATTATTGTACGTGGGCCCAAGTGGTGATATATTTGGCGGCTGAAGGACATATTGACACATAACGCTATTAGAGACAGTGTTACATTACTATATTAGATGTATGTGAGTAGAAAACTCTGATGTCCTCTTTCTCACACGAAGAATAACTATAGGTACATAACTACATATGCATACTGGCAGTGATAGTCAGTTCCCTCACAAGTACTAGGAACAGAGCGTGCGTAGGAAATTAGCCATAACGGTTATCTGTAACCTATATTCTTACATAAGCCATTCAAGGTAAATATACATATATGTGTCAGCATGTCTGTGTGTAGTTCATGGACCATTCATTTTCATTGCGTCATCTACCAATTCATGCACTGCAGTCAGTCACAATTGTTTTCCTCTGAAACTGAGCTCCCAACTGTTGAAGACATTCAATGGCTGAAGCTAACTAGATTCCGTCTATCTCAACAGTTGGAAGTCCAGATGAGACTCCACCTCCTCGTATACATGTAGAAAACAAGATGGAAATTTCTCCAACACCAATTCTTAAAACAATCCAACAAGGACACTGAAACTAACACAGAAAATGAACTCAAACGCACTCTTGAGTGCTGCACCTAAAACCCACAATTGGATAGCTACCATTTTTCGCTACGACTACCATACATGTCATTCCGTCATCAACTGCGGATTCCGGAAAAAAAAAACCCCACTGACCAAACCAGAAAATTCTACAAATATAGAACCTTTTACTCCTATTTGCAGAACCCAATACCGAATTTAAATTCCTATACCAATTTCTTCATTAAAAATTCAAACTTGATAAATAAACTGCTGTAAGATAACACAATTAAAAGAAGAACACACTAATGCAAATTCAACAGCTAATGCAAAAACCCAAATGGATATAAGTAAGAACACATATAACAAAGTTAAGCAATGTACCCTGGAAGAAACCGATGGACGCTCGGAATCATATTTGTTCGAGCGTATATTATCTTCATCTACTTCCGTTGTCGTCGCCGCCGTCGTGGGGTCTGTTGACTTATTACTACTGCTACCGCTGCTGCTGCTACTCTCTCCGTCACCGTCACCATTATCGCTAGAACTATAACATTTAAGCCTATCAAAATTCCTACGCGGAACCCAAAAAATTCTCTGGGTATTTACACTCGCTCTGCTGCAAAAGAAGCATGAATTCTTCTTGCTGCTGGGTTTCCTGGGAAATGGCAGTCTGGGAATTTCGCGGGTTTTGAGGGTGAAGTTGAAATCGAGGGTGCTGAAAGTGCAGCTGGTGAGCGTCCCCATTCAGCTGAATTCACAGAGCTTGAATTATATGAGAATGTGAAATTACAATTACAACAACATTTGGAATTTGGAAGCAGAGGAGGGAGGAGGGGCTGCACTCTTTCAGCCAGTTTTTTTTGCTGTGACTGAATATGTGAATATCCGATGACTTTTGCTAATATCCTTTTTTTTTTCTTTTTCTTTTTTAATTTTTCATTTTGTATATTTCCCAAGTCTATTTTCTGCTCCAAACCATTTTACAATGCTTCTCACGCAATTCAAGTAACCTTTAAAACACAATTTCATTTTCGATATTTTTTCAACTTTGATTGCATGAAACCTTCATCATGATGCATAAATCCAATTTTACACGTTTCGAATTATAATATTCTACCTAAATTATGTTCCCAATTCTTATATATTGTGGTAAAGTGATAATTGTGCGAGAAAAGAAAAAAATAACAGAAGTAGGGTTTCTGCACTTTGACTTGCGCAAAGCCACAACTTGAAGCCATTTAAGGTGCGTCGTTGGGCCACGTTTTTGAGTCGCTAAAGTAAGCCACTCCTGTTCTAAAACCCTAGGACCAAACGTCGTCGTTTTTGCGTCGTCCCTGTCCTCCATACTTGGGTCGTCAGCTAGGTCACCTGAAGTTTGAACCCCGATCGTATTTTACCATTTTGTCAAACTTAGGAAAAGTGTCATGAAGTATACTCATTTGATATTAATGTATTGTTTTTCCTACGATCAGGATCATTTTGTCCAACTGAGTATTCTTGCCTGACGAGATTTTGACGAGGCATCCATTCTGAGTTGGCCATACCCCTTGTGTGTGTCCTACTTGCGTCCTGAAGATGTTAAGTTTTGACTTAATACATTTACTCACATTTTTCCTTAGAATATGAGTCTTGTTCCATATTGAGTTTCAATTTTGTGAAGTTTTACGCTTCTTTTCTGGGTTGTCATTAGTGCTGGGGTGGCAGGTGGGTATTTATTGGTTGTGGGTGGTAAAAGTAGAAAGCCTTAAAGATGGGCAAGACAGTTTGATATTCAATTTCAGTTAGAGGCAGTTATTTGCATTTATTATGTGGCTCCGAGTTTCTGATCTGCTTAAAAGTGAAGATGGGTACAAAAGTTATTGTCATTTTCCTTCGAATTTCCGGCTCAGATATACTTATACCAAGCTTCGAGGCTTTATTGTCTTCTCTTGGGTTTTCCTGTTCAGTTGTATTCCGCACAGTCACTGCAATCTTCGGAGATCTTGGGGAGTTCAAAGATTCATAGGAGAACCTTTATGGAGGGCAGTGGGGTCGAAGAGCTGGTGGTGCACCTAGAAAATTCCTTGGATCTGACAGCAATGGAGCAAGGGGTGAAATTAGTGGGACGGGCAATGACGAGTAAGACTCTGAATAAGTGGGGTATTAGGAACATTCTTCGCTCTGCTTGGAAGGAATTTGGGGAGGTTGACATTAAGTGGGTAAAGGAGAATCTGTTCATTTTCTCGGTTCAGGATGAGCATGTGGCGTCTAAGATTTTGGAGCAAGGGCCCTGGGCAGTGATGAAGCAGATCTTTGTGGTTAAGAAGTGGTCATCGAATCTAGCTTTAGAGGAGGTGGATCTGGATACTGTTCCCTTTTGGATTCAAATCAGAGGAATTCCTTTGTGTGGGATTACGATCGAAAATGTAAAGCGTCTAATACGGGGTGCAGGAATGTTTTTGGAATTGGAGGATCCAGCTAAAGACCGTGGCTTCGTGAGGGTCAGAGTGCTAGTTAATATAAGTAATCCCCTGATCATTGGTTGTTGGCTCAAAATGGAGAATGGTCGTGAAACATGGGCTGACTTTCGGTATGAGAGGTTACAAGACTTTTGTTATCACTGTGGACGTATTGGTCATGTGAATAATGAATGTGGGTTTGAGGCCAATTCGGGTGAAGCAGCTGGTTATGGTGAGTGGACAAAAGCTCCCCCTGTTAGAGATATCAAACAGGCTGTGCAGCATTTGACTGGGAATTTTGGGGAGAGAAGAGTAGCTGGGGCCGTCAGAGGCAATTCCTATAAAGTGCCCCCTTCGCATGAACGGGTAGGGGGTCTGAATCAACAAGGAGGGCATGATGGTGGGGAGAGAGTGATGGCTGGGGAGGAAGGATCGTCAAGCCGAGATACAAGAAAATGGAAAAGAGTTCAGAGATCAATATTTTATCCTCTTTTCGTTGGTTAATGTCACAAGAGAGTAACTCACAGATTTGGGGGATTGAGGCATGTGGTTTTCCCATCATGCCACATGCGGCAGTGCAGCAGTTTGGGGTTGGTAGGGCCGTGGTGCGTCTGGGTGACCTTGCTGTGGAGACCTCACCTCCTCTCGTTGCTGCTGGTCAGGGGGGAGAACCTGGAATAGAGGACAGTGGCCATTGGCAATCATCTAGATGGTCACCATATGAGGAAAGTCGCCCAAAGAGGAGTGTAGAACCGCTATGCATTGATCTGCTATACTCACCACAAAAGAAGGTTAGAGGCCAGGAGGGTGAGTCGAGTAAAGTGAGAGGACCTGCGAAGGAATTGTCACTGGTGGAGAACAGCTTGATAGTGGATGATACGGCCTTCCAGACGGTTGTAAGTCATCAGGATGTAGTCGTGACTCCAAGCTAGAGGAATGAATTGGGAGGAGGTCAGATTTTAGAGCAGTTTGAGAATACGAGAAACAATGTTATGGGTAGTGGCGGCTGGCCCTCAACAGTCGCACAAAGGCCATGATTATTTTATTATGGAACTGTTGTGGTCTTGGGTCGGACACAACAGTTTGGGCCCTTCATAGGCTTATTCGCAACAAAAGACCCTATATGATCTTTCTTGCTGAAACAAAAATGAGAGATCATAGAATAGATGGTGTGAGGCGTCGGCTCGGCTTTATGAATGGTTTTAATGTTTCCCCTATTGGTAAGGCAGGTGGGTTGAGTTTGTGGTGGAATGACTTGGTTGAGGTCCGCGTGTTGTTCTCGTCTAAACATAGCATTGATGTTTTAATGAGAGAGGATGGGGATCAAGATTGGAATCGGTTTTCTGGTGTCTATGGCACCCCGTACAGAGGCGAGAATGAGGCGTTTTAGAGGGGGCTGACGACCAAGCTTATTCCCGTGGATATCCCATGGTTATGTGGTGGGGATTTGAATGAATTTCTCTGGGACCATGAGAAGGCTGGTGAAGCGGAGGTGCTCTATAATCGTGCCAGGTTTCTGGAATATTTCATGAATAGCTCTGAGATGATGGACTTGGGCTTTCAAGGCCCTGCTTTTACGTGGAGAGGCATGCGTAACGAGGAGTTGGTGGAAGAGATACTTGATAGGGTGTTGGTTAATGGGCTTTGGCAAGATAGGTAGCCTAACTCGTTAGTTACACATGGGACGGCACTGGGGTTGGACCACAGTCCTCTTATCTTTGAATCTCAGTGTGGTGGGCCAAGAGGGAAGAAGTTGTTTATATTTGAGGCGTTTTGGTCGAAGGAGGAGAAGTGCAAAAGTCTTGTGGATTCTTGTTGGGCTCGGCAGGATTTATAGGAGGTTTATGAGAGGTGGGTTTCAAAAATTAAGGAGTGTCGTTCGTGCCTCATTAGATGGAGCAGGATTAAATTTCACAAGAGACGCCACCAGATTCAGGAGCTAATGGAAGAGTTGGGCAGCCTTCAAAAGAGTTGGGGTCATAATATAGAGGCAATAAAGGAAAAATCCCGGGTTGTTGATGCTCTCTGGGCTCAGGAGGAAAGCTTCTAGATGCAAAGGTTCAGGGTGAATTGGCTACGCGAGGGGGATGCTAATACGAAATTCTTTCACCAATCCACCATGCAGCGTCGTCGAAGGAACTTGGTCTTAAAAATTAAGGATGAGAAGGATCATTGGGACGAGAATCCGAGTAGAGTTCGAAGGATTGTGGAGGATCATTTCACCCAAACGTTTACTTCTGATGGGGCTCGAAATTGGGGTTCTATGTTGGATTGTCTCTGTCCGTGTGTTACAGAGGACATGAATGAATCCCTTGTGATGCAGGTCTCGGAACGTGAAATCAAAGAAGCGGCTTTAAAGATGAGGGGTTTGAAGGCCCCTAGTCCGGATGGATTCCCTGGCCTATTCTATCAGTCTTATTGGGATTCAGTTTGTGCGGATGTTGCTGCTTTAATGCATAATTTAATGCAGGGTTCTCCAACCCCAGAAAGACTCAACGAAACCCACATTGTTATGATCCCCAAGGTTCCCAACCCGGAAAAGGTCGCTCAGTTTAGGCCTATAAGCCTATGTAAATTTTCTTACAAGATTCTGTCTAAGGTTCTGGCTAATAGATTGAAGGTTTTACTTCCGAAGATTATCTCGCCTTCTCAGAATGCATTTGTGGCGGGTAGAAATATTCAGGATAATATTGGGGTGGCTCATGAGATGTTCCATTTCTTGAAAAGAAGGAAAACAAAGCGTAAGTTTGAAATGGGCATTAAGCTTGATATGCAGAAGGCTTACGATCGGGTGGAATAGGACTTTCTTGATGCAGTCATGGAGTGTTTGGGTTTTTGTGGATTATGGAGAAAAATTATCATGGGTTGTGTTTCCTCTGTGAGGTTTGCAGTCCTTCTTAACGGGCATCCTGGAAATCAATTCAACCCTTCTTAGGGTATGTGGCAGGGGGATCCGTTATCTCCGTATCTCTTTATTATGGTGGGTGAGGTTCTTTCGAGTTTGATTCAAGGGGCGGTTTTGGAGAACAAGTTAAAAGGAGTTAGGATCGGTTCTCACGGCCCAATGGTCTCGCACTTGTTTTTTGCTGATGATACTCTCCTCTTTCTGAAGGCGGATGTTGATAACTGTCGAAACCTAATCTCTATTATTCACAAGTATTATGGTGCCTCGAACCAGAAAGTAAATGTTCAAAAGTCGAGTGTGTTTTTTGGTGGGAATGTTCCTTCTAGGGTGGCGGCAGAACTGTGCAGTGTGCTTGGAATGACGGTGGTGGATAACCCGGGTACTTACTTGGGTGTTCCCGCTATTTGGGGTCGCTCAAAGAAAAGGGGTCTGGCTTATGTTAAGGGGAGAATCATGGGAAAGCTTCAGGGGTGGAAACAAAGCTCTTTGCAAGAGCGGGCAAGGAGGTTCTTATCAAGGCAGTTGCCCAGGCTATCCCTTCTTATCCCATGAGCATATTCAAATTCCCTGCGGTAGTCTGTCAAGAGTTAGATGCTCTGATTGCAAAGTTTTGGTGGGGTAGCGGGGGGGACATTCATAAAACCCATTGGGTTTCCAAATGGGTGCTGGGTCTCCCAAAGAATTTGGGTGTGATGGGTTTCAAGAACTTCCTGGACTTTAACAATGCTCTTCTAGCTAAACAATGTTGGCGCCTTGTCACTGATTCGGATTCGTTATGGGCTCGAGTTATTAAGGCTCGTTACTTTCCTCACTGCTCTTTTTGGGAGGCTAACAAAAGGAGCCAGACCCTCATGGGCGTGGAGTAGCCTTCTCACGGGTAGGGAGTTGCTCTCGAATGTGACTCATTGGCAGATTATGACGGGTGAGGATGTGCATGTATGGGTAGATAAATGGCTGCCTTCTTTACCTTCAGGGCATCCACTACCACTTGGGGAGGTGGCTGTTTCTCCAAATTTGAGAGTTAGTTCTTTAATTGACCATTCCTCCCGACAGTGGGACGTTGGCTTTATGCAGCCTTTTATTTCCTCAGAGGAGTTGGATGTCATTCAAGCTATTTTTATTGGTGATCACCGGAGGAAAGACAGGTTGGTTTGGGCTGCTAGCAGGAATGGCATCTACTCGGCTAAATCGGGCTATTGGTGGCGCCAATCTAGGTCCTTGGATGCGGGGGACCCTCGTCTTCCTAGAGCTCGATTGGTTCCCATGACTGTTTGGAGAGGCATATGGAGCTTGAAGGTGCCTCCCAAAATCCGACATTTCTTTTGGCTCTCCTTACATAACGGTCTTCCTTCTTGTGATGTTCTTTTCAAGCGGCGGTCCTTTTCTTCCCCTATCTGCCCCATCTGCCACTCTGATGTGGAGAATTTAGAGCACATTTTCCTCTGATGTCCTTGGGTGACTCGTGTGTGGTTTGGTGGTGCTCTCTCTTATAGAGTTGAGAATGTCGAGACCCATTCGTGGGTTCATTGGTTACAGACTATCATTTCTTCACTTAGGGGGTCTCAGATTGACAGACAGTGGTTCCAATCTTATGTTGCCTTTACCTGTTGGTTTATTTGGAAAGCTAGGTGTGAGTTTGTGTTCAACCAGGTTCCCATTAACCCTGCAAAGGTTCTTTTTGCTATAAGTTCTGCTGTTGGTTCTTTTTTGCGTGCGACACAGGAACCGTGTCTTAGAAGTACTTCGGTGGGGGTTAATGTGGCTCGGTTGGTAACCTGGTCTCCTCCCCCTCCCTCGTTTTACAAAATCAATGTCGATGCTAGTTGGTCAAGGGTGACTCGGATGGGTTTTGCAGGGGTGATTATTAGATCTGAGGGTGGTCGTTTTTTTGCTGCTGCAAGGTACTCCTTCTCGGCTCCAGATGTCTTGGTGGCCGAGGCTTTGGCGCTGTTAAGGGGATGCGAGTTAGGTACGTCTCTGCATCTCAACTCTGTTATCTTGGAGTCGGATTCTCGAGCTACTATCTGTGCTTTGCAAGGTTCTATTGAAAATGGCAGTTGGGAGGCCTTTCCCGTCTTGGCTAGGGTGCTTCAGCTGAGTGGGAACTTCCAGATCTGCCGCTGGTCTTGGGTACCAAGATCAGCCAACCTGGCCGCTGATGCTCTTGCATCAGCAAATCTTACGGAGATGTGTGATGTAGTTTGGGTGGATAGTCCCCCATCTTCGTTAGTTCGTGTTCTTCGTAATGATGGCCTTCCTTGCCCTCATTAGTTTTTTTGTTTAGTCAGTGTTTGGGATGACTCTTTCACTCAGTGAAGGGTCTTGTTTGTTTGTTCTCCCTTACAACCGTCCTGCTATTTGTTTGTCTTCCTCGCTGCCTGCCTCGGGGTAGGCTTTCTGTATTGGTGTTTGGCTTTGTCTGTAATAGAAAAGTCTTCCTTGTTCAAAAAAAAAAAACCCAATGGTCACTGTGCCTTTGGGGCAGCCAAAATCCAAGCCCTTTTCTTCAAGGCCCAAAACATGATGCTTTTCCTTCCTCCATAAGAAATCTTTTTTCAAAACATGAAACATGATGCTTTTCCTTCCTCTCAGAAACATAAAAAATGGACACTTTTTAAGAGCCAAAGCGTTCTCGGAACGCAGAGAGAGAGTAGCAAGTGTGCGATGCAATGGGCTCTTCTCTCTCCTCCGCCATTCTCCTTCTTCTCTTTGCTTTCTGTCTCTCTCTTCCGGCCCTCTCACTTGCCACCGAACTCAAAGGTATCTATCTCTACATTGTCAATTTTTGTTCAGTATTGCTCGTCGCTGCCTGTTTGTTTCCCGGGAAAATTTTAGGAAAATCAAGGTTTTTTTTTTTTTTTTTTTTTTTGATGTTTTGAGTATGTGGGTTGTTTACTTATTTCCATTTTAAGAGAGAAAAACTTGCACTTTGACTTGCTCTGCATGTATTTGCTGTGAAAATCATTACGTTTTAGTCTCACTTTTGTTGTTTCCTTACTTGTAAGGCAGATAGAGGGTTAGGGTTTCGTTATGCCTCTTTAGGGTTTATTTCGGTTGCTGGATTGCTTGAGGGAAATGTCAAGTTGTTAGCCGGTTAGGGTTTCAAAAAATGTCGACTTTTTGGCCTTTAAAGTGGAATGCTAGTTTTAGTATTGTAGTTTAGCGTGATACCATTTTGGGTTTGGTCTGATAACATATGTTGCACCTTACCGCTCGATGTCGCTTTGATTTTGAGTTTTTAATCTGCTATAGCTAGACAGTATGTCCATTATAATTTGAAGGATTTTAACTTTGAAGAGTTCGAATATCTTGTGTACCTTGGTGGCTTGTTTGCATATTTCAAACTAACCTTTACCTATATTGAAATCACAGGTCTTGATATTGAAAACCCAGTACTAGAAGTCATCCCGGCACCTCTTTCTGAGCACTCAGCTGTGCCTGGTTCTAAAGATGTTTTATTTTGTGAACGGGCACAAGTTTCTGGTATATCCAGGTTAAAACTTGGGAGTTATGCAAGTTCACTTAAGATCACCTTGTCTACGTCTCTAGTAATCCCGGAGAGGTTGCATAGCAAAATTCAAGTCTGTTTTCATAGGTGAGTGAAATGTCTGATCTTTATTGTTACAATCATTACGTATTTTTATGATAATTGTGTTTCATTGATTGAGTTATGAGTGCACCATATGCTACCCCTCCCTCCCTCTCTCTGTATCTCTTTCCCTTACTCATTTTCTCTAGTCGCACTCTCACACACACGCACACCTTTTTTCTGTGGATTGTTTTGTCTCGCTCATGAATTTTTTACAGGAATAATACGCTTGGATTATGTCAGTGTGAAGAGGATGATTGGAAAAATCTTCAGAAAGGATTATGGAGCTCTGTCATGTCGCCTTATGATGAAAAATATGTCGATGTCAAGTTCATTGGCAAAATACGTGGCTCTGTCACCATAACTGTTGAAGAAGGTCTGATAAAATTAAAAGTGTGGCTGACTATAATTGCTTATGCTACAATTTGCAGGCTCTGATAGTTATCTATTTTTGTCTGTACAGATTTTCAGAGATGGCGCCTTGTGTGTCTGGCTCTGGGATTTACTTTACTGTTGTTTGCACCAATTGTCAGCAATTGGGTACCTTTTTATTATAGCAGTTCAATGGTTATAGGAGTTTTTCTGGTCATTATAATCATTCTCTTCCAGGTAATTTTTTTTGTGATTCCGATGTATTTTCGTTTGACGTGCATGCTCTTAGTTTTTCATTGGGTAGTTTGAATTTCAGATCTCCTCTAAAACGAATTGTAATTACAGGGTTTTGCGATCATTATCCTTCACCTGCAGTTTTAGCTTGCAAATTTGTAGGTAATGTTTTGCATCATTGTTTGTCTTTAATCTTTCAGGGAATGAAGCTGTTGCCAACTGGAAGGAAAAAAGTCCTCTATCTTGCCATATGTGGATCAGTGGTAACACTTGGTGTCTTGAAGTTTACTGTTGCTTCATGGTAACTTATTAACCTCATGTAATTGACCGTACAAGTAATTCTTACAATTTATATGCCTTTGACAGCTTGGATTCCTTGTTCATCAGTTTTCACTGATGGTAAATTCAGTTCTTTTGAGGTTTGGGCTAAGTGGAGAGATGCATAACCCGGTAAGTATTGGTTCCCTAAATCTTATATTCGCAAAATTCTCGTAAATATCTAGACAAATTATCTGCTGCTGATACTTTCTCTTTGGATCACTTTATTGTCTTGGCTTCTCGTGTTTTTCTGCCAGGTCTCTATATTTTTACTAGTGGGAATTATCCTTGCAGGGCCTGCATTAGGGTACTGGATTGTGAGGAAGTTTGTTGTCTTAAAAGATGGGACAGTAGATGTTCGTATAGCACAATCTGTCAAGTGGGCTATGCGTATCATTGGAACAATCTCCATCTTGCAGGTGTTCTTTCGCATTCCTTTGGGCTGTATTCTTGATATTCGAGTACAAATGTTTGCCTGCTTAATTAAACCATGTGGGGTAGAAATTTGTAACGGTACTTTATGTACCTTGCTAAAAAAATTTGAGGGACATTTTATAGCCGATATGTGTCAAAGGAGAATCATTGGAATTGTTGGATAATAGGGCCATGTCTTTGTGTCCTAAGATTTAGCTAGTAGATTATTGGACACTTAATACTCAGTAGACATATACATAGCCAAGTGCAATACACCTAGATTGTGTTTCTTGTCTATTATTTGTCCCTTTGAGGATCAATTTTTAGATCATATAAACACCATTTATTGCCTGGCACCATTAGGACAATGTTACTTCAAACCTTTTTTTATTTAAATTTGTCGTATGGACCCACAGGCACTTACGACTGAATTGGTTATTCAGTAATCTTATGTTAAAGTTAGTTTTATAATTTGATGTAATTGCCAAAATATTTGGTTATTGATTCTTTTCATTTTGTCAGAGCACTCTCAATACTCCTTTAGCAATGGGCGCTTTGGTTTCTTCCTGGATTATCAGCAAGTTGATTACTTCTCTGAAATGGCATCTCAAATCGTAAGTCACACATTCTTTACCTGCGTACTTCTTGGTATTACAGAAGTGAATGCGTTTTAGCTGAAATAATTTTGAACTTTTTGTATGGAGCTATATTTTACTTGAAATAAGTTTAGATTTCTGGCTAGGTTTTGTATTTGGAAGGTAAACCTTAGCAGTCCAAGAAAGTTCAGTTAGATGAATGGATGCGTCCCTGGTCATTAATAAAGGGTTTTGTCGCATTAAAACATATTACTATTATTCCATTCAGTCATCAGTCGAATGCTGGGAGTGGGAGTTGATGATTGCATATTTTACTATTTATTTACTCCAAAAATTACGTTTTCTTGTGATAAGTTGGACGAAAATGAACGGAATTTCAGAGATTTGTGCTTTTATGACTAGATTAATAAGAAGGCAACATTTTTGTGTAATTTCTAGTCAAATTGGAAGCTGCTACAAAATCAGAAAAATGAGAGATCATGTTTATTGGTGGTCAAATTATAGTGGGCCACCCAATAGCCTATTAAATTGGTTTTTTTATTTGGCTCATTTGAAAGCACCAGTGACATTTAGAGGTAAATTGGCAGCCCCTTTTATATTGCAGCAAATTGCAGTAGAAAAGCTGGAAGACGAGCAACAGACAAGCTTCAGAAAAGAAGCAGAAAAGCAGGAGAAAAAAAGGAGCAGAAAATGAGGAAGGGTGCCGCAGCCCATGGGAGAGAGGGAAAATGATAGCAGAAAAATAGGGAGAGGGACAGACGCAAAAAAAAAAAAAAAAAAAAAAAAAAAGGAGAGAGCAGAGTGCAGAAAGCAGGGAAGCCGAAGTGGAGAGCAGAGAAGAGAGCGCAGGGAGAAAGCAGAGCAGACGGGAGTTTTAGTGGGTTTTCTAAACTTAATTTTCATTTTTCTTATTATGAATTCAGTGACAATTTCAGCTATGTTTCGGAACTAATTTTCCTTAGCTAGAGCTACAATGTAGCCATGACTATGAATGCTTAAATTTTGAATTGTATTATTTTCAAGTTTTCAATTTTCATTGAGTATCATTTGTTGTGCTTATTGTAAACACGAAAATTTCCTGAAAACAGAAGAGACAAGAAACACGTGTACAAAGTGATATTTGTGTTTGATGATTTGTTTTTGGGTTACAATCTCTTTTACAATTTGTCTCTGATTCTATCTCCGTAAGATGTAGATTTGGTGGATTGATTGTTCTTCAAAGGGCCGTTGGGCTTGATCTTCGAAGGTGGATGAGCGGATCTTCAAAGGGTCGTTGGGCTTTGATCTTCGAAGGTGGATGAACGATGAACGATGAACTGTTCTTCAAGGGCTTTTGAGGCTTGATCTTGAAGGTGGATGAACGCTTGCTTCAAGGGCCGTCGGGGCTTGATCTTGAAGCAGGATGTGTGGATCTTCGAAGGGCTTTTGAGGCTTGATCTTCGAAGAAGGATGAACGGATCTTCGAGGAGCCTTGGGGCTTGGGCTTTGAAGAACGATGAACGGATCTTCGAGGAGCCTTGGGGCTTGGGCTTTGATGAAGAACGATGAACGGATCTTCGAGGAGCCTTGGGGCTTGAGCTTCGAAGGACGATGAACGATGAACGACACAATTCTAAGAGAATTCTCTTCCAATTTGGGAGTAGAGAGATGTATTTGTGAATTGGTGAATTGAAATGAATGAATTGGTCTTCTATTTATAGAATTCCAAAACTTGATTTTTGGGTTTTAATAATCAGATGAAATAAATCACTTATGCCAGGCGTTGACACGTGTCCTGTTTAGTGACTCTTCTGAGTTATTTTGATTTTTCGTTGACTCACACGCCACGTATAAAATTTATGTGATACGTGAGCGTTGAAGTTTTGATTTTTGGTCAACGTTCATTTTTTACGAAATTTCGATGTCTACACTTATATGCTTGGTTTTAGTCTTGGTAATTAGCTACCATCTTGACTCTTAGTAAATTTTATGCAAGTTCAACTTGAGTGATAGCTTCTTGCAAATAGATAACACAAAAATTACCTAGTAGTAGATACCATACTCTAGGATTTGTGTAGTCTTTTATATAAATTTCCATTGATCGTAATGAGTTTCATTATGTTAAACTAGTCCAGATGCCATGGATGGTTGCATAGTGGAATATACTAATAATCTAGATGCCATAGATATTACACGAATTAGGGAAATTTGACTATCAGTGAGATTGGGTACTTGTTAATAATTTGTTGTAGGAAATAAGTAGGATTGGTTATGGTGAGTCGGACGTTCTAGTGTTTTACTCGATTGAATTATAAACTGCTTTCTTTGTTGGCACATCCAATTTTATTGATCATACTTTCTTGTTTTCGTTATTTGTTTTTACATTAGTTTCAATTTTCAAACCAATCTTCATTTATCAATCTTTGTTAAATTAAGATAGTGTTGCAATTGGAATTTAGTTGGTTGATAAGAATTAAATCATTTTCCGAGGGATGATATTAAGTGCTTGGTTTCTATACTATCGAACGATTCGTACGCTTGCAAGCATAAAATTTGAAACTAAATTGGACTAATTTCGATTAGATTAAATTTCTCAACTCGTCAGTCAGTCACGCTTTACCTGCGTACTTCTTAGCATTACAGAAGTGCATGCGTTTTTAGCTGAAATAATTTTTAACTTTTCGTATGGAGCTAAATTTTTCTTGAAACAAGTTTAGATTTCTGGCTAGGTTTTGTATTTGGAAGGTAAACATTAGCAGTCCGAGAAAGTTCAGTTAGATGAATGGATGCGTCCCTGGTCATTAATAAAGGGTTTTGTTACATTAGAACATATTACTATTATTCCATGCAGTCTTCAGTCGAATGCTGGGAAGTCCTTGTTACGTTTATACATATTTTGACTGATTTGTTGTTCCAGCTACTCCGAAGTTGTTTTGTTATTTACTTTAACATTATGTTTGGACGAGGGAAATAAAATTGAAATTTGGATAAAAGTCATAATTTATAAATTGACATGCACTAATTCCCTTTGGATTCATAAGCATAGAAATTTATAATTTCCGCGTGGAAAACAAAACTTGAATTTGGGACCTCCAATTCCAAATTTAAATTTCATGTAAATAGGTGTCATTTTCCAATTTCTGTGATTGAGAGTTTAAAAATAACAAGTTCCGTATTTAATTCCATTGTTCTTTTAGGTTAACCAAACAAGAAAATTCACAAATTCTAGAAAATAAAATTCCATCATTTCAATTTCCGTCATTTTAAAATTTTCCTAGTAATCTTAAATTTTTTTATCCAAACATAGGATTAGAGTTTGTGTTGGTTATGAGTCGACATGCAAAATGCAGAATATCCATTCCCTTTTTCAGCTTTATATATCATGCAAGAGTGTAGGAATGTATGGTCAGCATACCATTGTACACTTAAAATTATGCTATTTGTTTCTGTTTGTTGCAGGTGTCATGACCCCTTTGATAGGAATTTTATCACATGTAAAAGTGGAGATAAAAATACTTAAAAACACTTGCTAGAGAATAAGGTAGTCGTAGTATAGCAGCTCAAGCAAGGTAGTTCTCCACAAGGATTGAATGAATACTTTATGTAAATACCAAATCTTAATTAATTCTTTGAAAACAAAGTTTGGAAGAGGTTGATTTTATGACCTAAAATATTAAAAACGAATTTAATTGTAAATAATTAAATAGATTGGCAAAGTAAAGAAAACAAAAGAAAATAGTTTGAAAATCTATTTAAGCACTAGGGTTTCGCCGTCACCTTAACAATCATACGTAGTTCTTCCAATTACTTATGACTTATACATGCATATTTAAAGCTTAGGTTTTCCTAATATATATCCTACTTGGAACCTCCAACATAAAACGTATACCTAACATGCAACCCGTATGTGGCGTCCAGATCGAATGTGAACATGCAAGACTCATTAAGTTTTGTGAAAACCTTTTGAAAAACCATATAACCCTAAAACGTGTCGTCCATCCTAAGAAGTTACACATATTAACCACAAGAAGCCTTAGTCAATTTTAGGGATAGCTCTCCGCCAAAATTGCATCAAATTACCTTTCTAAATATTCTAATGGTGGCCAATCATCAAAACAATTAGATAGTTTAAACACAATGATTAATAATTCAAAACTTGCATGCATAATATCATAAGCAAATTAAAAAGAGACTACATATTCTTACTAAGGCTCGTGGTCTCGCCCTAGCAAATGAAACTAGTTACGAATAATCATAAAACAAAATATTATTAAAAATATAGATAGAAAACACCTTATAGGTACAAATCATCAAAGCCTAGCTATGTTCTCTAAATTGATGTGTGTGTTCCTCCTTTTTTTCTTCTAATGGTTAAATATCTTTATTTATACTACTACTGAATAAACCCTAAAAAGTCTTAAAATAAAACTAGGAAACATAATAAAATAATAAAACAGAAAAAAAGAAAATGTTTTCTATTTGAACTAAAAATTCCGATTTTTCAAAAAATAAGACTTTTAACCAACAAAATCAACTCCGATTTGGTCCAAAAGGTCTCCTTTAAAGCTTAAGACGTTCCTAACAAATCTTAAGAAGGAATCTTCCTAAAAATATACAATCTTGACCTCCAAAATACCTAAAGCGTCAAGAAAAGTCAATATGGGAAAGATGCGCGCTGGGCCTTTATTTCATCACCGCGGTCAAACGGCTTGGTAGAAAAATCTGAAACTTTGACACAATTATCTTAAAAGACTGACAAACATCCTCCAATTGGAATCACTCCAAAATTCATCCGCTTAATCATTTTTTGCTTAAGAAGAAGTCAAATGTCCTACATTGAAAATACATAACAAAGTATCAAAATTCTACCAAAATAACCAATAAACTATAACTAAGATTAAGGTAAAATATATGGTATAATATGGACTCATCAAACCTCCAGGGCACCTAACCAACAGGAGTACTATTCAACCTTCCACAAGGTGCAGAACCGAAAGAAGTTCACAAAGAAAGAGTGGGATGATTTCACACATGAATCAACCCGCCAAGCTCTAGCAGAATGGGCAGCATCTCCTGAAGTCCCTAATTGGCTCATCGAGCATGCTGATCGCATACAACTCCTTCCAAGCGAGAGTTCTGATGAAACCGGGGGATGTGAATCAGATTCTATATATGAGAATGTGTAAATGTGATTTAATTTGGTTTATTTTCTGGACAAATTGTAATTGTGTATGTAATTGATCTTCTAGAATTAGACTGGTTGGTCAATATATGTTTGGCAAGCATCCAATATATGTTTAGCCACCATCCAATATACATCTTAGGGCATGTGTTATGCCTTGTGTCTTTTGGGGGAGCTCACCTATTTATAGGTCCTTCACACTCCAACAAGAGCATCCTTGCAGCACAAAAAATCCATATTGCAGTTAAGTGAGCAAAGGAAGCTGTTTTGCACTTCATTCAAATCCATCTGTGTGCAACCCTGCTGTGTGCATCAGACTTTCTAGATTGAGAGGACAAGGCTCGCTAGGTTGTGTACCTGGGGTCATGTATGAAACTTGTAATGTCTTCATCTTTTCCTTAGTGGATTATTGTTAGCAATCTTGCCCAATGGTTTTTCCTCTCTGAGGTTTTTCCCCTTGTAAAGCCAATTATTGTGTTTTTGGTATTTTTCTATTTTGTTTTGACTTTATCAATTCTTTGCATACAACAGGTTTAAAATTGACATTCAATATGTTAGTTTGAGTTCTTGGTTTTACTTCACATTTTCAATTGGCATTAGAGCAGGTCTCTAGGGACACTTAAGAGTGGATCCCAGGGAACGTGGGATGGACCAAGCTGTTGGTTCTGTCTCTCACCCTCCATACTTCAATGGGGACAATTATGGAGATTGGAAAGCAAAGATGAGTCTTTTTAATGGGCTTTAGATGATAGGGTTTGGAGTACAATGGTCCATGGGTATACTTTGCCCACAAAAATCGTTAAAATTAATAACAAAAAGAAGTCTTCTGATACCCAAGATGTTGTTAGTGAAGTTGTTGTTCCTACATCTAGGGAAGAATGGACTACTGCTGAGGTCAAACATTCCACTAATAATAAAAAAACTGGTTGAATGATTTATTTACTGTTGTTTCTCCTGATCAATTTATTTTCATACGTAACTGTGAAACTTCCAAGGAAGCATGAGACATTTTGTAGGATACATATGAAGGAACAGAAACAGAGAAAGAGACAAAGCTTGAAGTGTTCACTTCACAATTTGAGAGAATCAAGATGGAAGAAGATGAGACATTTCCTGAGTTTTAAGTTGCGTTGTTGAGCCACGTTTTCGAGCTGCTAAAGCGAGCCACTCCTGTTCCAAAACCCTAGGACCAAACGCCGCTGTTTTTGCGTCGTCCCTGTCCTCCATACTTGGGTTGCAGCTGGGTAGCCTGAAGTTTGAACCCCGGCCGTATTTTATCATTTTGTCAAACTTAAGAAAAGTATCCTAAAATACACTCATTTGAGATTAATGTACTCTTTTTTCTACGATCAGGATCATTTTGTCCAGCTGGGTTTTTTTGCCTGACGAGATTTTGACGAGGCACCCATTCTGAGTTATCCATACCCTTGTGTGCGTCCTACTTGCGTCCCGAAGATGTAAAGTTTTGACTGATTACATTTACTCACATTTTCCTTTAGAATATGAGTCTTGTTCCATATTGAGTTTCAATTTTGTGAAGTTTACTCCTCCTATGTGTAATTTCTTAAGTGAAACTAGTGTGTTTTCTATCAATGCCAATGAGACGAAGTATAAGTAAAGCCCAATGATCACCGTGCCTTTGGGGCAGCCAACATCCAAGCCCTTTTCTTCAAGGCCCAAAACATGAAGCTTGTCCTCGATAAGAAATCTTTCTTCAAATTTTGGAATTAGAAACAGAAAAAATGGACACTTTTTAGAGCCAAAGCTTTCTCGGAACGCAGAGAGAGAGTAGCTAGTGTGCGATGCAATGGGCTCTTCTCTCTTCTCCGCCATTCTTCTTCTTCTCTTTGCTTTCTGTCTCTCTCTTCCGACCCTCTCACCTGCCACCGAACTGAAGGGTATCTATCTCTATATTGTCAATTTTTGTTCAGTGTTGCTCGTCGCCGCTTGTTTGTTTCCCGAGAAAATTTTAGGAAAATCAGTGAAATTTTGATGTTTGAGTGTGTGGGTTGTTTACTTATTTCCATTTTAAGAGAGAGAAACTTTCACTTTGACTTGCTCTGCATTTATTTGCTGTGAAAATGATTACGTTTTTGTCACACTTTGTTGTTTCTTTACTTGTAAGGCAGATAGAGAGTTAGGGTTTCGTTATGCCTCTTTCGGGTTAATTTCGGTTGCTGTATTGCTTGAGCTAAATGTCAAGTTGTTAGCCGGTTAGGGTTTCAAAAAATGTCGACTTTTTGGCCTTCAAAGTGGAATGTTAGTTTCAGTATTGTAGTTTAGCGTGATACCATTTTGGGTTTGGTCTGATAACTTATGTTGCACCTTACCGCTCGATGTCGCTTTGATTTTGAGTTTTTAATCTGCTATAGCTAAACAGTATGCCCCTTATAATTTTAGGGATTTTAACTTTGAAGAGTTCGAAATATCTCTTGTGTACTTCGGTGGTTTGTTTGCTTATTTGAAACTAACTTTTACCAATATTGAAATCACAGGTGTTGATATTGAAAACCCAGTACTAGAAGTCATCCCGGCACCTCTTTCTGAGCACTCAGCTGTGCCTGGTTCTAAAGATGTTTTATTTTGTGAACGGGCACAAGTTTCTGGTATATCCAGGTTAAAACTTGGGAGTTATGCAAGTTCACTTAAGATTACCTTGTCTACATCTCTAGTAATCCCGGAGAGGTTGCATAGCAAAATTCAAGTCTGTTTTCATAGGTGAGTGAAATGTCTGATCTTTATTGTTACAATCATTTTGTATTTTTATGATAATTGTGTTTCATTGATTGAGTTATGAGTGCACCATATGCTACCCCTCCCTCCCTCTCTCTGTATCTCTTTCCCTTACTCATTTTCTCTAGTCGCACTCTCACACACACGCACACCATTTTTCTGTGGATTGTTTTGTCTCACTCATGAATTTTTTACAGGAATAATACGCTTGGATTATGTCAGTGTGAAGAGGATGATTGGAAAAATCTTCAGAAAGGGTTATGGAGCTCTGTCATGTCGCCTTATGATGAAAGATATCTCGATGTCAAGTTCATTGGCAAAATACCTGGCTCTGTCACCATAACTGTTGAAGAAGGTCTGATAAAAATAAAAGTATGGCTGACTATAAATGCTTATGCTACAATTTGCAGGCTCTGATAGTTATCTATTTTTGTCTGTACAGATTTTCAGAGATGGCGCCTTGTGTGTCTGGCTCTGGGATTTACTTTACTGTTGTTGGCACCAATTGTCAGCAATTGGGTACCTTTTTATTATAGCAGTTCAATGGTTATAGGAGTTTTTCTGGTCATTATAATCATTCTCTTCCAGGTAATTTTTTTTGTGATTCCGATGTATTTTCGTTTGACTTGCATGCTCTTAGTTTTTCACTGGGTAGTTTGAATTTCTGGTCTCCTCTAAAACGAATTGTAATTACAGGGCTTTGTGATCATTATCTTTCACCTGCAGTTTTAGCTTGCAAATTTGTAGGTAATGTTTTGCATCATTGTTTGTCTTTAATCTTTCAGGGAATGAAGCTGTTGCCAACTGGAAGGAAAAATGTCCTCTATCTTACCATATATGGATCAGTGGTAACACTTGTTGTCTTGAAGTTTACCGTTGCTTCATGGTAACTTATTAACCTCATGTAATTGACAGTACAAGTAATTCTTACAATTTATATGCCTTTGACAGCTTGGAGCAGGATCTTTCCTTGTTCATCAGTTTTCACTGATGGTAAATTCAATTCTTTTGAGTTTTGGGCTAAGTGAAGAGATGCATAACCCAGTAAGCATTGCTTCCCTAAATCTTATATTCGCAAAATTCTCATAAATATCTAGACAAATTGTCTGCTTCTGAAACTTTCTCTTTGGATCACTTTATTGTCTTGGCTTCTCGTGTTTTTCTGCCAGGTCTCTATATTTTTACTAGCGGGAATTATCCTTGCGGGAGCTGCATTAGGGTACTGGATTGTGAGGAAGTTTGTTGTCTCAAAAGATGGGACAGTAGATGTTGGTATAGCACAATTTGTCAAGTGGGCTATGCGTATCATTGGAACAACCTCCATCTTGCAGGTGTTCTCTCGCATTCATTTTGGCTGTATTCTTGATATTTGAGTACAAATGTTTGCCTGCTTAATTAAACTATGTGGCGTAGAAATTTGTAAGGTACTTTATGTACCTTGCTCAAATTATTTGAGGGTATGTGTCAAAGGAGAATCATTGGAATGTTTGGATAATAGGGCCATGTCTTTGTGTGTCCTAAGATTTAGCTAGTAGATTATTGGACACTCAATACTCAGTAGACATATACCGCATGTCATTTTCCATAGCCAAGTGTAATACACCTAGATTGTGTTTCTTGTCTATTACTTGTCCCTTTGAGGATCAATTTTTAGATCATAGAAACACCATTTGTTGCCTGGCACCATTAGGACAATGTTACTTCAAACCTTTTTTTTAAACTTAAATTTGTCTTATGGACCCACAGGCGCTTACGACTGAATTGGTTATTCAGTAATCTTATTTTAAAGTTAGTTTTATAATTTGATGTAATTGCCAAAATATTTGGTTATTGATTCTTTGCATTTTCTCAGAGCACTCTCGATACTCCTTTAGCAATGGGCGCTTTGGTTTCTTACTGGATTATCAGCAAGTTGATTACTTCTCTGAAATGGCATCTCAAATTGTAAGTCATACATTCTTTACCTGCGTACTTCTTGGTTTTACAGAAGTGAATGCGTTATAGCCGAAATAATTTATAACTTTTTGTGTGGTGCTATATTTTTCTTGAAATAAGTATAGATTTCTGGCTAGGTTTTGTATTTGGAAGGTAAACATTAGCAGTCCAAGAAAGCTCTGTTAGATGAAAGGATGTGTCCCCTGATCATTGATAAAGGGTTTTGTCATATTAAAACATTTTACCATCATTCCATGCAGTCATCAGTCGGATGCTGGGAGTGGGAGTCCTTGGCTGCAGAAGGGAAAACAGGTCAAGGGTAGACAAGGTCGTCCAGAATTTCTTAGCAGGTCTAGTCCACAAGAAAAGAATTGGAACAGCCGAAGGAGTCTATCTGCTTGGTCTGACTCTCCTGTTAAAGGTATTTTTATTTTATGTGCTGTTACGTTTATGCATATTTTGACTGATTTGCCGTTGCAGGTACTCAGTAGTTGTTTTGTTATGTACTTTAACAAAGAGTTTGTGTTGGTTATTTGTTCTGCCACCTGTTTAGAAAAAACTGAGTCTGACATGCAAAATGCAGAATATCCATTCCCTTTTCAGCTGTCATGCAAGAGTGTTGGCGTTTATGGTCAGCGTACCATTGTACACTTTAAATTATGCTATTTGTTTCTGTTTGTTGCAGGTGTCAGGTCCGCATCCTCCAGGGCACCAAATCAACAGGAGTACTATTCAACCTTCCACAATGTGCAGAACCGAAAGAAGTTCACAAAGAAAGAGTGGGATGATTTCACACATGAATCAACCCGCCAAGCTCTAGCAGAATGGGCAGCATCTCCTGAAGTCCCTAATTGGCTCATCGAGCATGCTGATCGCATACAACTCCTTCCAAGCGAGAGTTCTGATGAAACTGGGGGAAGTGAATCAGATTCTATTGATGAGAATGTCGTGGGGAGCACAGATCTAGTAGGTTTTCTCAAGTGGTAGTGATTGGCGTAAGTCCTATTTAGCCTCTCCAGGAGCAACTGTTCATGGACATTATGGAGAAATCCTTTCCGAATCCGCTCTCTGGGGTCGTATCGATTGGTTGAAAGGTTTGAAGAGTACCATATTGACTGGCGTTTGCTATTTGCAGTTGTCTTAGGTTGGCTTAGGTTGTATTCTGTAACTGCTGATGTAGGTCACACTAACTTGAAGGAATATGTAGAGAGAGCTGTATACAACGGGGTAGGAACGACGTAGGTAATTTTTCACACCAGTAAACATTGCACTTGCTTTCTTCTTCGTCCCCTATCTTCTCATACAATGTGAAAAGGATCCATGATGCTGTCTGTATTTTTTCTCAATGGAGCGTGATTTTATATTCATCGGAATCGTTGATATTGTATTCACTCTATAAGACTCTACATAAAAAAAAAAAAGGTCGTGGTAGTCATCAAACTCTAGAAATAGAGAAAAGAAATTGTTGCTACATTAAATTGATTAAACGACTTTAGTTTTCATTCATTTTTTGTAGAGATATCTTTACAGAATGATTTATAATATGAATGGGTTATAATTATAATCACAAAACTATGTACGTTGAACATAGTTTTAAGTAGGGATGGGCAATGGTTATGGCGGGCGGGTAACCGCGGTTATTTACCCATAACCGTTTATACTTATACCCGCATAACCGTTTACTCGTTGGGTAATTGCCTAAACGGTTATACCCATAATCGTAACCGTTTATAAACGGTTAACCATACTCATAACCGGGTACCCATTTAACCGTAATCGTATACCCGTTTATTCATACCCGTTTATCCGTTTATCCATTTTTTAACCCATTTACCCCTTTTTGCGCCTACTTACATTATTTTTTTAACCGTAACCGTATACAACTCCAATAATAGAAATAATAAAGACGAATGATAGTTTTAATCAATACTATAAGGAGACTATCAGGACTTGCATTGTTCATGAATAATTTGGGAAGAAAACAGATTCCTAATCAGTGATTCTACTAGAGTACATCCAGAAACTTAAGAAAGACATAACGAAACTAAATGGAAAGAGAAGTTATTAAACCATACCAGACAAGAATAATTTGGGAGCAACAGAAGTTATGAAAATAGTATGTGCTCTCTGCCAATTTGCACATTCAAGAAAGTGTTCAGGAGCCTTGGCAAGATCCCCATAGTAATTGAAATACACAGCCTGCAATCCAGGAAAAAAAATCATTCAAACAGTAGAATAATTAAGTGGATGTACTCTAGTAGAATCAAACTGGATGTACTATATCAGGACAATACTATCAAAACATGTAAACAAACTGGATGTACTCTAGTAGAATCACTGATCAGGAGAAAGAAAAGAAACCCATTAGTTAAAAAAGAAAACAAACTGGATGAGAGAGAGATGAGTAGCGATGAGAGAGAGGGCAGCGAGGAGAGAGATATGAGCGGTGGAGATGAGAGAGGGCATCGAGGAGAGAGAGAGACAAGCGAGGAGAAAGATGAGGGGCGGAGAATCTTCTGATCCTGGTCGCCGGAGATGAGAGGGAGCAGCGAGTCTGGTCCTGGCAGAGAGAACGAACAAGTTATAGATTAGGTTTTTTGTTTTTTTAATTTTATATATCTATTAAAATAAATGGGTAAACGGGTAACTGTCATAACCGTCCATTTAAATTTCGCTTTATATCCATAACCGTTTATTTATCTAAACGGTTACCCATAACCGTAACCGTTTAATTTAAAGAGGCGGGTAACCGCGGTTACCCATAACTAGTTTTAAGTAAGAGTTGCTATGGAGTTCCGCCAAGCATTGTTTTTTAGGAACTAACGAAAAGTTCAAAAAAAATTTAGTTTAATGAAAAATAACAGATAAATGTGTAATGAATAGTACTAGACAAAGATAAAAATATGATTTTCGTAAAAAAATAAAAAGTACGAAATGTTTCGTTAAAACACTTTTTTTTTTTTTTACTTTCTAATTTCCTTTTTTTTTTTTTTTTTTTTTTTTTTTTTGCGTCTCCACAGAAAATAAAGCCCCCAATTCGCCTGTGGACTCAACGGAAAACCCCTCCTAAACCCCCAAACATTTCTTTTCCTCTCCAACTCTCCTCAGTGGACCACCGCTCCAAAATGTTCCTCCGTAGGCAGCGCGCCGCCGTCCTCACCCAAGCACTCCAAATCCAACTCCGCCGCTACACCCAATCATCCGCCTCCGCCCTCCTCCACCCGGAACCCGACCTCGATCCCGACCTCGAATCCTCAACCTCCTTCCCGATACCCGACCCGAAGTACGCCGAAACCATCTTCGCAGTTCCACGCACCACCTCAGGCAAGAGCATCGCCGCTAAAGAGCGCAAGGCCGGCCGCGTCCCCAGCATCATCTTCGAGCAGGAGGACGGCCAGCACGGCGGCAACAAGCGCCTCATTTCTGTGCGGACCAACCAGATTCGCAAGCTCGTTGGTCATCTCGGCCGCTCTTTCTTCCTCTCCAGGCTCTTCGACCTCGAGGTTCGCTCCGACTTCGACTCTGAAAACGACGTCGTTGAGAGGGTCCGCGTTTTGCCTCGCTCGGTATATAGTCTTACACTCTTCAGTCTCTAATAACTTAAACAAATTTAACCAATTGAATTGAATTGAATTTGCTGTTAGGATTGATCAAATGTTGTGTTTTTTTTTTGTTAGATTCATCTGCACTCTGCGACGGACGCACCCCTGAATGTGACCTTCATAAGGGCTCCTTCCCATGCTTTGTTGAAAGTCGAGATTCCTCTTGTATTTCGAGGAGATGATGTCTCTCCTGGATTGAAGAAAAGTAAAAGAACCCACCTTTTTTCTACTGTTGTATGGATTTCAGTTGTTTCATTCCATTGCTGCGAATTTCCGGTTGCACTTTCTGTTTCTATCTTGTTGTGTATGCCATGCTTTGATTCAACATTACCACCATTCGGTTGTGCATATAACAAACTGTTGTAGTTAGCAAAATATGATAGTTGGTCTCATTCGGATTATATCCCACTGTTCCTTTCTCATAATTCCGTTGTTGTGGTCCTGTGGATATGGAACATTCTGAAATCGTAAATGCTTTGAGAATTTATGTGGGTAGTCATTGTTTCTTGCAAGAGATTATGAAATGATTGGAAGTTTTGGTCTTAAAGCTGTAATTCCTAACATCGATGTTTGAGCATACGAAGCTTTTGTTGTGAAGCATGTTATTGGCTCATCAAATCCGTAACTAAAATTAGGTTGAAAAGTCCCGGAAGTTGTCAGGGATTATACAAGATTTTGTCAAAAGAAAAAAGTTTCGCTTTTATGGAAACAATTTTCACCATCCGTTTCCAAGAGTTAGAGTGCGTCTAAGTTTTTGAAGGTGGTTCTTCGTATTGATTTTGGTAGATTGCTTTCTGTGTTATGTATAATCATTTTCAAAATCATGGACATGAAGGTTAGTTGCAAATTAGTTTGCGGGTGAGGTAAATTAGAGGTTTGGTAGATTGCTTTCTGTGTTATGTATAATCATTTTCAAAATCATGGATGTGAAGGTTACATGCAAATTAGTTTGCGGGTGAGGTAAATTAGAGGTTCAATTATAGAGGGAGACTTGAATTTGATAATGGCTTACTTTTCGTATTCTAAGATATATGTTATGTACTGTAAATTTAGTACTTGAAGGGTCTTACTTTATGGTTTTTGTTGTACTTAGAATCAAGTTTGCTGTTTTGGTTACTATCAATCAGTTTGCATTGTTAGTCATATTGCTTTGATGATCTTATCAAGTTAAGTTAAACCATGACATTTTACAATTTGGCAGATGGTTGTCTAAATACGATCAAGAGGACTGTAAAGTTCCTTTGTCCTGCTGATGTGATTCCTCCATATATTGATGTGGATCTGAGCGAATTGGATGTTAACCAAAAGATAGTAATGGGAGATCTCAACGTTCATCCAGATCTCAAGCTTCTCCAGTCGAAGGATGAACCTGTTTGTAAGATCACGGGAGCAAGGGTTTCTGAACAAAAGAAGTCTAAAGACAAAGACTCTAAATAATTGCGGTCGTTGGATTCTGGTTGCTCCTTGTTAAGAAAAATAGCTTCCAGCATTGTATCCCTTCTCAGCTAACAGGTTTACACGTTGTTCGACCCGTATCTTTTGATCTTGTAATGGCCGTGGAAGACAAGCTGATGGAATGCAACTGTGAGTTTTCATCTTCTTTTTTGCAATTTTGTGGGTATATTTCACTTCGGTGGGGGGAAATATGGTTTGGCGGCGAAGGATGCCATTAGAGAGAGGAAGAAACTGGTTCTGCTTCGTGATTCTTGTGAATCTGAGCCAGGATTCTATGATAATAAGAATGGTAGTTTCTGAATGTGTTGTCAATGTATATGCCAGTGCTCTGAATAGGCAGCTAGACAGATCAAATATGTTATTTGATTGCTCAATTTTGATGTTTCTTTTGCAATTTCTCTCATTCGAAGGTTTTGTAGTTCAACTGTTTTGAGCAAAATTTTGTTTGGCAAAGCATAGCAACAATAACAATAACAAGCTCAAATATCCCAAAGACCATGGAAACGATTATTGGCTCGTTTCAAATTACTTTTAAATGACTGAAAGCACTTTAGCGAAATTTGTCTTTTAGTCCTAAAAGCAGTGTAAGTGTGCTTCATGTAAGAAGCACATAACTGGTGTGCCATGTAAGAAGCACTTTAAGTGTTTTTTCAAGATTTATTTGCATTTTTACTAAGGATTAGTTCTAAAAACATATTCACGAGAAGCACTTTCAATAATTTTAAAAGTACTTTCAAACAAGCTCAACTACGCATCCACACAAGTAGAAACAAAAACTAAACTTCATCATTATGGGGTGTTCTCAATTTGAAACCAAAGGTTTCGTTTGGTGTCTAAGATTGGATTGGATTGGATCACTGACTAGACTCAATGTATTTGATGATGAAAACATTCAAATTTTGAACGGGTTAAAATAGAAGACGGATTACTCATGAAGAAAACTTATCTTTCTCTCAATCCCCTCATTATTGTTTCGGCAAAAATGCGAGTCGCGAGTGCATTGAGTTCTTAGCCCGCCTGTTTGAAATTTTAATAATTTGTTTCTCAACAATATCGCAGATGGACATTTTGATCACACTAGACAAGTTACCAAAATTACTTTCAAAAATTTTTACATGTCATTTTTTGAACTTATATAACAAAATTCACTTTCTGTCCCAATTGAGAACACTTTCAAAATTCTGGAACAACATGGGATGAGAAAAAAAAAAAAACTAATGAAAAGTCCAAAAAAACTTCTCTTTTAATGAAAAGTCATTTTTAAAGGTATAGTGAATAATGTCAGGTAAAGGTAAAAATGTGGTTTTTCGTTAAAAGTTAACAGTAACGGGAGTGTTTCGTTAAAACATCCAAAAAAGGCAAGGGCCTAAACTGACAAACCCAAAAGTTTAGGGGGCAAACATGTAATAGTAATAATAAACCCCTATTTCTATTTCTTAAACCACGTGGCCTTCTACGACTAGGCAAAATCATTCATACTCTGGATTGGGATCTCGTAATCATGTCCGTTCATCGTACATCGTGCGATCAAAAATTATTTAAAATTTAAAATTTAAAATTGAAATATAAATAGTACCTCACAAAAAATGATTATAACGGACCCGATTCCAGGATGACTAAGATTCGTAAGAAAAGGATCCGGCGGATTTCCATCCTATCGTAATACTTTTCGAACGATTTTTATTTTTTTTTAATTATTTTTGGCGTCGGTTCTGTACAACTTTACCATGGAGCAAATGAACTAGGAAGGGTTGGGATTTCACTGGTTTCTCTCTCTACTTTCTCTCTCTCTCTCTAGAAGCAGAAGCAGAAGCAGCAGAGGAGAGGCCCTTGCTTTGCTTTGCTGCAGGGGCAAATGAACTAGGAAGTGCTGGGATTTCACTGGTTTCTCTCTCTACTCTCTCTCTCTCTCTCTCTCTCTCGAAGCAGAAGCAGAAGCAGCAGAGGAGAGGCCCTTGCTTGGCTTTGCTGCTGTTCGACGTAACTGGTATGTGAATTTGTTGCATTATTTGTGTGTATATGATAAAGAGATTGCCAAACAAAAAAAAAAAGGAAAAAAAACCAAAACAAAACAAAAAACTCGAGAATACATATTCAATTAAGTTTTTGACAACTTGAACCATCTGAATTATTATATCCAGAGTTAAGTTGTGTATTAGTGACATGAATTAACAAAAAATTAAAAGATTAATTTCCCACTTTACGCGAGGATTGGCGCCACGGAAGGTTGCTCATTTGTGACCAAAAGATCACAGACTCAAGCCGTGGAAACAGCTTCTTTGCAAAGCAAGGGTAAGGCTGCGGCCTTTGCCTGGGCATTTCTCATCACTATTTATTTTCCACTTTCACAGGGATTCCCAAAGTTGAAATTCACCTGCATATTACACTGATCCAAGAGTTGTGATTGACAAGAAACCTTCCGTCAATGTTGTCTGATTTGTCTCCGTTAGCTTGAATCCGAGAAGCTCTTAAGTTCCGAATGGCTTCCAGTAGCATACAAACGCATCCAACACAATGCACATATGACGTCTTCCTTAGTTTCAGAGGCGAAGACACTCGCAAGAACTTCACTGACCATCTGTATGCTGCTTTGGACCTCAAAGGAATCATGACATTCAGAGACGACCTCAAACTTGGGAGAGGAAAATCCATTGCCCCGGAACTCCTCAAAGCAATCGAAGAATCAAGGTTTGCGGTGGTTGTTTTCTCCCGAAACTATGCTTCTTCAGCATGGTGTTTGGATGAGCTTAGTAAGATTTGCGAATGCATGAAGGAACTGGGACAAACAGTTTTTCCTGTTTTTTATGATGTGGATCCGTCTGAGGTGCGCAAACAAACAGGGAGTTTTGGGAAAGCGTTTGCTATTCACGAAGAATCTTTTAAGGGAAATGTAGAGAAGGTGCAGAGATGGAGGGCTGCAACGACGGAGATAGCCAATCTCTCTGGATGGCATGTGCAGGATAGGTAATCAAACTTTTGTTTTTGCCCATTGGAATATGTTCACTCATTGTCTTGTGCTTACTGCTTGCTTAAAACATAGAATTGTCTTGTCCTGCAGGCACGAGTCAGAAGTTATCCGTGAAATTTCTCAAGAAATATTTAGTAAACTGAGTGACACATTCTCACAAGTTTCCAAGGAACTAGTTGGAATAGAATCTCGTCTGGAGGAAATAAATACATACTTAGGTACAGAGTTAGATGATGTTCGCGTTATAGGGATCTGCGGGATGGGAGGAATAGGTAAGACAACTATTGCTCGCGTTCTGTATGACAGAATCTGGGGCCAATTTGATGGTAGCAGCTTTCTTTCTAATGTCAGAGAGGTTTCCGAAAAGCGTGGACTAGTTTCTTTACAGAGACAAATGATTTCCGAAATCCTGATGGAAACAAATGTAAATGTATGGGATGTCTTCAAAGGTTCCAGTGTAATAAGACACAGACTGCGGAATAGAAGGGTTCTTCTTATTCTTGATGATGTGGATCAATCAGAACAGTTAGAAAAGTTAGCAGGAAAACATGATTGGTTTGGTTTGGGGAGTAGAATCATCATAACAACTAGAGACGAGCATTTGCTTCTTCGCCATGGAGTGGATCAAATATACATGGCTAAGGAATTGGATCAAGATGAATCTCTTGAGCTCTTTAGTTGGAAAGCATTTAAAAAAGACCGTCCGGAAAAAGAATATCGAGACCTCTCCTACCTTGTTCTAAATTATGCTAATGGTCTTCCATTGGCGCTTGAAGTTTTGGGGTCCTTTCTGTTTCGCAGGAATGTACCGGAGTGGAAAAGTGCATTGGATAAACTAAAAGAAGTTCCCAACATAACAGTTTTCGAAATACTTAGAATAAGCTTCGAAGGACTAGAGGAGATGGAGAGAAACATATTCCTAGATATCGCTTGTTTCTTCAAGTCGAAGAACAAAGCTCGAGTAACAAAGATACTTGACAGCTTTGGCTTTCATTCAGATATTGGAATAAGAGTTTTAGTTGATAAGTCTCTCATAAGTGTTTCGTATAACATGTTATGGATGCATGATTTACTACAAGAGATGGGTTGGGAAATTGTTCGCCAAGAATCTCGTAAGGAGCCAGGAAAACGCAGCAGGTTGTGGCTTTTCGAGGATGTCTATGATGTACTAGTGAATAATAAGGTAAGAGATTTGGTGCGTTTGAATTCTGATACTAACGTACGACTAAGCAAAACTATAATCTGTTCTACTTAGTCTGCGCAGTTGTCTTGATCTTTTCTCTTGTTAATTAGGGTACTGAAGTCATTGAAGGCTTAGTCCTAAATTCACGTGCAGACGAAGAGGTTCACACGAGCACCGAGGCCTTCTCTAAAATGAACAAACTGCGGATGCTCAAATTAGGTAATGTGCACCTTTCCGAAGACCTTACATATCTCTCGAATGAGTTAAGAGTTCTCAAATGGCACGGATATCCTTCAAGATCTCTCCCACCAAATTTCCGACCAGAAAAACTTTTCCAACTTAGCTTGTGTAATAGCCGCATTGAAGAACTCTGGAAAGTTATAAAGGTACTGTGGATTGTTATACATGTGATTTCATCGAAAAGCTTGCAAATCAGTAAATGCTAATTTAATTTCTCTTCCTTTTCTTTTTGTTTTCTGTTTCCCTTTCTTCTGGATTTATAGAAGCCTCTGGAGAAGTTGAAAATCATTAAGCTAAGTTACTGTCAAAGTCTCATCAAGACCCCGGATTTTAGTGAAGTCCCAAACCTTGAGAGGCTAATCCTCGAAGGTTGTACAAGTTTATCCGAGATTCACCCGTCCATCACAGGGCTTAAAAGGCTTGTTTTGTTGAATCTGAAAGATTGTAAAAGTCTTAGAAATCTTCCAAGCTCCATAGAACTGAAATCCCTTATAATTTTCATTCTTTCCGGCTGCACAAAACTCCAAAAGTTCCCTAAGATTGTCGGAAATATGGAACACTTGTTCAAACTGTCGTTAGATGGTACAGCAATACGAGAACTTCCCTCAACAATTGAGCATCTACCCGGCCTTGTATATTTAAATCTGAGAGACTGTAAAGGCCTTGTGAACCTTCCGAGCTCCATTTGTGAGTTGGAGTCTCTTAAAGTTCTTGCATTATCTGGTTGCTCAAAACTCGAAAAACTGCCTGATAACTTGGGGCATTTAGAATCATTAGAGGATCTTGATATTGGTGGAACAGCTATAAGAGAAGCACCGCCTTCCATTGAACTTTTGAAGAACCTTAAGTTATTATCTTTCCGCGGATGTAATGGACTGCCATCTGCGCATTGGATTTCATCCCTTTGGTCCACATTGGTCATGAGAAGACGTCAAGATTCTGTGGCGCTTCTGGTTCCCTGTTTGTCAAGCTTACATTCATTAACAAAACTTGATCTAAGTGACTGCAATCTATCAGAAGGAATGCTTCCCTCGGATCTTGGCTGCTTAAGCTCATTGGTGAAGCTAAATCTGAATAGAAACAACTTCGTTACTGTACCTGCAAGCATCAGTCAACTTACAAAGCTTACAGAACTGAACTTAAATGGTTGCAAGAGGCTTCAATTATTACCAGACATTCCATCGAGTGTAAGAGAACTAATGGCGCAAGATTGTTTGTCACTAGAAATGTTTTCAAATCCATTGTCTGCAGGCAGTTCAGTGTGGGCGGGGTTCAGTTTTATTAACTGCTATAGATTGGCAGGGAATGAAGGCATTAACCTGACATTCCTCATGCTGAGAAAGTATCTTCAATCATCATTGAAAGTCGATTCTCGGGTCTCTCTCTCTCTCTCTCTCTCTCTCTCTCTCTCTCTCTCTCTCTCTCTCTCACACACACACACTTCTTAAGATATGGGATGAAAAAAGAAAAAGGAAAAAGGCAAGGCGGGGGGTGGGGGGTTGATCCATACCTGGTTGGCATACGTAATTCAACAAGGAACCCACTTACTTTTTCATTCGTATGTGTTAGTAAACGAATGATATCTCCAAATGTGAATGATACTCATACCTTGCATACATATTCTCGCAAAGTAAAGATGTGATAAAAGTTGTACTTCTTGTTGTACAGGAACCATTTTCTGGATTCAGTAGTGCTATTCCTGGAAGTGAAATACCAACATGGTTCATGCATCAGAGCGTGGGCACTTCATTAAGTATCGAGGTGAGTCCACATTGGTGCAGTAGTAAGTTCAAGGGAGTTGCCGTATCTGCTGTTTTCGGAGTCTGCGAGAATGCAACCATCCGCCGCATAGATTTGAATTCAACAGATGATCCATACATTCGGTGTGAGTTGGATACTGACAAAGGTACAATGAGCCCAGGCATTTTTTTTCCCTTCACCAAAGACATACGGATCGAGTCAGATCACCTTTGGCTGTGCTACCTATCACGCAACGGGTTTCCAGAGAGTGCATTTGAGTGGTGGAAATGTACACACATTCAGGCTTCGTTCCAGTCGAGTGTCCCTGGCTTGGAGGTGAAAATGTGTGGGCTTCGTCTGGTATACGAGCGAGACATGGAGGAGATATTCCGTGCTGATTTTGATGAATCATCAGTAGGACTAAGAGGTGCCATGATAACTGAACAAAGTCATGATATCTACGAGTGTCATGATGAAGTCGAACGCAGGGAAGGCGGTAAAGTCAATCCGATGATTGGAAATGCAGTCAAATTCTTCAGAGCCTTTCTGGTTGGATTGCTAGTTTTGATTCTTTGGCAACTTTGCTTTTCCCGGGTTCCTTGTCTGTCAAGTTATTGCTAAAGTTAATGTGTGTCTGTCTGTCATAAAGTATGCGGTATTCCTGTTCTTCAGCTGTACGTACTAGGGCGTTCCAGCAAGCAGCAATACAGATCCAAGTAACTTCTGGGTAACAGACGCTCACTTCCCCGTTCTTCGTGTTCTAGTTCTGTGATGCCGTCTCCGCCGCTGCGGCTTCTAATTCTTTTACTGCCGCCATGAAACCGCTGATGAGAAATGGGAGATGCAAACACAATGAGATGATGGAATGGTTGATCATGATCTGCAGTTAAAGGGTTTCTGTGGACTAATTTATAAATATTTGGGTGTAATGTTCATATTCCATGATTTGGTTCAAACTCACTTTCAACGAGAAAAGAATACAATTACACAGTAGTACTGGACAGTACCTGTTTTTCGTTACAAGGGATGCTCATCTAAACTAGAATGAGATGAAGGTAGGAGTGAAGCATCAAACTGATTGAAACGACTAAATTGACCAAACCGACCAATTTGAACCATTTTGATTGGTTTGGTTTGATTTTGAGCAGACAAAAGTCAAATAATTCAAAAACCGAACCGAACATATTCATTTTTTTTTCGGTTTTCATATTTTTGAAACCCACTAAAATTAAACCGAACCGACTATATATATTTTAGTGTTGTGGACTATTTTATCTGACAAAGGGAGAGAAAAGAGAGATATGTGTTTGTAGAATTGTAGGGGAATTGCGTGTTTATCCCTCCTACATTGAACCTTTATTTATAATAATAAGATGATAGTCCCCAAGGAATATCAGTTACAATAGGAAAGGATAAACCCTAATCTAATCTAACCTAGGATTTACACAATCATACTTCGATTAGGAATGTTTCACAACACTCCCCCTTGAGTGTGTAAATAGTCAAGGTAGATTTAGCATCATGCAGAAGTTGAGGAAGTTGACTCGTCAGTGCTGATTCCAAGGAACAATGCTTATTCTCAATAAGGTAGGAACTTGCATAAGTAGTAAGTCTCACTTAAAAACCCTAAGGCTATGGCAAAAACCCGAGTAGGGACAAAATCCATAGTCTAAGGAAAAATGCGTGAGAAAATGCAAAGTCAAAAGAAACGTCTAAATGACGTCATCAGGGATATGACCAGCCCAAGGTGGGTGCCTCGTTAAAACCTAGTTAGGTAGCAAAAACCCAGTGGGAAAAATGCTCCTAATCGTAGGGAAAAAGAGTACATTAAGATCAAGCAAGTATCTACAGGATACTCCCCCTGAGTTTGACATAATTCCAAAGAGAAATAGCAAAGTTACAACTCAGAAAGTTTACGCATACCGATTCCATGAACAAGCTTCTGAAATGTCGTCTTCGGTAGTGATTTGGTGAAGAGGTCAGCCAGATTGTCTTGCGAACGGATTTGCGTGACTTCAATCTTCTGCTGCTCTTGTTGTTGATGTGAAAAGAAAAACTTTGGCGCAATATGCTTGGTGTTGTCTCCTTTGATGTAACCCTTCTTGAGTTGTTCGATGCAAGCTGCGTTGTCTTCAAAAATCGTCGTCGGGACATCAACGGCGGGGTGAAGATCGCAGGAGCTTCGAATATGGCCCACTACTGCTCTCAACCAAAAGCATTCCCGAGTTGCTTCATGTAAGGCGAGGATTTCAGCATGGTTAGATGAAGTGGCAACTAAGGTCTGTTTAGTTGACCTCCAAGATATTGCGGTGCCTCCAACGGTAAAGACATAACCCGTTTGAGAGCGCGCCTTGTGCGGATCAGATAAATATCCTGCGTCGGCATAACCAACAAGGCGAGAATCAACTCGAGGAGTACATTGTACGACACCATTCGAGGATTCGTAAGGATAGAACAAGCCCAATTCCGTAGTACCCTTAAGGTAACGGAAGATGTCTTTTACGCCAATCCAGTGTCTGCGTGTAGGTGCATTACTGTATCTTGCCAAAAGATTAACAGCGAAGGAGATGTCGGGTCTAGTGCATTGAGCTAAGTACAATAAAGCGCCTATTGCACTTAGATAAGGAACTTCAGGCTCCAAAATCTCTTCATCATCCTCCTTCGAACGGAAGGGATCTCGTTTTGCATCTAGTGTACGAACGACCATAGGAATACTCGAAGACTTCGCTTTATCCTCATTAAAGCGGCGCAACACCTTCTGGGTGTAGTTCGATTGATGTACTAGGATTCCATCCGAACAATGCACTACCTCGAGACCGAGACAGTATCGAGTTTTACCTAGATCTTTCATCTCAAATTCCGACTTCAGGTGTGCGGCAGTTTTCGCGAGCTCTTCAGGAGTTCTGATGAGATTCATGTCATCGACATATACTGCAACAATCGCAAATCCGGAATGTGACTTCTTAATGAACACACAAGGGCATAATTCGTTGTTCACATATCCCTGACTAGTCAAATACTCACTCAGACGGTTATACCACATTCTTCCGGATTGTTTCAAGTCGTAGAGTGAACGCCTTAGCCGAATTGAGAGCGTGTTCCGAGGTTTGGAAATATTTGAACCAGTCAATGTAAGTCCTTCAGGAACTTTCATGTAAATTTCCGTATCAAGATCCCCATAGAGATACGCGGTTACTACGTCCATCAGCTGCATATCCAGTTTTTCGAAAACTACCAAACTGATAAGGTAGCGAAAAGTAATCACATCCATAACAGGTGAATAAGTTTCGTCATAGTCAATCCCGGGGCGTTGTGAGAAACCTTGTGCAACAAGACGAGCTTTGTAACGCACAATTTCGTTCTTCTCATTACGCTTCCGAACGAAAACCCACTTGTAGCCAACGGGCTTCACATGTGGAGGAGTAGGAACTACAGGTCCAAACACCTTACGTTTCGTAAGAGAATCGAGTTCAACTTGGATTGCTTGTTTCCAGTTTGACCAATCAGCTTTACGTCGACATTCATCAACGGAACGCGGTTCAATGTCATCGCTCAACATGATCTCAGTAGCTACTGCAAATGTTAATGCATCGTCGACAATCATCTCATTTCTACGCCACACATCATCTAAGCTAGCATAATAGACCGAAATCTCACGATTCTCGGGAGGAGGATTCGTCTCTTCAAGGACGTTTCCATAATCTAGAATTTCCTCATGATTTGGGTAGAATGAGTAAGCGATAGTCGGATTCACGGTAGGTTCTTCAGGACCTTGTGCCGTGGTTTTCCTCTTCCGGGGGTGTGAATCCTTTGAACCAAGGGGTCTGCCACGCTTTTGTGCAGGGGCAGATGATTGGCTAGCCGCTAATGTACGTGGATCACCAGAATTGGTGTCCCGGGCTTCCAGGAGGGTAGTCCGTCGTACATTTGGTACATCTATCTTTGCAGGCGTATTCGCAGCTGGAATGTGTGATCTTGTCACGCGTTCTAGATCGGTGAAAGCATATGGCATGCTCTGAGCTATGCTCTGAAGATCTAATATGCGATGCACTTCAGTTTCAGACTGAGCGGTGCGGGGATCTAAATGAGACAAAGTGGGAGTCGTCCACGATAATTCACGTCGTTCTTTGGGAACGTTGACGTTCTTATCTCCCCCTAACGACGGGAAGACTGTCTCATAGAAGTGACAATCCGCAAAACGAGCGGTAAACAGATCGCCTGTCAAAGGTTCTAAGTAACAAATAATCGAAGGAGAATCATATCCGAAATAGATTCCCATCCTTCGCTGAGGCCCCATTTTTGTACGTAAGGGCGGCGAGATCGGCACATATACCGCACAACCAAAAACGCGCACATGCGATATGTCGGGTTCGTATCCGGTAACCAACTGAAGGGCACTAAATGGTTGTGTCGCAACAGGCCTCAGGCGGACCAACTTTGCTGCATGCAATATTGCATGGCCCCAAGCAGCGATCGGGAGCTTGGTACGTATGACCAACGATCGAGCAATCATTTGTAAGCGCTTAATGAAAGCCTCTGCCAGGCCGTTCTGGGTGTGAACATGGGGTACAGGATGTTCAACTTCAACCCCAACCGACATGCAATAGTCATCAAAAGTTTTAGATGTGAATTCTCCAGCATTATCCAATCGAATAGATTTGATCGGATAATCAGGGTGGTGAGCCCTGAGCTTGATAACCTGAGCCAACAGTTTGGAGAATGCAGCGTTCCTTGTGGACAATAAGCACACGTGTGACCAACGTGTGGAAGCGTCAACCAAAACCATAAAGTATCTAAATGGTCCGCATAGAGGGTGAATCGGTCCACAAATGTCCCCCTGAATCCGTTGTAGAAAAATGGGAGGATTCGAACGAATCTTGTCATAAGAAGGTTTAGTGATAAGCTTTCCCATTGAACATGTTTGACATGCGATTCCTTGGATCGAACCTAAACTGCGGGTTAGTGGATGCCCGTGTGAAGTTTTAAGGATACGGCGCATCGCTATTCGTCCAGGATGTCCCAAACGATCATGCCAAAGTGTAATTTCGTGCGCGGTCCCAGTAGTAGGGCCGGCCACATAGTGGCATTCTATGGGGCGTATGGTCGTAGTATACAGACCACTCGGGGTACGCTCCATCTTCTCTAGAATACGCTTCTGGCCATATTCGTAGGAAGTTATGCACAAAAATTCAACTCTGTTTTCTACGTGGGTTTCAGCGTGGTAATTGTTATCTCTAATATCCTTGAAACTTAGCAACGTTCTTCCGGAACGTGGAGAATAGAGTGCCTCAGCAATGGTCAAGATTGTACCATTGGACAACATTATACGTGCCTTACCGTATCCTTCGATCAGGTTGGATAGGCCTGAGAGGGTTGTCAGAGGTGCATTCTTAGGTATGAAGTTAGTGAAATAGATGCGTTCACGCAAAACTATGTGCGTGGTTGCACTATCTACCAGACAACTAACTTTCCCACTAGTCATACCTAGAATGAAAAATTAATTTGAATCGGTCACATGCATAAAAGTTTATAAAACAATTATCAATTCAAAATAATTTAATTTATTCAAGGATTAAAATTGAATATCCAAAATAAATCACCAACTAATAATCCAAAACATAAAGGAAAATTGTTCAAAAATCAACCAAAAACAAGGGGGGGGGTTCGGCCACTAGGTGGAATTCGGCCCCATTTGTCTTATTTTAACTAAAAATAAGTCTATGTCTAAGAGTCTAATCTTCCATAGGGGTGGTATCCTCCTGAAAATCAGAAACCTCCATTTTTGTAGTCTCCGGTTCGTCCACTTGCATGAAGTTTGATTCAAACTTCTTACGACGAGAATGATATTCATCTACAACCTTCTTGGGACCACGGCAAACACGAGACCAATGGTCCTTTGAACCACAGCGATAGCACATATCGTCATCCATGGTTTTAGGTGCTTTGCCTTTATTCTTGAAGTTCGGGGCTTGGGGAGCGAGGTTTGAGCGCTTCTGGGCTTTGTTTCCTCCCTTGGGTGGGCCTTGGCTCTGTTTACCTTGGTGGGATGGTTTCTGGCCGCCCCTACCTCGCCTCTTTTGGCGTTGTGGGTGCTGGTTAGTGCTATAATGTGCTTCAGGCACAGTAGTAGCCCAAGTAGGTCGAGCTTGATGATTCTTCATCAACAGCTGGTTCTGCTTTTCAGCAAGAAGTAAAACAGAGATCAAATCCGAGAACTTAGTGAACTTCTGAGCTCTATATTGTTGCTGCAGGACAATATTAGAAGCAGAGAAGGTCGAATATGTCTTCTCCAGGAGATCCTCTTCAGTCAAAGTTTCATTGCAAAACTTGAGAAATGATCGGATTCGACAAACTTCAGAATTATATTCATTCACAGACTTAAAGTCTTGGAAGCGCAGGTGCTGCCAGTCGTGTCTTGCTTCAGGCAAGAATATGTCCTTTTGGTGATCAAAGCGATCAGCCAAAGCGACCCATAATGCACGTGGATCCTCTTCAGCAAGATACTCAGTTTGTACAGCGTCATGGATATGTCTTCGGATGAAGATCATAGCAGTGGCTTTTTCAGCTTCGCTAACAGGTTTATTTGTTGCTTCTTCAATAGCCGAACGCAAGTTCTTTGCAGTGAGGTGGAGCTTCACATCTTGAACCCACTTGAGGTAGTTCCTTCCAGAAACCTCCAAAGCGGTGAAGTCAAGTTTGTTCAAATTTGACATGTTCCTATCACAAATAGATGGACAAGATGTGGTTAGTGTAATGGAGAAGAAAATCGATCCATTCACGTAGGAGTAGAACATACAAGTTCTAATAGACATGTATTGGTTTAATTTTGCATGAAAAACTACGGGTTTTCATGGGTGAGTTGTTTAAGTGAAAACTTCAGGTTTTCAAACAAGGCATGTTTATAAGAAGAAACTTCAGGTTTCAAAAATAATTATGAACTTCAGGTTCATATATTCCTGCAGGCAAACACAAATATATATGCAAAAATATAGCTTTAGGTTTAGTATTATAATTGAATTAATTTATTTGGACTTCGGGCCAAATTAAAGTGTGGGTAAAAATATAAAAACCCATTTGGGCCTAAAAATAATTAGGCGAATAAAATTCGGGGCCCAAATAAAAAAACTAAGCCACGGGTGGCTTGAAAAATTTTGGTCCGTGTGACCTAGGCCCAAATTTGGGCTAGGGTTTTGTGTGGGGCTGCTGCAGGCAGACAAAAAAAAATTCAACTCGGGCTGCTGCAGGTAAGCCCAGAAACAAATTTTTTTATTTTTTTATGCGGGCCGCTGCAAGCAGGCCCAAAAACAGAAAAAAATGCAGGACGTGGAGGGTTCAAACCCAAAAAACCGTGGGTCACAGATCCCAGCCGTACTGGGTGTGTACCGCCGGGGAAGAACACCGGTGTCGCTTCAGGCGACTGTCCTCGGAGGGTATGGCATGGCGAATCATGGGGAACCAACTGGGAATGGAGATTGGAGAAATCTCGACGTGATATCAAAACAATAGAATTTCGATTGTTATTTCAAAGAAAAAAAAAATCGAATATCAGCCAAGAATGTCGTCGAGGACGACTTCAGGTCGTCGGGGGTAGCCAGAGGTGGCTGGGCATGGTTGCAGGCCATGCTTATTCGACGGTTTTCTGGAGAGAAAAAGGGAGAGCTGCAGGCTCTCGGCTTGGTGGCTTGCGGCCTTGCAGGATGCAAAGGCATGGGTTCGAAGAACCCAGATGTTCCCGATTCCAATTTTTTCATATATAATTCAATTATAGGCATATAAAATTCAATTCAATATAGATTTCAATGAATCACAGATTTACAGTGGTGCATATGCAAAATAATATTTTCAATGCATGTACATATGTAAGATTCAATTCATAACCAATATCAAATTCACATAATTTCAGCAATTATGGTTATAAGGCATACACAATTTATGTAGAATCTAAAATACGTAAAACGTAAAGTTGGGTCATGCATCATGGTGAATGTTCATGCTATCAGGGCTTGCAAAATATCGAGTTAAAAGCCGTTGTTTTGAAAGAACCTGATTGCGTGATGATATGGATGAACTGGTTTGATGCAGAAAAATTCTCCAACGTCAGATTCCTAAGCGCAGCGGTAGGAGCGTGCTGATAACATGTTGTGGACTATTTTATCTGACAAAGGGAGAGAAAAGAGAGATATGTGTTTGTAGAATTGTAGGGGAATTGTGTGTTTATCCCTCCTACATTGAACCTTTATTTATAATAATAAGATGATAGGATATTCCTTGGTCCCCAAGGAATATCAGTTACAATAGGAAAGGATAAACCCTAATCTAATCTAACCTAGGATTTACACAATCATACTTCGATTAGGAATGTTTCACAACATTTAGTTATTAGTTTATTTATTTTACACATGTTAACATATTAGTGTCATCATGTTATAAGTTTTATGACCATTAACAATTGGAGATTGTTCGTATTTTATGTTTACATGAGATTGTAACTAACAAAATTGTTTGCTAGCACCCTAGCATGAATTTCTATGTTTTGAAAAACTTATTCTTTTGATCAAATTAGAATGTGAGAGATGTAAGAATATTTTGGAAAGACAAAATTCATGAAATGTTAATGTTTTTTTTATTAAAATTCGTCAAAATCAAATCAAACCAAACTTTTTTTATTAAAATTGGTCAAAATCAAACCAAACCAAATTGTTCAATGTTTTTTTGCATCAAACCGAACCGCATCCGTACTTAAGACAATAGAACCGCACACGCGCTTCCCACACGTATACTTACAAAAGAAGCAGCAAAATGAGTTTCCACTTTTGCCTGGCGATGCCTCTCCTCCTGCCCTCCATCTTCCACGAGAATTCCATGGAGTTTCTATTTGGGTTAATATTTAACAATAGGCTAAGGCTCAAGGATGCCAAATAAATGGGATGAGGATCCTCTCCTAAGCAAATGGTAATGATCCTCATGACCATGCCCATCGGGCCGTTCAAATTTTATCCAACGGCTACAATTATTATAACTTTTAGAGGGGCCCTCCTGTTTGTAACCGTTGGATAAAATTTGAACGGTCCGATGAGCCTGGTCATGAGGATCCTCACCATTTGCTTAGGAGAGAATCCTCATCCCAATAAATGGAGATTTTCCCGAAGTCTAGTTGAAAGGCCTGAAGCAAAGTGAAGTCGTTTCAGCTAAAGCATAGGCTATGTGCCTATCATTGAAGTGATGGTTGAAGCACTTTAAGTGCCATGTAAGAAGCACTTTGTGCTTTTTTAGGATGCATTTTTACTAAGGATTAGTTCTAAAAATATTTTCACGAGAAGCACTTTCAACAATTTTAAAAGTACTTCCGAACAAGCTCAACTACGCATCCACACAAGCAGAAACAAAAACTAAACATCATCAGTATAGGGTGTTCTCAATTCGAAACCATAGGCTTGCTTTGGTGTTCTCTCTCTTAATCACTTCATTGTTGTCTCGGTAAAAGTGCGAGTCGTGAGTGCATAATGGTGACATGAGTTCTTAGGCCATCTCCAACCAAAGGGTTCAAAGGGCCAGAGGGCCGAAAATAGCCCGAAAACGTCTCCAACCGAGGGCTAGGCCAGAGGGCTCTGGAATCTGGGAGGGCTCCATGGAATCCCAAAGGGCCAAAGGGCTAGAGGGCTGGCTGGCTGGCTATTTTTTGTTTTTGTTTTGTTCGTATTCCTGTCAGTTATAACCGACGGGACTAATATATATTTTTTTTAATAGTGTCGGTTAACGGCTAGCCAGTCAGCTAGCCGTTGTATTCAATTTTTTTTATATGACTTTAAACCTTTTTTTTCCCTTGTTTTTTTCCTTTTCATATGAATCAAATTTTGTTTCATATTTTTTTTCAATTCTAGTTTACAAAATTTGTTTCAATTTTTTTTTAAATTCTTTTTTTTTTCCTATAACTTCTATTTTACAAATTTGATTCATATTTTTTTTCATATAACTTCTATTTTACAAAATTTGTTTCATTTTTGTTTTAAATTCCATTTTTTCCTATAACTTCTATTTCACAAAATTTGTTTCATATTTTTTTTCAATTCTATTTTTTTTCCTATAACTTCCTAGACCATTATACAACATTAAATTAAATTAAGTAACATGAAACAACATTAAACAATATGAAACAACATTAAATAACATTAACCAACATAAAAATTATACAACATAAAAAAAAATATTTCACAACATTTTTAAAAACATTTAAAAACGTAAAACGTAAAAGCCTACTCGATGCTTCTTTTGGCCCAAAGATGTGCAACAAGATCCTGTTGTGGGTACTTGTTTGTGGCACAAGAACGTATCATTCTATAGCGCCTCATGTACTCATTTATAGAGATACTACCAGTTCTTGGATTGAAAGGCAAATTAGGCCCATCATATATTTTTGCACGAGCCCTTCTTGACCTATTTGAATCTTCTTGGTCGTCATCGGACTCTCCATCAATATACCCATCTCGCTCATCCTCCACTATCATATTGTGTAATATGATGCAAGACATCATGATGGAGTCCAAGTTTTCTCGACTTCACCCTCTTGCCGGTTCGCTGATGATCTTCCACCGTGCTTGTAGAATACCGAAAGCTCTCTCAACATCTTTCCTATATGCCTCTTGGTGTAAGGTAAACAACTTTTCCGCGTCATTCCTAGGGTTTGGAAATGCTTGGACAAGTGTTGCCCACTTTGGGTAGATGTCATCTGCCAAGTAATACCCCATATTGTATTGACGGTCGTTGATGTCATAGTCAAGTTGAGGTGCTTTACCTTCCGTCAGGCGATTGAAGAGGGGTGAACGCCCAAGAACTGTAATGTCATTTTGGGATCCAGGGACTCCAAAGAAAGCATGCCAAATCCATGTGTCATATGAGGCAACCGCCTCTAACATAACAGTTGGCTTTCTCGACCTTCCGCTAAAGCCTCCTTGCCATCTGGTGGGACATTTCTTCCAATCCCAATGCATGCAGTCTAATGACCCTATCATGCCCGGAAACCCATGGTCTTCAGCTTTGCGAATGAGCCGATTCAAATCTTCTTGATTTGGCTCGCGGAGGTACTCGTCTTTGTAAACCTGAACAATTGTGACACATAATTGTTCAAGAGTATCAAGGCATGTAGACTCAGACATACCATGGGTTTCATCCATCGAATCAGCTGGGGAGCCATAGGCCATCATTCGGAGTGCAATAGTAACCTTCTGATGAGGTGAGAAACCAAGGCAGCCTGCTCTGTCCCGCTTCTGTCGAAAGTATGGATTGACTTGCTGGACATCACGAAGTAAACGCTCGAAGACATGATGCCTCATCCGGAAACGACGTCTGAAATCCTCTTCTGTGTACACCAAGTTGGGGTTGAAGTAGTTGTTCATCAGATTGGCTTGCGTCATCGCTCTGTTTCGTGGTTTGTAAGATCGACCAGCAACAGAGCCACCCCATTGAGGTTATTCCTCAGTTGGCTGACACACCATTGCCGCAGCCATGGCTGCTGCTCTGTTTTGTTTGTTGCGCCTTACTTGAACTTCTTCATCGAACTTCTCATCTTCTCGTCTCATTTGCGCCCATTTTTCTTCCAATTTGGAATTGGATGAGGACCCCCAGTTGGAATTTGAAGAGGATCCAAAGTTGGAATTAATTGCAAACTTGAATTGAAATAGATTGAATTCAAAGTTGTGTGAATTATGGCCCAATATCCACCCTATTTATAGCAAAAAAAAAAAATTTCAAATCCAACGGCTAGTTGACGTCACTTAGCCGTTGGATTTGAATTTAAGTTGTAGTTTTAAAATAATAAATTATGTTTGGCCCTCGTTTAAAGATGGTTTTTTGTGACAGGGCTAAAATGAGCCCTCTGACTTTTTGGCCCTTGGTTGGAGACGGAGGCAAATATGACAATGTACTGTTCATTAAAATATTAATATCTTAGAGAATCTTGGACGGCCAGAGGGCTCAAACGAGCCCTCTGGCCAGCCCTCGGTTGGAGATGGCCTTAGTCCGTCTGTTTGAAATTTTGATAATTTTTTTCTCAACAATATCGCAAATGGATATTTTGATCACAATGGATAAATCAAAAAATTACCTAAAAAAAGTCTTACATGTCATTTTTTGAACTTATGTATCGAAATTCACTTTCTGTCCCAATTAAATGCATTTCCAAAAGACTGGATCAACATGGGATGAAAAAAAAGGTAAGGGCCCAAACTGATAAGCCCAAAAGTTTAGGGGGCAAACATGTAATAGTAATAATAAAACCCCAATTCTATTTCTAAAACCACGTGGCCTTCTACTATTAGGCCAAATCATTCGTACTTTAGGATTTCCATCCTTTCCATCCTATCCTAATACTTTTCGAAAATTTTTGATTTTTGATTATTTTTGGCGTCGGTTCTGTACGACTTTACCATGGAGCAAATGAACTTGGAAGTGCTGGGATTTCACTGGTTTCTCTCTCTACTCTCTCTCTCTCTCTCTCTCTATAGAAGCAGAAGCAGAAGCAGAGGCCCTTGCTTTGCTTTGCTGCTGTTCGACGTAACTGGTATGTAAATTTGTTACATTATTTGTGTGTATATGATGAAGAGATTGCCAAATTAAAAGGAAAAAACAAAACCAAACAAAAACCTGAGAATATATATTCAATTAAGTTTTTTGACAACCTAAACCATCGGAATTATTATATCCAGAGTTAAGTTGTGTATTAGTGACATGATTTAAAAAAAAATTAAAAGATTAATTTCCCACTTTACGCAAGGATTGGCGCTACGGAAGGTTGCTCATTTGTGACCAAAAGATCACAAGCTCGAGTCGTGGAAACAGCTTCTTTGCAAACATTCAGAAAGCGGGAAGTCTTGTTGGTTTAGAGTCGCCTCTTTTACAGAATATTGTATAAACTCTTTAATGGTTTGCCTGGGCATTTCTCATCACTATTTATTTTCCACTTTCTCAGGGATTCCCAAAGTTGAAATTCACCTGCATATTACACTGATCCAAGAGTTGTGATTGACAAGAAACTTTCCGTCAATTTTGTCTGATTTGTCTCCGTTAGCTTGAATCCGAGAAGCTCTTAAGTTCCGAATGGCTTCCAGTAGCATACAAACGCATCCAACACAATGCACATATGACGTCTTCCTTAGTTTCAGAGGCGAAGACACTCGCAAGAACTTCACTGACCATCTGTATGCTGCTTTGGACCTCAAAGGAATCATGACATTCAGAGACGACCTCAAACTTGGGAGAGGAAAATCCATTGCCCCGGAACTCCTCAAAGCAATCGAAGAATCAAGGTTTGCGGTGGTTGTTTTCTCCCGAAACTATGCTTCTTCAGCATGGTGTTTGGATGAGCTTAGTAAGATTTGCGAATGCATGAAGGAACTGGGACAAACAGTTTTTCCTGTTTTTTATGATGTGGATCCGTCTGAGGTGCGCAAACAAACAGGGAGTTTTGGGAAAGCGTTTGCTACTCACGAAGAATCTTTCAAGGGAAATGTAGAGAAGGTGCAGAGATGGAGGTCTGCAACGACGGAGATAGCCAACCTCTCTGGATGGCATGTGCAAGATAGGTAATCAAACTTTTGTTTTTGCCCATCGGAATATTTTCACTCATTGATTTGTGCTTACTGCTTGCTTAAAACATAGAATTGTCTTGTCCTGCAGGCACGAGTCAGAAGTTATCCGTGAAATTTCTCAAGAAATATTGAGTAAACTGAGTGACACATTCTCACAAGTTTCCAAGGAACTAGTTGGAATAGAATCTCGTCTGGAGGAAATAAATACATACTTAGGTACAGAGTTAGATGATGTTCGCGTTATAGGGATCTGCGGGATGGGAGGAATAGGTAAGACAACTATTGCTCGCGTTCTGTATGACAGAATCTGGGGCCAATTTGATGGTAGCAGCTTTCTTTCTAATGTCAGAGAGGTTTCCGAAAAGCGTGGACTAGTTTCTTTACAGAGACAAATGATTTCCGAAATCCTGATGGAAACAAATGTAAATGTATGGGATGTCTTCAAAGGTTCCAGTGTAATAAGACACAGACTGCGGAATAGAAGGGTTCTTCTTATTCTTGATGATGTGGATCAATCAGAACAGTTAGAAAAGTTAGCAGGAAAACATGATTGGTTTGGTTTGGGGAGTAGAATCATCATAACAACTAGAGACGAGCATTTGCTTCTTCGCCATGGAGTGGATCAAATATACATGGCTAAGGAATTGGATCAAGATGAATCTCTTGAGCTCTTTAGTTGGAAAGCATTTAAAAAAGACCGTCCGGAAAAAGAATATCGAGACCTCTCCTACATTGTTCTAAATTATGCTAATGGTCTTCCATTGGCGCTTGAAGTTTTGGGGTCCTTTCTGTTTCGCAGGAATGTACCGGAGTGGAAAAGTGCATTGGATAAACTAAAAGAAGTTCCCAACATAACAGTTTTCGAAATACTTAGAATAAGCTTCGAAGGACTAGAGGAGATGGAGAGAAACATATTCCTAGATATCGCTTGTTTCTTCAAGTCGAAGAACAAAGCTCGAGTAACAAAGATACTTGACAGCTTTGGCTTTCATTCAGATATTGGAATAAGAGTTTTAATTGATAAGTCTCTCATAAGTGTTTCGTATAACATGTTATGGATGCATGATTTACTACAAGAGATGGGTTGGGAAATTGTTCGCCAAGAATCTCGTAAGGAGCCGGGAAAACGCAGCAGGTTGTGGCTTTTCGAGGATGTCTATGATGTACTAGTGAATAATAAGGTAAGAGATTTGGTGCGTTTGAATTCTGATACTAACGTACGACTAAGCAAAACTATAATCTGTTCTACTTAGTCTGCGCAGTTGTCTTGATGTTTTCTCTTGTTAATTAGGGTACCGAAGTCATTGAAGGCTTAGTCCTAACTTCATGTGCAGACGAAGAGGTTCACACGAGCACCGAGGCCTTCTCTAAAATGAACAAACTGCGGTTGCTCAAATTAGGTAATGTGCACCTTTCCGAAGACCTTACATATCTCTCGAATGAGTTAAGAGTTCTCAAATGGCACGGATATCCTTTAAGATCTCTCCCACCAAATTTCCGACCAGAAAAACTTTTCCAACTTAGCTTGTGTAATAGCCGCATTGAAGAACTCTGGAAAGTTATAAAGGTACTGTGGATTGTTATACATGTGACTTCATCGAAAAGCTTGCAAATCAGTAAATGCTAATTTAATTTCTCTTCCTTTTCTTTTTGTTTTCTGTTTCCCTTTCTTCTGGATTTATAGAAGCCTCTGGAGAAGTTGAAAATCATTAAGCTAAGTTACTGTCAAAGTCTCATCAAGACCCCGGATTTTAGTGAAGTCCCAAACCTTGAGAGGCTGATCCTCGAAGGTTGTACGAGTTTATCCGAGATTCACCCGTCCATCACAGGGCTTAAAAGACTAGTTTTGTTGAATCTGAAAGATTGTAAAAGTCTTAGAAGTCTTCCGAGCGCCATAGAACTGAAGTCCCTTAGAATTTTCATTCTTTCCGGTTGCACAAAACTCAAAAAGTTCCCTAAGATTGTCGGAAATATGGAATACTTGTTCAAACTGTCATTAGATGGTACAGCTATACGAGAACTTCCCTCAACAATTGACCATTTACCCGGCCTTGTATATTTAAGTATGAGAGACTGTAAGGGCCTTGTGAATCTTCCGAGCTCCATTTGTGCGTTGGAGCGTCTTAAAGTTCTTGCATTATCTGGTTGCTCAAAACTTGAAAAACTGCCCGTTAACTTGGGGCATTTAGAATCATTAGAGGATCTTGATATTGGTGGAACAGCTATAAGAGAAGCACCGCCCTCCGTTGAACTCTTGAAGAACCTTAAGTTATTATCTTTCCGCGGATGTAATTTATTGCCATATACTCCGTGGATTTCATCCCTTTGGTCCACATTGGTCATGAGAAGAAATCAAGATTCTACGGGGCTTCTGGTTCCGTGTTTGTCAAGCTTACATTCATTAACGAAACTTGATCTAAGTGACTGCAATCTATCAGAAGGAATGCTTCCCTCGGATCTTGGCTGCTTAAGCTCATTGGTGAAGCTATATCTGAATAGAAACAACTTCGTTAGTGTACCTGCAAGCATCAGTCAACTTACAAAGCTTACAGAACTGGACTTAAATGGTTGCAAGAGGCTTCAATTATTGCCAGACATTCCATCGAGTGTAAGAGAACTAATGGCGCAAGATTGTTCGTCACTACAAACGTTTTCAAATCCATTGTCTGCATGCAGTTCAGTGTCGGCGGGGTTCAGTTTTATTAACTGCTATAGATTGGCAGGGAATGAAGGCATTAACCTGACCTTTCTCATGCTCAGGAAGTATCTTCAATCATCAATGAAAGCTGATTCTCAGGTCTCTCTCTGTCTCTCTCTCTGTCTCTTTGTCTGTCTGTCTCTCTCTCTCTCTCTCTCTCACACACACACACACACACACACATCACATGATTCTTAAGGTATGGGATGAACAAGGTGGGGTGGGCGGTTGATTAGCACCTGATTGGCATACGTAATTTTAACAAGGAACCCACTTACTTTTTCCTGCATGGTAAACATGTGATAAAAGTTGTACCTATTGTTGTACAGGAACGATTTGCTGGATTCAGTAGTGCTATTCCTGGAAGTGAAATACCAACATGGTTCATGCATCAGAGTGTGGGCACTTCATTAAGTATCGAGGTGCATCCAGATTGGTGCAGTAGTAAGTTCAAGGGAGTTTCCGTATCTGCTGTTTTCGGAGTCTGCAAGAATGCAACCATCTGCCGCGTAGATTTGAATTCAACAGATGTTCCAGTGATTCGGTGTGAGTTGGATACCGACAAAGGTACAATGAGCCCTGGCATTCTTTTTCCCTTCATCGAAGACATATGGATAGAGTCAGATCACCTTTGGCTAGGCTACCTATCGCGCAACGGGTTTCCAGCGAGTATAATTGAGTGGTGGAAATGTAGACACATTCAGGCTTCGTTCAAGTCCAATGTCCCTGGCTTGGAGGTGAAACTGTGTGGGCTCCGTCTGGTATACGAGCAAGACATGGAGGAGATATTCCGTGCTGATTTTGGTGAATCGTCAGTAGGACTAAGAGGTGCCATAATAACTGAACAAAGTCGTGATATCTACGAGTGTTGTGATGAAGTCGAACGCAGGGAAAGCGGTAAAGTCAATCCGATGATTGGAAATGCAGTCAAATTCTTCAGATCCTTTCTGGTTGGATTGCTAGTTTTGATTCTTTGGCAACTTTGCTTTTCCCGGGTTCCTTGTCTGTCAAGTTATTGCTAAAGTTAATGTGTGTCTGTCTGTCATAAAGTATGCCGTATTCCTGTTCTTCAGCTGACTAATTTATAAATATTTGGGTGTCTAATGTCCATATTCTATGATTTGGTTCAAACTTGCTTTCAACAAGAAAATAATACAACACCAATAAGACTGAACAGTTCCTGTTTTTCGTTACAAGGGATGCTCATCTAATGATGTAAACATTTCAATTCGTATCTAATATCATTCTACTCTTTGGCAAAAAAAAAAAAAAAATGAGATGAAGGTAGGGGTGAGCATCAAACTTACTGAAATGACTAAATTGACCAAACCGACTAATTTGAACCATTTTGATCAGTTAGGTTTGATTTTGGCCAGACAAAAGTCAAACAATTTAAAAACTGAACCGAACGGATTCATTTTTTTATTCGGTTTTCATACCTCTGAAACTCATTAAAACTAAACCGAACCAAGTATATATATTTTAGTTATTAGTTTATTTATTTTACATATATTAACATATTATTAGTGTCACATGTTATAGGTTTTATGACTATTAACAATCGGAGATTTGTTTGTATTTTATGTTTACATGAGATTGTAACTAACAAAATTATTTGCTAGCACCCTAGCATGAATATTTTTTTTTGGAAAGACAACCTAGCATGAATTTTTGTGTTCTGAAAAACTTATTCTTTTGATCGAATTAGAACGTGAGAGATGCAAAGATGTTTGAAAAAGTTAAAATTTATGAAATGTTGAGTGTTTCTTTTATTGATATTCGTCAAAATCGAACCAAACCAAACCGTTCAATATTTTTAATGTCAAATCGCATCGAACCGAAACAGCATCCGCCCTAGAGGTCGATAGAACCGCACGCGCGCTTCCCACACGTTTACTTACGAAAGAAGCTGAGTCTCCACTTTCGCCTGGCGATGCCTCTCCTCCTTCCCTCCATCTTCCACGAGAATTCCATGGAGTTTCCAAATTCCCAACGCGGCAGAACAAAGTCAATATAAGTCAACAAGCACAACCAAACCTCCATCGAATTCGAATCTCAAAAATCTCAGAGAGCTACTGAATTTCAAGAAATGGAGAACGAAAACGAAGGGTGGATATACGACGTGTTCGTCAACTTCCGCGGCGAAGACACCGGCCGTAACTTCACCGACCACCTCTGCGCCGCCCTGGACCAGAAGGGGATCATCGCCTTCCGGTACGATCAGGCACTCGAGAGAGGAAAGCCCGTTTCCTCCGAGGTCTTCAAGTCGATCGGAGAATCAAGGTTTTCGATCGTGGTCTTCTCGAAAAACTACGCCGCCTCGGCCCGGTGCTTGGACGAGCTCGTGGAGATCCTTCGGTGCATGAAATCGACGGGCCAGATCGTTTTTCCGCTGTTCTACGATGTGGATCCGTCGGATGTGAGGAAGCAGAGGGGGGAGTATTTTGAGAAGGCGTTCAGGAAGCATGAGGAGGATTTCATGGACAAGGTGGAGAGTTGGAGAGCTGCATTGAGAGATGCAGCCAGCCTCTCTGGGTGGGATTTGCATAACAAGTAAGTTGTCATCAACCAATTTAATTACTTATGCGTAGTTTCACTCGCCTAATTCGACACTTATTGGCATAAAAAGGAGTAAAATTAGTTTTTCTTTTGGTAAAATTAGTTAGTTTAATTGTGGTCTACTATATTTGTTAGTTAAGTTGAAACACCTGGCGTTGGCACGTTCTGGATTCGATTTTTGGCGCTAATGAACCATACGTTAGTGATTAAGGAAGATTGAAATGCTTCTGTAAGTCTTTTCGGCGACTAGCCGATCCCCATTTTGGAAGAAAAAAAGAGTGATTAATCGTCACTAACACCTGGGTCTAGTACGGTAGTACCTACTACCTAGTGGTACTCATTAGAGCGAGGTTTCAGATTCAAATCACATAGATGACGATATTTGGATTTTGTTCGATGCATTATTACGATTGACTCCTCATATGGTTTAGCACATAATTAGGTAACTACTTAGACAGTGTTGCCAAATGGAAATTTTGAGCACACGCAGCACACCTGCTAAGGATAAAGTTTGGCATTGTTTACCCTTTACATAAATAGGTCGAAAAAAGAGGAAATTGTATTCAGTTATCAAATTTTAGATAACCGGAACAGAGATTTCTTTCGAATTGTGCATATAAGTCCGTCCTTTTCGAGGATCGAGTCATGTTTTCTATGTGATATTTGAGAAAAAATCAAACTGGGTTTGTGAAAACAGCATTTGGAGCTTTTAAGTTACTCGAGCTGTGTTCATTTTTCACTGTATGTCAGTATAACCAAGACTGTTTCATTTACTAAGCGGACATGAAATGTGAATGCTAGATTTCATTTCCAGGCCTTCGAATTTGGATCCCGCTTTCTCTGTATCATGCAATTTCCTTGAAAATTACGTCGTTGTATTGCTCTCGATTGTATAATGTGCTGTTCATTTTATACATGCTTGAAATCGTGGCTCGCTTCTATCAAATTTTCAGTCTCAGTGAAGAAACTAAACTATACTACGTATCTGTGTGCTTATGGCTTATTGTTGACTCCTCAGTCCTCACACACAAAGTTCTTGCTGTCTGTTTTGCAGGCACGAGGCAAAAGTTATCCAAGAGATTGTCAAAGAGATATCAAATCAATTGAGCCAAAAGCTTTCAAGCGTGCCCGAGGATTTATTTGGAATCGATTCCCGAGTGGAGGAAATGAATCTCTGCTTGGATATGGGGGTGAATGATGTTCGCATTATAGGAATTTACGGGGAGAAAGGTATAGGCAAGACGACAATTGCTCAAGTTGTTTACGACAGGGTATCTGGTCAGTTCAACGGCAGCAGCTTCCTTGCTAACATAAAAGAAGTTGATGAAAAACAAGGCCTAGTTCCTTTACAGGAGCAACTTCTTTCGGAAATCCTCATGGATAAGAATATTAAGATATGGAATGTACATAGAGGAGTCAATGCAATCCGGAACAGACTGCACTATAAAAAGGTTCTTCTCGTTCTTGATGGCGTGGATCGGTTAGAACAGTTAGAAGCCTTGGCTTGGAGCCGCGATTGGTTTGGCGCAGGAAGTAGAATCATTATAACAACCAGGGATGAAAACTTGCTGATCAGATACGGTGTTGACAGGATTTATAGGCCACAGGCGTTGAATCACGAAGAAGCGCTTCGCCTTTTTTGTTGGAAAGCGTTTAAGCAAGGCCATCCGCCGGAGGAGCAGTATGTAGAGCTGTGCGAGCGTGTGTTGAATCATGCTCGCGGTCTTCCGTCTGCGCTTGAAGCTTTGGGGTCTTTCTTGTTTGGCAGGAGTTTAGTTGAATGGAGAAGTGCAGTAAATAGACTAGCACAAGTTCCTTGCACATGGAATTACTTGAAATGAATAATTGTTCGACATGTAAGGGCTTGTAGCTCAGTTGGTGAAGAGCGTTCACCCATTTAGTCGAGGTCCTGAGTTTGATTTCTCCTCCGTAATGTCACTTGTATAAAAGAAAAGAACGATTAATGAAATTTTTAGAGCATTCACCCTTTTAGTCGAAATTCCGAGCTTAATTCAGTTAATGGAGTTAAAATATCTCATTAGCCGATGTAAACCTTTCTCGTATCGTCAAAATATTCAAGTGCATGCGTTAATTTTGAGGGGTGTATTTTTGCTCACCACCTTCAAATAGTAGTAATGCGCGTCATCCTATTGATGCTATTAGATGAGTTTATATTTTGATATTTATGTATTCATTACGCATGTCTCAAAATTTAATCTCAAATTTTAGATAAATAGGATGATGAACATCATTGTAGAATTTTTCTTTCATGTGGAGAGGGAAAGACTCCCCATGCACGCTTATGATCTCAAAATTGGAAATATTCTTCTAACCAGCCTCGATGATGATGCTCTACCTTATGTATCTCCGTTATATGAACTTAAATTTTAAGATCTGTGTAATGGATAAATAAATAGCTCAAAATTAAACTTATGCAACATAAATAAATAAGATGGTGAATATTACCACCGCTAAAGCAAAAATACACCCTACAAGTTATTGGGATTACGAAAAGAGGAGTGAGACCCAATTAAGGTGCGTGCTATTGCTACCAGAAGTTTTCTGATGAAATACTTAGAGCTCGTTTTGATGTGCTTTTGAAATGACTGAAAATGCTTTTAGTGAAAATGTTTTTGGAACCAATTCTTAATGAAAATGCAAGTAAATTCTGAAGAAAAAAAACACTTAAAGTGCTTCCTAGAAGAAGTACAAGTTATGTGTTTCTTCCAGGAAGTACTTTTAAGTGCTTTTGGAACCAAAAAATATTTTTCTCTAAAAGCGCTTTCAGTAATTTTAAAAGCACATCCAAACGAGCTCTTAATCAAAGGAACTGAAAATGAACACGAAAACCATGCCTAATAAATTGGTTGCGAATTTCTACATTTAAGATTTGAAATTAAGAATTTTCATCTGCAATTAAGAAAAAATATAAGTCGGCCGTATTATTAAGTGGTTAGATTGATAAATTAATGATGACATAAGGTGAACTAAGTCACATTGACTATTAAATTTAATTGGGAAAATTTTTGCTCACTACCTCAAGTGATGTAACCAAATATTCTTCAAAAGGTCCAAGGTTTAAGCTACATAAGCAATAAATTGATTTTCTTCTCCAGCAACAGGTTCGATGTGGTAGCATCAACCTTTGTTACGATCAAGACGGGTAAGATCGTTAGTCTAGTAAAGCAACCCAAGCAATATTTACTATATCCACGTGAATTATGTCTGATATCTCTATGAATGACTTATTCCATTATTAGTAATGTTCTCTTTCTTATTTATATAAGTTTAAATTTCGAGATTGTATAATGATAAACACATATGGTGATGGAACGAAATTGTTTTTACCCGCGTATTAAAAAATAAAAAGAAATTAAAATGAAAAAAGGAAACTTTGAGAAACATACCAAATCGGCGTCTTTCTGAAGCCAAAACACAATCCCAATTTCTCAGGTGAAATCCATCAATACCGCCAAAACCACACACCCAAAAGAACCAAAAATCTCAGAAATTGCAAGAAATCTCAGAAAAAAAAATCAAATCAAATTCTCCAGTCAAAAGCTTTTGACCTACTTTCGTTACTGCTCGAATTGTGAAATTGCAGATTTCGAACTTGCAATCCCCAATTCGGAAACAGATGATATCCGGCAGGCAGAAGAACGGCCGGTCTCTGGCGTCGCCGTCGAGCTCGCGCTTCGTGACGGAAACCGTTAACGGGTCCCACAACTTCATCATCAAAGGGTATTCCTTGGCCAAAGGAATTGGGGTCGGAAAGCACATTGCCAGTGAGAATTTCACCGTCGGAGGGTTTCAATGGGCCATCTATTTTTACCCTGATGGGAAAAACCCTGAGGATAACTCCGCCTACGTCTCCGTCTTCATTGCCCTCGCCTCCGAGGGCACCGACGTTCGAGCTCTCTTCGAATTGACTCTCGTTGATCAGGGTCCTAATGGCAAGCACAAGGTCCATAGCCATTTCGATCGATCCCTCGAAAGCGGGCCTTACACCCTCAAGTACAGGGGCAGCATGTGGTGGGTAATTTCACTTTGCTGGTTTCTTGTTCTTGGTTTATTTCAATTCTTCGAAATTTTTCGCTAATTCGATGCTTTACTTAATTGGAAATGAGTTTATGTATGTTATGAATGAATGTTTTTCGCAATTTTTCGTTAATTCTATGCTTTATACAATTGGAAATTAGTTTACGTATGTTGTTAATGAATATTTTTTTCGCAGTTTTTCGCTAATTCCATGCTTTACTTAATTGGAAATGAGTTTATGCATGTTGTGAATGAATGAATTCTTGCAGTTCTTCGTTGAGACTGGCGGTTTGTTAGATTGGGAATAGGATTTTGAATAGCTACTTTGGTGCTGGTAGGCATAGCAGGATTGCTATTTGTAATCAATTGTGTTTTTGTCTTAGAAATGGATAGTATTGACTACTAACAGATTTGATATGTAGATTTTATGTAATGCTATTTGAACTCCGTATTGTTTATACATTTTAAAGTAAACTTATTTGCAATTGGGTTTTAGGGGCTACAAACGATTTTTCAGAAGGACGCTGCTCGAATCATCTAGTTTCCTCAAGGATGATTGCTTGAAAATCAATTGCACTGTTGGTGTTGTGGTTTCTGCAATAGATAGTTCGAGATTGCACTCCATACATGTCCCCAATTCTGATATTGGGGATCATTTTGGTATGCTTTTGGAGAATGAGGAAGGTTCAGATGTTACATTCAATGTGTGTGGTGAAAGGTTTCATGCTCACAAGCTAGTATTGGCAGCTAGATCTCCTTTATTTGAAAAAGAATTTTTCGATGGAATGGAAGAAGAGAATCATGATATACTTGTTACAGATATGGATCCCAAGGTCTTTAAGGTAACGCTTCTCAACTATTTCCTTTCCTTTAAAATTATGCTTTTGTAAGAGCGAGTTGTATTTGTTGTAGTATGTCAGTTGGCATTTGGATATAATATGATATACCAGTTTATCCTAGGTGGTTTGCTTCCTATGAACAAAGTTCATCCGGCATTCCTATTTAACGTCTTCTGTGCTGTCTGAGCAGGCATTGCTACACTTCATATACACGGATAACCTTATTGAAGATGAAGAGTTGTCAGATGCAAGTTCACTGTGCATGTCATCTCTATCTGATGGATTAGCTGCCAAGTTGCTAGCTGCATCGGACAAATATGGCTTACCTCGACTCCGACTGATGTGTGAATCTGTTCTCTGCAAGATTATGTCTGTTAATTCTGTTGCCATTATTCTGGCCTTGGCCGACCGTTATCGTGCAATGGATCTAAAGTCTGTTTGCCTAAAGTTTGCTGCTGAAAACCTAGTTGGTATGTCCTCCCTGTTTAATTTTTTGTCTTCATGGTTCTTCCTTAATGTAAGGAGTAGGTAAGGGGATTGGATCAGGATAAGTCGTCCGTGTCCTTTTGGTATACTGTGTACTGTTATGAGAAACAAGTAGGGAGTGCAACTGCTGGGATTCCAGTCTAGTCATTAAAGGATCAAGTCTGAGCCCATGGAAAGACATTTCTCAAGGGATTAACTTTTTCTTTTTTTTCTTATTGCGCCAGTTTTGGTGGGTAATGATGAAAGGGCCAGGTTTTGGGAAGAGAGGGTGGTGCAGGGAAGTGCCTTATGCCTTTCTTTTCCTAGAATATACAGTCTATCACAGTATCTCAATTTTTCCATAGCTAGGGCATATGTTATTTCTTCTCAGTGTCTTTGAGTTGGGATTTTGGGTTTCGCAGAAATATGAATGACTTGGAAGAACCAATTTATTCTCTACAAACTGGTATACTTCTTTCGAATTTAGGGATACTTCTTCTCTACAAACTTTTCAAATTGGAAAGCAGCTGCTTTTTAGGTGCCTTTTGTGTATATGCTGGTCCTCTAGTTTTCTCTCTTTGCGATAATTTTATTATTTTTCCTGGAAAAAAACAAGATTTGTTTTCATTGCCATCACCATCCTCAATCTATCCGTATGCAAATACACGAAAGCAGCTGCTTGACGTAATCAAATAGTCCATAACAAACATAAGGGGTACTTATCTTCCAACTTCACACGGACCCTTTTACCCAATAGCAAAAGGACAGATTGAGGATGGTAGGAGTAGGGAACCTATCTGATTCTAACTCAATTTCGAGCTTTCTGATTTCTCTAGCAGCTTTAAGTGTGTCATATCTAGGATAACTTGTAGTTCCTGGTTAGGTTTATGTTGCTCGCCAAAACTAACTGAGGTTTTGCATGAGCAATCAAACAACATGCAAGTGGTACCTGCCGTATAACAGTGAGTCTAACATACAGATTGTGGGAGTGAAATTACATACATATTGTGGAGTGAAATTGCATATAAGCAATAATGATATGCTTTTGCTGCCTTGATTGCTTATGCTTTTACTTTTGAAAGCACATATTGTGGGAGTGAAATTACAAACAGCATGCATTATTTTCCCAAAACAAGGATGATATGCTTTTGCTGTTTGCTTTATGAAGTAGAGCCATCAACCACTCTGTTCTCCCCACCCTTCCCCTCCTCTCTGTGTTTGTGATGAATCTGCAGTACGATTGTGCATTCACTTTAGTATTTCGTTGTCAATTTATTTAGTTATACAAATATCAAAATCTTAAGCTTAGATTACAAGTGAGTTCTTACGATCAAAATTTAGGGATCCTGCAGTTACTGAAAACCTGGGAATCGAGAATGGTGCCTGTCGTTTCTATTACACTTTACATGCCAGTCTCCTAAGTCTCTGCTCACTTATCATTTCTACACTTTCTGATTGACATGTTTGATGCAGCCGTCATGGAATCAGATGGTTTTGAGTATCTCAAGGAAAACTGCCCGCTGCTGCAGTCAGAGCTGCTGAAGACAGTTGCTGGATGCGACGAGGAACTTAGCGGAGGGGGAAAGACTCGGAGTGTGTGGGCCCAGTTTTCTGACGGAGGGGATACGAATGACAGGAGCGTAAGGCAACGAACCTGGGAAAACGGAGGCGAGAGAAGTCAAAGCATTTGGGCCCCGCTTTCCGACGGTGGCGATGCGAGAGGTAGGAGTAGGAGTAGGAGTCCCAGGCAAGATGATTGACGTGGAGGATGTGTGTATTGGTTTGAATGTGAGTAGATGGAAGGAAAAAGGACTAGCAAAACTATGTGATAAAAGAAGAATGTGTGACAGAGTAAGAAAAAGCATGGCTGTTGTTATTTTTCTGTAACTTTGATTTGTATGATGAACTAGAGAGTAATTTTTGTGTTTGTAAAGCTTCAAACGTTAACGCTAGGGAAAGTGACCAAGAAAATTGTGCTTTTTGCAGTGCATTTAGTGCGATTGGTGATGCGGCTAATGCATCTGTCTGAGTGAGAGTTGAGACTTAGGCCGATGCCTAAGCGGGTCTAGACGTACTTTTTTAATTTTCAAACGCTTAGAACTAACCGGGGCATGACGTCTCGGCAGCGCTAGGCGAATATTTTTAGAACACAGTGTACAGAAGTTATCATGCCTTCGGTGTGGCTCCGGTTGGTTCCGAGTGTATTTTGCTATCCGCTCTTAATCTCAGTTTGACATTTTTCTTATCTTTCAAGGCTTGTGACGTAGGGGAATCTTGTACAAATTTGAAAATCCACTGAAACACGAGCAGAACGCTACTTTGAATAAAACAAATATAAAGTACCTTTTTCGGTCTTTTCGCCTAAAGGTAAATTATAGAACAACCTATAAACCAATAAATTCAACAATTATTAAACTTTGATGGAAAAAATAAATGCGATCCATGGCTGAGTTTAGGCACATATTTGACAATGTGAGTGTTCTTTTAAAATGATTGAAAACGTTTTGAACGAGTGTTTTTTGTAAACCAATTGTGAGTAAAAATATGAGTAAATCCTGGAAAAAAAACAATTGAAGTGCTTCATGCAAGAAGCACACTTCTTCAATTAAGTATTTAAGTGTTTTTGGAACTCAAAAATACTTCCATCAAAAACACTTTTAAGTCGTTTTTGAAGTACTTGCAAACTGTAAATTTTGTATTGAATTAAATTTGTTTTTGTGGCAAGCAAATTGGTGGGGTAAGTAGAGTAAATTGTAGCAATTGTCCCTCAACTTTAATCAAATTGAAGTACTAGTCCCTCAACTAAAAATCCATTATCATTAGTCCTCAACTCATCAAAATGTCTAGCTGTGGTCCGTTTCGTCAACTTTGTCATAATAAGTTATGTTGAAAAGATCATTGCTACAATTTGGGTCCCTTAACTAATCAAGACGTGTAGCTATGATCATTTTCATCAACTTCATCAGAATTTTGTCAAAATGAGTTATGTTGGAATAATCATTGCTAATATTGGATTAAAGTTTGAGGAACCATTGCTCCAATTAGGTTAAAATTAAGAGATCATTTCTCTAGTTAGATTAAAATTAAGGAACTATAGCCGCACGTTTTGATAAGTTGAGAGACCATTTCTCCTAAAATGCAAGCAATTCTCCACCTCTTCCACTCGTTGTCCAGTTCTTACCAAGTGTACAACTTTGCGTTGCTGCTGTTGTAATTTCTATATTTGTTACTTCTTACTTGGTAGAGTATATCCATCACTATCAACCTCCATCCCCAGATGTCTATCACCTTCGACCACCATCCCCAACAAAAGCAGCCATCTTTCACCCAACAACACAGTGGCAGCGTCATCCTGCTCCCCCTCTCCTTCATAAACTCCCTTATCTCCAAACTGTTCAGAGAAAAACCCACAATTTATTTCCTTTTTATTTCAGTGATATAGTGAACAGGCGAAGAGTGCTTTTGAATTGAGTGTTTTTGGTTGGGTTTGCAAAGTGCTGATATGCAAAGTGTTGGTGGGAGCAAGTGCTTTTGGGGGTTTAGAAGTTTGATTCAGAGGAAGGAAGTTGATTCGGTTCATGTGGGGAGGAGAGAGGGGCATCATCAATTGGCTAGGATATTATCTGTCACTGACCTCATTGCCATTGGTAATAATTCCATCAACTTGCTTCTCTCCCTTGCTTTCTGGAACTGGGTTTTGCTTTGTTTTCTTATTTTCATTTTCGATAATGCGATATTCTAAACTACGGGGAGCAGGTTTGAACTTAAATGCAAAGGGCGGACACACTACTCTGACCAACGGGCCTAACCCACATATGCACTTTTCTTTTCTTATTAGCTTATGATATGTTCATTCAAGTTTGTGGTATGTAGTGAATGAATGTAGCTAATTCAATTATGCTTTCTTATGTTGTTGTCTGTAAATTGAAAATAATTTGTTCCTCAAGTCACTGTTTAACGGGGTTGTTAGCATAATAGTTTTCCTTTCTTTCTTTTTACTGTTCTTGTTTTTTAAATGTAAAATGAGTTTGGTTCATTTGGTTTTATTGCAATTGCTTGGAAGAATTTGCGCTTAGGATCTTCCTCATTGTGTTAAATTAACCATGTGATGAGTGCACACACTGCTTAGCATTGACGAACCAAAATACGTGTGCAACATTCAATTCGAGCTCATGCTAGGTTCATTGTATGTCTCATTTCCTTATAAGCATAGAGATGATTCTTTTAAAACTTCCTATCAATCAGGAGTTGGAGCTACAATCGGTGCTGGAGTTTATGTTCTTGTCGGCACAGTTGCTAGAGAGTGTGCAGGACCTGCACTTACCATTTCATTCTTAATTGCTGGGATAGCTGCTGCACTCTCAGCATTTTGTTATGCAGAGCTTGCATGTCGTTGCCCATCTGCTGGGAGTGCCTATCACTATTCATACATATGCGTTGGAGAAGGGTAATGTACAGTCTTTTTAATCATTTGAATGTACTGTACTATTGATAGTCTTTACACGTGCTATCTACCAACAGAGTCTCATCCTTAGTGCACGTAATTTATATGATGTACCGGCACTGTTTGATGTAACAAAATTCTTTGTTAATAGACTAGTTTCAAGGCATACTGGTTGTAAATTTTCTGACTCAAATAAAAGGCAATTTCATTATAGGACAAAAAAGTGCTAAGTTGAGAACATGGTTAAGCTACTCAGGCATATTGCTAAGTGCTTCTTAAGACGTGGGTGGGGGGATATGCTATTGTGATTGATCCTTGAATAGATACAAAACCATGAAAATCTTTCTTTTTATTTATGTTTATGATACCTTCAGTTAGTGACTCACATCATGTGGTTTCTTTAGTGTTGCTTGGTTGGTAGGTTGGGCTCTGATTCTAGAATATACCATTGGTGGTGCTGCTGTTGCTCGTGGCATAACCCCAAATCTGGTACAGTGTATATATCTTGTCTTCTCTTGACAATGTCATATGAAATTGTGCTTATTGAAATATATTGCTGAGAAATATGTAAACACACACAAACAAGCTGGATAAAGAGGGAGCTTCCACAGTGTGGACAAGCGAAAATGCAAAGGTCGTTGCAACGACCAAGAACAGCATTCTATATTTTTGTGTTTTGGTTTGCACAGACATGTTGGCACTTTTAACTGTTATACATGTTTTGTTTTAGAATACATTCAAAAAAAATATTTACTTGCAGAATGCATTAGAAATAATAATAACCTGTACCTGTGAGGACCAGCTGTAGTATCATTTGACCAGTCTTGCTTTTTTGCTTTGCATACTTGTGAAACAAGGTTTGTTTGTGCCATTCTATGGCAATGGCACGTAACCTTGAAATGCCTAAAATACTTGAGTTATTATACTGGCATCTGCTGCTCAAAATTTCCTTCTTCTGTTTATTATCAGTTGTTCTTTTGTTGAAAACAATATCATCCTCAGCCTTGAAGGTCTAGCAGACTTCCCCAGATGCTTTCAGTTCTGAAACTTTTTCACTTAAAATGAATTGGTTTTAGAACAATTGGAACAGAAGTTAACTTTCATGTGAGTTACAACATGTGTAAATTGACTTAAAATAACCTGATGATATCTTTCCATATATGAGTGAGAGAGTGTCAGTAAAAATTTAAAAATAATTTATTATAGAGCAAAGGAGGATAATGGTATACTCACGCAGCAGAGAGGTCTGTATCTGTTTTAATTCATGGTGTTTATTACAAATTATCATATGTTTCGAAGTAATTTGTCTGTTCAATTTGAGTAGTTTTTCTAGCAAACAATGTGGGAGGTCCCCAATGTTAATAGATACCATATGGTCCTTCTGTTTTTTACTTTTGAAATCAGGCCTTGTTTTTTGGAGGCTTGGATAAGTTACCTTCATTCTTGGCCCGTCATACCATCCCCGGGCTTGGTATTGTGGTTGATCCATGTGCAGCAGTGTTAGTTCTTATTGTCACTTTTCTCTTGTGCACAGGGATAAAGGAGGTAATCTTTTTCCCAAAAATATCATTGTAATCTTTTTCGTCCATTGAAATTTTCTTTTCCTTTGCATTTCTTACTAAAGCGAACGACCTGATTTCTCAGAGTTCATTGGTACAAATGATTGTTACGTCAGTAAATGTTTCTGTCATGCTATTCATCATGATAGCCGGTGGCTATTTGGGTTTAAAAAATGGATGGGTTGGATATGAACTTTCTAGCGGGTAATGCTTTGTCTTCATTTTCTTATATATTAATCTCATGAAACTACTTTCTCATATTGCACTTTAACTTTTTAGGTACTTTCCCTTTGGAATAAATGGGATGTTTGCTGGTTCTGCAGTGGTCTTCTTTTCTTACATTGGTTTTGATTCAGTTACTAGCACAGTTGAGGAGGTAAGAATTTTTTTTGTAGCAGTTTATTTGTCTTGTGTGATGTATATGGAGCCTGCTGGAAATATTCATATGCAGTTAGGTTGTGCTGGAAATGTTTGTTTTATTTTTGGACGATTAGTTGCAAATAAAAGCATCACTAGATTGTCAAAGGTTTCTTTTGGGCAAACTGGAAGTGTCTACAAAAGGCAGCTACTATTTAGAAACCACCGTGTGGCAGAGGATTAAATGATATCTGGTAATATAAAATTTTATTATAGTAGAAGCATGGAAATTTAGCAAAGAATCTCAAAATTGACCAGATGAGTCGCTTAATGAACACTTACGTATGCTGGTAAGTTTCGGTTTTCAATAAAAATGATTGGTTGCGGGCACTCACGCCGTTAAGGATTCGAGCAAAATTTCATAATGAATGATTTGCACATCTCTTGTTCAAAGCCGTTCTGCTGTATCAGATGTCAAGTCAAATTTTTTATATAATGTTATTGTCGTGTTGTTCTTCAAGAATTTAAGAGAATATTTTCTATGGCAGGTGAGGAATCCTCAACGAGATTTACCCCTCGGTATTGGAATAGCATTGTTTATATGTTGCATCTTGTACATGTTTGTATCTTTTGTAATTACCGGCTTAGTACCATACTATGACTTAGATCCAGATACTCCCATTTCCTCAGTATTTGCAAGCTATGGGGTGGAATGGGCAGTGTAAGCATATTTTCTTCTTGTTTCTGGTACTCCATTCACTAGGACTTTGAGTGCCTTCCATTTAAGTATTTGTTTTAAGATTCATATGTATGGAATGCAGGTATATTATAACAACGGGAGCAGTTACTGCTCTTTCTGCAAGTTTGTTGGGTTCGCTTCTTGCTCAGGTGTGTCAGTAGTACCTTCTTTTTTAATTTAGCATAGTTATAAATCTCTTTATAGTGGAGTTTTACTAATGCAGACAGCACTTTTAGGAAGTTTTTGCATTTACTACTGCTTTTTCAGTTATATATTGGTTGGTTCCGTTGAACTTTCCTGACAATTTTATATAGTTCTTCCTGAAGATTTTGTGTCAATGCCAAAAGAATTTGATGTTTGAAAGTCTTTTTGCTTGCATTCCCATACTGAGACAGGACTACAAGGCACTCTTCCTTATATCTAAAAAGTATTTAGGTTGCCAGTTTAAATTTAGGAGCTTGCCTCACCTGAATTTCCATTTATTTGGAGGCACTTTGTTCTCTGCATTATCACGAATCAGAGGTTTATTCCACCTGGTAATCCGAGATCTTTTGGTTTGTTTTATTTAAATTTTACAGCCACGGATCCTGATGGCAATGGCTAGAGATGGTTTGTTACCATCATTCTTTTCAGACATTAATAAAAAAACCCAAGTTCCTGTGAAGAGCACTGTTACAACTGGTATTTTTGCCGCAGTTCTGGCGTTCTTTATGGATGTTTCCCAATTGGCAGGGATGGTAAGTTAACCAAAGTTTTTTTACTGGAGATAAAAGCTGAGCACATATTTATAGTTTATTATTCTCTAGGGACATGAATCTTTGTCGTTTTCGCGTTTTCATCCTCGTATGTGTTTATTATGTGGGTACAGGTTAGCGTTGGTACACTATTTGCATTTACAACTGCTGCACTTTCAGTTTTGATACTACGATATGTGCCACCAGATGAAGTGCCACTTTCATCAGCACTTCAAGAGTCCATTACATCAGCATCATTGCAATCTGGTCGTAATATTCAGGAAAGTGACAGCAAAAACCTTCCACTTGTGGCTGGCTCCTCTAAGGATGATAGTCAATATTTATGTGAAATAGGGGAGGCATCACTTGGCTATCCTCTGATTCAGAAGGGCTTATCACAAGGTAATAGTAGCTCACGTGATTTGTAGTATGGGAAAACAGATTGTGCACTGAATGTACCGAACTTATGACGCTTGTGTTTTGGAATAAGCAGAATCTCACTGAACATGGAGGATTTAAAATAGGGGAAATGACCAATCCCTCTGGTTAGGGTATTTTTTTTTCAATTAGATCTCTCTAGTGTTTTTTTTTTCTCTTTTCAATTTGGTCCTTATAGTTAAGTTTCATTTACAACTTTACAATCAAGGATAATTACAAGAATCCGTCAATCATTTAGAGGAAATACTTATTCAATGAGATCACTATAGTTAGTTTTGGTTTCCAAAGGTCCCTGCCTTATGTCCCACATGCAACTGAGGTGCGTGGTATTTCAGTCTAACTGATTGACGGATTCTTTAATTTGCCCTTGATTGTAAACGAAACCTAACTATGACGATCTGGTTGAAGAAATTAAAATTACAGAAAACTATAGAAAACATCCAAACCATGTCAATTTTGCTTAAGGTTAGGATGGTCTTAGTTCCACTAGCCACTAGGGCCACATCCCATGTTAAATGAAGATGGTTACAATTTGGATTGACTAAGGTTCTATCCTAGACAATTGTTATATGATGTTCCTCTTTTTGACTACAAATAATCACACAGACAATCGAAATGAACAAAAAAGGCGGAAGATCGCTGCCTGGGCCATAGCCTTTCTCTGTATAGGGGTTTTTATCTTTGCATTTGCAGCTTCAGCTAAAGGCGTTTCCAGGTTTGTCATGCTTTAAATTACATTTTACGCAGGTTGATGTTTGATTAATCGCCTGGCCTTTTGTACTTTGACTAGAAATTCAACTCTTGATAGGCTGTTAAATTTTTAAGACGAAGCTTTTGTTTGCTTGATAGACATTGTTGGCCAGTTCCTTAACAGCTTTAGATTTTTGGGCTTGTGGTTGTATAAAATGATATCGGAGCTATTAGAATTTAAACAACGTGCTATTAAGGTCTACCCAGGCAGTCTAAGCTTCCGGTATATTCCATTAGAAACATATGCAGTTTTTTTTTTTTTTTGGAAAGCAAAACATATGCAGTTTTGTCTTTGTAAATCATGTGGAAAGAGATGAGATCAGAGATTCAGACATACGCATCTAACAACTCCACCGGATCGTTTAATGTTCCCAACTTGTTTATGTGCCAGCATTCTTCGCTTCACAGTGTGCGTAGTGTCTGGCGTTCTACTGCTGTGCTGCTTAATTGTGCTGACATGCATTGATCAAGATGATACAAGGCACAGCTTTGGACACACTGGAGGTACAATTAAAATCTATCCTATAAATATTGTTGAGATTGATTGGCATAACTCAATGTTGATGGGTTCATCCAGAAACCTCGATTCTCTCGAATTTTCATCTCTTTGTTTCCTGCTTGTGTTTATAATGGATTTCATCCTCGAAAGTTTAAGCAAATCATATTTACGACTCCACAACCGTTTGTTTCTCTCTGCAGGTTTCAGTTGTCCATTTGTTCCATTTTTGCCTGCTGCTTGCATTTTCATAAATACCTACTTACTAATTGGTCTCGGGTGAGTCCTCCCTTCCCCTCGTAACACACACGCAAATAAGCAAATTCGTATCCAAATCCAAAACCAGAATCTGAATACATTGATCCATGACTTTCGAAATACACTGTATTCACAACTGATAACATGTTTCATACTCGTAGAGCTGCCACATGGATCCGCGTCTCTGTATGGTTTGCCATAGGAGCATTGGTATACTTGTTTTACGGCCGAAGCCATAGTTCACTTTACAATGCAGTTTATGTATCCTCAGCTTATGCTAATGAGATTTATCGTTCCTCATCAGACCACGCGGCCTAGTCTGTGCCGGGCGAGAACCTCGCTCGCCCGGTGCAGGTCACAAATGTGTTTCTGTTATCATGTGTTTACTTTTCTCGTGTAAATGTTTACGTTGTAACTTTTGAACAGAATGTTCATCTCATTGTAAGTAACACAAATTACTATTTTTATTTCGGTTTCTTTGCAATACAAAGTAAGCCTTGACAGAGAAGGATAGAGAAAACCAAGCTCTGTTTTCTTTACTTTAACCATAGGACCATGGCGAGCATATGTTCCGTTTCGTTGCGCTTGGTGCCTAAGATTGGATTCAATTGGATATCCATGTTGAATAACTTTTAATTTTGACAGAGTTGACGGAATTAGATAGATTAGTTATAAGGTGTTGGTATCCTATCGTGCGGTGTGGAAGGGATAAGTTTTCTTCTTGACTACTACTGCCTTCAATTCAGGGCGTCTAGAGTTTTTTGAGGTCCGGGGCGATGCCACAAAATGTGCCCGCATTTTATATAAGAAAGTTATTTGTTTTCACACTTAAGACATCGATAAAATTATACTTAGAAAAACACTTCAAACTTAATAATTTAGAAACACGGAAAAACTAATTTATTTTGTATCGTGAGAAGGAAACAAAAAAAAACTCCGTGTTTACAAGTAGATAAATATGAGTTTTGTTTTCCATCTGAACTTTTAAAGTGTTTTTGTATGAATCGTGAGGTGTTTTTTCTTATTTACTAACCTTGCCAATATGAGACTAAAAAAATAATGATGTTTTTGAGTCTTTAGTTGATATGTATAAGTAATAAATGGGTATTAAATTAAACTTTTTTATGACACGTCATATAATTTGTAAATTTGGTATAAAAATTTGGTCAACACATTACTCTTTGTTGAAGATTAGACTTGAATTGGAACAAATGTTTTAAAAATAACAACTCACATAGCTACTAGCTACTAATTAAAAATAAATTAACAACCAAACAAAAATTTGTAAAAATTGTAAAAATTGAAAAGTAAATAAGCACACATGGTGTTTTGAACCCAAGACCTCTTCATTAATTTTAAACAACAAAACCACCAATTCTAGTTAAATTTCTTTGTCATTGAACCAAATTTTATAAATTTATACTCTTATGAAAACATATATAAATATATCATCCTAATAATTTTGATGCCTTCAATTATTTTGGACCCTGGACGGTCGCTCTGCCTGCACTGGGCCTGGGCCGGCCCTGCTTCAATTGGGACAAAATTTGAAAGTTGACTTTCGTTTCTTCCGGTTATCTTAACAATGTTCAAACATTTTTTTTTTCAGGTCTAAGAAAACATTATTTGACTCTAAAAACCGGTGTTCAAGGAACAAGTAAAATAAAAGGTTGGTGTTATCAACATACCATTTTTTATATCCTACACACTTATATTAATTTTTGACCGTCGGATTGAATGAATGGAAGAAAATCAAAAGATGTAAATTAATAAAAAGTTGTGTATCTCCTACACATCTACATTAATTTTCAATCGTCGGATCGAATGAATGGAATAAAATCAAAAGATGTAAATTAATAAAAAAAAATATGTGTAGAAAGTAAAAATAGATGTGTAGTTAACGTCGCACAAAGAAAAAAAAGAAGCTAAGTTGTAACAAGTTTTTCTTTAATTTAATATTTTTTTAAGAAACAATAGTATTTGCATGAGATAGTAAGTTAAGCTTTATAATAGATTAGCAATAATGTGGTTCAAATTTATCTTTAGTGAGAATCGAATATAAGACTCTTCATTTACAAATAAAAATGAATACATATCACTAGACCGTAATATTAAGTAATTTCTTAAATTTAATATTAAGTCATCCATCGCAAGATGAATTATTTGAGTTGGCTTTTTGCTAATAAACTCGTCGACGTCGGTTTCGTATGGGACATGAACTTGATTGCGATTTATTATTTGACTCTAAAAACCCGTGTTCAAGGAACCAAACTCGTAAAAGAAAAGGTTGGTGGCACCAACTTGGTGCTATCAATCAACGCATCAAATAAATAAATAAAATTAAAAGATATAAATTAATAAAAAGATATGTAGAAAGTAAAAATAAGTGTGAAGAGAATAACGGGTGGCAAGTCACGGTTATTGATCCATCACACCAATACTCCAAGTTGGTAATTATCACATGCCTAATCTGTTAGTTATTGAGTTTATCACAAAAAATCTCGATGTTAATTAAAGTAAAATTATGATAAACTATTATTTCTCTTTTTCTCTCGACAATAACAAGTTTTTCTTTAATTTATGAGAAGCGTTATTAGCACTTCAAAAGTTTCATTCTACATGTCTCATAACCGTATATTTCTTTTCAAATATAGAAAGTTAGAATTAGTGTAGAATGAGAATTTTGAAATGTTAATAACAATTTCCTAATTTAATATTAAATCATCCGTCAGAATATGAATTATTTGAGTTAGCTTTTTGTCAGTAAACGCGCCGACGTCAGTTTCGTAAGGGGATGATTGCGATTTACTATTTTCCAATTTCTTGGCTTGAACTATGCTTTGAATACAATACATCACTTTATTTTACAAGTTGATTGAGTGGAAATTTTGTCACCAACTCAATTGAATCCTGTGTGTACCATTCAATGTCAATAAAAAAAATCACTGTCAACAGTTCAGTCCCACACGCATCGATTGCTTATGGGTACCCATAACTTATTTTTCAAGATAAATCAAGGGCTTGACAACGTTTCCATGGCGCGTCCATCGACATGTTAATTTTTTATCCGAGTCGATAAAAGGAATGAGATTATATCCGAATTCTCTTTGTGTGGATTTCGAAAATCTTTCGATCGTGTTCGTTTTATACATTGTGTAATCAATTTTTATCAGGTACTTTTTATATTCAATTTTAAATAAAAAATTTATAATAATTTCTAATCGCACGTAATATAACGAACGAATACTATTTGAAGAATCTCAAGATCTTTTTTTAAAGATTCCACATTCGAGAAAAAAGTATAGATCATATCGTAATGCAATGATTAAGTTTTGAAAATTTGCATATTTAGATTCGTTTCTCTTTTAAATTATGTCCACAAAAACTGAATCATCTTCCACAAAAAATCATGAAGAACATTATGAAACCGTTCAAAAAGAATAAGCACAACTGATTTTATATTAGTTATCACTTATTTGTAATTACTTTTGAAATTGGATCCCATCCGGATCCATTTTGTGGGGATCCTAAGGATTCTCACATCTTTAGTCATTCATCGTATATCATGTGGTCAGAACTGATTTGATTTTTTTTATTTAAAATTAAACACAAATAGTATCAGACGAAAACTTGCCGCACGATGTACGATAAACAGCTAGGATGTGGGAATCCTAGGGATCCTCACAAAGTGGATCAATACTTTCAAGCCTGTGATTTGTCCATAAAACCCTCATCTGCTGACTCAAGCAGTTGGCATTGGGGTCGCGTTGATCTCTCTTGGTCTCTTTTTTTTATTTTTTTTCGTGTTTCTTTTCTGCTTGTGGTCACTCTTTCACTATGGTGAGAAGAGTTTTTTGTGATTGTTGATGCTCTAGCTTTTCCAAGGAGAGCCTTCGTGATGACTGCTTACCGATCAAACTCAGATCTTTAAGCAATGGCTATTGTTCATAGTTAAGGTTGGTTTTTGTTTTTGTTTTTGTTTTGGTTTGTGTGCACGACAAGGAACTATGAGAAGCAAGCTCGACATTTGTTGGAGGTGGTGTAATCTTTTCCTCGCAATGTTGTTACAGTGATTTTACGACTCGCAAAGTTGTTATCTTTTCTATTGGTTAGAAATGGGTCTCCGTGGTGGTTGGAGAATCGTATTGTATTCATGATGAGTATATCATTGTAAATTAGTGTGGTGTTTTTTTTTTTGGCGTGTGTGAGACCTTAGTTATGTTCGACATGCCTACCCTATGTAGTTTTTATGGTTTCTTAATAAAGTCCTTACTTTGCCAAAAAATAAAAAAAATAAAAAAAATAAAGTCCTTACTACCTATAAAAAAAATTTCATGAAAAGGGTTTGGGATAAGTTTATTTTAACCAAAAATCATGTTATAACTTTATTTAATGAAAAAGAATTAAATATTAATGAAAAAACGTTAAATTTTAATAAAAAGAATAAAAGAACTTAAATTTTAATGAAAATGATACCATTTCAATAATAAAAAAATAAACCTGAAGCGCAGGATCATTGCGTCCATCACAGACACTGTTTATGAAATTGAACACTATTTATGAAATTGAATGGTACTACATTATTTATCGGTCAAATTTCATAAATAGTGCCTAGTTCTTGGTCAAATTTCATAAATAATGTCTAGTTCTTGGTCATGTTTCATAAATAGTATCTAGTTATAGGGTCTAGTTTCATAAATAATTTATAGTAGTTGGTACAGTTTCATAAACAGTGTCTCTTTCTTGGTTCGGTTTCATAAATAGTGCCTAATTATTGGTTCACTTTCATACATAGTGTCTAGTTCTTGGAATATTGTCTAGTTTTTGGTCCAATTTCATAAATAGTGCATAATTCTTGTTTTAGTTTCATAAATAGTGTCTACTTATTAGTCTAGTTTCATGAATAATGTCTACTTATTGGTCAAGTTTATAAATAATGCTTAATTCTTTGAAACGTAGACCCTTTTTGGTCCTGTAAAAGCATTCATTGCGATGAAAACGATGAAGCCATAAGTGATCATTTGATCAAAACCGTGAGAAGATTATGTTCTTAGTAATTATATTTAAAAAAGCTGTTTTCAATTACCAAATCAAAATTTCCTCACATTTTTTACATACCTACAATAATAAATGTAGCTCTCCATCCAATTTCTTGAGATTGGTTGTCATCTTGGAGAAATTTTTCCTTATGCTCGTAACATAAGTGGTACACCACGTGTTATTATGTAAGTGGTGGGTAATTTAATTTTTTATGTCATTAATTTTTTAACACAAGAATCTCACAACTTGTATTGAGACACGTGGTGTACCATCTTGTTTTCCTGGTACATTGAAAAATAACTCATCAACTTGACTATTATTGGAAAACATCACCACGAAAATAAAAACGGGGAATATAATTCAATTTCAAGTCTTTTCTTATGAAAAAATTAGGGTAAATTACATAGGAGCCCCTCAGGTTTGAGGTCTATTACAACCCTATACAACATCTTTAAAAATTTCATTTTCATACCTCACGTACTATTTTATTTCAATATAATACATCCGTTACATTTTTCATCCATTGATCCGTTAAGTGCTGACGTGACTGCCACATACGTGGCTGCCAAATGTGTGCCATGTGGCAAAAAAATAATTTTTTTCTTTCTAAAAACCTGAATTTTCTCATAAAAAAAAAAAAAACCATCCCATCTCCTCGCAGCCCCCCCCCCCCCCAAAAAAAACCCAGATCCCTAGCTTTTTCAAAGAGCTAAAGCTCCCTTTCGTTTTCACACTCTTACTCCCACTCGCCTGCATCACCATTCTCCTATTCACCAACACCACCACCAACGTCCCTTACTCTCTTCTTCTACTCCGATCTCCAGACCTCCCCCTCCTCCCAACCTATCTCTCCTCCCGCGCCCTCCAACCCCGCGGTGCCTAGAGCCGTTTCCCAAAGAGTACTAGGTGCCGGTTCCATGGCCTCAGAGCAGGGACATGGTGAGATTTGTACTTTGGTAAGATTTGTTTCTGGTTTTTCTCAAATGGGTTTTGCTGATTTGATTCAAGAAGGTGGGTGATTTAGTTTGTTCTTGGATTTTCTCAAATGGGTTTGTTGATTTGAATGAAGATGGTTGATTCGGTTTGTTGTTGGATTTGATACTTGAAGCTGTTGGCTTTGAATTTAAATTTTCGAGAAAAAAAATCATAATTTTCCTTTCTGGGAAAGTATTTGCGGAAATGTGAAGTGGTTGTTGGCTTATTCTATTTACTTGCACTCGATAATGTATTGGTGATGTTCTATGTTTCTAGATATGGTATGACAATGTTCCTCACCCACCATTTTCTCCTCTCTGCAACTCGAACCCTGCTGAAAATGGAATTAGGTTTGCTAAGGGTGGGTGGGGTTGCAGATGAGAGAAGGGAGAAAACGGGTAGGGTGAAAAGGAGAAAAGGATCGGTGAAGGTAGGAGTGGGGTGGGGGTTTGCTGGGTTTTTTGATGGGAGGAGAGATGAAGAGAGTGGAGGAAAAGGAAATAGGTTTCAGTTTTTTTTTTTTTTTTTTGCCACATGGTGCGCCATGTTGGCAGTCACGTCAGCACTTAACAGATTAATGGATGAAAAATGTAACGGGAAATAAAATAGTATGTGAGGTATGAAAGTGAAATGTTTTAAAGATGTTGTATGGGGTTGTAATAGACCTCAAACCTGAGGGGCTACTATGTAATTTACCCAAAAAATTAAGTTCCCATCCCTATTTTTCCTATCCCATTGATTAAAACCTTAATCTTTTTCAATTTTTTATCAAGGTCCTTAGATTTTAATAAACGTCATTAATTATTTCAATTTTTTATCATATATTTTTATTTTTAATTTGTACCAATTTTCTTTTCAATTTTAATTTGTACCCATATATTAATTCTTTTTTGTGCCCATATTTTTTAATCCGTCATCGACCTTTTTTGCAGAATCAGTTCAACCCGTCCTCGACCGTTTTTGCATAATCAGTTCAACCCGTCTTCGACCATTTTTGCAGAGTTAATTCAACTCTTCTTCGACCATTTTTGCATAATCAAGTCAACCCATCCTCGACCGTTTTTGCATAATCAGTTCTGACAAGCCCCGTCCCGGGCCCCCACCACATCCTGGGCTCGACTCTGCCGTAGCACGATATTGTCTATTTTGGGCCCCAACCACGCCCTCACGGTTTTATTTATGGGAACTCACGCGAGCAGAACTTCCTAGTGGGTCACCCATCCTGGGAATGCTCTGGCCCATTCTCGCTTAACTTCGGAGTTCCTACTGAATCCAAAGCCAGTGAGCTCCCAAAAGGCCTTGTGCTAGGTAGAGATGAGAATATACATATAAGGCTTACATGATCCACACCTCTGAGCGATGTGTGATCTTACAATCCACTCCCCTTAGGGGCCCGACGTCCTCGTCAGCACACTTCCGGCCAGAGATTGGCTCTGATACCAAATTGTCACATCCCGACCCGGGCCCCTACCACATCCTGGACTCGACTCCATCGTAGCACGATATTGTCCGCTTTGGGCCCCGACCACGCCTTCACGGTTTTGTTTCTGAGAACTCACGCGAGGAGAACTTCCTAGTGGGTCACCCATCATGAGAATGCTCTGGCCCATTCTCGCTTAACTTCGGAGTTCCTACGGAATCCGAAGCCAGTGAGCTCCCAAAAGGCCTCGTGCCAGGTAGAGATGATAATATACATATAAGGCTTACATAATCCACACCCCTGGGTGATGTAGGATCTTACAAGTTCAACCCGTCTTCGACCATTTTTGCAGAATTAATTCACCCCGTCTTCGATCATTTTTGCAGAATCAGTTCACCCCGTCCTCAACCATTTTTGCATAATCACTTCAACATTTCCTTGACCATTTTTGCAAAATCACTTAAACCCGTCTTCAACTATTTTTGCAGAATCAGTTCAAACAGTCATCGACCATTTTTGTAGAATTAGTGCAACCCGTCATCGACCATTTTTGCAGAAACAGTTCAACCCATCTTCGATTATTTTATGCAGAAACAGTTCAACTCGTCTTTGACCATTTTTGCATAATCAATTTCAAATTCATATATAATCAGTTTTGTATACTTTTTAGTATAATCTTTTTGTATAGTTTTAGTATAATTAGTTTGTATATTTTCAATAAAACTGCATACATGCCATCAGCTCAACCTCTTATCGACTATTTTTGCAGAATTAGTTTCAAATATATGTTAAATCAGTTTTGTATAATTTTTAAGTATAACCAATTTTGTATATTTTTTGTAAACAAGTTTGACAACTAGCCATCCACTTAACCTCACTTAACAAATCCAACTCTTTTTTTATTTGAAATCCAACTCTTTTTGTATTGAAAATCCAACTATGTTCTATCGAAATAAAAATAAATAAAAAAATCAAACAGATACGATTCTTCATCAAAATTGTTTCCTTCTCCAAAGCATTGTTCACTTCCCTCATATCTACTAGGACTGAGCATTGGGTGGGTTGGCATGTTTAAAAGCAACCCGTAGGCCGATAAATTATGCTCGAGTTATCATTCGACCAACCTATCACCGATTGAACAATTTGTTACTCCGACTCACCCAACACAATTAGTTTTCGGTTTGGGTGGGCGGGTTAAAGAGGTATTTGTGTTTAAAAATTTTGAATTTTGAAGAGCCAGAATGATCGAAGGAAGAAGGAGGTTCCGAGCTGGTATGGCAGCAAAGTAAAAAAAGAAAAAAAAAATTGACAAAAATGTGAAAAATAGTAAATGGCTGCTGAGTTTTGGGAATATGAGTAATTCCACATGGTAAGCATGCCAAATATGAGAGTATAACAAGTTCAGCAATGTTATTTATTGGGCGTTTGGGAGGGAAAAAGTGTTAAAACTAAAAAGAATGGCAGTAAGCTCAGCAAAGTTTGGGTGCACGAAAGCTGGGAGAATGTTATTGAGCTAAACAGCAATTGTGGCTATTAAATAGCCTTACACCAAGATGAGAATAAAGATAACTACCCACGACTTTACAGGTCCTATAATCATGGGCATGACTACGTTGAACAGAAAGAAAACAAACTGGTTCCTCAAGTTAAGGAGGAATTATTCAACATAACAGAAATAACCCCTAGAAACTAGGAACCCTGACCCTAACGGCTAGGAAGCTCCAACAGTTTCATCATCCTCCCTTAAACTGGATGCCATTGTCATTCAGTTTATACCTGGGTATTCACACACACCCAGTAAGCTCCGCATCTTCAGAAACACATCAAGCTTTAAAGGCTTTGTTAGAACATCTGCAATTTGTTCTTGTGTAGAGCAATGAGTTAACTCCAGAATTCCATCCTTGACAAGATCGCGAAGGAAATGGAATCTTATATCTATGTGCTTGCTGCGACCATGCATCACAGGGTTCCTTGAGAGTTTTATTGCTGATATGTTATCACAAAACACCATGGTTGGACAACTTTGCTCTTGATTTAGAACCTTCAAAATTCTTCTCATCCACACGACCTGGCATGCACTGGATGCTGCTGCTATGAACTCAGCTTCGGTGGTAGAGAGTGTAACCACGGGTTGCTTCTTTGAAGACCAAGAGATAGCTCCCGAGCTGAGTAGAAAAGCATAGCCTGAAGTGCTTTTCCTGTCATCTTGATCGCCAGCATAATCACTGTCTGTGTACCCTACGAGTTCTTCACTTCCTCCCTTCCTGTAGAACATCCCAAAACTAGCTGTGCCCTTCACATACCTCAGGACTCTTTTTGCTGCTAGTAGGTGAGACTCAGTAGGACGCTCCATGTACCTACTGATCAGGCTGACGATAAACATCAAATCGGGGCGTGTGGCAGTCAAGTACATGAGACTTCCCACCATCTGCTTGTAGACCGTGCTGTCAACTTCAGTTCCTCCTTCATCTTTTGTGAGCTTAAAGCCAGGAACCACTGGATTATGTACCGAGTTGCACTGATCCATATTGAACCTTTCCAAGACCTCTTGAGCGTACTTCCGTTGGCTAATAAAGATACCATCTGCCCTTTGTAATACTTCAATACCAAGAAAATACCTCATTCTTCCAAGATCAGTCATGTCAAACTCGATCATCATGGATTTTTTAAATTTTTCGAACATCAACTCATCATTGCCAGTAAATATAAGATCATCAACATACAAACACACAATTAAAATGTTACCTTCACCAGTAGTTTTAGTGAATAACGTGTGCTCATAAGGACATTTGATGAAACCTTCTCTGATGAAATATGCCTCAATGCGACTGTACCAGGCTCGGGGAGCCTGTTTGAGTCCATACAAGGCCTTTTTGAGTCGATAAACCTTGGATTCATGCCCCTTCTGTTCATAACCTGGAGGCTGATCGACATAAACTTCTTCATTAATTTCCCCATGCAGAAAGGCCGACTTAACGTCAAGTTGATAGACTGCCCAGGTTTTCTGAGCAGCAAGAGCTAAGACAATTCGAATGGTGTCCATGCGTGCCACAGGTGCAAATACTTCAGCGTAATCAATTCCATACTGCTGACAATATCCCTTGGCAACTAGCCGAGCCTTGTATTTGTCTACCTCTCCGTTTTCGTTGAACTTAGTCTTAAAGACCCACTTAACTCCTATGGTTTTCCCTCCGGATGGCAGCACTGTCAATTTCCATGTGTCGTTTTTCTCAATAGCTTGCATTTCTTGGTCCATGGCTATTCTCCATTTATCGGACTTCACGGCTTCTTCGAATGTGAGGGGATCCCCATCAGTGAACAAGGCTAGATGTGCCAAGTTTACACTCTCATCATCAGAGAGACCTTGTCCAGTTTCGTAGTCTCTCATCCATACTGGTGGTCTTCGGGCACGTACTTCTCGAGACGAGGGTTCATCATTTGAAGTATTGCCTTCGGCAGACTCAGTTTCTCCTCCACCCAAATCTTCATTGGCTTCAGATTCTTCTTCATCCCCCTCTTCTGCCACTTCTGCTTCTCCTTCAGTCTCCCATTCGAGATCAGCTTGCTTATGACCTTTATCCCAATTCCATTGTTGATCTTCTTCAAATACCACATCTCGACTAACAATTATCTTATTTGAAAGAGGATCAAATAATCTATAGGCCTTAGATTCCTCACTTACCCCAAGTAAAATGCATTTAAAACTCTTGGCATCGAGCTTTACTCGTCTGTTGTCAGGTATATGCACGTGAGAAATGCATCCAAAAACACGAAAATGGTCCACTGATGGTTTGTGTCCACTCCATGCCTCCTCAGGTGTTTTGTTCTTCACAGCAAGAGTTGGACATCGATTTAGAACATGCACCGTCCAATTCACTGCTTCAGGCCAGAAAGTTTTGGGAATGTGCTTTGCTAACAACATGCTTCGCACCATATTCATGATAGTGCGATTCCTCCTTTCTGCGACACCGTTTTGCTGAGGTGTATAGGCAGCCGTTAACTGTCTATGGATTCCATTCTCAGTGCAGAAGTTGATGAATTCATGTGATGTGAATTCTCCCCCACGATCTGTTCTCAGGCTCCGTACGTAGGTTCCAGTTTCCTTCTCAACTTTTGCTTTGTAGGTTTTGAACGTGGCAAAGGCTTCTGACTTTTCTGCCAAGAAATAAACCCACGTTTTTCTACTAAAATCATCAATGAAAGTGATGAGATACCTCTTTTTGCTGTTTGAAACCGGATTGATTGGTCCACAAATATCTGCATGTACTAACTGAAGAATGTTGGAGGCTCTCCACATGCTCTCCTTTGGAAATGGATCACGGTGCTGTTTTCCCACCAGGCAATCTTCACACACCTTTGGAGAAGTTTGAAATCGAGGCAACCCTGTCACCATGTTCTTTTGTTGAAGCACTTTGAGCCCATTCCAGTTAAGATGTCCATATCGATGGTGCCAAAGATCTGCTTGATCTGTGGTCAGTGTGGAGAAGCATTGCTGCTTTTTTGGTGCGAAGCGAGCACGTACTGCAAACATCCTGTTATGTGTCATCCCAGTTTCCATGATTAAACCTTTCTCACAGTGAAAGATTTTGCATTTCCCATGTTTGATAAGTATTGCCAGCCCCTTTTCTTGCAACTGACCGATGCTCAACAGGTTGTTTTTCAGTTCTGGCACGTAGAAGACCTCTGTGATTGCATGCACAAGTCCATTAACCTCCATGCGAACCTTACCCTTCCCTTGTACAGTAAGACTCGAGTTGTTCCCTAGCTTCACTGATTCTCGAAAGCTGCTGTCGAGATCACAAAACATGTCTTTGTTCCCACACATGTGGTTGCTACACCCAGAGTCAAGGTACCAAATGTGCTCCACCATATCCTCTTCGGAGTTCACAAGAGCCATCAACAGTATCTCCTCCTTTGTATCTGCATAATTTGCTTTTTGTTCCGTGGCTCGCTTAGGGCATTCCCATTGAAAGTGCCCTAGTTCATGACAATGGTAGCACTCCAGGGTGGATTTGTCGAACCCAAACCTTCCCCTTCCTCTTCCTCTTCCTCGATAGGTACCTCGTCCCCCACCTCTTCCTCCTTGCTGGGATCCATGAGTGACTTGAAGTGCTTGTTCTTCGTCCACATGTCGGCTGATCCGTTGTTCATGCACCAAGAGGCTGCTTTGTAGCTCGTCTATGGACATCATATCCAGATCATTGGATTCTTCAATGGAGCAAACAACGTAATCATATTTTGTAGTCATGGACCTGAGAATCTTTTCAATAATGACCACATCATGCATTTGCTCCCCATGTGTTCTCATCTTACTAGCTATGGTGAGAGTTCTGCCAAAATAGTCATTAACAGACTCACCAGGCTTCATATGTAGTACTTCAAACTCTCTGCGAAGAGCCTGCAATTGAGCTCGCTTGACACGCGTTGTTCCCTGATACTTCTGCTTTAACGAATCCCAGATATCCTTCGCCGTATCTTTCTTCAACATGGTCTCCAGTGTCGAACGATCTATGGCTTGGAACAGGTAGTTCTTAGCCTTAAGATCCTTCAACCTTTGATCCTCGTAGGTCTTCTTCTGTGTCTCACTCAGATCCGATCCTTCTGCTGCTGCAGTGATCCCCGTTTCTACCAAGTTCCAATACTCCTTGGAACGCAGAAAGTTCTCCATCAGCATACTCCAATGGTCATAGTGACCATCAAACTTTGGAATGGCAGGTTGCACAAAACTATTCTCAGATGCCATATCTTTGTTTCTTCACTCTAGTACCGGACTTACCAGCCCTTTGATCAGGCCCCGTGATGGGGCTCTGATACCAGATGTTAAAACTAAAAAGAATGGCAGTAAGCTCAGCAAAGTTTGGGTGCACGAAAGCTGGGAGAATGTTATTGAGCTAAACAGCAATTGTGGCTATTAAATAGCCTTACACCAAGATGAGAATAAAGATAACTACCCACGACTTTACAGGTCCTATAATCATGGGCATGACTACGTTGAACAGAAAGAAAACAAACTGGTTCCTCAAGTTAAGGAGGAATTATTCAACATAACAGAAATAACCCCTAGAAACTAGGAACCCTGACCCTAACGGCTAGGAAGCTCCAACAGTTTCATCAAAAAGGATTATCTCCCGTCTTTTTTTCCTCTTCTTTCCTTCTCTTTTATTTGAACGGTCACGATTAAATCACGTTAACATCTTATATTAATTTTTTATAAAAATAAAGAGTATGAGAGAAGGGGATAGAAGGGAATAGAAAAAGAAAGGGAGATAATTCTAGTTGATGTTGTGGCTGACTGGAAGGATAATTTCATTACTTGAAATAATATTCATGATGTCATCAAACATATGTATAAAAAGTTCTCCATCTTTAAAATAATTAAAAAATATTATCTTAATTTAAAATTAAATATTAAAAGTATACTTTACGCGTAATTTTTTCTATTAAAACCTCAAAGAAAAGTAAAAATCCGGGTTCCCTGCACACATTAATCCACCTTTTTCATATCCAATAGGATTGTAGGATCAAGAATGAATACCCAAATTCCTGTTTGTTTGGACCGATTCAATCCCCTAGGCTAACAAAAAAAAAATATATATATATATATATATATATATAAACTTAGAAAAAACAGCAACTTCAGATTGTTTGTGATATCATCAACAAACAGACCAACACACCCAAAGAGAAATAAAAAGGGAAGAAATCCTCCCTTTCTTTCCTTAATCGGCCAGCTTCTCTTTCGGTGCAAGGCTTTCAGAAATCTGTATCAGATATTATGCATCCGGAGTGTGCTGGCAGGTTGAATTTTAGTGTACATAAATTTTCAATTTTTTTTCTTCCAATTTTTCAGATTAAACTGTAGAATTTACCCTTTAGGATCGAAATACCAATCGAAACAGAAAAACCCAGCTCGTAATCTTTGGTTTGGACAAGGAAAATTTGAAAAATCAGTGTGGGAGGATCAAAGTTTGGAGCTTTCTGGGAGGAAATTGGGTTTTTTGTGGTGTTTGTTTGATGGGTTTATTGGTTGATTCAAAAGGGGAAGGGGGCGGCGGAGGAAGTGGAAGAAACGGCGGTACATGGGGCGGCCGGCATAGTTTGATACGGCGGAAACAGGTGGATTCTGTTCATGTGAAGTCACGGGGTCATCAATTGGCCAAGGAGTTGACTGTTCCCCATCTTGTTGCAATTGGTAAAAGCTTGTTGCTTTCCCCCTCTTATTTTTTTCAATCATATATTTTGATATCGTAATTTTAGATAAGATGATGATGCTGATGGAATGTTCGGTTGTCTGCTATATTCATGTAATTTCGTCTGAATTTTCATCTTGCAGTTATATATTTTCCTCTCAGCTTTATGGCTTTTTATCTACATAGGGCATGTTTGAGATTGCTTTTGTAGGAAATACTTCTGGTCTTAAGTGCCTCTGCTAGAAGTATTATTTCATATTAACTTGTAGAAATTTTTATTAAAAATACAAGTGCTTCATAGAAAAGCAGTTTTAGGACTTAGAAGTGCTTTATGTGCTTCTTGCTAGAAGCAGTTCAAGTGTTTTCCAGAATTAATTTGCATTTTAACTAAGGTTTGGTTCCAAAATCATTTTATTTAAAAGCGCTTTTAGTCGTTTAAAAGCACTTGCCAAACAAGCCCACCATGTACTGCTTCATAAAGCACTTTTAGGACCTAGAAGCGCTTTTAAGTTTTTTTGTCAAATGAATTAAAAAACACTTTTGGTTGTTAGAATACACATTTAGCCAATTCATAAGCATTTCTAATCAGGCATTTAATCTGTTGAGATTTTATCTTCGTGTGTTTGGTGCCTCACTTTAAATTTCAGGTTTATGGTATGCTTTAAGATTCTTCTTGTAGCTGTGCACCCGTCATTGTAGAATTACTTACTACTAATCCTTTGCATAATGATATTGTCGATTAATAGTCTTACTAGTTTCTACCTGATGTTTTCTTATTTTCTACATAATGAATATTTTGGCTCCGTGTTCCTTAAACACACAAGCACATTTCGGTACTGAAATAATGAAACAGGCTACTTCTGTTTGTTAATCATGAATTATTTTGTCTTTCTCGTATAATTAACCGTTGGTTATCATACACTTTGATTAGGGGTTGGCTCAACGATTGGAGCAGGAGTCTATATTCTTGTTGGAACAGTTGCTAGAGAGCATTCTGGACCAGCACTAGCAATCTCCTTTCTAATAGCTGGAATTGCGGCAGCCCTTTCCGCCTTTTGTTATGCTGAACTTGCAAGTCGGTGCCCTTCTGCAGGGAGTGCCTATCACTATACGTATATATGCATTGGAGAAGGGTAATTTCTCATTCCTTCTCTGTCATTAAAGTGTTGAGCATAGCAATTGGAAAAGAAAAGGGAGAGTTACCTTATCATGCTTATTCAACAGTACATGCTTGCATAGTTGTACCAAACTAATTACATTGAAAATTTTCTTCTACGTCGGTTAGTGATATTAAAACTATCATTGTTTGCAGTGTCGCTTGGTTAGTCGGTTGGGCTTTGATTCTAGAATATACAATTGGTGGCTCAGCTGTTGCTCGGGGCATATCACCTAATTTGGTACAGTTTTTACAAAAATCTAGTTATGTATTCTGCAAAAAAGATTATAATGTCCGCTCGAATAAAAAAAAATTCTTCCTGCATACTCTGACAATCTTTTAAGAGAAGTATGGGACATCTATCCTTAAATGGGTTTGTTTACCTTTCTGAAGGCATTACTTTTTGGAGGAGAGGACAGTCTGCCTGCTATTATAGCCCGGCAACATATTCCTGCACTTGGTCTCGTGGTTGACCCATGTGCAGCAATTCTAGTATTTATTGTTACAGGGCTCTTGTGTGTGGGAATCAAGGAGGTATGCATTTATCTTGTTTGTTTTCTTTTGTGTATCAGATCAATCCTTAAACTTGGCAAACATATTTTTTCTTCTGTTCCATAAATATTCTCCTTTTTTTTCTTTAATGGAACACTCCATTTATGCAGAGTACAGTAGCACAAGGCATTGTGACGATAGCGAATGTATGTGCAATGATATTTGTTGTAGTAGCTGGTACTTATTTGGGTTTCAAGTCTGGCTGGACTGGATATGAACTTCCTACTGGGTATTTGGCATCCCTATTCCTATATCAACTCATGTAGTTTTCAAAAATAAATTTTGAGTTTCCTTCCTATTTATTCATGTAAAAGGTACTTTCCCTTTGGGGTGAATGGAATGCTTGCTGGGTCTGCGACTGTCTTCTTTGCATACATTGGTTTTGATTCAGTTGCCAGCACTGCTGAAGAGGTAAACATGTTGTTGTTATGTCATCCAAAAAATCAATCTTATAAGTTTTGTGGTGATGTTTTAACTTGTGTAGAATCTGAATTATGCCTTCATGTTTTTCAAAAGGTGAAGAATCCTCAACGAGATTTGCCACTTGGTATTGGTGCTGCACTATCTATTTGCTGTGCGTTGTATATGTTGGTTTCGATGGTCATTGTTGGTTTGGTGCCTTATTATGCAATGGATCCTGATACACCAATTTCCAGTGCATTTGCTAGTCATGGGATGCAATGGGCAGCGTAAGTGAATAATATTGTGGGGATTGCCTTTTCGTCTTTGGGCAATTAAGTTAATTTTCTTGCTTATATTTTGAAGGTATGTGATAACTGTTGGAGCTGTTACTGCTCTCTGCTCAACATTGATGGGCTCTATTCTTCCTCAGGTATTATTTGATCATTTTTAATATTCCTTTTGTCTCCTACTTTTCAAGATGCATCGTGTATGGTCTTCAGGTCTAGTCAGCTTGTTTATTGTCCATGAATCCCCTACCACACCTGTACTGTAACTCTGATTAAGATATTTTATTGTGTTTCTTAGCCACGAATCCTGATGGCAATGTCTAGAGATGGATTGCTGCCACCATTTTTCGCGGATATCAGTAAAAAAACTCAGGTTCCTGTCAAGAGTACAATAGCAACTGGGTTTTGTTCTGCAGTCTTGGCCTTCTTCATGGATGTTTCACAGTTGGCAGGAATGGTAAGTTGACCTTCATGGAAAGATCTGGCTTTGTTGTTGATAAGGTGTATAACTCATTTACTCTTTGTTATGCTAAATGACATTTGAGTATTCTTAATGTAATGCTATAATTGTGGTTTACCAGACATTCGCTTTATAAGGGGGATTCCCACTGCATGTGAACTAGCCTTGGAAGTTTTTTCTTTTATTTTCACAATAATTGGTCCTTGATAATATTAATATCCTCTAACAAATTCTGATACCGTTGGGGATTTTATTTTGTGGTTCATGATAATGACTCAAGGAACTCAACTCGAGATGGAAATCCATGTGTTTAACACTTATTTAAGTTGACATCGACCTTTTTCTGTGATACTGAATGTAGATGTGGAGACTGACATAGATGGTACCTATGTTGTGCAGGTTAGTGTGGGTACACTTGTTGCATTCACTATGGTAGCAATATCTGTACTGATACTCAGATATGTTCCGCCAGATGAGGTGCCTATGCCTTCATCTCTTCGGGAGTCAATTGATTCAGTGTGGTTACGACATGGAAGGAATTCTCAAGAGATCAATGTGGAAGATCCTAAGATTAGTGTTAGTTCTTCGAAGGAGAGTACCAAACCTCTACTCGAGGAAGTGGATATCATGGTTGAACTTCCTCTGATAAAAAAGCAACTGCCTCTTATTAACTGTAAGTTCCTTACAGTCTCATATTCTCACTTCATTATATATAGCTACTGCAACAGTAGAAGGGTCATACAGAAACACACGAGCACTCACACATACACCTAAATGTCCTATTATCGTAGTTATGTTGCCATAATCTCAATCTGGCCCAACATTCTGGCAAGAAACAACCTTATAAAGAGTCTACATTCTCAGTCGGGCAAGAGAATATTTCCTTGTATCTATGCATGTCTATAAAGTATGTATGACAATGGGATACACGTGTCTTTATATTTGTGTCAGAAACAACCTTATATTCTACATAGTTTCTGCTCTACTTTTCTGTTATGTGGCTGATTCTGAAATATGTTTTCGCTGTGTTAATTATTAGACACAATAAGTGAAGATAAAAGGCGTAAAATTGCTGGCTGGACCATAATGTTCACATGTGTCGGTGTGCTTCTACTGACATATTCAGCTTCAGATTTGGCCATTCCCAGGTGGGTGAATTTTGGTCCTAGACTTAGTTCTGAGAATGATATTTTTCTGGCTGCATGATTGATTTTTAGCTGCAAAAACAAATTCTAGATGAATTCTAGATTCGATTATGATTTTTTCATTTATGTTGATATTACTTTTATGTTTTACTTTCTTTTAGTAATATAGTTTAATTTTCTATTCATTAATTCTACAGAAATATTCTTGGTTTCAATTTCAGCTTTCTTCGCTATACATTTTGTGGAGGTGGCGGTATTCTTCTTTTATTAGGTCTGATTGTGCTCACATGTGTTGATCAAGATGATGCACGACACACCTTTGGGCACACAGGAGGTATGCTCACTATTTTACGGTAGTACAAATTTCACTGAAAAGGTTTCAGATAGTGAACTTGTAAAGTGTATATTACTAGCACACACATACATATAGATATCAGCTTTAGTCGATGTGGTCAGCTTTTCCTCGAAAGAATAGCCCATGAGGCTGGTTATCTAATTTGGTTACTGTAGGCTTAGCTAGCTAATAATTAAAACGTGTTTTCATTTGCCGTGATTAGAATGTTTAGACCGATAATAAAGAAACTCAACAGTATCTTCATCTCATGTTTATTTACGTTGGATGAAATGGTTAGGTTAGTGTTCATTGAAGAAAGTACTATTTGACTATATAATAACGATGATGTATTGGTTTCCTTTCAGGTTTCTTATGCCCATTTGTCCCATTGCTACCTATCGTTTGTATTCTCATCAACGTCTACCTACTGATAAATCTTGGGTAACTATCCAATTAAATAGTCCGTTTCATTTTATCATTTTTGCACTTTTTATATCAAAGGGAAATCCTACATAGTAGAAATGGTTCTTGTACTTTGTGGTCGCATAATATTATCAGAATTGAGATAATTCGTATTGTGTGTTCACCGGGAAAGCATGCACTGTGGCTAATCTGTCGTCTGTAAATATTATTTCCTTTAAAATTGTTCATATATTGTTTTGTTTTCAGAGCGGACACCTGGGCGCGTGTTGCTGTATGGCTGCTAATAGGAGTGGCTGTTTACGTATTTTATGGCCGATCACACAGCTCATTGGAGGATGCAGTTTACGTGCCAGTAGCTCACGCGGATGAAATCTTTCGGAGCTCAGAAAATTACGTAGCTTAAGTTTGTACAGGAAATGCAAGGAGGAACTCGGTCCATTATATCGTGTACTATGTCATCTGGCGATCGTGAAGTTTCCTTCTACCGCGTGCTTCTGACTCCGATTATGTATTGCTGGTAATCTTGTTATAGCAAGGATTGAAATCAGTCCATTGTATAATAGCTTATTATCTTCTTGATGCTGGACGTATTCGAGCAATGTAAATAATGTGCAATAATGAAAGTTTCCACTCTCCTTCCTTAGGACAGTGGCTCGAAAACATTACCTCTTCTCTCTGTTCTTGATTCGAGCAAGTTTTCGATACAAATTCCACCCAACCGAAAGAGAATACCAGAAATCGTAGAGACATATTTCACATGACATGGTGCTTAAACGACTGTGGCTTAAAAGGCTCGATGTTTACCGCATGCATCCATCGATCATTTTTCGTAAGCATGGAGATTAAGTCAATGTTACCCCTTACCGATGTTGCTAAACGGTTAAATGGGTACAGTTAACCGTTAATAAACGGTTATGGCAATGCACGTTAATCGTCAGGTTGTCTCACGTCTCCTCCTGAAGCTGCCTCCACACAACTTCAAGAATTGCACAAATGGTGAAGTGTGAAACATAATGTGCACTTTATCTTGTTTGTGTGGGGATATGCAAATTGTGCATATTTCCTCTATTGCCGCTACCACTAGATTGTCACGCTTTATTATGTGATTATAATTGAGCATCATTCACCTAATAATTATTGGAGTTGGATTCTCTCCTCTTCCCTTCCCTTCCCTCCTATTTGAACATCGTATATTACTTTTTTATAGAAAGAGAGACAAAATATAGAATATGAGAGATGGGGATGGAAGGGAATGGAAAGAGGAGGGGGGAGAATCCTAGTCCATAATTATTAGTGTGGAATGGAAAATTACACGCCACCACAATTTAAGGTAATCACTAATCATAATTAATGTTCTATAGTACCCAAAAAAATGATTGCAAGGTGTGAAATGGCAAAGAGACTTTCAAAGCGGGATTCTCCAAGATTCTCTGTCACCTCACAGTTTAACGTTAATTCTCGTAGTAACATTATAAAACATTACAACAACAACAACAACAACAACAAAGCCTTTTCCCACTAAGTCTATAAAAAGTCTCACTTTTGAGAGTCTCGTTTATATTTTCCATCCAAATTATGGAATGAGAGAGAATTGGATGCCTCGCAAAATCCTTATTGTTTCCTTTCCATGCTTTTGCCAAGTTTGAAATGCGTGCCTATGTGACCCTTACGTTGTGATACAATCCTGCTTTATTTTTTTTGTTTATTTATGCGTGTGATTCTTGCGCAGAATCATGTTAATCTTTTCTGTATCAATTCAATCTTATTAGATGCCTTGCAAACTAATAATCTAATATTATAACACGTACAAAAAAAATTATTACGCAACAAGTGTTCCAGATACGTTAAATAATTTATCCCTTGTGCCCTTTGATTGAAACTTTTATTAATTGCCCAACTATCCAGTTGCTGTGACATGAATTTAAAAGGACAGCTTGTCTTCTTGTGAATTGGTCTTTCCCTTCTTAGGAAAACTAATGAAAAAGGTTTGAAAACTTTTAGTTTTAACGATAAGGACAAAATAAAGGGTAAAGTGAACAGTACCGCGGACTTTTCGTTAAAACTCCCTTCCTTCTTTCCTTCTTTCCTCACATTATAAAGTTCCAAAGTAGATTTTGATTTGGTTTAGAGCAACTCCACCCATGGAGCCCTCCCCCCAGGCAATCCACTATGCAATCCACCCTAATAAACAGTAACTGCCTTAAATGAATAGTAACTGCCATTAATGAACAGTAATTGCCATTTGCATCTCCACCTATGGAGCCCTTCCCCCAGGCAATTAGTAATAAAATATTAATATTTTTTTCTCACCCAATCATAAAATATTAATATTTTTCTTTAATAATTAACTGGTTCTCTCTCTCTCTCTCTCGCTCCCGCTCCCTCCCGAACCTAGATCCATCCTCCCTGCAAAAACCAGAACCCAGCTACCCCCCCCCCCCCCCGCCGCCGCGACGACACCCCCCAAACGACCCACCCTGCTTTCCCCCCCCCCCCCCCCGCCGCGACGACCCACCCTGCCTCCCCCCCCCCCGGACGACCCACCTGCTTTCCTTCCCCCCCCCCCGCCCCCCCCGCGGCCGCGACGACCCACCCAGCTCCGGTCCCTCGCTCTCGCTCCCTCTCTCCCTTTCTCCCTCGCTCTCGCTCTCTCTCTCTCTCTGACACAAAAAAAAATAAAAAATTGCAAAGGCCTCGGGCTACAGGCCCGTCGATTCCCCACCCCCCCCTTCGCTCGGGCTCCCACCGTCGCTCGGCCTCCACACGGCTGGAGCTCACTCCACCGGGCCTTAGGCCCTTTCTTCTCCACTCTCCCCCGAGCAAATGCAACGGGTGGAGTTGCTCTTAGGGTTTTCTTCCATGCCCATGACATAGTTGTTGTGACAAATTTAACCTTATGAGAAGATGCGAATGTCTAACCCGACTCTACGAAAAAGATATTTCAAAAAAAGAGAAGCAAGATTTTTAACGCAGAAGAAGTCCAAGCTTTTAGTTAGTTAAAAGAGGTGTACGGGGCGATAACAACCAGCAGGGTTGCAAGCACGAAATGTCGATCAAATCTGTTAAAGGAAGCCCAATCAAAACGAGAAAACAAGAAAATCTGACTGAGTTGATGATGGACATTTTGTTGCCCTACCCATGATATAGTTCACTCTATCATTGGGGGTGTGACTCTGGGCATTTTACCGCCAACGCTCTCCATCCTTTCATAAAGGAACCAATTGAATCATTGTACGCTTGCTTAGTGGCACACACCAGCCTATTCGTGAATAAGAAGAAAAAAAAAGGCTAGAAGCGCGATTTTGAGAAATACAAAAGAAATATGCTCCTTCTTTCTAAGGATTTATGTATTTTATATTATTATTATTATTTTTGTCAAACAATAGATTTTGTTAGATTAGATAATAGATTAGCCATCGACGGGATTCGAATCCACGTCATCATGCAAGGGCTTAACTCTTTTTCACCACTGTGGTAAAGGACCACTTGCGATTTATGGATTTTATATGACTTCTATGAATTATACGTCTCAGCTTCATAAATTTTATTTTTATTTTACGCCTGTTGAGATGTTAAATATGAAGATTATTATTTTATAGTTTACACCTATCAAGTTGTTAAATGATTTGATTCGTGTTGTGGTTTACATCAAATTAAATGCTCAATGTTCACTTATTTGGATCCTCTCCGAATTTTACTATCTGAAACATGAGGACCATGTAATATGAGCCTTCGTGCATCAATACAACGAACTAATAGGGACTGTTAAATTCAATTTGAGTGATCCTCAAAGTTCACCAAAAATATTAGTTTTGACATCAACCGTGGCAAATGAAATGAAATGAAATAGGTGATTTCATGTTTGTAGTTTGTACCGTGATACTGATACCAACTCACTAGTACGGACGCACGCACGCACACTAGCAAAGTTCTAAGCAAAACAGTTTCTATCATTTATAAAATCAAACCCCTCTTTGCACATCGCATGTCAGAGTAATTTTGAATATTGTCTAGTGGAAGATGAGAATACAAACATCCCAATACAAGACCATATTTTATATAAAAATTTGGTTCTAGAAGGAAAGCAGAGACAATTGTTCTTCGACAGAGCAACCAACGTGACAAGAAGTACGGCAAGAAGAAGGGATTAGAATGAGACCGAGGCACCGCTGCTCCATCGGAGAAGGCGAGGACCGCCGCGTGCTTCGATACTCCACCGCGTCCTGGAGTATGATGTTGCCTTGTTTGTCGATGCAGTGAAAGGTGCCCAAGAAAAACCGGCCGTCCCTTATCCCAACTAGCATTCGCCGGAAGAGCAGCTTCCTGGCGCGGTTCACGGATGCCGGCTCCGACCCATCTGAGCTCGCTGCCTGAATCAGCGTTTCCGCCGCTTCTTGTTCCATGTTCTTCCTATTCAATCTGAATATGATCGGATCGCCCACTGCTGCTGGGGAAAACAATGAGGAGAGAACCGGAGCAATGGTCGAATTTTAGCTCAGTTCAAAAATCAATATATACAAATTTATAATGAGCAACTTGATGGGAATCCAAAGATCCAATGGGCTTAATTTTAGGGCATAAAAACCATGGAGCGAGACAACTATGAATCCATTACCATTGTGAGGCTAAGTCCAGCATTACGCTGCCGCAGCTGAAATATAATTTGTGTATTCATTTGTTTCATGCATGATAATGTACATCTGAGCCAGCATCAATTTCCAATGCAGGAATGTGTTGTATACATATAGAAGGATAGGAGAAAATACCTACTGCCTTAATGCCTCCTTGTCTCCAAGATTACACCAACACCACCATAACGATACATCCATTTATAGTTCTATTTATAATTCAGTGCCACACTGCAATTCATAGTTAAAGAACAGGCAATTTGCCAATTTGGAAGTAAATATATATATATATATATATATATATATATATAATTATACAACCTCGACCTTAATATTATGAGATTATGATCTATTCCAACCAGTCAGTGATTATTTGATCCCGTGCAATGTATAAATGATGTCATGCACAAGAGGATAATGAATTTAAGCAGCAAGTGTGGTTTCAAGACAAATAAGTCCGGAATAAGTTCTTAAGGCTATAAAATGATGAAATTTACAAAAACCAACCTCAAGAATCTGGCGCCACTCTTTTCCAGACAGCTGCAAGAGAGAAACGATAAAAATGTATGAGTTACTCTTGACCATCTACATTTATCAGACCAAAATCAATCGTGGGTATGAAGGGTCAAATGAATACAGCGGGAAGAAGAATTTTCCTAAATCCCTCGTCATACGGGTTGGAACCAAAGAAGATAAGCAACTGATTAAAGGAAATTTCCTAACCTTATGCAGAACAATGTCAAAAGGGCCTTGATCCGAAAGGGGCTTGTTATGATCACTAGCAACAAACAATATCTCCTTCTTTCTGCATTAAACAAACAATAAATTACACAAGACAAGTAAACACCTGAGTAAAAATCGCATGACAACATCACCATTACTTGAAAGAACAGAGACATAACACCAACACGGAAACTCCGAATCAAAGCTATTCATCACTAGCAAATTAAGAGAAGAAAATAATCCACACTAATTGAATAGTACTGAAAAAGAAAATTTAACATTCAACCACTAATCTTGGTACACATGCAAGTGACACAAAGCATGAAATGTTGAACAAGCTCTATAGCTACTAAGCTAAGTTGCCAAAAAATTTAGGGGATTTTGTCGATCTTATTAGTGAGACATTCTCAGCTCTTCTTCTCAGTTTATAATTTTAATTAAATTAGTCATGGCCCTCCGGGTTCTCAGAAGCAAACACAGACACGCTCATGGATCAACTGCAAAATTAACTCTAGTAACCTAGTTCGAAAACCACTGCGTCAGATCGAGACATGCCAACAGATCAATCATCAATCTACAAATTCTAATTTAAAAACCCTAAAATCCCTACACCAGAAATTCACATTAATCACAATAATTCAAAATTACCTAAATTTTAGAGGGATGATGGCTGGTAGCAGCGTCCTCGACCGCGGTGATGGGGTGATGGTGGTCGGTGGTGTTGTCGAAGAGGAGAGAATCAAGCCGTCGTGGTTCTGGGACCTGGGTGCTCTGGGATGTCGTCAAGGAGGATGGCTGGATGGGTGGTGCCGTTGTGGGTCGCGACAGCGGTGAGGCTGGATGGGTGATGTCGTCGAGCGATATCGTCGAGAAGACGATTGAGTTTGAGAGTTGGAGTCGAGGGAGGGAGTGACTGAAAGTCTCAAACTTTAAAAAAAAAAAAAAAAAAAAAAACACAATTGTTTTAATTTTACATATTAAAGTTGCTGAATTTAAATCCAAAATTACAAAAGAAAAAAAAATCAAATCTTTTTACCTGATTTTGTAGAGGGATTTATAGGTTGATGGATTTGGGTAGGAGGAGAGGAGGTGGGACCAGAGGGAAATCGGAGGAGAGGAGGTGGGACCAGAGGGAGTCTTCGTCGGATGATCGGCGGAGGTGCTCAGGAGATTGATATTCAGCGACTACTTGGTTCAATTGCATGTGGGTAAAGAGAAGTTTGGTGGAGGTGTTTCAATGGAGGGATGTGTTCAGAGACACCATAGGAGCTAGGGGTGAAAGAGAAAGTTAAGGATAACTAAGTTTTTTTAACTTCAATTTTGGTTAGTTTTATAAAAATTGAAAAATATAGGTTATATTTCAATAAATGATCTCCGAAATGGCTATATTTCCATATTTTCCGGTAGAAACTAATAGTTGAGATTGGATGATAAGTTATCATTTAATCTCGACCGTTCATTATAATTATAAACGGGTCGGACCGGAACCCCTTTTGTCTAAGTATTAGGACTTGGCCCGCCTTGTAATTGACAGCGCCCCGTCCCGCCCCGCCTCGTTTATTCTCTAAAATATTTGGAACTGACCCATACTCGCCCCGACCCATGATTCCTTTACCCGTTTGCCCACCCCTAGTTATGGGTACGAGTATACCCAATTACAGTTACTTGCCCGCCATAACCGTCCATCCATAATACTGAAAATAGTTATCGTACCCTATGCTCTCTTTGTTTAATCTGTGCATCCAAGGTCGGATTTTGGATTTAATGAAAAATCCAACCCAAATATTGGCTCATATTCGTATTGTTCAAGCCCATTGGAACTCGATAAATTTGGCAATGTTGTCCGATGGGTTGACCGGTCAATACGAATATAACTCATGCAACGAGGAGGATTTCGTAAAAAGAGCATATCCGCAATTCCCATTTGTAAGACATTTCTTCAGTTGGATACATAACTCATCCACGACAAATTAAGCACCGATTAAGATGTAATGAAAGGGGTTTTATTTGATCTGTCTAAGCTCATTCAAATTCAACATATTCTTCTGTACCTACATATGACTGCCCTTCAAGACACCCTCCTCCGAAAGGATGGTTATGCACCCCACATACAACCTCAAGTTTCCACTCATCTCCGGGACCAACGTTTACACCTTTCAATAAAAACGGGCAACCACACTTTTTCGTACCTGTGGCCTTAGGGCGCTTTCTCTTCCGATGATCTATGTCTGCACTGAAATTCATCGCTTGTTGGCCATCTGTATCTACATTAGACCTCTTAGTATAGTATCCACTATGCTCACAACAAAGATTAATTCTAGCCCGCCGTAATCTGTTTTTTCCAGCAGCATCTGACCTCTTGATGACCACCCCTACACCACAACTCCGTCCTTGTACACGAATCCAATTGACCAATTCTTCTCGACTCTTGAATACCTGCCAAAATACGTATATTTGTTGTAATCAACCATACACAACTATTAAGTTACAACAAAACAGAACTTTTACCTCATCAGTGATGAATTCGCTTGTGGTGTCCAAAAGGCTATCTATTGCAACACCACTGCTTGTAGTAGAAGCGTCGTGTTGTGGCTGCAAAATACATTTTCGGTAAAGAAAGTTTCAGTATTCGGCAGTTGATGGATGAACTTAACTGTGAAAGTTTGGCCCGCAACCACCGAATGTTATGCTACTCAGCCTACATGTGCAGTGGAACAGCCAAACACATGTCAGGTTCAAGGTTTAGGGTTGGTTCTGGGTAGAATGTGGTTCTAAAAGTTAGGTATATGGAGTCTGAACCCCCTGGATATCTTCTCGGTTTGCTACTTACCAAAACAAACACTTACATTCAGTAATTCAGATAACCTTTCGGCTCTGCCATGCGGTAAGTGTAGAGAAAATTATTTGCGCCACATCATATATTATGTTGGAGACAATACACATCAGAAAGTATTTTTCCTTATTCTTTTTCATTTCTAATTTCTTTGATACAAAAGGATTGAGATAAGTTAATAATCTTTAACATTGCTCAGAGGATAATAAAATGAATTACATAGATGAACTGATAAAAGAAATCATGCTAGGAAGGTTCTCGAGAGCCAACGTGAAAACTGCACCAAGTACAAAAATCAAAACGAAAGCTAATACTATTTTTCCAATGTAGGTAAAACTGATTGCTGGTTTCAACACCCTCTTTGGAACATGTAACTTGGCAGAACGCTACAGAAAATCATAAACATATATTAATACAAGCTAAAAGGTCAAAAATGGATAAAGAGAACGTTCAACTTAGAAATGGCAGAACGCTACCCTTAATCACTTATTTGATTGTAAGTCATCAAATATACCCTTTTAAAAATCATTTAACATCGTACATTACTTTTCGTGAAACAAAAACTTTTGTTTAGAAGAAAAAGAAAACGTAACTATCACAAGTGCAAGTTTTCATTCCTCACATTACAAATAAGGTACTTAAAATTTTTACATGTGCACAAATGTAGATTACTTAATCATTTCAGACAAAAACTTCACCCCTATGAAGTATGAATACTGGTTGGTTAGAAGAAGTGCATATGAACATATTTTCAAGACTCACCTTTTCGGTTTACTTTCTGAGTTGTTTCTTTGAGACTTTATCTGTGTAATGGTATTTGTCAGCACATTCACTTGCAAAAGTTCAATTATCATGGCCAATCTGTGAACTTGAGATGAGACGTATGTTTTCCCTCCGACAATCTACTTAGTACACTGACTACAACTTAAAAGAAACGACGATGACGGATCACCCTGCCTCACACCATTATCCTCCCATCTAAAATAACTGAATAGTTTACTGAACTTAAACAACCTTCAATCCACAATCTCCACCTCCCATCAAAACCCTTGCTATCCGAGACATGGCCTAGAAATCTAAAGTATAGACTAATACTTTCTTTTATTATTTCCATCTTTTTACACAACAACGTACCGGACACCACTGTGCTTAAGCTCAAGAATCAAAACTGTCATCAAGCTGCTTCTATGCACAATCTAATTTTTCTTCCTAATGAGCCCGAGAAGCTGAGCTTCCAGACCGTGGATACTATCTAAAGTATATATCTAGTCTTGGTTTTAGTCCCATTTTTCTTCCAAAAATCTATTTATAACCTAGAACGTTCCAAAAGTCATCCAATCAAGCCACTGACTTGTTAATTAACAAACTGAATTTGTATTATTAAAGTTTGACTTTTTTTTGCAGACGTGGGCATAGCCCTATTGGCTCCCTCTGCACCTGAGTTTGAATTTAAAGTGTAATATCGCTTGTATATACAAAAAAAAGTTGAATCTTTCCTTTCATAATCACTGTAAACAAATGTCCAGTCCAAACTCATCTATACAATAAACGCCAAACAGAATTCTTATTCACTTAACAGTTAACATACACAAAGAGATGAATAAGATCTTACCGTTACATCGGGAACTGGCATTGTCATTGGCCTTACAACCCCATCTCCACCTCCAAACCCTGTTATCGAGCAAAGACAAAAAATCATTACAACCCACAATTTAATCATTTTTAACAAATACCCAAAAAATGAACTAAAATAAAGAGTAAATAGAAGCATAGGTATTGTATTGTAGCTTTGGCGCTGAATTAAACATCCAAATTTTAATTTTGACAAAATGTGGAGCATTGGTCCTTCACGCCAAATCGCGAGAATTTCTGTCAAAGTTGGCCCTCGGTGCAGTTCCCGATTTACTTCTTGAAAGGGGCTCATGTGCACTTCATTTACAAAAATTCTTACAAAGTTGGCACAAAGGACTAATGCTCCGCATTTCGTTAAACTCAGACCTATACCGATTGTAATGGATTTTCAATTCAAAGACGGGTTAGAATCAGATTCCTATTCTGGTTTTGGTGGATTTCAATTCAGAAAACGAAAGACAAAAGCTACAATTCGGTCATAGAACCAACGCTCCAATTATCCTAAAGTTAAAAGGGTCAGGTGCACTTTATTGATGAAAGCTACAATTCGGTCATAGTTCAGGAACCAATGCTCCAATTTTCTCGAAAACACGAAAAGTAAAGAACTTGGATTTGAGTGATTGAAGAGAAGGGAGTGAGTTACCAGGTGAATCCAGCTGGGTAACGGTCTGTAACCGCCAGCCACTGCCGTAATCGACGAGGGCGGAGCTGGGGCCGAAACTGATGGGCTCCTCACCTTCTTTGACGGCTTCAATGTGCAGAGCAAGTGGGTCTCCCGCACCCAATTTCTTGTTTATGAGTGAGACTGCGAATCCTGCCTCCGTCCCCATCGCGAACCGCCGTGTCATCCCTGAACTCTGACATTTCACCTCCAGAAACTATCAACCATTCACAAATTACAGTCAGATTCCCGTACAAATTCGATCGATCGGATGAGAGAGAGAGAGAGAGAGGTTACCGGAGTAGGAGTAGGAGGTTGAGCTTCGTCCATGGAAATTTGGATGATCAATAGTCAAAGGAACTGAAGTAAACTTATTTATTCGGCTTAGATTGGTATTTTATTTAATTTTTTAGGCTTGTTTATTGTTTTGTCTCTGAATTTATTTGGGATGTGTTATCCATACACCTCATTTTACTTCATACAAATTTTGCGACAGTTGGATCGACTGAGTTAAAGAATATCAAAAGACAAAATTAACAAGGGATGTGTGAGAAGTAAATATGGTGTGCCCTTTTTTTTAGTACATCGATATTTTTACACTAAGGGGTACATAGATATTTTTAGACTAAGGGGAGGGGGAGTTCGGTTATGCCACACAATGGGCAATCTAAGTTGGTGTCGAATTTATCATCCACGAGATTCGAACATAAGACCTTTCACTTCCAAGTGAAGAGGAATACCATCAGACTATTGTACTCGTCTTTTTATTCTCTAAAAATGTTTGGTACGAATCCATGTGCCCACCAAGTAATTGACAAAATGCCTATCAAAGGTTGCGTCATTCGATAAATTCTTTCAATATCAATCATCATATTGTTTTAGCATATGTCAATAACTTTTGACACATGTGCAATTTAGTTCGGCTGATGACAATAAGCTCATCAAATGTTCAACAAAATGTCTTAGTGAATAATTTTTTTTTGTTTCTGTTTCCATGAAAAAAACATTTGAACTTTTAACACTAAGGATCCCAAGGTTCGAATCTTAAATCTGTCACACTGGCTGGCAACACTTAGCACAATTTTAGGAGATATTTTTTTCCAGAATACCAAGTAGTAAATCATGTGTGACTATACAAGTGGCGAGATGCTTGGAAGAGACAAAAGTGCAACAAATCTGATTTTAGAGCACTGAAAAGCAATTTAAGAGAACAAATCAATAAATAACATAAGCCTTTCTTAGTGTAGGGCCGTGTGGGTGTATAAGAGCATCCGTGCGTGGAAAAATGCTCAACCCCTTTAATTTCTGCGGACTGAAAGCCCGCTCTTCCCGCCCTTCGGTTCTCCCAGCTCAAAAGCTCGAAACTTTCTCCAGCACCTTGCAGGGCCTGCCGGCCTGAAATCGGTGAGTTTATCTTCTAAATGCACCCCATTTCTGGAATGTTGATTTCTCCTTTTACCATAATTATTATTATTTTTATCGTCACTACTTATATAGAACTGAAAGTTGGAAACTTTGGGGAAGATTGAATGCCCTAACTCACTGTAACTTATTTATGGGTAATGAAAAGCATAATTCTTTTTTGTTACCTAGCATGTTTGATGATTTTTGTACATGCCCAATTGGAGAATTTTTATTTTTAATTTTTAGTTTGTATTTTTTTGTTAGGGGTGTGAGTGATAAACCATAAATCTGTAAACTGAGTGATGGGTACTTGCAGCTTTCCATTTCTTAGAATTGCAAGTCTATCTGTGGCATATAAGTTGAAAATTACCAGAAAATAGAGATGACTTCATTGACATGTATATTGATCCCAAGATTAATGCCTTGGGAAATTTCTGTCATATAGATATAGGCCCGTTGCAGACCCCACTTAGTGGAATAAGGCTTTGTTGTTGTTGTGTAGACATAGGCCGGTTGCGAGTAGTTCCTATTGTCATTTAACAAGCCTACATATGTGTGTGTGTGTGTGTTGAGATTTGTGGCTGAGTAAACTTCATTTTCTGTTATTTAGATTAGGAATAGTTGAAGAACCCCCGAAGGTTAGCATAACCAAGTCCGTTATATTCTAAGAACGGGGAACTATGTTGTGGAGTGGGGTGCACAATGAGCCCCTTTTGTAAGCTAAAATAAGGGACGCTTAGCAGTTTGGATACTACTCTGTGTGTGCGTGTGTTTTTTTCTGTAACTATTGGGGTAGTTCCATAAGTGCATTAGGCAGACAAATGTATGTTGTATTTAGCTGATATACTAAAAAGATTAGGTATTCAAACTTTCAGTCCCCAGTTTTGGTTTTATGGGTCTCCGATTGCTTGGAATTTCTGATGCCTTGAGAGTTTATTCGTGAGATTTGTTTGATACTTTTGATGCTGTGTTGATTGTTACTACAATAATCTGATTTATATATCCATGCTCAATTTGATTTTTAGGGTTGAGATGGACGAGGATTCAACTCCTCATCCTAATTCTGTTGAAACTCCCCGAGCTAACCAGCTTCCACCAGCTCCTAAATTCAGTGCGGGCGTTAAAGGAAATCAACCTGGATCACCACCAAATGATTCAACTCGTCATCCTAATTCTGTTGAAACTCCCCGAACTAACCAGCTTCCACCAGTTCCTAAATGCAGTGCGGGTGTTAAAGAAAAACAACCTGGATCACTACCAAATGATTCAACTCCTCATCCTAATTCAGTTGAAACTCCCCGACCTAACCTGGTTCCACCAGTTGCTAAGTTCAGTGCAGGTGTTAAGGGAAAACAACCTGAATCACTACCAACGGTATGGGATCACTTCATTAAACTTGAAAATGATGGCCTTAGCGAGCCTAGATATGAATGCAATTACTGCGGGGAGGAATTCAGTGTGGATACTATGAAGGACGGAGATAGTATTTTATGGAATCATTTGTCAAATGACTGTGAAAATAACCCGCATAGATTAGAGCACAAAAGGAAAGAGAACCCGAGTCTTGAAACTAGCCAAGTTCCTAGTTGTTCTGGTGAGAATTCTTTGGAAGGGTGGTTAAGTGAAGCAGAATATATCAGAGCATGCACTGAGATGATAATTATCGACGATTTGCCTTTTAGCTTTTTAGAAGGACAAGGGGCTCAAGTTTTTATGAAATCACTTCGTCCTGAGTTTGATGTCCCATCTTCAGTAACACTTACTCAAGATGCATACCAGCTTTATTTGGATCAGAAGAAGCAACTGAAAAGCTTGTTGATTGGAAATTCGCATAGGGTCTGCCTTACCAACCAAACATGGACTTCTATGCAACAGATCGACTACATAGCTCTGAAGGTCCATTTTATTGATAGTGATTGGAAGCTTCATAGGAAAATGTTGAACTTTTGCCAAGTACCTGATGATAATGAGGAGACAGTTGGAGAAATCATTGCGTCGTGCTTAGTTGATTGGGGTATAGAAAGAGTGTTGACAGTTTCTATTGATAATGTGAATGATGCGGCTATGAACTCTATAAGAATAAAGCTGAAAAAATTTACTGGGAATTTGTTAGATGGTGAATGTTTACACATGCGATGCTATACACATATTGTGAATTCGATTGTGAAGGAGAGCTTGATAGATGTGCATGAATCAATTGATAGTATTCGCAATGCTGTGAGATATGTGAAGTCTTCTCCCAAAGGATTATTGAAATTTCAATCACGTATTGAGCACGAAGAAATTGAGTTTAAAGGTTATATGGTATTGGATGTTCCTACTAGGTGGAATACTACTTATTTGATGTTGAGAGATAACTTAAAGTTTCAAAAGGCTTTTGAGAAGCTCGAAGAAGACGATGAAGATTATGGTAGCCATTTCTTGGAGGATGAGAGTGGATTAAAAATGATAGGTCCACCTACAGTTGATGATTGGGAAAATGTTCGGGTTTTTGTGAGGTTTTTGGAGATTTTTTATGATGCGATGTTGAAGTTTAGTGCTTCAGGTGTCACTTCCAATATATGTTTTGATACAATGTGTTCAATTCGATCTAAGTTGACAACATTGAGCCAAAGTCAAGATTCACTTTTGGGGAAAATGGCAACTAGTATCAAAACAAAATATGACAAATATTGGGGTTCTCTTGATGACAACAAGCTGTTGATTGTTTCAGTTGTGCTTGATCCACGCTTTAAGTTGGATTATGTGGCATTTTGTTTTGGTGAGATATATGATGATTCCATGGTTGAAGAGATGGAGAAAGGTGTCAAAGAGCTTTTGTTTCGTCTTTACAAGGTTTATAGTGCATCGGATTCCACCCCTAGTTGCAATGAAGCTTGTAATGATGATCATGATAAACCCAATCCTAATCCACCTCCACCTCTGTCTGCTCCTGCGCAAACCCAGTCCACCCTGGACTCCTCAGATGACACGGCTACTGCAGCATGAGTTCTATCCTGACTTATCTCCTATTATTAGTCCACGTTCTGATTAGATTGTAATCCTAGTCCTATGTATATTTGTATAGTATTATTCCTATAAATATCAATGAACATCGCTCACTCTATTAGTGAGTTGAGATTCTACACATAAGATTTACTATCTTTCATGGTATCTAGAGCCAACGTCTAACGACACCGGTTCATAATAATTTTTTTTTTTTTCCCCGCAGATCCTCCTCTATGGCGTCTTCTTCTTCTTCTGCTGCTCCATCAGTCACCAATTTTCTTACCATCAAGCTCGATCGCACCAACTACCCTCTCTGGCGTGCTCAGTTTCTTCCCTTGCTGCGTAGCCGCAACCTTCTTTCTTATGTTACTGGCGATACTCCTTGCCCTTCTGCCTTTCTTCTTGATGATAATGGTAAACTTACTGACAAGGTAAATCCATTATATAATGAATGGATCCAGACGGACCAGATGATCCTTTCTTGGATTATGAGTTCTCTCACTCCCAAGGTTCTTGCTACGATCGTCAACAAAATTGATTCCGCCTCTGCCTGGTCGTCTCTTCAAGAACGGTATGCTTCTACCTCTCAGAATCGCATTATTCAGATGCGTACTGAATTGATGAATACTTCTCGTGGTGATTTTTCTATTGCTGATTATCTTGACAAAATCAACATCCTTGCCGACAATCTTGCTCTGTCTGGCGCCCCAGTCTCTGAATCAGACTTAGTTGCTATTATAATGAGTAAAGTGGGTCCTCAATATGAGACTACAGTCGCCTCTGCCCAAGCCCGTGACACTCCCATCACCTACACATCTTTGGAGGCTCTTTTATTAAGTGCTGAACAGCGTTACAACGCCTTTTCTCTTCCCTCTGACAGCAGCCCCTCTGCTTTTGCTGCTGTTCGTGGTGGCCGTGGTGGCTTTCGCGGCCGAGGGTCTTCCTTTCGTGGTGGCCGTGGTGGAGGCTTCTCCCGTGGTGGTGGTGTTTCCCGCCAGTCTCCTGCCCATGACCATGGTTCTACTGCTCCTGCCACCTCTTCCCGCGGGCAGTTCTCCTCCTCCACTGGTCTTCTTGGTCCGGCACCGGTTTCCACCGCTCCTCCCGGTTTCTCTGGGCGCATTCAATGTCAGATCTGTCAACGCTTTGGTCACTCCGCTATTGATTGTTTCAACCGTCTGAACATGGCTTATGAAGGAAGGGTTCCTTCGTCTCGACTTCAAGCATATGCAGCTGCCCCTGCACCTCGTGCCTCTGCCTCTGCCTCTGCGCCGCCTGCTCAACCTTGGCTCTTTGATTCAGGTGCCAATTCTCACATCACCAATGATGTGACCCAATTGCAAAATCCTCGTGAGTATCAAGGAACCGACCAGATTCGTGGTGTGCATGGCGGTCCAGGTTTGCAAATCGCCAAAATTGGCGACTCCTATCTCCAAACTCCCCATGCTTCTTTTCGTTTGCCTAATACCCTCTATTGCCCTCAGGCCTCTACTAATGTTATCTCTTTAAATCAATTCTCCGATGATCATAACTGTTTCTTTACCTTACATCCCAAATTTTATCGTGTGCAGGATTCACAGACGGGGAAGATCCTTTTACAAGGCCGGAGTAACAATGGACTCTACCCTTACCGCTCCTCTCATCCCTCTCATGGTGTTTTTGCTTTCTTAGGAGAACGTGTTCCTGATGTTTTGTGGCATTCTAGGCTAGGTCACCCTTCTTTTTCCATTTTAAAGCATTTAATTTCTGCAAATAAATTGCCCATTCAAGGCAACTTTTCTCGTCATTTTTGTGAATTTTGTCCTTTAGGTAAAAGTCATAAATTACCGTTTTCTTTATCTTCGTCTATGTCTTCTTCTCCTTTGGAATTAATTCACTCTGATGTTTGGTCTTCACCATCTTTGTCTGTTTCTGGTTTCAAGTACTATGTGGTGTTTGTGGATGACTTTTCCCGTTATACATGGTTTTACCCTTTACGTTTAAAGTCTGATGTTTTCTCCACTTTTGTTACTTTCACAGCTTTAGTGGAAAATATGTTTAATGCTAAAATTAAAGCTTTTCAAACAGATGGGGGTGGGGAATTTGTTAATACTTCTTTTCGCAATTTTTTAAATACCCATGGCATTTTCCATCGCCTCACTTGCCCTCATCACCCTGAACAAAATGGCTTAGCCGAACGTAAGCATCGCCACTTAGTTGAAACTGGTCTCACTCTCTTGGCTCAATCTGGGTTGCCCACTTCTTATTGGGCCGAAGCCCTTCATACTTCCAACTATATTATTAATCGACTTCCCACTCGCATTTTACACCACATTTCTCCATATGAAAAATTATTTCTTAAACCCCCTCAATATTTGTTTTTCAAGGTTTTTGGGTGTGCATGTTATCCTTATTTGCGTCCCTATACTTCTCATAAGTTGCAATTTCGTTCTAAACGTTGTGTGTTCTTAGGCTATTCTTTAAATCATCATGGTTATAGGTGTTTGGATCCCTCTACGGGACGAGTTTTTCTATCTCGCCATGTTGTGTTTGATGAGAACAGGTTTCCCTACAAAGAGTCCATTGTTACTTCATCCTCGCTGCTCTCCCCGTCTGCGGATCCCGTACTAGAAATTGGTGCACCATCCTCCTATGCTTCTGCCCCTTCCTCTTCCGCCCAACCAGCTGCCCTGGCCCAGCCTTCTTCTCTTCCAGCCCCGTCCTCACCCTCCCCTGCCACCCAGCAGCCGCGCCCCCTCCTCGTCTATACTCGTCGAACCAAGCCTTCCCCTGCCTTGCCATCACCCGCACCTGATCCCTCAGCCTTGCCGCTTCATGCACCTACTTCGGCATCGGTTTCCTCTACTCCCGAGGTACGTACTTCTACTCACCCTATGCTTACTCGCTCCAAAGCAGCCCTGTCTAAAACTGCTTCCAAATATGCTTTTGCTGTTGCTCTTAATCACGACTTGGTTGAGCCTACTTGTTTTAGTCAGGCCAATAAGAGTCCCGCATGGCGCAAGGCGATGGCTGATGAATTTAACGCCTTACAACGTAATGGCACCTGGTCCTTAGTTCCGTTTCAACGCACCATGAATGTTCTCCCCAACAAGTGGGTTTACAAGATCAAGCGACGCTCCGATGGCTCACTTGAGCGCTACAAGGCTCGTTTAGTGGCTAATGGGTTTCATCAACAAGAGGGTTTGGACTACGATGAGACGTTTAGTCCTGTGGTCAATCATGCTACCATCAGGTTAATCCTTTCCATTGCTCTTCATTTTAACTGGCCTCTTCGTCAACTCGATGTTCAGAATGCATTCCTTCATGGTTCTTTAACCGATGAGGTCTATATGCGGCAACCACCAGGGTTCATTGATTCTCAGCATCCCTCTCATGTGTGCAAATTACATCGTTCGTTATATGGTCTTAAGCAAGCTCCTCGCGCATGGTTTCAATGCTTTTCCCATCACTTGGAAAATTTGGGTTTCGTCTCTTCCCATGCTGATTCATCACTGTTTACTTTCTTTGACGGTTCGGTCGTTCTTTACTTGTTAATTTATGTTGATGACATTCTCATTACTGGCAGTAGCATGTCCCATATATCTCGTTTGATTCATCAGTTGGGCACCTTATTCTCTATGAAGGATCTTGGACCCCTCCATTATTTCTTAGGGATGGAAGTAACCCGTACCAGCACCGGCCTTCATCTCACTCAGACTAAGTACATTACTGATCTTCTTCACCATACCCAAATGTTGGACTGCAAGCCGATCTCTACCCCAGTCATTAGTGGCCGGCGCCTAAGTCTGTCTGATGGAGACCCCTTGTCTGATCTCACCGAGTTTCGTAGTGTTGTGGGTGCCTTGCAGTATCTTCTCTTCACCCGTCCTGATATTGCATTCGCCGTTAACCAGGTTTGTCAATTTATGCATAAGCCTACGACAGTTCATTGGGTTGCCGTCAAACGCATTCTTCGTTATCTGAAAGCTACTCCTACTCATGGCATTGTTTATCGTCCAAGTTCTCTTCAACTTACTGCCTTTGCCGATGCTGACTACGCTGGTGACCCTGATGATCGTCGTTCCACTGGTGGCTATTGCATTTTTCTTGGCGAAAACCTCATCTCCTGGAGCTCCAAGAAGCAACGTGGTGTCTCCCGTTCCAGTACTGAAGCTGAATACCGTCAGCTTGCCTACACCGCTGCTGCCCTCTCTTGGTATCGCACTCTGTTTCGTGAACTTCACCTTCCCCTGACACCACCTCATCTTTGGTGTGACAACATTAGTGCTCTCTCTGTTGCTTCCAATCCTGTTCATCAGCAGCGCATGCGCCATGTCGAGGTGGACTATCACTATGTCCGCGAGAAGGTCACCCGCAAAGAGATCCTTGTTGGTTATGTTTCTTCCACCGACCAACTTGCTGATCTTCTCACCAAAGGTCTCTCTGCCGTTCGATTTGCCTTCCTGCTGTCCAAACTTCCCGTCCGTTGCCGTCCGCTCAGTTTGCGGGGGAGTGATAAACCCAATCCTAATCCACCTCCACCTCTGTCTGCTCCTGCGCAAACCCAGTCCACCCTGGACTCCTCAGATGACACGGCTACTGCAGCATGAGTTCTATCCTGACTTATCTCCTATTATTAGTCCACGTTCTGATTAGATTGTAATCCTAGTCCTATGTATATTTGTATAGTATTATTCCTATAAATATCAATGAACATCGCTCACTCTATTAGTGAGTTGAGATTCTACACATAAGATTTACTATCTTTCAGATCAGTGTCATTACGAACGGATAAATAAATTTCTAGAGTTCAAAGAAAAGAAAGGTTTACTCCTAAGAAATGAGGTGGATAGGTATTTGTCAGACACTTGTGAGAATCCAGCAGACGACAAGTTTGATATGCTGCATTGGTGGAAAGTAAACTCTACAAAGTATCAAATGCTATCGCGTATTGCAAGGGATGTGTTTGCTATCCCAGCATCTACAATGGCTTCATCTGAAGCTGCATTTAGCAGAAGACGGTGTGTTCTAAATCAGCACTGGAGCTCGTACACTCCTAACTTTGTGCAGGCCTTTATGTGCTCACAAAATTGGCTACGGAGCCCACCATCTTCTACTGTCTTGGTAGATGATGATGAAGTATTAATTGAGGACGCGATATTTTACAAAGAAATCGAGTCAGGTGACAGTTCAAATTCTTTGCTGTTCTTTCTTATTAACCAATTACTTTTACATTTGGTCAGGGTAGAGTTTATGGATTTCTTTTCTTCACACACTTTCCATGGTTTTGTGTAGAGTATTATGCATCACGCCGAACAACTCAGCCTATGGATATTGACAATCTCATGTCAGATAACGAAGGCCTGTCAGATGACGAAGGCTCGGATAACGAAGGCCTGTCAGATGACGAAGGTTCTTTTTTTTTTTTTTTTTTTTGGTGTGTTAATATTCTCTTATCAGTTTAATCATATCAGATGCTTAACAACGATAGATGATCTCGTGTTTGATTATTAGATCTCTCCGAGGATTGAAGTTTTCAACTTCAGATCGAATCGTGGATCATGGGAGCTTGGAAGTGGTGAAAGATTTCTGGTGTGCATTGGCAGTGGAGAGTTTGTTTGGAGTTGGATAACTTGACCTGAATGGATGGACAACAATTATCCTTAAATCTTTGTACTTTCTGTTGTATCTTGTTTCTGGGTGTGTCTCAATGTTGTTATATTGTGTTCAAGACCAGGTTATTAGTTATTACTGAGATGTATGCACTCATGAATTTGCTCAAATTCATCCATCTTTTCTTCTTTTTCTTCTACTTCATTTTGCATTAGCCAAATTCCCCCTATTTTCTAACCACCACGGGGTGGCCCAATCTGGGGGTGAATTTGAAGTCCTTATTCCACACAGCACGTTTTGGGTTTAGTTTTTGGCGTTAATGAATTACATGATGGCGGCCAGGAGGCTTGAAATGTCTCTGTGAGTTTTCTAGGCTCCCGGAAGGATAGACTATCATGGTGAACCCATCAAATCAAATGGTCCCCTTTTAATTATAAATAAATAAAATAAAAAATTCCCTTTATTTTCTGCTGGATGACTTAAGTTGTTCCTCTCTTTCTTTTTAATTTATTTAAAGACAACGATATATTCACATAAAAGTATGAATTTTACACTATTGACCTTTTACTTGTTACATACATAGTCATATTGATAACGCATAGATAAACAAATGATGTATGGACAACACATACAAATTTTGTCCTTTATATAAGTAAGAATAAACTAATAAAGTATCATATATAAAAAGTAGCTCTTTAACTTCGTATTTCAATGAGGTGAAGGGGCCAATAATGTAACAAATATGTAGTAAAATGTCAATTTTTGAAACGTAAAATTTAAAATTGATCCTTAAACTTTTATTCTAGTTTAGATTTAGTATCTAAATCAAAAATCAATTAATTAGATTTCTGAACTTAACAAAACGTGCATTATTGGTCAATTTGAAATGTTTTTCATCAATTTGATTATGACGCGGAACATAAAAGCCACAATTAATATGTAAACTTTCACTATAGTTTAGATTTGATTCTTGGAATTTCCATCCTGATTTAAATATGATCTCCGAACACATAGTTTCAATATGTGTAAACATACTAACATAATTTTTACGATAATTATGGGAATCGACGATGCACGTGTTGTTAAATTCAAGAAAGCAAAAGTAATGAATTGTTGTTCAAGAACCAATCGTAAACTCGGTGATAGCTTTAGGACTAATTCCCATTGTTCTAAAAATTTCCGTTTAGGCGTTAGACGGCTGGTCACTGCCCCGATTAATGTCTAGGCGTTTGAAAATTAAGAAAGGGCGCCGAGACCAGCTGAGGCGCCCGCCTAGACCGCCTAGGCACCCGCCTAGGTTGCGACTCACTTAGACAGAAAATAGATAACTTTCAATTTGCATATATTTTTTTTAATAAATTGTAAGAGACTTGTTGAATACTTAAATGAGCACATACTATATGCTTGTTCCCCATGTTTTCATTATGTTCCAATACTTCATAATACATATGTTATTCTATTTTGTAGTTTATGGTGAAATTATATATATTTTAAGTATAAACAGACACTTATTTACACGAAATATAATGAATTTCCTTAAATCCGCCTAGGAGTCCGCCTAGGCGCTAGGCCCAGTCCGCCTCCCGACTAGCGCCTAGCGTCTTTTAGAACCTTGCCAATTCCAAAGTTTACTATTTAATAAAAATAATAAAATAATAAAACTTCTTTCCCGCGCTTTCGGGATTTGTTTCGGGATTGGCTTAGGGTTATATATACGTACTTGTTAGTATAAATATAGAAGCACTTTTGGCTTCTCAGCTTTTCGCTAAAACCTTTCAATTTCTGCAGACTGCGGTTCACTCGCACTCTCCCTTTCGAGTCTCATCAGCTCAATTGTTGCAGCTAGCCTGCTGCTGCTTCTGCCGGAAAGTGCTTTCGCGACTGTTCGAAAAGTCGGTGAGTTTCTCTTCCAAATTAACGTACCCTCATTTCTTATTGCAACTCTTCGATTTGTTAATTTATCAGATGATCGGATCAAAACTACTAGAAAATAAAATAGTAATGACATGAATATTCCATCCCCAGATCTGTCTTGGGAAATTTCTGTCATATAGGCCGGTTGCGGGCGGTTCGTATTGGAAAATGATAAACACGCACCATTTTTCTCCTCTAACACACCCATGTTTACTGCTGTTGTTAATTTATCCAATCGGAATCCGATGACCAGAAATAACGAGGGGTGTGTGAAAATCAGCTTCCGTTCACATTTGTGAACGTTTCGAGGTCATGATTTGTTTACTGTATGGAATTGAAGGGTGAATGTGTACATGAATGTGTTAAGATTTGTAGGTGATTGGGTAGTATACTGAAGCTGATTAGGTATCTAGACTTTTCAGTTCCCAATTTGATTTTAGGGGTCTTCGATTTCTTGCAATTTCTGCTGCTTTGAGTTTATTTGCTGAGATTTGTTTCATAGTTTTGATGCCGTGTTGATGTTTGTCGCGATTATCTGATTTATATTTCATACTCAATTTGATTGATAGGGTTGAGATGGAAGAGGATTACTCAAATTCAGATACTAATTCTGCTGAAAGTCCGCGAACTGACCAACCTGGATCGCTACCAACGGTATGGGATCACTTCACTAAACTCGAAAATGATGGCCTTACTGAGCCTAGATATGAATGTAACTACTGTGGTGCGGAATACAGTTTCGGTACTCTGAAGCCCGAGGAGAGTATTTTATGGAATCATTTAGCTACTGAGTGTGAAAATAACCCGAATGGTTTAGAGCACGAAGGGAAAGAGGACCCAGGTCTTGAAACTAGTTGCTTTGTTGATGATTCATTGGAAAGCCGGATTAGTTTAGCAAAATATATCAGAGGGTTAACTAAGATGACAATCGGCACTGGGTTACCTCTTAGCAACTTAGACATGAAAGAGTTTCAAGATTTTGTTAAAGAGCTTTATCCTTATTTCACTGTGCCATCTCCAATAACAATTGCTCGAGATGCATACCGGCTTTATTCACATCAGAAGAAGCAGCTGAAAGGAATGTTGATTGAAAATCCGCAGAGGAGGGTCTGCCTTACCACCCAAACATGGACTTCTGTGAAAGAAATCAACTACATGGCTCTGAAGGTCCATTTTATCGATAGTAACTGGGAGCTGCATAAGAAAATGTTGAACTTTCGCATTGTACCTGATGTGAATGAGGAGACAGTTGGAGACATCATCGCAGCGTGTTTAGTTGAATGGGGTATAGAAAGAGTGTTGACAGTTTCTGTTGATAATGTGAGTGCAAATGATGCGGCTATCAACTTTATGAAAATGAAGTTGAAAAATTTGGCTGGGAATTTGTTAGATGGTGAATTTTTACACATGCCGTGCTATACACGTATTGTGAATTCGATTGTGAACGAGATCTTGAGAGATATGCATAAATCAATTGATAGTATTCGCAATGCTGTGAGATATGTAAAGATTTTTCCCAAAGGATTATCGAAATTTACAGCATTTATTGAGCAGGAAGAAATTGAGTGTGAAGGTCCAATGGTTTCGGATGATCCTACTAGGTGGAATACAACCTATTTGATGTTGAGAGACACCTTAAAGTTCCAAAGGGCTTTTGAGAAGCTAGAAGAAGGTGATGAAGATTATGCTAGCTATTTCTTGGAGGATTGGATCAGTAGGGTAAAATTGATAGGGCCGCCTACTGTCGATGATTGGGAAAATGTTCGGGTTTTTGTTATACTTTTGAAGATCTTTTATGATGCGACCTTGAAGTTTAGCGCTTCGTGTGTCACTTCGAATGAGTATTTTGATACTATGTGTTCAATTCAATCGAAGTTGACAACATTGAGCCGAAATCAAGATTCAGTTTTGGGAAAAATGGCGGCTAGTATCAAGAGAAAATATGACAGATATTGGGGTTCTCTTGACAGCAACAAGCTGTTGATTGTTTCAGTTGTGCTTGATCCGCGGTTTAAGCTGGATTTTGTGTCATTTTGTTTTAGTGAGATATATGACGATTCCATGGTTGAAGAGATGGTGAAAGGGGTCAAAGAGCTTTTGTTTTGTCTTTACGAGGTTTATAGTGCATCTGATTCCACCCCTGGTTGCCCTGAAGCTTCTAACGATGATGATCAGTGTCACGATGAATGGATAAATAAGTTTCTGGAGTTCAAAGGAAAGAAAGGTTTACTTCCACGAAACGAGGTGGATAAGTATTTGTTGGACCCTTGCGAGGATCCAGCAAATGACAAGTTCGACATGCTGCATTGGTGGAAAGTACACTCTACAAGGTATCGAATTTTGTCGGGCATTGCAAGGGACGTGTTTGCTATTCCATTATCGACAATGGCTTCATCTGAGTCTGCATTTAGCACAGGCACAGGAGGGTGTGCTCTTAATAAGCATTGGAGCTCGTACACCCCTAAGTTTGTGCAGGCGTTGATGTGCTCGAAAGATTGGCTACGAACCCTACCACCTTCTCCCGTCTTGGTAGATGATGATGAAACACTTATCCGGGACACAAAATTCTACGAAGAACTCGAGTCAGGTAACAATTCAAATTCTTTGTAATTTTGGCCCGAGTTGAATTTATGCATTTCTTCAAACATTTCCCATTCTTTTCGTGTAGAGTTTTTCGGACCACCCCCAGCAATTCAACAGATGGAAGTTGATGGTTGATTCTGTCTTGTTTCGGTAAGTTTACGTTGATCTTGTTTCATTAATTTAGTCGTAGCAGATGTTTAACAATGTATGATGATTTCATGTTTGGTTATTAGAACTCTTTGAAGGTTGAAGTTTTGAAGAACTTCAGTTGAAACGTGGATATCATGGGAGCTTGGAGGAATTGGTGGAGGATTTAGTCCGGTGGACAATTATCCTTAATCTAATACTTTCAGTTTGGAATCGGATAGCTTGACCTGGATGGATAGACAATTTAGCCCCGTGGACAATTATCCTTTTAAATATTGTACTTTCTGTTGTATTTTGCGTCTGGGTGTCACTCAGTGTTGTTGTATTGTTTTCATGACCAGGTCACCTCTGAAAACTATTTGCACTTATGGCATGATTTATATTTGGGCCACTTCATTTTACACCGTTCGGGTTTGGAATGGTTTTTAAAACTTTGTATTCATCATAGAGCTTCGACATCTCAATTAATACTTTTTATTCCAAAACAATCACTTATTTTGGTCCGATTGGTGTAAGTGTGACTTCTACACAGCCTGAAAGCGGGTCTCACATGTCATAATATCAATTTCTATTCATGATATAGTAGATGCTATCGCACATACAATCATACTCAATTCAATGAAATTGTTTGATCTTAAAGAGGATCTTCTATAATTTCGCACATGAGGGGTTATTTCTTGATTTCGTCCGGTCATTAATAACTTGATTATTTTTAGATAATAGTCGATAGAAAATTAAGAATCATACGATTAATTATATGAAATGCATAAATGGAAACAATTTTAAAACCTCACGGTCCGATATGAGAAAATTGAGATTCTGTAGCACTTCTAAATAAACATGAAAGAGTTGTCGCTAAATGCTAGTGGCTGCCAAGATACATGGGATCGCACTAGTATTGTTCGAGTTCCAATGCCGATAGGAGCACCATCAACACAAGCAAAATCTTTCTGCTCTTGTTTGAAACTATTTTCCGTCATTATGCTAGTCCATACCGCCGATCTTCTTACCTGTGTTGTTCTTTCGCTTCCCCTTAGTTTTCCCTCTGAGCATACTCGGACCAGCATATGTGTCTCTAGATGAAGTAGGACGTAGCAAATGCTTCACATCAAGTACACCGTTTTTAAAGTGTCCTTCGCTTGCTTTCAAACCCCTGTCCTCAGGCCTCTTCCTCTCCGTGGATCTCTTAGAACTGCCACTAGAATTCCCACCAAAACGTCCAAGGACCATGTTCTATACAGATTGAGTATCGAGTTAGTTCAAGTTGACCAAACTACCATTTGCAAATTAAAAAGGGCAGTGGAAGAAGAAAATCACCTGTTCTTGCAGTTTTTGCTCCCTTTTCTTTTGATTCTTCATGACCAGTTTTGCTACACTTAGAGGTAGTCGCCGGTTCTTTTGAGGCTGTTTCAAGGAAGCAAGCACTCAAGAATACTTTTGGAGAGCTTGTAAATGAATGCAAACATAGCCATATTGAAAAAAGTAGTACTAGTCGGTGCTCAGCTGAAGGAGACCAATGTCCTATTACTCTTTAGTTATAAGCTGTGTGCTTTCAGCTGACTACTAGCACTTTTTGCAAACTTAAGCAAATTTCATTCCCATTTACAGGAAATATAAAAACTATATTCAACTCAAGTAATAAATAAAACAAATGTACGTTGCACTGAGCGAGCAGCCCACTGAAAATGCAATCAAAACCACCACGTTTACACATTAACAGAACCAAACCGTCATTACAACAGACTACACACCTCAAAAACTAACAGCTGACTTAAGCTATATCAGCCCTCCAATCCACACTAATAAAAAACAATGGAACGTCCCTAACTTCATTGGACTCGAAGCCTATAGAAAACCAGAAACTTTCCCCTGTTCCACAAAATTTATTTGTCCTCCACTTTTCCGTTTTCCCTGAACAGACCTTGCTTTCCAGAACAACCTATACCTAAGCCTCAAAGCGATCTTAGCGACTAAAAATATCGTCAATACTATCAATCACATCATTGCACATAGTGCAATCAAAAGGTGATATTTCCTATGAGCAGGTGATAAGCCAACACTAGGCCTCTTTCTTCTGGATAATGTTACAGGTACAAACTTCTCCACAAGCTTATCCAAGCAAGTATTTTGTACCTTATGGGGTACCTTAGACTTCCAAATCAACGTGGCACAAACAGGCTACGGATACATGACAACAAAGCTTGTAGAGTGTGGAAATAATAGGCACTAACGAACTCCTCTCACCATTTATTTTCCTAAAACTAAATCCTTTTCCCATTACAACAAAAACATAAATCAAAACAAAGCAGTTCATAGATTAATACTTTTGAAATTAAATATAGGGATAGGTCTATACCTTTCCGCCTAGAGAAACCACCTTCTTATTTTCCAACTCCTTCCTCTCCTTCCATGTCATATTAGAAGTACCTGAATGCAGTAATTTGAAGTGGAAGGGCAGACTAAAATTAGCATAAACATAACTGAAAAGGTACAGATAAATGCATCAAACACATGAAGTCGTTCAATCCCATTACTAATAAGTAAAATCCGCACACCACGAAACGATACTTTTGTCTCGCCATGCAACAAAAATTTGAGTGAACAATACAAAAGATTCACTTGACCATTGAAATAATCTTAAGTAGCTAGGCCCCATCAATGTGATGCATCAAACGAAAACATGAGCATTTCACGGGCATTATCCATGGAGCATGTCATGCAATTCTATCATCTTCCTACACAAATTCGGTACGACAACACCAATACGCTTTGTAGAAGGAACTCACAATGGGCTTATAGGTTCTATAAAAATGTCGTTTCACCAATAAATCGTAGGTTATTACAACAAAAGGAACTGTATGAATGCAAAAAACAATAGTGACAGATTATATACATACCCAAAAGCTCAATCTCTTTAGCAATGTTCCTCAAGTCCATTTTTTGGAAGTGGGTGTCTGTGTTTTCTTCCTTGTTATCCGTTCGTCTCGTAAATGGTCCCCCTCCTCTTTGTCTTCCCTTATTCTTCTGCATTTTTTGCTATTTGTTGGAACAAATTGGGAACAAAGTATTGCAAAAGCCCTAATAACCTGCCAGAATTATGGTTAATTCAGAAATTTGCAACAATTTAGTCACTACTTCAGAAATAATAAGAAGTTAGAAACATAATTTAAGTTAACTTGCAAAAAAATCAAACAGGAAATATGAATACATTCACAGAATTCCTTGTAACAGAGAATACTAGACGCAGAAGAGTTAAACAAGAAGAAGAAGATGAAATTACGAGGAAGGACTTACAGAGGGCGGCGCTGGGTGGAGGAGTGCTGCAGAATGGCGGCGGCTCGAGCTTCAGGGAGGACTTAGTGCTGCCGACTGAGGAGGCTGCGTGCTCGCGTTCGGGACTCGACGATTTATTCGAACCAGATGCCCTTACAATTTTCTAATTTATACGTTTTTATTTTTTGGATCTGGACATTGGACAGGAATGGGTTGTGGGCTGGGCTGCTAGGTGGGCTTGGTGGGTATTTCAAATGGGCAACCCATTTCACATTTATATGTTTATCAAGTGACCTTAACTCTGGCTCTGAAGTTCTGTGTTCGAATCTCTTCTCCGTAGTTTAATGTAAATTATCTTACCATTTGTTAAAAAAGAAAAATAAACACATATTTTGACCGTTCAAATTGATCCAAAGCTTAATTTGATGATAAATAATTGTTCTAGAACACTTTCTTGCACTCATCGTCCCACTTATTCCCCTGCGCCTTTTTGATTGCCTTGAAAAAGGGCTTGCATCGATCGGTGGACCACATGAGGAAAGGTTGAGTGCATGTAGGTACTTAAGAAAAATAGAAGAAAAGAAACCTTATGACCTTTTTCTTCCTTAATGAGAATTGGGGGTTGGCTGAGTTGGGAGGGATATTCGAACTTGAGACCCATCTACCGATTGGAGCATATAACGACTGTTTGCACCAAAGAAAAACCGCTTTATAATGACATAAGTTGATAAGCATAACGTCACTAAACACGATTAACATCACTAAACACGATTAACGGTAAGAGATACATAAGATAATGTTTACACAACATTTGTATGTTCTACATTGAAATTACATATATTACAACAAACAGTTTTAAGGGCACTCAAAATCTCAATCTACAATCTCAAAACAAAGCCTAGCCTCATCCCACGGACCGTTAATCTCAAATTTGTACTCCTGCATCCGTATCAGCCAATACGGACAGACCACAGTTACAAAAACCAACAACCCTAACAACATTACGAAAAGAAACAGGTGTAGAGTATAAACAAAAGCCAAGGTTGCAACCATCAGACTAAACGAAAACCAGAGGTGCAGACGGAAGGAATACTTCCTGATGCAGTAAGTTACCAACGGAGCGAAAAGGAAAACTTGCAGGGAAAAAAGCATGTTAGCAAATACAAGAAGACTTGAAGGCAGGCGCGAAGCCATGAAAACCGAGGCCACAACAGAAGCATTTAAAGAGATGCAACTTGTCAATGTCGGATTGTTTGGTGCCCCAAGAGTTCTTATGGTGGACCCAAAGTAGTCATGGAGAAAAAGGTGAAGCACAAGGAGTGAGACGGTTACTACCCAAACGGAGTCTGAGCTAATGGATCTTGTAAGAGTTTGATAAATAGGAGCTAGAAGATATAAGCCAGTGGTAAAAAAAGAAATATTGAGGATGTAATGGAAAAGAAGATTGAGGGAAAACATTTCTTGAGTTAAAAGGAGTATGAGAAAACCCAACCCGAGAAGGGTGACATCAAGAACCAAAAGCGAATTTTCATTCAGAGTTGATCTGAGGGTGTAGATCCAAACCAAACCAGTGAGAGTTACGATGCACAGATATTGGGAGATGGAAACTGAATCCTGCATCACTTTTAGCATGTCCCTTTTTCGCACATTGGCATTTGTGACCATGTCTTCGAGAAATGATTCATCAGTGTGATTGTCATCAAACCCAGGTTGCATCCCTCCATAAGCCACTTTTCTCCATTTGGTTTGTGTCGGAGACGTCCTTTCAGTCATGTTGGTATTCATTACAATCCAAATATTCACAAAACCCCACCCTCAAGAGTGTACTTTGCCCTACTGGTTTCGACCTGTCCAATTACATGAAACATAGACAATGAAAAACAAAATACAACTACCGACTGATATTCATTTTATCCCCCTAATTTTCTGAGGTGAAAATAGCTAATATTAAAGAATTATATGGAAATGTAGGTGTAGGTGTAGGTGTGAGTAAAGAGATACCTCAAACAAGAAAACATAGAGCCATTGTTACACATCCCATCTCCACTGGATAAATCTCACACATTATCACGGTTAGTGCGGAGTTGGGTGATCAGAACATGTGGCAGAATCTATTGGGGTACCTAAGAAACAGAAGACAAATTATGGCATAGTACTGAAATTTGGCTTTTCTAAATACCAAGCTGATGAAGAACAGCTGAAAATTATTTGAAATAAAATGGCAAAGACTTTGCACTGATCACAAAATAAAACCTAAAAAGTAAAGAACACTTGAAGCCAAAACATTAGAATCTTTTTAATACAATAAACCACTACACAGGTAAACATCATATCATCGTATGCAAAGAAATGGGCAGCACCAATGTGCCGAAAAAGGAATTAAGGGTTGCGTCGAGAAGAAAAAGGGTTTTACAGAAAACAGACGATCGCCAGGCTTATTCCCCTGCTCCCACAAACTGGGCCTCCTTTCTTGAAGCTCTTTTTCGTGCTATCATAAATAATAACTCCTAGGAAGGAACACTGACATTCAATCTCTAAACAGAATCTTGATATATTTCTCTGTGATAATGTCAACTTATCTACTCTAGATAATAAATTACAGTTCCAACTTACAAGTTCGTGTTTTGAATTGGACAAACAAAACATATAAATAATTAAACAAAACTCAAACTTTCAAATCAAAACCGTTACACTGAAAAAACTAACTAACTATTTGGGTGTCAAAAAGGACTCGTTTAGTGTCTGTCTAGGATTGGATTGGACTCGATAACTCACTATAATCAATGTACGTTGAAGGAAGAAACGACAATATCGTGTCCATCTTGAAGAAAGAAGAAGGAATCCTCATTAACAAAACTTATCGATTCCAATCCCCTAAAATGGTAGGATTATAAGCGATGTTCATAATGTCTAATCCTCTCGAAAAGAAATATCATTCACCTCCACCTTCGTATTGAATTTCGCTAGCATCCAATCCAATCCCAACGAACCCAAAAAGGCAGTGCAACCCCAACCTGTACCAATTCCCACCGGTATCCCAATTGTTGTATTATTTCCAGAGGAACCACACACCAAAATAATAAGTAAAAATTATACTTTTCTGGATTCAAAACAATAGATTCAGGTATTAACTGCATCTGAGAGGAAAAGCATAAACGAGAAGCAGTACAAAAGAGAGAGAGAGAGAGAGAGAGAGAGAGAGAGAGAGAGAGAGAGAGAGAGAGAGATAATTAAAGAACCGAGCAGACTCACAAGTTACAAGCTGAACCTTCCTCGGAAGGATGCCAAAGAAATAGAATTGAGGTTGAATCTGGCTGGAGCAAAAGCTTTTAGGGTTTCAGGAAATTTGGGGCTTTAGGGTTCTCAATTTCCGGAGCAAAATTGGAACTTGGAAGAGGAAGAAGACGACACGACGTCGTATGGAAAGAACGCTGTCGTCTGGAAATGTAAAACCACAAAACGGTCCGCTCCGGCGCGTGTCCACAGCCTTTTATTTCTCAGTCGCGCTCCACGCGCGCCTAAAGATTTTAATTTACCTGCCCAATTATTATGATTCAACCATGAGTTTATGGTCCAGTGGTAAATGATGGATTACAAGGTTCTGATGGATTACAAGGTTTTCTTAAAACTAAAAACTGAAGATCTCAAGTTTCGGGTTTGAAACCTGTTGTTGGTGTGGAAGACAGATTTGTGGCCATGAGAAGGCTGAAATGCCTTGCAAGTGTGGAAGCCAGATTTATAGCTAGAGGAAGGCTGAAATGTTGTCATCCCTTTTTTAAAAAAAATTAATATCAGGGAATTTTAACGAAAAGCCCACGGTACTTTTCACTTTAACGAAAAACCACATTTTAACACTAAAAAGTCAAACCTGGTACTATTCACTTTACCCCTTTATTTTGTCCTTATCGTTAAAACTCAAAGTTTTCAAGCCCTTTTCGTTAGTTTTCCTTTAATATTATGATTCATTTTTTTAGACACCATTAGATTTTAGGGTTTGTAGTTTTGGCGAAGTTTCACTTTAATTCTTATAATTTCAATTGTTGCGAAATTTAATAATTGTTCTAATTTAAGGACAATAACATGATTCAGTCAATTTTATAAGGCTTAGCCTACTCTCCACTCTTTTATAGTAAAAAATATCACTTGTTAAAAACAAAAAAAAATTGAAGCATGTACACAATTATTTCACGGAATGACCAAAGTAATTTACGATGGACAAACTCAAAGACTACTTCTATCGATTTTCATTGTCAATGACCAAAACAAAGAGATACCCATCTCATGGACCATTTTGGCTAAAAAGCGAAATTGTATTAGAACAGTAAATATAATTGGCATTTCCCCCGCAAATTTCAGCTTCGCAAGCAACTAATAAAATTGGATGAAAGTATCGTAGCCAAGCCCGCGATACATCTTTAAATTTCTCAAAAACGGGAAGGTATAATGCATCAGTGATGAATAATCGCATTCAACTTTTACATGGCAACGATCACTACTTCCAGCAAACAGGATATGCCCTCCTAATAACGTTCTCAATCGTCTTCCCTTTCTGGGGGAGGACCACAAGGCAAAAGCATTTTCTGCACAACCAAAAAGAACACCAATCAATTCATTACGACAAGTATTTAGGGCTCGAAAACATAACTTGCATCATACAATATGTCTGCATTATAGGATCAATCATATGTAATACACAGCGATCATAAATTACCTAGAACAATCGTACGCATCAGATGACAAGCCTACAAACAAAGGAAAAAAAATATAAAAGGCTTACGTAACAGGACACTCCGCGAGCGGAATCAACTAGACCAGGTAAGGTTAACAAGAAACCAAAATTATACCGGACTTTGGAAACATACATGCGTCTGCGTGTGCGCACACAAACCCACAAGAGCCACATAAATTTACAATCACACATTTTACGCACAAGAGCCACATTTCATACATAACCTACATCCCGTGAAATTTAAGGCACATATGATTGAATTGTTGACATAACCTATTAAATTCAAAATCATCCTGCTTTTAGTTACGCACCTATAAGCAAGATCATTACAATCTTAATCCATGCTTGCTTAACTAACTGGCTACACAACTGTTTGGCCACTTAAACCTTATATCATAAAAGCAATCCTTCCTATGATTAGAAGCAAAAGATGCACCTACCATCAAAGAGAACGCTCAGCAGACGGACTTCAACTCAAAACTGCCCAAATAATTCGATAGCTTAAGCCAAACCAGGTGACAAAAAACTCACTCCGAAGAAACTATTACCAATATTCTCTTCCCTCAAGAGTCCTATCACGATCTCACACATACACATTACTGCATTGAAACCGCACAGGGACAGGGAAAGGCTAAGAGCCGCTTTTGTTTACCCACGAAAAAGTACAACACACAGGGCAAGAAAACATTTGAAAGTACAATACATTGTCAATGTCACACACACCACGGCCAAAGCACGAATTGATAGGATCCTACGGTCATTTTGGAAATTGATGAGAGATTGGTCTTAGTTAGTCGGTTCACCTTGCAAATTTAGTTTATATACCGAGGTTTGTACAAATGATGACGTTAATGAACTCATTGTCTTTCTAGTTCTTGTATGAATAGTTTCTTGTGTATATGAGTTAAGTTCGAACGGGGCTAACACTAATGGATAAGTAATACTACGAAGTACAAACAAGTAAGTAAATCTGAAAGCACTCACAACAATGCAAGAGACTATATCCAGAATACAATACCTAAAGCCAACTAAAGCGAAACACCCAACGAAATTAGTTATCCTCAAAGTCATACATAAACACAAAAACAAGGGAATAAAGAGAACCTGCATAAAGTTGTAGCGTTCTCTCCCAATGGACTCATTCTCGGCAAGAGCAAAGTATGCGAGAATCGGATAATGGCCAACGTACGAAGCGTAGCTATCACGCTGAATATTCACCGCCCATTCACTACACATTACAAAGACAAGATAATTTCAAAACTAACACATGAGCAAAATTATAAACGCAAAAGATTAAGGGCTCGTTTGTATTTGCTTTTAAAATGACTGAAAGCGCTTTTAGAGAAAATGATTTTGAAGTGCTTTCTGCAAGAAGCACCTGCTTTTTCAGAATTTACTTGTATTTTACTAAGAATTGGTTCCACCAAAGCGCTTTTAGTCATTTTAAAAGGACATCCAAACGAGCTATAATTGTTAATTGTTTTTCGTTCTTCGAGAATTGAAGGAAGAGAGATTTAACTACTCACTATCGATTCAAGTCGGCGTGCCCGGTTCCAACGTACTTAGCTTGAAGGTGTTCAAGCTGGGAATTGATGTTGAACCTGTCACTGGCCTAAACCAATCAACATAAAAACAATTAGCTATGGTCTAATTGCTAATTTTGAGTAAACGAAAAGAAAAATTTAGGGTTTATGAATTCGGAATCCCCAAAAGGACAGAGCTTGAGGGAGATGGATGTTGATTTTCCTCCTCAATTTTCTCAGCGAACAAACAGAAAATTGGGGTTTTAAGAGATTAATTAGGGCAATAATATCGATTTGATATGTAGTTACCTGCATAATGGCGAACGAGAAGAAGCCAAGCTAGGGTTTCAGGTAGTAGAAGAAGGTGGATTGCCTAAGGATATGAGGGGGAAAACGACGGCGTCTTGAGGAAGAAGTACGCAGATGAGACGGGACATGACAGAACAGATGATGTAAATATTGAAAAAAAATAATGGGGAAATTTTGTCTTAAAATATTATAAATTTATGTTCCACGGATGTGGAACGGGTCGTTCTAGAGGGAGAGGTGGAACGAAAAATCAGTAAAATTTCGTTTCATAGGACAACCCATTCCATAGTTTTTAGGCGCACCAAACGTAAGACGGAAAGTCTCATCCCACTGTATTCCGTCCCTTCCCACACTGTTAAAAACCGTTTAAACCCTCGGCTCATTAAAAAAAAATTGCCAGTTGTTATATTGTGATTGGACTTTAGACACTTTACGGTGGTCGTTGCCACACCTGATCGTTCTAAAACCTTATTTCAAACCCTAATCCCTTCCCACATTATTCTTGACGCCCTCTCTCCCCCCTCTCTTTCTCTCTCTGTCTCTCTCTAAGAGTTCCAAAACCCCCTAAACCAGAACTTCTTCACCCATCAACAATGGCGGACGACGACTACAATGACGTTGACATGGGGTTCTCTCTCTCTCTCTCTCTTTCTCCTCAGATTTTCTGTCATTGCGTATGTGAAGTATACTGATTTATTATTCTTTTTTTTTTTTTTTGCAGATACCAGGATGAGCCTCCAGAGCCCGAAATTGAAGTAAGGGTGTTTACTTTTTTTTAAATTTTCCCCTTTTTGTTGGTAATACAATTTTTTTTTTTTTAATTTCTGAGTTTTAATTGGAATGATGGGCAGGAAGGGGCAGAGGAGGATGTTGACAATTTGAACAATGATGATGACGTTGCAGGAGATCCCATCGAAGACGAGGAGAAGGAAGAACAAGAGGGGGTGGAACGGCCTCGGAAAACCTCGAAATTTATGACCAAGTATGAACGTGCTAGAATCTTGGGTACCCGTGCTCTGCAGATTAGGTATTTCAAATTTCCAACCTTTACCTTATCTGCCTACAAATTTGATTTTGTTTGATTTTGGCTTCGACCGAAGCTCACGAAAAATTGTTACTCATTGGGTTGGATGGACAGCATGAATGCCCCTGTTATGGTTGAATTGGAGGGCGAGACTGACCCGCTTGAGGTAAGATTCCATTCCCCTATAGATATTTATCACTTGTAAATCTATTAGCCTCTGTTTCGATCTTGTCATTTTGCTGCTTTCACGTTGAGTTATGAGGTAAATTAAGGACTGAAACTTGTAATGTGAGATTGTATGCTCGAAAGATGAAAGTGTCGATAATGCTATATGTACAACATTCACCAACCGCCTTATTGAATATTTCTTCAAAAGTTTTTGGTAGCTAGAGTGTTGCAGAATGGAAATAGGGGTAGAAATGCTGTTTTTGTGAGCGCTTATTGTCCTGGTAGCATCTAATTCTTCGTAGTACAATGTAGATATGCAACAGCAACACGAATGATGCAATGCATTAAAAATATTTGATTCTGGTAGCTATTGAAAATATGAGCGTTGAATATTTGTTTCTTGAATAATGTTCATCCTTACCCAATTCAACGAATGTCACATTAGGTGCTGCATTTTCAATCTTGATATATTTGGGAGTGGGTAAGGCTATAGGTTTCTGATTGTTGATTATTTATGTAAGCAACTGGTGTTTCTTGGTAATTAATTAAGGAAGAGGAGGAAATGATGGAGAAAATGGAAAGGATGACTCTAAAGGAGTGATGTCAGTATATGTCATAAGAACAAAGTATATCTTTTCGGTTCTCAGTTTAATCAACTGTGGTTTGTGTATGTCATCTCTCTATGAACTGTGAACAGACAAGTGGAGTTGGTGGTTCATCACTCGTGTTCATTTGTTTATACTCTTCTGGGAGGTTAAAGAACGTGGTATATATAGTTGCTTTACACACACGCGCGCACACACATATATAATAGGTATGGTTTAGGTGTGTGTCGGGCCTCTCCACTTCAGATGCATACATAAAGCTAGATGTTAGTAATGGTATGGGAGATAAAGGAGATTTTTTTTATGTTTCTCATTCTGACGAGAAATGAGATTGTTTCTCTATAAGCGTTGTAGAGCTTATAACCAAGTAAGATTTGCTAGTTATCTGGATTAACAGCGAAGAAGAATATCACTGCACTAAATATAACATTAATGACTTCTTTGGTTAATGTTCTCAATGACATGTTAAGCCGGCCATGCCACACTCAGAATTGGAGAGGAGTATACGCTTCTTTAAACAGTCGGAAACAAATAAGTTGCTATAAACAGTGCCCGCATGAATCACATATCGTTAATCCATGTGACTGCATAGAAATTTAACATGGAGTCGACATTGCTCCAATGTTCAAATATGATGGTTTAAATTAAACCATTTAGGCAACTTTACATATTGTCTAATTGTTAGTACACAAAGTAATCTAATTGATACAACAGGTAATGTTCCCTTGTGCTATACTCTAGTGTGCTAACAAAATTCTCTGGAATATTGAATTTCATAGATTGCTATGAAGGAGCTTCGTGAGCGGAAGATACCATTCACCATACGCCGCTACCTGCCTGATGGAAGGTGAGGTTCTAGTTTTAGTTTTGCCTATGATTTGAGAGGTCTTGGTTTAAACTACCTGTTTACGACTTTTTTGAGAAGCTTGTTCATGATTGCACACAGGCACAAAACTTTCCATAACTTGTATTTTAAGATTTTTAAGTGGTTTAAGAAAAACATTAATTGGGGTTTAATATTTTCAGCTACGAAGACTGGGGCGTAGATGAATTGATCGTCGAAGACTCCTGGAAGAGGCAGGTGGGAGGTGATTGATCAGATCTCGTTTATGCATGGAGAATGGTTTCCGATGTCAATATTAGCCTCTAAGTATTAGGAAGTTCTCTCTTTTGGCACTGGACCTATGAACTTACATGTTGGAAGACAACTTTTTTTTGGTAAATATGTTGAAACAATGCTGAGACACCCCAGCAATGTAGTTCATCAAGTGTTTTCTTATTTTCATTGCGGCTATTTCTTTATCTTTATGTTTGTGTTGACCATGGCAACCCGATTGCTTGAGTTCGGGATAAGCATTCTGCCTTCGTCCGTGTTCGTTGACATGTTTGAGAGCGCATTTAAAATAGGGAGTTTTAACGAAAAGTCTGCGGTGCTGTTCACTTTAACAAAAAATCACATTTTTACACTAAAAAGTCAATTCTGGTACTATTTACTTTACTCTTTATTTTGTCATTATCGTTAAAACTCAAAGTTTTCAAGCTCTTTTCATTAGTTTTCCTTTTAAAATAACTAAAAGTTGTTTTCGATCATCAAAAGCGCTTCTGACATGTTTGGCAATAGAAGTTAAGTGTGTTCCAAAACACACGTTAAGTGCTTTATGGAAGATGAAAGCACTTCAAGTTCTTTTACTAGAAGTGCTTTCCGAAGAAGCTTTTCCAATTAGTCCCTAAATGTTTGAAAAGTTGGTTGCTTAAACATTGGTCAGATGAAAGTTGATTCTAAAATAGCTTTCCATAAGAATGTTGCGCAAACATTACCTAGGTTTTGCATATTCAAGCAAAAGCATATAATACCCGGGGGAAAACATCAAGTGCCCAAAACCCTGCATCACCCGTTAAATTCCGTGGAATTCTTACGAGCACATCCAACCATTAAATTCGATAACGATACATCATACGTTGCTGTACTCTAGCACTCCGTTTGAACGAAGAAACTAAAGAGTTTCGACAAAATTAGAATTTAAAAAGGAAATTCAGTAATAATAATGAAATGGAGTGAAAATACAACTGCATTACAAAGCTAGTTTGCGAGTACACATCTTCTCATAATGTCTAGTAACATTACTACACAATTCGTTGCCATAATGTTTGGTTGAAGGCCATTATGCCAGTCTACTGCTCAGCCAAACGCTTCGATGAGGAAAGCCTTATAAATGCTCATGAACTTGGCCACGAACGCTGAAAACAGAAAAAGAGAGAAAAGAGAAAACCCGTTAGAGATTAGAAAGGCACTTCACCTAATGCGTCATGTTCATGAGCACATGCCCCTTAAACCCATACGAAAAATGTGTTATGCGATAGAGGTCTGATGTTAAATATACATGCTACCAAAGGCAAAACATGTACATGATGGATGAGTACGGATCTGAAAACTCACGCCTCATGCTTTACGATGAAATCACACGTAACATAAGATGAAACAAGATCACAACACAGAATATCATGCATCATGGATAGAAAGAAAATAAAAATTAAAGTCTTAAAGAGATTTCAAGAACCCTAAATGAGATTCTTTATAAATCGAGAGCAAGCAATTGAACTAATACGTAATGATTCTTCATTTCTACTTATCATTATCTCAACCAGAATCTTGGAAGACGAAAGTACCTTCAAGGTGAAATATGGCTTTTTGCCCAAGACGCATCCTATGTTCCTGTAAAAAAGAAAAAGAAATCTGCCATGTAAAATACTATCAAAATTAGAGAAACCAAAATCTGACTTTATTCCACAATTCCCAAACTGACTTGTGGCCCAATTTAATGATGTCAGTATGCTCATGCTTATTAATCATGTGTATAACAGCACAAGAGATTACAAGTACAGAAATGTTGCCGGAAAATATATAAACCCTAATCTAACCACATTGAACTGCTGTCAGAATCAAGGCTTCTGACATAACCTCAATTATATACTTACATAATATGCAGCCCAATGACAAACCTCGTGCTTCAACTCCGCATCCAACTTCTTCAATAACTCAAAAAGAAGTCTCTGAAACAGAATATATAAGCTTCAAGATAATGTCTGAAAAGGCCCAAAGCAAATAGATGTGGAGAAAATTGTATGAAATAATATTATAGGGAAAGAAAATTCTACCTTCAAGATGATCTCCGGAGGAATACAATTAAGCAGCAGCTCATATAACTTTTGCCGCACTTGATAAAGCCTAAAACCAACAGAACAATCTTTGATTAGGGTACCAAGAAACACGAGAAGATTGAGAGTCATCTTTCCTACTTCCACAAGCGTGAATAGTGTTGGCAAAATGAAAAGAAAAACTTTAGACATCAATAACTGTATGCAACAAAATAACTTCTGCAATCATCTTTCTTTTCATGTAATATGATTGCATTATGGTAAACAAGGGCCTGCAGGGTGCCAGTCATGCAATTACTAAACTCAATTGGTGAGAAGATGGCATAATAAGGACAAATAAGATAAACGTATTCAAATCCAAATAATTTAGAATTCATTTATAAGTTACAAAAAAAAAGTGACGCTTTGATAAGAGAAGGGCATATCTTGTAAATACATATTCTGTTTTATGCTACATGGCAGCGATGCATGCTGTCATGAATGGCATGGTCATCTTTTAGCTTCTAAGCTACTCCTTTTTTACCCTCCCACCTTGTAGAAGGGTTAAACGTGTAACATACATCTGTAGAATTCAACTTTTTTCTTGTGTGCTTTTCGGGTTTGATCATTAACTACAAAAGGACGATTCTAAACTGAACTGCAGAGAAAAAAATATCACAACAAATGCCAATTTGATAACATGCAGAAAAACCAAACCTTTTAGGGCTTTGCTCCTTCATTATATCAGATGCAATTTCAGAAACATATTCTTCCCAATCCATAGGTGGTATGGCCTGGTTACTTGAAAACGGATATCTGCAACCACATCAATGGTACACAGAAAGACCTAATGTATCAGGAACTGTGCAATTGCTACATGATGCACATTAGCCTAAGACGGAAAAGAACTGCTTGGTGCAGCTGATGATCAATAAGAACTATGGCACTTAACTGTTGAACACGACAAGTTTCCAATGACAAAATAGCTCTCCTTAAGCTCCTATTGGATTTTTCAGCTATACGAGCAACAAATCCTGAAGGAAGTTGCAGCCCTTCTTTCTTTCCGATGGACTCCAATACCTTCACAATCTGGCACCCAAAAAAATGATATACGTTAAATGAAGGATAGATTACGGTGGAAGGCAACACACTCGACAATAGTTAATTTCACATAAGCAGTTCTACTAGTTGGAAGCCAGAAAAATCAAACCTGATCTTCTGTTGGTGAATTTATTCGCACATTAAGACATCGAGACCTGATTGCTTCAGTAACCCTTGAAGAACTGTTACAGCATAGTATTAGCCGGCAATAAGCACTATATTTCTCCATAGTTCTTCTAAGAGAATGCTGCGCTTCCTTTGAAAGTTTGTCAACTTCATTCAGCACTAGGACTGACATTGAAAACAGGACATAGTATTAGTATATAATACTTAAACAATTGGATACCCAACTACTTACGTATTGGGTAAGTGTAAATTCATTAATGATAAGAAGGTACCTTTATATCCTTTTTTCCCTTTTGTGTCAATGGGTCTATTTTTAGCCATTTCTTTAATTATCTCTTGAACAATATATCTGTCTTGAAACCCTGCATCACTGGGGTTCAGTTCAATATGGTTGGTGCTTGATAATGTAGTCAGCTCTAAATCAATCGTTCTACTCCCAGCCTGAAAATAAACCATACGAAAATTTCAGTTAAAATGGAATGCAAATTAAACATACTAAAAGTGGAAAGTTTTAGTTAAAATGGATAGTATGCATCAACAATTTCAAATTGAACAAGGAGGATATCTAAAAAAACAAAAAAAAAACCTGAAGTCTTTTATTTAACATGAACAATGTTACTAAAAGTCAGAAGGCCCAAAAGTATGTTGAAACAAAGCAAGATGAAAAAACTAATAAATTGGGTTGATACACTATACTGAGCTAAGAAAGGAGACATCAGTGTTCTTCAGCCTTTCAACAAATTTAAACTACAACCAATGATTTTCAGGTCACAGATGCTACAAAAGCTCGTGAAGCCACAAATGGAACAACACATTAGAGGAATGGGTAAATTTGAGATAACGCATGCAAAGAGGATTCTTGGTCCAGGATCTTCACAGTCAATCAGCCTAGTAAGATATCTGAAGCATCCCTAAAGCTCCGATTATGTGGATGATGGTTTGAACAAGTTTTTTTCTTTAAAAAAGAAGACTTTATTCCTTTTTCGAAAAACCCAACATCGATAGATAATAATAAGCAAAATGCAAATAAATCTTGCCTCACCTAAATCTAAATAATAAATCAACAGTAGTTTCTACAGAAGCAACAAAATATCAATCACATAAATTAAAAAGTAGGCGATTCGCTTACATCGACTTTCCATGTCCTGTTTTCCACCTTCACCTGCCAACCAAAATCACACGAATTTCTCAAAGTCCATCACAAAAGAGAGAATCTTCTCAAATACCCACAATTCGGTAACTGGAAATGCACATGGAGACAGTTTAAAAAACATTAAAAATGCGAGAATTAAGAAATCGGAGACCTTGTCGGCACTGGGTCCGAATATCTGACGAAGAAGGGCGATGATTAGGGTTTTCTTGCCGGAACCAGAAGGACCATAAAAGAGCAAATGGGGGCAGTCCTGCTCCGCGACCTGTTAGAAATGAAAATTCCAACGAATTAGATAAAGACAAAATACAAAACCCTAGAAATTGGGGGTTGAAGGCAGTAGAGAGATGATCGGAGGAGGAAGGGGGTTAGGGTTTTACGAGTTTCTTGAGGTTTTGGGCGATATCTTGGTGGACAATTGCCTGGTCTAGGGTTTTGGGTCGGTACTTGTCGACCCACAACATCTTGTGAGAATACTGTTTTTCTTTCACTCTTCACTCAGAGAAGAAGATGGCAAAAGTGGCGGGAACTAGTTCCCTTTCTAGGTTTTTGGGGGCTGTAAATCGGCTGGATTTGATGGAGTTCGGCTCGTGTTCGGCTCGTTTAAACTCGACTTGTAATTGAAACGAGCTGAGTTTGAGCTTCAATATATTTTTTTGGATGAAGTACTGATTTAGTCTCTGAACTATCATTTTAGTGAAAATTATATCCATGAATTATTTTTTCGGTAAAATAAGTCCTTAAATTCGTTAAAAATTGCTAATTTCATCCCTACTATTATATTCAAATTTATTTTATCCAATTTTTCATCAACTTAAATCACTTGACATACTTTAGAACCGTTATTTTCTTGCCTATAAGCGCTTAACATTTCATATAGGTTGCGAATCTAACGTCTAATTTATCATCCGAAGCTAACTTACACTATTTATGAAAAACTACCAATTTACCATCCAAAGTTAACTCCATACACTATTTATTTATAAAAAAACTATCAATCTACCCTTAAATGTGTATCGTATTTAAGTAACGTGATTTAAATTGACGGAAAATTGAATATAGTAGCTTCGAATATAATATTAGGGATGTAATTGGCAGATTTTTATAATTAAATGACTGATTTTTCTTAAAAAATAGTTTATGTGAGATCCCACATCACGCCAGGGGAGTGATCCTTATATGTATATTCTCATCCCTACCTAGCGCGAGGCCTTTTGGGAGCTCACTGGCTTCGGGTTCCATGGGAACTCCGAAGTTAAGCGAGTAGCGCGCGAGAGCACTCCCATGATGGGTGACCCACTGGGAAGTTCTCGTGTGAGTTCCTAGAAACAAAACCGTGAGGGAGTAGTCGAGGCCCAAAGCGGACAATATCGTGCTACGGTGGTGGAGCGGGCCCGAGATGTGGTGGACCTCGGGTCGGGATGTGACAATTTGGTATCAGAGCCTAACCCTGGCCGTGGTGTGCCGACTAGGACGTCGGGCCCCTAAGGGAGGTGGATTGTGAGATCCCACATCGCCCAGGGGAGTGATTCTTATATGTATATTCTCATCCCTACCTAGCGCGAGGCCTTTTAGGAGCTCACTGGCTTTGGGTTCCATGGGAACTCAGAAGTTAAGCGAGTAGCACGCGAGAGCACTCCCATGATGGGTGACCCACTGGGAAGTTCTCGTGTGAGTTCCTAGAAACAAAACCGTGAGGGAGTAGTCGGGGCCCAAAGCGGACAATATCGTGCTACGGTGGTAGAGCGGGCCCATGATGTGGTGGACCCCGGGTCGGGATGTGACAGTTTAGAGACCTAATTTTCACTGAGGTAATAATTCAGAAACTAAATTGGTAGTTCACGCTATTTTTTTATTTTTTTATTCAATTTCAAATTAATTTTGTTTTTTTTTTTTTTCAATTAAGTTGAGTCCAACAAAAGCCCTCATATCTCAATTAACAAACGAGCAAAGCGTGGGCCTTAAGAATGGGAAAAAAAAATACAACTTAGTACTATAGTCTAGTTATATTCGTCTTCACTTGTAAGTGAGAGATATTAAATTCGATTCTCGTTAAAGGTGAATTTGAATCATATTATTATTGTAAGGCTTAGTCTACTCTCTCATCCCTTTAGAGTTGATACTACTATTTGTTTAAAAAAAAATTAACGATAAAGCTTTAAAATTATAGATTTTAATAAAAAAATTTATTTAATGTTTAGAACAAAGTTCAACATTTAATCATGGCCTAACCGAAATAACATATCATGTTTCCAATTTTAACCCTGACTTTTACCATTGACGGTGTTTAAATTTTCCGTTAGATTATTTATGTCATAAAACTATATGATGGGGGCCTGGGCTCCTGCTCCTGGCCGGGCTTGTGAAGCTTGGGCTGTAGCGAGCTGGGTTGGCGTTATGTGGGCCTGCGAAGGCTATTGGGCAGCAAGAAAAGCCTACTGCGTCTGGGCCATAAGTGTAGGTTTGCCAAGCCATGTGTCGATATCCAGTTAGTCAAGGTGTGTCCGTTTGATGGAGAAAATAATTATTCCAGAAATATTATTAATTAAATATTATCTTGTGGAATTCTTAATTGGATTCGATTGTAATTCCTTACTTGGTAGGGATGGTTTTCAATTAGAAAAGCATAAAGATTGTAATCATCAACTCAGGTTTTCAATAGATTTCAACAGCGCGTGGAATAAATGTGGGCCTCGCCAATCTAATAAGAGTATTCTTGTCAACTTTCGATAAAGGTCCACATGTCGGCTCCAAGATTTTTTGGATTATTTTTTGCTCTATAGTACTGTTTCTGTTACTCGTGCAAATGGTTCCAATACGTCCATGTATCACATTTTGTGGAATTTGGTTGCCGTGAAACGATAAAAGGAATAGAGGAAAACTTTTATTTTTTATAAAGTAAATTCATGGCAAATGAGTATTACAAGATTTCTGTGCAAGCTTTTCTGTTTGCAAATTGTAAAGAAGACTCGTTAAGGATCTTTACATGTATCTGTGTATGTGTGTGTTTATATATAGGCCTTAAATATATTCTACTTATTGCCCCAACTGGCTGTGCAGTTTGCAAATAGTTAAATTTCGCCAGGAAAGATGGCATCATTCAGTGAAACAGTTGAAGATTGCCCGGAATATAAGATATTATTCGGCAGGTCGAATAGTCAACCAGATGATGAGGTAAACCTACTATGATCTTATTTAGGACTAGGATTCTCACACTTACGTGCCCTATCAATGTATATACACACGCATAATTAAACACATCATATTTCTGTTATATTTAATCATAGGCATTTGTCGATTTCTTCCTGAACTTGTAAAGAGCTGTCAATTTTCCTTGTAAATTTTAGTCAATTGCCCCTTGAACTTTTATAATGGCCTATTTTGTTCTTGGATTACCCCCTGAACTTTTATAATTTGCCAATTTCCTCTCTGAAGTTAGATTTTGGAATTTTCCATCCATCTTGGTCATGTGGATGACACATGGTAATTGTCCAAATGCACAAGTGTAATTTTATACTGAATGTGGACAACTTATTTTTTTTCTTCTTCTCTTCCACTAGTTCACTCCGTACACTTTTTGTTTGAAAATTCTCCGTATTGTGGAAAACTATGAATCTTCTCCATGGTCTTGCTTTTTCAGCAACATGTTGATGTTTGTGATGCCATTTCATTAGCCGAGTAACGTTAGTATTTCTCTAACATTAACGTAGTTTATTGTATGTATATATGATTTTAGAAGGGAAGTTATTTTGCCGGGTTAACCAAAGCCTTGCTTGGTGCATTCCAATTCCAACATGGTGTAATCCAATTCCAACATATGCACAAAGTCCCGGGGAGATTTCGCAAAGGCAACGAAGAATTCTACAGACCTCGAGTAGTCGCAATCGGACCGTATCATGATATCGATGCACATTTTAGGTGTGCAGACATAAAGGTGGAATACGGATTAGCTTTTGCTGATCGGTACGGTCTTAGCGATACAATTGAACTACGGCGCAGATTGGGAGAAGGAGCCAGTGGTTACTACTATTTGGAACAAATTCCCAGAGATTTGGGAACAATGATGCTGGTGGATGGACTTTTTCTATTAGAGCTGATGCTTCGGTCTCGCTTCCCGGAATACAGAAAGGCCGGGGATGATGATCCTATATTCAATTCGACGAGGATAATCGTAGACGCTTGTCGAGACATCTTGTTGATCGACAATCAACTTCCCTCGATCGTTCTACAGGAGCTATACCAACAGTGCGTCGTCCCTCACCCTCGACCAGAACATGTGTCCCTTCGCCAGCTTGCACTCCACTTCTTCAACGCTCATTTATTTGACAATAACAATATTCCTCCAACGCCACCAGATGGTGATGAATTCCAGTTCGACCATTTGGTTGCCTTTGTACGATCGTTTTACTCTCGCCGCCCGAAGAGTAGTCGATCGCCATCAGCATCAGATGTAGACACGAGCATTCAGTTGGACCAACATTCCATCATGCGTAATTTGGTTGCCTGGGTACGATCGTTTCACTCTCCCCGCGAAAAGAATAGTCGATCGCTATCAGCGTCAGATGGAGACACGAGCAATAACGTTAATGATACTAATATTACTGTCCAATTAATCCCGCCAAGTGTGTCGAAACTGTACGAGGCTGGGGTTAAGTTGGATAAATTATTTTCGGCAAGCAGCGGACTCAACATAGAATTCGACAAAGGCCTTCTGAAAATTCCGCACCCGGATTATTGGACGGGAACTTTTTTCTTAAATGTGATAGTGTATGAGGAAAACGAGTATTTATTACCCCCTTCTGGAAAGTACGTCTCCCAGTTCATGTTCTTCATGGGGTGGATGATCAGGACTTCCAAGGACGTGGACATACTCATCGAGAACGGAATTATATCTAGCATGCTGGGCAGCAACACAGATCTGGTGGCTTTGTTCGACCGCATCAGCAAGATGGGCTGGCCACATGACTACTACGATCTATGTCAGGAACTGAATGACTACTGCACGAGTAGCCCTTGGCACAAGTGGAAAGCGACTTTGAAGCGCGATTATTTCGACACCCCTTGGAAAATTGCTTCCACAATTGCTGCTGTTATACTCCTCCTACTCACTCTCATGCAAACTGTATGCTCTTTCTTATCGCTTAAGCCCTAGCTGCTAATTAATTAAGTTTAAATTTGCTGCTCTTTTAAATAAGTTCAGTGATGGGCTTCCAACTTTTAATTTGTATACAATATACACCACGCATATTCTTATATTTATTTTATATATGTGATATTGTTGTCAAAGAATATTATTAGTTCAAGCCTGTTGAAAGTCTCCTCACATATGTTAGGGCTAGATTTTCTGATACAAATTATGAAGTAATGATGATGATATCTACGGAGGAATGTGCACAGAATTTCGAAGAATAGAATGAGGCAATCAAAAGTCTCAGAGAATGTGACTATGCAACCATTTCCATTGATACCGCACACTCAAGACAAGAATATAACCGTTAGAGGAAAGAGAGTGTATCGATTCAAGGTTCAATCTCAATCATCTATTATATCCTACGCTGAGAATAGAATACATGTCACTTATCAAACTTTATGAAAATTAACAAACTAATTACATTTAATCAGACAAGCTCAGCCTATGAGCTTAAGCATTGCACTAACTGAACCTTGTAGTCTTCCTCAAATCATTTCTTCAATTTACACATCAACAACATCTACTAATTTTTTAAGTCAACACTTAATTCAATTTCAGTGAATTAAAAAATTCAACCAAAACCCATTTTCAAAACATCAAGTGTATGAATAAATTTTTTGATGAAGTCTTTTATTTGCCTATCATTATATAGACAATACCTTTCATATTATCTATGGAATTCAAATCCGAACCCTATAAATTATGATTTCTTTTGTCTATCTCATTGGTGTGACAGCCCGTCCTGAAGCTTGTATATTATTTTTCCTCGAGAATGTAAATGGACGAAACTACCCTTGAACGTGGGTTGTATTTGTATTTTTGGACTAAGTTTGAAGGCCCAAAGCTTTGTTTTGGACCATTGGTTGTGGTTCCAAGTTTTTGGGAACCAATTAGTTTATAGTTAGAACTTTAGGGTTTAGTTAAGTTAGTTAGGTGGTAGTAATTAGTTTAGGGCCAATTAGAACTAGCCTTTAGGTTTTGGTACCCAAAAAGGCACGGGTACACTTGTGCACAAATAGAAAACAAACCCTTCTTTTCTCTCCTCCCTCTCGAAAACTCTCTCTCTGCAAACTGTACGGACAACATTCGTTGACCTTCAAACCTTCACGAATCGAGTCTTCAAAGATCACCATCGTGATCCTTGCGAGTCCCTAAGCACAACCATAGCCTTGGTTGTGCGAAACACTTTCGAAATCCCAGGAAACCAGAACCCCTGAAGTGACAAATGTTGACCAACTTTTAAACGGAGGGTTTTCTTCGAATTCTAAGACCATAGGGAGCTCTAGGACGTTTTCCCGAAGCTCGGAGTGCAACGTTGAGGTGTTTTCGACGTCGGGAAGTCCAGGTTCGAAGTTTTGCAGAGGTGGCCGAGATCCCGTGGGTTTTAGGACCTAACTCAGGTATGGTTTTGTTCTACTCGTTGAGAGCTTTCATTTGGTGCAAATTTCGTAAGTTTTGGTGCAAAAATGAGGAAGATATAAGGATTTGAAGTTTTTCCAAAAACCGGCGAACAGTCGCCGGACGGAGAAGAAGGAGAATATTCCGTCAAGTCTGACGGAATATTCCTAACGGCAATGAACGACGTCAATTAGTTTAGACGGAATATTCCATATTTTTTACGGGATATTCCCTAACTCTGTTAGGGTTCCGTCACCCGTGCTAGGCAAGTGCCCGCGGGTGGGCGGCACGTCTGGCCGTGCCTTGGTCGGCGCGTGGGTGGTCGGAAAATTTTTCTAAAAATATAGGGTTGTTCCTGAGGTTGTGTAGATCACTTTGGTATATTCAAACACCCCATTTGAGCAATGAATGAGAAGTTTTTACCTAGTTCTTGGTTATGTGCGTTTAATTAATGTTTATATCGTTGTTTCGCATATAGGTGAGACCTACGCCGAAGACGAGCGTAGCCAGGCAAGGCTCGAGGGCTACGACCCTTCTACTTATCAGTGAGTGGGCATTTGTTTTTATTATATGTATTTATGTATAGCGTTTTTCCCAGAAAACGTGTTTTAAATGGTTTTATTCGCTTATTTGCCATGATGCATAATTATTATGTTAGTAAGTGCATTTCATATTATATTATGTTACTGTTGGCACTGTGGATGCAAAGGTAAGCATCAGGTAAGCGAGTATGCTCCGGTTGGTAAGTTATACATTGTTGGTTACATTATACACGTGCTAGAACTCATTAACCTGCACCCCGTTGTTAGTGCTCCCGCCTGTGGTCAGGGCACAGTCCTTCATGTGATGTTCACCTCCCGCACCACACGCTCATCTTGGATCCAAGTTAGGTGCACAGTCTGGTCGTATAGACCACATTAGGTGGTTCCGACATGTAGGTGACCCGCGAGTTATCGCACAGCCTTCACGTGATCATAGCACTTGAGCGTATATGTATTACACCTAGCCTTGTCGTACAGACCACATTAGGTGGTTCCGACTCGTGTGCAGGCATACTAGATGAGTTATAGGTTCAGCCGTACAGGCCACCTTAGGTGGATCCGGCTGACTCATATTCATTTATTGTTGGTGCATTCTCTTTCATACATGTTACTCATTTATGGAATTTGATTATCTTGTTGGCATATTATCTGGCATCTTATTTCGCTATTGATTTGATATTGGTTTTGAGTTACATATATATATTTATATATATGTTCTACTTTCTAGGAAAACTATACAAGTTTTACAGCGAGGGGTTAGAACTTTTGGGAAGTAAATGTTTTTGGAAAACCTTTGTTTTTGCCCACTCACGCTTTTGTTTTGCGCCCCCTCCAGGTACTAGGTAGCAGTACTTCTTGGTGGTCCTGGAGGATTCGGCAGTTCTGACAAACTCTAGTAGTTGTAGGTTAACTTCTTTGGTTCTGTATAACTAGTATTCGTCCTATTGGACTGCACCTAGGTTATCATGCTCTGATTGTGTTGTTACACTTATTTCTTAGCACTTGCACTTCCTTGATTATTTAGTAAGTTTTCTAGGTTATTGGTTTTTATTTACTCACATTTTATCTTCTTATCACTTCCGCACAACCCACATGGCTACGTCACCCTCACGTGACGGCCAGCACGCCTTGATTTAGGTCGGGGTGTGTCAATTGGTCCTTATTTACGATATTAGCGTATCGATTTACACTTAGCCTAGTACTTTTCATGTTTATGGATGAATTTTTAATAAAATCTTTGCCAATCATATTCATATATATATATATATATATATATATATATATTTGGGGTAATGCCACCTATTTGTATCATCTCTTTAATAGAGGTAAAGTCCGTCAACGCATATGGGTCTTATTTTTATTCTATAGATAATACAAATAAGTGGTAAGAGTAGCTTTTGTTTTGTTTGTTTGTTTTTTTTTTTTTGGTTTGTAGTATTCCTAGTGTTCTAAATATCGGCCTAGGCGGTAGGCAGTGAAGACCCGCCCCGATTTAGGGCAAATCGTTTCGAAAAATTAGTCTGGAGCTAGGTGGTCCTAGGCAGATTTGTTTTTTTTTCCTTTATATATATATATATATATATATATATATATATATATTAATTGTGTGCTTTTTTGTTTTTTTAGTTTCATAGTGGTATACTTATGGAAATAATGTACCTAATTTACAAAGGATGGATTGACTACAAGTTCATCCAATTGTGCATTGAATTGGAGAAATTTTGAGGGGATACATACAAAACAAAGAAATAAACTAGATACAACAACATTAAATAGTTTAGTCTATGTCTAATCCAATGCAATGATTAGGGCTGAAAAAAAAACCAAAAATCTCAAACCAAACCGAAAAATTCCCGAAACCAAACCGAAAATCCCGAAAATTTCGGTACCCAATACCGAACCGATCCTGAAATTTTGGTACGGGAATCGGTCTCAAGTTTTTGGGATTTCGGTAATCCCAAACCGAACCAAAATATATATTCGGAATTGTAGGAGCCATTGGATTCGGTTGAGATTAAAATCTCAACCGTCGAATATTATCAAACCTACTCAAAAGTCAGACACAGAAGAGCAGAACTCACTCACTCTCACTCACAGTCTCACACTCACTCTCTCTCACCTCAGACTCAAACCTCGTTCACCGTCACCACCCTCCTCGCCGATTTCTCTCTGTTTTCGAATCCGGCCACAAGTGACTCACCTGAGTAATCTTTTTAGTCTTCGTGTTCCAAACTCCAAAGGCCACTTCTCCATCTGGGGTTTTGCCTGCGCTTTAATTCCAGCATCTGAAGAGTAAGGAGGGATTCGAAATTCCATACGGCTGCTTATGGATCCCACTTCTTCATCGTCAAGGTTTGTTTCGCTTTAATCTTTATTATTGTTATTCATCTTTCAAATTGCTCAACTTTAACAACCTAGTTGATGCTCAGATTTTAGGGTTTTTATTCAATTCAATTGTTGTAGGCGGTGTAAAGATTTGACCTCTTGGAACTTACCCAATAATTAATTTCCCTAATTGTTCGACATGTGGTTTATCAAATATGTTTGAGATGGTTATGAATATTTGTTGTATTTTTAATTCCACAGCTTAAAAAATTCAGCTTTAGTGCTACCTTCGCAGTTAATTTGTGGTGGTTGATTTGAAAATCTGTGCCGATTGATTTGGGAACACTGCCCTACACTACACAATAAAATCTAATTATATATATGGTAAGTAGAACAAGGAAGAGAAAACACATGCATTTAATCTAGTTTTAATTTGTGGTGGTTGCATGTTGTTGAAGCGCAAGCAGTGTTTGGAACTTTGTATCTCCTTGCTTATCTGTTATTCTTGTTGGGGCATTACTGTGAGATGTTGTATATGTTATTCTTGTTGGGGCATTACTGAAGAACTGATTGGAATCTGATTCTTTGTTTTACGTGCCAGATTGTGTACTTTGGTGGTGCCTGTAAGAGAGCGTCCCCTTCCTTGCTGTGGTTGTGGACTTGGGTGGTGCCTGTAAGTTTTACTGTTTTAAATTTTAAATAGCTTTGCATAAGTTGATCGATATTACCTTTATGCATTGTTCTGTAATTAACAAAAAAAAGGATAGATATGATTCTTTAATTGTGTTTCCTCTTTATGAATATATATGAATTCTCTTTAATTCTCTTTAATTGTTTCCTCTTACTTTGCACATATTGAATATGTTGATGTAATAATGTTATTGCATTTGAATTGGATATGTGATTTATTGATTGGAATTTGGATATATGTTGAACTGTGGTTGTGATATATTAATGTGCATTGTTATTTTATTTGTTAGGATGGACGGCTCTAGTAGCCAATCTAGTACACCTATGGTTTCGGTATTAGGAAAACGAAAACAAACCCAACCTAGTGGTACCCTTCAACTAGGCACTCCATCACCTCAAGATTATTTGCATGATGATATATATGCAAGGATTTTGGTTTGATACTTTGATTTTATTTCTACAGACTGCACACTGCACAGACCCACGGTTTGATGCTTTGATTTTATTTCTACAGACCCACTGTTCTGTTATGCAGATTGACCCGATTGGTTATTTAGCCTATTCTACACAGTGCACAGACCCATTATTATAGCCCAAAACATGAAAAGTCCAAAAGCCCAAAATTTTTTTGGGATTCCCGATTTGTCCCGAAATCCTGAAACTATTTCGGGATTCCTGAAAATTTGGTTTGGGATCGGTCTTGAAATTGGGAATCCCGAAAATTTTGGTTTGGGAATCGGGACAAAGATTTTGGTTCGGTATCCCATACCGAACCACCCCTAGCAATGATCATGAACAAGAAGAATTTAGTCTATCATCCAAGAAGACTCCTCTCCTCATTATGATTATATGCTTACTGTTTTTTAAATATTGAACTTATTGGATGGATGTACTTTGTGTATTCTTCTACTTCTATTTTTTCATTTTTTCATTTTGTTATTCTTTTATTATCCATACAAGTATAGTTTTTTTAAGTGTAAATAGGCACTTATTTACAAGATATATAATAAATTTACATAAATCCGCCTAGGCGCTAGGCCCCTGCCCATCGCTCGACTAGCGCCTAACGTTTTTTAGAACCTTGAGTATTCTAATGGAAGTGTTTAAAATTTCATTGGTACGGTTGATATTTTCATGAAAATATCCAAAAAATCAGAGAAAGGTATGGAAATACAGGTGAAGTCTAACTTCACCTCATATCAGAGAAACTCTTAAGTTTAGGTCAAAATCAACAAATATCGTTGATATTTCTGACACATATGTTAAATATTGAAGAAACTCTTACACTTTGTCAAAAACCAATGTTTGACAATTGAAGATACCGATATTTTAAACACTACTAAAAATCTATTTAAAATTTGCTTACGGAAAAGCTAAAAAGGTTATTTAACAACTCACAATCAATGACTCTGACGTTAACAAAAAAATTTGTAAGTGCTTAAAAAATCATAAAAACTTGCAAGAAGTAAAACACTTAAATTTTAGTTTTAAAAAAAGTTTTTATTTTTTATATAATGGTATATTTAAGGTGTGATGAAAGAAATCAGTATTGAAATCATCGTATTTTGACCTAAAACTTTTCACTTACAATTGTAGAGGAACGACAATAAACCATTTATTGTTCTAGGCGGTGCTAAGCGGCTAGCCACTGCACTTATTGATGTCTAGGCATTTAAAAACTAAGAAATTGCGCCTAGACCTGCTGAGGCGCCCGCTTAGACCGCTTAAGCACCCGCCTAAATTTCTAACTCACTTAGAAAATAGATAACTTTTATTTTACATTTTTTTTAATAAATTGTAAGATACTTGTTGAATACGTAAATGAACACAAATTATATACTTGTTACTCATGTTTTCATTATGTTCCAATACTTTATAATATATGTCATTTTATTTTGTAGTTTTTGATTAAATTATATACATTTTAAGTATAATCACACTTATTTACACGAAATAAAATAAATTTACTTAAATCTACATAGTCCATCTAGGCACCCGCCTAAGCCCTTGCCCGCCGTCCGACTAACACCTAGGTCTTTTAAAACCTTCAAGACATTCTTATCATCACACTACACCACAATTAGCATACAACATGCGTCTGCAAAAACTTGCAAGCACAAAATATGGAGGCCGAGGTTTTGGTACGTGGCGGAGCTCGGAAATGGTCTTGTTCCAAAGACTGTAAACTGGACATTTGTGGAAGCTTAAAAAAAATGCGGGCAGATCAAAATAACCGACCCAAACCCGCACGGGTTGTGGAGACCAAGGTATTAAATATCGGTAATATCGGAAATATCGGTAGTCCGAAAACACGGAAATATCGATGGAAATATCGGGATAATATCGATATCGATAAAAATTATATGGAAACCACGGAAATTGTAAGAAAAACTTGGAAATTTTTATTGAAACTTTGCAGGATGTTTATTTAGTCAATTATCTATTAGTTTATCACAAAAAATTGGAAGGAAATGCATTGCATGATGGATTTAACATTATCAAGTTGATTATATAGCGAGCTGACAAACATTGTGAGTGTAGAAAATATGTAGTAATTAATGAAAGAAGTTTAAACACACCATAATCATTTATATATAATGAATTAGTACAATATTTTACACTTTATACAACACACATGCAAAGACAATTGGACTTGAGCAGATTATAATATTGTTAATGACATTTGGACTTGAGCAGATTTGAACTCGACCAAATCTGCAACACACACACATACACATCTGCACGGGTCCACACGTGGTTTGTTGAGTTGTCGTTTGCAAGCCTTCGTGGCTGGATGACAAAGCACCACCTGTCTTGGCAGTGGCACATCATGCAGCAAACACACGCACACACGCAGCAAGCACACGCACACACGCAGCAAGCATACCCAAACTCAATCTCCTTCTCTCTCTCCTTCACAAGAAATCAGACACACACTACGAGGGCTCTGCTCACTTGCTCGCTTCTTCTCCTCTGTACTGCACCAGGAAACCAGATTCCCCTCTCTCTCTTTGCTTTTCCTTTTCACATTTTCTTCACCTTTGTCCATTCGTAAAAGCCCTCTGAGAACCCCTCCACCCGTAAAAGCCCTCCGTTAATGGCTTCTCATTGATGACCCCTCGGTCTCTCCGTCTCCTTCACACGCACGCACACGCAACGCAACAAGCAGAAGAACACAGGAGAGGACAGAGCCTTTCTGGATTCTTCTTTGCCTCGGTCTCTCCGTCTCCGTCTCTCCCTCGGTCTCTCCGTCCGTCTCCTTGTCTCCCTCGGTCCGGTCTCCTTCTCTCCTTCTCTCCGTCTCCGTCCTCGTACCCACCACCTGTGGTTTTTCCTCCTCCCTTTCTCACCTCCCGGCGGCGGCGACGACGAGTGGACGACGACGAATCTTAGGGATATTATCGCTAATATCGCGATATTAGCGATAATATCGCGATTTTTTTAAGATATTTTAATTTTAGTAAAAAAAATATCGGTCCCTCAAAAAAACGATAGTATCGGCGAAATATCGCCGATAATATCGATTTTTAAGACCTTGGTGGAGACCATGCCCCAAGCTACAGTCATGGGAGACATGGCATTGCTTCCTGACGGCAGTGGTCAGGATTGCGGGTTGGGAACACAACCAGGTTCTGAACCTGGTTGTGTACAACCCAACATCATTGTCTGGTTTGTGGTTCGAGCAACAAAACCAGACAACAATCCCTCTCCTGCCTACAAGAATATTAGATGGGTCGAGCATCAATCAATAGCTAGAGTCGGATGGAGAAATAATCATGCCATGAGGAATTTGAACACAAAGAATAAAAACTTCAAAAAAAACATTGCGACAGAGCTCAACCATGATAGTTTACATCATATTATCAAAAAGATTGTGGTGCAGCAATAAACAGCCAACAGAAATGAAACTGCCGTGTCGAAATCTGAACAAAAAAATGCACCATGGCATCCTCCTGTACTGCAAAAGAAACTCTCAAGCACCTAGCAAGGAAGCTTACCCCACACCAAATGGAGTCTTGAGCAAGTAAGAATCATTGCTTCAGCAAATTTTCCCCGCTCATAAGAGTTCCCAGCTTTCCTAAAGAACACAAGATGTAGTTACACTTAGTCAGGTTCCTCAGTAAAATGCGACACATTCATGTCAATGCACGCGAGGCGAGCCTTTTGGTACACGCTAATAAATGATTTCCTGTCGAAAGCAGATTCCATCATTTCTAATTAGTGAATGCTTAAGTAATACAAATACAACGTTATATATCATGCTCAAAATCTAGTTTACTTCAGGTAGATCATATGAACCGAAATATGTACATGCATGCAATATGACATTTAAAGAATATATTAGGAGGTAACTCGTACCATTTCTTCCTTAGCTGGAGGCACTGCACCATCATTTTTCAACATGACAAACGGGAGCAATAAGTAATCCTCGTGAGTTAGTCAAGGAGAAAATTTCCATACTATCCGATGTTAGCCTCTCCATTCACTAAAGTATTTTCGTCCTTGCTGGAGACGCTACTGACTACTTTACTGTTGCTCTTCTTTGTCTTGTCTTTGCTGATATTTGGTCTATCTTTGGCAGTGCTGACTAATCTCCGAATAAACTTCTTTTGCGGGAGCTCTTCCCTCTTTGGAGAACCCTTGTCAGATGTTTCTTGAGAAGCTACATCATTGGAGTCACCTGTAGACTGCTTTGCACTGGCATTCTCTGCACCTGTATCTGGAAGTAGAGCTTTGCGGCTAAGGCGAAGTTGCCCCTTCTCATTTACCTGCATTATACGGCCAAATTATCTGATTGTGGTTCTTCATAGTTGGTCCAGTAAAAGCAAAAGTTGATCAACAGATAGCAAGGAATGAAAACAGAAGGCACAGTCATGGTTATGGCAGGCTACATAAACAAACACTACAAAAATTTACAAAAACAACTAAACTGATTACCTAACAAGAAAAAACAAACCTGGTCTGCAACTATGCATTCCTGTCAGTAGTCTATTTATAAAAGAGCTTTCTTAAAACCAATAATGCAATGTTTGCTGAAATTATGACATCAGGAATGTTTCCAAGATTTTTATGCCAGGTATAATGGACAGATTTTGCAAAGGATGGTTGTACTTCAAATTCTCGCATGAATGCCAGAGTTGTTGCCATCAAATTCTGGCAGTCGTATGCATCGACATAATGTTTTTGAACCAACTCTAATCAGTAGTCATGTCAACATGTTATCATTGTGCGAGGATTCCTCGCTTTGAAAGGGGCCTTACAATGGAGGATGGAGTATTAGAAAGTTCGTCGAGTGCAATGGTAAAAATTTCAGGCTAGAAAACACAACTACACAGGCTCAAGTCATGAGGTAGCAACTTGATGCAAAGGTTAGGACTGGATTCAAAACTTCCCTTAATGAGACCAAAGTTTGTAGGACCATAGAATATAATGGATTTTGCTTATCTTATTAGAAAAGACATGTTCTTCATGCTTCTAGGATAAGGAAACTCTACAATTTTCTTATTTATTTGGCTGTTACCAAATGTTCTTGTTCCACTGAGACGAATATTTGATACTAATTAATCACTTATCAGTTATCACTGAACAGTTCACGTTAGGTTTTGCTTTTTTAATCACTTATCAGTTATCACTGAACAGTTCACGTTAGTAATGATAAAGATTTTAGATTTTAGAAGATTTTAATAAACAAAAATAAGTATTTAATGATTAGAACAAAGTTAAACATTAACGGCTATTTCTTAATCTTTATGTTTGCGTCGACTATGGCAACCCTATTGCTTGAGTTCGGGATAAGCATTCTGCCTTCATCCACCGTGTTCATTGACATATTTACTGGTTTAAAGCACTTAAGCTTTAAAGCGCTTCTAACATGTTTGGCAAAAGAAGTTAAGTGTGTGGTCCAAAACACACCTTAAGTGGTTTATGAAAGAATGAAGCACTTCAAGTTCTTTTACTAGAAGCGCTTTAAAGCTTAAGTGCTTTCCGAATAAACTTTTCCAATTAGTCCCCTAAGGGTGCGTTTGTTGCGCCGGACTGTCTCGGACTGGACTAGCTGCCGGGACTAAGCTGGACTGGCTTAGACTGGACTAAGTTGGACTAACTTAGTGAAGCGTTTGGTGCAGTGTCGGACTAAGAAGCAGGATAATAAAAACAGTACTGTTCACCAGATTTGTGTTTGCTTAGACTAGGACTACAAATTTTTGCTATTGTGTAATAGAGTAATGCTACAAATCTCATGATATGAGTTAATTGGAGCATATTTTTGCCATGTATATTATGAATCTTAAAAAAAAAGGACAATTGTTTTGTTTCTATTACCTGCTAATAGAATTGGAACATACTATAGTTGGGACATACTATTTATAAATAGTTGAGTTTAATTTGCAAATGTAGCTTGGTTTAAACTCTATCACCCAAAAGAAGAAAAATAATAGTGCCCAATACATGCAACTTCAACAAATACAAGTACATAAGAAGATCTCCATAATTTAGAAAATCCTAGTTAACATTAGTTAACATTAGCCAAAATAGATCTCCATAATTTACAAAATGGCTAGTTAACATTAGCCAAAATACTAGTGCAAAGCTAAGTTATAAGCCATAACATAAGATTGTACGATTAATAAAATACATCCATGTTAACATTAATAAAATACATCCATGTTAATAAAATATATTCATGTTAACATTAGCCAAAATACTCATCCGCTTGCTTTGGCGCTTAAAAGCCTTTGGACGAACACTTTCTTGAGTTCCGGTTTGATTGCCCTGAACACTCCCACATTTTTTGGTTTATCCAAAATAAGAGACAATGCATCAATTTGATCCATAGGAGAGAGACCCATTGCTTCAAGTTCGTTAGCTATGTCACTATGATCTGCAGCACCTTGAACTAAAGCTTCAGTTACCATTTGCATCCTCTTCCCACTTTCAACATAAAAATCTTTCAGTCCACTGATAATTGCCTCGGTTCCATCAGTTGAACTTCCCACAGCTCTTTTCCTCTTTCTTTGGCTATTTTCAGATGGAATGCTTTGTTAGCTTTGTTGGTTCATTGAAGAAACAAAATTTTCACCTCCAATATCACTTTCACCAACATGATCATGACTTTGTTCCTCCACCATTTGAGCAGGGGTTTCGGCTACACACACACACTCATGGACAAATATGCAAAATACACACATACTCACACTCACACTCACACTAACACACACACACGGACATACACTCACACACATACTCACATTCACACTCACACACACACACATACTAACATACACACTCACACACATACTCACACTCACACTAACACACACACGGACATGCACACTCACATACGGACATACACTCACACACACATACTAACATACACACTCACACACATACTCACACTCACACTAACACTAACACACACACAAGGACACACACACGGACATACACACTCACACACGGACATACACTCACACTCACACTCACACACATACACTAACATACACACTCACACACACACACACACGCTCACACACTCTCACACACACGCTCACACACTCTCACACTCACACAAACACACTCACACACTCTCGCAAACACACACACACGGACACAAACACACTCACACACATACTCATTCACTCACACACACACTCACACACTCTCACACACGGACACAAACACACTCTCACACACACATACTCATTCACTCACACACACACACACACACTCATTCACAAACACACTCACACACTCTCACAAACACACACACATGGACACACACACACACACACACACACACACACACACACACACACACACACACACACTCATTCACAAACACACTCACACACAAACACACTCACACACACACTCACACTCTCACACTCACACAAACACACTCACACACACTCTCGCAAACACACACACACGGACACAATCACACACTCTCACAAACACACACACACATACTCATTCACTCACACACACACACACACACACACACACGGACACAAACACACTCACACATAATGATTCACTCACACACACACTCACACACTCTCTCACACACACAAAGCACACACAGACACACACAGAGTACAGAAATACACACACACACACGCGCACAGACACACACACAGTGGGTAGGACTTCCAAGTTCTAATCTCAATTTCAAACCCCAAATTCCAAGCTTTATGAAAACCCCAAATTCTAATCTCAATTTCACCTAAATATCAAAACCCTAAAATTTGTTCAGAATCAAATAAAGCTCAAACCCAAAACAACAAAATCAAATAAAGCTCAGTTAATATCACAAACAAATCCACCCAAATCGACGAAAAATATCGAACAATCGAAGATTACCAGACAACTGGAGGCAGATGAGGGCGAGCAGATCTGTTACGCGAAGACCAGGGAGCGGACGACGACGAGGACGATGTGGGAAGAACGCAAAAACTCTCGCTTTCTCTTGCTCACGAATCCGCCCGAAAATGGGATGCTTCGTTAAGAACGGCTAAGAGGCTCGTTAGTCCCAACGAATCCCACCTAAGCTCATTAAAGCTAATCCCAGAACACACCAAACACTGGACTAGTCTAATCCAGTCCAAGCCCTCTTAATCCTGTCAAACAAACGTGTTTGAAAAGTTGGTCGCTTAAACATTGGTCAGATGAAAGTTGGTTTCTGCATATTCAAGCAAACGCATATAATATCCGGGGGGAAAACATCAAGTGCCCCAAACCCTGCATCCACCCGTTAAATTCCGTGGAATTCTTATGGGCACATCCAACCAATAAATTCGATAACAATATATCAATACATTGATGTACTCTAGCCCTCCGTTTGAACGAAGAAACTAAAAGAGTTTCGACAAAATTAGAATTTAAAAAGGAAATTCAGTAATAATAATGAAATGGAGTGAAAATACAACTGCATTACAAAGGAGACCAAATATTTTGCACCCAAATTTGGTGTGGCCTCTCTGTAGTCTCCAAACGAGACCCCAAACGCTTCGATGAAAGCCTTATAAATGCTCATGAACTTGGCCACGAATGCTGAAAACAAAAATAAAGAAAGGAGAAAACCCATTAGAGATTAGAAAGCCACTTCGTCTAATGCGTCATATTCATGAGCACAGGGCCCCCAACCCCATACGAAAATGTGTGATGTGATAAGAGGTCTGATGTTAAATATATATGCTACCAAAGACAAAACATGTACATGATGGATGAGTACGGATCTGAAAACTCACGCCTAACGGTTTGCGATGAAATTGCACATAACATAAGATCACAACACAGAACATCATGCATCATGGATAGAAAGGAAAAAAAAGTCTTATGAGATTTCAAGAACCCTAAATGAGATTCTTTATAAATCGAGAGCAAGCAATTGAACTAATACGTAATGATTCTTCATTTCTACTTATCATTATCTCAACCAGAATCTTGAGAGACGAAAGTACCTTCAAGGTGAAATATGGCTTTTTGCCCAAGACGCATCCTATGTTCCTGCAAAAAAGAAAAAGAGATTACGAGTACAGCGATGTTGATGAAAAATAAATAAAGCCTAATCTAACCACATTGAACTACTGTCAGAAATCAAGGCTTCTGACATAACCTCGATTATATACTTACATAATATGCAGCCCAATGACAACCTCGTGCTTCAACCCCACATCCAATTTCTTCAATAACTCAAAGAGAAGTCTCTGAAACAGAACATATATGCTTCAAGATAATTGCCGAAGTTGAAGTAGCTTATACAACTATTGCTGCACTTGAAAATGCCTAAAGCAAATAGGTGTGGAGAAAATTGTATGAAACAATATTACAGGGAAAGAAAATTCTACCTTCAAGATGATCTTCGGAGGAATACAATTAAGCAGCAGCTCATATAACTTTTGCCGCACTTGATAAAGCCTAAAACGAACAGAACAATCTTTGATTAGGGTACAAAGAAACACTAGAAGATTGAGAATCATCTTTCCTACTTCTACAAGCGTGCATAGTGTTGGCAAAATGAAAAGAAAAACTTTAGACATCAATAATTTTATGCAACAAAATAACTTCCACAATCATCTTTCTTTTCAAGTAATATGATTGCATTATGGTGAACAAGGGCCTGCAGGTTGTTAGTCGTGCAATTACTAAACTCGGTGAGAAGATGGCATAATAAGGACAAATAAGATAAATGTATTCAAATCCAATTAATTTAGAGTTCAATTATAAGTTTCCAAAAAAGTGACTTTTTGATAAGAGAAGGGCATGATTCCGTAAATACTCTGTTTTATGCTACATGGCAGCCATGCATGCTGTCATGAATGGCATGGTCATCTTTTAGCTTCTATGCTATTCCTCTTTTACCCTCCCACCTTGTAGAAGGGTTTAATGTGTAACATACATCTGTGGAATTCAATTTTCTCTTGTGTGCTTTTCTTAGGTTGGGTTTGATAATTAAACTACAAAAGGACGATTCTAAACTGAACTGCAGAGAAAAAAAATATCACAACAAATGCCAATTTGATAACATGCAGAAAAGCCAAACCTTTTAGGGCTTTGCTCCTTCATTATATCAGAAGCAATTTCAGAAACATATTCTTCCCAATCCATAGGTGGTATTGCCTGGTTACTTGTAAACGGATACCTGCAACCACATCAATGGTACACAGAAAGACCTTATGTATCAGGAACTGTGCAATTGCTACATGATGCACATTAGACTAAGACAGAAAAGAATGCTTGGTGCAGCTGATGATCAATAAGAACTATGGCACTTAACTGTTGAACACGACAAGTTTCCAATGACAATATAGCTCTCCTTAAGCTCCTATTTGATTTTTCAGCTATACGAGCAACAAATCCTGAAGGAAGTTGCAGCCCTTCTTTCTTTCCAATGAATTCCAATACCTTCACAATCTGGCACCCAAAAAAATTATATACGTTAAATGAAGAATATATTACGGTGGAAGGCAACACACTTGACAATAGTTTATTTCACACAAGCAGTTCTATAAGTTGGAAGCCAGAAAAATCAAACCTGATCTTCTGTCGGTGAATTTATTCGCACATTAAGACACCAAGACCTGATTGCTTCAGTAACCCTTGAAGAACTGTTACAGCATAGTATTAGCCGGCAATAAGCACTATATTTCTCCATAGTTCTTCTAAGAGAATGCTGCGCTTCCCTTGAAAGTTTGTCAACTTCATTCAGCACTAGGACTAACATTGAAAACAGGACATAGTATTAGTATATAATACTTAAACAATTGGATACCCAACTACTTACATATTGGGTAAGCGTAAATTCATTAATGATAAGAAGGTACCTTTATATCCTTTTTTCCCTTTTGTGTCAATGGGTCTATTTTTAGCCATTTCTTTGATTATCTCTTGAACAATATATCTGTCTTGAAACCCTGCATCACTGGGGTTCAGTTCAATATGGTTGGTGCTCGATAATGTAGTCAGCTCTATATCAATCGTTCTACTCCCAGCCTGAAAATAAACCATACGAAAATTTCAGTTAAAATGGAATGCAAATTAAACATACTAAAAGTGGAAAGTTTTAGTTAAAATGGATACCACTAGCGACTGATGCCCGCGCGTTGCTGCAGCTTTTAAAATCATATAAAACATGCCAACAATTCTAATCTGAAATACTATACTAGCGACTGATGCCCACGCGTTGCTGCGGCTTTTAACATCATATAAAACATGCCAACAATTCTAATCTGAAATACTATGTACGTACATGTGATTGACGTCTCATTGTTCATTAACAATAGGCAATACCATTTACATACATGTGGAATGTAGGAAGGAAATTATTGAACCTTCATTCTAAATCAAAAGGAACACTAATTATAGAAACAAAACAAAAAAAACACTAATTAGAAATACAATTTCAAAAAACATTTCCAAACAGTTGAACATCAAGAAGAACGCTAATTCTAAAATACAAATTCAATTTCTCTCCATGTTAAAAAGCATGGAAGCAGAGAGTAATTTCTATTACCGGTATGATTAGCTTGTAGTGACTTGTCCACTGTGATAAAAAGCATCCAATTTCTCATTTTGTCTCCAATTTCCATCACTTCAGTTGCCGCTTTTGCAGATTTTTTTTCTTTCTTCCAGTGAAGCCAATGTTTTGCCTTACGCTTTGATTCAGCCTCATCTAGATAATGTAAATATAAATTTATCACATATACATAAAACATTTGTGCCATCTAATTATGTGTGCCATCTAATTATGTATAACATATACTAACAATACTAAATGCACCTATTGTAAATAGTATTCTGCATAAATACCAATCACATAGTGCAAAAATACTCCCTGGCATAAAAAAAAAAAAAAAAAAACCGATTGCTCATCTAGATAACTTAAATACAAAAAATCAACTTTACACCAAATACAACAGACCTCTCTCTCCCCTCTACAATTCCTGAAAAAAAGTGAATTCATAAAAAAAAACCTTGATTATGCCAACATACTTCTTACAAATTATATTCATTTCAAAAAAGAACCAAACCAAAAATGCACATAAAAGCTCATTGAAGTACGAAATTTGAACAATTTGGGCAATTGGGTATCCTCAAAACAATTCAAAGAGCAACAATTGAGCACGAAAGCAGCAAAAAAATGAAAGAAAGACAAAAATAAGGGATAACGAGATTCAAAAAAGTAGCAGATAACATGACCAGGAGAGGTGTTTTTCACTGAGAAGGTCCAAAAGGACAGTCCCAAAGTTGAACATAACACTTTCTAGTCACACTATTAATTGCACTGAGAATTTAGTCTTAATGATGGATTTGCAATGCATAGAGTTCATTTTGCAAAGTTCTAAATAGCATTGTGACTTTAGTCTTAGTGTAAAGCACATGATAGCAATAATTGGCACATTGATCTCAACTAATCATTCTCAAGTATTCTTAATCTCTCGGGATGAGGGTATAGGTAGGAATATTCAGCAGATTACACAATATAACTCCTTATTCATGTAATCTTACTCATTGACTCGGTCAGAAATTCAGTTTATCCCTCAGTAAGGTGTATAAAAAATGGTTTAACAAAAAATAATTACGATCAAGGAAAATAGGCAATTACCATTTCTTAGATGTTCAGGAGGTGTGTGCAAGATTAGTGCTGTAACTTTTTCCATCCATACTGTTTTTCATCAATCCATAACACGAAAGCCGAGAATTGCCATTCCTGCAACACCATCCATGAAATTACCACTTTGATCTCATATAAATCCATGTAGTTGTCAGATAAAAAGTCTTAACAGAGAAAAAAAAATGTCTACTAATCAAAAAAGGTCCACAATGATATGTGATTAAAATTATCTTACTTCTTGTAAAAATTGAAAAACTAAATAAAAATTTAGGAAAGGAAATTGGAGACATCACCTCATCAAAGAGAACCATATATGTATTTAAGTCATGCTACAATGGGCTGCCTTCACTACTGCAGTAATCTAATGCTTCGACAATGTTCAGAGCAATTCTTAGTCGCATAGCCCACTCAATGGTCTGATTCTCCTCCGTCAAGAAAGCGTGAGATGAATTTATACATGAAGCATTTTGAATAGCTATAGGCAATAAATTTCAAGTGATCACTTGTCAAGAATATGAGAATGGGAAAAGCAAAATATATAGGAGTCGCAAATTGAAATGAAAATGGCACATTTGCAGAAAATGAATCAGCTTAATTTGTGAAAGTGGTTTGAGATGACAACATTATGCTCATGTAGAACAAATGCATTCTTTAAAGCGATAAATGCCCCAAAAAGTAAATATCTTATGTAAAAGAAGAGAAAATTATGTCTTTGTAGGACTGTCATCAAACCTAGATCGAAATTTTTTTAAGTTTCAATTGCATGCCTTTTCACATTACAAATAGACAGTAGATGCAACCAATTCATATTTGTATTCATTGAAATGCAGTGCAACTTTCAAATAAAGGGTGTTCCTCATCATATTTCAAGCAATGTGTCAAACATGTTGTCATATCTAGTGCAGAAAAGAAAAGCCAAAAATTGTATAAAAAACAAATTCATTGAATAACTGAATATAGGAGGCACATACAGTTGAAGAGACGTTTGGCAAGGGTATTATGATGCTGTACTCCGCCACCAGCAGCTTCTTGTTGCCGTCGCAACAATACCCAATCACGAAGAAATACCTTTTTGAAAGAAAAAAAAAACAAGTTGCATAGACTGCATAGAGAAATTATAACTACTTAACACTTTTCCAAAAATCTAAATAGTAACTTCAAGAGATACTTGGACCAATTTGAAATTTGTCCTCTTCGTTAACATGAAGAAAATAAAATTAACTTTGGCAAACTATGTAACAACCTCATTGAGTAAAAAAAATGCATCTCATACCTTAATCATTTTATATACACAATGGATTGAGCATGCATAACCTAGCAGGTTCTACATATAACCGCTCCAGGTTCAAGAATAAGCAGGAGCCTCCTGGCAAGTAATATCAATTTAAGCTTATATGCCTTCAAAATTCAGTATACATAATTTGGAAATAGAAAAAACATAAAGATAATTATACCTGGAGAGCAATGGCAAAAGTATTTCATCAGCTAGAAAAACCCTGCAAAAACAAAAAATTCAACAAAATCAGTATATTAGCACTCGTAATTTAACATTTGTCGTAACATTATCAATTTGGTTAACCAATACTCATCCTAATTTTCCAATACTGTTTAAACTGAAATGAATACATTTTTAGCTTGTAGATACGAATAATTTAATATGTGCTATAAAAAGTACAGTAATATTGTTTATAACAGCAACAATTTTAATCAAAATATTAAAGGCATCTCTAACCCTCCAATAGTGCCAAAACCGAAACGAACACATTTTTTGTTTCTATACACTAATAACTTAATGTCCGCCACGAAAATGAATATATAATTCACACTTCAAATATCATCACGACAACAGTAATTTTAAGCTAAAAGATTAAAATCCAGCAGTGTTAAATCCTGAAATCCGACAAAAGAAAAAACTATGAACACACCCACAATCCAAACACATAGAGAAAACCTGACCAAATTAGGAAAACAAAATTAAAAAAAAAAAAAAAAAAAAAACCCCGAGGTGAAAACGAAAGAAAGAAGAAAAAATAAAACACATTTATATACACCATGAACCAACTCACAACATAAACACGGACAGAAAACCTTTCCAAATTAGCAAAAAAACAGAAGTTTAAAAAAAAAAAAAAAAACCAGGCGCAAGCAAAACAAAGGAAAATAAATTAATGTGCCAAACACAGAAAATCGAAACCACATAGACTGATAAATACGCAAAACTTAACTGGAAACGCCGGATTAGATCAACCCAAACCAATTTCCAATCGAATAAAAAATGGGTAAAAATCTCTGAAATAAAAAACCAAACGACATCAGACATGCAGAAAAACTATGCAAACAAACACACAAAACCGAAGCCACACGCGATAACAAACATACAAAACTTACCTCAAAAGGGTTGATCAGATCAGCCCACAAATAATTCGAATCGAATTAAAAACAGGTAGAAATTAAGAACTGTGATAAGCAATCCAAGAACAACAAAGCAAGAAACCGACGAATCGGCAGAAAGACAGAAAACAAAATCACAGACGAAGAAAAACGGACGGCGAAAAACCAACGGGAGTCGAGGTATCGCAGAGAAGAAAGTGAAAAAGCAAAGAAAGATCCAGAATACCTAGACCCAAAATACAAACGATGACGGACAAGTGGAATTTAGGATATCCGAATTTAGGAGATGCTGTTGAAGAGAGGAGGATGTTTCGTGGAGAGAGGTCGAGAGGTTCTTTGTGGAAGCAAATGAGAGACCAAATGGAAGAGCCCGGAAGCAAATGGAAGACTCTGGTTCCATCCTTCTCCCCTTCCACGATGAGCAACACGTGTATGGAGGGTTAAGATCGTAAATTAACTGTTCAATACAAAAAAAATAAGCTGAGAATAGGAAGCAGATGAGGGCTATTTTCGAAAATACACTGCTCTTGAACAGTATTTTTCACCGGGTTTTAGTATAGGACAAGGAGGATATCTAAAAATTAAAAAAAAACTGTACTTTTTCATTTTAATGATTAGAACAAAGTTCAACATTTAATCATGGCCTAACCAAAGACGATTGTTACTTATGCTACACCTAAGATTAAAATAGTGTTTGAATTTCTTTGTTACAGCTGATATTTTTGTAAAATAGTATTGAAAAAAAATCAGAGAAACTCTTAAATTTAGACTAAAATCGACAGATTTTGTCTATATTTCCGACATATGAGTTAAATATCAGATAAACTCTTATATTTCATCTAAACCAATATTTGACGTTCCTTGAAATTTCATTTAAATTTTCATAGTTTTTGAGCAAAATTTTATCGAAGGCAACCAATATCGATTTGCTATCAATATATCAATCGATATTTTCAGAAATTTTGCATATCAATATTTCTACCGTTACTGATATTTTAAACATTGAATCAAACTAGCAGTCTCACTAATTGCATAATCAAAGAGCAAACAAAATAGAAATTTAACTTGTTTAGAAGTGAGGTTATTATTTTGAAAAGCTTAACAAAAAATCCTAGAAAAATCAAAATCACGTGGCACTCTCATATTATAATTTACTAATCTTATCGGGCATTTTAATTATAAATTCGGATCTCATTCCACCAACTCACTAGGGGGTGGGCACTTGGAACCGAAAACCGAAACACGAATCGAATCGGACCGCACCTGACTGTTTGGTTTTGCAGTTTTGAAATGGTTGTGGTTTCAAAACCGAACCGTGGCAAAGAAAACGGTTTGGTTGTGGTTTTGGGTTTTCAAAACCGCACCAAAATCGAAATCGAAACCGAAACCGCACCATATTGAATGTTATGTTTTAATTAGTTCAACTACACTAGTCATGTCCAATTTTGCACCACTATTCGAGTCCATAGTGTAAGACAAATATAAACATATGTATGTCTTAATACCATTAATCACAAGTTAACCAATTGAATTATCAGAAACTAAGAACGAGATTTGTATCTAGACTAAACATGCTCATGAGAAACACTGAAACTTGCATAACAACTGACCTGCAGAAATCGAGATTGAAGACGATGCCATTGCAGCTCTTTAAATAGTTTCTCCTATTTAATAAGGCACAAGTACTCACCGAACAATAGGTATTCGGAACAAAATATAGATAAGCAGATCTTTGCAAGAGCAGTGGCTAAACATATATGTAGCAGTGTTCCAATTATTCTCCTATTAGAATTCGTATGAAACTCAAACAACTAAACAATATCACAACATGAATTAACTAGACTCCTGATATTAAGTCAAATCCCATTTAGAATTGGTATACCACACTCTCTCATAATTCTACAACAAAAATGATTTACTAAAAGCTTATCAACAACACTTTTCCAAACAAAGATTTATACTATCCGGCTCTAAATGATTGTCTCATACTCATACTCTTACACATACATCTCTCTCTTTCTCAAAATTCATCGTCATCTCTCTCTCAAAGGATATTTGATGAGATCATTTTCGTGTTTTCTGGAATTACAGTTGGTAAGGACATCCAAAATGTTATTCGTTGGTGAGGTCCAAGTCGCATCTCCCTTTCCATAGTCCAGTTTGCTTGTTGGAACGTTAGGGATCCTATTTCTACCCTAAGTTGATGGTATGAGAAAGCTTATTGCTGCTCATAATCCTGATTTAGTTTATATTGTTGAAACTGGAGTGAGATTGGTTATTGAAGATGTCAGTTCTAGAAGTTTTATTTGGATTACTCTATGAATAACTTGGGTCGTTAATATATGAGAAAAATAAAACCGTCTTATGCGTAAATAGGTCTATATTTTAAATTGTATATTTTTTTCTCAAAAACCGAATCGAAACCGTTTGAAATCGTACCGAACCAAACCAAACGGTTTGATTTCATTTTGGCTTTGACTTCAAAACCGCACCAAACCGCACCACAACAAAATTCGATTTCGATTGCTATTTCACTCAAAACTGCACCAAACCGCACCGCGCCCCATTCCTACAACTCACTCAGCAACAAAACAAGTACCCGCAGCATTTTTGCATGCTAATCAAAGGGTACATTTGGTAATTCACACAATATTTAGTGCATTAACTAATAATTAATTGAGGAAAATGTTAGTCGGATAAAACCGACAGCATTAGGCAGTTTGTATTTTTTTTTTTAATTAATTAGTATTGCTGTCGGATAAAACCGACAGCATTAGGCAATTTGAATTTGAAATTTGCAACGGCTAGCGAGCCACTAGCCGTTGCTTCCCTTTTTTTTTTTTTTTTTTTTAAATTTTTTTTTTATGAATTTAAACCTTTTTTTTTCTTTCTATAACTTCAATTTAAACCTTTTTTTTTTCTTTTTTTTCTATAACTTCAATTTAAACTTTAGTTTTTTCTTTTTTTTTTTCTATAACTTCAATTTAAACCTTATTTTTTTTCTTTTTTTTTTCTATAACTTCCTATAACTTCTATTTTACAAAATTTGTTTCAATTTTTTTTAATTATATTTTTTTCCTATAACTTCCTAGGCCATTATACAACATTAAATTAAATTAAGTAACATGAAACAACATTAAACAATATGAAACAACATTAAATTGTAGCTTTAAATTGTAACTTTAAAATAATAAATTCTCCCGACAACAGTGCAAACAAGTAGGCACGCCACCAACCTCCCACAAACTTCAGTCACCGACTCTGAATTAAAATCAGAAAAAAACTTTCTATAAAATTAAAATCATCATAACAAAAAGAACTGTGGGAACAACGAGTTGGAGGAATATCCTGTGCTGACCATGGCAGCAATGTGAATAGGAGGAATTAAAATCAGAAAACAAATATTAAAAATAAAAAGAAGCTTTCAAACTACGGTGAATATCCTGTGATAATCCCAGATCTAGCTGTAGTTTTTGCCTATATATATATATATTTTTTTTTTTGGAAACTTGGTTTTTCTATAAATACGGTGAATAGTGAAGCTTTCAAACTCGCTCCGCTTTCTTCTCTGCTAACAAATACTGATAGGTACGAGTATCCGTTATTTCATTTACTCCCTCCTCTTATTCTCTCTTTCTCTGATCTATGATTGGATTTGATAAAGATATTTATTCTCTGAGCTTCTTATTGTCTCAAATTTATCTAATTTCTGTTCTGATTTTGTTACATAAATCTAAATAATTACACTTTTGTGAATCTGTTGTGTTTCTTAATTTTATGGTGTATAAATTTAATAGTACTTAAATTAAAATGAAGAAGTGTTTTAACTTTGCTTTGTTGAATGATTGGTATGATTGGACTTTAGATCAATGAGTTATGAGTTTGAATTATGCAAGCCGAAGTTTCTTGTTATTGGACATCATGGATAAATCTCCGAGCTTTTATGCATAATATATGTTGTTCTAGTTGTTGATTAAGTCAGCTAAACTTTGTTACATCTTGATCTGATCAAACAGAGTAAATTGTTGCAAGGATATTAATCTACTGGTTAGTGTCCATTTTTGTGATTCTGTGGTGGGTTTTGCTTAAATTTTGAATTTTTTGGATACCCTTTTGGTTTGATTGAATGGACGAATTGCTGGCACTGGTATTTTGGGGTTTGTGGATTTTGGGTTGCGGATCTGAGTGTGTTGTGGTGTTTGAACCGTAGATATGCTATCGGGTTTTTGGGTTTTGCAGTAGATCTCTGTTTCTGAGCGGTTAAGATTTTCTTTAGGATAAGGCCAAAAAAATATGGATTTTGTCTAGTGGTGCAGATAAATTCCATTCTTTTAAGATTAAGATTAGATCTAGAAGTGAGAGCATTTCTCTTTGAACCATTTCTACACTGTACTGCGATTTGAAGATGAAATTGCCCGCTTTTAGCATTAGATCTGTAAGTACAAAGATTTTGTGTTTAAGGTCGTGCTTTCTCTGATCTATGATTGGATTTGATAAAGATATTTATTCTCTGAGCTTCTTATTGTCTCAAATTTATCTAATTTCTGTTCTGATTTTGTTACATAAATCTAAATAATTACACTTTTGTGAATCTGTTGTGTTTCTTAATTTTATGGTGTATAAATTTAATAGTACTTAAATTAAAATGAAGAAGTGTTTTAACTTTGCTTTGTTGAATGATTGGTATGATTGGACTTTAGATCAATGAGTTATGAGTTTGAATTATGCAAGCCGAAGTTTCTTGTTATTGGACATCATGGATAAATCTCCGAGCTTTTATGCATAATATATGTTGTTCTAGTTGTTGATTAAGTCAGCTAAACTTTGTTACATCTTGATCTGATCGAACAGAGAAATGCCGTCTCACATTGTTGGATATCCCCGCATGGGCCCTGAGAGAGAGCTCAAGTTTGCTCTTGAATCTTTCTGGGATGGCAAGAGCAGTGCTGAGGACTTGCAGAAGGTGTCTGCTGATCTCAGATCTTCCATCTGGAAGCAGATGGCTGATGCCAGGATCAAGCACATTCCCAGCAACACCTTCTCATACTACGATCAGGTGCTTGACACCACCGCATTGCTCGGGGCTGTCCCACCAAGATATGGGTGGAACGGCGGTGAGATTGGATTCGATACATACTTCTCCATGGCCAGAGGAAATGCTTCAGTTCCTGCTATGGAAATGACCAAGTGGTTTGATACCAACTAGTAAGTGAACCATCTCTGAGCATTGTGTGGATTCGAAGCTTCCAAGTAGCACGAATTGATAGTCTTATACTAACTTTAACTGATGTATTAAAACAGCCATTTCATTGTCCCTGAGTTGGGCCCTGATGTGAACTTCTCTTATGCTTCTCACAAGGCTGTTGAGGAATACAAGGAGGCTAAGGCGGTCTGTATTTGTTTTTATACTCTTTTTAATTTGAGTGTTTGAGATGGGTGTTAATTAGAAAGGTAAAAGGTGAAACTTAATATCTTGGTTGTAGCATTATTTTTTAAGAGTGTTTTACATGCTTAGGGTTGTATGTTTTTGTACTATTGGTTTTGTTCTTTTTTTGTTTATTCGGTCATAGAATTAAAACTTAGAAGCTACATTTCACCCCATGCCACTTGAGCTAAACTTGTTTGCCATGGTGGTTTTGCTTCACTTTATCTATATGTACACATATCTAAAGGAACATCCTTCTTAATCGATCCCACAAATGTGATTCAACAATTTTGTTTTTTTATATGTACACACACATAGGCGGAGAATCACATGGTACACACACATGCATATCTGAAAGGGCAATCCTTGCTGGGGGACCCGATTAGCAATGGTGCAACTTATCCTACTTGCTATCTTTATTCAAGTTATGTTTTAATGTATTTCAATCTCTCTTATGCAGCTTGGAGTGGATACCGTCCCAGTCCTTGTTGGCCCAGTGTCATACTTGTTGCTGTCCAAGCCAGCCAAGGGTGTTGAGAAGACCTTTTCTCTTCTCTCTCTTCTTCCTAAAATTCTTCCTATCTATAAGTAAGATGCTTTGGTTTCTTTTTGTGTATTGTATATATTTCTTTTTTATTTTGTTAAGTTGAAGTATTCACATTATTGTTCCAACTATGATTGTCTCTTCAGGGAAGTTGTATCTGAGCTTAAGGCAGCTGGAGCTTCATGGATTCAATTTGATGAGCCCACACTTGTTTTGGATCTTGAATCCGACAAGTTGCAAGCATTCACTGGTGCCTACTCTGAACTGGAGTCAGCTCTATCTGGCTTGAATGTTCTTATTAAGACCTACTCTGCTCATGTTCCTGCTGCGGCATTCAAGACCCTCACTAGCTTGAAGGGTGTCACCGCTTATGGTTTTGATTTGGTCCGTGGTACCAAGACCCTGGATTTGATTACGAGTGAATTCCCCAAGGGAAAGTACCTCTTTGCCGGTGTGGTTGATGGAAGGAACATCTGGGCTAATGATCTTTCTGCCTCTCTAAACACATTGAAGACCCTTGAAGGCATTGTTGGAAAAGGTATTCAGTTTTTTTTATTCTGCAGTTCTTTGTGAAGTAATTTCGTTTTTAAAACTTGTATATCATTAATTGTTTGTCCGTGCAGATAAACTTGTTGTCTCCACCTCCACCTCTCTTCTTCACACTGCTGTTGACCTTGTCAATGATGAGGTAAAACCTTTGGTTTTTTTGGTCTGTTATAGGTCATAGTCATTAAGTTGGAGTAGTCCGCAGTCTAACATGAGCTACATTTTGGAGTTTGAGTTTGTTCGATTCAGCATTGGTTTCCTCACGGTTTGATTAATTTCTTTTTTCTTCTTGACTAATTTCTTTTGCTGCCCAGACAACTTACTTTTTCTTCTTCTTCTCTTCCACTAGTTCACTCTGTACACTTTTTGTTTGAAAATTCTCCGTACTGTGGAAAACTATGAATCTTCTCCATGGTCTTGCTTTTTGAGCAACATGTTGATGTTGTCATGCCATTTCATTAGCCTTCCTTCTGAGTTGATTCATATGAGTGACTTAATTCACCTAGTTCAATTCAATATCTAAAATCAAATAAGAAAAGTAATTACTCATCTCAACAAATTCCATACTAGAAAGTGGCCAATTATAAAATTAAAGTTTTAGAAGGAAATTGGTTAGTTATAAAAATTAAGGGGGAATTGGCTAAACTTCAAGTTAAGAGAGAAAATTGGCGAATTATAAAAGTTTAGGGGGACAATCGACTAAAATAAAATTCAAGGAGAAAGTTGGGGGAGGGAATCGCAAATATCTTATTTATAAACACATCAAAATTGTGTTGATAAAGACTGTTTTGTATTGAGGAGACTCTTAAAAATATGACTCTCTATGGACTTTTCATGGACACTCTCGCCTTATGTTTTTTCGCACAATGTTTTATAATATCAGCACATAAATGAAGATTAAACAATGAGGTGATAGAGAGTTCATGAAGAGTTCTAGAAAGTTTCCTTAGCATTTCTCTAACATTAACGAAGTTTATTGTATGTATATATGATTTTAGGATGGAAGTTATTTTGGCGGGTTATATCTCTATGCCTTGCGTGGAGTCAAGCAACATATGCACAAAGTGCCGGAGAAATTTCGCAAAGGCAACGAAGAATTCTACAGATCTCGAGTAGTCACAATCGGACTGTGTCATGATTTCGATGCACATTTAAGGTGTGCAGGCTTAAAGTTGCAATACTTAGAGGCTTTTGTTGCTCGGTACAGTTGTAGTGAAGACCATTTAAAAGAACTAGGGCGCAGATTGGGAGAAAGAGCCAGGGATTACAACTATTGGGCGCCCTTCGAACAAATTCCCGGAGATATCGGAACAATGATGCTGGTGGATGGAGTTTTTCTATTAGAGCTGATGCTTCGGTCTCGCTTCCCGGAATACAGAAAGGCCGGGGATGATGATCCTATATTCAATTCGAGGAGGATAATCGTAGACGTTTGTCGAGACATCTTGTTGATGGAAAATCAAATTCCCTGGATCGTTCTAGAGGAGCTATACCAACAGTTCGTCGTCCCTCGCCCTCGACCAGAACATGTGTCCCTTCCCCAGCTTGTACACCACTTCTTCAACGCTCATTTATTTGACAATAACAATATTCCTCCAACTCCAACAGATGGTGATGAATTCCAGTTCGACCATTTGGTTGCCTTTGTACGATCGTTTTACTCTCCCCGCCCGAAGAGTAGTCCATCGTCATCAGCATCAGATGGAGACAACTATAGGCGCTCGAGCAATAACGTTAATGATACTATTATTACTGTCCAATTAATCCCGCCAAGCGTGTCGAAACTGTACGAGGCTGGGGTTAAGTTGGAAAAATTATTTTCGGCAAGCAGCGGACTCAACATAGGATTTGACAAAGGCCGTCTGAAAATTCCGCACCTGGATTATTGGACGGGAACTTTTTTCTTAAATGTGATGGTGTTTGAGGAAAACGAGGATTTCTTAATCCCTTCTGGTGGACAGTACGTCTCCCAGTTCATGTTCTTCATGGGGTGGATGATCAGGACTTCCAAGGACGTGGACATAATCATCGAGAGCGAAATTATATCTAGCATGCTGGGCAGCAACACAGAGCTGGTGGCTTTGTTCGACCGCATCAGCAAGATGGGCTGGCCACATGACTACTTCGATCTATGTCAGGAACTGAATGACTACTGCACGAGTAGCCCTTGGCACAAGTGGAAAGTGACTTTGAAGCGCGATTATTTCGACACCCCTTGGAAAATTGCTTCCACAATTGCCGCTGTTTTAGGCCTTCCACTCGTTCTCATACAAACTGTATTCGCTTTCTTATAACTTAAGCCCTAGCTGCTAATTAATTAAGTTTAAATTTGCTGCTCGTGGAACCATATGTTTGGGCGTTCCTTCCAGCTTGAATATAAATAATGTGCCCTTAGTTGTTCAGGGACTATTATGAATGAATGAAAAGCCTTTCTTTCCCTTTTCCTCAATCTCTCTCTCTTTTACTCTGTTTAATTATCTGCACTGTTTTCAATTATTCCTTTTTTTTTGCTCTTGAACCGATTGGGTGTACCATTGTCACGACCCAAAAAGTATCGCAACAGCGCCGCGAATCTTAAAAATGCATGAGAGTTGTATGCTCCATTCTTAGAACATGACAATTCTAATGTACCTTTAAAGTCCGCAAGGCCTTTGAAAATAAAATCAAAATACTTATTAGAGTTCAAGTAAAACCAAAACATTCAAACCATTTCATAAGCAACCTTTTTACAACAGAAATCCCAAAAAGATATTCAATTTACAAAGCCAAAGAGCTGGTAGGTTTAGACAAATATGTACAGAAGCAAAAGAGGCTATACATAGACAGTTTTCATTGAAATCAGAAAGTCTATATTTACATTTCAAAAGCTGATTTTCTGATTCGAAGCTTTTAGGTTGACAAGCTACAACCGCACACCTTAGTCCAACTCTTCCATTGTTTCTCGCACAACACCTGAAAATGTAGGGGTAAGCATCACAAACAATCATTTGCCCCCCCCTCGGAAGGCACCCTAGCTAGGTTTGAAAAATAGATATACCTTGATACTACTTATAAAGGAAACTAATTTGCACAACAAAATGCTTTGGCATGAGTTAAATTCATTTCATGCTCATAATTAACTATAGTGGAATCCCTGCATTCTTCTTGTTCTGACAACCGAACACGCGGCCAACTACCATACCTAACTAAATTCTCAAGCAATATCAACACAAGATAAGGTAGTGAGAGTGTCCACTTACAACCTATACCACATAAACACAAGTACCCTCCCCTCATGGTTAATGCTACAAGTGGTTTATATAGGACCCTCCGGAGGTTTAGGGGATCGAAGCCCAGGGTAGTCACATAGCCCCCTTCACTCTCAGGTTGTCATTACAATTTAGAATAACATAAATCACATGTTAGAAAAATCAAACTCTATTCCCTAACATGCATTTCTAATCACAACAAAAATCCAATGCATAGCTTGCAAGCATCCATAATTACATACATAATACATACTGAAAACCACTAACCAGGGTGTGAGTCCCCCCTACCTGATTTTCCAAGCTTCAGGTACTAATTCTTTCCACAATTGTTCACTCTTAACACTTGATCTTGCCTTGCCAAGAAAGTGCCTAATTTGAAAAAGAACTTATCAATACACAATTCGCATGCACCACATAAACTAACACATCTCAATTCCATCTGCACAGTGCATGTATATCCCCAAAATAACAATCCAATATTTATTCATATAACTCCCAGTTTAGTTATCTTCTCCTTGAAATCCATTTAGAAACCCTATATTAAATGCCATCTAACAGCCAAAGCATAATTGAATTCCAAAACTCTAGTTCAAGTAAAATTTTACCTCAATCTTCTTCAATTATGTTGCTCTACCAGCCTTGAGACTTCCAAAACTCTCAATTCAACCATAAAGCACTTCTAACATGAATTTTCAAAGTTAATACCATGAAATCCCCAACTAAAATATAATTTCAAATCTGCAATAAGCTTGGAATTCTCACATTCGTTCGTAGAGCTCGACGTTGTGATCACAGAGGTGAAAACGGATTTTAGTTCTGATATCTAGAAATTTACTTATGCATTTTTCCTTTCTTCGACACCCAAAGAAAATCCCAAACCTGTTTCTTCCCCTCTGCCCATTTTAGAAACAATGCACCGACTAGAAGATGAAGGACCAACTTACACAAAAGTGTTCACATGGTGGTTTCTTACTTTCTGATGGTTTGGAATCTGTGCACTGAAAACCCAAAAAGACGGAAGGGTCTTCTTAATTCATGTGCTCACGTCTCCATTCTATTTTTTTTTTTTTTTAAATAACACTTAACACAATCTAATTTAACCCAACTCAACCTTTACAAGCTCTATAAAACTAATATATACTTCTAGGATTTTACAACCATCTTGTAAGTAAGTTCAGTGATGGGCAGTGACGGATTCAGGATTTTAACTTAGGGTGGTCCTAATATAAAAGCTCCAAAAAAAAAAAAAAATGAGACGAAAATATTATTGAACAAATAAATGGCAAACTACAATTTTCATTCATAATCTTTGTGCTAAACAAGCTAGAAATACTAAATTTGTCCACGACGGGATCTTATACTTTGAAAACGTGTCATGATAGTTTCATTGTCAATACAAGAAAAAACATATTTATCAATGTAAACAACTAAGCTATCATTTAACTATTGATTCCCCATTCTGTTGCGGAGTGGACTCTTAATGATATTCATGACGAAAAATGCTCTCTCCACTGAAGCAGTTGCAACAGGTAAAACCAAAGCCAATTCAATAAGTAAATACACATATGGAAATACTCGATGCAACCTTTTTTCCACTATTTTCTTAGCAAGATCACTAATGCTTTGCAACTGAGAAAAGTCACTTCTCGAACGCATAGAATGAATATAAATATCGAGTTGATCTTCAAGTGCCAATAGGTCTTGCTTCGTAAAATCTTGAGGGTACAATTGAGCAAGGCGAAGTTGTGAAATCCCGTTCTTGGATTTCACTGTTATAATCTACATATTTGCATTATTGAGATTTTATATTATTTTTTTGAGAAATTATATTAATTTATTTGAATTTAGATTTTGATTAAACTAGTTACAAAGTTTGAAGTTGGAAATTAATTGTTTGAAGTTGGAAATTAATTGTTTAAAATTTGTTGACCTGCTGATGTCACAAGTAACGTTTGTGAATAAATCTTGAAACCACGAACGCATAGGCGAAAACCGTTCGTGAATAAATCTTGGACAGTACGTCTCCCAGTTCGTGTTCTTCATGGGGTGGATGATCAGGACTTCCAAGGACGTGGACATACTCATCGAGAGCGGAATTATATCTAGTAAAGAGGGTGTTCCCAATTTTTTTGAAAAATGGGGATCCCTTCCCTTAAAGGGCCTGTTATATATATTTACATATGTCTATATATATATATATATATATTTGCAACCATTTCCATTGATACCGCACACTCAAGACAAGAATATAACCGTTAGAGGAAAGAGAGTGTTACAATTCAAGGTTCAATCTCATCTGAACAAAAAATGCACCATGGCATCCTCCTGTACTGCAAAAGAAACTCTCAAGCACCAGCAAGGAAGCTTACCCCACACCAAATAGAGTCTTGAGCAAGTAAGAATCATTGCTTCAGCAAATTTTCCCAGCTCATAAGAGTTCCCAGCTTTCCTAAAGAACACATGGTGTAGTTACACTTAGTCAGGTTCCTCGGTAAAATGTGACACATTCATGTCAATGCACGCAAGGTGAGCCTTTTGGTACACGCTAATAAATGATTTCCTGTCGAAAGCAGATTCCATCATTTCTAATTAGTGAATGCTTAAGTAGTAATACAACGTTATATATCATGCTCAAAATCTAGTTTACTTCAGGTAGATATTATGAACACGAAATATGTACATGCATGCATAAAAGAATATATTAGGAGGTAACTCATACCATTTCTTCCTTAGCTGGAGGCATTGCACCATCATTTTTCAACATGACAAACGGGAGCAATAAGTAATCCTCGTGAGTTAGTCGAGAAGAAAATTTCCATACTATCCGATGTTAGCCTCTCCATTCACTAAAGTATTTTCGTCCTTGCTGGAGACGCTACTGACTACTTTACTGTTGCTCTTCTTTGTCTTGTCTTTGCTGATATTTGGTCTATCTTTGGCAGTGCTGACTAATCTCCTACTAAACTTCTTTTGCGGGAGCTCTTCCCTCTTTGGAGAACCCTTGTCAGATGTTTCTTGAGAAGCTACATCATTCGAGTCACCTGTGGACTGCTTTGCACTGGGATTCTCTGCACCTGTATCTGGAAGTAGAGCTTTGCGGCTAAGGCGAAGTTGCCCCTTCTCATTTACCTGCATTATATGGCCAAATTATCTGACTGTAGTTCTTCATAGTTGGCCCAGTAAAAGCAAAACTCGATCGACAGATAGCAAGGAATGAAAAATGAAGGCCCTGTCATGGTTATGGCAGAGCTATACATAAACAAACACTTCAAAAAATTTACAAATTAACTATACTGATTACCTAACGAGAAAAAAACACAAAGCATCTGGTCTGCAACTATGCATTCTTGTCAGTAGTCCATTTATAAAAGAGCTTTCTTAAAACCAATATGCAATGTTTGTTGAAATTTCGACATTAGAAATGTTTCCAAAATTTTTATGCCCGGAATAATGGACAGATTTTGCAAGGGATGGTTGTACTTCAAATTCTCGCATGAATGCTTGAGTTGTTGCCATCAAAATCTGGCAGTTGTATACATTGGCATAAATTTTTTGAACCAAGTCTAATAAGTAATCTTGTCAACACGCCTTCAATGTGCGAGGATTCATCGTTTTGTTTAAGGGAGTTAAATGGAAAGGGGCCATACAATGGAAGATGGAGTATTAAAAGTTCATTGGCGAATGCAATGATAAAAGTATAAGGCTAGAAAACACAAATACAGAGACTCAAGTCATGAGGTAGCAACTTGATGCAAAGATTACGACTGGATTCAAACTCATTTAAGAAGACCAACGTTTGCAGGACCATAGACGGTAATGGATTTTGCTTATCTTATTATAAAAGACGTTCTTCATGCTTCTAGGATAAGGAAACTCTACAATTTCTTATTTAATTGGCTGTTAGAAAATGTTATTGTTCCATTGAGACGAAAATCTATGATTTCAGACTAAATTAATCACTTATCAGCTATCACAGAGCAGTTCACATTAGGTTTTGTTTTTTTAAAGATGTCAGGAATGGCAGAACGTACCTCAATAAGTTTAACATCAATTTGATCTCCAACTTTAACAGCCTGGTTGAAAAAAAAAAAACAAGAAAGCTTTTATCTCCATGATCATAACACACACACACATGTAGTAATATAGAAAAACATTATGTGCTTACATCTTCTGCCTTGGCCAGCCACTCTGAAGTCAACTCGCTAATATGGCAAAGTCCCTGTAAAAGATTAAGAAGTGAGATGTCTGTTGATGTACTGATTTAACCCCATTTATTTATAAGTTGAGGCCTATCTCTATATAACACTAGGTTTACAACGCTTATAGAGGCAAAAGAACTAATAAATTATGTACTAAGGATGCACTGCATTATACCTCTCGCCCAGGTGCTATTTCCACGAATACTCCATAAGGAACTATTGATTTGATCTCGCAGTTCCTGATACATCAAAGCCAGAAAGTCAAACAGTTAGCTACTAATCTAAACCATAATTAACCACACAGAAGGCATATGAAAATGATGCCCTGTTTCCAGATACACTAATGAATGACAACATGCATCGAGTTCCCATACCACACTTGACAGAAACTAAGTTCTGGTAGTAGCAGACACAAAATTCAGATAGCCTACAATTTCTAGTATGCAACAGAGTGCCTGGAGTTCTTATGAGTAAAGGGACTTTGGCCAGTTTTCAGCTAATATATTGATATACACTAAGCCTCGGAAAATAGATAAATACAAAAAGATACAAAATCAAGGGGAGTATTAGATCCTGGTCTTTAGTCCATAAGATTATTGAGAATAGTTCCATAAATTACTTTAATTTAAATGAGATCTCTCTATTTTTGCAAGCAGGCTGACTATACATTTTTGACAAAATGTCGCCACCACCTTATAATTGTCGTGGTATTAAATATAATTAATAACTACTGCATTTCCTCAGTATTTAACATTACCATTACTTTCACTCGACGTGTATTTTACATAATTTTATATACAGCATGGTTCTTGACAACATATTTGAAAGGATCAAGGAATGTTCTCCGAATGTATAAACTATACGTAAAAGTGATAATGCAGAGTGTAGCTATGATGCTTTTAAATTTTACACAAAAAAAAAAAAAAAAAAAAATTGCAATGGCTATGATATTTAATACTTTGAATTATAAGGGCAATAACAGTATCTTTTGTGAACGAGTCTATATTTTTCTACATAAGAAACAGCTACCTGAAGATATCGCCCACTGACGGAACCATTGTCAAGTTAGTAATAATAGCTTTAGACTTTTCTATGCTAGACAAATCCCTGCCGGTAATTTTCACCTGCAATACCCAGAACAAGAGTAATATTTAATATTTATGGTGAAATTTTTAAGGGAATTATATGGTCTGACTGGGTAATTTTCTGCTCTTACAATCCCGTCATCTTGTGTGTCAATTGCGTCCACTCCACTCTCTTCTATAATACTCTTCACCTTCTTCCCACCACTACCAATGATTAAGTTTACTTTCTCAGGGTTGACCTATCACAATATCAGGTCATGAGCAAGAAGCAGATTACATACGTCAGATCATCAGTTTTATAACTAGCTTAGCAATATTGTTCCGGTAATCAACAAACCTTCATTATGTGAATCAGTGGGGCATACATAGAAAGCGATCTTGAAGGAGGAGGTGAGCACTTCAACATTTCCGCTAATTTTTTACCCAAATAACAGAAACACAAAAAATTAACTTCAAACTTCCACTGACAGAACAAAATATTACAAAATACGATATCTCTACAATCCAAACAACTAAACTCAACTTCTTTTGTAGTTGTTTAGAACCCACAAAAGTGTTAATACACAAACATATAAATTGACCCACTAGCTCTAATCCAAGAAATTAAGATGATCAACAACATGTGTACACATACAGCCGTCTAAAGCAAGAACAAAGTGTTTAATCAATTCAACTGCAGATAATTTGCTGGTTGTGTATGTTTGGGAGTGGCTTGGAGGCAGTATTTTAACCTTGTAGCACTTTTACATAGTAGCACTTTTGTCAGAAGGATATAAATTTTCAACAAAAACTGTTAGCATGTGTCGCTGTAATTAGGTTATAATAAGCGTAAAATTAGTTAGGAGAGTTGACTTTGTAATAACTTTACTTTTGTTTTACTAGACTTTTTAGGAACTCTTGTAAATCAGTGCAACTACCTTTATGAGAGAAAAGTAATTAGTAAAGTTTACCAATAATATGCCTCCGGCCATCCTTTGCCTGTAGGAGTGCCTCTCTCATAACTGGTAATGTAATCCCGCTCACCTAAGATAGGAGTGCTTCTGATTATTACTTACTAAAATGCACAGAAATCCCACACAACACAAACAGCACATATGTGATAGCTGACCTTTATGTCCATCTGAAATGCAGTTACACCATCTTCATTTCCAGCAACCTGCAATCACTGAATTATTCAATACAAATATGATGCCATAAAACATGATCTTTGCAGACCACTTTGACAACAGATGATTTCAGATATGAACAAAATCAAGGAAAAACCAACAAAAACTCTAGGACAGTGAATTAAATAAATTCTAGAACATAAGACCTTGAAATCCATATCCCCGGATGCATCTTCAGATCCAGTTATGTCAGACAGAATTCGTGGAGCACCATTTCCCCCAAATTCCTCAGTTTCCAAAACCATACCCATTGCTATCCCAACTATAGAGGACTTGATCGGAACCCCAGCATCCTGCAAAGCTAAGCAGCCCCCACAAACAGATGCCATACTGTATTCCGCAGAAGAATGGTGTTAAGATGTACATTTTAGTGGTATAAGTTGGATTAATATGTGCAAAACCATTCATAAGAATATTGACCATGCTATAGATGTTTGAAATATATTTGATAATAAAATTAATTATTTTGTGGAAGGTCAACCTTGAAGAGCCATTGCTTTCAGTAATTGTACTCTCAACACGTATAGTGTAAGGAAAATCATCTTCGGAAGGCAAAATTGGTTCAAGAGCTCTCTCAGCAAGCATTCCATGGCCAATTTCTCTTCTACTAGGGGCTCCAGTCCGTCCAACTTCCCCAACACATGAAGGGGGAAATGTGTACTGAAAAATCAATACATTATTAGCCAGGTTCCCAAATGCTTTAACATGAAGAAATGCAAAAATATTTTGAAATGGCAATGGTAATAATTGCAGCATGATTTACATAGTGGAGTTCAAACTCAATGAATGGTGGTAATTCCACAGTTCAAACAGAGAAAATTATTATGAAATCAAACAACTTGCTTCTCTGTAACTCCAATTATGACCATGTTGGTAATTATGACGGTAACTTCCAAAATAACACAAAAGAAAACGACCATAGATGAGAGTCATAAGTTAAATGCTCAAAGGAAACAGATGAAATCACAAAAGACAAATCTACTTAAGATCAGAAAAGAAAGGCTGAATATCACATCATGAACAGATGTACATATTTATATCTGTAGGAAACTATGTGTGTGCCAGAGCCACTACATTGCCAAAAAATGTTTACCACATGGCAAAGTGACTAAGAATAAGAGATATAGAGAGACCTGGAGATAGAATCTCTTCCATTCGTCAACACCGACTAGGTTGTCTACCCTCTGTGCCATCTGTTTATCCCCGAGTGTAACAACAGCCAATGACTACAATAGAAAAAATGAAAATAAATGGTTAATGAAGCTAAACTAAAAACATTTACAGCCTTGAAATACCCACATAACTGAATAAATAACACTTGTTAAATGATTGCCTGAGAAATTCATTTTCTGGCAAGATATGAGATTAAACTAAACAAAGATAAGAATGTCAATGTGACAACCTAAAAAATCTATATATAAAAACTGTGCATTAAGAGACTAGCAACAGGCTTAGTTAGTACAAATGAGAGTCAACTGAGAGTCAACTAAGAGGCTTTAAACGAATTAAAGAAGTCAATGATACTCTTCAGCTCCATCACTAGTATACTGATCTCATTAACAATATAAGAGGTAACTAGCTTCGTCGACTGGGATAGCCAGACATAACCCTATTTCAAAAGCCATTCACATTAATTTTTAAAACCATTCATAGTATTAAAGTCATACGACAGGTAACTGGCTTTTACCATTGGGATAGCTCCATTCATGGAACTAAGTGCTTGGAAGAAATAAATCATGCTGAAATCCTTAAAACACAAGCGCACATGTTGCAAAGGCGACCATACATGAACAACAGGTAACTATCTAAACATGATTTAAGTTTTAACTACACATATTAATCACAATAGAACAACCTAAAAGAGTAGTTACAGTACACAAAACACAACCAGGTAAGTCATCAAGTCATGCTGAATAATAAAATTCAAAACCTGTGTTTCCCCACGTGTGAAAAGAGCACTTCCATGTGCCCTTGGAAGCAGTCCACATTTTGAGTTAATAGGACGTATCTCATCTGGAGTACGTCCATCACTTCTTCTACCACCCTGTAACAACCAAAAAAAATCTAAGACATGAATTTGAATAGCACTTGTAACAGCTAGAAGACAAAAATCTATTTCACAGTTAAAAAAAAGGTTTCTATCAGTTTGATACTTAAATATTTCAAGTCATAAGTACCTAGTTAAGTAAGCACCACCTTCACATCTACCTCAAATATAGTTAAGTAAAGCTTATCTAACTAGAAGAAAATGTTCATACCTCCACAATGCGTCTTCGCAAAAATTTGGATGTAACTTCTTTGAATACCAGCTTCACATCTACCTCAGAAAAGAACTAGAAAACAATAAAAATTACTGTATTAACAACTGCACTCACAATCATGTGTTCATAAAACTCAGAGACAGACCAAGAATAATACAACTGTCAGTTGAAATATTCAAAACTTTTATTAACACCATTCTAGAGCAATCAACAAATCAAGACTTCTGGTTAAGAAAACAAATAAGAATAAGATAATTCCATCTTTCTTAAATATTAACAGACATTTGGATAAATACATACACTACATATATATAATATATATATGCCAATAAATAATAATGTCATTCACATAACCACAAAACACTTGGATACAGAATAGAAATCTATACCAAGGGGGTTGACTTTCGTGAACTAGGCTTTATATGAACATCACCCTCATCTACTTCACCATCCACAACCACTTCCTCATCCTCTTCTTCATCTTCAAATATATCCGGTATCGTTTCACTGCCTCCGGGAGCTGCATCCTTACTAACATATCCCTTTTCTGTAAGTATAGTTAAAACTTCTCCTTCCAATGACAATAGAGCTTTCCTTCTAGGAATCTTTCCCTTAATCTGCAGAGCTCTTACCAACTCATCACCGGCAATTTCCTGCACATGGTAAACTATAATTCGTGAGTATCAAAAAGTACAGGAAAAACACTTTTCTTATGGAAAACTAAGTACTCAGCAATCATCTAATTCAAAAGGTAATATCTTTCAGTTACAAAAAACAGAGAGAAAGCATACCTCAACATGATTATATAGCTCAGGGGGAGGTAATTTGATTGCATCAAGCATTTTTGGCTTTCCACACTTCTTAACCAAAGCTTCTACCTCATTGCAAATTGCTCGAATGGCATCCTGACATTGGTGTATAAGTAAAGTTTATACGTCTAATGTGGATTTGTGTCTGTCGTGGGATTGTTCTAATAAACAATCAAAGAAATAACTAACAAAAAAACTCTTTGACCAACCAAATAGAGTTGCAGATCTCCCTGCAACGACTTAGTACACATGGTTTGGAAATTTTTTTATTTTTTATTTTATAAATATAACTTCCATACAGTACATAACATACAAGCTACAAGCTTGCTGCTGGTCTAACTAGAAGATCTAGGGTTTAGTCTTGGCAAGGCCAAGATAATTGAACTTAGCATAATCCTTTATTTAACCTAAAACAAATAATATACTATAACTCGTGCAAGCAAGTAGACTACATACTCAAAAGAAGTAACAACCTGCCCAACTTCTACTGCTTGCAGCAACTTTTCCTCTGTGAGAAAATCACAATAGCCCTGCAAATAAGATGTTACACCAATGGTGTGAGTCATCATGAAGACAAGGAAACGTAGAAAACTCTCATGGAACTACTATATCTACTACCAGAGAATGAAAACTGTTAATTAATACTTTCATGTCAAATGTATAAAGAGTATATAAAGTAATGCAGATAAAAAATGAACTTAAAAGCCCAAAACTAAGTAAAAATCTACTTGAAGTGATGCAGATTACTAAAAGATTTTTTTTTTTTTTTTTCAATTACAAACAGCAAGGGTGCCATTTGATTCGCTGCTGACTATGTATTGGATAGCATAGTACCCTTTCTAAATACTATTTTCTACATAGTGTAATTTGAGATGAAAATTACTGAAACATGTTTTTTTTTTTTTTTTTTTTTTTTTATTTTATTTCCAATTACAATAGCATATCAGTGAACAGATAAATTAAATATTGATTATCCATACCCTGCAATAGACATTCCTTCGGTTACACTTACACCTAAGGAAAATTACAGAGGCTAAGAATTCGGAATTGTCAAACATTACATTTAACTTTTCAGGAACTTACCTCTATCATCAGTATTGCACTATCTGTGCCAGCAACCAACAAGTCCAACTCGGAGTCTTCCATCTCCTTTGTTGTTGGATTCACGATAAATTTGTCACCGAGAAGACCAATTCGCACTCCTGCTACAGTTTTTGAGTTTGGAACTTCTGAAAGAGCCCTGTGGAAGTTGAATAATTAGACCTAAGAATGTCATTTTCTTCTGTAAGAAAGGTGAACTAAATTGTAAGATGTGCGTCATAAATGCTCCAGAGAATTGGGAACAGTCAGACTTACACTGCTATTCCAGCTGCTGTGACTGCCAAGGAATCAGGAGAGTGCAAACCATCATAACTCAGAACCTGTAGGGGTATGTTGACAAAGGAAGTTGTTAGCAAGACGAAACATAAACCAACCAATATAATGGCACCTTATTTCTATATTGCATTCTATCCACATGCACCAGAAAAACTTTTGATAAGTTAAAATTTAAATAACTATAAAATAGACAGAACCACCTATTTAGTTATTTGCTTAAATAAAGCAATTAACGAATCTGAAAAACACATACATATATGCAGTTGAAACTCATGTGGAACGTACCCAAGAGAGTATCTGAGTTTCATGGTAGAAGCCATTCAACATAGTTGGACGCAAAGGCCTATCAATCAATCTACAAATGAGAACCTGCACAGAACCAGACAGATCAATTCCATCCACTATAGTACAGAATCAAACCTCTCAAATAAAGCTAAACAAATTTTTTTAAATGAAAAAAGGTCGAATGTTGAGTTATGTAATATGAATACGTAACAGTACATTTACGTGGGATTTGTAGTGAGACGATCTTCCAAATATGGGAACTCAAAAGAGAGGAAAAGCTTAGAAAGTTTAGGACAATAATTCCAATCTACAGTTTCTGCTCTTAAATCTGATCACATGCTTGATAAGAAGCCATATCTACATTTGTATTTTCTTTTTTTTTTGGTTTGGCAAATAAACTCAGAACCAGCACGACGTGAACCAACAACCACACCTTCCACCCTTATTGATGAGGAGAGGAGCTACCAACTGGCCAAAAGGCATACCTGAATTTTCGGTGGCTGATAAAAGAGCACATACCTCTAAAGAGGAATCAAAGAAAACATCATTTTCATTAAAAAGAGACAGTAAGCATTCAACCGTTTGATTCTTTCATTCCTGGGACCTAGAAGTTACATGTAAAACTTAAGAAGGCAAACTGTTGCATGTTTATTGTTTTCTAAGGAAGAACAGATAAACACACCACTACACCAGACCTATAAAGCAATGCGATAGCAATCGCATGAAACAAGCATTTCGAACTGCATGTCTATGATTAATCAAGACAACTCCAGCTGTCAAGCGGGGGTTGGGAGGTGATCAATGGTTGTTAATACTAAAAGCTGGTGGCAAGTACCTCATGATCTTTCGCCCTTCCTTCTCGTTTGAAAAAGCCTCCACTAAAACAATGTCAAATACAAAGTATCAAATTGCACAAGCAATAAGTAAGAGTCTAACCAACTAACCACAGAGGAATAAAGTCCAAGACAAACCTAGTTCGACCTGCTGCTGAAAAGCGCTCCTGATAATGTACCGAAAGAGGGAAGAAGTCTGAAGGCTCACTTGGAGTGTCGGCCAGACAAACAGATGTATAAACAATCTACAACAAGAAACATAAATCTGCTAAATCTTCAAAGGAAGAATACCTAAATTCAGCTACAAAATAACAGCAGGAATTAAAGATTATTATCCAAAGCAACACAGCAAAAACATATTATTAGATGACAAAATGAGTTAGGAAAGGATGAAATGATATTAGTAGAAACATCAATATTCCAAATTTATGGAAATTCGAAATATAAGTAAAAATCAGGAAATGGCATAAGTTCACTTTAAAACTGGAAATCCTAAATGATAGTTTAGTAAATAAGTATCGTAAGAGAAAAAAACATGTAAATTTCCTCACATAATATAACAGTTATATATATATATATATATATATATATATATATATATGTGTATATATATATGTGTGTGTGTGTGTATATATATGTGTGTGTGTGTATATATATATGTGTATATATATATATATATATATATGACATGCTGAACAAAGTTGTCTGCTGAGTACTGGAAAAAAGTACAAGACTAGAGAGGGAACCATTTGCTTTCAGGCACAAATAACTTACGGTTTCTCCATCTGTCACTGTAACAGAAGCACTGGCTTGTCTCCCAATATGACCTGTCTCAACCAAAATCTGTAAAGATTCCAAATAAATATTACATGATAAAACAATCGAGCTTAATTCAGTATTATCTTTTTCTGTTAAATAAGAAGTAGCATGCGTCACAATTGTCCATACAATTTAATTGAACTGATAAACATGTTCTGTAAAACCAATATTTTTGGACACTTTTCAGTCCTAAGGGACATTCCATATACCAGGATTCTATACATAATCTATAGGCAATCATGGAAGAGTTCAATTCAAATGCATTTTGCAGAAGTTAATTTTTCCAGAAAGCAATTCATATGGCACTGCCAGGCGCAAATGACTGGAACACATAATAAGAGCGCTTTGAAGAAGATATAAAGTAGCCGCAACAGAAAATAATCGAACAATGTGAAGTAACAGATTAGATTAGTACTTCATATGACCGCTTGAAATAATCAGCAAGACCTCCACTTTAAGTTTGTTTCATTTTCAAGTTTGAACACCAGCATTATTCTGAAATTCGGGTCTTCGATCCTATTCTACTCCGCTTTCAACATCTTGTCCATTTCAGCTATAAGATTAATTTGGAACAGAAGAAACTACAATTGAGTTTGAGTTTCTACAAAAGCTTCCAGAACACAATTTCATTTAGTTTTAACACCATTTTACGCAATCTGGTAGTACTTATTCAACGCACTTGATACAAATCCTATCCAAAATCTCTCTAAATATGCATATAAAGAGAAGAAGAAACTGATTAGGATAATCCCAATTATCCAATGAACGAAAAGATACGAAAAACACGAAAGAACACGGAACAAGGGCGGCTAATAAGCATGCAAAATACATTCTTTTCAGAGATGAAGCTACCAGATTTTGTGAAAACTGGACTCACATGTCTATCACCAACAGGGATTTTGACAGAGTACGGCTGAGGGTAGCCCTGAGGACCGCTCGACGGAACACCGCCGGCCTCAGACAAAGCTCTGATGCCAATCCCCTTCTTGCTGGTCTTTCTGGGCAGAAGCAGGGACAAATTGCAGAACTTGGACTTGCTGGAGAAGCAGGGGGAACGAGGGCAGTTTGGGAAGAGGAAGCATTTGGGCCTGTTTGGATGCAGGAATTGGGAAGGATTGGGGCAGCGGAGCCTGCAACTGTTAGGGTTTGCCAACATTTGTTGCTTCTATCAGTGTGGCGCTTCACTCTACTGGTCAGAGAGAGAGAGACGCAGCAGCAGCAGACTTTATCCGCTTATTTCAAAGGCGCGCAAGGTTGAAAGAAAAAAAAATGAAGAAAAATAAAGAATAAGAAAGTCTTAATATTCATTTGCCCCTGAAATAAACAAGGACTATCACATTGCCCCTCCAATGTAAACATATTAGTATTAGGGATGGGCAAATACCCATTGGTTATGGGTAACCGCGGTTACCCGCTCGTTTAAATTAAACGGTTACGGTTATGGGTAACCGTTTAGATAAATAAACGGTTATGGGTATAACCGTTTACCCGCGAAATTTAAATGGCGGTTATGGGTATTAACCGCGGTTATAAACGGGTAACCGTTTATCCATTTATTTTATATATGTAAAATTAACACAAACCATATTCCCTATCGGACAAAACTTAGATCAATGCTATTGACTATAGTGCATGATTTCATGGTCCATTATATATATATATATATATATATATATATATATATATATATATATATTATGTTAATACTTTACATTCCAAGTTAAATAATCAAAGAATATTGTCTTTTAACAGTTTTCGTAACCCAAGAATACCTAGCCAATTTTATATTACCTTCATTGTTAACAGTTAAAAATATCGTCCGTAAACTATTATTTCAATTATTGGAATGGTATAAGGACTTAAAAAATTAAAATGCAAAAATGTATGATGAATGTACCTATAACGATGTTTAATTGTTAGAAAAAGAAAATTATGACAATCTCCCAGCAGGAAAAAGTCAATGTGTTGGAATGTATATTTGGAATTTCTGCACAATCTCCCAGCAGGAATTCAAGCATCGGGGTTGTCATGTCTTCAGTAGAAAACAGGAATGCTTGATTGCCGAAATTATGTAAAATATCTTGCGGTGGATGTGTTTGTTGAAATTCCGTTGGAGTACTATAAGAAGATTACATATTCGATTCTGGCCAACGACTCGGTTCAGTTTAGGCAAAAAAAGAAAGGATAAACGGGTGAAAAAAATGAGTAAATGGCAAAAAAAGAAAGGATAAACGGGTTAAAAATGATAAATGGGTAAACGGGTATTAAACGGTTACGGTTAAATGGGTACGCGGTTATGGGTATGGTTAACCGTTTATAAACGGTTATGGGTATGGGTATAACCGTTTAGGCAATTACCCAAAGGGTAAACGGTTATGCGGGTATGAGAATAAACGGTTATGGATAAATAACCCCGCCCACCATAACCGTTGCCCATCCCTAATTAGTATATTAAATATTAATTTAATTTATACGTAAGCATATACGAAAATATGTAAAAATGATAATAAATTGTATGTACAAAAAAGTTCAAGAATATTTAAAGTGTTATGGCCTATATTTAATTGACGGGTGCGACATAGAGAGAAAGAGAGTAGAGAATATGCTTGAGGAATTGTGTGTTAATTCCCTAGTCATTGTGCCTTTATTTATAATAATAAGGAGAAGAGAAACTTGCTCTCCAAGTAATACAAAGTCTATTAGGAAAGATCTTCTAGATCCCAAAGGATTCCTAATCTATCTTTACTTATGATTTACACAATCACAATATGTATTAAAACATGTGTCACAACACTCTTCCTTGAGTGTGCAAATACTCAAGTAGATGGCTCATCAAATCTTGAGGCAAATGTAGAAGCAGTTGATGAAATCGTCTCCTCTAGTTGGCACAACAAGTAGCGAACGCGAGTATCAAAACAAACGGAAGAATGCATGGGTGGTAAAACTCATAAAACCTCACTATGGCAAAACCCAAGGTGGGACAAAAGCCTATGACTAAAGGAGAAAAGTGAGAAGTTGCATTAAGTCAAAACTATACGTCTTCGGGACGCAAGTAGGACGTACACAAGGGTATGACCAACCCAGGATGGGTGCTTCGTCAAGCCTAGTCAGGTAGCAAAAACCTAGTGGGAAAAATGCTCTTAATCGTAAGGAAAAATAGTACATTAAGGTCAAGTGGGTATACTTCTGGATACTCTCCCTGAGTTTGACAAAACTTCCAAATGAAACTACAAGCATCGCAAGTGAGAAAGTTACGCATACCAATTCCTTGGACAAGCTTCTAGAAGGTAGAATTCGGCAGTGACGTCGTGTAGAGGTCGGCAAGGTTGTCTGGGATCAGACTGCTTGACTTCAATCTTCTGATGCTCATGTTGATGTAAGCACAATATGTTTGGCGTTGACTTGTTGGATATATCATGATCTGGTCGATACATACGGCATTGTCTTCATGGATCGTTATTGGGACTCAACGATGGATGAAAATTGCAAGTAGTTCGAATATTCTCAACAAGAGTTCTCGACCATATCTTTCACATGATGAGATACAATAAGTCTTGGAACGATTCAAAGGTTTTGCAACAAAGGTCTATTTGGTTGACCTCAAGATATTGCGGTGTTCCTTAATGATAAAGACATAACCATTCGGGAACGTACCTTGTGCGGTCAGAAAGATAGTATGATTCGGTGAATCCCACAAGATATGCATCATTCTGAAGATCAAGGGGGTGTGATCTATTCTGAGATGCATAGGGATAGATAATCCCAAATTCGTAGTAATGGAAAAACGTCTTTAATACCAATTTGGTGGTAGTGTGTAGGTGCAGTGCTACTTTACGCCAAAAGATTATTAGCACATAAGATGTCTGATCTAGTGCATTGAGCTAAGTACAACAAACGTCAATGGTACTTAGATATGGTTGCCCCATGTTCCAATATGGAACCTTATGCTCCATACCCTCCGTAAAGGTCTTATTTGCATCTAGCGTACTAAAGATTAGGGTATACTTATACGTAACACCTTATGGGTCTAGTTCGACTGGTGGACCAGAATACCATTAGGTACTGTCGAGTTTTTCCAAGATCATTCATCTTAAAGTCCGACTTTAGGTGCGAGTCAATTTTCTCAACTATAGCCATTTTGGATTTTGTACACGCAGGGGCATATATCCCTAACTGATCAAATATTCACTTAGATGGGTATACCACATTTACCCGGATAGTTCTGCATTCGCAAGTGAATGCATCACTAGAACCAAGAGGGTGTCTTGTGGTCTAGAACTATTTGAATTAGTACATGTAAGTCATTTGGAAACTCCATGTAGGTTTCGTATTAGGATCCCATAAATACTACAACCACGTTTGTAATGCTGCAATCATTCGTATGACGTATGAGAGAAGCCTTGTGCCACAAGGCGTCATTCACATTATTTCATTCATCTTATTCGTCATAGATTGATTCTTCTAGTTTACCAATCAGTTATACGTTGACACTAATCAAGGAAACGCAGTTCAATATCGTCGCTTTTCATTTATGTCGGTAGTTACCATATAAATGAAACATCATCTATGATAATCTCATTCCAATTTCATATGTCATCCAAAGTAGTATATTGGACCAAGAATTTCAGGTTTCGGGAGTAATCCGGATTTAATCTTATGAGATGAAAAAGATTGAGACAGCGATCGAGAAACGGATTCGTTCGTGCCACGTTCCTCCACTTTTGAGGAAGTGAATCATCAAACCGAGTGATCTACCATGCTTCTAGCGTATGACATATTGATTAGCTAGCTGCCAATGTACGAGGGTTGACCATAGTAGTGGCATTCTTGCTTTCGTGACGAAGGTTCATCGTACATTTAGTACATATCTTTGCAGGCACATTTGCAGTTGATATATGTGATCTCGTCACTTTTTACTAGATTAAAAGAAGTTCTGGTTATAATTTGACGATCTAGATTGGGATCAAGATAAGACATAGTGGGACGTCCACGATAATTTGCGTCGCTCTGTAGGAACGTTGACATTCTTATCTCCCTCTAACGACGAGAATACTGTCTCATAAAGGTGACAATCTGCAAAATGAACGGTAAAAAGATCGCCTATCAAAGGTTCTAAATAACGACTATTAGAAGGAGAATCATAACCGACATAGATTTTCATCCTTCTCTGAGTCCTATTTTATTTATACGTAAGGGCAACACAAATGGCACATAGACCGCACAATCAAAGATGCGCAAATACGATATGTCGGGTTCGTATCTGGTAACCAACTAACACACACTATATAAGGTTGGGTCATGACGGGTCTCAGGCAGACCAACATGGTTGCTTGCAATATTACATGGCCCCAAGCAGAGATTGAGAACTTGGTACGTATGACTAATCGATCGCACAATCATTTGAAGGCATTTAATGAATGCTTCTACTAGGGTCGTTCTGGGTATAAACATATGGTACTGGATGTTCAAATTCAAAACCCAACCGACATGCAATATCCATCGAAAGTTTTCGATGTAAATTCTCTAACTTATCTAATCAAATAGATTTGATCAGATAATCAGGGTGGTGAGCCCTGAGCTTGTTGATCTGAGCCACCAGTGTGGATAAGGTAGCTTGTGGACAACAGCCACACGTGTGACCAACGTGTAGAAGCATCAACCAATACCATAAAGTATCTAAATAGTCTGCATGGTGATTGAATCAGTCCACAGATGTCCCTTTGAATCCTTTGTAGAAAATATGGAGGGTGCTAAGGTATAGTACGCGTCCATGTATGATGTCTTTACTTTTGGTAAGAGGATGCCAAAACGGCGCATCACGGATCATCCTAGATATCCCAAACGTACATCCACAACGAAAATTCTTTTGAAATCGAGGGTTTCTAGCCGGCCACATAGTGGGCCTGAAAGGGTGTAATCCACTCGTTAAGCGTTCCATCTTCTCTAGAATATGCTTCTGGCTATATTCGTAGGAAGTGCAATATGGTAATATGCCAAGGAATTTTACTCAATTTTCTACATTGGCTTCAATATGGTAATAATGCTCTCGAATATCCTTAAAGCTCAAAAGGCGTTCTTTCGAAATGAGTGAGTATAAGGCTTCTCTTTATGGTAAAATTAGTACCATTGGACAACATAGGGTAGTGTCATGCCCCACAATCAGGTTGGATAAACCTGAAAGGCTGTCAGGGGATGATTAGGTATGAAGTTAGCATAAAACTAGACTGCTAACTTCCCCACAAAGCATACCTAAGCATGAGTTACTTGTATTAGTCACATGTAATTTTTGTTGATTAACTCTTATTCGAGAATAATTGTGACATCCAAACACCAATCATAAATCCAAGAACAAAATAAAGTATTCATAAAGTAAACCAATATACAAGGGGGTTCAGCCGATACGACATTCCATGACAAATTTCGCTCTTCCAAATGTGTTAGGTGGAGCAAAATTAGTCTCACAGATTGACTACAGGAATGGTACTCCTTAACAACATTGGTAGAGGCATATACAAGTGTATAACCAATGATCTATTTCGTCAAAACTGAATTAGGTTATGCAGTGGTGAGGTTCAAGAATACTATCCTTTATTCTTGAAGTTTTACATGCCAAAAATCATGCTTCGGGCATGATACCACCTATTAGCAAGCATGATTCTACCATATGTTGTAAAACAAACTCAAAATGAGATTGTGTGAGAGAAACAAACCCAGACTTGGGTTCGGTAGACTCTAGCTAAAACTGGAAGGGTCTGTTCGATAGCCTCTGCCAAAGCAGTGCAATACTGTTCGGTGCACCTCTGCCGAAACAGAGCATGCAAGTCGGTGTATCCTTGCCGAAGCAAGGCACCACCATTCGGTAGACTCCAACCGAAACTAGGTCTATACTATTCAGTACCTCCCAGCCGAATTGTTAGGGTATCTTTCTCTCACAGGTATGGTAGTAATCATATCCGAGAATTTGGTAAACTTCATCTCTCTATACTGCTACTTCAAGAGCAATTTAGATATAGAAGGACGAGAAATATTTTCTTCTAGTCAAAATTTTATAGGATATAAACTTCAGAATTGTACCTATTCATGGATGTAAAAAGGTTTCAATCATGTTTTGCTTTAGGCAAGAATTCATCTTTGCATGATTGGAAACGGTCCATAGCGAGTCAAAGAGCCACGAAGTCCTCAGTAGTAAGGTACGTCCATTTGATATGCTTCAGGCATAAGTCTTTGAATGAAGAACATGTCGAAGGCGTATTCAGCTCTTCCACACCATAACTGGCTACAATGATTTCGCAACTAGTTGTAGTCAAGCGGGTGTCACGTCTTGTATCCACATAAAATAGTTTTTTGTTTGAAACTTCCAAATCAGTGAAATCGTACTTGTTACGGTTCGATAATACGCTGAATGGCGGAAATAAGAATGTGATTGGTGCTTTAGGAAATAAAATTTTCACAAACATCAAAGTTAGAACATTCAGGTTCTAAGACATGGTTTGGTTTAAATGGATTTAAGCATGGAGAACTTCGGGTCTCAACATGAGTGTTGCGCATTAAGAAACTTCGAGTTCGGAAGCATAAACTTCAAGTTCATAATACTTGCAAACAAACGCAATATATACAAGACAAAAAAATATAAAGCAAAAAGAAAATAAATATATACGAATAGGTCTTTGGGGCCTAGGATTATAATTTAATTATTTGGACATCGGGCCAAAATTAAAAGTTGGGCGAAAAAATTAAAACCCATAAGGCCTAAAAAAAAATGGGCGATATAATTGGTGGCCCAAGGCATTAGACCAAAGCCCTAATAGGCTTTTAAAAACCGTGAAAATGAATGAGATCCAAGCTCAAAAAAAATGGGTAAGGTCCAGCAGCCAAACGGGGGCAGCGATCGTGTGTTTCGTAGGCACAGATGCACCAGCGTGTGGTTATGATTCGATAGTGCAAGGGAGCACCACAGCCATACGAAGCTATGATCATGTGCTTCGTGTTGCATTGAGACACCATGGCCCTACGGGCTTGTGTCATGCGGACCGAGTAGGGAAAGACAACAGGCTGTTGCAGGCAGGCTTAAAAACAAAAACAAAAATTTGTTTTGATGCGGGCCGTGAACCTGATTGCGTGATGATATTGATGAAGATGCAGAAAAATTATTTCTTTAATTTCGGCTTTCCATCTCCAAAGCTTGTATCTCGTTCAACATAAGAAAAATAAATTGAATCAATAAAGGTATATGAATTCAAGAAAACCATAATTTAATCAATTAAGAATAATTGAAATGTAATACTCCCCTTGATTGAAGAATAACCATGTCAAATTTCGTAGTGCAGTAGAGGAACGTGCTGATAATGTGTTATGGCCTATATTTAACTGAGGGGTGCGGCATAGAGAGAAAAAGAGTGGAGAATAGGCTTGAGAAATTGTGTGTTAATTCCTCAGTCCTTGTGCCTTTATTTATAATAATAAGGAGGAGAGAAACTTGCTCTCCAAGCAATACAAAGTCTATTAGGAAAGATCTTCTAGATCCCAAAGAATTCCTAATCTATCTCTACTTAGGATTTACACAATCATAATATGTATTAGAACATATATCACAACATAAAGAAAATTATTATTGGCACTTTAAAAATCTTATTGCCATTAACAATTATGTCTAAAAATCTTTAAATACCAATAACATTCCGAATATATCCAAAATTATATGACTTCTTAAATTATGTTTCAAAATTTATGAGATTGCTGTTATTCTTTAGTAAAATGATAACCCTTTTGGGAGAGATTTTTTGGGCATTTCAAAGCTTTTTCTTTGATCATTGACAAAAATTAATTAATTCAATAGTAATGTGACAGGGATATGCTTGTTGGTTGCCTAGGATTTTGGTAACAAAAGTGACCAACATTTTTTTTGGGGGGAATATTTGGCTCTTAAATTAATGCTAGATTAATTTTGCTTTTGGTTGGAAATTGGGAGCTGCATTTTATTAGCGTTCATGGAGCATGTGGGTTTTTATTTTAGGAAAATTATTGAAAATGATTTGAAAACTTTGAGATAAGGACAAAATAAAAGGTAAAGTGAATAGTACAATGATTGACTTTTTAGTATAAAAATATGATTTTTCGTTAAAGTGAACAATACCATGAGTTTTTCGTTAAAGTTCCCTTTTATTTTCTGTTTAACTTTTACTTGTTGAAAAATATTTGTTTACCACTCCCAACGAGGACCTGCAACTAGTTACTTATGAAGGATCTCATGGATCGTCATCATTGCAAAAAATCAATTTCAATCCAAAGAGAAACATGAGAAAACATAGGACAAAAGTCCAACGCAAGAAAATAATTTACGAACCTTTTGGCATACCTTTTTAGTTTATCAGACATGCCCTTTTAGAACTTTTGGCTATTGGATTGAATAAAAGAAACGGAATCAAAGGTCATGATAAATAGAGGTGTATAAAAAACTAAAAATGATGCGTGAAAATTCCAAGAGAAAAGCATTAAAGGCTGGCCTCATTTTTTCGAAAAGAAGATGGGCTAAATTTTAAAATGGCAACTTGGACCAAAAATGGCACATTTTTAAAACCCACAATTTGCCTCGTGCTGGAGCCCAGTCCAGCCCAAGCATAGCTCCGCCCTTGGTAAAAACTATACAATACGACTTAATCAGATCACGGTCCAATCAATATATTACATACCTTCTTTAATTCTGAAAAAAAAAAATAATGTTGTAACAACACGGGGTAGTCTAGTAGTTAAAGACGAATTACATGTGCGTATTTTACACGGTAAATTTTGGGATCGATAAAAAAAAAAGGTTACGAATAAAACTTTTGAGAATGAGAGGATCAAAGTATTATATCATTTATGATTGCTTGCATTCCTAACAATTGGTTTGGACTATGGAGTTGTTATGTTGTGAAGATAATTACTTTCAAAATGGCTGTGAGAAACCATACTTGAAAGAAAGCAATTAAGCGTTCAGTGAATTATATATGAACTTTTTATAAGTAAAATAATCAATTTACGTATGTGGCTAGGGTTTAAGGTTTAGGAACAACTTGAGAAAACAGTAATATATAAGTGGAGATTGTGTTTCACCTCAGTCTCGATGTTGAATTATTCATTCCGTCTCTCTAAAACTTTGACAACCCATGAACTACTCAAGCACTACACTACTTAAACACAAGAAATGCACTGCACTACACTACTCAACCTATGTATTGCATCTAGTCATTTTCAAACGCAAATATAATTTTTCTAGTGCATTCCTAACAATTCATTCAAATTTCATGGAACTTTAAAGGCCACCCAACTCTCCCAGATGCACCATAAAAAAACAATAGCGTGCTGCCAAAGTAGTTCTGGTTTCTTGGAAGTCTTCATTATAATCTGGCTTACTGCCATGCATGCATTCAGTACTATCTAATCAAATAAGTTACAGGAAATACAAGTTCTCATTGTCTGTTTCCAGCCCGAGGTTGTCGACAAGCTTGTTGCATACCACGGAAGGATGCCAAAAAGGTGTGTGCAAGTGCAACTCACAGTAAGTAAATTGCCTGTTAAAATATGAGGCCATGTATGATATGATAGCATGCGGAATTGCGGATTTATATTTTGTTTTGCACCCCCTCTCCCTAAAGCTTTTGGGAAATTTCGTTTTTTGACTTCTTTTGGGTACAAAACCATATGTCATAATTATTTTATATCCTCCTACGTACAGAAATGAAGGTGCCCAAAACTTTATCTAATTAAGTCCGGAGTCATGAATTTTTAAAAGAGCATTGTTTGGCTCTTTACTAGAAAGTCGAGGGAAGGAGCCTAGTGTCGTCCTTTCACTTTCTGCCCTTAAACATAATTTACATGTTGATTGGCTTAATCCTAAACACCGAAAACATTTTCTTTTACCACAAACAAATTAAAATACCCTGAGGTCAGTAGTTGAGTAATATGTAATTCAAAATTTCAAACACCTACTTCCTCTAATATGAAATATTTCATATATATCCCTTTCTTTTGTTGAGATTGAATCCAAAGTCAGGAAAATGAGAGACTTTTCATGTGCTTATAAGTAATTTAGTTAATATTTTTCATATTATCAAATTGGTTTTATGGTGAAAACCCTTTTTTTTTCTTTTCATGATATCATAGTATGTTGTTCATGTGGAAGCCCAATGCCACACGTGCTTCACGTCACCCGATTTGTGTTGTCCACGTGCTAGGCTTGAAAATTTGTCACATGTGAGGAAATAGTATTTTTCATATTGTCAATTGATTTTATGATAAACTCAATTCTTCATCTTTTAACGACCAAAAAATAAATGTCCATTTCTCTAGATGATATATATAAGCTAATACTTCACGTTACCTCCACCAGAAAACAGATTCCCCTGAAGCTCCAAAGTTGGTGGACTCCAATTATATCTACATATCTTTAAGCACACTTTCTCTACAAGCTCTCTCTTGTTTGGTTTGAATGGCGAGCTCAACCTCCATTCCTCAACTCAAGAAACTCTCCATATTCATCAACATTTCCTTTCTCTTTCTCTTATGTCTCTCTCTCATCACAACATATCTCCATCCTAATAACTTAGACTCACCAACCCCTAAATCCAATAGTATTAGTAGTGCTAATATTCTCAGTGAGGATATCAAATCAGTTAATGGCTGCAAAGATCTCCATCAACACGCAGATTATAAATCCAGGTGTTTGTATGTGAAAACCCACACAGGTTGCAACCCTAAAGGGTATATACATTATCTGAAAATATTTTACTGCAGTCTTGGCAAGTTTCCAATTCTGGGTCATGCTGCAGTTCTACTTTGGCTTATTGTTTTGTTCTATCTATTGGGCAACACAGCTGCTAATTATTTCTGTTCCTCCTTAGAGAGTTTGTCCAATATCTTGAAGCTCTCTCCTACCATCGCCGGCGTCACCCTCCTCTCCCTTGGGAACGGGGCCTCCGATGTCTTTTCCAGCATCGTTGCGTTCACAAAATCCGCAGACGGCGATGTTGGCCTCAACAGTGTATTAGGGGGTGCCTTCTTCGTGTCCAGCATTGTGGTGGGAGTTATTAGTATACTAATAAGCCCTCACCAGGTTTCAGTTGATGAGGCCAGCTTTGTCAGGGATGTCATCTTCTTCTTATTCTCTCTCTCATCCCTTCTGGCAATCATAGTCATTGGGAGGATCAACTTGTGGGGTGCCCTTTCTTTTCTTGCTATTTACTTTGTTTATGTTGGTACTGTTTCAGTATCTCAAATATACAAAAGGAACAAAAGTCTTGCAGCTTCAAAGTCTTTACCAGTGGTGCAAAGTTTTGATGATTTAGAGGATGGTACTGCTGGTATACCATTACTTGGCTATGTTGATGATGATAAACCCGTTTCCAAAGCAAATTTGAAAACGGGTCTTCATGATGATCAAGAAAAAAATTATTGGTTTTTTTATTTGGGAAAATTGATTTTTATCTTGGAGTTACCTCTCTACTTGCCTAGAAGATTGACTATACCTGTTGTGAGCGAAGAAAGATGGTCTAAGCCCTATGCAGTTATTTCTGTAGCTTTGGCACCATTTTTACTGGCAGCCCTTTGTAACACACAGAGGGAAGATTTGAGTTCAAGAGGTAAATTGGTAACTTACATGACAGCAGTGCTGATTGGGCTAATTTTGGGTAACCTTGCATACGTGACTACAAAAAAGTGTAGCCCACCAAAGGAGTGCTTGTTTCCTTGGCTTGTTGGTGGGTTTTTGATGAGTGTAGCTTGGACATATATTACTGCTGAAGAATTGGTTGGCTTGTTAGAATCATATGGTAATATTTTAGGGATAAGCCCTTCAATTCTAGGACTTACTGTCCTAGCTTGGGGTAACTCCCTCAATGATTTGATAGCTAATGCTACAATGGCAGTGAAGGGTGGGACAGATGGGGCCCAAATTGCTATTTCAGGATGCTATGCGGGGCCCATGTTTAACACATTGGTGGGAGTGGGAACTTCACTGGTTCTGTCAGCATGGTTCGAGTATCCATCCTCATATGTCATCCCCATCGACCATTCCCTCTACGAAACAATAGGGTTTTTGATGAGTGGTTTACTTTGGGCACTAGTGATCTTGCCAAAGAAGGGTATGAAGCTGGATAGATATATGGGGAGTGGCCTTGTGGCAATTTACTTGTGTTTTCTGTTTGTGAGGTTAGCCAGACTCTTGTTCTTTTGAATGCATCCAGCTGAAGCTCTTTTTTGCTCCAACAGAGTCATGTACGAGTGATTGTCATTTCCAAATATGATGTACATTAATTTTTCATAAATCCAATAGTCATCGTTGTGTGGAGCAAGACTAATCTTGAATATAGAGCATTTAACTTTTATGACATTTTTATTAAAGGATATGTTAGATAATCATTTAGTTTCAAGAGTAATATAAGCTACACTTATCAAATCTTTTATACCACATTTGTATCACTTTTACGAGAAATTTTTCAAGTTACCGGAAACACGGTTCGGTACACTAATGTCACAATACAATTGGTTCAAATTATTTTTCTCAAGTTTCCAAACAATTATAGTATTACACTTGGGAGTACTTGGCTGTGTTTCTGGCACACTAAGAAATCTCTCCACTCTTTAATAAAAGTAGGGTCCACAAATATATGTGAATCCCATCAGTATTAGAGAGGTATAATATGAAAATAACTGTCGAGTAAGAGTTTTGAATGTTTGATTTCCAATGTTTTTTTTATTAAGAATAGAAGGATTATATACACAAGTGGAACAAATGAATATGCATGAAGAATATACAAAGTAAAAAGTGAAAACAATTTGTAGTAGGTTTTCTTTTCTGGCTTTTGTTTCCTACCTTCCCTTCATTTGTAGCTGGACAGTGACGAAAGCAAGCAACTAGTCACGAATTAGTCAGATATATAGGTTACAGTAGGGGCCAAAACTCAGGAAAACAAGATGGTGACCAGTCATTGTCAGTGTGTATTTTTTGGACTAGAATTATCTCCTCTTATCTGGACATCTCCTTTCATCATTCCTCTCACATTTTCTTATTTTATCTTTCTCTTGCTATAAAAAATTAATATAAGATGTTGATGTGGCTTAACCGTGACCATTCAAATAGGAGGGGAGTGAAGGAGAGGGAAAAAAAGAGAGGAGAGAATCCTACTCCGTATTTTTTTGGTTGTGTCCACCCTTTCTCCACTTTTCTACATTCCTCATCTCTCGGTATACATTTTTTGCATCTCTACCTAAAAAATAAAAAAATAAAAAGTAAAAACGAAATGCTTATCAAACATATCCTAAACTTATTGCATGAAATTGATATATTGAAGTTACTATGATTCTTGACTTTTCATGCCATGCAAATTTAATAAAAAAGTATGTGTGTGATCTATATTAAAATATGTAATCCTAAACTTGAAAAAACCAAGAATCATATTGATAAGTGAGGAGGGCTAGTGGGTGACGCAGTGTGACAAAGAGAAGAGTACACAACGTTATTCTTAAAGAACAAGAACATTGAAATCCACTAGAGAAGAAAACCTTGGAGTTTAATTGGTAAGAATATGAAAGATAACAACATAAGGCCAAGATGACATATTCAAAATGTAACTTAATTAAGCAATGGGATTCCAAGTAAGAATATAACTTAAGAAATAACCAAATATTGAAATTGTCCTAAACTTCAAAAAATGAGTTTGACGCGTATAGTCATTCTCCTCAAAATGAAGGGTGATATACACAACTCTGACACTAGAGCTTAAATTTATAAAGCTTTGTCCTTTTTGCACATATAGCCATTTTTTTGCACAACATTCCCGACTTCCTCATTCTAAATAAGTAGACATCTGTAAATGATTCCATATGTTTGAGGCTTTGTACGGAATAAATAGTATACCCTAATAAGTAAAATTAGTATATAAATTAAAAAGTAATTCCTGCTTCAACATTCTTTTAATTCTTAGTTTTGTTAATTATCTTTCTCCGCTCTTTTTTACCTATGTAACTATAAGCAGACTCCAAACAAAACTAAGAAGCACAAAACAAGGCATATACATGCATGCAAATTTTTTGCACACGCGACCACTTCCATGAGGTACTCCAGAATTACAAATTTTGTGGTCCCTGCACAAACTATTCACACGGTGAGTTCTTCCAAAATTGAGACCCAAGAGATAAGAAGGGTTGGGTTGGGTTGTGTAACTAGGCTTGCCTCTTTTGGGAGGGTTAGGGTTATTAGGCCGTGAGTTTCGCAAATAATTATATTTGTACTTGGAGTGTGGATTTGGCTAAGGTTGATGCATGCCAACTCGTACGTTGTAGAATCGACATGCATGCGTATATTTGGAGTGTTTGTGTGATCAACTTAATCCAATCACTCTAACACAGAGGCCATAGCCTAAACAGATTTACATTCCCTCAAAAGTAAATCAGAATTAAAATCTGGCGAGTCTTCAAACCATAGCCAAGATCTTTGACCATGGACATCAATGTGTGCAAGGAGATGAGCTATTGTTAGCTTGGCGGCGAACATGACCAAATATATTGCTCCAATGATCGTGGATTGCAAAGCCTTCATGTCTTCTACAATATGACCGGCGTGAGACAAATTAGTAGAAGGATCATTTCATTCCTAAGGAAAATAATTGTTATTTCCTTCCTAACAAAACTATATAAAATTTAGGTTAGCTGATATTCAATTATATATATTTTTAAATTTTCTTTAACTTCTAAATCTTTTTTTTTTTATAGGTTGAATTATATAATATTCTTGTTATTTTGGAATTTGGATGATTGCATTTCAAAGTTGCGGATAGACAATCCAACAATTCACTAGTAATCAACATTGATAGTATTGTTGCTAACTTAATCACTAATAGTGTAATTCAACATGTATGAGGTTTTATACACAAGACTTTGATTCAATTAGTATGAAACTTCGTGAGGTTTTTGATGTAAGACATGCTTCAACAGTCAAGTGACTAACCACGATACTCTCGAGAAAGTAGTCTGATGGTTCGTAACTTTTAACCGCATGGACATAAATGCGAAGGGATCAAAGTAAGGAGTCGAGGTAAGAAGAACATCATCAGAAAAAGAGATCAAACTGTTCACTTTAAAAATTACTTAGCCTACATGGTGTGCAGACCAAATAGCTAATGAGCTAACTATGTTCCTATGATGAATGCGGGCTTGCCAACTTGTCACCAAGCTTGGTCTGTGAGTAGAATGAATGTGGTGCTGTTGTCGAACGCTGCTGACTTCTGTATCTGAGCGATCACGGTCGGCGAGTAGAATGAATGAGGTTCAGCTTTCAATGTGCTGAACACTGAGTAATTGGGTAACATCTCACTCACCGAGAAGCTAATGAGATGACATCTTTCAATGAGAAGACGAGGACTTCTCATTGACAAAAACTTGGATAGGTAGTCGGCCAAACTCCAAATTGAAGGTGCTCCTCAATCTCTTGATTCTACGGCTCCAATGCTATTAATTCATACTGAAAATATCGCCGATTGTCAACACAGTTTGTGTGTTGATGAAGTTAGGGAAATTAGTGTTTTCTTAAAAGTTCACAGCCACAAAGTGAAAGTTCCAAATTGCACTGTAACTCTCTTAACAAATATTCACGTACAGCCTGGTGGCTAAACATGATGAGAACCAACCTTTCCATGTTGATCAGAACGTAGACAATATTTTTTTTTTTTTTTTTGGGAACTGAACGTAGACAATATTTGACCAAAATGTCTTTCATCCAAATCATTTCATCACTTCCATCCAAATCATTTTAAATACAGCACGAGCACCCTGTTGTTTGGTAGTTTTGCATTATCCCACAAAACCATTCTGATCATCACCATCCCATTTACTTTCATCTTTATCCCATTTGCTACGTGCTGACTACCACGCTGCACAAAGGCTAATCGCTATTCCTTCTCTGCTTGCTGACTAATACAACTCTTATCCAACACCTGAATGCACGGCACGATCTTCATGTTATAAATTAATCACAACTCAATTCGGATTATATCACAACCATATAATATAAAGTGATTGAAATCAATTTCATATTTTGCATTCAACGCCTTAAAACTCTGCTCATTCAACGACCTTAATTGCTCGGACTAAACACTAACAATTGGGCTTTACAATAATTGATGGTAACAAAGGGTGAACTTCTCGTCACCTTACTGATTATTGTCATATAGCTATTTGCTATATCGATCAGTGTTAAATCTTGTCAAGGTCTGCAAGAAAGAGGATATGTTCGTTTTCTCAGAAGATGATATACGTACCCATGTACTGGACTATACTGCGAAGAAATTGGACAAAAATTGAAAGCTTTTGTGACCATTCAGATTTCAGCACGGCTTTAAGAATGCACTGTGCCAAAAGTGGTAAACACTTTTTGAATTGACTGCAACGGGTCTCATGAAATGTATCCTCTCTCCTAATGAATAACGATTATGTAATACCTTATAATATTCAAGAGAGTGAGTGACTCTTTTTGCCTGGTGTCACTTTTATAGAGTGATCACTACTTATCTTAATTGTGATATACTTAGATACACAAAATTAATATTCTTTAATACACGTGATTTTTGCATGCAATGATAGAGCTCATCTTAAATGCATGTTAGCAAATATGTCAATTTTTGTCACTGTCGTGTTAAATTGTAGAGCTAATGTTAGCAAATATGTCAATTTTTGTTACTATCATATGTTAAATTATAGAGCTAATGCAGTCCCGTGCCTACGGTGGACTGAAAGAGTTGTGTTTGGCGACGTAGTCAAATGTGATTTTTGGAATACATATATATTTATCGAGAATGAAATCAAGTTGTAGATACTTTAGCTTCTGTTGGGGTAGAAGATTATGCTTATTACTGGTGGTCTACAATTCCAAATTTTGTAGCCTCTGCTCATGCTCGTGACTTTTTGTTTTGTTCGTATTACCGTTTCGTTGATCGTTTTCGTCTTTAAAGTTCTTGGCATAGTCCTCCTGCATGTATATTTTTCGTTTTATTTTTATTTTTGATCAATAAATTTAGTGGAGGAGGGACGAGCGGGAGATTTCTACTTGTAATGGTTCTCTCCCCTACGGAAGAAGGTAGGTGCCTCACACGCTATCGTTGCCGAAGAGCTAATCTTGCCTAATCTTTCTCCATTTGAAAAAAAAAATTGTGTTTATGATAATATTCTTAATTATCATCTCAATTACTTGTACGGAATTTACTAAGCAGACAATTGTTTACATGTGCATGTATACAATTTGTGACTGGAGAAATGCTAAAGAGACTTTCTTAAAGTATGACTCTATGAACTCTACATCACATCATAATTTAAAGCTAATTCTCGTAACAAACATTATAAAACATTGTGCAAAAACATAAAGTGACAAAAAATCTATATAAAGAGTTCCACTTTTAAGATAATTTCCTTAACATTTCGTTTTGTAACTGTTGATGGTTAGAAATCAGTCCACACAAATGAATGGGGGGAAATCGCCCATGCGAATTCCATATATAGCAACAGTACAACTCTTGCTCATATTTCTATGTCAAATTTTTGGCGTACCCTAATTAGAGCTAGGAAGAAATGGATTTTTGTGCAACTTGCACCTTTTGGTTGGGTTGTATTCCTGTCTATGACTTCTAGCCATTAATTACATTATCCAATACTTAATTATGAGGTGTCACCTTCTTACTATATTAGATCGACTTTTCTCTCTTCCTTTTCATTTTGTTAATTGAGTCAAATATAAATATATATCATGTATTGGTTTTAAAATAAGAGTCTCGTTCTTCCAACTTCATGGTTCAATTATTTACCGTTCGATAAGCCTATTACCTCATGACTGCAAACAGCAGCACCAAAAGTTCAGTAAATATATATCATGTATTGGTTTTAAAATAAAAGTCTCGTTCTTCTAACTTCATGGTTCAATTATTTTAAAATAAGAGCCTTGTTCTTCTAACTTCATGACTGCAAATACCAGCACCAAAAGTTCAGTAAGCCTATTACCTCCACACACACAAATCATGGCGAGTTCAAGCTGCACCAAAAGTTCAGTAAGCCTATTACCTCCACACACACAAATCATGGTCATGAAATCTATCAGCCAGAATACCAATCATGCATTATTTGATTTGGCTCGTAGCCCAGGGTCGAGTAATTTACCTAGGCTGCAAATTCATAGGACCACTTGACAAAATTCCAAGTTCATATGGGGGCCGGACTTTGATCGATCAATCGTCCTCCTGCCTAATGTCGCACTCAATAATTATTAGTTTGAACAATAATGCAGCATGGTGTGAATATTTACGAACATGTGGACGAGCATATTTTGCGCATCCCGTCGACCGGCAGGCACACACTATAATGTAACTAGATCAAAATATTGCTTACACGTGCATCTATACAATTTCTGACTGTTGATGGTTAGAGTCAATCCACACAAATCAATGGGAGGAAATCGCCCATGCGAATTCCTTAGCACATATCTTACTCATATTTCTATGTCAAAGTTTTGGCGTACCTAAACTAGCTAGGAAGAAATGGTTTTTTGTGCAACATATATAGACCCTTGGTTTCGTTGTGTTTATGTAATGACTTCTAGCCATTAATTACATTTGTCCAATACTTAATTATGAGTTATCACCTTTTACTTTTTTTTTAAAATTTTTTTTTGTTGTCAAAATTAGGTTTTATTCCCAGCACAAAATATTTACACAAACATGCAGCACAGAAAGGAACCCAACCCAACACAAGATTGGAGATCAAAACAGCAAAACACAAAGCAAAAATCCCCCGGCCGCCGGAGCACCACCCGTTCAGCACAAGCCAGCACTCCCTGAAGACGCAGGAGATCAAGCCACACCAATCCCTAAAGTCGAAAAAGAAGAAGCTCCGTCCTCCGCCAACAACCACCACAAAGCAAAGGAAGTCAGTGGGAAAATACATCCCACAAGATATAGTGCCAAGATCGGCAAACACAAGGAAGGTGGTGGTGTGGAAACCCGAGCCAAACTCTACACACCTTCAATAAAGTCGCCGCAAATCGCGACGGAAAGAGGTGGAGGGATGAATGAGGCAATAGGGACTTCCGATCTAGGGCTAAGGATGGTTAAATCAAGGGCCAGAGGATTAGGGGGACTAAGAAAATTGGGTTAGGGAAAAGCAGGCTGACAATGATGGAAAGAAAGGAAAGCGAAAAGGAAAAAGGACTGCCACCGATGATGGCCAAGACGAGGGCCGACGACTAAACTAGGCTGTCACGAAAAGGAGAGAGGCTCTCACAAAATGCTAAAAAAGGAAATTAGAGTGTCTATCAGTTTCTAACTTTCTCTGTCTATATTTTATCGATCGAGTTTTCTCTTTTTCTTTTCATTTTGTTGATTGAGATGAGATCCTTGTTCTTTTAGACTTCATAGTGCAAAAAAAATTGTAGTCATCCATCCTAGATTTTAATCCCACATGAAAGATAGTACAATAACAAAGTACAATAACAAATGTTAAATATTTGCCACCGTTGCATTAAAATCGAACAATACGTTACCACTGTGGTTTCAGATTAAAAAAAAAAAAAAAAATTATTACTGTGGTAGAAAGAATTTGTCGTTTTCAGTTTTGATAAATTTGTACCTACAAAACAATAAACACCTTTGGTAACCAAAGCCACACGCGCCTGTAAGGTTAGGGTGGGTGGGAAGGGGTTTGACCAATAGATCTTCGATGCCTAAGCCAGTAGCTCTAAAAAAGAGTGAGTGTTAGGCCTTATATGCGTAATAAAAGCTTACCATAATTTGATAGAGATGAGGAATTTATAAGGGAGAAAAACTTGTGTGGGGCTTGGCTTGCCCTTGGACTTCGCTGAGTGGCACTACAATCTAATCAAAACTCGACACATGGCAAGTCTTAAATATAATCTTTTAGGGTAAATTACACAGAACCCCCTCAACTATTGGGTCATTAACAGTTTCATACCTCGTCAAAAAAAAGTTTCAATGTCATACCTTATCTTCGAATTTGTTTCAATTTCATACCTCCCGTCACTTGTTTGTCAAATTTTCTGTTAAATGCTGACGTGGCATGTGATGTGGCATGTGACGTGGCACATTTTATATTAAAAAATTAATAAAATATTATAAAAACTTAAAAAAATATTTTAAATGTTAATTAAATATTTTTTTTTCTCTCTCACTTCTTCTTCTTCTTCTTCTTCTTCCGCCGAACTGGTTTTTTTTTTTTTTTTTTTTTTTTTTTTCTGTGCTCTTTTCTTCTTCCTGCCCACAGAGAAGAAGAAGAAGAAGAAGAAGAAGAAAAAAAACAAACAAAGTATTTCAGCCCTGTCGAGAAGAAGAAGGAGAAGGAGAAAGAGAAGGAGAGGAGAAGAAGAAGAAGAAGAGGAGGAGACGAAGAGGAGGAGAGAAGAGCAAGAAAAAAAAAAAGGTTCGGCCCTGCCCAGAAAGAGAAGCAGAAGAAGGAGAAAGAGAAGAAGAAGGAGAAGAAGAGAGAGGAAGAAAGAAAAAAAAAAAAAAAGGGGGGGGGGGTTCGGCCCTGCCCAGAAAGAGAAGGAGAAGAAGAAGAAGAAGAAGGAGAAAGAGAAGAAGAAGGAGGAAGAAAGAAAAAAAAAAAAAAAAAAAAAAAAAAGGGGGGGGGGTGTGTTCGGCCCTGCCCAGAAAGAGAAGGAGAAGAAGGAGAAAGAGAAGAAGAAGAAGAAGAAGAAAGAGAAAGAGAAGGAGAAGGAGAAGAAGAAGAGAGAGGAAGAAAGAAAAAAAAAAAGGAAAAAAAAAGGGGGGGGGGGTTCGGCCCTGCCCAGAAGGAGAAGAAAAAGAAGAAGAAGAAGATAAGAGAAGGAGAAGAAGAAGAGAGAGGAAGAAAGAAAAAAAAAAAAAAAAAAGTAGGGGTTCGGCCCTGCCCAGAAAGAGAAGAAGAAGAAGAAGAGAAGAAGAGAAGAAGAAGAAGAAGAAGAAAGAGAAAAAAAAAAAAGAAAAAAAAAAAGGGTTTTGGCGCCCAGAAGGAGAAGGAGAAGGAGAAGAAGAAGAAGAGAGAGGAAGAGAGAGAAAAAAAAAAAAAGGGGTTTCGGCGCCCAGAAGAAGAAGAAGAAGAAGGAGAAAGAGAAGAAGAAGAAGAGAGAGGAAGAGAGAGAAGAAGAAGAAGAAAAAAAAAAAAAAAAAAAAGGGAGTAGGAGAGAGAAGAAAAAAAATATTTTTTAATTTTTTATTAATTTTTTAATATAAAATGGGTCCCGACACTTGCCACGTCAGCATTTTAACGGAGGAACTGACGGAAAGCGGACGGAAGGTATGAAATTGAAACAAATTCGAAGATAAGGTATGACATTGAAAATTTTTAAAGACGAGGTATGAAAATGTTCAGACCCAATAGTTGAGGTAATTCTGTGTAATTTACCCAATCTTTTATCATTCTTTTATATTTAAAATTTTTATAATTATTTTTTAACTAATTAATATATTAATGTTATGTAACTGTTTCCTTTTTTATTTATTTCCCCTTTTTTTCCTTCCCAAATCCCCCCTCCCAAATTTGTTTTGCTGTAGGTCTGAAGCCCCCCCCCCCCCCCCCCCCAAACTTTGTTTTGCCGTAGGTCTTGGGTTTTAGTACTCTCTCCCCTTTCTTTCTTTCCCAGTTTCGTTTCATTCTTTCTTTAAAAAAAAAAAAAATTGTTATGCACCCACTCCAATTTTATCATGGAAAGCAACCAAGAATTTGTAAGTTTCTTTTCTTTCTTTGTACAATAGTTTCTTTGATCATGTGACATGAATACCAAAGTGCACACTCCATATTATCGAGTCAATTTTTTCATATTTGTTATCTTTCACTTTGTTTTGATCGTAGTAACTTTCTATTTTCAAGAAAGTACATCTCTACCAAATATAATTAAGAACTATAGATAATACTATTTGAAATAAAACTTTGATCAAAACATAACCTGTTAAAAAACTTGATATCCAAGGTGAATCTAAAAGTTATTTTGACTAATTGTCATACTATATAAATAAAAAGAAAAAAAAAATCCCACATCATCTCTTCAATTCATCCATCTTCAATCCATGAGCTCTATGTTTCCAGCATTTGCGCATTTTTCTAAGAATTAAAAGAAAAGAAAAGAAAATAACCTCCAATTAAAAGAAAAGAAAATAACCCTAATACAACTATATATATGTGGGTTATTCATGTCACATGATCAAAGCAACTATTGTATAAAGAAAGAAAAGAAATTTACAGATTCTTGGTTGCTTTCCATGATAAAATTGGAGTGGGTGTAGAACTTTTTTTTTTTTAAAGAAAGAATGAAACGAAACTGGGAAAGAAAGAAAGGGGAGAGAGTACTAAAACCCAAGACCTACGGCAAAACAAAGTTTGGGGGGGGGGGAGGGGGGGGCTTTCAGACCTACAGCAAAACAAATTTGGGAGGGGGGATTTGGGAAGGAAAAAAAGGGGAAATAAATAAAAAAGGAAACAGTTACATAACATTAATATATTAATTAGTTAAAAAATAATTATAAAAATTTTAAATATAAAAGAATTATAAAAGATTATATTTAAGACTTGCCACATTGCGAGTTTTGATTGGATTGTAGTGCCACTCAGCGAAGTCCAGTGGCAAGCCAAGCCCCACACAAGTTTTTCTCTTTATAAGGAGGTGACCAACTTAGGTGTAGGTTTTTGCCCTACACGTGGCGGCTTCCCATTGGTCTAGGTGAGTCATCCATGGTAAGGATGAGGAGAGAATTATCCCAAGACCAAGATATTAATTAGGAGATAATATCTTGGGATGATGATGATCATAGCATTTATTGATTGTGATGAAGTTTCCTTACTTGTTTGAGTTGATCTTCAATTTGAATGTATTAAAGATCGGGTTTTGTGATTAATCTTATTTTTAATGCCTTTAATTTTTCATGCTAGGAATAGAGGAGGTTGGTGTTCGTAGTCTGTTGCTCGAAACTCCAAAGATGTTGGAGAGCATTATTTATGTTTCTTGATTATTTTTCAACGCATAAACAAGAGAAGTGATATTTATACACATCTTTCTTTTTCAACTGACCATATTTATTTATGTTTCTTGATTATCTTTTTCTTTAATTGATTCAAAAATTATAAATGAACAGGGTGTGCATGGATAGAAGAAAGGTTTGTGAAAATCGTCTTTCATAACCAAATACTAAGCAAAATTGAGCATAAAAACGAAGGGTAATTACCTTTCCTCTATTTTGATTCGAAACTAAACTGTTTGATCCTTATCCTCCTTGGATTTTTATTCAATTTCTGCTTAATTAGCACTTGTTTTCGTGATGAAAATGCAAGTTGATTTGTCACGAAATCTTATAATTTGTTTATGTGATGATTTGTGTCTGGGGTGTAGTTAGGGAGGGCTGGGATTTCTCTCCGCATCCTTTTCATCTGGATCCTCTAGATTCTACAATTCTGGAGCTAGAGAGAGATAGAGATGGAGAAGATATAGAGAAGAGAGTCAGAGAGAGAGATGGAGAGTATAAAGAGAGAAGAGAGTCGAAGAGGAAAGAAGATTGAATATGAGAAGGTGAAGGGAGTCAAGATGAAAATGAGAAGGTAAATAAAGTTAATTAATTTGTAGTCATTTGATTTTCAGTTGAACAAACATTACTGAAAGATCCGGATGGAAAGAATCCTATTCTAGTTAACGATAGGCAGACCTTGGCTTTTTGGTGGCCTAGGGATTAACACAAAACTGAGGCCCTTCCCTATGTAGATATTGGAAGTTGCTCTGTTACAACTTGGTATGGTTTTTGGAATTGCAAATAGAAGAGAGAGAATAAGACAGAGAGAGAAGGAAAGGGCAAGAGAGGGAAGAGATACAAAAGACTTTGATTCAATTAGTAATGAAACTTTATAAGGTTTTCGACGTAAAACATGCTTCAACGTCAGTGACCAACCACGATACTCTCGAGAAAGTAGTATGATGGCTTCTAAGTTTTAACCGCATGAACAGAAATGAGAAGGAATCCAAGTGATGAGTCGGAGTAAAAAGAACATCATCAAAAAAGGAGATCAAACAATTGAGCTTATGTACTAGTTTACATTAATTGATACATGGTAAGAGAGGTTGAACTCCTTGTTGCCTTACTGATTATTGTCATATAGCTATTTACTATATCAGTGTTAAATCTAGTCGGTGTCTGCAAGAGAGAGGGTATGTTAAAATGATATATGTACCCGTGTATTGGACTATACTGCAAAGAAACTGGACAAAAATCGAAAGCTTTTGTGACCAGTCAGATTTCAGCATGGGAATAAGAATGCAGTGCTCCAAAAATTGCGACAACTTTTGAATTGACTGCAACGGGCCTCATGAAATGTATCCTCTCTCCTAATGAATAACGATGATGTAAGACCTTATAATATTCAAGAGAGTGAGTGACTCCTTTTGCCTCGTGTCACTTCTATAGTTCAAGATAGAGTGATCATTACTTATCTCAATAGTGATTTACTTAGATACACAAAATTAATATTCTTTAACACACGTGATTTTTGCATGCAATGATAGAGCTCATCTCTTAAATGCAGGTAAAAAAATATGTAAGTTTTTGTCACTATCATATGTTAAATGATGGAGCTAATGTGGTTCAGGGGTTTCTTATGGTATAGATTGGATGAATCGTCGTTGGCTTCTTTGTCAAATACGATTTATGTCTACACATACCTATAGAGAAATAAATTATGTTGCAGATGCTTTAGTTTCTTTTGGGCAGAAAGTTATGCTTAAGACTGGTGATCTACGGTTCCCAATTTCATAACCTCTGCTCATGCTCGTGACATTTCTTTTTGTCCTTATTATGGTTTTTGTTGATCACTTCTGTCTTTGTGAGTATAGGCATAGTCCCCTTGTTTGTATCTTTTTCGTTTACTTTTATTTATTATTAATAAATTTGGTGGAGAAGGGACAGAAGTGGAATTTCAAGGTGTAATGGTCCTCTCATATTCGGAAGAGGGTATGTGTCTCGCATGCGCCCATTGCCAAAGACTAATCTCGCTTAATCCTTCTACATTTAAAAAAAAATTGTGTCTATGAATAATATTATTAATTATCATCTCAACTACTTATACGGAATTTACCAAGCATATAATCGCTTACACGTGCATGTATACAATTTCTCTAAAGAAATGCTAAGGAGACTTTCTGAAAGTATGACTCTTCAAGAACTCATTGCTACCTCACAGTTTAACATTAATTCTCGTAACAACATTATAGAACATTATGCCAAAAATATAAAGTGACAAAATCCATTAAGAGTCTTATTTTAAAATAGTCTCCTTAGCATTTCTATTTCTGACTGTTGATGGTCAGAAGTCACTCCACACAAATCAATGGGAAAAATCGCACGTGTGAATTCCATAGCACATCTCTTACTCATATTTCTTTGTCAAAGTTTTGGCGTACCCTAATTGGCTAGGAATAAATGGTTTTTATTGCAACATGGACCTTTTGGTTTGGTTGAATTCATGTCTATGACTTCTAGCCATTAATTACATTTATCCGCTAATTAATTATGAGGTGTCACCTTCATGCTTTATCTATATTCTATCGGAAGAGGATCTAGAGAGGATCTCGGGGATTCTCTAATTTCGCCTCTTAATTATATATTGTAGGGTTAATTTTTGTTAAGTTCTATTTATATTCAATTTTAAATAAAAAAAATTACAATGATTTCTGACCGCACGATGTACAATGAACGGAAGAGGATATAGAGAGGATCTCGGGGATCCTCTAATTTCGTCTGTTTATTATATATTGTAGGATTAAAGTTGAGGGATCATTTCTCCTGTTGGATTAAAGTTGAGGGACCAATGGTAATGAATTTTTAGTTGAGGGATCATAGCTGTACGTTTTGATGAGTTAAGAGACCAATGGTAATGAATGTTTAGTTGATGGACCATTGCCCTAATTGAGTTAAAGTTAAGGGACCGTTGCTATCATTTTTTATCAAGGTCCCTTGACTTTTCTTCATGTCATTATTTGAATATTAAATTATTTACAAGTCATTATATGTCAATTTAAAAATAAAAATTATTAATCATTTTCAAATATAATCTTTTTAGTATTTTTTTTCATATATTTCTATTTATAATTTGTATCCTTTTTTTTTTTAATTTATACCAATATTCTTTTTAGTTTTAATTTGTACCCATAATTTTAAATTTTAATATGTACCCATATTTTCAATTTGATTTCTACCCATAGTTTTGAATTTTAATATGTACCCATATTTTGAATTTAATTTGTATCAATATTTTTTTATGAACATTCCCATGCTAATTATATTTGTTTATTTTATGTTTTAAAATATATCAATAGTTATTTCTTTCACTATCCTAATAATTACATGGGTACATTTTTTTTTTTTGCTAGAACCATATGAAGAACAAATTACTCTATTATTAGTTTTTAAGTAGTTGTTATATTTGTAATTATATTATTTGGATTTGTTTAAATTTCATAATTGGTGGGATATTGAATGTATAAATGCATGAGTTAAATCCCTTAAATGATGCTAGAGATCTTGATCAAACTATTTAAACAAATAAGGTTTCATTCTAACAACTAGGTTGATTAGAAACCAGAACCAAAATGACCCTTTCTCTTTTCCTTTTCATTTTGTTAATTGAGTCAGATATAAATATATATCTTGTATTGATTTTAAGATGAGAGTTTAGTTCTTCTAGATTTTAGAGTTCAAAAAATTGTAGTCACTTATCATTCGATTTTAGTATAGCAGTGAAAAATCAGTACTATAACGAAAGTTAAATCTTTCCTACCATTGCATTAGATTGAATAGTAGATTGCCACAATTTCCTTGGAACACAGTGAGCCACACAAGATCATGGCCATAAACTGAGCCATATACGATCGTGCATTATTTGATTTGGCTCGTAGCCAATAAAGTAATAATATATCCCTAGGCTCCAAATTCATAGGACCACTTGACGAGATTCCAGGTCGATATGGGGGCCGGCCTTTGTTCGAGCTCCTGTGTCACATCCCGACCCAGGGTCCACCACATTCCGGGCCCTCTCCACCACCGTAGCATGATATTGTCCGTTTTGGGCCCCGACTACGTCCTCACGGTTTTGTTTCTGGGAACTCACACGAGAACTTCCCAGTGGGTCACTCATCATGGGAGTGCTCTCGTGCGCTACTCGCTTAACTTCGAGTTCCCATAGAACCCGAAGCCAGTGAGCTCCCAAAAGGCCTCGCGCTAGGTAGGGATGGAAATATACATATAAGGATCACTCACCTGGGCGATGTGGGATCTCACAATCCATCCCCCTTGGGGCCCGACGTCCTCGTCGGCACACCACGGCCAGGGTTAGGCTCTGATACCAAATTGTCACATCCCGACCCAGGGTCCACCACATCCCGGGCCCGCTCCACCACCGTAGCACGATATTGTCCGCTTTGGGCCCCGACTACGCCCTCACGGTTTTGTTTCTGGGAACTCACACGAGAACTTCCCAGTGGGTCACCCATCATGGGAGTGCTCTCGTGCGCTACTCACTTAACTTCGGAGTTCCCATGGAACCCGAAGCCAGTGAGCTCCCAAAAGGCCTCGCGCTAGGTAGGGATGGAAATATACATATAAGGATCACTCCCCTGTGCGATGTGGGATCTCACAATCCACCCCCCTTGGGGCCCGACGTCCTCGTCGGCACACCACGGCCAGGGTTAGGCTCTGATACCAAATTGTCACATCCCGACCCAGGGTCCACCACATCTCGGGCCCGCTCCACCACCGTAGCACGATATTGTCCGCTTTGGGCCCCGACTACGCCCTCACGGTTTTGTTTATGGAAACTCACACGAGAACTTCCCAGTGGGTCACCCATCATGGGAATGCTCTCGTGCGCTACTCGCTTAACTTCGGAGTTCCCATGGAACCCGAAGCCAGTGAGCTCCCAAAAGGCCTCGTGCTAGGTAGGGATGAGAATATACATATAAGGATCACTCCCCTGGACGATGTGGGATCTCACATCCTGCCTAATGTCGCACTCAATAATTATCAGTTTCAGCAGTTCGCAGCATGGTGTGAATATTTACGAACATGTGGAAGGGCATATTTTGCACCGCCCGTCGACCGGCATGCACACCATAATCCGACTCGGGCAAAAGATGGCGTTGCTCCGGTTGTTATAACCAACAAAAACTCGTTGAATATGAAATGTTTCAAATCGCGTCGTCGCTCTAGTCTTTATAACCAACTAAAACAAGTTAAATATGAAATGTTTCAAAATTAAATCATGTCACTCTCTAATTTTCATGTAATGAAACCATACAAGTGACAATCCATGTAGGGTGGCGTGACAAGTGATAATGTCTAAAAATAGGAGGGTTGACGATATACGGGAGATATTTTTTCGGTGTGCTGAGAATATAATTCAGCACACCACTTGAAACAATACAATTGGTTGTTAACTTGAAAAAAAAAATTATGAGTTATTTTGCACTTTACCACCTTTAAGTTAAATGAGTGTCAACATTTATGTACTATTTCATTTTTTTCTTTACAATGTCGTATACCTTATTCAATATTCTAGTGAATAGGGTGGTGGAAATGTTGGGTTTCCACCATGCGTCCTGGGTTCGAAATTCTCTTGCCCCTGAATTATTGAAGTTTCGAACTTTTTCCTCTACTCTTAGTAGTAATAAAAAAAGAAATTCTCATACACAAATTTTTGTTCCAAATCAACTTGTATATATTTCATCACAAAAACAAGAGAGACGATATTTACACGCCTTTTTCTTTTTTAGCACATTTGTTTATTCATATTTCTTGATTCGCTTTTGCTTTATTTGATTCAAAAATCATAAATAAACAAGGGTGAGCATGGATATAGAAGAAAGGTTTGTGGAAATCATCTTTCATAAACAAATATTAAGCAAAATTGTGCATAAAAACGAAGGTTAAGTGCCTCTCTTCTCTATTGATTCGAAGGTAAACTGTTTGATCCTTATCAATTTCTGCTCGCTTAGTACTTGTTTTCGTGATGAAGATGCAAGTTGTTTTGGCACGAAATCCCATAATTTGTTTATGTGATGATTTGTGTCTGCGGTGTAGTTAGGGGAAAAAAAACAATTAATGTACCAAGAACACACCAATGCAGTACTAAGTGACATAACACAAATAGTTGAAATTTTATTTTTAAGTATTCAATCGTTTTTATAATGCCACTAAAGATACGTACGTTGAAAAATCTCTCCAGGGCCGACCTTGGCATTTTCGTGGCCTAGGGTTAACACAAAACTGAGGCCCTTCCCTATATACGTATTGGAAGTTGCTCCATTACAACTAGGTATGATTTTTGGAATGGCAAAGGCAAATAGAAGCGAGAGAGAACAATTCAGAGAGAAAAGTAAAGGAAAAGAGAGGGAAGAGAGAGGTGGGAGAGTGTTATTTCGTGGCGAAATGGTGCGCTGCTAACGTTGAAGAATATAATTTTTTTATTTTAAAGAGTCAAAGACTTTATTTTTTTAATTTTAATTTCTTTACCATATTATAGACATAGAAGAAATGGAAGGATTCACAAATTATTTATTTATGTATTATGTGATTAGTTACTTTAAATCATTTTAGAATTATTTATTTATGTATTATTTGATTAGTTACTTTAAATCATTTTAGAGCTCATCTATTTTAACATTCCGAGTTAACAAATCTCTTATCAGCAAGGGTGATGGAGGTTAACAATCTGTTGTTAGATAACATTTTGTCTACGAAAATGTCAAAAAAGAATTTAATTTAGACAGTAAATGTTGAAACTCGGTAAACTTTCAGGTAGTAAAGTGAAAATAATATAGATAGGACTACCCTTATAGTTGTCCAAAATTCCATCGATGTCTTGGGCACGGTTGATCTAGGGCAAAGGTGTTTGATGTGATTGAGTCAATGAGGCTAGACCAGGAGGCAAAGTAGCATGTATGCTCTCGCGTGTAGGAATAATTGCTCTTTTTTTTTTTGACAATAAATGATAGCGGTATTTCATTGATCATCACAAACAAATATAAGGGTGCGAATTGGGTACATTGCTTCAATGATCAATACATTGATTTGGAGTGAATTTGTACAAACAAACGTTTAATTAAAAACCCCTACACGGCTACCACAAACAAGGTGCATCAATACAAATTTCTCACAAGAACGATAGATTCAACAAACCAATACTAGTGCACACACCAATTTTCGCTGATAAGCGAGGCCACACAAAGTCATCATAGGAGAGCGAGACCACCTAAAGTCACTGCTAAAGACAAGACCACAAAATCATTGCTCGAAGGCGAGACCACATCATGCTGACGCTCATAGACGAGACCACATATTCCGCTAAACGCGGCACAAACAAAATCTACACTAATCTAATAATAGAATCCACTGGTTCCCTAATCTCACTAGAGGATAAGGACATACAATCGAAGACCACCTACAACTTCGCCACACAAGTGAGATTCGTAGCTTCCACAAGGCAAGCAAGCAGAGCCACCACAAATCTGGGTGCCTAAGGCAGCACAACCACATGCTTGTTGGCTCAGATTGAGGGAAGATTAGGGTTATCGCTTTTTTCATATTACATGCTCTCGCATGTAGCTTCATGTGCAATGGGTGACTGACGCTAACACAACTCATTGTCTTTTTATTTTTAATGAGACTATTTTTACAACTCAAACCTGCAATCGTTGTATCTCTTACCAAAGTCATAACCTGGCGAAAAGACATGTCATTTCCCAAGCTACGTAGTTTCCATATGCAAAAGAAAATGCATTTTAGCCAAAATGGTCCTTGAAATTTGCATAACTCCTCGCTTTGGTTTATAAGATTTGAAATCGATGGAAGTGATCCTTGAGTTTGTCCACCATCAATCATCTTGGTCATTCCGAGAAAAACCTATGTTAAATAAGGACCAACATGACAAAAATACCCTCAATTCTTATTTTGATCTTATTTAACTGAAATTTTTCACAGAAGAACCAAAATGATTGAGGGCGGACATACTCATGCACCACTTTTATCGATTTTAAATCTCAAAAACCAAAATAAGGACTTATGCCAATCTCAGGAATCATTTTGGCTAAATAGATGCTAAATCATTGACAGTTTGGTTAGACTCAAACAAAACAATTCAATCTACATATATTTTTCATTGCTTTAAGATATACTTTACACAAGAATTAGAAACTAAAGGCTTTATCAACGTACACTTAACACCTATATAAAAGCGGCAATCAACTTAGTTTCTCAACTACACAAAACAAAGCGTGTAAGTAATTATTTACACTGTAACTAGTTAAAATTTTACAGACCCAAGTGTTTGAATCAACCTCAAAGACATGGAACTGATGTACACAACCAAAAGCCCACCTCCCAACACCCCATCAAGCCTCATACCTCTTCTCGGTAAAACCACGAGTGCCCAAAGCAAGCCGATTGCCAAGAAACACACCGTCTCCAAGAGGTATGGATCGCTCTGTATCAAGACGGGTGATGGAAATTTAGACCAAGCTGAGCCAACAAGCGATAACCCTAATCCAAACAGAGTGTTGAAGATAGGGCCAGCATAACATGCTGAAAATGCAATCTGAGCTCCTTTTGTTCCACCATTCAAAGCCAATGTCAAATTGGTTATCAAATCTCCAAGTGAGTTGCCCCAAGCAAGGACTGTTAGCCCTAAAATTGAAGGACTCACACCTAATATGTACCCTAATGAAACTAACAACCCTACCAATTCTTGAGCTGTAAGATAACTCCAGGTAATACTCATTACAAACCCTGCAGTAAGCCAAGGAACTAAGCACTTTTTTGGTGGGCTTGACTTCTCAGTTGTGAAAAAAAGCAACAATCCCAAAAGTGATTCCAAAAACCAATCCAATAATATAGATTGCAAGCTTTGTCTTGAAGCTAACATTTCCAAATTGATGGTTCCAAAGTGTTGACAAAAGCACTGGTGCTAGTGTCACTGAAGCAACTGCATATGGCTTACACCATCTTTCTTCACAAACTACAGGAATAGTCAATCTCCTAGGCAGATAAAGCGGCAGCTCAAGTGTGAAAATTAGCGTGCGAAAACAAGCCGATGATATAAGATTAGAGCAGCATTTCTTGACTTGTACTACCTCAGAACTGCCTTGTGCAGCTCCTTCCTCTGCAGCACTGAGATCTTCCTCTTCAATGCTGCTAAGAATTGGCACAGTCAAGTCACTCTCATTGCTCGAATTACAGCTCAATTCAAAGCATTTCTTCCGACGTGTGTGTGAGACGTAAACCACAATCACATAGACAATATAGAGTGAAGAGAAAGCCATTGCAGCCCACACATCTATTTCCTTGCGAATCAAGATAACACCCAAACATACAATGACCAAAAGGTAGAAGCAAATATCTCTCACAAAGTCCGATTTGTTAACTCGAATGCGCCTTTTGCGCATCGAAATGCTTAAGATTCCAACCACAACACACGACACAAAAGAAGCACCACCCAAAATTGTATTAAGACCGATTTCGCCCGTCCCGCCACCCATAAACGAAACAAGACTGGAAAACACATCATTGGCGCCATTGCCAAGAGAAAGCAGAGTTACCCCAGCAATTGTTGGGGACAATTTTAACAGCTTAGATAAACTATCAAGTGAAGAACAAAAGTACTCAGAAGCTGTGTTTCCCATCAAATAGAACAAAACCAGAAGCCAAAGAAACATACAGCAATAACCCAATTGAGGAAAAGTTCCAAAATTGCAGTAGAAAATGTTAAGATAGTTTATATAGCCTTGGGAGACACATGGGTTTTTGGATTTAAGGTGAAAGCACTTTGCTTTGGAGTCATCCAAACTAAGAAAGCCCTTGCAACCTAGTGAACCAGAAAATCTGGAAATCCCAGAAATGCTTATCTCAGAAGTGCTTACAACCGGAAAATCTGAAGCTTCAAAATGTACAATCAAGAAAGCACATCCCACTAGCAGAAACGAGATGTTCAAGAAAATTATGTAATTTTTGTACTTTGGTAAGAAAACTAAGGTGCCCATTAGAGAAATTCAACCAAAAGTAAGTAGAGAGATTGATTGAAATTGAATCTACCTTTATGATTGTGCTCCAGAGAAAAAAATTGGGAAGAAATTCAGGAAAATATACAAAAATAAAGGGGTGGAAATTAAAAGGGATGGAGGGTTCATGAATTTGGCAAGCTCAACGTCTGTGTTCTTTCTATGTGGAGAGAAATGGTCTGAGTGTCCACATTGTGCCAATTTAGGCGACAGATGTCGAATGATGGTGCCGTTGCGGGCCCATCACCGTGGATTGAAAAGTGGTCCCCCACGATAAAGCAACACATGGGAATTTGGTGGACGTCGGCTTTCAAAGTGAGTTGAGCGTCTGATCTGCGGGAGCAAAGAGAGCCCACGATACCAAGAGTTGCGTCGCGCTCAAAGCTTCAACATCAATCCTTCCCTCCTTGCCAATGTGCTTTACATTTTGCTTTCTTTCTTAATAAATTGTTTGTGGATCACATTCTTTGATAAATGCTTCCACTAGTCTGTTTCAAGTCACTCTTTCGTCTTAAGAAAAAAATTATGTTAGCATTCTTTCGTCTTAAGAAAAAATTATGTCATCAGTTTGTCACACACAATTCTTAAATTTATTAGTTGAATAATACAATGTTTTAATATATAATCATTTAAATACAATATAACATTCATTTAATTATTTTTCTAATTTATACTCCAACTTTAAACTTCAATCTCAAAATGACATCATTTTGGACATAAATTTGATGAGAAATCCCCAAGTTCAAAAAAAAAAAAAAAAATGACAGTGACTTACAAGATCAGTAAGTAAATTGACTAATATCTCAATCCAAAAAACTGCCTAGACCCGCCTAGGTCCCAACTCACTTAGACAGAAAATAGATAACTTTCATTTTGCATTTTATTTTTTTTTCCAATAAATTGTAAGAGACTTGTTGCATACTTAAATGAACACACATTATATCCTTATTTCACATGTTTTCATTATGTTCCAATACTTCATAATATATATATGCATTCTATTTTGTAGTTTATATATATTTCAAGTATAAGCAGACACTTATTTACACGAAATATGACAGATTTACTTAAATCCGTCTAGGTTCCGCCGAGCCGCCCAGGCTCTAGACCCCAGCCCGTCGCCCGACTAGCGCCTAGCGACTTTTAGAACCTTGCAAAAAACACAAGTACAGATCTTATTAATGGAAATTTTAAAACACTAACCATTTCCTAACATATAGCCTTGGATTGGATAACTCCCATATTCAAAAGATTATTAAATTTGATAAACTTTCATAATCAAGAAACCCTTGACGGCACGAGCAAGTTTAATAAAGAAAGTTATACTTATTCAAAGACACATAAGCCTTACTCGCCATAGTAAAAAGTATTGAAAATACGAAAGATACACAATAAAAGAAGAACATGAAGTTGAGCACTCTTGAAAGAAAAAGAAAGATACAAAAGAGAGCGGAAATCTAACATAAAAAAAGTAAAGCCTAAAAGGTACAAACCTGTAAAATTAACTTATAACAAGTGAGTTGTTATTGGCATATTGCCGTTTCATAAAAGTTCTTGCACTTTTTTGTAATGAAAAAATGAAAAAAAGAAAAGAAAAATGAATGCATGATGACTTTTTTCGTCGCTACTAGAAAACGATGAAAGCTTCTTTAAACTTGTAAGTTATATGAAATCTAAATTATGTTAAAAAGATTCTCGGTATCAAACCGAATCCAAAAATTCAGAAAATGTTTTCGAAATTAGAAAGAAAATTTGATTCCGAGAGTTTCAAACACGACCCGTTTAAAAAACATTACTCAAACGGGTGACGTGGGCCGAGCTCGGCCCAAAAAGAAACTCTTTAAAAAACTTGGGCCAAAACATGTAAGCTTGACCCATCTGCCATCCTCAAAGCCCAAAGAAAACTATTCGATAACACCAAGAAACCAACCACCCAAACTGGAGGGACTTTTCCCAACCCAATTCGTCGTCGTCGTCGATTGCACCGAAGCATTTTCTTCTCCGTCATTCCCTCCCTGTAATTTCTCTATGTGATATTTGACATCAAAGATTCAAAATTTGATCAAATGGGTTCTGCTTCTGCTGCTGCAAATATGGCGTCTTTGGTTACTTTCGTCCCTGTTTCTTCGACAAGATTGAGTGTCCATGACAAGGTTTCATTTGGGTTTCATCACAAACGTGGTGGGTCGATCGCCAAATTTGCTGCCGCCATCTCTCCCAACGGCTCTGTTTCTCCTTCTTCTTCACATGGGGTAGGCCTCTGTTTCTTCACCTCTATCACTTTTCCTGCATATTATTTTATTTCCCTGGAAATTTTGTATTTTGAGCTGTTTACTTGTTTTTAATTTCTTTTTAGTTTGATGGGTTAATTTTGTATCAATTTTTGTTTTTATTTTTGTGGGTTGGCTACGTTTTTAGTGATCAACCTCTAGTGTTGGTTGAATTTTACTATTGATTAATGTGGAAGTTCCACCAAATGAATCGTAAAAATTGATGTTGGCTGGACATTTGGAATGGTAACGGTAGACCTGGAGTATTGGGAGCTAAAACTTGGCGCAAAACCGAGCGCACTGGCATTTTAGGGTTCATACAGCCAAATTCTTTGTTGCTGTTGTTGTTGCAGCTAAATGATTTTGTATTAAAGTCTTAATTTTGACTGTTTCTAAACGGTAATGGATTTGAAGTAAGTTCATTTATTAATTTGAGGCTCGTCTGGTACGTGTGTAGTTTATGTTTTCACAGATTTGATTCGTAATCTCCAAAGTTTATAATTCCATAACCTCGTATAGCATTTGGTCCTTATAACCAAGGTTTTTCGATTGATGGCGTATAAGCTTTTCTCAGCTTCTCGTTCATTTTTAAGAATATGGACGTGCATATCTAGGAGGAATGTTGAAGTTAGGGATTTGAAGGAAATGAAAAGGGGTGTCTTTTTATCAAAAGATGAGGTCAAGATAATTTTTTGAGGAAGCTTCAAGGCCTTGCCTAGATTGCAAGTCTGCGTTGAGTTCCAATTGACGAAGAGTTGTTTAAAAATGTTGAAATTATACTGTCTTATTTGAAAGGAAGCCCTTACCTAGGAAAATATCAAAGTTTGTTAGGTTTTTTTTTTGTTCTTTAGCTACATAAATTGTGCATTGAGATGATTTCTTATCCTGAATGAGTAAAACCAGGGAAATGTGAGAATGTCACGTGATTGACGGAAAATGATGCAATAAGGTAATGAATTCAGATGGAGTAACATAATCAATCAATGCACACTTGGGTGCGTGCTTAACGCAAATGACTTTCTTTGTAACAGATTTCTGGTTCCTTTTCCTTCCCATGAATAATCTATTTCAACATATAGTACAGTTTAATTTGGCTCTTCAAATAGTTAATTCTATCTAGAGTTCTATTTCTTAGTGTGCATGAATATGCCAGTAGCTGTTTGCACATTGTATGCATCGAAGACAGAAGACTTGCACTTCTGTTACTAGTTAAAATTTGGGGTGCCTATTCGTCCATAATATGTTTATCATGAGTCTAAATCTCTTACAGCGTTTATTTGATGTTGTAGTCTGGGTGCTCAGCTGGTGATGCGGATAAACAAAGAAGTAATCTTGAATCTCTGTTTTGTTATGACAAGTCTGTACCAGAAGAGAGAATCGAGAAGCCTGTTGGGATATCTTTGACCGAGAAATTCATTGGAAACAAACCACGATGCATTGATTGTGAAGCCAAAGGTGCAGTCCTTTGCACCACTTGTTCTGGTTCTGGCCTGTATGTTGATTCAATATTGGAGAGCCAGGGTATTATTGTCAAAGTTCGCTGCCTAGGTAATTAGCTCATCTTCTCCTAACTGAGTTTATATGTTGACTTGAAAAAGAAAAAGATGCTTGCACTTGATTGTCAAATATTAAAGTTTTATATTGTTGACTGGAGTATGTATGGCCAATGAGAATATGCTAATGAGATAGTTGCTCCATGTAGGTTGCGGGGGAAGTGGCAACATTATGTGTGGAGAATGTGGTGGCCGCGGGCATCTAGGATGACCTTACTGGTTCGCATATCTTCCTTGGATTTGTTGTATGTGCAAGTAACTTGTATTAGTCATGAAGCCTTCTCGAATTTTTTTTGTGGCTGATTACACGATGAGTTAACATTGAAGTGTAGCAGTATCGTATTTGATTCATTTACTTGAAATGGTAATTTTCCGCAGTTTTTATGTGCTCTTAATCACGTTGAATGTTCAGAACTACATATCATTTGCAGAAAACTGGGTGATGTTACTTTTACGGTCATTTTATACAGTGCTCAACAAGAATATATGAAGTTTGATGGTGTTATATTTTCGTAAAATTTCTATGTACAGATCGCAGTTTAGTTTGGAAAATGTAGTATAATCAACAGAAAAATGCTACATAGTTAGTTTCATGGTCCGGTAAGATGTAGTCATAAGATTTTCGACATATACAAACACGAAAGTTACAAGTTTAGTTCATCTGATCTATTTCTATTGTGGTACTTTCTGATATATGCCTCCTTGAATGATTTGAGAATGATTCTCTAGGTGACCGTTGCTGCGATAGGCTTGATCACTTGTTGATAGCTTGCAATTGTTATGCCTGAAATCTCCGGAGCTCTTCAATACGAGCAGGTATGGTCGAATCAAATCTAACGCTCCGCGGATCCTCTGCATACGCCACGTAGTAAGACGAAACGCATGCTTGTGGCCATGCCATAGCAATCGTACACTGAATCACAGACATCAAAGACAAAGTTATAACACATTAGTGTTTTGATATTGGTAAGTTTACCGAGGAAGGATAAGTACCATGAAGTATCCGATGAAGAATGCGTATATTGAAACCTCTGTAGCATAGCTCTTGTGAATTATAAGAGCCCAAGTCCCACTCACTAGGCTGCAGATTGCACCTGCTGCCACCCCAGAAAGAAAACAGAACGATCCAGTGAGATCCGCGTCGATTAATTCTTTCAGTCCTTCGTTCCCAAACATCTCCCAAGTATCCGACGATGCCTGCACAAACCCCTTATTGTACCCTCCTACGTGCACAAAACCCCAGCGATTCCCATACATCACCAGAGTCGAAGCCATTCCGGAATAGCAGTTGGCAAACGAAAACAGAAACTCGTCTGTATCCCCTGCAGTCAGTTTCACAGCTCGGGCTGAGCCATGGACAACCCCAAGAACTGGGACCAAGATGGAGCCGATGCAGATACTCCCAGTCAAGTGCTTAATGGTGTCGCGGAAAGCCTCACGTGTGTCGATCTCTGTTCCGAATGCCAAGTTCATATACTTGATGCGCGAGACGCTAACTAGCAGCGTGTTCTTGATCACTTGCATCGTCCATGCCATGCTTAGCAAGATTAGTGCGATGAACAGGGCCTTCCAACTACTTCTGGTGGCAGTGGCTCTTCCAATGCCGGACACCAAGAGACACGAGTAAAGAATGCTGACGGAAATTGATCGAATGACTAACGTTGTAGTCTTCGGAGGAGGAAAGGCAGTGGAAACTGATAAAACTCGAATTGCGTAGTCAAAACGGGGACTGACCCAACAGGCATACAGAGACTGAATGACGGCACAAACGATTGCAACCACACCTGCAGCCAAACTCGCAGGAGAACTTATGTATATAAGTAGTACACCGACCGCGGACGTTAGCAAAGGGCTAAGCCAGAAGGCTGCCTTGAAGGCTTTGGAAGGGCTTGAGCTAGTGATCCACTGCCATATGAAAGCAAAAATTGCAGAGAACCCAATTGCAGTGAGCAATGGAGGGTAATACTCGAGGGGTCGGAAATGGCGAGTGCGAGTGTTGAAGATGAGGCCATAGAGCGTAAGGAAGATTACGAAGATGGTGATGAGGATCAAGTGCAAGTAAAAAAGAAGTTTAAAGAGCCTCCTGAGAAATCGTGCGGCTGTGGTTGTTTCGGGTGGAATGTTGCTAGGTTCTTGCGTCTGCATCCAAGGAAATTAGAAAATGAATCCGATGTATCGATTAACAAGAAGATCAAAGAAGACCGAGAAAATCGATATTGGAAAGAAAGATGCAGCAAGAAAGAAGAAATAAATTGGTGACAGGGATGAGAGCTAGAGAAAGAAACAAGAAATGGGTTAGAGAGAGAGAGAGAACCTTGATTTGGTTTATGGATGAAGGTCTGAGTTCTGCTTCTTGAACTTGTACGTGGATGTTCTTGGTAGTCTCTAAGCTTGCCATAACTCGATTCACATATCTTAATGGCTTCGAAATTCCGAGATCAACTGTCCTTTCTCTAACAGAAGTTCTAGGAAGGTTGCTACCACTTTCTTTGCCTCCAAGTTTCAACAAAATCAGATGCACTGAAATTCCCGGACTTCGAATTACACTAATCCTAGGTTGTGTTCATAGAATTGTCCGGCCGTGGTGGTTTCAGCTGGATTGTTGCTAAGTTCTTGCGTCTGCATCCACAGAAACCGAACCGGATATATCAAGATCAATGAAGCAGACGAAAATGATTTCGGAGAGAGGTAAACTGCAAGGAATCTGTTATTCTAATCATCTGAAAGGAGTAACAAGAAATGTGTGTGTGTGTGTGTGAGAGAGAGAGAGAGAGAGAGAGAGAGATAGCGTGTTGATGTGTATACAAGTATATATGTAAGTCAATGGCTCCCAATTCTGCTGTTGCTTTCTCTGGTTAGATATCTGTGATTTCCTTCGCTTCCTTTGGCTCCAAGATTCAACAAATCGATTTAAAATCGAGTCTGTCTTAATACTTCGTCAATTTTTCTTCAGTTAAGATTAACTTGTTAGTCACGCAACTCTCGCTCTTTCCCTCTCTCTTTGGAGAGATTTTTCAGTGTGACCGGAACACGGGTGGTACATCATATGTTATTGTACAAATGGTGGGATATGTGTGTTAAAAAGTTAAAAAGTTAAATATTAAAATTTTCCACCACTTATATAAAAACACATGTTGTATCATTTTCCGGTCACAATGAAAAATTTATCCTCTCTTTGCATCATGCGTTGGCTAGCTCCACGTGGGCGTTTAAGTTTTGCTAATTAAACAGGTCAGCAAAGGTGACGTGATCCGCAAGAATTAAACCAACTTCTAGCCCTGTGTTTTGAACGAGAATCCTCTCCGGATCCTCACCCGAAATCTGTTCATTGTATTTCGTGCGGTCAGAAATCATTTTAAATTTTTTTATTTAAAATTGAACACAAACAATAGCTGATGAAAACTAGCTGCACAGTGTATAATGAACGAACACGATTAAAAGATCCCTAGGATCCCCACAAAGAGGATCCGAAAAGGATCCTCGTTCTTGTGTTTTCCCTCGTGAGGCAGTTGGGCTACCTTTTTTTTTTTTTTTTCTCTTTTTTTTTCTGTTGTCACTTTTTCCTGATTACTTATAAAAAGTGGTGTTATCCACACCTATTTTTACCTCATACACACCTTTTGTTAGTTTGTTTTTTGATATTATTCAATTCATTCGATCCGACGGCCGAATTGAGAGCGGTGTGCGAGGTTAAAAGGGTGTGTGGATAGTGCCAGTACTCCTCATAAAATGTGCAGCAGTAGGAAAATAAGTTGTTTAATCTGCTCAAAAGAGAGAGATGATTGTTTGGTTCAACCGCTGACTGAATTTTAACTACTTTTAGGGCAAACATAATTAAAGGGTTGCCCTTCAACAATATTTGGGGGATGTTCAATTTCCAGGTTCCAACTACTTACCAGGAAATGCTAAGGTGAAGTTGAACTGCTACTCTATACATTTTGTTGGTACGTGGTTTGGGCCTCACAGCATGGCTTGGGCCTCGTATTTTTGGGCTTCATTTTGGGCCTCACAACATAGAAATCTGTCAACAAAAAAAAGAGGTTGAGTCCTTGTCCTTTTAAAGGGCTCCCTCACCCTTAATTTAGAGACTCTGCACTTTACTCTCTTAAGGGATCTCATGAGAAAACCAACGAAACAACTCAATGTGGATTACGTTCAGTTCTTACTTCAACATACCTGAAAATAGACTCAAAAGGTTGATACAGAACAGACTACAAAATGTTAAGAGGAAATTACAAATAACCATCATGAGCACTTGCAAGGGCATGTAAGATGAATTTGTAAATGACTCATTCCAACTAGTCATTTACAAAGTTCTCCCACGTGTTTTTCTCGAATATAATAATTTATAGTTCATTTCTCATTAACTTGGCCTCAATCGCATAAAATTTGGAAATCTCTCACCAAAACGTAACGTAAATTTTATGAGTTACACAATCAAATAAAAAACTATCTAAGACATCAAACAAGCCTAAATAGTACTAAACTAAAATTGACCATTCTATCAGTGTTTTAAACAACTTACATAACATAGATGCACTGTTAGTGTGATATTCTTTCTAATTGTACAATGTTATGTGAAAAAAACCTACACATAATTATAAGAGGCAGATTGTCTGCCCTCCTGTTTAGGTGTCCTCCATATGCCCTCATATTTGTGCGGTCACGGTTAAGTCAAGTCAACATTTTATATTCTTATTACTTTTTGTCTTATTATCTCTATAAAAAAAATATATAATATTTTGACGTGACTTAACCGTGACCGCACAAAATAGGAGGACATGAAAAGAACATCCAAACAGGAGGGCAGACAATCTACCTCCATAATTATATTATACGCACAAAACAACATAATAAGAGGTGTAATCATATCATAAAAGTCATCATTTTATCAAGTTCCTGTCATTGCTAAAAAGCTAAGCCAGTTAACCAACGCATCACCAGAATACTAATTAAAAGCCTTAAAAGTTCTCTCCTCACCCAACAAGAATAGACTGAGTGATACATCATACATCTGCATCGCCTTCTCTTCAAAGCAAGGAACCCAAACTTTTATCACAACCTCCCCCCACACACACTTCCCAATCTCTCCTTTATTTTATTCTCCAACCTCATTACCTTTGCAATTAGCACTCTCTCTCCTTACCATTTTAAGTACCCTCTCTCTCTCTCTCTCTCTCTAAACATTCATCCATGCCCAAAAGCTTCAGCAATGGCCATCAAAGTTTGTGTGATATCTTTCCTCCTAACCTCAGTTCTCTTCTCTCTCCTATACATCCCAACTAGGTTAAAAATCCCCATCCACAACTTCAAGCCCGTCATAAACTACTTCAACTTAACCACCATATCCAACACCAGCAACACCAAGCCATATCCAGTGACATTTGCTTACCTAATCTCTGCATCCAAGGGCGATTCCATGAAGCTAAAACGCATGCTGTACGCCCTATACCATCCTGGAAATTACTATCTAATCCACATGGATTACGGTGCACCAGAAGATGAGCACAGGGACATTGATGACTTTGTGGCTGGAGATCCAGTTTTTGGGCAAGTTGGTAATGTTTGGATTTTGGGAAAGCCTAATTTGGTCACTTACAGAGGACCAACAATGCTTGCTACTACTCTTCATGCATTGTCTTTGCTCTTGAGGACTTGGGATTGGGATTGGTTTATCAATCTCAGTGCTTCTGATTATCCTTTAATCACTCAAGATGGTATGGTGAGTGCTATTTTTTCTTTTGTTTTTTGTTTTTTGTTTTTGCTGCAATTAATTTTCTTTATTTTTTTGTGTTGGGGTTTTTCTTACTTAATTTCTTGCATCCTTACATTTTTACTTAATTAATTTTATGAAAATTTGTTTAATTTCAGATATGATCCATGCGTTTTCTGATTTGCCAAGAGATCTCAATTTTATACAGCACACTAGTCGCCTGGGTTGGAAGCTGTGAGTCTTTGCTTTTTTTGTTTAATTTAGTAACAATTTTTGTTTAGCACTAAACTAATTAAGTTTGACTAGGACAATGTACTCGTTCTCCGCTGTTGTTAAGATTAAAATAGAATTATCGCTCTGATTAAAAGAACAATTAGTACTTCCATACTTGTACATTGTTAAAACTAATTAGTGATATTGCAGGAATAAGAGAGGCAAGCCAATGATAATAGACCCAGGACTGTACAGCCTCAATAAATCAGAGTTGTGGTGGGTGATTAAACAAAGGGCTCTCCCAACTGCTTTCAAGCTTTACACAGGTTCAACCCCATCTCCCAAATCTTTTCTTATTAAGAATTATTAATTTCGTTAATTAAGTTGATAATTATAAATTAGAGAAAAACCAATAGCAAATAGATATCTTTTGCTTTTATTTGTGGGTAATGGTACTGCAGTATCACGTGAACTTCTGAACAACACGCATGTGGTCTCCTTATGCATTTCGTATATAGTTTTATTTAAATCAAATCTTGAACTTGATAAGTACTGTTAAGTACTTTTCCTGTTTATAAAATGGGAGGCAGATTGTCTGCCCTCTTGTTTGGGTGCCCTCCTCATGCTCTCTTATTTTGTACGATCACGGTTAAGCTACGTCAATATTTTATATTAATTTTTTTTATAGAGATAATAAAACAAAAAGCAATAGGAATATAAAATGTTGACATGGCCTAACCGTGACCGCACAAATAGAAAGACATGAGAGGTCCAAATAGGAGGGCAGACAATCTGCCTCCTATAAAATGAAGTGCACATGTCAATGTTAGTTTAGATGCCAGAATCTTAAAACTGAATGAGCAAATTCTGCTTTCTTTTTTTCTTTTCAAATACAAGCGATGTTACTACATTAAATTAGAAACTATGAATGAGGGTTTGAACCAGAGAATAATGGGTTGAAGAAGAATGCCTTGATCACTATGACAATTCACCGCTTACAAATTCGTCATACTATGATTAATTTTCCTTAGCAAAGAAAAATGTGCATTATTTAAAGGTGGCCATTTATTAAATTTTAATGAACCAAGTATTGATTAGTACTAATTGATTATTAATTTGTCAAGGTATTGTATATCTCCTTCTACCAGTTATATCATATCTCTATCATCCAAATAGAATACTTTTATATATAAAAAGGGTTTTTTTAGTTAGAATGATATTTGAGATTAGTATAATTTTTATTTTGGTCATTTTTTGAAAAGTTTATGTTAAATTGAGAGTATTTATGTCAAATCAACTCTCTACTTGAATTGACGGTTTCTTCAATTTAACGGAAATTTTTCACAGAATGGCCAAAATAATTAACAATCTTTGAAACCGCTTTTATGAATTTTAAATCTTAAAATTAAAATAAAGAGTTATACAAATTCTCATAATCATTTTGGCTAAGGTCAACATTAAGCTACTTTATCTAAAAGTCAATAAAAAACTAGGGTAGAGAACATTCCAGTTGGAAACCATGATGAGTCCATAACAAGACGAAAGATATGATTAGATGTATGGATTATAAGTAAGTTGTGGTGTTTTCATTTGGCGCAAACTTCAGATGTCCTTTTCACCCTTTTCTTTATTTCCACTTTTTGTGGTAGGTTTGTTTGACGGTTCATATTTATCATGATATTGTATGCATCACGTTTCTTATGAACATGCTTTGGCATTTTTGCTCTCCTCTCCACCTAACCGAACCATTGTCGGCTGGACCAAACTACTGTTCAACACTCCACACATCTTAATCGCAACACAAAAAATTAGATTTTTAAAAAGACATTAGCTAATCAGAAATACAATCTCAATTTCTAAATTGATTAAAGTTGAATATCGACAACATGACGATAAAATATTTGGCGATATTGCAAGAAGATATTGCAGACGTTAAAAACAAATCATTTCAGTGATTGTGATTGAGATTTGAAAAATGATCGTTTAACTAATTTTCCTAATTTTAAACCCAACATTTTCTTGATTAACCTGGTTAAGAAACTTTCTTGGTTTGGGGGTGGTAAATCTGGTCGAACTCTTTTTACTGCATGTGGTAGTATGGTGTGGATCGAGTAACAAGCGCTGGTTAACCAAAAAGAGTAATAAAAAGCATTGAAGAGACAGCGGAGCTATGTCAGACAACAGACACCTGCAATCTGCATGCACCACACATCTAAATGATAAGGCCTTTATTTTACTGGGATTGCAGTGTTCTCTTGCTTGTATAGATTCTTTGAAGGAGTAATTTCCAATATATACACTTGTTCATTAAACACGTAAATAAATCAATGGCTTGCAAATATGGAAGTTTATATATTCTATTAAGAAAATATTGTATGCACTCTCATTTTGTTAATTAAAATTGTAAAATATTGGTTTGTAGTGCCCCTAGGGTTATGTATTTGAGCTTCATTTATATTTTTTGAATACTGGATTAAGCCTTATAATAGGTTAGTCATAATAATTTAGTTTGAATTCGTTTTCGGTAAAAATAGAACTTAAAAACTACTATTTACGAATGAAGATGAATAGTATTACTAAACCGTAGTACTAAGTGACTAAATATGAGGTTTCTTTTACTAAAAGAATGACGCTTTTGTACTGCCCACATTGCTGTGAAATGATGGGCAATGTGGCCGCTAATGTGGTTTGAATAGCAACACTCTTACTAAAATGACCACATACACTTATTTGTATTGATAATTGTGTCTTGCTTTTAATCCAGGTTCAGCTTGGACAATTTTATCAAGATCTTTTTCCGAGTACTGCATAGTAGGGTGGGACAATCTGCCAAGAACTCTCCTCCTATACTACACTAACTTTGTCTCATCACCGGAAGGCTACTTCCAAACGGTAATATGCAACTCCGAAGACTACAAGAACACCACGGTCAATCACGACCTTCACTACGTTACATGGGATACACCTCCAAAGCAGCACCCGAGGTCTCTTGGACTCAGAGATTTTAGAAGAATGATTCTAAGCAACCGTCCATTTGCTCGAAAGTTCAAGAAAAACGCCCCGGTTCTAAACAAAATCGATCGTGAACTTCTTAAACGACATCGCGGACAATTTGCTTATGGGGGGTGGTGTTCTGGGAGTAATGTGAAGACGCAAAATGTATGCCCGAGTTTGCAGAGTGAAAACTATGGCGTTTTAAGGCCAGGACTGGGGTCTAGGAGGTTGAAATCTTTGTTAACGAAACTCCTCTCCACAAGGAACTTCAAGAAACAACAATGCAGATGATTCTTTAAGCCAAAATGAATAAATTGTATGCTTGTAATTTGTGTTCTACATGATTTTTTGAAATTTGGGGTTTGTTTTATAATTATTTTATACAGAATTCTAAAAGGCGGTAGTCGTGTGGCGGGCAGAAGTTAGGCTTCTGGGCAGGGCACTAAACAAGCAATTGAACACATTATATTGTCCAACAAAATTCTTAGCATCTTACAATTTAGTGGGCCTCAAATATTTGTATGAGTCCAATTACAAGGATCATATGCAATTGTGCTGGGATGACTCAAGACCAATGTCTTAAACGTTGCCCGATAATTTTCAACTTTGTTAGTTAAGATCATTCATTTTTGCATCGAGTTTTTGATAGTGATAGAAGAAAGAATGCTTTTCAATGATATGTATTTATCTCAATCAAAGGTATATATACGATCAGATCCAATCCTATCACAATACAGGAAAGAGTAATTACATAATAAACTAGGAAACCAAATATGGTAGGAATCCTAATACAAGTCAACAGCGATCACTATTTGATTGAGGGTTTAGGATTAGCATCCAACAATACATAATATCGTATTTATTCAAAAAAGTTTCGAGTTATGAGAGTTTACTCGAAACTGTTTGGTTGAATCATTGAACTTTGCATGTCCAAAATTAGTTTACATTTAAGAATAATGTTAGCCCAACCAAGTTTGCAAACCAAATGACGTGTCATCAGTAAGAAATAAACATGTTAATCAACACTTAAACAAAAATACTCCCTTAAAAGTTTAGTCTCCCTAGCATTACTCTTAAATTAATGCTTTTCAATGCTATAACAAGCTAGGGGGATGGAAAAAAAAAAAAGACGATGAAAATTAGAGCATGATCACTGATTAGACCGTTGCCTGCATTTCTTCATATTATGGAACCTATACCTAATTTTGAATTTAGATGAAACAAATAGTTGCATCCTTGGGCAATTAAAGTATTGGCTCCACGAATAGTAGAAAGTAATTTCTCAAAAATAGGTTTCAACATTAGAAACAGGAACGTATTTTATGTGGTATAGTTCATTATGAATATCACTATATGTGAAACATTTGTATATTTCTTCTTATTTCGTTTCTTATCCAAGATGTCAGATTATAGTCATTAGAGAGTTTGTTATATGTACGGCTTTGGTGCATGTCATATAAGCAAGTATTCTACCCCAAAGTTTTGGAAAATATTGGATAGGTATGCACATTTTTTCTTCTAAGTCTGTGATCTTGATTTCTTGATGTTTTTCTCCTTAGTTATCTTTATTATTCTTCCTTTTCCTATAAGAAAAGTTCTCCTGCCTTTCTTTTCCCCATCTTTGGTATATGCTGTTGTTTTGGACACTTTACAATTTGGGGGTTTCTCTCATTGAAGGTACTTGTACAGAGGATTGCCTACTGGAGACCGGCCCACATGCGACCGGTGCCTTCGGATTCATGAAAAACTAACAGAGAGAGCTGGCGTGTGGGATGCATATTGCGGTACCTCGCATGTTGAATATTTGGATCGTCGGGCTCGCCCCACTCTAATGACATTAATATTGTCCTTAACTTTACCACCTGCTCAATCCTTCAATTGTGAGATTTTATTACAAAATGTCTCGATATTAGTTAGAGTGGAGTAATCATATTTAAACCCCTTGGTTTCTTTTCACCCCACTGATGTGGGACTTTAACACCCCCTCACATGTAATCTCATTTAGTGGTTCAAACGTGGAGATCCACATCGGTAATTGAAACGTAGAGATCGGCTCACGTTGGGCTCCACTTGTTTTCAATGGAACTCAGTGATCATCTCTATATTAAAAATTCAAACTTGTCAAACTTGTTTCCTCATGGGTGAGGAGCTCGTTGGCTTACACGGGCCCGCATCATAGGTCTGATACCATGTTGGATTTTGGATTGCTGGGCTCACTCCATTCTAACGACACCGATAATGTACCAAATTTTACCACATGTCCAATTCGTCAAATATGGAGTTTTACCACCAAAACAGTAACCTTAGACCTTGAGGTAGGATAATCATATTTAAACCCCTTGATTTCTTTTCACCCACCGATGTGGGACTTTAACATTGCAGACACTGTGAATACAGTTTGATATCAATACAATGGGGATATCGTCACTGAGTATAAATATTTAATTTGTTTCTGTTGAAAGAAAACAAGGAAAATTCATCAATTTTAGAATCTGGGATTTATAAATTGGTTTAGACATTTGAAATGAAGTTGTATGTCCAATCAAAGCTTAAATCTTTGTGGAATGGAATTGTATAAATATTTGGGTGTTTGAATTAGTAGGGGTTCAGACGTCGAAGACTCACAATGGAGAGGAAGGCGCGTGACACTGACAGTGAGTTCGAGGACGATGGCGATGAGCTGAATGTTAGTTTGGTTTGTAAATTCTGTTATTGGGTTTCGGTAATTATTCGGTTTTGTTTTGGTAATTTGTTGTTAATTGATGATTTGTGATGTAGATGGAGCAGGAAGAGGATGACTTTGATGATGAGCACGACGGCGTGGAGGAGGAAGAAGAATTAGAAACTGAGGAAGAAGATGGAGAAGAAGAGGGGGAAGAGGGAAATGATGATGGGCAAAACTTGGAGATTGGTGACGAAATTTGGTATTAGGTATAGAAAGCACAAAATGCATCTAGCTCGAGGCTAATTTTCATCCTAGCTCGAGGCTAATTTTCAATATCTATTCAATTTAGTTATTATGAAAGCACAAAATGGAGTAATATATGCATATGCAATTCTTCAGTTTGAGATAAAAAGAAGGAACCAATCACCGACTCAAAATGCATATCATTTGCCGTATGTGGGGGGTTTCTATACAGAATATACACGAACCCACAACTGAAAATCTAACACCAACAACGATGACATCTGACATGAAGGGAAACTCTCTAGTATTTGGGAATACAAACCAAATGGGGATATTAACCCAGCTATGCAAACTTGAACCACTTTACAAGAAGCAAGTTACAGTGGAGAACGGAAATCAGCATCAATTGATTGCAAGATTGGAGCTACGTCAAACCTGAAGTTTCTGAAACTCTAGCCTGGTCCTGTGTCTGGAGGACGAACCTCGGCTAAATTGTAAAGACAAATTACACGAATGTTTACAAAGAATCGCCACTCATACTTACGGCATAATTCTAGGTAAGCTTTTATGAAACATGATTAGGCCAAACGAGCACATCTTACTAATCACTTTGTATAAGGGAGGAGGATTGTCTGCCCTCCCACTTCTTGTGCCCTCCCGTGCCTGTTTGTGTGGTCACGGTTAAGCCACGTCAATATTTTATATTACTATTTATTTTTGTCTTATTATCTCTATAAAAAAACAATATAAAATGCTGACGTAGCTTAACTGCGACCACACAAAACAGGAGGGCACGAGAGGGAACGGGAAGTGGAAGGGCAGACAATCCTCCTCCTTGTATAAGTTGTATGTTCACCGGTCTCATATGTAGTTTGCAATAGTGTCCTACATAATCTCGTAGCAATCAAACACATGAGAAAGATGGCAGGCAAAAGGGACATTTTGATAGGATTTTCAGCATGCCGAATGTAATAAACGTATTGAATAATTGAGCAAGCACACTGAACGATGCCTCCTACTAACACAAAAAGTTCAATATCAGAACCGAAAAGCATGTGACATCCCATCTTCCCCCATACCACATTTTTTTTCATGCCTTTGTAAATAAGCTCCCATATGCCAGTGAGTAGAGTTGCAATAGCCAAGAGCATACTGAACAGCGCATACTGAGGTCTACTTGGGGACGAAGCCTGCTCACAAATAGCCGATAAAATCTCCATGCAAAGGGTAGTGGCTAAAAAGATCCACTCTGCTGAATTTGCCTGCATAATAAATTAGTAATGAATTAGTTCAATTAAAACTTAAGAGATCTACCAAATGCAAACAAAAACGCTAAACTGTACTTTTGTCCCTCAAATTTACACGAGTCCACTTTGATTTCTCAGTCATACCATATAGTTTACCCATTTTGGTGGAATTAATTGAATACCATGTTGTTAATTTATAAAACGCGTCCAAATCACATTCTCTCCACATAGTTTGATGGAAACATCAAAAGTTATAAACTGAAGAAAAATCTAGAACCCCTAAAGCAAAAATGACTAACATGTAGTTCCACTGGATCAATGCCTAAATATGAAGGAAATGTGATTTTGTACTCAATTGTAATCGTTAGTCAACAAATGTATATGCATATGCAGGACAAGACCTTGAATTGATTGTGTACCCTAAAGGAAAAAAAAAAGGGAAACATTAATATGGATAATTTTCACAATAAGAAATACATATATAGTAGACATAAAAGGCATGTTTCTTACATTCTTTTCTCTCAATGCTTTGCGGTCATGGTCATCTTTTGAACTCTTAATGCTTATTCTATGTTCATTCATGATTTCACCATTAGGAATAACTTCTACAGCTGATGGAAGTCTGCCGCCATGTTGCCCTACCATTTTTGAATGCTCCATGTTTTCTTCTATGGGATGGTCCTGGCCAAATGCAGGCCCACTGGAAAGCGGATGCTCCATGTTTTCTTCTATGGGATGGTCCTTGCCAAATGAAGGCCCACTGGAAAGCGAGCCGAATGAAGGCTCACTGGAAAGCGAGCCAAATAAAGGCCCACTGGAAAGAGAATGCTCCATGTTTTCTTCTATGGGATGGTCCTGGCCAAATGCAGGCCCATTGAAAAGCTCTGATGACTCATTATCATCCAATGGCTTGGGGCTTAACTTGTTTCTTATCTCGTTAACAATTTCTTGGATAAACTTGGACTCGTACCTAAGAATTTGCAAACAATATGAAAAATATATCAAACATGATATATCAAACATGTGTTTTTCACATCAATCATGTCAATTCTCAAGGAAGTGTTGGATGAAATGAATAAGGAATTGGCGAATTTAGATAAGTAAAACATATATTGATGGCCTTTATTTAAAAAGAAAAAAAAAGCAAAAAGAACAGAATTTATACGAATTATAGACAAATACAACACAGAATTATATCCTAACTCTTTTTCCACACCTGTAAAATTTCAGCAACTGCAAACCAGTAGACATGGAAAATGACTAATCCTTAAGTTGAGTCAAGTGTGATTTCTTTAGGTTGACCTAAATTGAGATTATTATTCACTACTGAGATTGAATAAAAAATAAATATCAAAATCGAGGTCCCTAAGGATGATATATCAAATTGACTCGAGAAAGAGAAGAAATGGTGAAAATAGAAGTTACCCATCAGCTTGATTTATGTCTATGCCTGGAAGATCTGCAACCTGTTGAAGAGCCTTCTTCCATCCGTCCACCTTTTCCGGCGAAGTCTCCTCGTATCGAGCAAATGCGTCTTCATAACTTCCCGTTTGCCTCCGGACCTCGGACGGAGACATACCGTAGAAGAGTGGTAAAACTACATCGTCCGAGGTAGTTCTGATGCGTTGAAGGATCAGCACAAGCTCTTCAAGGCACCATCGGGATGATGCGTAATCTTTCGAAAGCAAGACAACAGAAATTCGTGATTGCTGGATCGCTTGCCGCAGTTGTGTTGGTAAATCTTCTCCTCTCCGAAGTTCATTGTCGTCTTCGAACAGTCGAAATCTTGCGTTTTTCAAGGCTGTGAGGAGGTGGTCCATAAAAGTCTTGCGAGTGTCTTCACCTCTAAAACTCAAGAACACGTCGTAAATGTAACCCCGACGAGAGGTGAGATCAGAAGAGGTTCCTTTAGCTGCTCTGAAAGCCATTGATGTGGATCGATGGAGAAACAAAAAAACTGGTGTTTGCTAGGTGCAATGCAAATGTCTTGAGTGCAGGGGAAATATAAAATGGGTCATTCCTATCTACGGATTTTGATCCTCTCCTAAGCAAATGGTGGGGATCCTCATGACCCACTAACAGAGGCCATTGGATTTCGATCCAACGGCTACAATTATTATAACTTTTAGAGGGACCCTCATGTTTGTAGCCGTTGGATCGAAATCCAACGGTCCTTATTAGTGGGTCATGAGGATCCCCACCATTTGCTTAGGAGGGGATCCAAATCCCCTATCTACTTCCAGGAAATTTACAAACAATTATAAAATAGGTCGTTCACATGCATTGACCTAAAAAGCGTTTGTTTAAGTCATGAGAGGACGGCTTCCAAAAAAAAAAAAAAAAAAAGTCATGGCCGGCCACTAGTGCCAGAGATGAAAAGAAAAAAAAAAAGAGTACTTTTTGTTTTATATGTTAATTTTATAAATTACAATTTATATTGATCGTTGTTCACCTTTATGTGATAAAATGCACTTCTAATTCCACTCAGATTTCTTGTGATAAAATACAGCACGTTGTGATCAGTGCTCCATACTCATTTCTCATCCTTGAAATTTTGAAGCCATTTCTAATTTCTACCAATCATCAATCCACCAACTAGTGTTACCAATTGTCCTAAAGATGATGTGATTATAAAACAAGAATTAAAACTTGATAGAATCGCATAATAGTGTGGCAGTAATGTTTTGTTACTTTCGTAAGGTAAGTTTGCAATAACCTGAATTTGGATAGATGTATGATTGAACTTGAGGTGGTTGATTGAATTGTTGTGTAGTTATATGCTTTTTGTATAGTTATAGGCTGGATCAAAAGAGAACACTTGCGGCAATGGCTGGTCCATAATTCAAATCTTAGGGTCTCACTTAGGGTCTCAATGTTAGGTCCAAGTTTTTAGATAGAAGCGGAGAGCGAAGCATGCCAAAAAAAAAATCAATTTGTTCGCTGAGGCATTTCGTCGAACACTTGATAGACTTGTTATCATCAACCAAACCATGTTGCACACAAATATTTTGGAAATTTTGTTGGTGTAGTTTGTTCCGTTTTGGAAATTTTGTCGGAATTTAAATTTTTTTAGGTTAAAACATTCGTAAAACTAAATTAAGATAACATAACTCAAAGTTTCTCTAAAACAATTAATACATTTTAAGTTCTGAAACTTAGGTCTGGAGCGTTAGTTGACGTTCACTGTTTACAAAGCTAAATTTTGTCTTCTAGTGGACCTAAATATTTGAATTTGGGTCGAGGGTTGGAGTTGATTGTAACACTTATCTTTTCAGTTTTGACAGAGATCTTCAATTTTAATTTCACATGTTTGTTAATATTAAAAGAATAAAATACTATTTCAAACCGGGTCAAATACTAGGAGAGGACATGTAAAAAAGTATGTGGGTTGATACTAGGAGACTACATAATGTGAAGATATAGGGAGTTGAAAATATCAGTAAAAAAAAAAAAAAAAAACCTATACTCTCAAATTTGTATTGACGTGGAGATTATTGGTAAATTGGGTAAAAAAAAGTTTTCAATTTCACTTGTTTGCTAAATGGAATTATATTAAAGTATTACAATAGGAAAGACTCATTCATTCTTATCTTAAGCATCAATTTGCAAAAGGACGACTTTGGTCATAATTCTTATTTATAGTATGAGTTATAGACAAAGATGCATAAGGTTCGAACAACTCAAGACTGTACAGCCTCAATAAATCAGAATTGTGGTGGGTAATTAAACAAAGCGCCGTCCCAACTGCTTTCAAGCTTTACACAGGTTCAACCCCATCTCCCAGGATTTGGATCCCCTCCTAAGCAAATGGTGGGGATCCTCATGACCCACTAACAGGGGCCATTGGATTTCGATCCAACGACTTCAATTATTATAACTTTTAGAGGGACCCCCCTATTTGTAGCCGTTGGATCGAAATCCAACGGTCCCTGTTAGTGGGTCATGAGGATCCCCACCATTTGCTTAGGAGGGGATCCAAATCCCATCTCCCAAATCTTTTCTTATTAAGAATTATTAATTTCGTTAATTAAGTTGATAATTATAAATTAGAGAAAAACCATTAGCAAATAGATTTCTTTTTCTTCTTTTATTTGTGCGTAATGGTACTGCAGTAGCATGTGAACTTCTGAACAGGAGGCATGTGGTTATGCATTCGACAACATTTGTCTTCTCCCCTTGGTTCACATCCACATAGTTTATATAAATCAAATCTTGAACTTGATAAGTGCTGTTAAGTCCTGTTCATAAAATGAAGTGCACGTGTCTTGGTTAGTTTAGATGCCAGAATCTTAAAACTGAATGAGCGAATTCTTCCCATTTTTTTTTTTTTTTTTTTCAAATACAAACGATGTTACTACACTAAATTAAAAACTATGAAAGAGGATAATAATGGGTTGAAGAAGAATGCCTTCATCACGATATTGTATGCATCACGTTTCTTATGAACATGCTTTGGCATTTTTGCTCTCCTCTCCACCTAGACCAAACAACTGTTCAACACTGCACACATCTTAATCGCAACCCAAAATAATTAGATTTAAAAAAAATATTGGCTAATCAGAAATACAATCTCAATTTCTAAATTGATTAAAGTTGAATATCGACAACATGGCCGTAAAATATTTGGCGATATTGCAAGAAGATATTGCAGACATTAAAAACAAATCATTTCAGTGGTTGAGATTGAAATTTGAAAAATGATCGTTTAACTAATTTTTCTAATTTTAAATCCGACATTTTCTTAATTAACCTGGTTAAGGAACTTTCTTGTTTAGGGGGGTAAATCTGGTTGAAAACTTTCTACTGCATTTGGTAATATGGTGTAGATCGAGTAATAAGCATTGGTTAATTAAAAAGAGTGATAAGCACTGAAGAGAGAGCAGAGCTACATCGGACAACAGACACCTGCAATCTGCATGCACCACACATCTAAATGAGAAGGCCTTATTTTCCAACAGGATCCCTCCGGATCCTTTTGGTAAGGATCTGAAGATCTGTTAATTGTGTTCGTTTATTATACATTATACGGTTAGTTTTTGTTAAGTATTATTTATGTTTATTTTTAAATAAAATATTTAAAATAATTTCTGACCGTAAAATTTACAATAAACGAACATTATTTACGAATCTCTAAGATCTAGTGTTCTAAAAATCGGCCTAGACAGCCGCCTAGGCACTGGGTGGTGGTCAACCGCCGGGATTAATGCAAAATCGGGACAGGGATTAGGCAGGCGGCGAGGCGGCCTGAGCGGCCCTTGGGTGGCCTAGGCTAGCGACTGTGTGGCCTAGGCGGTCTGGGAATTTCAATTTTGTCTGTGTTCGAACTTGAGAAAGGATGAATGCTTCTGGTCTGTGTTCTGGTTTTTCAGTTTCTGGACTTCATGCTTCTTTCTGGTCTGTGTTCGCAAGAGGAAGAAGATGAGAGAAAATTAATTTCTCTCTCTTCCTTTCACACCCACGTAATCACTTTTAAACAATTTAATTATTTTATTTTATTTATTATTATTATTTTTTTAAGGTTTCTGTCCATTACAACTAGCATATTGACTTTTCTTAAAGAAAGACTGTCATTCGGTGCTATTAATTTTTTTCTCATTAAAAAAACATAGATTGTCAGGTTATTAGTTTACAGCAAGTGCTATTGATTTTTTAGACTTGTTAGATACATTTTATTATTCTTTTACTATCTTATTTAAGGATTTCATACAAATATAATTTTTTTGTAAGTGTCAATATACACTTATTTACAAGATATAAAAGAAATTTACTTAAATCCGTCTAGATGCTAAACGCTAGCGCCTAACGTTTTGTAGAACCTTGCTAAGATCATCAAAAAGAGAATCCAACAAGGATCCGTTCTGGGAATGCACGTGTTCTCTTGCTTCTATAGATTCTTTGAAGGAGTAATTTCCAATACATACACTTGTTTATTGAACACATAAAAAAGTCAATGGCTTGCAAATATGGAAGTTTATATATTCTATTAAGAAAATATTGAAGGCAATCTCATTTTGTTAATTAAAATTGTAAAATATTGGTTTGGAGTGGCCCTAGGGTTATGTTTTTGAGCTTCCTTTATTTTTTTTATGAATACCGGATTAAGCTTTGTAATGGGTTAGTTATAATAATTTAGTTCAAACTAGCAATTTAGCCTGCGCGATGCTGCGGGTTTTGAAATCGTGTTTAAAGTGCAAAATATATTAAAATCTATTTACATTTATATCCAAATCTATTTACATCCTTATGCTCAATAAGGTAAAAAAGCTGTGTTTGCAGAATATATTACACATAAAAAATATTTTGGTTTTCATGTCCCAACTTTTCACATTGTTCTCTATTGGCACTTTACTTAACTCAATACTAATCGATGTAGTTAAAAGTGTCAATCATGTGCAATTCGATGATACATACTTCATGTGCAATTCGATGATACGTACTGACAGTGGCGGGGCCAGAATTTTTTGTGAGGAGAGGCCTCTTACAAAGGTTCTTAAAAAAGGATACATCAAGGGTAATTAAAATTCCAAAATATATATGCATCGATAATATTTCATTCACAAAAATTGCAAGTTTCTATCGTGAGTTTTCATATTTTAGTATCATTGTATTAAAACCTCGCCTCCTATATTATTAAATTACTGAGAGATCAGTAAAAACTTAAACGAACGATCTTAACTCTCATGTAAGTGTAGAATAGAGAGGAAACAATAGAGAATTAAAGAAACTTGAGACTTATTTGTTGACAAGATTTCGGATTTGGATGATAAAATGTATGAGATTTCAAAAAGAAAAAGGATTAGCCTTGGAGTCTGGTTGCACTGTAAAGGAGGACTGTTTCTTAATTTTTATGGCTAAAACTGAACTATTACTCTTCAAAGAAAGGTGAATTGTTGCTTTGATTTGAAATGCTATTAATTTGTATTAGGGAGATAGATAAAATATTAAATTCAATTGTGAAATGGACCGATGGGGTTATGTTTGGAATTTGAAGAGCAGGGCTTCAAGCAAATGAAAGATGCATAATTTCCAAATGCATAAAAGTCAGGATAGGCCTCGGCCATCCCTAGTCTCATGGTGCCTCCGCCAGTGCGTACTGAATTTTGGAAGTTTATAAATAAGTTAAAATGTTAAGTATATGCCAAATGATAATTTTGCCAACAATGAAGAATGGGTCATCGGCAATGAAGAAACATTCACTGCAAGAAGCAAAAGTGAGAAAATTAAATAAACAGCAGCATGGACGTTTGGAAACAAAGCAAGAGAAGCAACTATAAATGAAGAATGTGCAATCAACGTTGAAAGTGCATTATAGGAATTTGGATCTCATAATTTTTTTTTAAAAAAGAAATGTTAAGTGCAATAGATAACAAAGAGGTAAATCCATCTTTTTTTATATGAAGAAAATAATACTACAATTTGATATTGATTAATGATGACAACTGAAGTAATATTATTATGCCCTTAAGTTGAATCTACTTGGATCTTTATCATGCTGGATGTTTCATCTATGTGAAACGAAAATTTGAGGTATTGATGCTAACATTTATAATCTGAAAGCCTAGAAATCATAATTAAACAAATGTTGTGCTGACGATTATCTCAGACAGCAATTTCTAACAAAAATTTGACCATAAAAATGTAAAACCATCTCTCAATCAGTATTTTTCATCTTATATTGCAAGTGACCTGCTGCCATGGCTATAAATTCTTTAGGAGAAATCATTTTTCTACTAAAAAAAAATATAGAAACGAAGAAAAGGTAAAGAAGAACATGAATACATGCATACCTTAATTCTGAAAACAAAGAGGGAGCCATTTTTCACCATGCTCTTCCTCTTAGAAGGAACAACAGACTCAGACAAATCATGGATTCGCAATATAAAACTTCATTCTTCATGTATAAATTCAGGGTGTGTGTAAAGCTGTTCACTTTAGATTCAATTGGGGTTTCATAAAAAAATTGTTATTAATTACATCTTATGGTGCTGAATCACGACTTTTTCCTCCCGTCTTATGGATTAATGTATTTTTCCCAGGGAATTCAAAATGAAATCAGAATAACGGATTTAGTATAAACAAATTGATGAAATTTTTATTTGCATGTTTGTGTTGGTCCTGTTTTTTATGTGCATGGTGTGCATGGCCTGTTTGTCATATTTTGGTCCCAAGATTAACAAAATGGATTTTTTTCTTTCTATTTCCCTAAAATATAATAAATGAGATTCAAAAACAACCAAAAACCCATACTTTAGAAATCAATTTCGGTAGCAACCCCCATGGTTCCTATTAAGATACATATATCTATAGAGATAAAGCTTTACCTCAGCTCACCTCAAAAAGAATGGCACCATTATATTTGTAGGGTAAAGTCACCATCTTCTGGAAACTTGACAGCCGTATAGGTTCCCGCCCCAAAGAGCACCCCAAGAAATGGTGCAGTGAGGTAGACCCATATGGCTTTGTAATTGTTTGCAGCTACGGCTGGCCCTAACGTTCTCACTGGTTCATTGAAGCTCCTATTGTTTCCCTGCACAATTGTGAAAAGGAAACAAAACGTTTCAAGAGATCATCCTGAAAGAGCATTGTGTCTGGCATCCTTTTATATATAAACTTGCTGAATTCTTGTTTCTACATAAGTTTAAGAATGCATTTTTTTTTTCCTGTGAACTGTGCGATCCAAGTGTGTTAACATCTGATAGGGCATATAACACCTTAATTTATGTTAATATAAAAACCTAACAATTAAGCACCAAATCTTTCACTTCAAATTCCATAAAAATCAAACCTCTGAAACAAAAAGTTATTGGGTTTCTCTTGTGAGGAGGAGGTTCAAAACTCACAGCTCTGCAAGATGGGCATCGGCAGTAGATTCGATTGGTCTCGGATTTCACATTCGTTTTCTGCCCTTTGCAAAAATCGCAGAACACCCACCTTCTTCCGTTGCAATCCTGGAATCAAAGCAAAAACATGCAAAAGAGCGGTGCCATAACTGTGGAGCTCGAGCATGGAAAGGCTCTGGTTCCTTGCAAAACAACAGAAAATAAAATAAGAAAATCGACTGAAAACTCGGAAAACCTCGCTGGAAAAACTGGACAGTAACTTACTCTGATTCACCTATATCGTAACGATCCAGGCATGCAAATGGTGGTTTTTGTTCCAGAGATGAAGAGAAGACGATTGGTGGTAACGGCGAGGTCCGGTTAGCCTGATTTCGGTCGGAAATAGCTTGCCGGAGTTTGGCACAAAAACCTTTACAGATGTGCACCAATTTTGTGAAAAGAGAGACTCCAAACAAAATACCCTAGAAAATCAAAGACACGATCCCGCGGGAGATTATTTTGCGCAACAAAAACGAAGGATTTGAGAGAAACAGGACGCAACGAAGACAGAAAAACGAAACGAAGGAAGCAGAAAAAGGGGGAAGCTAAAGGTAAAGCAAAACAAATGAGTCGAACTCGAACCAGAGAAACGAAGGATGAAAGACACGTGGCTATCATGGGCAAAACAGACATTCCACTGCACAAAAGAGAAAAGAAAATGGTAATGCCAGAAGAAGCGGAGGGCATTTCCGCCCTTTCACTATCATTAACAGTGAAAAAAGTGCCTGTGAACTGGACTAAAAACTCTCATTTACGAATGAAGAGGAATAGTACTACTAGACCGTAGTACTAAGTGACTAAATTTGAGGTCTCTTTTACTAAAAGAATGACGCTTTTGTATTGCCCACGTTGCTTGAAATGATCGGCAATGTGTCGCTAATGTGGTTCGAATAGCAACACTCTTACTAAAATGACCATATACACTTATTTATATTGATAATTGTGTCTTGCTTTCAATCCAGGTTCAGCTTGGACAATTTTATCAAGATCTTTTTCCTAGTACTGCATAGTAGGGTGGGACAATCTGCCAAGAACTCTCCTCCTTTACTACACTTACTTTGTCTCATCACCGGAAGGCTACTTCCAAACGGTAACATGCAACTCCGAAGACTACAAGAACACCACGGTCAATCACGACCTTCACTACATTACATGGGATACACCTCCAAAGCAGCACCCGAGGTCTCTTGGACTCAGAGATTTTAGAAGAATGATTCTAAGCAACCGTCCATTTGCTCGAAAGTTCAAGAAAAACGCCCCGGTTCTAAACAAAATCGATCGTGAACTTCTGAAACGACATCGCGGACAATTTGCTTATGAGGGGTGGTGTTCTGGGAGTAATGTGAAGACGCAAAATGTATGCTCGAGTTTGCAGAGTGAAAACTATGGCGTTTTAAGGCCAGGACCGGGGTCTAGGAGGTTGAAATCTTTGTTAACGAAACTCCTCTCCACAAGGAACTTCAAGAAACAACAATGCAGATGATTCTTTTAGCCAAAGCGAATAAATTGTATGCTTGTAATTAGTGTCATGTGGCGGCGGGCAGAAGTTAGGCGTCTGGACGGGGCACTAAACAAGCAATTGAACACATTATATATATATATATATATTTTTTTTTTTTCTTTTCCAAAGATAGAATATATTAGAGGCGAATGAGAATGTTTACATCCTTAGCTAGAATGTTGAAAAGAAAATCCGGGCCAATACAATCCCAGACAAAAGTACAACTCTCCTTAAACACATACTTAGCCACATTATATTGTCCTTCTATTATCTGTTTAGTGTGTTTTTTCTTGTCCAACAAAATTCTTAGCGTCTTACAATTTAGTGGGCCTCAAATATTTGTTTGAGTCCAATTACATGGATCATATGCAATTGTGACTCAAGACCAATATTTTAAACGTTGCCCGATAATTTTCAATTAAGGGATTAGGGTTTGGTAAGAGGTTATCAACTTTGTTAGTTTAGATCATTCATTTTTGCATCGAGTTTTTGATAGCGATCACTATTTGATTGAGGGTTTAGGATTAGCATCCAACAATACATAATATCGTATTTATTCAAAAAAGTTTCGAGTTATGAGAGTTTACTCGAAATTTTTTTGGTTGAATCATTGAACTTTGCCTATCCAAAATTAGTTTACATTTAAGGATAAGGTTAGGTCAACCAAATTTGCAAACCAAATTACGTATCATCAGTAAGAAATAAACACGTTAATCAACACTTAAGCAAAAATGCTCTCTTAAAGGTTTAGTCTCTTTAACATTACTCTTAAATCAATGCTTTTCAATTCTATAACCAGCTAGGGAGATTAAAAAAAACATGGAAATTAGAGCATGATCGCTGATTAGACAACTTTAAAAGTATATAGACCGTTGCTTGCATTTCTTAATATTATGGAACCTATACCTAATTTTGAATTTAGATGAAATTGCACTGAGAGCAAATTAATTATATAGTCCACACCCGTACACAACAACGGTCATTTTACTTCCACCTTTTTGAGCGCATTATTTCAAGTTCAATTTGACTAATTAATAAAACAAAACTTCATATAAAATACCCATGAGAAATAAAATACAAAAAAAGTAATACATCATCAGCTTGCAGCTAGCAACTTAACTAATGACTACGTACTTCACCAAGAGAGTGCAACAAAAAATACACCCCATACAGATGGATCACCCTACATTATCTGGTCAGAGAGCGACGGCAATCGCCGGAAAAAGTTTACCGGAACCGACGGCATGTCGTCGCGGAACCGTGGGTGGCGCAAGTAGTAGAACCCTGACCCTAACACAAAGGCCTTGAAAGGAACCATGTAAAACACCAAAGAAGCTACCAAGCAAAACACCACAAATATTCCCGTTGCCCTTGGGTCCCTCCAATTAAACAAGGCTTCCAAACGCTCCCCCTGGGCTGCCACGTCACCCAAAAGTGTTTGGGCCCTACCTCCTAGGGCCCGCAGTCGATCATATCGGATACGAACTATATCCGCCGGTCGCGTGGACGGAAACCCGTCGAGCTCCTCGTCCAGCTCATCTGGGCTCACCGCATCGACGTACGACATCCTTGGGTCCATATTATGTGGGCCCCATTGACGATACCGCAACCGTACCAGTAGGATCAAGAAGGCGTACATGAATACGGTGGATAACAACAAGTGCGGACAAACCACAACCGCCACAAGCAGCAAGTGCACTAAAACAGTGGTGGGCGGGTGCAACCACGTGCGGATTCCGTCGAGCCAACGGGCCAATGTTGCCGCACGTGACAGGCACCCCACCACTCGAAACCAATTGGCCTTGCTTCTCCTCATGCTCCACACGTGTGTGTCCGAGTCCAACATGTATTGAACCACCTCTTGTCCCAATGGCGGTTCGGACCTCGCGAGCCGAGCCGTAACAATCCGCATAGCAGTGTGCCTCAAAATATCTTGCTGCGCCGGACCTAGTGGGCGCACGTAGTGCATCCTAGGAAGCATTGGTGACGTGTAAGCTTGGATCAGACTAATCCACGATGCGCATGAGAATCTAACGGCTATCTCAATCTCTCCCATTTTCTTGGCCCCACCAGGAAGCAACACCGTTAGGGAATATGAACTCATGTACACACGATTAACATCCAAAGTCGACAGCCTCACACGGATCTTCCCGACCCGAATATCCTTCTCGGGTTTTCCCGCTCCATCGCGCTTGTACCTTCCGTTATCAAAAACTCCAATAGTGAGAACCGTACAAGGATCGTATACGTCCCAAGTGTACTGCTCGTTCCACTGTGGATTAAACCGGTCTAGAATGGTTCGGGTTCGGACCCACTTCGGCCCGTATTTGGCAACCACGTAAGTATCGGTGGTCCCACGCACGCCATTTTTGGTCTTCACCGGTAGCAAATTGGTGGCCCCGCGAATACCAACTTCCAGCAACCCAATCGGCGGTTTCGCAAGCTGCTTCGCCGCCGCTCTAACATCGCTGGTTACGTGCGCCGCCTCGTCCAGCACGTGATACCCGCCTTCCAAACAAACTCGCAGGTGTATTCTTCCAGCGTAAGGACGCGTCTCGTCGCCGACCAAATTGAACCACATGGACTTTGGCTGGGCCCGATCATCGATCCTCCTCTCAACACTCGGCACGTGTACTTTGGCATGGCCCACAGATTGCCCATTGGTTACATCCTCAACGGTCAAAAACAAAAACGGCTCAAACGGCTCGGCTGCCACAAACACCAAGTCTTCGTTCCAAGTCGGGTTGGCGGAGCTCGAGGACGTGGACCCCACGGCGGTCCTACTGGTCTTGAAAAGCTGTGGACCCAGCTGGGCTTTCACGTAAAGTTCCGGATTTCGAGCCTTGGGTTTAGCTTCGGAACCCGAACCTAGCTGCAGATCCTGGCTCTGGATGACCGTTAGTCTCAAATACCAAAGCTTTGGAGACAGATACACCTTGGCTCGGGTCTCGGGTATCAACCCGCCTGAATCGGACTGCCACGCCTCCTGAAACGCCTCGTCCGCCTGAGTCCCAATCCACACCGCCAGCATGACGTCATTTCCCGCCGACTTCTCGGACTCCAGAGTGTACCATTGAGGAGCCAGAGGACTGTCCGGCGGGACTCGCTTCGGCACCTCCTGCAGATCAAACGACACGGTCCCGACGCAGCTCTCTGTTTTAACCGGCGGTTCGTTTTCCTTCTTCTCCTCCGCCTCCGCCCATACGGAAACTTCCAGCGACGTCGAATTCAATCCTTCCTTGTCAAAAGCGAATACTTGATCCCAATCTTTGCCGTCAATCTGAGTCTTGGTCTTGATGCTGTGCGTTCCGATAGCCAGCTTGGCGTAAACGGATTCGGTGCTGGTGGGACTTGCTCTCTTGGATTTCACGACCCGGACATATAGGAACGGCATACGATCGACGAGATCGTACGCGCTCCGGCTCCGATCCCGAGCCAACGGCTGAAGCTCGAGCTCGCTGATTACGCCGTTGATCACTTGCGCGTTCTTCTCTTTCTCCGTTTGCTTTGTTTTCTCCGCCACTGCGTATGCGATTGGCAGATTCTGAACCTCCGGCGGTGGAGCTGGTGGTGTGGCAGCAGCTGAAGCCTCCTCAGCCTTTTCCGGTGGCTTCGGCTCCTCTTTAGGCTTTTCTTCTTGTTTATTGTCAGTCTCCTCTTTCTTTTCCTCTGGATTTTGGTCCTCTTCTTTTGGATTCTCCGGCGGCTTCTCCTCCGTTGCAGGCTGAGTATCAGTCGCTGCCTCGGGCTTCTTCTCATCCTCCGCCGGCGGGGGCGCCGGAGAATCTTCGTCAATGTAATAAATCTTCAATCCGACCTCGCCCTTGATCTGAGAAAACACGCTCCGCTTCTCCAACGGAAAGTAAACCAGCGCCGCCGCATCAGATTTCACAAAAGTATTTCCCGGAATCTTCACTTTTCCGAGAAAAGTGCTGCGCTTGGCGGCCTTCTTGTCGTTGTAGATGTTGATCTCGAGGATCTCGGTGGCCATGGATTCGCTGTCGTGGACAAGAAACTCTAGCTTCTCGTCCCACTCTGGGTTGAGATCTCGCTGCTTCGTCTTCGTCCGCCGCCGCTGCCCGTCGAAGTCGACGATCGCGTAGGCGCTCGCCGTCCCCTGTCCGTCTTTCGGCATTAGGTTCTTGGCGTTGCACACTTCCACGATCAGCTTGCGGGTCGCCATGTTTGTTTCCAGAGACACAGAGGAGAGAAATTGATGAAGATTTTAGAAAGAGAAAATGGTGAAGAAAGACTTTAGAGAGAGAGAAAGATGAGTGAGAGCGTGTTACTGACTAACTCTTATGAAAAAGAAGAGGCACCGGAAAATTTAAAGGGGTTTTAAAAAGAGGTGGCGAGAGCGGGGACACGTCAGCAGGGATACTTAAGAAAAGGTTGGCCACGTGGCGGGATCTTGGTAGGCGAGAGATGTTGGATGGATTGTGGGGACAATGGTAGCGTGGGGTCCTGAGAGGGCTGACCACCGTGCCTGGTGCCGAGAGTTTGAATTCTTTATCAAACGACAGCTTAACTACCAATTTTTATTTTAATTCTTAATCATAAAAGTACATTAAACAAACTAATTAACATCGCGTCACATATATGAATGAATGTTGTGAAGTCATTCATTAGGAGACCAACATCTGCGATATCAAGTTTTCTCTCGCATTTGATTACTATTCTTTAGCTTTTAAGGAATCCATTAATTGTGGTTGTAAGCGACAGATTTTTCTCAATTTTTTCTTACTTGGTAGCACAGGACCAAAAAAGAAAGATTGAGAATAAGAACCATCTGATTTGATTCATTTCCAATAGCTATGAGATGATTATCTTCATTTTATCAACCGATACTTTTCTTACACTTCTAGCTTTTCAAGGTAGAGAATGCAGCTATGTAACATCTCCATCGAAAATTTAAGTATCATACACGTGTGTTAAATTTACAAAATAAAAACCACATAATACTTAAAATGACATTGTAGGGTATGCATGATTTATTGTCTGCAATTTTTATTTTTTTAAGATGCACAATTCATATATATATAATTCTTTATCTTTCTACAACGGCTTTATTTCACTGAACATTGCATTCTATTCCTTTCTACTTTTAAAAAGATACAACATAAGCCAAAATCTATCTTATTTTCATGTCAAAAGCATATATTAGCTGGTTTTCTGCTACAATTGTTTTGTTGCAAAAGGTTTTTAAGTTGTAACTGGGACATTACCATTTGAGCAGAAATATTTACCTTCTCTTTTATTTTTTCAATAAAATGACAAGGAAACAGATTTGAACGTAAAATCACTTCAAAAATAGTTAGTCGATATTGAAAACCAGAATCATACAAGCTTTTACCATTTTGTTTTTATGAATGCATTTACCAGCATTAACACGTACAAAAAAATGAGTGTAGCTAGTAGAGATAAGAATGTTTCATTGGATGTGTGATCACACAAAACATGATGATGTATAAGGTAAAGTACGAGTGACCCGTAATTGAAGATAAGATGAGTGAAAATGGATTAAGGTGATTCGGAAATGTGAATTGAAGACCTACAGATGATCTGGTTAGAAAATACGTCAAAGCCTCAAGAGATGTGGAGTACTTGAAGTTAATAGAAGACTTGGCGTAAGACTGAGCGCAATAGAATAAGAATTTTGTTGTTGTTGTTGTTGAATGCTTACAACTTAATTTACTTACAATATTAGAGAAACATTTACTTAGAAAATCCATTAGGCCACATTGGTAATTATACATTAACGAAAGATTCGAATTATCGTAACTTGATCACAAAATGCAAGTAAAATATTAATAATTATATATAGACATGAAGATGCTCATAAGATTTTGGTTCATTTGGCTTATTTACCTGTACGCACAAACCCCCTTTTTTTTTCTTTTTTTTTTTAGAGGCAGTAGTAAGTGGACGCTTGCAGCCTTCTGCAAAAATGAACGTTGCTTTGTTCTTGTGCTCCATAATATATATACTTTGCTCAGTCACTAAGGAAACAGATTTAAAAAGTTGGTCTGAACTTTAGCATTTTTTAATAAGCACTTGGGTATTAGAAAAAAAATAAAATAAGCACTTGATTGGAAAAGATCTCAAGAATCCAAAGACGGTGGTGTACTGTGTACACGCAAATGTTATCAGAATGTTTTTAATTTTCTTTGCCAAGAAAAATAGTTGAACTATAAATAAATTGTGGTAGGAGAAATGTGTGTATATATGAAGGACATGCAGTTTGTATTAAACTATCTAGTGCCTAAGCAATTAAAAAAGAATAGTACTTGATTACTCAAGATAAGTAGAAATTCTTATTCAAATCTTTTTGTGTCCAACTCAAGAAACTTTGTGTTTTGGATCGGAACTGGTTAGATTATGAATTAATATGTAAATATCATTTTGTAAATAATCAATTAAAATTAAGGTCGTTTGTAGGTATAGTGAATAGTATTAGATACAGGTAAAAATGTGGTTTTTCGTTAAAAGTGAACAGTACCGGGAGTGTTTCGTTAAAACTCCCTTAAAATTAAGGTCGTTTAATAGATAGAAGGTATGTGATAGTTGATTGACTAAAGGAAGTATGTGATAGTTGATTGACTAAAGGAAGGAACGTTTATCTATTTACCATTGTTAATAATCTATTTGCTTAGTTTTAATTGATTTTTTTTTGTAAAGGTGATCCTTATAGATTGATTTATAAATGATCGATTTTAATTTTAGCACGAAATTTCATGAATCAGCCGCATAGAATTTTGAGTATATCTTTGAGCAGTCAAATGTTGTTCATTAATAGACTATTAACATTGGATGTGAAGGATACAATCAAGGGCATCTGCCCTGGGCTCCAAAACATCCCAAAAGATGAAAATTTTGTTTGTTAAAAAGCATGTTGTGAAATACTCGAGCCTGAATATTGCGTACAAAACATAAATTTAACCTACCCCAATACCAAGGAAAATAAATTAACCTTTTTTATATAAATATCTAGCTCTGCCCTTTGGAATTTGGATACGATTTCTTCTTTAGTCTAAATTTCAGGACCAGTGGAGGCACATTGCTTGGGGTTTTGGTGGTTGATATATCACTTATAAAGTCCAAATGTTCCGGTGTCCTTGTATCACCATGAACTTTCCTTTTTATTCCAACTCATAGTGGCTGAGTTAGGCACGATACACGTTGAATGAGGCGTCTTGTTCTCTATTTTGGTCGCGAGTAAATGGTGTGACCTTCTCTCTTGTGCCTGCATGGTAGCTGATCCTTTTAGGGTTCTTGGGGCTGTTGTGCTTTTTGCTTCTCTTGATTTAACTCGCCTTTTAATCCGAGTTATCGCTTTGACTTTCTTTCGGTATCACCATGTCACAAGCTACAATATATAGGAACTTAAAAAAAATGCTTTCAGTCACAACGAAGGTCGTGACTAAGAGTAGAAACTATTGTGACTAAAACACTTTGGTCATGAAAAGGCTTTGTAATTAGGTTGTAACTTGTAACAGCAAAAAAAAAAATTGCCGACTAAAAATGTATTGGTCACAACATATTTAGAAATATCATCAAGAAATGACAGAGAAATACCATCAAGCTAATAAAAAAAAATCAAATTAATTGAAAATTGTTTTTACAAGAGAAAACCATCTATAAATCCATCAAGCTAAGTTGAAATCAATAGAAAACCACCATGCTAAGCTGGTTCGTACATCTAGGAACTTCCAATTCAGTTCTCAAATACTAAGAACGGAGAAAAGCTTCCACACAACAATCTCTGAAGCTGGATGCATTAACTATGCTGCTATATTGCTGTTGCTGATAAACTGCTACTGCACAAGCATTCAAGTTTTGAGATCCTCTCCTACTACTCCTCAAAACTGCATTTACATGCAAATGGTATCGCTCTTCTTGGATATCGTCCATCATCAGCGGACGCTTCCCTCAGAACTTGGGAAGCTTAGAATCTATCTATCTGAATGCCAATCTTCAAACCTGAATAAAACAACAAGCATAGGAAGCAGCATACAAGAAACTAATTAGATAAGGCAGCCAACTAAATCTAGGATCAACTGCACGAAAATGTTCCTAACGACGAATTCAGTGCTTTATCCAACATCAGTATCACAAGAACCAATCTTCTCTCAGTCGAGTCAGTTTCTAACATCAAGTAAAATGCATTTCAATGATTTAATTTAAGTAAATATAACTGGATTGCTGCACTAGGGTTTCTACAATGGTTCAATTTGTCTCCTATACTGAATATGCTGATTGTTTTCGATAATTTGCTTTAGTCACGTGAATTAGTAACATGACGCAGGTGCATAAGCAATTACCCTATAATTTAATAAGTGACGATTACCGTTTTCACTAAATGACTTGGCTACAAATTAAAAAAAAAAAATACAAATGCGCGAATTGCAACAATTCAATCCAATCATCAGAATCGATTCAACGCTTAAGAACATTGAATTGCTTCGGATCTCAACAGAAATAGAGTCCTCTGCAGCTCGAATTCGGACTGGATGAGTGGGAAACGGGTTGAAAGCGAATTGTAACGTTGCTTGTTCAGAGTTGGTCAGACTTAGTTAATTAATACGGTCGAGTTGGTCACTTTTCTCTTTGGGCCTTTAACCTCGAGAAGGTCGTGAGGTTTATTCAGTTGGGTTTAATTAAATTTTGTATTAGTAGAAGCCTTCCACGTTTTTGAGCAATTACTCTGATCGAGGCTATTCGCTCGTTCCATGTTACTGGTATTACTAAATCAATCGTTTTCCTATTTTTTCCATTCCTTCAAATTGCATGAGAGCCCTCCAAGCCATCGGGTTCTTACTCGCTCTTTCTTTATGCTTAATTTTTGGGACGTGTTTTGAGGGTTGTCAATGTAGACTATGAAATCTTTGATCGTTCATGCTTCGTGCTTTGTCTGGCATCCCTTTATGGAATGGACCTCACTCTCTTGCGAATTATGTATTTTCAAACACATAAATTTTATAATCGGAATTGTTTAATTTTTTTGATCTTCATTTGAAGATCGCCCATATCAAAAAATTATTTGAATAAAAAATTGTTTAGTCATCCAAGTTATTTGGTACTCACACGTTTGATTTGCTTCATACATTTTTGGGTTAATTTCTGTTTACTACCCTCATGTTTCGTGGTTTTCAACATTTAGTACATCAAGTTTTTTTCATCCCAGAGTCATACCTAAAGTGTTAATTTTGGGACAGTCTCATACATCCGTTAATCAAACTGTTAATTATCCAGTTAAGTGATGACGTGGCGTCCATGTGGACAATGACTGGGCGCCACGTGTCACTAAAAATATTAAAATAATTAATTATAAAGGAAAAAAAAAAAGAAAAAAATTGGATGGATTCAAATAAAATTTCTAAAATAGAATTTTTATTACAAAGTTGGGTCAGATGCAGTCTCTGAATCTGTCTCTCAGAAGAACAGAAATGGAAAAAGTTTGAAAAGTTTAGCAGAGAGAGAGAGAGGAGAGCTCTTGGCCTTCAGAATTCTTGGTTCATCAGTCATCGTCTTCCATTTTCATCAAAGCAGCAGAGCTCTCAGATCTCATTGCAATGAGCAGCAAATCAAGCTCCGTCGCCACATCTTCATTAAAGCCGACGACTTGGGTCCTACCTTACAAGACCCAGAACCTCACTGACCTCTACTCTCTGGGGAGAGTCCTTGGTCAGGGCCAGTTCGGCACCACCTACCTCTGCACCGAAATCTCCTCCGGACACCCCTACGCCTGCAAGTCCATCCCCAAGCGCAAGCTCCTCTCCCGGGAGGACTTCGAGGATGTCTGGCGAGAGATTCAGATCATGCACCACCTCTCCGAGCACACGCACGTCGTCAGAATCCGCGACACCTACGAGGACGCCGCTGCCGTCCATTTGGTCATGGAGCTCTGCCGCGGCGGTGAGCTTTTCGATAGGATCGTGAAGAAGGGGCATTACAGCGAGCGGGAGGCGGCTAAGCTGCTGAAAACCATTGTTGGGGTTGTGGAGGCTTGTCATTCGCTTGGGGTTATGCATCGGGATTTGAAGCCGGAGAACTTCTTGTTCGAAAGTGAGGAGGAGGACGCGGCGCTGAAGGCGACGGATTTCGGCGCGGAAGGAGGGGAGGAAGGAGGAAGAAAAAAAAAAAAAAAACGGATCTGCAAACGCAGAGGAAGAAGAACAAAGAGGAAGGAGGAGGAAAAAGGAGGAAGAAAAAAGAAGGACGAAGAAACCCCCCGACCCACTTCCTGCGTTCCCCCCCCCCCCCAAACCCCACCCTCTCCTCCGCGCCACCCCACACTCTCCTTCTTCCTCGTACGGGTTGCAGATCTGTTCTTGCATTTTTTTTTCTCCTTCCCTTCTCCTCCTCCTTCGGGTTGCAGATCTGTTCTTTTCATTTTTTTTTTCGCTTTTTTCTCCTTCCCTCCTCCTCCTCCTCCTTCTGGGGGAAAGAAATAGGTATTTTTTTTCCCTCTTCTTCCTCATTCCTCCTCTTCTTCCTCTTCTTCCAGGCTGGGCGCGGGGTAGATGAGAGGTGTTTTTTTTTTAATTAATTATTTTAATAATTTTTAGTGACACGTGGTGCCCAGTCATTGTCCACATGGGCGTCACGTCATCACTTAACGGGAGAATTAACAGTTTGACTAACGGATGTATGAGACTGTCCCAAAATTAACACTTTAGGTATGACTCTGGGATGAAAAAAACTTGATGTACTAAATGTTGAAAACCACGAAACATGAGGGTAGTAAACAGAGATTAACCCTACATTTTTTAACACAAACGATTTTCAATTCAAAAGATTTTTGGTAAGGATGATCTTCAAATGAGCAAACAAAAAGTAAAAATAGAACAATTTCGATTATGAAATTTAGATGACAAAAATATGTTATCGCAATGAGTGAGATATGTGTATCCTTATTGAGAAATACAAATATTATCCTTAATTTAATGAGGTGAACCTTTAGTTTCTTGGGATTAGATAGGTTTAGGAGAGCATTGACTTGAATCCACCTTAATGCAATAAATATATGTGAGTGGGTTAGAGTTAAAAAATAATTATCTTGGTTAAAAACTGAGTTCTTTAAACTCAACTCTTACGTCAAATCTCTTAGAGCATCATCAAATGAAGAGTCAAAAAGTTCTTTCCAGTAATAACAGTTATAAAAGACAATATTAATATTTTCCAATTGAAATGTCAATTCTTTTATGACATAACATGAAATGTAGTAAGCAGGTTTGCTGTCAAATTTGATAGCAGCTTCAAATCTATTTTTAGTGATTAACAAATGTTTTCATCACCACTTAGTACTACGATTTAGTGATATTACTCTTCATTTGTAAGTGAGAGGTCTTAGGTTCAATTCTCCTCAAAGATAAATTTGAATTACATTGTTGTTAACCCATTGTGAGGCTAGCCAATTGGAGAACAAAATTTGAAAAAAAAAGTTTACAAAAGAATTTAAAATTGACAGCCTATGTAACACTTTGATAGCAGCTTCAAATTTGACATAACATGAAATCTCAGTAAGCAGGTTTGCTGTCAAATTTGATAGCAGCTTCAAATCTATTTTTAGTGATTAACAAATGTTTTCATCACCACTTAGTACTACGATTTAGTGATATTACTCTTCACTTGTAAGTGAGAGGTCTTAGGTTCAATTCTCCTCAAAGATAAATTTGAATTACATTGTTGTTAACCCATTGCGAGGCTAGCCAATTGGAGAACAAAATTTGAAAACAAAGTTTAAAAAAGAATTTAAATTTGACAGCCTATGTAACACTTAGCAATGAACTAACGGATATTACAATTTCATATGTATTTTCTTTGCATTAGTAATGAAAGGAAATAAACTAACGAGAATAAAAATATTTTTTTAACAAACGATCTTAGCTACAATAAGAAAGAGGGCGTACAGTTAGCCTCATAATAGGCTAGCACTAATGTGGTTCAAATTTGCCTTTGGCGAGGAATATCATTAGATTGTAGTACTAAGTGGCATAAAAGCATTTAAACATTGCATTGGTAATGAAAGTAAATGAAAAGACAATGTTTTTTTTTTAACAAACAATATTATCTATACTAAGGGACATGGGTGATATTAGCCTCACAATGGGTTAGCAATAATATGGTTCAAACTCTCATTTGGCCACTTAGTACTATGGTCTAGTGAAAATGTAATATTTTAAACCAATATTACAAAGTTGATAAAAAGAATTTAACAATTAATTAAAACTTATTTGAAGTTGCTATCAAATTTGACAGTAACCATTTTTACTGCCAATTCACGTCATGTTACATAGGAATTGACATTTCGGTAGGAAAACACTAATATTGTCTATTTTTACTGATGTAAACTTTTTTTACATCTTCTTTAAAGATGCTTTTACGTGCTAATTTTATTTTAATACATCTTTCATGTATGAGTTGTAACATCTATAAAAATATTGCTATTTGAAGGACATCTACGGCTAGTTTGGTGTTGTTGTGTTGTTTTAAAAAACTGATTCTACTATATTATGAGAATAAACAGCTATAAAATAAAGTTGTTGAGTATTTGGTATTTTTTTTTGTTGTAAAAATGCTTTTAACAAAAAAAAATAATGTCTGAGTGTTTGGTAAACTTTTATATAAATTGTTGTGAATATGTTAAATGACGAAAAATGATATGGTATTTAATGTGATAAATAATTGTCAAAGAGAATATTGTCGGCGTAATTATTGTAATTTTGTAAAATATGTGGGTGTATATTTGCCATTTGAAAATTTCATTAAATGAGCACTGATTATTATGCTTAAAAAAAAACACTTTTTTAGAAGCACGGTAGACCCTGCTCGTGCTTTTCTATGCTTTTTATATTGTCATTGACAACAGTTTAAAAACTTTTTTTTTTTTATTTATTTTAAAAACACCACAATCCCAAACCAAACTATTAATTTATTTACCAATCTTTTATTTCTCTTTTACCAATTATAAATAACAACACATGCTTCACAATCCACTAAAAATTTGGTACCTAAGATATTTCGACATGGACTCGCACGATGGAGACCTTACCACCCAAATTTTACAAATAATCATTCGAACTCTGGAAAGGTTGTCAGATAATGCTATGAACTGTGTGTCATTCACATGCTCCTCCATTCTATGATCTCAACACAATCTTTTACTCTAGGAGTCCATATATATCATAAACTGAAATTTAAAATATACTAGATTACAACAACCAAAATCCAGAAAGATTTTATTCAACAAGCACGTTTTTTTTATCACCCAAAAAATGAAATTATTACATGTGTGGACACAGAAGACATACAACCGAAGAAAACTAAGAAAACTCCAACCAGCTCTAAAGTTCGAAACCAAAATCCACCATAAGGCTCAAGTTCTTCATGGGGGTTTTGGATCATGACCCGGATTTGCTCCTACCCCTGAATAATCATTGGTTTCCAGCTCCATCCGCCCCTCCACAAATCCTTCTCCCAAATCCAGGACACCTTCATCCAGCAAATTCTGAATAACAATTGAAAACTCAAATTAATTTGTGCACTAAATATATTTAGGATTTTTAGCCAAAATAATATCAGAGATTAGCATAACTCCTCATTTTGGTCTATGAGATTTAAAATCGATAGAAGTGGTCTCTAAGATTTATCATTTTGGTCAACCTCTCTATTTGAACTGACGGTTTCTTCAAGTTAATGGAGGACAGAAGAATCAAAATAATTGACGGTGGAAAATTTCAAATATTACTTCTATCGATTTTAAATCTTAATGAACAAAGCGAGAAGTTATGACAATTTTAGAGATCATTTTAACTAAAAAAGCCATATATTTTCTAGGAAAAATAAAACAAGAACTAGAGGAATAATTACCTGACTCAGTAGGTCTTCCTTATTTATCTTCTGGCTTCCAATATGATCGATTCCTTAAGAAAAGAAACATAAATATCATTCGCTGAGCATCCTTATTCTAATTTTTTTCAATTTTTTTTTTTAAATAATACAAATGAATAACAAAAGGCTTACTTGTCGTAGGAGCAATAGCAATTGACGAGAAGACATACGTGAAACATAGAAAGAGAACTAGTTGTGTCATAAAATTATACTTGTGCGCCATGCCTCTGCTTCTTATGAATCACTCGATGGATCTACGCAGTAGACAGGAAGAAAAAGGAAGGTGGCAGAGGGTGAGACGAGGAAACATGTGGAAGTGGCTGGCGTTTTATATTAAGATAAGAAGGATAAGTTGAATATGCAAAAGCCACATGTAACCAATAAGAATATTTCTCCTAGAGTCAACTTGATTAATTATTTATGGGGGGAATCAACTTACATTTCATTTGTGGGTTAGTTCCACTTCCATATATTATCCACTGTATTTCATTTGTGTTAATCTTCAGCACATTCTTTGTTGATAGAACATAATTGAAGTTCCAAAGTTGGAGGATGATTCTCTCTCATTATAATATTTTTCTCCTTTTCTTCTCTCCTAGTTGAACGGTTATGATTAAATCATATCAACATCTTATATTGATTTTTTTACAAAGACAATAAGACAAAATGTCACAACCCGTCCCGGAATTTATGGAACGGAAGGGTATTTTCGTAAATTTTCCCTTTGGGCTAGATATTTTGAAATGGGTTTGCTTTTTGTCTTAATTGGTGTGCCCAAGAGGGGCCACCCTCTAATTTTGTCCCCGGCCCAATTCCACTTTCCCTCTCTTCTCTCTAAGTTCCCGGTCTTCTCTCTCTCACACTTAAACTCTCTCTCAAAATAGTTCACTCTTCCCTCAGCCCTCATAGCTCACTCTCATCCTCCATTCTCCAGAGTTTCACACTCACAGCACCACACCCACACACACACCAACCTTCTCTCCCTTGGACCTCCTCACCTCCCTCGTTCATCTTCTCCCTTTGCAAACTAGGGTTGTAGCACCATGGAAATCGATGCTAAACCTTTAGGAAAATATTTGTGAAAACTAGTTCATTTGAATAACATCTATGCATGCAATTAACAATTAAAAGTGGAATCATGCTTGTATGCACTCAAAAACAAAACTTTACCCATGAAATTCAAGGCCTAGTAATTATGGTGAACCAAGACTCAACTCAAGAACAAAGTGAGTTGAGAAATATTATACCTTTGTTGAATCCTCTTTGCATAAACAAAGGCTAATCACCCAAGAGAGAGGACCTTCATTCTTCATTCCTTACTTCTCAGCTCCATGGATTTCTTGGAGGAGAATGGATGAATAGATTCTCCAAGTTCCCAAGAAAGGGAACCTCTAAGTTTCCACACCAAGGAGGGGGCTTGAAGAAGAGATGAGTGACCTTGGAGGAGGATTCATACTAGTAAATCCCCTCCAAGGGGGCCGGCCTCCTAGAGAGAAAAGGAGAGCTTTTGTTCTCTCCAATTTCCTCAAGAGAGAACCCTCATGAATTTTGGCTATAAATTCCTTTATATAGTCACTTCAATTAAGTGACAAAAGAACCAAAAAACCTTTCATCCATAATGTGGCTGGCCTTCTAAAGGCTTTGGGATTTTTGGGCCCTTTTGAGTCTTTAGTCATTAAGTTGTCATACAACTTAAGTTAATGGGCTTGACGATTCTAAGCCCAATGGGCCTTGAGGTCCAATAATGACTCAAAAACTAAAACGAACTTATTCGTTTGATTAATTAACATATTAATTACTCCTAGCCATAAATAATTAAACCATTTAATTATCCTTACTCATCTTCATTGTTTCTTCAATCTTTACCTTACACGGTGTACGATCCATTAGGTTCCTTTTAGTGAGGTAGTGGGCGATTAGAATTCTTCAAATCGATTGTGAATTGAAACATACTTTCAATTCTCCCTTTAGTGATTATACACCCTTAGGGCTCCCACAAACCATGAGTGACACCTAGTAGTATGTCATGGCTATCCAAGCTAATCAGAAGAGATGGATAACCTATTCAGTTTAGGATTACAATGCAATACGGTATTTCTCTAATACAATACTCTTGACCATATTGTTTTGTTTGATAGTTTATTCATGTCTACTATCCAATGTGATTCTCTTACTTATATGATTACCTTGAATGTGATTTGGAATGAATTCCTAAATCTCATTCATACTCTGGCCAGAGATTCTTAATCATATCATAGAGTATTCTCCCTTAAACGGTTTGAAGGTTAGAGATCCCTTGTTGTGCATTCACTTGCCTTCATGGCTAAATGCTTAACCCCAACTATGTCGTGGACACCCTTTGACAGAGTGACTTTGATATAGTAAAAGATCAAGAACCTAACCACAAGACAAATATGATGCCTTAGGTCAAAAGACTACTTTGCATTATCCCAACCATGAGTTCTCATGTGACATGAGTATGAGAACTCCTCGTTGATCACGTTCAGTGGACTCACTCTTTATTGAGCACCTACATGCTTGTCTTGGTGTCAGTCACACCAATGACTCGAGTCCACTCACTCTCTCTAAAAGAAGACATAGCACGTACTTGTTGTACTGTTAAGAGCAAACGGAAGCGAATTATAACAAAGTACCAAATATCAATGTCGTAGGCGAAAGCTAAAACAAACAATCTCAAAGTAACACAAGAGATTTACGTGGTTCGGCGTAAAGCCTACGTCCACGAGCAAAGCACTGCGAGGAGTTTCACTAAACAAACGGAGATTACAAAATAGTGTTTAAACTCTCACAACCCAAATCCCACAAATTACAAACCCTAAACCAAACGAGTAGAGAACCCAAAACTAATGGAGAAGATTCTCCCAAATTGCTCTCTTACTCACAAATTGACTCTCACCAAATTGCCACACAAAAGAGCCACACAAAATACACTAACCCTAAGGTCCTATTTATAGTGCATAGGACTTAGGTTACAATAAGAATCCTAAAAGGAAGTAAATCCAAAACCTAATCAAATAGGTAATTAACAAAACCCCTCCACCTAAGGAAACCAACTAAGAAGTCAAAATCCAAACCCAAATAGGATACCAAAACCAAATAGGTAACACAAACCTAATTCTTTGCTTCATCCTAATTTTGAGCCTAAAACCCAACAATCTCCACCTCGGCGAGAAATTAGCAAACTTCCAAATCAAATACAAACTTCAAATTTGGGATACCAAAATACAAACACAAACGCGCACCAAATTATTTCGAAACTAATCTCCACCTAGACTTAAAAAAATCCAAAAGTCTTCAAACTTGAAATTTCCTCCAACGCCTTCTCCAACAAATTCCATTACGGAAACTAACAAATACGAAACAAAATCCAAGCAAAAGCTTGAACATATGAACAAAAAGTGCGAATTGCACTCCACCCAAAGAGCTGAGTACCAAGCTCCACCACCTCACATAACCTTTAGAGGAGTTTAGAACAACGATCTTCTGCAATGTTTGCATCAACACTAGCAAAAGACTTATCAAACGGCTTCTTTTTGCCCTTGAGTTTAGGGCAATCTACTTTCCACTGACCTTCCTTATAACAATAGCTACAAGTGTTCTTTCCAAGTTTGCCCCTTTCCTTATTCCTTCCTTGAACTACCAAAGCTCCATCTTGTGTGTCAGACACTTTATTCTTCAGCTCTTTAGAATTCAAGGCGGCTTTAACATCTTCCAAACTAAGACTTTCTCTACCAAATAACATGGTATCGACAAAGTGTTCATACGAAGGAGATAAAGAACACAACAAAGTTATCGCATAATCCTCATCACTAATTTGGTCGTCCACACTTTTCAAATCCATCATAAGTTTATTGAATTCATCAACATGCTTATGAATTGACGTACCTTCATCCATACGAAGAGTATGCAAACTTTTCTTCAAATACAACCGTTTAGCAAGGGCTTTGGTCATATACAAACTCTCCAATTTTAGCCACAACTTCGATGCAGATTTGATGCTACCAACTTCTCGCAATACTTCATTCGATAAAGTCAGCAGGATTGCTCCAAGTGCTCGCTCCATAACGTCTTCTTTTTCTTCATCAGTCCACGAATTCGGCAAAGCCTTTACACCCTTTAACGTTTTCAAAAGCCCTTGTTGAACTAACAAAGCACGTATCTTCAATTGCCAAATGCCAAAGTCATTGCCGTCGAACTTTTCAATATCAACTTTCACCGACGACACATAAGGCTTCATAGTGACTACCAAGCAAAGCCCAAGCCGAAACCTGGCTCTGATACCACTTGTTGTACTTTTAAGCGGAAACGGAAGCGAATTATAACAAAGTACCAAATATCAATGTCGTAGACGAAAGCTAAAACAAACAATCTCAAACTAACACAAGAGATTTACGTGGTTCGGCGTAAAGCTACGTCCATGGGCAAAGCACTGCGAGGAATTTCACTAAACAAACGGAGATTACAAAATAGTGTTTAAACTCTCACAACCTAAATCCCACAAATTACAAACCCTAAACCAAACGAGTAGAGAACCCAAAACTAATGGAGAAGATTCTCCCAAATTGCTCTCTTACTCACAAATTGACTTTCACCAAATTGCCACACAAAAGAGCCACACAAAATACACTAACCCTAAGGTCCTATTTATAGTGCATAGGACTTAGGTTACAATAAGAATCCTAAAAGGAAGTAAATCTAAAACCTAATCAAATAGGTAATTAACAAAACCTCTCCACCTAAGGAAACCAACTAAGAAGTCAAAATCCAAACCCAAATAGGATACCAAAACCAAATAGGTAACACAAACCTAATTCTTTGCATCATCCTAATTTTGAGCCTAAAACCCAACATTACTGATCTTAACGGACTGTCAATGCCCAATTGGCAATCCTATGATCAGGAACGTTTAGGATATGTATACGAAAGAGAATGGTCTCATGAATTTAACTTCTTTAGATCATATTCTCCCAATTACATATTCCTTGGACTTATCGTTTAAGCATATAACATTTATATGAGACAACTTTAAACAATAATCTTTGCCCTTTATATTAAACTAGATTAGTTTAACATGTGAAATGTCCGTAAAGTATCATCATATAATTGACTTTTTGGGTACATTTCCAACAAAACCTTGATGAAATCCGGCGAACATCAACCTCCGATTGGGTGAGCCTCGGAGTCCCTTTCTCTCTCTTAATGGTTGTTTGCCTTGATTTATAAAGTATGTATACCCGTTGTAGGTGAGGGTTTAGCTTGAAAACAACTTGGAGGGATTTTCCCCATATTCCGGCGCGAAATCCCGTGACTTCCATGCCGTTTTCCGGTCAACTTTGGCCATGGCTGGACCAAATTTTGGTATAGTTCTTTTCCCCTCCTCCATAGCTTTAAATCCATGTATCTCATGACTTGTGTTGGTCGAATTTTGGGATTGAGCGGAGCTGGGAATGCTCCAACGTTCTTCTCTATCGAAAACGGCCAACTTGACCTGAAATAGGTCGATCCGACCCGATATTCATAAACCAGTTTCGAACCTAGCCTAAAACCCAGCTCTGGGCCTAACCTTTTAGCCTGGGCCCAACCCAACTTAGCTAATCCGGCCCAAACCCACTGAACCCAAGGCTTTCGGCCCACTAAACCCAACCCAAGCTTTGGCCCAACCCGTTGACCGTTGACCCGAAATTCGACCCATTGACCGACCCGACCTGGATGAAATATTATGTTAGGGAATATTATTCTCTAGAATATTCTTTGTGTTGACTTTTTGTTGACTTTTACAAAATTTGACCGGGACCCCTCTCAGGGTAATTCAACATTCTGAATCCATTTTTGACGTTTGTTTTCCAAAATTCAATTGTTATGATAGATTTTTATTAATTGGACCCTTTATGTGCTTAGGTGCATTTATTGCGGCGTTTCCGTCTTCGCTAGTTTGCTCAGCTCTTCGACGACGGAGTATCTGTGAGTGGACCCCTTCTAAAATGCATATTTTACTATTAGAAATACATAAATGAAAAGCATGATTTTATGTCTATGTTTTATGAAACGTTTATGAGTAAATTGGTTTCACGCTTTATGAATTATCATGCTTATTCGACTTTACGTTCTTTTGTGGTATATATGATTGATGACTATATACCTTTTTATGAACGTAGTTTTATGATATGGCGTTGTAGTTATTGAGCTCCAATTTGAGATATATATATATATATATATATATATATATATATATATATATATATATATATATATATACAATAATGCCTAGGGGCGAATGATACTACATTGGCTTCGGCCGGGCATGTGTAGGTGGCTTCTGCCAGAAGATACTTATATTGGCTTCAGCCGGGCGTTTGGTTGGTGGCTTCGGCCGGAAGATATTTATATTGGCTTCGGCTGGGCGTTTGGTTGGTGGCTTCGGACGGAACATACTTATATATTGGCTTTCCGCTGGAAGATATTTATATTTAGCTTCGGTCGGGTGATGTAGTGGCTTTGGTCGGAAAATATATATATTTGGCTTCGGTCGGGAGGTGTAGTGCCTTCGGGCGAAGTTATATGTGTGCGTCTATATATATGCCTTGTGCTACTACTACTAAGCACATTATATACAATATATGTTTTATGGCATGCTAGGGTTTTCGAAAAACCTATTACTTATTATACTATTGAGTTTTCATTTGAGTTTTCATAAACTTTGGGGGTTACTACGTTGATGAATAACTGTTTCAATATTACTTATATATCAACTTGGTCCACTCATGTTTTTGTTTTGCGCCCCCTCAGAACTTAGAATCAAGGCGTACAATCCTGACGTCAAGGCGCTCCCACATCGGCATCTTCGAGTCCTCTCGGTGTAGGACCCCATCTCTCTGTTCATTCAATTTTATATTATTCCTTTTTAGTGTCTTAGATTAGTTGTATGCTTTGAACACGTTCTCTAATTGCATATTTATTATAATTAAATTTACAAGTTTCATTTATGTCGGCTAATTGTTTCTAAGTTCTCATGCATCCTAATATGGCTTTGTCACCTTCGGGTATCGGCCAGCACGTGCCTACCCTGGTGTTCGGAGTATATCAGGGTTAAGTGTGTCACAAAAAGTAAAGTGTGAGAGAAGTGGATGAGAATAGGACGGGAGAATCCTACTCCTATTTAGATTCACTTTTAAGTCTAGCACACCTATCAGGAGCAGGAGATATTTTAATCTGGGGTAATTTTCAGTTTACTACCCTGAAGTATCGTGGTTTTCAAATTTTCATCTACATAGGCACCATGCCATCAGTTAATTGAGCTTCTAACAAAAATAATAACGGAATTATGAAAGTGTCACTCAATCCTCACTTTAGCATAGTAAACTGAGAATTACCCTTTAATATATTCTGAAAGACTTGCTACGTGATGTATTATTTCACGTGTTAAGATGATAAGCGACAAGGTTCATAAAACCCTATTTCAGGGTATTTTAATTATAAAAAAAAAACCAAATACATGTATTATAATTTTAGTGGAATAGTATCACCATGTGATGATGTTCTATGAACACCAAAATTATCTCCTATCAAGATAAGAATGTAAATTTGACACAGCGTGACAAAGAGAAGATCAATCAACGTTAATGTTCAGAACAAGAGGTCTGGAAACCATAAAGTATGAGAAAATCTCCAAGTTTATTAAATGATAATTGATAAGATCAGGGATGAAGTCAAAAATTTAACTTAGGGGGCACCTTAAAAAATTTTAGCTTCTTTTTGTGTCAAATAAAGCTATTTTTTTTACAAATGCTGAAAAAATTAGTTACAAAATGACTTTACTCTATTGTCTCATTGCACCTTTAATTGTTGTCTGAGTGTATCCCGAACTGTCTATATTTCAATTTATCATTCATACGTCATCCTTAAAAACCCAAAACTATTAAGATATTCATTTTTGTAAAGATATTAAGACATTCATTTGTAGTAAAGAAAATGGACAATATGGTATTGCAAAGAAACACTAAAATGACTATTATTTAATCTAACGGGTCATATGATTTCAGATTTTGGTGATTCATGGTAGACATGATCTTTGAGATAGGACCTAAAAGATAGATGGTTCGGATCGTTAAAATACATTATGAAATAGGCCTTACCAAATGAATATCAAAATGTGTGTCAAAAAATGTTGCCCAATCCTGATCACTCATTAACAAAGTATCTTAAACGTCCTCAAAACTTTAAAACGCTATAAGAAATAAGCACGTTAATTTAGAAAAATGATGTGTCACTAATAAGAAATAAGCATGTTAATCAACACTTAAGTAATAATCTAATCATCAATAACCACATCAGTTAGTTTATAAGATTTGATAAATTTGTCTCCTTAGCATTACCTTTAAAACACTGTAACGATGGAACTAGGGCTGGGCATGGGCCGGGTGCAACTTATTTTAATACAGGAACCGGACCTAACCCGACCTGGTTGAAACGGGTCGGTTCGGGCCAGATCCACGGGTCCTTTTTTGTTTGGGAGAAATTTTTTTTTTACAGCAGCTGCTCTCGGAAACCAAAGAGACCTGGAGACCTGCGCATAGATCATAAGCAAAAGAAAAATTGAACAAAATTATGTAACCAACATCTTTCCAATTGCTGTAATTATGTAAAATATTAAAAATTGAACAAAAATTGAAGGGAGAAAGTGCGGATCTTGGTACTTATCTTTGGAAGAAACAATCCATGAAAAATAGGCTAATAAAGAATACAACAGTTTTCAGAATAAGCGAATGGTTTACCGAATCGACTTCGTATTTGGAAGAAGCGAGGATTTGAGAAACGGAGTAGCCAATCAGCAGTACAAGCAGAGCAAGAATGTCAGTGATTTTACGCCATTGTGTTCCTGCCATGAGGACCGTCATGCCTTAATCCTAAGCGCGCCTTGGATTTTGCCTACACACTGGAACTGTTGATTTGAGAAGTGGAGCAGCCAATCAGCAGTACCAGCAGAAGAAGGAGGTCAGTGATTTTACGCCATCGTGTTCCTGTCATGAGGACCGTCATGCCTTAACCCTAAACGCGCCTTGGATTTTGGGGTGACCTCGATTGATTTGCGATGCGAATTTTGGGTCTGAGAGCACGAAGTTGGACGAGAGTGAAAGACGGACGAGAATGCAAGAGAACGTCTCGAGATTAATAGGAGATCAACGGTTAAGATTCAATCAAATGGTAGGAACGGTTCGGGCTGGGGGCCCGTTTTCTTAAATTCTTGGATCCGCCCCGTCCCTTTATTTATATGGACCCGCCCCGAACAGCATGAACCCGCCCCGACTCGCGGGTCCATGACCCGTTTGCCCACCTCTAAATGGAACGTGTCCAGGTTTTTCATGCACTCAATATATGAGGAGTGCAACCCTTAATATATATATATATATATATATATATATATATATATATATATATATATATATTTATTTATTTATTTATTTATATAAGGAGTGCATGCCAGAGGTCAAAAAGGAGTACCAAACTCACTAGTGTAGAAACCAATCTCATTCGATCGCTTTATTTTGGGTGAGATCTCATTTGATCTCTTATTAGGAAGAGAGAGAAAAAGAAGCTGATAAGGTTGAGGTGGCTTTCCCTAGAACTGGTAGGGGATGTCTGTAATAGTCTATTATTGTGACCATGTATGAATGTATGAGTCGATCTCCATCACTGGGGCCAACAGCCACAAACCCTAAGTCAGTGAGTCAGTGGGATCTTAACCCTAATGACAAACGAACTTGCCGACGTTGCCATATGCGACAATGGAACAAAGTCGAAAGTAAGACGTCTTTCCACCGTCCAAGCTCTCCAAACTTCCCAAGGGGTCCATCAATTGTAGTCACGGAGATTCCTCACATTATTCAGTGGCATATCAATAATATTCTTTTTTACCAATCATAATGTTAATAAGTTAAATTATTAAATATTAAAAGTGGAAGTTTGATGATGGCAAAATCTGCATTAGAATGTATAAAAGTTACTATTTTCGTACTCTTTCTTTCAGAACCTAAGTCTCGATTGAATTTTTATCACTTTGCCACCCACCAACAACGCCACCACTGCTCTAAAGTGTCATATGCCAAATAATAATAATATTGAAGACAAAAACAAACATTTTCAAATAATTCACAAATGAACTTTTGTAAGAACAAAATAATATACGAGTGTATGTTTTATTTATTCATATGTCATGCCGATCAATGACATGACACCGAATTATTAGTTTTCTTTCACAAGTGGTGGATATATTACAAGCAGGATATCCACATTTCTCCGATTAATATAGAAAATAAAGATTTAGGTCATAAAATGTTTTTATAATCAAGTTTTGGGACAAAGTCTTTTTTTTTTCCAAACCAAAAGTCTATTCATTTATGATCTTTTGAACATATGTTAAATTGATGATAAAGAGAGCATAAAACCTATATGAGCTATCATATAAGTTATATGTGCACCACATTAAAAAAAAAATCAATTTAATGAAATTAGATGTTTAAAGAGACAAAATAAATTAATACAATTTTAAATCTTAAAATGTATTGTGTGAAAATTAGAGAAGCTTATTGTAACAGCTCGTTCCGAATTATGTACATTTATTATCCTTGAAAGTGTGAAAGTACGATTTTACCCTTGAGAGTTGGGTTGAATTCTATTTTGGGCTTAAGTAAAGACCCAAATATTTGTTATGTTTGGACCAATCACCTCTTCTCCAATTTAGTGGGAACCATTAGAGTGTGATTTGAACTTAGGGTTCTAAATTAGTTAGTTTGTAGTACTTAGTTTAGGACCAATTAGAACTACCCCTAGGTTTTGGTACCCAATCAGTCACGGGTACACATTTACACACACAAACTGAAACCTTCCCTCTCTCTCTCTCTCTCTCTGCAACTCGTATAGACGAGTTGTGTTGACCTTTAAACCTTCACAGATCGAAGGTTCTGAGACCACCATTGTGATCCTTGAAGGTCTACGAACACAACCATACCATTGGTTGGTTGTAAAACCTTCAAAAACCCTGAGAACCCGAGGGCTCCGTCGAGGGCACAGTACCACCGAGTCGATCGTCGAAGTTTCACGCCTTTTTAAGGCTCAGAAAGGTATCTCCTCTTCCTCCTAAGTGTTTTGGGACGTTTTGGTTGAGTTTTAACGTAAAGAAACCCCGGGAAACTGAACTCTCGAAGTTAGCACTATTCACCAACTTTTAAATGTTTGTTTTTATGTGAATTCTAGGACCATAGGAAGCTTAAGAACCTTCCCACGATGCTCAGAGTGCATCGTTGAGAAGATTTGGACGTCGGGAAGCCCATATACGAAGTTTCACAAGGGTGGCCGGACCTTCGAGCTTTCTCCGACGAGATTCCTTGGGTTTTAGGACCCAACTCAGGTATAACGTTGTTCCTTAGGTCCTAAGCTTCATTTTGGTACAATTTTAGTAGAAAATGGAGCAAAAATGAAGAAGATAGGACGTTTAGAAGGTTTTCCAGAAACCGGCGACCGTTGCCGGCGACTCGCCGGAGAAGAAAGGGGTATATTCCGTCAAAGTTGACGGAATATGCTAACGGCATTAATCCGTCAGGGTTGGCCGCGCGTGGGGGCGCTTAGGGCTGTGCCCTTGCCGGCACGTGGGGCCTCGAAAAATAATTCTAAAAATATGGGGATGTTCCTGAGGTTGTGTAGATCACTTTGGTATATTCAAACACCCCAATTGAGCAATGTATGAGAAGTTATTACCTAGTTTCGTTTATGTGCTTTAAAATAACGTTATTATAGTTGTTTCTCATATAGGCGAGACCTATCCGGAGGACGAGTGTAGCCAGGCTAGGCACGGAGGTTACGATCCGTCTACTTACCAGTGAGTGGACTTTTGGTTTTCCGTATATACCTATATACTAAGTATTTTTCCCAGAAATGCATTTTAATGACTTTATCAATGAATTGCCATGCCAATGTGTTTATACTTTTGATTACGCATTATAATTTGGATATACATGGTTGTTGACGCTGCAGGCGCTCAGGTAAGTTTATGTGTTGATGATGAGGAGTTGTGTTATAATGATTATGATGAGATGCATTGAGAGCTCATTAACCTGCACCTCGGTGTTAGTGCTCCCGCCCATGGTTAGGGGCATAGTTTTTCACGTGATGTTCACCTCTCGCACCACATGCTCATCTTGGATCCAAGTTAGGTGCACAGTCCTGTTGTATAGACCACTTTCAGTGGGTTCGACTCGTAGGTGACCCTCGAACATTCGCATAGTCTTCACGTGATTGTAGCACTAGAGCGTATTGTTTTACACCCAGTCCTGTCGTATAGACCACTATCAGTGGGTTCAACTCGTGTGCAGACATGATTTATGAGCTAGAGTTTAGATGATGAGATATTGCAGTTATTATTGCATTTGGATTACTTACCTGGGGATTTCGTTTGCATGGCATGGCATATTCATGATTTGTTTACATATTTTGATGTTGATGATATCAGTTGATATTTAGTATATGTATATACTATTTTTTGGGAAAATATACAGGTTTTACGGCGAGGGGTTATAACTGTTGTTAATGAAATGATTTTTGAAAAGCTTTGTTTTTGGCCACTCACGTTTTCTGTTTTGCGCCCCTCTAGGTTTTAGGTAGCGTTTGTTGGTGGCTTACGAGGTTACGGCGGAGGTTCTGACAAACCATCACATATGTAGGACCACCTTTGGGTGTTATTTAAAGGGTTTATATCACAAATGGTCCCTGAAATTGACCCCATCAATCATGATGGTCCCTGAAATTGAAAATCGATCAATGTAGTCCCTGAATTTTAACTTGCGAATCAATGTGGTCCTTCTGTTAGTGTTCCGTCCAAATTAACACTAAAAAAAGGTTAGAGAACCAATTTTTCATGGTTAAATGACCAAAAAAAGGTTAGAGAACCACTTTTTTTTGTTTTTATTTTAGTTTTAGCACCAAATCCATGAAAAAATGGAGAGAAAAGTGAAGATGGAAAAAAGAAAAGAGAGGTAGTAAGTAAAATTATAAGTAACAGGGTTATTTTTGATCATTTTACCATGAAAAATTGGTTCTCTAACCTTTTTTTAAAGTTAATTTGGACGGAACACTAACAGAAGGACCACATTGATTCGCGAGTTAAAATTCAGGGACTACATTGATCGATTTTCAATTTCAGGGACCATCATGATTGATGGGGTCAATTTCAGGGACCATTTGTGATATAAACCCTTATTTAAATTAGTACTTCTTATGCTTGACTGCACTTAGGCTATTTATACTCTGATTGTGTATTCACACTTATTTCCGTTCTTGCACCTTAGCTTTTCTGGCACTCTTTGAAGATTGATTTTTATTTATTCGTACTTCTTTCTTTATTACTACTTCCGCACTGTGCACATGGCTACGTCACACTCACGTGACGACCAGCATGCCTCGATCTCGGTCGGGGTGTGTCACTTATTTCTGTTTTTGAGAAGCATTAAAATGTTATTAGCCCTTATTATATTATCAAATTAATTTTCTTTTGTGAAATTATATCAAATTAAATTGGATAAGCCGAAATAATTTGACCTGACTTTTGCGGTGGGAAAAAGAATTCCATAAATATTCTTTGTGGTCTTTCTATAAAACCAATCATACTACAAAGCCTCTTCTTGCTATTCACCAACCTCTTACCCTCATTATCCTCTTCTTCTTCCTCGTGTTTGATCAACATGCTGCAGAAGCCTTTCCTTAGACTGCTGCTGGTACTCTTATTGGTTTTCTCTCATGTTCTATTTTTGTCTGCAGTTCCTGCAACCAGTAAGGCTCAAGAATTTCCCGTTTTCTTTCCTTTTACTTTTTAAATATTTTTATTTGGTCAATTGGGGTAAGTCTTAAGCTGATGCAACTTGATATAAACATATGCAATCTATCTATATGTACAAGTTTATTTGTGCAAAAATAGTGGTTTATTTCATTTTTCTTATATAAAAGAAGTGGATTAATAATTGGTTAAATTATTCTTGTTTTGTAGGGAGCCTCAAGTCAGAGGAGGAAGACTTCTCGGTCCAAGAATCTCTGGTCAGCTCGCTCCTTCGCCCTCTCATTCATTGTTTTCTTCTTGTTCTTTCCTTAAAGTAGTGAAATATTACCAATGATAATTATTTTAGAGCGCTATTATTATCACTCAAAAAATATATTTTTAGTGAAAAGGTCATAAGGTAGTCCTTTTTAGTGAAAAAAGTTATCATGCACTTCCACAAGGTAAAAAGGAAATTTTAAAAAAAAGCATTTCGTCAAAATAGTTTATGAGATTGACATAACTCCTTACTTTAGTTCTTGTGATTGAAATCGATACATGTGATCCCTGAGTTTGTCTATCATCAATCATTTTGAACATTCTGTAAAAAAACATCTGTTAAATAAGGATCAAAATTATAAAAACATTCTCAACTAATAAACAAATGGCCAAAATGATTTGACAAAAATTAAGAATATTTTTGTCATTTTCTCCTTATTTCCCCGAGATTTTTTCACGGAATGACCAAAATGATTGATAATGCACAAATTCAGGGACCAATTCTATCAATTTTAAATCAAAGGGACCAAAGTAAGGAATTATGCGAATCTCGGTGACAATTTTGACTAAAAATACCTTTTAAAAAAAATAAAAATAAATAAAGTATGAAACAGTGCATAATAACTTTTTCAAAATATTAATAATAATTTTCTCATTTACCTGCTTTATTCAGCAATCTAAATGTGCAGAGATTCGTACATAAAAACATATATGTGTTAATGAATTGTTATTTATCCCCTAATTTTGCCTTTATTTATCTTTCTGGCAGGGTCCAGTGGATTTGGAGAGTGGAGAGGAGGTGTTCGATGTGGGTGGGGGAGAGGGGTTTATTGAAGGAAGGGTGACTATAGAAAGTGAAGACTATCCAGGAACAGGAGCAAACAACCATCATGACCCAAGAACCCCTGGAAAAGCTTAAAGATCCCTCCCAAGTCCCAAGTTTTAGTTTGAGCATGTTCATATATCTGTAAGCTGTATAGTCACGATCTAAGCGAACTTTTTTTGTGTGTGTTTAATATTCGTATGAAACTACATGAAACTTTAGAAGCACTAATTTTTTTTTTTCTTTTATTAAATGGTGTGAGAGAATCAAACTTGATACATTTTATTATAAAAATGATAAAAGATTTAAATATAATAATTGATTATTATATTATAGAAAAATGCCCATTAATAAATGTAAACTTTGTACTCGGAATGTGAAATGCCAGGTAATAGAAATGAGGATGTGGGAGGGTAACTTTCTTTGATAGTTTGAATACATAGATATTACTCACCTTTAAGATGTGTTAAAGGGATCATGAACAATCAACTTTAAATAGGTTTCTGAAACTATAAATCAGAATTTGCGTTTCTGACATGCTCTTTCAATCCTACGACACCTAATTTTTTTTGTCGAAGACGGATTCTAGTAGTAGCATTCTAGCATGTAGGAATATGATCCTTTGATCCTAATGTAAACTAGGATGTGGATAAGATGAGATCGGTAGGTGTGATTATCTTGCCGATGATTTCACTCTTAAGAGAATTGGAGTTAGTTGAATGACGTTTTCCCATCCAAGTTCATTAGGGTTCAATATATATTTTCAGTAGAGATCGTGAAGTCCTCGTTGGAGTCAAATGCCGAGATAGAATGTCATGAGGAGGGAAGTCCAGCTTCAACTACTTGAACCCATGTATGTGAATTATATAAACAGGGAACTCAGTACAACGAGCACAGCATCACTGTTAACACACAGACTATTATCTGGTATCAGACTTCAATCAACAGAACAATGGAGCTTGAGAGAGAAGAGTATGTTAGAGAGAGAACAAGAGCTCGAAGAAGAAAGCAGCAAAATGAACTGTCTCACTTCATTCACACGCACACACAGTGCTTTAGTATCTGTTAGGAATAAAAGAAATATTCCTTTCTTTACATCACTCAAATCTGACCCTTAATTCATCTACCCTATGAGGTGATGACACATGACTCAGTCTATTTCTTACTCTAAGATTACATCTTAGCTGCACACTTGGACTGTGATCCAAGGGCTGACATTTAATCTGTACTCTAATTACATTATCAGCATATACACTTATACACTAACACTCCCTTCTAAGTGATGTGCTGAAATCACTCCCAAAGCTGTCCTCAGAAGTTCAAATCGATCCCTTGCCAAAGCTTTTGTGAATATATCTGCAACCTGTTCTTCAGTCTTGCAATATATCAGATCAATCTCACCATCTTGAAGTGCATCTCGGATAAAATGGAACTTTCGATTAATATGTCTAGTTTTGTGATGATGAACTGGATTCTTTGATATGGCAATTGCTGAAGTATTATCACACAACAACTGAGTTGGTTCTGCTTGTTCTTCCCCAAAATCAGAGAGTACAAATCTTAGCCAGATGGCCTGTGCAGTAGCTTCTGCTGCACTGATGTATTCTGCCTCTGCAGTTGAAAAAGCAACATTGCTTTGCTTGATTGAGGCCCAAGAAAACACACCCGAACCAAGATTAAATGCATAACCAGATGTACTCCTCATAACATCTTCACTTCCACTCCAATCACTATCACAATAACCAATCAATACTGCTCCTTTTCCCTTTTCATAAACAATCCCATAGTTCACAGTGCCTTGTATGTATCTCAAGACTCTCTTAGTTGTCCCCATATGCTTCTTGGTAGGATTGTGCATAAACCTAGCCAATAAGCTTGCTGCAAACATGATGTCTAGCCTTGTTGCAGTCAGATATAACAAACTACCCACCATTTGTCTATATAAAGTCTCATCTGCCAGATCACTTCCATCTACTTTTGAAAGCTTTTCATTCACAGCCAATGGTGTTGCAACAGACTTACAATCTTTAAGTCCAAACTTCTCAAGCAGAGTTCTTGCATATTTCTTTTGATGCAAGAAAATGTAGTTATCTGTATGCAGTACTCCAAGACCAAGGAAGTGATGAAGTAATCCAAGATCTGTCATCTCATATTGTCTCATCATTTCACTTTTGAACTCAGCTATCATTTCATTTGAACTACCTGTGTAGATAATATCATCTACATATAGTGACACAATGAGAATGCCACTGTGAGATGTTTTAATGTATAGTGTAGCTTCACTCGGACTTATGTGGAATCCAGCCTTTGCAAAATAGGAATTTATTTCTTCATACCAGGCTCTTGGAGCTTGCTTCAGACCATATAGGGCTTTCCTAAGTCTGTAGACTTTGTCTTCCTTACCTTGTATGACAAAACCAGATGGTTGATCCACATACACCTCTTCATTCAACACTCCATTCAGGAATGCAGACTTTACATCTAACTAAAATAATTTCCAGCCTTTCTGTGCAGCAAGGGCCACCAAAGTTCTCACAGTGTCAAGTCTTGCCACTGGTGCAAAGGTTTCATTAAAATCGATTCCAGGCTTCTGGGAATATCCCTTTGCAACTAACCTTGCTTTGTTTTTCTGCACAGAACCATCCAGATTCAACTTTGTTTTATAGACCCATTTGACTCCAATGACTGGTTTATCAAATGGTCTATCAACTAGATCCCAGGTATTGTTCTTCTCAATCATGGAAACTTCATCTTCCATAGCTTTCTGCCATGACTCATCCTTGGCAGCTTCTTCAAAACACTCTGGTTCTATAATGCACAGATTGCACTTCTCATATATTTCTGCAACACTTTTGTACTTGAGAGGAGTGTGATCAAAATCCTGTGGACCTGTTATTCTTTCTTGATCATAGATTGCAGTATCTGAACTTGGCACAGCATTCTCTTCAGTTGCTTCACATTGTGTTTCAGAATCACAGGCACTCCCTTCACACCTTTGTTCTCCTTCTGACATTTCAATAACCTGAATACTCACACTTCTTTCTTTCTGTGCATTCCAATCCCAAAATGCCTCTTCATCAAACACAACATCTCTGGAGACAATCACCTTCCCAGATTCAATGTTATAGAGCCTATAGCCCTTTTCACAACTGCCATATCCTAAGAAGATACACCTCTTGCTTGCCAAATCAAATTTTTGTCTCTGTTGACTTGGCACATGAGCATAACACAGAGAACCAAACACCTTTAGATGCTTAATTCCAGGTTTTCTCCCACTGTAAGCTTCAAAAGGTGTTTTCTTATCTAAAGCTTTGGTTGGACAGCGATTCAATATGTATACAGAAGTATTGACTGCCTCAGCCCAAAACTCAAGGGGAATCTTCTTCTCCAACATGAGGCACTTAGCCATTTCAACAATTGTTCTGTTCTTTCTCTCTGCCACACCATTTTGCTGTGGTGTGTATGGAGTGGTAAGCTGTCTTTCCATGCCTACATCTTCAATAAATTTGTTAAACTCCATTGAAGTGTATTCACCTCCTCGATCACTCCTAAACTTCTTCAGTTTATATCCACTCTGTAACTCTACAGTAGCTTTGAATCTTTTAAACACACAGAGAGCTTCAGATTTATGTCTTAGAAAATACACCCAACACATCCTGGTGCAGTCATCTATGAAAGTGAGAAAGTATCTATTTCCAGCTTTTGTGGTTGTCTGCATTGGTCCACAGATGTCACTGTGTATAAGCTCTAGAGGAATTGATGCTCTAGAAGTAGCTTCCCTTGGAAATGCCTCCCTACATTGTTTACCAAGCACACAGCCTTCACACACTCCTTTAACTACTTTAATCTCTGGCAATCCTACAACCATTTCTTGTTCTTGCATCAACTTCAAACTACTAATGTTTAGATGCCCCAATCTTCTGTGCCACATAGGAGTAGAAGTACATACACCTGCCTTGTAAGCAATGTGTATTCCAGACTGCAATTTCATTGGAAAGCTTCGATTTCCCTTCATTGGTACTCTAGCAATCATGTTGGAATATGAACTGTCATCATAGATCTCCACTTTATAATCTCCAAACACCAAGTAATACCCGTGCTCCATCATCTGACCCACACTGAGCAGATTTTCTTGCAATCCAGGTACAAGCATAACCTCCTTGATATATCTCTTGCCTACTTTAGTCTCAACCACAAGACTTCCTTTACCAGTTACTTCAACAAGCTGTCCAGTACCCATTTCAACTTTTGCAGTCATATTCGGATCAATATCAACAAGTAAATCCTCCCTTCCAGTCATATGGTTACTACACCCACTATCTACATACCATACATCATCACAGCCTTTTACACTAGTAGTAGTATGATTACTAGCATAAAACATGGTAGGTGTAGATTATACCTGATTTGCATAATTGAGCTGTTGCACTGGTTTCTTGTTATTGCAGTCCCTTGCAATGTGACCAAACTTATCGCAGTTATAACACTTTGGTTTGCCTTTGAATCGGCACTCACCAAAATGCAACTTGTCACAATGTTTACAAGGATTTCTAGCACCATCTGTGAGTCTGTTATCCCACTTCTTGCCTTTTGCCTTCCAATTCTTATGGTACTTTGCATTTTGATTTCCAGTGAACTTTGCTGGTTTGGGATTCACACTAAGACTAGCAAATGCTTTCTCAGTTTTGTGTTCAGAATGCCTATCTAACCGTAATTCAAAACTCTTCAAAGAGGCTACTACTTCTTGTACCTCAATCACATCCAAATCCTTCGAATGCTCAATAACAGAACAAATAGAATCATAGGCTGATGGCAAACTAATTAATAACTTTTGAACAACTCTCTCTCGAGGTAGCTCCTCTCCATAACTGCGCATTTGATTTATCAGATCAAATAATTTTGTGAGATAAACAGAAAGGGATTCATCATCTCTCATTCTTGTATATTCAAACTCTCTACGGAGACCTTGCAATTTAACACTTCTAACCTGTTTATCACCGTGGTACTCTTGCTGCAGAATATCCCATGCGCCTTTTGAAGTTTCTTCATGAGAGATTCTGGGAAATATCTCGTCTGAAACTGCTCCTTGAATCAGACCCAGAGTTTTAGCGTCCTTCAGCAATTTTTCTGCAACGCTACTCGATCCCTCTTTTTCTTTCTTCGTTCCATCATATTCATCATCATCCTTCGAATCTGAGCTGTTGAACACTTTATCAACCAGATCCCATAGCCCGTGAGATTTGAAAATTGTCTTCATCTTAATACTCCAGAATTCATAATTGTTACCGTTGAAAATCGGTGCTCTCACCTCACTACTACCCGATCCTGCCATGTTAGACTCAGATCGCAATTTACTCGAGCTCAATTTCGAGTTGCTGGGTAGCTCCCTTCACAGATCCAAACGCCCAGTATCAGTTGAACGAACCTGGCTCTGAGGCCATGTTAACACACAGACTATTATCTGGTATCAGACTTCAATCAACAGAACAATGGAGCTTGAGAGAGAAGAGTATGTTAGAGAGAGAACAAGAGCTCGAAGAAGAAAGAAGCAAAATGAACTGTCTCACTTCATTCACACGCACACACAGTGCTTTAGTATCTGTTAGGAATAAAAGAAATATTCCTTTCTTTACATCACTCAAATCTGACCCTTAATTCATCTACCCTATGAGGTGATGACACATGACTCAATCTATTTCTTACTCGAAGATTACATCTTAGCTGCACACTTGGACTGTGATCCAAGGGCTGACATTTAATCTGTACTCTAATTACATTATCAGCATATACACTTATACACTAACAATCACATGCTTCGAGCGTTTCTCATGTACCTGCCCTTTTGTGGCTTTACTAACCTTTGCTAACCATTGTCGTCGACATCTTCGACAAAATTGATGAAGTTGTAGTTGGCACCCAGTGAGATCCTCGAAAAAATTGACAGGGTCGTAGCCGTAATTGAACTTGAATGGGTGCACCTCTGCTACAATGGACGTAGTTGTGCCAAAGTTTATTGATTAATTGATTAGCCCCAGTCCTTACGAAGTTCCAACCTTGGTGCTCTTCTCGAACTTAGCGTTTTCTGGTACTATCCGCTTTCATTCGACAAGCTGTCAACGAACAATCTTCGTCCCCGAACTCTAAGAAAACAGGTCTTGGAGGCCGCCCTAGGAGCCAGGTCTGGGATGATCTTCAATTTGTTCGGTTCTCACCTCTGATGTGAGCTTGTCTGGAGTTCTTTTCTCTACGTTGGCCATACAGGTTCCATGGAATCGTCGCTCGGCAGTCCCCCGGGTGGGTTGGCCACCCGCTTCCTTGTTTATTGATAGAAAAAGCAAGATTTCTCTGTATAATTAAGTACAACTGGTTGTATATGGGAGCACGACCGTTGGAGGAAGGTGTGGCTTCTTAGCTCGTCCATCTGTCCAACCGGTCTGAGAACCCAACCTTGGCTTTCGTAGCTTTTTTGAAATGGTCTGTCATCCAAGCTTTTTTGAAAGGCCACAAGGGCGCCATCTCGCCTTCTCATGTTGTGACAGGAGAAGCCGCGAAATAATTTAATAGTCGACTGAGATGGTTACGAAGTAAAGGCGCTCAACTTTGACAAGAAGAGACTATGCAGTAGTGTGGCGTGGGTGCCTGATGAATATCCACAAGATTCAGCCTCAGAGTGCCCTAGTGCCTAAAAGGTTAGTTCAAGGGCTTCGGTAAGGAAATGCATGCACTTGTCTCCGTGCCTAAAAGGTTAGTTCAAGGGTTTTGGTAGGGAAATGCACGCACTTGTCGTTTCAGACGCAATCATAAAGCTTTATTAAGGAAATATTATTATAATTGTATGATGTCTTTTCTACCCTAGGTGAAATCACACAGATCAGGCAAAAGTTATATGCCTTTCCTAGCCTAGGGCAATCCCACAAATTGGGAACCACGGCTTGCATGCCATAAATTGTACATATGTATTAATTGTAAAGTGTTGTATATAATCCCTGTATGAGGAATTGTTAGTCTATCGAAGAAATCCATTCAAAATAATTACACCTTCTATTTTCTTTACATGGCATTAGAGCACCAATCCTGATGACTCTGGACGCTCATCCCACTTCCTCTACAAGCCAATTTTTTTTCCACCAAACACAACCAACATGACAGGAAAAGATCAAACACCAATGGAAATTTTTACTTTTGCTAATGCAGCCGACAGACATGCTGTTGACCTCCATCATGACAATCATATTCCTCATCATGCTGCCAATACCAATGACGACATAACTACAGCCCATATTTCCAGTTGGGCCCCATCCTTTTCATCTAATCCATTGCACGGCCTTTCAAATCAGCAACCACAACAACTTGCTCATATTGTGTCCATGGTAAATTTCAATCGTGCTTCTAGTAATACCAAGGTTTATGCAAATGCTACAGGTCTGTGTTTCTGCTTCTGCTTTTGCTCCTTCAATAAATTCTATATTCACCAAACCTTGGATTTTGGATAACGGAGCTACAGACCACATCACTTTTGATTCCATACTTTTCACTAAAACTAATTCATCACCTAAACCCATAATTTAATCTACCCATTGGTTCTAACGCCCCAATCACTTCTATTGGCACTGTACCATTTAATTCTGACATCACTCTAGACAATGTTTTATGTGTCTCATCCTTCCGCTTAAACCTTATGTTTCCTAACAAAGTCATTGATTCTCTACATTGTTGTGTCATATTGTTTCCCAAGTTTTGTGTCTTGCAGGACTTGGCTACAGGGAAGATAATTGGCTCGGTTAAATAACGTGGTGGTCTTTATTACATGTCTCCAGTGCAGCGGACACCAGTTTCTTGCCAAGTTTCACATCCCTTCAACTTATGGCACATGCGTCTTGGTCACCCTTCTCCTTCTCGCCTTAAATTAATCTCTCCTTTATTGTCTTCGCCTAACATTTCTTTTGATAATAATTGTGGTGTTTGTCCCATGACCAAACAAACAAGACTTCCTTTTCCCTTAAGTTCCATTTCAACTCATACAACATTTGAATTGTTACATTGTGATATCTGGGCTCCACATAAAATTCCCACGCATTCGGGGGCTAGATTTTTTCTTACCATTGTGGATGATTTTACTCGATGCACATGGATATTTCTTATGCAATTTAAATATGACACTCAACACCTTTTGAAAACTTTTATTTCCTCTGTCCACACACAGTTTAATGTCAATGTTAAAGCAATCAGGGTTGATAATGGGTTAGAATTCTTATCCATGAAAGCTTCTTTTTTTTTTTCTTCAAAATAATGCCATTGAGTATCAACACACGTGTGTTTATACTCCACAACAAAATGGGGTTATCGAACATAAACACCGACACATTATCATTGTTGCCTGCGCCCTTCGATTCCAATCCAACTTAGCTCTCCCTTTCTGGGGTGATTGTGTCTTAACAGCTGTATATCTCATTAACCGCATACCATCACCAATATTATCCAACAAATCTCCTTCTGAGCTTTTGTACAACCGACCACCATCTTTACTCACTTGAGGGTTTTTGGTTGCCTCTGTTATGCCACTGTTGTCCATCTAACTCATAAGTTTGATACCCGTGCCAAACTTTGCATATTTATTGGCTACCCTCTTGGTCAAAAAGGTTGTACACTTTACAATTTGGACACTCATACATTCTTTGTCAGTCGAGATGTAAAATTTCAGGAAAACATATTCCCCTTCTCAACAACATCTGCCACTCACTTACAACCCCATGACAGTGGCCCCTCACTACCCATCCCATCCACTGACACACTAGCTGACTCACCATTGCAGACCCCTCTGTCAGTCCCATCACATATGCCTACGTCAATCTCACGCCAACATCTGCCAGCCGTGCCACACACCCCATTTGCTTGACACACGGCAGCAAAGGCCACTCTCATTTTCACACCCTACCAACCCACCAAGCCCACTACCATTTGGTCCCCATGACGACCCAATAAGCCCAAACTTTCTTCACCCCACTCCTGACACCCCACCTTGCCTCAATCTGCCAGCATCGACCCCACCTCTCGTGCCTTCCAACATCGCACCATTTCAGCCCATACCCACTTCCGTTGGCCCGCCAATTACTGCCAGCCCATCTTCTCCTGATGACAGCCCACATACTACTAATATTAGCCCAGCAGCCCATTCAGATAATACCAGCCCATCTATTCCTAGTACCACCACACCCACTGTTAATATAGACCCGAAATCATCCCTCAATTCTCAGCCCACCACGGCGCCTTCACGACATTAAACCTGTACTACACACTCTCAGGCATGGCATAAAGACTACCACATGTCCAACCACGTCAGTCCATCTAACCTGGCGCCTTGTCATTCCGGTACTTGTTATCCTCTCTCTGATTTTCTCTCATATTCCCGTTTCTCTCCTACCCACTCCACTTTTTTTAGCTAACATCACAGGTACTCTCGAGCCCACTTCTTACACTCAAGCTATCCAAGATCCAAATTGGCAACAGGCCCTGCATGCCGAATTAGTAGCTCTACAACAAAATCACACTTGGAGTATGGTTCCTTTGTTTCCAGGTCATAAACCTATCGGCTGTAAGTGGGTATACAAAATCAAATATAAGTCTGATGGCATTATTGAGCGATACAAAGCTCTTCTAGTTGCAAAGGGTTGCACTCAGGTTGAGTGTGTTGATTATCAGGAAACATTTTCTCGTACCACCAAACTTACCACCTTTTGGTGTCTTCTTACTATTGCATCAGCTCGTCATTGGTATATCCACTAGTTAGATGTCCAAAATGCCTTCCTTCATGCTGACTTGCATGAAGTGGTTTACATAGAGCCCCCTCCTGGTCTTTGCTGACAGGGGGAGAACATTGTAGGTCAGCTTAACAAAAATCTGTATGAACTCAAATAGGCTTCCAGAAACTGGTTATCTACCTTTTTTCAGATGCCATTCGGAAAACTGGTTACCGTCTCAAACGCTTCCACATCAAAGACCTTGGGGATTTGAAGTATTTCTTGGGCATTGAGTTTTTTACGTTCCAAGAAAGGTATTTTCATGTCTCAAAGAAAATACGCACTAGATATTTTGCAAGACTCAAGACTTACAGGTGCACGACCAAACAAATTTCCAATGGAACAAAATCTCAAGCTCACCCTGACAGATGGAGCACTGCTCAATGACCCAACCAAATATAGTCTATTCCGTTCAAACACTTAGTCAATTCATGCATCAGCCTCGGAAAACACATTGGGATGCTGCCTTACGGATCCTCAGATACATTAAAGGCACACCTGGTCAAGGTTTATTGTTTCATGCCTCTAACAATCTTGCCTTGAAAGCCTTCTGTGATTCAGATTGGGGAGGTTGTCGTGCCACAAGGAGATCAGTTACAGGATACTGCATTTTTCTTGGAAACACTCTCATCTCATGGAAATCCAAGAAACAAACCAATGTCTCTAGATCATCAGCAGAAGCATAATATCGAGCTATGGCCGACACATGCTCAGAGCTAACTTAGTTACGATATATTTTATAAGATCTGAAAGTCCCACAGATAGCTCCTACACCGTTGTACTGTGATAATCAAGTGGCTTTGTACATTGCAACAAATCCTGTTTTCCACGAATGTAAAAAACACATTGAAAATGACTGCCATATAGTTCGAGAAAAGCTACAAGCTGGAATGATTAGTCATTCACATGTTCCCACTCGGTTTCAGCTAACAGATGTATTTACAAAGGCTTTAGGAAATGATTAGTTTGTGACACTGCGCGACAAGTTGGGAGTTCACGATGTTCACTTTCCAACTTGAGGGGAGTATTAAGGAAATATTATTATAATTGTTTTATGCCTTTTCTAGCCTAGGTGAAATCCCACAAATCAAGGAAAAGTTATATACCTTTCCTAGCCTAGGCCAATCCCACAAATTGGGGATCACGACTTGCATGCCATAAATTGTAGATATCTATTAATTGTAAAGTGTTGTATATAATCTCTGTATGAGGAATAGTTAGTCTATCGAAGAAATCCATTCAAAACAATTGCACCTTCTATTTTCTTTACAAGCTTTTTATCAGGCGTAAAGACTATATGTTGAAATCCCACATGGGCTAGAGAAAAAAAAAAGTTTAAATATAATAACCACATTTCAACTAATAATGAGGCTTTTGTGATAAACCCCACACCTGACTGATTGTGTTGGTGGTAATTACCAAGTTGGGGACAATATTGGTGTTGTTGGAAGTGGGCCGTATGGCCCATCTCTCTGATAATTCTACATGGTATCAGAGCAGGTTGTCCCACGTGTGAAGCTAAATGACCACATATGCTCCACGTCACCCTGTTGTGTTGTCCACGTGTTAGGCTCGAAAATTCGCCACACATGAGGTGGCGTGTTGAGAATGGATCCCACATTGATGAGAGAATAGACTTTGCATGAGCTTATAAGAGGTTGGGCTACTCTCCATATTGCTAATTAGTTTTATAGTGTAACCTCAACTTTCTTCATGGTATCAGAGTCAGGAAGCGGGCCCATACGTACTGCCACGTGATGGGTGGGTCCCCTTGGCCCCACGCGATTATGGTGGGTTCCTTGGCCCCGCATGTAGGATGAGTCCCCTTGACTCCATGTGGTTGTCGATGTGTAGATCTCTCACGTGTGACCCACTAATTGGGTCACACGTGAGATGTTGTGTTGAAATCCCACATCGGCTAGAGAAATAGAGAAAGAAGAGTTTAAATATTATAATCCCACTCCAACTAATACTGAGACATTTTGTGATAAAACTTCATCCTGACAGATTGTGCAGGTGGTCATTACCAAGTTGGGGACAATATTGGTGTTGTTGGAAGTGGGCCGTATGACCCGTCTCTCTGATAATTCTACATATATGAGAAAAAAAATGCGAATAGAGATACGAAAGTTCCTGTTGGAGGTGGAAGTGCTAGAGTAGTGAGCATGACTCTTGCAGTAGCTCTTGCAGAAGGAAGAAATGTGGTAAAGAGGAGTTCCAGGCAAAGGAGTTCATTCAACTATAATAGGAGAAGCTGGGAGAGATCCATCAAGTTAACCCGGTAGGACTAAGACCAGGTAGGTTTTCCCTACCGCTGCCATAACCAAATTATGGCGAATGAGCTAGCCTTGGCCTTCCTGGGTGCACTAGGAATGCCATATATTGCATAAAATTTTCTCACAGCAAGCCATCCAGGGGGCCTGGAAAGCCATTTCTCTACCTAGAGATAAACCACTCTCCCGGCCTCTTGGTCTCGACTATTTTTTAAACTGTCTATTTCACTGGTAACACCGAAACCATGAAAACATTCTAATATATAAATAGAAGCAAGTAATCAATGATAAACCAAGTTTGAATATATCCGTTCCCGCTACAACAACCGTATGTGATAAACAAGGAATCAGTCAAGGCTTATCTTCATCCATCCCATGATAATCTTGAATTCAAATAGATTGTATGATAATATTGTAATTCTATATTTTCTGTAACTTATCTTTGTGGAGAGTTTGTTCTTCACTTAAACTCTACTTGTAAAGTTCTATATAAACAGTAAATGAATACAAGCTCAGTAACGAGCACAATTCTTTTATGGTATCAGAGCTTTGAAGTCTCACGACATATTTCCCTCCTATATACAATGTCTTCTTCCGCTGCCCTCACTAATGTTTCTGCTTTTCTTCTTCTCAAGCTTGACCGCCATAATTATCCCTTGTGGCGTGCCCAGTTTGTTCCATTACTTCGCAGTCGAAGTCTGATGCCTTATGTTGATGGCACTTCTTCCTGCCCTCCTGCTTTTTTACTGGATGATGACGGTCACGTTACTGACACCATCAATCCTCTCTTTGAACCTTGGATCCAGACTGACCAGATGGTTCTATCCTGGCTCACTAGTTCTCTCTCTTTCCGCCTGTTATGCATGTTGTCGTCAAATGCATTAGTGCTGCCGAGGCCTGGAAGGCTTTACAGGACCGTTATGCACCTTCCTCCCACAATCGTGTTATTCAACTCCGCGGGGAACTTCTTAATCTCCGTCGTGGTGATCTCAGTATTGCAAGTTATTTGGATAAACTAAACACCTTGGCTGATCAGTTAGCCTTATCTGGTTCTCCCATTGCTGACTCGGATTTAATTGCCACCATCATGAATAATGTTGATCCGCTGTATGAGAACACTGTTGCCTCCATCCAAGCCCGCGAAACTCCTATCTCGTATGCTGCTTTGGAAGCACTGCTCCTCAGTGCTGAGACTCGTCATCTTACCTTCCAGTTGTTTGGCGACCCTTCTGTACCTGTCCTGATTGCCATGGCTGCCAATCGTGGACGTCGGCCCACTGCCCCTACAGGTTTTGCAGGTGGAGGAGGCCGTGGCGCTGTCCTTCCTCGCGGTGGAAATCAGGTTCGACCCCATGCTGCTGCTGCTGCTCCAAACCCAGGTCGTACCAATGGTGGTATTCTTGGTGCAGGTCCATCTTCGTCTGATCGTCCACCACTTCGCAGCCAGATCTGTCGTCGCAATGGTCACTCTGCCATTGACTGTTACAACCGTATGAACACTTCTTATGAAGGTCGTGTTCCAAGTGCTCGTCTCACAGCCCTTGCTGCACAGTCAAACCGTGTACCCTCCTCTGCATCTCCTGCTCCCACTACGTGGCTTCTGGACTCCGGAGCTAACACTCATATTACCAATGATCCTGGTCAACTCACCAGTGCACATGAGTACACAGGCACAGAACAAGTTCGTGGTGTTAATGGTGGTCAAGGTTTGCACATTTTCCAAGTAGGCACATCTTTTATTCACTCTCCTACCCGTTCCTACCCCCTTTCTAATACTTTATATTGCCCTAATGCCTCTCAAAATATATTATCTATCAATCAATTCTCTTCTTACAATGATTGTTTTTTTGTCCTTCGCCCTCATTTCTTCTGTGTTCAGGATATCCACTCGGGGAAGATCCTTGTATCAGGCCGGAGTAACACTGGTGTTTATCCATATGCAAGTTTTCATTCCAATAAAAGACATGGATTTTTTTCATGCATGGGAGTCAAGGTTAATGATCGTATTTGGCACTCTAGACTCGGTCATCCATCGTCATTTATTTTAAAGCATCTACTTTCTACTAGCAAAGTGCCTCTTACTAGGCATCATTTAATTCTGTATGTCATTCATGCCCTCTGGGCAAAAGCAAGAAATTGCCATTTTTACCATCAAATTCTATTTCTCATTTTCCTTTACAACTTATTCATTCTGATGTATGGACGTCCCCCACTTTGTCAATTTCTGGTTTTCGATATTATGTGATTTTCATAGATGATTATTCGCGATATACATGGTTATATCCATTAAAACTAAAATCTGATGTGTTCTCAACATTTATCAAATTTAAAACTGAAATGGAGAATAAATTTCAACGAAAAATCCAAACTTTTCAAACGGATGGTGGAGGAGAATATATCAACAACAATTTCAAATCTTATTTAGAAAAACATGGCATTCATCATCAATATACATGCCCTCACCATCCTGAACAAAACGGTATGGCAGAACGAAAACATCGTCATTTGGTTGAAACTGGTTTCACTCTTCTTGCTCATGCTTCCATGCCCCAAATCTATTGGGCTGAAGCTCTCCATACTGCTAATTTTTGATTAATCGACTGCCCACTAAAGTTTTGAAATTAACTTCTCCATACACAAAATTATTTCATCGAGAACCATCCTATGATTTTTTTAAGCTTTTTGGGTGTGCCTGCTTTCCATACCTACGTCCATACATGTCAAATAAATTGAATTTTCGTTCAAAAAAATATGTTTTCTTAGGTTATTCTCAAAATCAATTAGGGTATAGGTGTCTTGACCCATGCACAGGTCGTGTCTTCATGTCTAAACATGTTCTTTTTGATGAAAATTGTTTTCCATTTCATGAAACTCCCAGTGTTACTCGCGTACCATCCTCTATGCATGATAGATTTCCTATTACCTTTGGGACAACTGAACTTACTTTTCAAACCCCACCAATTTCGCCACCTAATCCTACTTTAACCCATACTACCCTCACCCATTCCAACACTCCTTCAGAAAATAACCTTTCCTCACCCGTCTCTATCACACACCATTTGACTCGTATTTCTTCTCCCATCCAATCACCTTTACACCTATCCCACCCTACCACCCTACCCCCTCTCCCATTTTGACACACATAGTACCCTCTCCATCACTTTTACCCTCATCCCCACCTATCCTACAACCCACTTCGCCACCTACATCTACCTTACCGTCACCTTTCAACTCCTCTCACCCTACCCTACTACCCCACTCCATTTCGACACCCACAGTACCTTCAGACCCCCCAACTATCCATCCCATGGTTATTCGTGCAAAAGATGGCATTTCTAAACCTAACCCTAAGTATGCCCATACTTCCACCATCACTGCCTTGTCTAAACCTACCTGCTACACTCAAGCCAATAAACTTCAAGAATGGAGGACAGCTATGGCTGATGAATTTAATGCTCTACAACGTGCATGCACATGGTCTTTGGTACCCTATAATCCTGCCATGAATGTCCTACCAAATAAATGGGTCTTTCGTATTAAACGTAAGTCTGATGGGTCAATTGACAGGTTTAAGGCTCGTCTTGTGGCCAATGGTTTTCATCAACAACCAGGTCTTGATTATGGTGACACTTTTAGTCTCGTGGTGACACACTCAACCATTCGTCTTATTATTGCTATGGCTGTTCATTTTTCATGGCCTATACGCCAACTCGATGTTCAGAATGCATTTTTACATGGTTAACTTTCTGATGAAGTTTACATGAAACAACCCACGGGTTTTTGTTGATCCTCAATATCCCACACATGTCTGTAAATTGCGGCGCTCTCTGTATGGCCTTAAACAGGCTCCTAGGGCATGGTTCCAATGTTTTTCTAATCATCTGGAACACTTGGGTTCGTGGCCTCCCAGGCAGATTCATCTCTTTTTGTGTATTGTCATGGTTTAATTCGTATTTACTTATTAATCTATGTCGATGACATACTTATCACAGGCAACAACATTCATTGTATAAGCAAGTTGATCAAAGACATGGGCTCAGCTTTTTCACTAAAAGATCTTGGTCATCTCAATTATTTTTTGGGCATGGAGGTTCATCGTTCCAGTAATGGCATTCATCTTTCACAGTCTAAATATATTTCTGATTTACTTAAACGTACAAACATGGAGGACTGTAAACCGGTCTCCACTCCTGTAGTCAGTGGCAAACGCCTCAGCTTATACGATGGCGAACCATTACAAGACATCACTGAGTTCAGAAGTGTGGTGGGTGCACTTCAATACCTCACTTTCACCCGTCCTGATATTGCATTCTCTGTCAATCAGGTTTGCCAGTTCATGCATAAACCAACCACAACACACTGGATTGCTGTTAAAAGAATACTCCGCTATTTGAAGTCCACTCCATATCATGGACTTGTGTATAAACCTGGACCCCTCACCCTCACTGCCTTTGCTGACTCTGATTATGCAGGAGATCCCGATGATCGCAAATCCACTGGCGGGTATTGTATATTTCTTGGTCCAAACCTTGTGTCCTGGAGTTCTAAGAAACAAAAAGGGGTGTCTCGCTCTAGCACAGAATCCGAATACAGACAACTTGCCATAACTGCAGCGACTATTTCATGGTTTCGTCAGCTCTTCAAAGATCTTCATCTTCATCTATCTCCTCCAAAGGTGTGGTGTGATAATATTTCTGCAATCTCCCTTGCATCAAACCCTGTTTTTCATGCCCGCACTCGCCATGTCGAAGTCGATTACCATTACATTCGAGAAAAGGTCACACGCCAGGAATTACAAGTCGGTTACATTGCTACACAAGAACAATTTGCTGATTTCTTGACCAAAGGACTGTCCACTTATCGTTTCAACTATCTTCTTTCCAAGCTTCCCGTTCGCCGGCGACCGCTCAGCTTGCGGGGGTGTGATAAACCAAGTTTGAATATATCTGTTCCCGCTACAGCAACCGTATGTGATAAACAAGGAATCAGTCAAGGCTTATCTTCATGCATCCCATGATAATCTTGAATTCAAATAGATTGTATGATAATATTGTAATTCTATATTTTCTGTAACTTATCTTTGTGGAGAGTTTGTTCTTCACTTAAACTCTACTTGTAAAGTTCTATATAAACAGTAAATGAATACAAGCTCAGTAACGAGCACAATTCTTTTAATCAACACCGAATATTACGTAAAAGGATAAACAATGCCACCCCAACGCATCTATCCAACTGAAGCCGACCACTGAATCTTCAAAAGCAGGACCGGGTGCTCTTGTCTTCTCTTCCCAGTGGGGGTAATCACCCTGATAGGAGCATCTGTAGTGGCATCAATAACGAGGGAAAGAGAGGCGGAAAGCGCCCCGATAGAGAAGCTGAAACCTGCTATTGGAGCTGGATACCCTTTTTGGGAGGTATGGATCAAATCTTTGCGGTGAGGAGGCAGCTTAGTCTCTACAACATGTTGCTAACTAGATTCTGTTAAACTATATATGACAATAATGGATATTTAACATTATTCCTCTTTTCATATTTCCTCTGCTTTTAAGATTGAATGGAAGATACTTTTCCTTCTCTTAGCTATTCAATTAAATTGATGAATGCATTATATTTCTTATTCAATTACATTGTTAAAGCATATTAAAGTTTGTATATATAAATATTTCTTAACTTCTAATAATTACTTCAGAACTATGAATTTCATTCTTAATCTTGGTTAACATACTGGTCATTAACAGGCAAGTGGTTTTGTTAAAGTGATTTAGTTCCTATACTTTATAATCATGTCTTTCCGCATGCTCCCAAGTAATTATCAAAGATTAAATCGAGGGAGAGAAAAGGCAGATATCGGTTAATGTGGTGAGAGTAGATCCTAGAGTGAATGCAGAACAGGAGGACAATAGTTTAGACCAAAAAGGGTTTTAAGAAGCCAGACAATGTCCTTCCATGTCCACGATGTGGCAGTCTAGACACCAAGTTTTGTTACTTCAATAACTACACTGTCAACCAGCCTAGGCACTACCGGAAAAACTGCCAGAGATATTGGACAGCTGGGGGCACACTGAGAAATGTTCCTGTGGGGTGCTGGCGGACGAAAGAACAAGCATTTAGATCCACGATACCATTACATAATAGTATCCTCCGATGGAGTATAATCACCAATTAACCAGGTTAGAAACCACAGATAGAGCTGGAATAGTATTAAAATGTGGTCCTCAAGCACCTCTTTGTGAATCTTTGGATACTGTTGTTAATCTTAGAGACCTGAGGACATGTCTTAAGATGGGCTCTGTCAGTTGTAGAGAAAGTCGAGAGGAGCCCTCCTCAAGCATGTCTTCAAAGACCGTGTAATAACCAGGGAAGTGAATTACCCAAACACATAATGCAAGGGGAGGGGAAAGGGTTATAAGGATCTTGTGTGTCAAATGCTTTGAATTGTCACCCGGTTGCTCCATGGGTTTACCCTTGTAATCCATCTTGGACAAATGCAGCTTCTACTCAAAATCAAGTACAGTGGTACGCCGCATCAGTGGTGGTTGTTCCTGGTCCTTGTTCTCTAAGCATTTCCTTACAAACTGTTCAAACATCACGTTGGGGTTGTATACCACTATGGCTTCCTGCTGGACTGGGAAATGTGTTGTTGTCAGGATCTAATGGTTGTTTATTTCCGTCCCCCTCTACTAGTAATAGTCGCTGCTCAGGTAATGGCTTGCCGAACCTAGGAAAACACTCTGAGGGTTTAAAACATTATTGATCAGAACTGTGTTTTTGTTCCGAAAACATTTAGAGTTGATGACCCAGATGAGGCTTCAAACAGTTCTATATAAATGGATCGCTTTAGGCATTAAGCCTAACCAGATGGAATCCACCTCAAAAATTTAATGTTTATCAGAACTTTAGAATCTAAAACAGGAGGCAAAAGCCATATACTTGAATTCATCCATGTTTATCACTAATTTCCCAGCCTCTACTAGGTAATGCTAGTACACAGGATTGTGTGTAAACCCATCAGCTCATACTCGTCTCACAAATTCCTAAAAAAGCACGTAAACCTTTGCTGTGTTTTTGGTTGAGACTACATGTTGTCTTGGGTGCCTATTGCTGGTTCTTGCTTCCTGGTCAGATGTGGTAATCGGCTTCTGGCTTGGGTTAGTACATTTTGCACTTCAAACTGAATTGTTGATCATTTCTAGAGTTTTGAAATATGAAAGAAAGGCAATTTTACGAAAGTTTAGATACCGCGATTTTATTAAGGTTGTTGAGCTATCTGTTCTCTTTTTGTTTGCATTATTTGTAAACATATACTCAACAATGGCAGATCCTCTTGCTTACCTGTCTGCTTCATTGATTCCTTATTAATCTTGAAATTGGGAATCATTTCGGTAAAGTTAAATTTGTATGAGTTGTTATATCGCCGTGGAACAATATGCAATATTACTGAATCTTTCAGGATAGGAAAAGTGGTTACAAGATAATAGCATGCAATTTAATTGGCTTACAAGTTTCTGTTAAGCTGAACTGAATTTTATCCGGTTTCAGTCATAATTCATAGCATCTCTTCTATAAGCGAACTTGCTTAGTTGGTGTTACGAATGTTAGCTGATCGTACTATATGAAATTAGCTTCACGATACCATCACATAATAGTATCCTCCGATGGAGTCAATCACCAACCAGGTTAGAAATCACAGCTAGAGCTGGAACAGTATTAAAATTTGGTCCTCAAGCACCTCTTTGTGAATCTTTGGATACTGATAATCTAATCACTCATCCTAAAGGTTAAGCGTCACAGGGGGAGTCTCCAATCAAAAAGCCGTTGAATGTACAAATGATCATTCGAATTCAGATTTTGAGCATTGCCTCTGGTGGCAGCACCTATCCAATCTCATCCTTGCTCTAAAGGCAAATTTCACTGATCGGACTGTGTCAATGACGAAATACCTCTCGATCAATTCGATAGTTTGGTGGTACCATTGGAGATGCTTTGAGTTGGCCACTCACCTTAACTTCGACGCCTTATGGTATTTGTTGATGTGTAAAATCGTTATACGTGCTTCACATCACTTAATATATGTAGTTCACGTATTTAGTTTGAATGCCGCTTTAGTTTTACCAAAAGACCAGATATAACAGTAACTTGCAAATAAAAAATTGACAAATCCAAAAACACCGGCCAAATGGCACTCGAAAGTTGTATATTTGGGAGAATGAAACCCATAAATCTAAAATATTTGACACTGGAATATATGAAGCAGGGGAACACATTTGGCGCTTGAATTGAACGTGCAGGCCTTCATGACTTTTGATCAAAGTTACGATATTAAACGCTTAGTTGCATTAGGGGAGGATACTGTTTGAATTCCTTCATGTAAGAACTTATTCTTATTTTTAATAACAACGTAACAATATTGTACCATATAAACATCATAAGCAAAACTATTCATTATCTTTTGATCATCTAGAGATCATTTTCATATAAAAAAATGATCTAATTAATTAGGATACCGTATAGTCATCATATAAATCAAACACATATCATGAGAGATGTTATTTGTTACCACTAAATAGTATTCAATTAGATGAATTTTTTAAAGATTGTTTTTAAATAATGATATAAGTAAATAAACGGTTCGATATTACGATTGTATGATCACGTCGTACAGATGAGTGGCTTCTTACCAAACATTACTATTATAGAATTGAGAAACTCAAAATCCTTACTATACATATTGCACTTCTAAATCAATTTTGATCACGTCTCAACAAACATCATCATTATTGTTTACAATAATCAGCCATCCTTATCCTTAATAATCATTATCCTCTCGTACTTCTTCTGTACCCACATAAATTGATCCCGACGTTTTTATCACACGCCAAAAGGAAAGTTATTAAGTCAACATACACAAATCACAATGTTTACCATAAAGCCAAATGCCCATCATTTCTAGACTAGAGGGACTCTTGCTAGGGAAATTGCATGGATGGGAACCACGTGAGATAATTTTATTACTCATCGTTGTTTTAATATACCAACTTAGATATGTACATAGGAACAATACTTATCTCCAAACATATACGAAGTCATTCCTATTTATGTGACGACTAGACATTATTTTATTGTACATACATAATAATTGAAATTGGGTAATGTTATCTACACACTCGTTTTTACTTCTCACATGCCTTTCTCAATTTTTGACCGTCATATCAAATGAATTGAAGATGATTAATGGCAAAAAATTAATAAGGGTGTGTTGGAAGTAAAAATGAGTGTGAATAGAACTATCTGAAATGATTCATTCTCTTTATGATCATCTATGGAAAAGTTCATTCATTTTGAAGACTGTTTAGTCATCTATAGTTGTCGGACAATTCGACAATTATAGTAACAAATAATATACTCATGATGAACCGTCAAATTGTAATACATCGTCTTCTAAAAAGCTTACATGTAAAGAGCCAAGTAGTGTATAGATACTATAGAATTGTCACTTTTATGTTTTGTTGTTGTTGTCAATTTGCTATTTATTTAGCACTTTGTCACCTATGTTTGTCCATTTTCATAAAAAATTATTTACTTCCAAAGTATAACATAAATATTTCACGCACTCCCGCTTTCTTGTCAAGTACTCCAGCTAATTATTAAGGATACAAGTGACACACCCTGACCCAGAATGTTCACCTGGACTCCAAATCGAGTTGTGTTGGCCGACACTCGGAGGGTGACAAAGTCATAAAGTGTAGTGATGTGGAAAATGTGAATAAATTTAAACCTAAAAGTTCCTAAATACAAGAGTGCGCTAGTGAGCGGGAATGAACTCAATTCACAGTGATGTCAGAGCATAAGTAAAGTACAATATAGTGGATTGAGAATTATACCATCGAAGGTAATCTCCAATACCAAGAGTTGCCAAAAATCCTCGTCGACACGAAAGCTCAGCCCTAAAACCTGGAAGGGCGAAAAATAAGGGTGAGTTGGCAGCCATTGAGTGGAGAAGTGAGGTGAGGGGGATTTGAAAAAAATAAATGAAAGGTAGTCCCGAGAGATAGGGAGACACAGGAGTGAGGGAAAAGAGTGGGATATGGGTCCCACTCGGCTGACACTCCAATCTCATAAAAGACAAAGCAGAAAGAAAATCTCCTGTAAGCGTGAAATTACCAAATCGTTCTTTATGTTCGTAGTTTCGTAAATTTCTATCGCAACTCTGAATTCGATTCCGCTTAAGCCTACGCGTTTGTATTGCCGAGTACTACGAGAATACGGTAAAATAGTAGCTTGTACACATCATGAAAAATTGGTCAACGAAAGTCAACAATCTCACCTCTAGGGCATTTTCGTCAAATCACTCTTTTAAAATTTATAAAATCGTAAAATTAGGGACGGGTTGTCACAACAAGTCAATAATACAGTTAGAAATACAATTAGCAATACAATTAGCAAGTTTGATAGTATTTAGTTAGAGTTGTTAGGCTTTCTAGTGTAAAAACAGAGTGTGTAATCTTCATTCTTTTAAGTCAATTTACAAGTCTCATATTTCTCTCTCTAAATTCTCTCTAGTTCATCTTTCTCAGTTACTCTTTCTTCACCATTTTCTCTTTGATTCTCAAATAATTCAATGTAGTTAACACTAATGATCCCAGTTTATCACTCGTATTGTCCCCTCTATAAATACTTATCTAAACTCCCAAATATTTGCATAAACCAATACTCCTTATCAACATCAGATTCATTATTATTGTTTCCCTTTAGGCTACTACTTTTGTAGAGAGAGACAAACATTAGAGATGGAGATCATTAAGACTTCGTTCCTAGCATTTATCTTTCTTCTTCTGCTTGTAGTTGTTTGGGTTAATATTTGAATATTGGGTTTGAATGAAGGAAGGCCCAAGAATGCCAAATTAAATTAGGACTTGCCTGAAGCCCAGCATCGAGCCCAGAGACAAACTAATGCCCTCTCAGCCAAGGCATAGGTCATGTGCATATGACTGAAGTGACAACTGACAGAGACCAGCTCACTACCAACCAAAAAGCACTTTCTAATGGCATAAAGGTGTAAATACATGATGACTCACTGCCCCTGAGAGCCCTTGGCCAAGAACAAAGCTCCAACAATCGAGCCGAATGGCCTATAAAAGGAGGGAGAGATAACAGAGATAAGGACACTCAACCAATCAAACAAACAACATACAAACTTTGCTCTTAAGCCAGATTTGCATCCAAAAAGCTGAAATCAACCTAGATTCCGTCATTTTAGCAATAGTTCTCTTAGAAAAGCTATCTTTTGTCTAGTTTAAAAGCTCTGCTACCTTCCCTAGTGTTGTAGTATTGATTCTCTCGTGTAAAACCTGCTTACCATCCATCATTTTTAGCATACAAGCCCTGTAAACTCAAAGAGAAGTGGCTGCAAGAGGTTCAACCTTGCCCGACAAGGTGAAATCTTGTCCGTGTCTCTTTGTTTGCACCTTAAATTAGTAGATCTGTCGCTTAATGTATTTTCAGCATGTATTAAAGTTATTTCCATCTGTTTTCCACTTAAGAGTCTCATTTGCATCAAGATCTGGTTAACTTAATAAACCTGCTTTCATTAAGAACGGACTGGATTTGAGGAAATAGTTTAAAGGGCTCTGAACTCCCTTCGTTTCGAACATACAAGATTATGAACTAAAAGTCCTTGTTTACAAGGCAAGAAAAAGAACTTAATGCAGAGTTAACCCATTTGTGACAATCCTTTGATAACAAGAAGTTTGAGTAACTTGGGACACAAGTAATCACTTAAAGCACATCTATTTCAACATCTGTTATACTGAGATAACAATGGCACACCTAGCACTTTGTTAGTCTTGATTGTGAGCCTTAAGGCCTACACCAAAGGCCCCACAAAGGCACATTTCAAACTAACTACTAACTTATCTTGCAGCACACCAAGCAGTAAAAGCCTACCCGACAACATCACCAAAAGTGCCATTCACCCCTGGGGAGCTGTGCGAGGGGCCATCCACCTTTTGCCTTGAACAGTAATGGCTGGCCTTAAGGTTGGTTTCTACAATGCCACATGCCCCCAAGCTGAATCGATCAAATGGCAAGTCGTGCAGAGACAGTTTGCAACTGATTCATCTATCACCGAAGCAACTAATTCATCTATCACTGGAGGCTTGCTTCGCGTGCATTTTCATGATTGCTTTGTTAGGGTAAGCTACATTCCTATATTCAAATACATATTTTATTCGCGTGCATTTTCATATGTACGTCTACTTGGGTAATACTTTTTCTTCTTAATTTAGGTAATATTTTAGTAATTAACTTTGTTTTATAAAGTTAGGACCAAAGTGTAAGTGTTATACAATTTTTTTATCATTGGTTTGAATGTAGTTTGATACTATTTATTAGTCAATCTCTCGTTTCATCAACAATTAACGCCTAAATTATTTTCTTCAAAAAGTAAATAAAAAATTGATGCTGTTTTAATTGAATAGCATTTCATCGAAAGAGAAAAAAGGAAGTTGATAAGTACGTCAACTATTAACCAATGCACTTTATATGTATTGCAAGGTTGTGATGCATCAATACTTAGAGCAACTCCAGTGGGGGGAGTAGCCCGATGGACCTTTGATTTTTCCTATCCAATAGCCCAAGCTGCTTGCTCTAGCCCATGCGGGCGTGTGGACTGAAGGGGGGCCCAAGTGAGAGGCCTGGCTCGAATTCGTGGCCCGAGAGCCTGAGGCCAAATGATGCATGGCTGACGTCAGGATGAAGTCAACTACATTATAAAATTAATAAAAATTGTAAAAAATTAATAAAAAAATAAAAAAAAAATGTAAACAATTAATAAAAAAATCTGAAAAAAAAAATTAAAAATTAAAAAAAAAGATTTAATTTTTCTATAAATATCTTATCATTATCTTTCATGTTACACCACAATTTTATATTTTCTCAAATACTTTGAATTGTAATTTCTTATTTAATGAAATGTGGTACAACGAGACCGATTAAAATCATATCCGAAATTTGAAATAAATTTTTTTATTATTTTATAAAATAAAAATACTAATATTTTATTGCATTTTCCATGGCTATTCAGTTTAGGGGTGAAAATGCAAAATGCAATTACTGTTCACTGGAGGTTATTCAATAGGAAGTTGCCTTATGGGGCCTTGATACGCTGGAGTTGTTTTTATAGATTCAACCAAGAAGAAGTCATCTGAAAAATCGGCAGGGCCAAACTTGATTGTACGAGGATACGAGCTTATTGATCAAGAGAAGCCTGGAGGCTGCTTGTCTTTCAATTGTGTCCAGCGCAGATATCGTAACCCTAGCAACCCGATATTCAGTTGTTCTTGTAGGATGACCACGCTATGCTGCTCCCACAAACGCTGTGACGGGCTCGTATCAAACCAAAGCGTCGTTAACTTGCCCGGTCCATCATTTTCAACGTCTCAGGCATCGCAATTTTTTCACTGCCAAATGGATGACCCTAAATGCCATGGTGACCCTATTGGGTGCACACACGGTTGATGTTGACAACTGTAATTTTTTCCAAAACAGGCTCTCAAATTTTCAAGGGTCAGGATCTCCTGATCCCTTAGGATCTAGCTTTGGTTTCAAAGTTGAGCACACTCTGTGTAGCTAGCAATAACCCTTCTACATTTTTGGACCAAAACACATCTTCCACTTTTGATAACCAATTCTACAACTAGATTCTTTTGAGAAGAGGGGTGTTGCAGATTGACCAAGAGCTTGCTTCAGATACATCTACGGTTGGTATTGTTTCTGGATTTGCATCAAACAGCCTAAGGTTTAGTCAGAGCTTTGCAACTGCTATGTTAAAGATAGGGAGTCTCCAGATGCTGGTTGGAAATGCTGCTGAAATTAGAAAAAAAACTGTAGGGTTTTTATTCCTGCCAAGCCCAAGAACTAATTATTTTAGGAGGGTTTAAATTAATAGTTAACTAGTTTCAATAATCTTTCTTGTTAAGAACTTTAAGACGTAAGTCCAACTAAGTCGTTGCGCATAGTTGTTAATTATGCGTTTGATAATGATAACTACTAGCTAGGGATTGCAATCATGTATGAGGTGATAGGAATCATACTTTCTTCATGCTTGGGACATGACAGACATCTTGACGCGGCACCTGGTTAGTACTGTACCTGGGCACAAACTGTTAGAAATTATATATTATAATATAAAATATTGTAATATATAATTTTAAGAATTGAATGAAAAATAGTGTTAACCAATTTCTTAGAAAGGTTATGTTGTTTAGGTGTATTATCCTGATAAGTGATGTATACTTATAGATGAAAAGTTACATCTCCTTAACAAGAAGTACTTGGGTTCTATATAAACTCATGAAACCATTATCATTAAGATATAGAAAAATTAAAGCTAATTCTTATTCTTGAGAAATAGGGTTTTCCCACTCTATTTTTCTCCTTCTTCGTTTATCTTTTGAGTCATGTCTTGAGAGTACGGAATATATGAAGTTCGCAAGAGTTCGAAGATTGAAGTGCTTTGACTTTGGATTATAGATTGTTGAATCCCAGGAGACGGACGCCTATCAAACTATAAGCACAAGAGTAGGAGAGAAATTATGTCTTTAGGACATTGCATTTATGTAAGCCTCAATCTCCAAGTTTGTCAGTTTTTCTAACTTTCTATCTAGTTGTTTATATTAATCTCATATATAATTGATGTTGTGAATTTCTTTATGATTATTATTATTGGAATTCTTTTATATTTTTCATATTTTCTAATATTGCTCCAACAACAACTATTGTCTTACCGATATGAGATATTGGCAACCTTGACTCATTGGTTTTCACCACCAAGCAACCTCCCTTGTACGCAGTCAGTTTCTGTAACTTCTTATTATCACCTATCATGTGGTTTGAGTAGCTTGATTCGATGATCTAGTGGACAAAAAACATATCAATGTCGAACTACAATAAAGTAAAAAGACGCATGTTCCACCGTCTTTTTTTTTTTTTTTTTTTTTTAATTTTTTATTGACCAGCTTGTTGGAGTTTTGAGCCTTTAAGTCCCACATAGGGGAACTCAAGGAAACTAGATGTCCTTATATTAAGTTAGTCTCTTTTATTAGTGATTAGGTGTTGGACCATTTGGAATGAAGATTGAGGCTTGGGCCACTAATTGTGTGGATTAGGCTTGATGATTATACCATAATATTAATCTAAATTAATATTAATTAATCAAGACAAGGGCCTTGGAAAGAGTTGTAATTTCGAATTAAGTTTTTAATTAAAAACGTTTTGATTAATAGACACAACTCTTTGGAAAGAGTTGTATAACTTCAGATACATCCAAAAGGTATTTGAAGAGGTATGAAAGAGCCTTTATAACTGGAGTCCTCAGTTCCATCGTATATCATCTTTTCCTTCCTCATTCTCTTCCGTACAAACCTTCCAGAGAGTAAACACACAAAGCAATTCGCTAGAATTCTATAATCCAGTGCAGGTTGTAGAATTAGGTAGTTGTATCCTGGTTGAGCATACGTTGTAGAACCACAAGCACAAGAGTGGGACATAAATACTGTTCGAATGACATAGCTTTTGTGCTAGCCTCTACCTTTGATTCATTCAAGTTATTATTATTTTATTTCTGTATTTATTGTGTAAATTCATTCTGTATTGCAAGAATTTTTTAGTAATAAATTATAAGTATTTCAAGTCTGTATTTCTACTATTTTTTGTTTCTAAATTGTTCTCCAACACAGCCTTGTTCATGTTAATTGACTCATGTCGTTTTTAGGAATAATATAATTAATATGAATATTTCTTGACTTATACTATAGACTTATTATTCCAACTTAGTTTTCTTGGCTGAAGCTTAACATTGATGGCTAGTCTAAAAGAAATTCTGGTCTTCTTGCTTGTTGAGAAGTTTTTAGGGATTGGCATGGTTAGTTTCTTGAAGGATTTTGTCAAGGTATTATTAGTCATCAGAATTTTTTTTATATGGATTATCAGCAAATTTTATTGGTGTCGGTTTTGCTGGGCTAGCATACATTTTGATTAGAAAGTGATTCTTCTATTGTTCTTGCTTATCCCCATTGATTTTGTTCCTCCTTGACTTCTTTGTACCCAATGGTTCACTTGCTTTGTATTATGAGGGATAAGATTTTATGTCCCCCTGACTAAGTATAACATTTTTTTTATATAATAAAATTCCTTTTGTACCATCGAGATTTTCTTTTAAAAAAATATTGTTAATATTGTAGGGATAATTTACTGAACAATTATGGATGCCATAGAGAGAGGGGTGCGGCAATAGTAGAGAGAATAGAGAGATGTGTAATTGTGAGGTGTGTGTTATTCCATCCCATTGTGCCTTTATTTATAGTAGTAGGGAAGGTTAATTCCTTACCTTTTAGGATTACAACATTTAATAGGTAATCTACTCCTAATAGGAATATAAGATACATTCCCATATCTACTAGGATTTACACAATCACATTCCTAATCTAATAGGACTGTAACACTACCCCTTGAATGTGTAATTACTCAAGTAAATGGCGTATCATGTCTTCAGCGATGAAGTAAGTACAGTTGATGAAGTCGTCGGCATAATGAGCGAATGCGAGTCTCAAATCAACGGAAGAATGCATAAAAAGTAAAACTCACAAAACTTCGCTATAGTAAAACCCAAGGTGGGAGAAAAACCCATAGGTTAAGGAGAAAAGTGAGAATTTTCATTAAGTCAAAACTATACGTCTTTTGGACATAAGCAGAAGAGCTCACAAGGGTATGATCAGCCAATGATTGGTGCCTCGTTAAAACCTAGTTAGGTAGCAAAAATCCAGTAGGAAAAATGCTCCTAATCGTAGGGAAAAAAGTACTTTAAGATCAAGTGAGTATACTTCTGGATACTCCCCCTGCGTTTGACATAACTTCCAAATGAGAACTACAAGCATTGCATATAATAGTTAGACATACCAATTCCTAGGACAAGCTTCTGGAAGGTTGACTTCGACAGTGACATTGTGTAGAGGTCGGCAAGGTTGTCTAGGATCGGCTTGCATGACTTCAATCACCTGATACTTTGCTAATATAGATGCAATATGTCTTGGCGTTGACTTTGTTGATGTATCATGGCTTGTTTAGGTGGATACATGCGGCATAGTCTTCATGGATCGTCATCGGGACTCAACGATGGATGAAAAAACATCAAGTATTTCGAATATGCTCAACAAGAACTCCTAACCATGTCTCACTTGTGGCGTAGTAAAGTGAGGTAAGTCTTCGAACGATTCGAAGATTTCGCAACTAAGGTCATATCGTAGACCTCCAAGATATTGCGATATCCATAACGGTAAAGACATAACCATTTAGGGATTTTGTCTTGTGCAGGTTTGATAAGTAACCAGCGTTAGCATAACAAACAAGGCAAGCATTGTTTCGAGGATCAGGGGGGTTGGATCTGCTCGAGATGCGTTGGGATTTGCTCTTGTAGTACCTTCAGGTTACGTTTTTAATACCAATTCAGTGGATGTGTGTAGGCGCGGTGCTACATCTTGACCAAGATCAACAACGAAGGAGATGTCCTGTCTAAATACAATGAGCTAAGTATAACAAAGCGTAAAGTTAAACTTAGATATGGAATTTCATATTCCATAACCTCTTTAAGGGTCTCATTTGCATATAACGTATAGACGATCAAATGTATACTCAAAAGTGACACATTCGGGATGTAGTTCGACTAGTAGACCAAAATACCATCAGAACAATGCTTCAACTTCAAATCAAGGCATAAACGAATTTTCCCAAGATTCTTCATCTCAAATTCCATCTTCAGGTGCGAGACAATTTTCTCAAGCTCTTCCAGAGTCTTAGTGAGATTCGTGTCAACGACATAAACTGTAACTCTAGCAATTCGGAATAAGACTTCATAGTTTAACACGCAAGGGCATAATTCATCCCTGACTAATCAAATAATCACTTAGACGAGTATACCAGATCCGTCGGATTGTAAGTGAACGCCTCAAACAAGTTAAGAGGGTGTTTTATGGTTTGGAACTATTTGAACTAGTCCATGTAATTCTTTTGGAACTTACATGTAAATCTCCGTTTTTATATCCCCATGGAGAAAACACTAACCACATTTCATAATGCTGCTATCAATCACAGGACGTTTGAGAGAAACCTTGCGCCGTAAGGCTTGCATCATATTGCACTATTTCATTCATCTCATAACGTTTCCTTTCCCACTTGTAACATAACAGGGTTACCTTGGGCAGTGTAGGAACGACAAGTCTAAAACAAACTTTGGTAAGGAATTTGACCTGTATTGTAATTTTGGTTGTCTAATCAGTTCTACGTTGTCATTTAATTAACGGAACAAAGTTCGATATCGTCGCTTTTCATTTATGCCTGTAGTTACCATATAAGTGAAAACATCATCGATGGTAATCTCATTTCAATTCCATTTAGCCCATCCAAACTAGTATACTGGACCAAAAACTTAAAGTCTCAGGAGTAATCCATATTAATCTCATGAGATGGAAATGATTTGAGACAACGATCAAGTATGGATTCATTTTTGTGCCGTGTCTTCCTCTTCTAGGGAAGTGAATCCTACGAATCGAGTGATATGTCGTGTTTCAGGCCAAGACAGATTGATTGGCTATCCATTGGTGTACCGGACTGTCCAACAGGGGCATCCAAACTGTCCAACAAGGGCGACACACCTTTCAGGGATGTTGACTCGACGTTCGTTAAGTACATTTATCCTTGCAGACTTTTTTAGCTAGTATATGATCTCATCACTTTAGCTAGATCAGAGGAATACGTCTGGAACAACATTCTGAAAGCTAGAATTCATCGCACTTGCTTATCACACTTGTGCGGTACAAGGATCGAGATGAGACATAGTGGGTAAAGTCCACACAAATTCGCGTCGTTCTCCAAGAACGTTGACGTTCTTATCTCCCCCTAACGGCGGAAAAACTGTCTCATTAAAGTGACTACCCGCAAATGACCCGTAAAGAGATCGTATGCAAGGGCTCGAAGAGAGCTATTGTGAAGGAGAATCATGATCGACAAAGATTCATATCCTTCTTTGAGGACCCATGTTGGTATGTTGCGGTGGCGCAACTTGGCACATGGAATGTACACCTAAATGTGTAAATACGAAAAACTTCTGATTCGTACCCAGTAACTAACTGTAAAGTCATATAGGTTGGGTGGCAATGGGCCTCAAGGTGGACCAATATAATTGTGTACAAGATTTCATAGCCCTAGGCAGAAACCGAAAAAGTTTGGTACGTTTACCAAAATCCAGGCGATCATTTAAATTGCGCTTTATGATCGCCAGACGAGGCTATTTGGGGTGAACATGGGAATTCAATGTTCAATTATAAACCGAAAATGCATGCAATACTTTATCGAAAACTGTCGATATAAACTTTCTGGCATTATCCAGTCTCCCGAACCTTAAGGGATAAGTAGGGTGGTGAACCCAATCGGCCATGAGGTTTAGCATCAATGTGTGTAGACAAACATATGACCAATTTGTCGATTTATCAACTAAAACCATAAGTATTTATATGGTCCATATTTTGGTTAGATTAGTCCACATATATTCCTTTGAATCCACTGCAAAAAGATAGTCGTTTCGTATCTTTGCAAGGGATGATTTAGAAACAAGTTTCCCAAAATGAGCAGGTTTTGGCAAAGTGTGCTTGTAGGCATAAGATCCTTACTTCAGGTAAGAAGATACGTTGTAGCATCATTGTTCGACCTAAATGTCCCAAATGGTTGTGCCAAAACAAGTAAACTGCTTAATCACTCGGCTCCAGGCGAGCCATATGTGGCGTGTTTCCAGTTGGGAGACAATTCATTGGTCCTAAATCAAAGCTTCAGACTAATTCTTAGAGGTGATGCAACGATATTTCACTTTATTTTCTTCAGTTGTTTCATTTATGATCATTGTCATCTAGAATATCCTTAAAAACTCAACGACATGGAGAATTTAAGGTCCCTTAAATGGTAATTCAGTACCATTCATACAACGAGGAGCATGTCAAATGCTCTGAATCAGGTTGGATAGACCTGAAGTCGTTGTTAGAGATTTGATTTAGGTGTAAAGTTAGTGTGTGTAGTACGCATTCATCTAGACAACTAACTTTTCCACATTCCTACCTAATCACGTGTTTAATTGAATCGGTCACATGTATTAAGAAACATGATTCAATTAACTTATATTCGAGGACAATATCAATAAGATTATCCATAAGTAAAACATACACCAAACTTGAATCCAAGAACATGGAAAAATGTTCACAAAGTAGGGTGGATTTGGCCAACAAGGTCATTTATGTCAAAATTCTGCTCTTCCAACGGTGTTTGGTGGAGCAAAATTAGTGTCACATATTGACTACTATAATGTTATTTTAACAATATTGGTAGGGGCACGAACAGGTGCATAATCAATGATCTATTCCATCAAGACAGAAGTAGATTCTGCAGGGTTAAGGTTTGGAAATATTATCCCTTATTCTTAAAGTTTTTAGGTCTTAGGTGCCAAGGAACATGCTTCGGGCATGATGCCACACCTTGGCAGGCCTTGATTCTACCATATGTTGTGGTAGTAATCAGATTCGAGAATTTGGTAAACTTCCACTTTCTACACTACTACTTCAGGGGCGAGTTAAAAACATGAAAGGACGAGAAAAGTATTCTCCAGTAAAAATTCGATGGATTTATAAACTTCGGAATCGTACTCATTCATGGATGTAATCATGGTGTGTTTCAGACAATGTCTTTCATGATTAGACGGTCTGTAGAAGTGAGCCAAAGAGCCATAGAATCCTCATTCATGAGGTACCTCCGTTGGTAATGCTTCGGGTATAAGTCTTCGAATAAAGATCATGGCGGAGGCTTATTCAGCTCTTCCATGCCATTGTTGGCGTCAATGGTTTCTCAGCTTCTTGATAGTCAATTGAAGATTCACGTCTTGTACCCCACATAAAGTGGTTTCTATTAGAAACATCCAAATCAGGAAAATCGAACTTGTGACGGTTCGACAATCCACCGAATTGGAGGGAACAAGATTGTGATTGGTGTTATAGGAATGAATCATCCATAAGCATCAAAGTTAGAACATTCGAGTTCTAAGACATGGTTTTCATGAAAAACGTCGAGTTTTCATGGGTGTATTGTTTTATGAAAACTTCGGGTTTCAAATACACTAAATTTGAAACTATAGGTTCAATTTAGTTTATGAATGTTTAGTTCATAAAAGAGAGGTTCCTGCAAGAACACAGAATGCAATATACAACTAAGTGTAGTGGATTTGAGTTTCTTCGGGAACTCAAGTGTGAGAGCTTCGTTACTATGAAAGTATGTAAATGGTTCAAATTATAAAAATAAATTATTGAATCGCTAATGTCCAAAAGTGATCTTCAGGTCAATAAGTTTGGATTTATTATCAGATTAAGGACTGCATGTCACTTTCAATTAATTCAATAAATCGGGCCATACAGGGTTGATTGTAGAAGCAAAATAATATTAAAATAATATTTTTGGGTCGAAAATATAGCCCCAAAAATATTTAGGCTGGGTGCCGTAAGTGGGCAAGGCCTTAAAGGCCTCAAGAATGGACTACAGGCCACAGGTCTGGGTAGGAGACATAAAACAACAGCCCAAGCTGCTGGTTTGGGCTTCAATGGGGTGCAGGTCAAGGCCCAGCGAAAGCTGGCCTATAGGTTGAGGCACGGAAACCCAGCCTTATAGGCTGGTTGAGGGAGACGCAGGCCGTAACAGGGATTAAGCCCAGCAGCGTGGGCCGAGATTGGAGGACCAACCCAACATGCGTTGGCGTGGGTCGGGGCTGCAGGCCCTTGGTCAGAAAACAAACCAGGCACACGACCTGGTTATCCACAGAGGTAACGAAGCCCAAAGGCTTCGACACAGGTCCAATACGTTGTCTCAAGGGGGTCTCCACACGGTAGTGCCACGACAGTGTTGTCGCACAATCCCATAATTTCTATCTTTTTTTTTCTTTTCGAATTTTACTAGGGTTTGAGAAACCCTAATTGCTTCGAATTTATTTTATATATATTGACTCACAAATTCCACATAGCAATATATTTGCGTAATGCATGAAACAAATATATATATAAATATATATATATATATATATATCATAAGGTAAATATAAACATAGGGGGTTTCATGCATCATGGGGAATGCTTTCATGCTTCAAGGTCGTTTCAAATATCGTCATTTATTTTAAATGTACCTGATTGGCAGAAAACAACAAAAGCCTTTGAATTTGTAGAAGATCCTTCGCAGAAAGCCGAAATTGCATCTCCAATGCGTTGTATCACGTTCAACAAAGAAAAAATAAATTGAATCAATAACATGTAGATCAATTCAATAAAATAATATAAAAAGAAGGGAGTTTTAACGAAACACTCCCGGTACTGTTCAATTTTAACAAAAAAACCACATTTTTACCTTTACCTGGTATTATTCACTATACCTTTAAAAATGGTTTTTCGTTAAAAGGGAAGTTTTTTTGGACTAATTGTCACATCCCGGCCCGGGCCCCCACCACATCCCGGGCACGACTCCACCGTAGCACGATATTGTCCGCTTTGGGGCCCGACCACGCCTTCACGGTTTTGTTTCTGGGAACTCACGCGAGCAGAACTTCCTAGTGAATAGGTCTGTCTAACAGGCAAGAAATGAAACAAAGATAGGTCCTACACCGAGAGGACTCGAAGATGCCGAAAAGTATGTAGACAATGAGCTAGGGTTTACAGCCGAGTACCAGACTCAGATAAAGTTCAAGGAGTTTGTTTATCCAACCAAGACTGGATCTTCATCATCCAAGTCCAACTACAATAACAACAAGAATCGTAACTCCTTTTGGAAATTGATGGGAATATACATATAAGGCTTATAGGATCCACACCCCTACGCGATGTGGGATCTTACACTTTTCGTTAGTTTTTTCTTAAAAAGAGTGATTAAAACGTAATACTGTCCTGATTGAAGAATAAACTCTTGTTAGCACAGCGTCAAGAGCGTGCTGATATCATGTTGTAGGCATAATTTACTGAACAATTATGGAGGCCAAAGAGAGAGGGGGTGCGGCAATAGTAGAGAAAAGAGAGAGATGTGTAATTGTGGTGTGTGTTATTTCACCCCATTGTGCCTTTATTTATAGTAGTAGGAAAAGTTAATTTCTTACCCTTTAGGATTACAACATTTAATAGGTAATCTACTCCTAATAGGAATATAAGACACATTCCCATATCTACTAGGATTTACACAATCACATTCCTAATCTAATAGAACTGCAGCAGTTAACGTATTATTAAGTGGAATTTTTTCCTTTTGTGGTACACACATTTGTATCTCTATATATCGTAAGAATACACATATTTAGATTATTCCATTCGTATATATTTTAGCTTGATTCCTATATATGTTGACCAGCCCGTCCATGAAAAAATAAACATATCTCATCCTTTGTGAAAAAATGCATCTTCGCGGAACAAATTTCATTATAAGTATCGTTCAATTTCTTAATATTATTTGAAGATCATCCATAATCGATCTTAGGCCGTCTCATTCATATTGCAAATCAAATTCTCAAGTTTCAAAATTTCAAATTAAAGTCTCAAACATGTTGGATATTTTGTGAGTTATGGCTTAGAAAGAACTATATGCAAGTTGGCTAAGAAAGATGACATAAAGGTTTCAAGCAAAGAGAAGAAGAGAGAATTTTCAATGTGCTACCATTTCGTCTCGAAAAAAGAATGCTTCAAAGTGTGTAAACATGCTTTCTTTTAGAACTTATTTTGCTCACATATTTAGCGTGCAAAGAAAATATCCAAATAAGTCCTATGAATATAATAAGCCCACCGTATGGTCGGTGCTAGTCAAATTTGCTACCATATCATACTAACGTTAGGTCGACTTATATTGGGCTTTTTTCTTCTTCAGTTTGAGCCTTGGAGGGCTATTGGAGTAGCATGATTGAAAACGAAGCAAATTTGAGCCTACTCTAGCATGAAAAGAAAAAGAAAAAGGAAAAAAAAAAAGGTCCAAAATCTTCATTTCGTACCTCAAGTATTGAAATGATATATCTTAATGTCGTTCGATATTAGATTACTATAGTGTTAGTATTTGATCACTATTTAGTTGGTATTTGATTTTAATTAATTTCTTATTATTTTAGCCAATTCTCATTTATAGGGATTTATAGGGAAACCACAAAGAAAACAAACTAAAAGGAATATGAAAAATCGATCACAGTAATAGAAGTTGACCGTGGAACTATTAAAGCTACAGTATGTAGAACGAGAAAGACGGAACTTTGGATCTCTTCCTCCTAATTTACCATATCAGTGGATCAGTATCATTAAAATTTGATCCAACGACCACAAACAGAAGCCCAATTTAAAAGGTATAATAGCTTCATCCGTTTGATCAAATTTTAATAATATGAATCCATTGATTTGATTTTTTTTTTTTTTTTTTTTTTGAAAGATCCATTGATTTGATAGATTATAAGGAAGAGATCCGAATAGGATCCCTTTCCGAGAAAGACACCCACAATCACAGTGAAGATTCCTTGTGCTGTCACTGAAATTGGCAGTTTTCCATTTATAGCTAAATTCCAAGAGTCTAGAAAACCTTGTAAACTTGACAGAAATGGCGACCCTACCAAACTGCCACAGACCCATGCAACATAATATTATTATCAAACAATTCTATTTCCGATCCTTTAAAAATATCATTTGCAGAATAAGACCTTGTGTAAATTAAAAATTAACTCTAGTTCTTGACATTTAATTGTAATTTTTGGATATTAATTAGATGTAATTATTATTGAGTTTCTTTGCGTTATATATTGATTTTTAAAGGTAATGCTAAGGAGACCAACTTTTAAATCAAATTTGTAAATCATATGACATTGTTATTGATGATTGAATTATTACTTAAACATTGATTAACTTATTTATTTTCTATTAGTAACACATCACATGTTTTTGGTAAAAAAAAATTGGTCCATCTACTTTTCCATAAACAATAAAAATGTTATTTACCATTGGTAATTATTATTAAGTTCCCATAATAAGGAAGTCATATATTATCCTTGTGTGTGAATTTCTCCATATATATGTATATGCACATTACGGGCTTATATATGTTTAGATATTATAGTTACGTATCTATATATTTTTATGGAAGCTTACATACCGTATTTCGGTGTTGATACTTACGCATCAATGCCTATGTGACTATGCATACGTACCAATACTTCCGTACCTATGAGTTTCATGAAATGTGATTTGTTTTTGTATTGGTGTTGACTTTTTTTTTTTAAATTATAAGAATTTGAATTTTGATCAAATTTTCATATATTAATGTGATTGCAGCAAAACAAAAATACATTAATTAGAATGGAGAAATAATTTCGGATGGTAGTTTATAAATTATAAATGTGGTATAAGTATTTAAATATGACAAGTTTCAAATAAAGATTTAAATTTAATTTAAAAAAAAACATTTAGGTTACAATCTAAAAAAAAATAATCTTATTTAAGCTCTTAACCTAAAAGCCCCCATAATTATTTAATAAACTTTCTTAATTATTTAATAAACTTTCTTCTAGGCTTCAGTTTTTCTTCGTTCTTACTGATTAATTTCTTTATAGCTTTCATGTATTCAGGTAGAAAACACTTTTTATCTTTTGTTTTTTTTATAAAATGTACGGCGAAGATTAACAAAACAAAAAAAGGTATTCCAACAGACACCGACCAGCATCTGGTTCTGCTTTTAGGGCACATGCTTTGAGTTTTTCCAGTTTTGCTTGCATGCTCAGCGTTGAATGAACTGAATATTAGATACAGTGAACGTGTGTATGCATTTGTACCAAACCATCAAATCAAGGCGCTTTCAGTCCCAGTTGTAAAGAACAACTGCGGTCGGAATAAAGTTTTTTCGATATATTATGTTTATAGACATTGAATTGGATGGTGATTCTCTCCCCTTCCTTTTTCTCTCCTCTCTCCTTCCCCTTTTCTCGTAGTTTTTTTCTCCTCTCTCTCTCTACAAAGATCCTCTCACAGTTTTTTTTTCCTTCTCTCTCTACAAAGATGAAGAAACAAGATGAAATCTTAAACATTCAAACAAGAAGAGAGAGAAAAAAAAAAGGGAGAAAATCTTTGTCCCATTGAATTATAATTTCTTTCCTCACGGTAGTCCCATCTAAGTATTTAAGGGTGCGTTTGTTGCACCAGACTGTCTCGGACTGGACTAGCTGCAGGGACTAAGCTGGACTGGCTTAGACTGGACTAACTTAGTGAAGCGTTTGGTGCAGTGGCGGAGCCAGAATTTTTTGTGAGGAGAGGCCTCTTACAAAAGTTCTTAAAAAAGGATACATCAAGGGTAATTAAAATTCCAAAATATATATGCATTGATAATATTTCATTCACAAAAATTACAAGTTTCTATCGCGAGTTTTCATATTTTAGTATCGTTGTATTAAAACCTCGCTTCCTATATTATTAAATTACTGTGAGATCAGTAAAAACTTAAACGAACGATCTTAACTCTCATGTAAGTGTAGAATAGAGAGGAAACAATAGAGAATTAAAGAAATTTGAGACTTATTTGTTGACAAGATTTCGGATTTGGATGATAAAATGTATGAGATTTCAAAAAGAAAGAGGATTAGCTTTGGAGTCTGGCTGCACTGTAAAGGATGACTGTTTCTTAATTTTTATGGCTAAAACTGAACTATTACTCTTCAAAGAAAGGTGAATTGTTGCTTTGATTTGAAATGCTATTAATTTGTATTAGGGAGATAGATAAAATATTAAATTCAATTGTGAAATGGACCGATGGGGGTTATGTTTGGAATTTGAAGAGCAGGGCTTCAAGCAAATGAAAGATGCATAATTTCCAAATGCATAAAAGTCAGGATAGGCCTCGGCCATCCCTAGTCTCATGGTGCCTCCGCCAGTGGTTTGGTGCAGTGTCGGACTAAGAAGCAGGATAATAAAAACAGTACTGTTCACCAGATTTGTGTTTGCTTAGACTAGGACTACAAATTTTTGCCATTGTGTAATAGAGTAATGCTACAAATCTCATGATATGGGTTAATTGGAGCATATTTTTGCCATGTATATTATGAATCTTAAAAAAAGAGGACAATTGTTTTGTTTCTATTACCTGGTAATAGAATTGGGACATACTATAGTTGGGACATACTATTTATAAATAGTTGAGTTTAATTTGCACATGTAGCTTGGTTTAAACTCTATCACCCAAAAGAAGAAAAAGAATAGTGCCCAATACATGCAACTTCAACAAATACAAGTACATAAGAAGATCTCCATAATTTACAAAATCCTAGTTAACATTAGTTAACATTAGCCAAAATAGATCTCCATAACTTACAAAATCCTAGTTAACATTAGCCAAAATACTTTATAGTGCAAAGCTAAGTTATAAGCCATAACATAAGATTGTACGATTAATAAAATACATCCATGTTAACATTAGCCATGTTAACATTAATAAAATACATCCATCTTAATAAAATACATCCATGTTAACATTAGCCAAAATACTCATCCGCTTGCTTTGTCACTTAAAAGCCTTTGGACGAACACTTTCTTGAGTTGCGGTTTGATTGCCCTGAACACTCCCACATTTTGTGGTTTTTCCAAAATAAGAGACAATGCATCAATTTGATCCATAGGAGAAAGACCCATTGCTTCAAGTTTGTTAGCTATGTCACTATGATCTGCAGTACCTTGAACTAAAGCTTCAGTTACCTTGAACACACACACAAACACAAACACACACTCACACATTACACACACATTACACAAACACACTCACACACACACACACACACGGACACACACACAAACACAGATTACACACACACACACACTGACACACACACTCACACTCACACTCACACATTACACACACATTACACACACAGTACACACACACACAGTACACACACACACACACACACACACACACACACACACACACACAAACACACTCTCACACACACACGCACACACGGACAGAGTGCAGAATACACTCACACACACTCATACACTCACACACACACACACACACACACTCACACTCACACTCACACTCACACATTACACACACACATTACACAGTACACACACACACACACACACACTCACACACACACACACAAACACAAACACACTCACACACACACACACTCACACACACACACACTCACACACGGACAGAGTGCAGAATACACTCACACTCACACACATTACACACACACACAGATTACACATTACACACACACACACACACACACATTACACACAGACACACAGTACACACACACACACATTACACATTACACACACACACACACATTACACACACACACAGATTACACATTACACACACACACACATTACACACACACACATTACACATTACACACACACACACACACACATTACACACACAGATTACACACACACACAGATTACACATTACACACACACACACACACACACACACATTACACACACACACACATATTACACATTACACACACACACACAAATTACACATTACACACACACACACACATTACACACACACACACAGATTACACATTACACACACACACACAGTACACACACACACACATTACACATTACACACACACACAGATTACACATTACACACACACACAGATTACACATTACATACACACAGATTACACATTACACACACACACACACATTACACACACACACACACACAGACACAAACACACACACACACACACACACATAAATTACACACACACACACACACACACACAGACACACAGAGTACACAAACACACACACACACACGCACAGACACACACACACACAGAGTACTCCCCATTGTTAAAAAACCCAAATTTTAAAAATCGAAAACAGCATGTGGGTAGGACTTCCAAGTTTGAGAACTTTGACATCCTAAATTCCCAAGTTCCATCTCATCTTATGAAAACCCCAAATTCGAATCTCAATTTCACCTAAATATCAAAACCCTAATTTTTTCAAGTGCAGAGGTCTAAGATTGACAATTTCTCAAACCCAAAACAACAAAATCAAATAAAGTTCAGTTAATATCACAAGCTAATCCACACAAATCGACGAAAAAAATCCAAGATTTGAAGCTTACCAGACAACTCGAGGCAGATGAGGGCGAGCAGATTCAGATCAGCGAAGACGCAGCGATGAGGGTGAGGAGGACGACGATGAGGGAGCACGGCAAGGACGACGATGAGGGAGCACGGGAAGGAGACGCAGAGATGAGGACGATGAGGGAAGACGCAGAAATCTCTCGTGTTTTCTCTGGATTACGAGTCCGCCCAAATTTGGGGATCCTCGTGAAGACCGGCTAAGGAGCCCTTTAATCCGAGCGAATCCGGGCTAAGCTCATTAAAGCTAATCCCGGTGCACACCAAACACTGGACTATAGTCTAGTCCAGTCCTGTCCCTCTTAATCTTGTCAAACAAACGTGCCCTAAAGGCTTATTTTTATGATGGCCTATTCAATCGCACTTTCTCGAAACTATATCATCATTTTACACCCTAAAATTCGATATTACTTCACTTTGGTAAAATTTTATCTAGTCCTTTGATCGGTATCTGTTAAGTTTGCTTAGGTGGCTTCAAGGGTTGCTTATGTGGTGACACATGCGAACCCAGCAGACAATAAGAAGGTGCCATGTGGATTAAAAAAATTTAAAAAGAGATCGGGAAGGTGTGGTTCTTGGAGGGGGGGGAGGGCGGGCCAAAGGAAGGGGTGGGTCATGTGGCAATAGGTGACCACATTAACGGGGGATTGGGTGTTGGGTACACATATTGCTATATGGATAAAAAATGTCGCCCTAATTGTCACATAAGATAAAATGATTGAATTACCCTTCCATGTCTGCATAGTTGACGGAATAAATAGAGTTTATTATGGTGTAAAGTGGTGAAATTTTAATTTCAAAGGAAAAAATGAAATTAAGTCAAGTTTTAGGGAACATAGTAAAAAGGGAGACTTTGGATGCGGTCATTGACCATGAATATTCTTTGATTGAAACCTTGTTGGTTTTTAATTTTTTATTGAGGTCCCTGAAATTAATGTGATAATTTATTTCTATGTACGTTACTATATTTTTTTTAATTGAAAATTAGAAATTTTAGTTGTTTATATAAATGAGATTTTAAATAAAAAAAAAAACCCCATAATTTGTGGGATTAAAAATATTAAAATATAAATATACTATTGTGTGTGTGTGTGTGTATAAACATGGGTACATTCATCAAAATTAACCAAAAAATTTATTGTATCAAAACATGGGTACATTCTTCAAAATCACAAAAAAAAAATATATATATATTAGGCTTAATAACATTAGTAAATTTCTTCGATTAAATTTGACATGGATACATTTTAAAATCAAAGAAAAAAGAATGTACCCATATAAATTTAAAAATGGATTAAAAAAAATTGAATAGATTTTATATAAAAAAAAAGGGTACATTTTACATATAACAAATTGGTATATTTAAGAATGAGTACATTTTAAGATTAAAATGTCACATCCCGACCTGGGGTCCACCACATCCCGGGCCCGCTCCACCACCGTAGCACGATATTGTCCGCTTTGGGCCCCGACCACGCCCTCACGGTTTTGTTTCTGGGAACTCACGCGAGAACTTCCCAGTGGGTCACCCATCATGGGAGTGCTCTCGCGCACTACTCGCTTAACTTCGGAGTTCCGATGGAACCCGAAGCTAGTGAGCTCCCAAAAGGCCTCGTGCTAGGTAGGGATGGGAATATACATATAAGGATCACTCCCCTGGGCGATGTGGGATCTCACAATCCACCCCCCCCCTTAGGGGCCCGACGTCCTCGTCGGCACACCACAGCCAGGGTTAGGCTCTGATACCAAATTGTCACATCCCGACCCGGGGTCCACCACATCCCGGGCCCGCTCCACCACCGTAGCACGATATTGTCCGCTTTGGGCCCCGACCACGCCCTCACGGTTTTGTTTCTAGGAACTCACGCGAGAACTTCCCAGTGGGTCACCCATCATGGGAGTGCTCTCGCGCGCTACTCGCTTAACTTTGGAGTTCCGATGGAACCCAAAGCCAGTGAGCTCCCAAAAAGCCTCGTGCTAGGTAGGGATGGGAATATACATATAAGGATCACTCCCCTGGGCGATGTGGGATCTCACAATCCACCCCCCCTTAGGGGCCCGACGTCCTCGTCGGCACACCACGGCCAGGGTTAGGCTCTGATACCAAATTGTCACATCCCGACCCGGGGTCCACCACATCCCGGGCCCGCTCCACCACCGTAGCACGATATTGTCCGCTTTGGGCCCCGACCACGCCCTCACGGTTTTGTTTCTGGGAACTCACGCGAGAACTTCCTAGTGGGTCACCCATCATGGGAGTGCTCTCGCGCGCTACTCGCTTAACTTCGGAGTTCCGATGGAACCCGAAGCCAGTGAGCTCCCAAAAGGCCTCGTGCTAGGTACGGATGAGAATATACATATAAGGATCACTCCCCTGGGCGATGTGGGATCTCACATAAAAAGTTTTACATGAATGGATACATATAATTAGCATGGGTACATTTAGCAAAAAAAAAAGTACAAATAAAAAAAAAGGGTACAAATACAAATAAACTTTAAAAAATATGGGCATAAAAAGAAATTAATATGTGGGTACAAAATAAAATTGAAAAGAAAATTGGTACAAATTAAAAAAGAATTACAAATTAAAAATGGGTACAAACTAAAACTAAAAATATATGATAAAAAATTTATTCATAAATATAAATATACTAATTATAACAATTTTAACATTAAATGAATATATTTAGAAATAAAAAAAATATTTTATGATTGAAATAATTAATGATGTTATTAATACCTAAGGACCTTGATCAAAAATTGAAAAGTAATAGGATTTTAATCAATGGAGTAGCAAAAGGAAGGATGAGAACCTAATTTCTCCTAGTAAAAATAAGCCATATTGAAATTAGGGTTTTGGGTTTGAGCTTTCAGTGTAATATATTTTGCATTCAAAATGTCAAGTTGAGCGCAATGAGATAAAGTTAAGGTAATTTACCTGCATCATATACAAAAAAAATAAAAAAATAAAAATAAAAATCAACAGTTGGTAGAGACTGTTTGTGGCACAAAATAGGGTGGGGGCTATTCGTACCCTTGTGCCAAGCTCAAGCATACTAACCCTTAAGCTTAATATCTGCTAGAACAAAAACTATAACTTTCCCATTAAAATACGTGAGTCATGTGACCTTAGAGGACAAACAGAGTTCCTCATATAATTGTAGGTGAAAATCTTGCGTTCAAAGACTTCATAATCTTGAAGCTATCTGTATGTCGATTGGTTTTATATTAAATACTCGCATCATAAGATGGTACCATTGTCATTTTATTTATGTGGAAGGTCCAATAGTCTCACATGCTAGTTCCCACGTCATCTAATAAAAACTGTTCATAAATTAGGCATACAAACGCTATACTTGAAGGGGTGTCGTGAGAGCATCCAACGTTAAAGATGAAAGTCTTGCTTGAAAGGCTTAAAAGATCGTTTGGGTTGGACACCTTCATTTTAATATATATCTCATATGTAACACAAAAGATATGCATCCCACATTGACGATGATACGCTACATCGTTAGTCTGTTGAAACCTAGTTGTCAAATCCAGTAAATTAAATCAGTAACATCCAATCATTTTAACTATACTCATGTTTTCACTTTTCAAAGAAGACTCTTTCTCATAAAGCTAAAATTTTTGCGACAAGTCATATAAGAAGTTCCCGTGCTCCTAGTTGAATTGATCTTTTATTTTTATTTATACAAAGCTATGGGTGAAGGGAATCAAACATTAGACTCTAGTGCATGAAAATTAATTAATTAAACTACAAATCCATAGAAATTATATGACCATTTGGGATTTTAACTTTTCCTCCTACTTTTAGTAGAATAATAAATAGAACTCTAAACTCGAAATACTCGTGATCGATCTTACGTTACACCAAACCAAAAATATTAAAATAAGATGTTCTCGTGTTCCTTGTTGAATCATAATTTTTTTTTAGGGTAAATTACATAAAATTATCTCAACTATTGGGTCATTAACAGTTTCATACATCGTCTTTAAAAAGTTTCAATGTCATACTTTATTTTCGAATTTGTTGCAATGTCATACCTTTCGTCCTCTATTAAATGCTGACGTGGCTTGAGGCAGGGCCCACTTTCTATTAAAAAATTAATAAAATATTATTAAAAACTAAAAAAAATCATTTTATATTTTTTAAATATTAAAATAATAATTAATTTTAAAAAAAAACCCTCAGTTCGTCTACCCCTGTCCCCCCCCCCCCCCCACCCCCGAACCACCCCTCTTCTCTTCTCCCCCATCTTCATCTTCTTCCCCCGACCCCTTACCTGCAACCCAGAAAAAGGAAAGAAAAAAAACCAGTTCATCTTCCCCCCGCACCCATCCTCTTCCCTCCTCTACACACCCCACTCCTTAAATCCACACCCATTCCTCCCATTTTCTTCGCGCCCAAGTTCTCCATCCGCGGAATCGGCCTAGCAAAGGGGGTTTCCCGATTCCACCTCACGAACCCGGCGATGGCGGCGTAGACAGGATATGGTTTAGGATTTTTTTTTTTTTTTTGTTTTTTGGGTTGCATGTAGGGGAATCAGGGGAAGAAGATAAAGATGGGAGAGAAGAGAGAAGGAGGAGGAGGGTGGGGGGAAGACGAACTGAGGGGGTTTTTTTTTTTTTTTTCTTGGGTTTCAAGGGGAAGAAGATGAAGATGGGGGAGAAGACGAATTGAACGGTTTTTTTATTTTTTGGGTTGCAGGGTGGGGGTTCGGGGGAAGAAGATGAAGATGGGGGAGAAGAGATGAGGAGGAGGAGGGGGGACGAACTGGAGGTTTTTTTTTTTTTTTAAAAAATAATTAATTATTATTTTAATATTTAAAAAATATTAAATGATTTTTTTTAATTTTTAATAATTTTTTAATAGAAAGTGCACCCCACCTCAAGCCACATCAGCATTTAACAGAGGAGTTAACTTACAACAGACGACATGTATGACATTGCAACAAATTCGAAGATAAGGTATGATATTGAAACTTTTTAAAGACGAGGTATGAAACTGTTAATGATCCAATAGTTAAAGTAGTTTTATGTAATTTACCCTTCTTTTTTTTCATATACAAGCAATATGAAGATCATTGCCGATTAAAGCAAGAATTGGATGACCATTTAGACTTCAAACCTTTTTTTTTCTTCTTTTAGTTGAATAATTAACAAAACTCTGAACTCGATTTATACATGTGATGTTACATCACGCTACATCTATAACAGCATCTTTATACTTCTCTTTTATTTATTAATTGCCTCTTATGCATTTATACTATTAATTGTTTACGGAAATGGTGCTTCATAACTACTTTAAAGAAGATATAAATGAAAATTTGTGGATAACGGTAACATCACGTGTATTCCAGTGTTCAACTAAATATTGAACTAAGCCATTGGAGTTAGCCTAGTGGTGAGGGTGTGTGGGATTATCGGTAGAAGTAGGTTAGATTTAGGATTGTAAACCTTTCACTATAACAAAAGAAAAAAATATCAAACTATGCTCCTCGAACATTTTTTTTTCGTGATATTACTAAGTGATAGTCTAGCCTAATAATTCATTTAAATTATGAGGCGCTGACAAACATGGATGTATCTATATTGACTAATGCAAATGTGCTCTCTCTGTATATCCGAATTTGAATTCTCTCTCATAGTTTATATTATATTAAAATAAATACTGTCTTTTCAAAAAATTGCAAATAGAAATTCAAATTTCAGTGCACAAAGAGAAGTATGATAATGCTCCTTCATATATAATTTTTGGGTTAATCTCTGCTTACTACTCTGAAGTTTCGTGGCTTTCAACATTTGGTACATAAAGTTTTTTTCATCCCAGATCATACCTCAAGTCTTAATTTTGGGACAGTTGCATACATCCGTTAAGTTTTCTGTTAAAACTTCTGTTAACTGATGACTTGGCGCCCACGTGGACAATAACTGAGCGCCACGTGTCAATATGGCCCACTTTAATATTAAAAAATTAAAAAAAAAAAAGTTTATGGGCCTCAACCCTCGACCTCCTCCCTCCATTCTCTCCAAAGCTTGAGCTTCACCTCCACCACCACCAAGTTTCTTGGCCTAAACCCTCCTTCCCCGTCTCAGTCCCTCTCCTCGTTGCTTGGCGTCTCCATTTTCTTCTCTGTCTCTTCTATTTATTGTCTTTCAACAAGCTTCAAAAAACCCTAGAGAGAGAGAATGGGAATATTCAAGCCGTTCAGAGCAATCGGCTACACAACCAGCTCTGAATCCACGCTCCCGCCCTCCACCTCCTCCTCCGCTCGCCTCCCCACCTCTGTACGTTGTCCCCAAGTCCCAACCCCAATCCTCTTCCTCCGACCCTCTCTGGTCCGCAATCTACAAGATCTGATCCGAATCCCCGATCCGGCAACTCTCCCTCTAACGTCGGCTCCGTCTACTTGGCAGAGTTGAAGTCCCCTAGTGGGGCATAGGGGTGCGTATTTTCGGCTAAGGTGATGGACAAGAAGGAATTGATTAGCCGGAGAAAGGAAGGGCGGGAGAGGATAGGGTGTGCAGATGAGAGGGGTGAGGGATGGGGTTGGGGGTTGCGGAGGTCGCTGGCGACCGAAACGACGGCGTAGAAGACGAAAGGGAGGAGGTTGGGTGCGGGTTACAGAGGGGGTTGGGTGCGGGTTGGGGGAGGTTGAAGACAGGTGGGAATTTGAGGCCCAGAAACATTTTTATTTTATTTTATTTTATTTTTTATAATTTTGTATTTTTTGTATTTTTTAATATTAAAGTGGGCCCATATTGACACATGGCGCTCAGTTATTGTCAACGTGGGTGCCACGTCATCAGTTAACAGAAGTTTTAACGGAAAACTTAACGAATGTATGAAACTATCCCAAAATTAAGACTTGAGGTATGACTCTGGGATGAAAACACTTCATGTACCAAATGTTGAAAACCACAAAACTTCAGGGTAGTAAACAGAGATTAGCCCATAATTTTTAATTTGAATAACGTTTGTCGTGACATCCCAATTATTACATCAATTTTTATATTTGAACTGCGCACATAGTCTATCATGAGAGTGCGTCACATAGAATAGGAGTTTGATGATAAACTATAATGTAATTTGCACTTATGCACGCAGAAAGTAACTATAAGAGTTTCATGATAAGTAGCTACTTTTTTGTTTCGTTTTCTTATCAAATGCCTTTCTTCCTTTCTAAAAAACTAGCTAAATCCCCAAACATTATATATCAAACATGTTCTCATAAAACTAGCTAGATCCCCAAAGTTATATTATGTCTTTCTTCCTTTCATAAAACAATATGATCATCCCTTTCTTTGTACAAGTTTCATTAATTGTTAGTAGTTTATGTTTTGGCAAACAATATTGTGTAGCTCTTGCTTCCTTAAAGCTACAAACTATTCAAATACACGCATCTGATCACACTTAATCAGGAACAGATATAATGATAAAAGGCAGTGACATCAAACTAAAAATAATGATTAAAGCAGCACCTCAGGAAATTAATCAAGAAATAAAGGGAGATCAGGAAGAGTGCTTGTAAAATGGACACCATCATAATATTCATACATTGCAATAATATTAAACGTTATCCATGAAGCAAATACCTTATAACCTGCAGAGTGTAGCCGTGCAGGGTGCATGCAAATCCCTGGAAAACAAAAGAACGAAAAACGCAAAAAAAAGCCAGCACAGACAGAAAACCGCGTCTGAAAAACAGAGTCGGTTCCTGTTTTGTTCTTAAACCCTAATATTATATTGCAACGAAAGATAAGAGTACCAAAAGTGCTCGATTTTTGCCAACCTATACGGCCTCCCACCCTCCTCGATCTCGTTTAATATACAAATAAATAAATCTCTGCTAGGTTGGTCTAACGTCACAGATATATATTTAATTATTGCCACGGTTTTTTGACCATCCATTTGGATTGTTCCTCCACCGATCTCATCCTATTTTTTTTAATGGCTTCTTCCTCTACGGTATCCCAGCTTTCCTTCTGAGTTCACATGGAGTTGCTCCTGCTCTCTCAGACCTTAGTTTCCTTGTCCATCTTTCACACTTCACGCCTCTCCCATCCTTTTGTTTTTACTATTTTGACCTTTTCCTTTTAGCTATTTGCGCATGCAAACCTTGCTCGTATATCGTACGTGTATAATAATTACTGTAAATTCTAATATTGATTCTAGATAAACTTTTACTCTCTCTTACATATATATATTTCTCACACTAACGAACTCTCTTTCAAACTTCTCCAAAAAGATTTATGAATTTTTCCTTTCACTTTTTGGAATCACTTATCATTTTTTTTATTAAATATTTATTTAGCCTATTATGTTTTATTCATCTATATACTTTATTCAATGCATTCCTCTAACATTATGATAGCTATCATGATAATGTTACTATTGACTAGGAATTGAAGCTATTTTACTGAACAGTTCTCTTTACCTATTGCATTGTTTTATAAGTACAATATTTTAAAACTGAGTGAAACTAATATATTTAAACTCTAACTTTTTTTAATGATAATGTATATAGGAAAAAACACAATTGGAAGCAACAATGGTAAAATCTCTATAAAGTCATAAAGTTAGGGCCAAATCAATTTGAAAATTTTAGAGAAGTTATTACTCAATGTAATTAAAAAAAAATACTATTCCTAAATAGGTTTCATTGTGCTCTAAGTATTTTATTTCTTGCGTATATGTATACCCGCAAACTCAAAAATGTGACATCATTTCTAAAAACTAAAGCATTGTCCTAAATAACTTTAGAGAAATATTTAATTTATCTTAGACTTTTATTTGTGATATTGTGTATGTTTGTACTCAATGACAATTATTACTATGTAGATGCATGTTTCCTTAAGATGGGATCAAGAAAAAAGAAAAATTAGGTTCTCATCCTTCTTTTTGCTACTCCATTGATTAAATCCTTATTCCTTTTCAATTTTTGATCAAGATCCTTAGGTTTTAATAAACGTCATTAATTATTTCAATAACAAAATATTTTTTATTTCTAAATATATTCATTTATTATTAGAAATGTTACATATGGTATATTTTTTGACTCGAATCCGTCGTAGCACGATATTGTCCTCTTTGGGCCCCGACCACGCCCTCAAGTTTTTGTTTCTAGGAACTCACACGAGAACTTCCCAGTGGGTCACCCATCATGGGACTGCTCTCGCGCGAACTCGCTTAACTTCGGAGTTCCGATGGAATCCGAAGCCAGTGAGCTCCCAAAAGGCCTCGTGCTAGGTAGAGATGGGAATATACATATAAGGCTTACATGATCCACACCATTGGGCGATGTGGGATCTTACAATCCACCCCCCTTAGGGGCCCGACGTCCTCGTCGGCACATTTCCGGCTAGGGATTGGCTCTGATACCAAATAAATTGTCACATCCCGGCCCGGGCCCCCACCACATCCCAGGCTCGAATCCGCCGTAGCACGATATTGTCCGCTTTGGGCCTCGACCACGCCCTCAAGGTTTTGTTTCTGGGAACTCACACGAGAACTTCCCAGTGGGTCACCCATCATGGGACGGCTCTTGCTCGAACTTGCTTAACTTCGGAGTTTCGATGGAATCCGAAGTCAGTGAGCTCTCAAAAGGCCTTGTGCTAGGTAGAGATGAGAATACATATAAGGCTTACAAGATCTACACCCTTGGGCGATGTGGGATCTTACATTTTTATTTATGGCTAAATTTTTAATCATATATTTTCATTTTTAGTTTGTACCCATTTTTAATTTGCGCACCCTTTTTTAATTTGTAGCCATATATTAATTTCTTTTTGTGCCCATATTTTTTAAAATTTTATTTGCATTTGTACCCACCCTATTTTTAATTTATTTGTACCCATTTTTAATTTTGCTAAATGTACCCATGCTAATTATATGTATTTATTTTATGTTTTTAAAATATATCAATAGTTATTTTTTAAAAATATGTTAATAATTATGTGGGTACATTATTTTTTTTGCTATAATTTTGTGAAGAACAATATTACTTTATTATTGATTTTTAAGTATTTATTATATTTTAAAAATATTATTTGAATTTGTTTAAATTTCATAATTTGTGGGACATTAAATGCATGAGTTAAATCTCTTAAATGATGCTAAGGACCTCAATTAAAATATTTAAACAAATCAGGTTTCAGTCTAACAATTAGGCTGATTAGGGACGGGAACCAAAATGACCCCAAGAAAAATTATAACTTATTACAATGTGAAGTTTATTTATGTACATAACTAGTCCCAAGTTGGTAACAAAACTTTTTATAACTTTAAAGAGGTTATTCCTTTATAAAGTATTATTGTAGTGATGTTTTACTGTGTTTATTTATACTATTACCATAAACCATGTCTCTTTGTTTTTGTGGGAAACGTTGGTGATCTCTTCTGAGAGAATATTTTCTACTATATCTTGGATGATCGATATATTAGTATCATTACTTCAACTTCAACATACTACAAGAATAATGGGAAATAATCACACTATTATATGATATACTATTATTTTATTGGTTGCCATTGTCCCTTATTAGAAAGTCAAATTTTGCCGTTCAACGCAGAGACCCTTCATCAATATGCGTGCCTGGCAACTCTCGCTTGAATGTTGGAAGCTGAACAGGGTAATAGTGATGAGGTTCATGAGGCAAAATCCTTCGCCACCCCAAGTAGGAGTACTGAAGATCAAGACCGAGGGGGTCGCTAAAAATCAGGGAGCCACATACTAAAAAGAGTGCTATCATTGTCACAAATTTGAGCACATTCGGTAAAACCATTTTCAAACAAAGATGAATAAATGTTGAAAGTATAAATTTCACATCGACAAATAAAATCTTTGTTTAATAGTTTAATCGATTTTGGATATATATATCCATTCTGCTATCAATTAATTTTGAATTGGATGCAGATGCATTTTCTAATACCATAATGGAGCTGAGTGGAAAGATGTTAAAGATTTGTATTTTCTTTTGGTGAATTGCATGTCATATACATGCATATAGAGGTCATCCCATTGGAGAGTAACATTCAGAGATGGACGCAGGAGTTGATCTTGTTGTTCTCTTTAAAGAATTTTGAAAGATTGCCTCCGTTTAGGGTCGGTGAACAATTTGAAGAAGGCTTGTACTGTAGTGTTCTACCCCCTCAATGAATGTGTGCAACTAGTGGAGGAGTTCGTGTCTAACTCCCAAGTTTGTGTTTATCAAACTGAGGGTTTCTTTATCTTATAACATTGCAAAAAAAATCCTTTTCTATTGCAATTGGGGTTCTCTATTTAGAGAAGTTGGGATACGAGGTGTGAGTGGTCTAGTTTTTCGTATATTTTTATCTCCTTTTAAAGTACTGGAGGATCAAGGTCGACCCTTTTGAGCGTATCTAAATTTTGGTTGAACTATTAAAATCGTGTAAGTAATCCTAAGATCACATTTTTTTTTTTATTAGAAGTGATATTCTATACTATTCTATATCCTAAGAAGAATGAGAGAATTTGAACCTCAGCGATATTTGTGCCACACTTTTATGTAGTACAATGGATATTTTACACTAATTTATGGTAAGAGCATCTCTACTGGGAGATATAAAATGTCTTCAAATGTATGTATTTTACATTTTTAGTTGGGTGAAAAACTCTCCAATGAAGATATGTATAATATCCATCTTGGCTAGAAAATATAAATAAAAACTTAAATTTACATTTTTTTACATCTTTTGGTAGTGGGTGTAACATCCCACATCGACCAACGAAAAGGGGGTGATGTGCCTTATATATACATACCCACCTCCATACAAACCGAGGTCTTTTGGGAACTCACTGGCTTCGGGTTCCATCGGAACTTCGAGGTTAAGCGAGTTCGGGTGGGAGCATTCCTAGGATGGGTGACCCCACTGGGAAGTTCTCTTGAGTTCCTAGAAACAAAACCGTGAGGGAATGGTAAGCCCAAAGCGGACAATATTGTGCTACAGCGAAGTATAGATTGGGATGTGACAGTGAGTCCCGCCAACTAATGAGAAAAAAATAAATTGGAGCTCAGATTTACATCTTTCTCATTGCGTAGAATCTCATTTAGATTTCTCAGAAATGTAAAATACTATATATGTATACAGGACACGATGTCATATATTTAGTTGACATCTAAGACTGTCTCCAAATGAGATGTAAACAATGTCACATAGACATAGAACGGTAACAAATAACGTACCATTTACTCTAACCGATATGTCTAAAATGACATGGAAAAGAATGTTAAGCTAACATGGACAAAGAGATGTCAAAATTGATGCTGATGTCAAATATGGTTTTTGATATTTGCAAAGGCATTCCACTTGCCTTACCTTAAATGCTAGCATATTTAAGTATTATTTTATTATTTTATTATTTTTAAACCAACAACAACCTTAACTTTTATTATTTTTGTTTAAAAAAAACATAAATGAACCAATAAATTTTGGCATATGGGATGAAAAGAAAATATTGACAATATGTCCAATTGCCAAGTTAGACATTGAAATTTGATGTTTTGAATTTGACATTTCCTTTAAAGATGTTCTAAAAATATAAATCAAAATTTAATGAGATAAAATTATTAAGTGATGTGACCTTTATACATTGCTAATTACATCATGTGGTATAAAATATAATAAGACTAATATTATTCATATAAATATTTTATTTTTGATGAACTTAGTGTGTCCAATCCTAGGTTAGCAATAAAATCCGTAACAAGTACCATATAGCTCGTTCCAACTTGTCTCATAATTTCTTTGAGAGAGCTGCAGTTTTGTTTTGTGTATTTTACCAAGATGGCTACAATTCGAGAAGTTCCATGAGAAGAATGAGTAATTTAAGAGCCATTTGAGCTGTGAATGAGCTTTTTTTATTTATTTATTTTTTTTTTATTGTGCCCGAAACATGTGTGGTATCTCATGTTTTATTATATAAGTGGAGGGAAGTTTATTTCTTAAGTCGTTACATTTTTAACACAAGTATCTCATTACTTGTATAGTGACACATGGTCTACCATCCCGTATTTCGAGCATTGAAAAATCTCTAATGAGAGAGATATACCATAAGCAGATATTGTATCTGGAGCTATACTGATATTTGTACTTTTTATTTTTACCTATATTAACAAATTTAGTATTTACCCTATGTCTGAACGGGGAATTTTTCAAGTGCTAACAAATTCTATGATAGAATTATGTTATTGCCATTCTAAAAAATTTATTGTGCACTTTAAAAATTTTATATTGAGAAATAAAAATACACTTTTGAAGAGTGCACAATGAACCACCATAGGGTGACCCAGTGGTTGGGGACAAATTTCAAGCCTGTATTGCATACGGCACGTCCTAGGTTCGATTTCTGGTGCTGATGAATCGCACGATGGTGGGCAAAGGTATGTGAGTCTTCCCGGCCCCTAGAAGGGTGGACAATTGTGGCGAAGCCACCAGTTGATCTCTTTTAAATGAAAAAAAAAAAAAAAGAAAAAGAAAATAGTGCACAATGACTATTTTTGAGTGTCAATAACATCTTCCTTAAATTTTCTAGAATTTGTTTGGTTCATGTTTGGCTAACATAAGAATTCAAATAAAACTAAATGTATACCTAGAATCGTAATCTAAATGAGCCATGATACGTGCAAAATGAGGGGGGTGTGTCGTGGTGATAATGGTAGTGGTTGTGGGCATTGTAGTAGTGGCGGCGATGGTGACATACTTATGAGTGTTTGGTGGTGATGGTGACATACATATGGTTGTTTTTTCAGCTCTCACTTTCATGTAATTTAGAAATGACAACTATAAAATTTAAAATTGAGAATTATGCTCCAAATTTTATTTTTTTTCACATAAAATTTATAAATTATTATGTTTATTTATTAATTTGATTCATGTCACTTTAAAAATTATGCCTTTTGTAAATTTCATGATTATTTTTCTTATTCAAACTGAGATTGCTTATATTTATAATTTACTTCATTTTCTATTTTATCTCTCGCATACGTTTCATCTTTTCATTCTTCGGTAACGCACTACTAACTTCCATCACATGCACCGCATGTTTGATGCTCTCTAGTTTACTGTTAAAACATCAACTCGCATCAAAGTTATTAATGTTTGATGCTCTCAAGTTTCCTGTTAAAACATGACCTCTCTAGGATTACTCGTTATGTATTTTCTTGTCCGATAGTATTATTTCTTCGTAGACGGGAATAAAAAATTATGAAGGGCAATAATGTAATTTAATTTATTGTAATCTGATCAATCAATATGCTCTTTGAGCCCTATATATCCCCTCAAACCTCATTGAAGAGGTTTACTATGTTTTCATATGTACATTTTTCTCTTTTATAATTTTTTTCGTTTTCCCATTCAACCTAGGTTTCAGCAGCTTCAAAGACCAAGACCCTAACGGAATATATGGAAGATCATCATCAAGGCCAAGACCCTAACGATAGCAGTCCAAGCAACGGCTCGACCGAGAGAAGCCATGAGCCGGTGAGGTCAAGATGGATACCGAAGCCAGAGCAAATCCTAATTCTGGAGTCAATTTTCAACAGTGGAATGGTGAATCCTCCCAAAGAAGAAACTGTGAGAATAAGGAAACTGCTTGAGAAGTTTGGCTCCGTTGGGGATGCCAACGTTTTCTACTGGTTCCAAAACCGCCGGTCGCGATCTCGCCGCCGACAACGGCAGTTGCAGGCCAGCCTTGAACAAAGAACCAATAATAATATAAACAATAATCAGATGGCTTCTCTTTCTCAACACCAAGTGGGTGGTGCAATTCAATATGGAGTAAGCTGCAGTGTTCCTACTGCTGCTCCTCCCTTGGCTTTCGGAGCTTCTCCTAATAATTTTCTTGTGGGCTCTTCATCTTCGTCTTGTGGTCAACATCTGATAGCAGATCATGATGTTCATCATAGTATTGATTGCGTTGGTGATCAGTTCTTTTCTGTTTCTGGTCAAATGGGGTTTCCGGAAATTGAGCAGAGCTCCGGGGTAACGTCTGTGTTAGGAGGAGGCCCTTCTGATACCTCAAATTTGCACTTCCAATCTGGTAATTGCACGGACCGTGTCCCTAATTTTTACAAATTCTTTTTAATACAACTATATCATATAACTACATCCTCTCATCTGAGCTCGAATTTAATGAGTTTTCCATTTCTTCCATAAGTTTAATTTGTTATATCAGTTCCTAAAGCTGGACTTAAGCTTATAATTAGCCCATTATCTTTTTTCGTGAACTTGTATTCAATTTTCTTAAGAGCAATTGTTTTCGATTCTGTTGAGTAATATTATACTGTTGAAGTTCCATAGGTTCACAATTAGTATGAGAACGACAAAGTATATAATTTAGTAGCGAGTCTTTATTGACGTGACAATTCTTGTGTTTGAATTGTATGAAAGTTGCAGCTTCCCCTAATAAGTCCATGTAAATTCCTTTTTGTTGCAGTCTTTTCCACTCGGTTTCAGATTACTTTGAAGAAAACTTAGCAAAGAAACAGTGTAAACCTTTTTAGGTAATTGAAATGGATTTTAAAAAAAAACGAAAAAGAGCAAGAGTACCGCAAATATATTAATTATTGTTTGATAATAATATAAATTTAATGATTTTACCCCAATCCAAAAACTTCATTGTTAATTCATGAAAGATATTCGTTAAGTTTTGTAACAGATAATTATAAGGAAAATATTCTGCTTTTGTTTGCCCTAAGATTATGTGATCTTTTTCTTGTAAAAAAGCCTTTCTGTGTTCCTTTGGATCTTTATATTATGAAACCGACATCTGCATTTGTTTAATGAATCATCCTCAAGGACTTAATACAAGTACTAATCAAATCAAGTGTCTAATGTCCTTTTGAATTAAGGATTTGTTAATTTGCCGCAGCCCCTTTTCCTTGAACACGGGTTGGAAGTTCTGGCAAGGTTGTTCCCAATAACCTTCACTTTGTTTTAGAATTATCGTAGGTCTCGTATGAGTTCTTGACCCCTCTATGAATATCATATCTTTCTCTCAGAAATCAAATTAAGAAGCTTAGCTATTACAAGAAGTACTGAAAACATGAAGGGTCCATTAATTTATTTTCAGGTCTCATCACAGTGTTTATTAATGGGATTCCAACAGAAGTTCCCGACGGGCCACTTGACATGAAAGCCGTGTTTGGACAAGATGTGCTATTGGTTCATTCCTCTGGACTCCCACTTCCAATCAATGAATTTGGTTTTTTGGCACACAGCTTGGAGTCTGGTGAAAGCTATTTCCTGGTGCTCTCTCTCTCTCTCATGAGTTATATTAATGAATTTACATTCTTCTGTATACTGCTAACCATTTTGTTCTTTGCAAATTAAGTGTACCCTTTATGTTCAAATTTAGCTTATATAATTACCAAGTTGCATTAACATCATCGCTCTAACACTCTTTGTTCAATGGGGAATATGATATTAGAGACTTTTTGGAGTCCAAGAAAGAACCTCTCTCTCTCTTTCCCCATCTTTATATAGTTGGATTTCATATACCTTTGGGAATATTTTAAGAACGAAGTCTTCTAGCTTAATCGATTTTTTTATTCAGATTTCCATGGTTAGATATGATTTTTTTCATTAAAACTGTATGTTAGATTGTATTTTGATTTTAATTAATTGATTTGTCTTCCAAAAAAACTTATATTTGTATGCAAACTATTTTCCTTATTCAACTCCACCGATTCTGTTATATATTTTCGTATATTACTCTCAAACTATCTTGTAGTTAATGGTAAAACTGCTGATTAAGTCGCCAAATGTTTTGTTAATGCAGGTTTCAAGACCAACTTAAGTACAATTTAAGCTGCACCTGCAATATGAGAGCTTCCTGCATGTTTCTTCATCATCTTGCCTTCCTTTCTGTTTTTGTTGTCTTTCGTTTCCCCAACCAGCACCTTCTCCCCCCCCCCCCCCCCCCCCTTCTTCCCCCCAAACAGTGTGTGATTATAGAAAAATATATGTATATTAGGTACCATGCATGATAGTTTATGGTCGGTCAAATTATATCCTTTTCCTCTTCTTTCTTTCTTCAATATATTATTAAAAATTGACCCTCAGCATTGCACAATATATTTAGGAACTTCATATTTAGCTCGCATATTTATGTAGAACAATATGTACATTAGATTATGGAATGCTTTGTGTTCTTGTTTAAAATCTTGCTGTGGATATAATTTAAACTCATAATCTCTTTCAACAAAGATGGTTTGCCTATACATGGCTTAGAATGTGGGCCAAATGTGTGGTCTTAAGGTGACAGTACACAAAATGTTCTTCTCCGCTTGTAAATGTGGGGTCTCAAGGTTGGATTCCTAATTGTTATGTTTAACTCAATGTGTGGCTTAATCAAATTTCTCTTCTCCCTCTTTTCCATGTCTGCTTATTTTAGAAGTAATGGCATCTGACATCAGCTTTTTAAAGCAGTATCTAAATTTTTTTGAAAACCTTTTGATAATAAAAACAGAGCCTTAAATAAAATTTTCAATTCTCGTAAACCCTAATTAGTTATTAGAAATGAAACCATCTACCCTTTCTCCCCCCATCCCAAACCACAACCAACTGTGCACAACCCTACTCAACAGCCTCCACCTTCCACCACCCGCCACCACTTGCGACTGTCACCAATTGCACCGCCTTCATCCTAACCAACCTCTGACCACCGATATATATATTCTTTTATCGGCCTTGTTATTATATGGTTTGTTTGAGCCTTGTTATGGTGATTGTGACGACAATGAAGTTGCCAGTAAAAGAAAACCTATCGAAAGCTGTAGCTTGGAAGACCCACATAATCTCAATGATAATACGACAAATTGAAAGAAGGACCAAACAAGACTAGCAGAAGAAGTACCATGATTTTGCAATAGCATCAACAACTTGATTATCTCCCTATAAATGTGAAAAGATTGAAAATGTAATTGTAAACTTTAATGCAAGCAATTCCTCTACTCTACCTTAAACTGCCAAGGCACCGAGGAAAGCCAAGAAATCAAAGAACCAAAGCAGAATCAACTTCTAACCAAATAAAATTCCAGTCTCAAACTGAAGCCAGTTGTATAGCTAGCTTTAATTACTGCAATTACCTTTGCCGCAACAAAATTAGGAATCTCAAATTGCCCTTTATGATCCCGAAACACATCTTTTGTGTTAAGGTTAACATGAGTTTTAGGAAAAATTATAAATGCAAGTTAATGAGTTTTTTGCTAATTTGATTAGTAATAACACTATCACCCTATACGTTAATAGACTTTTCAGTATGTTGGGAACACGGCCTAGTTTATCAAGTGTCATAATATAAGTGATTTGATACTTGAAAAAAAAAAATTAATTAACTGCTTGTATTATGACTTGGTGTGCCACGTGTTCTTGGCACACTAGAAATTTCTAGTACACGTTAGTCATTATAAAACAAATACAACAGTTCTACATCAAAATTTATTAAATGATGTCACACTACTTTCCACACGACAACATTTCAAATATATAATTTACTAAATATTTATATACTTTACTTTATAACTAGTTATTCTTAAAAATAGCATAAGCAATCTCTAAAATTTACAACAATATCAAACTGGCCCTAAATACAACCACCTTCCTAAGCTAGCTCTTGTTTCGCTTTAATGCTGAATGACTTTTAAACAATATAGCTCAACCAAAACCCAATTATCAAATAGAGTAAACACATAAAGCTTTGCACTAATCTAGCTCATTCAAACTATTAAATCGTTGACAATCGACGGTTGCAAAACTGGGTATGTACAAATGAGGGATGGTGTTTAGTGTAAGATGTTTTCAACTTCTTCCAGCCAAAATATATATTCAGAGGTTCGTCATTGGGTGAATATGAAATTATTCAGAATCAAATGGGTTTACCTTTCCCACTTTATTTGCAATTTTTATTTCAGCTTGCCTTTCTTTTAGGAATCCCTTACTCAAGAAAAAATAAAACTTAAGTTCCAAACTTTACTCTTTTTAAACTAGATTTAAGTAACTAAGCCACTTAGTACTACGGTCTAGTGGTATTCCTCTTCACTTGTAAGTAAGAGGTCTTAAGTTCGATTCTCGCCAAATGAGAATATGAACCACATTATATAGATAATATCTTTTGTTCAAAAGAAAAAGTAACTAAAACTCCTCAACCTTGTAGTGTTATTCCAAATTGGTCTTAACCTTTTTAAAATTCAAACAAGCACTCAGCATATTGAAAATGTCACATCTATTAAGCCCCAGTTAATTTTTCAAACATAGATTATATTCACAACCCACCAACTGGGTATGTCATGGACAATATTAATATTAGTTGCCTCAAAATCTAAATTTAAAACATAGATTAATATTATATAATATGGAACCCAATGATCAATGTGTATTAAATTGAATCGAAAAATGGACACAAATTGAAATTAAGTCAAGAGGGCAATCTCTTAACAAAGAAGAGGATTAAGAATTTAGGTCTCAAAAAGCTTGTTTATGCTCATGTGATTTCCTCATTTGCCGATTCTCACCTCGTAATGCTTCAAGTTCTTCTTGCTGGAGGGTGAAAATGGTGGTGGTCGCATTATGGCAGTCCATACCATTTCAGTAACCTCCATGACCTTCTTCTAAATGTTGGCGGCTTGAGTCGTAGGATGGAGTTGGCGGTTTTGCGTTGTGTTTGGAGGTGATGGCCTGATGGGGGATGGTGGTGACATTTTCAATAGATTGGGTACTTATTTGAAATGTTTAAAAATGTTGAGACCAATTTAGAATGACACTAAAAGATTGAGGATTTTTAGGTAATTAATCCTTTAAACTAAAGTCAAAGTTTAGAAACCAATTCTAAAACTTTACTTAAAAAAAATACTAACGAAATTTTAATTTTTCTTTTTTTGGTGTCCAGATTTTTTTTTTTTTTTTGGCTGTGACTCTTCACCTCCACATATTGTTATTAAGGAGAAGACTCGAAACTATTACAATAATTTGAGAAATGGGAGTTTGAAATAGAATGGTAGGTAAAAACCAAACACCCTATCTACTAGAATATTGAACCCATGCTCTTACATCCACATGATAGTACACTAATCACTCACTGCTCTTTCACCTTATTTCTAATCTGAATCGACCTTTTTCAACATAACATGTGTTAAAGTTATGCGAAGAAAAAAAAAAAAAAAAAAAAAAAAACTAAACTTTGTCATAGAGAATATATATCATCATTATTCATTAATTACTTGGCAATGAGAAATTTTTCAGTTTGTAGGGAACTGTTCCGGTATACTAAGTGTAATAATTTTCAATTAACTGTATTATGATATTCAATGTAAAAGAACCGTATTTCAAATACATTGAAAAATTTCTCCTCGGCAAGACATAAATAAGCAACTTCCTTGGTGTGTTTGCCAATCATTGGGTTGAATGTATAACCTTACTTTTAAATTTGGATGGACACTAGGAATTCTAGGTTTCTATAGAAAAGTATGGCTTAAGGTTCTTCCTGTTGGCCTCTTTTGTTTAGGTACACATGAACATCAGTACTACAATCTTATGGAATAATCATTACTGCGGTACCTCATCGTTTATCATTGTTCTAAAATCTTATAAAACCTCTCAATTTTTCTTTCTTTTCTGGGCGATCTCCAATTTTCTTCTCGACCCGAACAAAAATAAGTGGGGAAAAAATGGAACATAGAAGTTGATGAAACTGCACGGCCAGTCGTACGTGCTGGATTCCTCTCCTTGAATAAAAAAAACTCTAGAAAAGAATAAGCAACTTGGCCTCCACACCGACCAATATAACCAATCCAAAACAGACGGATGTTTGGGACGGAATAGTTTATTTTAATGTCAAAGCAGTAGGGCAGATCTATAGAGAAAAATACTGTCTGATGTCAAAATTTACACTTTTATTGGCTGCCATCTCCTTTTAAAAATTGCGTATTTAACATGCGTTAGATTCTATGGTTCTAGATGCCATAAAGAAAAATACTGTGCTTCAATTTTAATTCACATTGTTTAGCAAGGTTATTGATCTCGTAATTGACCAACGAACAGCCAGTCAACCTTTCTGGGAATCCAATGTGGGTAATTTTAATCATACAATGCTCAAATTCTGCTTCAATTTGGTTTTTACACTACAACTGAAAGCTAATGTAAGCATAGGAAACTCTCATCAGTCCCTGATGTGTTTTTGGGAGTTGCATGTGGCTACTGATGCCCCATCAATGAGTTAAATTGGGGTTGTTAAAGATCTTAAAGCCACTGTTAATTCATCAGTCCCAAGTTGTTTTGAAAATATTTAAAATGAATAACATTGTGCTATCAGTATTCTGTAAAATCAAATACGTTTTTATGTTTTGCAAACCACTATGAATCGTCAAATAGTTTTATCGAAGCAAATTTGGACATGGTTGGCTTGTTAGTATGATATTTTCTTGCCCACTTTTAATTCTTTGGCAATGCATTGGGATACTTTGGTACATAAGCTTTTTTATCGTCAGTTACACAATCTCTGAATTTTTGCGCGCCTTTTTACCTTTGCTACTATTTGGAAAGCACGCAATAAGTCTATTTTTTTAGGATAGACCAGTATCTTTACACCTCTTATATGTGTTCACTAAGTCTAAGCGCATTCATGTTGGGAAGTTTATTCGTGGATACTCTCATGGTTTGAATAGTCAAATCATTTATGCTTTGCGTATCCAACCTTTCACTACTAGTAAGGCTCCTATTATTCATCATGTGCTTTGGTCTCCTCCTCAGTATCTATGATTAAGCTTAACACTGATGATTTGGCATTAGGGAATCCTGGTGCTGCTCGTGAGGGTAGTTTTTAGGGATTGGTAGTGTCAATTTCTTGGTGGTTTTTTGTCAAGGTATTGATCATCAATTCCATTTTTGCGGAACTATTACAGTTATTCTTGGTGTTCATTTTTCTTATCATGTGCTTGGATTGGAATGTGATTCTTCTATTGTTCTCGCTTGTCTTTATTCGGATGATTTTGCCCCTCCATGGCCTCTTCATACACAATGCTAGCTTTACTTGTTTGGATCGGATCTGGATGATGACTTTTTATTGTTTTCATATTTATCGGGAAGGAAATGTTCAACCTTGACATGCTTCACTTCCGCCGGAAGTTCTAGATTCTCTTGACTTACCTAACTTTCGATTTTCAAATTAGTGTGCATCTCGGCTTACATATCCGTCTCTCTCTCATGATGTGTGATTTTCTTGACTACACAACAATGCTAACCAAAGGAGTGAACCTTGAATAACAAAATTAATCAGAAGAAAAATAAATAAATAAATAAACGCTCATTTATTTAAAACCAAACTGAATAACCAAAATACAAGTAAAACGATGACGGTTACAAAAATTATAACTATATAGAACCTCTACAAAGGACTAAGTTAAAATCAATTTTAATGGGAGTTTTAAAATGGAGAATCTATTGCAAGTTATTTCTTCTGGTCATAAAATCCTAACAAGTGTTTGTTCTTTAGGCTTCTTATGTTTTGCAAGCTAAACCTAAGGAACGCTCTTCAATATATAATTCGAATTCGTTTTCACAAAGTTGACAATATTGAAGGAGACTTGATGATCTTGATACATACAATTAAGCAAGGTATTCAAGTTCCTTGGCATATTTTATTATTGGAAAGGCAGTTTTGACAGTTTCTGTTATAAAATCCTAACTGGGCGCTAAATCATATTTTTCGAGAAGCTGGCATCAATTTAACTACGTTAGGGCACAACTGTAATCAATCTTGTATATTTGGTAATTCTTTTGGAAAGATTCATCATTGTTAAATTTATATGGGTCATGTTAATGTCTTCCTAGATCATCTTCATTGCTAAACCATATCCTCCTTGTTAAGTTCTTGAGCTTATGAAAAGCTTTCTCAGCCCACGTAAGCCAGCACTCGAAGATTTTGTTAAGGATATTGAAGGACCACCTACTAACCATGAGCACAATACATTAGAATAGTACTCAGATACTTAGCTTAATTGTTAAGTTTTGGTTTGTTAGAGTTAGTTGTAGAAGAATGTTTAGTCAGCATTATTATGTATTTATGTATACATACTCTCCGTACTTTGTAAATGAATTAATGAGAATCTTTCTTCAACAAACACTATCTCTCTCTAGATATTTTCTCACTCTAAACTCTCTTTAGAATCTTGATTTCTTTACAGATTTCTAATCTTCAACATGGTATCCTTCGCCGCCGTCTAACAACTTCGATCCTTTGCTTCCGTTTGCGTGCATTTTCTTGCTCTTTCCTACTTCCCAAACAGGTCTTACCTATTTCTTCTCTGCAAATTGTCTGCTAATTCAATGGCGACAACTACGAATTCTTCTGATTCTCCTTCTCCTACAACTTCTTCTGGCCCTAATTCTCATGGCGAGGTGTCTAATTCTCCAAACACTCCGATTGCATCAATTATTATTCAGAATGTCGCTGGAATGGTTCCGACTAAACTCAATTGTCAGAATTACATTACCTAGCGTAGTCTGTTCCTTCCTGTTCTGAAACGATTCAAGCTTCTAGAGCTTATTAATGGCGAAGATCCTTGTCCACCGAAGTTTGTTTGTGATTCTTCTGGTTCTCGAATTCTAAACCCAGATTATGAAGTTTGGTGTGAACGCGATCAGATTCTGACAATTTGGATCAATTCTACATTTGTTGAGGATCTTCTTTCGTTGACAATTAAGATAGAAAATTCGAGATCTCTTTGGCAGTCTCTTGAGCGTCGATTTGCTGGTGCTTCGCGCACTTATGTCCACAGCCTTCGATCCAAGATCCAGACTATACATAAATGTGACTCTTCGTTGACCGACTATCTCAATTCCATCAAAGAAATCTCCGATAAACTGGCTGATGTTGGTGAGCCGATCTCTGAGAAAGATCTTGTTACTTACATCCTTTCTGGCTTGCCTGATGAGTATGAATCCTTTGTTGATTCAATTGAGACGCAATCTGAAGATGTGAATGCTGATGAACTTCACGGTCTTCTCCTCAGTAAAGAAATTTCTCTCCAGAAATGTAAGACTCGATCCTCTTCCTCCTTCTCCTCCTCACCTTTTCATGCTTATACAGCTCAGCAAAATCCTCCTGGTTCCAATTCTTTTCGAGGAAATTTTAGAGGAAAGTTTCAGAATCGCAATCGATCTAATAAGTATCGTAATTTTGGTACTAATCGTAATTCTGGTGGTGTTCTTGGACCTGCTCCAAATCAGAATAGATCATCATCGTTTTTCTCTGGACGTCCTAATCCATGTCAATTGTGTAATCAGCATGGTCATGTTGCCCCTCTCTTGTGGTCGTCTTTCACAGTTTGCATCTCAGCAATCTCAGGGATTTAACAACACTCTTGTAGGCATGTTTGCCATGCCTGGTTCATCTTCTCCAAGCTATTGGCTCACTGATAGTGGTGTTTCACATCATGTAACTCCTGATCCAGCATCTCTCAACTCAGCAATTTCATACACCGGTACTAAACAACTGTTCGTCAATAATGGTAAAGGTCTCTGCATTTCTCACATTGGATCTACACTTATTCGAACTGTTAATGTTATGTTTAAACTAAATGATGTTCTTTTATTTCCTAAAGCATCTCATAACTTGCTATCAATATATCGATTTGTTCATGGCAATTGGTGTTCTCTGACATTTGATTCTTTTGGATTTTATGTCAAGGACCTAAGAACTGGGATGATGCTTTTCCAAGGCCCCAGTGAAAAAGGTCTATATTCGTTCTATTGGAATGCATCTAATGGCATATCTGGTATTGCCATTTCACCTCATGCACTCATGATAGCTAAAGCAAACATCCATATATGGCACTGAAGGCTTGGACATCCTTCTAGTGTAGTGTTAGATAAGGTTGTCAATAAAAGTAACCTACATGTTGTTGGTTCAGTACATAAACAATCCTTTTGTTCTGATTGTCAATTTGGGAAGGCCTCTAGACTTCCATTTTTTGTTTTGCCTTGTACCTCCACTAGGCCATTTCATATAATTCATGCTGATGTATAGGGTCCTTCCCCCACTTCTTTATGTACTGGATATAAATACTATCTCATCTTAGTTGATGATTTCACCAAATATAGTTGGTTATATCCTTTGCACTTCAAGTCTGATGTATGTTCTGTTCTTAAAACTTTTGTATTGAAAGTTCAAAGTTGGTATGATGGTAAGGTTCAGTGCCTGAGATCTGATTCAGATAGTGAGTTTCTAAGTTCTGTTTTACAAGATTTTCTTAATGCTCAAGGTATAATACATCAATTGAGCTGTCCCCACACTCCAGAGCAGAATGGGTGTGCAGAGAGGAAACACAGGCATGTTGTGGAAATGGGTAGGACTCTGTTATCCCACAGTGGTTTGCCCTCTAAGTTTTGGGTTGAAGCATTTCAAACTTCGGTGTATCTCATCAATAAGTTGTCATCTCAGTCTTCCTCTTGTCCCTGGGAGTTATTGTTCAAAGCTGCACCTGAATATTACACTTTGAAGACCTTTGGTTGAGCCTGTTATCCTTGGTTACAACCCTATAATTCTAACAAACTAGACACAAAGAGCAAGCTATGTGTATTTTTTGGGTATAGCTTGAATCACAGTGGGTACAAATGTCTAGATCTGGTTACCAACAAGTTGTACATTTCAAGACATGTTATCTTTGATGAAGCTTTCTTCCCTTTCAAGCAAATTAATTTTTCCCTTACCACTTCCCCAATTTCACCTACTACACCTTCATATTCTTCTATTTCTTTCACCATACCAGTTCCTTCTACATCTCATTTCCCATTGTCTCCAACTCACCTACTACTGCTCATTCTCCTCTTCTAGCATCTATTACTCAGCCTCCAAATTCTGCTACTTCAATTTATATTCATTTTAATAATCATCCCATGATTACAAGGGCTAAGGCAGGTATACACAAGCCTAAAATGTTCACTGCAACTAAACATCATATGTCTTCCACTGTTGATTCTCTCACTGTTATTCTTCCTACACCATCCACTTATCTTCAAGCCTCTAAGAACTCAAACTGGTTGCAAGCAATGAAGGATGAGTATCAAACTTTGCAGTCCACAGGTACTTGGGAACTAGTACCTCCCAATCCTCAATATAATTTGGTAGGTTGCAAATGGGTTTCAAACTCAAACACAAGGCTGATGGTTTTATAGAGAGGTACAAAGCTAGGCTCGTAGCTAAAGGCTTTCATCAACAAGAAGGTCTTGATTTCTCTGAGACTTTTAGCCCAGCAGCTAAACCTACTACAATTCAAATTCTTCTCTCTATTGCAGTTACATATAATTGGTTTGCTCATCAGTTGGATGTGAGCAATGTCTTTCTTCATGGCTATCTCAAAGAGGATGTATACATGGTGCAACCTCCTGGTTTTATTGATCAAACTAAACCTCATCATGTTTGTAAACTGAAGATATCTCTCTATGGTCTAAAACAGGCACCCATGGCCTGGTATGAAGCATTTTATAGTGCTATTCTTTCATTGGGATTTACCTCTTCCTCCTCTGATACTAGTATCTTCATCAAGAGAGATTCTACTATTACCTTTATCCTAGTTTATGTGGATGATATCATCATAACTGAGAGCTCAACTACTGTTTGTCAGTCTATAATTTCCAAGTTGCAATCTTTGTTTCCTGTCAAAGATTTGGGAGATATTCATTATTTCCTCGGAATTGAAGTTCACAGATCTCTGCATGTCTCTTCCTTCATCACTCTAAATATGTTTTGGATTTGCTTAAGAAAACAGACATGCTTGGTGTCAAACCTTGTTCTACCCCAGTGGGTTCAGCCAAGTTGGATCATTCTAGTTTTATTCTTTCAGATCCTACATCTTATAGGTCAACTGTTGGTGCACTTCAATACTTGACCTAGACAAGACCTGATCTGGCTTTTGCAGTGTATCAGGTTTGTCAGCACATGCCTGTTCTTAGAACTATACATCTACAGGTTGTCAAGAGGATTTTAAGATACCTAAAGGGTATAATTGACTCAGGCTTATGGTTTAAACTTGGAAAACAGTGTCTCACAGCTTGGTCTGATGCTGATTGGGCAGGGTGTCCAGTAGACAGAAGATCTACATGTGGCTATTGTGTTTTCTTAGGTCCTAATTTGATCTCTTGGAGTGCCAAGAAACAAACCACTGTGGCACGATCTTCTACTGAAGTAGGGTATCGGTCTTTAGCCAATACTGCTGCAGAAATCACTTGGGTGTGCAAAATATTGCAGGATATTTCATTTCCTCTTCTTCAAACTCCTGTGATTTGCTATGATAATCAAAGTGCTATTGCATTAGCTAAGAACCAATTTTCTTCATGCTCGAACAAAGCACGTCGAGATTGATTACCATTACATTCGAGAGAAGGTTCTTCAAGGTCATATCAGTGTTCATCATGTTGCTACTCTCTTCCAGATTGCTGATATTTTTACTAAATCCTTACCTGCAGACAGATTTGCTACTCTCAATCACAAGCTCTCAGTTTGCTCTCCTCCTTTCAACTTGAGGGGGTGTGTGAACGATATTGAATGACCACCTACTAACCATGAGCACAATACATTAGAATAGTACTCAGATACTTAGCTTAATTGTTAAGTTTTGGTTTGTGAGAGTTAGTTGTAGAAGAATGCTTAGTCAGCATTATTATGTATTTATGTATACATACTCTCCGAACTTTGTAAATTAATTAATGAGAATCTTTCTTCAACAAACACTATCTCTCTCTAGATATTTTCTCTCTCTAGAATCTTGATTTCTTTACAGATTTCAACAGGTTTAACTCCTCTTTCATCTTCCCCAAGAAGCTCACAATGATATATGCTGATAAAGATTCATCAAACTTATAATAAAGATTTCTCAAAACCCTAAACCTAACCCCAACCCCAACCCCGCTAAAATACCCACCCCAATAATGTCCTGAACCCAAAAAAAAGGGCCGGGGACAAGGGGCACGGATCAGAAAGGACTGAAAACCCAGGTATAAACGTTACATGCAGAACAATGAGGTCCAATCGGCCTATCCTACCTGGGCCCCAAAGTAAAAAAATTTGAAAGAAAAAAAAATAAAAAAAAATAAAAAAAAAGAAGAAGAAAATAACATAGTGAAAGGCTAGCACAAATCAATTGAATTATAATTAGAAACAAAAAAATTGGAGCATTAGTCACTGAATTTGCCTCAATTAAATTTTCGGTTATTGAATTAAAAATTTGTGAGTTGAACTTGTCATAATAAGAAGCAATAGTCCTTTCATTAACACTATTATAATATACATACAAAATAAGAGTTTAATACTTGAAAAAAGTTTAAAAAGGAAAATAAGAGACATAAATTCTAACTGGGTTACCAAATGACCATTACCAAATATGTTGACAAGTTTATGAACCAACTCCTAATTTTTTAGTTTAAAGTTCAAAGCTTCAGTTCGACAAAATTTCAGACTCAATGATCTAGCTTCCTCTAACCTAAAAGGAAACAGTTTAAACTATAAAAAGGGGACATGAATGTGTCACTTGTCCATTGAAAAGAAATGTTAAATGTGCCCAGTAAAAGCAATCGCAACTGACATGATCATTTCGACCCCAAAAAAGGTGGATTGTCGTGACGAAGCCACAAACTGGTTCCCTTTTTAGAAAGAAAAAAAATTGACATAGACCATTCCCCTCCTTTACTCTAGTTTTTAGCTCTCACTGCCTATATGATTAGCACCATTGTCCTGCATACAACATTGCCATTCACATTTATTTGGTATCCATCGCTAAAAGCTCATGCAAAGATCTGTAGACCCAACTTGAAAATTCCTTTTTTGTTCCTGGCATGTCAAGACCCCAATGAATTTATCAATTAATTGAGAAATTATATTGTGCAAATATGTATCGTTATATCATTCTCATGAGAACTTATATGTGCTGAGAAGTGGCCCGATATCATATTATTCATGTATCTATACAATATCAATGTCGTATCTATATTAACAATTTTTTTTTCTTTCCAAATATCCATATAAACAATTGGTCGAGTGGTGTGTTAATACCATGTCAATACGATATTAGTATTATTTCCTCAAACCTGTTCTGTAGGAGAGAGACTTGGATGACCTTGTATTAGTGTGAATACCGGGTCAAGACTCTCTACATGGCTTTCTACTAGTAACCTACAACGCTACGCCGTTTTACTTGGGAAATTTGTTAAAAACAATCAAAGTTTGTATCCGTATCAAATACAGTCACCATTTTAAGTTTATGATAATTATACAAAAAATTATGATATGAAAATACTAATATAACCTTAAAATGAGGTTTCCCAGAAGAACCAAAAAGCAAAATTAAAATGAAAATGAGGATCACCTCCCTCTGCACCTCATAGCCGGTTCCTTCTAAAAAAAAATAGAGATTAATTAAACTGCTCTTCTTTGACATTGTCATCTCCTCCTCTTCTTGGTCGTCCGTGTTTTCATCATCACACTCTTGGCACTTGGCCCACATGGTCTTCGTGCTGGAGCCCGTCTACGGGTTCGCAGTCATGAAGAAGAGCTATGAGTTGCTCAAAGAGAGGGTTGGGATGGCCTTCATGCTCGTTTTTGGTACTTGTCAGTCTACAGGGGTTGTCAGTGCGGTTTCAGGTCAATTGTGGTGCACAGCAGGGAGGATTGCAACGTTTTTGTGAGAAATGTGGTTGGTTGGGATTTTGGTGGGTGTTTTGGTGCCTGTGAATTTGGTTGGATTGCTATTACAGAATGTGTTTTACTACGTTTGCAAAATAGAGAGATTGCTTCCTTAAATTGATACCTGATCCTCATTTTAATTTTGCTTTTTGGTTCTTCTGAAAAACCTCATTTTAAGAATATATTAGTACTTTCATATCAACTATTGGTTATAATTATCATAAATTTAAAAGAGTGGCATGATGAGTCGATTTTGTACTATATATTTAACCATATTCTTAGTATGTTTTGGTATTTATTTTGATACTTTGCTTTATATTTTCATTGTAGGACATGTGACTTCCTCTTGAGCAAAAAGTGATCAAACGGATGAATTTTGGAGTGATTCCCATTTGAGGATGTTTGTGAGTCTTTCAACTTGTTCGTGTCAATTTTTCTACCTAACAGATTATTTATGGCGATGAAACAAAGGAGTAGTGTGCGGTGCTGGAAAACTGACATTTTGGACTTAATTGCAATTTTTGAAGTCCAGATGGCCTCTTTTGGGCTTGGGTCCTTCTGACAAAGTGTTCAAGACATCTTAAACTTTAAAACATGCTATTTTGGGCTTGTTTTGGAGGTTGACAAGGCCTAAAACGTGGCTGATTAGTTGCGTCCCTGATTAGTTGCATGTCAGATTCTCCTTTATTATTTAGGAGTTTGTTTCTTAGTTTCTCTTAATTTATTTTGTTTCCTAGTTTTATTCTAAGACTTTTCTAGGATGGATTTCAATTGTATTACTATAAATAAGGGTGGCTGGCCATAGTAATTCTCTACGAAACTTTGAGCAGATTGTCGAAGGCTCTGGCAGATTTCAAACTTTATTCAACAATGTGTTTTCATTCTTATTCTATTTCGATAAAAAAAAATCCTTTTGATTTTAATATGAATATGCGTAACTAACTTTCTTTTGCTAGGGCGATGCCATCAGCCTTAGCATGAATATGTAGGTTTTATTTAATTTCTTATGATATTATGTATGCTTGCTTTGAATTATTAATCATTGTGTTTAAACTGTCTTTGTATCTTAATAATTCGCGACCATGAGAATGTAGATAAGTAATTGGATGCAATTCAAAGTTGCATGTGTAATTCATAAATAGTTGATAAAATTACATAAGATTGTTTCCATTCTAATTGTTTTCTTTTAAACAGGTCTTTTGCTAATTTCTTTCATTTGCTTATTTAATATTTGTTTTTAATATTTAAAATCCAAAATCAATTTTTGTAAAATTTTGTTTCAAGTAATTAATTAAGATTTGGTTTTATATAAATTGTTTTAATTAATCCCTATAAAAACGGCCTTGAGCATTCTTACTATAACAATTTTATTATCTTACAACTATTTTGTATGATTTTAACCCTCTCTGCGCAGATACTAAAAAATAAAGGGAGTTTTAATGAAACACTCCCGGTAATGTTCACTTTTAACGAAAAATCACATTTTTACCTTTACCTGGTACTATTCACTATACCTTTAAAATGGTTTTTCGTTAAAATGGAAGTTTTTTTGGAATTTTCGTTAGTTTTCCTAAAAATTAAAATCTATCAAGGCACAATTTTGATTAATTTTTCAAATTTCTCTTGAAGTCGTACTATTGTATAAGTACTATCTGGCGTTTCGTCCCGTGATTTATCCAATTAGCCCCTCTGAAATCTCAGTTTTAACCATCATGTAGGAACTGCATTATTGCCTGCACGTTAGGTTCATACAGGTGCAGGGCAATTGGACAAGCAAAGCACAAAACCATAGGCACAGAAGGAGGAGGGTAGTAAATGCGAGTCCAGATCTTCTGCACCCAAAACTCCCTGTGGCCCCTCTGTGTCTTTGTTTTTTGAACTAAACATAATTAATGTTAACTTGACAATAATTAAAATAATAAAAAGTAAACCAAATCTTTAGGCAAAAAGCAAAGACATAGAAGGGCCATAGGGGATTTTGGGTGCAGAAGATCTGGACTCAGTAAATGCAAGGGCAAGGGAAACATGGTCATACAAGTAACACCAAAACTCACATATGACATTGACAAAATTGACACTCAAAACACAAGTCATGAAAAACATGGGCAGGTCCATTACATTGAAATTTGAGTCGGTAAGTAGCCTGCAGGAAGCAACTTTGTGTACAAAATGCGACAGAACACAAACATCCAAAGACTTTCACTTTTAAACCCACTCTCAAATATTTTTTTAACTCTCCCCCCAGTTTTTTTACCTAGTTTCACTGTAGTTTCTCTTTTGCCTTATATAGAACTTACTGTACACAAAGACTGTAGAGATGGTGCCCCCCTCTAATCTGCAGACCTACTTTTACCACATCGCAGAGTTTAAGCTCTCGTACTTTTACTAAAGTTTAAGGCTTTTTTTTTTTCTGAATATCCCGAAGCATACCAGAAAATCCGCTTCCGCTAGCTCAAAACCAACACTGGTTTTTAAGCAGTGCCTACTCCAAGGAAATCAATGAAATGGATGGTGGTGGTCTTCTCATGATGCAGATCTTGATCTTCCCCAGATAATGACAGATTGGTCCTAGTGGTGATGACTGACTCGTCCCCAGAAATTTCTGAATCTGATTGATGACCAGAATTATCCACACCCTTCATAGCTGCAGCTGCTGCTCCAACTCCTCTCACTGGCCCAGTGCTCTTGCAGAAACCATTCCCATTGCTACCAATCATCTTGTTAAATCCCCCATCACTTGATGATGAGCCTGCAACAACAAAAAGAAGAAAATGATAAGTAAAAGAATATAGATTAAAATTCTTAAATAAACTAATTAACCACATCAGAAACAATAAGGTGATCCAAGTTCCATCCTGTACTTTCTCGTCCAAGATCATTTAACTTCGGAGTTCTGATGAGATCCGGTGAATGTGAGTTTGGTATGATATCGCATCCGACCATTGAACAATTTGGTCACGCATTTTTTCATGATTCATTTATAAATTGAAAAAGAGGTAATATAAGGAACGGTCACATACCTATAGGTGATCCAATGATTTGGGGGCGATGAAAAGGATGGAACTTGGAGAAAAAGGTGGGAGGTGGTTTGTTTGAGGGAGTGAGGGAGAGATCAGTGCATGTTGAGGCAGACTGAGTGCTGTCATCATTGATGGTGCTTATTGAGACGGTTGATTCAGTACTGGTGGAAGGATTCTTTGGGAAATTAGCAACCACATGAGGAAGAGGGGAAGGAGGTGGAGGAGAAGAGGGCTTTCTCCTCTTGATAACATTGGATTGGTCTCTGTGTCTTCTGGCCATGATCACATGCCAATGGTTCTTCACAGCATTGTCAGTCCTTCCAGGGAAAAGCCTTGCAATCATTGCCCATTTGTTGCCATAGAGTCTGTGGGCTGCCAACAGCCTTTCTTCTTCCTCATCACTGAATGCCACTCTGTTGATCCTTGGATCTAGCTGGTTGAACCACCTCAATCTGCAACTCTTCCCTACAAATCAAAAATCAGATGATGAACAATGTTAGATTAAATAGTTTACATCCGAGGGACAGAAATATACATGGGTGCGCAAACAGGAGAAAACAGTTGTGCGGAAATCATTTAACTTTCAAAGTACCAAAATCCAAAGAGGGGGATTTAAAATTTACCTGATCTACCATCAAGGTGCTCAGCTATAACGTTCCAGTTTTGAGGACCATATTGTCCCACAAGTTCTTTGAGCTTTGAATCTTCAGCTGGTCTCCAATGGCCTCTGACACAACTCTTAGAACTAGTTCTCCCACCAGCAGGACTCCTACCTTCATCATCATCTTCCTCTCCAACAAGATTCAAATTCAAAGGCGTGGGCCTTTTCTGATTAACCCCAGAAAGCACACCAAGATCACTTATATTTTTTGGTCCCCCATTTTCCAAAGCCTGAATACTCCATGGTTTGTTGGTTTGTTGGGATGATGAGGGACTGAAAGGCACAACCCCCATTGCAGAAGTAGGAGAACCACCAAATATGTTTGAGAGATAAAGTTGATTAGAAACAGGAGGTGGTGGCAAAAAGTTCAAATCTTGGTATCTGGTAAAACCATCACAATCACTCATCAGATGTCGAAACGCCATCAGTACCTCTCAGTTGGAAAACTAACCCACCAAACAGAAAATCAGAAGAGTAAAAACCCAAGATGCAGAATCAATGAAAATGGAAGAAGAAAAAAAGCAGAAAACTTGGGGTGGTCTTTTTAATCAAACAGAAAAAGTGCAATGCCACAAGGCAGGACAACAGAAACCAGGACCTGGGTTTTCTTCTGTTAGACCACACTCTATCTGTGAGATCACTCACTCAAACAAGGGTCTGTTTGGCAGGAAAGAAAGTGAGAGAAAAAGCAGAAATCAGAGAAAATCGATTAAACAAGAGAGGGGAACAGGAAACAAAGAAATGGGCTTTGTTTGGGAGAAAGAAATAAACCAAAACAAAAAAAAACCGCACGGTTGAACTTTGATTCTCTCCTCCCTTCAGAGAACCAGAGTGCTTATTTTGAGACTGATATCATCATCTCTCTCTCCTCTCTCTAAATAGAAAAATGGGGCGGTGGGATTGTTTGTAAAGCAGGAAAGTCTGTGCTGCTGTTGTGCATGCACTTCGAGAACCGCTCGTGTGGGTGGTGCCCGTCGTGGTGGTGGGGATCAAAGCCCCTCTCTCTCTCTCTCTCTCTCTCTAAAGACTGATGCTTTTTGAGTTTGAGATATTCGTGAGAGGGTTGGGTTGGGGGGGTTTTATCTAAAGCAGTCGTCGAAGTACTCCTACTTGTAGTCGTAGTGCTGCCTTGCTTCGGTTTTGTCTCATCCCCCTTTTTTTTATATTTTTTTTCTTGTGTGTTGGCATTGGTTTTTGGGGAAACCAGAATCTGTTTGTCTGTTTCCGAAACGTTTCTTTTGCCATTTTTTTTTTCAAAGAACGGAAATTTTCAAGGCCCGGAGTCTTGACCTTCCCAACCACCCGTCATTGCCCTTCTGTGCTCTCTCATTTCCCATAACTGAAAATACAATCCTCATTATGTATTTTTTTCCGTATATAATATTCGGGCTAAGTACATTTCACACCAACGAAGATTGACGTCAATTTTAAAACGGGACACAAAGTTTCATTTTTTCATATTACACTTTGTAGTTTTTATTATGGAATTGAGAATCTGAGACCAACTAAATTTTCGTAGCAAAATTTAGTATGATTCTTCTCAAATTTACACATTTTGTTGCGTCTCTTTTGACAATAGAACTATAATTTAACGAAAGATGTAAATTGGAAGAATTTTAAAATAACCATAGTGTATGGTGAAAAAAAATTAAAAACTCAGGATTGATTTTCAAACTAACACCAAAACTTCTAAATGTACTTATCCAATCATATTTAAGTACTTTCTATTTGTCTAAATTTTATTTCCTTTTATTATTTTACTTCTGCTTCCATTTAAACCTTTTAGCTTGAGGGAATATATTTGAACAGATTTCTTTCTTTTTCTGCCTTTTTTTATTTGCATTGTTCCATTTTTGTAAGTGCATGCATGATGCATGTCCTTGTTGCAGGATCCAGCTCGGCAAAATGGACCAGCCTAAGCACAGTGCTTTTTCCTGTTCTTCTGCAAGCAAACGTTTTTCGTTTGACCAAATTAAGAGTTGAGTAGCTATATCAGGTTTTAGATGTCTATGATTTGTGAAAACAAAAGGATAAATTAGTAGAAATGATTATTTTACAAAAGGTAATGCTAAAAAAATTAATTATTTAGATTAAATTTTGTAAACTATATAATATGTTTGTTGATGATGAGATTATTATTTAAGTGTTAATTAACGTGTTTATTTTTTATTGGTGACATATTACATGTTTGCAAATTCGGGTCAACATAACATTACTCTTTTACGAATCTCAACATTGAAATTAAAGGTGAATTCCGAACGAATTGGATTGGAAACAAATTTGTCAATTTCCATTCCAAAAATTTCGAATCAAAATTTCCAAATTCAAAATTTTCAAATTTTTGTGAACTTTCAGAATCAGAGTTGTCTCAAAAGTTTTTCTGGCAACAATGGCAGATTAAATGTATATGACCTAGAAAAAAAAGGACAGGTTAGATGCAAATAAAAGAATTCTGAAATAAATCTTTTTCTCGTCTAAAAAGATTATTCATCCTTCTTATCTAATCATAAACATAAAACGATACTTTTCTAATAATGAGATGCGATAAAAAGAGAAAAATCACAATTTTATCGGATCTCATGTCTTGGACCTTATAGGCCTTATATGTCGAGTTTTCTCTCAAAATAATCTTGGTGCAATTTAACAAAAGCTATCACGTTAATGTACATTTCTACAAACAACCACTTCTTCCATGAGGGACAATTGTATTCATTCAACGATTCCTAACATACCCTCGGACATATCATTTCTAATAGGGTTTATATCACAAATGGTCCCTGAAATTAACCTCATCAATCATGATGGTCCCTGAAATTGAAAATCGATCAATGTAGTCCCTGAATTTTAACTCGCGAATCAATGTGGTCCTTCTGTTAGTGTTCCGTCCAAATTAACTTTAAAAAAAGGTTAGAGAACCAATTTTTCATGGTAAAATGATCAAAAATAACCCTGTTACTTATAATTTTACTTACTACCTCTCTTTTCTTTTTTCCATCTTCACTTTTCTCTCCATTTTTTCATGGATTTGGGGCTAAAACTAAAATAAAAACAAAAAAAAGTGGTTCTCTAACTTTTTTTTGGGTCATTTTACCATGAAAAATTGGTTCTCTAACCTATTTTTAGTGTTAATTTGGACAGAACACTAACAGAATGACCACATTGATTCGCGAGTTAAAATTCAGGGACTACATTGATCGATTTTTAATTTCAGGGACCATCATGATTGATGGGGTCAATTTCAGGGACCTTTTGTGATATAAACCCTTTCTAATAACTCATAACAATCGCTATGCAAATATCCCTAGAAGAATTTTCCTCACATTTCATATATTCAGCCACCAAAAGTACCTGAGCTCGTTTGAAAGAGCTTTAAAATGATTGAAAATCTTTTTGGTGAAAGTGATTTTGGAACTTATTCTTAGTAAAAATGCAAGTAAATATTGAAAAAACACTTAAAGTGCTTTTGGAACTCAAATACATTCTCTAAAAACATTTCCTATGATTTTAAAAACATTTTCACCACATTATTCCTCACTCATTGTGAGACTAAGCTTATCCCTTCTCTTTAAGGTTACATTGTAATTGATTGCCCATCTAAGCCTTCTCTAATTAGTACATCTCTTAAATATAGGAATTGTTTTCTTCTCTTATAAGTATCGAGGACCAACTAGAATTGGCTAGTCGACAAAGTTTTCGAAAGATAAACTTGCAACAGTTCTGTGCTCGCAATGAAATGAAACCAAAACTAAACTTTAAGTGGAATTATGCTTAAGGGGATATTACTCAAAGGTTGGTTATTTTGTCATAGACTATATTAATGTCTTCAACTTATTCAAAATCCATAGAGAATATATAAATGGGAAAATGGCTTGCCAAATTATGTCAATTTATTTGGATGGTCTAGAGTTGAAAACCGTCGTAATTACTAAGCAAATCAATATAATTGAATGTGAAAGCAATAATTTAGGCATCGGAGTCTCTTTGGCTCACATCACAACTATGTTTAGAGTCCTTATGTTCTTTTCTCAGTTACCATTCGGGTTTAAGGAGAGCATTCTTATGTCATTTAGTACCACGATCTAGTGGTATTCTTCTTTACTTATAAGTGAGATGTCTTAGGTTTGATTCTCGTCAAAAGCGAATTTGAACCATATTATTGCTAGTTCATTGTGGGCCTAAGCCCACATTCTCTCCATTAGTATAGATAATTTCAAAAAAAAATAAATAAAAAGAAAGCATCCCTATATAATGTGTAGGTTTAGCCTTTGAACGAGAAGTGAACCTAAATTGTAGGTGTATCTTAGTTTCTAGGGAATATTTAAAAAGATTGTAATCTTATCTAGAACCACATGATTGCACTAGAATCCAAAACTAAATAAAAGCAGGCATCAAACGACACGCCCCAACCCTGATATCCCTAAATATCAGGGTAGGCACATGCTGGCCGACATCCGAGGGTGACGAAGCCATTTTAAACATGCATATAAATAAAATGTGTAATTAGAAAGAGATACACCAATGAAGAATCGTGTGCTGAACATACCACTACTCAAGAATAATGTGAAGAAATTGTAATCGAAAGTACGAACAGAGGAATGGGTCCTACCCAAAGAAGATTTAAAGATGCCTAAGCGGAAATGTCCTGATGTAGGGATCGTGTGCCTCGATTATAATTCCTGAAGGGGGCACAAAACAAAAAAGGTGAGTGGAACAAAGTTTATAATACTAATAATAAGAAAACTATTTTCTTTATGAACACATTAACCCATGTTTCGAAAAACATATATAATACTACATAATAGGTTTTCTGAAAACTCTAGCATGCCATGAAATCATTCGTAAAACCAGTATGTATAAAGCAGTGCTTGGAAATGGTTGTATAACTGCCCGAAGGCAAATCCGTAAATCTCATCCATGATGTACTCAACTAGGGGTATCATAGTCCCCTGAAGACAGTACATGTCCATCACCCGAAGGTGAAGCTGAATAACCTGTCCATCACCTGAAGGTGAAGCTGTATAAGCTGTCCATCACCCGAAGGTGAAGCTGAATAAAACAGCATACATACACATCGACACTAGTCGTGGCTAGTGAAGCTGCCCGACTTTGCTTTCGGGATAAATATCATCAACTGTGTCCTATGGCCATAGACGTCTACATATTCGTGTTGTGCGTATGTGCCATATGATAACCCACTAGGTAAGTACCAAAAATATTTCTCAAAATATGATATTAAAACACGGGAGTTCAAAACCTCATTTCGTAAATCCATAGTAAGTCATTTCTGTAAATCCATGCAATCTCATATTCGTAAATCCGTAAAATAAATCATATTCGGAACCCAAAGAAATTCATATACGCAAATCTAATAATTCATAACCTTTAGTAAAACATAATTCGATAAATCATAAATATTTCATAAAAGCAATTTAAATAAATAATAAATTCTCCGTAAAACATATTATAAACCATGCTCAATCATGAAATATGAAATGCATGCTAGGCTAATATTTTATAAAAACATGTAAGTTAAGAAGGGGTCCACTCACAGTGTTCTGCTATTGGGGCGCCCTTCGAACGAGGGAGGATGGTGTCACCTTCCACTTAAGCACCTAAACACAAATATAGAACTTTTAATAAAACTCTACTGAAACAATAAAATTTGAGAAAATGGACAACATATTCAGATTCGGCATGTCGGAAAACCTAAGAAGGGACCTTGGGTTCTCCACGCGCCATTGCACGCGTTGAGATGGGTCGTTGGAAAGTTCACCGGAAAAGTCGTCGGCGCCGCCGTGGACGACGACAGAGCACAGGACCTTCAACGGAGGTGTGTGTGCTCCACGCGTCGGCCACCATGCACACCCACGCACAGCCTATGCACTGATCGTGGAAGCTGGGTTCAGGCTCAGGTCGGGCCGGATCTGGGCTTAGGTTTGAGAGGTTGGGCCGAGTTACTGGGTTGATGGGCTAGGGTTAATGGTTGGGCTAATTACATGGTCTAAAGGTTTAGGTCGGGTTTTGAATTGGATTTGGGGCTGGATTATTGGATTAAGTTGGGCCAGTTTTAGGTTGCGGGTCGGGTCGACCCGGTTAGGTTAGTGGGCCACCGGACCCAACGAAGAAGAACATTGGGTTTTGGCCTGGAAACTTCTCAAGCTCCGATCAAGGTCAAAACTCCACCATTTCGACGTATAAATACTCAAATTGAAGCTAGGAAGACAAGGGTTCAAAATATACCTATTGGAGGCAGTGACATGGCCGGAGCTAGCCAGAAATTAGCTCGAAAGCCACCAGATTTCTCGCCGAAATCTGGAAAAGCTTATCCCGAGTTTTCCTGCGTCCATGACTACACCACACACTTCAAAACTATCTTAGTCGTGCCCTAAAACATAATCTAGGAAGTTTGGGAGGGTTTTTGAAGCTCACCACAATCGGAGACAACAATGATTCATTGGAAAAACGTTTGCACAGTGATGGTGCCACTGTAAAGGGAAAAAGACATCGTCCTGGCTTGAGGTCCGAAAGTGTTACTTCGATCTTTGGGGAAAGGTTAGGAAATGTGGCTGTCCGTAGGGTGGCTCGCGGGGAAAATGAGTGGTGTGTGGGTGTGCTCGAAGAGAGGGAAAGAATGGTGAGAGGGAAAGAGTTTCCCGGGGAAGAATATAGAGAAGAAAGGGAAAAAGAGAGAGTGAGAGTTCTAGAAAGAGAGAGAATCGGGAGGGGATACACGGTAAAAGAGAACACCCCATAAATGGAAAGAAAATCTGCCACGTGTCACTCTGGGAGTGGTCCAAGGTGGAAATATCTCAGCTTGGAAAATTACCAAAATGCCCTTACGTTCAAAGTCTCGTAAAATCTTCATTTTAGCTCTAAATTCAATTCCGCTTGCGCCCACGCGTTCGTAGCAATGAGTACTACCAGAATACAATAAGGAAATGAATCTTACATGACACGACAAGGTGGTCAACAAAAGTCAACATTTTTACCTTGAATGGCATTTTCATAAATTCACTTTAAAATTATAAAAATTGTAATATCTGGGGCCAGGACGTTACATCAAACATGAAGTTAATAGGATATCTAGATACGTAGGAAATTCTGAGCCAAATTTCTTCCTTGTGGCTCAAGTTTAGGCACGGAGCTAGTTGAGGTGGCTCTCGACCGTGCCATGCTTGTTTAAGGTCTTTTAGACAAGTTACAAGAGCTCTGAGCCTGAGGAGCTCGAACTTAGCCTGCTAGGTTTGGAGAAGGTCTTTTGTTGGAGGAAAAATGTGTTCTTGTTGGAGGAAAAATGTGTTCACGAATGTTAGGTCCGTGCAATTTATGTTACCACATAAGGTATTTGACAGATTATGCCACAACTAGCTTAGAAAGAGTTGGAAGATAGCCAATGGGTCAATAAACGCACTAGAAAAAGAGCCAATGTTGAGAAGACATAAATTAACTGCAACAAATATGAAAAAGACACATAGACTTTTAGTTCAATATGATGCATTTACCCTTGACTTGCAAGGTTTTAAAAGACGCTAGGCGCTAGTCGGGCGGCAAGTTAGGGCCTAGCGCCTAGGCGGGCGCTTAGACGGATTTAAGTAAATCTATTATATTTCATGTAAATAAGTGTCAATTTATACTTAAAATATATAAAATTTCATTATAAACTACAAAATAGAATGACATATATATTAGGAGGTATTGGAACATAATGAATACATGGAGAACATGCATATAATATGTATTCATTTAAGTATTCAACAAGTCTCTTACAATTTATTGGAAAAAATAAAATGCAAAATTGAAAGTTATCTATTTTCTATCTAAGTGAGTCGTAACCTAGGCGGGTCTGGGCGGGCTAGGCGGGTGCCTAGGCGGTCTAGGCAGTCGCCTCAGTAGGTCTAGGCTCCCTTTCTTAATTTTCAAACGCCTAGGCATTAATCGGGACGGTGGCCAACCGCCTATTGCCTAGGCAGTGCTAGGCAGGGATTTTTAGAACAGTGTTGACTTGTGAGCAAACCACACCGAACCTTGAGTGGCTGAGCATCTGCTTGCCTAACATGTCTTGGGTTTTCGAGCTCATATACATATCAAGGTGTCTTTTAGGCCCATGATATGTCAATCCTAACACCATGCCACGACTTAAGGAGACAAGGATCGGCCCTTCTAAGTCTCCTTTGAGTGATTTGCTCTCCAGTGCTTCTATCTTCCATAGGCTTACCACTAGAGATTTCCCCTAGCTACATGAGGAGTGTGGTCTGTACCATGCTAGCAGAACATAGTGATCTACCTAACATGGGTTGCGGCCTCACTTTCCAACTGCCTGCGAGGAGTCTCTTCTATAAATATCCAAGTTGAACAAGGAGATCGGTAGTGCCACTTGCTACTCAGAATTCTCTATATTCTAGTTTATCTCAAGCTATTTCTAATTTAGGAATCGGAGGCTCTTTGACGGACACTCTCCCCCTTTTCTCAAGTGTTTACCAATTAGGTTAACGATGTTATTTGTTTTGTAGGTGTGATTTCATCAATCCAACCATGAACGGAATTTGCATTCATAAATGCAAAAGGTTAGAGGGCTAGTAAGAATCCCTATAAATCCCTATAAGGCACGAAGACTTCAGATACCAACACCTAGGCCACAAGCCTGGAGTTGATAGATTGTCCTTTGATTCAAGTGTTGAGCATCCAAACTCATGCCTACTGAATTGGCTTCCCCCCAATGTATTTGGGTTATTTTGCCTTCCTTTGTATTTGCCTGTAATCTTCTATCAAATTAATTAAATTATCTTTTCAACCAAAAAAAAGAAAATGTGAGTGTGTTATTGAGCCGCTCATTTCGACATCACAATAATTTCCAACTATATAAATGTTATATTTATTCGATTAAAGGTTTTGGCTCTATTTTGTATTTCAGCAAAAAATGCTATTAAAACACACAAAATTAATTACAATGCCAATCATTTTCATATAAGAAGAGGACTTCACCATTATATGTGAAACTCGCTAGTATTAAAAAGATGATCAATTTTACATGTCTATTAAAAGATAACATTATTTACGCCGAACACAAATAAAATGTTCTTTTATTCGTTTGTATTGGATCTGTTTGTACTGAAAATCTCTACTTTTGAATAACAAAAATAATAAAAAATAAAAAATGGGTGAAAACTCCTTTTCTTTTCTTTTCTTTTCTTTTCTTTTTTTCCCCTAAAGTAAAACCAAGGAAACTTGTTTGACAATGCAATGCATGCAAGTGCTTGGCTTTAAACTTTGCACAACGAACGTAGCCATACCCATCATTACATTTTATTTACCCCAAGAACACTCATCATTCCATTTGGCATTGAAAACCCAAAAGAATTGGTAACAAAAAGAAAAGAAAGATAAAAGTTAATCCCATCTCACAAAGAAAATATCACATAAAAAAAGAGAGTGAGTAAAAGATCTCGTTGTTGTTGCCCCGAATCTGAAAGATAAAAGTTAATCCCATCTCACAAAGAAAATATCACATAAAAAAAAAGAGTGAGTGAAAGATCTCGTTGTTGCCTCGAATCTGCGAACAGAGAGATGAAAGTGGGTAGTAAGAGAAGCACTAGGAGTGTAGTTTTGCACATTACTGTTAAGTGGCGATGTTGCTCATCAGCTTATTACACAAATTTTAAAATTTAAGATTAGTAATGATTGTTGATATACAAAATGAGTGAGATTTTCAAACTACGCAAAATGTTAAATAAAGTGTTAAATTTTTGGTCTTTACAAGATTGCTCCGGTCACTAAGTGTAGGTGAATATGTAGAGAGAGAGAGATAATGAAGCAAACACAAGATATGTGTCATTCATCCGAAGTTGGCTATGCCCATGAGGGTAGATGAATTCTCATTAATAATGAAGAGTTACATAATATATAGGTTCAAGCATCATGTAGTGAGTTCTATTGATGAGTTTAAGTACTATAATGACATTAAGAATTAATCGTAGGAAAATTGTCTTTTTTTATAATTGAGGAGAGTTTCCGACTTTCAATGTGGACACATGTCATGTCGTGATTGGTCTCTTGATTGAAGATGAATTCGTGTGGTTTGGCAGGGTGCTTCATTATGACCACTTCAGAGGGATTCCTAAAATTATAAAGTTGACCGGTACTTAATAGTTTTAAAATTAATAAAGTATGACACAAACAACGATAACTAATAAAATAATGAACACTACACCGCATAATGTTGGTGAGTAAAAATATTTTTCAAAAAAAAATCCACCATGCAAACCAGAAACCCTAAAAAAGAAAAAAAAAAGAAGCAAAAGAATCGTTTCAGTAGTACGTTACGTCTGAGTTTTCTGATACGCGCACGTGCGAACTAAGAGAGAGAAAGGGTATAAAGACGCTGCTGCGACAGACAACGGTTTCCCGGTAACGCAAACCCAACATTTTAATAATTTAAAAAATAGTTTAGTGGGCGTTTGATTAATTTATTTTTATTTACATTTTTGGCATCAGCATTATTGTTATTTTTACTTTTTTGGTTCATGCTTTCTCCACTGCTTCTCCCATGCACTGCCGTTTTGTCTGTTTCCCGAAACCGTTTTGCTTTTTTGTTTGGGCCTTCGCGTTACACGTGCGGGTGAATCGTTGTCGTACACGTGAACGGTGTTATCGGGACCTGACAATCTGGGGTAACGAAATCTATGAGGATATTGGGTGCGGGTCCCGCACTTGGAAGAGTTGTTGAGAAAGTGTTTGGGGAGTGTGGATGGACGAAAGTGCCCCCATGGCGCATTGGTGATTGGGTGGACAAGGTGGTGATTGGGTGGACAAGGTGAGGGGGGAGTTTCTTAAGCTCATGTGCCCTTCAGGGGGCGTTTGTTTGCCCTCACTAAAATGTACTGGACTAGACTGGACTAAGGATTAGTCCAGTCCCATGTTTGCTCCTGACAGGAACTAGGTTTAATGAGACTAAGTCTCACTCGCCTAGACTAAATCCGGGACTAGCTGATTTTAACGAAACCCATTGAAAACCATGGGACTAGCTAAGACTGTCCCTTCTCTCCTCCTTGCCTTGCTCCTCGACCACTCACCCTCGAAAACCATGGGATGCCTTTCTCAACCAATTTTCATATAAAATACCAAATTGAAGATGGGAGTGAGGTGATTACGTTTCTACCTGAATCGAGGTCAAAAGGTGGTTAGAGGTGGCCGGAAAATGGCCTGGAAGTCTCGGCCTATTTGGGTTTTTTTTTTTTTTTTTTTCGAGTCCATGACAGATCGAGCATGCAAAGCTCAAATATGGGACCAGAGATGGGGAAGAGTTTGTTAGTGGTGCAAACCTCGTCGACGAGGTTTAGTTGGAAAACACGTCGGGAAACCTGCAACTCATTGGAAAAAATGAGGCAGGAGGGGAGTGTAAAGGCAGTGAAGAGGCAGGAGGGAGAGGTGAAGTGCAGAGGCAGGAGGCGAAGAAGATGAAGTGAAGAGGCAGAGGATTTGCAATAAAAAAACAAAAGGAACAAAAATGGGAGAAAAGGGGAATGGGGAGGGAGAGACGGAGAAAAATATGAATGAAGAGATAGGAGAGGGTTCTAGAAAAATAGGGAAAAGAGATAAAGTAATAATAAAATATTAATTGATATATTAAATTAAAAATAAAATATTAATAAATATAGATTAAATAATATAATAATATAATCCTGCTTTTTAGTCCGACACTGCACCAAACGCTTCACTAAGTCAGTCCAGCTTAGTCTAGTATAAGCCAGTCCAGCTTAGTCCCTGAAGCTAGTCCAGTCCGAGACAGTTCGGTGCAACAAATGCACCCTTATAGTGTTGACATTTGACCGTTTATTTATTTATTTTAGTGTATTCATATTTTTATACTAATGAAAGGGAGAATCTGGCTAAATCACACAATGGATAACCTAATTTAGTATTAAATTCGTCATCTACGAGATTCGAACGTAAGACCTCTCACTTCCAAATGAAGAAGAATACCATCAGACCATAATACTGAATGATTTTTTTTTCCCACAAAATAACCTCATTTGACCGTTTATTGAAATCATATTTAACGATATTAACTTTTTGAATTTATTTTTTAATAATAAATAATGAATTAACGATAAATTAAATTAAAAGAACACGCGTAACTCAAATAAATAAATTATAGAAAAGCCATATAGAGTTTGCGAGCACAAACGCATTTGCCTCTTTGTAGTAGGAATCCCAAAAAAACATCAGGTAATGTTATCTTCTTAATTCATAAAAATAAAAATATCTTTTGTGCTGCAATAAAGTTCGCAAATCCAAGACATTTTTAAGGAAGAAATGAAAATTGGCTTCCAAATTTGTTAAAAATTAAAAGTAGAAGACATGAATTCATGGCATTTTTAAGTAAGAACCTCAGATTGGATATAAACCTTATAACGGTTCATCTAGTTCCATTAGTGTGACGACTCGTCCCGCATAAATATATATATATATATATATATATATTTTTTTTTATCATCGAACATGTGAAATGACGATTATGCCCTCGAGGCTTAGCGACGTGGAAGTATATATACAGTTTTAAATTAATTATCTCCCCATCATAATTAAATTGTACTTGACGTCACGAGAGTGTTGACGCAAATTAGGGTCGAATCGGGTTCGTAACGAAAATGTTTCTAACGAATAAGTGAAATTGGGTAGAAAAATAATTTTGGTTGTTATTTCATACTCACCATTCACCTTAACTCTTACAATCTATGACCCAATAAAAAATTAGTTGGTTTTATATTTGTTTGGACCCATTTGTATTACCCTAAACTATGTGGCCGAATAAGGGCTTGAGATCTTTTATTCCTGGCCAATCCGTGGCCACACACACACACACTCACATACACACGTGCACACTCTCTCTCCCTCTCTCTCGATTCTTCCCCGTCCGTACACCCGAGTCTACCAACTCTTAAACTCACCAAAAATCACACTGATCAAGCTTTCCAAGATCACCATCGTGTTCCTCTCAAGCCTACGATCTCAGCTGTACCATTGGTTTAGAGAAAGGACATCGGGAACTCGAGAACCAAAAATTTCGGCGAGGAGCTATGTTGCTCCGACGCGATTGCGAAGGATTTACGTGATTTTGAGACTCAAAAAGGTATCCACACAACCCCTCTAGTGTTTTAGACTGGTTTTGGTTAAGTTTGGACGTCGAAATGAGCTCGTTAGTGGGATTGGAGGGTTAGCCGATTTCTCCAAGGATTTTTTTCGACCATTTTCCATTAGATTTTAGACTTCAAATAGGTAAGGTTAGGTACTACTATTTGAGATCTTTAAATCCATATAAAATTCGAGGAATTTGGTGTAGTTTTGAAGAAGTTATTGAAGTTTTAAAATTTTCCAGAAATCGGCGACATAGACGGCGGCCGGTGGTGGTTTCCGACGAGTCACCGGAAAAGGAAGGGGAATATTCCGTCAACTTTGACAGAACATACTGACGGCGTCAGGTAACTTTAACGGAATATTCCTTAACGTCGTTAGGGAATCCGTCAGCGTGCCAAGCACGTGTTTGCACGTGGCCGACGCATGGGGGCGCGTGAGTCATCGGAATTTTTTTCTAAAAATAGGGGAATGCTCGTGGTGTTGAGTAGGCCACGATGGTATATTCAAACACCTCAATTAAGCAACGTATGAGAAGTTATTTGTCACGCCCGGACCCGAGGTCGGTAATAAAAATTCGAACCCGAATCCGAAATGTGAGTTAAAAGCTAAATAAATAAAAGGAAATTGACACGGGTTGGAAATAAGAAACTCCTCTTACTAAAATAGCTCCAAAATAGACTCAATTAGTTTCCACTTTTGGATTCGTAACCATGCTACAAATCCATGCGATTTTCTACTTAAGGCATCCACTACGACATTGGCTTTCCCAGGGTGATAGTGTAAACCAAAGTCAAAATCTTCTAAATACTCCATCCAACGTCGTTGTCTTAAATTGAGCTCTTTCTGAGTAAAAAGATATTTCAAACTCTTATGATCAGAGTAAAGCTCAAATCGCTCACCATAAAGGTAATGTCTCCAGGTCTTCAAAGCATGCACAATTGCAGCTAGCTCTAAGTCATGTGTTGGGTAATTCCTTTCATGTGTTTTCAATTGGTGAGAAGCATAAGCTACTACTTTATCAGATTGCATCAAAACACATCCAAGTCCTCGTAGAGATGCATCAGTATAAACTACATAATTTATGCCTCTTTCAGGAATAACCAATACTGGCGCTGTTGTCAAGCAAGTCTTTAATGCATGACTAAGCCTTTCAATGAAGTGGTGGCAGTAGAATGTAAGAAATCATTTAGGATATTGACAGCTACATGCAAGACATGTTCCACTTAAGTTGGAGGTGTCATGAACATGGGTTACCAAGAATCAGAGTCATCAAATTGTAGGTGCAGGTGTCAAACGCATGGCTAATGACTCGCGGGTTTGAAGCCAAGTGTAGATGACTAACCATTTGTTCTATTTTTTTTTTTCAAAATACGGGATCTTACGTTATTACACGGTTTTGGTTATGTGCTTAAAATTAATGTTTAAATAATTGTTTCACATATAAGTGAGACGTTCCCGGAGGACGAGCGTAGCAAGGCGAAACTCGGGGGCTACGATCCTGCTACATACTAGTGAGTGGGCTTTTGGTTTTCTATATATACGTATATATGTTTTACATTTTTCCAAAAATTGTTTTATATGAAATTACGTTTTAAATGTCATGTCAATTGCATTACACTTTAGTATATGCGTGGGCTTATAGATATGCATATTATTGCATGACGCTGCGGACGCCCAGGTAAGCTTCAGGTGAGTACATATGGATGATAGTAATTGCAGTGTGGATGGTTATATTTAGATGCATTTAGTGCTCATTATCCTGCACCCCGGTGTTAGTGCTTCGCTCGAGGCCAGGGCCTAGCCTTCACGTGATCGTTCACCTCCTGCACCACTTGCTCACCTTGGATCCAAGGCAAGTGCCAGCCTGTCTTACAGACCATATTAGGTGGTTTCGATTCGTAGGTGACTGGCGATACTTCGCACAACCTTCACGTGATCGTAGCACTTGAGCGTATCTATTTACACCCAGCCTGTCGTACAAACGAGATTAGGTGGTTCCGACTCATGTACAGGAGTTGGTTGATGAGCTATAGGCTCAGCCGTACAGGTCACGTTAGGTGACTCTCGCTGACATGTCATTTTACATTGATTTATTTCACCTGACTTACTTATTTCATTTCTGAGATACTTGACATGGCATATACTTGGTTTTTGTTACTCTCGAGCATGATTTCTATATACATATATATTATTATTTTCTAGGAAATTATACGGGTTTTACGGTGAGGGGTTATTATGTTTAGAAAAAGAAATGTGTTTTCAAAAACTTTATTTTTGACCCACTCACATTTTCTGTTTTGCGCCCCTCCAGGTTCTAGTTAGAAGTTCGTGTTGGTGGCTCACGAGGATCTCACGGCGGTTTTGACAGACTCCAAATAATGTAGGGTTTCTTTCATGTCCTATATAATTAATATCTTAGCCTGCTGGACCACTTAGGTCCCTTATACACCGATTATATGTATCTACACTCTAAACATCTCCACTCGTACTTCTATACGTATCTAATGTAGATTAGCTAGTTGGTTTTTATTTACCCACATTTTCATATCACTATCACTTCCGCACCGCACTCATGGCTACGTCACCCTCACTTGACGGCCAGCATGTCTCGATTCCGGTCGGGGTGTGTCAATTAGCGTAAACAAGATTTCTATTTTTTGAACCAACGATTTTATCTACACTAAAGTAGAAAGGATGGGCTTAGCCTCACAATGGGCTAGCAATAATATGGTTCAAATTCGCATTTGGCGAGAATCGACCCTAAGACCTCTCACTTATAAGTGAAGAAGAATACCACTAAACCGTAGTACTAATGAGCAATGTAAACAAAATTTAGAAAATTACATTCATTGTAATTTATTCGGTATAACTTGAATCTAGTGGCCACTTACGTGACCTACTTTCACAGAGTTGGACAACTAGTATGAGATCAACATTTTCAGCATCCCAGTTACAACATCGTAATGATCACAAATATACACATTGCAATTGGCACCTCATATAATTGTTTTTGAAATGTGTTCACTTGTGGAAAACTAGGTAACTCTTATCTATTAATTTTCCAAGTGCACTGCAACAAAGCCTATATAGTTCATGGAGTTAAAGTCATTTCTTCAAGCAATGACTTAGGAAATGTGACTTGAATTTTAATTTTAGTTTAGAACTAATTATGTAGTTTTTATAAAATCGTTTTAGTATGCATAGCAATGATATAAATATGTGGAATTATTGGTTAAGTTTGTTTCCTTTATAGACAAAAAGAACATAAAGAGCAGCCTTTGTTGAAAAAGAATCACAAGATTAGCTCGTAGCAGCAATTACAACTTCATTTGACCGACACTTTTTAATAAAGTGATTGGCCCATAGACTTTTCCTAACAACAACAAAAACTTTTCTCTGTGGTGACATATAACAAAGAAACTTTGATATATATTAAACAAACATCGAGCAAAATGAATATTAAGAAAGATTTTTTTTTTTTTTTTTTTTTTTTTTCTAAAAAGGAAAAAAAGGGACCAGTTGATTGTCAAGTTACGGCAGTTCACTTTTTAACTGGTGAGGAAGACTCACAGAGATATTTCAGCCTATTTTGGTTATAGTGTGATTCACCAACATTGAAAATTGAACGCATAATAAATTATCTGAAATATGAGTATGAAATTCACCCCACACACTGGATCACTCCGTGATGGTTAAGAAAGATAATTAGAAACATCATTTACCAGGAGGGTTTTCACGTTATGGAGTACTATATTTAAAAAGTACGTACCATAGAAAGAAGGGAGTTTTAACGAAAAGTTCGCGGTACTGTTTACTTTAACGAAAAACCACATTTTAACACTAAAAAGTCAAATCTAGTACTATTCACTTTACCCTTTATTTTGTCCTTATCGTTAAAACTCAAAGTTTTCCAGCCCTTTTCGTTAGTTTTCCTTCGAAAGAATCATAAAACTTTTATACTTTATATTGTACTATTTCCAAAGACAAACCGTTGTGTCAATGTGTACTGGTGGTGATTACGTGATTAACTATAATCAGTAACTAAGGAATCCAAATTGGACGATCACATCAACATTTTCAATTGTTAACGTCTTAATATAAGAGATCGACAACTCGTTAACAACTTCGTGATGCACCATGTTGGTTAGTTCTTAGTAAAGATTAATTTGGACGCGCCAACATGAAAAATACGTATTAATTGATTACATCTTGTATAACAATAAGAAATGATAATCACATACTCTAATTGTCTACTTGCATAATACCTACTTAATTTTATTCATTTTTTATTTGATTTAGTCAGTCTGATGATCTTTTGTGATCGAAAGTTACTCATTTGCAACAGAAATGTCATGGGTTTTTATTTGATTTATTCGTGTTTTTATTTATTTCTATTGAGGGCGAGACTTGGCCCAACTTAAAGGTTGGTCACGAGTTCGAGTAAGGGAAACAATCTATTTGCAAAAGAAAGATAAGATTGTGTACGACATACATTCATCTTGAGACTCGTAAGCAAAAAACTTTGTTGATTTAGAGTCCTTTTTTTATTATTCTGATGAACAGATATAAACAAATAAGTGTATAATAATTATATACTGTGCGATGAGTTATTTTTTCCTTAACTTTAATGCCTAATTGCTTATAGCAGTCGAGGAAAACAAAGGGAATAATTATGAGAAACTAACAAGATTAAAGCAAATGATTAGTTATTTATATAATAATGTTCTTGTTAATTTGTTTCTTGTATACACATATCACATATATCATGCCGTTAGCCAAGTTTTTCGTTAGTCACAATCATATTGCATATGTAGAATGTCCCACCCAATGTTCTTTTGTCTGTTTTCTTTGCCCTTTTTCATGCTGATTGATGACCCTTAATTTGTTGCATGCATGAATCCTACCGTACTTTTTGACCCCAAAAGACCACGAGCTATTAAAGCCTTTTTGTTTCACTTGGAATAATAATTGATGGAATCGGGAGGTTAACCAACGAAGTGACCAGCCCACCACAAACAACTTTAAGGAATTCTCTCTCTTTATTTTGTTATTATTTTGTTGTGAAAAAGTTTTTTGAGAAAGCGACTAATTAAGGTGTGGCTTTAATGTTACTGCACTGAGTGTAATATATGCTTTATCGTTAAATTTTGTATTCACTAATAATTGTCTATTTTCTGTTTTAATCTTTCATATCATTCGATGTTACATATTATTAAAATAAATTGCTAAATTTAAAAAATTTAGATGTGGTTGCGGTGCATGTTGATAACAGTATATCAAGCTTAACAGCTTGTGGTCCTGTGGTTGTAACTGTGATAGGTGTAAGTATCTTGTAAGTATCTTACACCTCAAAGAATTTTTCTTCAGAATCTTGCTTGGTATTCGATCATGGTGATTGCAATGCAATTGCAGATTCTTCAATCTCCGATTACTTCTTTAATTTCATCAGTTTCGTCCTCTGTCTCTGTGAAACTTGATGAATCCAACTACCTCACATGGCATTTTCAGATGGAGCTTCTTTTGGAAGATCATGGTATTATGGGTTTTATGGATGGTACAAACCCTTGTCCTCTAAGATTTGATACTCAGCATTCGAATGATTCCACTGTCTTCCAGTGATTCTACTCCGAGAATTGACAGTGATGACTACAAGATTTGAAAGATGCATGATCGGGCTTTCATGCAACTCATTACTGCCACATTGTCTCCTTTTTCAATTTCTTGTGCTATAGGTAGCACCAGTGCTCGAGATTTATGGGTTCGTCTTAAGGAACAGTTCTCCATTGTCACTTGCGCTACAATCTTTCAAATGAAATCTGAGTTGCAGAACATCAAGAAAGGTACATATTCTATTTCTTTGCATCTTCAACGCATTAAAGAAGCCCGTGATTACTTGGCTGCTGCTGGAGTTCTATTTGATGATGATGACATTGTGATCTTGACTCTTAATGGTCTGTCTTCTGAATATAATACACTGAGAACTATTATTAAGGGTAGGGAGAATGTTATTTTTATGAAGGACCTTCGCTCACAATTGCTTGCTGAAGAAGCAATGATTGCTAATGTTCTGTCACTCATTTCCTTTATGCAATAGTGGCTAGCAATTTCTCTGGTTCATCCAAGTCTTCTAACTTTGAAGATAATCACCATTATGAGAGTTCCATTAAAAATGGTAATTCCTCAAATGGAGGTTCATATGGTTCTCAAGGAGGTTTTTATCTGTCTAATGGTTCTGGCTATAAGTCAAATTACAACAGAAACAAGGGTAAAGGCAAGCATTACTATAATTCTTAGTCTCGATTTGGCAATGCAAAGTCTAGTAACTTCAATAACAATGCTCCTGGTATTCTTGGTACTTCTCCACCAAGATCACAAGGGTTTCCCCAAACTCCATGTCAAATATGTGGTAAATATGGATATCTAGTTGTTACTTGCAGATTCAGAAATACTGAGAATCCTGTTACAAAAGGATGTCAAATCTGTGGGAAGAGGAATCAAGTGCCCCATTTTGTCACTTCAGAAATACAAACATTCAATCTCAGCAAAGTGTTAGCTATGCATGTTGTTGCTCCATCAACTATTCCAAGTGCTCCCCCTCAACAAATGTGGCTTACTAATTCTGGGCAACATCTCATATGATTGTGGATCTTAATAACTTGCCACTGGCTTCTCCATTTCCTTCTAATGAAGCAATCTAAAATGCAAGTTTATCAATCTCCCACATTGGTTCTTTCATGCTCCATACACCTTTTAAACCATTACGCCTTAATTCAGTTATATATGTCCCTAGATTAACTTAGAATCTTTTATTTGCGCATAGACTGTGCTTGGATAATAACTGCTAATTAATATATGATGCTTTCTGTTTTTGGATCCAGGACAAAGCTCAATGGATGATTCTATTCAAGGGACTTTGTAGTAATGGATTATATCATATTCCTTTACCAGCCTCACACCATTCTTCACAACCCAAAGTACAAGCTGTTTTTCTTGGACAACAAGTATCTTCTAGTCTATGGCATAGTAGATTAGGCCACCCATCCAATTCTATAGTTTCTACAATATTAAGAAAGGGCAATGTCTCTGTTATACCTGATGACAAGTCTGGTGATGTGTCATACATGTCTAGAGGGAAAGTTTTGTAAATTGCCATTTGTTCTTTCTGCCTCTAAGTCCCTACATCATTTTGATATTGTTCACAGTGATGTCTGGGGTCCTTCTCCATGTAATTCTGTATGAGTTTTAAATATTGTGTGACATTTATTGATGAATGCACTAGATATTGTTGAATTTTTCCTATAATCAATAAAAGTGATGTTTGTTCAACTTTCGTTGCCTTTTACAACTTTGTGTTGAATCACTTTGCCATTTTTGTTAAAACATTACAAAGTGATGGAGAGCGTGAATATATTAGCAAGCCAAAGCCATTTCAACAGTTTCTTTTGAATAAGGATATTAAACACCAATTTTCATGCCCATATACCCCTAAACAAAATGGCTTAGTTGAGAGGAAGCATAGACACATTGTTGAAACAATTATAACCTTCTTACAAACTACCTTATCCCCCCCCCCCCCCCCCAATTATGGTATTTTGCTTGTCAAGTTGTTGTCTACCTCATAAACAGAATGCCAACTCCAACACTAAATAACAAATCACCATTTGAATTGTTTTTTAAACATATTCCAGACATTAATCATCTCAAGATTTTTGGCTTTTCTTGTTTCCTACTGTTGAAACCCTATAATAGTACCAAGTTACAACCTAAAACCACAAAATGTGTCTTTTTAGGCTATGCTTCCAGATACAAAGGCTACATATGCTATGAGGTGAATCAACAGAAGGTTTATATCTCTAGGCATGTCATCTTTGATGAGAGTGAATTTCCCTACCATGTTGTCTTCCAAACACTTATCTCAGTCCTCTTTTATTTCTTCCAATATGTCTTCTTGTGCTTTCATGCCATCTGTTACACATGGCAATCATGTTGCTCCCATATCAACTACATCTACTATGCATGTCCTTGTGTCACCTACTATACCATCATCTCCACATGGACCTATAAACCTAGTTCCTGAATCCATTACTGCAACTTCAACACAGTCTGTTCCTCCTATTTTTTCCGTGGCTACAGATTTGTCCTCTGGATCCAACTCTCATGACAGGACTGAGTTTCAACTTGAGAGCTTACAAGTTATTCTTTCTATACTACCTATGAATACACATGTTATGCAAACAAGATCCAAGAGTGGTATCTTCAAGCAAAGTATTTCTCTTAACAGTTGCAGATGAGAAATCAGTTGATTTAACTTAAGTGGAACCATCCACATACAAGTCAGCTCTTAAATCCTCAGTGTGGTGTGCATCTATGAAAGAAGAACTCTCAGCCTTGCATTCTTAAGGCACCTGGTTTTTGGTTCATTTTCCTGCAAATAAGATCTTGGTAGGGTGTAAATGGGTCTTCAAAATTAAAAGAAATGCAGATGGTACAATATCAAGGTATTAAGTCAGACTTGTTGCTAAGGGATTCAATCAAGAAGAATGGATTGACTATGAGGAGACTTTTAGTACAGTTGTTAAACCTACAACTGTTAGATTAATCTTGGCTTTAGCTGCACAATTTGGTTGGTCTTTAAGGCAGCTTGATGTGAAGAATGTTGTCCTTCACAGTATTTTACAAGAAGAGGTCTACATGTCTCAACCTCCAGGGTTTATAAACTCTCAACAGCCTTCTCATGTTTGCAAGTTGCCTAAATCTCTATATGGTTTAAAAAAAGCCCCAAAGGCTTGGAATGAGAAGTTCACCAATTTCTTGCCTTTTTTGGGATTTCTCACTACTTATTTTGATTCATCATTATTTGTGAAGCATGTTGGGAATTCTGTGGTGATTCTCTTGTTGTATGTAGATGATATAATCATCATAGACAATGCTACTGCAGCTATTCAAGATGTCACCCAGTCTTTAGCTCATGAATTTGATAATAAAGATTTGGAGCCCTTACATTATTTTTTAGGGATCCAAATCACTCACAATGCCACTAGTTTATTTCTCTCATAGTCAAAGTATGTAACAGATTTGCTAAACAAAACTGTTATGGCTCTCTCCAAATCATGTCACACACCTTGTCTACCTTATAACAGGTTACTTAAGGATGATGGCAAACCTTTTCATAATCCAGCATTGTATAAAAGTGTGGTGGGTGCTTTGCAATATCTTACTTTTACAAGACGTGATATTGCTTTCTCAGTACATCAGGTTTGTTAGTTTATGCACTGTCCAATGGAATCTCATTTTATAGTTGTGAAGAGAATTCTCATATATTTGAAAGGTACAATGGACTACGGTATTCAATTCAGCAAAGGAGATTTAGATTTACATGCATTTAGTGATGCTGACTGGGCTGAGGATCCAAATGACGGAAGGTCTACTACATGTTTGGTGGTTTACTGGGGTTCTAATCCCATCTCTTGGTCCTCTAAGAAACAAAACATAGTCTCTAAGTCTTCAACTGAAGTTGAATATTGAGCTCTCTCCTCCACAGTTGCAGAGGTTGACTGGATTAAGCAACTTCTGTAATTTCTCAAAGTTGATGTGCCATGTCCAACTACTCTATTATGTGACAACCTCTCTGCCATAACATTAGCTTACAATCCAGTCATGCACCAAATGACAAAGCACATTGAAGTTGATATTCACTTTGTCTGAGAGAGAGTTGCCAAGAAGTTACTTCAAGTACATTTTGTTTCTTCTAATGAACAATTTGCTTATATACTTAACAAGGGTTTGTCTACTCCTTTGTTCCAGAGACACTGTTATAATCTCAGGTTGAGCAAACCTCATCCTACGATTAAGGGGGGATGATAATAGTATACCAAGCTTAACAGTTTGTGATCCTGTGGTTGTAATTGTGACAGGTGTAAGCATCTTATAATCCTTGTAATAGCTCAAGGAGTAAGCAACCTTGTTAGATATATACCTTTGATAACTGCCACTGTAATCTGTTAAGAAAAACTGTTAATGAAAAACCACTTCTCTGTCTAAACCACTTCTCTGTCTAAACTGTCTCTTTCTCTCTCTTCGAATACTCTTTCTTCTTCTGCAAGAATACAATTCTTCTTCTTTGCTGTTACGTTTACACGTGTCATCCTGTGATTATAAATATATGTGTGTAATATATCTATTGGGTCTTCATCGCAAAGATAGGTCGTTATTGTCAATCTCTCAGTCGTCATGCATGCTTTTATTGTATTCGGGTTGGGGTGTCCCCTCCTGCCGACGAAATTAATGGAAACCCTACCCAGTTACCACGCGACCAGAATACATCCGTTACGTACTTCTGCTAATCATGTGGGAGCTAGTAGCATTAGAGGTTGTCTCGATACATGTTTCCATCTAGGGTTTGGTCTCATAGTTATTGTGACAATATTTAACTAGTATTTAGGGATTTGATTAGACTAACATTGGTAGTCTCACAAGTTTTGGATAGTATATTCAGAGGCTAAAGGGAGTCTATGACTCTATGTTGACGTAAGGATCAAGTAATTGGCTATTAGGTGAGATGGAACTGTTAGCCTTATAAGGTTATACAATTAAAACATAACCAAAGGAGTGACTGACCTGATTCCAACGGCGGTCATGGAAGTCGAACACGAAAACAGGCAGGGCACGACAACACCAAGATCTTCTATAAACTCCTAGCCGAATACACAAGAGAAGCATTATGTTGTGTATTCTAGGGCTTATAGGGACTGGTGTTCTATATAGGCTAAAAGCTAGAGTTTCCATCCATAAAGGAAACCTAAACTTTACTTTCTTAGCCTCCAAGTCAAGTACTATAATCATATTCAATTAAGGATTCCATCAATCCTATTTCCAATATAAGACACCTTATATAGGATTGATATCTTTAAGAGATCAAATCACAATCAACATTATTCTCCAATATTACATTCCTATTACATGTAGTAAACCACTTAAAGGTTGATTTATATTGGATAAATCCAACAAGAACTCTATGATTCGAGCACTATAAATCCAAGGGATCCCTGCACATATAGTATACGCATTAAAGCTTACAAACTCCCCATTGAGTTGAGTGCATTAGGGCTGTAGTGGGTAGAAGTTTTCCTTGTGGTTCGAGTAACCAGAGCTCTCGAGAATGGCTGCCCCATATATGTTCTATTTGTGTGTTTTATTAGTTATAATCACGTAGGTCGCACAATATATAATTAAGCTTTGTTTTCTTGCGTGGAAACCTTTTTCAAGAAAGTAATTAACTTTCACATGTTTCTAATTTTACATGTTATATTATGTACTAATCTATACTAAGAGAATGGGGTTTGAACTCGGAACCCAATGTAGTAATTTATATAATATCGTGAAATTCTCCATCCATTGCTTATTAATCTTATTTTATTAGAATATTATAGCAGATTATCTTATGTTAAATTTAACGGCACGTATTTTCACGTCATTCAACATATACATTGTATGTATTTAGCTCGAGCCGAGTCATTCGACACTTCATGAAGGTCATAATTTAAAGCCTATCATATAAGTATATGTATTGTCTTTGGCCTCCTGCTCTAAATATTTCATAAGTTGCATCAAACTTCATACATGTGATGATCAATGCATGCATGTACCCATTACTTTGTAAATTCTTATTTACTATGCCGTTTCATATATTTAGGAACGGGCTTCCAATTGTAGGCCATGTTTCTTGAAATTGTCATCACCAGTGTGTGCATGATACTTGCCGATACAACCAAATAAAAACTTGGATTCAACAAACTAAGATGTCTAGAGAGGTTAAGAGATCAAGGTGGTTACTTAACAAGAACGTACGACCGACATGTAACTAAGCAGTCAGAGTGTCCATGCGAACAAATGTTTTGCATAGCAAATATCGATATTCTCAAGCGTTCATAGCAGGACACATATGAAATATGTACTCAAGTAGATCCATTCCAAAAAACAAAACCATGCAGTTAAAATATCAACATAAACAACAAATATTTTTTAGTGATACCATCTTAGATACATAGGCAAAAAATCCTTACAAAAATATGGAAGTTAATTATTCTACTAAAAGTTAAGTTGTTTAGCTAGTTGCTAATTCAAAACAAGCTCCAAACAAGGAGCAGGCTGAGTAGATTCATAACTAATATTGACAAATCTTATGTCCTGTGTGGAAATGATAATGAGGATCAAGATCATGTTTTTGCTAAGTGCAATTTTGCTACTAACGTTTGGAAACCAATCCCTAAAGTTGAAATGGCAAATCTCCACACAAGTAGTTTCAATTTATCAAGTTGGCTTGATTCGTTGCCATATGACGAATCTAAGAATCTTTCTTTGTTAAGTAAAGTCTTATTGATATGCTGGCAAATATGGAATGATAAGAACAATGTAATCCTTAGGAAGACGAAGCCTCATCCTACTAAGGTTCCTTTACTAGCTGTTGCAGTTGGGATGGACTTTTTAAGGTTAATTAGTTCGAAGATAGGAGGGAATCCCAGGAAGGTTGTGACGGAGATAAACAAATGGCATCCGCCTGATCCAGGCTTTGCAAAGATTAATTTTGATGGCTCTGTGGCTAGGAAGAATTCAGTGGCTGGTTTTGAAGTTCGGGATGAAAATGGTTGCCCATTATAGTGGTTGGTGCTCGTTCTTTAGGCATGTGTACCATTACTGTAGCTGAAGCGTTCGCTCTTCGTGATGCTCTAAGATTTGCATAGCAGAAAGGCTTCACAAAAATCTTAGTGAACGACTCAAAACTGGTTATTGATGCGATTGAAGAAAGATGCAATGTACATTGAGAATTCGTGATACAATTGCGGATATTGAATGGTTGGTTTCTTCTTTCCACTCCTTAACTTAGAAGTATGTCTATCGAGAGGCAAATTTTGTTGCTAATGTTGTAACTACTTTAGGTCTTACTCTTTCGAATATGGCCTCTACGGCTCTTTTATTTGATTGTAACGGAAATGGTTGTTTGCAAGATTTCTCGTTTTAATGCATTTCCTTTTTAGCCAAAAAAAAAAAAAAAAACAGAAAAATTTAAATTATCTTATTTTATCATAATATTATAACAAATTATCACATGTTAAATTTAACAGTCACGCGTATTTTGACGTCACTCGATATATGTTGTATGTATTTAGCTCAGAGTCATTCCACACTTCATGAAGATCATAATTTAAAGCCTACCTAAAAGTACTTTGGCATCTTGCTCTAATTATTTCACAAGGTGCATCAAACTTCATATATGTGATGATCAATGCATGCATGTGCACATTGCTTTGTAGCTTCCTATTTAATAATGCTGTTTCATATGTATTTAGGAACGGGCTTCCAATTGTAGGCCATGTTTCTTGAAATTGTCATCACTAGATAGCGTGATACTTGCCGATACAACCAGGGTTCAATAGACTAAGATGACTAGAGAGGTTAGAAGATCAAGGTGGTTACTTAACAAGAACGTACCAGCATGTAACTAAGCAATTAGAGCGTCCATGCGAACAAATATTATGCATAGCAAATATCGATAGTCTCAAGCGTTCATAACAGGACACATGAAATATGTCCTCAAGTGGATCCATTCCAAAAAAAACAAAACCATGCAGTTAAAACATCAACCTGTACAAAAAAATATTTTTTTAGAGATATAATCAAGATTGGGTTAACAGGACCAAATTAACATACTTTTGTATTCTTATTTATCAACCATTGTTGTTTATGAAACTTAAACTCGATATTTTCTCCAACAAAGTAGAGACTTTCATACTCCCATATAATTATGGTTAACAAAGTAATATAGTTGATTTGGTTGAGCCTAAACATACATAAGGCTTAATCTGCATGGTTGCTTAAAAGATTGACAAATAATTATTAGCTAATGACATTCAGTTTTCACTTCATCAGATAAGATCATGCATTTAAACTTAATAGTGTTGACTTGTATAGTTTCCTATAATTTAGGATTTCCTAGTTTTAGGATGGATCCCATGTAATCTGGGAGAAATCTCTTTGTAATCTCCTGTAATTATTCTTCTCTATTTGATTAGGCTTAGGATTGTATATTATACCTATTCCTGAGAAGAATAAACATATCATTCAAAGCATTCTCTTCTTGGCACCAGAGCTAGGTAAGAAAAAAAAAAAAGCAGTGCGTTGTGCGCAGAAACAAAATCACCAGCCGCGCAGCCAGTTGTGTTGCGCAATCCGACTAGCAAGTGACACCGTCGTTGCTAACCCAAGAACCCAGAACCACCTGCCGCGTAGCCAGTTGTGCAGCGCACCATCCGACCAGCGAGCGTCGCCGTCGTTGCTGACCCAAGTTCACCAAGCCGATTCGTGCATCCACCCACCACTACCCGCTACTGCAACACGTGCGAACGAATCGAGATCAAAACCCAAAAATCTTACTGCTGCTTGAAACTCGCACCAGTACCAGATCTATCTACATCAGTCTGATCCACACTTGATGCTGCTCGACCTGTTGCAAAGCACCGCTACCTGATAATCCTTTGTTGCAGACCACATTGAATTGTTGTTGGTTGAGGAAAATGAAGAACAAATTGTGAATGACAAAAAGGTTTAAAAAAAAAAGGTTACAACGTGTTGGTTGAAGAAAAAGAAAAAAAAGGGAAGGTGCAGTTTAAAGATAGAAATAAAATATATATTTTTATTTTTATTTTTTGGGCCACTATTTGTTTTTAGGTCTACATAGCTGCTGTTGCATTTGGCACCTCCAGACGTTGCACCCAACTCACAATGGCATCCCGTGCTTGTGCTCTTCCAAACCGATCTGACCGAACCAGACACAAGAGTATGACTAATAGTGACTGTACAAAACTCTTGGAGATTCCTCTTAACGCCAACCTAGCAAATGTCCTAGCTATCCTAATAATTGGGACAAGACTCGTGATTTCCACTGTAACAAATCGTGTGCATTGATTGCTGAGGCTAAGGTAGATTCTGAACATACAAGTAATGATAGTAAGGCTTTCAAAGTTTCTGCATCTGTTACGAATAATACGTGGATAATTGATTATGGTGCTACTGAACATATGACTTGTGATTCTAGATAGGTAGAAACCCTAAAATCATCCATCAAAACTATCGTAAGTGTCACCAACGGTAATTCTGCCCCTGTTATCGGGGAAGGAACCATCTCCTTTTCAGATACTCTTAGTCTTGATATCGTGCTTGTTGTTTCTTCTCTTGACTATAATTTATTATATGTTGCTCAAATAACTGTCGTCTTGCATTGTCTTGTGATTTTTTTGGCCTTTTTTTTTGTGTTTTTAAGGACAATCAGACTAACAAGACGATTAGTTATGGTATTAGGAAAGGGAAGCTCTACTACTTGGAGCTAACATCGAACAGTTCCCAAATGTTGACTCACGCTCTTGCAGTGGAAGGAAATCTGGGGGATAGGAATAAAGCTTCGGAGATTTGGTTGTGGCATCGTCGACTTGGACATATTTCGTTCGGCTATGTGCGGAAGTTGTTTCCAAGCCTATTTGTTAAGCATGATATTTCTAACTTTCAATGTGGTGTTTGTGAAATGGCTAAAAGTCATCGTACTTCGTTTCCGCCTAGTTTGAATAAAAGTTCAATCCCGTTTATGATCATTCATTCTGATGTTTGGGGACCATCTAAAACTGCTACACTTGGTGGTGCTCATTGGTTTGTTACTTTTATTGATGACTGAACACGTATGACTTGGGTTTGTTTGATGAAGTCCAAAAGTGAAGTTACTTCTTTGTTTCAGCGGTTTTACAAAATGGTACATGCAATATATGTCACAAATACAGGTTCTCAGAGTGACAATGACGGCGAATATAGGGGTGGGTTCAAAAAACTGAAAACCGAAAAAAACCGAAAACCGAAAAAAACCGAAAACTAAACCGAACCGAAAAAAAATCGAACCGAAACTGCCAAACCGAACCGAACCGAACCTGGTTGGTTCGGTTTTGGTTTTTGAGGTTCGAAAACCGAACCGAACCGAAAAAAAAAATCATATATAAATACTAAAAAAATACATGCTACTGTCAGGGTTTGAACCCCTTCCCTGCAGGTTGGGCGATAGGGTTGGTAGTTGCAAGCCAACTTGACTGTAGGCTTCATGTTGTTATAATTGTACCAGTAATATATTTATAGGTTTCTTATCTTTAATGCTTTATAAAATTTCTTAACTTTACAAACCCTAGCCGTCACACCCATTTCATTTCAGATCTCTCAAACACTTCTCTCTGTTTCGTCCGCTGCTTCTTCTCTCTACCTTTGCTTCCTCAGTCTCTCTTTCTCTCTCTCCCCCTCCCTCTCCTTCATCTCTTCCACCATCTCCAGTCTTCCACTGTCGTCGCGAATCCCTTCTTCCAAACCATGATTTTCCCTCGCCCCTTTCGAGACCCGACAAAAAGAGGAATTGTAAGAGCTTGCGACGATCATGGCGATATCGCTGCAACAAAGGTTGTGGGTTTTATTTATTTGTCAGTTCATGGGTTTTTAATTTTACCCATTTGAAATTTATGTAATTTTAAGGTGAAAAAATTTGTATATTTCTCTGAATATGTTTTGGAATTTTCTAGATCTATTGTGAACTTGACTATGAATTTGAATGTGGGCACTGGGCATGCGTTATTGGAGTCCGATTATGGCATTTAGACAAACCCATTTGCTTTTATTTTTCGATCCGCATCGATCAACTAATTTGTTGAATTATTTCATGATTTTGTAAATTTTAAAGCTCAGTTTTAACGAGAAATAGGTAGACTTTGTATTTCCTGTACTTGTTTGTGCTCAAATTAGGATTTGGATGACACAAACTCAAGTCCGAGGTGCATTTTTGACTGCCATCAATCTAGGGTTTCTGTCAGAATAGGGTGAATGCCATGCGGTTCGTTCAATTCTTAGGGAGAAGAAGGATCCACTGGGAATGAATGGGAAGATTGTTTACATCATTTAAAAAAAAAAAAAAACAGAAAAAAACCGAAACCGAACCGGAAAAAACCGAAACCGAAAAAAACCGAACCGAAAAAGAACCGAAAAAAAATGAACCGAACCGAAATTTCGGTTCGATTTCGGTTTTGACAAAAAACCGAACCGTTTTGAACCGAACCCAGCCCTAGGCGAATATGTAAACTCTGAACTTCGTGCTTTCTTGATCATCATGGTATTGTTCATCAGACTACATGTCCATATACTCTATAACAAAATGGTGTTTCAGAACGCAAAACTTGTCAGCTTTTAGAGGTTGTTCGTGCTTCTTTACTCGAGGCGCGTCTCCCGTTATCCTTTTGGGGAGAAACTCTCACCTCATCTGCGTATCTCATGAATCGTATTCCATCCCGATCAGTCTACTTTCAGACACTGCTCCAGACTCTCTCTTCATATGATGCTCCTACAGTTTCTAATCTTCCACCTCACGTGTTTGGCTGTGTGGCCTTCGTTCATCTTCATAAACATCAAAGAAGTAAGCTTGAACCTCGGGCCTTACGGTGTGTGTTTGTGGTATATGCCTCAAATCAAAAGGGGTATCGTTGTTATCACCCTCCGACGAAAAAAATTGTTTGTCACTATGGATGTTGTGTTCCATGAGAATGATATGTACTTTGTGAATCCAGAGTCTTCACATAGGGGATAATCAGATAGAAGTTCAAACTCTTGATTATACTATTCCAGATATAGATAGTGTGAATGATTTGGATTTAAGTGATGATGTCTTGGAAATAAGTGGTGATCATTCACACCAAAACAATGATGTGTATGAATTGGAACTAAGTGGTAATGTCTTAGAGACAAGTGGTGATCATTCACATGGAAACTGTGAGAGCATTTGGATATAAGCAAGTCTATGAGAGCATAGTTCGGTAGATTTACCAAGTCTATGAGAGCATTTGGATATAAGCAAGGCAATTGTGATCACACGTTATTCTTGAAATGTTAGAATGGAAAGCTTACAACACTCATTGTATATGTGGATGACATGGTAGTTACCGGTAATGATCCGGATGAGCGTGCTACCTTGCACAAATATTTAAGTACAGAATTTGAGATGAAGGATCTTAGGTCTCTGAAATATTTTCTTGGGATTGAGGTATCAAGGAGCAAGTTAGGAATCTTCCTGTCACAGAGAAAGTATATTCTTGACCTGTTAAAAGAAACTGACATGTCAACATGCAAACCCGTGACTACTCCGTTGGCAGAAGGAATGAAGTTGAGCATTGATTTAAACCAAGTTCCGGTAGATAACGGGAGGTATTAACGGTTAATGGGAAGATTAATGTATTTGGCACATACTAGACCAAACCTTGCTCATACCTTGAGTGTTATTAGTCAATACATGCATGATCCAGGAGAACAACACATGAATGCAGTTATGAGGATATTGAGTTATTTGAAAGGAAGTTCGGGGAAAAGGATTTTGTTTAAGAAGAATGGTCATTTTAGTATTGAAGGTTATACAGATGCTGATTGGGCCGGTTCGAGTGATGATAGGTGCTTAACATCAGGTTACTTCACCTTTGTTGGTGGAAATCTGGTTACTTGGAGAAGCAAGAAGCAGGGAGTAGTAGCAAGGTCGAGTGTAGAAGCAGAATACAAAAGTATGGCCCTTGGTATTTGTGAGATTTTATGGCTTAAACTACTACTACAAGATTTAGGTGTCAAACATAGTCAACCGATGAAGTTGTTTTGTGATAATAAGATTGCTCGCGATGTTGCTCATAATCCGGTGCAACATGATAGAACTAAACATGTGGAGGTTGATAGGTTCTTTATTAAAGAAAAACTAGAAGGTAAAATAATTGAAGTGCCTCCAATAAGAACGGAAGATCAAATAGTTGGCATTCTCACCAAAGCAGTTTCTAGTGAAAAGTTTTCTAAGTTTCTAAACAAGTTGGGTATGTGTAACATATATGCACCAACTTGAGGGGGAGTGTTGACTTGTATAGTTTCTTATAATTTCGGATTTCCTAGTTTTAGGATGGATCCCGTGTAATCTGGGAGAAATCTCTTTGTAATCTCCTGTAATTATTCTTCCCTATTTGATTAGGCTTAGGATTGTATATTATACCTCTTCCTGAGAAGAATAAACATATCATTTAAAGTATTTTCTTCTAATAGAAGATAATTTATTGAAACGAGAACATTAAAGTCAAAATTCTTTTTTGATTTTATGAAGGTTATAATTTAAAGCCTACCAAAGAAGTATATATTTTGTCTTTGGCCTCTTGCTCTAAATATTTAACAAGGTGCATCACCTTCATATATTTAGGATTGGGCATCCAATTGTAGGCCATGTTTCTTGAAATTGTCACCACCAGTGTGATACCTGCCGATACAACCAAATAAAAACTTGGATTCAATAGACTAAGATGTCTAGAGAGGTTAACAGATCAAGGTGGCTACTTAACAAGAACGTGTGACCAACATGTAACAAAGCACTTAAGAGTGTCCATGCGAACAAATATTATGCATAGCAAATATCGATATATAGTCTCAAGCGTTCATAAACAAAACAATGCAGTTAAAGCATCAGTGTAAACAGCAAATATTTTTTTTAGTTATAACATATTAGCTATATATTTATGTATATATTATATACATATGGCTAAATCAAGCACCATGGAAAGGTCAATTTCTTGGCTCTTAATTGTTCTCTTCACATCCCTGATTCCCTATCCTTCATTGTATTTCCAATAATTCTAATACAATTAATATATTAAACAAAGCCTTTGAATTAATAAGAAATTCAAATTTAGGTAGGAGGAGCTCAAATATTATACATCTATGCCTTTTATAAAAATGGTAGTGAGAATACTTTTTTTATTATTTTTTATCATGTGTATACCACATGATGCGACAAATAATGTGTATACGTCATATCAATTAATGAGTTTATCTCATTGGATGTAGGTAATATGCATCATTGGCCACATATGAAATGATTCTCATACTCTATCAGCACAAATATGTGATTTTCCTATCATTATTCTATCTTCTATTTATATGTATTAAAGATGAAGGTAAATATAGTAAAACATTAGTAACATAAAAAAAATGCACCTCCCTACTTAAAACTCTTGGATATAAAACTTTAGTTTAGAAACTCACTTTCCAAATGTAGGCTATTTTTCTTGACATTGTCACTAGTGTTTGATACTCGTCGATAAAAAAGGACAAAAACTTGTATTCAATATACTCACTAAGATGTCTACAGGTTAACAGATCTAGATGGTTAATTAACAAGAGCGTACACCTTTCTTGATAAAATATGCATATGTTCGATATTCCCAACCTTTCAGATGTCCTTGAATCGATCCCATTTCTAACGAAATTGTTGTCTGCACATATAAAAGATAAAACTATGCATGGTTCTTCGCAATGATGAAGCAAGAAATACGGGAAGTCAAGACCAGCCACAATAATTTGGTATTAATTTACATCATTTAAAAAATCCTACTTAAAATCACTTAAATTGTTGTGCTAAGTGAGAAACAAAACCATGCATGTTAGTTTTTTGTTTTGCCAACAAAACTGTATATGATTATATATAAAGCCAACAATCCTTTTTGGAGTCACAAACTTCACCAAAAAAATTTAGATAAAAATGCTTCCAAAACAAAAAATTTCAAAAGCAATAAAAATAATGCAGGAGTATTTTCGTCATTTTAACAAGGTTTTTTAATAATTAATTCTTTTTGTATAGTTTTTTTTAATTAGTACCTGACAATAGGCTAGCATATATAAAGCCAAAAACGCCTTTTGGGGTCACAAGGTTCACCAAAAAAATTTAAAAAACCCAAAATAATGCAGGGGTATTTTCATAATTTTAACAGTGTTTTTTAATAATTAATTTTTTTTTAATTAGTACCTCACAATAGGCTAGCAATAATGTGATTCAATCAGCTCTTCATTACATATTATTTTCTCTATTTTTAAACACATTCAAAACATCTTAAGAGGCGTGTAATGCCGATTAAAAAAAAGTCTTTCACACGCGCATAATAATATGATTAAATTAGTTGTCAATGATTATATTTTTTAACAAACAATATTATCTACACTAAGGGGGAGGGTGTTAGATCCCACATCGCCCAGAGGAGTGGATCCTCTATGCCTTATATGTACATATGACCACCTCCTTTTGGGAGCTCACAGCCTTCAGATTCCATCGAAACTCCGAAGTTAAGCGAGTTCACGCGAGAGCAATCCCATGATGGGTGACCCACTGGGAAGTTCTTGTGTGAGTTCCCAGAAACAAAACCGTGAGGGCGTGGCCGGGGCTCAAAGCGGACAATATCGTGCTACGGCAGAGTCGAGCCCTGGATGTGGTGGGGGCTCAGGCCGGGATGTGACAATTTGGTATCAGAGCCAATCCTTGGCCGGAAGTGTGCGGACGAGGATGTCGGGACCCTAAGGGGGTGGAATGTTAGATCCCACATTGCCTAGGAGAGTGGATCCTCTATGCCTTATATGTACATATGACCACCTCCTTTAGCACGAGGCCTTTTGGGAGCTCATTGGCTTCAGATTTCATCGAAACTCCGAAGTTAAGCGAGTTCGCGCGAGAGCACTCCCATGATGGGTGACCCACTGGGAAGTTCTCGTGTGAGTTCCCATAAACAAAACCGTGAGGGCGTTGCAGGGGCCCAAAACGGACAATATCGTGGTACGGCGGAGTCGAGCCCGGGATGTGGTGGGGCTCGGGCCGGGATGTGACAGACTTAGCCTCATAATGAGCTAGTAATAATACGATTCAATCAGTTTTTTTTTTTTTTTTTTTTTTTTTGGGTGAACTCCAATCTGTTGTTTATTAAATATTATTTTCTCTATTCTTATGTAAATTCAAGAGAATATAGATGAAAATGGAAAGACTGATTTTATTATGTGAATTCAACTGCTTTGATTGGTTTGTGAGGGGTTTTTTCTAGCATGATCTAAGATCATTCATTTACTTCAAATATTTGACTTTCTTTTGTCAATTCATGCATATGAATACATTTAAAACGTGTAAGTAGCACGTAGCACGCCGTTATTCAAAAAATGCATTTTGCACGCGTGTGAGCACGTGCATGAAGGGTAGTGTTAGTTAAATCGTCATCAATATTTTTATAAGAACATTTTTAGTTTAATTAGAGTTATATTATCTCAGATCTTATATAAATGTAAACTATGGGCCAAGCAAAGACCAATATGTCAACTTCTTGACTATTGTTCTTCACATCATATCCCTAATTGTATTTCCAAGAATTTAAAAAATTAATATATAACCTTTGAATTAATAAAAAATAAACAATGTTCATAAAAAAAATAAAAAATAAAAAATAAAAAAAACACACACACACACACATGAAATTCCAAATTTAGGTAGAAGACGTTGACAAGGAAGTGCTCAAATTTTTGTACACTTGCCACAAGCCATGGCACTTCTCTTACCACGAGGTGTGCGTAGATACCTATAGAACTAAACTAAGTGTTTTGTTTTATATTATTATTCAAAGGTTTATAGTTACAAAACTAATACCTTTGTCATTTACTTCAAACTATGATTTTATAATCTCTCTTGTCTCAATAACGTAGAGGAATTTTATTCCGTTTCATATATAATATGTGTTTGTACGTTATATACCGAATCTGCAGTCGTTTTCATAATCCTTTTCATTTCTCATGAAATATTTAAAAGATTAATGCTAGGTATATCAATTTTCAGACAAAATTTACAAACCATGTGATGTGTCACAAGTAAAAAATAAGCACATTAATCAACACTTAAATAATAATTTAATCTTCAACTATCATGTTGTGATGACCCGTCCCTATTTTCTATATAATTTTCTCCCCTAGTGTGTAAAGTGACGATTATGCCATGGTTGGCTAAGTGACGTGGATGTATTTACTCAGTTTTAAATTATTTTCTCGTTGTTGTAATTAAATTGGCCTCGACCTCACGAGTGCGTCAACGCGAGTTAGACTCGAATTGGAGTCGTAACGAGGAAGTTATGAATAATTAAGTGCGCAAACGGGCAGAATTATGTCACGGGTGTATTAATTAATCAGTGTCGGAAACACTGTTTTGGATAATGTACGTTAGATTACGTTTTTACGAAATTTTAACGTATTTCTCTTTAAAGGATTGACCTGTGCCTATCCTTATCCACCAATTATTTTAGTTCCTACTTTCTCTAACCTAATTAAAATATCTCTCTCTCCTCTGCCCAATCAAACTCGAGCTCTCTCTCTTTCTCGGACCTTCTTGTTCCTTCTTCTTACACCCGAGACACCCTCACCTTTGAACACACACCAAATCATCACAGATCGAACCTGCAAAGACCATCATCGTGTTCATCTTAACCTCACGAACCAAGTCGTACCACCTGACTGTCGAACAGACGAGTTCTGACTCGCCAACTCAGAAGCTTTGATTCGATCGTGGTTAGATTACAAGGTTATAAGACGTGGGGAAGCTTATATTCAACCCCATAGGGACCCTAGACTAAGTTTGGGAAGAAGTTGACGTCGGATAACGTGAGTTCGAGAAGTTTCAGTATTGGCTGGAACTTTCAAGGCATTTTTAGGCCATTTTCCGTTCGAGTTTGGACTTTTAAGAGGTAAGAACTTGTTCTACTCCTCAAGAGCTTCAAATCCGTATAAATTTCATGAATTTTGGTTGAGAAATGACAAAGATATAAGGTTTGAAAATTTTTCTTGAATCTGGCGAGATTTTCTAGAAATCGGCGAACCAGACGGCGGTGGACAACGAAGCTCACCGGAGAAGAAGGCGAATATTCCGTCAAAGTTGATGGAATATTCTGACGACATCAGGTAACGCCGTTACTATTTAACGAAATATTCCGTCTATTTTGACGGAATATTCTTAACGTCCGTTAGGGTTCCGTCGGCAAATGTCGTGCACGTGCCTGCGCTTGGCCACGCGTATGGCCGTGGGTTGGACGACACGTGAGGGCACGTCCGGCCTTCGAGTAGATCATTTTCGTATATTCAAACCTTCCATTTGAACAAACTATGAGAAGTTGTTCCTAGATTCTTGTGTATGTGTTATTTAATGAACTAAAAATAGTTGTTTCGCATATAGGGGAGACATACCCAGAGGACAAACGTGGACAAGCGAAGCTAGGGGGCTACGATCATTCGACATATCAGTGAGTGGGCATTTGTTTAAATATATATATATATATATATATACACACACACACACACTTTACGGTTTCCAGAAATGTTTTAAATTGCGTTATGCATTTCATGCCATGTCTAAAATGGGTTACATTTTAAATGTTGCATTGTTATGATTTGTGTTTATGTTAAACAATGTTGCAGAGGCAGGTAAGTTTAGGTGAGTTATTATATGATTGAAATGGTTGCATTATATTAGCATGCATATATTCATTTAGAGCTCATCATTGCTGTACCCCGGTGTTAGTTCTCCCGCCCGGGCCAGGGCCAGTCCTTCACGTGATGTTCACCTCCTCACATCGCACGCTTGCCTTGGATCCAAATTTGGTGCCAGCCCTGTCGTACAGGTCACATTAGGTGACTCCGACTCGTAGGTGACCCGTGATTTATCGCTAGCCTTCACGTGATCGTAGCACTAGAACGTACATATTTACACCCAGCCCTGTCGTACAGGTCACACTAGGTGACTCTGACTCGTGTGCAAGCATAGACTGATGAACATTAGGTCCAGTCGTACAGGTCACATTAGGTGACTCCAACTGGCATGATAGTTTAGATTGATTCACACCTGACTTACATTGTTTATCGTTGAGAAATCGTGGCATGGCATGCTTTTGTTGTCACTGCTTTTGTGCATTGGTTTTTCACACATATATGTAGTATTATTTTCTGGAAACTATACGGGTTTTACAGAGAGGGGTTAGTACTTTCAGAAAAGATAAATGTGTTTTCTAACTTTATTTTTTCCCACCCACCCTTTTGTTTTTCGCCCTGTGTGGCACACGAGGATTAACCGGCGGTTCTAACATTCCATTTAATAATGTAGGGATCTTCTCTCTGGTTGTGTACTTAGTACTTAGTCAGTTCGACTGCACCTTTAGTTTACTTATGCTCTCAATGTTTGTAACTTGGGGTTTGACCACTTCCGCATACTTACTTATTTCTAGTTTAAATAAGTTTTAGTTTGGGTTTTAATTTGTTCACATATTTAATTACTTCATTTACACTATTGGCTAAGTCACTCTCACGTGATGGACAGCACGCCTCGACTCCGATAGAAGTGTGTCACATATCGTATAGTTTACAAAATATAGTTAAAATTGATGACCTCCCTAGCATTGCCCTATTTAAAGTCCTTTGCTTTGAAATAGTTAAGTGTGACTAAAGAAAAGAAATATTTTGGAATTTTTTAGAGTACTATGTGTATGATTTAATTTGACTTCTTGGTCTAAATATCGGGTTGCATGTTGATATTAGCCAGCCTAAGGAAAGTTAGCTAATTTAATACAAATCAAGATTGGATTAACAGGACCAAATTCACGTACTCTTTTATTCTTATTTATCAACAATTGTTGTTTACGAAATTTAAACTCGAGATTTTCTCCAATAAAGTTGAGACTTTCATACTCCCAAATAATTATGAGTAACAAAGTAATATTCTTGATTTGGTTGAGCCTAAGTGTACACATAGGCTTAATGTGCATGGTTTCTCAAAAAGTTAGCAAATAATCATTAGCTAATGACATTCCATTTTCACTTCACCAAATGAGATCAAACATTTAAATTTAGAGTAAATTGTAGCAATGGTCCCTCAACTTTAATCAAATTTGAGCAATGGTTCCTCAACTAAAAATCCATTACCATTGGTCCCTCAACTTATCAAAATGTGTAGCTATAGTATTTTTCATCAATTTAGTCAAAATTTTGTCAAAATAAGTTAAGTTGGAATAACCATTTATATAATTAGGGTCCCTCAACTCATCAAAATTGTAATTATGATCATTTTCGTCAACTACGTCAAAATTTTTGTCAAAACGAGTTATGTTGGAATAACCATTGCTACAATTTGGTTAAAGTTAAGGGACCATTTCTCTAGTTGAATTAAAATTGAGGAACCAATGATAATGGATTTTTAGTTGAGGGACCATAGTTGCACGTTTTGATGAGTTGAGGGACCAATGGTAATGGATTTTTAGTTGAGGGATCATTGCTCCAATTGAGTTAAAGTTCAGGGACTATAACTACAATTTACTCTTTAAATTTAATAGGCGACAATTTGTTGTATTATTGGACAATAGAACATTAAAGTCAAAATTCTTTTTCAGAGCATGAACGGGGTAAAAATGTTTTAACAATACTTTTGAAATGTCAATAGTCATGATCTTAATTAAGGCTACATTGTCCCCATAGGTTTGTTAGCAAACAAGTCACTACATATCCACAGACCGCTTCTTTTAAATTGAAATGATATTTTTAATTTTGGGTGTTCATAGAGGTTTTAAGGTGCAATATTTGTTGCAATTGTGGATTAATCTAGTGATCACGATCTTCCTCTTCAATTCACTATGTTTTAAATTTAAATTATCCCCCTTTCTTTAGTGAAGGTTAATAGAAAATATCACTTTTAATAACTAAAAAAATGCAATATTATTTATTTATGTAAAAGTTGTCTTCACTATTACAGAGTACAATAATAAATTACGAAAATTTTATTGTACTCTCATACATGACATTCATTAAAAGATTCATCAGCTGAATACGAGACACTAAATAAAAATAACTAAAAATTTAACGGTTTAAAATTTCGATTACACATCACACCAACATTCTAATAAAACTCCAATAAATCAACCCAACTCAGAAAACCAAATGACCTAAAGTCATGGGCAGCACCATGCACCCATTTGGGACTAGGGAGGGTCACAACTTACAAGACAGTGGTATTTGTGTGTGTTAGTGACGCCTTTTTAGATTAGTTGGGGGTTTGCCACTTTTGTAGCCAAATGGGGCACAAAGCGCAGCCTTTGTTGAACAAAAAGAAAGGCTTTGGGGCATCTCCGTTTACCACAATACTGCTTTTTTTATTGGGAACTTTAGCGAAAAGCTTCCGATACTGTTTACTTTAACGAAAAATCATATTTTTACACTAAAAAGTCAATCATGGCACTATTCACTTAACCTTTTATTTTGTCCTTATCGTTAAAACTCAAAGTTTTCAGATCATTTTTATTAGTTTTTTATTTTATTTTATTTTACTATTGCCCTTTTTGCAAAGGAATTAACACACAAAAAATGTGTGACAAACCCCCAAAACGACTATGGACTCAACTTCCATACCATAACAACCACCATAGAGTGCGTTATAGAGGCAAATTTCAAGACTCATACTTCACTCAATTGGTTTTGGGCTCAATTTTTAACGCTGTTGAATCACATAATAATGATCAGGTGGAAGTTGAAATGGTTATGTGAGTCTTTCCAGTCTTCAAAAGAGTGAACTACCGTGACTTCACTACCAATGATCCCTTTCAAAAAAAAAACTTCCGTACCATACCAATATTCATCCAAATCTTATTCTTGATGAACAGATGAACGAAGAATGCATAATGACTCGTCGTGAATTTGATATTGACAATGAAGAATTAATGGATGAGCGTTTGTTTTTAATCTCTAACATTTGATGTCAAGTTCAATAATGTATGACCATAAACTTTCAGTCATCTGGTACCGACAGACTGAATCTCTAATATTATTCAAATTCGACACGACTTGGTGGCCTATATGTTGGCACGTGAATGATATATTTGCCGACCAGTTTACCTAACAAAGTACTTTGTGTCTGAAGATTTTTCTTGAAAGAAATCAGTCAACAGTGTAAGGAATATGTTAAGATTTCAACTTTAATTGCCGCTTAATATTACAGTTTAGTGAATTTTTTTTTATTGTTAGTAAGAAGTCTTATGTTTGATTTTTATTAAAGGCGAATTTAGTCAACAGTGTAAGGAATATGTTAAGATTTCAACTTTAATTGCCGCTTAATATTACAATTTAGTGGTATTTTTTTTAATTGTTAGTAAGAAGTCTTAGGTTCGATTCTTATTAATGGCGAATTTGGAACTATATTATTGCTAGCCTATGGTGAGACTAAACTTATATTTTTTTTTAATATAGATAATATCGTTTGTCAAAAAAAAAAAAAAAAAATATATATATATCAACTTCAATTTGTTTTGCATCTTTTGTTAGGCTGCTAATTTTCATTTCAAACGAGCTGGATTGGATCACCTGTATACGTCGGAAATTGTGTATTTTGGGCTCCTTTTGATCTGGGTTTGAAGGACACCAAGGCCCAATTATTAGCCTTCATACAACTTATGGGCTTGTGCTGGATCATGGCTCAGTTATCTTTTAATTTTTTTGATTTATTAACTATTCAATAGCACTAGGGTTGAGTGAAATTAGTTTTTTTTTTGGAATTTCTTAAGTCTAAAATATGCAAATGACGAGTTAGATAACTAATTAATGTTGTGTCATCATATCACCAACTTTACCGATAATGTAGTGTCATCGTACTCTTTACACTTGCTGAACATGTGCGTAATAAGCATTCGAGTTAGAAATCTTGTTGGGATATGGCGGAGAAGAACTCAGCTCTAACGAACCGAAAAATTATTGGATTTGAGGTCGTGAATTCGAGCAAGTTTTTACCCAATTCTAACGCATCTAATCTGTTAAGTTTCGATTGAGTTCGAGTTGATCAAACCCAAGTTTACACCCCTATTTTAATTGGAGGATTATCTTGGGCTTATTTTTGTTGTTTATTTGGGCCTATGGGCGTTATTATGAAAAAAAATCAGAAACCTCAGAAAAGCCAATTTATTCCTGCAACCGCATTTCCATCCCCAACCGGGCCAACCCCGAGCAAGTAAGGTTTATCATCTCCCGCTCCACCGCGAAACTCCCATGCTCCTCCACGTCCAAATGGGTGGCGCCAGCAATCGTTTCTTCACCATCCTCTCCACCACCACCAGCCACCCTTTCCACCGCTTCCCTTCTCTCCTCCGCCTCTCCCGCCAATACAAACCCCCACTCTTCCCCTCCTCCCTCCCTTTCCTTTCCCACCGCCACTCCCTCCCTTCCCGCCCCTCCTCCTCCGCCTCATCTTTCCCTCCCAGTTCCTCTCACCATTTCCATTCCCATTCCCCCGTTTCCTCCGCCTACCCTTCTTCTTCCGCCGACTCCGCCACTTTCCGAGCCTCGCACCCCTGGCCCGAGTGGTCCCACCTCCTTAACTCTCTCTCCGCCGCCGGGTACAACGGAATCAACGGCCAAGATGAGTTCACAGCTGCGGTCCGGGATTTTCCCGAGGACTTCATGCGTGCTGCCAGTGTTTGCTTGGCGTTTGCTAGGCAAAGAGCTGGCCTTCTGAGGTAATGTTTTATATGCTTCTCTTTCAATCAGTAAAAGTCTTGAAACTTTTACCAATGGGTGAATTGCGTGTGGTTTTCGATGCAGGTTGCTTTCGAGGCGAGAGTTAGAGGTTGTGGTGGAGAATGGGACGCCATTTCTGTTCCGGAATGGCAATGATTCGGCGAGGCGAATGAGATTGTTTCTCGGCCAAGGCAGTACCAATGTGAGCTTTCTTTAACTCCCTGAATGCTCTTTAATTTTTGTTTAAGTGAAATGGTTTGTTCACTGTTTTCGGTCTCGTTTGAGATTGCTTCTCTAGAAAGCATTTCTGCTCATAAGCAATTATGCTAGAAGTTCTTTTGTTATAAACATGTCAAAATTTAATAATCCAAGTGCTTGAAGCAGCACTGGGCAGGTGCTTCTCTAGAAGGCACTTCTACGACCTAGAAGCGCTTTTTAAGTTTTTCTGTGAAACATTGTTGGAAGCGCTTTTGGATGTTGGGAAACAAATTTATCCCCTCCAATAGCAATCCCAAACAGGCCTTTAATCAGATATACAACATACAAAATCTGTAGTCCAATGTAGTCAAACAAACATTACTCCTACAGAAATCAAACTTAAATTATAGTTTTCTGTAACTTTTTCAAGCAAAAATTCTATACTGTGTCAATTGGATTCCTCAGCGTTTATAGATTTCCCTGAGTCAAGCAATATGCCAAAACCACCGGAAATAGGAATGTGTTGTGTTCTGCATAAGTACAAAAGCTAATGTTCTTTGGGAAAAATCTTTTTTGTTTTGTTCTATGAAGAGTATCTGTGCTATACGTATATGCAAATATACAGTTGAGCTGAAAATTTTCGGTGGACTGAAAGAAAGAGAAAAAAGAAAGGGTATATTGGTGATCTTGAAAACTTTCCATTTGGAAGCCCAATTGATTTTAACATTTATGTTAATTTTGATGTAAATATACTAAGACCTTTATGCGTTTATCTCAATTTTTGTTTTTATGACTTCTGCATGATTTAGATATCTTCAATTCATCGGTTTTATATTAGATACACTTTCTTAAGTACATTTAAGTTACGTTCTACTAACCAATCGATTTTTATTTCGCATAACAGGCCTTGGACATTGATAAAGCACAAACGATTGATTTGATGAGATTTATATTGAGTTATGCTAGCAATCCTGTTTTTTCTTCAGAGAGAAACAATCTCTATAATAGAGAAATTGTTGAATCATCTGTCCGTACTCTGTTGAGTGAAATGGCCAAGCTCTGTTATAGTGCTCCAGATTCGAACTCTATTGGGTCAATGCAGAGTCGATCCTCTGATAACTTTGGAGAATCTGCTAGTCCTTTTGAAAAAACTATTGAAATGAAAAGAGGTGATTGGATTTGCCAGAGGTAGAGTTCTATTGGCTTATTCGTCAATTTCCATCTGTCTTCTTTTCTTTTGTTTCATGTTTATATGGCGTTCTGTTCATGAGCAGGTGTAATTTCATGAACTTTGCAAGAAATATGAAATGCCTTGAGTGCGAGGAGGCACGGCCAAAGAGGGAGCTGACTGGCAAGGAGTGGGAGTGTCCTCAGTGAGTTTTACATTTTCATTTCATCTCTTTTTTGGGTTTTCTGATAAATTTTTTTTACTTTTACTGATTAATTGATGATGAAATAACTTCTTTCTCAGATGTGATTTTTTTAACTATGGGAGAAACATGGTATGTTTGAGGTGTGATTGCAAGCGCCCTGGAGAGGTCTCACGTGGTTCCACTAATGATGGTTTAGATATGGGATATGTAAATATGGGTGATAAAAGTACGGCTGATGTCGATAGCAGGCGGGCCGCTAATGAAGAGAAGGCACAGCGGTGGTTTAGTAAGATTTCTCAGCTAGACACTACTTCAGACATGAGCAGCGCTGTATCGGATGAAGATTTTCCTGAAATAATGCCATTGAGAAAAGGAGTAAACAGATTTGTTGTGAGCACAAGGAAGACTCCATTAGAGAGGAGGCTGGCCAATGCTCAATACCAAAGAAACGTGGATACTGAGGGAAATTATCAAGGCAAGGATCTTCAACCTAGGAGTGTGAATGGTCGTACAGCCAACCGGACCTTAGATGAAATTCTGGGCCGTGATAATACAAGTACGAATCCCAGACAAAATGTTGGAACTGATACTCGCTCTTCTATGTCGAGCTCAGTTTCCTCGGAATATGGACAACCTAGAGGGGGGAATTCCAATTATCCCCAATTTGTGCCATTACCTGCTGATACTTTTGCCAAGAAACCTGAGAATTCGAGTGTGGAGGAGAGTATGCGGCTGTCTGAGAAGCCTCCGGAACAGGCTGGGAGCAAGGAGGAAGAAAGAGACCAAGCTGAAAAATCTGAGAGATGGTTTAAGAGGGTTGCAGAGTTACACGATGTTACCGATCTTGCAAGCGCAATTTCAGATGAGGACTTTCCTGAAATTATGCCGATGCGTAAAGGAGAGAATCGATTTGTTGTCAGCAAAAAGAAAGATCGGTCTTTGACTACTCCGGCATACAAGAGACGTACAGCTACTGAACAAGCTAACAATGGCAATTATGTTCCCTTCGTCCCATTCCCACCCGACTACTTTGCTGAAAAAAAGAACCAGCAGACAGATTTGACTAACAAGATTGCTGATGAAACAACTTCAACTACGATGCCAGATAACTCTTCAGACAGTTTGGTTGATGCTAGACCTCACGTGCAACAGGTGAAAAATCAGCAAAGCAATGTGCCAAGCTGGAATTCAGAAAATTCGGGACAAAATCAGTTCGGGGATTCTGCCCCAAGTTTTGCTAATTCTAGCTCATACGGCACGGATAGATTGAACATTGGATCTTCTGGGAAAGAGAAGTCTAACCAGACAGCAAGTTCAACAGGAAATTCACCGCAGCAGTCCAATGATCAGAACATTAAACAGGGCTGGAGTGGGAAAAGCTTGGAGGGGTCAGCAGTGAAGGAACCAGATCCTTTAGACATGTCAGAGGAGGCGAAGGCAGAGAGATGGTTCAAGCGCGTTGCGCAGATAAAAGACATCTCAGAGCTGAGTCAGATTCCCGATGAAGATTTCCCGTCAATAATGCCAATGCGTAAAGGGGTGAATAGGTTTGTTGTCAGCAAGCGGAAAACGCCGTTGGAGAGGAGGTTGACATCTCCACAATACAGAAAAAATCTTCCTGTTGTGAGCTCTGATCCAGCAAAGGAAAGAGATAGTGACTGAGTATCACAAAAAAGACTTAACACCTCGTTGTTTTTGGAAGATGAGATTAATAATTGTATTTTTTGGGTTGCCTTGGTGAAAACATTGGGTGGATTCCAAACAGTGTATAAAGATATACATTTCTTCTGGTTATGCAGTTGCCTGGATTGGATCTAAATACATTTTTCATGTTGAGTCATGGGGCTAACGCTAGGTGAGGGCAATTTGGCAAATTGTATGGTTGGTTAGGTTTTAAAAGTTTATGTGCATTTTTTTATACAACTTAAAGGAAGCTAAATTACATAAAGAACCAACAAGGCATTTATTTTATAATTAAGTGAGTCGAAAATGAGATATGTCACTTATAAACGAAAAATAATATGAAAGGATCGCAAATTTAGTGGCAAAAAGAAAGTTTAGGTGATTATATTCCAAAGAAAACTAAGTCACTTGTAGGTCTGTTTATTAACTTTTAAAGTACTGATAACAATTTCTTTTATAATATGTGGGGCTAAAAAGGAAGAGTGTGAGATCATTTGTAAGTCTGTTTAGCCTCCAATAAGGCAAAACATTGAGCATAACCGTACCATTTCTCCGGTTATGTGACGAGAGAAAAACAAAAAAAGAAAAATATAGTAAAATGGTCAAATGAAGAGAATTTCTCGTTATCTATCTCTTCTTGTATTTTTAAGGAGTAATCTATGCACACGCTTTTTCACTTCTTCACACCTCTTATAGCTATGATCTTTAATTCTCTTTTGATTTGTCCATCCAATAACTAAAAACAAAACAAAGGCCTACAAAAATAAAAAATGATGGGCAAAAATCACTCCTATTTGTATTATCCTTATGGCTTTTCGGCCGGCCATACCTGAACTACGAATCTAATTGCCTTTCTAATAAAAAAAGACGTGGCCAATCATTTACCATACTTGAAGAAAAACATTACTTGCATGTTAAATTTGGAACATGTACTTTAACAACAACCATGTCTTTTCTTCCACATCCAACTCAGCTCCCGATTTCTTCTCCACATGCCGCCTCAAATTTTCTTAGCAAAATGGAGAAATCCGACGATAACCCTCGTATCTGCCTTGAACTTCATCGTCTTCCTCGTCTTTGACTTTCTCGACACCTTTCTCTGCGTCGTTTACAGATACATTGACGAGTTGTTCGAAGGGCAGGAGGCCTCCAGCTGTTACTGCACAGACAAGGAAGGAGTACAGCAGGAGAGGAGGAATGGCGATGGAGAAGAAGGTGAGGAGCTTTCTCATTCAGAGACATTGTACGAGAGGAAAAACGTTTTTAGGAAAATGATGTTTCTTGGATTTGCGAAAAAATGGAGGAAAAGTAAAAGTGAAAATCCAGGAAAGGTAAAAAACCAGAAAAATAGGTGGTCGGACTGTGGATGTCAGTCTTGTGTTTCATGGACCAATGATGCTGCCCAGAGGCTTCACCTTGTCATTGGGGAGCCTGAGCCTTCTTCACAAGGTATTTTCATTTTTTTTTTCAGCTACAGTTTCATCCCGGAAAATGATTTCCGCACATTTCTTTTTTCTAACTATGTCTTGATTTTTCTTTGACTTGTTCAATCCAAATGCTAGAAATAAACAAGGTTGTGCAAAGTGAGTGCGGAAATTATTTTTTTATTTTTTTTTTAATTTCAGAACTTTGTGGCTTTCTAAAGACTTGCTAATTTTATAGCTTGCATACGGATGAAGGAAAATTAAGAAATATTTATGCTTTGTTTTTTTGTCAGTTTTGGTAGTAACTTGTGTTAACTGTTCAATTGGATGGAATGTCGTATTTTTTTGGCTGTCTCCAGAAAGTCAATCATGTTGAAATTTATGTAATAATGTGTTTTTAGACTTTCAGTTAGGTACTTCGCTTACATATGGAGGAACAGAATTATTGTCTTTACGATTTCTTTTCTACTTCTTGTTGAAAGTACGTGTATTCGATTGGATGGAATCGGAGTAGGATTGATCCCTCCAAATTCTCCTCCCTCTCCTTCAGTCCTCTTCCATTTGAACGGTGAAAATAAGTCGCGTTAACATCTTGAGTTGACTTTTTAGAGAGAGAGAGAGAGAAGGAGGAATATGAGAGAAGATGGGAGGGGAGAGGAGAGAATCCTGCTCCAATGGAATTTCATTTTCTTAGCACCAGAAAGTTAACATGTTATAATTTAGGGTAGTAAGTTGGTTGTGTGCGTGTTGAGATTAATCCTAAAGGACAACATTTTCAGATCAAGTTAGTGACAAATTATTAGAATGAATGTTCAATCACTACTATAAGGCCATTTAGATTGATAAACTCGGGTTTCAAAACTAGTTTTGATATTGAATGATCCGCTTTCTCCGTCTGAACTCCTTCCTTTTTCGGCCTTTAGATTGAATAAATCACGGAAAAGTAGAAACAGAATTTATGGCATAAGATAACTGCTCATATTGTTGCCATTTGATATTTGACAGCCCTCACTGATGAGGATTGCAGAGGAAAGCAACCGGAGAATGTGATATTCCTGCACGGGTTTCTTTGTTCTTCCTCGTTTTGGACAGAAACCGTCTTCCCGAATCTTTCAGAACACGGGAAACGTAATTACAGATTGTTCGCCGTGGACCTGTTGGGATTTGGAAGAAGCCCAAAGCCAAGGGACTGTTTCTATACTTTGAATGATCATTTGGAAAGGATTGAGAAATCTGTGATTTGTCCATTCCAGTTGAACTCCTTCCATTTGGTTGCACACTCCATGGGTTGTTTAATAGCAATTGCTTTAGCTGCTAAGCACCCCGAATTAGTAAAATCAGTCACTCTTGTAGCACCTGTAAGTTCATGAATCCTTTAGTATACATACATTTCGTCTATTTTCTTTGTCATCTTTAGGGCTTGTTTGGAATTGCTTTTCGAGAAGCACTTCTTCTCGTAAGGGCTAATGCTAGAAGCTTTTTTAGCCTTTCTGGAAGCAGTCCCAGACAGACATTTAGACATGCATGTTTGATTGAATTGTTATGCGGATTTATGATTTGTAGCCTTACTTCCCTTCTAAAGATGGAGATAGCTTAAGAGTACTTGAAAAAATTGCTGCAAGGAAACTATGGCCACCGTTCGTGTTTGGAACGTCATTAATGTCATGGTATGAACACCTGGGCCGATGCGTCTGTTTTCTTGTATGCCGACACCACAGGACTTGGGAGACGATCGCAAAGCTACTTACCCGGAGAAGGTAACTAAACCCTGAACCTTGAACCCTAAACCCAAGAATAGTAGAAAAAAAATTACAGCAAAACGCACCATTTTTCTTAATTCCGTCTTCATTTGAGAAGGCATGTCATAATAAGTTTGTGTGATGTTTCTCGTTGAAGAATGTAAATTCCCACATCGAAAACCTGAAGACATTAAATGCAATTCATGTTAAGTGGTTCCACTACTAATTGTCGTTGATCGCCTAACCCATGACATTTCCTTGAAAGGGATCTTCATTTCATGACCCTGGACTTCACTAGGCACACCCACCATTCAGCTTGGCACACCATGCACAATGTGATATGTGGGGGAGCAAAGTTAATGGAAGGTTACTTGCAAGTTTTGAGCAAAGCTGGGGTTAAAGTTTGTGTTATCCATGGTGATAGAGACAATGTTGTTCCCAAGGAGTGCAGCAACAACATTCAGATGGCGGCTCCCGACGCAGAGGTTAACATTGTCAAAAATACTAATCACAATTCTGTGATCTTTGGTAGAGAGCGGGATTTTACTCGGCATGTAGAACATATTTGGGAATCAAACTCAGGACGTCGAATGTATGATAAATGCTCTTAAGTATGAAGCATGAATTAGGTTCTTTTGAATTTGCAAAAAAAAAGAATAAACTACATATGTAGTTTATTCTAGAAGGAACATGTGAACGGTGTCGTTTCGTTCTTTAAAAGATTGTTCGCGCGTGCTTCTTACCTTCATGGTGTTTATACGTTATAAAATCAGGATTTAATTGCTATATTATATCACTTAGAATATTTAGAAATAATTTATGCAAATCAAATTCATAATCTAATGCATCACAAGCATGAGCAATGATAAATTGAACATGAAACATTGGTTAGAAAAACTTGGAACTAATCAAGGCAAATTGTAGACATTTTGTTCAAGACAATTTAAGACCCATTAGAGTGCTCATGATGTATAAGTGTTTTTCTTTTAAGATACAACGATCATATTTTTATAATAGTAACGCTTTAAAACATAAAGTTTTAGCGAGTAACGATTGTATTCAACTCTCTCCGTTATGATGTCTTTAATTCAATTCTCTATAGCGTAAGTGACTTTAATTCATTAATCAATAAATCAAGGATAATGTTATTCACACATTCATTTTTACCTCCTACACACTTGTTAATTTTTTATCGTTGATCTTCTTCAATTTATTCCATCCGACGATCGAAAACTAAGAAATGTGTGTGAGAAGTAAAAAAGTTTAAATCTCTTTAGATTAAAAAGACAAAAATTGAGTATTTGACTCATTTCAATATAAATTTGAACAATCACAACTCATCGTGATTTGAATGAATTGAAATCACAATGAAAAGCTGAGAAACATGTGTTCCCACATTTGTGCTGTCAGTGTGTGCTTGGTACTTTTTGGTTTATACCACAGCATATGGGCCTAGAGGAAAACATGTTCCACACATGGCACCACACTCGTAACGTGTGCAACATTTCATATGGTATCAAATAAACTAATAAAAGTGTCGGCACGGATGTTTAACATGTTTTGGAAATACATATTCATAGTTATCAAAAGAATAGCAGCGTTCAACTGCTCAGAAATGCCATGAGATTTATATACATATGTCCATAGTTATCAGAAAGTTGCCACTGCCAATTGGTTCAATGTTCACAAAGATTTTTCTTGGTCGTCTTTGGTCTTGCTTGTTGCGAATGAGCATCTTTCTCCCCGTCATCATGTTGTTAAAGTGGAATTGGTATTGTTTACCAAAAAAAAAAAAAAAAAAAAAGGGGAATTGGTATATGTAAGTATCACTGTTATAAAAAATTTCGCTTAGCTTGGTCCCGCCCAAACTTTAGGCTGCTGGCCACCGTCCCAATTAATGTTTAGGCGTTTGAAAATTAAGAAAGGGCGCCTAGACCTGCTGATGCGCCTGCTAAAACCGCCTAGGCACCCGCCTAGGTTGCGACTTACTTAGACAGAAAATAGATAACTTTCATTTTGTATTTTATTTTTTACAATAAATAATTAGAGACTTGTTGTATACTTAAATGAACACACATTATATGTTTGTTACCTATGTTTTCATTATGTTCTAATTCTTCATAATATATATATTATTCTACTTTGTAGTTTATGATGAAATTATATATATATATTAAGTATAAACAGACATTTATATACACGAAAGATAATATATTTACTTAAATCCGCCTAGGCACCCGCCTAAGCCTTGCCTTGCAGCATAGACGCTAAGCTCCAACATGTTGCCCGACTAACGTCTAGCGTCTTTTAGAACCTTGGTAAGTACTTAACATGAAGAACTAAATTTGTTAATGTCTTTAACTCATACCGAACTTCATCAAATAAACTGAAAAATGTTAACCATGTGTTTCCTTCATGGTCAGTGTGTGACAGGAGTTAGCCGATGAGGTTGGCAACTTGGCATAATAATTTGATATCGAATTTTTTGTTCATGGAGTCAAATCTAAGACCTCTCATTTACAAGTAAAGAGAAAAATCACTAAATTGTAATACTAAGTGCCAAAATCAAGCATAATCTAATGACTTTGAACTTTGTATTTTTAGATGGAGATAGGCTCAGGTCCTCCAAAAAGTAAAGAGAGACTTCATGCACCCGAGATCATACTGGAGCCTCAAGAGAGGATTTACACACACTTGATAATGAAATTGTGACGTTATCTCAAAGGTAATGAGGCGTTTTCATGTGTAAAGAAAATTGTAGTTTCGTTTCGTTCATGGTCAGTTTGTGACGGACGTAAGCTTCATATTTTGGAAAGCCAAGTACCATTTGGAATTTATATGCAGTTCTTTAGTTGGATACATCCAGAAGGCAATATTTGGAAATTTTTATTTGTTTTTTTAAGCTAAGGTGGTTTTTGAGATTGACATAACTCCTTATTTTGGTCTCTGAAATTAAAAATTGATAGAAGCGGTCCTTAAGTTCGTCCACCGTCAATCATTTTGGTCATTCCGTGAAAAACCTCTCTTATTTAATAGAAATTCTTCACAGAATGACAAAAATGATTGATAATGAAAAAACTTAGGAACCACTTCTATCAATTTCAAATCTCAAAGACTAAACTCCTCATTTTGGTCTCTGAGATTTTATTAGTTTTTTAGTTAAAGTGGTTTCTAAGATTGACATAACTCCTCACTTTGGTATCTAAAATTTAAAACTGATAGAAGCGGTCCCTGAGTTTGTCCACAGTTAATCATTTTGGTCATTTCGTGAAAAACCTCCCTTATTTAACAGAAATTCTTCACAGAAAGACAAAAATGATTGATAATGGAAAAACTCATGAACAACTTCTATCGATTTCAAATCTCAGGGACTAAAGTGAGAAGTTATGTCAATCTCAGAGACTATTTGGGCTAAATGCCAATTTAATTTGAATTCATTTAATAACTTTTTACACCCAACTTAAACTTTAGGGCAAAAGACTGTTTACTACCCTCATGTTTCGTGGTTTTCAACATTTAGTACATCAAGTTGTTTTCGTCCCAAAGTCATACCTAAAGTGTTAATTTTGGGACAATTTCATACATCCATTAGTCAAACTGTTAAGTCTTGTTGATGTGGCGCTTATGTGGACAATGACTGGGCGCCACGTGTCATAAAAATATTAAAATAATTAAAAATATTTAAAAAGTATTAAAATATTTTTAAAAAATATTTATATAAAAAAAAAAAAAAAAAAACCCATCCCTTTTCCTCCCCTCGCCCAACCCAGAAGAAGAAGAAGAAGAAGAAGAAAGAAGAAGAAAAAAAAACCGGGTCGGGTCGATGAGGAAGGAAGAAGAGGAAGAGGAAGGAAGAAGAAGAAGAGGAAAAAAAAAAAAAAAAAACCAGTCATGCCGACCCAGAAGAAGAAACCAGTCCCGAAGAGGAAGAAGAAAAAAAAAACGGGTCGGCAAGGTAGGAAGAAGAGGAAGAGGAAGGAAGAAGAAGAAGAAAAAAAAAAAGCTGGAGGGTGTGGGTTGCAGGGAAAGGAAGAAGAAGAGAGGAGGAGGAATAAGAAAAAAAAAATCTGGAGGGTGCGGGTTGTAAGAAGAAGAAGAAGAAGAAGAAGAAGAAGAAGAGAGGAAGAGGAAGAAGAAGAAGAAGAAGAAGAGAGGAAGAAGAAAAAAAAATAATAATAATAATCTGGAGAGTGCGGGTTGCAGGAAGAAAAAAAAAATCTGGAGGGTGCGGGTTGCAAGAAGAAGAAGAAGAAGAAGAAGAAGAAGAAGAAGAAGAGAGGAAGAAGAAAAAAATAAAAAATAAAATCTGGAGAGTGCGGGTTGCAGGAAGAAAAAAAAAATCTGGAGGGTGCAGGTTGCAGGAAGAAGAAGAAGAAGAAGAAGAAGAAGAAGAAGAAGAAGAAGAAGAAGAAGAAGAAGAAGAAGAAGAAGAAGAAGAAGAAGAGAGGAAGAAGAAAAAAAAAAAAAAAAAAAGGAAGCCTGGAGGGTGCGGGTTGCAAGAAGAAGAAGAAGAAGAAATTTTTTTTTTTTTTTTTTTAAATAAATATTTTAATATTTTCAATGACACATGGCGCCCAGTCATTGTCCACATGGGCGCCACGTCATCACTTAACGGCAGACTTAACAGTTTGACTAACGGATGTATGAGACTGTCGCAAAATTAACACTTTAGGTATGATTCTGGGACGAAAAAAACTTGATGTACTAAATGTTGAAAACCACGAAACATGAAGGCAGTAAACAGTATTTTACCCTAAACTTTAAATGTGAATTATCCTTTTTACCCCATTACATAAATTAACAATAAAACTAAAATTTATTAATAAACTCACACTTAATAATCAAACCCTACCGTCCCGCAATCTTTATGCTACGTCTGTCCAATTGTAGCATGTGCCCTATGGCCTTAGGGGGACGAAGTCAATCGTTTATAATGTCTCTGCTGATCTATAAAACAATGGTCATGGGGTTCTGTCTGCCACAGCTTGTACTCTGCTATTTCATGTTGTATTGTTCTTGTGTCCATTTAGCATTTTATATGCAGTTTCATGGTTCTTCATTCTTGTTGGAAGGGTTTCAAAGTGCCCTACGATTTTCTTTTCATTCCTTTATTTTCGTTTTTGTAATGCTTGCGACGTGGCATTATAACAAGGACCAATAATGTACGTTTTGTAAAATTCAAAGACAAATGAACGGATTTTCAGTTTAGGAATCAAACCTAAACCGAGGTGAAAGTTCATAGACCAAAACTAAATTTTATTCTAAAACGAAAATATCACTGAACTAAGAGCTAGATCTATCAAACGCTCAAGTCATACTAACTAGATTGTCCAATTCTAAACTCAAAAAGCTTGTATAGTATTTCAAAAAGAGCAATGATTCAAACCCTTTCATTCCATTTCTGCAATATCAATTCTACTCAACCGAGGAAAATAAAAAGTTGTTTATACTACAACAACAAAATCTTATCTCACTAAGTAGGTTCGGCTGTATGACTCCTAGAACGTCACTGCACTCGGTTTTGTTTCTACAAAAATTTAAATAAAAAAAAAAACCAAAAGAAAACAAAACCATGAAAAAATTAATTGCCCAGAAGAATATTTGGACATCACACTTGCTTAGTCTCCTTTGACATGCTGCCGCACAAGTATTAAGCCCAACGACGCAACGATGCCAACCAGATACCCAACAGTGGCTCCATAACTCACACTAATAGGCCATTCCTGCAGAAGAGAATACCATATCTTCAGACCTCAACAGAAAAGGAGAACAAGCCAATCAAGTGGATAATCCGAATGATCATACAGGTTACTCGGACATTCAACGAGCATAACAAATCATCTTCAATTTTCTGAAGAAACTAGAGAGAATTAACTATGGCAAAGGTGCTACTTTGAGTACTCCCCAGAACAGATCGAACTAAATACACTGCAGTATTTCAATTTTCTGAGAAACAGAAGGATTCCAAGATGAACAACTTTATAGAAGTTTAAACAATACGCGAACACTGCTGAAACATGGGCCACCAACCTATGTTCCATAATATGGGATATGATAAGATGACATGGTTATACAATAAATCTCCAAAAAGTAGGATGCGGACGCATAACACCCTATCTATTGATTCCAACCCATTGTTTGTGCATCACATTCTTCATAAATCAGCTATCATGAGTTATGCGACTCTTATACCCCAAGAACACTAGTCAAGAAAAGAAAACTGGTTCGACACACTGTCAGCCCAACATTATTGGCTCTCAAGATTGGACAATTTGGACAGTTCTCAGAAGACTGCCAAATTTTGCAATGATAGCTAATGGCATACATTACATCATCACCTAACCTATGGTGAATTAAAATGTTTTCTGACAGAACAGAAAAGTACATATCGATATTGAACAGTTCAATTTCCAAATAAATGCGATAGGAAGCACAGAAGAAGAAGATATACAATTTAGAGAGAAAGTTTCCACAAGAAGCGAATAAAGGAAGAAACCCAATCTTGCAAAAGAACTAAAAGCACAGTAATATAGTGGAAACAAGAAAAAGGATAAAGATATTACCTGCCATGGACGTTCCCAGTCAAGCGGCATTGGAAAAGCCCCAAACCAAGCACCAATAACAGCTCCATGTGCTGGTAGACAAATCATATAATCCACAGGTTCAATAGGCCTGCAAGTACAAGGTAGAACCGATAGCTAGTATAAGTTTAGAACACCTACATTCCCTGATGGAATCAAATTTCAGTATATATGTACTCTACCCAATCAAAGATTCAAATGATATGAATATGGCTAAAAATGAGAGGAAAGAAGCAAATGAGGATAGGAAACTTGCTTTGTAAATGCAAATATACGTTGCCAATCTGTCCATGATGAGCCAAATACAGATGCTGCCGGCACAATCTGCCCAAAACACACGAATCGAGTTTTATAAGAAAGAGAATTAAACTATTTAATTCATGTACAAGTAAGAACTGCATTTCATAAAGAAAAAATGTCATTAAAGGTTATTTCGAGAATGAGTGTCAGATTTTAACAAGTAATATAGAATACTGGAATGAAGCTTAAAGAAAATTGAAGAATGGCATCCAAGATACTATGAAAGTAGAAGTAAAAAATTTCTAAAACTTGGAAATGCAATGTAGAGGAAACTTACAGTGAACAATGACATTACAAGAGACCAGTTAATGGTCTTTGGTAGATACCTGTGTCAAAAAGGAAACAGGAAAAAATTACGACTGATTGTACTATAACTCAATCTATTAAAACGTGACAATCAGATCATCGGAACAGTTAATAACACATCTATTTCAGTAATTCTGGAAAACATGAATCCACAGTTGAGGTTGAATAGTCACCAAATCCTCGAGAAGTCAAACATAAACCTATCCACCATGACTAGTTTGACATTCTTTTCTCAACCAAAAAAAAAAGAGCACATGCAAAGAAGTGATTGAGTTCCAAAAAGGAAGGTGGATAGTGTACCTTATACAATGATGAAGTGACGGAATTCTAGTTTTGTTCATAGGAAGAAAGGGTGCAACTCTATCCCCTTCCAACCTCAACTGTGACTTCTAGTTTCAGAATTACGCTTATTAATGAAATTGGCTATTGAGCACTTAGTTCACATACTGGATGCCAGCAGGTGCGCCCAACACTATTGCTCCTAAAGCATTTATCAGAGCCCCTACAGAACGGGTAAGACATAATTAACTGTTATAGTTTCTTGATGAATAGTATCACAAATTAGTTAAACAGTTTAAACTAAACCCTAGAATAATTAAAACAGAGTGGTGGCCACTTTTGTGCAACATAATAATGAAAATTCCTGAAATGGAGCTTCTTGGGTGACTGAAGCAGGACTACAGATCACTAGTCACAGCAATGAACTTGCATTTCTTTTGTCAGAATTTAATCTGAATCCATTAGAACCAAATAGCTAGCGTATTAAACGTAATATACGACAATGCTTTTAGAACAGAGCAGAATCAGCAAAAAATATACAACAGAGCACAAGTGAAAAGTTGGATTATGGACTAACCAGCAGGAAGTCCTAGCAGGCCACGCCCTACAGCTTTGAAGTACTGTAAAATCACATCAAAGACTAAGAGAAACTACAACGGACCAAAAGTCAAAAGGAAAGAAATAAATTCATGGAAGGCTTGTTGGGTTGCTGAGGAAACAGAAGACATCTCATTTTCCTATGCTTCCCCACATTTCACATCCGTTTCTCAGCTACCAAACAGAATAACAAAAGCATAACAACTTACAGAGCATCGTTCATGGTCCTTCCTATACCGGCTGTAAAGAAGAATCACAGCTGGGCATTCGAAAACCTTCAAGAGAAAAACAAAATCCCAGAACAAATAAAACAGAAGAACAATATAATCATAAAGAATTGAAAAAAAAAAAATTCAAAATTTTCGAGATTAAATCAAAAAGTCACAGAGTATAGAAGAAGGTACCCACCCAGATCAAACGGAGAGTATGAGAAGGATGGGAGGTGAGGCTGATGGAGTGGACATTGTGGGCCACCCAGAAAGCTACCGCCAATCCGAAGCCAGAAATCAAGTGGACCACCAGTGCCTCCGCCTTGGATATTGCTTTCGAGGAGGGTTTAGCGGCCATCTCTTTGTTCTTCTTCTGCTTCATTGCTGCTTTTTGAAATAAGCTGCTTCTGCCAAAAGCAATCTGCTTTAATTGTTGGGTCAATTCAACTGTGTGCTGTGGTTGGAGAATATGAGAGATCTGACGCAGAAGAAGAGGGAGAGTGGTGGTCAGGACAAGGTTGTCTCAAGATGCCATTCTTATTTTGTATTTTTTTGGTCAAATTGAGCCCGTTGGTTTTGGCTTATTAGCATTGTATCTGTCGCAGTCCATTATTATTATTGGGCTATTCTTTCTTTTTGCACACAGAAAATTATGTTCATCATCGTCTCTGGACACCTTGTTTCTTTGCACCACCCTTCTAAATTTGTAGCCTATACAGCCCTAGGCAAAGAATGATTCTCAAAGGACCTCCATAGGCGTTTTTTCCAGACCTCGGGTGGTCCCAGGATCACCCCAGTCCCTCTGGGGATCAGCCCCAAATCTACCTACAGGTTACCTTTGAATTGGTGGATGGGGGCCAGCCATGGTGTTTCAGCAAGAGAGAGATGAAGATTATGAAAAATGTCGCTGCACAGCCACTACCAGTGGCAAGGATGACGACCGCTAAATTCAAGGAGCGCCGTTTTGAGGTTGATGAACTCGCCAGCGACTGGTGGTGGTTATGCTGGCATAGCTTCTTCAACCTTTATTATAGCTATGCCAGCACAACCACCACCAGTCGCGGGCGAGTTCACCAACCTCAAAGCAGCCCTCTTTCAAACAATAATCTTTCCAGACGTTTCCCAATTCAAGTGCTCAGTTTAACTATTTCTCCCATGAATTTGGGTTGGTAATATTATTCTCATTCTACAACATAATATCAATTCTGGACAAAAACTAACAATGAGGCTTGGAAAAGCAGAAAATTACAACAAAACTACAAAATTCAATACCAAAAATTCCATGATAACAATGTAGAATTGAATGCACCGATTAACCTGGCAATCTAAAATTAACCCAATTCAAAAAACTAGAAGAAAAAAAACCTAAAGGATGCCACAATCAAATTAAATTCTAAATTGGGAATAAGTTTCTTGATAAACCCTAAAAATCAAGACTATTGAAGGCACAATTCAGACAAAATTACGACTTTCATTATAAAATAATTGGGAGAAAGATAAACAGCTCAATCAGTTAACGACGAAGAACCATCGAATCAGATAGACAGAGAGAGAGAGAGAGAGATAGAGAGAGAAGAAGAAGAAGCTAACCTCGCCTGGTTCAGTGAGAGGGTGACAAAGTGAACGACATAGGAACTGGAGCGAATGCTTTTGCAGTTGCAAGGAGAAGAAGAGTACCCATATGGCTTTGCGGGTGCGCCGAATCCGGGTATGGGCCTGGAGCGGATTTGAATCCGGGTATGGTATTGGAGCGGATTAGGTGACTCTTTTACCTTTTCTTCTATGTCACCTGGTGAAGGTTAGTTGATTTTTTTTTTTTTTTTTTTTTTTTTGTCGAAAGGTTAGTTGGTTTTGTTGTACAGTGATAATACTTTTTGCGAGGATGTTGGAGATTTTCAAATTCCGTTATTGTGTAATCAGTAATTATTTTAAATATTTTTATTTAAAATTAAACATAAATAGTATCTGACGAAAATTAATCGTACGATATCCAACGAACAAACACGATTTTAAAATTCTCAAAATCCTCACAAAGAAAATCTGGAGAGAATCCTCATTCATATTTGTGAGAATGACCCAGCAACTTTACTTTATTTTGAATGTCACCATCAATAATTCTATGTTTTGTTTTGTTGGTATTTTCCGCATCCTGTAATGCAAAATTTAAATAATGAAATCTAGGGGCGTTATTCTACAATTTAAATCAGAAAAATTTCAAATATAATGGAGAAAAATACCATTACACGTAATGTTACGTAAAAAACAAGGCGAAATTTCACCTAGGAAAAGACAACGAGAAATGTTAATTTGAGGAATAATTTTTTTTTTTAACAATTATCTACACTATGAGGAGGGGGTGGATATAGCCTCACGATGAGCTAATAATAATGTGGTTCAAATTCATCTTTAGCGAGAATCGAATCTAAGACCTCTTATTTACAAATAAAGACAATACCACTAGGTAGTAAATTTCGGCCTACTAGGCCATTTTTTTTTTTTAGTACAACGATATATTTTACAAAGAAATGAGTTCGGATAAGCCACACAGTACCAATCTAATTTGGAATATTGGGTACTAGGTCATTCTTTGTTTATTAAGAAATGTAGGTTTTAAGAATGGTTTCTATGGGCGCCTGGCGTCTGGGAGTCAGCATCGGTTGGTATACCAAGAAATCCATCAGCCCACCATCAACGATTTCACCTGCCTAGCTTATCACCTCCCACTCTCTCACTACTCTTCTTACACTGTAGTCTGTCGTATATATATCAGCTTGTCAGCGACAGACGCCCGCTCCAATTTATATAGATAGGCAAATCGTCCACCCACCTACACTCTCTGCTACCCATTTTCCCACCCATCCCATTTATTGATTGATAACTTTTGATAAAACCAAGAAGCAAGATCTTTTTTTTGCCCAGAACCCACGAAGAATATGGATTTCTTGGAGTCACTGGATCCCCAGATCCTTGTGGGTGCAGCTGTGGCTGTTGTTGTTATTGCGGCTGCTGCTTATCTCTTCTCCTCCAAGAAGCCCAAAGGTTTGAACTTTTTTTTAATTGCCCTTTTTTTTTGTTTTCTTTCAATTTGTTGTGATTAGTTGGTTTCAACTTTCAATCAGCAATGGGTTTACATAGTTTTGATCATAGTTATGGTTGGTCATTCGAGTGTTTAGTGTTGGGTTATGAATATTTATTCTTTTTCTGTGATTTTTATCTGGTTTAGATTTGGGGGAGTAGAAAAGGTTTGGTGTTTTGTGATGTCCTCTTTTGTGATATCTGTTTTAGTTGTAATGATCAATTGGGTAATCATATTTCGATTAAGATTGATGCTTGACTTTGCCACTGTCGCTGGTACTACAGTTTAGTGGTATTTCGCCCCGTTTAAGTGGTGGTTTAAAGTTCGACTCACATAAATGACAAGTTCGATACCCAATTATTATTGCATGCTCATTCTATTATGTGGCTTAGCCAAAATTTCCGCTTAGAGTAGAATATTGTTGTATCGAAAAAAGTTTGATGCTTGGTTTTAAGGAAAAGGGTTCTCTGTTCCTTGCATGGTAACATACTTGGAGAGCAGAGATTTATGTTATCCAGTAGCATGGTTTATAAAGTAAGAGGATCACTTTTTCTGGAAGACAATGGTGGACCAAAGCCTTAATCTTCAAATTCTTCTTTTTCCCTTTCTTCATCCTTTTGTTCATATACAAATCAAACATCGAAAATATCTGTTTGCAGAGTTTGAAAATGTTTTATCTTTAATTTCTGTTTTGTTTTGTTTGAAGAAATCCTGGATTTGACCATTTTGCTTCTAGTCCTTCTAGGTCAGCTTTAGATATTGATTCGAGACAGATTTGGGTTCGGTTTTTGAATTGTTTTGTTCTTGCTTTCTTTCCTTCTCGGTAGTCAAATTTCAGCTATTCAAGTTTCCTTCAGTACTTTGTGTGTTAACAATGTAAGGTATACAAAACTGGGTGCAGTTTGTGTGGTTTATGCTAAAAATTTACCCAATAGAATGTGTAAAAATGCCTCACATTGTGGTGTATCTTTATAGTTTCCTTAGATCCGGAGAATTTCAAGGACTTCAAACTTGTCAAGCGCACGCAACTGAGCCACAATGTGGCAAAGTTTAAATTTGAACTTCCAACACCTACTGCAGTTTTAGGCCTTCCAATTGGACAGCACATAAGTTGCAGGTACGATTGATTCGGATTGGCTTTTTTGGTTTACTTGTTTACTAAATGGTCATCCTTTTCTGAGTCTTTTAGCTGTTGATAATTTGATAAATGATGGTTGATTCACTAAATGTTTGTTGGAAATTCTGATGGATAAAGAGGAAGTTTGGATGAGTTTTGTCTTGATTGTATCATTGTAGCTTCTTATGTGATAGACTTTGTTGATAGGGGCAAGGATGGGCAAGGAGAAGAGATTATCAAACCATATACCCCAACTACCTTGGATTCTGATGTTGGACATTTTGAATTGGTTATAAAGGTATTTATCTATCAACAGTTGCAGGGAGATTCACTTATACCTTCACTTTATTGAAACATGGAAATAGAGAAAATTATACATGAAGTTATTTGAAAAAGGTATCATGTATTGGCATTTCTTTGCATCAGATGTATCCTCAAGGAAGAATGTCACATCATTTCCGAGAGATGCGCGTGGGAGATCATCTTGCTGTCAAGGGACCGAAGGTACACATTTTTTTGCTATTCAAATGTTTTTGGCACCTAAATCACATAAATCCTACATGCACTATTACTTTTTTTTTCCCAACAAGCTGATCCCTGGAATTTTATTGTTACCAGGGGCGTTTCAAGTATCAACCTGGCCAAGTTAGAGCATTTGGGATGCTTGCTGGAGGGTCTGGAATCACTCCAATGTTCCAGGTATGTATTTATTACCACAAAAGAGTACGATATATTCTTTCGTTGCTCTCATTTTGGAGAATATTCCCACCTTCTCTGCATCCACTGTAGGTTGCAAGGGCAATATTAGAAAACCCAAAAGACAAAACGAAGGTGCACTTGATCTATGCCAACGTGACATATGAGGACATTCTTTTAAAGGTATCCTGCATTCCCCGTTGTATCATGTTTCATATCATCTTTGCATTGTCTACTTGTTATGTTTATTTGATAACTTATACTACCACTGGTGTGGCCCATTCTTTCACTAAGGAACCAACATATTGGGTCTTTATAAAATGCTTGCAGGATGGGTCTACGAATGCACTTTAATTTGATATTTCTTAGTTGACTATGCAATTCCCACTTAGATAACCTGCCCTTGTTGAATAAGTAGCGAATTACATGCTCGGTTTGTAACTTTGTAGATAGTCTAGAAAGATGTTATTTGTTTCCGGCCCTGACATTGAACTGAGAGGTTGGAATTGTACTATTTGCGAATTGCAGTTATGTAATTGGATCAAAGTCCTTCTATTTGTTTGCAGGAAGAGTTGGATGGCCTTGCTAGTAACTACCCTGATCGCTTCAAGATTTACTACGTCTTGAATCAGGTTAGTGCCTTTCTCATGCAATATATTTTCGAACTATTTTTCTTCCCTTTGCTTTCTCCTGGTGTTTTTGAAAAAACTTATCTTTTAGTTTGCTACCAGAACGGTGTATCAAGCCAAAGTAAATTAAAATGCCATGAATTCCGTTTTGATTTTTACTGTTATGTGTGTTTTGAGAAGGGTGGTCTTCAGCATTAATGTGAACGATATTCCAATTTTTACTGGTTTGAGATTTATAATAATAGAAATAGATAATCCACCCAAATACTACTACAAAGGTGTCCTCATGGAGCATGAAGTTACCATCTTCTGCTTCTGCGCTATTGTTTCGTTAATGTGAATGATATTCCGTCTTTTTTTTGTTTGTGTGGACTCCTAATCCTTATGTTATATGCCATGACCGACGACCATTATTTTTTTTTACTGCCTCTGAAAACTGTTACTTTTCAGCCTCCGGAAGTATGGGATGGTGGTGTTGGCTTTGTCTCAAAGGAAATGATTCAAGAGAACTTGCCTGCCCCAGCGCATGATATTCAGGCAAGTGAATTCAAAAGCTTGCAAACACGCGTTTCCATTGCTGCATTGTTAGATATGAAAAGTCGCTAGCATACTGTTATAAGCGAAGTGCTGACTTTGTTCCTGAAATCTGCAGATTCTGAGATGTGGTCCACCCCCGATGAACAAGGCCATGGCTGCTCACCTTGAAGCACTTGGATATGCACCGGAGATGCAGTTCCAGTTCTGATCATTCCGTCGGTCATCTACAAACACTGTAATCAGAGGTTTCGCCGGTTGAGCAAAGGAGTTCCATTCGTTGGAACAAGTGAATTTAGCACATTCTTTGCTTTAAAGTGGAATGGAACTTTTTACATGGCAAATGTACTTGTTAAGTGGATTTCTTAGGTTCAAGAACGGATGTTGGATCTTGATTCTGATGATTTGGATCGGAATTTTGGATTAATCCTGGGAATAAATTCACTTTTCCACAAATTATAAACAACTCTAAGCACCCTGCTTTAATCTTTTTTCAAAATCCTTAAAAATCCTGATTGAATACACCTGTAATGACTACCTAACAACTCCAAATCTTCTCGGAACTGCTTTAATTTTTGCTAAAATTCATAAATGGTTACTGTGGTTTGTGGTAATTGTCATCGTGGTTTCAATTTTGTTGATTATACCCTCGTCGTTTACTTCTGATATCAATCTCAATAAAATTGGTATCAGAAATAAACAGCGATCAAATGTTCAATCTTCATCATTTTGTACAACTTGGTGTCGACGTGAGCTTCACGTGCAAGAGTATTACAATTCTTTTGCTTCCAATCTCAGTAGGTTGGAAGAACGCAAGATTAAGAAGCCTTAGAACGCCTAGTTATACGAATTGATGAAAACCATTAACAATTTTGAGTAAACTGTGCAAGTAACAATTGTTCACATTTGGCCTTCCAAGTCTTAAACCTAGTTCCAATGAAGTTTGACCTTCTACCCAAGATACTAGGGAACTTTAACGAAAAATTTCGGTACTGTTCAATTTAACGAAAAATCACATTTTAAGACTAAAAAGTCAATCTTAGTACTATTCACTTTACCCTTTATTTTGTCTTTATCGTTAAAACTCAAAATTTTCAATCCCTTTTTCATTAGTACCAGGATTGACTTTTTAGTGTAAAAATGTGGTTTTTCGTTAAAATGAACAGTACTAGAAGCTTTTCATTAAAGTTTCCTAGTATCTTAAAGATGTTATGCTAATCAATTTAGACCTTGAGCTCATGATGCAATGTAAAGGTCCAACGTCAGTGGCTAAATTACACAATAAGTCAGTCATAGTTAGGTTTCGAATTCGTCATTTATGTCAGTTGAATCAGAGACCTGCCGCTTATAATGCTATACATAAAAGAAGAATATTACTAAATCATATTGTTAATAATGATGTTTTCTCGTTTATTAGGATGTTTAATCTTGCGCACCTCTCGTAGGCTCAAAGCCAAGCAAATCAAGTTTTATCATGATGTTATTTGTGGCAAGGAAGGTGAGAGACAACATTATATCAAAACAAAAGGTAAGGAAAGGAATATGATGGTTGATTGGTTTGGCACTTGACATGGCTGTATTTAGACCTGACATTTTGAACCCGATCCGACCCGTTAATATTAATATTTGGATGGGTGCTTAACGGGTCGGGTCGCTAACGGATGGACCTGTCAAATAACGGGTCACTTTGGGTCAACCCGTTAAACCTGTTAGACCCTGTTAGCACTTGTTAGTAGAGGATGTTTTAGTAATTTCAATAAAGTCTTAACAACAAAAAATAGACTTTATGCAAAAAAAAAAAAAAAAAATTGTTAACGGGTCTTAACGGGTGAAACTGGTGACCCGTTAGCTTAACGGGTCGGGTTCGGGTGACTCGTTAACTTAACGGGTCGGATTGAACCCGACCCAAACCCAATAAACCCAACCCGTTTACAGGTCTAGCTGTATTTCTAACATAATATATTTAGTTTATTTTATTTTATTTTTCAAATAATATTTGGATCAAGTATACTCCACTATTTTTAACAAGCCGATCGAGTTAGTAATGCATCTAATAGTCTAAAAAATAAAAATAACACAAGTAATCAAGGGGATAGAGAGATTACATTGGTGATTGGTCACATTGTATACTACTTTTAACAAGCCGACCGAGCATTTAGTACGCACATTCCATTAGCAATTACCATTGGTAACAAGAAACAAAAAGTAGAAAAATGTTAAAGAATTTACATTAATCAGTTTATCGTAACACATTGTATACTACTTTATTATTTTCTAATACGAGTTTCTGATTTTAACAAATAAGATGGCTTTTTTTTTTTTTTTTTTTTTTTTTTTTTTTTTACAACAAAGCAACATCCCAATTTTGGAGAATCTCTTTTCGTTTTTCTTTTATTTCCAACTTTTAAACCGAACTTATCCTCCATTAAGCGTAACCTTGATGGTAGAATCATTCCTAATGTGACACTACTATTAATTTGAGTCACGTCAATAAGTTTGTTTTGCTTATCTATATGCTGTATCAAAAAGAAAAATTATGCTGAAAATGAAATCTTTTCTGAACTAAAATATCAACTAGAAAAAAGTGGAAAAGAGAACCAAAATAACGTGCCTTGATAAATAGATTATTTGTTTGTTTACCATAATTAGCATAATCATGGTTGAGTGAAACTTGAGTAGCAATAACAATAGTTTTATAAAATAAAATAAATAAATACAAAAATAAATAACAAAATAGAAAATTATGGAAAGTCCATTGAAATTCCGACACCAGACGAGCCCGCTTCAACAGATAGACCCTATTCCAACGCTTCCTTCCTCCTACTCCTTTGCTTCTGAGAGAAAATCTCCATTTCTCAGCTGGCAAATTTGTCAACAAACACACTAAACACACCAACCGCGGCAATTGGTTTTCCTCCACGGCACGGAATCCTCACCATTTTCTTCCTCACCAAATCAACACACCCACATTGAATTTCTCTCTGTTTTCTGTTCTTCTGCTTCAGCTGGGTTTTGGGTTGCTTTCTTTTGGTGGGTTTGGTCAGATTTGATTGGATTTCATCTGGGTTTTCTGTATTTTCTCATCTGGGTTTTCTTTTTCCTAGCTGATTTTCTCTCTCTCTCTCTCTCTCTCTCTCTCTCTCTATTGTTCTTGTTCTTCAATCGTAGTCAATGTAGCGAAATGGAGAGAGAAAACAATGGTATGAGAGCGTAATGAGATCTGTTTTCATGGGTTAGTTTCACTATCTTCAATCTGTATTTTGCTTTGGATTACCAATCTTAGAGTTTCTTCTCTCTTCCGGGTGTCGAAAGTTTCTGCATTTTTGTGATGGTGGTGCGAAATGACTGATGGAAATCTGTTTCGATCAGTGTTAGAATTCTTTCGGCTTAATGCCGCGTTTTCGTTGTAATTCTCTCTAGTTTTCATGGTTTTCGATTTTTCAGGCATTGAATATCTTGATTCATTGAATCCTTTGGGATTGGAATTACAATGGCCGAAAGGAATGTTTCTTCCTTCGCTGTCATTGCTCGAAAATCTTTGTTCTTCTTATTTATAGTTACATCAACGCTCTTCATATTTTCTTGGTTCTTTGTGTTGCGTTCGACGGGCATGCCTCGCTTCATTGACCATAAACTGTTACCCAATTCCAAACTTAATGCCATGATTGACAGCGGGAGTTCTGGAAGTGAGAATCAAAAGGATGTCGAACCCTCAATTGGGAATCGAGCAATCCTTGTGGATAATGAGGAAGAAGAAAAGCCATCATCTTCGTCCCAAGCTAACTATGGAGTAAAATGTAACACCATTGAGAAAGCAGTTCTTCTCACGGTGTTCATGTATGACTTACCCCCCGAATTTCATTTCGGACTCTTGAATTGGAAACCCGAAAGCAGTAGCGTTTGGCCAGATCTTCAAACTAAAATACCTGCTTATCCCGGCGCGTTGAATCTGCAACACAGTATAGAATACTGGCTGACATTGGACCTCCTTGCTTCGGAACTTCCCAACCCCCCAAATGCTCGTACTGCAATAAGAGTGCGCAATGCTAGCGAAGCTGACATTATTTTTATACCATTCTTTTCTTCCTTAAGCTATAACCGATTCTCCAAGATAAACCCGCACGAGAAGAAGAGCAAAAATAAGGTGCTGCAAGACAAATTGGTTAAGTATGTGACGGCTCAAAAGGAATGGAAGAGGTCAGGGGGAAGAGACCACTTAATTGTGGCTCACCATCCAAATAGCCTTTTAGACGCGAGGATGAAGCTATGGCCTGCAACATTCATACTTTCGGACTTTGGGAGGTATCCTCCAAACTTAGCAAATGTGGAGAAAGATGTCATTGCCCCTTACAAGCATGTAATCAAATCCTATGTGAATGACTCCTCTACTTTCGATAGTCGACCAACCTTGCTGTACTTCCAAGGTGCAATATATCGGAAAGATGTAAGTATTCTCTCTCCTTTAGCTAATGTTTTTATCTTCTTTATTTCCTTTTCTGTGCCTCACAATTGTGTTAATGCTGACCATCATATCTGAACAGATCAAGGTTAAATCTAGATACTCTCTAAAGGAATTTCCTTTTACATACATGCTTTTTCGATGTAAAATCAATAATATCTAGTTCTAAATCTGCTTGTGTTGCAGTGGTCAAGAAACCAATATTAGTTGATAGATTTACGTATAAATTCCGTATTTTTACTTTGTACTTGGGCGCTAGATAGGACATACACAGCGGAGGTGATTCAAGATTTGAGATTTATGTGTTAACTTCTTTGTATAGTTTGCTATGGAAAAGGAGGTGCATTATGCAGAATGCAACATAAAACGTTTGAACGTTTTCATCCTTATTTTAAATAGTTTGCTCATTCTTTTAAGCTTCCTTTCTTGGAAAGTTTCTCTATAAAATTCGTGACAACTATGTTTGTCTTTTATTCGGCACATGAAAATGTGTTTGATTCTTCAAAGTTCATAACTTCATCGTATTTTGAGATGGTGAGTTGTGAAAAGGAGAGTTCTTTGTGGTTTTGTTTGTTTAATATGTTTGAAATTTTGTTATCTTAGAGAAATACAGACATATCTATGTTCTGCATCACTTCCAAATTAATGTAATGGGAGAATTATACATGAAACTCAGCCCCTTGTGTCAGTTAGTATTCTTTCTCGGTATGATTTTCATTTCGTTATGAAATTTGAAACAATACTTGGTAAAGATTTGCCGATAATCATCTTCTATTGTTAATTTCAGCTCACAATTTGGTTCTGCTGTTTTCTTCCTTTTCTGTTTTTTTTTTTCAATACCGTTAGGCTGGGTGTTCCTCAGTGGATCCCTAATTTCTGCCGGTTAAGGTTTGCTATGGGACACACATGTGCACAGACGAAAGAACTTGTACCTTTATTGGTTAGAGGGTAAAGCAATACCGAAAAATTAATTTGCGAATCTGACATGTTCTTTCTTCTGAGTATTGGCCAATCAAAACATGATCTTTCACCTCTACCTTTATTTGGTTCATTCATTCTGTTTATGTTGTCAGCTTTTGCCTTGTTTCCTTCTCTGTGTTTGATTTTCTGTTTTGATCTAGGCTGTTTGTTCATTCCTAATTCATGGCTCTTGACTTTCCGGTTCTACATGTTCAGGGTGGCTTTGTTCGGCAAGAGTTATTCTATCTTCTACAAGGCGAAAAAGATGTACATTTTACATTTGGGAGTGTTCAAAAAGATGGAGTTAACAAGGCTTCCCAGGGTATGCACACCTCCAAATTCTGCCTCAATATAGCCGGTGACACCCCATCATCAAATCGCCTCTTTGACGCTATTGCTAGCCACTGCGTCCCTGTCATCATCAGTGATGAGCTCGAACTCCCATACGAGGATGTGCTTGACTACTCTGAGTTCTGCATATTTGTTCGAACAAGGGATGCTCTTAAGAAGAATTTTCTCGTAAACCTCACCAGGAACATTGGGAGGGACGAGTGGACGCGAATGTGGAAGAGGTTGCAGGAGGTTCAGAAATTTTATGAGTTTCAGTTCCCGTCAAAGGAGGGCGATGCTGTCCAGATGATATGGCAAGCAGTTGCTCGCAGGGTTCCGGCTATAAGAATGAAGCTTCACAAGTCTAGACGATTCTCCCATTCACTATCTCGCGAGGAGGAGAAGGGGTTAAGCAGGATACCGTCACCAAGTAACTTCTGGTAAGAGAAAGCGGAATCAGCACACTTTGTGGCTCTGCAGCATTTCTGACTCCTAACACCACACGCACACAGAACTAGAATTATCAATTACGATTTTGATAAACTACACGAAACATCGTTGTCGAAATATCTTCATTTGTTCTAATATTAGGAAATTAAATTGGATAAATTTAGTTCTACCCCTCCGAAATCAATATGTTCTTCGCTGCTTGTACTCAGGATAGAATTCAGTTGGTAGTCATGTTTCGTTTCTTAAGTAAGCGTTGTAAGCTGAAACCTTTCTCGTCGAATAATTGGTTACAACAGAAATCAATTTGGTCATCTGTAAACTCATCATCTATCTATTCATCTGCTCACTTGCATCCCACAACCTTACACACATGTCGTACTCCCGTCATGTTGTTTCGTAGCAACGACCGGCAAAATGATCGTTTAGATGATCGTACCGGCGAAAAGGTTTGCATTTCTTGCCAAGTTGTGTGATTTTTCTGGGTTTTTTTTGGGCCTTACAGGGACTCTCTGTGTTCTGTTTGGCCAAACTAAGAGATAAGAGATGGGACTGTGGTCTGTTTTTCCAATTTGCATGAAAATATGAAAGAAAACTAATGAAAATGACTTGAAAACTTTGAGTTTTAACGATAAAGACAAAATAAAGGGTAAAGTGAATAGTATCAGGTTTGACTTTTTAGTGTAAAAATGTGGTTTTTCGTTAAAGTAAACAGTACCGCGGACTTTTCGTTAAAACTAAATGTGTTAAAGAAATATAAATTGGTGGTCAAAGTTACATACATTAATGGCTTGAATCTCGCATTACCGTCAGATTGGAGCACCATATGCTATTGTTCAGTTTGAAAGTACTTTAAATAAATAAAAAATTTCGTCTTTGGTGCAAGTTGAATTGGAAATTTTGATTTTAACTTCCCAATCCAATATTTTTCGACTTTGTAACACTTGAATCAAATCCGATGTTCGAAATTGAAATATATCTAAAAAAATTTCGAAATACATTGGGTCCAAAATTTGTTAAGTTCACTAGTGTTAAGTGATGGTTTGGACAATTATTAACGCAAGTTTTTACTCTTAAGTCATCTATGGAGCTTTGAATCTCCAAATCAACGCATTTTAGCTAAGCAAATTTACAGCTTGATTGGAATATAAGGAGTCAATTTGAGGGATTAGAGCTTCAAAGGCGACGATTAGTAGAGACCAGCTTTAGTATTTGTGCACATCATCTTTTAATGCTAAAAATATTATCACTTAATGTTAGTGACCTCAAAGATGTTTAATTTTTAAAACATTTAGCAGTTATTTAGAATGTTTTAAAATTTTGTATCTAATTCAGAATCACATTAAAAAGTTAGATAGTTATCCGTACTTGCTTTCGATCCGATCAGTCCGATAATCAGGCCTGAATTGTTTTTCTATGAATTACCATTTCAAAATTCTTTTTTTTTTTTTTTTGAAAAGAAATAGACTTAAAAAAGGGGGAGTGACAGTTTTGTCCTGTATTTGGGTAGTATACTCCGAGCCTCCACCACACAAATGTGGCCAGAAAATATGGTTCTAAAGTCTTAGACCTCTGAAAAACCTTCTCCAGAAGTTATAATCCATCCATGGCGTTTCCATCTGCTGCCGCTCTCACTGTTATATCTCCCTCATCAATCTCAAGCCGTCAGATTCGACACTCTCATCTCTTCCCTTCACAAACCAACCCAATAACCTGCAGCTTCTCTTCGCCCTCCCCATGCAGCAACACAAGAACAATCCTAGTACCCACCAGCAGCCAGTACTACTGTTGTTTTCGGGTTTCGTATAGATTTTCCGGTGCTTCTGAAGGCGAGGAGGAGGACGACGAAGAGGAGGAGGAGTGCAGCTTTGATGAAGCCGTTGTGCTGTTCAACACAAGGGAATACTACAAGTGCCATGACTTTCTCGAGTCGCTTTGGAACAATGCTGAAGAACCATCCAGAACTCTTATTCATGGCATTTTACAATGCGCAGTGGGATTCCATCACCTATTCAATCAGGTTAATAATACTTGCATCTGATTGAGTGAGTTTATTGTTGTGTTTTTATATATCGCTAAACAGTTAGTAAGTTAATATTCCGCTATCTATTTGTTTCGGTCACACTACATATATTTAGGTTAACATATGCACTCTTACGTTATAAAAACATTGGGAGAATATAAACGAGTCCAAGATGACATTTTTGTACTACCAATGCCAGCTCCCTTATATAAAATTATATATTGCGTTTGTTTGAGAGAATTGACTGAGTAAAATATTTTTTCAGTCAACAGCTTGGATACGATAACTTACTAGATTGAAAGTATATTAAAGCAAATAATAAAGGACAACTTCTAAATTTGGTACAACAAGAAGTTAGAAGATGTAGAAAGGAAAGTTATCGCCTTCTAATCCTACCACTTTTGTGAGGATTAGAATGAGTGTTCCTTCATCATCGGAAACTCATCTTTAACCTTCAACTTGGACAAAATTTAAAAATTGTCCTCCATTTCTTCTTTCAACATACGCTGAATTTAATGAGTTATCATATCCTATTGTCAAGTCAATCCTCTGAAACAAACGTGACGTATATATATGCTTACAAATTGATTAATTACACTTTGGTTTTGTTGTGATGAAGTAGAACCATAAAGGAGCGATGATGGAGTTGGGAGAAGGGCTTTGTAAGCTAAGAAAGATGAATTTTAAAAGCGGATCACCATTTCATGAGTTTGAGCAAGAAATCTCCGCAGCTCTGGATTTTATTTATCAAACTCAGATAGAGTTAGCTGCCTGTGAGTTGCTTTCTTCTCCCCATTATTTATTCATATAAAATCCCACTTATTCCAGTTAATTTTACATGGAGGACTAGTTTGGGATTGCTGTGATTTTTTGTTTTCAAAACTGTTTCTACTGTACTGTGAGAATAAATAGATGTAGGTAAATGTTTGATAAACTATAGTGCTCAAAGTGCTTTTAGCAAAACAAAGAGATAGGAGTAGGATTGTCAACATAAAAATTTCATTAATATTATTCACCTGCCTCCTTTGAAAATGATTATCTTTTGCAAAAAATAAAACAACCAAATTAGTTGTTTCGTCTATATGTATCAAATACATGAATAGTTCATTAATCAAAATGAAAATCTTAATCGTCATTTATTGATTCTGCGTGCAAAAAATCAGCCAATTTGAAGAACGTTTAAGTCATTTATATATATCAACCTGATAAATAGTTCATCAAGCAACATGAGAAATGAAGATCTTCTTTACGTAAAGTATTTTTAAGTAACTTTTTACCTCTTTTGATTTGATTAGGTACGGATGAAGTTTGTGTTACAATGGATCAGTCAGAGAGATCATACCAACTTCTGGGCAGGTATGGTGCAGGTCAGCTACTATATACCCTCCAAAGAGACCCTAACCCTAATCAAACCATGTACAATATTGTCTTCTCCCCTCACACCTCTTATGGCAGCGGGCCACTGAAGGTCAAGCTTCCCACCCTTAATGCAACCACACATCATCTCCTGGCCTGTGAATACAACTGATTCTGCAAATGCTGGATCGCCCTGGTTGATATGGTCGTCTTCTTTATCCCTTTGTGTTCTGGGTTAAAACGCTCTTTCTTTCTTTAGTGTAGCTTAGTATAATAACATCACTTGTAATTAAAAAAATGCGAGTTCGTTTGAAATTGTTTTTTAAATGACTGGAAACACTTTTAGTAAAAATGTTTTTGAAACCAATCTTAGTTAAAGTGCAAGTGAATCATAGAAAAGCACTTAAAGTGCTTCCTGAAAGAAGCAAATAACTAGTGCCTCTTACAGAATGCATTTCAAGTGCTTTTGGAACCCATAAACATTTTCTCTAAAAGAGATTTCAGTCATTTTAAAAAGCAATTTCAAACGAGACATGTTTTTGTTTTGAGACTATCATTCCATTTGTTGTTCCTTGGTAACTTTGAGTATGATGTAAAAAGTGTGAGAAAAATGGAGGGTATAAATTTCTAAATTTTATTTACATGGAAATAAGGGTTTTTGTTCAATTTTCAAAGGTTGTGAATCTTTTATCTCCAAACATAAATGGAAATTGCCTCAATATTTTGCTAACGAAAATGCAAATACTTGAGTCTCAAACAGAAAAATGCAACATCAAGATAGGTAGCTTTAGGACTTGAACATTCCATAATCCTCATCGGATTTATTTAGCTAATTAGTAAACACGATTTTATGAACTGCACAACCGTTTGTGTAAAATATATTTGTAACACTTACACTACAAAGAACGTTACTCGCCTACTTACGAATCAAGTTTCCGGAATCAAGTTACAGATTTAGATGCTAGACAATACAAAATGTGACTACAGAAGGCAGGCCTAAATCTTGGATCATGGAAAAACCAAATGATACCTCAACAACCATCGACTGTTTGGGAGAATGCCAAGCAAAACTTACATAAGCTGTTGCTGATAAAATCCCCGTCAACGCATACTGTCAGATGACTTCTCCTTTGTTTTTACCGGAACATCTCTGTACATTTTCACTTGTTCCATCAAAGTTTCCCGCCGTGGTATTGCTACCTTGTTATTTGGATCAAACAGAAGTACTTCTTCAAATGCCTTCAGTGCAGCCTTAAAGTCTTTCCTCTTTTCATAGGCATCACCCAGGTTGTTCCAAGCTGTGACGTAGCCTGGCTGAAGCTTCACGGCAGTTTCAAACTGCGTAATTCCCTTAGCAAGTTTACCCTCACGAACGTAACTGACACCAAGGGCATTGTAAACCTATTCAAATGTATAAAATGTCAAAAAACATCAGAAAATTCATAAACCAAGCCCGAAAAGATGATGCAGAAAAGAATATAATCTGATTTAAATGGTCTTAACTTTCATTCACGTCTCCCCAACTATATATATGTGGTTACCTTTTAAACAGGGTGGATACAGATGAAAGTTCAAAACTATGTCAAGGCTACATAGACTACAAAATCATGAGTAAGTCGGGATGTGGCAACACCCTTAACATGCACCAACATATACAACAGCAGTGAAAATGCATGACTCAGAAAGGCAAGTTAGTGCCCTTTCAACACATGCAATTCTGAGGCATGATCCATAACTACAAGTTACCGGTATTTCAAAGGGATTAACACATAGAATGGAACCAAGTAGCAAGGATTGCAATACCAAAAATGATTGAATTGGAATATACCTATCAAACAGTCACAAGTATTTTTATATCACCATTCTATAGCCATCTATTTGTTGGATTCAGTATGATGTGCTTTAGACAATAGAAGTGCAAATATATCCGAGAATTCATCATACCTGAGCAAGATCTTGGTCATCCCCATCCCATTTCTCAATTGCCTGAACCAAGTACTTAATAGCAGCTGGATAAATTTTCCTCCTCAGCATTACTGCTCCAAGTTCAAAAAGCTCAGTCGCATCAGCATCGCCGCTTCTTACCTGCTCCTGGTATTTAGATAGAAAAAAATTATAGTATGAGTAACCAGTTGTAGACAGTCTCTGTCAAATGTCTATTACAGCAGGCAAACATTAAAGAATTAATGTATTTATGTAGTCCTGTAATTCAGGTAGGATGTGTACTAAGTGTCAAGGTTGGAGCAAAGTGTCAGGTACGATGTTAATCAACAGTGTATAATGGAAAATGCAGGCTCATACCTGCAATTCTTTGGCAGAAAGATCAAGTTCTCTACGTACAAGCACTTGACGAATCACAAAGAAAGTTCCAACCCCAAGAAAACCTAGCAATAGTAGCAAGTATGATAGCTGGATTCCTAATTCAAATAACTCCGCTGTCTCATAAATGGCGTTTGGTTTGATAATATCACGTGATTGTGCCACTGGAGTAGAAATCACCCATAAGCTTTGTCCAACTAAGAATGCAGATACCCATGCAAATGGCCTCTTCATGAATTTAATATCCTTGGTAACCAAAAGGATCCCACAAATTTCTGCAATAAAATGATGATATCACAAAGATCATTCCCAACGACCAAGTAAAAAGTATTTAATAAAACATCAAATAAAACCGGAGAAAGGAAAAAAAATTAAAAATTGAGTATTGTGCACAGAACTTGAATTCTAAATTCTATATAACCCATAAAGACACAATTATACATGTGTTGTGTAATGTAAACTGCCATAACAATGAAAATAGAAAGGCAGTGACGGCAGTCACTAATTATTTAAAGTTTTACTCAACGCTGGTGATCCACACAATGAAACATTTAGGGTATATAATGATATCATGTTGAAGAAATTTCGAGCGGTCCATAAAATTTAACAATTTGTATCATGTCTATGCGAAGATCAATATTTGTGGTGGATAGGAAATTACTCTCCAAAATTGTTGAGGCAGGAGTTTCCACTGCAAGTTCTCCACCGAGTATCTGCCTTCATCCACGATTGAACAACATATTAGTAAAAACAACTGTTAACGAAATTTTGACTAAGAAAGCCATAAAAATATCTTATGGATGTTTCTAATCAGGCGTTGTAAAGAGCCACTGTCATAAAACAAAAAGTCTCGACTATCATCTCTTTAGATTTTTTTTAGGAGAATCACAACACAAAGGAGAAGACATACGATTGAAACGCAATCTGATAGTTATATTAGTGAATAAAGCTTCGTAACAGATAAAAATCTGACCTCTGCATACATCTGTTTTCATGTGAAGGGGCAGCATCAATGCTTCAAAGTTTTATCGGACAACAAACACAAATAAGCATCAACACCCCAAAAAAAGTTTGAGCCGGAAGAGCTATTTGTGGGATCGATATCAAGCCTTCGAGGCTTCACAATATGGAAGCAGAAGAAAAGACAATGGTTCCCTTATGGTAACATGAATCAATTCAAAGCTATAAAAATCTCGGTCCATAATTAAGAACTGCCTCCGATGTCAATGATTTCGTGCTTCCTTTGTCCGATTTTGTTTTTTTCTTCCTTAAATTTCACCACCACAACTAAAAGTAGTTTTAGGCATCATTTAAGATCAACAATCAATCACAATGTTTGAATTTCGCCACAACTAATACTAGTTTTTTTAAAAGTTTTTGAGTGAACAATTACCGTTAATCCTCCCAAATTTTGATCAAAAGTGATAAATAAATCAGCTTTTGCAACAAAATTGATCGCATTTTTCGTTCGAACCATCGTTGCGAAATCAATTCCTCATCAACAATCAAACAAGCAGACCTAATGAACTTCAATTCAAGTAAACAAAAAGCAAATTCTGAGAATTGTTAAGAAAAAAGTAAATAGTACCTCCACCTCATTGAGCTCTCGAAGCTCCTCCGCCGTCTCGGCGCTTAGGGTCTCACGGCGGGAAGCTAAAGGCGCGAAATTGAGGAACCGTACGGACGGCGAGTGAGATGACCGTAGAGAGCTGAGAGTGAGAAACGGCGGCGTGCTGATCGAGCCTTGTCTGCACGAAACGTATGAAGTTTTCGGAGGGTTCGGCGAAACGGTGGCGGGAAGCGGTGCTAACGGCGCTCGTAAAGGTGGATTTCGGAGGACGGTGGCCATTGGAGGAGCTCAGAGAGAGATAAGAGTGGCGATATTGAAAACGGGAGTGGAATTAATGATGGTACTGAGAGTGGCTAATTGTTGTGGATAATGAAAACTGACAAAGATTTTTATTTTCTTTCCATAAATAACAGGGTGTTTTTGGACCGTTGGATGTGGGTTCCTTTTTGTGGTCTGATCTGACGGTTAGGATACTGGCAAGATTCTGGGGCACGACACCCCTGAACAAACCACTGCTCAACTGTACTCAAATCTTAGCCAACGGATGAAGAGTAACTTACATAAAACAGTTTATCGCCATCATCACGTCTTAATCTAATAATACATGTTTTATATGAAGAAAAAAAAAAAGCTTCTGTATTGCAATGCATTATTGGATCGAGACAATAAGTGACGGCGAACAAATCTCCCAGAGTTTGGGCCTAAAGATCATGATCATTGAATATTTGACCAAGAATCTAACAGCCGAAAACCCTTGTATAAAAGATACCCCGAGACATACTAGAAATATCCCTGGAACAAATAATAGGAACATTCTGCAAATAGAGGTTTCATTTGAAAAACTTCACAGAAATACCAAACATTTATCAAGCATTCTATTGATAGGATACACGCTTACTACATGTACAAATTGTGGAGCAGATCTCCCAATCACTTAGCATCTAACAAATTACAAAATGTTACTGATTGGTTGCTCCAATACGAAGGCTCATTTGGAAGTGTGTTAAAGTGACTAAAAGCGCTTTTGGTGGAATTGATTTTGTGTTCCAAAAGCAGTTTAAGAGCTTTTTGGAAGAAGCACCAAATATGTACTTCTTGCGAGTACTTAAAGTGCTTTACTTGGATCTTTACTAGGGATTGGTTTCAAAAACATTTTCACCAAAAACATTTTTGGTCATTTTAAAAGTACTTTCAAGCGAGCCCTCAGCCAAAATAACTAACCTTTATTCACAAGGGACTTGATACATCTGTGAATTGATCACATCTCCGTTCTTCTTTTCGGATAAATACTTGGGACAATTGCGTTTCCAATGCCCTAACTCGTTGCAATGGTAACAAATGCCCTTCGAAATGTCTACGTTGCTGCCAGACATACCAAATTGCCAAGGGTGTCCACCATTTTCAGACATCACATATGACGGATTTGGCGGTGCATATCCAGGGGTGGGATTTGGTATTGGATGTGGTGCGGGAGCTGATACTGCTGCCCGCTGACGTTTAAATTTAAGCTGTTGTGCTTGAAACTTGGCGGAGCGTTTCTTCCCTCCTTTCTGCTTTTGTTCAACCTTGTGACATGGCGCCAAACTTCTCCAGTTCTCCATGTGTTTCAACTTATCCTTGTGGTTCTGCAGCTTAGCTAGTTTTGTTTCAATGACTGAGGGCGGGTATTCTGACTCTAGGTTGTAATCTTTAATGCATTGAATCACAGCTCTTAGATCAGCCACATAGTCGTCTGCAATCTTAATCTGCGATTAAGAGTTATTTAGCCTTCATAGATGGATGCATATTTACATTAAGATGATGGTCCCAGCTACATTTATCTATTTACAAAGCAGATACATTGTATGTCCACAGAAGAGCTAAATTACCTTTTTACCAACTAGTTTCGTTTTCGAGGAAAGTGACTGGAAAGAGTTCATCCCAGTATCCACGTGTTCTTTTAAGAGGGGTACTGGGGGAAACTTGTCAATTAAGTTGAAGGTGCAAATAGCTCTAACGGCTTCAATCCGTTGCCTCCTTGCAATAAGAGTCGGAACAGCATCTGCAACATGCAAAGAAAAATTGAAAGATTTTCATCAAGCTGCTCCAGATAAAGCTTCCAAAGGAGAATTGCTAGAATCGTACCCAAACTCAAATATAACGTAATGTTAGCAAATGCATCAACAAAAGAAAGCATATAATAGAAGAAACTAGCTAGAACATAACAATTACGGAAGGAAAATACATTTTACCAGCGAGGCAAGAACATGAATAAGAGCTTAATACCTTTTTCTAAGAAAAGCATCCCAAAACCAAAACTCCGAAAATAAGTAAGAGCAATGGTAACAACACTAACCACTATGCGAGCTAATTATCAAGAAACTTACCAGGGATCTTATCTCCAAAACCAGAACTCCGAATATATTCTAGGGCCTGTTTATTCTGAGAAATCAACCCGAGAGATTTTACTAACGCATCTCCATCTAACGCAGAAAACAACTTAGCAATCTGTAAAAATTCATTCTGTATTGAGTGATTCCCACTAAACTGCGCATTTGATAACTGCTGCAAATTCCTAGCATCTGTCGTGGCTAGTTGAATATGTGGAGAAGAACAAGTTGGAAACCCCTGCGAATTCCTAGCATCTGAGGTGGCAGTTAGTTGAAGATTTGGAGAAGAACAAGTTGCGGCATTCTTTCCCAGTGAAGATTCTGGTTTCTCAGTTTTGATAGAGGAACAAAGGTTGCTGCTTGCTATTCAATTGTAAAAGACAAGGAAAATGAATTAGAGGTTAGTGAGTGAATAATTCCGAATTTCACATATCAAAATATAGCCTTATGGGCAGTTGTTATAAGAAAGGGTCGAACGAAACTGTTCACTACTTTCAGCCCAGCAACAAGAAGAAAGTATTCACTTCTTAAAACTATGAAGCAAAAACTGTTTGTAATATAAATATACAACAACAAGGCCTATCATTGCTTCTAACTACTTATTAAGGTATGTCTACTTAAAAATAGAGGGCATAAAAAGAGAAACTTTCAACAATTTAAATATTTTTATCATTGCTTGCAATGACATCTTAAAGTACATGACTACTTTAGAAAGCTGCTCTAGAATGAAAATGAAGCGCGTCCAGTATGGAGTGCGACCAACGCTACTCCACAATGCAAGAACTCGAAGTTTTCTATTTTATCTATTTCCTTAAGGCACTGCATCACCGGTTCAGAATGCTCCTTTACGACATCTATGGGTCATCAATCTTATAATATGACAATGATTTACAGGCCTACGACCCTATCCTGTCCCACAATTGCATCAATTGTTGCTGATGTAGATTTCTACTTATTAACTTAACAAGGATAGGAATATAATAGAAAAAAAAACCTTATGAATCTTCAAGCGTAGAGAATTTAATCAGAATAAAGCTTTAAATTTTTATTTTTACAAGGCATCCAAAATACAGAGAGAGTATCATACGAGAAAAGACATTCAGACATTCAGACAGAAATATGAATAAGTTAGAAACATTAATAAACCAGGAAAAGTGATTACCAGGTGTCTTATCTTCCGTGTCAAGGATCCCATACAATTCATCTGACTGTTTTTCGTGATTAGCAGCTATACCGAGAAGAGATTGAAGCTCCTCCCTATCAGAAATAGAGGTCAAGTCATATGCAGTAACAAGCCACAAAAAACCCAAAACCTCCAACCAATTCTCGGCTGCCACAGTCATCCTAGCTCTCCATTCACCCGCCAACTTCTTCGCTTCTGCTCTCACCTGATCACTAATTTTTGGCGAGACTCTCTTTACCTCCTTTAACAAATGAATACAGCTCCTTCTAATTACACTCAAATCAAAATCAAATTCCCTGTTTTCCACAGTCGAACTTGAAGGGTAAAACCCTTGCATTGCATCAATAACTAATTTTGCTGGGTCTAATGACAATTGAAGACAGGCTGAAACTTCGACAGAGACTGAATCTGTTCTTCTAAAATACTCATTCATGAAAATCTGCAAGCTCCTACCATCCCTAATGATTCTTGAATGATTGGTTGCACAAAAAGGAGGGACGGAAATGTTATCAGGGAAACGTCCCAATTGTTCAATCTTCACTTGAGTTTGAAGTATAGCAGTCTTCTCCTTCGAGTTATTTGTTCGGATATGTTCTTGTTTAGACTTTTCAAATTCTTGTTGCTTCAGTTCAAGCTCTTTGGCCTTTTGTTCAAGCCGCCTCCCACATTCCTGTATCGAGTTGTCGAGCGAATCTAAATGCTTTTCCCGGGAATCCAAATTCTTTTCTTTCAACTGAACATCATTGAGGCAATCATTGACCCTCATATCAATCAAATCAAGTTCCTTAGCTTTTGACTCAAATTCTTGTTGCTTTAATTCAAGCTCTTTGGCTTTTTGTTCAAGCCACCTCCCACATTCCTGTATCGACTTGTCGAGCAAATCCAAATGCTTTTCACGGGAAACCAACTTCTTTTCTTTCAACAGAACATCATTGAGGCAATCATTGACCCTCCTCCCAATCAAATTAAGCTCCTCAGATTTTGATTCAAATTGTTTTTCGGCCTTCTGAACACTTCTTTTAAGTTCCAACTGTTTCAATTCAACTTTACAGTCCCACTCCCCCACTGACTTCTCAAGCTCACACAAATCCTTCTCAATCAAACCTAGTTTCTGCTCTTTCGACTTCACCTCTCTGTCGTATTCCTCAATCAATGTTTGCTGAGCTCTAATTTTGTCGTCTCTCAAATCAAACTCTTTCCATTGCTCCACAACCTTACCCCTAACCACATTCAACTGCCTCTCCTTCGCCTCGATCTCTTTCGATAATTCTTTCATCCGTTGCTGTATATTATAATACTCCGTCTCCTTCCCCTTAACCAATTTCTGTACTTTTCCTAATCTACCTTCTTCAACCGAATACTTTTCGAAAGATAACTTAATAGATTGCAACTGCGACTTACCTTCTTCAACCTCCCGCACAATGCCCTGCAATTCCCTGCCTTTCGCCGCCATCGCCGAGTCAAATTCCTTCTCTTTCGCTTCCAAGTCCGTGAATCGGGACCCAATCTCCTTCTCCCGCTCCAGGAGCCCTACAAATGCGGCGTATAGTGAGTTCCTGACAGAGTCGAAGTGGTCGTCGAGGTCCTTCCAGTTGAGGGTGAATGCGAGCATGGAATCCGCCTGGGCGCGCAGGGTCTCGTGGGCTTTGCCAACGCTCCGCTGCTTCGTCTCCGATAGCTTCAACTTCGAAGCTATCTCTTCCATTATTGTCATGCTTCTCCGCAGCTCCGTCGTGGCGGACGCCGTCGTAACAGGAGGTTTTTTGGTTTTCTCAAAAACCCTAAGAAAGGAGAAAACTTTGTTGCCTGCCCTGCCCAGTATGTGTACCTCGGGTCTCGTACATGTACAGGAACAAGACAAAGTCGAAACCGACATGAGAATCAGATTTCTTTAACGTTTGACCAAAAGCTTCACATTTTAACGAAAAAAAATCATATTTTTAAAAATCAATTTCGCTATCATTTATTTTACTTTTTATTTTGTTCTTATAGTTAAAATTTAAAATTTTCAAATTATTTTTATTATTTTTTATTTTTTTATTTTTTGATATTTGATTATATATTTTAAGAAAAAATTACAGAGAAATTTTTTAAAAATGATATCATTTTTATTTTGATATTCCAGATAAATGCAAGAACTTAAGAATTATAATCACTTCGATTCATACCTTTTGTAAGTAAACATGTCGTAATTTTATTTTTTTGTAGATTGGGTGCTTACTTGTTGTGTTACTCTTTCTCTTGAAACAAAATTAGGAGCGAATTTGAACTTGAGTACATTTAATTAGACTATAGCTTATTTTGCATGCTAACTTTAATTTTGAGTTTTAACAATTTAGTACTACTTAGCCGCAAAAGTTTGAAAGTCCGTTCGTCTAACGGTTAAGAAATTTGTCGAGTGTGTAACGTTACATTTGCAAGCCCCGCTTTATTTCTTTTTCTAGAACATACTTATAATCCATTTCCTCTTCTAGCTGTACATATGTAAAGTGAGACTACGTACGCACAAAGAGATTCTGAAACTTTCTTTGGGTATTTCAAATGTTTTAAATATATAGGTTTTTTAGTTAAAATGGTCCATGAGATTTGCATAACACATAATTTTGGTCATTGAGATTGAAAATCAATAAAAGTGGTCCCTGACATTGTCGACTATCCATTATTTGGATCATTCTGTTAAAAAACTCCGTTAAGTTGAGGGTATTTTTAGCCAAAATAGTCCATGAGATTTGTATAAGACATAACGTTGGTCCATTAGATTGTCCACCATCCATCATTTTGGTCATTTTTTTAAAAAGCTCAGGGACCACTCAACGAAGTTTTTTAATGGAAGAACCAAAATAATGGACGGTGTATAATCCCAGGACCACTTCTATTGATTTCAAATCTTAGAGATCAAAATTATGTGTTATGCAAATCTCAAAGACCATTTTAACTAAAAAGTCAAATATTTCTAGTTAAAAAACTATCGGTTAAAACACCCGCAACACCGGAGCACGGAAGAATTTTTGCAAAACAATAAACACTATCCTAAGATCAAGAACACCACTTGATGATATCAGGTGGCGCCAAAATCGTCAAACTCACCCCACCATATGTTGTAAGTGCACCCACGAAATCCCCAATCTAAAACCCCCCAAAAACCTTATTTCTGAACGAATGGCTATATTATCACCTCCTCTGCTTCTTCCCCTTCCCCTTCCCCTCTCATCTCCCCCAAAACCCCACCGTTTCGCGTCCTTCAAGCTCGCCGGCAATTCCACCAATGGAGCTCTTCTCGGAGTACAGCTCGCAAAACGGCACCGTCTCGTGTTTGCCAAAGCCGCCTCCTCTGTCTACGCCATCAGAGAAGAACTCGACACTGTCAATATCGCGGAGGACGTCACGCAGGTTCTGCTCTCATTTTGTTCTTTCTTTTTAGCATTTTTTTAACTCGTTTTTGCTCAATTTTTAATTTTTTTATCAGAATAATCTCTCTAAATGCTAAGAATTTAACTGGGTATTTCTGCAATTTTGGGCACTGTATTGGTATTTGGTTGGATTTCCGGAAGAGTAATGACAAGTAGACCAACTTTTTAGACCAAATTTGCAAGCCATGTGATATGTCGCTAGTGGAAAATAAGCACGTTAATCAACATAATTCAATCATCGATAACACGTCATGTGGTTTAAATAGATGGTGTCTGTAGCATTACCCTTCTCGGAAAACTGGGACGACAAATTTAGTGAATTAGACAAAACACCCTGAAAACTTTTATGTTTTATAAAAAAAAACACTTCAAGAACTCACTTGGAGAAAGAAAACACTTAACTATCTACTTGTCATTATTAATTCCTTTATAGTTGTGAAATTCTTTTCGTGACCTTCTCCCATTGCAAAGTAAGAATGGTGTTTTTATAAAGTATTGGACTTGAAGTGTTTTTCTTTAAACTGTTGGTTCCTGTTGATTAATTGCTACGTAAAGTACTCGAAATCAAGTGATAACAATTTTCACACTCTGGACAATAGCACGTTAGATTATGGAAATATAACTGTGCACTGTAAGTGTTGGATTCAACGTTCAAAATCCCCGCTTGTATGATATGGAATTTATTACTTTATTAGGTGAGGTTGTCAAGTGTTTTGGCAATAGATTTGTCGTTGTAGTTGCTGACCCTTTTCAGTTTTCACATTTGACAACAATATACGACATTGTCATAATCCGTGAATTTTATGTACATTATGGTTTACATTCTCATCATTTTTGTTGACTTGAATTATGCTGATAAATTATTATAGTTGATCGGGAGCACACCCATGGTATACCTCAACAAAGTTAGCGAAGGTTGTGTGGCAAATATTGCAGCAAAGCTTGAATCTATGGAACCATGCCGAAGTGTCAAGGATAGGTAACCTGCTGAATAAGTTGTCATTTTGCTCTGAAATCTTACTATATACTTTTACTGTTATTTGCCAGATTAATTTTTAATCTTGTTTGCCATCCTGATTGTAGAAGATTGATACGGTTTAAGGTATATGGAACCATCCTTTTGATGAAACTTTAGGACGTAACTGCCCCATTTGGTAGACTAGTAGTAGTAATTTTTATGAAACAAGTATCTAAGCGGGTCAATTATAATTGCCGTGTAACTACAGTTTCCGCATCATTAATATTTGCTTGCTGAATGGAGAAACATTCCAGATGAACTCATGTTATCTATGCTGATTAACATTTCAGAATTGGCTGTAGCATGATATCTAATGCTGAGAAAAGTGGGTTAATATCTCCTGGGAAGGTGAGCTGATAAGTTATTATACGAAAAAATTTAGTGATAGATCAATATATTACTTTGTCATCTGAGATGACTATGCAAGTTACGTGGAGGAAGATGTTTTAGCTTTTGCGAAAAGCCATATTTCTTTTGGGTGGTTTTTTTTCGTGTTTCTTGCTGTTATACATAAGAATTATACTTCTTTTGTGTTACTATGCAGACTGTATTAGTTGAACCAACTAGTGGAAATACAGGACTTGGTATTGCTTTTGTTGCTGCAACTAAAGGGTATAAACTTATAGTCACCATGCCGGCGTCCATAAATATTGAAAGGAGGATTCTTTTACGGGCATTTGGGGCAGAGGTTGTTTTGACGGATCCAGAAAAGGGTTTGAAAGGAGCGTTAGATAAAGCTGGGGAAATTGTTCTCAGCACACCAAATTCATATATGCTTCAACAGTTTGATAATGCTGCGAATGCAGAGGTAATTTCTGTTTTCTCTGGAGGCACTTCAATAATGCTATTGGTTATCCTAAACTGAATCTATATATATATATATATATATATATGAATATACTCATGTATATCGTAATATATATTATTCTAATTAGCATTCACATGCATGAACTACAGATCCATTTTGATACTACTGGGCCAGAAATATGGGAGGATACCATTGGTAATGTTGACATATTTGTTGCTGCTATTGGAACTGGTGGTACTGTTACAGGCACTGGCCGTTATCTGAAAATGATGAACAAGGAGATAAAGGTGAGGCTAGTTCATAATGTATAATTTGTTTCATTATCGAACAGATCCTCTCCAGATCTCTGTGTCCGGAGCCGACAGACTAGAGAATCCGGAATCCGGACCACTCAATTTAAATCATGCGCCCTCATTAGCCCATCCCACTAGCCTTACACAAAACCAGCCCTTGAACGGCCTAGATTCTCTGGTACGTTGGCTCCGGACACAGAGATCCGGAGAGGATCTGAATTCGTAGCAACAATTGATTTTATAAGTTATGGAATATAGTCATTTGAGTTATAGGAAAAAAAACAATCTTAAATGCACATTCTGGATACTGTTAGTCGTATTTTATACTATACTATCATTGACACTGGATTTGAGAGGAAAGAGATAAACCCAAGTATTAGCAGACATTGAAGGTGGAACAACTTAGCACCTCTAGATTATGAATGAGTGTCTGCTTGCTCTTATTTGGCTTTGATCAGTGGAAATTAGTGGGACTGCAGCTTTATGGTTAATGTGTTTGTAATTCTGGATTGCATGGTTTTGTAATTTTGATTATCCAGGTAGTAGGTGTGGAACCTGCAGAGAGGAGTGTAATATCTGGAGAAAATCCAGGTGAAAGCACTGTTGCTCTTCGGTTTTAATTACATCAATTTTCTGTTGCAGTTTCTTATTCAATAATATGGTATGTTTGACTGAATAATTATGTGAGTAATTCATGCAGGTTATGTACCAAGCATTTTGGATGTTAATTTACTTGATGAGGTCATCAAGGTAAATTGATTTGTGTTGTCTCTTAGTTATTAGTAGTACTATTGTTATTATCTTTTTTTGCCTTTAGATATATTGAATAAAACTCTGGTTTCCCTCTTGTTTCTCTTCCTCGCCCCTTTCCTTTCTTTCTCCACTCTTCCTCCCTCGATCTTGTCTATTCTGCTCATTTTTTTTTTCTCTCTTTCCTCTCAACTGGCACTGAGTGCATCATAAAGCCATTCTACTGGGATAAGTATTTTGGGTCACTTTGGTATTGATTTTGCTATGTGAATCAGCCTGTGGGCATTCTATCCTGCAATTTATCGGCTTGTCGACAACCTTTTTTTATTTTTTGAATTTTTTTTCTCGGGGTAATCTTGCTTCTCACTTGTCAGTTGGAAATACATGTGATAAATTTCTTTAATAATTTTTTTATGCAAATGTAGGTTACCAACGATGAAGCTGTTGAAATGGCAAGGAGGCTAGCATTGGAGGAAGGCTTACTGGTAATTTGCAACTACTCTTTGACATGGAGCATTTTATAAGCGACAAATTCCAACTTCTGCTGCAACTTATCAATGTTATCATTTGTTAACTTAGAAAGCCACCCCATTTTTCTGTAATTCTATCCTAATTTAAGGTGATTTTGATAATTCCGATATGCAATACTTGTCCCTAGGTCGGTATCTCATCAGGTGCTGCTGCGGCTGCTGCAATAAGTTTAGCAAGAAGACCTGAGAACACTGGAAAACTTATTGCGGTGAGGTTTTCTTTTTTGGTTATATTTGTTTTCTTATTCTCTCCTTTCCTTGTTACTTATACAATTGGACTAGCTGTACTGGGTACTATTAATGTTACTAGTTTGCAACACGAGCAAGTTGTAGTAAAAGCTGCAGAAAGGTTCATTGCTAAAGCATTGTACCTGGCTTTGGACGGTTCAAAGTGTTGCTTAAATTATAAGTAACTTGTAGAGTATGAAACTGATGCATAAGTTGAATAGTTCAAAATTGTCTTGAAAGGCTATGATTTATTTTGATCAAGCTAATTTCATTCTGAAATGCATTTGAGGCTTAACAAAACTTAGCTGAAGCATTTAACGCTTCTTCTTTTACACAATCGTGGGGCAGATTAAGATTAGATGTCTTAGTCTGATCTTATGAGGAAGCGATCAGTGATTCCTCATAGAATTCTTTTTTACTAAATCAAATGAAGCGAGAATGAACTATTACTCTGATTGAAAACAATACTTCATTCATTATATAATTGAGACAGAGCGAGACTGAATTATTACTCTGACTGAAAATGTACTTCATTAAAAAATATACTGAAACCGAGTGTGCTATCTTAAACACGAGGTGAGCTAAACAATTCTTTACCTGCTAGTGACAATTACAGTTGATTACATTTTATGCCGTTCTAAATAGTGTTGTGTTGATTTATTTTATTTGTGTTTCATATTATAGGTTATATTTCCAAGCTTTGGTGAGAGGTATATTCCCACTGTACTTTTCCAATCAATTTACGAAGAGGTTCAGAAGATGCGGGGAAAGTAATCATATTATTCTGGATGACATAAATATGTCATCGTAAAGATTGACTACCTTACAAATCACTCAAACAGAACCAAACATGTTTCCGAGAAGGTAATAGATTTGACCTGTTACATCTGCGTCATATGAATGCTATTGTGATTCACTGATGGCAGACTAATCCAGGTTAGGTTTTAAAGGAATGCAGAGAGTAGTTGATCAATGAAAAATTGGAAAAATTGAGGTTCGTTTTTAGATAGGATGTTTGGCCTCGCCTTGTCCATTTACTTCTTGCAGAGGCAGTTTTAATGCATGTTTTGATTCACATGTAGGATACATATTTTGATTCAGATGTAATACAAATATATCTGTTAACATACACCAATCGAAACCAAGTTTAGAGAAAAAAAAAACCTAGGGATGTTACACACAATTGATCATCTATGAACATATATAGGCACTGGGACAACGAGATGAAATGCCTTGTTGCACAGACCAACTCATCGTAATCCTGAGTCCCACGTTACTAGTATGATTGTTGCATCCGTCTAGTCCACAACTCTATGTTTCTTTCATGCTTGAATCCACGAGAACCACTTCAATGTCACTTTCGTTTCTTTTCAATTATAACTTGAAGCTCATGAATTCACATTCATCATAGTAATTGAAAGATAAACTGTATTTGCCTCAGTTGTAATATCTATGGATGGCAATCTTACTGGTAAAATCCGTTTCTCGCGGATATGCACCCGTTTAGGGAAGATTTGGGAATTTTGTCTATAAAGTTCTTGTCCTTCAAGGTAGAGTTCTACATGATTTCTTTTTTCCTGTTTGGGTCATAGTATTCGATAGTAACCTCAATCCTAAACTTCTATATACTTTTTTAGTATCAAATTTAATTTTCAGTATGCACTACAGTTTAGCGGTATTTTATCTCCATTTGTAAGTAAGAGGGTCTCCTAACTCAGATGTATGATGACATTTGTGTTGAGTTTGCGACCGAACTATAACTGACTCATTGTGTGTTTTAGTTGAAGTCCACCTCCCTCCCCTCTCTGTCATCCTTACTTTTTTAGTGTAAAATATCGTTGTATCAAAAATCGACCTCTGAAAAGTAGCTAAACAACCTCTTATCCCTTATTCCCAAGCTAAGTATGTGAAACTATTGAAAGATTAAAGGCCTTAAGTAATCCAAGGTTTTAAGACAACATTTAGGGTAAGTGGGTTATTTACCAGGAGGATCCTCTCCGGATCCTCTTTATGAGGATCTTGGGGATCCTCAAATCGTGTTAATTCATCGTATATTGTGTGGTCAGTTTTCATCAGTTACTATTCATATTTAATTTAAAATAAAAGTATTTAAAACAATTTCTAGCCACACGATGTATGATGAACGGACACGATTTGAGGACCATCATGATCCTCACAAAGAGGAGTTATTTAGCATGAGGGAAATAATTGGTCCTATAATCCAATTGGATGTAACAATAAAGACTTGTCACAATTTCTTTTATTCGAGTCCATAATTAATGGTTCACCTCATGTTTGGTTTTGGGGACCACTTTTACAATTAGGAGGCTATATTTATTTTATTTTTATGGAAATAAATAAAGGGGCTTTCGGATCTAGGTCCAAAAACATTAGTAGTTTTTAGGACTGAGTCCAGTTATCTAATTACATATTTTGATATCAATTTTGCCCCTTCAGATAAAAATATTTAATTTCTTTGAATATTTTTTTATCATTTATTCAGTTTTTAAATTTTGAATATTTAAATACTCAAACTAAAATATTATCTAGTAACTACCTACTATTTATGAAGAAAACAAAACCGATATAATCTAGTAACTACCTATTGTATAGGAAGAAAGATGCTTTATACCTACAAAGCAAATATAATCTACCTGCAAAACAAAAATAAACTACCTATTGTATTGGAAGAAAAATGCTGGGAACCTACATGGCGGAATATAGAAATATAAATATGATATAATATACCTCAAAGGAACAAATTTGGGGAGAAGAACATAAAAATATCACTCATGAAAAAAAGAGACAAAAAAGAGGAGGATTGATTCCATGATCTAATAGAGGGAATTGTTTGGAAGAAGGAAAAAAGGAGGGATGAAACAGACTGGGGGTTGAGGTGATTATATGGTTATAAATTATAACTAATCCTACAATTAAGGGATTAGTTAAACCACAAATAATCCCATAATTAAGAAATTTTGTGTATTTATTATAATTCGTAAGCCTAAGGGGTAAATATGGTACAAACCACAAATAAGCATACGTGGAATCTCAATTATTGGACCTATTTCAATGAAGTGGACTAATCCTACTAATGGCTAACAAAATTGGATCTATATCAAGTTAAAATTGATTAGCATACCAAAGAGGAAACCGAGCGCAATGACATTCTAGGATTTATACAGTCAATCTTATTTAGTGGATTAAGGTTTGTTGTTGTCGTTATTGTAGCTTAGCAAAGAAGAAACTTAAGTTATTTATGTTTATGTTTGGGCGATGAATTTCTAAATGTCAAGAGATTTAAGAGAATTTGATAAAAGTAGATTACAAAATCGGAATTACATATGAATGTACTTCGTGAGCATCACAAAAGTATATTTGCAAGGGATTAACAAATAACTATTTAAAGAAGTCATTTATCACTCGCTTATACATGTTTTTGCAATACTCATGAAGTGCATTTTTTCCTTTAATATTTTGTCATGCATTCTTTACTTAATATTTTGTTGTGCATTCTTTACTAACTTGGCCTCAATCGGGACTTGAGAACCTATCACCCAAATATAATGTAAAAATTTTATCAAAACCACATCCGCAAAGGCTGAGAGCCTGAGAGAGTTGCTTCCTCCCTTCTCATTTTTTTTTTCAAAAAAAAAACAATTTATTTGTGGTGACTTGGTCTGAGTTATGCTCAAATTTAGTAACTAATCACCTCTTTTTATGCTCATTCCTCATTTTAATTGTTCCTTAAATATTTTTCTATTTTTCTCTGATTTTAGATTTACCATTTGAAGAGAGTTGGGATTTTACGATAAAATTAATTGGTAATATGAAAAAATAGCTCAACTTACTTATAAGCCCATGCAAGGTCATTCCTTCTAGCAATGTAAGATTCATTCTCAACATGCTCTCATGTGTGGCGAATTTTCAAGCTAACATGTGGACACACAACAGAATGACGTGTGCGCGAGTGGTCGTTTGGCTTCACACATGAGACAACCTGTTCTGATACCATGAAAAACATTGGGGTTCTACCATAAAACTAATTGGCAATATGGAGAGTAGCTTAACTTACTTATAAGCACATGCAAGGTCTCTTCTCCCATCAATGTGAAATTCATTCTCAACACCGTTGACATGAACGACTTCGCTGCCATTTGTCCATGTGCTTTGCCAAATCATGACTCTTATGTGTCTCTTATCCGCTGTTATACGTAGTTGTATTGTTGGAGTACAAATCCTCTATGGATCTAAAAAAAGGGAGCCCAAGATTAAATGATCTGAGCCGTTGAAATTTGATCAAACGGCTACAATTATTATAATTTTTAGAAAGGCCCCTGTTTGTAGCCATTAAATTAAATTTCAACAGCCCGGATCATTTAATCCTTAGACTCCCTTTTTTTCAGATCCAGAGAATTTGTACTCGTATTGTTGGAGACTAATTCCTCCTCATATTTGCCCAAGATGCAATGCGGCAGTGTGTTCCTCCTCATATTTGCCCAAGATGCAATGCGGCAGTGTGGCTTCAATTCATGACGGTAGTCATGATTTAGGCTTATGGTTAAACGTAGAGTTCAATTGGTTTGGCTGTGTTTGTACCATATTTCATCAATTTTGAAACTACCAAGTACTCAGTCAACTTCATACCTTCAAGGACACCGACTGAAAGATTCGTGTTGAGGCATCCATACCGAAGTACAAGAGTTTCTCTCCAAACAGGAGACCAATCAAAACGCTACACATGTCAATATCAAAATAAAGCTTTACATCGATCGCACGGACGAAAACATGCGACTCTCCTAAACTATAAAAGGAGACAATTCTCCTACCATTAATCCTCAATGCTATTGTTCTACTTAACTTATTATAAGAACTCACTAATGATGGTTATGCTTTAACCTTTGTATTATGTAAATTCCACATTATTAATGAGAACTTCTCTATTCTCGTGGACGTAGTCCAACTTAGAGTGAATCATGTACATCTTGTATTTGCGTTTTCCTATCTCTCTCTTTACATATTACCCACACTTAGTGACTGGAGCAATCTTTCAAAGATCTTACCTTGACACCTTATGTTGTTTCAAAGCCTACTCAATTTTGCACATGAACAGGTTGCATAAGCAATGTATACTGATTATGCCAAACTTTAGCTCGGAAAGGGATCCTCTTCGGATTCCTTCCATCAAATTCACGAATCCGGGCCCTTGAAATTTGATCAAACGGCTAAAATTATTATAACTTTTAAATGAAGCTTCTGTTTTTAGCCGTTAAATCAAATTTCAAGGATCCGAATTTGTAAATTTGGTAAATTTGATGGAAGGAATCCGTAGAGGATCCCTTTCCGTTAAGCTCGGGAGGTTGTTGCTTTTGTCAGTTGAAATTCGTGTGTCTTGTACACATATTTGATTAAAAACATTTATTTTCATTTGCTGAGTTACTAATTAATGTACTTATTGTCAATCACTATTCTTGTGAAACTGATGAGTTTTGGACCACAACATGAAGATGGCGTTTTGCGATTGGTTGTTGGTGTCTGTAAAGGCATGCACAGACATTTGAGAGTCAAAACCTTTTATTTCATAACATGTGAAAGCTTTATAGCTGTTGTCTAATTTGCAGGGTATACTTACATAGGAGGTAGGGAAGAGGACTTATATTCGCATGATGGCACAAGTATATTACAACTGTGACATTAACTCGTTTAAATTATATAACAGTATAATGATTATTTAAGTTTGTCCCCCTATATGACAACTGAGAGAGGTATATCGGGAACAAGGTGTTTCTAGGATCATTTATAGTCTGGAAAATATACATCTTAAGGTTTTTGGAAATCATTCAAATGTTTGGTATTGATCTATTTTGTGTCCATAAAGTACGCTAGGCATATCTCGGTAGCACTCGATATATTGTGTCGAGAGCACTCGATCAAATTCTCTCAAGAGTACTCATCAAATTGCTTTAGTATATGTCGATTTCTGTTGACATATATGGTTCTGTTGAAGACAATAAGTCCACCAAACGCGTTTCACATTCTTTTCTATTAAAAACCTTAAACCTTTAACATTAGGACCTCCTAATGTTTGAATCCTAAATTTGCCACTGTATATGACATTATGTTATTGATACAATAAGCTATAATGACAGTATACTCATATCATATAAATTGTTCTCAGAAGCTGCGATGAGAGAGAGAGAGAGAGAGAGAGAGAGAGAGAGAGAGAGAGAGAGAGAGAGAGAGATAGGACATCACAGCTTTTGCTTGCTTCTCACACCGAAAGGTGAATAGGCTCACATGTAATTTGCTCTCATCATTTTCCCTAAAAAGAGGGACTTTTGAGGCAGCAAATTACCTCTTTTGCATGCATGAGACTTTCGTCACGCAAATCCCACTCTCTCATTTTTAGCCTTTATTCCTTTCCTTCCTTTCCCTGCTTTTGGCAAACCTTTTCATCCTTTTCCAAGTACATAATTAAATATACACACATATGAAAAATGAATGATTAAAAACTTAAACTTTTCTCTCTCTCTCTATTTATTTGAAGTACATAAGAAATTTTTTAGTGTGTCGGAAATATAAACAGTATACTAAATGTCATAATACAATTGGTTGGAAATATGAAAAAAAAAATAAAAATTCAACCAATTGTAATGACACTTGGTGTGCCAGATCATGTTCCCAGCACACTGAAATATTTCTCAAAATGTAGGAGTGGTTAATTACCATGGACCAATTACTTGGAAACGTGAATAACATGTCAATATGCCTACCTACATTTCAATATATTTACTCAATATTGATTACATTTATCCATATACTGTACCTAGGGCAATTTACTCTTGCTACCAGCTAGCATCAAGGGTCACCCAATAAATGAAATATTTTAAGTCAATTTATTTTCCCATTTTAATGTAGGGTTTAAAACTCAATTTTGTTACTGTTGGACTGCGTTCAACACACCACATCCTATTAATTCAGTTGATAATTGGTTTGCCAGAAATCATTGAGGTGAGGACAATCGAACTAAGAACTTTGAGTGCAATCGAACTCAGAACTTCGAAAAGACCCTTGTCATTTGAATGATAAGACTTTAACACACCAAAGAGAAATGATGATCATCTTTCTTGAAAATTTCCATCCGTTCATAAAGAAAAGAAAATAAATAAAACAAAAACAAAAAACAAAAAACAAAGAAATAAATAAGTTACAATCAACAAAGAGATTCCGACTTTTGAAACCTCATTAGAAAAGAGAGAAACAAATTAAAACCTTCAGAATTTGTTGTTGCTTTTTCCTATTAGGGCTATATTTAAGCAAGCTGGCTTAACCTTTTTAGCATAGCCAGCTAGCTAATTAAGCTCAAATCAAGGACATTGGAGACAATTCCACCATCTGATCGGCTTCTACATGTCCAGTACTTTCATCTAACAGCCACTTCTCAAGATATGTCAATGGAGGATTGTTACAATTAGTACTACTGCTTTCACATCGAATAATTTGCTTATTCTTCTGATCCTCGTCGCGCAGAAGATGATGATCATGAATTATTTCCGCCCCATTTGGAACTTTAATACTGAGTTGTGACACCTTGTTAAAGTAAGTAGATGAATCACAAGTAGACCTGTCCCAAGAAGCAACATTGTTCAAGTTCTCATAGGACAAAATCGATTCAAACTCCTCGTTAGATACTAGGTTTCCTGTGCTAGTACCGCTAGGTTTTTCTTGATCATCATCAGATGCAGCATTATATTTGAGGCTAGAGGTCTTCGGAGTTGGGGAGGATCTCATCCAACCTTCTAGGAGCCGCGAAATGTTCTCGGTGCTTGAGGCATATGTGGAGGAGGAGGATTGGTTGTTCCTCAGAATAATTGAGGAGGCATGGCTTGTCATATTATCTAAGCTCCCTTCACTCAAACTCCTCCTTGATACATTTACATTAAACGGATCATCTGACGTCGTATGAGGATCAAGAGCTGATTGAAATTGCTTCAGCTTCTTCTTCAAGTGGGTGTTCCAGTAGTTCTTTATGTCGTTATCGGTTCTCTGTGGCAGGTAGGAAGCTATTGCTGCCCATCTGCTCGATCAAACCAATATTAATTATTTTCATGGATTAAAATACATACCTATAAGAATAAACACACACACACACAGAGACAACTTTTTCCAACAACATCTGGCTCTCGCTAATAACAATTAGTGTTGTATTCACAATCGTTGATAGAAAATGGTAATGAATGAAGAAGTTTGAAGATGAATTACTTGTTACCCAATAAAGCTTGCAAGTGAATGATCATCCCTTCTTCATGAGGTGTGAAGTTACCTCGCTTGATTCCCGGTCTGAGGTAGTTAGTCCACCTGAGTCTGCAACTTTTGCTGCACCTCAAGAGCCCTTTTTGCAGCCAAAAATCAAGAAGAATTGAATAATATGTACAAAACATCAATCCACAAAGAGATTAAATAAGACAAAATCATAACACATCATATTCAATAACTAATTCGCATGGTAATTAATACTGGCTTAAACTTTTTTCTTTGTCGCAAGCTAAATTAGGGGAAGGGAGAAATCGGACTTGGGATCTCGAGTTCAAAAATAAATGCTGAATTTTACTTTCAAATTACCAGTGTTGGTGGGAACTGATCTCCAATTACCAGGACCATGTTCTTGGATGTAAGAAACAAGGACGATGTCCTCCTCAGGAGTCCATGGACCTTTCTTGATTCCTACCTTCTCACAGCAAGGAGGCCTTCCCATCTCTCTCTCTCTCTCTCTCTCTCTCTGCCTTCTCTCCCAAGGACCTAAAGTATAAACCTGAATATTTCATACAGTGCTCTTATGTTGAGCATATATACATATATATAGATATGTATGTATGCATGTATGCATGTGTATGTGTATAGCTCACTTAAAAGAGAAGGAAGTATTTGCACGCATACTGTTCATCTACCTCGCCGAGTCATCTGCCCTTTTCATTAACATTAACTTTAATATAGTCAAATCTGTAGAAACCAGGAAGTCGATCAAATAGCTATATAGGCATTTCGATTCTCTGTGGAACTTACTGTCCAGAGTCTAAAGGACAAAAGAAATCGAGCTCTTGATTTGTGTGAAAGAGAGCTCAAAGCTCTTAGTTTGTGTGAGGTGGGTCAATGTAATGAGTTGATAGAGACCTTCATATTCAATTAAGTGGTTCAGATTGCCTGATGATTGGACGAATGAGATTTGAAGATGATCTCTATCCGAACTTTGTATTTTCTCTCTTTGCATCGTCACATGCCATGCACATGCAGATCACCAGAAATGGCAACTTCACACTCTCCTCATACCCTTTATTTCTCTCCTCGTGAACCTCCTATGGTCCTACTTTTGGTTTACATATAATTCGGTGGCTGATTATCTTTTGCTCTATATATGAAAAAACACACGAGACTATTGAATGAAGTCCTTAAGAATGATTTCTTAATACACCTAAACCCTAAATCCTAAACAAATTTCCTAAACTAATTTCAACGTGAGACTCACTCACATTTTCATTTCTTGTGGGTTAGTACGCTTGGTATGTTAGGAAGCATGATTATCATCATAAAGTAGCTTAAGCCCGTCTGGAAATGCTTCTTTGAAAAATACTTATGCTCTTAAATGTTTCTAGTAACATCTCTTCTATTAGAAACACTACGAAACTTTTAAATAAAATTGCAAGTGCTTTTTGAAAAAGCACTTCTCAAGTGTTTTTTGGAGCACACTTTCAACTTTTTATGTCAAATATGGTCAAAAACATTTTTGGTGATTTGAAAGCGCTTATACATAATTTAAAACACTTCTAAACATGCTATAAGTTTTAGCATGAATTTTCTAGTGTTGGTCATCTGATTATACATAAAGGGGTCGTAGAATCATATACAAGGTTCTAAAAAGTGTTAGGCGCTGGTCGTACGGCGGACAGGTGTCTAGCGCCTAGGATCTTAAGTGGGTATTTAGTTTTATTTAAATTTAGGGAATTGTTATTATTGCCACTAATCTAATTTTGCACTCCAAACTTTCTATAATTAGAAAGATAAATATACACTGTGAGAAGTGTAAAATGATATTTTAGAGTGCTGTTTACAGTTCCCTAAATATATCATATAACAATAAAAACATATAAATAAATGGCTACAGTTGATTAAGTACAAAAAATGAAATATGTATTCAAAGTTATTTTATGAGAAGGTCCAAAATTATTTTACAAAAAAATTATCATCAAATCTTTAACCGCCTAGAAGCTTCATCAAAACGCCCTAAGACCTGATTGGGACGCCCGACCTCCGCCTAGCGCCTGAGCACCGCCTAGGCTGCTTTTTAGAACAGCGACCACAGGTAACTTGTTTGAATACGAATCGAGATGAGTTAGCCATGGGCCCAATTGCCGATATTATTGGCTGTACAGGAAGCTCGAGTGAATCGAAAATACGACAATGGCAAGCATAGAAAAGCAATCTTCTACTTGTTTAAGTTTACAAAGTAACTATAAGCCTAAGGAATTTTAATTACACAGTATCGGTAAACGCAGTTTTACTCTTCAGACGTTCAAATGTAGCTACAAGTTTACTAAAGTTCGGAGTCCTTTGCTATTACAAGTTTACGAAACTCATCACAAAAAAGTTGGTGAACTTGAACAGGTATGGAAACATGGTTCGATCCTTTTTTTCTGGACGTTGGCATTCCTCGGTTTCCGTCGTTCCCCTGCTTTTGAGCTGAACACATTCAATTCCACATGCAAGGGACCGTAACTTGCAGATCCAAGTAAAGAGTCGAGACGATTAGATATGTACATGTACTCGTCCCAATGAATTCTCATAGTTCAACATACAGTATGAGTTCTCCTGCTGCAACGCTCATCGTTTGCCACCTGCCAACTGGTTCAGTTGCCTGCCAAGAAGCACGCTATGGAGTCATCGAAAGAAACCTGGCGTCCCTGATGCCAGTTAACATGCTGTGGTGTTGTTGACGAAAGAAACCTCCCCCCATCTAAGGTTTTCTCCCCTGACCATGACCTGAACAACGTTGGGTGTAAGTATTTTGCTTTCCATCATAACGGAGTCCAGATCTTCTGCACCCAAAACCTCCTGTGGCCCCTCTATGTCTTTGCTTTTTGCCCAAAGATTTGGTTTACTTTTTATTATTTTAATTATTGTCAAGTTAACATTAATTATGTTTAGTTCAAAAAGCAAAGACACAAAGGGGCCACAGGGAGTTTTGAGTGCAGAAGATCTGGACTCATCAGAAGGTGCACACAATGACACAGCTTATGTTGGAAAGTGTCCAATATAGTTTCAGACGTCCTTGAGAAGGTCTGAATTGGAAACTAAGTACTTAAACACGACGACAATATTTCAGATAATACTACACATACAAGACAATTAATCGACCTAAACAAGGGTATCTGACTTCCATAGCATTTCAAAGCAAAAGTTCTATGCAGACAACAAAATTACCACCCAGGAACAAGAGAGAATGCAACAATTCAGACATTGTTTTTGTCGCAAATCCTAGTGCCCTACAACCACTGTGCACTCAATCGTTTTATATGCAGTTATATTATTTTGGTAATCTCATGATTAAGGAAAATTACAAAATTTTAAGCCTGAAGGCCATTGGCACATCTCCACAAGTACTCAGAACATTTGATTTCATATACTCCTAAGATAAATCCTAATCCTCTGATACAGGTCATCATCAATAACAGAAGCAGAAAACCATAAACATTAGATCGAAATGAATGAAATGGACAACATAAAAAAAAAAAAACTCACGTATTTGAAAAAAAATTGCTCCACTAGATCTAGGTGAAGTTGACTGGTAATTTACTATATTGTGGAGATCTAGCCAAAGCCAAGTGGATATGTACGAAAGCAAAAGATAACATAACAAATGCCTGGTAAAAACATCCAAAGTCCTACAAAATACATCAACACCTAAAAATTTGACGGCCAATGCACCTTGGGAGTAAAGACCCTCTACGATATGCTTAGTTTGTAGTCATGCATGCCTTTACCAAAAAGAAGCTTAAAAGGCCAAGATATGAAGAATCGTATGTTTCAAGAACTAAAAAGAAGCTTAAAAGGCTGACGGCAAGGAAAGAGATTTGAAACAGCCAAAAGCAAAACTTTGACCCTTACATCTTTTTAACTTTTTTCTCTTGATGCTATATTCAATGTCCCCGCAATTGATTTGCTCGTGATTTCTTAAAGGGTGATATCTCATTGACTGCAGCTCTTCTTCAACCAAAGCAAGCCTTCGTTTCTCATCTTTCTGAAGTCAGAAAATTCAAAAACATCAAAAACATACTTCTATAATCCTTGAAAACAAACACAAGAGGCAATATGGCATGATTATAAGACGGCATCTTATTAAATTTTACACATTTACATTCCACATACATTGTATATGAGCCTGATAAAATAGCTAAGTTATTGAGGTATCAATAATTTCATTACTTAGTTCTTAAGGTTTGAATGAGATAATTTATTCGAACGGATTGATTATGACAGTAATGGTTTTATGAGTGTGTCAATATGTGAAACACTTAAGATTACTCTAAAAATTTCCCACGATCTAACATAACCTCATGAGATTGTAATTGAATACAACAATTTATTACCATAGCTTTGAGGTGAAGCAACATTATCGGACTTACATGGGCTTTTTCTAACCCTAAAATGTGCTGCTTGCAGAGCTTGAGCTCCATTTCAAGGGAATGGAACCGAGACTCAACAGGTACTACACATTGCTCCACTATTTGTTTTTGTCTACCCCGGATGATCTCTGGCTGCCACACATTCAATGCAACTGAAGCTTGCCTGAAACAAGCAACCGGGCAATAAAACACACTGACAAAAACATACTCATAAAAAGATGATAAAAAAAGGGGGCAAAAAAAAACAAAGTTCCAAAAAAAAATAAAATAAAAAACTGCATTAAAAAAAAATGAAATGGTGTGCTTCCATGGACAAAGGTTCGGGAGCACGATATGACTCTCAGCCTCTCGTGCTGTTCCTTTTTATTCTTTTCCGTATAACAGAGGCTGGAGGCTTGAGTAGGGGAGGGCAAGAATTGAATTCGTGTCTCGATTCTACGGTAAATACTCTATCACTAGAGCTACAAGCTCTCGGCTCAAGTTGTTCTTGACCAAGCTCCATAACCGTATCACGGTACTCCTTTGTTCTCCACTAGGGGAGGGCAAGAATTGAAATCAATGGTCTCATGGTGATGGTACGGGTACTCCTTTGTTCTCCTAATGTGCATAGGCTCTGAATATGTAAATGATAATCGATGTGTTCCATACTCTCTGAATTTTTCGGTATAATAGCTAGAACTATTGCCAAGTACTAGTTTTCGAAATGTGGTATGCAGATCAAATCATATCAGATTACAATTAACTTCTTATGCATCAATTTTTGGGATAATACAAATCATGAAAACAAATTAACCATATGAAAGTTTCCGAAAAACCAAACAGATTTCAAAGTTTCTGTACACATACATATATTTCTAATTCTCTATCAAACTCAAATTAATTCACAGATTACCAAAAGAAAAAGAAAAAACAGTAAACTAATTACCTTATCCTGCTCAAATTTGAGAGCTCGGTAAGTGTTGCTTGCATTTTCTGAGTCTCTTCGGCCAATCGAGCCTCCATCTCTCGGAGCTTCATAGACCGTTCTACAACCTGACTCTCCTTCCTCAAAACCGCCCTCCGATGCGCCGCCATTTTCTTATCCCTCTCTCTCTCAAACCTAAAAAACGAAAACAAAAACACACAATTTTCAAATTTACATTTTCAAGTAGCTGAATTTTAAAAACAACAAATTAAATGTTTACCTGATTTTGTAGAGGGATTTAGAGGTTGATGGATTTGGGGAGGTAATCGAGGAAGAAGAAGTAGGTAAATCGGAGGAGAGGAGGTGGGACCATAGGGAGTCTTCGTCGGATAAGCGGCGAAGGCGCGCGGAGGAGATTGATATGCGGCAGAGGTCCTTGTGGCTGAAACTGCCGCTTTGAACGCCGATTTCTAGAATTCGCCTCCACAGCTCATCCGGGAGAGCTGACATTGAACTTAACGGTGTCTGGTGGTTGCGTAGCTGAACAAGCCGTCGTCCACGGTGGTGTTTATTTTCAGTCCTCCGCCGACTGTTATCAAACCTCCCCAACCGACTCACTTGATCATTCTTTATTAAACTATTTTGTCAATCGGTCCTACACCGTTGACACACTGTTGGAAAATATAGAAAAAGGGAATATTTTATTTAATTAAGGAGGAATCTTTTTTCCCTAATCGTTTAGAAATGTTTTTAAAATGATCATAAGTGCTTTTATAAAAAAATAATTTTGAATTTCAGAAGCACTTAAATGCTTTTTGGAAGTAGCATATAATCTTTTAGAGAAAATATTTTTGAGTTCCAAAAGTATTTAAAGTAGTTTCCGAGATTTTACTTGCGTGTCTACTAAGGCTGGTTAAAAAAAATGTCTCCAAATGTGTTTTCACTCGTTTTAAAAGCACTCCAAAAGAATCCGTAAGTTTACTTAATTGTTAATTAAAGAATCAAGTTTACCGCTTGAGAGTTTTCAAAATGACTGAAAACGGTTTTAGAAAACATATATTTTTACATTCCAAAAGCATTGAAGTATTTACTACAAGAAGCACTAATTATGTGCTAGACATCTAGTGTTTCCATAATTCACTTGCATTTTTATTAAAGATTAGTTTCAATAATATTTTCATCAAAAACGCTTTCAGACATTTTAAAATTACTTCCAAACGAGTAGTCTTATCTTTCATTTACATACTAATAAATCATGAACGATTGATCCATTTGAATTTTGATGTTCTTTTTTCTATTACAGTCTTTAACACTTTCTGATTTTTGGAGTAATGTTTAATTTATTATGCGGTCATTTGGTTTTCGTGCATGAGAATAAATTAAGCAGAAACAACGAACATGATTCAACGGAGTATGTGGAAACAGAATCACACACATGAACACGTAAACGAATTGTACCGAAAAGAAAAATAAAGAACATGTATAACAAATACAGAGAAAAATATAAGCACATTGTACCTGTCAATACAAACACATACTGGAATTTGAAACGGTATATCAAACAGGCCGAAAAATATTTATTCATGGCAAACTTTTATTTCAACAAATAAATACCTTGAGAACTGTCCGTCCTACTGATTAAAACGACGGCGTACGGATTCAATGACAAAGTTACACTACCAACTGAATGATTCCAGAGACTATTCTGGCCTCTATGATCTTATGCAAAAGGATTTCCTCCGATGGACGCGACAGGTTCCTGTGTTGGGACGTTCCTGCAAAAACAAGCAACTTCACGTTAATCCAAGACGACCACAATGTCGAGCATCACTCTCCCCCCCCCAAGGCCAGCCAAGTTGAGTTTCTAAACTCTATCAGGCATCATCGTACTGTTGTCTGGCCATTCAACTTATCTGGTAAGGCAATTGCTTACTCGGGTATTCATCCAATACATTTCTATAACATGGTGTTTTAATTAAATTCAGAACTGGTTATATGTAAAGACGAATCAGAAATGATTTTCGTTTGTGCATTCCTTTGCGACTCAATCAGATACCTCTGTAAGAGGAGAAAAATTCTACAGGAACACCCCAACCACATCATCCGTAGCACAGGACCCTTGTAGTTTGGTTCCACTCGACTCCACAACGACCCCACACTGTGAGCAGCCCTACCTAAGTTTCTCGTGTGTTAAGAGGCTCATTTCATCCTTCCTCACCTAGTTATTACCCGCTTTCCTTTAAGATGTCAACCTTGTTATTATCCAGCTTTGGTTATAGATTGATGATCTTCTACCCATGTGAAGTTGATAACCACACAAAAATATGAGAAAATATCATGGGTCTACAATATTAAACCTTTGTCTTAAAAGATAATGGAGAGGCTAAAAAAATAGAGTAGAACATAAACTTACGGAATCTGAGAACTATGTGCCTGCCCTGGCATATATGTCAAGCCACCTACATCAAATCAAAATCGAATTCAATGAGAAAGACGGAAAAATATTTCAATGGTCCTGCAGTTTTATGTAACCAACATGATGCGTCCAACAGCCATTGGATTAAAAAAATATGCAACCCTGGTTGGCTATAGTTGCAGGATCAAAACAAAAAGGAGAAAGGAATGTAACTTTGCTGGCACTGAAAAGCCTACCTTCTGCTGCAGCTGGAATATTCGGCATCCCAGACATTGGATTTTGTGGAAACCATGCCTGAGACTCATCGTAGAAAGAGGATTGCAAATGATCATTTGGGAGAGAGGCTTGTAAGGAGTTCATGTCCAAAAACTGAAAAAGAACACAAGACAAAATTGAACCGAGAAATCTAAGAATTGTGTACGTCTGCTAGAAAACTCCATTTCAAATCCTTCTTTAATTTAATTGAAACATGATAAGAGTCTAAGAATAATATGGTAGATCCTTGACTCGGTTTTCCCTGACAGTTGACAGATATGGTAAACATAGCATCACTCCACGCATGCCCTTAATCAGCTTCCCCATTCTAAATTCTCATGCAAACACACAAACACTCACATAAAGCTGATAGAAGTAGGGAACAATGCACTATAATAGAAATACAATTTCACTAAAAGAACAAAGGAAAAGGGCAATCCTGATGCAATAACTAACAAAAAACATACCATACTGTTCTGATCCAGATCTGTATCATAAGGAAGATCAAATGGGTTATTTGATTTGTGGTCGGTGGCATGTGACTTAATTTCTCCCTGTAATTTTAGGCGTGGGACAAAAGAGATTAGTATACAACTAAGCAGATTCCATTAAACAAATCACAGGAAAGATGCTGAAGGAAATAGAAGAGTAAAAACCATTTGAGGAAGCACTTGTGGAGTATATGATTGCCCCAACACAGCATGTAGTGGCAGACTTGGATCATGGGGTTCACCTTGAGAAACAGCTCCTTGAATCCCATCTTTACTAGATTCCTGCAAGCGAATTCCATCAGTGGAAGAAAATAAATAATTTGAGAGAAATATAAGGTTGACGCAGAAACCTCGGAAATTCTTAACCCAAAATCATGGTCACCAGCTGACGAAAGCTTGTCAGTTGCTCCTGGTTCACTGCCCTTTTCAGCCACCTCCGATGGAAAGTGTCCAATAGAATCTTCAAAAGCATTCCATGACTACTCAAAAATAACATATCAACCTGATTACATTCCTTCATATTAAGGCATGCCACTATGTTAAGGAAACTTTATATTCATTATAATAAAGAAATTAAAAAAAAAATTCAAGGGGGTGTTAAGCACATAGAATGCCATCATGATCTTTTAGACAAGTTTATCCACCAAAAGAAAGAAAATACTTTGAAAGAAATCAGGTCTACATTCTCCATGGAGCTCAGCCTTAGAAGTTATGAAACCAGCCACCCATTAAAAACCATTCTTCTGAAAAGCCAAATAAGTAATTGGTGCAGGGGTAGTTTGATCATAAGATGCTTACCTGCGTGCCTCCAGTACTGGGATCTGTGACATTGTGCAAACTATCACTCCATGGACTAGAAACATCTGAAAAAGGTCTATGACTACTAGAGTACGCAAATGATGGCCATTGCATGCTTGTGTTTGATGACGAGAATGCTTCAAAATTTCCAATAGAACCTCCACCATTGGAAGCTATATTTTCAAGGGTCAAATTTTCAGTCGATGAAAAGGAAGTTGAGGGCTGAGGCGTATCAAACGTTGCCCATCCTTCACTTTTAGGGGCAGCCTCGGCTACTTGTTTATCCAGGGTTGGAGTTGACTGCTGCTGAGGAAAGTCAGCAAATAACTCCAAGGAAGGTCGGAAAACTTGAGGCTGGTCCATATTCATACATGATTTGGAAGACGATAAAGACGGTTGAAACAAATCTATGGATGGAGACGAAGATGCTGCTGGTAACTGGAACAAATCAACGGAAAAGGTTGCAGAAGAGACTTCTGGTTTAACTGGGGCCTTGAAAAGGTCCAAGCTATCACTACTGCCAAGATGAGATGATCCCGTTAAAGAGGTGGATTTATCCAGGACGATTCCAGTAGCTTGTTCAGGTTCAACAGCATTTGTTAAACTGCCTGAATTAAATGACTTGGGAGACATGGAATAGCTATCCACCGAGATAAAATTTCCTAAGGATGCAGTTCTCTGAACAAGCAAACAAGCAACTAATGTAAGGTGATGGAAAAACTAGGGGCAGCATAATATGATTATCAAATAGAAATGATGTTAATTAGATAGGATAGTACACATATACATGTGGACAAAAGCAGAAAATTAAGGCACGGACTCCAATTAATATAGCACTAATAAAATGGGGAAATGACTCCAACTAATTGAGTGACAAAAGCCTATCCAAAGAAAACATGACCCAAATCATTGATTACATGAACTTACGATCCAATCTTAAAGTTTCCCCTGTAAGTCCCAAAACCGGTTAAATTCAATGCTACAGAAATATATATAATATTAATATATATACAAACACAAACAAATAGGGTAGTGTGTCCGTCCTATGAGAATATTAAAAGGAACACAGCTGTAGTTTTAATAGGAACCTTGGATACGGCTAATCTATTTTAATGCTATAAGCAAGTCTACAAGAAAACGACCTGCGGACAGGATATCCCTGCTGCATCTCTCTTGACATTTGCCTCCGGATGTGTATCTTTTGCTTGTTGTCTTACTTCATTTAGATTATCCCATGAAGGCACAAAAGTGGGGCTGCTGGATCCAGTGTCCTTCTGAAAATTAGGAGACTGTACTCCAGATCTAGACACATCACCTCCACTTGACACAGAGAAGTCTGAAGCTCTTGAACCAGAGCCCTCATTTGCAAACCTGTCTTCATACACTTGCTCAATTAAACGGCCAGCACTGTAAACAAAACTCGACATCTTTCCATCATATCGACCTCCATCGGAACCAGGCTTCCTGGTAAGTGCAGCAGCTTGTTTTCCATACCGTTGATCTTCATACTGATAGTCATAAGGTGGACTTTGAGAATAGGAATGATAAGAACTAGCACGTCTCATCTCATCTTCACGGATTCTATGGGTCTGCAAGGAATAGCAAAAATTAGGCCCATAATCTTTGCAGAACAAAATAAGTCAAAAGTGTAACAAAAGGAGATTATTGGTGTATACAGTTACAGCCAATTCATTCTGTTCTTTTGATGATGTGCATGATGTATCTGAATCTTAAAGAGAAAAACAATTAGTTGTTTTGTAATTTCTTCAATGGAACCAAATAAGAACAGGAGGAGGCCACTGTTATGCCCCAAGAAACAAATTAACTGGACAATTAAGAAAACGCTTTTCAGTTATAGTCAATTTTTCTGCAGTATTACAAATAAATATTTCCTTAGTTCAGTGAAATAGAAGCACATAGTAAGCAATATCATGGGCCCTCCCAATGCATTTTCACTTTCTCAATTATGTACCTCAATTTAGCTCCGATACACAATGAAATGCTCTTATCTGGAAATTGTTATTGGCACTCCAAAAATCTAATTGTGCACTCCAAACAAACTATACTTACAAAGAAAAATACTCTTGTAGGAGTGCACAATTAGATTATTGGAGTGCCAATAATAGTTCCCAAAAAATCTCACCTTTTCATTTTCAGAAATATCAATTTTACCACTGATATTTGTGCAAATCCAAACTATCAATATATCTGTCCATATCACTATTTTAATCCATACTATTACCTGCATGTCTCTTGGAGGCTTTTCAGAGGTCCTTCCTCCAGCATATTTCTTATCTACATATACACTTCTTATGAACTCACGGATTTCATCAGCCTTACTGCAAGAAGAAAACATAAGTGTACACCCCACAAATGCACATGCTGAACACTGTAGCAATAAATCATATAACTATTACCTGCTGTCTGGCAATCGTTGCCTTTGAAGGTCCCAATCCTTCAAATAAATTTCCTTTGCACGCTGATAAGAGTGAATGCCCATTAGAATAAAAACAAGCAAACATTTTCTTCAAAAGAAAATGAGAATTCAGCATGTACCTGGTTACCACCATTCTGAAGTGCTTCAACTTCTTGTGAAGTAAACTTGGACATGGATACCGACTTCACACGATGAGTAAATTCCCGACTATGTCACAAAATAATATGTATGATTCGATTTGGGGAAAGAAATGAAAAGTGGACAGAGCATAAGTACAACATGCCAAACAGGAAAAGTCCCGCATCATTAAAATATGTGTGGACACACGGTACTTACTTGAAGGAAACTACATTTATGTTGTGTATGGATGATGCATTAAGGCTACATAAATAAGAAACATGCTACAAAACCTTATATAGATAGACTTGAAATGGCTAGATGCACTGCACTGAGAGGGATTTATAAATGACTACTTCAAAGGAGTAATTTGAAAATCCTTTGTTTAGTGGCTTTGTAATGCTCATGTATTGCATTTTCAATCCCTTTATCTAATGTTTTGTAGCGCATTTCTAACTAATTTAGTGGTGCACGGCGCATCGGATAGAAACGAAATCAAATGAAAGATAGGATGGATAGGTAGAGTCCACTATCTTCTAGTGCGAGGAAAGACCTGAAAACCCTAAAAACTTTGGTTCTAGTACCAGCCTATGACATAGACACAAGAAAGAACAAAGCTGCAAACTCTTAAACAAGAGAAAGGCACATAAAAATGACTTAACAACTCAAATATCAATATGCTAATTCAAACAACTTTTTCCCTTCTTCTTTACATATACAAGTATTTATAGGCTTACAACTTAAAGTGAAAAATATGAAAAGAAATAAAAAAATAAAGGCTTACAATATAACTCCTAAAAAACTAAATGATTTCATAAAATGTCATTAACCTAGGAATTCCATAAGCTACAAATTTAAAGCTAGATACATGCATTATAACTCCAAAAATGCATGTATTATATTATAAAACTTAAATCCCAGCTGCCAGTAATTTTATATAGTAACGCCTGTTAGTCCTTGGCCTACATCATTTAGCCTAAATCCTGCATCCAAACAGAACTTTAGGCGTCAATGTGCTCAAGGTTGGAAAAAGGTTGGAAAAAGGGTACTGAAGGTTGGAAAAAGGGTAGAGATAAGTGTCAAACTCTTAAGAATTAATCATCCGGGCGTACATAAATATACTTCCATTCAAAAGCTTGATCTAAAGAGCAATAATTCCGAATTAAAAGTATGGCAATTTAACAATCACGATTTCATAATGAAGCACACAGCTGGCCTGTGCACAATGCCACCTTAGGTAATTTATAGTTGATCTATCTCTAAAAGGACTTTCAATACATTTATCTTCAAAAGAAGTTTACAACAGAAAGAGTGAAATGAAGAGGCAATCTTCACCCAACATGCATAGCTGAAAGACACTGATAAAAGAAAAACAAAAAATTTAAAAATCCCTGCTCAGTAATGATATCGGACAGTTTAGAACCTATTACATATTCTATGCAACTAACCAAAAGAATTCAACCTAAGAAACCTAGTTTATTCTTAAATACTAAAAGGGCTTTGAAGTTTGCTACGTTTAGGCTAGGTAAAAGCTTAAAAAAATAACTAAATTTGATGTGGGTAGTGACACGTTTCACACCAAATCCACTGAAAGCATGATTTAAGCCTAAGTACAAAGTCCTTGACACTTGTTTAGTTGGGCCATCAATCTTATAAGAGAGCATTTAGACAGCCCAAAAGCACTTAGTGAATGGCCTCAGAGGGAACCCAACAATCCAGCACATTCCCAAGCCCAAAGTGGTTATAATGGAGGCAGACGGACAGCTTTGGCACTTGCATGAGTACCATGCATCTCCCATGGTTAAGGTAACCCCAAAAAAAAAAAATTGGCCCACTTCATAAACAATTAATTGTATTTTTGTTGCGAGCATAAACCTTCAGTCATTCTGTTATTTTCAATACATTCCAAAGAGAACAGTCTTGTGTATGTTCAGCAATAAAAGAGAATGGAGAGCAAGGAAGAGAGATAGTTGTTTAAATGACATCGGTTTTAGTTTATTGATGTCATATAAGGCATGGAACTCTATGCCAAAAAGTTTCCTAAAGTGATCTTGATGAGAACGATATTTATATGGACAAGTATTAAGTTGGTATAAGATGTTCTATAATTAGAGTACTAAGTTGGTATTAGGGATGTCTTCCTTATTTAACATTTTAAATCATCTCCCAGAGTTGAATTTTTTTACTTGTAGGATAAGCTAAACTTTCAAGAGGTCATTGCTTTCTTTCTCAATAAGTAGCCTAAAATTTTCCTTGTTTTTTCATCAAAACTTCTCTCATTTACAACTTGTTCTACACACTTAAAAAGGGAAAAAAAAAAATGAAATGTATAATTGCAGAGGCTGATAACGAAGTTTATACTCAATTTGAAACAAGAAGCACAGTAACCAGAACAGATTGCAAACATTACACAGTTGACCAGATCATTATGATTTATAAACACCGAAGATCCTATCTTGCAATAATTTCCCTTCCACTCTCTGTATATGGGTCTCAAAATTGAAACTTTTGTAGTCAACAAAACTGGTACACGTATACAATCAATAAACATTCCATATTTTAACTCAACTTCAATATCCATTTTAGTGGCATTGTTGCACAGATGGCAGCAAGCAGAGAAGTTCCTTGATATCCACTCAAATTTCTAACTAATAATTTGAGCTCAGTAAAGTAGTTGCAAATTTTAGATACTATAACCAAAAGGGCCTCAGCCAAACATAGCAAATTAGGAAACTTTTCGGTTTTCTATTTCCACACAGAAGCTAACTCCGGTGTGCAATCTCAAGACCCATAAATTAGAAGGATGAATACATTTACTAGGAGGCAAAGATTATGAACTAAAAACAAGAAACTGGATCAAACAATTACGAAGAAACTCACTGTATGCCACTGCAAGTCGTGCAAACGAAAGTCCAAAAATTCGTGCAGACGTACTGAGGACCCTGCATATACAAACCAAATTGCATTAAACAAAATCCTCCGCCTGCGAGAATCGAAACGGAAACGAAAATTTCCGAGCAAAACTAGAGAAAGAGAGAGACAGAGAGAGAGAAGAGTACCAGGCCATTACAGTTGATACATCGCCGATTCGGAGGGAGCTTCATGAGGCCCCGAATGATCTTCTCGTTTCGCTCTTCCTCTTTTCTGCTTCCCATTTCTGAAACAAAATCAAAACCCTAGAACCAGAAGAAAAGGAAGAACGGAATCGGAGGGTGGATTTGGAAATGCACTACCCTCCTCCCTCCTCTCTCTCTCTCCTCCCTCTCTTCTTTCTCTCTCTAGAACTAGAAGGAAGGAGGAGGCTTTAGGGTTGGTTCAGTTGGGGTTTTGAATTTGGGAGAGAGGGGAACGACACTCCCGAATATGAATCAGCAGCTTCGACGATAATTGGACAGCAAAAGCGCTCTCTGCCTTTTCCTTATTAAATCATCATATTTTTTGGATTTTATTTCCTGAATTTGGCCGACATGTTACGTCTTTAAAATTGAAAATCGATTAATATATTTTTTAAGAATAAGTTTTATCAAAATTATGCTATCTATTAACGTGACACATAAATGAATTTCATAAGTTATTTTTATCACAAATAATCCATAAAATTGAAATTGATCAGTGTAGTTTTTAAGCATGAAGTCTTTCTATAAATTCATATACAAGTAAGTATTTTGTTTTGAATAAACGATATTATCTTTATTAAGGAAGAGAGAGTGAGCTTAGATTCCTAATACAGTTCAAATTTATATTTAACAAAAATCAAATTTAAAATCCCTCATTTACTAGTGAAAATATCAATGTATAATAAGTAAATACGTAAGTATTTTAAATTCCATTTGGTAAAATGAAAGTAAAAAAGTACGAGAGAAACTAATGATTGTGAAGAAAAAGAAGAAAAGAGAATAGAAGCTGAATCCAGGAGAGTCCAGGTGCTTCATCTACCAACAAAAAACCAAAAGATACAAAGCGTAGGATCAGCCAACCGAAAACCCATCGGACGGTTAGAAATCGAATTCGAACTTTTTCATTACCCTTCACCCACTCTCACCCAAGCATCCTTAATTCCACTCCCCCTTTCAATATCGCCACCCCTTATCCCTCTCCCCCTCTCCCCCTCTCGCAGCCTCTCCAATGGCCAATGTCCTCCGAACTTCACCTTTCTCGGCGCCAATTGCACCGCCGCCCTCCGCCGCATCGCGCAACTCTAGAAAACCGTCGTACGTTTCGTTTCGGCGAAGTCAAACCAGCAGCAGCAGCAGCACGCCTTATCTCACTATAAGCTCCCTCCGGTTCTCTCACTTGCCGTCCCTCCGGCTCGTCAAGTTCGCGCCTTTGGCTTCACAAGGTGAGGCCGAGACGGCTGGGACGGTGGAGGAGGAGGTTCAGGAGGCCGAAGAAGTCGAGGTATTGTTTACTTATTTTATTATGGATTGAGAAATTGGTTTATTAGCAAAGTCGAAAAAGCAAAAAAGCAAATTAACATGAGATTAGATTTCATTTATTTATGGAGCAAAAACAAGCTCAGTAACGTTTTAAAATTCATACGGCCGACCATTTAGTGATATAAGGTTTGGTTATTATATTTATTGACGGACCAATTGAATAATATTTTAGAGAAGTGATTTTCGCATTGAATAAATCAAAAGAGAATGAAGAGAAGGAAGACGGTGTGCGAAAACCATTTCTCATGTTTTATGAACAAGTGAGGGAAGGAGAAGGCTTGACTTATTTCATGATAAATTAAGGGTAGTGCTTTCCACACGCCCATTTTTACTTCTCACACCTCTCTTAATTGTTGGCTATCGTATGAGGTGAACTCAAGAAGATCAATTGCCAAAAATTAATAAGGGTGTGTGAGAGGTAAAATGGGTGTATGAATAGTACTATCCTAAATTAATTGGATAATGTATGCATTCTGCAACCAAAAAGCTAATGTGTTTGAACAAATTACACTAAGATTTCTGATGTTTATAACGGAATGGAATCGAGCCATTGATCTAACTAATGCTAACCCATCCCACTTACCTCTCAACTTGATTTACTCCAAGGGGGAGGCTAGGATCCCTTTTGTGTCCACATTTGTGTATTTGTGTAATAGTTTGGGGAGAGTGTTGATCATGTCTTCTTATCGTGTTAGTTTAGTGAGTAGTTTGATAAATGTTTTAATATTAACGTAAAATAGAATCAATGTTTGTAACAACAAACACCTAGCGCAAGGCATTCCATGTGTGACAAGGCTATTTGGGAGCGGGATTTTTATGATAAGAAACGTATAGAAGTATATAGAACTAGTTGGAAAATTATCACTTTTTTTGGTCTAGTGGGAAAAGTATTAGTTTGCATTCAAGCACAGTGTCAATCCTAGAACAGTTCATACTCAATTTTTCAGGGCCTATTGGCTGATGCTTTCCTTACTTCAATTCGTAATTCACATGGAGACTCTTTTCAGTGATGTTTTTCATGTTTCAAATCAGTTTGTAAGATTGCACAGTCAATTTGGACTCTTCTCGTTTGTTAGAAGGGATTGGATTGGAAGGGATAACCCTCTAAATTCAAGGCATATTGAACGTAGATGAGAATGATTTTTCAGTGTGGGGGCATTAGAGAGGATTAGACATGAAGAAACTTCTCCCATCTAATCCTCCCTAAATGGGAGGATTGGAATGGATAACTTTTCTTATTGAGCAATCCTTCTCCTACCTCTAAGTTGGTCACTTTTTTTCATTTCTTCTTTCAACATACCTTTAAAATGGTGTCTTATCTATTCCAATCCAATCCAATCATGTGTACCAAACGAGGCCTTATTATACTCATGAACTTTGAAGACAAAGGAATTTACTTTCTTTTTTTCACTTAATTTTTCTATGTATTCTTGGGCATCATAACACGTCATCCACATGATCCTAGGATTATGATGAGGGCTGTGATTCTCTATGGGTAGTGAGTCGTGTTACCACGAAGATTCTGCTACCATCTCATTTTGTTTTCAGTTCCCTACTTTTCTTTCTTTTTTTCTAATAGATTTATGGAACAGGACTCTTTGGATGGTGCAATTCCTGTGGAAGATAGTACAAGTGACGGTGAAGAAAGTGGTACGAGTGATGATGGTGAAGGTGATGCTGAGGAAAAATCTTTTTCAGCCATCACAGCATCACTCCAACAATACAAAGAAGCTTTAGCCAGTAATGATGAATCAAAAGTTGCTGAAATAGAATCTTTCCTAAAATATCTTGAAGATGAGAAAATAGGACTTGAAATGAAAGTGGCTTCTTTGTCTGAAGAACTGTCAGCAGAGAAGGTTCGTATTCTGAGAATAAGTGCAGATTTTGACAATTTCCGGAAAAGGACAGAAAGGGAACGCATTTCTCTCGTAACAAATGCTCAGGGGGAAGTTGTGGAGAGTTTGTTGCCTGTAGTGGATAATTTTGAGAGGGCTAAAACCCAGATTAAGGTGGAGACAGAGGGAGAAGAGAAGATCAACAATAGCTATCAGAGTATTTATAAACAGTTCGGAGAGATTTTAAACTCTCTTGGTGTTGTTCCTGTTGAGACGGTGGGGAAGCCCTTTGATCCATTGGTAAGTCATTCAACCTTTTATGGTATGCAGAGGTGAAACACTTATTAGCATATTCTGACATTCAGCGTTGAACATTTTTCTTTGTTTGCTCAGTCTATAACAAAGAATCCACTTTAGGAATACAAGTATTTGTACAAGAGAAATACAATTGAATTGGATTCTCAATAACCATAAACCCACTTTTTATCCTTTTACGGGAGGGATGCACCAATTACAGTAAGGCATATGATTCTTCCTGACGAACACTATGTCTTGGTGATCAATAAGTTCATGAGTGGAATTGTCCCGTTTTGTTGGTTGACAACATGACGTGTCTTATGGTTGGCTTTATGCAGGTAAGATCCCAAGTTGGCTCGAAATTCAATCAGTTAATAGATGATTATTATCAAGTAGTTAGTCGACTTTGTTCAGGTTTGATGAAGACCTGGGTACGGTTTTAAGTCAGACCAAATCATGATTGAATCGAGCCAATTTGGTGAGTTCGTGAGAGTGAAAACTACATGTGACCTATTTTGCATTAGTAGGATGAACACGTAATGTTAAAGTTACTGAATGGTTACATCTTGTGATTGTTTGACGTCACACTCAGTATGCAGTCTTTAAATTTATTAAGACATAAAGAATTTATGCAATTTCTAACCTTGAAACTTTCAATTTTCCCGAACAGTTGCATGAAGCAATTATGCGTGAGGACTCTTCAGAATACGAAGAAGGTGTTATAATCGATGAATTTCGCAAGGGGTTTAAGCTTGGTGACAGACTTTTGCGTCCGTCAATGGTAAAGGTATCAGCTGGTCCAGGGCCTGCCAAGGTAGAGCAGGAAGTACCTCCATCTGGGGAACAGGAAGCAAGTGAAACCGCCGAGAAGGGAACCGAGTCAGCTTAAAGACCACGTATTGAGTCTAGTTCAGTTTTGCAACAGAAATAGTAACTTCATTTGTACTTCAATCAGTAGGGTAGTAATTTTTGGTGGGCGTGGCGGTTTCCGGTGGCATGTTACTGTCGATTTTCTTTTCTACTGAGTGAACCATCACGTACCGATATCATATATTTGTGTGATTTGAATGCGAGCGCATGATAACTTTTGTGTACTGATTTGGACGTCCTTGAATGTTAAGTTCCTACCATATTATCAAAGTATCTGTTGGAGTTCTGTTTCTTTTTTTGTTTTAAGTTGATACTGTTGGTGCTTTTCCTGGCCAGTCACTTTATGCTAAGTTGCACGGACACTCTAAAACCCTAAAGTGTCGGAGTGTCGGACACTTCGACATGCCGACATAGGTGGCTTCAGGTTTATTCGGTTCGGTTTTTAGCAAATCTCAAACCGAACCGATGTCTTTTGGTATTTTCGGTTTGGTTTTATTTTCAGTTCGTTTTTATTTTCAATTCGTTTTTTTTTTTTTTTAAATTATAAAACTTGATCTTTTTTTTAATATGGAATTTAAAAAAAGCTTGCATTGGTAGACTAATAATAGGAAAATGGGGAAGGTAAGAAGGTAGTTGTACATATACGAGATCATATAAACTAATTATATTCTATCAACAACCTCAATTGCAAAGAAAAATGATCACCGTATCCATTCTAAAAGCAAACAAGTAGAGAAGCTCTTCCAAGTTCCAAAACCTTCCAAACTTTCTTCTATAACCAATGGAACTTCCTCCCTAATTGAACCAAGTATGATCCTTGAAAAAGCCCTAGGCTTAGTTTCAAACTTATTAACAAAATTTCACAAAAGAACATTATGGGCATACATTCGTAAACCAAACCAAACTGAATCACTTCAGCTTACCATTTAAAATTGTAAAAAATGTACCAAACCAAATTGAATAGTAACTTTAGTTTGGTTTTTGGCTTTAGCTAAAAATCAAACCGTATTAGACTGAACCTACTATCATCCTCGAAGACATCAAAATTGATCACTTTCACTAATAACATATATAATAGCGGGAATGATTTTTTTTTCACATATGGTTGCAGCAATGATCATTTTTTAGTAACGACGACATATCAAAAATTAATCATTCCTGCTAATTGCCCATAATATGTTGGAGAATGTAAAATTTCACATAAGAAACCTGGACAAATCAAATGTAGTTTATATTGAATGGTTATACTACTAACTGCGTCAAGATTTTTTTAGTAGAAAATCTCACATGAATTGCACAAGTGATTAAGTTTGAGACAATATTAATGTTGATAAGTATTGAGCTGATGAACTATGTAGAGCGGAGCGATCCTCTATGCCCTCAAATGCTCCACAAATTTAGCCGTTAATTTATGTTTGACATTATACTCTAAGACCATCTCCAACTCTTGGGTTAAAACATAAAATTTTTAACTAAAAAACAATTTCTCTACTCCAACCCTTCTGGGTTAAATTTTTAGCTCGAGATTATTAAAGATGAATTTTGTTAAAATAACTTTAAAAAAAATTATGTAGACTATCCTAATTTAACCTATAAAGATGTCCAAAACAAGCTATCCAAGAATAATAATTTTATGAACATTTTAACCCAAAAATACTTAGATTTCGATAAATATCGAAAAATCACTAAACCGACACCATGAAATTCGTGGAACCCTATCAAGTAGTTAGTCGACTTTGTTCAGGTTTGATGAAGACCTGGGTACGGTTTTAAGTCAGACCAAATCATGATTGAATCGAGCCAATTTGGTGAGTTCGTGAGAGTGAAAACTACATGTGACCTATTTTGCATTAGTAGGATGAACACGTAATGTTAAAGTTATTGAATGGTTACATCTTGTGATTGTTTGACGTCACAGTATGCAGTCTTTAAATTTATTAAGACATAAAGAATTTATGCAATTTCTAACCTTGAAACTTTCAATTTTCCCGAACAGTTGCATGAAGCAATTATGCGTGAGGACTCTTCAGAATACGAAGAAGGTGTTATAATCGATGAATTTCGCAAGGGGTTTAAGCTTGGTGACAGACTTTTGCGTCCGTCAATGGTAAAGGTATCAGCTGGTCCAGGGCCTGCCAAGGTAGAGCAGGAAGTACCTCCATCTGGGGAACAGGAAGCAAGTGAAACCGCCGAGAAGGGAACCGAGTCAGCTTAAAGACCACGTATTGAGTCTAGTTCAGTTTTGCAACAGAAATAGTAACTTCATTTGTACTTCAATCAGTAGGGTAGTAATTTTTGGTGGGCGTGGCGGTTTCTGGTGGCATGTTACTGTCGATTTTCTTTTCTACTGAGTGAACCATCACGTACCGATATCATGTATTTGTGTGATTTGAATGCGAGCGCATGATAACTTTTGTGTACTGATTTGGACGTCCTTGAATGTTAAGTTCCTACCATATTATCAAAGTATCTGTTGGAGTTCTGTTTCTTTTTTTGTTTTAAGTTGATACTGTTGGTGCTTTTCCTGACCAGTCACTTTATGCTAAGTTGCACGGACACTCTAAAACCCTGAAGTGTCGGAGTGTCGGACACTTCGACATGCCGACATAGGTGGCTTCAGGTTTATTCGGTTCGGTTTTTAGCAAATCTCAAACCGAACCGATGTCTTTTGGTATTTTCGGTTTGGTTTTATTTTCAGTTCGTTTTTATTTTCAATTCGTTTTTTTTTTTTTTAAATTATAAAACTTGATCATTTTTTTAATATGGAATTTAGAAAAAGCTTGCATTGGTAGACTAATAATAGGAAAATGGGGAAGGTAAGAAGGTAGTTGTACATATACGAGATCATATAAACTAATTATATTCTATCAACAACATCAATTGCAAAGAAAAATGATCACCGTATCCATTCTAAAAGCAAACAAGTAGAGAAGCTTTTCCAAGTTCCAAAACCTTCCAAACTTTCTTCTATAACCAATGGAACTTCCTCCCTAATTGAACCAAGTATGATCCTTGAAAAAGCCCTAGGCTTAGTTTCAAACTTAGCAACAAAATTTCACAAAAGAACATTATGGGCATACATTCATAAACCAAACCAAACCCAACTGAATCACTTCCGCTTACCATTTAAAATTGTAAAAAATGTACCAAATCAAATTGAATAGTAACTTTGGTTTGTATTTTGGTTTTAGCAGCAGCAATGATCATTTTTTTAGTAACGACGACGTATCAAAAAGTAATCATTCCTGCTAATTACCCATAATATGTTGGAGAATGTAAAATTTCATATAAGAAACCTGGCCAAATCAAATGTAGTTTATATTGAATGGTTATACTACGCGTCAAGATTTTTTTAGTAGAAAATCTCACATGAATTGCACAAGTGATTAAGTTTGAGACAATATTAATGTTGATAAGTATTGAACTGATGAACTATGTAGAGCGGAGCGATCCTCTATGCCCTCAAATGCTCCACAAATTTAGCCGTTAATTTATGTTTGACATTATCCTCTAGAACCATCTCCAACTCTTAGGTTAAAACCTAAAATTTTTAACTCAAAAACAATTTTTCTGCTCCAATCCTTCTGGATTAAATTTTTAGCTTGAGATTATTAAAGAATGAATTTAGGATAATTTTTTTTCTTAAAATAACTTTAAAAAAAATTATGTAGACTATCCTAATTTAACCTATAAAGATGTCCAAAACAAGCTATCCAAGAATAATAATTTTATGAACATTTTGATCTAAAAATACTTAGATTTCGATAAATATTGAAAAATTATTAAACCGACACCATGAAACTCGTGGAACCCTATAAAGGATATGAAACACATGAAATATATTTTTTTAATTAGTTTAGCTGTTGGATTTAAATTTTGACTATTAGAATTTTTTTTTTTTTTTTTTTTTTTACCGTTAGATTTGATTATATTATATCTTAATCGTTGGATTCAATAAATTTATAAATATAAAACTAAAACAAAATACACATATATGGTGGGCCAACCCATTAACCCACGAGGGAATTCTGACTTAAATTTGCCTTAAAAATGAGTTTTTGATTAAAACTCATATTTGGCTTTAGGGTAGGCACAAGTTTGGGTAGGTTTAAAACCTAAAATTTGAGTTTTACTCTAAGAGTTGGGAGAGTCCAAATCTTCTGCACCCAAATCTCCATGTGGCCTCTCTGTGTCTTTGCTTTTTGAACTAAACATAATTAATGTTAACTTGATAATAATTAAAATAATAAAAAATAAACCAAATCCTCAACCAAAAAACAAAGACACAGAGGAGCCACAGGGGGATTTGGGTGCAGAAGATCTGGACTCGAGTTGGGATAGGTCTAATAAATGTACTTGAATGATAAAACACACCAAAAAATATTAGTTACAAATTTTAAAAAAATATGTAAAGACATAAACTCGAAATCATCATTCAAAGCACATAATAAAAAGCCAAAGTGAATATACATTGTATCTAGTTATCATCATAGAAGCATAGGTACGCAAGTTGTTAAGAATGAATCTCACATTGATCGGAGGAGGGACCTCACATGAGCTTATAAGAGGTTCGTGTTACTCCTCATATTGCCAATTGGTTTTATAGTGGAACCTCAACTTTCTTCATGATATCAGAGCAGGTTGTCTCAAGTGTGAAGCCAAACGGCACACAAGTTCCACGTCACTCTATTGTGTTGTCCACATGTTAGGCTTGAAAATTCGCCACAATGAATACCACATTGATAAGAGGAGGGGTCTTGCAGGGGCTTATAAGAGGTTGGGTTACACTCCATATTGCCAATTAGTTTTATGCTAGAATCTCAACTTTCTTCCAAGTATTTATACGAAAGTATCAATATGAAGGCATACGTACAGAAGTATCGATATGAAGGCATCGGGACGGAAGTATAGGAAGTATCGTAATGGAAGCATATGTATGAAAGTATCTACACGGAAGTATCCTAATGGAAGCATAGGTATGCAACTATCTATACAGAAATATAGGTATGAGAGCATAGGTAGGAAGTATGGATATAAAAGCATAGGTACAAAAGTATCCATATATCAATACATAAACAAAAACTCAAAACATAAAGAAACATAATTCATACGCAATCATATTATTATGTATAGATACACAAACCTTACTCTACGATGTTAAAAATTAAGTGACAACTAGGAAGAGAAAATATATCGCATGGTGCATACGGAGATTGGCATGAATATATGTAGAAACATGGATATGGCTTCACCGTTTTCTCCTTTCATGACTCCTAATTGCAAAGCATATCATTGAAAGAAATTTCGTTTTAATGTTTAACTTGTCAGTTTTGTAACCCTTATGAAATCAAAACAAAGAAATCAATGCATACGATAAAACTTACTCTTTTTTTTTTCCCAGTACATCGATATTTTTACACTAAGGAGATGAGGAGTTTGGCTAAGCCACACAATGGACAACTTAATTCGGTATCGAATTCGTCATCCACGAGATTCGAACCTAAAACCTCTCACTTCTAAGCGACGAGGAATACCACCAGACCGTAATATTAAGTGACAATAGACCTTATAAAAACAAATAAAATATGAAGTTTATACATACTAACATAGACATGAGGTTAAGGGATTAAATTTAATTTTTAATCTTATTTAAGTTATGAGTAATACTATGGAAGACTAAATTTTAACTAAATGACATGAAAGCTGACAATTGAATCATTACTAAGTGTTGATTAACGTGTTTATTTTTTTTTATAGGTGACACATTATTTATTTTGCAAATTAAGTCTACAAATTTAGTCTACCTAGTATTGCTATTAAGTTTTTTTTACCAAACGATATTATCTATACTAGGGGATGGGGGAGTGGGCTAAGTCTAACAATGAGCTAGCATTTATGCGGTTCAAATTCGCCTTTGGCGAGAATCGAACTTAAGATCTCTTACTTACAAAGGAAGCGCAATACCACTAGACCGTAATATTAAGTTGATTACTATTAAGTTATTAATCTAAAAGTAAGTGAGAGGTCTAAAGTTCGATTCTCGCTAAATGTAAGTTTGAACTACATTATTGGTAGCCCATTGTGAGGCTGAAACCACTCCCTTCTTCTTAGCGTAGATAATGTTAAAAAAAAAAGTAATATTTTTGAAGAATTGTAATGAAGGTTTCTAGTTAATTATAGTGGATCTCAATACTAAAGAGCTCGCCTAAAACTTTGTCATTATGTTGGTAAACATTTAAGATGCTGTTAATGAGAAATTTTTTAACGTGCTCGAAATACAAAGTGATACTTTACATGTCATTATATAAATGAAGAATTTTCTTTTAAGTGTCCTACTATAATAATATGTAATGTATTAGCCTATATTCTGAGCACACTAAAAAAATCTTTCGTTGCTAACAACCATTCTTGAATCTGTATTCAAACTCCAAACTGTCCAAAACATCGTGTTGTTGGAAAGTACAATTACTTTATAAATCTATATATATATATATATATATATATATATATATTTGGAAGAGTGGATGCCCATAAAGTCTTTTTGCAGGATGTGTGAAAAGCGGTAAGGTTTCTTTTGGGAGATTATATTGAGTATTCACACACCTCAAATTATTTCTCTCACATCTTTTTATTATTTTTCTATTAAGTGATAGGGATGTATAGAAAATACTAAAAAATTAAAAAAAGTATGAAAAAAGTAATTTAAAATATGTGAATATAATCTCTCGGTTTCTTTTTCTTTGGCCAGTTTTGACAGCGATTGGTTTTAATCAGTTGGAAAGTTTCAGGCCATGCAAACACCTTCTACAGTTCTACTGTTCGAAATAGGATTTTTTTCCCTTTTATTTTTATCTCTTTTTCTCTTTTTTTTCCTCATATTTTATTTTATTTTTTATTTTTTGAAATCAAGTACGATATTCATTTCATGGTGGAACAACGTAAAAGCAAATGAAAAATGTGCTAACAATAAGTCTCGATAAAAACCTTCCCGGGCAAAGAATCCAAATGAAGGAAAAAGAAACATCCCGCACCAATAAAATTAAGAATTCAACTTATCCTCCAAAAGTAAATCAGAAATTACATCGGAGGTTCTTCAAACTAAGAAATGAATTGCTCCAAGGTTAAACTTCTTCATGAGCCACAATATTGGCATCTTTTCGCGCCCTCCACTGTTGGAACGGTTGTAAAAGCATACGTATATCATTCAAGACATTGCCAAGAGGTCCATAATTAACATCCAAATCATTCTGAATGGCAGCTATCACCAAAAGGGCATCACCTTCCAATATGACCTTTTGCAGTCGCCACTGTTGTACGAACAAGGCAGCTTCACGAGTTGCTGTAGTTTCAGCCAACATAGCTGATGTAATCCCTGCCACTTTTATTGCCGCTGCAGCAACAAACTCCCCAGCCGCATCCCTGAGAACAATTCCCGCTCCTCTTACCGCTCCATGTTCATCCCACGTACCATCGAAATTTCACTTTAGCAGGGGCGGATCTACTAAGGGACCGGGATGGTCCCAGGACCACCCGGAAGCTCACATAAGGGGCTATTGAAACCTCCGAGGACCACCCAAGTCTGGGTTGTGGTGGTAGAGAACAGCAGCCATGGCTGCCGATGCACTGCTCTCTGTTGCAAGAGGAGAAAGAAGATGACTTCTTTGTTTTAAAATGAATTGAAATGACTTGGCCAAAACGCACCGTTTTGAGCCAAGCCAATAAAAAAAAATTAAAAAGCATTGTCGACTGCATTATTGTGATTACATCCTCTACAGTCTAGACTCCACGTGATTGGCTTTTCTTTTGTATGGCTCCCGAGACCAACCGCAAGACTTTTCATCTCTCTCTTTCTCTCTTACTTGGGAATTCTTGTGTTGGACTGTGATTTAGAAGTCAGGTGTACAAAATTCAAACGACGGTTTTGATGAAGGGTGCCGTCAAGCACAAATTCTCCAAAAAAAATCAAAGAACTGCATACCATTGCTATCATGATTGATCTGGAAAAAAGAAACGAAAAAATCAAAGCTCCGACTGTTTCTCTCCCAATCGCAGCATGTGGGCTCCGACCCTCTTGGCCCACCGATCTCGCCGACCTCTTTATTCAGCAACCCATCATCGTCATCTTCATCTTCTTTAGCTTGATTTTCTAGTTTTTCTGCAATGAGTTCAGTTTGCTCCTTGCTGGGTTTGCGATTGGGAGGCGGATGAGCACAGAAGCCGAATGCTCTCTGTGCTGGGTTTGCCATTGTTCGAAGATAATAGACGCTCCAGATTAACCCGTTTGGTTTAACTTTTGGTTTTTATTTATTTTTTAATTAGTTTTATTAAAACTTAACAGTGTTAGATGTGGGTGTAAAGTAAGAGACATATGTCAAAAAATTAAACAAGAGACACAAACAGGACATGAAATCCGGGACAGCAGACCTCAAGCCCTTTTGTATCATTCCAAAGTGAAAAACAATTTAGTGAGTTTAATAAAAAGGAAAAGATTAAATTAAGTAGAATTCCTCAACTTTTCCAACCAGTAGTAAACTTTTAACTTCTGCAAAAAAGTAACTCCTCATCGCTATCCTTCTTGCTTACTACTGTCTATTGGGCTTGTATCTTTCTTGGCAATAGGGATTAGCCTCTAGGTTTGCAAACGTCTTCCATTCTTCATTTTGATGCCAAAACCCTAATTAGGGTTATGCAAGTTTTTCTTGGGGAGCCTGGTTTATTTATTAGTGTATGTTGTGAGGACTTGTCACTCAAGTGATCAACATAGTGTTTATCTATGTAAATCTCAAGAGTTTTGATAGTTTTGCATTCACGACAAGAATTATATATTTGTACTCGGTTTTTATTTTGGTAGACAAATAAAAGGGATTATCCTCCAAATATTCGAGATGAGGTCCAAAGAACATATATATTGATGGAGCCTTTTAGAGCTAAAGATCATGATTTTCCATTCACATTCCAAAAATATTCCAAAAAACCGCCCAGTACCTCCTAGCTAGGTGCCGGCTAGCCCTCCGCCTAAGAGCCGCCTAGGATCGCCTAGCTCCAGACCGATTTTTTGAAATGATTAGCCCAAAATCGGGGCTGGCCTTCACTGCCTAGCTTAGGCGTTGCCTAGGCCGATTTTTAGAACACTGATTGGGACCACCCTATGTTAAAATCCTGGATCCGCCACTGCACTTTAGCCAACCTTCCTCCGGCTTCCTCCATGTCTGTACATCGGCAAACTTAGTCTTAGGCTGCAACACGTTCCACTTTTTAAACTCCAGCGGCCAAGTGTGTGATTTAATCGGAACCTTATAAAAAATTAATATAAAATATTAACGTGATTTAATCATAACCATTTAAATAGGTGAAAGAAAAAAAAAATTAAGAGGGGAGGAGATAATTCACCTCCCTACCGTTCTACACCTATTCACCCACCGTCGACGACGTTACTCATATTGGATATGTAAGACACCTAAGCAATTGCCACATCAGCAAGTGCTTAGTGTGAGGGTTGATTTTAACAGAGTAGTATAAAAGACTTTTCCCTCTCTCATTACAACCGACTTTTGTAAAAACAATTTCAGAGAAATATAAAAGCTTGGGTTTTCGTCTTCATTAAGTTTCTTCATCTTCAGATTTGATTTTGATTCTTTGGTGTTAATATGGTATCTCAGAGCCATTTTTTGCTTGCGCAATAGGTTCTGGACTTCCGCTGCTCGGGTTTGTCAAGATGTTGTTCTTCTTCTCAGTTCATTTCACAAGTTAATCGAAATTCCGATTTGGGTATTTTCTTGATTTTTTTTTGCCTCTTGGTTCTACTTGGATTGTGCTATAATCTTGATTTGGGCATTTTCTGTTATACTGAAGGCCGATGCCAAGAACAATATTGTGTTGTTAATCTGTGATAATTTTTTTTTTTTAGTTGAATCTTGATATGTTCATGTGAAAGGCCGATGCCATTATTCTTGAATTCTTGATGAACCAAGGTCGATAACCATTATGTTCATCTTGATTTGTTCTTGTTGAGTGTTGATTCTAAATTTTTCATCTGGGGTTATTTCATTCTTGTGTTCGTGGTATTTTTCTCATCTGGGTTGTATATTCTTGGAGATATCTTGGTGTAATCATGTCGGATTCGATTAAGCTTGAGAATCTTTTGGGCATGTTGACTATTAAATTGAATGATGACAACTTCATCAAATGGAATTTCCAGTTTTGTTCCGTTCTTCGTGGGTATGATTTGTTTGATCATTTCACTGGTGATTCTATGTGTCCTCCAAAGTATGTGATTGATGCTGAGTCTAGTGTTACTAAGGAAGTTAATGCTGCTTACAAATCTTGGATCAAAACAGATATGGCATTGTTAAGTCTTCTTCTTGCTACTCTTAGTGATGATGCAATCGAACATGTTGTAGGTTGTAAGACCTCTTATGAGGCATGGACTGCTCTGCAAGACAGGTATATGTCTGTGTCTAGTGCAAGTGTTAATCATCTTAAAGCAGAATTACATACCATTCAAAAGGGTAGTGATAATGTTGACAAGTATCTGTTGAGACTTAAAGCCATTAAAGATAAGTTGCATTCTGCTGGTGAAAATATTTCTGATAATGACATTATTATAGCAGCTTTGACAGGTCTTCCAGCTGATTTTGATATGATTAGGACAGTTATACTTGCTAGGGATTCACCTATTACTCTGAAGGAATTTAGAGCTCAACTCTTAGGGGCAGAAAAGACTATTGAAAGTAGGATGCATTCACTAGTTCATAGTATGGCTGCTATGTATAGTAATGCTGGTTTTACCTCACCTACTGGAAATACAGGTCCTCTTACATATCAGTCCTCTTCCAATGCATCTAGTTCTGTTTCGCCTCCTATTCCACATAATTTTGGTTATGGATTTGCTGCTCCAGGCAATTCTAATGGTGGTTTTAACCAGCCATCTCCTAATCAGTTCAATGGTTTTCAGCTATCTCCTAATCAGTTCAATGGTTTTCAGTCATCTCCTAATCAGTGCAATGGTTTTCAGTCGTCTCCTAATTAGTTCAATGGTTTTTAGTCATCTGGGAATCTTATGGGAAATCAAGGAAATAGATCATATGGTAACAATACCTACAGAGGCAAAGGTAATGGTGGATATAAGTCCAAGTTTAATGGTCCTAAATCTTCCAATGTTTGGTCTGGTAACACTTCCACTAGACAAGAGGTTATTCCAGAGTGCCAAATTTGTTTAAGGAAGGGTCATACTGCGGTCACTTGTTTATACAGGAGTGATAACAATCAAGCATCTCAAGAATGTCAAATATGTGGCAAGAGGGGTCATATAGCTCTTGATTTCAGACATAGGGGTAACTATGCCTATCAAGGTGCTCCACCTCCTCCATCACTTCATGCCAATTATGCTTCTCAAGATTTTTCCATGCCACTGCTAGTTTCTTCTACTCCATCCCAAGCTACTTTACCTGGAAGTTTTGGTTATCAAGGTCCTCTATTCAATACTCCAAGTGCTCCTCCAGGTTATCCATCTCCTACAGCCTTTGTTCATCAAGGTCAACCTTCTAATGATTTCTCTGGTTTTCAAGGCAACATTATGCCCTCATCTATGAATGCTTTGGCTGCACAACCCTCTTCTGGTGGTGATTCATGGATAGTTGACACAGGAGCCTCTCATCATATGAGTCCCGATGTCACTATCTTGAATGCAGCGGTGCCTTATGATGGAGATAAAAAGATTATGGTTGGCAATGGTGAAGGTTTGCTTGTCAAACATATTGGCATTGGCACATTACATAATAATTCTCATACTCTGCATCTTAAAAATATTTTGCATGTTCCGATGTTACAAGTTAATCTACTCTCTGTGAAGCAACTATGCAAGGATAATAATAGTTGGTTCATCTGTGATGATCTTCAATTCTTTGTGCAGGACAAGGCAACAGGGGTGGTTCTTTATCAAGGAAAGAGTAGCAATGATGAGCTGTTTAGAATACCTATACACGTGTTTCCAAAGTTGTTGAATCAAGGTGTTTTTTCTACCACTGCTCTATTGGGAAAGGTTGTTAAATCCTCATTGTGGCATCTCAGATTGGGGCACCCATCGAATGAGATCTTAGTAGCTATGCTTAGAAATTCTAATATGCTTGTTACTAGTGATGTAAATGCTCACACTTGCAGACATTGTCTTAGTGGGAAGATGACTAGACTTTCATTTCCTGAAAAGATAGATAGGGTTGATGTACCTTTTCACAAAATTCATAGTGATGTTTGGGGTCCTTCACCGGTTGTATCACTTGAGGGATTCAGATACTACGTGTCTTTTGTTGATGAAGCTACCAGATTTGTATGGATTTTCCCTTTAATGAATAAATCAGAAGTTTTTGCTGCATTTGTAAGGTTTTCTGCCTATGTTGTCAATCAGTTTAATACACAAATTAAAGTTTTGCAGTCTGATGGTGGTGGTGAATTTTTGAACAATAAATTTAAGGATTATCTTGCAACCAATGGTATAGTACATTATGTTTCTTGTCCTTACACACCACAGCAAAATGGATTAGTGGAAAGAAAACATAGACATGTTGTGGAGACTGCATTAACTATGTTGTCAGCTGCCTCTTTACCACATAAGTTTTGGTATCATGCTGTTGCACATGCAGTATTTTTAATCAATAGGATGCCTACCAAGATTCTTGGGATGGATTCACCTTTTGAGAGGCTTTTTCATACGAAACCTGATGTATCTTCTTTGAAAGTCTTTGGTTCAGCCATATACCCCTATCTTAGGCCCTACAATGATCACAAACTTCAATCAAGAACTAGCCAGTGTGTGTTTTTGGGGTTTACTTTTGGATACAAAGGTGCTATTTGTTATAATATTGCCACAGAAAAATTGTTAATGTCTAGGCATGTGATTCATGATGAAAACTGTTTTCCTTTTGCTGCTTTGAGGTCTACTTCTATGTCTCAATGTTCAGAAGTGGTTTCATTTCCTAGTTATTCTACACGACCAGTTGTGGTTCACTTGTCTGCAGCTTCTGCACCAATAGGCTCATCTCAAGCTGGTATTCAGTCTCAAGATGACTCGCTTAATCATGCTTCCCAAGTTTCTTCATCCATGAGCAGTTCTTCACATACTCCTAGTTCACAGAATTTTGTACAGGATTCTATTATAGTGGCTCCATCTTCCAGTTCAAATGCTACTCTTTCCCACCCCTCTTCAGTGTTGCCTGTCCTATCCCCTCAAGAATTACAGGTTGTATTGCCTCCACTTAATTCATCTTGTTCCCATGATTTCTTGTCCACTAATGTTCCACATGGTATTCAAACTAGACTGAAAACTGGTGCTATTACGCGGAAAGACTATGTTGCCCTTGCAGCCATTTTTCCTGAAGTTCTGTCTTTAATAACCCCTGATAGTGTTCAATTCTCTGGAGGGTTCACTTTTCTAGCAGATATTAAGGATTCTTTAGAGCCTTCTACATATAAAGTAGCTTCTCAACTCCCTCAATGGCAGCAGGCTATGCAAGAAGAGTACGATGCTCTTCAAACCCAAGGTACATGGATCCTTGTACAGTCACCTCCGGATAAAAATGTCATAGGATGTAAGTGGGTATATAAATTGAAAAGAAACCCTGATGGTACTATTTCTAGACATAAAGCTAGATTAGTAGCCCAAGGGTTTAGTCAAGAAAAAGGTATGGATTACACAGAGACATTTAGTCCTGTAGTTAGACACACTACTGTTCGAATGATTTTGGCTTTGGCAGCAACACACAAGTGGTCTCTTAGACAACTTGATGTTAAAAATGCATTTTTACACAGTGAGTTACATGAGGAAGTCTATATGAAACAACCTCAAGGCTTCATTGATTCCACTTATCCTACACATGTTTGTAAACTTGTTAAGTCACTATATGGCCTTAAGCAAGCACCAAGAGCTTGGAATGCCAAATTCACAAGCTATCTGTCAGTTATTGGTTTCAAGGCTTCTCTTTCAGATTCTAGTCTTTTTGTGAAAGAAGTGCATCAAGATGTGATTATTTTACTCCTTTACGTAGATGATATTATCATCACAGGATCTTGTACAACCCTTGTTCAGTCTGTGATTAATAATCTTGGTGAAGTGTTTGATCTCAAGGACATGGGCCAACTCACATACTTCTTGGGTCTGCAAATTCAATACAAGTCTAATGGGGATATATTTGTGAATCAAGAGAAGTATGTCAAAGATTTGCTTCATAAAGCAGCCATGGATAATTGCAAACCTTGTAATACTCCTTGTAAACCTCATCATTCTGTTCTTGTTGATGAAGGAGAGTTGTTACCAGAACCAACTCTATACAGGAGCCTTGTTGGGGCCTTACAATACCTGACTTTCACACGTCCAGATATTGCTTTTGCTGTCAACAATGTTTGTCAATTCATGAACACACCCACTGATGTTCATCTTGGTTTGGTAAAGAGGATCCTCAGATTTTTGCAGGGTACTATGAAGTGTGGTTTAACTTTTACTTCTGGTTCTGGATTACATCTCAGAGGTTATAGTGACTCAGACTGGGCTGCTGATGTCAATACAAGGAGGTCTATCACAGGGTATGTAGTGTATCTGGGAGATAACCCCATTTCCTGGCAATCCAAGAAGCAAACTTCCGTCTCCAGAAGCTCAACAGAAGCTGAGTACAAGGCTCTTGCACATGCTGCTGCAGATATGGCTTGGATAAGGCTTATAATGAAAGATGTTAGTGCAATCTTGCCAAGTCCACCTCAATTGTTTTGTGATAATCAGTCAGCCATTGCTTTGAGTTTGAATCCTATACATCATTCAAGGATTAAACATTTGGAAACTGATTTCCATTTTGTTCGAGAGAGAGTGCAGAAAGGAGACCTGGAAGTGTTGTATGTCCCTACTCAAGACCAAGTGGCTGATGTTCTTACAAAAGGTCTTCATGGACCTGATTTTCTCAAGCATTGTCACAATCTTAACCTGGGATTTCCCAGTAAAGATTGAGGGGGGGTATTGGATATGTAAGACACCTAAGCAATTGCCACATCAGCAAGTGCTTAGTGTGAGGGTTGATTTTAACAGAGTAGTATAAAAGACTTTTCCCTCTCTCATTACAACCGACTTTTGTAAAAACAATTTCAGAGAAATATAAAAGCTTGGGTTTTCGTCTTCATTAAGTTTCTTCATCTTCATATTTGATTTTGATTCTTTGGTGTTAATAACTCAATCTTTTTTTTTCCTTCTTTTTATACTCATTTTTCCTTCTAATTTTCAACTTCCCAAAAAAAGTTACACCATATTAATGATAGCCAATAATTTCCAACATAAATTGAATTGATAGCCAATAATTTATTCATTCGTCAGCTTCAGACTTCTATGCAGACGCTCTTCCACACTCTCCAGCTAGCTCTCTCTCCTCCTCTCTCTTTGTTACTCTTCCAACTCATCCGTCGCTAAAGAAGTGTCACTGGGATTAATTTGCAACGTCTAACTCCAGCACGTGAGTCGCTCTCTCTCTCTCTCTCTCTCTCTCTCTCTCTCTCTCTCTCTCTCTCTCTCTCTCTCATAGCATGCTGCAAAGTTTATTGGTGTTTCTAAGCGTTTTTGGGTATGATTTTCTAAATGTAATTGGTTGGTTGGATAGGATACGAGGGATATATAAAATGATACAGTTAGAGCTCAAGCCTTCTTTGTATAAATAAATATACATAGATATATAATTGGTTTTCTGTCAATATGGGTTTTGTTAAGAGTTTATCAGAGCTCGAGGGTAATGCCCAAATTCAGGGTGGCCAGCTTACTTTAGCAACTGGTTTGTATGGTGATTTAAGTTAGTTTTTACTATTTGAGAAGGGTAACTAATAACTAAGTTAACTAACTTGAGGAACATTGCAGTCAATAAGCAATGTACGGCTGTCATTGCTGTGTAATAGTAGTTACGTGGCATATCTAGCTTCACGATAATTTGCATTTTGGTCCCTGTATTAAACAGACGTAAATGGATCATTCTACCCTCTCTCTACATCTGTGTCTTGTTTTGTATATCATGCTGCAAATGCTATGAAGACTACATTTTGAAGATTATATTTGTAGACGAGATGTGAATAAACCTTTATTATAAAGGTGAAACCTTCTTGTATTAGCGGACTCTATTTCTATTAGAGTATTGATTCATGTATAGTCTACCAAATATTGTGTCACTACCATTTTCTAGTAAACATATATCGATTTTCTAAACCTAAACCCTTAATCGGTATGTATATATACATATAGTTTATGCTTTGTCACTTAAGTTGTTTTTACTTTTTTTTCCCTAAAGGTATTAATTTTATTGATGCTAGAGAGACCATCTTTAGTAGACCACGTAATGTGCCAGTTAATGGTTAGACTCCTTTAAATTACAAATAATAATAATAATAATAATAATAATAATAACCATCAACTGTCACATTATGTGGTCGACAAAAGATGATCTAAAAATACTCTTCCTAGTATTTTCCTGATTTTATTTGAGAAGGGTAACTATAATTGCAAGTAAGAAAATGCTAGGAATACCGTCTTTTTAGATCATATTTTTAAAGGAAAACTAATGAAAATGGCTCGAAAACTTTGAGTTTAACGATAAGGACAAAATAAAGGGTAAAGTGAATAGTACCAGGATTGACTTTTTAGTGTAAAAATATGATTTTTCATTAAAGTGAACAGTACATGGAGCTTTTCGTTAAAGTTCTATATTTTAAAACCACATGCTACCGCTTAATATTTGAACTTCTTTTTTAATAATTTAAAGAATAATCTAATTATAATCCGCTACATTATAGGATCTATAAAATATGATCTAAACTATCTCTCTAGGAAGTTTATCCTCAACCAAAAAAGAGTAAATTGTAGCAATGGTCCCTTAACTAAAAATTCATTACCATTGGTCCTTTAACTCATCAAAACATGCAGCTATCGTCCTTTTCGTCAATTCCGTTAGAACTTTCGTCAAAATGAGTCACGTGAGGTTGAATCAAATGGCAAATATAGAAAATCAAATAAGAAAAATTGGATCAATGGTCCCTCAACTTTAATCCAACTGGAAAATGATCCCTTAACTTTAACCCAATTGAAGCGATAGTCCTTCCAACATAACTCATTTTGACAGAATTCTGACGGAGTTGACGAAAAAGACAATAGCTACATTTTTTGATGAGTTGAGGGATCAATTGTAATGAATTTAGTTGAGGGACCAATAGTAATGAATTTTTAGTTTAGGGACCATTGCTCCAATTCGGTTAAAGTTAAAGGACCATTGCTACAATTTACTCTGTGAGATCCCACATCGTCCAGGGGAGTGGATCCTCTATGCCTTATATGTACATTCTCATCTCATTTAGCACGAGGCCTTTTGGGAGCTCACTGGTTTCGGGTTCCGTAGGAACTCCGAAGTTAAGCGAGAATGAGCCAGAGCATTCCCAGGATGGGTGACCCACTGGGAAGTTCTGCTCGCGTGAGTTCCCAGTAGGCCTGGCAATCGTGTCGTGTTTGTCGTGTTCGTGTCGTTTTCGTGTAACACCTGTTATCTTAACAGGTCGTGTCGTGTCGCACCCGTTATCTTAACGGGTCCTTAACAGGTTGGGTCACTCAACGGGTAAAGTGACCCAACCCGTTATGACCCGTTAAGAAAAATATATTTTTTTTTTAAATTTGCACATACCCCACATTGTCACATAAATATAACTTCAAAACATTAAAACACATTTATCGTTTAAGTACTACATCTACACTCGAAAATAAGAGTAATAAAAAAAATCCATACACTACTAATTCTAATCTATTACAAATATTAAATGTGCAAAGATATGCAAAATAAAAGAGTTTTGGTTTTCAAATCCTTAATTTACATCTATCATCATGAGGAAACTGCATTAGAACTTTGGCTTGATCTATTGCTTTCAAGAGCTATGTTGATGATGTTTTCAGTAAGGTTGTCCACGTCAGAACTCTCTTCCGCATAAACTAAGTATAGAAAAACCAAACATTAAAAATCATTCTAAAAATATATTATGAGAAGTTTACCAAAATAATTATGAAAAGAAATAAAACAATAATACTATACAATATAAAAATATATTACCTCCTTTTCCAAATAGCCAATCTCGTGTGCACAACAAAGCTTCAACTGTTTCTGGTAACAATGAACTACGATACTGATCTAGTACTCTACCCCCAATACTAAATGCAGATTCTGATGCAACAGTTGAAATGGGAATTGTTAACACATCTCGTGCTAACTGAGAAAGTATCGGATAATGAAAACGCTCCATTTTCCACCAAGAAAGAACATCAATGTCTACTTTTCTATCCATTCTTGTATCCTCCAAATACTTCTGCAATTCATTTTTTTCAATTGAACTTGAACCATCGTAATTATTATCAAAATCCTACATCATAAAAAATCATGCATCATGTCAATTTCAAATATAATATCAACATTTTTATAGTACTACTACTACAATCTACAAATATATAAAGTAAATAAAAATAAAGTTAGGTTACCTCAAGGATAACTTCTACAGATTCTGTTTGATGATTAGGCACTGAATTCACTGGAGTATTTGAATTATCAAGATGGGGAAGTTTTTCCAAGTACACACCAAAAAGAGCATTCAATTTGTCTTTAACCTTTGTAAATTCGACTGAATTCACACCATGAAGCCTTGTGTAAGCCCAATCCACAAAATGCAATTTATAACGAGGGTCTAAGATGACTGCAATTGCCAAAATCAAACTATACTCTGACCAATACTTCTCAAACTTCATGTACATGTAAGTCCCCATCTTGTTCAAGAAACTTTCAGAACCATCCATGGCTGCCTTAATTTGAAGTTGGATTACGAACACCTTAGGGAAGAACAAATTTGATGTGGGGTACTTTGTCCCAGAGAATAAGCACGTAACCTCATAAAAGTACCCCAAAAACTTGGAAATCTTTATTATTTTATCCCACTCTTCAGAAGAAGGACAAGTAGTAAAATTGGAATCACTCAACCCTAAATGAATCAAAGCATATCGATAGAAAATTGCACTATCTAGCATGATATAGGTTGAGTTCCATCTAGTAGGGACATCTTGTCTCAAACCTCTCCTACTATCCAATATCCCTACTTGTCTAACACATTCATAAAACTTTAATTTCCTAGCCTCAGAGCCCTTTATATACTTGATGCATTCACGAATTTTTATCACCGAAGAATCAATTTCTTTAAGTCCATCTTGAACTATCAAATTCAAGACATGAGCACAACAACGCACATGAAAGAAGTCACCATTCATCACAAGAAGACTTCTAAGATTCAATTGATTCTTCAAAATGCTAACAAAAGAAATATTTGAAGAAGCATTATCCAAAGTAATAGAAAATAACTTCTTCTCAATTCCCCACTCAGTCACCAATGCATTAATTTTCTCAGATAATGCAACACCAGTATGAGGAGGAGGCATGTGACAAAAACTTAAAATTCTCTTATGCAATTTCCAATCTTTGTCTACAAAGTGAGCAGTAAGAGCAAGATACCCATCAGTGCATTGAGAGGTCCACAAGTCTGATGTCAAACAAATTCTACCTTCAACTGAGCCTACCAAGTCATGAAGCCTTTGTTTTTCATTTTTGAACATCCTCAACACAGAGGCTTTAATTGTATTTCTACAAGGTAACTTGATATCAGAAGATATATATGCAAACATAGCTCTAATTCCCTCATATTCAGAAAAACTAAAAGGAAGATTATGCTTGATGATGGCCTCTACCAATAAGCCACGGAATACCACAGGATCAAAGTTTTGGAAACAGAATTCAGACACCGACGACAATGATCCATCAGTTTGTCCAGGGCATGTTTTCAAATGTCTATTCATATTACCCGTCCCATGATGACTATCATCTATTACTAGTTTCTTACAATCTTTACATTGAGCACGATTTTTACCATCTTCAAAAATAGTAGTCAATTTGTTGAAAGTTTTCCAAACAGGAGACCTGAGTGTTCGCTTACCTAATTTGATCACTCTAGCCTTTTTCCTTGTTGGACTTGTATTTGTATCTTCCATATTTTCACTTCCATGATCAGTTTGCATTCCCATTGTCACTTCCATTGACCTTCCATCACTAAGGTTCGTAAAATCTTGCTCAGCATCCATTGCTTCAAGAAAGAAAAACAAAACTGTAAAAAAATGTTGGAACAGTTTATAATACAAATAATAACCATATACAACTTTAACCAAAGCACACACACTGCACACAGAGCGCACACTGCACACAGAGCGCGCACACTGCACACAGAGCGCCCACACTGCACACAGAGCGCACACACTGCACACAGAGCCCACACACTGCACACAGAGCGCACACACTGCACACAGAGCGCCCACACTGCACACAGAGCGCACACACTACACTGCACACAGAGCGCCCACACTGCACACAGAGCGCACACACTGCACACAGAGCCCACACACTGCACACAGAGCGCACACACTGCACACAAATGCTTAAAAAAAAAACCCAAAATGTACACCACGATAACAAACTGTTCAGACAATTCACAACGCAGAATTCACACTGAACATAAAGGAGAAAAATGCAGATCCATCTCTATGTTCTCGACAATATGAAACATCTCAAATGTAAATTCTCAAAGTTATCAGATTCATACAACTCCTGCCAACAATTTCAATTTCGCTATGCCATTCCCAATTAATGGCATTATTGATTTACTAATTCAAAATGAAGAATTATAGAATTCAACAGTGATATTATATCACTACAACAACAAAATTCGAAACTCTAAAGCCTCAAATTTCCAAAAATTCATTTCCTCAGTCAGCACCAATGCCTATTCCCTCACCTAAAGATTAATCCTTTGAATCAATTATCCAATTATCCAATTATCCAACTATCCAAGTGTAACCCATTTCTCCAATCACCTAATTTATAGCAAACAGATCAGCACAACAAATTGAGCAAAGAAATCATGAAGCAAATTAACCTTCTCCAATTTATAAACCTTAATTTTAGAAATTCCTAATTGCAAAAGCCCTAATTTAGAAACCCTAATTTCAAAATTTCCTAATTCCAAAAGCCCTAATTCAGAAACCCTTGAGTTTATTTATTGCAGGAAATTTTTACCTTGTGCAGTGAGGACCTGACTGAGACCGAGAGCTCGATTCAGGAACCGGATTTGCGTGGTACACTGGTACTGGTAACTGGTAACTGGTGAAGTCGCTGGTTAATGAGAGAGAAGAGAATGATTTGAAGTCGAGGACGAGGAGGGTGAGCCGATGAGGACACTGAGACTGAGGTGAGGGTGGCTGAGACTCCGTGAGGCGCCGCGTGACTGAGGTCGATCGAGATTCCAGAGAGACAGAGAATGATTTCAGGTATATGAGAGAGAAGATAATGATTTGAGGGTGAGCCGGTGACGACGGGGCGGGGGTGAGCCTGTGAGACTGAGGTGAGGTGATGAGGGACTGAGACTCGGTGAGGCGCAGCCGCGCGCAGTCGATCGAGATTCGAGAGAGACGACAGTCGCGGACGAGAAGTTAGGAACAATTTGGTTAATCTGGGTAAATGAGAGAGAAGAGAAGATACCCTACAATGGACGGCTGAGATTAAATCTCAGCCGATCCAATGGTCATCAAATTTTTAAATTTAATTTAATATATATTATATATAATTATTATAGGTTTTTTAGGGGTATAAAATTGTTAAATTAATATATATAATTATTATATAACATTGTTAAATTGTTTAGGGTAGGGGTATAAAATTGTTAAATTATAGTTTATTTATATTTGTATTAAGTATAACATAAGATTTTGTAGTATCCATCCACTATGTGTAAATATATTAAATTGAAGATCGAATTCATTCATTGTATTCATATAGGGTCAAGAAGTGTAGCTGTAAAAAATCATCAAAATCGGAGTTAAAATAACCGTTAAATCGTGATTTTTCGTTTATAACCGTCGAAAAGTTTTGTCCTGTTACTTGATCTCTGAATGTTTGTTTTTTTCAATTTTTGGCGTATGTGATCTCGAAGCATATACAAACAAGTTTGACGGTTTGATCGTTGAAACTAGTTTTGTAGAATGCGTATCTCATCAAAACAATAGATTCACTAACACTTAAGAGTTTATTTATACTTTCATTAAGTATAACATAAGATTTTGTGGTATCCACTAGTGTAAATATTTTAAATTGAAGATCGAATTCATTCATTGTATTCATATAGGGTCAAGGAGTGTAGCTGTAAAAAATCATCAAAATCGGAGTTAAAATAACCGTTAAATTATGATTTTTCGTTTACAACCGTCGAAAAGTTTTGTCCCGTTACTTGATCTCTGAATGTTTGTTTTTTGCAAATTTTTGTTGATGCGATCTCGAAGCATATACAAACAAGTTTGACGGTTGGATCGTTGAAACTAGTTTCGTAGAATGCATATCTCATCAAAACAATAGATTCACTAACATTTAAGAGTTTATTCATACTTTCATTAAGTATAACATAAGATTTGTGGTATCCACTAGTGTAAATATTTTAAATTGAAGATCGAATTCATTCATTGTATTCATATAGGGTCAAGGAGTGTAGTTGTAAAATATCATCAAAATCGGAGTTAAAATAACCGTTAAATCGTGATTTTTTGTTTATAACCGTCGAAATGTTTTGTCCCGTTACTTGATCTCTGAATGTTTTTTTTTTTTGCAATTTTTTTCTGATGCGATCTTGAAGCATATAAAAACAAGTTTGACGGTTGGATCGTTGAAATTAGTTTCGTGTAATTCGTATCCCATAAAGTTCAATGGTGTGTGTGTGTCTATATATATATATATATATATATATATATTTGATATATTCACAAAGCTCCTTTCCTAACCTAGTGGAAATTTGTGCAAACACATGTTGCTCTGGGATCTGGTCTGGGGTTCGAAGGTTGGTGGTGGTGCTTGCTGGTGCTAGTTCAATGGTGTGTGTGTGTGTGTGTGTCTATATATAAATATATATATATATATTTGATATATTCACAAAGCTCCTTTCCTAACCTAGTGGAAATTTGTGAAAAACATGTTGCTCTCTGGGATCTGGTCTGGGGTTCGAAGGTTGGTGGTGCTGTTTATTGAGATGAGAGATGGTTAGATAATATATTTATTTTGTACACATATAATTATTATATTTTTTAGGAGTATAAAATTTAATTTAAAATTTAATATATATATATATATATATATATATATATATAATTATTTTGTCCACTGTCCATTGAATTGAGAGATGGTTGTATAATCTATTTATTTTGTACACATATAATTATTATATTTTATTTTGTACACATATAATTATTATATTTTTTAGGAGTATAAAATTTAATTTAAAATTTAATATATATATATATATATATAATTATTATAGTTAATATTTTAGGCGTATAAATTTAATTTAAAATCTAATATATATATATATATATATATATATATTAATTTTTAGGGGTATAAAATTGTCAAATTAATATATATAATTTTTATAGTATTTTTTCAGGGTTATAAAATTATAAAATTAATATTCTGCTTATCGTGTTTCGTGTTACCCGCGTGTATACCCGAACCAACCCGTTATCTTAACAGGTGCTTATCGGGTTACCCGATAACGACCCGATTCATTATCGTGTCGACTCAAACACCTGTTAACTTCGGGTCGTGTCGTGTCGGGTTATCGGGTCGTGTCAGGAATTGCCAGGTCTAGTTCCCAGAAACAAAACCGTGATGGCGTGGTCGGGGCCCAAAGCGGACAATATCATGCTACGGCCGAGTCGAGCTCGGGATGTGGTGGGGGCTCGGGCCATCGCCTAAGGGAGTAGATCTTCTATGCCTTATATGAACATTCCCCCCTCCAATTAGCACGAGGCCTTTTGGGAGCTCACTGGCTTCGAGTTCCATTGGAACTCCGAAGTTAAGCGAGTTCGGGCGAGAGCATTCCCAGGATGGATGACCCACTGGGAAGTTCTCGTGTGAGTTCCTAGAAACAAAACCATGAGGGTGTGGCCGGGGCCCAAAATGGTTAATATCGTGCTACGACGGAGTCGAGCCCGGGATGTGGTGGCGGCCTGGGTGGGGATGTGACATACTCACTAAAAAAAGTGAACATCATTAGTTAGGTGTGTTGAAACTTAATAAATGAATGAATTTTCTGCAAGGAACGGTCGTTCTTGCTTGGGAATGTGGCATATTTAGATTCACGACTTTTCAAAGTCTTCTTTGCAGTAGAGTTCCGATATTATTTCAATGGAATTTTACGGCTTAATTTTCATTGTATTGCATAACTGAAAATATATACAAGATACAACCCTAGTTCTTTAATGAAACAATAAAACAATAAAGGACACCCACAAATATCCTTCCTAATAAAGGATTCCTAATTTTTACAATATATTTACATGCATTTTTTATTTACGACTCACGGCAACACTCCCCCTCAAGTTAGAGCATAGATATCACACATGCCAAACTTGACAAGTGAGTCACAAAATGATCTACTACACACGGCATGAGTGAGGATATCCGCAAGCTGTTCTTTCGAGTTCACAAACGGTATTGACACAATCTTCATCTCAAACTTTTCCTTGATAAAATGACAATCAACCTCTACATGCTTTGTTCTGTCATGTTGTACCGGGTTTTCTACAATCTCACGTGCAGATTTATTATTACAATACAAGCTTATGGCCCATTTGCTTTGAAACCTAGATCACAAAGTAACTTGCGTAACCAAAGAACTTCACATACTCCATGTGCCATACCTCTGAATTCGGCCTCAGCTGAAGACCTTGACATCACATTTTACTTCTTGCTCCTCCAAGTAACTAGATTCCTGCCAACAAACATAAAGTGTCCAGAAGTAGAGCGTCTATCAATCACATCACCTGCCCAATCAGCATCGATAAACCCCTCAATCCTCAAATGACCAGAATTTTTATACAAAATTCATTTTCCCGGAGCTGACTTCAAATAAGCTAAAATCCTCATAACAGCTGCCATATGATCCACACTTGGCGAGTGCATAAACTGACTCACTACACTTACTGCATAGGCAATATTCGGACGGGTATGAGCTAAATAAATTAGTCTTCCTACCAGTCTCTGATTCCTGCCTTTATCTACTAGTTCTTGATCCGGATAAATTCCCAAGTAATGTTTCTCTACAATAGGAGTATCCATGAGTTTACACCCAAGCATACCTGTTTCCTTTAATAAATCCAGAACATATTTTCGTTGAGACAAGAAAATACCTTTGGATGAACGAGCAACTTCAACTCCAAGGAAAAACCTTAAGTCACCTAAACTCTTCATCTCAAACTCGGTGGAAAGGTTCTTCTCCAGTTTGACAATTTCATCTGAATCATCACCTGTTATTGTCATATCATCTACATAAATAATCAAGGCTGTTACTTTACCGTTTCTCCGCTTCACAAATAACGTATGATCAGAATGACTCTGATAATACCCATTCTTCCTCATGGCCTGAGTGAACCTCCCAAGCCATGCACGAGGTGACTACTTAAGCCCATAAAGTGACTTTCGCAATCGGCACACTCCTGTTTTTCCTTCGTTACTATATCCTGTAGGAAAAACCATATACACTCCTTCCTCTAGATGTCCATGAAGAAACACATTTTTTACATCAAACTGTTTCAGTGGCCAATTCAAATTTGCAGCTAATGAGATAAGAACTCGTACCGTATTCATCTTAGCCACGGGAGAGAAAGTTTCCTGATAGTCAACTCCGTATGTTTGAGTATACCCTTTTGCTACCAACCTTGCTTTATACATGTCGAGTGATCCATCGGCCTTGTATTTAACTGTAAAAACCCATCGGCACTCAACTGGTTTTTTCGCTTTCGGCAGCTCAACTACTTCCCATGTATTATTTTTCTGTAATGCCTTCATCTCTTCATCCATTGCTTCGGTCCATTCTCGACTTTTCAAAGCATCTTCTACTCGAGTTGGTACCTGAATTGAATCCATATTATTCACCCAAGCTTGACGTTCGGATGAAAGATTTTTACAGGACACATAATTCGCTATGGGATACTTCACTTTTCCCTCCTAAGAGAACCTGTCAGGAGGTACACCACGATTTTGCCTTGGCGGCAACTTATACGTACTTACATCATTATTTGGATTAGTTACATGAGCATCTGTAGTACTTACCTCAAGGATATTCAGAGTAGACACATTGGGTGGCACTATCGAGCTAGAGAGAGAAGGTGATGTGGGTTCTGCAGGCGGCATTTCTTCCCCTGAAGTACTTGGTTCGGCAGTAGGCTGCTGGATTGTTATAGCTTCATCGACACATGTCTCGACAGACAGCAACTGAAAGCCCATATCATTCTCGGCAGTTTCTTGCCAAGAGACTAGTGTCCCATTTTCATCCTTGTCGTCAACACATGCTCCCCATGAACTACATATCACATCCTCTGGTACCTCTAACCACCCAAGATCAACTTGATCACCACTAGTGTTCTCCCCCTGGTGATCTGAAGGTGATGGGATCGAAGAATAAAAATACTCTGATTCAGAAAAAGTAACATCCATAGTCACATATATATGTTGAGTTTCAGGATGATAACACTTATACCCTTTATGTTGGGAGGCAAACCCAACAAAAACACACCGAAGGGAACATGGATCCAATTTGCTACGATGAATCTTGTGAATATGAACATATGCTACACATCCAAACACACGAGGAGTAAGGGTATTAGTGGATACTACAAGAACATGTTCCGTCAATACTTGAAGAGGTGTACGGAATTCTACAACCCGAGATGGCATACGGTTAATCACATACACGACATAGGTAACGACTTCAGGACAAAAATGTTTAGGCACGGACGCACTAATAAGCAAGGCACTAGCAGTTTCCAAGATATGACGATTCTTTCTCTCAGCAATCCCATTATGTTGCGGAGTATGCGGACAGGTAGTTTGATGAATAATTCCACGATCTTGTAGAAACTAAGATAATTCAGAATTTATGTACTCTCCACCATTCTCAAAACGCAAAAATTTAATATCAATGGAATATTGAGTTTTAACCATCTATTGAAACAGACGAAACACATCACAAACCTCACTTTTATTTTTCAACATAATCAACCACGTTATATGAGTGCAATCATCCACGAAAGTAACAAACCACCTAATTCTTGAAGTGGTATTAACAGGGGAAGGCCCCCACACATCAGAGTGTACTAGTGCTAATGGAAAAAATCTTCAATTCATACTTGGAGGGAATGAAGCACGATGACTTTTGGCTAAAATACATACTTCACATTTCAATTCTGAGTCTTTAATACCACTTAACAAATAAGGTAATATATGTTTCAAATAATCAAACAATGCATGCCCCAAACGACGATGCAATAACAATACCTTCTGTAGATTATTATTAAGTGACGAATGAACCAAATTAGCTATTCCAGGAATCACATCATCCACATAATATAGCCCATCTCTCTTAGTACCACGCCCAATGATCTCATTTGTCTGAATATCCTGAAGCAAGCAAAATGAAGGATACGTTACTACAACACAATCCAATTGTTCAGTGACTTGAGGTACAGACAATAAGTGATTGGACAATGACGGAACTAATAAACAATTATGTAACGGAAGAGAGGGTGTAAGAGACAATGTTCCTGCTCCAACCACAGCAGCAGTAGTACCATTGGCAGTTGCCACACACTTTCTATGAGAATCTTTCATGGACTGAAACAAAGTTTTATCATACGTCATATGATCTGTTGCACCAGAATCCAAAATCCAACCTGTATTCATCCTAGTAATATTACACGAAAAACTACTTGCAATGGAATATTCTCACAGCAATCACACCAATATCCAATTATTGCAGTAGAGTTACTCCTACAATTGCTCAAGCACAACAATTGGAGATATACAGCAATCGCACCAATACACGAAATTGCAGTACCAAACAGATATGCAATCCTCTTGCACAATAACTAATCAATCCTCACACAGTACCTCACGCTACAATCCAAGGCAGCAGTGAAAAAACCACAACAATTGTATGGGCAAGGACAGAGAGCGTAGTCTTTGCGATTTCTCTATGGCAGCGGCACGAGATGTAGCTAAAAACAACCAGATACTAGGCAGTTTTTTCTACTTCCTTCCTCACGACACAAGCAGCAAAGGAAAAAAGACAAAAAACTCCAAGATAGCAAATGCAGCACGTAAGGGTTAGAAGCAGCAAAGGAAAAAGGACAAAAAACTCCAAGATCCCAATACTACTCATGGAAAAGGCAGCACGCACAGCCTTCACAAATTTCTTAGCAGCATAACGGCACGAGATGAGTATTTTCCTGGTTAGGGTTACGATAATTAGGCTCTGATGCCAAATAGAATTTTACAGCTTAATTTTCATTGTATTGCATAACTGAAAATATATACAAGATACAACCCTAGTTCTTTTAGGAAACAATAAAACAATAAAGGACACCCACATATATCCTTCCTAATAAAGGATTCCTAATTTTTACAATATATTTACATGCCTTGTTTATTTACAACTCAAGGCAACAATTTCCTTGATTGATATCTTTTTGGTATCGTTTTAATTATATCGAATCAAATGTTCTAAAAAAGAATTTTAAAAACTCTCATTTACAAGAGAAAAAGAATTGATTTTTTTATTAGCACCCCACAATATATTGAATACACTTCTCATTAAAATTTAATATGTAATGACTTACATATCTAATATGTAATGACAATTTCAACCTTATAAGGTTTTGCAAAAAATAAAAATCCAAATTAATTTTCACATGTATATCCCAGTTTATTTATCTTCTTCAACTCACAAAACCACTCTCATCCTCCATTGTAGAATTAATGAAACTACAAACACGTTAATTGGAAAAATTATTCTTGATGAATGAAACATGAAATCAACGTTTCGAAAACTTTACATGAGATAAGGCTTCGTATTTTCATTGTTTTAGTGATTTCAATCGCCAAAATATTGGCAGTGATATGCAATCATTCAGTTTAATTGCAGTGAGACTAATGAGATGCTCCATTGATGATATGGGCAATACTTCTATTGATGTCCAAGTCAAATCTAATACACTTATATTCATGGAAAGCTCAGAAAACTCGTCAAGAGATGAGTAGTAGTCTAGACTAAAATAACCGAAGACCTTCAGCTTACAACTGCTTCTTAAGGTCTTTGCAATCTCCAATATCCAAAGAAGAAATTTTTTGGTGGCACCAAATTGATGGAGGCAACTCCCTTATACCATTGCCACATAAACTTAAAAATTCAATATTGCCTGGCATCTTCGAAAGATACTTGAGACTCGTGCACCCTCCAAGTTTAAGAAAGTAAGCTTGTGAAGATATTGAAAATATGAAGAAACTTCAACCAAACTTTTACAGTAAAAAAGATTTATATGCCCAAATTTTTTACTCCGGGAAAAATTTGGAACTTCAGTTAGGTTTTTGGAGGAACGCGTATTGAACACTTTTAATTTCATAAGATTCTGTAAAAAATTGAAAAGAAACAGCAAGAATCAATACCTTAGCATGATTATATATTATAAAAGCAGTAAAAAAAAAATTGCTGATAGAAAATATAAGGTATATAGTGAGATTGTAGATAGTGAGGGTATGATAGGAAAGTAAATGTGGTGTATTAAGATATGTTTTATTTAAAAAAGAAAAAGTAAAGTGTATTAAGTATGTGGAGTGTATTCAACAACATGTGGGGTTTCAATATAATAAGCTAAAGAATGTTATTTTTATGATTGATATAGTCTGCCATTTCATAAAATGTGGGAGCGCAGATTGTGAGAACCCCTCCTTTTTTTTCTTTTTTTCTTTTTTTTGATTAGGTTTATGTGAAGTTTTAAATTAGGAAGTGAGATCCTTCGCCACTGTCGTCAATCCGTCTCTCCATACCACAATCATTCTATTTATTTTGTAACAGTCAAACAATAATTCTCTCCTCTCTCCCCCTTACAGCCGGCCTTCTTTCCTTTTTATACAAACATCATCATGACCCTTTTATCTTTTGCAATAACATCATCATTATATTAAAGGAAAACTATTATTAACCCTCATCAACGTGTCCACTCTCTCATTTATATAAACACTTGGACCACATTCTCTGTCTTCTCACTCCGACTAACCAATTATTTTAACGCCCTTTCCTCCCCCTACAACTCTTGTTCTCTCTCAGTTCATTCTTAATCACTCTCTCCCTCTATTTACTTTTCTCTCACTTATCTCCTTCCCTCAAAACTCTCTCCTTTCCTCTGCACGCACAGAGAGCTCTGAGAGCCCCAAAAACAAGGAGCTGCTGCTCAGCAAGCCTCCAGGATCATCCGATAAAATTAGGGGTTTGGTGTGTGGAGATTGTTAGTTGGTTGTCTTGTCAAATCTCGGATTGTCAAGGTGAGTGGTTTATGTAATGTGTTGCAAATTATATTTTTTTTCAAATATCTCTATTTCAAGTCAAGCATGTTGAATTTGGGGAAATGCTTTCGGAATTATTAATATAGTGATATGTGGATATTTGAAATTGTTCATGGAGCATGAGAACTTTTAGTGTTGTATTAATTCGATGGATAAATGTGAACTTCACACGGGGACATTAGGGCAGAATGGCCAATAGGAGTCACGTGGTGAGTTACTATTTATGAAGGATAAGGGGATGATGTGATATGGCACTACGTGCATAATGATTTGATATTATTATTGTATTTTCTATAGTGACCAAAATGACATCGCTTGACTGACATATTATGTATTCTACTCACTGAGCGACGAGGGTTGTTGCTCACCCCTCACCCTTTTTTTTTACAGATAAGTTATTTGACAAGACATGTGCTAGACGAGCTGAGATTGGATTAGACAAGGGATTTAAGAGTTTTCCTTATTTTTGTACACTCTGTAGGGATTTTGTAATAATTACTTGTATAAGAGAAGTTTTTATTTTTCGTTTTTACTTTTTGGCTTCGTCACCATTCGGGTGATGGCCATCACATTGCGATTCGGGTGTTCATCACATTGCGATTCGGGTGTTCAGGTGAACATTCCGGATCGGGGTGTGACACAAATAGTCTTCTGTTTCATCAATTGTGGGAGCACAGATTTGAATTAACAAGTCCATGTAACTAAAGTAGTGTGCACATTCTTTGCACCCAAAGTTTGAACCTCTCTTCGTAATTAAAATGAAATTATTGTTTGTCAAAAAAATAAAAAATGTGGACACGTAAGTTAACATCCTTTGATAAGAAAGTTGAGACTTCACTGTAAAGGCAATTCTATTTATATTTGGCACTTACCTTGCAGATCAAGTAACTAGACTCACTTGATCACATCACATGGGAGAAGGGATTAAAAAGAGTCTCTTGGCAAAAGAGACTAGTGTTGGAGAAGAAGAGACTAGAATTATTGATGGCAATGAGGAATTGTCATTGAAAAGAAGGGTATGGATTGAAACCAAGAAGATATGGGTGGTGGCTGGCCCTGCAACATTCACCAGAGTTGCGACTTTCGGGACAAATGTCATCAGTCAAGCTTTTGTCGGCCACATTGGCTCTACGCAGTTAGCGGCTTTTTCACTCGTGTTCACCGTACTTGTCAGGTTCGCAAACGGCATCTTGGTATGTTTATTTTGGCTCCCTTTACTATTTCTTTTCGCAGTTTTTGAACTCCACGATAAATTAGTTCGAAAGAAGCTGCGTTTAAAGCAGATAATAAGCAGTTAAGGCTTTAATGTTGTGTTTGTATCGAATACTAGTTCTTCGAAGATCAGCCATTGCTTATTCGTCAAGTTTTCTTTACTTTACTACTTGTCGTGTGATCTATGTATCCCAACTTATAAATGAAAAACGTATTACCCCAACCACATTATGATTTATCATTTGTTTTCCGAATTGTAGATGCAATGTGAGATGAGCATTATTTTCTAATGGCTACTGTACCATTTAGTTCACGAAGTTATCTGCTCTACGATAACTTAACCATAACATCTAGACTTATCCTTGTGATCTGACTGATCGATGTTTCTGAATCTGTTACTCTACAGCTTGGCATGGCAAATGCGCTGGGAACTCTCTGCGGTCAATCGTATGGTGCAAAACAGTACCACATGCTCGGGATACATCTTCAGAGGTCATGGATAGTAGTGTTTGTAGGCACATTATTCCTCATTCCTCTTTGCGTTTTTACAACCCCCATTTTTGAGGCTTTAGGCCAAGAAGAAAATATTTCAAAATTTGCAGGATATATTTCTCTATGGGTAATCCCTGTGCTTTTTGCATTTGTGGTCTCATATACTTGCCAAATGTACTTACAAACGCAAAGCAAAAATATAATCGTTGCATATGTGTCGGCGATTTCAATTGGAATCCACATCTTTCTTTGCTGGCTTTTGAGTGTGAAATTTAAGTTTGGGGTTCCCGGTGTAATGGTATCGACGCTTATATCATATTGGTTACCCAACCTGGGTCAGCTTTTGTTTATTCTATGTGGAGGATGCCCCGAAACATGGACAGGCTTCTCGATGTTAGCTTTTACTGATCTCTGGGATTTCCTCAAGCTTTCTCTGTCATCGGGCGTTATGCTTTGGTAAGAATTTCTATTTGTTTCAGCTTTATTTTGCCCCTTATTCCTTAGGTTTCATTAAGTGCGCGCGTATAAGTTGTTATAAATTTACTGATTTGGGTCATTGAGAATATCTGCATGGAGACATTGTGAACTAGGAGCTTTCACATAGACACAAATCACATATAGGTGCTTCTAACTGATATTCATTTAGTCTCGAGCTTTGGTACAACACTATCCTGGTCCTTTTAACGGGAAACATGGAAAATGCTGAAGCTTCTATCGATGCCCTATCTATTTGGTATGTTTTAGAGCCTCCCTCTTCATTGTGATCTTAATCTCTGATCATCCAACTGTTTCCAATGCTAAATGTTTTTGACATAATTGCAGCCTCAACATCGCCGGGTGGGAAATGATGATATCTCTCGGTTTCATGGCTTCTGCAAGGTACTAATTATTATTCTCGTTCTTCACAAAACTGTTCTCTGCAAATGCGATGAGAATCATTTAAGATCTCTTCATCGTAGCAATGCCTTTTGAATCTACACTATTTCTTCAACAGATTCTTAGAACTTCATATGTTTGTTTGTAATGTAACGTTGTACTGAAGTGTGCTTGAAATCTTTCACTAGTGTACGAGTGTCAAATGAGCTTGGAAGAGGTAGCTCAGAGGCGGCAAAGTTCTCGATTGTAGTTATTGTGTGGATATCAGTCGTCATTGGATTGGCGCTTTTCGTGCTTTTCTTATTCTTGAGGGAACAACTTGCATACCTTTTCACCAACGATGAGGCTGTGGCTAAAATGGTTGCTGAGTTGTCCCCTTTTTTGGCCATCTCCATACTGTTGAACAGCGTTCAACCCGTGCTCTCTGGTAATGTCGCCATTTCTCTGAATACGCAGTCATAGCAAAACAGATACCTCGAAGAAAACAATTTCCTTTTGTGCCTTCAAATACCGGATCAAGAACATTTCTTGCTTCCGAAGGAACATATATAAATCTTGAAGAGTTTCTAACATAACGAATCTTTCATCGACAGGAGTTGCTGTGGGAGCTGGACGGCAGAAATATGTAGCATATGTGAACCTGGGCTGCTATTACATCATAGGGATTCCTGTTGGAGTTGTGCTTGGTTATCCTCTAAAAATGCAAGTCAAAGTAAGCTACTCTCGGTATCTTCTTCTCACTTAATCTAATTTTTGTTAGGGTTCGTTTGAGTGGTCCTCGATACTAGCTTTTGAGACTGGAGTTCGATGCACGTTTGTGACGTTGAAGTGATTGAAGAGAAAGGAGAGACAAATAAATGAAAACTGAAACTGATTACCGAATTTCGTTTCTAGTTTTTAGAAAAGTGAATGAAAATTGAAAACGGGATGGTTATCAAACGAGCCCCTACTAAATCACTTCAATAGTCATGTCTTCTCCTCCATTTACTTTTTGAATAACTTATTTTATGGATCCTCTTCTGCAGGGTGTTTGGATTGGAATGTTGTTTGGAACGTTAGTCCAAACTATTGTGCTAATGATACTCACCTACAAGACTGATTGGGATAAACAGGTAGAATTAATATTTGATTGTTTTCTTTGCATACTTCACTAGTATTAACATGACATACTGAAGAACCTTTCTTCACACCCAAGAAACTAAAACTTGTATCAACATTTACAGGTAGAAATAGCACGTAACCGCGTCAGTAGGTGGAATCGGACAAATAACAGAGAATCGAACACCGACACTTGAAATATCTAATTGTTATCGTTCTTCAATTGTTTTATTTCCACCACGAGAAAGACGTGTAAAAGAAGTATACCCAGCACACGAAGGATCATTTGGAGAGTACATAATTTGCCATTGTCCTATCAATTTTCTTCAATTCAACAACTATAATTTATGAAATTTGAAGTGCGTTACAGAGTTATAAACAAAGTAGAGTCTAGGTACCGCTAGGCCAAATAGTCATTGGCATTTTTGGAAGTAAATGAAATGGCTATTGGCATTTGTTTTTCTATCAAACTTTCACAAAAGAAAACAAGTGAAACTTCGACAGAAACAAAGGGGGATAATCGTCCCAGAGAGCTAAGAAGCTCCACCATAGCCAAAAGTGGCTAACAAAAACAGGAGGGGGAGAGAAAATGGCCAGACCTCCGATCTAGTTGCGTGGAGGACAGGGTAGACCATCACGAGACAAGACTTGAACCAAACTGGAAGGGGGAACCCAAACCTCCGAGCTAGTTGTGTTAAGGATAGGGTAGACCATTACGAGATAAGACTTGAACCAAATAGGGAGGGGGAGCCCGAAGTTTCTGACCTCTTCGTCGATGAGAAGGAAAATATTTTACATTGGTAACTTTACTAGATTTTCCAGATAGAATTTCATCTATGATCTTACAGATGGTGAGAACATTAGAGTAAAGAATTGCAGGAATGAAAACTTACAAAAAAATAAAAAACAAAGGTTTACAAAAGAGAGAGGGATTATCTTCTCAACAGATTGTATGCTGGTAAATCTTTTACACGGGCAACATCTTCGAGTGCAAACTCGCGTTCTAACCGACTTGTCGTAGACTCCATAACATCCTGGAAAAAAAATAAAACAGAATCAGCAGAAGAAGAAGAAGAAGAAGAAGAAGAAGAAGAAGAGTGCAGCGCTTTGTATCTTAAATTCGCAAGCGGAGTGACAAAATCATTTACATTGAAGTCCATATAAGAAGAACGCTTTACGAGCCATTGAGCATCCATCATCTGGAAGGCCACACAATAAAGGTTATCAAATGCCATCTCATCTTCTTTAAGCAGTTCGTGAAAACGGATTCCAGCCAAGGTAGTTGGCTTTGCTGCATGAAAAAATGTGTCCGATTATTTCTTTATAAACACAGCGTCAGCATTCATAATTTGATGGAAGAAAAAAAAAGAACTCTTCAGATAAACATGCTAAGATGATGCATTCTCATCGAATAGTTATCTGACAATATAAGATCGTCCATCCTCTCACTTAAAAATTTATCTGTACCTAATTGAAGATCCAACATTTGTGCTAAGACAAAAGAAATATTGATGCCAGCTACAGCAAAGGGATATTTTGACACCCATACGCGTTAAAGCATTGAAAGGAAATCTCTGTATGCATATGCACATGCATCAAAGCCTAGCAAAATTAACGCCAGTGCTTCTCGTCATGTAATGCATGCAATAAACTAGAAGGTTATAGTACTACTAATTCACCAAATCGTAAAAAAGAGCGATGTTGGGAGTTTTGAGACTCTTGTCCCACATTGGGGAAAACAAGATTCCCAATGACCTATATAGAGTTAGTGTTTTATTCTAGTAATTAGAACATGGACCCTTTGGAAATAGATTGAAGGCTTGGGCCTTATGGTTGTGTGTGGATTAGGCTTGTATAATATAGCCTAAATACAATTAATATTAATTAATCAAGACATTGAAAGGGTATGAACCAACCTATATATTTCCAATCTCAGTATCAAAGTAGGATCATCTTTTTCCTGGTCGAGCAGACGTTGTAGAACCACAAGCACAAGAGAGTGGGACGGAAATACTGTTCGAAGGACATAGCTTTCGCGCTAGCCTCTACCTTCGATTTCATTCAAGTTAGTATCATTTTATTTTCTGTATTTGTTGTGTATTTTTTAGTAATAAAGTACAAGTATTTCTAGTTCTGTATTTCTGTTATTTCTGTTTCTAAATTGTTCTCCAACAAGGGAGACTTCCAGTTTATCACAGGGCTGGCATCCAAATTAGCACCACTATCTGCCTTGATATCGCCGCTAAAAAAGTGGGACGCTGATACTCTATCCCTGCCACAATATTTGTTGACATTTCTACAACTTTGAGCGCTGAATCTACTGATATCTCAGACAAGGCTGATATTTTCATCCTTCTCACAGATACTTCTCTAAAATCGAAAGCACTGAGGAAAATTTCCAACTTCAGAATCATTAATATCAGTGAAACCCAAAATTTCAAATGCAGAGAGGATTCTCCACTCAGTAGGATTGAAATGGGCTAACGAGGACAGTAGAATTGAAATTGAGTGGTTCGGATCGCTTTCTCTCCTCTCTTTTTATCAACCCTCCTCTGCAAAACTGATGGAGATAAACAGGTAGAATGACTAATTAACTGTTTAATATCTTTGCCCACTTTACAATAAATTAAATTAAATGCGAATTTCTCAAGCACCTACCTTCTTCGAATTGACACCAATAAATTAATAAAATTTTGTCTCTCTATGTATTTAGAGGTAGCAAGTAGTTATAGCTCGTGAATGCGTAAACAAGTGGTCTGTAATGTAACAGATGTTTGAGAATCGATCCCTGACACATGCAACGTCTGACTTTCATCATTCTTTAAATTACAATAATTTTTCCGTGATATCGTATCCAAAGTTCACTAGCTAATTTATCGGATTTAAACTCACTTTACCATATTTTACAACAAACTAATAAGAGAATATATCATTCTGTTTGTATTATCCACACGAGCAACGTGCACGATGAGACACTTGGACGAATGAAATTTACACACGTTTTTCTAGATTTTTAAGATCAAGATCTCTTCAATGACAATAGTCATCACTAATCTAGTGGATTGCATTAATAATCAAGTTGAAAACAACGTCAACATTGATTAATAGCATTAGTGTGTATTTTTTTCACCTCGGCTAAGGAAGAAAAGAAGGAATGAGATTTTTCTTTCCAAGAGCGTTAAGGTGGCAAAGGATTCCAATTGCAGTACAACAAGGGCATGTTTGTTTGCCCTCGTTAAGTTTTCTTGGACTGAATTGGCTTAGCTAAGCCTACTAATCTGTATTTGTCTGAGCATGGACCGACTCAAATGAGATTAAGTCGGACTCGCTCTGACTAAGGACTTTGCTAGGTCGTCTAAACCAGACCCCAAAAAAAGCATAGGATTGCTAGTCTGCTACACCCCCACCCACCACCTAAATCTAAAAATCCAACCCCTAAAATTTGAAACAAAGAAAAAAAAAGCAGAATTCCTAGAAGCACCTACGAACGAATCCTCCACACAAATTCAACACAAAAAAGCAAAATTTCCAGAAAGTCCCGAGGTTTTCGAGAAAATCAGAGGGGGCGCTGAGTGGAGAGCTCCGATATATTCTCTGCATGAATCCTCTGCACAAGGAAAAGAGGAAGAGGCGAGGGAGAGGTTTACTGACAGAGGAAGAGGATTATAGAAAAATGGTGAAACGGGTCACAGGCACTACACGCTCCTAAAGATGTGTTGTTTTTGTTGTTTTCTTATTTCTTACATGAATAATTTATCAATTGTGCAGAGCACGTCATAACAATTTTTTTTTCTTCAATCATCTCCTTGTGATTCTTTTTCTCTATGATTGTGTTACAAACTATCATTATAACCATGCTTTCTAACCATGCTTTCTGATTACCACATATAGTCAAGGCTTATTTTTCTGTAATCCGGGGAGTTACACCCAAAGAACTTTTACATGTCGAAACTACGTATGCCAATTTGTAGCCGTTGTTATTATTTTTTATCAAGCACAACAAAGAAGAAATCCAACTGATTTTCAGGAAATAAGAAGTTGAATCGATATGTGCATAAATTACTAAGCATTAGTGTTGTGTCGCTATTGAATTGACAAAGCAGTTTGCAGGTGGAATGGGAAAGTGTAACATATATGTCAAGAAAAAATAGTATATATTATACTATGAAGCCACAAACCTATCAACTCATTTTTAACAACTTTTAATTAGATAAATGGCAAGGAAAAGATGTTATATATGAAATATCTTGGTTATTTGCTGTATTTCTTCCTTTATTCCATACAGGGTTATAATATATTTGTATGTATATATTGCATAACATAACGTGTCGAAAACACAGATGTGTTTGTGGTTCTTCAATTTTGAGTTCAAAATCAAAGTCATAGTTTCAAATACTTCATCTAATAGCTAATAATGACAACTGATATCACAAAGAGGTGAAAGAATTCAAGAGATTAAGGCATTTGAAATTCACCAATGGGGCTGGAATCATCTTGAAATTAGAAAGCTGCAGAATTTGTCCTCTTTGAGATCTGAGAGAAATTTAGTTCTTTGAAAGTGGGATCACTCCTTATGGATAAATATGAATGTTTTCAAACCTACCTGACAATGACAAAAACAAAAATAATACAAAGTTTAACAGGAAGCAAAACATATGTATACATATACATAAGCCTATCAATCCATAAGACAACGATGATCCATATACAGCCGATAAGAAAAGCACCATTTAAGTGTTGCGTCGTCCCATGTAAACTAGGACAACATTGAACTGGACCAGTAGAAGATCATTGATTTCACTTCAGAATAGTTAAAAAAAACATAAACTTATTTTTCTGAGTAATTATGCAATCAAACTCTTCTATTTACTTTCTTGCTCGTCCATGGTATGACAAAGTGGAGCACCACTGGCAATGGATTAAACACTGCCCCAAACAACAAACATCATGGCATGCCTAACCAATGAGGTTGCACGCATAGATCCTCACACATGTGGGGAACGACTCTGTTGTGTAAACCATGAACACATTGTATGCAGTGAGGCAGTGAAAAAAACTACCTTGGTTCTTAGATGTTTAAGCTAAAAAGAAATTTGTAAGCTTATAAGCAAGCAAGACATCGATATTTCAAAATCCCATGGCTTTCGGCAAGTACTTAAGTCCATATAACAACTCAAAACATTTTGTATTGCACCAAGAGAAAAAGTTAGCAATCTTACCTTAGCTAACCCAGCAACAATGACTTGGACCGACACAAAGGTTCGAAACTGATCAACGTTTACAAAAAATCACACTTGCTAAAATCAATCCAATACTTGTTTCACAATCACAAAATGTGTTAAAACCTGAAAATGGACGAAAAACAAAGAAGAAGCATTCAAGAGATTAAGGCATTTAAATAATTAGACGAAGTGGATAGAGATCAATAAAAAGTTGGGGAGGGAAGTGATAATCTCTGCAGTGGATGCTTGGTAATAAACAATGACACTACAAATTGACATTGCAAAATTATAAAACCATCCGAAAATTGGAATTAAGCCAAGAATTTTTTATTTATTTATTTATTTTTTAATCTTAGATTGTTGGTAAAATGAAAATGCACCAAACCAATATATACCTTTCTGACCCCCACGGTCACTCAAACCAGAGTATGATTCTCTCCCCTCCTAGTTTCCCTCCCCTCCTATTTGAATGGTTACGGTTAAACCACGTCAACGTTTTGTGTTAATTTTTTAATAGCCAGAAGAAGAAAAAAAACAATTTATGAGAGGAGGGGAGAGAAATGGATGTGAATAGGAGAGGAGAGAATCCTACTCAAACCATCTTATCACTTCTTCATTTGCCAATACAGTACCAAGAGCAGGAATATATGGAGAAACATGGATATGGCTTCACCGTTCTCTCCTTTCATGACTCCTAATTGCAAAGCATATCATTGAAAGGAACTTCGTTTTAATGTTTATGTGGAGATCTTATTATTCCCAGTTTTATAGTAATTAGTAGCCATATTTAACTTTTCAATTTTGTAACCAAAAAAAAAAAAAAAACCTACAATACACCTTATAAAAACAAATAAAATATGAGGTGTATACATACTGACATAGACATGAGGTTAAGGGATTGAATTTAATTTTTAATCTTATTTAAGTTATTAATCTAAGGGGAAATTTGATATAAGTCCAATTTTTTGAGCCAGTAATAGGAATAGTCCAATTTATTAAAATAAGTCAATTTGTTATATTTAATTATTTAATTATCTGTTCAATAATAAGATTTATTATAAAAATCAAATTTCTTCCTAATTATCTCTTTGCTTATTTCTTTTTATTTATCTTTTTGTTATTTCTCGTTCTTCCTTCTGCTTTAAACCTATTTATAGATTTTATTTTAATTTTTTTTAATCAACCTATATCACAGGTTAATTATATTTATCTACCTATATGACAGATTTTTTTTATTTTTTTATTTTTTATAATCAACATGTCATAGATTAATGTGTCTTACTTGTAGGTATGTTATGTTTTTTCTACATTTTAATTAGGTTTCATATCTCACATATAGGTATAATATACATTCATATATTTGTTACTTGAGTTAGGATAGAATGTTTTGCAGATAAATTTATGTTAGTGTATTAGTTTTTTTGTTTAAGATATTAATTATATTTTTTTGAGTTGGAAAATGCATAATATTATAAGATTTTAATTGATTTTTAATATTTTTAGAAAATATAAAATGAGTATAAAAAAAATAAAAACATATAATTAGATAACTGGACTCGCTCCTAAAAACACTCTACCTTTTTTGACCTAGATCTAAAAGCCCCTTAATCTAAAAGTAATATTTTCAAAGAATTATAATGTTTTCTTTAATTATAATGGACCTCAAGTGCTTACCTAAAACTTTGTCATTAAATTGGTAGGCCTCTTCTGACCAAACAAATAAGACGTTGCTAACGAGAAATTTTTTTATTGTGTCTGGAATACGGAGTGGTACTTCACATATATATAAGTGGAGGAAAATTTTATTTTTTTCAGTATCTCATTACTTGTATACGGAGTGGTACTTCACATAATTAACTTTTCAATTTCGTTGCTAACAACTATTCTTCCAAAATTGGTGAAACCATATTCAAACTCCGAAATGTCCAAAATATCGTGTTTAGGGCTAGGCAAACGGGCATAGGGCCAGCGAGGTGAGGCGGGTCCAGTCAGTTCGGGGCGAATACAAATTTTGTAAACTCAAAAAGGGGCGGGACGGGGCGAGTCCATGTGATTGGCGAGGTGAGGCGGTTTCAAATTTCTGAAGAAAAAAAAAGGGGCCCCGACTCGGACCGTTGGTACCTACCATTATATGGAGATTTAATCTCCACCATTGATTTATAACACATCTTACTCTCGGTCTCTCTCCCCTCTATCGATATTTCCTAAGTCAAGTAAGTGGACTAAGGACTCTCCTATCTCGAATCCCCAGCTCAAGCATCAATCTCAAGGTCTCTCTCCAACCTCTGACTACCACCATTCGTCGTCATGACTTCGGCTTCTTCGTCGGTCCAGACATGATATTCGATGCAAGGACGCCATCAGAATTCTTGCAAAGATGATCAAGAAGGATGAGGACAACACCGCCTCCCTCGACGACCTCACGAAGAAGGAGATCGGCATCCTCGCCGATTGGGAGAAAAAGTTTGAAGCTTACCCAGTTATTGAGGTTGAGTTTATGTCTACCGCTAGAGCTAGAGGTCTTCCATTGGTGCTATTTCTCTAGTTTGTTTCTTGATTTCAAGCTATTTGTGGGGATTCTAAGTAAAAAAAAAGGGATCCAGAGAAGGAATTTGTTATTTTTTTCTGATGCATGCAATCACTGCTTTGGAGCCAAACTGTGGTAAATTGTTAAATTTTGGATTTTGATCAATTGGGTTATATTGTAATGCGATCTTAGGAAATTAGTCATCTGGGTTGTCTAAAATTCAATTTTTTATTAAAGTTTGTTGCTTTGAAGGTTTTTCCTGAGGAGATCAACTGGGTGTGTAAACTATGATTGAATTTTGAGATTTTTAGTGAATTGGTTGTATTGGGAAATTTGAAAAAACCCCAGCAAATCTTAAAGATCTCTAGCAAGTCTCGATCTTGTTGGTGATACGAAGGATCTGAGCTTGAAGGCGAGAACGGGGGGCGGGGGGACACTAACATCTCCTGGAACAATCAAGATTCGAGAGAGAGAAAGATGAAGAGAGAAAAAAAAAAAAAAAAAAAAAAAAAAAAGAGGACCCGTGGAAGTTGTTCGAACAAGCCTGTTTGAAACGGGCCAGATTCGATCTGATTCCTGTATTAGAATTTATTGTACCCGCCCCAACTCGGTCTGTTTCTTTTAAACCCGGATCCGATTCGGTCCCTTCAAAATTGGGCCCGACCCAGCCCATGCCCAGCCATAATCGTGTTAGTTGAAAGGCATAATTGCTTTATATATCTACACATATTTATACACACACACTTGGAAATGTGAATGCCCATGAAGTTTTTGGCAGGATGTGTATAAAGAAGTACAGGTTTCATTTTCTTTGGCCAGTTTTGACAGCGACTGGTTTTAAAGTTCGAGCCATGCAAACACCTTCTACCGTTCTACTTCTATTCACCCATCGACGACATCACTTAATCTTTTTTTCCCTTCTTGTTGTGCTCATTTTTTTTTCTAATTTTCGACTTTCCATAAAAAAAATATACACCATACATATTAATGATAGCCAAGACTGTTCTACATAAATAGAAATGATAGCCAATAATTTAATCATTCGCCAGCTTCAAACTCCTCTGTAATCATCTCCTCCACACTTTCCACCTCTCTCTCTCTCTCTCTCTCTCTCTCTCTCTAGTTCTCTCTCTTATCAGTGTAACTCTTCCAACTCATCCGTCGCCAGAGGAGTGTCATTGGGTTAATTTGCAGCATCTAACTCCATCATGTGAGTTTCTCTCTCTCTCTCTCTCTCTCTCTCTCTCTCTCTCTCTCTCTCTCTGCAAATGATTTTTATTATGTCTAAACGTTTTTGGGTATGATCGGAGCCACTAAAGGATAAGGATAGTTATGGGCTTATCTTACAATTTTTTTTCCCTTTTTCATGTATAAGATATAACCTCCTTTTATTTCTATTAATTAAGTTTAGTTGCAATCTTGAAGTTCATGAATTTGAGATTCTCTTCTTCTAGGTATAATGATATAGCTTCTTCTACTTGTTAATTACTTCACATTCGTCTTTGGGTGGATGAGAGATTAACCCGGGTTGAAGTTTTCGAGCGCGGTAACTGAATCTAAATGTCAGGATTTACCACTCACTGCTTTTAAGCTAGGAATGTTGGCTGATATTTTTTTTTTGGCTTGAACTTCTAGTCCATCTGCTCTCAAATATTAGTTGAATTAGTAACTATATGCTCAATGAAGTATGAAAATTGTAATATACCTCTATATTGCATATTAACCTAAGATGTCTCTCCATTTTAAGTTGAAATAAATAAATAGAAATGCAGTCAATCTATATCGTATTTTAGGCGTCAAAAAATAAAGTTTCATATTTGTGAAAGGCCCCTCGTGATGTAAGATCCGGGCTCCACCACTGGATATGATTTTCTAAATGTAATTGGTTGGTTGGGTAGGATATGAGGGATATATAAAATGATTCGTAGCTGTGAATTGACGAGTAATATAATGTCGTATTATCTTATTAATTAGTTAGCGCTTAAGCCAACTTCTTGGTATATATAAATATACATATATAAACGGTTTCTGTCAATGTGATTTGTTAGAGTTTATTAGAGTTCAAGGTATTGCCCAGATTCTGGGTGGCCAGCTTACTTTAACAACTGGTTTGTATGGTGATCATTTAAGTTAGTTTTCACTATTTGAGAAGGGTACGTAACTAATAACAAAGTTAACCAACTTGAGGAACATTTCTGTCAAAGTGTCAATGAAGGAGTTGGGCGTGTTCAAACTTGATAGCTAATGTGCGGCTGTCATTACTGTATACTAGTAGTTACGTGGCATATTTAGCTTCACGTAATATAATTTGCATTTTGGTCCCTGTATAAAACAGACGTAGATTGATCTTTCTACCATCGCTCTCTAGATCCTAATCGTTAGTGCTTGTTGTAAGTAAATTGTTAATTAAGGAGACCATATTTTGCAAATTACATTTGTATACAAAATTTAGATCATCTTTATAATAAAAGTGAGACATACTTATATTACTGGACCTTACGCCTATTAAAGTGTGAATTCACATATGCTCGACCAAATATTGTCTCACTAACACTTTCTGGTAAACATATATCATATTTCTAAACCAAAACTTAAACCCTAAAAAGATAATGTATACATATAGTTTATTTTATGGTTTATTTTGTGTCACTTAAGTTATTGTAATTTTTTGTCTCTAAAGATAAATTAGTTTTATAAGTGATGCTAGAGAGGCCATATTTTGTAGGCCACATATATAATGTGACGGTTGATGGTTAGACTCCTTAAATTTATTAAAAAAGAATCCAACCGTCACCCGCCACATTATGTGGTCTACAAAATATGGTCTAAAAATATAGGTTTTCTAGCATTTTCCTAATTTTATTTGAGAAGGGTACTATAATTGCAAGTTGGAAAATACTAGGAGACCATCTTTTTAGACCATCTTTTGTAAATCACATAATGTGACGGTTGATGGTTGAACTTCTTTTTTAATGATTTAAAGAAAGAATTCAACTATCACCTGTAACATCATGTGCTCTATAAAATATGGCTACAACAACGATGACAACAACAAAGACTTATCTCACTAAGTGTAGTCGGCTGTATGAATCTTAGAATGCCACGGTACTCGATTTTGTGCCAAGTCTTCCATTATGTTCAAATACTCCGAGTCTTTTCTTAGATTCTCTTTCCAAGTCTTTCTAATTCTTCCTTTAATGCTCTGGCCATGAGCTTCTATCTCGTAATCTTATCTTCTAACCGGAGCTCCTGTAGGTCTTCGTTTCACATGTCCAAACCACCTTAACCAATTTTTTGTCATCATATCTTCAATTTCGGCTACTCATACTTTACATTGGATATCCTCATTCCTAATCTTATCCTATCTTATGTGGCCACACATCCAACGAATCATTTTCATCTTCGCTACACACATTTTGTGTATGTGTTGATGCTTGACCGCCCAACATCTCCTGCCATAAAGCATTGATGGCCTTATTTCCATATAATTTTTTCCTTGAGTTTTAGTGGCATACGACGATCGCACAACACACTCGATGCACTCTTCCACTTCATTCATCCAGCTTGTATTCTATGGTTGAGGTCTTCTTCCAATTCTCCGTTCTTTAGTATCAAAATCGTTTGCTCTTTGGTACTTCCTGATCTTCAATCATCATCCTAACTCATTTGAACCTCTATTCCCACTGAACTTGAACTCCATATACTCTATCTTTGACCCACTTATGCGAAAACCTTTAGATTCCAACACTTCCCGCCAAAGGTTAAGCTTAGCATTTACTCACTCCTACATTTGATCTATCAACACTATCATCAGCAAAAAGCATACACCAATAAATATCATGTGAATACGTCCCGTTAACTCATCCATTACCAATGCAAAAAGGTAAGGACTTAAAGATGAGCCTTGGTGTGACTCTACAGAGTCATACGGTAGTCCTTACTCTATCATACATATATTTTATAGCTCGAATATATGCTACTCGTACTTATACTCCTTGCTCCATCATACTCGTACTCCTTTTTAGCTCTATTAAATATGGCTAAAACATAGATTTATCTAGCATCACCCTTGCAAGTTTATCCTTGACAAAAAGAATCAATGTCATTAGTTATGTGTGTTCAAACTTGATAATGACTGAATTATAAAAAAAAAAAATTAAAAAAATAACTTGATAACAAATGAACGGTCGTTCTTTCTTGTGTATGTGGCCTATTTAGATTCGTGACTTTTGGTTGATATCTTTTCAGTGTTGTTTTAATTGTATCGAATATTTCTAAAATGTTGTGGCTTATTTTAATCTGACAAGCAGAGAGAGAGGCACGGCAGCAAAGAGAATTGGGAGAGAGATGTATTTGTAGGGTTGTGTAGAGGATGTGTTATTCCCCCTACGCAGTGCTTTTATTTATAGTAATAAGTGAGGGAAGAATCCTTATCCTCCAAGGAATACGAGTCATAATAGGGAAGAATAATTTGTATCAAATCTAATCTAGTATTTACATAATCACACTTAAGTACAATGTTTATAACACTCCCCCTTAAGTGTGTAAATACTCAAGTAGATTCGGCATCATGTAGAGTTGAGGAAGTGGACTTTTCGGCACTGATTCTGGGAACACGCTCGTCTCAAAGTAAAGTAGGAACTTGCATGTCGAACTAAGTCTCACCAAAAACCTTATGGCTATGGTAAAACCCGAGTAGGGATAGAATCCTTAGTCTAAGGAAAAATGTGTGAGTAATGCAAAGTCAAATGAAACGTCTACATGATATCATTAGGGATATGATCAATCCAAGGTGGGTGCCTCGTCAAAACCTCGTTAGGTAACAAAAACACACAGGGAAAATTTCTCCTAATCGTAGGAAAAATAGTACATTAAGATCAAGCAATTATACTTCAGGATACTCCTCCTGAGTTTGACATAATTTCAAAGAGAACTAACAATGTTACAACTCAGACAGTTTACGCATACCTATTCCTTAAACAAGCTTTTGAAACGTCGCCTTCGGTAGTGATTTGGTGAAGAGTTTAACCAGATTGTCTTGTGAATGGATTTGTGTGACTTCAATCTTCTGATGCTCTTATTGTAGATGTGAGAAGAATAACTTCGGCACAATGTGCTTGGTCTTGTCTCCTTTGATGTAACCCTTCTTGAGTTGTTCGATGCATGTTGCGTTGTCTTCATAGATTGTCGTCGGGACGTCAACGACGGGGTAAAGATCACAAAAGCTTTGAATATGACCCACAACTACTCTCAGCCAGAAGTATTCCTGAGTTGCTTCATGTAAGGCGAGAATTTCAGCTTGGTTAGATGAAATGGCAACTAAGGTCTGTTTAGTTGACCTCCAAGAGATTGTGGTGCCTCCAATTTCGAAGACCTGAATTTCAGACATTAGAAACCAAGTCTCCAAAAAAATTTACTTGTAGTGCAAGAACAAATTAAAAATCATTTCCATGAGTAGTGCTACATTTATCATCTATTTGTATCATCTCTCTAATAGAGGTAGGACCACCATTCATGTGAGTCCCATCTATATTAGAAATATGGTACAAATAGATGGTAAACATAACATTTTTGAATTATTACCATGAGAATAATTTCCAATTTTCTTTTTCTAATGGCGATTGTATTTGTATTTGGCACTTGCCTTGCAGATCAAGTAACTAGACTCACTTGGCCACACCAAATGGGTGAAGAGATTAAAAAGATTCTCTTGGTAAAAGAGACTGGTGTTGGAGAAGAAGAGACTAGAATTATTGACGGCGATGAAGAATTGTCACTGAAAAGAAGGGTATGGATTGAAACCAAGAAGATGTGGGTGGTGGCTGGCCCTGCTATATTCACCAGAGTTGCGACTTTCGGAACAAATGTCATCAGTCAAGCGTTTATCGGTCACATTGGTTCTGCGCAGCTAGCGGCTTTTTCACTCGTGTTCACCGTACTTGTCAGGTTCGCAAATGGCATCTTGGTATGTTTATTTTGGCTCCCTTTACTATTTCTGTTATTTGATCTTGGTTTGCCCATGTTCTTGGGGACAATTGCAATCCTCATACTACTCTCGATTTCTTTTCGCAGTTTTTGAACTTCACGGTGAATTGGTTTGAAAGAAGTTGCATTTAAAGCAGATAAAGCTTTGTTTAGTGCTAAAATCTTCAGTTTATAAGCAGTTAAAGTTTTAGTGTTTTGTGTTTGTATCGAATACTAGTTCTTCGAAGATCAGCCATTGCTTATTCGTCAAGTTTTCTTTACTTTACAACTTGTCATGTGATCTATGTATCCCAACTTGTAACCGAAAAAATGTATTACCAACTTGTAACCGAAAAAATGTATTACCCCCAACCACATTCTGGTTTATCATTTGTTTCCGAATTGTAGATGCAATGTGAGATAAGCATTATCTTCTAGTGGCTACCATACCAATTAGTTCACGAAGTTATCTGCTCAACGAAAACTTAACCATAACATCTAGGCTTATCCGTGTGACCTGACTGATCGATGTTTCTGAATCTATTACTCTACAGCTTGGCATGGCAAGTGCGCTGGAAACTCTCTGTGGTCAATCGTATGGTGCAAAACAGTACAACATGCTTGGGATACATCTTCAGAGGTCATGGATAGTACTGTTTGTAAGCACATTCTTACTTGTTCCTCTTTGCATCTTTACAACCCCGATTTTGGAGGCTTTAGGCCAAGCAGAAAACATCTCAGAAATTGCAGGATATATTTCTCTATGGGTAATCCCTGTGCTTTTTGCATTTGTGGTATCATTTACCTGCCAAATGTACTTACAAGCGCAAAGCAAAAATATGATCGTTGCATATGTGTCAGCGATTTCAATTGGAATCCACATCTTTCTTTGCTGGCTTTTGAGTGTGAAATTTAAGTTTGGGGTTCCCGGTGTAATGGTGTCAACGCTTATAGCATATTGGTTACCCAACCTGGGTCAGCTTTTGTTTGTTCTCTGTGGAGGATGCCCCGAAACATGGACAGGCTTCTCTATGTTAGCTTTTACTGATCTCTGGGATGTCCTCAAGCTTTCTCTGTCATCTGGCGTTATGCTTTGGTAAGAATTTCTACTTGTTTCGGCTTTTATTTTGTACCTTATTCCTTAGGTTTCTTTAAGTACGCGCGTATAAGTTGTTATAATTTTACTGATTTTGGTCATTGAGAATATCTGCATAGAGGCATTATGAACTAGAGCTTTCACATAGACACAAATCACATATAGGTGCTTCTAACGGATTTTTCATTTACAGTCTCGAGCTTTGGTACAACACAATCTTGGTCCTTTTAACGGGAAACATGGAAAATGCTGAAGTTTCTATCGATGCCCTATCTATTTGGTATGTTTTAGAGCCTTCCTCTTCCTTGTGATCCTAATCTCTGATCATCCAACTGTTTCCAATGCTAAATGTTTCCGGCATAACGGCAGCCTTAACATCGTCGGGTGGGAAATGATGATATCTCTCGGTTTCCTGGCTGCAGCAAGGTACTATTATTTTTCTTGTTCTTCAGAAAATTGTTCTCTGCCAACCACGATAAAAATCATTTAAGATCTTCACCGTAGCAACGCCTCACTTCTGAATCTAATCTTTTGTTTCTTCGACATATTCTTAGAACTTCATATATGTTTGTATGTAATGTAATGTTGTACTGAAAGGTGCTTGAAATCTTTCACTAGTGTACGGGTGTCGAATGAGCTTGGAAGGGGTAGCTCAAGGGCGGCAAAGTTCTCGATTGTAGTTATTGTGTCGATCTCAGCAGGCATTGGATTGGTGCTTTTCGTGCTTTTCTTATTCTTGAGGGAACAACTTGCATACATTTTCACCGACGACGAGGCTGTAGCTAAAATGGTTGCTGAGTTGTCTCCATTGTTGGCCTTCTCCATACTGTTGAATAGCGTTCAACCAGTGCTCTCTGGTAACACCGCCATTTCCCTGAGATACGCAAGCATAGCTAAATAGATACCTCAAAGAAGCAGTTTCCCTTTGTGTCTTCAAGTACCGGTTGCGGTAACCATTACCAGCATTTGACGGCACGAAAGGAAAACATGAAAGAAATCACGACTAGTTACATAAGTACACTGCAGCTAAATCTTGAAGAGTTTATAACGTAGCGAATCTTTCGCCTGCAGGAGTTGCTCTGGGAGCTGGATGGCAGAAATATGTAGCATATGTGAACCTAGCCTGCTATTACATCGTAGGGATTCCTGTTGGAGTTGTGCTTGGTTATCCTCTAAAAATGCAAGTCGAAGTAAGCTACTCTGTCTATCTTCTTCTCACTTAATCTAATTTTTGTTAGCTCCGTTTGAGGGGTCCTCGATACTGGGTTTTGAGACTGGAGTCCGATGCATGTTTTGTGACGTTGAAATGATTGACTAGAAAGGAGATCAATACTGAAATTGGTTACCAAGTTTCGTTTTCAGTTTTCATAAAAAGTGAATGAAAACTGAAAACGAAATGGTTATCGAACGGCCTGCTAAATTACTTCAATAGTCGTCTCGTTTTCTCCTTGATTTGCTTTTTGGATTAACTTAGTTTATGAATCCTCTTCTGCAGGGTGTTTGGATTGGAATGTTGTTTGGAACATTGGTCCAAACTATTGTGCTAATGATACTCACCTACAAGACTGATTGGGATAAACAGGTAGAATGAATATTTGATTGTCGTCTTTGCATCCTTCACTAAAATCAACATGACATACAGAAGAACCTTTCCTCACACCCAAGAAACTAAAACTTGTATCAACATCGACAGGTAGAAATAGCTCGCGACCGCGTTAACAGGTGGGATCGAACAAATAACAGAGAATCGAACACCGACACGTGAAATGTCTGATTTTTATCGTTCATCAGTTGTTACGTTCCTACCACGAGAAAAGACGCGTAGAAGAGGTATAGCCAACACGAGGAGGATGTTTTGGAGAGTTTACATTACTTTGCATTGTCCTATCAATTTTCTTCAATTCCGCAACCGTCATTTATGAGATTTGAAATGCGTATCATTTATGAAATTTGAAGTGCGTTACCTTGTTCTGAGTAGTCTAGGTTGGAATTAAATGAAATGGCTATTGGCATTTGTTTTTTGTTTTTTTTTTATCAAACTTTCACTAAAAAGAAAACAAGTGAAACTTCGACAGAATCAAAGGGGGTAATCGTCCCTGACAGCTCGAAGCTCCTCCATAGCCAAAAATGGCTAACAAAAGCTGGAAGGGAAGAGAAAATCGCCCGACCTCCGATCTAGTTGCGTGGAGGACAAGGTAGACCATCACGAGATAAGACTTGAACCAAAAAGGGAGGGGGAACCCAAACTATCCGAGATCTTCCTGAATGATAAGGAAAGTATTTTACATTGGTAACCTTGCTGGATTTTCCAGATAGAACTTTCATCTATGATGTTACAGATGGTGAGAACACTAAAGTAAAGAATTGCTTTACAACAGAGAGAGGGATCTTCTCAACAGATTGTATGCTGGTAAATCTTTTACACTGGAGACATCTTCGAGTGCAAGCTCGCGTTCTAACTGACTTGTCGTAGACTTCACGACATCCTGGAAAAAATTAAAACAGAATCAGAATCAGAAGAATGCAGCGCTTTGTATCTTAAATTTGCAGGCGGAGCAACAAAATCATTTACATTGAAGTCCATATAAGAAGCACGCTTTACGAGCCATTGAGCATCCATCATCTGGAAGGCTACACAATAAAGGTTATCAAATGCCATCTCATCTTCTTTAAGCAGTTCCATAAAACGGATTCCAGCCAAAGTAGTTGGCTTTGCTGCAAGAAAAAATATATCCGATTATTTCTTTATAAACACAGCATCAGCATTCAGAATTTGGCGGAGGAATAAAAGAACTCTCCAGTTAAACATGCAAAGATGATGCATTCTCATCGAATAGTTATCTGACACTACAAGATCGTCCATCCTCTCACTTAAAAATTTATCGCTACCTGATTGAAGATCCAACATTTGTGCCAAGACAAAAGAAATATTGATGCCAGCTACAGCAAAGGGATATTCCCACTCAGCTCTAGTTCCATCTAGCTTGTGCAACAATCTCTGGAATGATTCCTGTAAGAGGATCAAATCAGAAATTCATTAACCCTTTCATGACTTCTGCAGAAAACACAGAACAAAATGAATACTTAATTACAATACAAAATCTTGCACGCTACTTCGAAAAGAAAACAATATTTTGACACCCATACGCATTAAAGCATTGAAAGGAAATCTTTGTATGCATTCGCACATGGATCAAATCCTAACAAAATTAACGCCAGCGCTTCTCGTCATGTAATGTATGCAATAAGCTAGAAGGTTTGAATATACAAGAGAACTGTAAGACAAAATATCTGTCAAGCATGTTGCTAGGAAACACAGAAGATAAACAACCATAATAAGAAAGAGACAATCTGAAGGAAGTTGTATTACCCTAGTTAGAACAAAAAGAAAAATCAGCATCTCCTTCCAGCACTTAACCCAAGAAAAAACAGTCCCAGCATCCAAAACCAAAATCATTTCTCTCATGTAATCCAATGAACTCAAACCCTTCTTTTCTTCGACATGAAGATAATAATGGGTACTACTAATTCACCAAATCATTAAAAAGGGCGAGACTTCCAGTTTATAACAGGGATGGCATCCAAAAAAGAGCCTTGATACCACCAAAAAAAAAAGTAGGATGCTGAAAATCTACCCCTGTCACAATATTCGTTGACATTTCTATAACTCTGAGCACTGAATCTTCTGATATCTCAGATAAGGCTGATTTTCATCCTTATCACAGAGACTTCTCTAAAATTGAAAGCAACTGAGGAAAACTTCCAACTTCAGAATCATTCATATCTGTTAAACCCAAAATATCAAATGCAGAGAGGATTATCCACTCAGCCTTTGAATGAATGTTTACTTATGTAGCGATCAGTGTTCATTTGTAAGTCATAAGACCAATTTTGGACTAGAAAAATAAAATCACATTAATTATCAGAACAGTAAAAGGGCCAAAGAATTTCAAGCTTAATGAATTAAACGTTACAAAAGAAAACACTAGGATAAATCTTGAAGTAACAGGAAAGTAAATAATTGAAAAAAAAAAAACAAGAAATTAAGTTAGAAGGAGACAAACCGGATACTGTCGGGCAAAAAAGATAAAGATTCTCCAATGATATAAATCCCCCACCTCTACAAATAAGGTTAGAAATTTCTCATTATCATTTTTTTTTTTTCACAAAGAACATATGACAAAACAAAATATATGCGACTCACTTCACGATACTTTTATCTTGTTTAAACTACATACCTAAAATCTGTTGAAGGGTCTGAACCTTGCCAGCCCATCTGTTTCCAAAGGTCTGATTGAAGAGGTGGAAGCTCCTTATCCGGATAAGCCAACCTCCATAACTCTAAGAGCGCATCCTGCAATCAACAAACTCAATTTGTGTTTAATATTGAAATAACAAAATTAAATTAATTACTTCAATGTCCAGAATAGTACAGACAACCCTTCTATTTTTAAAAATTATTTGGACATTGATTACATTACATAAATATGTGTGTAATGTACACGAATACACACTCACACACACACACACACATATTATATATAAAAGTATTATTCTTTAATTACAAAAACAATGTTCAATATTTTCCCAATTTCTTCATGGAGACTGCATCCAGAATTCGTATGAAAAGAATACCAGTGGTGCACATGTTGGACTAAAGTTAAACAAACTAACTAACTGTAAATACTTAAATTTCTCTGAACAAAGAGCATAAGTTTAGACATTTTGGGCATGAAAGGCCAGCCAAAATCAAAGAAAATAATGATAATAACAACCCAGAGTATGTTTGATACAGTAGTGCTTGTAACACCAACAGAAAGATGATCAAAATGCTGCCAAATGGGAAAAAGACTTACTTGATGCTCCATGCGAGAACCATCAAAGGGTACTTGAAGCCTTTGTCGTAGGTGTCTGAGTCTTGCTTCCTAGAGGACACAAATACCCATGCAAGTGAACACCATATTAAAAAAAAGTTATATTATACAATATATACAGGTCAATGATGTACAAACAGTATAACAGTTGTCATCCCATTGTTCCAAACATCAATAGAGAAGACGTGTTCTTTTAACAACTAAAAATCAAATTGGAGGGTCAAGAGCAATGAAGAGATCTACTATAAGGAATTACACCATCCTCAAAGCCCAAAGCCAAAAGAAAAATGAGAAACTACCAGCTTCCAATAACAGACAGAATTTTCATCACATATCCACCCAAAAGTGATGAAGTATTCAATAGTTCATTTTGATCCCCAACAGTTAGCAAGCCAAAATCATCTAAGTTTCAAATTCATATATTTAAATTTTAAACCAGTCTGCACCCCTGAAAATGTAAGAAGATAGAGAGCTTATAAATGAGCCCACACCCCTTGGGTATACCCCAGGAGCAAAAAAATATATCATAAAGATAAAGACATTTCATTCTCAAAAGGATATAAAGATCAGATCACATACTTGAAGAGGACTGAGGGGAGAAGCAAACAACTTAGTGCGTTCTCCATTTTGTGTAGTTGAAGAGAAGGTCAAAAGCCGTCCAATAAGCGATCCAGATCCAAGAACAATACTTGCTACAAAGAGAAAACCATAAAGAATTAAGTTCCAAAACTAAATGTATATTCCCACTGTATAAACTACAGAGCAAAATTCACATAGTATAAACAGTAAAATGATCAGGATCCGAAATATGTGGAATGAGCTATGTCTTATCAATTTAACAATATATAACTCCTCAATAGAATGTTGAATGATCCTCAGGGTACTTTTAACTCGTCTAATGAATATATTGCCACTCTTTAGGGCATTTCATTTAATTATAGGTTTCTTATCAAGTGGTTAACTTTCTAAGAGTGATTCCATAGTAAGGTCAAGAATGGCTGAAACTTCAAGGTTGCTGTCCCATCCCTTACGAGCAAAGTTGAGGAAATATTTTCAAGTAAAACGGTAAGGTCTTATTGACAACAAAAAAATAATGAATACCTAACCACCGTGCCCACTGTGCAATCAACTGAGAAAACAGAAGGGTCCAATGGAGGTGTTCCTTTCTCCGCTCATCGTCCCAGATCTCTTCAAGTGTCGTTTCCTATGGCGCATCTCAGAAAGATATCAATCACAAAAAGGCCAAAAATAACTGTTACCGGAAAAAAAATCCCACCCTCCATGTAAATGAACAAATAAAAGCCTCACCCCTGCATGCCTATCTGAATAATTCCCCAATAGAGGCACATTAAGATCATCTGACTCCGACGTCTCCAAATGTTCTATCTTTTTCCCATCAACATCCCCATGATGAAGCCTTTTCCTCAAAGTTCGTGATGTCATGGCGCTTCCTATATATAATAAGACTGCATTTCCAGACAAATCATCTCATCAATCGCGTTGTTACGAGCCAACCGCCGAATCTTTCACACAATGGCAGACAACCCAATACCAGATTCTCTCCAAATTTCCATTAAAGCAGCAACTTTCCACCAAATCGAAGACCAAGCATAGTACTTAACATTCAACCATTAAACAAGTGCAATTTCACACTAATCCACTACTGCATACAGTCCCAAAGCTACTGAGATACACCCACAAATTTCAAATTCATAAACCCTAACCATGACAAAACTCGGATTCAGTTCGGAATATCAAATGGGTTTGTGCCATCTTCCAATTCAAAGCCAAAAACCAAGTTTACAGTAGCAAAAACGAAGAAATACCAACAAATCAAAAATTGAAGAAGGAGAAGACAGAGATATGTTGACGCCTCACCTTACGTTACCAATGGCTTCCGCAGACGATCCCAACAAAACTGAATAGCCCTTCGCTCTTCTGTGATTTCTGTGCTGAAAATCAAAACGAATAGCTTGCTCTTCTGTATGTGACTGTTCTTTGACCAGAACTCTGAAAAAATCAAAAATTGTACATCTATCGATTCTGTGTATTCATGTGTACGTGTTTATTCAAAGTATTTGTATTGGTGAAGACGACTCTCTGAATCCGGAGTTTGACGCCAATTCAATGCGAGCACCGCCGACGTGACGTGCCTATAACGCTTTATAGAAGAATTGAATTGAAAATGAGTTGGAATGACAAGAAGTCAGAATCGGATTCATGTTGCAGTTGTTCACTTAAATGTTCTGAAATCGGAATATAATTTCACAAAGTTGTTTACTAATTCAGTAGAATCGGAATATAAACCAGTATGATTACTAAAATGCCCTTGTCCCAAATCAAATATTTTATACTTTAATGGGTTTATAAATGATAGTCTTGAAAAGAAAAAAAGTAAGTAAGGGCATAAAGAGAACAAAAGTGTTATTCCGATTGCCCAAACAATGAGGAATTGAATTACCACCTATATCTGGAGAATCCAATTCCACCAATACAAGGAATTGAATTCCAAAATTTGTGTGGGCCCCACTGTTTTTTTTATTCCTCCATGTTTAGTAAACACCGAAGTACTTTGTAATCGGAATTCAATTCCATATTCTCATTCCGATTACGGATACGTAAACGCGCCCTTATCCCAATCAAACTAAAACCACCACCAACCAAAATTGCTAATTTAGCTCGTTTCAAATTATAGTTATGCAAAAAATTATTTTTAAATAAACAATATTAGGTTATATTTATATACCATTTACAATTGAATAAACTAAACATAGCCACCTTAATAATTTATTAGTAAGTTTATACTTTAAATTTATTGGTTAGTTTAATTAAATTACCTTGGATATTTTCAAATCTAGCCGTTGAATTTGAATCAATTATTGCAACTGAGTATTTAGGCCTAAAAAAATGGGATAAGAGGGACTACGTTTGGCCAGTCTGATGTCCCTTTAGCCAAATAATGGCCTGACGGTCTCTATAATATTATAGCTCAGTTATCGGTTGGAGATTAGTATTTGGACAAATCAGGTTATTTTTTTGGTTTTTGAACCTTTAACCCTCTCCATTGGAGATAGCCTAACAATTTACAATCACACATGTGTTATAGACCTGTTATTTATTTTTCGTTAAAGCTAGGTGAAAGTTATGGGAAAGTTATAGACCAATTTTAAATTTTATCCTTGTTTACATGCCCATACACTATGACAATTTTCCGCTATACACGAAGTGAAATTAGTGTTATTATTTTACTCGAGTTATAACATATGTGTATCTAGAAGTGGAGAAATTTTTCATTGTGACGGGAAAACAAGTGGTACACCACGTGTTTTAATAGAAGTGATGGAAATTTTATTTTTTTAAGTTATTAATTTTTTAGCACACATATCGCACTATTTGTATAATAACACGTAGTACACCACCCCGTATACCGGTCACACTGAAAAATCGCTCCTAAAAGTGGGGCATATAACTATGTCGCCTACATATACCATAGCACATGGATTAGTACACCATGTGGTAAGTGGTCTTAGTACATACAAAATTTCTCATATAGGGCGAAAACTCATTTTCTCTCCATAATTCGCAACTGTGTGATTTTGTTCGGTGTGTTGTCATTAGTCTCCCATGTTACTCCGTTCTTTTAAGTTGTTCAAGAAAATCGTTACCTCGACTAATGTAGAACCAAAAAATTTCTCGGAACTCCACATTTTCTTCATTTGGTTTTAGTTACACAACAATCAAGTTCAGACTTCTCATACAAAATGGGTTGCAAGAGAGGAAAAATAAGTTTATTTATATATTTATAGTAGTACATAACGACTTGTTTAGAGTGTCAATAACGCGTTGTTTTTTTGTTTTAATTGTAATTTAGAATTTAAAAGAGACGGCTTACTCAATAGCTGCAACTTCCTAACTAAGTATATTTTTCTCTTTAATTTTATTTGTAAGATACGCCATACCTTCAACAATGTTTTGCTTGCTCCAATAAAAAGGTAGATGCTAAACCTTCCTTATATTGTAATAATAAACAAATCTCGCGACTTTTCTTTGTTTGCTCCTCACGAATTCTCTCATTTTCCAAAATATATTCTCGAGAATATAAAAAATAAGGTGGTATTTCGTAAAATTGGAGGAAATAGATGTGTATCAAAGATGAAAATGCTTCGTTGGATATGTGAGCACATGAGAAATGATAAGTTTAAGAACGAGGATATCAGAGGTAAAGTAAAAGTGCCCACAATTGAAGATAAGATGAGAAAATCAATTAAGGTGGTTTGAACACATGAACCAAAAACCTATAAATGCTCTAATTAGAAGATGCGGCTATAAGAGAGAGGGTCACGGCAGAAGAGGTACAGAAAGACTCAAAAAAAAAGACTTCGAAAAATGATATAGAGCACTTGCAGCTCATGACAGACATGATGCAAAACCAAGCTATGGATTTTAAGATAAAAATAAAACAAGTTTTACTCGAGATTAAATTGATTAACGCATATAATCATATGGCTTAACTATCACTATAATTTATAACTACTATATAAAGCACAATTCTAACCAACAAAGCATCATCCCACTACTGAGGCGAGTCGAGGAAACGATCTCCCAACAGCTCTGCATCCAAGAATACTCCTGGTCTTAACGTCGACCGGGACGCAGCCTCCCGGAGGCAGCTGAAGAGACACTAACAAGGGAAAGCACATCCAACATTTAAAGTACACATTTAGTAATATACCCCAAACGCCGTTTACAAGTTACAACGCCATTGAAGTTTGCACAGGTACATTCAAGTTAGGCACTTCATGTCAAATTGAAACATAGCGCGAAATTTACGTTCTACGACACATCAAAGGACTCTGTGCATAAATTGGCAAGGGGGAGATGGACCTAGGTGCAGGAGGACAGACGCTATTCTCTACTAATTTACATAACAACACAATGCCTCTGAGAAATTACACCGGCTCCATAGATTTCCAAGACGATATTGTCACCAAAAGTTGCGGGTACCTTCGCTGGTTTTGCCCACGATCCAGGATAGGAGATTCTGACTAGGTAAAATAAACAGAACTTACTGTCGAGGTAATACTGGCTGCGTATTTGACTGATTACTCTGCCCGTAGAACCCCATACCCAGTGGCCGATAATAACCCCCAGCAGCCTGCTGCAACTGCTGCTGCTGCTGAGGCTGCGACTGCTGTTGCGGCTGACTGGGCCTTGACATACTCATTGAAATATGTGGAGGTATAGGGGGTGGAGGCGGTAAGGTATTTGATCCATATCCGTAAGGAATTCCACCCACCATAAGACCAGAAGATTGGACATATTGATTCGCTGGTGTTGTTGCAGTAGATGGTGATGGTGATGGTGCCGGAGGTGGTGGCAGCGGACTAAAAGGACTTTGCATCTGGTTACTGTAGGACATAGGCTGCATGGTTGCTGATGACGCAATTGGAACACTGGTCATTGCCTGCTGTTGGAGAGGCGTAAAAAAGGCTGCATTGCCACCATCAGGATTGTTAACATCAGACATTTGTTTCTCAAGCTTGGGCCGTTTTTCTGGAGGAAACATGGATAATCCTGATGTAAAACCAGCTGATTTCAGGCTACCAGTCATAGAGGCAGCTTCTTCAGCAACAAGAGATGAAAGAACAGACGTTAACATCTGTGCAGAAGATGTAGATGCAGCAAGCTTAGCAGCCACAGCAGCTGCTGCTGCTTTCTTGTTCTCTTCATCGGTAGTTTTTACAGGGGCAAAAGAAACCATAGGCGTTGGAGGCTGAGGTGGGAGGCCAGTTTGTTGGACTAATGGTAAATTTGGTTCTAACCCCCTGGTAGATTCAGGTGTCATGTTAACAACATTGCTTTCTGGGTTCAGAACCGGGGGCAAACTCAGTCTCCTTTTAATATTACTTACTCTCTCAATCTGATGTCGAGCAATCTGCATGGAAACGAAACACGCCTGTTAATCGCAAAGAGTAGCTAGTACAAAGGGAATTGCATTATAAGATGTGGTTTGATATGCTCTACTCCGAACCAACTTTATACACAGAAAATTAGTTTGCGTCTCCTAATCTTGAAATGGCCAATTTACAACTCTAAACTAATTTTGAAGTTCAGTAGACTGCAAATTTGGCATGTAAATTATCCAACCCACCTGAAAAGAAGAAAAAAATTTCCTATATATACATTTTTACCATCTCGCCAGATGGGACCCAAAAACATAGAATAAGCTGCTGGAGTTTGGATAGCCAGCATTCAAGGCAACACGCCATATACACGCAATTTCGCATTTACTCACCAACATTTAAGCTCTTCCAAGCCAAGTACTTGATGCATAAAAGTAATTCAAAAAATACAAAACTGCGATCTTGGCATGTCACTAATTGTCAACTCCTCTATGATTATCAATCCCTGGGATATATATCTCTTTAATCACCAGTTCAGAATTAGATAAGAAATCAAATTAAATTTAAACAATGAATAATTGGAAATTGGCAGGAAATTGCTAGAAAATATTTGTACTGCCATAATTCAAATAATAAAATAATGATTTGAAATTGTGGTTTAATAAATTAAAAAATGTATTTTTTTTAAGTTGTTTAAATAAAACTGGATGCATTTTTAACTATCTGCCTGTCCAGTGGGAGAATATAAGTTCCAAGATGAAAATGCAAATTTAACATCCCAAATTTTACATTTTACCACTGGAGCAAAATAGTTTTGCATCTTGGAATATTCCAATGAAGATGACACCGGAGATGTAAAAGGCCTATTTACATCCTCGGTTTTACATCTTTGCACTGAAGTTGCCCTAATCTTTTTTTTTTAAAAAAAAAAAGTGTTAGTGGAAAGAAACTTAGGGTTTCCTGCTTGTTTGTGAGGCACAACAACCTTGGAGTGACTCCAAGGCACCTTCGGTGTGAGCCTGAAGGCCGGCGTGATGCCAAAAGATTTCCAGAAATCAGTAAAATTAACTCAATCATCCCTAAACAGTAAACACTAGGGTGTTTACAACCTACACCGACTATTTCTTCACATTACTTAATGTAATTTGTGCAGAATGTCTATATCCATGGGTGGTTGTTTCTAAAAAATAAAAATAAAAGATTGAATTTGCTTCTCAGAGATATGCAGATAAATGAGCCAAGGGAAACTTACCCCCTCCCCTCCCAAACAAAAACAAATACATTTAATAAAAACTCCAGCAACATAACCTCCGCCCAATCCCTAGCTAAGTCCCAACTTAGGATAAATTTTTGTGTACCCGGAACACATAGCGGTACACCACATGTCATAATATAAGTGAACGACATGGTTGATATGTCCCACTTTTAGGGTATATTTCTCATGTCCCTTCACTTATATTATGACACGTGATGTGCCGCCTTGTATTCCGGGTACACTGAAAAATCTCTCCCAACTTCAAGTGGAAAACTCTTTGATCTTTATCATTGCCAAAGCCTGATATAAAGGCCATAAGAAAGAAAAAAATTCTAAATTATGAGGAACGGTATTGCCCATATTTTATGTACATTTAAAAAACGAGTTTAAAGATCATTTTATTTTATCAACCTACAAACTCAACAAAATAATATTTCTTTTTAAACTCCTAAAAAATGAACATACAGTTGGACGGGAAAAGATTATTAATCAAAGATCTTAGAAATTTATACTTTCTAAACCTTCAACATTTTACTTATTTATTTTCTTTTAAAAAGTCATCTGAGAGTAAGCCAAAAAATTATGCATGTTGATGACATTATGACATACAAATTCTGTTAAAATTTTCTAGAAATTAAAATCGTTATACTTTTTAATCAAAATTAAAATTTTCTTTCAATTCAGTATTACTTCTGTTCTGGGAATTAACATGCTTCTATACAAGTTTGTTTCTCAATTCTTCTCAAGATTATGATAACTAGAACTTGTTTATGCAAAAGGACCAAAGACAATACACAAGCTAAAACAAAGCCGCTTAAAATATTAGTTGCCTCGCATAGAGACCTAGAACTGATACAGGACAGATTTGAACCAAACTGACATGGGTTAAGATTAGAATTGACATGGGAAAGAGTTGAAGCAAACAAAAGAAACATGAGAAAGAGCATATGCATCAAAATACAAGCTCGTATCACTAACCGCCTACACTCTTGACAGACATCATAGTTAATTGTGTAGGATATGTGCACATTTAAATGCATATGTTCATTAAGACCTAAAGTTGATACAAATGTATCATAGGAGTAACATCAAGATTCAGTTTTCCTACAGTTTAGTTAACTGTCAAGCCAACATTTTCCTACAAAACACCACCAAATTAATTCTTATTCTAACGACAAACATCATCTAGCCGTTTCAATCAATAGATCTCAACATTTGAGGAATGTAGGAATCAAACTCAAGACTTCATTATCAACAGAATCAAGGCGCTGAGTTGATAATACCACAATTTCTATTAGCTATAAAGATTATGAGGAACTGACGTTGACGACTAGTTGATCTTGATAACATTCAGTGATAAAACCCCTTGTGTATCAAATTATAAAGACTAGGTATATGCCCACCATTTCCAAGAGAAAGAAAGACTTCTTAATTTTAAGAGGGGCAAATGAAGTTTAGTTAGCTACTTTTACCTGCAATTGAGTGCGAACAACTTCCAGCTTTGCTTCCTGTAAATATTAGCATTTAGCCATCAATATCTGAAATCTTAAACAAAGCCGCACAAGTGATAACATAAGTGGAATAGAAAAAAAAAATTGTACTTGATCCTGAAGTGCTTCTTTGAGTTGCGAAACCAAGGCAGATCTTGTTGCCTCCGAGCTCTCAAGTTGCCCAACAGATTGATTAAGTGCATCTTCTTGCTCTTTCAAATCATCCAACAATGTGGATCCCTGCTGAGTTCCTGATTCCACAGTTTATAACGGGAAAATCAATAAAACTATTCTACATGGCACTAATATACATCAGGAGACGTTCAACAAATTTAACACAAGACCAGTATTATGTTTACTGAAAGCATCAAAGAGTTCAACCATCTACATTACATTACATGCATGAAAATCTAAACAGTGTAAATATCAGCATACATATCAAATAAAGGGATTTCTTTGATCTTAAGGGTCTGGATGGAATATTTATATTTTCAAATCCATCATTTTATTTTCAGAATTCAGCAATTTAATTTTTTCAAATAATACCTTTTAGATATCGCAATCATAAATAATATCATATAGCAACTTAACTGTTTTAGAGTTCCTCAAATAACTTAAATCAGCGAAGGGAAGCAAAACATACACAAGCATAGATGTAGATTCAATGCTTAGCAACTTCCTATTCTACTTACATGGTCATTCCTAAATAGTAATACCCAGAAAGGGATACTCATTTTAAATGATACTTGTTTTAGGATTTTTTTTATTACTTAAGTTTGAAACTTGCAATTGTTACTCCTAGAACTACGCTCGAGATGGACATGGTAAAAGACTAAGATGAGATTATTCCAGGCCAATCTATTAATAATAATAGCAGCCAGTGTACTAGCTTGATTAATCAAATAAACGAATTCAATTTCCCCCTAGCAGTCTATCAGTGCTGCATAATTTACATCTGGGTAAAAGAATAGACACAGTCACAGAGCCTTTTGGAAATACAACTCATGAAAAAAAAAAATGAAAATGCAGTAATGCACACAAAATAAAGAGAGGAGAGCTTGACATACTGATGTGAGACTTTTTCAATCACTTCGCAGAGAATAATTAAACCTCTTTAAGACTAGGAAACAAGATAAGTTGCTACTTTTAATTTATCTAGTAATTGGCTGAATGGACAAACAGGTCAGAGAAAGAAAGGTATAGGTAAGAGGTGAGCACTAAGAAGGAAGAAGGGAGAAGGTGAAGAGGGGGCAAAGTAAGATCTAAATTCTATACACAAGTCTAAAGTATGCACTTATACTGTACAACTCTAAAGTATGTACTGACATCCATTTGAAAAACAGACAAAAGAAAAATGGGCAAAAACTGCTGCAAAGTATCCTCAAAGGTTCTAAACTTCTAGCATTCCTCTCCCTCACAAGCACCACATAATACAGCTATACAAAGAGGAAAAGGGTCAAAACATCTTTTTCCTAAACTATTAAAAGAAAACAGGACCAGAAATACTTCACTCTCAAATTATCAAAATAAAATGACCATCTTAATAAAGCCACATGAGAGTTCATTCAAACTGATCATACTGTCTCCAAACAAGCCCATCCTAACCTTTTTTCTGTTTTGACTGACACAAACAAATATTCCAACTTAAATTGAAAATGTGTAAATCAGAGGACACGTTATCCACTGTACAAATAACCTGTATTTTAATTATCCTAGCATGAAATTGTATAAAATAGAATTTTTCTGTCAAGTAAGAGGAGTACTCTGATCTACAAAAATAGTATAAATAGGTGTTCCCCGAAATTCTGAAGAAACCAAAGGTCCAATCCCCCATAATATCCCAAGAGAGATCTTTATGTCACAAAATCTCCACCCCCTCTCCCCTAAATTTGTCAAAGGTTCTCCAGTTTCTTCCCAACCCAACTACCCAAAACACAGCCGTCGCTCTACCTCTCCCAGAAACTTCTCTCATATGTCCTCAGCCAAAAAACTCGCGCCCTTGACAAAATAAACTAGGACAAGATGTTGGAATTGCCCAACTCAATATTTTCCCTAAACAACCTTAACCATAATATAAAGCAATTGGGAAACAAAGAATCATGTCATGCACTTTCAGCTTCTTCTCTACACATGATACGATGACAGGAAGAAAGGCAAACAGAATCAAGATGTCATTCCCATTAACCACTTGAAGCTAATACTAGTACCTTAAGTGGTACCATAGACTTCAAAACCATAGAATATGGGTTGAAAGAAGAATTGGGTTTTCAATCAAATTTTCGTGCATACAATTGTTACAAGAAAATCCCCAAAACACATGGCTCTCCTTCAAGAGTGCCAGCAACCAGAAATCACAAATCCACCACTATTCAAAGGTCATTGAACATTAACATTACAAGCTAATTCTCTCCAGGTCTTAATTCTTTTGTAACCACTGCTTGTCCAAGAATAAATGGTTTGCCCTATTGCTACTTGTGGACCAACAACAGCCACCCCTTTATTAAAAATATACTATTTTTTTCTATCTGATAAGACACACGCAAAACCACACACAATACATTCCACCTAGACCACACCCACTATAAATGCAACCAATTCAGATGGGTTATGCAATCCAGCATCCATAAAATGCAACAAAGAGGAAGCAAGAAAATTAATTCGTCCGGCATTAAAGTCAACTCCTCTCTATCTTAAAAAATTCTTCTCTTCCTTTACAACCATGTAGATAGGATCTCCTATTGGCCAGAGTTTAAAAGCTCTCATAGTGGGCAGAGTTTAAAGGCTCTCCTATTGGCCAGAGTTTAAAGGCTCTCTTGTTGGCTCAGAAAGACCTCTGTCAACAGTGCATAGCTATTTCTTAGAAAAATCAAGCAACAAGTTACATCAGATTTGTAAACTGCAGGAATAATGTAAAAAGATGTGCTCAGTTGATTCACCAGCTAATTTAAACAGGAGACAGCAATGAGATAATCAGGCACAGGATCTTTTTAAAGCATAGCACAAGTCCCCAGACACATAAATAGAACAATGCCTTCTATCAGACTGAGCTTAACTCAAAGAGATTACTGGTATGAGACAACAAATTTGAGACATCCACAAACACCCTGTCATCTGGGTTTCTTGTCATCTGGGTTTCTTGGAATGATTTAAGTTCCAAGACAAGGCTACAAAGGATAATATGGATCTAAGGAGGATACAACCAGATTATGATCAAACAATATCTATAAACATCAAGGAATAAAAATTGAAGGGATGAATCACCTACCCTAGTATCTTCCAGAATTGGATTCTAGTTCCATTACAAACAAGAAGTTTTGAACTAGGAGAATAGAAATAGCCCTGAGAGACATATTTCCTAGGGCATTGAAGATAACTTCCACTCCCCACCATTCAAACGCAATAAATATGCTTTTGGTAATAAATTGATTTGTAGAATTAGCATTATAAACATACAACAATTAAAGTCAAAATTAACAGAACCTAGTTTTCACCCCATAAGAGTCTTCTGTTTTGTCATCTAGTTCTATGACTATCATCAAACAAAGTCACATATAATCAACATTTACGAACTTAACCACATGTCCTAACTCTTACCATGAATCAAGGTGTTTTCAACATCTTCATCAATTTTACCCACATAAAGTACAGCAGCATTACACTTGTTTAAAGCAGCTTCTTCAGTAAGATGTTCATCAAGAACAGGTTGAAATGCGGTAAGTATTTTTTCTGGCAGACCTCCAATAGCCAATTTCTGAGGTTTAGAAGAATAATAAGGCATGTACAAGCTCACAATAAATAAGAATACAATTATAGGTATTGAATATAAACCAACATTAAAGACTGCCCAAAGTGCTTACAAGTCTAACTGAGTGTGCATCCCTCTTCACTATCTTGATAGGATTTGAACTCTTTCCATTGCTTGCAGGTGGAGCAGGAGGATTCCTTCCCATCATATCATCTTTAAGACTATGCCCTCGAGACCCAAAAACCTTTCTTTCTTCCCATATGTCAACCTGAACAAACGACATAGCTAACTTACAGAGGAAGTAATGAGACTAGATTGCTAGGCATAAAATGATCAAAATGAACGTAAATAAGAGTGGACACTAAACTGGTTCACTCTAGTCCATTACATGGAATGGAAGGAGCTTGTCTTACGGAGAGTGGGAGCAAACTACGAATTTTTTTGGGTTAATAGATGGTGCAAACTCAGTTGGCTAGGTAGTGAAATCCTCTGGAGTATCTAAAAAGGACTTACATTCAGTTTCCACTTCAACGAAAATAAAAACACTACAGAATCGTCAGAGTTACTCAGGCCCACTACTATAGACTTAAGTCACTTAACATTGTAGTCTCAGGTCATGCAAATGCATGCATGCATGCACACATCCAAATATCTATCTATGGTAGCATAATCATACAGCTATTCAATAGTGTTATTTGTAAAACAAAAGAGAACATTCATAAATGCTCACCAGTCTTGTGGCAGCTTTCTTTCCATGCTGATCACCATTTTCATAAACATGCTTGAGAGCTGCAGGAAGGAACTTCCAGAATTCATTCACAAATTCACTGCCCTTTCGCCTACTGTTTTGCAATATGTCATTAGCCAAATATAGACAAGCCACGCGCTGATCTTTCTGGGCAGAATTAAAACATTTATCCCACGTTTCAACAATCTGCCTTGCTTTCTTTCGGTGAGAAATACACCAACGAGATAAAGCTATTTAAATGATTAAGGAAGCACATAATATAAACATCAAAGTTGGAGCTAAGTGATCAGGTAGTACATTACATCTATGCACAAATCTCATAAAGTAAGAACCATCCAGAAATCAATATATGTGCCTATATTATCAAATATGTTTACCAGAAAACCCCGGCCCCCGCCCCCTTTTTGCTTCAATTTAATCTCTCTCTCCATCTTATATATACCTGATGTACCGCAACTTCTGCACTAAGCCCAATTCCTAAATTTTCAATCTCTTTCTTGCTTAGTGGTTTGATTTTGAAGATTTGCAGTCGATTATGAAGTTCTTAAGAGGGAGAGAGAGAGAGAGATTGACCCCAAAATAACGGTTCTCTTCTAAATAGTAATGGCAGAAAAATAGTTGGGTGAAAAAGTAATAAAATAATAGCTTTTTTGTTTTTTTTTAAGTATAAAAGAGAATTAGAATATGGCAAAATAAAAATTTGGGTCTAATATTTTAGTATGTAGCTTAGAGAATATACTGCTTAGTCCAAGCCAAACCAATCCAACTTAGTCCTTGAAGCTAATCCAGTCCGAGCTAGTCAAGCGTAACAACTGGGGCCTAGAACTCTTAATATTGATGCCATCTAAAATAAAGTAACATGATGTACAAGACGCAAGAGATAAGCCACGCTAAGACGTTCCCATGACAAATTTAAATCACTGTTCACTATTTATCTAATAAAACAGCACAGCTGCTAAGGCATTTAGCAGCAATCTCTACTGAGAACTTAAGTGGTACAGCCACTTGCCTCCAAGTGCTCATGTTAAGTTTATGCCCCAGGTCCGTGAGCCTTAATTACAAGTAAGCGGGAAAAGGAAAAGAAAGAAGGAAGTCATTTAGGAGCGTTCAGTTTTTTGGCTCAAAGAAGTCATGATGGGAAAACATTTTTTAAAAATATAACTTCACGATGGATATAACTTCAAGATAGTAGATACTGACATCATCAATGCATCACTTAAGTTTTATAAACAAAATATTACAGTGTTAGAACGAGAAACAATATATCATTAATGGGAGGAAAGAGTGAGAGGCATATATATGCAAAAGAATGATCCTCCATATAATTTGAATAGTTACATTTTCTTTTATAAGAAAGAAATGGTACTGGCTACTCAACAAAATGCAAACAAAGTGGACAAGATATCCACCCTAGAACACACATTGTAGTACAGTCAATAAACTTAATAAAAATCACATTCTATGACATCAAAATAGTATCTATCGTGAAGTGAATGGCAAAAGTTATTTACATAATCTATACTATTATTAAGGGAAGTATAGATATAAAAAGGACCAACATTAGCCAAAAAAAAAAATATAGGCACTTACAATATAGAAAGAACCTCCAACACGCATTTTACCCTTAATAAAAGAAAATAAAATATATAATTTGGATAACTAGTAACTAAAATTCATTTCAATAAAATAAAAATAAAAAAATCTCTACACAATCTTTTCAGCACTCTCTCTTCCTCTACAATAACTATCATCACTCTCTCTTTCTCCTCCTACAGTAACAGTCATTCTAACATGCAATATATGTGTGAGTTGCTTGTAAACTATAGCACAAAGAGAAAACATAGATACAGTTGAAACTTCACAACTAATGCAATTTTAACACAGCCAAAAACAAGAGCATACAGAAAAGGTAAAAACTTTAACATTACAAGTTTCTTCACAAATCTAAAATTAGGGTCCTAGTAATATAAAACATGTATTAGTATTTTATTCTTACCAAAAATTCTTATAAGAGTATGTTAATGAGTAGATGCGAGAAGATAAAAGTACATCGAACCCATATGAAGTTTTACCATGAGCAGATTGTATCCATTGGGCAAATATAGGTTCGATCAAGATTTGCTTCTCCCAGAAAAACAAACGCAATAGCTAAATGATGATGAGCCATATCTGTTAGCCATAAACTTTGCGTTTGTGGATACAGCTACACAGAAACAAATGTGATTCCCTCCTTGTAAACATCATTACCAAAACATAAATTAGCTAAACCATGAAGTACTATACACAGGGGATTTCTTAAGAGGATACATTCTATGCATTGTTGTGAACTGTTGAGTTTTGAAAGTTTGTCAGCCAATATCTGTCCGTCAAAAGCTTCAACGTTACTCATTATGCTGTTGCTCAGTTTTTTACATCCCCTGCTGCCATAAAAACTGTATTGTTATGCTAAAAAATAATAATAATAATAATCCGAAAAATATATTTAGAACTTGTAAAGTTTTTAACTTTTGTTTCACCAATTCAAGTACAAGATTGCATCAACAGAATAAACAATTCTTTAAACCAATCCTGGTCCTCAATACCATCCCGTCTTGCTACATTTTTACATGCAATCACAGTGAAATAAACACATAAATTATAAAAATGCCCCCAGTTCCTGAACTAAAATTTGAAATTAACTAATTAAAGTAAAAAATGTAAGTACAATTTGTAAAGTTTATAACTTTCTTTGACCCATTCAAGTGCAGGATTCAATCAACAGAACAAACAATTCTTTACACTAATCCTGCTGCATATTTCAGTGCAATCACAGCTAAAAAATTATAAAAAAATTAACCCGTTTGCTAAATTAAAATTTGAAATTAGCTAAATAGGCACTTCATGGCCTTCATTACTCTCAAAACCCACCAATCTCATACGACTCTACTTCCATTTCATCAATCCATTCGACTCTTACTCTATCTATAATTGTATTGGAACACATACTTCTCGACTTTACTCACTAATTCCCGATGAAAAAAAAAGCTTTATTTTCCACACAAAAACGAAAATTGACAAAACCAAATTCTAGGGTTTAGACAGAGATGCGTCGTCACGCACAGTTTTCGAACCGAAACGCCGTTGAGGAATCGAATCAGGGAGAAGGATGGAAATGAAGAAGAAGGAGGAACGACATGGTTCGGAGACTTACCGGAGCAGCAGCGGATGGACGTCGCTCTCTTTCTCTCTCTTCTTCCGGCAACTTTTGCTGAGGCCCAAGTGCGCTCGGTCCCTCTCCTTCCTCCTTCCTCCTTCCTCTGGGGTCTGAAACGACGCCGGGCTATACGATATTTGCTATACTCTTTTTTGTTTTGCAAATTTTATTGGGAAGCGTCGTGACTTCAAAAATCTCTTTCTGTCTTTCTATCCTAATATAAAATGCTTTAAGTGTTAATAACAATTCTTATTTTAATTTATGCTTTAATTTTGTTTTGTTATCTTTTAGTTTTTTTTTAACAAACGATATTATTTATAGAGATAGAACAGGCTAGCAATAATGTAATTTAAATTCGTATTTGATGAGAATCGAACATTTCATTTACAATTAAAGAGGAATATCACTATACCGTAATATTAAGTGACTTAATTTTGTTTTTTAGTTTATAATTGTTTTGTTCTCGTACTTTTACGACATTTTGTTTTAAGTCCAGTGAAGTTATTAATCAGGCATCATGTCTTTTAGTTGAGATGCAAATTTAATTTTTGACATTGACGTTTGAGTTTTGAATAAATCTTCTATCTCTATGTATTATTTAGTGATATTTAATAAAGCATCTCATTCAATTAAACAAAAAAACTATTGTCCTCAAAACATGAGACATCAAAAATATGGGATAGCCCCAAAACTTTACCCATTTTTTGTATTTAACCACCACCTTTTAATATTTTACGAATAAGTACATAAAAATTGAATTGACACCAAAAATTGAAACCCAAAATGTGTTTCTATCAAATTGCAAATGCGTTTTTGACTTTTGAGCATGTTTTGTAGAAAAACTTAGGTTTTGTTTGACGTTCGTATTATTTTTGTTTTCTTTTTCACTTTTAATGAAAAATAAAAACTAGTTTGATGGCCAAATGTGTAGCTAACACATCTAACATCCCGATATGTTTGATCTCTTTAAAATTAGGAAGTTTTAACGAAACACTCCTGGTACTGTTCACTTTTAACGAAAAACCATTTTTTTACTTTTACCTGACATTATTCATTATACTTTTATAAAGGACTTTTCGTTAAAAGGAAATTTTTTTTGAACTTTTTATTAGTTTTCCTTTAAAATTATAGTTGGCACGTCTAGCATCTCGAAATGTTTGGGATACCGAAAGAAGTAGATTTTTTTTCTCCATTGTGACTAGGAATTGCAGTACATTTACTGGATATTTTGTGATACGGATTTATAGATATATATATATATGTATATATGTATATATGTATATATATATATGTATGTATGTATATATATATATGTATGTATGTATATACAAACATGTATACACACACCCGCGATGTTAAGTGAGAGTTATGGATTTGTGTATAAGATTTTATTTTCGACGACTATTAACAATTCTATTTTTCAATCATCTGACAGATTCATTTGTATGCGTGTAATTCTCACACACATCTACAATTGATAATTGTTCGTGCACACGAATCCCAACCATTGAAACTGTTGATGCGTGTGAGTCCCGCACACACACACATTTACAATTGACAATTGTTCATGCGTTACAAATAGTCTTCACGCTTCTAACATCTTGTTTTCTTTTGCAGGAAAGAAGTGCATGATGATTTTTTTTGGAGTATCAAATGTCAAAACGGCTCCCTTTTAGATACTTGCAGAATGCTTGAGGCAGCCAACTAAGTTGAAAAATTAAAGAATCAACGGCGGGATCTGATAAGAAATATAAAGAAAAGGAGACACAAGAAACTACTCGGATTCATAGCTACAATATGTGAACCTCAAAACTTTTACATCCAAAACATAATGTACAATACTGATGATCAAAGCCAATCTTTCACCTGATTCTTACAAAATGTAGGATACAACAACGACGACAGCAAAGCCTTTTCCCACTGAATGAAATCAAACCAAAACCTCATTCTTGAAGAAACCAATCAACCAAAAGATCTGAGAACGAAACTACCACTTACCAAAATATGATTATAACCACACCACACCGGAGAAAACAAAGAGCTTGAAGTTGCAAACCACCAAACATGTTCTTCAGTTTTCGTGTTTTACATTCTCAACTGGAAGATCCGTTGCATGAGGTACCACCTCTGCCAATATGTTGTGTGTAGATGGTTTTGGCGGCTCGCCATCAACATTACTTCCTGAGACTTGCTCGAAAGCAATAGGACTAGTTATAGCTTCTTGAACACCCATGTTCTGTGGTGCTTGATGCAATCTCCTCAGTCGACGCCATTGCATTTCTAACAATTGCTCCTTCAAATGTGATGTTCGTTTTAAAAGCTCGTCAACATGAATTTCCGAGACTTGCTCCAGAGTACTATTCTCTTGAACACTTGATAGCATATCACTTGATGCAATCTCCTCCGTAGAACCCATTGAATTAGTTCCTATTTCTTCCGCTCCATCATTAACATGACTTTCTGAGATGTGCTTCGGAGTGGTGATATCTTCATGAACACTCGATAGCATATTGCTTGATGCAATCTCCTCCGCAGGACCCACTGCACCAGTTCCTGCTTCAAACCCATCAATTGAAACTGACATCACTTTTGGCAACTCAGTAACATGACTTTCTGAGACTTTCTCTAAAGCAGTATCTGCATTGATATCTTCTTGAACACTATTGCTTGATGCAACCTCCTCCATAGAACTTATTGCACCGATTCCTACTTCTTCCGATGCATCATCTGAAATTGAGGTCGCTTCTGCCAACTCATCAACATGACTTTCTGAGACTTGCTCCAAAGCAGTATCTGCATTGGTATCTTCTTGAACACTTGATACTATATTGCTCGATGCAATATCTTCCGTAGAACCTATTGCACCAGTTCCTACTTCCGATCCATCATTAACATGACTGTCTGAGACTTGCTTCGGAGTAGTGATTTTTTCTTGTTGAAAGCCCGATAGTACGTTGCTTGATGACATCTCATCCAAAGAACCCATGGAATTACATTGTACTTCTTCAGACCCATCATTTGAAATTGATGTCGCCTTTGGCAACTCATCAACATGACTTTCTAAGACTTGCTCCAAAGCAGTATCTGCATTGGTATCTTCTTGAACACTTGATACTGTATTGCTTGATGCAACCACCTCCGTAGAATCCACGCCGGTAGTTCCTACTTCTTCCGACCCATTTGAAAGCTCACCAACATTATTATCTTCGGAGACTTGCGGCAGCTCATTAACACTACCTTCTGAATCTTGCTTAAAATCGGTGACATTATCTTCCAAGTAGCTTGCTTCAACAATTGGCAACTCTGAACTGGTTTGGACAGTATTTTCGGACGCTTCCACCACTAGCTGATCGTCAACCACACTGGGAAGAACGACTTCCTCAACAGCTAGTCCCTTGCGAATTTGCTTAAAATCGGTGTCAATATTTTCAATTGATCTTGCTTCAACAACTGGTAGCTCCTGGTTCAATTCTGACAGGTTTAAATCACCAAATTCAGTACTTAAAACATTTGCTTCCTCTGGAATCAGCTCCTCTGTATGGAGTGCCTCACCAACAACTACATTCGCACTGAAGTCCCCAACTGCATCCAATTCCGACAGCAACCCTGCATCAATCTCCTTTATGTCATCTACTTCTTCTTTAATAATAAGTGCTTCCACATGATCATCAAGATATGGTTCAACCATGGATTTATCTGACCAGGAAGGGACTTTATCCAGCTCTGATGATGGCTGTTCTTCAGAAAGAACAGATTGATAACTACAATCGGCTGTCTTCATGTCAAAAATCTTAGGGAGAGAGATATCGTCCTCTGAATGTGAAACTGCTAAGCCGACTTGGTTGCCTGTCCCCAAGCTTCTTTCAATTTCATCTGATGCACGTACTTTTGAGGTGGCACCGCTTGTCTCTACAAAACCTGGAGTATCTTTGTCTGTGCTCTCACCATACACTTCACAATCCCGGTCTACAAACGGAACTTGCACTTCAGCTAATGCTGGAGGCGTAACCATTTCAGATACATCTGCTTGTATATCAGAAGAAATAGAGTTAAAGGAAAGGATCTTTTCAGTTGGTAGGGGGGTTGAGTCATAGACTGGCTCATCGTGTTCATCTTCATTCAGCGTCCTGCTCATAAACTGGACTTCTGACTCCTTCAGTGAAGGTTGCGGCGAAATTACAAACTCCTTGGCGATATCACCTCTTGCCTCCAAACTGGTTGATCCACCTTCCACTACATCTGCAATCTTTTCATCCTCTTCTGTCAATGATGACAAGCTTAACGTACTGCTGTTGTCCTCTTCAATCGGTTCTGGTTTGAAATGACCTTCGTTAACATGTTCCACATGAGTAGCTAAACCAGTTGCACCAGACAAGTTCGGTTCCAGGTCTTGCGATTCAACCAATTTTATTTCAAGCTCATTATGTTGAACATCTCTTTTTCCGGCCTGTTCCATTTCCAGAGAATCTACGTCTTCAGAGGATTGACTTCCGTGCTCAACAAGATCATCAGTAGCATGGTAAATGTTGGATATCACTTCTGCTTCTTTAGTAAAGTCTTGCTCACTGAAGTTCCTTTCATCCAGATCTGCAGCAGAACTCACTGATTCGGTATCGGGAACAGAACTCAACTTTGATTCGCTAATTTCGCTTAATTGTCTTTGAAATAAGGAACTGCTTGTTCCTTCTGAAGCCAACCTTTCTGGTACAAAAACAGGTCTCCACTTAAAATCTTGCCTCTCATGCCTCGGCTGCCCTAAGGTTGATGGTCCCAAACTGAAGCTTTCATGCCTTCGGAAGATTGCATCCTTGGCGTGAATCGACATAAACTCTTGCTCAAAAGGGTCTCCCTTTAGATCAGGTTTTTCTTCATTTGACTCGTAAGGAAGATCAAAGGGGTTTCGCCTTGGCAACATTACAGACGGAGCAGACCCAGGAATGGGTGGTAACCCCAAGTTGTCAAAGGAATCATATGGCAGATCAAATGGGTTGTGTCTTGCTGTTGAAATTGGTGCAACATTAAACGGAAGATCAACACTATCAAAATCTATTAGATTCTTCTCTGCCGTTATTTTGAAGCTTTTCCTTGCTCTTCTCCTTGCAATAAGGTTCTCCAACCGTCGGTTCCTTTCAAGCTCCAGATTCCCCAAATCCATGAGATTCTTTTGGTCATCCTCGGTCCACTTGATTGCAGATTTGCTTTCATCATCCTTCCCATCTGGTGCTTCTTCCTTGTCACGGTCATTATAATCATCCCTGTCCTCTCCTACTTCACCACCGTGGTTTTCAGTTTCCACATCAGAGTCAACACTGCCAGCATTGCTCCCATTAGACTGGTCTGAAGCAGCATCGGACTCATGACCATGGGACACATGAGCTGGCTGTGGAGCATCTGAGTCTAAAAGAGGGTGCAGCTCATCAAGCATCGGAAGAATGTCAGCCATTGAAGCATCAGGCGAGGAACTCTCCGCTTGATCCGACTCAGAATCTGAAGCCTCATCATCCACATCTTCACCAGCCTCGTCATCACCCCCACTGCGAAGCAGTGAAGAATACAAGTGATCACCATCGTGAGCATAGCCTGACCCTCGAGGAGATATATCATCATCTTCCACTCGACGAATCTCATTTCGCACCTTTTGAAAAGAAGTATACTGCTGCTCAACAGTCTCATCATCACCACCACCATTCCCTAGCAGTGAAGCATACAAGTGATCACCCTCATGAGCATAACCTGACCCTCGAGGAGATATATCATTGTCTTCCACTCGACGAATCTCATCTTGAACCTTTTGAAAAAAAGTGTACTGCTGATCAACAGCTGCCACATCCCAGTCAATGCCTTCAATCCCCAAGTGATCATTATCAATCTTTCTCCGCTCTCCCAACTCCGAACTGTCTAATTCTCTCTCCGCATCCTCAATCTCTCTCTTCTCACCACCAATGTTTTGCAAACCCTGATCAATAAGTGGCACATAAACAACCGAACCATTGCAATCCTCATTCACTCTCTTCTCACAATCAGTGTTTTGCAAATCCTCACTAATAAGTGGCACATAAACACCCAAACCATCACGATCCTCAACCTCACTACTCGCTTTCTCTATGGATGCATCAACAAAATCCCTAGTCTCTCCCACAAACCTCTCCGTGGAAAAGCTCCCACCTCTCTCAAGCACAACAGTGTCATCCCCTAAACCCCTAGTTCTAAGAGAAGTAAAGTCAACCTTCTCTTCCCTTTCGATTTCGGGTATGTTGGTTTGGCCAAAACTCAAAAGGGTTCCTAGAAGAACAGCAGTGCAGACTAAAACCGGGGAGGTCGAAACCAAAAGGGTAAACAAAAAAGGAAAAGATCTGTACAGAAAAAGCAGAAAAAGCAGCATCCCAGCAAGAAATGGATGATTGCAAACTGATCTGTATGAAATCAACCCAATTTTCCGGAGTGTAACTCCAATTTCTAACACCAACCCCATTTTTTTAACTTCTCAGTGGATTATGGATATAAATACTAATTGCAGTTCCAATCTGTATGAACAGAAAATTAACCAATCAGTCAACATGCTAAAAGCAGAAGCTAAAAGCTTGAAAAACAAGTAGGAAACAATCAGAGAAAAGAAAAACCCACCTCAGTGAAGAACCAGATGGGAATCCAAAGCGATCAGATGAAGATCAATCAAAAACCTGAAAGCAGAAACTGATGAGAAAAAATGGAAAAAGTTGAGATTTTTTGGAAGGGAATGAAAAATGGAGACTGAGAGGGCAGATGAAAAACCATGTAAAGTAAAGGGCAATGGGAATCTCCTCAGCTTTTTCTTTTGAGGGAAAAACAGCTAAGGAAAGCTGTATGTATATCTCCATTAATGTATGTCAGTGTCTTTTGGTATATTTGATTTGATTTTTTAGAGTTGACAGACGGGAAAATGGGGCGGCACAGAAAGAGGAGAAGAAAAGATGCTACTCAGTCAAAAAGTCACGACACCAACTTCTTTGTTCATGAAATTGTTACTGTGTCGGTAGATTCGTGTCATTAAATAAATTCTTCTTAGTCATTAAGGAAATTTTTGTAAGGAATTTTGATTAGTTAGATAGTCAGGCACGCTCCGCAATCCCACAAAGGAATACATCATGTTTTTGTTGTTGTACCATTCGTCCCTTTCACAAAGAAATGGATCTCATTTTGGGTAAAGTAACATTTAACTTCATGAAATTGTTACTGTGTCGGTGTATTCGTGTCATTAAAAAAAATTTCTTAGTCATTAAGGAAACTTTTGTAAGGAATTTTGATTAGTTAGATATCAGGCACGCTCCGCAGTCCCACAAAAGAATACATCATGTTTTTGTGGTTGTACCACTCGTCCCTCCCATAAAGAAATGGAACTCACTTTGGGTAAAGTAACATTTAACTTCATGTAGGTACAACTCCCAATGCACATATCTAATTTGTTGTGAGACAGTGAGAGTGGATGACTAGTTCGGTAATTAGGTTAACATACTCAAGTTTTTCCCCGTCTATCTAGATCGGAAATTATGATCCCTAAACAATCATTTGATAAAGAAAAGAAGGAATCAATGATTCTCAAAACTCTTTCTTTGAAATTGATCAAACTACTATACACAAATTTTCTTCTATGCACTAAATTTTTTTCATCTATAGTTTGGATTATAGAACAATGCTTGGCTACTAAAGGATGAATAGGAACTCGTACTCAAAATTCTTTGTAGCCGAATCACAGAGTTTCGTGCTTATAATCATAATTGTTCATATTATATATCACTTTGTAAAGATCATCTTTGCGAAAATGAATTAAAATTAAGATCGTTTAGTCAATGTATTGTACCACATACATAAACTGTTGGTAATATTTTTACTAATTTTGTGATCTATTTTTAAACAATTCGGTGATTAAACGACTTTAGTTTTAATTGAGTTTTTTACAGAAGAGATCTTTAGATAGTAATTTGTAATATGAACGGTTCTAATCATGAACACAAAATTTTATAAATCAATAACGAACAATTTTAAATAAGAACTTCTATCTATTATTTAAATAGTCATGTACCATTCTAAATTAAATTAGAACATTCCTCAAATAACAAGAAATAATTCTCCCTATTATTATATTCTCATTCTTGGTGCTTCTGTTTTATAAGTTGGAAAAAGATCCTAGAGATTCCGTAATCGTGTTCGTTTATTGTACATTGTAGAGTTAGTTTTCGATAGATACTATTTATATTTGAATTTTAACTGATTTATGACCGCACGATGTACAATAAATGAACACAATTGCAGGATCACTAGGAAAATGATCCTCATGTTTACATACCCACAATCCCACTGTAGCTGCATAGGCATACATCTTGACCGTTCATCTCTTTATGATATTCGCGTCGAATGCGGCGGGTGGGTGGGACCGTGGGAGCTCATAATCTCTGTTTAACCAACCAATTATTAAAAGTAAGACTGATCGATGGTAATGCATGTGTGTGGATGATCATTACAACCTCGGGCAGAGGACTTTTTAATATTCACTTTCCTTTTCCTGCAAGCTTACATAAAATAATTACATGTTCTCCAAGAATTTTCGAACATGACTACTTGCTACAACAACGATATTCTTTCGTGTCACTGATTCATAACGCGAGATTAGTGAGCAAATATACATCTCTGAATAATAATCTGTGCTAAAATAAAAGTGTAAAATCAGTCGACATTCGATCTGTAATTGCAAATCCGCTCAAAACATTGTACGTGTTAGGTTTAGAGCTTACAGTTCAAGTTTATTAGTGATTGTATAAAAGAATTATTTTTCCAACATAAAAAATATTTTCTTAATCACCAAGTGATCAAAGAATGCGTGATCGATCATTCACATAAAATAAACGTGCTTTTATTGTTTTAACCTCAACTGCTCACTTTTACATTTTTGTTTCGGTTATCGAGATTATCAATTCTCTTTTTGGTAGGGAAGAATAGTGCAGAAATGGCCGTTATTAAACGAGGGAAATGCTCCTCTGTAACTAAATCGAAATATATTAGAATGCCTTATCAAATACAAGGATGGGAGACCACGTCACTAGTGGTGACCAATGGCATGGGACTCTTCCCACCATAATCTTTTTCATGGACTTTGTACACAGAGGTGGGGAATGATTTATCTTCTCACTCGCTTCTTCTCAATTGACGATGTGATATTTATCTTTACGCGTCAGTTAGAGGCTGTGAATTTAATTTTTGATGAATTCGATTCTAAATTATTCTGATTGATTATGGTACTTAATTCAAATTCTCCACTTCATAATGTAAATATTGACTTATAGTGGAACTGAACACAAATTCTCAAATAAGGTAATGCACTCAATCCACACTCGATTCAATTTTCCATGTCGATAAGGACTTACATGGAATCAGTTCCCTCATAACGTCCTGGTCCAATAATGCATTGTCATGTGAACCAAAAATTACAAAAAATAAATGGTTGCAAATCTCATGAGATTGTATGATAACAAAACATAGGTTGTTGCAAAACTCCAAACATCACTTCCTCTATGAAAGGTACCCCGACGCTCAAGTCAGTACTTGTATAAATACCTTTATCAAGATCTTCTTAGTACATTGCTGATGTGGGTTTTCAAGGCATCACATTCCCAAAATTTCAATCTCAGTGTAAGTATTGATCTTTAAATGGTGCTTCGTTGAAGGCTATATTCACTATTTAACCAAGAGGGTAGAAAAGGAGCTGTAAAACTGTTAAACGTTTCGTTACATAAGGTGAAATATCATAAAACCAAATCCTAAAATCTACTGCTCATCATACAGCTACTTTTGTGTTGCCATTTGCAACATCTTTGCTGTCGTGCGGTTGTCCTTGTACCTTCTCATTGGCAACCTCCATGTTCGATGAAGCTGCTTTGTCGCACGACGAGCAACCGCCTTCATCAGAGACCTCGGAACATTGGTCAGAAGACAACTCCGACCGCTGCAACTGAGACATGATTGATGGCGAGTAAGCTGAAGAACAGCCAGAGTCAACGAAACTAGACATTTTCTTGTCATCTTCTCGCATTCTTTGTCCGTAAGCTTCATAGTCAAAACCACCTGAACTTCTTCCACCAAATGCAGATTCCAACTTGTCCATGTTGAAAAGATCGTCCATTATCTTCTTGCTCTGTGGGTTGTCCGAGTACACAAACTTCACCTTCTTGTGTGTTTTCGGCTCAAGAAATGGTTTTACCATCTGCAATTCAAAGAAAGTTTCACCAGATTTTTCAGACGAGCATTGCGGTCAGTTTTTACGCGAACAACACAAGGGGACGTACATGAGTATTTAGAATCAACGTGAACTGCTTAAACCGCAAAACTGGTGACTAACGAGTCCGACAGATAATTCTAACAAACCAATGGTAGCTTCTGTGAAGCCAAGAGAAGCCTTACATGCCATAAAACAGTCAGCAAGATTTTCGTTCTTAAAAACCTTGTTTGAGTTGTTTATTTTTGTAGAAGATTTATACGTTTAATTTAGAGTTTTTCACATACAAAACCTTGACAACTTTAGAGTCTGCCGGCAGGTAAATCTTTACTGTAACTAGTTCCGTGGCCAGATTATCATCGCCCTGGTTTTTCTCTATAGTTTTCTATCATTCCGTTCTTGTTCTTCGTCATCTTATGACCCCCGGTATCTACTCCCTAGTCCCAGAAAATCCATAACGAAACCCTGACCTATTATTGTCTTTATACCATATTTCTTTGCTCCATTGATTCACTTAATCACCACATTCTGGTTTCGATCATTCCCACAATGAGATCAACAAAACGTTAATCGTGAAGCTCTTGCCTACATTCCATGTTTCCAACATAGCTCAATACACTAACCCTAATATCAAATGCAAAGAGTAATATCATAAAAATTGAAGAATAATTAGGTTTAGACAAGAAAACAAGAACAAATGCAGATAGATGCGTAGTAACATACCGTCCAAAAGGACTCAAATACTTTTGGTGGATTATAGAGGATGCCAATTCCCAATCTCTCAGGGTAATGATTTTGCAGGATCTTTGCTGTTTCCCTAGTTGCCTTCAACGATATGCTCGATGTGTTCCACCGTTGAAAATCGATTAGCCACACCATCTGTTCCTGATCTGAACTCATATTCATAATGGCATTCTCCATGCAGTACACCAAATACATGATCTGCTTGTTTACTGCATTCGTGTTCTGACACGATGAAAGAATTTCACAATCAAGCAGAAAAATGGTAACAACTTCTAACGTTAACGTTGACGCTTTTCGTGCGATTTAACTACCTGAAAACCAGGCCTCAGGATAAGAACTGTCCTTCCAAACTTGTCATAGTAATTGGCTATGTAAATTTTTCCTGTCTCCGCTTCTTGAGCAATGTCTTCCTATATAAGATAAATATAAACCACCTTCAAATGGGATTATTCCAGAAGCATAAACTACTTCATAACTCGATCGGATCATGAAGCTTTGAAAAATAGACGGTTTAGCTCTTTGAACTACAAATAACATGCAGCTTAAGGAGAGGGAACCATAATTTTTCTAAGATCCGAACCTTCTATTTTCTAAAGGAAACAATACATTCGTCTATTAATTTAGATATTTTTTGTTGTTGGCAAGAATGGTTGATGCGTCAAAGCTTTAAAAAATAGACGGTTTAGATCTTTGAAACATACAGGAACATTGCTTACCCATTGGATCTTCTCGGGCTTGAACTCCGACCTCCATTTTATAGTTTCTTTCAGCATCTTGCCTGCCTTCTTCGTATTCCAGTTCCGCGCTCTTAGGTACCTTGATATTGAAGCTTCTGAACAAATGGTTGGCAGCCTATCCGCAATAGGACCCATCATCTTCCTCACCTCATAAATCTGAAGAGCACAAGGGCCAAATTATTTCCTATGAAAAAAGATTCCAAAATAAACAAAAATATATAGAATCTGGTGGCGTACTAAGAGATCATAATGGCCACTAGTTAGGTGGCTTTGCTGTGAATATGGGACAATGGCAGGTTTGTGATGCTGAATTATGGAGTTTATACTTTGATTTACAGCTTGCTATTGATAAGGGTGCTACTGATCTTCATATTGAGATGGATTCCAAGGCTATTGTTATGTTGTTGAAGCAAACCCAAGTTGATAATTTCCATCCCTTGGAGACAATTATGCATAGCTGCAGATTAATGATGAGACAATTGAGGAGGTGTGAATTGAATCACATTGATAGAGACAAGAATATTGTGGCGGATCAGTTGGCTAACTGGAGTTATAATATGGATATTTGTGTTCTTGTATTTGATGAGCCTCCCGTTTGGATTAGATCAGCTCTCATTGATGATGTTGCTGGAGTCCCTCGGACTCATTTCGTTGTTGTTTTGTAGTTCTCTTTGGGTTGTAATCCACGTTCTTCACCAAAATAAAAAGGACGACTCAAACCTATAAGACTCCCCGCTTTGCGAGGGTAAAAGGAATATCTTTCGTACATAGTTTTAGCCTTGCTTTGCATAGAGGCTATTTCCATGACTCAAACATGTGACCTTTGGGTCACAAATGAGCAACATTTTTGTTGCGCCAAGGCTCGTCCTATACCCTACACCGTTACAACGAAGCAAGATGAAAATGATTTGCACACATTGTTTTCTTTCTGGACACTCTTGTTTATTTCTACCCCTTGATATTCCTTTAATTCTCGTTTCAGTCAAAATATCATACATAAACAGGAGTGTACGAAAATCACACGAAACAAAATCTTATAACTTCATCTATACCTTGGCCAGCTGCTCTTCATGGGACGATGCTTTATCTGTTGTGCTTTCCCGCTTTTTGAATGACATCTTTTCAAAAATTTCAATGAAACTAAATTTTTTTTAACACAATCGATCACCAAAAATCAACTGCAAAATTCAAAAGAAAATAAGAAAAATTACATAAAATTTTAAGGAAAAAGAAAAGCAATGAGGAGGATAAATTAATCTACAATATTGGGAGTGAATCTATATAAAAATTGAAACAGAAATAAAAAATTAAGACCTGTTTTTCCATGCAAATGCAGAGCCAGAGCTTCGGAGCTCATTACAAATATCGAAACCAATATCCATTTAAAATTTCCCCATCTGAAAATTCCTATCACCCCTTTTTTTTCTTGTTTAAAATAACAATGATATTATTATTTATAGAATGATGAGAAAGTAACAGATTTTGGATTCGATAAATAAGGAAAGAAAAACCAATAAAAATGTAATAGCATTGGCAACGGTTGTGGAAGAAATTTATTAGTGTGCTGGAAACATGGTTCCGTACCTTAAATTTTATAATACAATTAATTGTAACTTTTTTTTTTCAAGCTTCCAATTAATTATATTGTAAAACTTATGTACCAGATTGAATCGTCTGTCACATTAAAAATTCGTTTCGTGTTGTGGCTTTGAATTGGCATTCCTTGCTTTCCAATTTTTTTTTTTTTTATCAAATTTTTTTTTCTGTTTATATTTAAGGAATTATTTTGGCCTGAATTATTATAAATTGACCGGCAGGTGAGAGGAGAGGTGAGTACGTGGTCGAATTGGAGGCGACCGTTTGGGATTGATGGTGGTGGAAGGAGAGCAGGTTTGGGACCGTCAGGCCAAGCTTTGGAGCTTTTTACGGGAACAAGTGGCCACATTTTGATAACCCAAGACTCTGTGAATGACCTCATAATTACGGAAACAACTTATATGCAACTGGAATGAAATTTCAAATTGAATGTCAGTTTTACAATGTTACGTGGATAAGTTAAAACATGTGACGGTATAGATTTGGAATTTCACCTAGGTTATCCATCGGCCAACTACTACTTGGTCCCAAACCCAATATTATTTGTATAGCCCGGTAGGTGTGAATTTTATGCTAAAAGCCTTGGAGTTATTAGCAGTGGGTCATTCATTTATATATTTATTTGGGTTTTTATCACAAATTGTCCCTTACATTTTTATTGGTTTTTATCAGGGACTATTTCCATTGATTTTCAATGTCAGGAAACCATTTGTGATAAAAACCCTATTTATTTTGATCTATCAAGTTTTGCAGGAGGGGTTTAAAAATTCTCCGACAAAACTGAAAATGGTAAGTGAATTCACATAATAGGATGTCGGCTGGTCTAGAGAGCAACTTGTATGACATGGATGTACCGGCACAATAACATCTTGTGTACAAGTCCTTTGATATGGCTGGTGAAAGGTGGGTCTCTGCCTTGAGATGATGTCAGCATCGACCTCATATTTACAGAAAGAACTTATGCAACTGGAATGAAATGTCAAAATGAATGTGAAACTTGGAATACAGTCAATTCACATAGGCCATCCAGCATCCAACTACTAATGGTCCACGACATTGTTCCCAACTGAATTGCTTGTATAGCCCAATACGTGTGAATTTTATGCTAAAAGTCTCGGTGTTATTAGTACTGGATCATTCATTTATATATTTATTTTGATCTATCAAGTTTCCGATGTAGGGTTTGAAAATTCTCCGACACAACTGAAAATGCCAAGTGAATTCACATAATAGGATGTGGGCTATAGCTAGAGAGCAACTTGTATGGCATGGATACACCAACACACTAACATCCCGTGCCATACAAGTACTCTCCTGTGGCGGCCGAAAGGTGGGTCTCTGCCGTGAGCTGACCTCAGTGTTGGTGGCGATGGTGTTGGACGGTTGTCTGGTGGGTGGGTAGGGGCAGTTTAGGGGTATTTTGCTACTACAATACATGAAGCCAGAATAAGCTAATTCTTGTTTTGTTGCAATAGACGGATATGATCGATTAAATACTGACTACAAAGAAGTTTGTCAATTAGTGGTGCTAAACCCTAAACCCTAAACCCTGCATCCAGGCTAGGTGCTAAACTCTAGTTGATCATATGGCTTCTAATCAACCAAGCAAATAAATTACAAATTCTCATTACTTGTACAGGCAGATACTAACCCGGAGCTAAATTAAACTATTTTGGAACGGGAGTCTGGGCTAACTGTTGAAGCTGATGAACAATGTGTGACATCCTCGGGCGCATTGATGGGACATGCTGTGTACAAGCATAAACGAGGTCCACCACCTTTTGAATCACACCTGCCTCTGGAATCTCAGGAGAAGAAGCGGTTATATGAGGATCCAGGAGATCCGGGTAGCGATGAGCCTGCACCAGAGGTGTTGCCCACTCAAAAATGCTCTGCCAACCCACAGAATCAACGGCCTGTGCAGGTCTACGTCCACTCACAATTTCAAGCAGCAGCACACCAAAACTATAAACATCACTCTTTGTCGTAAGTTCATTTCTGTAGACAAATTCTGGAGCAAGGTATCCGTATGTGCCACCAGCCATCACGGTCCTCTCATGGATCACTTCATATGGGACAAACTTTGACAGACCAACCCCCATTAGATGTGCTCCGAAATCTTCATCAAGCAGTACATTACTGGCACGGATATCACGATGCACGACATGTGGCTTCACCTTGTCATGCAAGAACCTGTTTTGACATATGAACAGGTGAACCACCAATTAAACATGATTCATTCTGCAACATTCAAATCCTTCGCATTGCAGTCGAAGGTAGAAAGATGAAATAAGGGTTGACACTTTTCACCAAAACAAGAAACAAAAATGAAGATTGACAATGATGGCATGACCACCAACACTAAGGGCCAACAATTATGCAAGCAAGTGAAAGCCATATCAAAAATAAATGCATGGAAAACGTCTAAGCTAAGACTAATGTATGATACAGATAGCAGTCATGGGAAAGCCATATCAGAAACAAAATGTTTTGGAAAAAAAAGTTGATGCAGAGAGTCGAGATATATTCTAATCTAACCATGAAAAATCCTTAATAAACAATAAGACATGCCAAATTTTTATATATTTTTAACAAGCGGTTTCTTTCTAGGTGAAAAATTGCAACTCGATCAAAAGTTCTGGAGGTAATTTGAGAATTTCCCATTTGATTTAAATCTACAATATTATGATTTCTAATTTATGTGAACAATGATAGTGAGATCTCGGAGAAATGAGAACTATCATGATCATAAGAATGCCTTGAAATAGATGCAAACAGAGAAAAGATCTAAGTGAACAATCAGTCTCAGATTTTAGATCTTTGTTTGACCTAAGACTAAGAGGAAAAGTGATGTTTAACTTACGCAATTCCTTGAGCAAGAGTTGTGGCAATTTTCATTCTCATGGCCCAATCTAAGCTCCGACCACCCCTAGGTATGTGGTGCAGCCATTTATCCAAAGGTCCATTAACTATGAACTCATAAACTATGTAGCGATCACCATGATCATAACAGCAGCCTTTCACAGCCACCAAATTTGGGTGGTGAAGCCTTGCAACCCTTCCAATTTCAGAGTAGAACTCCTTTTTCCTTTGAAAACTAGATCTCTTCAACCTCTTAACAGCGACCCTTGAGCCATCAGGAAGAAGTCCACTATACGTGCCTCCTGTCTTGGCATCTCCCAGAAGACGGTTTCCTTCACTAAAGTTCTTTGTAATTGACCTTAGTTCCTCTTTCATGAAGACTTTCCATGACGGAGGGACTAATGCAGTTTCTGCTGGATTAGATAGTTTGCGGGAACGTCTGCGCTTCTTGCTCCGCTTGTATGCAAGAAGCCAAATCACTACAGCTAATGTTGTGAAGAGAATCAACCCACTTACTACTCCAAGGATAATAAGATATTCTCTGTGGCAATGCATGTGGTAACATCTGTTCCCTGAAAGAAACAGGAGCAAAATTAAATTAGCTGGACAGAAAATGCAAGATTGGAGTTCGTAATGACTTGTATGTGACCAAAAATTACAATATATACCTAAATCAACCATGCATATAAAATCATGAGACGTATTGCATCTTTCAGCCGAGAGAGATGTGGATCTATTAGTCACCAATATGCATACATCGATAGAACTATTGGTGTGGCAAGAGACGTTACTGCAAATGGATTGAAGAGGTTCCCCAGGAAAGAAAGACCCATTCCAATACGAAGTATTATCAAACCATTTCCAACCAAGACCAATGGTAGAGTTGACACCTCTTCCTCCAACCCAGCAGCCACTGGTTTCAGCACACAGATTTTGAGCAAACGTAAGTTCTTGAGATGTTTTGAACGCTGCTAAGTTGCCATTATAACTTTTACAATGGGTTTCTGACTCGTTCCATGGTTGGGGGCTTCTCATATAACCAAAGCACTTCCTCCTATTAGGTCCAAGAATCCAACCAGTAGGGCATGGTTCTGTTTCCAAAAGATTAAAACTATTGAACATAATAGTTTGCTGATAAAGTAATATAGATTATAAAGCGATATAGACTATAATGCGATCAAAATTAACAAGAACACCTTTCCGCATTTGACACAACGGAACATTATCAACATGCTCTTTACCAGAATACTGTCGAATAGAATGCACACTAATGCAGCTTATAAGCGAACAACATATTCAACAACTTTAATTTCCGTGGTATAACAGTACACTGATGGTTTTACCAGAGACGAATTACATGCATCTTCTTGTGCCTTGCATAGCTCAGTTGATTTTTTTTACATCATATGTAACCAATCAATCAAGAATAGCATATTTTATGCATCTCAGACCTCAGCAGTCACAGTTCCAATTGTTCTACATACGTAACGAAAAACTGAATGCCTTGTTAGAACTCTTAAACTCCATCACCTAAACGCATCGTCAGAGTTCAAGAGAAGCTTTTTTACTTTTAACGGTGATAAAACACTTTATTCCATCCTTCGAAAGGTACCACAATATACACAAAGGAAGGCTTTTTGGTCAAATCTTGTCTACAATCTACTCAAAATACCCATTTCCGCAAAGCCAAAAAATGAAATTTCTACAAACAATTAGGATTTCAAAAGTAAAGTTTAGAACTTGAGCGGAAAAGGGTTACTCACACCTTTACTTTCTTCAGTTTCAGAAGCAACTAAATGCCTGCGAATCGACTCCATATACACCTAAACAATGAGAGTTAACTTCAATAAGTGAATCCACAATTCAAAAAATCTTAACAGATCGAATTAAATAGAAAAAAAAATTACAAAATCGAAAGAAAATTGATGTACATTGAGCATCATACTTTCTTACTTACCCTATGTGAATCGCATGCACCCAGCAGAAAGCAAACAATCAGAGGCGCAACCAATTGCACAGCAATCGGATTCCCTTCCATCAAACCCATTTCATAAACCCTAGAAAAAATGGGAAGTAGGTGAAATTTCAACTGTTACTTATCACAGCCTCCTTTCATACCACCAAGCTCTGTAAATTTGAGGCCTTTCACTTCAGATCGTCGCCCCAACGCAGCAGCAAGGAAGTTGTAGGCAAGGTCACTTGTGGGCAATGTTTTTATTTTGGAAAAACTGAGGGCTGCATGGTTAAAATTAAGAATTTTTTTACCCGCAGTTACATTTACTCACATTTCATTCAATTTAGACCAACTCAACAATGGGCTAAAACCTATAATTCCTCTCCTCCCAAATCCACTCCAACCCAAAACCCAAACCTAAAATCTAAAAGGAAGGCAAATACCAGTCACAATTTAGCCCACAAAATAAAATGGGACTCACGGGTGAGAGTGAAAAGTGGGCTATGAAGCCCACACCTTAAAAACCCAGACGCTGCACGCGCGTCACGGACCCAACAATTTCCAGCCGAGGCCCACCCCACGTGGGTTGTCAGCCTCAGAGTGCATTTACACTGTAGCCCAATGACTACTTTTCTTCATCCAACGACCAGTGTAATTGGACCGTTGGATAATCCAACGGTCCACGTTCAAATATTTTTTTTTTTTAGTTTTATATTTATATATTTATTGAATCCAACGGCTTAGATCGAATATAATCAAATCTAACGGTCCAAATTTTAAATTCAACGGCTAGAATAATTAAAAAAAAAATTATTTAACTTAAAATTCAACCAGAAACTCTATAAATACCTATGTATTTGTTCAAACATCTACACAAAACTCACTTTTCTCCTACAATTCTTCCAATTTTTCTTTATACCATTTCTTCTCATTTCCAAATTTTTCGAGATGGCAAAAGAGCACGTTAGAGGTCGTAATTGGACATTTCACGAATATATTGCTTTATGTTTGGCATGGATTTCTATTAGCGAAGATAGTGTTGTCGGCACGAATCAAAATAGAAAGGTTTTGTGAGGAATTAACTTGGTTCCTACTTATATCCAATCTCGTGTGGACACATATCAAAATTTTGATTAAAAAAATTAAAATTTGAACACATGTCCATTCGAATTAGATGTAAGTAGAAGTGACTTCTGAAAATTCAACAGCCAAGTCTTGTTCAATTTAGAGTAAACAGCCCAAACACCCTGCAGTTGTACTTTGACTTTTGAGTTTTCGCTTTTAACTTTTCTTTTAGAAAAATAATATTTTAGTCAATTTGATGGAAGTTTTTAGTCAATGTGATGGAAATTTCCGAATCTCTTACATCAAATCCATCAAATAACCTAATTCAGATCCTTAAAATTTGATTGAACAACTAAAGTTATTATAACTTTTAAAGAAATCTCATATTTATAACCGTTGGATCAAATTTCAAAAATCTGAATTGATTAATTAGATGAATTTGATGAAAAAAAACCGGAAAACATCGCTTTCCAATTTGGATGATTGCACGCAGACATAGTTTTGCTTTCCAAAGCCGCCGTTTGTATTTTTTTGAGAGAATTACAAAGCCGTTGTTTTACGACTCGAATCATGATTTTTTTATTATAAAAAAGCAACATTTTGTTGAAATAAGGTTCACTCTACTAAAAAAATTCAACATTTTCTTCGAAATTTTTTGTTGTGAGAGTTATAGGTATTGGTGAATTATAACTGTTTATTGTGATTAAATTTGATCAAGTGCGGTTTATGTTTCATTTTAAATAAGAAATTTAAAATAATTTATAATCGGACATGGATCTCCATAATCCTTAAAAAAAAAAATCAGAATTCCTAAAAAATAATGAAACTAAAGAAAAAAAAAATACAGGAGTAGGTAGGTGAGACTGAAATTGGTTGGTGAAGTTGTAGTAAATTGACCCCAAAAGAAAAGTTGGAGCAGGTATAACTCACAAATTACAAGTAGAAGAAGGAGAGGGGAGAGAGAGAGAGAGTAGGGAGAGAGAAATGGAAGGAATATACGGAGCAGTGATGGAGGAGATATGGCGGTACACGGGGCTGTCACCGGCGGCCTTCTTCACAATCGCCGGGATGATGGTCGTGGTTTACAGAATAGTCACTGGCATGTTTGTGGATCCCGAAGACTTCAACAAGCCTCCGGTGGCGGCCACCATCAACACCGTCGATTCTGATTCCAAATCCAATTTTGTGAATAAGTACTTCAATTCCACGGGGGCGGCGAAGGGCTCGTCGGTACAAATGGGAGATATGACGGAGGAGCAGCTGAGAGAGTACGGCGGGTCTGACCTCAATAAGCCGCTGCTTATTGCCATCAGAGCTCAGATCTACGACGTCTCTTCCTCCAGGTACTTTTCCTGCTTCTTTTCCCTTCTTTGATTCTCACATAATTGAAAATTTCAAGAAAAAAAAGTATGGCTGTTCAAACCCATTTTTTGCATATATGTATATATTTTATTTATTTTTTGTCCGTTAATATTTTTCAAATTGTTCAATCTGACAATAAAAAAAGAAAACGATTAAAGAAAAAAAAAACAAAAAAAGATCTTTTTAGTAAATTTTGCAACCATACATATGTTACTATTAAGCACGTGATTTTGATGAAATTTTTTACAGAATTAACGTCAACGACCAATCCTATGCATTTTGTCAACAGAAAGTGATTTTTCAGAGAGATTTTTTAGTGTTGGAAGCACGACACGGTATACTAACTATAATAATACAATTAGTTAAAACTTAAAATAAAAATCCAATTAATTGTTTTATGACACTTATTGTACCGAATCATATTCTCAACACACTGAAAGATTTCTCCGTTTGTATACTCGCTTGATGTCCTCTGCACTCCTCATTTTGGTTATGTTGATTCTGCTTTGATTGACTCAAATTCTAAGACGAACGAAAGGGAAGGAGTGCACGAGGATAAAATGATGCGTGAAAATCACTTCCCTTTGTCAATCTCGGACAAATTTTATGAACTTCAAAATTTGAGTTTCTAAACTACAATTTGTTCAAAATTTAGAGGCCAAATTGGTTGCTCAAATTTCGGTGCAAATTAAAATCATAATTTGATGCATCTTACAATACAACATGCCATGCAGGAACTTTTACGGACCTGGTGGACCGTACGCCATGTTTGCTGGAAGGGAAGTTAGCAGAGCGCTGGCTCTTCTGTCTTTTAAACCCCAAGACATAAACGGCAACCTCGAAGGTCTCGGCCCCGATGAACTTGGCATATTACAGGATTGGGAAGAGAAATTCATCGAAAAATATGACAAGGTCGGGCAGCTTGTGGCAGAGCCGAGGACGAATTCTGATGAGCAAACTGAGGGCGGTGGAGATGAAGCTCAACCGGAGGCAAATGGACAGGCACAATAAAACCAACCTTATGCAGTGGTCGTTGGTGATACTTGTTCGATTATGTCCCTTTGAATCCCCAACATTGGGATGATGGATTGCTAGGGTTTCCTTCTATCTGATATGAGCACAAATATTTTCCTAATCCTGTACGTGCATAGTATATGTATCACTTGTTAGTTATACGATGCAGCAAAATGTCACCGATAAATGATTGTAGTAGACCTTTACAGTGGATTGCCATGATGTTTCCGGCAATCAGGTTAGGGTTTAGTTTATGAAAGATGGAGTTTAGCAGAATGTATTGAGGCCTTGCCTCCAAATAAAAGACAACATAATGGACACTTTCTTTTGTACAAACACAAGACATGGAACTTTCATGTTAATCAAGCCAAACGAATAAACGTAAGGTAGAAGACATGTACCTGATAGCACCCATCGCCAATATAGACGTCAAAATATTACTGGTTATGTCCGTCAAACTTTGGCTCATTCCGATGACTAACTTCACTTCCAGTATTGTTCGGGGCATCAATTGCTGAACGAAGGCACTGCTGTAGAAGAATCTGATGGCAATTTCCTGGGCCCTGTTGGCTTGAGCATGTAAACTCCACAATTCCTGCAATTACAGAACTATCACAAATAGAATTTACCTAAACTAAGAATCACTTCAACTGTCAATTTAATTTGTCTCCGCATTTGACAGTTTTCCGCCTTCACTTAATAAACTACAATTATCATCCACATCCGCCATCTTTCAACTTCGGCTAAAATTCCCAAGCGTACAGAATTTTGCCCTCTCTATCTATATCACTGATCCACCAATCCTCACACAATTGTAATAACTTAACAAGCTACAACCAAATAAAAATGGGTATGAGCTAAAGATAAACGGAAAGAAATTCAACAGCGAAGAGTAAAAATGAAAATAGGAGACAATACATCAAGCATAGATAGATCACACAACCACCTTAAAAGTTACACACTTGATCTTCAGAAACTAACAAGAACTTTGGTTTTATCTGTACTCGTAGAAAAGCACTTTGGTTTATGCATACAATGATACATGAGTAAAAAATTTCTATATATGATACAGAACCACCAATGAAGCGTTCCAATAATTGTAATCTATCTACACGAACAAAGTACGTAATAGTTGAGAGGAACAAACAATAATGAATCAAGCATAGATAGATTATACAAATACTTTGAATGAGACATACTTTGTCCTCAAAAACTGGTAAGAACTCTGATTTTATTTGCACGTAACTGTGGTGATTTGAGCAAGAGGACATGTAAGTACAATTAGCAAAAGGTTAGCTAGGGACTTTGGTGGCTGGCTCCGACTGCTTCTTTGTATGTGCTTTGGCTTTTCGAAGGGATCTCATGGTTTCTTCAAATGATTTCTGAATGAAAAGGAAAAGCATGTCAGTGACACAATGTTGGAAAGATTCATTCGAAGTTATACGACCATCACAAGACATTCCTCAATGAAGAAAAAAGGGATTTAGAATTCAGGATAGAAAAGAAAAACAAACATCTCTGGTCTCAACAAGACGAGGTCTAAAATCAAATCAGCCTATAGTAGCTCAAACATGTCACTAAAAAAGGAGCAATTCGATGCTGGGCTGGAGCTCATATTAGAAAATTATATTCGTGCGTATCTCTAGTTTTACTTTCGACATTTGTATTTTACATTACACAACAGTACATAAAAAGCACTGTAAATGACAATAATCAAACTTTCTTCAGTTTCTAGGAAGGAATCACATAGCTTTGCCCGAAGAAATCATCTAATAATTCCAAATATTTACAGCCTTAAGATAATTATGGGCTCAATTTCTATAAACATACAAATGACGGATCCACCCACAGGATTATATAAGCAAAAATTAGTGAAAGCGTGAACTGAGAAACAAAAGTCCAGGATGAAGAGGGAAACTAAAGAGCAACGTACCTCATTATTATGCATCTTCCAGAAGGCATCCCAGCCCAAATTAACAACTGCCATGCCACCTAAGAAGGCCCTGCATAAAATTCATATACCAATGAACCATTTCCAAAGAGAGAATTTACCCAACATCCTACATTGATTATCCAAATTCCGAAACGAGCACGCTAAATGTAATTCCATGTTCACTTCATCAGGTAAAATGTATGCTTTTTACAGCATCGAATTAACTAGAATCGAAAACAGCAGGCCAAGTGAGCCAACATCTAACACTGAGCTTAACCCGTGAACATGAACCGAATCGGAGAATTGCAGCTAACCCTAACTTCCATAACAAGTCAGGTAATTGCAACATGTTCAGCAATTAAGCAATTAACAGTAACTGGAAAGCAAACCCAAATCCAAATGAATGTAAAAATCAACTAACGAAATTTACAGACAAGTGAAATGAGAGAAAGTTTATCCTACCCTGCTACGGAGACATTGAGAAGGAAAGCGCGGGTCGTGACATATTGGAGTAAATTCTCAAAGGCGGAGGAAGCTCCATTGGCGGCTCCAGAACCGCCACCTCCTCTTCTGTAACTGTAAGTATTACTTCTACTGTATCCATAACCGTAACTGCGAGTGTAGGTATTGTAATTGTTGTGGGGGCGGCGAGAGCTCTGGAAATTGTAGTCGGCGCGCTTGCGATCGTCGGTGAGGACCTGGTAGGCCTCGGATACCTGCTTGAATCGGACGGTGGCGCTGTCTCTCTCCGCCTTGGGGGAAGCGGAATGCTTGTCTGGGTGCAGCTTCACCGCTAGCTTCCTGAACGCTTCCTTGATTTCGGCTTTGCTCGCGTTCCTCGTCAGCCCCAATACCTTGTAGTGATCCATAATTTCGTTATTTGATAGATTATCTCGATCGAACGATCGTCTCTTTTGCAATTAGGGTTTCAATTTTTTGATCGGAATTGGGAATTGGGAATTAGGAATTGAGGAGTTCGGGTTTATCAATGCGTTTTGTCTTGGAGAATGAAGGGTTGGGTCATTCAACGTCGTGGCATCGCCATAGCCGCTTCCTTTTTCTTCATGCTTTGCAGTTCGCAATTGATTTTTCAGGTGAAAATACCACTTTCCCCATTATACCCTGCCGAACTTAGATAAAGGTTTAATTGCTCATGTGCCCCTGAAATTGTATTTTTTTTTTCTTTTTTTTCTTTTTCAAAAGGATAGCTTGTAGCAAGTGATGGTTATCCATTTTTTCGAAGGTCGGAAGACTCATTGAGGCATTTCAGCCACCATTGGTAACAAGTCTAGCTTCAACATCAGCAACGGGTTTCGAACCCAAGACCTTTAGTTTTAAATTTGAATGAAACCTCGCAATCTGTCATTTACCACTGGACCACCAGCTCATAGTTATTGTATTCAGATTTCACATTTCCTTGTCTATATTAACCATTAAGTAGCAATATCAATTAAATACACCAAGTAGTTAAAATTTTAAAACATGATTTGGTGAAGAAAGTGATTAATTATGCTTTGCACTCCCATGGATTGGTGTTTGTAACACATTAGTCCATATCTTTCAAAATATGGGGAATTTTTTTTTTTAAAGTTACAAATTGTTAATACCATATTTATCTGCATTCGTCAAATTATTGATTATAACTGCTTTAGAATTTATCAAGAGTACTTTTTTATCAGATGGATTTCAGCTTATGCTTAACAAGTTATCGAATTCATAATGATAATGTATTGTGAAATTTTTATATTAAAAGCAAGAGGGAATTGTAGCAATGACTTCTCAACTTTAATCCAATTAGAGTAATGACTTAACTAAAAATCTGTGATCATTGATTTCTTAGCACATCAAAACGTACAAATTTGATTTTTTTTCGTCAATTCCATCAAAACTTTCATCAAAATGAATCACTTATCCCATTGAGGCTAGATAATGCGAAAATATGGAAAACCAAATGAGAAAATTATAGCAATAATCCTTCAGCTTCAATCCAATTGGAGCAGTAGCCTTTCAACTTTAACTCAATTAGAGCAATGGTCCCTCAACTTTAACTCAATTGTAACAATAGTCATTTCACCGTGACTCACTTTAACGAAAGTTCTGACGAAGTTGACGAAAAGAACAATAACTGTATGTTTTGATAAGTTAAGGGACTAATGATCATAATTAAGAGACTAATAATCACGAATTTTCAGTTGAGGATGATTGCTATAATAATTTTCTCTAAAAGCAAAACCTAACATTCAAGATTTACTGGCAAACAAAGGGACCAATCTATCAAGTTGTAACCATGAAAGTGACTTTTCCCAAATTTTAAAACATAGGGGCCAAAGAGTTGCAAGCCTCAAACTACGACGGTGCAAACTGTAATTAAAATTTATTCAAAGGTCAAAAGGTAATCTTTCTTTTGATCAAAAGGTCAAAAGGTAATCTAAGCAACGCAAAAGTGCAGGTCCCTCTTCTCCCCCAATCGACTCGGACCCGGTTAGCTGTCGTCATTTTTCACTTTCCCAACGACGGAACAGAACCGAAGAGTCGGATTGTTCTTCTCCTCCACCACCGGCGAACGGTGTACCCGGTATGAATCTTGTTTTCCGATTTGTGTTTATTTTTTCATAAATTGTCTCGCTTTCGATTTCCATTTACTAGATTTTTACGGTAAAATCTTACTTCTTTAATTTTTGTGTGTGTTATTTTTGTTGATTTCTTCTCTGAAATCGTGGCCTGAATCTCAAATTTTGTGCTCGAAATCCGATTAGTCTCTGTGATGATTGATTTATGTGTCGAATTCGTCGAGTTTGTTACTCTTACTTTCAATTTTAGCATTTGAAAAGTAGTTGCTAGTTGTACAAAGGGAAATGATTTTCACGAGATTTGGCGCAACGGAAATGTTGTTCCTTTGTGACCAAAATGTAGTGGTTCAAGTCGTGAAAACAACCTCTTTGTAAAGTAAGGGTAAGGCTGCGTGCTTATGATAGACATCCCCCTCCACTGACCCTCACAGAGAGCCTTGTTGGCTTGGCGTCGCCCTTTTTACTCCATACAAGGGCCAGAAATGAACATGATTGTGCGTGTACGGAGAAAAAAGGTGTGCAGAAATCACTTTCCTCATAAATATAGTGAGCAGCGTTGCCGGGCAGATCATTTATCTCTCTCACATTGTGTTTGTTTCTGTTTCGTGTTTCGTATTTGTTGGGTATTTCTTAATAGAAGAGTTTTTGTGACTCGTTGAGATACATATGGGATTGCAAATGTGGTCTGTTTAGCACATTCATTGACTCAGATAAACTCTTCCTTTTTTTTTTTTCCTAATGCTTTGGGGTACTGGGTACAGATCATTTGTGTCACCGGAGAAAAAGATGAAAGGCCAAAGCAGCTATGCTCCACCTGCTTACATTCCGTTGGGAATGTCGGATTCTGAATCAGCGATTGTATTGCGCAGTGAAGACCCTCCAATGCAGCAAAGCAGCGTTGATGGGCACAAACAGTGGTCTTCTGGAATCTGCGCATGCTGTGACGATATGCAGAGCTGTACGCTACTTTCTGCCTTGTGACCTTGATTTATCAGAAGGAAAAATTATGAAGGTGCATCTTGAGTAGGGAAAACGAAAAGTAGCTCGTTGGCAACTAACCCCATACAGTACCATATGCTCAGCTCTTAGTTTTTATGCGTTAATGTACTCTGAGTACCTCTTCATTATGTGGAGGACCTCTTTTTAGTCTGAATTCATGACTGGTATTCATTTTGTGTAGTTAGAAGCCATTGCAATATCTGAATTTTCGGCAGGTAACCGTGCCTAGATATGTTTTAAGATCAAACAGTAATATATTATCCGATAAAACTTGATGAGAACTGTAGGAATCATTATAGGATTAGAATGACTTCAAGTTATGGAAGTGTACATTAATAGAATACCCCCTTGAATTTTTCATGGACAAAATTTGGATAAAGATTATCAATAAGATCGATATATTACTAAGTAAATCTCATTTTAAAGACGTGATATCCAGTCTGTTGTGAGGTAAAGTATATGCAAAATTTGTATATACTCTATGTTAGTGGTGAATAAATCGATGATAATGTTCTTAAGATGTTAGAGGAGGTACATGGGCAGAGGATAATCTGACTTGTTTTATTTTTGTTTATCATGATAAGTCGCAACATTTGGTCGTTAGGTGCCAACCATTGCTATATATGTTAGTAACAGTAGCAGGAGTTTCATCCATCATGTCTCCAGATTATGACTTTCAAAACAATAATGACCATCTAATTGCTGATTTTTTTTTACAGGTTGTGTAGGTCTGTTTTGTCCTTGCTTTCTGTTCGGAAAGAATGCAGAATTTCTGGGTTCTGGGACATTATTAGGATCATGCATGACTCATTTTATTTTGTGGGCACTGGTTAATACTGTCTGCTGCTTATTGACTGAGGGTCTGTTTTTGGGCATACCGGGATGCTTTGTTGCATGTTATGCTTGTGGCTACCGCAGTGCCCTAAGAACAAAGTATAATCTTCAGGTATAACATTGATTATCAATTTTACAGTCTTAAAGTCTGTTAACTGTTAAGAGTAGAAAAGTTTTAATTTTGTGTTTTTATTCTCTCGGTTCCTTCTTGATTTTTGTTTCACTTTTTATCTGAGTTTCAATATGCTTTTGACGGTTTGAGAAATAGAAAGGGTTACTAAAAATATGGTTGATTATTGTAGCCGTTGGGCCTGACATATTGGTTAAGTGCTTTGATACCATGTTAAAATTCGAGTATCCAACGCAAAACCAAGTGGCAATTCATGCCAGTGCAGCACAATATGTAAGGCTTACCACTGGGGGAGGTCATGAACTACTTGAAACTTTTTGCTTAAATTTATTTTATTACTCCACTGGGACTTATCATATAATCTAGGGTTTCTGTCAGAATAGTTGGAATGCCATGCTGTGGAGGAATAATGCTTGTCTATTAATTTTGTAGGAAGCGCCGTGTGGAGACTTTGTCACTCATTTTTTCTGCCATCTGTGTGCCATTTGTCAAGAGTACCGGGAGATCCGTGAAAAGTCTGATTCCGGCCCTCCTGACCTGAGTCTGGCTGTAGTTACAGCCCCATCAGTCCAGACAATGGAACCAGGTCTCCAAATGTAAACCACTGTTTTAGTACTCCTGTAGGATCAGCATTTGGTTTAGGTTATACAACCTTCTTCCTGCCCTTAAATGGATAATATTATCGAAACCTTCCACGCTTTGTTTTTATTTTTACTTAAGTTCTTTGGTCTCTACCAGGGTTGATTTTATTATGCTATCCGCACGATATACTTTTCTCATTCCTTCTTTTATATGTGAAAATGGCCCTCTTCTACCTCATTTATGAGCATGATAGCATTTGCATCATTCTGTTGGTTGACTCCAGAAAGGTTAGTTGCTTCCAAGTTTGAAGTGATGACTGCAGGTTCTCTCGTGGATGCGGTTGCTACAGGTTTTACTTCTTTATATTGATCCTGTAAAGTGCTATATCTCCATGCGTTTTTCGTTGTCTAATTCTTTGCTCGAGTACCACTGTCGATTGGGACAAAGCTAAAGTTAGAACCGTTCTGCCAGGTTACAACTTACACCGTCTTTGTCTGCTGCTTTCATACCTCTTCATTATTCTCCGAGGATTCCTGTGTGCGAGGTTTCCTTCCTCAACTTAGCTTCAGTTAGAGAGATTACGAGCAACAACCGATGGCTCGTATTTTGCCGCATTTGCGGTTTACTACACTTTCCTTGAGTCGGAAGTTTCGGTTGGCTTCGTGTTCGGATTCGGAATAGGGTTTCAAATTTGGGATCAACTTTGTGTCGTTTCAATCCTGCCATCCCATCCCCATCCTCCTATCATTGCATTTTTGCTTTCAATCTTCTTGTCCCATGCATCAGTCTGATTGGATGTGTTCTTTCGTTTTCGTTTTCCTTTTGCTTTGCACTGGTGCTGCTTTCTTTACCTTCTTGGACCGGACTAGTTTAGGACCTAGACCATCGAACCCCTCGAACCAAACCGCCCGGTAGTAATTCGGTTTCTTCTCTCACTTAACTCAAACCGAACTAAATTACACAGCTGAACGGTTGATTGGTTTGATCGTTGTTTGAGGTTAAATTTGATTCGAATTGAACCGTGTATGCTCTTCTTAACGGTGAGAAATCTTTCACACGCGTGAGCAACACTCATGTATCTGTATGATTCTGTAGACAAATTTGAAGTGGCCGAAACGCGTAGTGGCTTTGGAGAATCCACTTTCTGCCCATAACACTATCTGCTATGTGCTTTTAGCTTCCAACTTTTTACGTGGTAAGTGATTCGCGGCTTTAGCAAGGGCACTTTACTCTTTTGCCCTGCTACCAACACCTATGTACACCATCTCCTTTGTGGACACGTCATCGGTTTAGTTTCGTTTTTTTAGGTATGTAGTAGATTTTATGTGTCGCTTCGGCAATTTGTTTGTGTCGCAATAGCAATTTGTGTGGCCTCCTCGTTTGCGATGACTTTATGTGAGGCATTGTCATTTTTGTGATAGATTTGTCTCGAGACTCTTGGTTCTTGTGGTTTTATGTGTGGCCGTATAAGGGTTCTAGAAATATTTACGTTGTGTTCAAATTATCTTCAGATCAAAAAACTCTTGTACTTGATTGTTTTTAGTGACAAAAAACTATCGCTTCTTGTAAAAATAAAAATAAATAAATAAATGACTACTTTTACATGGTAAAAAAAAAGTTCCTCAAATTTGTTCCACATTTTCTGGGTTAAACGGCCTTGAGCTTCTCAAGTCAAATAAACACTAAAAATCGAAAAGGAAAATAAATAATAATTCCTACAAAAATAATATTTGCATTTACCAAAAAATGCACATATATCCGGTGTTTGAAAAATCGAAAAAATCATAAAAAGATATGGAAAGTAGATGAAGTCTAAACTCTATCTCGGAAAAAATTGATAGATTTTTTCGACTTATCGGTTTAAATATCCATATGAATAAATTTCTATCATTTTCATCAAAGAAAATCAAGATCGTTATATCTATTGATATTTCTACAAATGTGCATATTGATAATTTTACCGATACCGATATTATACATCTCAGTTTTTGCGAGTAATTTATATTAACCATTTAAATTTTATAATCGAAATCGTGTAATTACTTAATCTTCATCTGATAATCATTCATACAAAAAATCAATTGATTCGAAAATCATTTATATATTCAAATATAAACAAATCAATTTTAATAGTTAAGCGGGAAAAGAATATGACCCACATAAAGCCACTTGATTCTTCCCTTTATTTTCGAGTGATTACTGATTAGACTTTTATTTCTTTCCGTAAGTGGCAAAACTGACTCAATCATATTAAAGAAAAGGGTATTACAATCTATGTACCCTCCATAAGAGCAATTCCACCCCTAAGACTGGGTGCCAGCACCCAGCGCATTTATCCACTCAAATGAACAGTAATAGACTCTAATAAACAGTAACAGACCAAAGCATCTCCACCCCTAAACAAAAATTGCCTAGTCAATTTTATTAAAGTATTATTATTTTTATTATAAAATAATTAAAAAAAAAAGGCTCTCTCTCTCTCTCCCTCACCGTGAGCTCTCTCTCTCCCCCTCTCTCCCTCTTTTTGCGTCTCTCTGCACTCAGACCACCCCACACCCCCGCCATCTCCACCCTCCATCAAATCCCCACCTCCGCTTCCTCTCCACCGCCCTCTGAGGTCCGACTCGCCCCAAACTGGTCGACATCGGCCTCTTTCCCCTTCTCTCCGTCTCTCTGTCTCTCCGTCTCTTTCCCGCTCTCTCCACTCGGACCAGAGCACGCCAACCCCACACCCATCTCCACCCTCCAAATCATCCCCACCTCCCCTTCACTCCGCTTCCTCTCCACCGCCCTCCGAGGTCCGACCCGCCCCAAACTGGTCGACATAGGCGCCTGGGCTCGCCAGCTCCAAACCCGCCACCTCTGGACCTACGCCTTGACCTTCAGCTACAAACCCACCGCCGCCTCTGGTCGTCATCGTCCTCAACAGCAAGTTCCGATTTCAGCTCCAAACCCACCTACACCCTGACCTTCAGCTCCAAATCCACCTACGCCATTCATTTGCCCGGTCACAGGCTCTGTCAAAATTTGGCTGGGCTCTTGCCTGGCTTGGGCTGGGTGCCAGGCAAGTGGGCGGGCTGGAGACAAAAAACAGGGTGCTGGGCAGATTCTCCACTGGGTGCTGGGCAAATTCCACTCCGGTGGAAGTGCTCTAAGGGAAAAGGATCCTCGCCGGATCATTTTTTTCTGGGGATTCCGTGATCGTGGCCGTTCATCATATATCGTACGGTTAGAAATTATTTGAAGTTTAAAATTTAAAATTAAATATAAATAATACCGAATGAAAATTGACCGTACGATGTACGATGAATGATCACGATCACTGAATCCGCAGGAAAAGGATCCGGCGAGGATCCTTTTCCTTCCATAAGTGGCAAAACTGACTCAATTATATGAAAGAGAAAGGTATATTATATACAAGCCCTTTATTCAATGGGATTTCTATTTTTTGATAAAAAAAAATATAGTCTACTCAACATCGAACTTCAATGATCTGAACTGTTTATTTTTCAAATTATACTTTATAGATCATCCTTACAAAATATTAGCCAAATCGGAAATATTTGACATATCTAATTGAGTTCAAAGAAGTTGACGAACAATATGTTCAAAGAAACAGTGAAATTTCATTATGACAATCAAATGAGTAAATAGTTTAAGATTGAATTTATTTTTTGTAAGGACAATCTATGAATAAAGACTTAAAAAGTAGATGGTTCAGATCATTGAAATTCGATATATAATGAGCCCCATAACTAGTCCCATTTTTAAATTGAGAATCTATTTGGTTAAAGGCTCTGATATCCTATATGTGGAAGAAAAAGGCAAATAAAGATTGCCATAAACTTTTTGATTCTTGTTTTTGTCTGCCAATTAATAACAACCTTTTTTGTGTGTGTGATTATTCAAGAATATCCTTAGAATTAGAAAAGTAGACTTTATGAATGCCACCAAATTATACACATTTCAATTTCACCTCTAAAACTTTTAATTTAGTTTTATTCTCTTTAAACTCTTAATCCATGTCAGTCTTCTCCTGCTGTTTCGTATGAAGTTACCTATCAATATCATCAAATATAGGGTTATTTTTGTCAATATCGTACAGTACAAGTCTTTGAGTTTGGTTCAAATGTGCCCCTTTCTTGTAAATCAAGTATCAAAACTCCAAATGTTTACTAATTTTCTTTGTTAATAGAGTATTTCATTAACGTATAAGGCCCTTAAAAATTGGTTGCGATGATACATATTGACGGTTAAGAAGACATTGACATAAATTAAAAAATTTTATCGGGAATCAAAACCAAAACCAAAACCAAATTTAAAATTTTGAGAGTAAAGTGTAATAAGATAAAAGTTCAGGACCAATGATTTTTTTTTTTCTAAATTAAAATTTAAACTTCTAATATATAATCTCTCTCCTTCTAATATATAAACTCTCCGTCTCTCCCACTCAATATAGAACAACTCATACACACAGAAAGTGAGAGAGAGAAGCGAAGAGGAGAGAGAGGGAATGGGAATGGGATTGCTGGGAAGCTCAACAATCCCACTGGGAGTGGGAATGGGAGGAGTAGCGGGCCAGCATTGCTGGGAATGGGGGAGAAAGTACTTGGAGTACGAACTCTGCAGCGTGAAGGATGGCATGTCGTTGGCGCTGGGTGTAATCAGCGTCCTCAGTTGGGGTGTCGCTGAGGTTCCCCAAATCATCACCAACTACAAGGCCAAATCCAGTCACGGCCTCTCTCTTGCTTTCTTGATCACTTGGATCATCGGGTAATATTCTAATCTACTATAATTTACGGAAAATGGGTTTAGGGGGTAGGGTTTAAGAAGCGGAGTGCCCTAACCAACTAGCCTAATGAACGTTTGCTTAATAGTTACGTCAATGTCATTTCATATATTTCGAACATGAAAACTCGGTTGCATGCATAAATATTCTTGACCACTTGAGTTATAAGCGCTTTTGCCAAACTATACTATCCAAATGCAACCTTGAAGTTCTTGAAGTTTATTTCTTTGGCCAAATGACAAACATGCACTGTGTTTTTCGCCTTTGTACGTTCTTGCACTTCTGATATTGATGTAAGATTAATTGCTTTGGAATTGTCCAAAGAGTATCTCACTCTCACCAATCCATTTGTTCTTGATGATTTTGTGTACACTTTGAATTTTTAAAATGTGTTGGATCATTCTTTTTGTTATCAAACCGGAATTTCAATTTGTTATTTGGACCTGTAACTAATTTTATCTCAAATCCTTTTGCAGGGACCTGTTTAACCTTTTTGGCTGCTTGTTAGAACCAGCTACTGTGAGTGTCGTTTACTGTTTCATTGGTTTCATAGCTTTCGAAACTTTGTTTAAGGTTTTTAGCTTTTGTTTATTGTTTGCGTGTAAATGTATGATTCGTGATGATTTTGTGTTACTTTATGACCAAAGTGCATTTGCAGAGGAGACATGTCTCCTTTAGTCACTGTCAGTTCAAATCATCGTAATATAGAAAGCTAAGTTAACCCCTAATGTAAGAGTGTTAGTTTTGTTAATTGGTGATGGGAAGACCAATACTTGTGACATGGCTTCAAAGAAGACGACATTTTGTTTTCCTTCCCATTGTTGGTGTATGTGAAGGAAGTATGCTTATAGTATAGATCACTTGTGGCGTTGTGTAATGCACGCTTATTTGAGAAGTTTATATTTTGGGGGAAAAGAAAAAGGTTCTAGCTCTGGAAATGTTGTATGATGGAAATTCTTTGGGTTATATGGGTGGAAAGGAATAGGAGGGCTTTTTAGAATGTGCTCGGAGAGGAGGTGGACTGGATGCATGCGACCCTTACAGATTTTGTGCCCGGAGGAGTTTTGAGAATGTGCTCTTTATCTTGATCCATGTTCCATATATAAATTCTGTTTTTATGTACAACTAAGAGTAGAGTTGCTCACAAATTTTGACCATGATGCTTATTAGGATTTTTTTTTTGCTTTTATTGCTTCCGCAAGATGTTATGGTCGTAATCTCAGTTTAAGATACGCCATTTTTGGATAAACATTTCTTTCACGAGGAAAAATTATTGGTGACTAACTGCCTTTGTATACTTGCTTATGCAGCTTCCAACACAGTACTATACAGCAATTGTAAGAATGTTGACTCAAGCTGCACTTTGATATCTAAACAACATAGGTTTTTTTATTTAAATTTACTTCATGTCGTTAACAAATAAGTTGATGCGATTTTTCTCTGTTTTCTTGGTATGCAGTTGTATTTAACAACCACATTAGTTCTTTCTGTACAGACCATATACTATGGTTACATATATCCTCGTCTTAATAATTTGAGACAGCAAAAGGTTAGATTCTATGTCCTCGTCTCCTCTTATATAATGTGCATAGTCTTTACTCTTTAGACGCTCAAGTTTATAACTTAGGGATTAGAGAGATATTCAACTCAGAGAGACTTGAATATCTTCTAGTCCCTGAAGTATAAAACAGTATCATATAACTGGAGCACGTAATTTACTTATAACCGTTACATTTGCTTATTGAACTACTTTCTGCTTTAGGTTTCTTTTTTCCTTTTTACAGTCATACATAGTGTATGCGTAATGCTTATATCAAAAAGCAAGTGAATACCGCTAATGCACTTATCTGTAATTTAGGGTTCCAAGACTAATCCGGCTGAGGTTCCAGGAAAAGCTAGTGGCAGGATTAATGTGATTGACACCCCCTCAGCAGGAAATGAATGGAGTTCGCCCATTCTTTGTCCCAATATTTCTCCCGGAGCAGAATCATACTACATGTAATTGATTTTTCCCATCAGATTGACAAATTATCATCCATTAATCTCTTACAGTCTTGCTTTTTATAATTTAACTGATGAAGAATTCGATTTGGTTCACCAAAGTTCTATGTGCATTCTCTCAAGTGCGTCTACAGGTGTGTGTCCTTTGTTAAATTTTTAGCCAAAACATGGTTCTGCATAAAAATGCAGATACCAGCCATTGACAGGAAAACTTGTGTTTGGGTCATTTAGGCTATATTAATTTGCGTCATTCAATAACTCGTGTATGCCTCTTGACTGCTTGTGCTCGAGACTCAGAGATATTCAAGCCTCTCTGATTTGCACAATAGAGCTTTTGATCAGTTGCTCACCCTTGCTACATATAACTTTGAAATTGTGAAACACAATGTTGCTTGCTGAAATAGTTGGCAACATTTTTACAGAACGTCTGAAACTATAATCAGATGGTTTCTGACAGAATTTTAACTTAGCACAGTGAAGTGATCCATCTAATTTTCATTGTTGACAATCATGATCATGTAATTGGATATCTGTTTTCTTGGGAATCCATCAGATCAGCAAGATCTTTATCAAGAAGTCACACCGCTACAGAAGGATTTCGATCAGCACAAAGAACAACTCTTACATTTAATCGTAATCGAAATCCAAATGAAGAGCCCTTGCTTGGTACACTTGCATCTACACAATCTGCACCATCTAATAATGTCAAGACTACGCTGTGTGTGGTGAGCTCTATATTGCTGATTGTATAATTATGTTCTGTTCAAGATTTGATCTTATGATGTAAAATTTTGTCTCTTCTACTTTAGGTCTCGCTGATGACCCTCTTTTGCACTTTTAATCAACGATCAGTTGATTTAAGTGTTGATAATCCAAATCGAGGAGTAGTGATGCAAGTAGGAAGAAGGCTGTTGCAGGTAGTTGACATTCCAAACTATTAGTTTACTTCACTTTTATCACTCTTAGTTTTCTATATAGAAAACTGGTTAGGCAGTAGTATTCTTGTTGCACAGACCACTAGTGTTTACCGTTAATCAGTTTTCGCTTTCAGTTCCCTCTTAACATTTTAGCTGTTGGATAAGTGGCCTATTAGTTGGAATGTTGGGTAAAAGAGTTGGAATATCTTTTCTCATCATTATCGTCGTCATTATTGTTCTCAACTTTCTAGTTTGGACAAAAGCTTAGGATTGGGATGCAGTAGTTATGTTACTCTGGGTCGATGTCTTGCTCATTGTACCTATTTTTTCAGTTTTATGATAGTTTAATATAGAAGTCTTTCCATTGAGTAATGAAATATTGAGCCCTCTTCTTTTCTGATGAACTGCTATTTGAATTTCAGGTAAGTAGTGGGCTGTTGCGAGAAACGAGTACTAAACATAGCAGTGGGATTGGAAGTTTCCTTGGTTGGGGAATGGCAATTATTTACATTGGCGGACGGTTTCCTCAAATTTACTTAAATGTGAGTAGAACCCTTTAAAGTAGTCAATTTCTTCCGCGTCTTATTTAATTATCGAATATGGGCGCTCGCCTTGTATCTCAGTTGTCTGAGCAATGTTAACTTCTGTTTCTCGATCAATTTTTTGCAGATCCGGAAGGGGAATGTTGATGTAAGCATTTTCACCTTCATTGTTGTAGTTAATAATGGATTGAAAAAGAAAGTTAATCTGTGTTTATGTTAGGCATAAGCTCAAGTATAAGGGTTATTTGTATTTTGTTTTAGTTTTTATCAGAAATTAGGACTTTGTGGGTTAATTTGTTATGTCAGTTTTGTAAAACTAATAATACTTTTAAGGTTTTATCATATTTAATACCAAATATTCCCTTATTATTGAAATGAGTATCAATGAGAGAGATAATTTTTCTGTACAATATGCAGGGGCTTAATCCTTTTATGTTCATCTTTGCTGTTGTTGGAAATGCAGCTTACGTCGCAAGGTGAATATTGCTTAAACTTTTATGGTTCTTTTACTACTGTTTGGCCTTTTGATTTACAGCCATTTACTTTAGCGTAAGTTTGAAAGTAAATGGCGTAGTTTCTTACCACAATGTGGGATGTTTCGAGTGTTAATTTAATCTGTTTCACTAATGGCCGTGGTTCTTTGTTGTGTAGCATTTTGGTGAACAGCATCGAGTGGTCGAAAATCAGTCCTAATCTTGCGTGGCTGGTGGATGCTGGAGGATGCATGCTTCTGGATATTTTTGTATCCTCTTTATATCATCACTATTTCATATGTTTCTTCGAGCATATCATACTTTGTTACTTGTTAAATAGTAAAGTGCATTCACATACTGGAAAGATTTGTTATTGTAGTTTCCTTCGAACGTTGAACTTTTTTCTTGCAGAACAAGCAATATCTTGAACAATCTGAAATTCTTGTACCTTAACGTAGTTTAGATACTACTTCAATTCTTCCGATACTGGAGACGCGGAAATGTAGTGGGTAAGGATAGACACTCCAATGCAGCCTAGTGAATGAAGGAATCGCATAAAAAAAACTAAAGGTATGTACCTCTCTCGCTCTCTCTTTCGTCATGTTGGTGTGGCTTGTCCGCCTTAAGATGTTCTGTTGCGGCATATGGTATCATCAGTTTCGAGTTGCATCACTTCGCTTAAACTTTGTTGGGTTCGTGTAGAGACTCGAAACATTGGTAATTAACTGTCAACTTAGATGTTCTACGAATCATTATGTTGTGTTACATAGTTCTTGTAGGAGCAGACAGAGATTTGAACTCGACATTCATAGGTTTGCAGTCCGTTGGGACAGCGAAACCTCTGTAGTTCACGGAAACAAAACTGTGTGTCGTAATTCTCAAAATGTTGTGACCATTTTTCTGTAAATGCACATTTCATTCTTTCGATATTCATCTCATTGCTGTTATTTACTTCACTCTCTCTGAATCAGGATTCAGAATTTTCCAGGGAGCCATGTACGTAAATGAACCTTCGTCGCCGCCCTTCAGGAGTTCATCCAAACCGATCTAATCCCTTCCATTTTCGTGCTTCGATTCTGCATCCTTACATTAGCAGACAAGATCGGTGTCTGCAATTTTTAGCTGTTAAATTCAGTATTATTTTCTGTTGCTACTTATTATTACTCCGCTCCCAGCTATAGCTGTTGACAGTATTATCTTCAGATTTTCCAGTTTTACCGTCTTAAAGTACAAATTGCCAACTCTTAAATTTTCATACTTTATAAGGAACAAATTGCCATCTCTTATGAAGTGCAGAGGAGAGGCGCATTGTCCTAGCCAACTTGCCCGAATACAGGATTAAACGCTTGATGTAAAATTTAGCAACATGTTGAATAACCTTTGTTACGCCCGACATGTTTTCAACCACACAAGTGGAGAGGAAACACTGTTAGGCAACCATAATCTGCATTGCGACTAAACCCGCACAATCATTTGAGACATCCACCATTAGGATATCTCCTTAGACCAAACCCAACCTTGGGTTACTTGCCAAATTTCCCCGTTTATTCCTCCCCCAAACCCAACCTAACCCAACCCAAGCCAAATACCCCTCAAGAATTAGCCCAGAAACGGGTTGAGGCCTTTAGCGCCCGACAGGGTGGGACCCACTATCAAGGCTGCTGTCGGCCACCATCATGAGCCCAACAGCTCTTTTTATCATTCGACGGTTGAGACTTTTGGACCGTTGGACGGTTGAGACTTTTGGACCGTTGGTTGATCCAACGGTCCATATTCAAATTTTGTCTTAAAAAAAATGTAATTTTAAAGTACATTGAATCCAACGGCTGAGATCGAATATAATCAAATCTAACGGTAAAAAAAAGATTTAACGGCCCAAATTTAAATCCAACTACTAAAATAATTAAAAAATATATTTAACTCAAAATTCACCCAAAAACTCTATAAATACCTATGTATTTGTTCAAACATCCACACAAAATTCACTTTTCTCCTACAATTCTTCCAATTTTTCTTTCTACCATTTCAAAATTTTTCAATAAGAGAGCATATCAGAGGTCGTAATTGGACCTATGAGGAAGATGTTGCTTTATGCTTGGCATGGGTTTCTGTTAGCGAAGATGGTGCAGTTGGTACGAATCAAAATAAAAAGGTTTTGTGGGATAAAATCATTGAAAAGTTCCATTAAAACTACAACGGCGGCGGGAGGGAAGGTGGTGGTGTTTACGATTGGTGGAAGACTATCAACAAACCATGCACTTTATGGAAGGGAAGCTTGGAGAGAGCCGTGGTTGTCATGGCTAGTGGAAGGAGCTCCGCATAAATTTTGAGTTTTTTTTGTTGATATTTTATTTGTCATTTACATAATATTATTTTGCAACTAATTGTTTTTATGTATTTTTTGCATAATGTAACAAAGTAATGGAAATTTACAAGACAAGAGTAACACCAAAAAAATCAACCTTTTAAGTTGCATCATGCTTGGGACGTCCTCAAGGATTGTCCGAGGTGGGGAACCGATGCGGACCAACAATGGGAAAGATTATTTCAACGTGAAGCAGCACCGACAAATGATGGAGATGAAGGTGTCAATGAAGGTGTCGATCAAATGACCCCAACTCCTTCTTTTGCAAGGCCCCCTGGAAGAGATAAGCAAAAGGAAACAAAGAGAAAAGGGAAGTCCCAAGATCCGGTGAGTGCACACATTGCTACTGAATTTGCCAGATTGAGCGAGCCAAGAAGAAGCGGCCCGAATGCATTTGCAAATGAAGGAAGAAGGGGATAGGGAGCAAGATTGGTTCGAAATTAATTTCATGATGGAAGACCTCAATAAATACACACCAGAAATGAAGAAGTTCTTACGTGGTAAGCAAAATGAAATTTTACGAAAGTATGCCACAAGAAGTATATTTCAAGATGATGAATCATCTCAACCCTATATCCCAAGTCCACCACAAAGTCCACCACCAAATCAAGATGGTGGATATCATTATTAAGTTTATGTAGTGTGTGAATTATCGATTGTATTAAGTTTATGTGGTTTATGTGGTTTATATGGTTTATGAACTGTCGTTTGTATTAAGTTAATGTAGTTTATTAATTGTTGTGTGTATTAAATTTATGGCTTACTAATTATTGTTTCTATTAATCTAGATACCTTCAATAATTATTGTACTTAGTATTCCACACTTTGATGTAGAATAAATGCCTTCAATAATTCAAACGACATTCAATAATTTATCTAACGTACTAGACAAAAGACTTTGTACAAAAAGAGAAGACCAAAGAACGTTGATATCGTTGTTTGATCCAGGAGCGCTGAAGAATGCATGCCAAATCCATATGTCGTAAGACGCCACAGCCTCGAGCATGATGGTTGGCTTGTCATGACGGCCCTTGAATTGGTCAGCCCAAGCAGTAGGACAATTCTTCCACTCCCAATGCATACAATCGAGACTTCATATCATGCCAGGGAAGCGTCTTTTGTCTGCCTTGCGTAGAAGTTTCTTCAAGTCTTCACGATTTGGCTTGCAGAGGTATGTGGCTCCATATATGGCTTCAATTGCCTTACAGAAGTGCTTCAGGTTCTCAATAGCAGTAGTCTTCGCAAGTCGGCAATACTCGTCAGTTGAGTTTGTAGAACACCCATTAGCTAGCATCCGAAATGCAGATGTGAGCTTCTGATGAGGTGATAGACGTTGTCGGCCTACAACATCTATCTTCCTTGCAAAGTAGTGGTCATGATTGACAACTGCGTTCAAGATGCTTTCAAAAAGCTCTCTCCTCATCCGAAACCGCCTTCGAAAATCATGAGCATGAAATCTCGGACGCTCGATGAAATAATCTTTCATCATTCGGTCATGACACTCTTCTCTATCACACTGCACAAATGAACGCCCCGTAACAGAACCATGATAGCTAGATTCGGCATGGTGCTCATATTGCATAAGCGAGTTTGCAAATTCAGCTTCTGTCTTGATCATTTTTGCATCCTCAATATCAGGGCTTGCTTGGTATTGTCCCATCTGCATTGCCTTGCTACACATTCTTCTATCACCCATTGATGAGATATTGAGGATTTTTATGAAACAAAAATACTTTGAAAGTTGAAATATTGGTGAATATGTTGTGTGATGGTTTGATATTCAACCTGTGTTTATATAGAGGATGATTGAAGGTTTCAGTTTCATGTGTGTAAGTTTGTGTTTCATGTGTTTCATATGTTTTGTGTGTATTTTGTATGTGTTTTGTGTGTGTCATGTGTTTCACATGTGTTCTGTGTGTGTTTTCATCTCTATTATGTGTTTTGTATGTATTTTGCATGTGTTTCGTGTGTGTCATGTGTTTCACATGTGTTCTGTGTATACTTCATCTCTATCATGTGTTTTGTATGTCCTTCACATGTGTATGTGCTTCACATGTGTTTTGTATGTGCTTCATATGTGTTTTGTGCGTCTTGTGTGTTTTATGTATTTTGTGTTTATACATCTCTATCATAATTTTCATATTATTCCATTGTGTTTCATGAGTTTCATGTATCGATTTAGTGATTTTTCAATATTTATCGAAATTTAAATATTTTTAGATTAAAATGTTCATAAAATTAATTTACGATAATCTACATTTTTTTTTTAAGTAAATTGAAGAAGAAAAATATAGTCTAAGTTCATTCTTTAATAATCTGAGGCCAAAATTTTAGATCAGATTGAAGCAGAAAAGCTATTTCTGGGCTGGGCTAAAAGCTAAATTTTCCAGGCTAAAAAATTTGGCTTTTAGCCTAAGGGTTGAAGATGGTCTTATGAGATCACCTTTAAGCATATTTATTGGGAAACAAACTTCACACCCGACGCTTTGGCCTTTCTTTACCTTCATCTCGTGTTTGGGATCACAAGCTCCCTTGAATCTCCACCCAGCCACCTTTTTTTTTTATCAGCGGGATGGGTCAATTCGAACTTGAGCTTCCAAAATTGAAAAAAGAAGTACCGCTAGACCAATAATTTTGATGCCTTGGACCGAAGCCAATAGTGGAAACTAGAGGAAGACCAAAAGACCAGATAATTGCATTAAAATGACTTTTCAATACACTTAAAAGACTAATACATTTACACAAAAGGGTGATGCCCTGGACTGGACACAATGGAATACTTCAGTCCACTGGCACCTTAGCATTCGAAAATATTCCAGGCAACTTTGAATCTATCTTTACAAAGGAATGGTAATAAATACAGCAAATATTCTTTAACAAAAATTCTTCAGGAGTCGAGAAATCAATGATTTTTTCGATCCCCTACTGTTACTAGGGAGCTGTATGCAAACATATCCATATAAATTTCAAATCCTGAGGTCCGCCACGAACACATTAACCCTAAAAGCTCAGAAATTTTGTGAAAAACGATGCTCACCTGCGCAGAATCCATGAAGCAGTCTCAAAATAGTTTCCAGAGCAAGGAACAGCACAAACATCACATTCTTTTCCAACGTATATCTCCGTCCTTTTACACGAATATTCTGTTCCAACTTCCAAGCAATAGACTCCATATGATCATCACATCAGACAATCGACATCATGTATAAAAAACTTCTTACAAAATTTCATGTCATTGCAGCCAGGAACGGTTTATGATCCAGATGACAAGGTATCACTCCTAATGCGTCTTACCCTGATGTATCAATTTCCTTCCCAGATTCATCCTCATTAATGTTTCTCCTCAACCTTCTTAGCCATATATCATAGTCCATGGGATATGGTGTCCCACATAGACTATCAACATAATCAGCAAATGCTTTCAACACGGTTGAGGCCTCACCTAACTTCTGCTGAATTAATCTCCTGGACCAAGAAGTCTCTCTCCACTGCAGTGCCCCCTCAACCGAATCAAGATCAGGTAAAACCCCACCACAGGAAATATAAAGCATGTAAACAAGGCTCTCCGCATCTGAAGCTGAGCATAGCTTTCCCTCCTGGAGAGCATAAGTTGAAGAGAAATGAAGGTTCATTGCAGGGCGGTCCCTATCGTCAAGAATAGCACGTCCCCAACCAATAAGAACAAAATAAGGTTGCTTCTCAGCAGACCTGACACAAATCACATTCTCAGGCCTGATGTCTCCATGGCGAATTCCTGAAGAAGCAGCAGTTGAAAGTGCAGATAAGCAATCATGGCAACACCTGATCGCGTCCTCCATACCAAATCTGGCCTTGCTTATCATATGAGCCACTGTTTCACCAACTGGGCTGGTCACAAGAATCGGGGTGCCACACCAGGGGTGATCACAGTTTCCACCCGAGCTGGGTTTCTGACACTGACCAGGGTGAATAATCCTGCCAGAAGCACTTAACTGAGGTAGATACTTGCTAGATAGACCTTTCTGTTTCATAATAGTCAATATTTTCGTCTGCCTCTGAACTTGATACCACAGATTCATATCCTCCCATGCGGGCTCCAGCTGGGAAGGATGAGAACCAACATATAGAAAGAAACTTTTCTGCGGTTCTTCAACGGGAGATGCAATGTAATATGGATGTTCATTATTATTCAAGACTTGACTGATATGGTAACCCTTTTGCCAGTTAGAATCCTCCAACCATAATACAGATCCTACTTCTAGCTTCATTAACTGTTCGGTCTCAATTTTAGCAGAATCATCGTGAACTTCAACGATTTCAGGGGATACACTGCGCTGCTGGAACCGATATAGACCATTTCCATTTGCCCGGGAATTCCCCAACTGCCTGTCAGTCCTTCTTGCTTGGAGGCGAGGACCATGATCAGCAGCTAAATCCTCTATCGAGTGCTTGGGAAATCCAGCAAATTGCACGATACAATGGAAGGTAGCAAAAAGTACCTGTAAGGCACCAACGTCTCCCCAGTTGGCATTTCCAACCTTGTTCCAGATCCTATCAATCGACGAGACTGCAATCCTAGAATGATTTGTAATCCATTCAGCAGCACATTCGTAAACATTATTGGCATCAAACACCATCTTATTTACATCTCCTTCAACCTTTACTACCCCACCATACTGAGAATCAACAAGAAGAATAAACACAGAGTTTGAACTCTCAGAGTAGTTCATTCTGCTCAAGCTTCTTGATATTAGTACACGAATAGCATAGAAAAGGGCCTCGCCTAAAACAGATAGAGAAAGCTGCCTGTCACTATCCATGGAAAAGTTTCTGATATCAGGCCTTAAAAGAGACAGTTCAAGAATATGATCCCACCTCCCACGGGGATGTCTAGGGTTTTTAAGCAATAAACCAGTAGCACAAAGACCTCCAAGCTTACCATCCGCAACTGCCTTCTCAGCCTGGTAGAATTTTAAGTTTTCATTGTATAGACAAGCAACAGAAAAAGGCATGGGTCCATCCTGATTCCAGAATGCTTCCCACAATCCCTTCGCACCAGCATGTAAAAAATCTTCAATGGCAAGATAAGCAGTTGCTTCAACAGCATCAGATGTTGAAGCGTAAACGGAATTGGGCATCCTAATCACCTGCTGAAATGAAATCCCTTCCAATGCATAGTCAAACTTTTGAAGTTCTATCATCTCAAAAGGCACATCAAAGGCCGGTTTCTTTGGTTCTGATTCACTGGATATAGATTCAAACCAGTCTTCCAGTTGTGCAGTAAGCATGCCACTGTCTACAAATCTATGAAGAAACTCCTTGCAGTTACGAGACCTACTGCCAGATGATACACTAGACCTCTTTGTCCCAGACCCAACTGATTCCTGGTCCGGGGACACACCTGCCAAATAAAGTATAATAATGTTGATCAGCTAAATGAGATTCCAAACAAGAATATGCACACGAATCTACATGTGTGTGTTTGTGTACTATTTCTTCACAAGTGCATCCACACAGTTGATATATACCAATGAACTTACACAATTGTTACTGATCGACTTTAAAAGTGATAGAAAAGCTGTACAGTTATCAAAATTTGACCATCAGTGCTTCTCTACCTTTTTCTATCACTTTTATAAGAATCACAGAAGCTTTATTAATGATGAGCGGAGAACAACAGAAATAAAATTGATCATAAATCCAACAAATCAAAAACTAATAAGAGTTTTTGTATCCTATTAAAATCCGTGTTTGCACTCCATAGCTTTTTCTGGTCAAATGCTGTACCTTTTGGTTTCTGTTTTTCGTTCTTGGTCATCCTTATATGATATACGTAATGCATTCCCTCATGGTTGTGATTCCTTGGGCCCTACTCTTACACCACTCTCCTAATTTTTATCCTTGCTGACTTTATCAAGTATGCTGTATTTCATTTTCCAACTAGTTTTACATTTAATCTTCTTCCACTATTCTATCCCCAAGTTCCACCAAAAGCAATACCTTTCCTCATTTAGCCATGTCCTCCTCCTCCAACATCAGACTTGCATGGTTCCAAATCTGCCCAACGAATAATTGTCCCTCTATTATGCATCTAAACTATTGGCTCTTTCGCAACCAATTGCGGTGACAATAAGGTGCCACGTACATCCCATCCACGTATTCATTTGGTTCATTTTTTTCCATAACAAATTAGATACAATATGAACCAATTGTTTAAACAAGAGAATCATAAACATGATCACCACTAATTCAGATTAGAAGACACCAATGAAATGATCAAACGTGCGAATTCATTAATCTAAACATTTCACATGAAAAAAATTCTCATAACCCGTTGTGCCCCTTCACCCATCCAATATTCTCCACAAAAAAGTAGAGATATGGAAAATTTCAGAAAAATACAATCTTGAATTGGAAACCATACTAGTCCCGACCGGCAGCGCCGTCGTAATTCCACCAATTTCCAGAGCAGTGCAGTGGCAACAATGACAATGTGAACCCATCACCCAATGCCTTTAGGCATTCAATTTATATCATAAATTTTACAGTCACATAATTAGGGTCATTGTGCAATGAAACCCACAACTTATCCACCAAACACTCAGCTGGGCACATTAATTTTACTTCCTTTTGGGGAACAAGCTCTTGAATTCACTTTAAAAATACAAAATTGAGCTCTTGAATTTAATCAAAATTCAAAATTGAGCACAAAAAACACTAAATTAATAAGAAAATCAAACACAGAAAACCTAGAGTTGACAAAGAGGAAACGAAACAGTCAAATTTGACGAGTACAGAGAGAAAGTGGGGGAGATGAAGGGCTGACCTTCCATTGCGGTTAGGGCTAACAGTCCAATCCAACGCAATCCCGTCCAACGCAGTCCAGTCCAACGCAGCAGCTCATTGATCAACCATGTCTGCGCCTCCACCTCCTCCTCCTACTCCTCCGCCGATCAATCGCACGCTGCTGGCAATTTTCTCTTTTATTTTCTTTATTTTTTTGGTTTTATTTTTATTCATCTGGCATCCGAATATCAAGGGATTTGCTTTTTGGGATCCTTTTTTTTTTGTTTGGAGAATGTCTTCTTTTCGCCGGCCGAGTCTCCGATTATTCGAACCCTCCGGGCCCGCACCATATACAAGTATTTTATTTTAATTTAATTTTTGTTTTTACTGTTATTTTTGTTTTTTAAATTTTTCCGTTTTAATGGGTTGGAGAAGAATATTTTTATATTTTTCGATTTTATTTTCATATCGGCCGGCTGCGGCCGGGATTGAAACAAAAATCCGGTGAGAATATTCCACCATGAAAAAGTTACACAACCTTATATATGCTCATAAGTATTTTTTTTTTTTATCAAATGATAGATTATATTAGATTAGTTATTAACGAAATTTGAACCCAACCCGTTATATAAGGGCTCAACATCTTTTCACCATTCTGATAAAGGGTCACTTGTTGTTGATAAGTAATTTGGCTACTTTGTATATTATCAACTTTCTTTGAAAATGTTGAACTACTCTTTATAGGATTTCTTGAAATTGGACATTCTAATCAAAATGGTCCTAAACCCTCGACTTGGTCTCCGAAAAGAAGTCTCATAAATCAATTTAATTATTCTGTTAAATTTTATAGTAGTGTGCTAATGTGGCACACGAGAGCATCCCCATCCACAGCGGCGCCAGCCCATCGTCCATCGTTGTCGACGCTATTGCCTAATTGCGTCTCTCTCTCCCTTTTTCATTTCTTCACTTTTGCAATTATTCTTTTTTGTTTTAGTTTTTTATTGATTTAGTTTGTTAATTTTAATTTCAAAATCTTAAACTTAAAGAAATAGTTTTAAGACTGATTCACATGATGTTATATGATTGGATGAGTGTGTCCACATCATCACACTAACATAAAATTTAACAGAAAGCTAATGGAAAAACCCAAGTTGACTTGCGAAACTCATTTTAATGGACCAAATCGAGCGATTTTCTATTATAAAGATCATTTTAATTGAAATATCCAATGTCAAGTCAAGTACCAATCGGAATAAAAACCCTTTTTATATATTAAATAAATTTATGATGAAACTCCAGTTTTCTTTCATTAAGAATAACTTAATTTAAAAAAAAAATTTAATGAAATTAACTTGAAAACTTTGAGTTTTAACGATAAGGACAAAATAAAAGGTAAAATAAATAGTAACATAATTGATTTTTTTTAGTGTAAAAATATGATTTTTCGTTAAAATAAATAGTTTAAAATTTCCATTTTAAAATTCTATTATTTAGTCGGCCTGGCCCGTTGCCTCTTCTAGCTGGGATAGAAGCTCTCCCACTGGCACTGCAGGTAGAAAGGCCTTTCATTCAAGAAGTTGCTCGCCAATTATTACATTTTTAGGCAAGCTAATTTTGGGGACGAGGCATTTATTTCCACAGATCATTCTATTAAAAAAATTTCATTGCAATTTCTTAATTTTTTTGAGAATTATTATAGATATTTTAAGAATCTCATTGTGCACTCACAAGTGTATTTTTCTTTCTATATATCAAAAATTTGTAGTGCGAAAGTTTTTTAGCGCTAATAACAACACCCTTTTTTAATAAATTTAAAAGAGAGAATTCGCACCTTACCTGAATTATTGTTTCTCTGTCTCATTATTCTAAAATCAACAATGAAAAACAAATATCAATTTTGTTGAAAACCAAATAACTAAACAAGCTTTATATATTTATATATGTCCCTCCATCTGGGGGTTGTTAATATAAATTAGCAATTTTATACGACATACATTGCTGAATTAGAAATAACATGAACAACATTATCAAAGAGAGATTCCATCAAAGCTTTGAACTGTCGAATTGAAAGTGTTGCAATAAGAGTAACAGCTAGACGAACACACAGAAAGAAGCAGAAGACAAAATGTTCAAATGCTGCAAACAAAAAGCAGAAGTTGAAATGCTCTCCCTTCGGATCTATTTTCCACAGTACAAGAAAAATAAAAAGCAGCTTTTATGATAAGCAAGTAACAAAAATTCAAATATCACATGTCAAGGAAGCTGATATCAGAGCACAACAGTTTATTGTGTCCAAAAAATATACTGTGCAAGAGGAGAAATTAAGCGTGTGGAAATCACTTCAAAATGTACATGGATCATACGAATTTTTAGAAACTGATAGACTCAGCTGATCACAACCGTTGGATCTTCGTCCGCACGGATCGTCCACATATTTCTTCTGCAGGAGAGAGACGCTCATAAATACAAACATTTCAAATAATGGGGCTTGCAAATATAGAATTCATGCACTATGGTCCACTGTTCTAAAAATCACCGTCTGACGCTGCTTAGGCTAGGCTGTTGGCTACCTTCCCGATTGATGCCTAGGTGTTTGAAAATTTAGAAATGGCGCCTAGACCTTCTGAGGTGCCCGCCGAGGCACCCGTCTAGCCCGTCCAAACATGCCTAGACACCCTGCCTAGGTTGCGACTCACTTAGACAGAAAATCAATAACTATCATTTTCCTTTATTTTTTTTAATAAATTGTAAGAAACTTGTTGAATACTAAAATGAACATTTGTATTCCATGTTTTCATTATGTTTCAATACTTCATAATATATATGTCATTATATTTTGTAATTTATGATGTAATTACATATATTTTAAGTATAAACAGACACTTATTTACACAAAATATAATATATTTACTTAAATCCACCTAGATGCTAGACCCCAATCTACCGTCCGACTAGCGCTTAGCGTCTTTTAGAACCTTACTATGGTCCAAAATTCTTCCCTTAAATTATGTGCAGAAGCTTCTCAGAGTTACCAGAAAAAGGATAAACATTCATACAACAAAACGTGGGAATCTGTTAGACCACCGCTCGGCAGAAGGTTGCAGCAACAGCTTGTACAATGGCACCTTCTTCCCAGCACCATTTAGTCATCTCTCTCTCTCTCTCTCACTTATATAAACCTAAGAGTCGCGACAGAGAGACTCGGGAGAGTGCAGAGAAAATGAAGCCCATCGACGGCAAGAAAGACACGGTGACGATCCGGGCGGTGAGCCACGACGAGGAGGGCCGGAAGAGGGTGGAGAAGATGGAGCTCCATACCCTCAACATCGACACCGTCAAGTACGTCGAGAAGAAGCTCATAGACAAAGGCGTGCAGCGACTGGACCGCCACCCGAAAGACGGGACTGGGATCGGGAGGCCTCCGCCCAAGTCGGGCCATGGTGGCAAGTACACGTGGGAGGGGCCTGGTGGCGTGGTGGATGATGTGACGGACCCGGTCCCGGTGGCGATCGACGAGGGGGATCCGAACTACGTGGATGAGGAGACGGAGGAGAGGATCGTGAAGGGGGAGGATGTTGACGTGGCGGGGCTGGTTGTGGGGGAGGTGGAGGTGGCGAAGGCGGCGGAGGGGGTTAGTAGAGTTGAGGTGGTTAATCCTCGTCACCTCAAATCTTAAGTTGTTGATCTTTGTAACCTAACGTTGTACTAGAGAGCTTACTAAAATGAAGGTTCTCATCCTTTTTTTGCTACTCTTTTGATTAAAACCTTATTCCTTTTCATTTTTTTGATCAAGGTCATTGGTATTAATAACATCATTAATTATTTTAATAATAAAATATTTTTTATTTCTAAATATATTCATTTAATGTTAAAAATGTTACAATTAGTATATTTATATTTATGGCTAAATTTTTTATCATATATTTTTATTTTTAGTTTGTACCCATTTTTAATTTGCAACCCTTTTTAATTTGTACCAATTTTCTTTTCAATTTTAATTTGTACCAATTTTCTTTTCAATTTTAATTTGTACCCATATATTAATTTTTTTTTGTGCCCATATTTTATAAAGTTTTATTTGTATTTGTACCCATATTTTTTAATTTATTTGTACCCATTTTAAATTTTGCTAAATGTACCCATGCTAATTATATGTACCATTCATGTAATTTTTTTTCAAATTTTTAATCTTAAATGTACTCATTCTTAAATATACCAATTTGTTATACGTAAAATGTACCATTTTTTTTTATATAAAATCTATTCAATTTTTTTCTAATCCATTTTTAAACTTATACGGGTACATTCTTTTTTTCTTTGATGTGAGAATGTATCCATGTTAAGTTTAATCGAAGAAATTTACTAATTTTATTAAGCCTAATATCTTTCTTTTTTTGTGATTTTGAAGAATGTACCCATGTTTTGATACAATAATTTTTTGGTTAATTTTGATGAATGTACTCGTGTTTATATATATATACACACACACACACACAAAATAGTATATTTATATTTTAATATTTTTAATCCCACAAATTATGGTTTTTTATTTAAAATCTCATTAATATAAACAACTATAAATTTTAATTTTTAATTTAAAAAAAATATAGTTACGTACATAGAAATAAATTATCACATTAATTTCAGGGACTTGGATCAAAAATTGAAAACCAACAAGGTTTTAGTAAAAAAATATTCATAGCTAGGGACCGCATCCAAAGTCTCCCGTTGTGACTTGCGTGTAATTATTTGGTTGTGGCTTTGTAACGTAATGTTGTGACCAGTGTCGAAGCCACGTGAGGGCGAGGTGTGGTTGCCGCCCCTCCCCTCACCGGAAAACAGGACTGGAGATCTGGTTCAGCTCCTCCCCTCGCCAGAAAACCCAACTGGTTCGCCACTGCTACTGCTGTCCGTGTCTGGTTTACCTGCGCAACGGCAGAGCTGATTCAATTTTCCTTTAATGGGATGACGTCGTTCTGTTATTGAGTTAAAGAAAAAATAAATTATTTAAGCGGGGACCAGTCATTAGTCGTATCCCTCTTTTCCCTTTAATTTGGGCCCGCCACATTTCGGTTTTAACTCCACCATCTTATCTTTTGCTGACTTTTTGTTTGTATTATCCTTTTTTTAACGTTTTAATATCCTCATCATTTTCTCTATTCCATCATCTTCCTCTTTCTCAATTGTATTCCATATAAAAATATTTACCGAAAACTCCCAAATAGCAAACCACTTGGTACTACAGTTTAGTGATATTTTTTTACTTGTATGTAAAAGATCTTCGGTTTGATTATCGTTAAAGGCGAATCTGAACCACTTTATTTGTGGTTAGCACAGTGTGAAGTTTAGCTCATTCCCCCTTAAGATAAATAATATTGTTCGTTAATAAAAAAACTCCCAAATAACGAGTAAACATTTTGTTATCCTTTTAAAAAAAATAACATAAGTATTGTTCAATGTTTATTTATAGAATATAGTACATTTATTAAGTGCATTGGGTATTTATTTATATGATATATAATAAATTTACGTAAATCCGCCTAAACCTGGGCTAGATCCCAACCCGTCGTCCGGCTAATGCCCAACGTCTTTTAGAACCTTGGTTTGTATTGATAAATTATGAACGACGTTAATATTGTCTACTCGGATTTGGTTGTCTACATTTTTGAGATATTTTACCCTTATAAGTTTCGCCCCTCCCCCTGACGATTCCTGGCTTCACCACTGGTTGTGACTTGTCTAGCTGCTCTTCAACCCTTTCAACCATGAGTCTACATTATATTATATGCGCCTTAATTTTGACGAAAATTTTCACTAAAAGATTTTTTTTTGTCTAGCAGGAGGAAGAGTCCAAAATTGAGCCCAACCCAAGTCTAATATCATAATTAAACTCGTACAAATCCTATTGTTGAGCCCAAATTGGTGATTAACATAGATCATTTAAAATAGCTGAGGCCTTAATCTAATCAGTCATGCAACATGAAATGAAGCAAACTAATTTCTAACAAGTAATATATGAAGATAAAGTTTGATGAGTAATATTATTATAAGCCAAGTGCACCAACAATCACATGAAACAAACTAACTAGCAAAACTTGAATACTCCAATTAATTAGTTTAACTATTTAATTGATTATATTAACTACCTACCCAAATGGTGACATATAGATCATCACGTCACTCCAAGGCTGAGGAATTTGGTCGTTTTTGTGTCATACATGCTATCTTAACATGTCGTGTCGTATAGTGTCAAACCTGTTATCTTAATAGATTCTTAACAAGTGACTCAAGAGACCTAATTCGTTAACCTATGGTGTCATTTCGTGTCAAGTTAATTGGTTTGTCCACGAACGTGGTTCCTTTCTTTTATGTAAGAAATTGTCATACCTAACGTTTAGATCTAGCAATTGAGTTCGTATCAGGTTCTTAATGAGTGACTCGTTAACAGGTTGACTCGAAATCTGTTATTTTCGTGTCAGGTTAACAAATTATGCAAGAAATTACCAGTCCGATTCACTCCCCATGAACGTTGGATAATTCCAACGCTCTTGTCCAACATTAACTCAGGGATTAACTTGTCACCATCAACTTATGGATTAATTTAGTAGGTTGTTGGTGTAACATTAACTTGTTCAACATGAAAGTTAAAGAGTGATGTCACACTACTATAGTCTTTTTATACATTATTTTTCATCTACTAAACTTATGGATTAAGTGTTTTCGCACATCATCGTCTCGGCATTCTGTTTTTGTGATATTTGAACTTATAATCCTTCAATAAAATGGAGACTAAATTGGTTGATGCCAAACTTAGTGAATAATCATTGACCTTCTTGTTCAAACACCAGATCTCATTGAAAACCCAAATTTCTTGCACATTAATTTGAAAGTACTTTTCTAATCCGGAAATAGTTTTTTATTTTATTTTTTATTATCTCAATTAAACACTAGCAAACCAACTTTGCTACACAAATACAGGATTCCTACAAGAAATCAATGTATAGCATGCATTACCTTTTGTGATGTTCGAATTCACTCGTTGAATTTTCTAAAATTCTTTCACAAACATTCAACAACGTATGGTACGTAGTTCTCACGAATTTTCAATATTCTAGAAAAAATTTAAATGATTGAAGTAGTATAATGATTTTTCGACCACTCGTGAACTAACACGTGTTAGAGACGTTGTGGCTGTCTCACCAAAAATGTACAATCATTTGAACTTATTATTGAAGATTAAGAAAGACAGATGCTAGGTTTTGTTCCACACAAGAACAAAATGGATGACAGCACAGGAATCAAGTTTAAAGAGAGAATGATTTGATGGCTGGTTGCTCCAACGAATCATGTATTTGGTTAAACGATTTATTCTCTGCATATATGAAGCTTATTCAGCTAGCAAAAGGGGAGTTCCAACCTTTTAATGATAATTTTTTATTTTAAAGGAAACCGTCGGTGACTTTGACACGTCGTTCTTCTTCTCGAGATCAGAAAGTCTCACAAAGATATTTTAATTTCTCTCTAACTATCATCGTGTGTTTCACCAACGTTATGAATCAAACTTAAAACAGGCTTTGCGGAATATGGGTTTGAAATTATTCTTCAACTACTGGATCACATAGTGCTTACATTTTTAAAGATAATTGACAAACTAACAATTAGGTAAGATGTGTTCATTATGTGTTTGTATTCGTCTAATGTCGTACTACTTGGGTTTATGCATGTCGAGTCGCCAACATAATTTTTAATCATACGATAAAGTATTGTTGTTTATTGAACAATATGATAGGTTGTCAAACTAGCAATTTAAATATAATATTATATAATGGTGACAGATTCGTGGTATCATTTTTCTTATATATGTTTTTGTGAGATTCACTTTGTAATTAATTTAATTATCTGAACCGTTTTATCTTTTAGGTTTTTCATCAAAGATCATGTTTATAAAAAATCACTCTAATTTATAATCATATGACCGTTGGATTAAGGGTTTAGAGTTTCTTTGTAGAACCGTATTCGTCTATTTTCTTCACTATAAATGAATGTCTCAATGATTTTGGATTTGTCAAAATTATTGCAAGAATGGTCCATGAATAATGTTTTCAAAGATAGACGGTTTAGATCGTTCCATTAAAACATGTGCTAAAAATTGTGTAAAAAAAAATAGTGTCACGGATTCACTCCTTATATAAAATATAATTTGTTGAACTAGAAATATGATTTATTACTTGGATTATGATAGGGAGACTAAATTTATAAGCTAAATTTGCAAACTAAATAATGTGTCACCAATAAAGAATAAGCACGGTAATTAACACTTAAGTAATAATTCAATCATGAACAACAACAACAACTATATCATTTAGTTTACAAAATTTACTTAGAAATTTAGTTTCTATGTCCCTTAATCTCCTGTTATGGCAGAAATGATTAGCATGCTTCCATTCGTCAATGGAGTCTTAGCTGGCTTGGAAATGATATTTGAAATGATTAGACATAAAAAATGGAAAAAACAAGCTGCTAAAGGGTTCCAAAGTGCTCCAGATCTTTTTCATCAAATCCATTAAATCAAGGGATTCGGATCCTTGAAATTTGATCCAACAGTTACAAATAGGGACCCTCTTTAAAAGTTATAATAACTTTAGACGTTGAATCAATTTTTAAGGATCTGGATCCTTTGTTTTGGTGGAAGGGATCTTGAGATGATCTCTTTCCCATAGTGCAGATCTCAAAATTAAACAACTCAAAAAGGTTATGCACTAATTTAATACTTAAGCCACGATATTCTTTATCTCACCAAAAAAAAAAAAAAAAAGCCACGATCTTCTTCGCCTAATTTCTTATGGTTAACCATCTAGAAGTGGTTAGGGTCTACCTCTTCAACCCATTGCTTATTAGGTTCAAACTTTTCTCCTTTCCTTGATGTAGAATATTGCTTGTAATAAAAAAAAAAAAAGAATTTTACTTGTAAAATGTACACATTTTGATTGCTTAATTTCAAAGTTCATCAACTTTATTAGCTTTATACCGAACGAGTAATTAGCCACGAAAAAGAATAAAATTTAGCTTGTTGAGATTGCTGCATTTTGTGAACACTAGCTTCAAGTTTTTCACTGAGTTTGTTGTGATTAAGGTGAAAAATAAGGAATCGAATTATTGACCTAACCCATCCTTTCTCAACACGTAGGTAACTCCAAGGCGAAATTTTTTAATTTCATTTTAGGCCAACATATAGTTTTTAAATGTCATAATGCTGAATTTTTTTTTTCCGCCATTGGTTCATTCTTTCTCTCTTCTTTCTAATATGCATAATATATTGAAAGGGAATCATGGACATACTAATTAGGAGTCAAATTCAAAAAGGGTGTGAGATGAGTTGAATATGGTATGGTGTCTAGTTCAACAAAGACACATTTCACATTGGATAATATTTTTAACAAGTTTGCTAGGACATGGTAGATGGGATATCATTTCCATTATATTTCCTAGAGTGAAGTGCCGATTTAATCATTGAACTATCACCTCAGTGAAAATTAGATCCCTTAATTATTTTTTTGGTAAAATAAGTCCCTAAATTAATTAGAAATTGCTAATTTCATCCCTACTATTATATTCAAAGCTATTTTATCCAATTTTTCGTCAACTTAAGTCACTTGATACACTTTAGAGTGTAATACCATCATTTTATCGTCTATAAGTGCTTAACATTTCATATAGGTTGTGCATTTAATGTCTAATTTACCTTCAAAAGTGAACTTCCACTATTTTTTTATGAAAAACTATCAATTTCTCCTCCAAAGTTAATTTCATACACTATTTCTTTATAAAAACTACCAATCTACCCTCCAATGTGTATCACATGCAAGTAACGTGACTTAAATTGACGGAAAATTGAATATAGTAGCTTCGAATATAACATTAGGGATGTAATTGGCAGATTTTTATAATTCAGGGACTAATTTTTCTGAAAAAAAAAATAGTTTAGGGACCTAATTTTCACTAAGGTGATAATTCAATGACTAAATTGGCAGTTTACCCTATTTCCTATGGACTTCCAAGCCTACCAACCTCTCTAAAAAAAATTCAGACCCAAAAAGAGAAAATATAAATAAATTTAAAAAATAAATAAAGGGTGCCTAAATAATATGAAACCCACAAAATAGAGAATATATCTCTTTGAAAAGAAAAGATTTAAGTGCACTAACCACAAAATGTATAAAATATTCCAAAATCGAATACTTCACTTGATTGGTTTTGCTTTAAGAACAATTCCTAAAAGAAACCTTGACTAGTTTTTAGTATCATGTCCTCCAAATTAAGAAAATTTATGATTTTGAATGGTAAAACAATAATATTATTTAGACACACAAAAATAACCACGTTGATAATTTATTTTTCAGCACATATAGGCCCCGGTTGGTGGTCCGGTTGGGGATATGATATGGACAATTAAAATGGATATTAATCCCAACCTTTGTTTGGTTAGTGTAAAGTGTATTTCGAATTAGTTACCCATCTTGGACATGCGTCCAGAATCCAATGGGATTTGAATCCCGACTTGACAAACGGGTTATGAATCCCGCCGACTCAGCGACCTTCTTCTCTGTTGAAGCAAGCTGCTGCTGCTTCTTCTCAACATCCGACCTATGAAAAGGCCAGTCACAAAGTCCAACTCGTCTCTCTCTAAAAAAATTGAAACTCTTCAAATTACGACATTTTCTCACCTTTTCTAAGAAAAATTCGACGATCTCTTGTCCAATTTTGTTTATTGTTTAATTATTAAAAAAAAAAAAAATTAGTCCAACACTGCTAGTTGAATGAGTACCAAACAACGAACATGAATCCAATCAAGTCTCATCCAATATGGTCCAATATTACAAGTCATATTCAAGGACGGAGCTAGAAATTTTTTTGACTGGGGGCGTCCTAAAACAACCAAGTAAAATAATGAATGTTAAGTTGTTGAGGGTCAGGTACAATGAAAAATCTCTAAATTAAAAAGTTAAATTTTAAATTGTAATGCCACAAACGAATGGATGAAGTAAATACTATAAAATACTTTGCAGAGTAAAATTTTTATATCAAATTATGATACTTCATTGGTTAAATCCAATCTATTTATGAAACCCCCAATTCAATTGAGTTTGATTTAGGTTAGAAAACGTGGAATATTCGGAACCAAAATCAAAATTTTAATTGTTGTTTTAATTGTCATGACAATTTTTTTCATCGCCCAAAAATCTGAGTGGGGGCGGATGCCCCCTCTGGGCCTTAGGTAGCTCCGCCCTTGGTCATATTCATATCAGCCCATCAAATGTACCGTAAACTCTAATATATAATACTTTGCTTGTAATGTGAAAGGAGATGATTTCAAAATTGAAAGTTAAGTACAATGGTTCTACTTCTACTAAGATATGCTAAAGGCATTGATTGCAGAATAGATATGCTTTAAATAACATATAATTTTAGGTGATGAAAAAGAGAAACATGTGACAATTAATTGAGACTTTCTTTTCAAAGTGACATAAACAAAATGGATGATTTTGTAATATTTGTAAAATAATGAGCGTTTAGTTGTGAAATAAAAGAAGTAAAGGCCCCTGCCGACTCAAACTGAAGCCCAGTCACACATGAGAGAGGATTTTCTGCACCCAAAAACCCATGTGGCCTCTCTGTGCCTTTGATTTTATTGAGCATGTCTTGGGACTCGGGACTTGAAGCTTGTTTTGATTGGGTGTGACTGTTGACATGCTCAATAAAATCAAAGACACAGAGAGGCCACAAGGGTTTTTGGGTGCAGAAAATCCTCTCTCGTCACACATACTGTCATTGGTGAGGATCGGACGGCAACGACTTTCACAAAATTATACATCAATTTATAACATAATGTAAATTATATTATTTGATCCATGATTTAGGTTTTTTCTTTGGAAAGATTTCATGATTTTAGTTGAGATCGATGCTTTTGTATTTTAGTTTAATTTTTATAAATTTTAGTCCCACAAACAACATTTACACACTTAAAAACTTAACTCTAGTTTCACTTAACTTCTTAAAATTCAAATTTAGCGACTTTACTCTCTGAAACTCAACTCTTTTATCACATTGCTCCTATTTTCAAAATCCATTGATAAATCCGTCAAAATTATTTACGTGACAAAAAAATATGATCAATTGTTGCTCAAATGTGTGCCACATAATAAGTGTCATGTGGCTTAAAATTAATAAATTAAGATATTCAAAACAAATTTTATTTTCCAAATAAGAAAAATAAAACTCTTAACAACAAATTTTTGGAAACGTGTGAGACATTTCATCAATAGTAAGTCTTATTTGTGCCACGTATACAATTTTAACAAATTGGTTAATATACTTTGACGATAAAGGATAAAGTGAGACAAAAATTATGTTTTAGTAGGGTTAAGTTTTTCATTCGATGTGCTAAAATTGCTACCTGGTCCTAATGAAGAAAAAGAACTTGTGTTTAAAAAGTAGAGAGGTTTTTCAATGTGATCGAAATACGAAGTTGTACGTCATATGTAATTATATAAGTAGAGAAATTTTTTTTTTTCAAATGTTCCTCAAATTGTATAATATATAACAAATATGCCCATATTATAAGCTAGCTAAAAAGTGATATAAAAAATGGACCGACAATAAGAAAAGGCAGAAATTTAAACTAGTATATAATGATTCAACACAACAATGGCAGCTGGGCCCATACTACACATTCTGGAAAATGATTTTTTTTTTTTTTTTTTTTTTTTTTAACATGTGAGACATGAGACCAAAGGAATGAGGCTACTTACAATAATCTTTTGTGACTTTTATGTTTGAGCATGAAATATAAAATTAGATTTGTTCTCTTTATAAATGTTATTTTGAACCATATGATTAATTATGTTCATGTTTCTAGATGAATAAACTATAAAACTGCTATTTTGAAATTGAATACTGCACACTCGAGCTTATACTCTATGTTAGTCAAGCAAGCTTGCCTTCAAGCTATTTATTCATTATACTATAATGAGTGGTATCAATGGGGACCTAAATATGTTAGTCAAGCTCGTTAATTTTACTCTATGTTAGTCAAGCAAGTGGACCTGAATATGGATGTCATTTTGTCACCACATGTTGACTAAAGAACGGAGGGACAACTAGCAAGTCATGTCTACGTATTTGGCGCATTAAATATGAAACCCGCCCCCATCTAGGGTTGACCTCCTAATTTTGAAGTGTGAAATACCATGTACCTCGGCTAAAAATGAAAATAAGTGTAACTAGATGAATGGAAGTGTGACAACCACCACCCTATATACTTGCACGCACTTTAGGGAGGACATGATGCAATTTTGAGAACTCGTAAGCGGCTTATTTAGCTCTTTCCAAAAAATAGAGCACCCGAGCAAAGAGCAAGATCTACGGACCCCTGAATTTGCTTGTAAGTTTATTTTGTTACTTTTTGTAAGTTTTTTAAAGTTTATAACAACAAGTGTAATTATATTATTTATGTATTTATACTGTGTAAAATTGTCCAATTTGAATTCAAGTATCGCTTCTATACCCTTAATTCATAATCACGACAAGAAGCTCCAAATCAACCTCAAGCTTCTAATTTACAAGATTCAATAGTTTCTCATCCATCGGTTTCACTTTCACAAGGTCCAAGGTCTTGCCAAGTATCGTCTTCTCAAGCCCATCTACAAGCTCAAATGCCTCATAAACATTCGAAGAGTAAGTGTCCAAAAGGAAAAGGAAAGACAAAAGGTTAAATAATGCAAAGTAGTAACTGGAAGACTTTTATCGAAAAACCTTTTTGTTGAATAGCATGTCCAAAACCTTTGATTTATGTCCAAAACCTTTGATGTTGAAAACTACCTACCCCCCAATTAGGTTTAGTTATTAATTGATTAAAATAACTACCTACCCCCCAAATGGTAACCCAACTCATCGCATCACTACCATGCACGTTGGATTATCCTAGCATTCTTAAGAGAAATGCTAAGGAGACTTTCAAGAGTATGACTTTTCGTAGACTTACTTTCACCTTATATTTTGACGTCAATTTTTGTGTTAATATTATAAAACATTATGCAAAAAACATGTGCTGGCAGAGAATTCATAAAGAGTTCATTGGTGGTGTAGCATTAACTTGTCCGACATGAAAGTTACACTATGTTTGGATGAGAGAAATAAACTTGAATTTGGATAAAAGTCAGAATTTATAAATTAACATGCACCAATTCCCTTGTTTGGATTCATAAACATAGAAATTTAGAATTTCCACATGGAAAAAAACTTGAAATTTGGGACATCCAATTCCCAAGTTTAAATTCTATGTAAATATATGTCATTTCCCAATTTCTATCATTGAGAGTTTGAAAATAACAAATTATGTATTCAATTCCATTGTTCTTCTAGGTTAACCAAACAAAAAAAATCACAAATTATAGAAACTAAAATCCCGTCATTTCAATTTACGTCATTTTAAAATTCCTTAGTAATCTTAAATTTCTTCATCCAAACAAATTGTTAAAGAGTGATGCATAGTATGCATTACCTTTTATGTCGTTCGAACTCACTTGTTGACTTTTCTAGAGTTCTTTGGCAAACATTTAGTAACGTACTTTACATTGTGGTGCTCTTGAATTTTCGATCTTCTAAAAAAGTTTGAAATGATTCAAGTAGTATAATGATATTTTAATTGCTCGTTGACTGACACGTGTTAGAGACGTTGTGGATGTCTCACCAAAAATGTACAATCATTTGAACTTATTATTGAAGAATAGGAAAGCCAGATGCAAGGTTTTGTTCCACACAAGAACAAAATGGATGACAGCACGAACTTAGGTTAAAGAAAGAATGATTTGATGGCTGGTTGTCGAAACGAATCATGCCTTTGATAAAAAGAATTATGCTCTGCATATATGAAGCTTATTCTGCTAGCAAAAGGGGAGTTCCAACCTTTTAAATGAGAGAAAATTGGAGTAATAGTCTTTGAATTTTGGCTTAATTGCAGTTTTGGTTTTTAAATTAAAAATTTGTGAGTATTGGCCGTTGAACTTGTTATAATGTGAAACAATGGCTTTTTCATTACTCCGTTAGGATTTCCATCTTAAATAAAGAGTTTAAAGGGGCAAAAGATAGATAGAAGTTTTAATAGAGTTAGCTAAAATGAGCATTACTTCACATTATAACAAGTTTAGGAATTAATACTTGTGAATTTTTAGTTAAGGGACCAAAACTCCAATTAAACTAAAGTTGAGGGACCGTTGTCCAATTATCTCTTTTAATGACAATTGACAAACTAAACTAGGTTAGATGTGTTAATTATGCGTTTGTATTCGTCTAATGTCGTACTACTTAGGGTTATGTAACTCGAGTCATTAATATAATTTTTAATCATACCATAAAGTATTGTTATTTATTAAACAATATGTATATGGTCAAACTATCAATTTAAATATAATATTATAAAATGCGGACAAATTTATGACATTACTTTTTTTACACAATTTTTAATACACGTTTTCACGGAATTCACTAATGTATTTTAACAATCTGATCCGTCTATCTTTTATAACATCATTCATACATTTTTGCAAAAAATTAGAAAAATCCAAAATTATCAAGACATTCATTTGTAGTGAAGAAAATAAACGAATATAACTCTACAAAGAAACCCTAAATTTTTAATCCAACAGTCATATGTTTCACATAAGGGTGATTTTTTGTAGGCATAATCTTTGAAGAAGATCTAAAATATATACAGTTCGGATCGCTGAAATACGGATGGCCCCATTACAACATGTGATAAAAATGGTGTAAAAATAATGTTGTCACAGATTCCTCCTCATGTAATAATTTGTCGAACTATACAAATGATTTATTACTTAAGTGGATCTATGTCCCTTAATCTCCTATTATGGCATAAATGATTAGCATGCACTCCATTCGTCAATGGAGTCTCAGCTGGCTTAGAAATGATATTTGAAATGATTAGCCATAAAAAATTATTAAGGGGATCCAAAATGCAGATCTCAAATTTAATCAACTCAAAAAGTTATGCACTAATTTAATATTTAAGCCACTATTTTCTATGACCAATTTTTTATGGATAACCATATTTATTTTTGACGTTTAAATTGAATCAATTAAACTAAAATAAGAAGATAAATGTAAGGGTGAACTGCTAATTTAGTCCCTGAATTATCACCTTAGTAAAAATTAGGTCCCTAAGCTATTTTTTCAGAAAAAAATCAGTCATTGAATTATAAAAATCTGCCAATTACATCTCTAATATTATATTTGAAGCTACTATATTCAATTTTCCGTCAATTTAAATCACGTCACTTGCATGTGATACACATTTGATGGTAGATTGATAGTTTTTCATAAAGAATAGTGTATGGAGTTAACTTTGGACAATAAATTGGTAGTTTTTCATAAGAAATAGTGTAAGTTAGCTTCAGATGGTAAATTAGACGTTAGATTCGCAACCTATATAAAATGTTACGGGCTTATAGGTAAGAAAATAACGGTATTGCACTTTAAAGTGTGTCACGTGACTTAAGTTGATGAAAAATTAGATAAAATAGCTTTGAATATAATAGTAGGGATGAAATTAGCAATTTTAATGAATTTAAGGACTTATTTTACCGAAAAAATAAAAATAATTCATGGACCTAATTTTCATTAAGGTGATAGTTCATGGACTAAATCGGCACTTCACCCTAAATGTAATATAAAAAAAAGTGTGCTGAAATTATTTTTTAATGAAATGAAAATTCAAAATGCAACTTTAATAACAAGTTTTGTCCAAAGAAGAATACAAAATTCAAACTTTCCCCCTCTCCTTAGTGTAGAATATTGCTCATAATAAAAAGAGGGAATTTTGCTTGTAAAATGTACACATTTTGGTTGCTTAATTTCAAAGTTCAACAATTTCATTAGTTTCATACCGAATAAGTAATTAGCCACGAAAAAGAATAAAATTTAGCTTGTTGAGATTGCTACATTTTGTGGAACACTAGCCTCTTTGTGATTAAGGTGAAAAATAGAAATCGAATTATAGATCTATCTTAATCCTTTCTTAACACGTAGGCTACTCCAAGGCTAAATTTTTTTAATTTCGTTTTAGGTTAAAATATAATCTTTAAATGTCTGAACGCTGAATTTTTTTTTTTCCGCCTTTCCTTGATTCTTTCTCTCTTCTTTCTAATATACACAATATAGTGAAAGGGGATTATGGACATACTTAATAGTCAAATCCAAAAAGGGTGTGAGATGAATGGAATATGGTATGGTGTCTAGTTCAACAAAGACACATTTCACATTGGATAATAACATAGAGTGAACACCATCAAAGAGAATTTTTTAACAAGTTTGCTAGGACATGGTAGATGGGATATCACTTCTATAATATTTTATATGGGCTTCCAGGCCCACCAACTTTTTAAAAAAAAAATAAATAAATATTTTCAGACCGAAAAAGAGAAAATATAAATAAATTGAATAAATAAATAAAACATGCCTAAATAATATGAAACCCACAAAATAGAGAATATATCTCTTTGAAAAGAAAAGATTTAAAGTGCACCAACCACAATATGTATAAAAATTCCAAAATCGAATACTTCACTTGATTGGTTTTGCTTTAAGAACAATTACTAAAAGAAACCTTGACTAGTTTTTAGTATCATCTCCTCCAAATTAAAAATAATATTATTATTTAGACATACGAAAATAACCACGTTGAATTTATTCTTTAGCACATATACGATATGCACCCCCCGTTTTGTGGGCCAGTTGGGGATAGGATATGGACAATTAAAATGGATATGAATCGCAAACGGGTTATGAATCCCACCGACTCGACGAGCTTCTTCTCTGTTGAAGCAAGTTGATGCTGCTTCTTCTCAACATCCGACCTACGAAAATGCCAGTCACAAGGTCCAACTCATCTCTCTCTATCTCAAAAACCAGAAACTCTTCAAATTACGGCGTTTTCTCACTTCTTCTAACAAAATTCCGGCGATTTCTTGTCCATTTTATTTAAAGTTTAATTATTAAAAAACAACCAATGCCATTCTATTTCTACTGGCCTAGTGAGTAGCAAACAACGGACATGAATCTAGTAAAGTCTCATCCAATCTAGTCTAGTACTCCGAGTCATATTCATATCAGCCCACCAAACGTACCCTAAGCTCTAATATATAATACTTTGATTGTAAACAACGGACATGAATCCAGTAAAGTCTCATCCAATCTAGTCTAGTACTCCGAGTCATATTCATATCAGCCCACCAAACGTACCCTAAGCTCTAATATATAATACTTTGATTGTAATGTGAAAGGAGAACATTTCAAAATTGAAAGTTAAGTCCAATGGTTCTACTAAGATGCTAAAGGCATTGATTGCAGAATAGATATGCTTTAAATAACGTATAGTTTTAGGTGATGAAAAAGAGAGACATGTGACTACTAATTGAGACTTTCTTTTCAAAGAGACAAACAAATGGATGATTTTGTAATATTTGTAAAATAATGAGCGTTTAGTTGTGAAATAAAAGAAGTAAAGGCCCCTGCCGACTAAAACTGAAGCTCAGTGTGATACATACTGTAATTGGTGAGGATCGGACGGCAACGACTTTCACAAAATTATACATCAATTTGTAACATTATGTAAATTATATTGTATAATCCATGATTCTAGTTTTTTCCTTGGAAAGATTTCATGATTGTAGTTGAGATCGATGCTTTTGTATTTTAGTTCTAACAACATTTACACACTTAAAAACTCAACTCAATCTCGCTTAACTGCTTAAAATTCAATTTAACGACTTAACTCTTTGAAACTCAACTCGTTTATCACATTGCTTCTGCTTTCAAAATCCAACGATAAATTCGTCAAAATTGTTTATGTGACAAAAAATATGACTAGTTAGTTGCTCAAATGTGTACCACATAAGCGTCGTATGGCTGAATATTAATAAAATAAGATATTTAAAACAAATTTTATTTTCCAAAAAGAAAAATAAAACTCTAACTACAACATTTTGGGAACGTGTGACACACATTTCATCAATAGTAAGTCTTATTTGTGCCAATTAGACAATTTTAACGAATTTGTTAACATACTTTGACGATAAAGGAGAATGTGAGACAAAAATTGTGTTTCAGTGGGGTTAATTTTTTCATTCGGTGTGCTAATATTGCTACCCGGCCCTAATGAAGAAAAAGAACATGTGTTTATGTCACATCCCGGCCCAGGGTCCACCACATCCCGGGCCCGCTCCACCACCGTAGCACGATATTGTCCGCTTTGGGCCCCGACTACGCCCTCACGGTTTTGTTTCTGGGAACTCACACGAGAACTTCCCAGTGGGTCACCCATCATGGGAGTGCTCTCGTGCGCTACTCGCTTAACTTCGGAGTTCCCATGGAACCCGAAGCCAGTGAGCTCCCAAAAGGCCTCGCGCTAGGTAGGGATGAGAATATACATATAAGGATCACCCCCCTGGGCGATGTGGGATCTCACAGTTTACAAAGTGAAGAGATTTTTTAATGTGATCGAAACAAGAGACGGTACGCTATATATCATTATATAAGTAGAGAATTTTTTTTTTTTTTCCAAATACCCCTCCAAGTATGGTATATAACATGTAACATGTCCATGTTCTGAGCACATTAAAACGTGGAAATTGAAACTAGTATATAATGATTCAACACAACAATAGCAGCTGGGCCCATACTAGTTGGTGACACATTCTGGAAAATGATTTTTTTTTTTTTTTGGTACACGTGAGACATGATACCAAAGGAATGATGCTACTTGCAATAATCTTTTGTAACTTTTATGGTTGAGCATGCAATATAAAATTAGATTTGTTCTATTTTATAAATTAATGTTATTTTGAACAATATGATTAATTATGTTCAAGTTTCTAGATGCATAAACGATAAAACTGCTATTCCGAAATTGAACACTGCACACTCGAGTCTTTTTTTTTTCTTTGAAGAGAAACGATAGTATTTTATTCAGAGGAAAATAGTTCAAACTACATCAAGAAGGGCCTCCACAATAACATCTGCAGGCTTCTCAAACCAACCAACCTCATTAGAAAAAGAAACAGCCAACTTGGCCATACAATGAGCCGCAACATTAGTAGTACGACATTTCCTCTTCTTTCGGCAGCATTTTTCCTTTAAGAGGCATTTTTTTTTTCTAGCAGACTTTCATCTCTATTCGACTAGTAGGTCTCATAGTTAGGCAGGCTTATACTCTATGTTAGTCAAGCAAGCTTGCCTTCAAGCTTTCTATTCATTATACTATAACGAGTGGTATCAACGAGGGATCCATGTTGCAGGGCGAGTGAAGGCTATTGACCAACTCGTTAATTTTACTCTATGTTAGTCAAGCAAGTGGACCTCGAATGTCATTTTGCTACCACGTGTCGACTAAAGAACGGAGGGACAACTAGCAGGTTATGTCTACGTATTCGGTGCATTAAATGCAAAACCGGTGCCTGGAAACTTGAGCTCATAAGACTTGGGGCTTGCTAAGGACTTATATAAGAAGGATGAGTGCCTCTTAGAACGGGTCGGGAAAAAGGAGAGAAAATAGACTAGATTGCTCTGAGTCTATATATATAGAGACTATAATGGATGTAGCCCCGTTTACGGGTGAACCACTTTACATCTTTGTGTTTATTAATTATACTATTAATCCTAAATGTGTCCTCCAAACCTTATTATTGATAAGCGTCAATCAGCACCCATCTGGGGTTAACCTCTTAATTTTGAGTTTTAACATAGTTTATCTCAAATTACACATGATACGCACAAATCCAATAATATAATACTTTACACACAATATTTAAGCTTAGAAGTAAAGTTTTGACATTAGTCAATCAATGAAATACCGTACGTACTCTTAGACATAGTTGGTTTTACACCATAAAGTAGGCAAAATGATTTTCGTCGGATTTTTTTCTGGGGATCTTAGGAATTATGTGTCGTACATGGTATGGTCAGTTTTTATTAAGTACTATTTATATTTAATTTTAACTTTTAAAATAATTTATAACCGCATGATGTACGATAAACGATCACGATCACGATCACAGAATCTCTAAAATTCTCAATAAAAAGATCCGCGGGATCCTTTTCCATAAACATGGACTACACGAGAACCTTCAACCATCTGAGCTGTTCCACCGACATGGACTACACCGACACCAATGCTTTTACATGATTTTTGGACCTACTACATTTCTGCCCTTTTTTTTTTCTTCTTCTTTTTACTTTTTATTTGCCTTTTTGCAAATGCCTCAATACTATTTAAGAAGGAAAAATATAAAATGGGAACAAATAGTATAAAGAGAATTACACTTGTCCTCTCTTCTGAGGTTAGTATATTCAGTGATTTCACATTTTCGTTTAATTTATTTACAGTGTTTTACTTACTTATTTATCTCTCAAGACATAAAATTTAGACAAATGAGTGTGACAAACACAAGTGGTCCAGTAAAATTTGAGATAAAACTTCAAGACAGGTATGCAATAGCAGAGCTAGGATTTTTTTCTTGGGTGGACTAACTAAAATTAGTACCATAAAGTCATATGCTTATTTTTTTTCTTATATAAAATCTTAAAAAATCAATATAGAAGAACAACTGTGAGATCCCACATCGCCCAGGGGAGTGATCCTTATATGTATATTCTCTTCCCTACCTAGCACGAGGCCTTTTGGGAGCTCATTGGCTTCGGGTTCCTTAGGAACTCCGAAGTTAAGCGAGTAGCGCGCGAGAGCACTCCCATGATGGGTGACCCACTGGGAAGTTCTCGTGTGAGTTCCCAGAAACAAAACCGTGAGGGCGTAGTCAGGGGCCCAAAGCGGACAATATCGTGCTACGGTGGTGGAGCGGGCCCGGGATGTGACAACAACAATAGAATATAAACAATTTTTGAAATCATAACCTTAACCAACAACTTCAAGGATCATATAAATAATTAACCTACTAAATAAATAAAAAAATAAGTAAATAAAGTGATTAAGAAAGTATCAAAGGTTACATTCATTGGAAAATCGTAACGAAAAGCGAGTAATTGCAGAAATAGAGATTTAATTGTGAACTAAAAGAAAATTCTTTTTCTTTTATTGAGTAAGAAGTACGGAGGCTAAATCGCATAGGATAAATGGTCTTTTTCTTTAAGTTTAACAAATATGATAGAAGGGGAAGTGAAGATAGAACTAATTTATTATTTTTAACATAAAAAGTATTATTTATTACTTTACTTATCATCTACTAAATATACATGAAATAATAACCTATATTTGAATTGATTTTGCTATATATATGCTACACACATTAACATAAGTCATTAAAGTATGAGTTTGAAAAAGGATAGTGTTATTCACACACCATTATTAATTTGTTGTCATTGATCTTCATCAATTCATTCAGTCTGAATGTTGAAAACTGAAAGAGATGTGTAAGAAATAAAATAAGTGCGTGGATAACACTACACTTACAAAAAAACCTCCTTGGGCTATAGCCCACCTTAACCTTGTGGGTGGCTCCGCCCTTGCAGGTATGCTCCTTGTTCTTGGGTTCCACAAGCAAAGCTAGCAAAAGCACGAATGATTTTTTGGTTTAAAGTTTTGTGAAAACGTGTGTCATTTGACTGTGATCAAAAGTAGGCTGACATGCTTTTAGTATTTTCGAACTCTACTAGAGATTAGTCCTATCTTTCAGAGTGTGAAATACCACATACCTCGGCGAAAAGAGAAAGTAAGTGCAACTAGATGAATGGGAGTATGACAACCACCATCCTATATATTTGCACGCACTTTAGGGAGGACATGATGCAATTTTGGGAATTCGTAAGCGGCTTATTTAGCTCTTTCCCAAAAATAGAGCACCCGAGCAAAGAGCAAGATCCACCGACCCCTGAAATTGCTCTGTATATTACGTAACAACATTGCGACCATGGCTCTCCCTAGTTGTCCAAAAAACTTAAAACTCAATTACATTAATTAAATTGTGTTTAGCCATATGTTTATCTCAAAACAAAAAAAACCCATCGATCTTAATTATGGAAATATAGTTGGAAACATCCCACCTTAAAATTGATTGTGTTAACGCTCAAAATTAAAAGATCACCAAAAATTAGTATGGTTAATCCTTCATGGATTCGGAATAGAAAGTTAAATTTTGAACAAAAGGATTTCAGTAGTTCAACCCTAAAAATGGGTTGCGCTAACTGTAATGATCTGATATATATTAGACATGAATTACAGAGAGCTTTAAAACTGGGAGGTCAACAAAACTTAGTATAGTCAACTCTTGGTGGACTCGTAATATAAAGCTAGATTGTGAACAAAAGGATTTAAGTGGTTCACGCTGAAAATGGGGCACGTCCATTGTAATGATCTAGTAAATACTTGACGTGGACTAGAAGAGAGCTTTAAGAAATCTAATTTAATATTTTTCTTGTGAATTCGACCGCTTATCAGGCCGTTTATATAGTTGCTTAGTGCACCCCCTCCCCCCAACAAAGTCATATGCCCTTAATTCTCTCACCAACTTAGTATTTAATGAACCGAACACGTAAGAACGACCTATAAGCTATTTCTCCAATATCCATTTGATTTGACATATGGACAGGGTATTTACATAGTTTATCGGGTCGACATGTACCGAGCACTACACTCGTTCATAAGTGGTTGGAAAATACTTTAATTGAGCAGTAGGCCTGCTAGTATTTACGTTTCTTCATAGATTCTCGTTGATGGCCAACGTGTGACCTGGAGTTGATGTCTGGGTAGACTTGTTCTTAGAACTCCGTGCCAAAAAGTTGCCAGACTTGCCAATTGTCTTGAGTGGTCGGAAAGTACTTTAGGTTATGTGCTCGTTCCTCCTTGTCAATAGACAATCCAAGATAAAAAGCGGTAGTTAGATAGCGATCGTCTTCTTCATTGTTGCGATAGTGCTCTTAATGGGTCTCAAATGACCCTGTGTTAACATATTACTCAAGATAATTTTTTTTACTAGCCACGACAAGTGGTTCAATTAAAATGTAGTAAATTTCAAGTCAGGTTTGCTTCATGGCTTCGGGTTTGAAGCACGAAGTCGGCAAAATGTTGAGAGAATATGTGTAATTTGAGTGTAAGATGTTGAGAGTTGTCCCACATCGGTGAGAGACAAAGTTTGCTATGTGCTTATATGGTCTTGGGCTACTCCCTATATTGTCAATTGGTTTTATGGTGGAACCTCAATTTCATAATGGTATCAGAGCAGACTGTCCTTGTGTGAAGCCAAATGGCCAGAAGCACTCCACGTCATCCTGTTGTGCTGTCCATGTGTATGCTTGAAAATCGGCCACACGTGCGGGGGCGTGTTGAGAGTTGTCCCACATTGGTGAGAGACAATGTTTGCTATGTGCTTATATGATCTTAGGCTACTCCTCATATTGTCAATTAATTTTATGGTGGAACCTCAATTTCATCATAAGATACCTCAGAGATTAATCCTTACCTTTGATGTGTAGGTTACCTCAGGCTTCAGAAAAAAATTAATTAAACTTTTTAGTCGTTTTGATAGGAATTATCCGAAAAATTGAATGATTATTAGTGGTAGGTGACAAAATTGGTAAAAGGTTATTGCCGTGATACGACATCAGCCGCCGGTAAAACCCACCGCCGACACATTTGCAATTTTCCTCTTCTTTTTTTAGAAGACATTTATCACTTAAACCTTTTATGGTTGTTAGTTTTATAACCAAAAACCCGCAACAACACAGCACTTGGTGGACAGTTGGGACTGGAAGCTTATAAGAGAGAGAGAGAGAGAGAGAGAGGGTAAAAACTCAAAGAAATTAGAGAGCTTCTGTTTCCGTTGCATTTTACAACTAGCAGTTTGGAGTTCTTCTCTCTTTGCTTTGCGAGATTTCTCTCAACTTATACATCTTTCTGTTTCTGGTTTTTTTCCGTTTCCACGTTGTGTGTATATATATACACATATATGCGCTGTTCTTCCTCTGTTTTTTCCTTGTTTTCTGAAGCAGAAAGGTCTGTATATTTCTAGAAAAAAAAAATAATAAAAGGAGTCTTTTTTTCCATGCAAATAAATATTCAGGCGGTCAATTGTTTGTGTTTTTTTCTGTGCATCTGAGCTTGAAATCTCAAATGTGGTGGAGGTTGAGCCACTGAAACTTCAGCTCCTCCTCAATTTCCATCCTTTTTTCCGATCAAACAAGGAATTTTTTCTTGTTTTTCATAAAAAAAAACCCCACTTTTATCATCTGGGTTTCTCTCAGAATCCAAAAAGTTTCAATCTTTACACTTTTTTCTTCTCCTATTTGCTCCTCCTCTGTTTTCTGCGACGGAAAATCACAGAAAAAAGTCCCAAATGGAGCGGCTGTCGACGGCGGCGATGCTCCCGGATTCATTTTCTGGCGGCAGAGACGACATTTCCATGCAAATGGGGTTGATTTGGAGCCAGATCAAAGCCCCACTGATCGTTCCTTTGCTGCGGCTCGCCGTCGTTCTGTGTCTGATCATGTCGGTGATGCTCTTCGTCGAGCGGCTGTACATGGCGGTCGTCATCGTTCTGATCAAGCTCTTCGGGCGGAAGCCGGAGAAAAGGTACAAATGGGAGCCCATGAAAGATGACGTGGAGCTCGGAAACTCGGCTTATCCAATGGTTCTGGTTCAAATCCCAATGTACAATGAAAGAGAGGTCCTCATCCTTAACACCCCTTAATTATTTTTTAAACGAAACGGTTTTATTTGTTTCTTAATTTGTTAAATTAACACCATTGATTTTGTGTTTTGTTGATTTCATTGTCGTTGCAGGTTTATCAGCTTTCAATTGGAGCTGCATGCGGGCTTTCATGGCCATCCGATAGGATCATCATCCAAGTCCTTGATGATTCAACTGACCCAACCATCAAGGTCACTAGCAAAAATCTTTTCTTTAAATTCAAGCTCGGGTTTAACCAACTGACTTATTTCACATTTCAAATTATAATTACCCACTTTTTATTTCCTATGATTTGGGATAATTCTTAAAAAAAAAAAAGTTGGCTATGTCAGTGTGACGGCCCATTTGAATCTCATTTTTCATAAATTAGAGCCGTTAAGAGTAGTTTAGAATATTGCTCTTAAAAAAAGAAAATTGGCTAAATGATTAATTTACAAATCTCAATTCCTAAAACCATTATTTTTCAATATGTTGTAAATATACGATGATATGTCATCTTTATTTGATTTTGATCATTTCAGCAATCGGAATTCGCAAAATGATGGTTGTCAATCAACTTTCTTAATAAAAAACAACCCAAATGCTCAAAATTTTAATTACCAATTTAATTTTTGGCATGTTTTGGGCTAATTGTTAAATGGGAATGCAGGACATGGTGGAGTTGGAGTGCCAAAGGTGGGCAAGCAAGGGGATAAACATTAAGTACGAAATAAGAGACAACAGAAATGGCTACAAGGCTGGGGCTCTTAAAGAAGGCATGAAGCGCAGTTACGTCAAAAGCTGCGATTTTGTGGCCATTTTTGACGCGGATTTCCAGCCGGAGCCCGACTTTCTGTGGCGGACGATCCCCTTCCTCCTCCACAACCCTGAGCTCGCCCTCGTCCAGACTCGCTGGAAGTTCGGTTAGTTGCTTAATCCCCCATTAATCTCACTTCTTTGATTAGTTTCAGTGACTGTTTGGAACTGCATTCCGTACAAAGCACTTTTGCTCAGAAGCGCTTTTATTGTAAGTGTTTATACAGAGACGCGTTGAAATTTATAAATTTCAAGTGTGTCGCAGAAAAACGTTTGGAAGTGCTTTTCCGAAAAGCACTTTTACGACCTTTAGCAGTTTTAAGTTTTTTTGGTCAAACTTTTAATCTAGTGTCTTTAATTTGATATGGTTTGTTTTAGTTGGGTTCTTAAAACAGGACTGCCTTTACTTAAAAACTGTCGGTGAGTCTTGTGCTTGTTTGAGAAGATTTCTAGGAAGTACGTGGGCCCCTCCTTGGGTTGCCTGGTTTTGCTTGCCACGTGCCTCATCTTTTTCTTTTTTAAGAGATTTTTCAATGTGACCGTCACACGAGATGGTAGATCACGTGTCACTATATAAATAATGAGATATATGTGTTAAAAGATTAATAACTTAAAAATTAAAATTTTACACCACTTACATAAAAATAAGTGGTGTATTATCCGTGTTCCCGTTATAACTAAAAATTTATCATCTTTCTTCTCTTTGCTTGGAGTTCAAACAGTAATCAAATTATTTTACTCAAATTATAATACGTGCATTTTATGCATTGTTAATGACTAAATGACACGTTTAATTATAGTAGTCTACACATACTATATAATAGTGAGAAAACAACACACATAGCAGGGTGTTTCTGTTGACAAGTACTAAAATAACCCCTTTTTAGCATTTCATTGTATATCATGGTTATTTCATTTACATGATATCGATATTTGATTTCGATCATCTCAACAATTAAACATTCAAAAGTGAATCATTTTAGTTAAGGATAGTGTTATTCACACATTTATTTTTACTTTTCATACACCCTTGTTAATTTTTATTTATTAATCTTATTCAATTTATTCAATCTAACAGCCAGAAATTAAGACAAACATCTAAGAAGTAAAAATAAATGTGAATCGCATCAACACGTGGCTTATTGTCCAAATTTTTTCCTTGGGACCCAGAGTCCAAAGCAAATCACATGAAATTGGTCCTATTTCCATCAATGGATGCAATTTCTAGGAACAGAAACCCCAGATGTTATTTTCAGCACTTTGTCTGTTTTAATCTGTCTCATACATTTTCTAGTGCTATTAATAATTTATTTATTTTTGTTGGTGGATTGTGGGCATCAGTGGTCACAGATGGAGAAATGGCAAAGCTCTAGCTGGCTTGATACACAATCCCGAAGCTTTTAATTTTTATCAAATTATTTGACACATTTAGGTGCAAATTAATTAGATGTTGATAGGTTGCAAGTACTAACCAAAAGTGCTTCTGGATTTGACAGACGTTTAAATGCTTCTTTAGAAAACGTTTGGGATTTTATTAATTTTAGACCTCGTTTAGAATTGCTTACGTAATAAGTATATTTGCTCATAAATCATCTTGGTTAGAAGTGTTTTTACTAGAAACACATCGAAAATCTTACCTAAAATCTTTTCTTTTTTTTAAATAACACTTTAAAGTACTTCTTGAAAAACATTTGGTAGGTACTCTTCATAATACATTTTTATGACCCATGAGTACTTTTAACTTACTCTGCCAAATATAGTCGACTACCCTGTCATTTAACTTACTCTGCCAAATATAGTGACTACACTTTCTTTGTCAAAGTGTAGTCAACTACACTGAAAAATCTCTCGATACCCAAGCGGTAGCATGACCATCTTTAATGGTAGACCTCAATTCCCTATAAATCCTAGTCGCACTCTACTCTCTATACTTTTATATACGCTTGACCTAATTCTCTGCTATCTCATTATTATTTAAAAACTCATGCAGAATTTGCAGCAGCTGTGTTTTCTGACCTTTTTATTTTTTTATTTTTTTTAATTTAAATTTAAATTTTACTTGTTTTGCAGTGAATTCAAACGAGTGCTTGATGACAAGAATGCAAGAAATGTCACTGGATTATCATTTTACTGTTGAACAAGAAGTGGGCTCCTCCACTCATGCTTTCTTTGGATTCAATGGTAATTTCCGCAAATTTTGAGCAGTCAAGTGCTTGGATCGAGGGCTAATTCTGTTTCGAAATATAATAATTTTATTTAGACATATAAAACTAACACATTATCTGATAAAAGTGATCATGCTATATTACCTTTGTATGCGTGACCCACCTGTATTAGACAAGATTAACAAATGTGTCATTTTTGTCCATCTAAGTAGCATGCTCTTCAAACTATAAGTACTTCTAACATTTATGGAGAAAACCGACACGCTTACTAACAATGGTGGGACGTATCACGGTACGCAAGACCTATTTATATTAGAGAGTGTGTCTGATTACCCATACTCGTCTTAATATATGTATTTTTAACAGTAATTTAGTTATAATAAATTGGAAGAAAATGGTATTTACTATAAGATAAAATGGGTTGAGGTAATAATTTTAGTATGTATTTGCTGATATAGGGACTGCTGGTGTATGGAGAATTGCTGCGATCAATGAAGCCGGAGGATGGAAGGACCGGACGACAGTGGAAGATATGGATCTGGCTGTTCGAGCGAGTCTCAAAGGCTGGAAATTTGTATATCTTGGTAGTATACAGGTACCATTGCTGTCCTATGCTTGTATCATTTTCTGCATTAACGTATTTTTGAGTGTTTAACCGATCGATCCAAATGTTGTGTTTTGCTCTGTGGTAAGGTTTAGGGTTTAGGAAAGCCGGAAAAAGTTAGTTCTTTTGACAAAGACATTTGGACGTGAAACCAAACTTGTAGGGAGTGAGAGATCTTTTAGCATTTGCTTGTGTACTAGTGTTGATGATCTAGTTGTCTTTCGATTCTATATAGCATTGTATTACGTAAGATACAAGTCTTATCTGACCTTCGAACGTGTGTAAACCGATTGTTTTAATGCATTTTGAAGTTCCATTTCATCATCAACTTTTGAGTATGCCTGCACTTTGCTCCCAAATTGGTAGATTTCGACTTCAAATGTACCGTAAACTTCAGATACATGACACATTTTGAGTGAAATATCTTATCCTTATTTGTTTGCTCCATAGGTGAAGAATGAATTGCCAAGCACTTTCAAAGCCTACCGCTACCAACAGCACAGGTGGTCTTGCGGTCCAGCTAATCTTTTCAGGAAAATGGTCATGGAAATTATAAGGAACAAGGTGAGCGTTTTTCGTAACTGGTATCAAATTTAACCAACGGTAGGAGGTGAAGTGTATATGAGTAAACAACTAACCCTCTACGTAACTTCGTATGTTTACTGCAGAAGGTAACATTCTGGAAGAAGGTACATGTGATTTACAGCTTCTTCTTCGTCAGGAAGATCATAGCGCATATCAACGCGTTTGTATTTTACTGCATTGTCTTGCCTGCAACCGTCCTAGTTCCTGAGGTTGTGGTGCCAAAGTGGGGAGGAATTTATATTCCTTCCTTCATTACCCTTCTCAATGCAGTTGGCACTCCAAGGTCTGACTTCATTTTGCACTTCGGCTTTTGTTTTTTTTCCATTTCGATTTGTATTTCTCTTGTATTCAGTTGGCCTTTAAATTAGGAATTCATGTTCTACGATTTTGCAGGTCAATCCACTTGCTGGTGTTCTGGATCCTATTTGAGAACGTCATGTCACTACACCGTACGAAGGCTACAATTATTGGTCTGCTAGAGGCTAGTCGAGTGAATGAATGGATCGTCACTGAGAAACTTGGAGATGCGCTCAAGACTTTGAAAGTGGCCACAAAATTACCCCGAAAACATAGATTCAGGATCGGAGAAAGGTAAGCATTTTCGCGATAGGACTCCTCTTTTCAATTAGTCATGTATCACTTACTAAAATCAGAATACCTGATTGCGGTTTTGCCATTTGTGTTTTTTTTTCCTTTACATGTTAACAGGCTTCATTTGTTAGAGCTAGCTGTTGGATTGTACCTCTTCTTCTGTGGCTGTTACGATTTCATCTTTGGGAAGAACTACTTCTACCTGTTCCTTTACATCCAAGCAACTGCCTTCTTTATCATTGGTTTCGGGTATGTTGGGACATTCGTTCCCAACTCTTAACGCGGCTGCTGCAGAAACACTACGAAATCATTCTCTTCTTCGAAGAATACCAGCGCGCTGGTAAAGAGAGAGACCAACAAAGAAGCGGAAAAATGATGGCCAATTTTTTAGGTACAGCATAAGATTTCGAGGCGACTCGAAAAAATTAGTTCTCTTGTGAATAGTCAAGAAAAGTAAGGAAATTACATTTTACAGATTGTTGTTATGGGAATGCGATTTTTCTTTGATCCTTTTAGTTTTCCATTTTTTGGTTGGATTTTGCTCAAATGAATAAACTCCATCGAAATGGAATATCACTATTTTGATATCTCTCTCTCTCTCTCTCTCAAAAGTCAAAATATGTACAAGAAAATTTCGTTACTCGGTAGGGCTGCCTGATTAGGTTAGCTCTCTTAACGGGTGAGACTAACATGAGGTCAAAAGAGTTGAAACTACTAAGTTTTTCTGCTTTTATCACAGATGACGTGGTCAGATACTTCATGCGCAAGTTTTTCATTGTATTCAGATATAAAAACAGATTCAATATCCTCTGTCCAGTACAGAAAACAAAGCAGATTGATAATTTCAAAACAATCAACACCCATTCTTCTATTTCCAGACATCATCATGGCAATCGAATCTTTCAGAGAAAATAACAAACGAAAGAAAAAAATTGAAAATGACTCATTTATGTGGTCCCACGGATCGGACATTGAATTGGAAAATGTGAAATTTTTTTAGCATGCTCCGAAATATTATATATTGTATATTTTTTATTTTTAGTACAACGATATAAGATTTAACGATAAAAAAATCAGTATAAGATACTTCGGAGTATAATCAAATTATTGTGTTGCATGGACCAAATGGCTAGAGGATTTTTTTGGTTGCATTTATGAAGATCCACCTAAGAGACTTATGACAGAGACAAGTCTTTTTCTCAATTATGAATTATGCAAGCATGAGAGGCTTCACATGTACAAAAAAATTGGTTGGTCCAGCCACAAAAGCTGTCAGATGTAACATACTAACCAACCAAACCAAGCATTTACACCAAGTATTTGGGTACCATAGTCCCTTTTTTTGGCTCATCCAAAAATCGATCTCAGGAGGGGTTTTTAAGCCATATGAAAGAAATTAGACAAAATATAGCAACATAATTAATTGGAGAAAAACTATTTTTTTTTTTTACATGGAAAACGTTAATAAAACAAATGTGATGGATCTTTAAATTTTGTATGAAAAATTTGGTATTAAGAAGATTGTATTATAAAAAATAATTTCTTTACGAGTTTTGATAAAAAAGGATTAAGGTTCGAACAAAAATTTAAGATCAAGAATCAAAACTATTCTTATGAAATTTTTCTTTCAATGTAATTGGATCTTTTCTAAATTGTATAGACTTTATTTTATATGAACTGACCAGAAAAAGAAAATAACTTTTATATGGTAAACCAGAAGCTTAGTTAACGTTGGGTTAAAAACAAAAAACAAAAAACAAAAGGTTGTAGGTTGGCTTTAAGAAACAAAAGGTTGTCATTTAGTACTATAGTCTGGTGGTATTCCTCTTTACTTGGAAGTGAAAGGTCTTAGGTTCAAATCTCATGGATGGAAAATTCGATACCAAATTGGGTTACCCATTATGTGGCTTAACTGAACTTCATCTTCCCTTAATGTAAAAATATCGATGTACTAAAAAAAACAAAACAAAAAACAAAAATAAAAACAAAAGGTTGTGGGTTGGGTTTAAAAAAACCAAAAGTCAATGGCTCCGGTAAGTTTCGGACCCTTAATCGCTCTAGAATTGTCAAACTAATACAACCAACAGACCACATGCATTTTTATGGGTGAAAACCGGCAGACAACATGTATATATTGTGAAATTCCAGGATGGGCCTGGTCTTACCCTGACCTCCATGTGGCTCTGTCACTGATTTTTTTTTATTAACTTTAGACCTTGTTTGACTGAAAATATTTTAGAGTTCATGAAGCATTTCAAGTATTTTTTCAGAATTTACTCGATATTTTTACCAAGGATTTCTCCCAAAAACATTTTTATTAAAAACACTTTCATTCATTTTAAATGCACTTCCAAACAAGCCCTTATGGCTAGTTTGGTATTGTTGTGCTTTAAAAAAAAATTGTTTCTACTGTGCTATAAAAATAAACAGCTGTAAAATAAAGTTGTTGAGTGGTTGGTAAATTTTTTTTTTGATGTAAAAGTGCTTTTACTAGATAAAAATAGTGTCTGAGTGTTTGGTAAATTTTTAAATAAATTGCTTGAATATATTCAATGACTAAAAATGATATGCCATTTAATGTGCTATAACAATTTTCAAAGACAATAATGTAGAGGCAAAAATTGTAATTTTGTAAAGCATGTGGGGTTATACTTGACATATGAAAAATTCATTAAATGAGCATTGATTACTATGCTTTGAAAAAAAAAATTAGAAGCATAGTACACTCTGCTTCTGCTTTGGGAAATGTTATTTGAACTCATATTTTATATCTCAACACACAGCTTACTTTTTATATCCACATTGTATTTGATTTATCTATCATTATCTATTTACACTCAACATTATTTCCGAAAACGCCCTTACTTATCAAAACTCAACTCAATCAAACTTCTTTTTACACCCAACTTAATATACTTAAAAATAAAACGCTAACTAGTCCATCATCTCCATGGAGCAAATCCCCTTCTCTCTCTCTTGAAAAAATCATTACATCTCCCATGGTTGTCATTCTGCACCCCCATCTACTCCTCCGTAGTCATCCAAACCTTTTCCTCTTCCTTTTCTTCATCATTTGACATCTCTAAATTTCTAGAGCACTAATTAGCTTAATAATCGGTATGAGCTTCTGGTTAGAGTGTTTAATGAGTTTGGTATGTTTCAATTAAAGGAGAATCTTCTAGCCTCTATATTATTATCTGTGGTAGAAAAATGGGTACGTCCATGATAACTTTTGGTATATCAATGAATATTTTTAACCATGAATATTTATTAGATACAAAAGTTGCAGACAACAATTCACATTACATTGAACTGTGGCTAAAAAGTATATCGCCTTTGCATGTTTTAAAGGCGAACTCATAGCTAAGCAGTTTTTATTGTGGAGCAAAACTTTGGGAATTGATCTAACATAGATGTGTAATTAAGTTTATGCATTTTACTGATTAAACTAATAAATATTTCGACCATATATTGATTTAATATCGTAGTATCTTTTAGCCTCTATATGCCACAAAAGTTGCGGACAAAAATTCACAATACATAGAATTGTGGTTAAAAAGTATATCGCCTTTGCACGTTTTATAAGTGAACACATAGGTAAGCAGTTTTATTGTTGGCCAAAACTTTGGGAATTGACCTAACTTAAATGTATAATTGAGCTTATGCATTTTAATGATTAAATTCATAAATATCTCGACCACATATGAATTTAATATCGTATTGTCTTTTAGCCTCTATATTGGTATCTATGGCAAAAAAAATGGGTACCTCAATGAGAAAATTTTGTAGATCGATGAATATTTTCAGTTTGGATATTTATTAGATACCAGAAATTATAAGTCTATTCGCGAAAGTCTAAGTCAATGCCACGTACAATATTTGTTAAGACATATTTAGGGAACTGTTATTAGCACTCTAAAAATCTCATTCTACACTCTGCACAAGTGTATTTTTCTTTCTAATTATAGAAAGTTTGGAGTGCCAAATGAGATTTTTGGAGTGCTAATAACAATTTTTTTATATTTATATACAGTTTATTTTAGTTTGGAAGTCGACTTCCTTTTTTCTTTTTTTTCTTTCTTTATCAAGTTGGGAGTATCACTGACTGTGACACTATGCAACTAGTTGTTGATTCGTTTTGAATAATCAACATTATTTCTTACAATGTCTTGGGCGTATGAATAACAACAAGAAAACGGTCATGATACAAGCTAATAGTAGTAATACTAATTAGTAAACAACTTGTGCATGATGTTTGCTTCCAACTGGCATGAAGGGACAAATGTGTAGGTTTCATGCATGACTCGGAATAGTATTAGTAAATGCATGATGTTTGCTTATAACCAAGTGGCATGAATGGACAAATGTGTATGTTTCATGCATGACTTAGAATAGTATTAGTCGACGGGAGATTTTGCATCAATTTGTTTTTGTTTTTAATATGTATATATTAAGTTCTATTTTAATGGGATTGCTCACCACCCCTAAGTTGTGATAATGCTTTTATTTATCATTGTTATGTGAGTTTAATTAAATTTTGAGATTTTAAATTTTGAGATTGTGTTTATCCACTACATTCATTTCAATTTTTTTTTTTTAGTCGAGCGATAACATTAGTAAATTAGATGTAAGAATAGTCACCGACAAAATTCGAACCCACGTCGTTATGTAAGAGCACAATTCTTTTTCACCACTGTAGTAAATGGCCACTTGCCAACAAGTTGATTGGCCTGTGTGACTTTACTAATACTATTCCAAGTCATGCATGAAACATACACATTTGTCCTTCATGCAACTTGGTTATAAGCAAACATCATGCACAAGTTGTTTACTAATTAGTACTACTCTTAACTACTCTTATTCAGCTTGTATCATGACTGTTTTCTTTTTGTTATTCATACATTGTAAGAAATAATGTTGATTATTCAAAACGAATAAACAATTAGTTGCACAGGATCACAGTCAGTGATACTCCCAACTTGATAAAGAAAAAAAAAGAAGGGAAGTCGACTTCCAAACTAAAATAAAATGTATATAAATATAGAAAATTGTTATTAGCACTCCAAACTTTCTATAATTAGAAAGAAAAATATACTTGTGCAAAGTGTAGAATGAGATTTTTGGAGTGCTAATAACAGTTCCCTAAATATATCTTAACAAATATTGTACGTGGCATTGACTTAGGCTCTCGCGAATAGACTTATAATTTTTGGTATCTAATAAATATTCAAATTGAAAATATTCATCGATCTACAAAATTTTCTCTTGGAGGTACCCATTTTTTTACCACAGATACCAATATAGAGGCCAAAAGACACTATGATATTAAATTCATATGCAGTCGAGATATTTATGAATTTAATCATTAAAATGCATAAGCTCAATTGTACGATTCCACATCGTCAAGGGGTGTGGATCCTGTAAGACTTATATGTATATTCCCATCTCTACCTAACACGAGGCCTTTTGGGAGCTCACTGGCTTCGGATTCCATCGGAACTCCGAAGTTAAAGCGAGTTCGTACGAGAGCAATCCCATGATGGATGACCCACTGGGAAGTTCTTGTGTGAGTTCCCAGAAACAAAACCGTGAGGGCGTGGTCGGGGCCCAAAGCAGACAATATCGTGTTACGGCGGAGTCGAGCTCGGGATGTGATGGGGGCCCGGGTCGGGATGTGACATCAATTATACATTCAAATTAGATCAATTCCCGAAGTTTTGGTCAACAATAAAAACTGCTTACCTATGAGTTCACCTATAAAACGTGCAAAGGCGATATATTTTTTTACCACAATTCTATGTATTGCGAATTTTTGTCCACAACTTTTGTGGCATATAGAGGCTAAAAGATACTACGATATTAAATTCATATGTTGTTGAAATATTTATCAGTTTAATCATTAAAATGCATAAACTTAATTACACATCCGGGTTAGATCAATTCCTGAAGTTTTGCTCCACAATAAAAACTGCTTAGCTATGAGTTCGCCTATAAAATGTGCAAAGGCGATATACTTTTTAGCCACAGTTCAATGTAATGTGAATTGTTGTTTGCAATTTTTGTATCTAACAAATATCCATGGTTAAAAATATTCATTGATCTACCAAAGTTATCATGGACGTACCTATTTTTCTACCACAGATCAGAATATAGGGGCTAGAAGATTCTCATTTAATTGAAACATACCAAACTCATTAAACACTCTAACCAGAAAGCTCATACCGATTATTAAGCTAATTAGTGCTCTAGAAATTTAGAGATGTCAAATGATGAAGAAAAGGAAGAGGAAAAGGTTTGGATGACTACGGAGGAGTAGATGGGGGTGCAGAATGATAACTATGGGAGATGGAAGAATTTTTTTGAGAGAGAGAATGGGCTTTGCTCTATAGAGATGATGGACTGGTTAGAGTTTTATTTTTTTATTTTTAAGTAGATTGAGTTGGGTGTAAAAAGAAGTTTGATTGAGTTGAGTTTTGATAAGTAAGGGCGGTTTCGAAAATAACATTGGGTGTAAAGAGATAATGATAGATAAATCATATACAATGTGGGTATAAAAAGTAAGATGGGTGTTGAGATACAAATGATGAGTTTAAATAAAATTTTTCTTCTACTTTTCTATGTTTTTCTACTTTCATTGACAACAGTTTTTTTTAAAAACATTTTTTTGTTTTATTTTACCAAACACATTTAATATTCCAGATTATTTAATAAGCTGTTTTTTTTTTTTTTAAGCAATACAATCTCAAACCAACCCTTAATACGTGCTTACAAAATTGAAGTAAGGAGCAATGAGTTAGACTTAGTGCTGAATCCAAATAAATTGCAGCAATTTAAGGCTTTTTTTTGTTGATGGTGCTTGGTTTAACCAATTGGTTTTAGAGACATGTGTATTGATTGTCCGTGACTAGTGACCGGAGGAGGATCTTGTTATTCTTTACGCGTTATGAATTACACATTTTGTATTATGGGTTATGATTTTTTTAAGAGAAATTGGAATATTGATCCTTGAACAATGACTGATTTTACGATTTTTTTTTTTTTTGAACAAACTGACTGAATTTAGTTTTAGTCTTTAAATTTAAAAACAATTAGAATTGGTATTTGAATTCGAAAAAAAAAATGCGAAGCATTGATTCTTTACGTCAAGTCTATAAGAATTTTCGTTAAAATTAAGCACTTTAAAAGCACGTGTGTATTACGTGCTTAATTTTGACAGAAACTGTAACCACTTTAACATCAAAATCTTTGCTCAAATTTACTTGATTTGTGAATCCAAAACAAACTCACACAACAACAATTAGTGGGCCAATGAAAAAGCCCATGAAAGAGCCCGACCTTACACATGGGCTATTCAGAAAACATTAACCAGGGTTTTAAGATAGAATTAATAAAAAAAAATTAGGGATGTAAAACTCGTTTAGATATACTTTTAAAATAGTTTAAAACGTTTTTGATGAAAATATTTTTAGAAACAATCCTTATTAAAAATGCTATTAAATCTTAGAAAAGTACTTAAGTGCTTTCTAAAAAAAAACACATAACTAGTATTTCTTAGAGAAAGCATTTAAAGTACTTTTAGAATTCAAAAATATTTTCTCTGAAAATGTTTTCAATCATTTTAAAACCTTAAAAATTTGAAAGGGTTCATCAAAAAATTAGGGTTTGTTTGGTATCATATTTGAAATTTTTTATAATTTCTCTAAACATTTCTTAAGAATTTTTCTTGAAAACAATTTTGTTTGAGACTCAAAAACTTGTTTGGGATGCGATTTAAAAAATTTAAATCTTACAACTTAAATTGGACAAAGAAATCCAAAAAAAGGGGGTAGAGAGAGAAAGATGAAGAGGAGGAAAGAAAGTAAGAGATGATTGGAGAAAAAAGAAAGAAGTAAGAAGATCTGAGGAGATAGAGAGGAAGAGGAGTGAGAAAAAGAACTGAGAGAATAAAGAGAACGGATTGAAAGAGAGACGAAAAATGTAAAAAAATAAAATAAAATAAAATAAAAAAGAAGAGGAGAGAAGAGGAAGAAAAGAGAGAGATTTGGAGTGAGAGGGGAGGAGGGAGAGAAAAGAAATAAGTGAGTTTAAGTTTAAAAACTCTAAAAACTTTTTTTTTGTGTTTTTAGATAATTGACTATATTTTTGGATTATTCTTAAATTCAGTTTTTCAAAATAGTCCTACCAAATAAGTTTTTAAAACCTAAAATTTAAAAATTATTTTTGAGTTTAAAAAGTTGGAATCAAGTACCAAAAACAGAGATTTAGGGAATTTGAATGTCAATCAAAGTCCCAACTCCTCCTCCTCTGCACTCTGCTGTGTCTGCACCTCTCCTCCACCTCCAGGCGGTGGCTACACTGGATTGCTGCTCACTCCCTCATGTAAGTGTGTTTCTTTTTTTTTCCTTTTGTTCTTGAATTTTAGGGTTTAGGGATTGTAGAATTGGGGAAATTAGGGATTTGAATTATTTTGAACCTGAATCATTGAATTCAGTAGCCTTCCTCTCTCGAGTTGCCTCAAGCCTGCCACTCTTTCAGCCACGGTAAGCTTGTTGGGTTTTAGTTGTCTCGCAATCCCGCGTTGGAGAATTGACAAATTGAATTATGAATTATATTGGGATTGACTGAATTTGTGAGTGTGGATGTTTAGGATTTATGAGGTTTGAAGGAACGACTATTGAGTTTTAAGTTAAGAAATTTCCAAGTATGCTGTTTTTCTCGAGAATGCGTGTTGGATGAGTCGAATTTAGGTGTGTGTAGCTCTCATTCGTGACTTTCTGATTTGTATGTTTGGATTCTATCCTCTCATTACCAATAGTTGTAGGCTATAGGCCATGTTTGGTCGAGGGATTTCCACTTCCTAAGGAATTGATGCCAAGTTTGTAAGGGATGGATCGCAAAATGTTAGATAATACGGATTATAAATGCCACATGCTTATACATGTATTTGTCCTAGTTTTAACAGTACATCTATTTGTAATATTTTGAGATATCATCTGCACCTATAGGAGATCAAATTGTTTTAACGATATGCTGTAGTTTAACACTGTGTTGGATTTGTTCTAATTTCCCAAAGTAGTAATTAGAGCTAGCAAGATGAGCTAGCCAGACGTTTAGTTACGATGATAACTTGTCGTGCTAATTTTTTCCTATATTCATTCTTTTTTTTGGTTGTCATCAACAGGTGGGGAATGCCATAGAAACAATGGACTCTGTTGAAAGTTTGACAAAATCTTTCTGCTAATGAAATTTGGATTTGACGTTCAGCCCTCTGCAGTTTTAAACCCTGGGTTCATGACAGAATACAGACTCTGAAAAGTTGAAAATGGCAAGGCGCATCTACCTTCATCGGAAATCCATATTGAATGCCCTCAACAAACCGCAAAATCCAATCTCAGTCCCTCTCTCCTTCAATCTCTGCACAGACTCATTTGCCAACCAAACCCATCAACAACAGATTGAAGACCCAACAGAGAACCACAACCCCACCAACCTCCAAGAGCAACAACGCCATGAGCAAGTCCGAAAGCTCCAAGTCCTCCTCCAGCAGGGTCGCTCTGAAACTGCACGGAGGCTCATCAAGTCTCTCATTCTCCCCGATTCACCCTTCTCTTCCCCGACTGAGCTCTACACCTTGTTTTCGCTCTCTGCGCCCTCCATGAAACCCACATTCTGTGACATGCTTTTAGCGGCTTGTTCAGAGTCTAAGATGCCGAATGAAGCAGTAGAATTGTACAGTTTGATGAGGAAAAGTGGTACGCGCCCTTGCTTAGCTTCTCTCAATGTGATGCTTGAATGTTTGGTGACTTCAAAACAGTTTGGCAAGACCCTTGAATTGTTTTCGGAGATTTTCGAGTCGGGTCAGGGCATTCAACCTGATAAGTTCACGTATGGGAAGGCAATACAAGCTTCTGTAAAGTTAGGGGACCTGGAAAGGGCCGGTCAGCTAGTGAATTCAATGAAGATGAAGCGGATGAGTCCAGGTGTGTTTGTGTATAATGTTTTGCTCAGTGGGTTGTGTAAAGAGAAGAAAATGAGGGACGCACAGAAGGAGTTTGATGAGATGGTTGAGGGAAAGGTGGCCCCAAATTTGGTTACGTACAATACGATGATTGATGGGTATTGTAAGGCTGGTGAGTTGGAGAAGGCCTTTGAATTGAGAGAGCGGATGAAGGATGAGAATGTGGAAGCTAATATGGTCACATATAATACAATGCTTAGTGGGCTTTGTCGGGCGAAGAGAATGGAGGACGCGAAAAGGATTTTGGAAGAGATGGAAGCTCACGGCTTTGTGCCTGATGGTTTTACTTATAGTATACTCTTTGATGGGCATTTCAGGTGTGGGGATGGTGAGGGGTCACTGGCTTTATTTGAAGAAGCAAACAGGAAAGGTGTGAGGATTAATAGTTATACTTGTAGCATTTTTTTGAATGGCTTGTGCAAGGAAGGAAACATTGAGAAGGCAGAGGACGTTTTGAAGAAACTAATGGAAACTGGTTTTGCTCCAGATATAGTGGTATATAATACTATCGTCAGTGGTTATTGTCGAAGAGGTGAGATGGACAAAGCCATCTTTGCAATTGAACAAATGGAAGTTCGTGGGTTGAAGCCGAATTGCATCACCTTCAATTCTTTGATTGACAAGTTCTGTGAGACAAAGGATATGGATATGGCTGAGGAATGGGTGAAGAAGATGGCAAAGAAGGGAGTTATTCCAAATTTGGAGACGTATAACATCCTTATTAATGGCTACGGGCAGATGTGCGTATTTGATAAGTGTTTCCAGATTCTTGAAGTGATGGAAAATAAGGGGATTAAGCCAAATATTGTGAGCTATGGTTCTCTTGTAAATGGTTTATGCAAAGACGGGAGGCTTCTTGAAGCTGAGATAGTACTGAAGGACATGGTAAGCAGAGGGGTTTTGCCAAATGCACAAATATATAATATGCTCATTGGTGGTACAGCTACAGTGGGGAATCTGAAAGATGCTTTCAGATTTTTCGATGAGATGGCGAAAACTGGGATAAATCCAACACTTGTAACCTACAATGCACTCATTCATGGACTCTGCAAGAAAGGACGGGTGATGGAAGCTGAAGAATATGTCTCTCAAATTACAAGTAGCGGTCATATCGCAGATGTAATTACATACAACTCCCTAATTTCAGGTTATTCTGATGCAGGAAACACCCAGAAATGTCTGGAATTATATGAAACTATCAAGAGTCTGGGCATGAAACCTACTTTGTATACATATCATCCTCTAATTAGTGGATGTAGCAGGGAAGATATGGCATTGGCAGAGAATCTGTATGGTGAAATGCTGCAGATGGGCTTGGTTCCTGATCGGATTGTATATAATGCACTCATTCACGGTTACGCAGAGCACGGAGACACTCAAAGGGCACTTGCTTTGCACTCTGAGATGGTAAACCGGAAGATTTATGTTGACAGGATGACATATAATAGTTTGATTCTAGGGCACTTCAAGCAAGGAAAATTTTCAGAGGTAAAGGACTTGGTAAATGATATGAAGGCTCAAGGACTGGCTCCTAAAGCTGATACGTATAACTTACTTGTTAAGGGACACTGCGAACTGAAGGACTTCAGTGGTGGATATTTTTGGTATAGGGAACTGTTTAAGAATGGTTTTCTTCTAAACGCCTCGACGTGCCATGAACTTACTTCTGGCCTTCAAAAGGAGGGGAGGTTGCGAGAGGCCAAGATTGTCTGCTCAGAAATGAGCGCCAAAGGAATGAATGACTGCAGCTCTAATGAGGATGTGATTTCTGTTGCCAATGTCTAGGGAACAGATGTTTGCCATTCTTGAAGTTCTCAGCACAAGAATTGGCCAAGCTATAAGAATATTGCAAAACCAGTAACGATGTATATCGATAGCGTAATTCTCTGCTGGCAGCCTGGCATATCCTTGAAGAAGAGCACAGTTGACTCCAAAAAGGAGTCGGTCAGATAAGTTCAGAAGTAATCTGGCAAACTTCGGCTGGAGGAAGCGAGCAAGGAGCTTTTCGTTTTTTCGAGGACTTGGTAGAGAGTTATCAATGCGAATAAGCTTCGAGCATCCCATATCTTCTCCGAGAAAACCCAAAAACGATGGTATCTGTATGGCTTCATGGTAAATTTTAGTGCTGTATATCTCGTTTATCCTATTCGTTTTCAATGTGAATAAGCTTTTGGATTAGCGTTCTGAAAAGTTACAATCTTCAAAGCTGTTCTTTTTGCTTGAAAATGGAATATATGTTGTAGAACGTTGATGCATCTAACATCACATTACACTAATTTACGGCTGGTTTTCCATCGTCGATTCTGCACGCATTTCAGCACATAACCTCCAAGGACCAGAGAAAGATATCTGTAGGATTCCACTGGTGCATATTTGGGGTGAAGGGAAATGTTTGAGCATGGTTTTCTTCAAAAGGAGGTGAGGCTGCGAGAGCCCGGGATTGTCTTCTCAGAAACGATGGTCAGCGGAATGGATGATCGCAGCTCTAATGACGATGTGTTTTCCGTTGCAAAGGTGTAGGGATCAGATGTTTGGTGCTCTTGAAGTCCACGGCGCAAGAATTGGCCAAGATAGATACCTGTATTGAAGTATTGCTGAACCGGTAACCCGGCAATGAACCTTCCTTTCTCTTCAACTTTTATGCTCTCCGGGAAGGAAAGCCATGCTCAGCTTCAGATGCGGAGAAACATCAATGAGGGTGATTCTGGGGCTGAAGATGGGAAGAAAATCGATACCTCGGGCTGAAGACAGAGACAAACGTTGAAGACATAAGTTTCGAGGACTCTGTATAACTGTACGGTGAATTATGGTTGCTGCGTACCTTGTTTATCCACCTCTTCTTCTTCCATGTAAGCAAGGAACTACGTGTATTTTCCGATAAGCATTCCGAAAACATACAATATCCCAACTTCAATTGCAAAGAAAGGTACAATCTTGATTTGAACATTAGCTGAAAATCATCTAGCTACAATTGGATGGTATTTTTTTGATGGTTTGCTTTCATTTCTGCCATGTTTGTCATTGCTTCTGCATAGCAAAAGCGCTTCTGACTGCATTTTGTAGAAAAAACTTGGAAGTGTTTTTGACTGGCAGAAGCGCTTCTAGCATAAGTTCTTTATGGAAAAGCAATTCCAAACAGGTCATCAAACCAAATTTTACCATGCCAAAACACAAACAATCCATCACAAAAATTAAAAAACCAGAACTTTCTACATTCATCAAATCAGAAAACCCAACTGATTTTATTAAACAGAAACCAGACCTCTTAGTTCTTTTTTATACAAGCGAAATTGAAGGAACGGAAAATCGAACTCAGGACCTCAGATGCAAAGCTACTCTTAACCAACTAAGCTACAAGCCCGCAAGGCCGCAACACAGTATTATACTCGTAAATTAAAAACAGTATAAAGGAAAAACCTTACAAAGCTAACCACCGCCGTCACCGCCGCCGATAGAAGCAAATTCAGAGCACTTTGAGAATGTACTCAGCTCCACTGGAAGTAAAGGCACCGCCTTCCTCCAAATTCAAGACCTTAACAACTCCGTCCTCCGCCAAAAGCGAGTACCTTCTGGACCTGACGCCCAGCCCCACCGGCTTATCGCTCAAATCGAGCTCCGCCCCGATCGCCTTCGTGAAATCGCCGTTCCCATCGGACAGCAGCAGCACCTCGTCGCCGATGTTGAGATTCTCCTTCCACGCCTTGATCACGAAGACGTCGTTGACCGCAATGCAGGCGATGGTCTCGACGCCCTTCGCCTTGAGCTCCCCCGACTTCTCCACGAATCCCGGGACGTGTTTCTGGGAGCAGGTCGGGGTGAAGGCGCCAGGGACGGCGAAGAGGACGGCCTTCTTGGATTTGGTGAGCTCGGAGACAGTCACGGTTTGGACGTCGCCGGCGGCGTCCAGATAGGAGAGGGTGGCTTCGGGGAGCCTGTCGCCGATGGAGATGGTGGCGGATATGGGTTTGGAGGCGGTGGTGGAGAAGCGGAGGAAGGGTTTTGGGCGGGGGGAGTGTTTGAGGGGAAGAGGGGTGTAGGAGATTTTGGAGGAGAAGGATTTGGGTGAGAAGAGAGATGTTTTGGGTGCGACGGCGGCGGTGGAGAAAGAGAGGGATTTGGGAGCTGTGAGGAGCCTTGAGATTGTGAGGGAGGCTGCCATGTTTGGTGGTTTGAGTTTTTAGAGTGAGAGAGTTAGACTCTGATAGAGGGAGGTGGTTGTGAAAAGGGCGGATGGATGGGATTTATTCGAGCTTCTGTTGTGTGGGCGTCTGAGTTTTTCATATACCTCTGAACTCTGTCCCCATAAGAAATATCAACGTATATAGGACATGTTCTTGGATATATTCACTCGGATGTGTCCTCTTCACAACCAAAATTCACAATTCATCAGTATAATATCGTTGCAAGTGAGAGATCTTATGTTCAATTTTTGTCAAAAATGAATTTGAATCATATTATTGTTAGCCTATTGTGAAGTTAAGTCTACCCTCTCCCCTTTAGACCAACTCCAACAATGGCTTATAACCTAAAATTCCTCTTCCCCCAAAAAAACCAACTCCAACCCATGACCTAACACTAACCTAAAACCTAAAACTAACCCAAATACCGGCCCAAATTTAGGTCACAAAACAAAGTGGACCCCAGCAAATGAGATTGAAACGGGACTGTGAAGCCCACTGCCCAATTCATGACTCGCCTACGCGCCCACGCGCTAGGCCTTTCCCACCAGAAAAACATACCCATGTGGGGTTGTTCACCCAGTGTCAGATCCATAAGTAGCCCAACAACTACTTTTCTTCATCTAACGGTCCAGGTTCATTTTTTTTTAGTTTTATATTTATATATTCATTGAATCCAACGGCTTATATCGAATATAATCAAATCTAACGGTAAAAAAAAACCTAACAATCCAAATTTAAATCCAACGGCTAAAATAATTTAAAAAAATTATGTAACTTAAAATTCAACCAAAAACTCTATAAATACCTATGTATTTGTTCAAACATCCACACAAAACTCACTTTTTCTCCTACAATTCTTTCAATTTTTATTTCTACCATTTCTTCTCATTTCCAAATTTTTTAAGATGGCAAAAGAGCATGTTAGAGGTCGTAATTGGACCTTTGACGAAGATATTGCTTTATGTTTGGCATGAATTTCTATTAGCGAAGATGGTGTCGTCGGCACGAATCAAAATAGAAAGGTTTTGTGGGGTAAAATCGTTGATAAGTTCCATGAAAACTCCAACGCCGGTCGAAGGGAAGTTGGTGGTGTTTATGATCAGTGGAAGATTATCAACAAAGCGTGCACTTTGTGGAAGGGAAGCTTGGAGAGAGCCATGGTTGACATGCCTAGTGGAAAGTGGCGCCTCATAAATTGTGAGTTTCTTTATTGATATTTTATTTGTCATGTACATAATAGTATTTTCCAACTAATTATTTTTATGTATTTGTTGCATAGGGTGACAAAACAATGACAATTTACAAGACAAGAACTACACCAAAAAATCAAGCTTTTAAGTTGCATCATGCTTGGAACATCCTCAAAGATTGTCCGAGGTGGGGAACCGATGCGAACCAACAATGTGGAAGATTATTTCATATTGAAGCCCCACTCCCAAATGATGTCAATGAAAGTGTGAAATTTGTCCACAATGAAGGTGTCGAACAAATGAACCCAACTCCTTCTTTTGCAAGGCCCCCGGGTAGAGATAAGCAAAAGGAAGCAAAGAGAAAAGGGAAGTCCCAAGATCCGATACGTGCACAATTTGCTAGCGAAATGGCAAGAATGAACAAAAACCAGTACCGTCGGGAAGAAGAATCGGCCCAAATGCGTTTGGCCATGAAGGAAGAAGGGGATAGGGAGCAAGAAAGGTTCGAAATTAATTTGATGATGGATGACCTTGACAAATACACTCCAGAGAGGAAGAAATACTTACGTGGTAAGCAAAGGGACATTTTACGAAGGAATGCCACAAGGAGTATATTTCAAGATGATGATTCATCTCAAGACTATCACCCAAGTCCATCACCAAGTTAAGATGGTGGATATCATTATTAAGTTTATGTAGTTTATGTAGTTTATGAGTTTTCGATTGTATTAAGTTTATATGGTTTATTAATTGTCATTTGTATTAAGTTTATGTGGTTTATTAAATGTCGTTTGTATTAAGTTTATGTGGTTTATCATGATTTTCATGTATTGATTTAGTGATTTTTCAAAATTTATCGGAATTTAAATATTTTTAGGTTAAAATGTTCATATAATTAATTTAGGATAGTCTACATAATTTTTTTTAAAAAGTTAATTTTTAAAAAATAGGGGTAAATTACATAGTAGCCCCTCAGGTTTGAGGTCTATTACAACCCCATACAACATCTTTAAAAAATTTCACTTTCATACATTTACTTATCATTTTATTTCAATTTCATACAACCGTTACATTTTCCATCCATTGATCCGTTAAGTGCTGACGTGGCTGCCACATTTACAATTTTTAAATTTTTTTTTCTTAAAAAACCTGAATTTTCTTATTTAAAAAAAAAAAAAAAAAAAAAAAAACCCTAAACGCATGCGTCTCCCTGTAACCCCCCTCCCCTCCCCCTGCGACCCCAATCCCTTCACCCACCCCTCCCCTCCCCCCTCGACCCCAATCCCTTCACCCACCATTTTCTCCCCTATGCAACTCGAATCCCTTCTTCTCCTCTCGTCCCCGCAACCCCAAAACCCAAAAACCTTATCCCCATCCTCTCTTCTCCCCCATCCTCATCTTCTTCCCCCTGCAACCCAGAAAAAAAAAAAAAAAAAAAAAAAAAACCTTCAGTTCGTCTTCCCCACCTCTCCTCTTCCTCTTTCTCTTCTCTTCTCCCCCATCTTCATTTTCTTCCCTCGACCAACCCCACCTACAACCTAGAGAAAAAAAAAAAAAAAAAAAAAACCCAGCGATGAGGAAAAAAAAAACCCTTCATTTCATCTTTCCCCCCTCCTCTTCCCCTCTCTTATCCCCCATCTTCATCTTCTTCCCCTGACCATCCGCACTTGCAACCCAGAAAAAAAAAAAAAAAAAACCCATATCTCGTCATCGCTAGATTCGTGAGGTGGGAGGAATTGGTGCAGATTTAAGGGGTGGGGGGGGGGGGTGTGTAGAGGAAGGAGGAGGGAATGATGTGGGTCGCCGGTGGAGAGGAAGGGTCAGAGGGGGAGGAGGTGGGTGGTCGTAAGGCGAGGTAAGCGCGGGGTGGGTCGCCGGTGGAGAGGAAGGATCAGCGGGGGAGAAGGTGGGTGGGTCGTAAGGCGAGGTGAGCGCGGGGTGGGTAGCCGGTGGAGAGGAAGGGTTAGCGGGGGAGGAGGTGGGTGGGTCGTAAGGCAAGGTGAGCGCGGGGGGAGGAGCGAGGACGCGGGGGGGGGGAGGGGGGAAAGGTGAACGCTGGTTCTTTTCTTTCTAGTTTCTGGGGGGGTTCACGGGGGTGGGTTCTATTTCAGTTTTTTTTTTTTTTTTTTTTCCTGGAAAGGTTAGATTTTTTAAATAAAAAATAAAAAATTATTTTTTTTGCCACGTGGCATACATTTGGCAGCCACGTCAGCACTTAACAGATCAATGGATGGAAAATGTAACGGTTGTATGAAATTGAAATAAAATGATAAGTAAATGTATGAAAGTGAAATTTTTTAAAGATGTTGTATGAGGTTGTAATGGACCTCAAACCTAAGGGGCTACTATGTAATTTACCCAAAAAATAGCCTTAATTCATTATTTGATAATCTCGGGTTAAAATTTTAGGCCATAAGGGTTTGAGCAAAAAAACTATTTATGGGCTAAAACCTAAATTTTCTGGGTTAAATATTTTTAGATTTTAGGTCACCATTGTAGATAATATCAATTTTTTCAAAATATATATATATATAGTAAAAATTCATTTCAGTTAGGTCGATTATCGTCCTATTACGCATTAAGGGAGTTCTAGGAATATTTGCACTAACCTTTTGTATTTAGATCTTTTCCTTTCTTCAAATGATATGTGTTAATTTTTTTTTTTTGCACAAAAAGGAGACCTTTATTACTTTTAGCTAGGAATTATGATGAAGAATAGAAAATATAATTTCTAAGGCATTAATGTTCTTGTTTTCTGTGTAACAAATGACACATAGTGTGAAATTGTCCAAATACAAATGTTAGTACATAAATTGTGACGCCTAACTGTCAATTGTTATCAGTATAATTTTATGTAAAAATTTGTAGATCGTGCTCCAATGAAGATTGCTGATAGCGAAACTCAAACCTTGATGCATCCAAATGTTCATTTTCTGACATAATATTTATTGAAAATGAACATTTTTTAAGGACAAAGTGTGGCTTATGTAGTTTTTAGCTCTTGATAACCATTTCATTATAGTTTCTAGTTTTCAATTCATTATACAGTTTTTTATTTTAAAAAAAAAACTTGTTTGGTATTTACTTTAAAGGGCAAAAGACTGTTTACTACCCTCATGTTTCGTGGTTTTCAACATTTAGTACATCAAGTTTTTTTCATCTCAAAGTCATACCTAAAGTGTTAATTTTGGGACAATTTCATACATCCGTTAGTCAAACTGTTAAGTCTTGATGACATGGAGCCTATGTGGACAATGACTGGGCGCCACGTGTCATAAAAAATTAAAATAATTAAAAATATTTAAAAAGTATTAAAATATTTATAAAAAAAAAAAAAAAAACCCATCCCTTCTCCTCCCCGCACCCAACCCAGAAGAAGAAGAAGAAGAAGAAGAAAAAAGAAGAAAAAAAAAAAAAACGGGTCGGGTCGGCGAGGAAGGAGGAAGAGGAAGAGGAAGGAGGAAGAAGAAGAGAAAAAAAAAAAAAAAAAAAACAGTCCTGTCGACCCAGAAGAAGAAACCAGTCCCGAAGAGGAAGAAGAAGAAGAAGAAAAAAAAAAAAAAAAAAACGGGTCGGCGAGGTAGGAAGAAGAGGAAGAGGAAGGAAGAAGAAGAAGAGGAAGAAGAAGATGAAGAAGAGGAAGGAAGAAGATGAAAAAAAAAGCTGGAGGGTGCGGGTTGTAGGGAAAGGAAGAAGAAGAAGAAGAAGAAGAAGAAGAAGAAGAAGAGAGGATGAAGAAGAAGAAAAAAAAAAAAAAGGCCTGGAGGGTGCGGGTTGCAGGGAAAGGAAAAAAAAAATCTGGAGGGTGCGGGTTGCAGGAAGAAGAAGAAGAAGAAGAAGAAGAAGAAGAAGAAGAAGAAGAAGAAGAAGAAGAGAGGAAGAAGAAAAAAAGAAGCCTGGAGGGTGCGGGTTGCAGGGAAAGGAAAAAAAAAAATCTGGAGGGTGCAGGTTGCAAGAAGAAGAAGAAGAAGAAGAAGAAGAAGAAGAAGAGAGGAAGAAGAAAAAAAAAAAAAAAAAAAAAAAGCCTGGAGGGTGTGGGTTGCAGGGAAAGGAAGAAGAAGAAGAAAAAAAAAAAGCTAGTTTTTTTTTTTAAATATTTTTAATGACACGTGGCGTCCAGTCATCACTTAACGGCAGACTTAACAGTTTGACTAACGGATGTATGAGACTGTCGCAAAATTAACACTTTAAGTATGATTCTGGGACGAAAAAAACTTCATGTACTAAATTTGAAAACCACGAAACATGAGGGTAGTAAACAGTCTTTTGCCCTACTTTAAATTTTCATGCCAAATATTGAAACCTAGTAGAGTAATTTTAATTTTATATTTTAAAAATAAAAAACTGAAAATACTTATCAAGCAGCCTATAGTTGTGTTACAAGTGGCTCACTCCCGCAGGTTTGAAGGGCCATCTGGAAGTCCAAAGTTATGTTGTATCTGGATTCTCGTCCGATCTTTTTTTAGGATTCTAAAGATTAAATTGTGTCTGTTCATTATACATAGTGTGGTCAGAAATTATTTTAAATAATTTTATTTAAAATTAAATCTAAACAGTTGCACGATATACGATGAACGGATACGATTTACCAATTTTCAGAATCCTTATCAAAAAGATCTGGAAAGAATCCTGCCGGCTCTTTTTCAAACCAGAACGAAGTGATGATGTACACGTGTAGTAAAGTTGAAGTATTGTCTTGTAGAGCTACAGTAGAAGTGAGCTACACGTAGTAGTTTTTTTTTCTGCAAGTGTCACGTGAGTGCACGTGTTTTCCTTGACACCTTGCAATTTGCCGTTGCAAGTCTTTGTCAAGCCCACGGGTTGCAAGTGAAACAACTTAAGTTCATTTATGTGTTTCTGTGCACACTCAAGTTTTATTTATTTTCATTCAAAAATTAAAGGTTTTATGTTTAAATTTTGTGAACGACGAATTCGATATTAAATTAGATTGTTTATTATGATTTAGCCGAACTCCTTCTCGTGTAAAAATAACAATGTACTCAAAAAAAAAAAAAATATTTTTCGGCACTTAATTTAGATCCTCGTACAATTTTTTGACACTCATAATACTTTGCTAAACTTTTAACAATACCTTTCTTTTATTTTTTATGAATTTTTTTGGACACCTATTTTTTCATTTTCTTTGAACACCTATTTTTCTTGTATTAATTATGAAGAGGACGACATCATTGTGAAGTTTAGATCAGCACGATAAAGTGAAATGCAACAGTCACAGAGTTCATCAGTCACTTGATTACCACTCTATTTGTTTCAAAATTTTATGGGTGTGCAAAGAAAATAAATATTTTCGTTAAGAAATCACTAAGCACTTTTGTGGTAATTTTCATGAGTATAAGAGTCTTTTTCTTTTAAATAAAATTGACAGGTGTTTATAGACGAAACTTGGGTATACTTCAAACAACATTCGTGTCCAAGTCATAACTCACAAGATTATAGTAGAGGCCAACAAATCAATGATCGATCAGTGTTAATTAGACCCCAAACTAACCTCACTTTTTTTCACATTAACAAAGAATCCAAAATTTAAAACTTCTTGAAATATTAAATATTTGTAGTCGAATTGCTTAGAGTGGTGTAATTTTCCCACTACGTCTACACTCAAGTTTGTACCCCTCTCCCCTACTTTAGATTCAATTATAATATCATTCGTGGTAAATAATAATAATAATAATAATAATAATAATATAAATAAATAAATAAATCTCTTCAAGTAGACCATTTCTTACAACACGATGTAACACCAAACAACAATTTTGAGGCTCCAATCATTCAAATATGTTAGAGTCTGATGCTAAGAATATGTTTTGAGATTGCTTGTGAAATATAGGGACTGTCTCACAATCAATATAAAAAGTTAAAGTGTTTTTGAATCATATAAGCGCTTTTAAGAGAATTACATATCATATGTTTCATCAAGAAGAACTTTCAAGTGTTGTACTTAGACCCTGAATAGAAATTTCAACATGTTTCTAATAAAAACACTTCTAACATAGGCGCTTATGAGTAGAAATGCTTCAAACATAAACAATCTCAAACAAACCCTAAATAGTATGATGATTTTGGCTTCCTATTCTTGGGTGATAGTACTCAAGCCAGTGGCAATTCCCGCAAAGTCCAAGAGTGGTCAGTTTAGTGGCAGAGCTATAATTTTAGCTTATGAGGGGTCTAAATGTCTCAATTCGAAACGCTTTTTTGATCTTACAAAAATTACGTTGTCATGTGGTGAGTAACCGACCAACGTCGTTTGGGTCTGGTTTGGTATCATCCTCATCATCCTCTTCCTTAAACCTAAATCCCGAGCTTCTCTAACCTTCTTCCACTCTCCTTTCACTGACCCCCAAACCAAAGTCCTGCTCAAAATTCACAAGCAACAAATTCCCTGAACTCCATAAGAACTACCAACCTCAAATCAAACCAACGAAATAAATTAAAGTAAACGTTGTATTGAGGCTTTGAGCCTATGGAAAACTATGAAAATCATAAGCATATCACTAAAATTTTATGCGTGAAAGTAATGTCAGGGTGACATGGGACCATCCTAGTCCTTTCATGGCTCCATCTCTGTCAGTTGATCCATGGAGGCCGAAAAGTGGCTGGGTAGCGCCTCTGATAACCGCTCAGTCGACTAGATAGTAACCTGATGCACATAAACCGATCGACGTAATACCTGAGTGGGCACTCATGATCCATAGTCTTTTGTTTTCCCACGAGCCAAGATTCTCATTACAAAATTCATCCAGTAACTATCAGTCCATAGTTTTCAAGTTATTTAAGCATTATTGACCTGTTTCATAAAATAAAATAAAATAAAAAAACTATTTTTTTTTTAATTAAGTTCGTAGTTTATGCCACAAAGTCTTAACAAAATACAAGCATGCAATCCCATGCGCATTCAGCCACCAATTTTTGAATGGAAAAATACATAAAAAGAGTAAAACCACTAACCACTTCGGACTTCTGGAGTCAAATCAAAGATGAAGTATACAATATTATTAATTAATTGAGATAAATAAGGCCCTTAATTGAAATAATTAATGTCAATAACTTAGAAATGGAATCTACTAGATGGAATTAACTCATTATATTCGGAAACAAGCTCATCCACCATCACGTGTCACAATGAACGCTAAATATATATTTTTTCTTATTTATATTATGAAGCGTGGTGCATGAATTTGTGTTCTGAACACATAGAAAAATTTGAATTTGAATCGACTCTAGAAGTGTTTAGAGCTTAAAGACTTGGAAATTCAGGCCCTTGGTTTGTATGAAAGAGATATTGAAACCTTTAATTTTTGTAAGGTGGGCAAACAAAGGAGTTAATGAAAACCTTCAAATTCAATTTGAATGGTCCAATCTTTAAATTTAGGATACAAATTCGAAGAGAATCTCTGTTCATATTATCGATGAGGGATGCAGAAACTGAAAAGAGTTTGAAGTGCAGAGATGTTACAGTTTTGTCAACCCGTAACATGCCGCAGGAGAGAATATGCCTTGGCAGATCCGCATCGAAAGCCAATAAATTACTAGCAACCTTGAAATCATGTTGTCATCTTCGTTTCTTAATCACAGAAATGTATGCTTGACCAAAAATATATTATTATCGAAAATATATGTTTGAAAAGAAAAAAAAACATACGTCCTCAATTGATATAATATAAGTCATGAAGGATTCATGTAATATAATATAAAAAAAATCTCAGTTCCTAGTAAAAATACAAATAAATTTTAGAAAAACATTCAAAGTGTTTTATGAAAGAAGCACATAAATGGTGTTTCTTGCAGAAAGCACTTTAAGTGCTTTTGAAACCAAAAAATATTTACTCTAAAAGCGTTTTCAGTCATTTTAAAAGCACATCCAAACAAGCCATAAAACTCCTTATTTACAAGAAAAAAAGAAAATGAGAATTAAATTTCATGACTATAATTTTTTTTTTTATACCATAAAAAAAATAAAATGTGATTTTAACTTATAAAAAATAAAAACCATACGTACCAAACCACGTGCAACTAGAAAGTCAGAAACGACCTACCCATTTTTCGTTTTTCTTTATTTATATATTTATTTAATTTTGTCGCTTTTATGTTTTTATTTTCTAACCCCGATTAAAAAGTTGCTTAATCAGTCAGCTAAACCTAAAAGATTAAATCGGACGGCTGTAATTAAGCAAAGTTCCTCTACAAATATGCCCGTCTCCTCTGTCTCCCGACTAAAAGCTCTAACAAACTCTCTCCCATCTCACTCTCTCCGTACAAACTCTCTCACTTCTCACTCTCTGCATCCATCCATGGCGACGATCCAGAGCGTCAAGGCTAGGCAGATCTTCGACAGCCGTGGCAATCCCACCGTCGAGGTTCGCATCTCTCTCTCTCTCTCTCGTCGATAGTTTCTAGGTTCCCGATCTACTTGTTCAATCACTGATCGCAGTACTCTTTTGCCATTCGATTCGATTAAAACGATGCGTTTCGTTCTTAATTAGGACATGCAGATTTACTAGTATTCTGTTGATTGATTGGTGTTTGATTATATAGAAATCATTTGTTCTTTATTTTTCCGTATTTAAATGTTTGAATTTCAAGTTTTTAGTCTGTAATTTTGTTGAATTTAATTTTCGTAATAGATCGATAATTGTGCGATGGAAAGTAAAAAATTGATGTGTGTTTGTTGCAGGTCGATATCATACTGTCCGATGGCACTTTGGCCAGAGCCGCCGTTCCAAGTGGTGCATCCACTGGTATATATTTATCTCATCTATCTGTTATATTTTTGTGTTCTTCGAAACGCTACGATTTCTTCGAATTTGTATGGTGCAATTCTTGTTCATTGGCTTGCATGCATCTGTTTTATCGACTGTCATTGACTTGCAGGAGTTTACGAGGCCCTTGAGTTGCGCGATGGAGGTAAAGACTACCTCGGAAAGGGTGTATCGAAGGTGAGCTATCGGAAATCGCTTTGCCGTTAATTTGCTTTTGCATACCACCCAGTTTGAACACTGTGTTGATGTATCTGTGATCGGTTTACTAACCTTTATGTTGTGTGCAGGCTGTGAACAATGTCAACTCAATCATCGGCCCTGCTTTGATCGGCAAGGTTGGTTGAATTTACTCGCGTGCTATTGCATAATGTGTTTGTTTTAATCGATTGATTGTTTTGAACCTTGAAATTTTCTGTTTTAACGTTTTACTTGGATTTCTTGTTGCATCACACAGGACCCAAGTGAACAGACTGCTATTGACAACTTCATGGTTCAACAGCTCGATGGAACTGTTAACGAGTGGGGTTGGTGCAAACAAAAGGTATAACATATTTGTGCTTGTTACGTTTGGCCTATATGTGCAAATCTTTGGTTGTAGTAGTTGTCAGTCAAATTAACTTGAATATACTTTTGTTTTTCAGCTTGGTGCAAATGCCATCTTGGCCGTGTCTCTCGCAGTTGCCAAGGCTGGTGCTAGCGTCAAGAAAATTCCTCTGTACAAGGTAATAACTTTAAGTGGATCAGATTATTTCTAGTGTGCTTTTCCTTTTTATTGTTCAGTGTTTGGACATAGGTGTTAAAAGGATCGGATGAATTGCTTTTTCCCTTTTTAACTGTTTCTTTTTCATTACATGAGCCTGATTTTAATGTTGCTGTCTCTTCAATTGCAGCATATCGCCAATCTTGCTGGCAACAAGAACTTAGTTTTACCTGTTCCTGCTTTCAATGTCATCAATGGTGGATCACATGCAGGAAACAAGCTTGCAATGCAGGAGTTCATGATTCTTCCTGTTGGAGCTTCCTCATTCAAGGAAGCCATGAAGATGGGCGTGGAAGTATATCACAACCTTAAGGTGGGTTACCCTTTCCTTGAGGGAAGAGGTTTAGAGTATTTCTGAGAAAGTATTGTTCTTATTCTGTATTCGTAAGATCATCATAGGGTCCTTGCGAATGAGGAGATTTTAATATTTCTCTTCCCTGAATTGTCTGCTAATCATGCCTGTTACTTTCCCCCCGATATTTTCAGGATCTGTGCCCTTTATATGTTGAGCATGCTTGCATGATTCAGTTGTGCTTCTTAATTTCTCACTGACCACTGTCTTGTGTTCTCTATAGTCTGTGATTAAAAAGAAGTACGGTCAGGATGCAACCAATGTTGGTGACGAAGGTGGATTTGCTCCTAACATCCAGGTTAACCATAGTTTTAAGAAACCTAATCATTCAATTGAAGTTTTTACTCGTTCCTTTTTATTTCTTGCACATTTGTGTACTGAAATCATCATTATTTTTACATGAATTCAGGAGAACAAGGAAGGTCTTGAATTGCTCAAGACAGCCATTGAGAAGGCTGGATACACCGGCAAAGTAAGTTTATTTCTAATCCCCAAAGTTCTATTACAAAGAAATTCTTTTGACTCTGCAATAGTTATGAACAGAATTTCTTTTTGTTTTCTTCAGGTTGTCATTGGAATGGATGTTGCTGCATCTGAGTTCTATGGATCAGATAAAACCTATGATCTGAACTTCAAGGAAGAGGTTCGCCCTTTTACAATCCCCTCCGCTGAATCTGTGTTGCGGCTTTTTGTTTATCCAACCTCGACAAATGTTTATTCTTAATTAGTTGTTAACTTAATATTCTATCTTCTTTTCTGTCTGTACAGAAAAATGACGGTTCCCAAAAGATCTCAGGAAATGCTCTCAAGGACCTCTACAAGTCATTTGCAAGTGAGTACCCTATTGTTTCAATAGAAGATCCATTTGACCAAGATGACTGGGAACACTATGCCAAGATGACAGCTGAAGTTGGAGAAAAAGTACAAATTGTGGGAGATGATCTGTTGGTCACCAACCCCAAGGTCGGTTGATTTCTTAAGCGATGTTTACCTCGTCTCTTTCCCCCGAGAGAAAAGGGGAATCAGTTTAATGTTTCTTTCTGATGTCCTAACTTTATTGACATCTCTACTTTTCCTGTTTATATTTTCAGAGGGTTGAGAAGGCAATCAAGGAGAAATCTTGCAATGCTCTTCTTCTCAAGGTACGGCAGGGATCTCACTCCTTAATCGATCATGCTAGAGCTTGTATTTATTACCATCATTCAAATTTTAACCCTTTTTTAACCTTGTTTGGAATACAGGTGAATCAAATTGGATCCGTAACTGAGAGCATTGAGGCTGTAAGAATGTCCAAGAAAGCTGGATGGGGTGTGATGGCCAGCCACCGCAGTGGAGAAACCGAGGATACCTTCATTGCTGATCTCTCCGTGGGTTTGGCCACGGTAATTATTTGATCTGAAATCTCTGTCATCCCTCAGTTTTCTCCAAACACCCTCATTTGATTCTCATGATTTTTTTTTCTTTAATTTTCTCAGGGACAAATCAAGACAGGAGCTCCCTGTAGGTCAGAGCGTCTTGCCAAGTACAACCAGGTTCGTACCAGCACCAGTTTCTTTGTGTTCGTATGATTTTGTTAAATTTCTTTGGTCATTGTTTCGTACAGTAGTTCTATAATTTAGTTTCTGAAAAAATCTCATGTTTTATATATGTAGCTCTTGCGAATCGAGGAGGAGCTCGGTTCAGCGGCAGTGTATGCTGGAGCCAAGTTCCGCGTGCCCGTTGAGCCCTATTAGATTATGAAGTGCTTCCAAAGCTTTTGCGGAATGTGAGAAATCGGAGTTTCACAACGTAGGGAGTAGTTATGTGGAACTTGAAACCCTTTTTTCCAATAATTTTCAGATAAGTTTTGTTCTGAGAGCTTGAAAACAGTGGTCTACTGGAAATTTTCGAGTAAGCATGTTCGACTATGTACTCTGCTTTGAGTTGTATTTTTTGAGTGTTTGCTGCTACTAAATTTTTGGTAATCGCTTTGTGAATGTGCTGTGTTTAAGAACAAGTTTTCGTCTTGTGCTTCAGTGTTGGCTGTGCAATTATCGTTTCCTCTTTTCGAGTGATATGTCGAAAGTTACTCCACCCTTTCGGGTATTGTTTTTATCAATCTTAGTCAAGAACGAACGTTTCATTCGATTTCTTTTGATTCGGAGAAACGTGTTCATGTTCAATATGCTTCGAGAGTTCGTTCTGGGCGGAGTCTCCGTGTTCATGTGTTCATTACGCTTCAAAAGTTCGTTTTGGATTGTGATTAATAAGAACGCTCCAATGTTTTTAAGTTCAATTTGGACTGAGATTGATAAGAAACATCATAATTTTCGTTTTGGTTTGTGATTGATAAGAACGCTTCAATGTTTTTTTAAGTTCAATTTGGACTGAGATTGATAAGAAACATCATAATTGTTGTCTCCGTGTGTAAAAGATTGATGACAAAGTTCGATACTTATAGTATGACTAACCTATGGTGTGGCTTATCACAAGTGCCACACCATAGAGAAAAAAACATCATAGACGTCGAGTAAGGTACCGCTCGCAGAGATACTCTTGTATGTTGGTCTTACTTGGTCTCACAAAGTCCCATTGAGCACGAGAGTAATGGGGATCCCTTCCCTTAAGGGTCTTGAGATGACGAGACCTAAATTTATGTATTTAAAAAAAAATTAATTAAAAAAAAATTAATTAAAAAAAAAAAAGAATGCAGGCTGTGGGGTTCGAACCCACGCGTACTTATGTACAGCAGATCTTAAGTCTGCCCCCTTAACCTCTCGGGCAAACCTGCTTCCCGTTAATAGTTCATCAAAATATTATATTTATTAGTTTGAACAGAGCAATTATTCAAGCGACGACAATAGCAGTGTAGCTGCTGCCGCTGCGCGTTTCATAAAGCTTAGAACCCTAAAACAAGGTCAAAAGCATCAAACAATTTCAATTCGGAGGTCACAGCCATGGCGGAGCACTTGGCATCCATCTTCGGCACCGAGAAGGACCGCGTCAACTGCCCCTTCTACTTCAAGATCGGAGCTTGCCGGCACGGCGACCGCTGCTCCCGCCTCCACACCAAGCCCAGCATCAGCCCCACTCTCCTCCTCTCCAACATGTACCAGCACCCCGATATGCTCACCAACCCCGGCGTCGACCCCCGCAAGATTCAGGACAACTTCGAGGTCACTCATCTCTCTCTCTCTCTCTCTCTCTCTCTCCATATATCTATATGTTTGAATCGGAATTGGATTTTCGTTTCGAATGCAGGATTTTTATGAGGATCTGTTTGAGGAGCTGGGCAAGTACGGACAGATCGAGAGCTTGAATATCTGTGACAATTTGGCTGACCACATGGTATTATTTCTAGGGTTTCTGTGTCTCTCTCTCTTTTTTTGTTGAAATTTTGATTTTTGGTGTTGGACTGATTGGTTGTGTTCATGTGTTTATGGGAGTAGGTTGGTAATGTGTACGTTCAGTTCAGGGAGGAAGAACATGCTCAAGCTGCGCTTCAGAATCTCACTGGGAGGTTCTATGCAGGTTAGTTCCCCTCCTTTATCTTATCTTGATATGTTACGGATAACATGATCGATAGTCGTGATGGTATACTGGCTTTATCTGCCGCTGTAATATGTTCCGCCGAAGTCACTTTCCTGTCTTTTGATTGATTCATGATCGGTAGATGCAGTGTGCTACATTGCAGTTCAGTGTTTATAATTTGCACGTTATTGCTGAACTTCCAACTTAGAGTCAAGCTATAAAAGCGGACTGGGTTTATTTCGCATTTTCGATTGATTGAATTTTTAAACATGCTGTCTATCAGGGATGGCCTTGTGACAGTTGGATTTTGGGTGAACTCAAATCGTGCATTCACACAATCTCACAGAAGAAATTTCTATTTGTATATTGTTAGAAAACAATACTTATTTAATAGATTTGCAATCCTTTGAGTGAGTTACTCAAATTTCAATTTGTAATGGTGTTGCATAATTATTTCCTGGCATGGTATTATCGTAAACTATTTCCATAAATAAGATTAATTAATAAATCTGGTTTCAGGTCTTTAGGTATTGAGATTCAAAGTTTCAGACCATGTCCAATTTAGCCCAAGTGGGTTGGAACTGCCGAATTAGGTTTTCTGAGCTACAAGCATTGTACTTTGGTCCGTCTTTTACTCTTCTTAGATTATGATTTGATGAACTGCATTTTATTCAGGTAATTCATAGTTATCCACCGATATGTGTATATTGGCTGTACTCTTGTTTTTCCTTTAATTGGACTGAAACTTAAATTGATGCTTATCTATTACAGAGACGGATTGGTTCTTATATGTGTACACGTGTCTAGTTCTACGTTTATTTTTCTGGTTCAAACATACTTTATTCATCGTTATATCTAGGCCGAAAGGGGGAGTGTCCATTGGCCATAAAGTTTACCCATTAGTAGATTACAAAATTTACTTTAAAGAAGAAGAAATAAAGGTTAAAAATGTTGTTGTTACATGATGGTTTGTAGATGATTCATACATCAACCATAAAACTTGATCCGTAGAAATGACCGCATGGTTGTCTTATAGTTGTTGGACCATAAAAATTCCTCAGTAACTTGTAAACTGTTAATCATTACAACCATTTGCAAGTTAATGTAATGAAGCTTTATCCTCAAAATTATATCGGCAGGATTCCGGTCAATTTGAGTTACTTTTAATTGTATATATTGGGATCAGGAGAGTTTCAGTATTTTTTGTCAGTCGGTTGTGGTGTGTGGGGTGGTGACCACTCCTGTTATTCCTGATCTTTTTATTGTTCTTCTTTCTTTACAATGATAATACTATTGGTAGTAGTAGGATTACTGCTGTCATGCAATTACTAACGTTTTGGTAATATGATGAATGTTAAACATTCTAGGGCGTCCCATCATCGTCGACTTTTCCCCGGTGACGGATTTTCGTGAAGCTACATGTAGGCAGTATGAAGAAAATGTATGCAATCGAGGTGGCTACTGCAACTTCATGCACTTGAAGAAAATTAGCAGGTGAGATGGTACTTTTCTCATGTTTTGCAAACAGCATGATTTTCATTATGACTTGTTTGTTTATAGCACATACTTTTGTCAATTTTTAGGGAGTTGAGGAGGCGGTTATTTGGGAGAAACAAGCGAAGGCATAGTCGCAGTCGAAGCAGAAGCCGCAGTCCTCAAAGGCATCATCGTGGTGGTTATCAGGAGCGCCCACATGGAGGTCGTGGTTTCGGTAGAAGAGGAGAAGATGAGAGAGATCATCGCTTCAATGATAAAAGCAGGAGGCCTAGAAGCCGTAGTCCTGGGCGTAGAGGAAGAAGTAGAAGCCCTGTGGGCTCTGGGCGAAGGAGGAGTCCTCCAGCCAGAGAAAGTAGTGCCGAAAGAAGGGCTAAGATCGAACAATGGAACAAGGAGAGGGAACAGGTGGATTCTGGAAATAAGTACGATGACAATAATAACAGCAACAATCATGATGATCAATGGAATGGTTCTGCAGAGAACAATGATCAGTACTTCGACGACCCTCAGCAGCACCAGCACCAGCAGTAGCATGATAGATACAAAATGGCTGCTGTCCAAGAACTATGTCCAGTATTCGGTGTGAAGCGTTTTGCAGGCAGTAAGGTAATTTCTCGATCCTGGTATAGGAAAGATCCTAGTGTACGGGAAGTAAGAGACATGGATGTTTGCTGGAATTGAGATATTCTCTGAGATGTCTTATTAAGTTTTTCACCCTATGTTGTTAGAATCGTTAGCGTGATCTTTTGTTGCTGCTTTTGCTAATTCGGGTGATGGTTATATACTATTATTTCCGTAAGTTTCTGTCTTCGTATTTTCGTAGGTAGTAGGCGTGCTGATAGTTTGTTTTCCGGAGCAACTCCTGGTTTCCTGTGAAAACAGGATTACCAGCACCAGCCAAGTCATTGCGAATGTGGCTCCTAGCTAAACGGTACGCAGTAAAAATTTTGTCAAGACTGCGTAGTTTTTTCTCCGGCGGGAGTGAATTTGCTGATGAACCGAAACGAGTAAACCTTTCTCCAATTCTCGACATTTTGAGATGGAAACTCGAATTTTCGGATTGGATACTGGAAACCTGTGACCAAGAGAATGAAACTCCGATCCTTAGAAGTTCGGATCCTTAAAACTCGAGGTTTCACCAATCCTTAAAAGCTCGGACGCTTGTAGATTCGACTGGTGTTCGACCCTGTGTAGGGCAGTACGGACTGGCGTTCCCAATTTTGATCTTGCTAAAACAAGAAACTCCCTTTCGTGCAGGCTTCTAAATAAGTATCGGAATCTTCCTTATTGCACACAAGTGTGCAAAAAATATCCACTAAACATTCCATTACAATTCTAACAATGTATAACGAAACTAAGGGTTAGTTTGGTATTACTGTGCTTTGAAGAAAAAGTTATTATAAGCAGCTGTGAGGAAAAACAGTTAAGTGTTTGGTAAACAGCGAAAGCAACATGTGAATGAAAAAGCTAACAGTGACACCTACATTCAGAAAGAGTGTCCCAAGTGTCACTGACTTTCAAAAATAGATAAGTGTAGCTTTTTGTAAGAGTGCTTAAGAGTAAAAGTGATTTCCGTGAAAGTGATCATTTGCCATTGTAATTATTTAGTATTCTAACAGACATTCAACATTCCATCAACTTAAAATTTAACATCCTAACAATCTAATCACGTTAAAGGTTGATATCAATACATGTGATGATACATACTAGTAAAAGGGTGATAACCAACAACAAAATTTCAAGTGAAAAAATTAATAATTAACAATCTTTCCATGCAGTTCGAAATTTATTTTATTTTTAGTTAAAAACCTAGATCGGTTTAAGATGATTTCTAAATAGGCCGAACCAAACCGAATCAAACCATTGCGTTTTAGTCCAAGTTACATTTTGAGTGGAAATTTCATCCCAAACCGGTCGAATAACGGTTGAACAATCCGCAACCTCATCAGCAACCAACAAGTAAATACTATTAAGACACCTATTCCTCGCATAAAAACAAAAGAGTTTTAACGAAACACTTTCAATACTCTTCATTTTAACGAAAAAACACATTTTTACTTTTTTCCTAATACCATTCACTACACCTTTATCTGTCATTTTTCATTAAAACTAAAGTTTTTTTTAAACTTTTCGTTAGTTTTTCGGTTTGACATTTAGAGTACTTTTTTCGATTTTCTCTGTAGCCTTCTTCATTGAATATGTTCCTAACTAACTGCCATTTCAACAATTAGACAATTTATAAACGTCCATTCTCATACACACGTGAATCCGCAACGGAAGTTCGACTTCCCCGGGAGGAGCTCGACGCCCCCCGGGGACTGTCGATAACAGCAAACTGAGGACTTGCGCTAACAAAAGCAAAGCCGCTTATGGACCAAGGCCCCTAACAGCTTCCTAACGAAACAACCAATTCTTGGTAAGAAACGAAAGTGACAAGCAGCTACGTAATAGTTTCTCACAACGTCTAAAATTCGAAAACCATAGAATTCAAAATAGTTGTAGCAAAATGCCTCCCAGATCAACTGCAATAGTTTCTCATCCACGCCGGTTAAAACAGAACCGAGTTAAGTTAGTAACGAATAATACCGCTAATATCTCCGTTCATCTTACTAAACCTACTTCTTACTTCTCATGAATCCCAAAACATCAAGATGGGAGGCTGGAGACTAATCTGCCATTCACTTTGCAGCACTGTGCTTTGCCTTTGTATGGCTTTGCAACGCACCATCGGAGTTAAACGACCTGCGTGAAGCACAGCACAAGAAATTACAATTCCGTTTACGCAGAGACAGAAACTATCAACAAAGGAACTTTTTCAAAAAATAAAACAAAATTACCTGTTGCAGGGTTGGCAATGGAATGCACCGCTTGGTTTAGGAGCCTGTTGCTTTGACTGATCGGATGTAGCTGGTTTTTTCCCAGTCTGCTTTGAAGGGTGAGGTGTTGCGGTGTGGACGCTGCCTTTCTTGCTACCTGCACCGAAAATTAGCAGTCAATTAAACATCTCCATTTCAAATCGTCGCTGTGCAACTGGTAAATGTATATAACAAATTCAATTGAAAAGATACAAATGTCAGCATATTCCACCACAAATCCATGTTTACACGTTTAAATTTATTAAGAACTTTGTAATATGCGTCTTCCGCAGCAAACATCAAAATGTTTAAAATGGTAACAGCATAAAAAATAGCTTCGGAAGACAAAGAACTGACCAGTCTTTTCAGGAGTAACAAACTTTGGCTTCTTGTCATTAGCAGGTGTTTTAGTAGACTCAGCAGGTCGCTTCTTGCCAACATCAGCCTGACAACAGATAAGACAAATACATTTACTTAGTAATAATAATTTGATAACGATAACAACACAGAAGGGATATAAGCACTCTCCAACATAAAAAACTAAAGGCGTTGATAATAGGAGTGCTATTACCTTCTTCGGAGTCTCTTCATCCTCATCACTGTCATCACTTTCATCGTCACTATCAGAATCATCATCACTTTCGTCAAAATCTTCACTGCTATCTCCCTCAGCCAAGGGCTGTAAAACAACTCAGCAAGAAGATATATTCAGTACTCGTTGTCTCCGGATAATAATTCAGAAATCAGTTTCAAATGCCAGAACTTGATCATTACAGAGCGTTGTAGACAGAATATTATGGCACGAATGCGTATTCAATGTTTTAAATGTCAAACTTCTAGTAGTCGCATCCGAGAAATTTCTGTGCACAAGTACACACCTAAATAATTTTTTCCTAGCCCCATAATCTATATTTCTAAAAGTATCACCTATATAAAGCTTTTTCTGTTCAGATTTGTTAGGGAACACCACGATTAAATATACCTAAACAACAGAGATGATGGCAACCTTTCTAAACAATTACATAGAAATCGCATGTCCAATACGTCCCAAAACACAGGTCCAATGTCATATGTAACTTGGGCAATGAACATGTTTGTTTCAGATGTACTTTTTTCAGTTAACCATGGTAGGTAAAGTACCGTTAGACATTCACATATGGTGAAATATTTCAGTTACCAAAAAGGAAATTCAAACAAAATCGAAAGATGTGAATACCTGGTCACCAAGCTCTTCATCGTCAGAGTCATTAACATATATAGCTTTCTTAGCTACCTCAGTACCATTCACCTTTGCTTTCCCTGTAAGACAACTCGTTCCAAATCACGATATAAAGTTATTGAAAAGACAAAGAAAACTCGAATCCCAGTAACAAAAATGAATTAGCATAGCTTTACCCTTATCAACCAGAGTAGGTACCCTAACAGGTGGTGCATCCTCCTCTTCAGAATCTAGAAGGAAAAACAGATCAACAGCTTAAGAATCATATGCGCTTGAAAGTTAGAACTATTATAAAACCAAATATCATAACAGTGACTCACCGGACTCCTCATTAGTGACAACGAAACATAATGCAGTCAAGGAGATAACAAATAATTTAATGATCAAGAAAATAATATGAGAATGAGTACAATGTAAGACACACCATTTAAACATGAATGACATTAACAAAAAGGATATCCCAAAGACTTGTATCCAGTGAAGTGGACGCTCCCATTTTTCCAGTTATGGGATAGCTCAAATTTCTGATCAAACACAATATCGAACATTAACTGAGGGTATTTATCAGCAGAAAGAAATCCAAGAGCAAGCTTCTGATCGCCAATTTTTGCAAAGAGTGAAATAGGATCGCTTCCCTTCGCTTTCTTAAGGTCATCAAGACAACCCTGCATTACAAAAATAATTTTTACACCAACTTTCGCAATAACAGAAACAGAAAAGCGAAAAATTAAGAGTCACAAAATTTTACAGCTCGCTGAGTACCTGTGAAAGATGCAGGAGCTTTTTACCAGGTTCAACAACAAGAGACTGACCACTTTTTACCTCAGCACCTGGACATTGAGTCACATTAAGTAGTAATAAATAACTGCAAATTTGAAAGCAAAGAGAAAAAAAAGGACAGGAAGTGATACGGCAGAAGTTTTCAGAATGAAAACAAGACATCAAAGTTTTGTTTCAAAGAGTGAAAACCGTATCATTTAGTGACAAGCATGCATAACACGAAAAAGATGCCTACTTTCCAAAAAAAATCACAATCATTTAAATGCAAGCTTGTGTTCATTTCAAAACCGCATTTATAACATACTAAAAATTAAACCGCAGGGAATAAACGCAAATGAGATTCCTGAATAACATCAACCCGATGCAAAAACAATTATGGAACTTATATCACATTCTATTCAATAACTCGAAACAGATAACAAAGCATCTTTAACGCATATCACATACAATTGCATTCACCACAAGCACATTGCATCGGTTCAAAACGAAATACAATGATTATAATTTTGTTACCATAGCATCTTCAACATGTACAGAGTTAACACAAACGGCAGCGACAAACTCAGACTAAATATATTTTCCATTTATTTTCTCGGCAAACAAACAGAGTGAAATAAGTTCTAAATAAGCAACATGAAGCCAGAAAAATACTTATCAAAACATTTTAAAAGGAAAAGGAAGCTCAAAACCCTATGTCAAGTGCACCGAAAATTTAACCAGACTAGTCCTTCCATTTTCCCTAGTTTTCTCGGCAACCAAAGAGCAAAAATGTTTCGAATAACTCGTACATGAGAAAAAAAAATATAAAAAAAAAACCCTAACAAATCAACAATCAGACTTCAATAATATTTTCAGTTATTTTCTCAGCAAACAAACACACTAAATTAATTTCTAAATGAAGGACATGGAGCCAGAAAAATACTAGAATAAAAATAATTTCATATATATACATATATATATATATAAGAAAAAAAAGGCTTAAACCCTAACTCAAGCGCTACAAACTTCCGACGAGCTTACCCCCACAGCATCAAAACTTAACCAGACTAGAATGTCATTTCCCCGAATTTTCTCAGCAACCAAACGGTGAAAATGTCGGAAATAAAAATGCAAAATTAGCAACGAGAAAACAAAACCCCAACAAATCAAACGATCGCCGGGAGAGAGGGGCTTTCAAAATTACAGACAGAGAGAGAGAGAGAGAGAGAGGAATACCCCAAAACTCCATTGCTTGCTAGTGCTAGGTTTTCTAGAAGGCTCTGCAGAATTTCAATTTCGAATTCTCGGTTTCTTTTTTGGTGACAATTTTAATCTAGAGGAACGAGGCGGATCATTTTATATGGAGGTGCAACGCAGAGTGAGGAAGCGACACGTGTCTAGAGGATCAAGCCCGTTCTATTGGTCTGCCCAGAAGGCGTCTTTTGGACGAGGCCAAATCTTCTGCACCCAAATCTCCATGTGGCCCCTCTGTGCCTTTGCTTTTTGAAAAAAACATAATTAATGTTAACTTGATAATAATTAAAATAATAAAAAATAAACCAAATCCTCAACCAAAAAACAAAGACACAGAGGGGCCACAGGGGGATTTGGGTGCAGAAGATCTGGACTCCTTTTGGACATCCATCTTTTATTTGACAAATCAGGCCCACAAGCTAACAAGAAGCAACCCAAGAGCCCCTATACAATATAGAGCTCGTTTCGATGTACTTTTAGAATTACCAAAAGCGCTTTTGGTAATTTTGGTGAAAATATTTTTGGAACCAATTTTTAGTAAAAATTCAAGTAGATTTTGGAAAAGCACTTAAAGTGCTTTTGGAACCAAAAACATTTTCTCTAAAAACGTTTTCAGTCATTTTGAAAGCACATCCAAACGAGCCCATATTTGGCAGCCTCATTAATAAATTGACGATAAAAATAATTTCCACACACATATTTACTGTTTTGTACACACTTATTTTTTTTCGTCTTATTAGAAAAACTCCCCAGCATCAGGATGTATTTTCGCTCCTTCTGTCTCACTCATGGCATAGTTGGTTGACGAGTGAGACAGAAAGAGGGATACGCCTCGGCGGGTGCAAATGTTTCTTCAGACTTTGAGGCCAATTGCAACTATCAAAGCCTCAACAACAAAGTATGCAAATTTTAATTTCGTAAATACCTTTATTTTCTGGGGGAACAAACATAAAGTACAAGCTTTTGGAAGAAAATGGTAAAAAATAATACAATGAAAATTCCAAATTATACAACACATTTCCAATCGACAAGGTAAAAAACAGAATTACAAGAATGTAAATCCTCTGAACAAAGCAAGGTCAATTTGTAGAAGGAATTTCTAATTTGCTAGCTACAAATAGTGAAATCATAAAGAATAGAGGAGCAGCAGGATGAAATGAACTTCAATACGAATCTCAAACTTCAAATAAATTACGCCAGTCGCCAGCTACCGATTCTTTCTAATTGGCTGTTTTCTTCGTTGATTCCTTCACGTACTCATCCTTCTCGTTCAACCACAGGTCTGCAAACTCGCAATGCTTCCAAGCCTCAAACCACGGTCCTCCACGAGTGTAGTGTACAGACTTGGGTTGTGTTTGGGGATCATTTTCGACAACCTTGTTATGTCCCTCGAGAAAATTCCATACAAATGGGATCGACCCAATTTCATTGTCCTCGAGCCACTGAAACCTATGAAGAAAAGCACCCGTTTCCTTATTCACAACCTCAGGTGTCAAGACCTTGTTCTTGGGATGCCCACAGTTGTACAACACCATGGAAGACCAGTTCTTCCTTGGATACACGGTTTGCACTGCTCCATCCATTTTTGTTGTCTCCTTCGGGGTATAATCATGTTGAACACACATTACAGCATACTTATCGTCAATCAAGTCTCGAAGCTCCTTAATGTCAGCAAGGTAAAGAAAATCACAATCCACAAACATTGCCCAGCCTTCGTAACTCGCCAAATGTGGAGTCAAGAACCGGGAAAAAGAGAACTCGGTGCTTTCAAATTGCCCTCGTTCACGCCAGTAGAGGCCCTCCTTTCGCAGATCTGATTGTTTGATTGGTATGATCTCAACAGGGATTGAAGACCGCTTCAAAATTGAGTGGCGACAGACCTCATATGCGAGATCTTCACGCGGATCATAACCCACAAAGATCTTGAAGGGGTTTTCCTTAATGTTGCCATTAGAAGTCACTGGATCAATCTTCCCATCACTCGAACCCATCTTAGCTGATACTGCAACAGATTATTCAGACAATGAGTTTTCATATACAACAACAACAACAACAACAAAGCCTTTTCCCACTAAGTGGGGTCGGCTATATGAATCCTAGAACACCATTGCGCTCGGTCCTGTGTCATATAAACAATGAAAATTGTTCTTTTATCCGACGGATATAGGATTTTCATGACAAGGAATAAACCATGGATTACAAATTTACAAGACAACTTTTCTAAAATCCAAGCAGGGAAATGACCGATTTTATACAAATACCGAATTTTAACTAGTCAATTAATTGCTGAACAAGGAAAAGATTATTCCAATTGACATGAGCTGCCACCAAGGCATACAATTCACAGATCTGAATTGAAATTCAAAGACAATAACAAAGGGGTTGTTCTTATTTACTAGTTCGAGATCTTAGACATCACAAACAACAAGAACACTAGTGTGTTAGTAAGACCACTGTTTGGTTACGAAGAAAATTAATGAAAATTGTGGATCTTAAAACTTTCTGCTGTAATGGGTCAATTATTCATTTCCAAAAATATGCAATTCTAGTTTCTGAGTCTCAATTAGCAAAAATCCTGCATTTAATTCCTTAGTTTTCCATCATTTTCACTTAAATTAAACCAAAAACGAAGAAACAAAATTCTGGGTTCTACGTAATATAAAAAAGTAAAACAAATGTGAGTTAATCAGCATAAATCCACGATCAAAGATATTCATACAAGAAATTCAGAAAACCCCATTTTTTTGGGTTTGGAGAAAATGCAGAAACATAAACACGGAAGCTAAATCGTAATCACCATAAACCCAGAAACACACACAAAGTTGCAGAACTAGAGAGAGAAAGAGCAGTACCAAGAGAGTGGAATCGGCGCAGATCTTGCTGTAAATGCGGTGGTGGTGCTTGTTTCCTTTTCTTTTCCTTTCTTGAACTTTCCGGTAAAATTTATAAGCGAGGACTGGGATAAGATATTTTCAATTCAATGGCAGAGAGAAGAGAGAATTGAGCGAAGTAGCGAGAATTGAGCGGCAGCGGAGTGAGTGGTTGGACTCTGATTTGTGCACATATATAGGGAGGGAGATTATGATAGAGAGAGAGAGAGAGAACGAGATCTAGGCCAGGCATTCCAAAATTAGTAATTTCATCACGTCATTTATTAGGTTGACTATTTAACATCCACCTCGAAAATAATTTACATGCTACGAGTACAATATTATTGTAACATTTTCAAAAACCACCACTGAACTATTATTGTCGTATTCTGCATAATGATATAAAGACAATTGAAAATTTGTGTCGTCATAATATGAACATTGAACGTCGCGATAAGAATGTATGTAAGTTGTTCTCCTCGATGTGAAGGTCACCGTTATTTGATGGGCGGGGTTAACACGTATAACAGTTGGCAACTGCAAATCTTTTTCTTAAAAAGTGTATTTTGATGGGTTTCGTACATAGTTACAAAGAAAACTATTTGCTAGAAGAAAGAAGAGATCAAATCATCTGCACCCAAAATGGGTGTGGCCTCCCTGTGGCCCCAATAAGTGTTCGACACATAATAAATTTATGACAACAAAATTAAGAAAAGTTAAAATAATGAATACGTGTCAAACACTAATTGGGGCCACAGAGAGGCCACACCCATTTTGGGTGCAGAAGATTTGATCTCAAGAAAGAAGCCCACGGTGTTATTGGGATTTGGATTCCCTCCTAAGCAAATGGTAAAGATCCTCATGACCCACTAACAGAGGTCATTGGATTTCGATCCAACGATTACAATTATTATAATTTTTAGAGGAACCTCACTGTTTGTAGCTGTTGGATCGAAATCTAACGGTTCTTGTTAGTGGGTCATGAGGATCCCCCATTTGCTTAGGAGGGGATCCAAATCCGTGTTATTGCCCATTGCCTACCATACCGTGTTGGCCCGCCCACAATCTTGAGTGACCTAGTTACCATTTGTGCAAATGACACTGTATTGCAGTGGTAAAAATTAATTATGTTAATATATTTGTACGGATTCCATATCTACCGATTCTTTTTTTTTTCAAAACAACTAACTATTTAATTCATTAATGCTCGCTCTATTAATTAGGTGGTTCTATGCACACTCATTTTTACCTTACACACAATCTTTGTTAATTTATGTTATTAGATTTTCTTTAGTTTATTAGATCTGACGATCGAAAAATGAGAAAAGTGTGTGAAGAATAAAACAAGACGAGGTGTAGCACCACCCTATATTTAAACCAGTTTTTTTTTTTTTTCAAATGTTTTTCCTCAAATTTTCAAAATTTATTTAGTTGATCTCAATTTGTTTTTATGAAATGTAACTTAAAAATATTCAAATTCCGACAAAGCAAATCACATAATTTAACTCATTCCAACACAAACTAGCCATACTGCGACCTCTTCCTGCACGCAACAAACACACTCCAATCTTTTCCAACACACGCACCAAACACGCTATACACACTCCAAGCACTTCACAAGGTTGTTTCAAAAGGCTTCAAAGTCTAAAGCCTTTCCAGAAGAGCACAAATATTTAAAGTATGATCACTAAATTTATTGGGGAAGAACTAGATGCAGCCTTTGATTCTGTTTCTGGCCATCACAGCGCCGAAACCCCCTTCATTCGGCAGCGTTTATTCCGGCTTTCGGCACGTAATCACTGCATACTTGATTAGATCCTTCTTGAATCCTTGGATCATCAATGGCATTACCAATGCTCCTCTGATTGTTTTTATTCCTGATCAATTCGAATCAAGAAACGCAATGATTCCGGGTTTTCGACCAAAAACAATCAACGAACTCAATTATATAGATTGAAAAAATGAAAGCTGAGACTGTATCTGCAACTAGAGATAAACACGCAGAAATCAAGCAATGTAGTACGAAATGTGCATCTTTTCCCACAAAAAAAAGTTTGGTATTGAAAGGTTTAGTTGCTGGGAAGAAACACTAAGTTCATACCGGTGCGCAACAGCGATGTGAAACCCTTCCATGTCAAAGCTGAGCGGATAACTGCAGGCCAAAATGGGGCAACAAACGGGGACCAATCTTCCGCCTTGATGTCCTGCCATAAGAGACACCAAGATGGTAACTCAAAAAGACTTGACTTGGTCCAGCCAATATTTGAGCGAGAAGTGATTTCCGCACACCCTTTTTCTCCCCATGCACATGCTTGTTTATATTGATCCGCGAATCATTTCTCTATTTGAGCAAGTAATTTACCTCGAGCGAGTGGGACTCGAGTAATTTGAGATAATCAGCAGCAGAACACCAGGCTGGAAGATAGAAAGACTTGCATATCCTATCCAGAAGGCTTTTCTCATCTGGCTTCAAGGTTTCTTCAGAAGCACCAAGATCCCTATGGCACCATGTGACAATTATTATTGTTGCTCCTGGGGCAGCAACTCGAACCAACTCGTTCACAAACTGCACAGTTTTAAGAAGAGAGGAAGAGAATATTAAGACAAGTATTTATACAAAGAGTTTAACACAGGCTTTCTACGTTGCAATATTAAAGACATCGATATCGTATTTGTCTACATATCAACATGTCCGCATTCTAAAAGTGCAGTTAACCACAATGTAGAATTTTTATACAAATCATGCCCTATTATCAATCAGTTTAGTCGAGAAAAAGGGTATACCTTGGCTTTGTCAGGCATGTGCTCTCCACTCTCCATGGACCATACCAGATCAAATTCCCCATCAGGAAATGGTTGGTCCAGAGCATCTGCAACTTGATATGAAGCCTGCAAATGATGAACAAAAGTTCCCTTCCTTCATGTTACACCTCTACCCATCAACCAAAACTTACGTTGGAACCCGTTCACATAAGTGAATCCGGGAAAAAGATGTTTCAGTTTGATGGTCACACAGTAACGTCAATTCGAGTTTCGTAATACCGATACACAAAATTGATATTGTTATTCATAACCATACATAATGGTGCGATGGTTAAACTGAAGAATTTGCGGGCTGCGTGGATCCAAAATATAATTACCCATTCTCCTAGACCCCATAGTGTCATGAAAGTGTGGTAATTTGCTGTTCAATCTTAATCCAAATGATAGGCGATTATTTAGTTTTTGATGTTGTACTTTCTCTTCCAGCGTTAGATTATCAAACACTCATGTGACTCATCCACCACAATTTTTTTTTGGGAAATACTCCTGGTACTGTTCATTTTTTACGAAAAACCACATTTTTACTTTTACCTGACACTATTCACTATACCTTTAAAAAGGACTTTTCGTTAAAGGGAAGTTTTTTTGGACTTTTCATTATTTTTCCTTTTTTTCCTTTTTTTTTGGACAGTAGGGTTTTGGAGAACGGAACTCTGATAAATGAATAGGTTTTGTTTTGGGGACTATAGGAATCCTTTCACAAGAGGGATCCCCATTTTTCTAAAAAAATGGGGACATCCTCTTGACCGTTGGATTTGACTTTGATGAAATTGTATGGTTGAGATTGTGTGGCCTGTGTTTTAATCTCAACCACATAATTTCATTAAAGCCAATCCAACGATCAAGAGGGGTGTCCTCATTTTTTTAGAAAAATGAGGATACCTCTCAGTAAGGGGTCTGCCTTTGGAAAAGCGAAAAGTGTTTTTGACTAGGGGTGGGCATGGGCCGGGCCGGGCCCAAATTTGAAGGGACCGGACGGACCTGCTTAAAATGGAAACGGGACGGGCCGGGCCGGGTATTGGATATTTGAACACTGGAACCGGACTTAACCTGGCCCGTTTGAAACGGGCCAGTTCGGGACGGGTCCATAGGTCCTTTTTTTTTTTTTTTCTTTCCGGTTTTGATTGCCTCCCGAAGTCGCTCATCCTCCATCTTCTACTCGATCTCCAACTGTCCGACATCAAGACCCTCATCCACTGGCCGTTTCCATGCGATTCAACTCGCTTGTCCCCCACACATCGCTCCAGGACCTCGTCGTCTTCCTCAAAATCCTCAAATCGCTCCAGGAAATCGTCTCGGCCAAGATCTACCCAAATCCTCCACTCGTTCCACCGTGTCCAAACCCTCTCGATCGAGCTCCCGTGGGCGTGGACGGCGGCTTGTGGCGCAGGTAGTTTACAGCGGGTGAGCTGGGTATGCCTGGTTTGTTATGCTTTGTGAAGGTTTAGCGCGAGTGAGATGGGAGAGAGAGATCGAGAGGGAGGAGATCGGGAAGGATGAGATCGAGAGAGATTGAGAGAGCAGGAAGGAGACAATAAAGGGTGAAGGTCGAATTAGGGATAAAGAGATCGAGAGGGATGAGATTAAGAGAGATCGGGTGAGCGGAGAGATCGAGGGAGGAGGAATTAGGGATAGAGAGATCGATAGGGATCTAGAGAGCGGAGAGATCGAGGGTGAGGGAACGAATCAGGTCTGAGAATAAGAAGAGAGGGTAATCACAGTAATCAATGAACGGTTCGGGGCCGGGGGCCGGGGGCTCGTTTTCTCCAATAGTTAGAACCGGCCCGCCCCGCCCCGTTTTGTATTTGTAATTTTTGGACCCGCCCCGATTCGCGGGTCCAGGACCCGTTTGCCCACCCCTATTTTTGACAACCAAAAGTATTTCTGACATCGTTTGGCTAAAAACTTTAAAATGTTTTTTAATGCACTTTTTTTGGCTCTTTTTAAGAAAGTACTTCCAACTGCTTTTTCATAAAAGACTACAAAGTGCTTCTCATGAAGAAATCTTCTAACAAAAGTCCTCATTGAACAAAAGTGCTTTCCTACAAAAACAGCCTCAGACGAACATTTAATCCAGTTAACCGGATTCCGGCTTAGCCTACAGATAAGAAGGGGATTACCTGGTTGGCCAACCCTTGAGCAGCAGCAAGAGCATTGGCCCTTTCAGCCTGCACAGGGCTGAGGGTGATGCCTTTTGCATTGGCGCCATATTTACTGGCCAGATATCTGGAGCTCCCTCCGATCCCACATCCCACATCCACCAAATTCTTGGGAATTCTTATTGGGGGCTCCTCTGCAAAAACCAATCTCAGATTTAAATTACAATATGGACCCCAAAGTTATCATTAATTAATGAAATCACCCGATTAAAGATGAAAAAAAAGAGAGAGAGAGAGAGAGACCAGAAATGCCGGCGAATCGGAGGACCTCGTCGATCATGCGAATCTGGGCGGCGCGATGGTCAGGAATGGAGACCGAAACGTCGGCGTTGGGGTCGTAATAGCCGTGGTGCATGTGGTCACCCCAGATGTTCTCCCACAAGCCAGACGACTCGTCGTAAAGCTCAGCAATCCCCTTCTTCAACTCCACTACATCCATTGCCGCTGTCTCCGCCACCGCGTTCAGTCTCCTAAACAGTCTGTTCCTGGAGCTCGCTCCGGCCACGACTGTACTCGCACAGCTGAGACGGTGGCACGTGCGAGGCAGCACTGCTCTACCAGCAGAGGCTTGATGAGAGAGAGTGAGTGACCGACTGACTGAGTGAGAGAGTATGAGTGCTTTGGAGAGTTGGTGGCTCCTGAAAAACAATACTGCATGCGTATGACTCGTGTCAGGATAAAACAGTGTAATATGACACCCAAAAATTAGGGGTGGTTCGGTATGGGATCCCATACCGAAATCCTTGTCCCGATTCCCAAACCGAAATTTTCGGGAATCTCAATTTCAATACCGATCCCAAACCAAATTTTCGGAAATCCCAATTTTTGAGAATCCCGAAATAGTTTTGGAATTTCGGGACAAATCGGGAATCCCGAAACCCTTTTGGGCTTTTGGGCTTTTGGACTAAAATAAGAGGATCCAATTCAAGTGCAATAACATTATCATATTCAATATGTACAAAATAAGAGGAAACAATTAAACATAATTAAAGAGAATTCGTATTTATTCATAAAGAGGAAACACAATTAAAGAGTCATATCAATTTATAAAGAGAATTCATATTTATTCATATCTAACTAATGTTCATACGACATAAACAACACAAACATCTGAATGCAAAATGAAGATATAGTACTAACCTTGAAAAGCCTCAATTCAAACCGATCTCCTTAAACTTCAATTCAAGCATGTAATGGAGTGGCAAGTATATATAAAGAATTATACTATATCTATATGTGGCTCGTCTAGAAATAGTCTGCAAAAGTATAAAAGAAAACATGAACTGACATAACATATCTATACGTGGCTCGCCTAGAAATAGCTTGCTTAAACTTTGATCTGTTCCCGCTTAAAAATGTATTCAACCAATCGTCTTAACTAAATTCAAAAGGGGCGATAAACTATGCATTTTACCCTTCAAGTTCTTGATGGTAAGCTTAAACGAGAATATATACAAGGAATAGATGGATGGTATAGATTGATTTGAAACAATCCAACGGTTCAAATTAATTCTAATTATAATTAAAAATAATAATATATATAATAATTAAAAATATATATTTTCGGTTCGGTATGGGAATACCGAAATATTGGAAAGGCAATCCCGATTCCCATACCGAAATTTCGGTATTTTTTCGGTTTGGGAATACCGAAATTTTGGGAAAATCGGTTTGGGACATTTTTGGTTTGGGATCGGTATTTTTTTGGTTTGGTTTGGGAATTTTGGAAATTTTTTCCACCCCTACCCAAAACCGTGAAACGTATTATTAGTTGGGGTTCGATTCGGTTCAAATTGTTTGGTTTATACTTCAAATTTGTAAGCATCGGCATAGCTAAGATTTTTAAATAATGAGGTCATGAATTCGATCAAAAAAACTTCGTTAGATAATTTCTTCGAGCACCTGATAGGAAATTATAGATTCATGTCAACATTGTTGAAAGTTTATGTCAACAACTACTATGATATGTAGAGGTTTGTCATTGATGGTTACATGTTCACTTTGAGTAATATTGAAAGTTGTCAAGGCTTGTCAACTAAAGTAATTCATCGAGCATTTAATGTACACAATGCAGTCGCACATAAGAGAAAGAAAAGGAAGACATGGATGATAAAAAAAAAATAGAATAAAAAGTGGAAGGAGGAGACTGTAATTTGGTTTTCCCTAGTTGTATCTGGAGTGAAATACAATATGCATACAAATAATATACATAAGGTTTTTGAAGTTGTTGGGATCATGGACAACCAATGACCCCATGCTGGCTTCATTGTTGCTTGTAAGAGCATATTTAGGGATTTTATAGTAGTTTAAGTGAGTGTGTGATGTATGTATATAAGAATCAGACACTTGAATTTAATTCGTATTAAACTATTGTTACAGGAGTGATGTTATCCACACTATTTTTACTTTCCACACACAACTCTTAATTTCCAACCTTTAGATCAAATGATATGAATAAGTTTAAATAACAAAAAATAACATGAGGTGAGTGATAAGTAAAAATAGGTGTGTATAGCACTCTCTTTGTCATAATGATGTGAGTTTGATACGGATGAGTTTTATATATTAAATGTAGAACCAATCCATTTTTTATTTTTCTCTATCTTATTATGATTGGCTACCTATTTTCCCTCTTGTTATTTATTGTATAGGTATTAAAAAACTCACTCTCATAACACTACAAAATTTTGGCCTCGCGTAAGAGTTAGATTTATATAGTATTGGTATTACATTCAGTTTTCCGTCTATTGCATAAGGCCTTAATAGAGATGTCAAATATGAATTGTCAAAAATTAAATTTAAGAAGGACATGGCCCTTGAAGTTGATATCAAATTTTTTTTTTTTTAATTTAAGAGATATGTTAAATTATTGTTTATTATTCATTGGGCCACACTGATACATCATGGCACCTCACACATTAGAGATGTCAAATATGAATTGTCAAAAATTAAATTTAAGAAGGACGTGGCCCTTGAAGTTGATGTCAATTTTTTTTTTTTTAAATTTAAGAGATATGTTAAATTATTGTTTATTATTCATTGGGCCACACTGATACATCATGGCACCTCACACATTAAATAATGAAATTGACTCCATTTTGCATTTTTATTTGTTGTAAAAAAAGACTCTTAAAAATAATCAAATGACTCAGTTGTCATGTAAATTATGACATCTCCTTGAAGAAAACCTTGATGTCATTTAGTCTTAATTGGCGTACCTTAAACAGTCTCTTCCTTGCCTAATTGCACAATACATCTAAAAAAATGTCATAGAGAATTTCCTTGGACATAATTAAAGGAGTCATTGAAAGGTGACTGAAACACTGGAAATGGGGCAATTGGCCTTTTACCACAGTAATGGAAAAGACAATTACCCTTGCACAACGACGTGGGTACGAACCCCGTCAGCTCCCTAAAGAGTCGGAAAAAAAAATGGAAATGGGGACTACCCGAGCTAATGATAGGGCAAGAACACTTTCCGGCCCAGCCCCATAAATTGATCATAACGATATCGTGGAAATATTGCACGAACCCATGGAGTTTCTTATTCCTCAACCAATTCGATTGTGTTAGCCCTGAGATTGACCTAACATTTAGTTATAAGCTGGCTAGAGATGCTCTAACATAATCAAACTAATGACATTGTTCGTTTCTTACATGTAATGAGTTATTCCTCTTTTGATGACGACGTGGTACCATTTCATCATATTTCTCTTGTATCTTTAACCAAAATATAAAAAGAAAAAATGAACATAGTTATCAAATGAATCCTTAAATAACCTCATGCTTAGCCAACCCAATAAGTCCTTATGGAGTGTATGATGATTATGATGATTTATGAGTCAACTTTATATAATATATTTAACCCTATTCTTAGTGTATTTTGGTTATTATTTTGGAAGAATTTTGATACTTTGAATTGTATTTTCAATATAGGACTTTCGACTTCCTCTGGAGCAAAACAAAAGCAAATGGACGAATTTTGGAGCAATTCCAGTTGGAGGACATTCGTGAGTCACTTGGCTTAATTGTATCAAAATATCAAATTTTTCTACCTAGTGGTGATTTTCTGGCGATAGAATAAAGGAGCGATGCGCAGTGCTGAAATAGTGACGTTTTGGCCTTGAATTGCGTTTTTGGAGCCCAAGATGACCTCGGATGGGTTTGTGGCCTTCTAGAGATGTGTTCAGAACGTCCTGATCTTCAAAATAAGCTATCATGGGCCGGATTTGGAGGACAATTGAGACTAAAACGTGGCTGTACAGTTTCTGTGCAGATTTTCCTAATTTAATTAGGTCTAAGATATTTTATTATTATTTAATTAGTTTCCTAGTTTGATTAAGACACCTAGGGTTCTAGGGTTTTTGCGGAAGGCTTAGCAATTATATATTGCTTTGCCGTGCCACACTTTAGGAGGGTTTTTCTTTTACTATTTTTCATGCAACTTTGGAGACCTAGGGTTCTCAAAGGCTTTGTGATCTTCTAATTCAAGGTGTTTTCAATCCTTTCTCTAGTTAATATATTTTCTTTAGTTTTATGATTGTTCGTAGCTAATTTCCGTTTGCTAGGGCGAAGCCATGAGCCTTAGCATGAATATGTGATTTTATTAATTTGCTTATGAATGGATGCATGCTTGCTTTGAATTATTAATCACCGTGATTAAACTATCTAATTGTCTTAGTGATTCGCGACCATTAGGGTTTTTAGACAAGTAATTGGATGCAATTCGGTCGGAATATCACCGGAGGATTGAGTACTGCTTCTTGTGATTGATAATTGTAATTTCACCTAAGGCGAATATCACGTTTTTAGGGGTTGCATGGTTTTTCAAAAGGTTTTCATAAAGCTTAATGAGTCTTGCATGTTCATATTTGATCTGAATATCACAGACGGATTGCATGTTAGATATACGTTCTTGCTTAAATATCACGAGGAGAATATATATTAGGGAAACCTAACCTTCAAAGCATGTATGTGGAAATTCGTAAGTAATTGGTAGAAATTCATAGGATTGCTAATGGTGACGGCGGAACCCTAGGCTTTTACAAATTGATTTTCTTTAAATTGTTCTCTAGTTAATTTCTTTAATTGTTTTATTCTAAAATTCGTTTTTATTATTTTAAATTCTAAAATCAACATTTTCTAAACTTTGTTTTAAATAATTAGCTAAGGATTAGTATAAATACAAATTATTCATTCAATCCCTGTGGAAAACGACCTTGCTTGAGCTGCTATACTACGACAACCTTGTACTCTTGCAAGTATTTTTAAGTGTTTTTATCCCTACTTTCGTAAGTGGTAAAAATCCTATCAATGATCGTAATAAATTATCACATAACTATTTGATTTTTAATTTTAACTTTTTACAAATATAAGAAAAATACATGAAAGAAATGATGAATGAAGTGTTGCAGTAAAGATGTGAATGGGCGGTCTAGTGGTATTCATCTTCACTTGTAAGTGAGAGAGGTCTTAGGTTCGTTTCTCGCCAAAGACGAATTTGAATGACATTATTGCTAACCCATTGTAGGGCTTAGCCCATTGTGAGGGTCATGGTTATGGAATTAATTATGATTACTTATCCTTCTCCTTCATCTTCATCTCTTGTTTTCATCTTCCAAGTTCGTCTTGAGTTAAAAAATGGTCCATTGAAACACCCTTTGGCATAAAGAAAGCACAATAACCCATACAATGCGGTATTCTTACACCTGCCATAAAGTTACGCTTGACATTCTGCCACCTAAGGCCATCTCCAACTGAGGGCTGGCCAGAGGGCTCGTTTGAGCCCTCTAGCCCTCCAAGATTCTCCAAGATATTAATATTTTAATGAACAGTACAGGGTCATATTTGCCTCCGTCTCCAACCGAGGGCCAGAGGGCCAGAGGGCTCGTTTTAGCCCTGTCACAAAAAACCGTCTCCAACCGAGGGCCAAAGGGCCATAGGGCCAAACATAATTTATTATTTTAAAGTTACAATTTAAAGCTACAATTTAATGTTGTTTCATATTGTTTAATGTTGTTTCATGTTACTTAATTTAATTTAATGTTGTATAATGGCCTAGGAAGTTATAGGAAAAAAATAGAATTAAAAAAAATTGAAACAAATTTTGTAAAATAGAAGTTATAGGAAGTTATAGAAAAAAAAAAAGAAAAAACTAAGGTTTAAATTGAAGTTATAGAAAAAAAAGAAAAAAAAAAGGTTTAAATTCATAAAAAAAAAAATTTAAAAAAAAAAAAAAAAAAAAAGGGAAGCAACGGCTAGTGGCTCGCTAGCCGTTGCAAATTTCAAATTCAAATTGCCTAATGCTATCGGTTTTATCCGACAGCAATACTAATTAATTAAAAAAAAAATACAAACTGCCTAATGCTGTCGGTTTTATCCGACAGCAAAGAAAACCATTAAAAAAAAAATACCCAGCCAGCGGGCTGGCTGGCTGGCCGAACATAGCCAGCCCTCCGGCCCTCCAGCCCTCTCCGATTCCGTGGGGCCCTCCCAGATCCCAGAGCCCTCTGGCCTAGCCCTCGGTTGGAGACGGTTTTAGGGCCATTTTCGGCCCTTTGGCCCTCTAGCCCCTTCGGTTGGAGATGGCCTAAGTTTACATTCCGGCTCTTGGTTTGTGAACGAATATGGCTGGTCACATTCAACACAATTTCTCTTGGCTCATCTCAAATCATCTCGGCCACTATGTGCTCCCATTTATCCCGTGTTGATCTTTTGAGAACGGTTCGACCAAGGGCATGCATGTTGTGACCCGTAAAATGGTAAGCTGTGTCCCAAATTTTAAGTTTTTTTTTTTTTTTTTTGTTCACGTGCAAATTCTAAATTTTTAAGTTTATAAATCCAAATAAGGGAATTAATGTATTTCAACTTATAAATTTTAACTTTTATTAAACTTGCATGTTTATTTTCTTCATCCAAACATAGTGTAAAAGTTAAGTAGTTTATCAAACGAGTGCTTAATATTGATTCTCTTTTATAATATTTCTTTTTCTAGTCAATTGTATTGATTATTATTATTTTTTGAATCATCGATATTATCTTCATTAAGGGCGGGAGGTGAGCTTAGCATCACAATGAGCTAGCAATAATATGGTTCAAATTCGCCTTTTGTAAGATTCGAACCTAAGACCTCTCACTCACCAGTGAATAGGAATACCACTAGACCATAGTACTAAGTGGCAATTGTATTGAATTTTAAGTTGCAAATGCACCCTTGTGGCTTATAAATGAAATTGTAACTCTTGTGTTTGTTAACTAACGGTATATATTTTCTCATGGTTGAGAGGGATTTCAAATTCAATTTGATTTCTTGTTATAAAAACTCTTTGCTTCAAGTATTTTTTTTGTAAAGTGTAATGTTATTAAAAAAATTAGGTGAAAAAACCTTTTTTTCTCACACTTTATCGATAATAAATTATTAAAAAACACTGTTTGTTAATGTTTTATGATTATTGAGGAAATTTTTTCAAGCATTTTTTTTAAACGGTAAATTTTTTTTAGTACACTGATATTTAACACTAAGGTGAGGATGAATTCGGCTAAGTCACACAATGAGCAGCCTAATTTGGTATCGAATTCGTCATCTACGAGATTCGAACCTAAAACCTATCACTTTCAAGTGAAGAGGAATATCATCACACCGTAATACTAAGTGGCTTAAACAGTAATTTTTGAAATAAAGGATATGTCGTTCTTCTAGCAGAAACGCTTATAACAAAAACGTTTATCAAAGAAAGTGACTTGTAGTTCTCCAAAAAAAAATGAAAGTGACTTGTATTGTTCATTTCCTAATGGGCTCTAGAAAATCAAATCCAAATTCCTCCTTTAGAGCAAATCCACCGGTTTTTGGTTATATGGCTAGATCCCAGATCCAATCCAACATGCACCTCTATCCATTTCTTCTAGACATGGCTGATGGAGCCTTGGAAGTTGGAAGCAGCCATGTCGACTCTAGTCCAAGCCTAATTTCATGGCAGTTACCAGTCACAATTGATCGAGAGTTGCATAATCATAACAATATATTCTAAATTAATTTCATCCATTAAAATAAAAGAAAACTAATGAAAAGTAAAAAAAAACTTCTCTTTTAACGAAAAGTCATTTTTAAAGGTATAGTGAATAGTGTCAGGTTAAGGTAAAAAAATGATTTTTCGTTAAAAGTGAACAGTACCGGAGTGTTTTGTTAAAACTTCCTTAAATAATTGATGAATAGTAACTATCATGGGTGGAGAGTGTAAAGAAAAGCGAAGTCAATTTACCATTTAAGTGGATAGTATCGGTCACAAGTTCACTTCAAGACCCAAATCTACCAAATGAGTGGAAATGCTCTTAAAATCCAATATGTGGCAACCTTTGACCTCATTTGTTTCTATAAATAAGTAGTCCAATGACCCAAAAAAAAAAAAAAAGTAGTCCAATAAAATGAGGCAAGTCTTTAATAATTCGAACTACTCGAGAGTCTGATTTTATATTTATTAAGGGGAAAATTAGAATGCCCTACATCTTTTTTATAATTGTTAGATTAAACATTCATTCCTTTTTAAGATTTGATTAAGGTGCTTTGATCAATTGTCACCTCAATAACTTTCGATTTATTTAATTTCCATGTCATTAATTTAAATACATTTATATAGAGGTATAAGCTAGCTTAGCAACTAATTACCTATAATATAGGAATTTAATTTCGTCAATCCCCTTCTACGCATTAAATGATATTTTATTAATAAAATAAAATAAAAAATTAATTAACTAATTCCTCATTTCCTTATTATCAGTATTTAAAAAAAAAAGGTCTTTCTAAAAAAAAGGTCTCTTTCTAGTAAAAATGTCTCAATAAAGAGTCTTCAATACATATTTTTTCAAGTATAGATATATAAAAATATACTTAAAACTTATGGTACATTCGAGAACAAAAGTATCGACTTTTGGTACGTTTATATTTCAAATGTACCGAGGAACCAAATCTACCAAAAATTCAAGTGTACCATAAAACCTAATGTACCCATTGTTATGTAACCCTTTTGGTACATTTAGATTTCAAATGTGCCGAGAAACCAAATGTACCAAAATTTCAAATGTACCATAAAACTAAATGTGCCCATTGTCAGGTAACCCTTTTGGTACGTTTAGATTTCAAATGTACCAAAAGACCAAATGAACAAAAAATCCCAAATGTACCACAAAACCAAATGTCTCTATCAGATAACCCTTTTTGGTACATTTACATTTCAAATGTACCGAGAAATACAAAAAATCAAATCCACTATAAAAACTAAATGTGTCCATATTATAGGTAACTAGACATAGCTATATAATCAAACAAATCTTTATTATGTGATGGGTCTTCTAAATAATCAAATTTGACAAATTTTTTTTTATAAATATTCTACTATATTCACAAAATAAAAATATAAATTATAACAAACAATAAAAAAAATGCATAGAGATGGATAATAAATGCATAAATATAGGGGATAATATGAAAAGAGAACGAAATGCCCAGGAGAGGTTGTGAAAAATTAAAATTCTAAACACAATTGAACTTATGTGAAAAACTGAAATTAATAACCAAAATTTTAGGAAAATGTTTGATCAAATTTTTAAAAGGAGTGTATGTTTAGCCTAAAAAATTAAAAAACGAGACGCCTATATCAAAACGCTCATTTATTAAGAGCAATGCTCGGTAGACCAACTTCTTAAACCATATTTGCAAACCATATGATGTATCATCAATAGGAAATAAACACGTTAATCAAAACTTAAATAACAATTCAATCATCAGCAACCACGTAACATAATTTAAATAGATGATCTCCCTGCCAATATCCATCTATTAGATTGGTAAAGTAAGAAGCAGAGCTCAGCTAGTTGAGCAGCTCTTATTCTCTTGAGTCATGGATCTGGGTCATCTTCTGCACCTCCTAATTCCCTCATGGAACTCTGTAATCTCCCACCTCTTAATCCCATCACCACATTTCCTTTAATCCCCCTTACGCTGATTAATTAATTAATTGGTCAATTTCTTAATCCTTGATATTCAGGTTGCTATTCTGGCATTGTTCTTCACTTACTTGGCCATTGCTGGATCGATACTGCCCGGAAAACTTGTCCCCGGAGCCACTTTACCGGACGGCTCTCGGCTTCACTATCGATGCAATGGTGTGCTTTTTGAATGCATTCTTGCTCATGCACATTACCTGTTTGTGTAAATGTTTGTGTGAGCAGGTCTGATTTTGTGTAGAGAGTTTGATATAGTTTGACTTTTTTTTTATTTGTCAGGTCTGCTATCACTTCTGGTGCTGGTTGGGCTTCTTGGGGTTGGCGCTAAGATGGATATTGTGTCGCTTAATGTATGTGATCACTCCTACTTCAATGTGGTTTTTTCAGATTGTTAATTTCGATGTACTGACTATTTTTGTGTTGATGGTGTGGCAATTTCATTTTTGTTCTTGAGAGTTTTCCTTAATGGCTTGTTCATATTTACATCCTGCCTCCAATTTTGTGTTCAAATACGTTGCGAGATTACACCTGCATTTGATCCTGTTGTGGAATTGAAGATGATTTAACAACCCGCATATTGGCTAAAATTTGAATGATATCAACTGTTATTTAAGACAAATTAAGTAAACCAAATGGGATTGATGCATACTGGAAAGTAGAAAGTTGTTCCACATGCATCTAAATTCATCCATTCTCTAAAACTTATCAAACTCAATCCATCATAATACATAGTTTAGCTGCTTTCAGTGTTACATCTCTATCTCTGTCTCTCTATCCTCTCTCTCTCTCTCTCTCTCTCTCTCTCTCTCTCTCTCTCTTAGAGTGGTGCAAATAAATTTTTGGAGACTCAGTGTATTAACATCATAAGACCGTTTGCAGGCAATATCAGATAGAGGACTAGAGCTGTTATCAACAACTTTTCTGTTTAGTGTTCTGGTAAGTTAGGAATCTATTGACATAGTTTTCCATGTTACGTTGCAGTTGGTAAAGTGTGTGCATAAACCTTGGTATGATTGTTTAAGATAAAATTATCTTTATTTCCACTCAGACGGGTAATTATGAGTTAAAAATTGAGCATTTCAATGTTTCGGTTTGTTCTCATGTGGAAGAGATTCCATATGGGCACCGCCACAACCTCGTAGTAACTGGGACATTGTTCACTTTGAAATACCAAAGATAAGCCAAAACTTCAATATGAAATTAATTGGATTGGGAGAATAATTAGATCATTCTGGCATGCAAAGATATATGGATAAAAAATATCAAGAAATTTTTCATTGTAATGTATGCTTCATCTACCTTTTATGAGACCCACATGGTAAAGAAGAAAATCACTTGTCTGCATTCACTTATATTTAACCACCGTACTCTCCATTTTTAGTGGATGAGTAGTAGATCATCATTATTAAGTCTTCTTCTCTTATCAATGCTTATGTTAATTGATATCTAGTTGTTTTCTCAATTGCTTATTATGTTAGGTCACACTGGTACTTTACGCTGCGGGCTGCAAGTCGACCAACCAGGGTTCTTCCCTAAAGCCTCATGTCACAGGGAACCTTCTTGATGACTGGTAGTTTAAGCATATTGTCTAACTTATTCCAAGTCATCTCCATTGGGCGAAATGGTTTATATTCATATATGATATAGAAACTTGTAAAAATTGTTTATATAAATATAAACAAAACATATATATATATATATAGTGGTTTTAGTAAAAATTTGTCTTACCTGCCTTATGGGAATATTTTCATTTTCTCAATTAGACAATTGTATAAAGAAAACGGTAGGAGAGGATGTTATAGAGGGGTTTTAGTACTGATACTGTGTAACCTGTCTTATCATTCCTACCCTAGACTCGGTGCCATCTGCATGATTGATTAGACAACCTGAAAACTCGCTGTCCTGACATTTACGTGCAAGATTATTCTTTAATTATTTAAAATGGTTTTGATTCAAAAGCAGATTTGCTGAATATTCTTTTGACCGATGAAAAGAAATCCGTATGTTGTGGTTTAGAACAAACGGAAATAAATTAAATCTCGATGATTTTTGTCTTTACTGCTTCATCACATTGCGATGTGATGCTTGACTACTCTATCTTTTATTGTCTTAAAAATGAAGTGTTCATTTTTTGTATTTGCTTCAAACCCTTGTCATATGCATCTTTCAGTTAATTGATATGGACACTCTTACTTTGTTTTATAGGTGGTTTGGAATACAGCTTAATCCTCAGTTTATGGGCATTGACCTCAAGTATGTACTCCAGTCTTCAATATTCATGACATGTTATAACACACACCCGTAAAATTAGTATACTACTATGGTCTTAACAATCACTTTTTGTTAATGTTTTAGTAATTTCTTTTTATTTCAAACCTTTATTACTCTTCCTTACCTGAAAATTTCCCTTGCCCCTTCTGTACAACAGTTCTTTATCTCTTACTGCGGTCTGAGTTTGTCTCCTTTCCTTTTCTCTTCTTCCTCCCCTTTCCCTCTTCTTTTGCTCGGTCCTCATCATGTTACCATTTCCTCTGATTGCTATTACATTTTATACCTACTTGTATAACTGAGACAAAATTAGTCTGATATTAATAATATATATATATATATATATATGAGTCTTATAAAGATGATATTCTCTTTGTAGATTTTTCTTTGTTAGAGCTGGAATGATGGGCTGGCTATTTATCAACCTTTCGGTTCTTGCCAGAAGTGCTCAAGACGGTACCTTGAGTCAATCAATGATCCTCTATCAGTTGTTCTGTGTGGTAATCTGCACCTCCCTTTATACTTGTATAAATTTGTTTCTCTACACGTCTTAATATGAGGTGCATACAAAATTGTCACGTGGGCATCATCGCCCATACTATGATAGGAAATTAAGCGTGCAACCATTGTCCCGCACTTGCACATTTCTCCTTCCTGCTCTGTGTGTGTGTGTGTGTGTGTGCATGTAAGGACAGATGTATGTTCGTATTTGTATATCTTTTGTTTAATGCTGGAAGTGATTGCTAAAAATTCTGTCATTTTTTCTCTTTTATTTTTTCCAGTTATACATCTTGGACTACTTTGTTCATGAGGAGTACATGACCTCCACGTAAGTACATTACCATGGCGTCTAGCTGAATAACTCAATTTAGTTTTATCCTGTGTCACTGTTTTATTTGGCATTACCAAATATCTTTTCACAATATGCTTCCCCTGGCAGAATCTGACTCGTACACGCTCTCTGAAAATACGCCTGAGGCACTAGTCTGATTGTATCTTTTGTCATTTCCGGATTACTTGCTATACCCATTTATTTTGTTTGTTCCTATGTACTTCGAGTTGTATGTTCTTTTTCATTTTTTATTTTTATTTTTGGACAGTGAGGAAAGAATTCATTAAATTTGTTCTGCTATATTTCTTCACGCTCCTCTTTCACTGTATTTTTTTTATTGAGCAACTTGTCAATTTGAGGTCATTCTATGTTTTGTCCTTTGCATATTCGATTTATTTTTATCTGGTTTTCCCTTTACAGATGGGACATAATCGCAGAGAGACTGGGATTCATGCTGGTATTTGGAGATCTAGTCTGGATTCCGTTTACTTTCAGCATCCAGGCATGTAGCCTGAACTAGAGCTTAGATAGCTCAACTGGTTTTTTCTTTACTTCTGCACCCAAACACATTCTTGTGCACACGAAATACTTGATTTCTGTGCTTCCATACACTTTTGGTTGAGAACTCAGTTTGTCTATTGTCAGACCTGTAAAAGATAAAGATTCTATGAAACAGGCATGATTTAGAAGCAAAATCGAAACCCTTGGCTGTTATATTCTTCATTGTTGTTAATATCTGCATGATCATTTCCTTTGTTAAAGGGATGGTGGCTTCTGAGTAACAAGGTGGAGTTAGGAACAGTGGCTGTCGTAGCAAATTGCTTGACTTTTCTGATCGGGTAATCTTCCCATCAACTTGTAGTTGGGATTTGAAGCTTTATAACCTATTGCTCTTTGTGCATTTGCCAACATTACTTTTAATTTCCATACTGGTCAGGTACCTAGTATTCCGAGGAGCCAACAAGCAAAAGCATGTCTTTAAGAAGAATCCGAAAGCACCCATATGGGGTATGCCCGCGAGGGTCATTGGGGGAAAGTTGCTTGCTTCTGGTTATTGGTAAGGTTCCATCTATCACTTTCTTATCATCTTCTCATTTCTACGGATAAAAATTGATCAAAGTAAACAAAATGGTAAATGGAAGTACATCGCCATGTGAAGATATATTATTTGGACAATGTCGAAGCAATTTGGAAACTTTTATAGGTAAAGGTGTAATAAGCAAACAAGAGATGAGAACAATATGTGTTTAGTTCCAGAACTATTTTGAAGGAGAAAGAAAAACGAATGTTTCATCACAAACATTTACTCACATTCTGATTATTTTGGTGTAGGGGAATTGCAAGGCACTGTAATTACCTCGGGGACTTGTTACTAGCACTCTCTTTCAGCTTACCTTGCGGGATAAGGTACTTTCGCTATTTCTTTTCAAATGCTCATATGTGTTTCTTGCAAAGTAATTATCCGTTTTGAATGTCACTCATTTTTCAGTTCCCCAGTTCCATACTTCTATCCAATTTATCTTCTTATTCTGCTCATATGGAGAGAAAGAAGAGATGAAGCTCGTTGTGCCGAGAAGTACAGAGAGATCTGGGCTGAATACCGCCGGCTTGTTCCGTGGAGAATATTACCTTACGTTTACTAAGCTTCTGGACCTTGCACAACATCATCACGTTTAAGCTGCGTGGAGTTCATGCATTACTTCATTCATGACTGGTGAGTTATTTCAGAAAGAAAATGTAGTGCATCCTCAAACTATGATGGATTCGAACAAGTACCGCTCGACTAATAGTTAGCCTGATATGTTCGTCGTTAATGTCAGTTGAAGAAGAAAAACAAAACGGATGATATTCCATCCATGATTTGATCCTGCATTTGTTGGATAAAAGTGAGCATTTTTCTTTTGAAGTAATGTGTACGATAAGAGACTGGTTAACATCAAGATCCTAATGTGGGTTGGGCTTGGGCTGTTCGGCTCATAGTTTTTATGTGTTATTTCTTGGCAAATCGATAATCAAAATTATTATAATTTGGATAGTGTTATCGACATACTCATTTTTACTTATCATCCGTCCCTATCAATTTTAGGCTGTCGGATCGAGTGAATTGAAGAAGGTCAATGAGAAAAAATTAACAAGGGTCTGTAGAAGGTAAAAATAGGTGCGCGAATAGCACTTTTTATATTTTTCAAAAGGAATTCAAATTCAGGCATAAAAGGGTGTATTATTATGGTCAATCGACTTAACTTACATCTGCATGGTTGGACTAAACATGGTTGTTATGTTTAGTCCATGCATAATTGAGACATGCTTATCTTTTACGTTTGGGAGGTAATGATACAATATTATATACCATAGTGGAAAAGTGTGCTACTAACCTAATTATGCTCACCTAAAAGTCATAAACTAAAAGGTTGTGAGATGGTAATGGATGTAGGGTTGCTTGGTAGTTGAGAAAGCTTTGTTTTGCACATTCAGTCAAATGCACACAGCCAGAGAATAACTAAAGAGCGGTGATGCGTGGTGGTGGATTAATTTTTCAGGTGTCGAAAAAACGGTCAGGTACATTATGTATCATAATGTAAATAGTTAAAAAAAATTATCCAACTATTTGTATTATATCACTTAATGTACTGGATCGTGTCTTTGGCACAATGAAAAATCTATGTGATGGGTGTTCCCCATTTGTCGTCCTTTGGTTTCCTTTATCTCCACCTTTAACATCTATTCCTTGATCCTTGTCACTCAAAAACAAATAAAATACAACGCTCGACTTTTTATACGTAGTGAGTCATTCTTTCTTAATCTAAATAACGGTTTGTTAGCCTTTCATGTTGGGCCATGTAAGTTGGATTTGATTCTTCTAAATTGACATCGAATTCACTCAGAAAGTCAGAAATTTTAAATCTAGTAACGACGAGTACAATTGTTTTATATAATATATGATTCCCGTGAATTTGATTCTTATAGAATACAACTTGTATAACTATTGATCTCATAACTACAAACACAATGTTATAGAAATCAAACTCAGACGACTTAATTTTTATACATGAAAATTAAATTCACATAAACTCATTAAATTAAAAATAATATAAAACTGCACATATATCAAACCGTGATTTGCCTGCAAACAACGGAACATCCTCCAAATAAAAGAAGGGAGAAGGAGGGATGCTTCTTTCTCTCGACCTCTTTTGGCTAACATTGTGCATTACAGAGGTGAAAGGGCTTGCATGGTAATTGGCGATCACCATTTCATTCAAGAAGTGGTCCCCTTCAATAAAGCAAGGCAAAGACTCGGTCGATACCTAATTATCCTTTCCTTCCAACCTACGCAAAGAGGAGAGAGAGAGGAGAGAGAGAGAGAGAGTTGCTTACAGTTGGGAATTGTAGATAAAAAGTCTGGGCATCTTCGTACTCTACTCTCATCAACCCACATTTTGTAGCATGTTAATTAGCAACCGAGTGCACGTAATTACGGTCTCGTTTGGAAGTGTTGCAATTTCTTCAAGAAAAATGACATGGGAGGTGCGTTATAAAATCATTCAAAAAAACAGTTTAAGCGATTTTATATAAAAGCACATGGGAGATGCTTCTCTTCAGAAGTGATTATGACTCTTTCAAAATCACTTTCAAACGAGCCTTACATGATAACGATTCATCAAGCTACACTATTACAATATCTTGTACGAAAATTGTAGAATGAACTACTTATAATTATAGCATAGATCAATAATCTTAGAGATGGTCAATGGGTACCTATTTAGTTTTGTGGAGGTCCATTTGAATGTAGATATATGTTATTTGTGGTGGTTAGAGGAGATATTTGTGTTTGTGATGGTGATATATGGGCACTCATTGACCATCTCTATTCGTGATCCATAATTGTTTATTCATTACCTCAAAATTCACAAATCCTTATAATGAGCCGGTCCATACTATACAAACTCAAGCCAAAACATCTTTTTATGTTGGTAGGTCCCACTCCACCTATCTTTTAGGTTGCTACTTCCACGTTATGGCTTTCGTATTCAAGAATCTTTTATTAAAAGGAGAAATTCTTACGACCGACCGTTAACCGTTAAAATACTAATCAACCTCATAACAGATGGGCCCTTACCTGTAGTTCTCAATTTGGGCACACCTTCAGTGTGCTAACTTATGCACAGACAGTCGAATGCAAGAATTTCTCTCTTTTTTGTACGTTGAAAAGACGATTTGTGTTTCTCTTTCGACAATTACAACGATAAACTATGCATGATTAGGGTTTAGGTTACCAATGTCTTTGACACAAAAGCATGGAGGCATTCATATCATCACATTCAGAGTGCATGATTCATCATCTGCAATTCCATAAAGGCTTTCCACCGATTCCACGCACATCGCATGCAGATGATGATGCAGTTTGCAGAAGCAAGTAAACAAAACAAAGCACTCACTTTTAGAAAGACGGACGTTTAAGGCATCTTCTTTTTATACAGTGCTCTTTCCAATTTGTATTTTGAAGGTTTGATCATCAAATTCGATGTAGATTAGTACCCTAATCTAATATTCAATACAAAATTAGTACCCTAATTAATCCAATTTGTTTTGGTTTTGAAGCCGGTAATTTAAAAAGTTCTTCACTGACAAGTGTACGTGCATGTGGACTTCTCGAACTTGCCTGTTTATATATTGATGTGCCACGAATCTCATTCTTCTTGTGAGTGAGACAGATCATACAGGGTTATATAATATATATATGTATATATTGGTTATTCTTAGCAGAGATTTCGCTCGTGTTCTTAGAGCGGGATGTCATAGTATCATCGTATTTTGATTTATGTTCCTCTTTGGTTCCACTATATAAGGCAACATATGGTCATTATACATGCAATGTAGAGATACTATCAATCCCGCTCAGTGAACAGTGGAGCGAAATCTCTCTTAAAACTTAAAAGGAAAAGGGGAGAGGGAGAAGGCTGCTAAGCCAAAGGCAATGGTGATGAATCATGGGTAGGTAGGGGTACTTGTCAAACTTTGCTTTGCGTATGGTTAACTTGTTATTTGCCTACTCATATTCTTGTAAGCAATAAAGCGAGAAATTTTTCAATGTGTCGAAAACACAATTTGGAATACTAGTGTCATAATATAATTGGTTGGATATTTTTTTCTTCAAATTATTAACCAATTATATTATTATACTTAATATACAAATTATGTTACTGATACACTAAAAAATCTCTCCAATAAAATAAGAGAGAAGCAAGTAGTTACTTCATCATTCACAAACTTCTTTTATCTTTGTTTTCCTCGAGTTTGCATTTACTATTTTTCACCCTAATTTATTTGTGAATGGACGGTGGATGTGTTAACAATATCTGGAATAGGATCCTCTTTGGATCCTTTTTGTGGAAATCCGGATGATCAATCAATCATGTATGTTCATCGTACATCGTGAGGTTAGAAATTATTTAAAATTTAAAATTGAATATAAATAGTACATAATAAAAACTGATCGTATGATGTACGATGAATTGATACAATTAGTTGATCCTCGGATTCAAAAAAAAGAATCCGGAAAGAATCTTTGACCACAATATCTCACCAACCCAAAGCCAGGTGAACTGATGACCTAATAAAAATGTGCAGAAACCGATATAGGAAGAGAGAGAGAGACAGAGAGAGGAGAAACATGAAAAGAAACGCAAATCGAGATGGAGAGTGGGAGGGACGCACCACTTAATTCACCTCGTCTTGCGACGGTTAACGAAAAGCTGACTTTGAAATGAGTGGATGGATACTACTAAAAGTCAAGTTATCGTTGGAACATTGTCCTACTCATTTCAAAGTCAAATTCATCGTTGAGTGCCGCAATACGAGGTGAATTATCAACATGAAAATGTTAAGAAGATTCTTAAATGTAGGAATTTCATGGATTACCTGTCGTTTAGTGTTTTTTATACAATATTTTATAACATTAGTACGGAAATTGATGTTAAACTATAAGGTGACAAAGAGTCTAGAAATAGAGAGTTTCACTCATGCATTGGAACATTTCATAAACACATAAAGTACGAAGCCCAATGTATAATGCATACAAAAGTAGATAATCCTTGGGTACTCATTAGTGACTACTTACTTTCTTATTTTGTCCAATGATACTTTAACACATGTTTTAGTGTTTAAAAAAAATAATGGACATGTTATTATTATTATTTTATTTATTTTTTGCTTTGAAAAACAAAGAACACGTGATGTTACTTTATTAAATCAAATTAGAAAATGAGTATATAAAGCACTCATTAGTGAATACCTAAATATTATCCTACAAAAGCTAAGCCATGAAATTCTTAAACAAATTCCCTATTTGTTTAAGAATTTGCTTTAGATAAAAAAAAGCTGCATGAAGGGCCATTCCAATGGGATCAACAATTTGCTTTAGGACAAAGTAAAGAAAAACTTCAAACACTCGTTGTCATGTAAGTCAAATGTAAGACATCTTATTTACAAGTAAAATAGAAATGTTACAAGACTGTAACACTAATTGATATCTACATTATGGAATTGCTTAAGGAGAGGGATGCCCATTTTTTCAAAAAACGGGGATTAGGTGTGGGGCCCACTCCACATCGAATTTCAACGATCCGAACCGTCTATTTTTCAAGTTACACCTCATAGATCATCCTTGCAAAATATTAGCCAAATCTGAAATATTTAAGACATCTAATTGAGTTCAAAAATATTAATGAATACTTTGTTCTATAAGAAACAATGAAATTTTATCTTGATAATTAAATAGGCAAATGGTTTCGGATTGAATTGAATTTTTGCAAGGATGATCTATGAGGTGTAACTTGAAAAATAGACGGTTCGGATAGTTGAAATTCGATGTGGAGTGGGCCCCACACCTAATCCCCATTTTAAAAAAAAAAATAGAGATCCCTCTCCTTAAGCAATCTGTCTACATTATAATCAAGTTGGGAATGATATTAATATTGATTGGTAAAAAGCTTAACCATCTCTGATACTTTGAGTCTTGAGACAGTAACTTAGTCTCCCAAACATTTTCATTTCCTTCATAATATAATAGATTAAAAAAAAAAAAAAAAAAAAAGAAGGACAAACATCTGAAATCACAACAACCATATTTACAATCATTGTTTATTCAAAAACCTTAAATCACGTCACATCAAGTTAAAGCACCTACACATAATTTCAATAAAATTACGCGTACAAATTTGCCCTTTTAGTAAAATAAGAGTTTTCTCGATTCCAATGAAAAGAAAAAGATATATAAAATTGAGGAATGGAAAAGAGTCTTTAACAAAATTAGGATTTTTTTAAATTCTCTATCAACTTATTTTTTAATACAATATATCACAAAAATTGACGAAACGACAAAAAATTCATAAAAATTTCACTTTGACTGAATAAATTTTCTCTTATTATCATCCCAACTGAAGGCCAACTAATGGATTTACATTTGTCAGAATCTATTTATTAGATAACAGATTAGATATCTCCACATTTTTGTCAGTGCCCTGTACCTACCTATAGCATCTGACAGTCAAAAATACATATTACTTTATATACGTTTAAATTTCCAGCCAATTTTTTTCCAGAATGTTTAGATTTAAAGTTATGAAACAAAACATATACAAAACTAAAATTGAACATAATAAAAATACAAAAATTCATTACAATATAAATAAGTGTAGTAAATAAACATTAAAAATTAGAATATATCAAGACTTTTAGATTGAATTAAGTCTGGCAAAGAAAAAATTGGATCGAAAGCTTCCTCTGGGTACATCTAGATTTCCAGCCAATTTTCCCATAATGTTTAGATTTTAGAACTTTTGAAATCGGGATATGATTTTTCAATCCAACTTGTACCCTAAGTAGTCCCAAATATTTGGATGAGCATGTGAGGTTTCAAAAACATTTTAATATTGACAGAAAAACAGGTATAAAGTAAAATTTTAAATTAAAAAGAAAGTAATATCATTAGTATAAGATATGTCTAATTATAAGTACGTGTACTATAAACAAACAATAATATTTTATACTGCCACATATGTATCTAATGTGTTCGCATTGACGACAAAAGTTTTGACACAATGAGTGACGTAATCAGTAAAGTAAGGAAAATTTTGTTTTATATAAAGATAAGTGTTGACTATGCGTATTTTAAATCGTGCTGAATATGACTATTTTTAAGATTTGTGTTCACAGTGTATATTCAAACAATCATTGTAACTGTCATGTCAGAACAGCAGCGGTCTAAATCTAGTGCCATCAAACAGAAAGAAGGATTCTGAACCAATGAAATGTACACACATTTATTAAGTGTTGGTCTTTTTTTGCGTAACACCATTTGAACTTCTATTCAAAATGGCTTTACATGAAAAAAAAAATAAGGGATGAAATTCTAACAGAGTTACTCAAACTATTTCATGTTATAATTGAGAAGAAAAAAAAAGATTGGATTGAGTTTACAAAAAATTAAACAACTAGAATTTGAAGTTTTACAAAAGAGAGGAAAAGAAGAGAGGAATACAAAGCGTGAATCTTACTTTTGTGCAAAAATACATTGTGTAATATGACATTAGTAAATATGAAACAAATAATTTTATTTTTATTTAAAGCCGTCCTGGTTGCATGGACATCCAATGTCAAATCCGCATTGACGACAAATCTATAATATCTTCGCATTGACAAAAGTTCCAACACAATGAGTGACGTGAACAATTTTGTTTCATATAAAGGTGAATGTTGACGATACATATTTTCAATCAAGCTGATGATGATTATTTTAATAATTTATGTTGACAATGTATATTCAAACAATCATTGTAATCGTTATGGTAGAACGATCGCAGTCTAAATCCCGAGCCAGCAAACAAAAAAAAGAACCAATGAAATGGTACAAACATTTATATTGTATAACCCCACACCAATACCAGAAATTTAAGCACTAACCCTAGTAAAAAGTAAGGGAATCCTCCAAGGCTCCAACCAAGTTGCAGATTTTATTCTCTCTTTCTTGGGGGCCTCTTCATTTTTGTTTGCTTCCCCCATAACCCTTACGATCATAATGAGCAACGTAATCAGTAAAGTAGAAACAGTTTTGTTATATATAAAGACGAGTGTTAACGATACATATTTAAATTCTGCTGACAACGGTTATGTTAATGATTCGTGTTGAAGGTGTACATTCAAACAATTATTATAATCGTCATATTAAAACTATTGTGATCTAAATCCGGTGCCACCAAACAAAAAGAAGGATTTCTAACCAATAAAATGGTACACATTTATGAAGTAACAATGTTTTTGTGCAACACCATTTCAACTTTTGTCCAAAATAGTTTCAAGTAAAAAATAAGGGATGAAAATTCTAACAGAGTTACTCAAACTATTTCTTGTTATAATGGAGAAAAAAAAAGGATTGGATTGTGTTTACATAACATTAAACAACTAGAATTTGAAGTTTTACAAAAGAGAAAAAGGAGAAGGGGATACAAACCATGAATCTTACTTTGTAAAAAAAAAAAAAAAACAATTTACAATACGACATTAGTAAATATGATACAAATAGTTTTGTTTTTATTTAAAGTTGTCCCACTTGCATGGACATCTAATGTCAAATCCGCATTGACGATAAAGGTTCCAACACAATTAGCGACGTAATCAATAAACTACGAACAATTTTGTTTTTATATAAAGGCGAGTGTTGGAGATACATATTTTCAATGAAGCTGAAGACAATTAGTTTAGTAATTTATGTTGACAGAGTATATACAAACAATCATTGTAACCGTCATGTCAGACCGCAGTCTAAAATCTTGAAACACCAAACAAAAAGAATTCCAAACCAATGAAATGGTGCACACACTTAAATTGTCTAACCCCACACAAACACCAGATATTTAAGCACTAACCCCAGTTTAGAGTAGGGGAATCCTCCAACCGAGTTGCAGATTTTATTTTCTTTTTTGGCCATGAGTGTTTGGATCGTTTTCTTGGGGGCCACTTCATTTTTGTTTGCTTTCCCCAAAAACCTTACAATCACAAAGCACTAAAGCAACAAGAAATTTTTAGTTATAACGGGAACACGGATGGTACATCATGTATTTTTATGTAAGTGTTGGAAAATTTTAATTTTTAAGTTATTAACCTTTTAACACACATATCATACCATTTATATAAGGACACGTGATATACTATCTTGTGTGATGATCATATTGAAAAATTTCTCCTAAAGCAACCAATGCATGCCACTTCTGCTGTTTTGTTCGGCCGGCATGGATGACACTTGCCCCTCCATGAAAAAAAATAAGAAAACACCAACCCTAATTTTCAGTTCCATATTTATCCTCATCATTTTAGTACGTGGGCATTGCACTGCGAATTAAAGTTGTCAACTACCAAGAATTAATATAACCAAACTCAGTACGAGAAACGTAAATGACACTGAGAAAATACACATAAGCGGAAACCGTTTGTGGTGTTTAAAATTTATTCAATATGGTTGAAATTTTTGTGAAAGTATCGGACATATCACATAAACATATGAAAAATGGATGAAGTTTAAGCTTCACTCCATATCAGAGAAACTCTTAAATTTCGTCTAAAATCAACAAATTTTGTCAATATTTTTGACATATCGGTTAAATATCAGAAAAACTCTTATATTTCGTAGCAGTATTTGACATTCTATAAAGTTTCATTTTAAATTTTCATCAATTTGATTAAAAAAAAAAAAAAATATTGATATAGTATTAATATATCCACTGATATTGCCACCTATATCGATATCTTAAAATCCTGACCGTCTATAGCTGAATTGATTACGACTAATTCATTATTACAGACCGATCTGGAGTTCGATTTCTCTATTCCCTCTATATCGCTTGAGTCGGAAAAATGAAGTGAACTGACCTGGCAGCCCTTAGACAGGTGTCACGAAATGAGGCATGTAGCAGGAACAGAAGGTGGTGCCATGGGTGAGCGTCTCAAGCGTTTTGCAACAGAAAACGTCAGAAGGAAACGCGAAAAGAGGGAGATAAGATTCTTTGAAATGGCTTTCAAGCCGAGAGTCACGAGCGGTGACCGACACAATTGCGTGTACGGTCAAGCAAAGCAAGGAGGAGTGAGAAAGTAGAGCGAGAAACGGGCCTGGCAAAAGAGCAAACCACCAAAATTATGTTCACACACCTCATCACCATTAAATTTCGGTTTCGATAAAATTAAGGGTTTTTGGATCTTAGCTACCAAACCCTATCCCTTCCTCATCCAAACAAAAAACAAATAAAAGAAATTCTTTTCCAATTAAATAAAAAACCAACCAAAAATCTTTTGTTATTTTTAATATAATTGCCAAATCCAAAAATTTGTATTCAGCACATATACGTAATCTTCTATACTAGTAAGTAAGAGATTTTAGATTCGATTCTCGTCAAATGTCGATTTGAACTACGTTACTGTAATCCATTATAAGACTTAGCCCATTTTTCATCTTTTAGTGTAGATAAGATCGTTTATTAAAATAATAATAATAATAAGTTCGATACTTAATTATTATGACTGAATTATTGTATGACATAATTCAAAAATTTTATAAACACAAACCATCTCATATATATATATATATATGAATGTGTATATATATATATATATATATATATGAATGTGTGTGCATGTGTGCTTGTATGTGATGTGATAGTGCTTATGAAGATGTGTTAGGTTTGAAGATCCCAATAATATGTTGATAGTTAATGTGGTTGAAAGCAATTGACTTCATTTGTGTGAGTGAAAAAGCAGAGACACTAAATAAAGTTAGTCTCTGAGAAAAGACGGCGCGTCGCAGGAAAGAATGTAATAAATTTTTGAATAAAAGACGCATATGATTATTTAATTTATTTGTCATAGAAAAAAGAGCAGAACGATCTTCCAATCATCATAAGAGACAGGTGAAATGAAAACAATACATATGTTTGACTTTTGTCTGGTAAAATGTTGAAATCTATCGATCATGTAGGACCCATTTAAGTTTTTATCGACCTTAAATTTCGCTACGACCTGTACGGCAAATCGTTACGGAGACAAACTCTGACACAACTACTTACAAAAAATGCATGAGCATGCAAATTCAAAATAGGGTAGCCCTATTGTGTAGTAGGTTAACTAATCCTTGATAAATCATGAATTATCATCAATATTAAGCAGAAGAATTAGCACTAATCAAGATTATATTTGACCACATAAAATGACCCACCATGAAATGACTATCATGAATCAATGCCACATGCGCGCCAAATTCAATCAACACCTAAAACTTCCACCTAGAAAATTGTGCCCCATTTCCTCATCCAATGAGGGGACCACTAACGCCGTAACCGATGGCTCCGTTAGCTGGGATTTGCCGTGACGCTTTAGGGGCGAAAAATAAACCGAAATTACACCACCAATTAGCATCGTAATAATCGCCCAATTTCTAACCGAACGACACCGTATTCGTGCTAAGCCGGACCCGTTATTGACTTTGGCCACGCCTGCACGTGCCAACCTCGAACCGTGACGCTTGAGCCTTACACGCCGTGGTCGTTGGGCTAAAACATATTCCACATATTTACCCCTGAAAATATCCAGCAATTACACTACCCCCCATATGTACGAATTACATTTTCCATTTCCTAGCCTCAACTTTTACGCGTAAAGTAGAGGACTTGCAACTCAAGTAATATAAAGCATTTATCGCTACACTCGCGGTCTTACGTTCAATCCCATGTCCTACTATCATTTGTATTAAAAAAAATTAATACACAAAAAGTTTTTCAGGTTCAAGTTCGATTCATCTAAATAATGAAAATGATATATGCTTTTATAAAAACAGTGTTTTTGTCTCCTTTCAATCAGAAGATGTCTCAAATTTAACTCGTCTAAAAAATAAAAGCGATACATATTTTGAGTGAGTCTGATACTTAGTCGTGCATGTCGTGAATGCATGGCTGGGTGAGTAGATTATAAAGTCTTTATTAATTAGTTTTCTATATAATATTAGATCGTTTACCGGGAAAGGGAGTCATCAGTTATATCTAACAGCTCTATGGGACTCTCTGTTGTTTGGCTTCTTTCTTTTCTGTTCACATTTCTTTCACTCCCTTCCTGATTAACTTTTCAACATTTTTGATTCTTTCTGAGGATTGAATGAGATCTGGGCAGTCACTCAAATTTTGGGTAGCTCTATAAATCCTCTTGGATTTTGCCAATATTTTTATCTCTCTGCAATAAATTCTACCAAACAGCAGAGAAAAGTGGCATTATCCGTGGAGATTTCTGTTTTTCTCATCTTATTTAATTAAACTGAAAATTTTCGGTGATTGAGAGATCTGAATTTTATCAACCAGATGATGCTGGGTGTAATGTTTATGGTGAGCTGGGTAAACTCTCGTGTTTTGTTGTGTTCTTGGCTCAAAGCTGGTTTTTTTTGAGCTAGAAATTCTCAAATTTTGCGGTTTTGTTTCTCTGTGGCAGGTGATTCGATAAAATGGGGAAGAGAAGGATGAAGAATTCTTGATTTCGAGAAATCGCAATCGAAAATCCGCCTTGGGGGAACTGAATTGAGTGAGTGAGGAGAAATCTAAGAACTTAACAGGTGGGTGGATCCCTCTGAAGGCAGAGGGATCGGTATGGGTGAACAGGGAGGAGATCAAAGTTCTTGCTGTTGGATGCCACCAACTCCTTACAGGCCTATTATCCCCAGACCGGAGCCCAAATTGCGGCCGGAAATTTCGACGTCCTCGAGACCATTGGGGGTAGAAGAAATTCAAGAGAATAGATTAGTTATAGACTTGGATCCGGATCCGGCGGAAGAGAGCGGATTTGTTTACCGTGGAGCTGGAGTTGGAGCCGGCAGCGGCGTTGAAACTTCAACAGACGCTTATTTCCGCCGCGTGGCACAGTGGAGAGATGTCCCTTGCAAAGAGCTCATGATCCTCGCGGTGGCCTCTGCAAATGATGGGAGCGGTAGTGCAGTGCTGGGAGATACTCAGCGTAAGTGCAACCAATAGAGTTTTTAGTTGTTATTTGTATCACATTTACTAAATCGTGACGAATGCTAGCGCATGTGCGGACCCACATGTAGCTGGATCCACAAACCCATGTGGGTCTGTGCGTTTGGACCCACGTGCGTCTAGCCCTCTAATCATTAAATGACGGTCGACGGCTAGACGCACGTGTTTTCATTTTTATTTTTTATTAGGAGAAATTCTTGCCGCCACTCGCCGCAGCCTATAGGACGTCTATCTCTCCCCTTTTGTCTTGTCACGTGATGAGAGATAAAAACACACTAAAGTCGACCATAACTTTTCAGAGTTGTTTAGTGGCCAATAAATGGAGAGACTTACATGAATACTATTTTTTTCTCTCACGTGAGGAGAGAAGATGCATACGCAAAGGGTACTCGCCTGGTTGCAAGTTGAGTCCCATATAGCTTTATACTTGATTTTTGCTATGAACTCTAATTTTTACTATCTTACACCACAAGCAAAGCATTTTCAACAAATTCATCAGTCTATTGAGAAGTGAAGAATATAGTTACCGTACAAGAGGTAAACTCAGCAATCACCGAATTTAAGGGTTGGAGAGCAACCTTAGCATGGATAGTTTCGGGAAGTGTCTACAAACAGCATGAATGTGATAGTTGTCAGAACAAGTAAAAACGTTCGAAATGAAAATACTGATAGCAGGCTACATAAGGGGTACAGTGTTCAGGAATACGATATCTAGAAGATAGTAATGACTGCTAAATACTTGCATTATGCATGATAGAACAAGTAATGAGACGGTTCTCACACACCTCATTTGTCATATGTTCTGACTGCAATAATTGAGTTGTGTATTGATGTGTTGTATGAATTTCTGATTTTCGGTAAGAATTTTATCGTGGGGAGCAAATTCTCCATGATTACTACCAGTTTTTTTTACAAGATGTCGACTTATGTTAATTTTAAGTGCAATTCTACAAATCAACAACAAAGTTTGTAGTTTGTAGTTTGTTTTTGTTACCTCTTTGATCAGTAGATGAACCGATATTTCTTCTATGCAGATGAATTTTCATTCCCTGACAACCATCCTTATGATCTGAATATTTCACCTCCGACTACAAATGGCCAATTTGCACCTATAACACCGGATAAGTCCATGAGAGTAGACAGTGAACAAATGTATCGAATTCCGAGCACCAATGCTCACAATGGACAAGGCCAGGAGATAGAAGAGCAATGGGATGCTAATTCTGCGACAATTAATATCATTGATCTGGAAAACAATAAGGATACAGAAAAATCTGCTGTGGATTCATCACAAGCTACTTTCTCCACGCAGCTCCAGGAACATTGCAACCCTGACAAGGAGGTGAACATCAGTATCGACTTGAACAAGACACCACAACCAAAACAAAGAAGGAGAAAGCACAGGCCGAAGGTGATTACAGAAGGCAAGCCAAAAAGAAACACACAGCCTTCTGGTTCTATGGAAAATCCAAAACCCAAAAGAAAGTATGTGCGCAAGAGTACACTTGACAAAAGCACAACTGCTCCACCGCAGGAATCTACAGAGCATATTGATTCAAATAATCTGCAGCCTACAAAGAGATCATGCAGAAAGGCTTTAAATTTTGACGCAGAAGAACCAAGAGATGGAAGTTCCTCAAGCAAGTCTTTACATGTGGGTTCACAATCACAGGAGATGAATGTTGGCACCAATGGAGTTCAAACAAATTCAACTGCACCACACAGAAATGAAGTTGAATTGGTGGCAGATAACACCCAAGCAGGCATAGCCCAAGATCTCATCCGTTCTACAAGCCGAATGCTGAAACATTACTTGTCATTGCCAGACCAACAGCCTCCAAGCACACCACAACAAACCAGAGGTTCTACTACATATGTTGATTCCCAAAAGGAGGCTGCAGAAGAAGGAGGACAAATGAGCACTCGTAGTGGATACACTGCACAAACCATGTTGGATCGGGACACTAGATCATCCCAACAAAGTGCAAATGATTCCACCCACAGCACAACTACGGTTCTGACAATAGAAGAACAAGCAAAAAGATCAAAGAAAAATTATTCAAGTGCTGTTGAGCAAGAAGATCCTAGGACCGGAAATTTATATGGGGCAAACTATAATAATTTGCCGGCATACTACAATGTGATGTCATGGGTGCATTTTCCATACATATACAAGAAGAAGAGGACTGATAAGGTGCAAAATTCTACCATACCAAGCACCTCGTATCGTGTGAATATGGCAGAAAACATATGGAGACCATCGGCAGCTGGCTGCTTGACTCCTGGTCCTCAAGTAAATGCTGGTAATGTTTCAACTGCACTTGAAGAAGTAGGAAATAACCCTCAGGATGGACCGCAAGGTGTTCACAGTTTCCCACCCTTGTATCAGACAGAGAGGTCAACAAAGAGAAGATCTAGTTGCCCTACAAGGGTTCGCAACTTGGCTTCACTAACCAGAACACCAGAGCACATTCTGCACAGAACCTGTCTCGCCAATCAACCACCCACTGATGGCAATGGTCAAAGAGTGAATCAATTTGACAGATCTCAGACATGCATCGACGCCCTAGTCACAGACGTGGGTGCAACACTCGCAAAAAGGAAGAGGACAAAGAGAAATCCACTTTCCAGTTCACAACGAGGTCTTGTAATATATAAGAACCAGCCATATTTTGCCACAGCATCAGGTATGTCAGTTTTCGTGTGGAGGTTGTTTCCAACTCCGCCAATCATCTTTTGTAATTTTACTTGATCATCAATCGCAGGTGTTCCACAAGTACCATTCGAACAACTGCTTTCTGCTATTACTGAGCACTTCAAATGTTTGGACATTAATAGAGAAAATAGCAGCAGATTTGCCTATCACGGGTATAATGTCATCTCTTCTTACAAGGCACAAGATCAAGAGCACAACGCACTAGTTCTTTATAGAAGAGATGGCACTGTTGTACCATTTGATGGTTCTTTTGATCCAATTAAGAAACGTAAAGCGCGACCTAAAGTTGACCTTGATCAAGAGACTGATAGAGTATGGAAGCTTCTGCTGGAAAATATAAACAGTGAAGGTATTAATGGCACAGACGAGGAGAAAGAAAAATGGTGGGAACAAGAGCGTAAAGTGTTCCGTGGACGTGCAGACAATTTTATTTCACGAATGCATCTTGTGCAAGGTACAAATTCTTCCATTTTCAGGGGCATTCATATTAAACAAGTCATTTCAAATCTCATATCATGCAATACAGCTCTACATACTGCAAACTACTCGAGGAAAAAGAATATGCATTCTGTACGTGCATGTACTGACCATCATGCTAGTCTCAAGCACCTTGGGAACCCTTATGCATATACATACAAATACAACGCTATTCTTCAATTTTAGATATAAGTTACAACTTCATATTCTAACAGTATAATATTACTTTAACAGGAGATAGACGCTTCTCTCCGTGGAAGGGATCAGTTGTGGACTCGGTGGTTGGAGTTTTCCTTACTCAAAATGTCTCAGACCACCTGTCTAGGTAAAGTACCGTTTCTATAAACAACTAGAGAATTTGACATTAGATAAATTACAAGTGAGAAATTCTCTAATATGTACCTCCTTACAGCTCTGCGTTCATGTCAATGGCTGCACATTTTCCCCTGAAGTCAAGGAGCAACGAAATATCATGCGATGAAGAAGTTGCGAGCTTGGTAGTCGATGAACCAGAAATATGCATTAGTGAGAATTCAAACCAGCCAGGTTGTGACTGGAGTTCCCTAACGTTCCATGACGCTGAGCATAGTGAAGAAAAAGTTGTCAACGGACACGATAACTCTGGAAGCACTACTGAGGGTGTTATCTCAACAAATGAAGCACAATGCAAGCTTTCACATCCATCTGAACCTGGTCCGGGAATGTATCCTAACTCATTAATGAACAGGTCAACCACCAAGATCACAAGAACAGAATTGTACCTGCAGGAGGATATGAGAACGTACAATGCAGTTTCATCACAAAATTCTGTGGATTCTTCAACTTCACAAACTGTGGAAAAGACAGGATCGTGCGAGAGCAACTCGGAAACAGAGAATCCGCCTAACAGATGTGAAAACAGCAGTTTAGATCACTCCACTTCATTTGTGGAGCTTTTACAGAGGGCCGAATCAAGTATGCTGCATTACAGTCTCAGGAGCACCCATATGTCCTCTCATGACATATCAAACTGTGGAGGTTACCAACCTGCATGTGTGCAGCATAATGACCAAAGATGTGAGATAAACAGAGAAGCATCCCTTGAGCCTTCCAGTAACTGTTGTTTGAATCTAACCCCCAACCCAGGAGTACGGGAAGTTGAATACTTTGATTTGTACGGAGAAGTAACCCAGTCTTCTTATGCATCCAAAAATAAATGTGAAGATAGTCCGAGTGAAAGAAGTGCACTAACAGCAGAATCTCCCAGTCAAGATACAATACATAATAAGCTGACAGCAAATGTTCAAGAAGCACCAAGATGTTCCGGAAATTCATGCAATAACATTCAGGTAGGCAATAATATGGCCCAGTCTCAACTCGGTTTGGCTGGGAGCTCAAATAATGTTGACATACATTCTCAGGAGCAAAACAATAAGATACAGCAAAGTTGCTTGAACATTTCTGGAGGGACCACAGATGTTATGCAGAAGGCAGCAGAGTTGGGTTCAAATGAGCAGAGTAATTCAGTTAACAAGGAGTTCAGTAGTACGAATGCTGCTACCTCCAAAACAAAGAACAGAAAAGCTGGAAAAGAGAAAAAAGATCAGCAAGATTGGGATAAATTAAGGAAACAAGCAGAATTAAATGGAAAGAAAAGGGAAAAGACAGAAAATACAATGGATTCCTTGGACTGGGAAGCCGTAAGATGTGCAGATGTTAATGAGATTGCCCAAACCATCAAAGAGCGGGGGATGAATAATATGCTTGCAGAACGAATCAAGGTAAAAATTAAATTAAATATAATTCTCAAATTTGCCAGTGTGCCCGCTAGACACAGAAAACCTTTTTAGATCAGCTGATGTTGATTGAGAAATTTGTGCAGGATTTCCTTAACCGACTGGTCAGAGAGCACGGTAGTGTTGATCTTGAATGGTTGAGGGACGTTCCACCTGACCAAGCAAAGTAAGCTTGCTGAACTATCCAACCCATTTCTAATTATAAAAATTAAATTCCCAAAAACCAATCGCTTGCCTTGCATGTCATATCAAAATGCTACGGCTGTATTCTACAGTATACGAATATGATGTACTGAATATGAACATGCTTACATGGTTTGCATTCCATAACTATGTGATATGTCACAGAGAGTATCTGCTGAGCTTTCGCGGATTGGGGTTGAAAAGCGTGGAATGTGTGCGGCTTTTGACACTGCACCATCTTGCTTTTCCAGTGAGTATATATTAAAAATATGACTGACCAGAATAGATGCAACAGATCTCAATATATATAGTTGTATCTTTGAAGGTGGACACAAATGTTGGACGTATAGCTGTACGGCTTGGATGGGTACCCCTTCAGCCCCTGCCTGAGTCATTGCAGTTACATCTTCTTGAACTGTGAGTTTTATGAGCCTCCATGTTACTTCTGGAAAGCATATCCAATCGGCACTGGAGCTGATCTTTCTGTCCTTTATAGGTACCCAGTGCTGGAATCCATACAAAAGTATTTGTGGCCACGACTGTGCAAGCTTGACCAAAGAACATTGTAAACACAAAATCAGATAAAATCTTCACATTAGTACACTATATTGTATTTATAAGCATGATTTTGGAAGAGTTGCTCTTCCATGAAACTGGATACTAATTGGACAAAAACATTTCAATATTTGTGAACAGGTACGAGCTGCATTACCAAATGATAACATTTGGAAAGGTATGTCATCTTATTATTTATGTGAAGTAATTTGTCTTCACATTCAGACTAAGAACGAATAAAATATCATCCTTTGACGCAGGTCTTCTGCACGAAAAGCAAGCCGAATTGTAATGCATGCCCGCTGAGAACAGATTGTAGGCATTTTGCGAGCGCATTTGCGAGGTTTGCAAATTAATTGTTCCATCCCTTACATCTAAAAGCCACAATCTCCATTATAGTTCCGATAAATAACATTCGTTTGTCCACCACCAATTAGATCGCTTTTGGATGTTAAGCCTGATAAGTAAAAGATATAGGCATAAGCAACTGTATAAATAAAAAATTCATTGTGACTCACTTAAGGCATATTAACAGTTGTATTATCGATTTATCAACATAAGGAAAAAATCTTAAGCATGCACGTAGTTAGAACAACATGGAAGGTTTCATAAATCATATTATAATGTAATCAAAATTGTGAACAAGGAACATCAGATATCCTACTGCAAATCTGCCAATAACAATTCATAGAACATACTTTACTGTAAGATTATCTGTTAAGTTACTTACAAAGAATGTTGGATGCAGTGCAAGGCTTGCCCTGCCTGGACCAGAGGAGCAAAGCATAGTGAGTGCAACTGAAGACAGAACTACCCATCCAATCCCTGCTGGTGTCAACAATAGAATGCCCTTGCCCCTCCCTCAGGCAACATACCAGCAATTGGAAGCAAGCCAGAAATCAGAAGTAAAATCTACATTTGGTCATTGTGAACCTACAACGTGCCAGCAATTGGAAGCAAGCCAGATATCTGAAGCAAAATCTGCAGTTGGTAATTGTGAACCTATTATTGAAGAACCAGCATCACCAGAGCCAGTGTGTACACAGATATCAGAGGACATTGAGGACTTCTGTGATGGTCCTGACGAAATTCCGACTATTAAACTTAACATTGAAGAGTTCACTCAGACTTTGCAAAATTATATGGAAAAAAACATGGAGCTTCAAGAAGGTGAAATGTCAAAAGCTTTAGTCTCTCTAACACCAGAAGCTGCATCATTACCAACTCCCAAGCTTAAGAACGTGAGCCGACTGCGAACTGAGCACCAAGTGTAAGTAGGAGCTTTCATCTCTCCAGTAATTCAAGAAATATCTAGCATGCAAGATTTTGGTATCACTAGGATAAAATGGATGTTTAAGTAAGCAATGGAAGATGAAAGATAAAAACATGGCCAGGTAAGGTACCCAATAAAAATCATGCATCGTGCCGTCAAAAACTATATTGATTGTGCATTCAAAAAACATATCATCTTCCAAAATGAAGGAAAACATTTGGAACAAAAGCCCTACAACTTTCTATATAATGATGATTTTCATAAATATAATCACATAAAGCCAAACATCTTATATGCTACTGATTCTTGTTCTTCACAATGCAGCTATGAACTTCCTGATACGCACCCTCTTCTAGAAATGGTCAGTAATATCTATATATCTATCTAATAACAATGTTTAACAACCCCTTCTTTGGGTTTTTATGAGTCCAATAAGTACCTATCCCGAATTTAATATCTGCCTTTGCTTAATACAGTTGCATATGGATAAGCGAGAACCTGACGATCCGTGCAATTACCTTCTGGCTATTTGGACTCCAGGTATGCAGACAACAATAAAAACCAACTACCAAAATAATTCTTAAATATGGTTATCCAATTTTCCTCTTTCACCCCCAAGTTCTCAACCCTATTTTGAGAGTTAAATCTAGAACAATCTTCCAAAGTGGATGGCATAACCTTATGAAACTCGACAGTCCCCAATGTCACAGTGACTACTATTATCATTTGAACCACGAATAAAAACTGGTTTAAGATCAACACTAGAGACATGCGTAGAGCATCTCTATGGTTCTTGGGTGGGGTACTGCCCACAGTTAATACATATACTCATTTTCTATGTGTTTACTAGGCAATTCCACTAAATGCCTTGATGTTCATACCAGGTGAAACTCCAAATTCCATTCAACCACCAGAGAAAAGGTGTAGTTCTCAAGAACTTGGCAAATTGTGTGACAATATGGAATGTTTCTCATGCAACAGTGCACGGGAAGCAAATTCACAAACAGTCCGAGGGACTCTCTTGGTAAGAATATGCTAAACGACACTAGTATGAAAACCATGAATAACTGATAAAGCGAACTAAATACTTGTCACACCAATAGAAGTAAATACAACAATGATGAGTGGTTACTTGTTCTGATCTGATCATGAACAGATACCATGCCGAACAGCAATGAGAGGGAGCTTTCCACTTAACGGAACCTACTTTCAAGTTAATGAGGTGAGATACAGTTTCATTCAGCTCAAGGTCTTTCACATACTTAAGGCATCTGTTTCACGTTCAGGTGATATTGATAACAAATACTGTCCAATGTAGGTATTTGCTGACCATGATTCGAGCATTAACCCAATTGATGTTCCAAGGGCTTGGTTGTGGAAGCTATACAGGAGAACTGTGTACTTCGGAACCTCGATACCAACAATATTTAAAGGTATAGATTGTGAAATATTATGCTTTGATCTGTTTTTAAATGTGTCTAACAATAAAACTTAAAATACTCTTCTTCTTCTGGCCAGGGTTATCGACACCAGAAATTCAGCACTGCTTCTGGAGAGGTATGAGAAAATGTCACTTACACATTCTATGTGATCCTAGCAGTCTTCAAATGGTTATATGTATGCACAAAGTGGCCATTAGGGTATTGTTGTTGAATTATACACCCATTCAAAACCTTATATTTGTAGGAAAGAAACATTAGGGCTACTTCCCTTCAACATTCCAACACCCACTGAAAACCTTATACTTGTAAGAAAGGGACATAAGATCTACTTCCCTTGGAATGTTGCAATTCTAACATCTTTACCCAAGGAGCTAAGGATATTGTAATATCTTCATCCTGACAACTACCGAAGAGACTTCATTAGCGTTCTGTTGGTTCTCACCAAGAATGTACTAAGACAAGCATGAACAGGATTATTTTGTACCTTACATAAAACTAATTGCTTCTTAGTAGATTACACTTTCATAACTTAAAATGACAAATGCTGAACTTGCCCAAGAAAGGGATCTACGGATACAAAGACGAAGTTTACAACGAACTGGAACGTAAAGCATCTTATGGCTAAACTAATAGCAAAATCTGCTCTATTTCACTTTTCCATTTGACTTAATCTTGTGGCACTAACTGCCTCTAGGCAATGTCATAGCAATCTCTGTTTGTTCAAAAGTGCTGGTGTTTTTGCAGGATTTGTCTGCGTGAGGGGATTTGACCAAAAGACGCGGGCACCGCGTCCATTAATGGCACGACTGCACTTCCCAGCCAGCAAGCTGGTCAGAACAAAAGATAAGAGAGAGGAGTAGCCACCCAGAAGTCTCAAAGCAAGTCTATAGAGCAGCACATAGCCCACATTGAGCCACCCAGAAGTTTCAAAGTAAGTCTATAGAGCTGCACATACCCCGCATTGAGTGGCAAAGCATTCAAAAGTTGTAAATTGGCTCGTGTAGTAAAGAGTCGAGTTCTAGTTTAGTTGTTTGCTCAATTGACTCAGAGGGCATTTAGCCATTTGTGTAAGAACGGCCAGCATAACCAAACGATACCATGCGGCTTTATACACTAGCTAGTTTCTTGAGCAAATTTAGTTCAAGGTTGTGAGCTTAGTAGCCAAAGATAGATTAAAGATGGTTCAAGCTGGTGCAAAGTATTCCAATAGTTTTTTTTCTTTGTGAGCAACAAAAGTTTCGCTAAAATTGACACTCTGTACACACCAAACATACAAAAAAACGGAGGATAATATGTCCACTAAAATGCCAAATCCAGCCAAGTAGCAAACATTAATAAACTGTTCAAACAACATAATCCAGCCCCCCAAATCAAAATAAATATCAAAAAATGGAAACTCTTTTAACTCTGTAGGACAGAAGACCCAAATCTGATTTTATCTAACAGAACGTCCAACCCCTCCCCCTCATAACCAGCAGAAATCCTTCTATTTCTTTCTAATCACAGTACCCAAAACGTGACCAATACTCCACACCTCAATAGGACGTTCAACCTTTGTCCCGCCGCCAATGCTTCTCAGCAAATATTACAGTACGGGAAAATAAAGAATAAAGGTGATGTTTACTTTTAGCTTCGCTCCTACATATCATACACCAATGGCAAGAAAGAAAAACATTGGGTCCTTTTCTCTCATGGAAATCACAAATATCTACCCAATGAGAGCAATATTTCATGAAAGAACGCGAAACCCGAACCGTGGGAGGAGCTTTAGCCTTCCAAACCACATAAAATGGATGGGAAAAAAGGACCAGAGCTTTCAGCACCTTATATAGAAACCAGGTGTAATCAAAATGACATTTCCTAATGATGAAGGTGTACGAAGTTGAGGTTCAATCATAAACCAATTAACATTGGAGAGATCCAACTCCTTATAAGCTCTTGCACGATTTCTCAACTTTCCAATGTAGGACAATTCTTGGCATCCTCACAGAAAGCTCCGTCACTCGCGAGTCATTTAGATTTCTACAGAAGCCAAAACCTAAGCAATTTGGGGAAGAGTTTACTAATACTCACATTCCTCCCAAAACCTCATTCTTTAGCCTTTTGTCTCCAAATGATTTCTTCTCTGAACACTATTAACTCCTCAAAATATAATCCTAATTTTGCCCTCTCACTTCCCCCTTCTTCATTCAAACAGTTTCTTCTTCTAACAAACTCATCCCCTCAATTCTCCTTCCACTCCATTTTCGTCTTCTTACGTCAAAAACCTCATTCAAATCCCTGCGAACCTTGTTCTTCTCTATTTCCCCACCACTGGACAATTCCTGATACTTTGAAATTTCTCCCAGCTTAAAAAATGCCTCAAATTTTCAATTCGAGAAGTTTCAGATCTATGAAACATTTCCTAAACTTCTGATGCTTAAAAATTACTCCTAGATTGAAATTTCCTCGAGTTTTAAAATGGAGAAGCTTCAGATCTCTGATTTTTTTTTTTCTCGAGATTATTCAGACAAACAGGCTATGTATTACTACCGGACTCAAGTTCCGAATCTTCAACAGAGCGATCAACGGTGACATCTTCGAAATCGATACAATCGAACATGAGCAAGCAAGTTTCAAATCGCTAAAGATGCAGAGAAAGAAAAATGAAATAGAATGCAATTACAGAGAAAGAAAATCAACTACGATAAATCGAATCGAAGCGTACCTTTTGGATTTGAATCTACTTGTGAGCCGTGAGAGGTGAATCGTAGATTCGAAGACCGAATAGCTCTCTCTCTCTCTCTCTCTTTAACGCTGATTAAGATGCAGAACATATGAAATCGAATGTGATTTCAGAGAAAGGAAATCGACTATGACAGTATCGAATCGAAGCATACCTTCGGATTTGTATCTGCTTGCGAGCCGCGAAGAGATGGATCGTGGATTTGAAGACTGAAGAGCTTTCTCCCTCTCCCTCTTCAGTCGCAGATACGAAGGGGCGGGGGGAAGAGAAACGCTCATTTGCCGCCTTACCGCCATTTTCCTTTTCGGTTTCCCTCCCAAAATTCTCATCTTTCTTTCCTTTTGTGATTTTCAAGTGAGACGAGTTACGTGGCGAGCTGTGGTCTGTTGTTGATTTACTAAATTTAGTTGTGCACATGTCAAAGATTATTTGATTTAGTAAATATTTATTAATTTTATTTTTAAAAAATATTATTGGCACTTTAAAAAATTTATTCTATATTTTTTATAAGTGTATTTTTTTTCTAATATAGAAAGTTTGGAGTGTAGAATGAGATTTTTAAAATGCTAATAACAATTCCCTTATTTTTTACTATAACATTATGTTTATATTCTTTAAATCTTGATAGAAGATTGTTACATTAAGGAGAATCGAATTTTAGATTTTTTGTATTTAATTCAGTATGACACCATCTTTTATATTTGTATAACATAAGTGAACTGGTACTATCAAATTACGTTATGCACTAAAACAAAATAGTTTGGAGAATATTTGAATTCTATAGAGATTTTCATTTTCCTTAGGTTAGTTATTTTATTTTCTAATAATTATACAATAATTTCTCATAAACGAACTAACCAAATTGTCTGGAACGTATTTATGTGTGTCTTCTCTGTATTCAAGTTTGAATATTTAGTCTTAATTTAAATTATTTTAAAGTATAATAAGAAAAACTTCCTACTACTTTCGACTTATAAGAAAGAGTTGTGCTTGTTAACTACACTGTTGTGCATTGGATCAACAACGATGATTAATCCTAAAAATGTTGATTTCAAATATCAATGGAATTATCATTCTCAAAAGAAAACAAAATTTATATATATATATATATATATATATATAAATGGAATTATCATAATTCAGTGAACGTCTATTCTGAAAAGGTATCCTCTTCGGATCCCTTTTTTCTAATCCACCAAGTTTGAGGATCCGAACCATTGAAATTTGATCCAACTGCTAAAGTTATTATAATTTTTAAAGTGTGCCTCTGTTTGTAGCCGTTAGATCAAATTTCAATGGCCTGGATCCCCGGACTTGGTGGATTAGGAGGAAGGGATCCGGAGAGGATCCATTTCCGTCTATTCTTTAAAAAAAAAAAAAAACACTATTTAAGGATGATAATTAATGTGCCAGAGATATTATCACTAATAAAACGTACTGACATGTTATTGGTGTATATTTCTTTTCTTTTTTCTTTTAAAAGGGAGACTATTAGTGGCGAACCACGGTTATCCACTTTTTCTGAGCCCGAGAAGGCTAGTGAGGCATTCACCCTACCCGTGGCCACAATCAACTTTGATGTTTCACCAAACTCTCATTCACAAAATTTATTCGTGCCACTTTGAAGAAAAAAATCGTGAGCTTGTCATAATTTTTTTATTATAACATTTAAATTAGTAACACCAATCACACAATATTAGTATCACGCCGAAGAATATGAATGCTTAAATACAATAAATGTAGTGAGTGGTGGATTACACTAGTGGTTAGTGACACACCCCGACCCGGTATGTCACTAGGACTCCGAATCGAGCTGTGTTGGCCGACACCTGGAAGGTGACGAAGCCATAAAATGTAGTGATGTGGATTTGTGAATAAATTTAAACCTAAAAGTGCCTAAATATAAGAGTGCGTTGTGAGCGGGAATGAATCTATTTCACACGTGATGTTAGAGCATAAGCAATGTACAGTAGAGTAGATTGAGAATTATACCATCGATGGTAATCATCAATGTCCAGATTGCCAAGAATCCTTGTTGATATGAAAGCTCAGCTACTAAAAATAGAGGGGCGAAAAACAAGGGTGAGTGTGCCTGAAAATAAAGTTTTAATAAAAACCTTTGAAAACATTATAACCCCTCGCCTTAAAACATGTATAGTTTCCAAAATATACATACTACGTATAGTATGGAAATACTTATTGTAGCCTACAAAACGTAACTAAGGCATGACATCCAAAAATCACAAAATCTCAACAGTAATATAAGTAAAATTAGGTGCTTAACAACCTATGCTAGCACACCAGTTGGAGTCGCCTAATGCGACATGTACGACTGAACTAATGCTCATCAATCTATGCTAGCACATGAGTCGGAGTCGCCTAATGTGACCTGTATGACAGGACTGGGTGTATTCATAATATACGCTTTAGTGCTATGATCACGTGAAGACTGGTGATAATCGTGGTTACCTACTAGTCAATGTTGCCTAATATGACCTGTACAACAGGACTGGCACCTACTTGGATCCAAGGCGAGCGTGCGGTGTGAAGGTGAACATACACGTGAAGGACTGGCCCTGGTCCGGGGCAAGCATTAACACCAGGGTGCATCAATGATGAGCAGACTACATAAATATAAGCATGCCATATCAATTCAATAATTCTAATTAACATAATAAACTTACATGCGCATCCCGGAGGATTATTTTGGCATTTCACAACAGTGCAACATTTATTATAACATTATTTAATCATGGCATCAAAGATTATAAACATACATGTGCATCCCTTAGGATTTATGATAACTTTATAATTTTCCGTTATTTCGCTAATTCTTGTAAACTTTAGTCCAATCCAGGCGTACGTAAGAAATTCTTTTCCAAATGCATAAATGGAAACTATCAATCATATATATATGTATATATATATATATATACTATAAAAAGGAAAAGACCCACTCACCTGAAGTTTACGCTACAATTTCCTAACACGAATATCGAGGCATCACGAACAATCGTCGCCTATAACAAATATCAAATCACGTCTCATAATTCTTATCTATAGAACACGTAACTTACATAAAACACATCCCCAAGGAGTTTTAGAATGATTTGAAACTCATTGACCAAAAGTTAACTGTCGGTCAAAGGTGGACGGTAGAGTCCACAACCCTATGTAACTCGATTCGGAAGATCCGCACCTCAGATTTCTGATCCGTAACTTCCCAAGGGTTTCAATAAGCTTCCAGAACAACATCCTAAAGTTTCGGAACGATCCAACGGTCGGATCTCCGCCAATTACTAAAATTAAGTGGCGGTCAACGTTTTATGTCATGAACTTACAAATCCAATTTGAGAAGATCCGTACGTCGAATTCCTAATTCGTAAGTTCCTCTGGTCCTCAAATATTACGTGCTATAATGTATTAAAGTTTGGTGATAATCCAATAGCCGGATCGTCGAATCATAAAATGATCAAGTGGAGTAGTATTCCATACTAGGTTCAAACTATCGAACTATAACAAACAGTTATTAAATTGACATTAGAACATCATATTTAATTCAAAAAGGCAGCGTCGGCCCACTGGCCACGCGCTCCCGCGCATGGCGGTCGGCCACCAGACTCGTCGGAAAATTCAACTATTTCAAAAAATTCTCAAATTTGACAGGAATGAAGATCTCAACGAGTAGAGCAACTTTTATACATGTGGCCAAGTCCAATTTGACTAGGAAAAGCCTCAAATCGCCATGAACCCGCTCGAACCCTAACAATGGGTGCACTTCGATTCGTCTTCTCCGGTGCTCCACCTCCCCTACCATCAGTTGGGTCTTGTTCCTGGGTCCAAGAAGAGTCTAATGGTGGTAGAAATCGAGGGAATTTGGTTCAAAAATTGGCGAATTGCCATCAAGAACCTCACGGTGCCGACACCGTCGTACACCACGAAATGGGTCCAATCTTGTCGAATTTTTAGGTGATCAACGAAGGAGAAGAGGCGTGATGGTGTTTGCAGGTGTTGGAGGGTCCTGTTTCGCTGGAAAAATGGCGGAGATGCGTTGGAAATGCCTCGGGGAAGTTCGGGTTTGAAACGGGTCACGGGTCGGGGTCTGGTTTGGGTGCTCTGCACCTCTGTCCTTTCTTTTCCTTCCCATTGGTCTGTCTCTCTCCCCTCTTCTTCCTGACTGGTTCGTCCCCCTCATCTCTGATTGGGCAGCCAATGCCCTGATTTCTTTCTCCCCCACCCCTCTTCTTCTTATTCCTTTTCCTCCGTTTAACACTCATATCTTCTTTCCATCTCAGCCACACATGTGGCACAAGACGATGCTCCAACAAATTTGGACCCTTCCAAAAAATGATCAATTAACCATTTTGTTCTCGATTTTGTTCGTTAATAACTCCTTCGTCATAACTTTAAATTACATTCCGTTTGTGCCCACACGTCTGTAACGACGAGTACTATGAAGATACGCTAGGGAAACAGATCTTACATGCCACGACAAATTGGTCAACAAAAGTCAATAATTTTGCCTTGAAGGGTATTTTCAAAATTTCATATTTTAGAATTTATAAAATCGTAAAATTAGGAACGAGTTATCACCGTTAGAATCTGCTTTTTCAACTCACTAAATCTTCGAGTTTATTCAAACGCTCCTCCCTTACTTTAGTATTGATTAGTATATAAAAAAAATATATAATAAATATAAAAAGAATTGCATTAGATTGTGCAAATATTTTGACGTGAAAGTTGCAAGTGGCCATCGACCTGATATATTTTTTTAGTCACAATCGTCCCCGCAATCAAGTTGAGGCAGGTCAAACCACTATTTGATGTTTCCAATAAAAAAATAAAAAAAAAATAAAAAAACCACTAGATTGAGCTACATAGTACAGGTTGTGCGATTCCAGGGTGTCCTTCGCTAGATTGAGCTACATGCAGCAGGGTGGCAGCAAGGGACGGACCAAGATTCTCTCCTAAGTAATTTTCACCTAATCCTCCTAATTCAGGATCCGGGCCGTTTAAATTTCATCCAACGGCTACAAATAAGGGGTCCCTTTAAAGTGATAATAATTGTAGCCGTTGGATTAAAATTTGAACGGTCCGGATCCCGGATTAGGAGGATTAGGTGGAAATTGCTTAGGAGATGATCCATTTCCGCAAGGGACTTCACCACTCTCACATGAGTCACATTGTAACATGTACTTATTTATTTAGATTATACTCTAAGTTCATGATATATCGATATTTTATCCACTTATTATAACATTGGATTAGCAACACATTTTTTACAGTATTATTATCACACTAAAAAATAAGAACGATTTGAAGGCTAATAATGTAATGAATTACATTAAATCATGCAAATATTTGGAGATAAAAGAAGAAATGGCCGCATTGGTCTCGTAACCTACGTTGCTGTCGTTTCTAGCAACCAAAGCGTTTATTTCACGTGTTTCGTTTCTAACATTTGTTGGGAAGTTCGCAATGATCTTGGACCTGATTTATTGGAATACTTAAGCACCGCCACTATTAGCTCTGCACTTGGCTATTCAGTGTCTACTGTAGACACAATACATAGTACCAAGTTGTACGGTTCAAAGTGTCATCGTTTGATTGAGATATGTAGGGCAGCGAGGAATTCAACTGCCTTTTATCGAGTTTTAGCTAATTGAATAAAAAAAACCTAATTAGGTCATTAACAAATACCAAGCAAAGAATTGACTTAAAAAAAAGAGGAAAACTAATGAAAATGGCTTGAAAACTTTGAATTTTAATGATAAGAACAAAATAAAGGGTAAAGTGAATAGTACCAAGATTGACTTTTTAATGTAAAAATGTGGTTTTTCGCTAAAGTTTCCTTAAAAAAATCCATAATAACAAAAGAAATTGCAAAAATAAAAAGAGGAAAGTGTTATTCACACACTCATTTTTACTTCTCACATATCCTTGTTAATTTTTTGTTATTGATCTTCTTTAATTCATTCGATCCGACGATAAAAAATTGAGAGAGATTTGTGAGAAGTAAAAATGGATGTGTAGATAACACCATCCTAATAAAAACGCTTAAAAGGGAAATAATGTGAAGAATTACATTAAATCATGCAAATATTTGGAGATAAAAAAAATAGATAGTCACATTGGCCTAGTAACCTACGCTGTTGTCGTTTCTAGAAACCAAGCCTTTACTATCACGTCTTTATTTTCTAAGATTTGTCGGGAAGCTTGCAATGATCTTGGACCCGATTCATTGGAATACTTAAACACCGCCACTATTTGCTCTGCACTTGGCTACTCAGCGTCTGCCGTAGATGCAGTACTCATTACCAAATTGTGTGGTTCCAAATGTCATCGCTCGATTGAGATATGCAGTGTAGCGAGGACTTTGACCGCCTTTTATCGAGTTTTAGCTAATTGAATCATAACCTAATTGGTTCATTAAGAAACACCAAGCAAAGAATTAAAATAAAAAACCATAATAACAAAAGAAATTGTCAAAATAAAAAAAAGAAAAAGTGCTATTCACACATGCATTTTTATTTCTTACATACTTTTATTAATTTTTGTCATTAATCTTATTCAATTCATTTGATAAAACGACTGAAAAATGAGAAAGATACGTGAAAAGTAAAAATAAATGTATAGATAATACTATCCTAAAAAGAAACAAGATGCAGTGAACTGAACCTCACCTTTCTAAATTCTCATGTACCAAAATTAAAAAATAATGCATGTATCTCAACATAAGAAAAGATGATAAAATCACTAGATCCGCTGCCTAATTGTCCTAACAAAACCCAATAGTTAATGATTACCAAAACAAAAACCCAATAGTTAATTACCCCAAAACCCAGTTAAACAGTCTTAATCACGGACAAAAAGAAAGAGAAAAATTCTTCGAGTCCGGCGGGTGAAGGAAAAAAAAAACCTTTTAATTAAATTAAAAGAAAAAGAAAAGTTAAAAAATTAAATTGAAGAATAATTACGATTACACCACCGAATGAAACACCACCGCTTTCGCTTTTTCTCCCTCCGACAGTGGAAATTCTAGAGAGAGAAACTCAGACCTTCTCTGTGGCGTCCTCTGAGTCCTCAAACCTTCTTTTTTTTCAAAGATGGCGGGTTTAAGAATTTCTAGGGTTTTGTGACGAACCGATTAGTCCCAAATCTCGATGGAAATGCCCGGTAGGAGATCCAACTACACGCTTCTGAGCCAAGTTCCCGACGACCAAGCGGCGGCGTTTTATGAGACGGAGAGCAAGAACAACAAGGGGAAAGGCGACAAAGGGTTCGATTGGGAAACCGGAGCCGATTTCCGGCCGAATCAGCAAGTGAATCGGGCCGGGAACCCGTACTCGTCAGCCGGGTTGCAGAGGCAGTCGAGCGGCAGCAGCTTTGCCGAGAGCTCGATTTCCGGCGAGTATTACCCTCCGACCCTATCCACCGCCGCGGTCAATGAGATCGACGGGTTCGGGTACGTGCCGGACGATGTGTTCAAGGTTAGTGGTGGAGGGGGTGAATTTCGAATGAAAGGTGTGGATGGAGCTGTTACGGCCACTGGTGGCGGCGGCGGCGGTTCTTCTTCAGGGAAGAGCTGGGCTCAACAGACTGAGGAGAGTTATCAGCTGCAGCTGGCTTTGGCTCTTCGGCTTTCATCGGAGGCTACATGCGCCGATGATCCTAACTTCTTGGATCCAGTGCCGGATGAATCGGCGTCCAGGACGTCCGGCTCCGTTGATGCCGTTTCGCATCGGTTTTGGGTAAGGTTTATTCTGCTTTCTAGGGCCAATCGATATTGTTGAGGTGCTATGTTTCATCAGTTGCATGGTTTGCTGCCTTGCTTTGTTAATTGAGTCGGTCTATATATATGCTTATTTGAGCTGAGTTCTTAGCTTATTGTGTGGAAAATGTTGTAGACTGCTTAATTATCAACGGAATGGCTGGAGCGATTTCAGGTTTTTGTGTGAAGACATTATGCATTGCTCAATGGCATTTGAATTCATAAGCCTGCATTATCTCATTATTGCTCTACTTTTTACATAGCTCGAGTTAAATTTCCATTGCATGGACGAACAATGTTGTTAGGTATGAGATCTCACTGGCCTTCCAAACACCAAGTTTGAATTTATGCACGCCATTTTTGTCCCCAATCCTAGCTGAATCCTATTGAAGAACTAACCTTTATCTCAAATATCCAATTATTGCATTCTTTCACATGCTTCACATCAAACAAGAAAAGAATGTGTCTGATTGATTAGATTTTGTTTACAATATAATGTATTGGTTGAGCAAGCAATTGGTCACTGAGCAATGTATGACCTCAGGTTAACCACATGGGCAGTTCTTACATTGTATGATGTATTCTATTTCTAAAAAAAAAAAAGTTGTTATGGAAACTGGCCATCGTATGTCAGATTGCATCTCCGCTTATGAGTGATCCAGATAACATCTCTAAAGCAAAACTGATCTACTAGAGTCACAAAACTGTTATGAAAGAGAAGATAATAGGTAAAACGCTTCATCTTTTGGTCTAACCTTACGGTAACTAGGAAACTAATGAGTTCCTATTGAGGTTGCCAATGAATTAGGATTCACAAAGTAAAATCGTTTGTTATGGAAGTTAGGTAAATGTAATAGCTATAGCTGTAATATAGTAATGTGTATACATATTCATAGGTATGGACGGAGTAGTTTTCTTTTGGAAGACTCTATGGTTGTTGTGTTACCAGATTGGATCATAACTGTTGATTAAGTGAAATCATGTTATGAGTCAAGATTCACAGCCTAACAAATTACATATCAGATATCTAATTCATCTCCTTTCCTTTCTTTCCAACCCAAAATTCTCAGAAAACTAATGGAGTTTAAGAATTGCTTTTGAACAACATTGTTCTTACAAATGGTTTGTGTTTTGTGGTGATAACTGAATTAATTCTCTCCTATTGATATGACGTGCAACAGGTGAATGGCTGCCTTTCGTACTTTGACAAAGTGCCTGATGGATTTTACCTAATTCATGGGATAGATCAGTATGTATGGACTGTGTGCACTGATCTGCAAGAAAATGGTCGTATACCATCAATTGAATCATTAAGGTCTGTTGATCCTGGGATTGGTTCAAGCATTGAAGTGGTTTTAATTGATCGCCGTAGTGATCCCAGTCTAAAGGAGCTCCAAAATAGGGTTTTAACCATTTCCTGTACTTGCATAAATACGGAAGAGATTGTAGATCAGCTGGCAAAGCTTGTATGCAGTCGCATGGGGTAAGTCTTCTGTATCTTCTGTCCACATCTTTCTAGGACATCTATGTCTGCCATTCATATGTAACTGAATTTTATTGCTATCACAAGGGGTTCATCATCCGTAGGAGAGGATGCAATTTTGTCCATATGGAGGGAGAGCAGCGATGATCTGAAAGATTGCTTAGGATCTGTAGTTGTTCCAATAGGCAGCCTTTCCGTTGGCCTATGTAGACATCGTGCCTTATTATTCAAAGTAAGGCTCCTTTATGATTTGATGTATTTACTTTCCTTGAAAGAAGTGTATTTAGCTTGGTAATTGTTTGTTTTTCTTCTTGTTGGTAATATGAAGTTTTGTGCTTCTGGTTTGAAGGCTTAGTTTGATAAAGAACAGAGAGAAATTTAACCTTGGCATATATACTAGTGGCAATCTTTGTCTGTTAACTACTATTCTGATTCATAAGTTAATATTATTCTTTGTTCATTTGATTACAGTATGATACTAACAAGCTTCATGTCTATCTTTGAAGGTTCTAGCTGACACAATTGATTTACCTTGTCGAATTGCCAAAGGCTGTAAATATTGTACTAGGGATGATGCCTCCTCTTGTCTTGTCCGGTTTGGGCTGGACAGGTATGCTATTGTTTAATCGATTGTCTCTATCAATAGTTTGAATTAGCAATGCAGTTTAATTTTAGAACTGTCTGGTGCATATCTGCAAAATTATTCAAGTTACGCTTCAGTAAAAAGTTATTCATCATATTTGTATCTGTTTGAGTTTCTTTGTTTATGCCTTTAGTTTTCTGTCCTTTCGTTCTCACCTTCCTGAACAAGCCCGAGCTGTTCCTCCTTTGTGTTCACAAAATTATATAGGAAAACAAGCATGATCAAATTAGTGTTCGAGAGAATATTCTCTATTAGTATTTGGAGAATCAAGAGTGTCCCAAATTTCACTTCCATGTTATCAAACTGGTGGAAACATCTGATATGGCGTATTTGTTTCACTTCAGGGAGTATTTAGTCGATTTGATTGCAAATCCAGGCTACTTGTGCGAGCCTGATTCCTTGCTCAATGGCCCATCATCCATCTCAATTTCTTCACCGCTGCGCTTTCCAAGACTAAAACCAGTTGAACCTACCATTGATTTCAGGTTACTGGCTAAACAGTATTTCTCAGACTGTCAATCGCTTAATCTTGTGTTTGATGAAGCTCCTGCAGGTAATTCTTTGATTGTCAAAGCCATGATATATAGTATATATTTACAAAAAAAAAAAAAGAAAAAAAGAAAAAGAAAAAAAGAAATGCTGATAATGTATACAGAAATTGGTGTCGTATGAACAATTTATTAATATGATCAATTGTTGATTTGTTTTATGACAATCTTTTCTTGAATAAATACAATTAGGTATAGACATAATTATAGGATGCAGGTACAGTATGGTGCAGAACTGAAGATACATTGACCCAGAAAATCCTAAAAGAAAAGTTACAATATGGTTGGATGCATTATTTATATTTTTATGATTACAATTGGAGAACCTGTCATAAAATATGCAAATACAGTTGTGTCTGTCTCTATGGACACACGTACACACATATCCATTCAAGTTTTGACACATACAACAACAACAACAACAACAATAAAGCCTTTTCCCGCTAAGTGGGGTCAGCTATATTCAAGTTTTGACACATACATTTAATAAATCTTTTGTAGAGGCTCTTACACAATAAATAATCTTATTTATTCTAAATTTTAGTTGCCTGAGAGTAATGCAAGGGCGCCTTCCCTAGAACGTGCTATATACAATAACTTTCTATGACACCCTCTGCACTGAAGTAGTACATCAGAAGAATTAGTATGGTGTGTTGATGCTTCATTTAGTTTGACCTCTTTTAACTCTTTTTTACTGATTCTTTGGGGTTAGGATGGATGCATGTTAATGTCAGATAACTGCAGATGGTTTTGAGATTTTTAGAATGGAAAATTGAATGTTAATGATCTAGTTGCAAATTAATGAGCTTTATTTTCTGTTATGCCTTTGCACACGGTTCAAGTAATGGGTATGCCAATTATGTTTACATTGGGGTCGTATAAATTGGCAGTCATCTATTAACACGGCTCCAAATTTCCTCATCTATTCACCCTTGGCATATAGAGTTCTAGGCTCTAGCATTAACTATGTTGTGGTATGTTTACATTGAACTGTAAATTAGTATTCATCAACAGCTCTTTTGGACTTTCATTATCTTTTAAGCCTGTACCTATATTTCTTAAGTTATAACTATTTTGTGGTCTTGTCTATATTTTGTCGTGTAAATTAACATTCATCTGTCATGACAATTCTAGTTCACCCATGGTGTTTTCTCTCATCACAGGAATTGCTGTTGGTGAGGACAATATGTATCCTAAACAATTTGATAGGAAGAGTACAGAGGGAAAAAACCTAATTTCAAATCTCAGTGGTGACACCTCTGCACATGCCAAAATTCCCCAGACAAGTGGTGATGATAAAAATCCCCAATTGTTTAATCCTCTTCAAAATATTTTGCACACACCACCCATGGTAAATGATCCAATCCCTCTAAAGCGTATGCCACCTGTAGGGCATAGAGATGGTCCAAGGGTGGATACAATTACAGACTCAAGGTTTGTTGAGGGTGTTCAACTGGTTCCTAGTAAACCAAGTAGAGAGCTCGGGTTTGATATAGAGGATTTGGACATCCCATGGAGTGATCTCGTTATAAAAGAGAGAATCGGTGCAGGTATAAGTAATATCATGAACATGAAGAGCTCATATGCCCTTGATGTACTTAATGCAGTTCATAAAAAGTTAGTTTGAGGCTGTAAAAAATAACATTGCGCATTTGCAGGTTCTTTTGGAACTGTTCATCGTGCTGATTGGCATGGCTCTGTAAGCACCTAGTCTGTTTACACTCTGCCCTCAGTACTTCTTATATAGCCATTTATTCATAATACTGATAAAAAGTTGTACATTGAAGGATGTTGCTGTGAAGATTCTAATGGAGCAAGATTTTCATGCCGAACGCTTTAAAGAATTTTTGAGTGAGGTACATGATGGCAGAACGTTTGGACGCATTGAGATTTTAAGTACATAATTGCCGTGTACTTTCTTCGTCTTGAATTTGAGATAAGCTTCACTTCTTTTGTCTGCTAGGTTACTATAATGAAGCGCCTGCGGCATCCAAATATTGTTCTCTTTATGGGTGCAGTTACCAAGCCTCCAAACTTGTCCATAGTCACGGAATATCTATCAAGGTTTTTGTAATGTCCTCTTTTTGCACCCCTGCCCACACTGCCACCCCCGCAAATAGGAACTTTCATATGTATTAGACATTCATACCATGTTAAGAGATTTTCCAATTGTTTAAAGATCTGAATTGTCGGCTGTTAATTGCAGAGGTAGCTTGTATAGGCTTTTGCATAAAGCTAGTGCAAGGGAGGCATTGGATGAGAGGCGTCGCCTGAGTATGGCTTATGATGTGGTGAGTATATGAAGACTTCCTGTTCTTCTGTCGCCTCTTATTCTTCTTTTTCAGTTTTTATATTTTAGTTTCTATTCATTGTGTTCTTGTACATGATCTGAAATTTTTCACACAGGCAAAGGGAATGAATTATCTTCATAGACGTAAACCTCCCATTGTTCATCGTGATTTAAAATCTCCAAATCTGTTGGTAGACAAAAAATATACAGTGAAGGTGAGGATCCCCTACAGCATTTAGTTTGCTTATGCTTTGAGCGTTTGGAATGGACCATCAATTTTCATTTAATTGGTTTCTTAGCTTGGTGAATGATCAAACTGCTGCATGATACAGGAGTTTAATTTTTGGTGGCATGTGCTCGACTATAAGTACTTTTATGCATTTGAAAATGAACATGACTTAGTGCGCCAGCATTTGTTTACTTACCGCATCGTTTATACCATTTTTCATGCCTGTTTTGTGGTTTAGGTTTGCGACTTTGGTCTTTCCCGTTTGAAGGCAAACACCTTCCTCTCCTCAAAATCAGCTGCTGGGACTGTAAGTTTTATTTTAAATTAGACAAACAACCTGGAAGTTACAATTTTATGGTGGCTTTGCTGGAAATTGAAAATTCTTCTCTATTTTCTTTAGCCTGAATGGATGGCGCCAGAAGTCCTGCGTGATGAACCATCAAATGAGAAGTCAGATGTTTACAGTTTTGGTGTAATATTGTGGGAACTCGCAACAATGCAACAGCCGTGGGGTAATTTAAACCCAGCGCAGGTTTGTGTTATGATGATTATGCTCTTGTAGGTTAGAAAATGGAAATACGGATTATCTTTAGACCTGACGACTCTGAAAATGTCATGATGATATATAGCCTTTCTATTCTATGTTGCGTAGGTTGTCGCAGCTGTTGGGTTTAAAAACAAAAGGCTTGAGATTCCGTGTGATTTGAATCCCAAAGTGGCAGCTATAATTGAGGCTTGTTGGGCCAAGTGAGTTTGAGAGACTAATTCAATATTTTAAACTCAGTTTTGTATACAAATTTCCCCGTTTTCTCTAATAACAAATTCATGCTGCAGCGAACCCTGGAAACGACCTTCGTTTGCTAGTATCATGGATTCTTTGACGCCGTTGATCAAAGCTCCCGTCACTCAACCTAGTCGTGCAGATATGCCATTACTTACCTGAATGGGAACGAGTCCTTATTCATGCACATAACATAATACAGCATTCGTTAGAGAATTGATGTGTGGCGAGGATGCATGCTGTTCATAGTCTCAGGTATGGCCATGACCTTCAATATGTATTCTTAGTTTTGGTTTGTGGTCAATTTCCTGTACATTGAACTTGTATGCTTAAATTTCTGATGCGTGTTCTGTATCAACTGGTTGCAGAGCCATTTTACATTTCTTCTCTTATCGCCAATTAAGCATTTTGATTCGTTAACCTAATGAAGGAAAACTATGAGTGCCAACAGTGTCTGCATTGCCGTCTCTTCTCTTCTCGCAGAAGTCTACCAAAAACCGTTCTGTCTCCCCCGTCTTGGGAAAGTTGTATAATTTCTATTTCGTAATTTTGTAAAAGAGCGTTACTAGAATCGATTACATCCTTCCCGGCATGGTTTGTCCTTGCCTTTACAAAATGTGAAAGCTAGTCATTCAGTTAGAAGCTGGTTTCTGCTGTTGCCCCCCCTAGTGAAATTGAAGAATACGAAATTAGAAAGTGCCAAGTGCACAAATCTGTTAGGAGGCACGCCTCCGCAGCGATCTAGTCGTCGACAAATTACTATTTTTTTTTCCCTCCTCTTCTCTAAGTTTCAATGTTTCGGTCACCCTTGTGTTGCATTTGGATTGCAGATCTTGTTCTTATGTCAAAGTTAACCGATAAGCGATGGGAATCGGAAAGCGGGCATGTATTAGAGAGATTTTCCGGTATGAGAAATCGGCAGCAAAGTTTTTCTTGTGTAATTTGCAATCCGAACTAATCAACATCATGCGATGCGTTTTTAATTCTTTTTTAGCTTTGATTAGACTTAAAGCAGACCAAAAAAGTCTGCAAATGGAATCCACTTTGGTCAATTTATTAATTAAATGTAGGTTGTTACATTGTCATGTTGAAGCTTCCTTTGCTTTTGCTTGTTGAATTATGTGATGCATTCGATGTACCTGACCAAAGTATTATTACAAAATTCGACCCCCCTTTGTTCTTTTGTAAATTAAATTTTAGGCTTCGGAATTTACCATTTTAACTAGCTTGTAAGTTTCAGCCTGAGCTGGCATTACATGTAGAGGTGGCAAATCAACCTATTGGGTTGTATTAAGATCAATTTAGTTTAATTTTACCATCACTACTATCAAGCTCACCTTAACTACGTGACAAATCAACCTAGTGGATTGTACTAATATCAAATTAAACAGGTTTTGAAGCTTATCCATTGATAACTTTAGATATCAAGAATTTTTTTTTTGTTCTGATCCGTTCGTTTTGGATCTTCTACTTGTAAGTGGACCACAAAAAATTTCGTTTCTTCTGTTAAGAAATAGTTACTTATCTATTTAAACTCAATCACTGGCGGATCCATATAGGGACCCGGGGGTCCCGGGACCCTTCGAAAGTCTGAAGAAACACTTGTGATCGACGTTCGGGACCCTCCAACAATTTGGGCAGGTGCAGTGGAGAGGCTTGTTGCCTTTATGGATGTGCAGGTAGCAGTGCTTATAACAAAGAAAGAAGAGGTTTTTAATTTTTGTTTTAAAAGATCTAGCCAAAAAGACTGTTTTTTAGCTTAAGACATAATAAAAAATTTAAAAACTAAAATATCTTTGTTTTCTCTACAGAGCCCAAGAATCCTAGTCTTTTCCAATATCCCAAATTATATTTAAGAACTCTTAGCCCCAATCGTCACAACCTTCCAACTTTAAACCCAAGTTACATCTATTCCCCACCACCATTTGCCGTTCCACCATCTTGAGCTGCCTAATTTTATTTCTTCCAAATTCATATAAATTTTTTAATCCTAGAGTCTAGTCCCAACTCCCAATTAATAAGATATATGTTACATTAACAAATTTTATATTTGTAGAGTCACTAATTGCGTTATGTTGCTGAGCAGAATTTGTTGGTTTTATTACATTTGAGATTAATCTTGATTTATTCAATGAACCAAATTTAGTAGGAAATAATGATATGGAACCAAATTAGTCTAATATTTTTTTTAAGCTTTAATGTTGGACCCCCCAATCTTAAAATCCTAGATCCGCCACTGAACTCAATCTTATAACCAAACAAGGCGCTATTTTTTAAATTGAAGAAGTTTATTAGCATTTCTATATAGTCATAATATGCTTTTTTCTTTTCTTTTTCCCACTAAAAAAAGTGTATGATTACTACGGTTTAAGTGATATTTTTCTTCATTTTTAAGTGAAAAATCTTAGGTTTGAATTTTGTAAATAACAAGTATTATATCTCATTATTGTATTAATAAAAAAGTTTTATACCCTCACTCCCTTTACTTTATTTATAAAACAATATTAAGCAGAAAATATTTTGTAAGCTCTTGTAAGTTAACCACACCCAAATTGACTCCTAAACTCTTGACAAAAAAAAAAAAAAATGAAAAAAAGACTCCCAATCTAATTACATTAAAATAAGTAACTTACACCCATTCATCGGTCAAATACCTATGAGTGGGTGCTATCTATACATCTCTTTCAATTTTCGAATGTTGGATTGAATGAATTAAAGGAATCAAAGGAAAGAAATTAACATAATTTGTTTCCTTTACAAGTCTCTTTTTTTTTTCTTCCCTTAATTTGTTTTTTTGACTATTTAGTACTAGGGTTTAGTAATATTCCTCTTCATTTACAAGAAAGAGATTGTAGGTTGAATCTCGCCAAAGACGAATTTGAACTACATTATTATGATTAGCACAGTATGAGACTTAGCTCTCCAACTTCAGATAATATCGTTTGTTTAAAAAAACTTCATTTGTTTTGTTTACCAGTGACCAAGGATAAATAGTCTCCTTGTCTTTAAATCAACCAATAGGACGTCTATCACTTGTCTCCCAAATCTAACCCTGATCAAATCCTCTCTCCTGATTGGTCCTCTCCGCTCCCTTCATCCCCAAGTATTACACAGCGACCCACCGTATCATTTTCAAAAATATATACACGCACGCACGCGGCACGCGGTCCGGACAAAATATCAACAGACAAAATATCTCAAGCCCACTGGGCCCCTTCCAGAACAAAACCACCATAACTGATTTTCAGAACAAGCGTAGCTCCCCGGAAACTCCCTCTCTCTCTCTCTCTCTCTCTCTCTCTCTCTCTCTCTCTAGGTCGGTGCTGAAACGATCGCAAGTTGCAGGGAGCCCCACATGGATCGGAGGTGGGACGACCGAGAAGATGACTGCTACAGTAGGAAAACCTCCACCGCCTTTGACCGTTCTCTCAGGATTTTTACCGAACACCTAGTCGGCGTAACTGTTCGACCCCCCTATATACCCACTCCCAAGCTCCCCGAACCCTCCATTTGCACCCACCCACCAGAACCCACCTCTCTCTCTCTCTCTCTCACACCCAGTTCACTGCCATTAACAAAGAGTGAGAATTTGGTTCCATGGACCCAAAAGACGAGAGCCACCCAAAGTCTCTACCAACTTCAGCTGGATTCGACCCGGAATCAATTGGGTTATCGGCATTCCGATCGGAAATGTCGGAACCGTTAATGGGTTCTCAGCCGATTCCTTCATTCACTTCTCCTCTGAGGGAATTCGAAGCCTTGTCTTCTGTAAACCCATTGGGTGATTTCGACTTCACCGAAAGAGTTTCAATTCCGACGTCGTCTATGGGCGGCGGCGATGCGGAGGACGTGGTTGCTCCGCCGCGGCCTCTGGAATGTCTGCAGGGCACTCCGGTGCCTCCGTTTCTGTCCAAGACTTTCGATTTGGTAGAGGACCCATCTCTCGATCCGATCATATCGTGGGGCTCCAGCGGCGGCAGCTTCGTGGTGTGGGACCCATTGGAGTTTTCCAGGCTCATCTTGCCGAGGAACTTCAAGCACAACAATTTCTCAAGTTTTGTGCGGCAGCTTAATACTTATGTGGGTATCTTGCAGTAGCACAACCTGTATTGGCTGCTGTGATCTGTCTGTAAATTTTTTGTTTGTTTTTTGTTCTTTAATTCTTTTGTTTTATTTTGTTTTCTCTGTGTTTAAATTTGTTGTTTGTTGTCTGAATTGGGTTTGATGAGGTTAATTTTATATAGATGTAACTGAGGCGATTAGTATTTGTATTAAGCTTGCGATGTAAGACTCTGTAGGAGTTGGTGTTGTATTCTTAACTCCCAATTTGTTGTATTTGTAGAGATTCTTATGTAATTTACCAAAATGAAATAATAAAAGGATTCATTCCATGGAATTCTTGACGATTTTATTATCGTTTTCCAATAGCTTACGCAGGTGAGTGAAAGAATGAATTACTGCTTTTATTGTTCTTGATGATGGTGATGATGATGATGGTTGATGATGATTGTTGATGATGATTGTTTATGATGATGATGATGATGATGGTTTAGGATAATGATGATGATGTTGTTGTTGTTGTTGTTGTTGATAATGATGATGGTTTCTGTGGTTCTACCTTAACGGGCATGTAATCATCTCTCGGGATAGTATAACATGCTTGTAAGGATTGTCTTTAATCATGAAACTTAGTATAGTGAAGGTAATGGAAATGGTAGAGGTGTTTATGGTAGAGGTGTTTTTTATTGATTTTGTTGTTAGGATCGTCCTCCGAGATAAACATCTTCCCCTCTGACTATGTACTGGAGAGGGGAGTTCGTCTTATGCAGGTAGACGTCAGGTTCCTTTTGAAACATGTTACTGCAAACGATTTTATGATCTCCATATGTTATCATCTCAACTGCTCCCCTTCCCCTACCATCGCTTGTTAATGCAGATTGTATTGCGAGGTTCAGCTGTCCATATGCATGAAAGTTGATGGCTTTCCATCGTCTTCTGTGATCATTTGTTTACTACTTAAATAATCATATATGTCTTTTGAATTTGATTTCTGTACTGTTGCTTTCCCATTCATTCTTGAATTATTTTGGGTATTGTATTCAGGGGTTTCGCAAGGTTGACCCGGATAAGTGGGAGTTTGCGAATGAAGCTTTTCAGAGGGGCCAAAGACATTTGTTGAAGAGGATCCAGAGACGCAAGTCACCTCAGTCTCTCCAAATCGGGAGCTTTATCGGGCCTTCTGCGGAAGAAGGAAAATCTGGAGTGGAAAGTGAGATAGAGACGTTGCGGAAGGAGAAGAGTGTGTTAATGCAGGAGTTGGTTGAATTGCAGCAGCAGCAGCGGGGCACAGTTGACCATATGAAGGTAGTGAATCAGAGGCTTCAGTCAGCAGAGCAGAGACAGAAGCAGATGTTTTCTTTCTTGGCCAAGATGCTTCAGAACCCGGCATTCATAGCCCGACTTCAAATAAAAACTGGACAGGAAGATATAGGCCCTTCAAGGGTGAGGCGGAAATTTGTTAAGCATCAGCAGCATGAACTCGGTAAATCAGATACCGATATGGAAAGCCAGATTGTGAAGTACCAGCCTGCTTGGAGAAGCCAAACCACATCCTCCACAGCCCTGGATTCGAATCCAGTTCCTTTTGAACAATCTTCTGATTATCTTTCACAAGTTATGACAGGAAAACTGGGTTTAGATTCAGTAAGCACGCCATTCCAATTTGCGGATCCTGCACTAGATGAATTGGCAGCAACACAAGGATTTCTCAAAACAACAGAGCAAGAGGGTGAAGGGGCATCAAGCATGGCAACTGAAGATCCTTTTTTCAAAGGGAAGAGTGTTCTGAGCCCACAACAAGAGGCTATTCCCGAGGGTTTTGTCTCTTTCCAGGAGGATTTGGCGAATGAGAGGACTTTTCCGGAACTGTTTTCTCCGGGAATGGATGGCATGATTAAACAAGAAGACATATGGAGCATGGGTTTTGGTGTCAGTGCTGGTATGTCAAGTTCTAGCCATGAGTTATGGGGTAATCCGGTCAACTATGATGTGCCAGACATAGGAGGGACGGGGGGATTGTTAGATGTCTGGGATATCGGTGCCCTGCAAGCAACAGGAGGCTCAGGCATTGATAAGTGGCCAGCCCATGATTCTGCATTTGATGAGCCCGAGAGTTCAGCTGGCCAGCCGAAAGAAGATGCATCTAGAACTACTGATCCATAGGGCTGCATTAGCTGCCCTTTCGGATCCTAGTCATTCTTAGTTGCAGGGGTCTATTATATGGACAATATATGAATGATTATATTAATTTGATATCAAAGTTTCATTCTTTCTTTATTATCCGCTTTTATTTCTTAATCTTCGATTTCCATTACGACATTTGGTTGTTTTCATAACTGTACTAGTTCTAGGCTGCATTAATCTCATAGTTCTGTCGCCAACAGATAACTTTGAGCTATGAAACTGCAGGTCTTTATCCTCTCGAAGCGCAGCTCGCTTCTGTCGGAGAAACGTGGCATGAGTATCGGATTGCCCATTCGAGCTCGTGGAAGTCCAGAAAGAACTGTTTTAAGGTTTAACAGGTACAGAAATTAGAAGGTCAGTCTGTAAAATTTGTTCTTCTTGTTGGTATGCCAACTTTTAGCGGCACAATTTTTGTTGAATCCCACATCGGCCATACAAAAAGAAAAGTAATAGTTTAAATATCCTAACCTCACTCTAACTAACACCGAGACATTTTGTGATAAAACCCCACACCTGACGGATTGTGCAGGTGGTAATTACCAAGTTGGGGACAGTATCGGTGTTGTTGGAAGTGGGCCGTATGACCCGTCTCTCTCATAATTCTACATGATATCAGAGCCAGGGAGTGGGCCTGTACTGTATTGCCACGTAATGGATGGATCCCTTGGCCCAGCGTGTAGGGTGAGTCCCCTTGACTTCACGTGGGTTGCGATGTGGGCCCGTACTGTACTGCCACGTGATGGGTGGGTCTCCTTGGCCCCGCACCGAGACCTTTTGTGATAAAACCTCACATCTGACGCCGTATTGTACTGCCACGTGATGGGTGGGTCCCCTTGGCCCCGCACCGAGACCTTTTGTGATAAAACCTCACACCTGACGGATTGTGCAGGTGGTAATTACCAAGTTGGAAAAAATATCGATGTTGTTGGAAGTGGGCCATATGACTCATCTCTCTGATAATTCTACAATTTTGACTTGATCTTTTCGACTTCATTTCTCCGGTTGGGGGGTATGAATAGAAGTACCGAAGAAGCATTGTGGTGTGCGTCAGTGAAGAGGTGCTTTGAACTGCTAGCCTTTCTGAACTCACCTTCTACCTTTCATTGACCGATTTGGAGCGCGCATGGCTCCGACTGCCGTTGTTTATTATTTCGAGGAAAACTGACCGTTCAAACTTAAAGCCGGTGAAATGTGTTGAGATTTGGGTAGATCGAAGATAACAAGTACATTATTTATGTGCTATCACTTACTTAAACAACCAAGTAAGAACTCGTTTGGTTATGTTTTTAAAATGACTGAAAGCGTTTTTTGTGCAAATATTTTTAGAAACAATTTTTAGTAAAAATGCTAATAAATCTTGAAAAAACACTTAAAAGTGCTTCATGGAAGAAGCACATAAAGTGCTTTTGGAACCCAAACACTTTTTCTCTAAAAGCGTTTTCAATCATTTTAAAAGCCCATCCAGACAAACCCTAATTCATATTTAGTTAAATGTAGAAAGCAAACATTCCTGAAATATAACTAAAGAGAAATATTACATAACATAGCGCCAATCAAACATTTGATGGTCGAATAACGCAATCTTTCGAGTCAAAAATGCTGTCGCAGTAACTAATTTAAACTCGCGGGATGGAAGCGACAATGGAAAGCAGAAGGATTACAACAGATATTAACTCCTGCAAGGCATGCAACTTATATAATAAGCAGAATCTATGAAATACGGGAAGAACAAAAACCCCGAGCTCTTCGAATCCATTACACCTTCCGACTTTAATCCTTGCAAGCATTGGCCGAACAGCTGTCTGCTTGTTATAGAGAATCACTCGGCATCCTCAGTCGTCGTAGGATCATGGCGCTCCCTCTTAAGTTTTTTCGCCTTCTTGGGCTCAAGCATGTCTTGAACCTTTGGTGCACGCTCATTACCTTCGTGTTTCATTCTGGCTTCACGGCGCTCCCTTTTAACTCCCTTTGTTTTGCTAGGCACAAATGTATCACCAACCTTTGTGTGATAATACACCGTATCTCCAATCTAAAAACAAGGAATTTGTCAAACAAAAAACAAATGTCAGATATAAGTGCTCGAAAGTTAATGCCATGCAAGAATCAAATCTATGTCTAGTTAAACATGCTTAACATCAGGCGTACTGGGACAAAATGTATGGTAGAAAACGACGCAAAACAGAGAAGAAATGGTTCGGGTCATGTAAACTAAAGCTGGCCCTATAGACCAAATAACAACCGCTAAAGGAAATAATCAATTTTCTCGGTTTACCTTTTGATCCGGGATGTTGATTTTCCCAACCTTGCCCCGCAGTAGGTCCTGTTTAATATTCTTGTCCTGGAAGTAGCAAAGAGGAATTGCGTTAGACATGTCACATGCAAAAGAAATAAGAGAAATCAAAAGGAGATTTAGTAATTCAACCTTCTTGGGCTGATTTTTGCCTTCTCTCATTGCTTCTTTCCTTAGGCTTTCGTTAGGAAGACGATGCCGACGAACTACTAAATCCATGGAGGGGCCAACTTCAACTAGTTCCATCCGTGGAACTACTGTGCCAGATTTTTTCAGTCGCAGTGCACACTGAGTAAGAACCACTTTCTTAGGAGATATAGCTGTACATACATATACACGGTCTAAACCGGCAAGATTTAATTTCTCTACAACCTGCACATATCATTTTTATGTATGTATTAATATCCCTCTTAAATTCAAACACGAGTAATATCAACAAAATGGCAGCAGAGATAAACCTCTCCTCGCAACAGATCAAGCAAAACTTCCTTCAAATGTTGCAGTTCTCCTGCGCTTTCAAATCCTTCTCCAATAAAGCAAACGAAAGGTTTCGTGCCCACGCGTGGTGCTAGTTTCTTGTCATATGTAAATGATTCCAATGGTTTATAGTTTTCAACCCCAACCTCTATGAGATCATATATATGGTGATCATAAGTTCTCCCTATGACAAGATTGTCAGGCCGCTTCTTTGAGTGAGAGCCAAACTGCCAAATAAAAGCAATTAAAAACTTAAAAGTTACATTAAAGAAATCAGGAAAATAAACACAAGAATGAGATACAGTGCCTGATCGTACTTAGGCAACACAGGGTCTCAGCATTCTAAAGAGGGGCGAGTCAAGAACTTGGTTCAGGAAATGGGATAAACATCGACCACCATGCATACATTTTGAAAAATGACTAGATGTAGTTGGAACCCAGAAAATTCAAGATATAGGCTGAAGTGTTCAAGGTAAAGTCCAAATCAAAACTAAAAAGGTAAAATGGAACTAACAAGTCGGTGACAAGCATCAATGGGATCCAAAATCAAGGATGATAGGTAGAAATAGTATACAAATAAAAATATTATCATTGGTTGCGAGCCGCTTTTAGTTATTCTGTACTACGAATTCTGCGTCTGCAATGTTCAAACATCTGCCTAAAAACAGTTTGTTCACCTACCAAATCCATTGCAAATGTCACAAGAGGATCAAAGAGGCAGGTCCATTGTAGAAACATACACTGAAAAATCAACGATTTCCAGAACTCTGAAAGAATATTAACAAATAGAAACAAAAGATTTCTACCAGAAATGCATTCGTTTTAATGGGCAGCTCAAAGAAATAACAGAAAACAACCAAACATTCATCAATGCTAGCAATTAATCATGTAAAACTAAGCAAATGCTGCAACACTATCGAAATCCAAATAACCTTTCAAACCCCAAACAGAAAACAATTGCGTTATACAGGCAGGCACGCACACACACGCAGCACGCACATACATATATGCACATACCAAGCTCACATGAAATTAAGTTACAGGAGGAGCAAAATGCTGAGGTAGTTTTGTACTTACGACGAAAATGCTGCAATCGGTTTTATGAGAGAAGAACTCAAGGGAAGTATCACCTCCACTTTCAAAAGGGCTAATATCTTCATTCCTGCGGCTGAATTTCACAGCACTGTCCTTCTTCAAATGGTAAAGGTCCGATAACACAGAATTAATCACATTGCTCGTCTTCCTACCGTGAAGAATCAACGTCTTCTTCCCGGTCTCAACCTTTCAAAATTATACAAAACCCACTTGAAAATCAATACAAAAATCGAAAAAAACCAATACCAAGTTGAAAATATCTGAAATTTTGCTTTTGGACACGGGAAAATATGTAATTTTCCCGAGAAACAAACAGATGAGAGGAACTTACGATCTTGGGGGCACGTTTCTCTAGCTCTCTTCTGGCCTTTCCAGTCTTGGGAGTTCTCACTTGCAACGAGGTTGGCTGCGAACCCTCTGGCTCTCTTGTGGCCCTTCCTTTCTGGGGTTGCAACATGGTTGGCTGCAAAATGTAAAACCCTCTGAGAAAAACAGTTGCAGGAGTTTGGAGGGGAAGCTAGGGTTTTATGCCAAAACGACGGTGACGACTATGGACTCTGATCTGATGGCATTAGGGTTTTGTGGGCTCGTTAAGCTGCGTTGCTCGGCCTTCTTTTGGCCCATCAACCTCCTCTTTTGTGACCCATCTTAAGCCCAATCTCCTTTTTCCCTTCCGACGTAATGTTTAAAATATTGATATCGATGTAAATAACAATCACATACACAGATAAATATATTAATGTCGGCTGTTTTTTTTAATACAAAATCTGATAAATATATCAATACTGATATTGGTTGTTTTTAAAAAAATTTGGTAAAAAATTGAAAATTTTAAAAAATATTATATAACAATTTATCGACATCCTCAAAATATTAACAAACTTGTTGATTTTAAACAGTTTTTCAAAGAAATTTCAAACAGAACAATCAACGTCATTGAAAAGAAAGGAAATAAAAAAGGAGTTTTAAAGAAACACTAGTACTGTTCACTTTTAACGAAAAACCGTATTTGTACTTTTACTTAGCTTTATTTACTATACATTTATTTGTTATTTTTCACTAAAACTAAAATTTTTCTAAACTTTTTGTTAGTTTTCTAATAAAAAAACCTTTCATTCCTTTCTCGATTCATAAAAGCACCTCCTTTTCTCTCCAAAAAATAGAAAGAAAAAAGAAGAAGTTCCTTTTCCTTTTTTATCGTTTTAATTTTAATTCTATATATATTTTTCTTGTCTTAAAAGAAGCTTCCCCGCTATATATCTCCCTCACACGCAGATGCACACTCTTCTTCTCCATCGCCTTGTTCTTAATCTAACCTAATTCCCAATTCCCCAATCGTCAATCTCGGCTCCAATTTTTCAATTTTGTTTTTGTTTTATTCAATTTAATTTGTATACCTGTGATAAGAATCAGGGCTTGTATTGATAATCATCCATGTAATTAGGGTTTTCTTATTAATTACCGTGTCGATAGCTAGGCCTTTTGCTGTTAGCTGTATACAGTTTTGAATTGAATTTTTTTTTAATTGATGGCGGAATTGTAATCGAAGATTAGGGATTTAGGGTTAGGGTTTTGATTTCCGAGACTGTGATGGAAATGGAGAGCTCGCGTAGGCCGTTTAGCAGATCGAATGAACCAGGCCTGCAGAAGCCCCGATTGGCCGAAAACCCGAATGGCCGAGCTTTTGGGCAGAGACCCGGTGGTGGAGCTAATCCCATGCTGTCAAGGTTCAGAGTGAGTGATAAAGACGTGGGGAGCGATGATCCGAATCGCGGGGGTGGGGGCTATGTGCCGCAGCCACTGCAGCATCAGGAGCTTGTGAGCCAGTACAAGACGGCGTTGGCGGAGCTCACCTTCAATTCAAAGCCAATTATTACCAATTTGACGATAATTGCAGGCGAGAATGCCCATGCGGCGAAGTCGGTGGCGGCAACCGTATGCGGCAACATTATCGAGGTGAAACTAAGCTTTACACTGTGTATGTAGCTGTGTTTTTGTTTAATATTTGGTTATAATGCCAGTTGTTTCAGTTCGATTTGTAAAATGAAAAAGAAAGGGATGGAGGTGGGAAATGAGAATTAAAATGTGTTGGTGCTCATGTCTTATGTTATGCCGATAATTTAGTGAACAAAGTTCTGTTCCGAAAGTTTGCCCCGTTAAATGTTTGTTTAATTTCGCAATGCAAATAACAAAGCTTTGTGCTGTGTGGTTGTCTAGTGTTGACTGTGAGTGGGGATGTTTGTATTCGCCAATGAGCCCATCAAAGTAATAAACATTCAGTTTCGTTCTTTCATTTCCAGTATGATATTGAGTTGAGGGTTTGGCTGCAGTTAACATTGGTCAGGCTTTGTTTGTGTAATCAATATGTTTTCCTGATATTCTCCCAGGTTTAACAGGTTCCAGTCCATCTTTTTCTGGCAGCCCTGTGCAGAATTTGTTTAATCCATTGTGCACAAATGAGGCTGTATATAATTACATGAGAGAATAGTTTCCACATTCTGCGATTATACGGGTTTTGTTTAATCCATTGCAGGTTTCGAAACCAAATAAATAAATCTTATCCTTATGGCTGTGGCTTTACACAGAAAATCTCTGCATATAGCCGTTTTTTTCTTTTTACAAGAACATTGCAGCATTTGAAAGGGGAGGAAAATCACTTTCATAGCCTAACAGATGCCGCTATGTTTAGAAAATCAGCATTATATGTTGCGGTTGTATATAAGAACCTTATTTTACTAGAGTTTTGGGGATTTTTTTTTAGACCTGATGGTAATGCCCTGCAAGACTTCGATAGTTGACTCTCTGCAGGTGCATGATCTCTTATGGTTTTACTCACCAGTATTTATCTTGCTGAGCACCAAAGCAGACAAAACAGAGAGTACGGTTTTGTTAGAGCACTAAAGTGATAGTGCCTATTTCATTGACATCCTTACATTTGAAAGATGGAGGGCATATTTGACCTATTAGTGTGATTACCACCAAAATACATGTTGTGCATTACATTTATATACACTTGTATACGTCTAATAGGTTTTAGATGTTCAGTCCGTTATTTGTTCTTAGTCTTGAATTTATCTCCTTTAGGCTTCTGATAGCTTGCATTCCTGTTCTAGCTGAGCGTATTTTCTGATTATCTGGTGCCTGGAGATGTTTGTTTAGATTTTACATTATCTATGAGTGGCAGACTGCAGGATGTCTTGTTAGATAGTTTTCAATGTTCTCGTAAGGCAGTGACTCGAATCCTTGTGAGACAGAAATTGGAATGAGAGAGCCAAGTCTTTTGAGGACGCACGAGAAAACAAGTCATAAAATATGACCATAAAAATAAACGAATGAAATAAATATTACTCGCATTATTAAGTTACTGTATTTCTCCTAACAATCCTAAGTTTGCTGCCACTGGGATAGTTTAGAAGTAATGATTCGTGCAGTTGTGTTGCTTTTGATATCTTTTGAATGTGTTTGAAGAGTCTAAACTGACACAAATTCTCCTTCCCCCTTCCACACTCTTGGAAAACATTGGTTCCAGGCCCTTGGTGTATTAATCGCTTATTTGTCTAAATAATATTGGCTGCATCTAATGTATAGTATCTAATTCTAGATAGTAATTTGCAGGTTCCCAGTGAGCAGAAGTTACCATCACTTTATCTTTTGGACAGTATTGTAAAGAATATCGGAAGGGATTATATCAAATATTTTGCTGCCAGACTCCCTGAGGTTAGATTTCCTTCTTGATTCTCATCATGCTTTTTCTATTTAATGCAAAGCATTTTTTTTTTACTTTTGACATGTAAGAATGTGTTGATGAACATTCAATATGAAACTGTATTAAATTTGAGCAACAACTTGTTGCCATTAGGATACAACTGTCTTTGGTACCCCTGGTGTTCAACGCTAACCCATCACCTGGTATCTTTCAAATAAAAAAGATGTTTGTCTGCACACTAAGTCCTTGCTACCTATATTTGTCAAAACCCATGGTAGACTTGACCCTTTATTTTTTGCTTTGCCAATTCTTTGCCTTTTTTTGAACTTATAGGTGTTCTGCAAGGCATATAGGCAGGTTGAACCTCCTATACATCAAAGCATGCGGCATCTTTTTGGAACATGGAAAGGAGTGTTTCCTGCTCAGACGCTTCAGATGATTGAGAAAGAACTCGGATTTTCTTCTACAGCAAATGGTTCATCCTCTGGAGCAGCAACATCAAGACCAGATTCGCAGTCACAACGACCAGCACATAGCATTCATGTGAATCCCAAATATTTGGAAAGGCAACGGCTTCAGCAGCCAGCAAGGGTAAGTGGAGTTCTGAAGTCCGTGGTCTATGTGGATTGTGTCCTGACCTCCTAGGATTGATGTTCCACGATTTAGTGGTGGATTGTTAAAGTTATGCACAAATAAATAATATTTATGCACAAATAAATAATATCATCTGAAAACTATACTCTGATGAGCTTTTTTAACACTGGAGACTACAACCAAATTTTAGAATTCTTATATCAGGTTGTAAAACTTCTATGTTGCTCTTTCTAGATAGTCAGAGAGTTCATTCATAGAAATTGATCTTATAGTTTAGAGTTTATTTTATATTTTCCAGCAGTATCTTATTTCTTTACCAGATGACTTAATATCTGAGAATATATATTTCTTTGCTTGATTCGTTTTCTTCGTACAACCTTGATTTTACCATCATGTTCATTATGAAAAGATAAGTGCTTTTACTTATTTCTTTTATGCCCCTTTTTGGTATGAAGGCAAAAGGAATGGCTAGCGACTTTTCTGGGGTTATGGCAAACTCAATTGATGATGATGCAGAGATGCCAGCCAGAGCAGCAAGTATCAGTGCTGGACGACCATGGGTTGATCCTGCTGTTAAAATGCATGTATGTAAAGTAAAATTTGATATTATGTGTGTATTATTGTCCCTTTTTTCCTCAGTTTCATGATATGTAACATTTACACAATTTGCAGCGTTCCAATACAGGTGCACTAAGTGCTCGTGTTCATGAGGAGAACATTGGTGCTGAATATGGAGAATACGAATATGGTTCAGATCTTCACAGGAATTCAAACCCGGGAATTGGAAGAATTGGTGGGAAGATTACAGAAACACTACCCACCCAAAGAAATGGTTTTAATATCAAGCATGGACTTACAAATTACTCGGCACCTAAATCTACTAATGCTGATCCTCGCTTAAAGACAGCACCAGGCATTGCAACTAGAAACAGTGGTGGCCTGTCTAGTAGCTGGAAGAATTCTGAGGAAGAGGAGTTCATGTGGGATGATATGAACTCAAGATTAACAGATCGTGGCCCTCCAGATATTTCTAGTAACTCAAGAAAAGATCACTGGGCTTCTGATGATTCAGAGAAATTGGTAAGCTCCAATTATTTGTACTGATTGAAAAATTGGGACCCTGAAGGTTGATTACCCTACCGGTTCACGTTAATTTCTCGGCCACAAAGTGTGGAGGCAGATACAGGAACCATTTTTTTTTGTGCTTCCGTTTTTACAGATAGCTGGCTAATTCGCATAAGAGTTTACAGTTTACACGATACTGACATAGTTAATGGGCTGATCCCTGTTGGGACTGATACAATGCTTTTTACTTTCAACACTTAGCGTTACCCGTTATGATGCACAAACTCACACGCCTGTTACATTACATTATTAAGGATAACTTTTTTTTTTTTTTTTTTAAATCTTAATTGGAATTGCTCATATTCTCAGGGCTTTGGAGGTCAGTTTCGTAAACCAAAAGGTGTAAATGATTATGCATCAACAGCTGATCTGGATACCTCTGCTGATCCTACTGAACAGAAAGACCTATCTGCTCTTGGTCAGCGAATGTCATCACCTTGGACATTGCAGGACTCTATCGGTGTTGACAGGCTGACCTCTTCTGGTACTCCTGTCATTAGTTCGGTTCATTCAGAGCGTTATGCTTCAAGTTTAAGTGGGCTATCGACAAGTGGAGATTCTTCTGTGGCCAGGATGGGAAGTAGAGCACAAGTAGCGTCTTCTCGAATTGGAACGTCAGGTCTAGGGTTTAATGCAGCAGCAGGGCCTACTGGAGCTTTAGGGAAACAGCAGCTTCAGTCTGTGAGAGCTGCATCACCATCTGAACAGTCATCGATGCACCAATATTCTCCCTCACCTACATCTGCAGTACATCCCCATCATCACTCGCAAAGTTTAGCTGACCAAGACTTTGCTGAGGACCCTTTGCCAATTCCGACTCCCAATGTTCGATTGGCCAGCAAAGCAAAATCACAGCCTCAAGATCTATCTTCGTCAATTCCTGACATCCAATCAAGGCACAAATACCCCTTTCGACAACAACCAGACAGTATAGAGTCTGAATCTTTCGGTCGCACTAAGAAGCCTCATGTGCCACAGGTCTCTACTTTTTCAACTCCCTCAACTGTTGGAGATTCTATACCAGATCTTTCAAATGTCCTTGCTGCAGAATCCTCACGACAGTTGAGCACAAGTAGTTTGTTGGCTGCTGTTATGAAGACTGGAATACTCTCTGACAAATCAATTACTTGTAGCCTGCCCAATTTGAATCGTCAGGACATGGGACATATTCCATCACAGTCTGGTGTTCAGCCTCCCTTGCAAAGTGGACCCTCCCCTACCCTTGCACTCCCAGGGCCCAAGGTTGCATCAGCACCTTCATCAGGTCACCTTTCTGGTGAGAACTCGCCAGCTTCCTCAAATATATCACAGAAGAAGGTAGCACATCTGCCAATTCCACCTAGCCAACCTCCTTCCTCTCTTGATGGCAGTGCGTCAGCAAGTTCAACTGTGGTGAATAATGCCTCAGATCCAATTTCAAACCTTTTAAGCTCCTTAGTTGCAAAGGGTTTGATATCTGCATCAAAGTCGGAGTCACCCACTCCTGTGCCATCCCAAAAGCTGACTGAACCGCACAACAAGAGCCTAGGTGCACCTGCCTCCAAATCAGTGATAGTATCTCCAGTTTCAGTTTCAGTTTCAGTCTCTCCAAGTCGTCCTGTTACATCCCAAACTGATGATGCGTGTCTCCCTGAACCTGTAGCTAAAACATCTGCTGTCTTACCTCAATCTACCAAGACAGAAATAAGAAACCTCATAGGCGTTGCCTTTAAGCCAGATAAAATCCGAGAATTTCATCCAGCTGTGATAGATGAACTTTTTAATGACCTTCCACATACGTGTAGCATATGTGGCCTTAGACTCAAGCTTAAAGAACGGCTTGAGAGACATTTGGAATGGCATGCTTCGAAAAATCCCGAAGGCAATGGTTCAGTTATGGCATCGAGGAAGTGGTATCCAGATTTAACCAGCTGGGTTGCTGGAAGGACAGGACCCCCTTTGGTACCGGAGGCCATCAATTCAATATACGAGCCTAACGAGATGATGGATATTGATGAGCCCATAGTTCCAGCAGACGAAAACCAATGTGTATGTGTTATATGTGGTGATATTTTTGAAGATTTTTACTGTCAAGAGAGGGATGAATGGATGTTCAAAGGAGCTTCGTACATGAGTATTCCATCTGGGGCCAGTGAGATGGAAACCACAGAGGAGAGTGTTTTGAAAGGTCCCATTGTGCATGCAAATTGTACAGTGGAAAGTTCACTCTCTGATAGCCACGTTAAATTGGTAAGCTGTTGTTAATTAGCATGTGGGAAAAATAATTGTCAATGTTTCGGCCCTTCTTTATTAGTCTTCTACCTTAAATTTTCGACTTTAGATTCTAAGATCTTACCTCTTACTTTTTGGCAGGAACCGGATGCTTAGTGCTCGAAGCTCGAAGCTCGAAGCTGAAGAGACAAACTCCATGCATTCCGAACTTATGAGGGAAATCCAGGTTTACATAAACGTGGTTTTAGATGTGAATCTTCAATGCCCTTTTTTCTTGTGCCACAAAATAGTGGTGAGAGCTTTCGACTAGCTTCTCCATTACAATTTTCCCTTTGTTTAATTCATAGTTTGAGAGAAGAAGAAATACATCCGTTTGCGATATAGTTTCCATCTCAATGATTTCTCTTATTTGGTTGGTGTTTCGCTATATATGTTATGTTTTTTTTACCTCTCTGAAGCGGTTTTGCGCTTTATACCATCGTCGTCTGATCTTAGTGTTACAAGGAAAACGTTTCCAATTCTCCGAACGAAACCCTTCCATCTTCAAAATTGGCAAGTGGTTGTGGCCCTTGAGGGGATGCCTCTGTATCAAGATAACATTAGTGGAGCAATGTTTGAGACTGAGAGGATATATAGGCATGTTCATCTTTTCCCTTTGTTTACGTAATAAACTCTTGTGCACTGGATGCATTTGTGGAGATCTTTCGTCGTAATTTAGTGCCATTTTTTTTGGCTTCTGTGGTGCTTGTTTATGATCCGTCGTGGATTGAATTGGAATGGATAAACTACTAATTGAAGGAATGTCGAAGTAATGAAAAAATTGTTTCCAATTCGAAGGTTGAAGGCGGAATACTTGTTAGGGAAGAAGCTTAATCTGTTTCAAAGCCCCCCAAAGTGGGAGGGTTAGAAGGGATGAGTTTCTTTTATGTCTGATCTCGTTCTAATCCCGCTCAAAATGAAAAATTAATATCGTTTATTTGAAAGATTCATCCATTACAATTCAATCTTAGACAGAAAACGAGGTTTAATTGTTCCGCGAAAGTATTATGTTTTGCTAGAATTTTGTTACGGTGGTGACATGGCATATGTGTGGAGCCTACATATCCAATCGTATGGTGCCACCAGATGCATGAATGATGAAACCTTTTGGAAAGAGATCCTCTCCGGATCTCTTCCACCAAAACCCACAGATCAAGTGATTCGGACCCTTGAAATTTGATCAAACGGTTAAAAAATAGAGGTCCTTTTATAAGTTATAATAATTTTAGCCGGATCTCTTTCCAAAACATTTTCCTTATTTGCACATGCCAATATTTCTTACAAGGATGCCCTTTCTTACATCTCTCATCCCACTTAGATTATTCTCTCAAATCTCAAATCTCAAATCTCAAATCTCAAATCTTCCTTTCTTGCGCTCAATACTTCAGTACTATTCCTTGCTCAATTTAACTTCATGAATTCAACCTATTTCTGAGAACATGTTCTAAATTAATCATAAAAAAGGCTCAATGTCTAAGAATTTCTCCTAGAAAAATGGTTTTTGTTTCGAATTATGACCCTCCAACAACATTTTCGCACTTCTGTTTTCACCTTCTACGCTAAAAAAAAAAATAGGAAGAGATGCATGTAAGAAAAAGAGAGTGAAAATCACTTTCTGACTCAAAAATTCATCACAATAATGGAGAAGGAATCAGTAATTGGTAACGTTGATACTTGATGCTATATTTTCTTACATAATATGCGTTTCCTTGAACCAAAAAAGAAAAACAAACAATTATTTATAATTTCTTATACAACTTTTATACGAAAATCCAGAGTCTATGGCTTATGGTTTTGGGTGTAAATATAATCCAAGTGAGCTTCAGCAATCATCCTTCTCTGCAGACACTCTTCATCTTTCTCATCGCATTCTTCTGATCCCATCAGCTGTGAAGAAAATTACCACAAAAATCCAACAAATAATTAATCGAAGAAGAACATTCAAATATAATAATTAATTGACGAACACGCACATAAATCATAGATAAATTAAAATGGAGGAGGAAGGGATATATATATATATATATATATATCTATATCTTACATTTACAAGATCATTGCTTCCAGTTAGCGAGGCTTTGTTTTGCTGCTGAAGACGAGCACGAGCAGATGATGGGTTGGAGAGAAGAAGAAAAATAAAGAGAGAAAATATGAGAAAGTTTTGGTAATTCTTCATCTGCTTCATTGTTTCTCTTCTCTATTAGCTTTTGGCTTTTGGCTTCTGGATCTTGGCTTTTGGGTGGTGAGTGTGTGTGTTCTGAGAAAAAAAAGGAAGGAGAAGCAAAGCAGTGTATAAATAAGATGAATAAAACTAACTAGGGTTTCACTCATAAGGAAGGCCAAGCACGCAGTAACAAGCGGTGCAGTTTGTGGGGGCTACCCACTTCCTTCTCTTTATCTGTTTATGCCAAGAAATAAAATTTAGGAATCTTAATATTATGGGCAAGGGTGCCAGATAAAGGTAATTAAAGTTATACTAACCCTAATGGGGAAGAGAAAGATTGAGAATGTAAGCAACTACTAACCTGTAATTCAGTTTAAGACATGCTTACTTATTTAGAACGAGAATTATCGTATCGAAATTATTAGATAATAGAGCTTTTGTTATTATATTGTTCTATCTATCTCTTTTATCAGGTGATTAGAGAAAGATAAATAAAGAAATTACATAAACTGTTTCATATAAGTGTTTCTCTTGCTACGATCAAAGTACTTAAATAAGACATTTAGATGTAGGCGCCTCATCTTCCTGCTTCTTAAACCAAATAATATATATCGTTTCATATAAGTTTTTCTCTTGCTCTGGTCAACAAATTTACGAAAAAAAAAAGGCATTTAGATGTTAGGCGCCTTATCTTCCTACTTCTTAAACCAAAGAATATATATACATTGTATGGTAAGAGTGGGTGAGATAAAAAATTTCATTGTTTACTACATGTTTGTCATTGTCATGGCCATTGAGGTCCCATAAAAAAACAGTAAACAAAAACAAAAAGATGCAGAAAAAGGAGAAAGAAAGAATCCCCACGACTCAATGTTGATGCTTCTTCTTTCTCTTTAGGGGCATAGAAAGAGTTAAAGAGAGAGAGATAATAGCGTATGTCTTCCCACCAAAGACAAAGTCATCGTCAACCATGTCAACTTTTGAAATTCCTTCCTTGACATGCACGTATGCCCTACACAGCTGTTTTCCATTTGACAATTTTTTTATAAAATTCCAAACACGTACTTGATCAAGTATTTTCTAATGTTGGAAGATATTCGATTCTTTATATATACGACGTCGATAGTACTGTAGATGAGTGTTCTTTCTCATTAGTTCTGAAAAATTGGTCAAATAAAAAACATTCAATAGGTCGAATAGGTCGAATATGTCGAATCATATCTTTACGTTTCACTCTAATGTCTCATCTTAACCCGTCAAATCTTTTGTATTTTGTTTGTCTCACTGTCAAGTCCGTGGCCCCGTTCTAGCGCAATTGGTAATGCTTTTCATTGTATCTTAGTACAACGGAAATATTGGTATTTTATGATTAAAAAATCACGGGTTCAAATTATAGAACAATCTCTTTGCAAAGTAAAAATAAAATTGGGTACGATAAATGTTTCTCCTGATCTCGCAAAGAGAAAAACCTTATTGGTTCGGGGTTGTCGTTTTTAGATCCCAACAATATCGAACCAGGAGCTATACAAATGAACACAAATAAACCCTACAGCTCAACTCAATACTGAATTCGTGACACTGACTCGTAGATGAATGTTTTCCTAATTGAAGAGGAAGATGCCAAGAGAAAACAAGAATTTTATTTTTTTATTTCTATTTTTTGGAAACTGAGAAAACAAGAATTTTCTAGCCTTAAAAAAGTTGTATTCATCATTCCCAATTTGTGCTCCCACTAATTAACCTAGCTAGCTTTGTCTTTGTCAAGGTCGGTAAAATCGATATTATCGGCGATATTTCGCTGATAATATCGTTTTTTTCAACCACCGATATTTTGTACCACAAACACCATATTATCGTATAAATATCGCGATAATATCGCTAATATCGATAATATCGCGATATTAGCGATATTATCGCGGGGAGGTGAGAAACGGATCTGATGGTGCAGAGCCGCCGCCGGGAGGTGAGAATGGTGATGGTTCTCCGGCTCGATGGTGCTGAATCGATGGTGGGGAGAGTAGACTGTGGCTGTGGGGACGGGGAGAAGGATCCACAGGTGGTGAATCGATGGTGCTCGGCGGAGATGGGGGGGGGGGGGGGCGGAGAGCCGGAGAAGGGTCGATCCAGATTTCAGATTCCAGTGAGGGTTTGCGTGTTGAGGGAGAAGGATGGAGATGGATGGAGGGTTTGCGTGTTGACTCAACCGATGGACGGAGAAGGATGGAGATGGAGATGGAGATGGACGGAGAGAACGATGGAGATGGACGGAGAGAACGAGGAGAAAGGATCCAGTTTGCGTGTTGAGGATGGACAGAGATGGACATGGAGAAGGATGGAGAGAACGAGGAGAGAAGAACGATGGATGGACGGAGAGAACGAGGAGAAAGAAAGGAAAGGATCCAGAGCATTCCAGAGAGGGTCTCTGCGTGTGTGTGGTGGTCTGCGTGCGTGTGTGTGGTCCGCGTGCGTGTGTGTCACTGTGTTACAGACCTTACGTGTGTGTGTGTGTGTGTTTCTTTCTGATAAGAATCTTATCCGAGAGTGTGTGTGTGTTTCTTGAAGAAGGCATGTGAAAAACACAAGACAAAAAAGCATGTGAAAAAAGCAATGACAAGACTAAAAGATCTGAAGAAAAAACTGTGTGTGTGTGTGTTTATGTGTGAGAAAAGCAATGACAAGACTCAAAACCGTGTGTGTAATATTGCACTAATTCACTCATGTATCTTACCATGTAATGTATAAAGTGTAAAATATTGCACTAATTCATTATATATAAATGATTTTGGTGTGTTTAAACTTCTTTCATTAATTACTACATATTTTCTACACTCACAATGTTTGCCAGCTCGCTATATAATCAACTTAAATCAGTTAAATCCATCATGCAATGCATTTACTTCCAATTTTTTGTGATAAACTAATAGATAATTGACTAAATAAACATCCTGCAAAGTTTCAATAAAAATTTCCAAGTTTTTCTTACAATTTCCGTGGTTTTTATTCAATTTTTATCGATATATATAATATCCCGATATTTCCATCAATATTTTCGTGTTTTAGGACTACCGATATTTCCGATATCCTCGATATTTAATACCTTGGTCTTTGTCATCCTCCTGTGGCCACTGCCTTTTAAGCATATTCTTACTGTGATATGTTTTTTTAATCTTGTCATACGACGTGATGCTAATCCAACATGTTTATTAATTAATACTTTTGTGTTGTGTTTCACTTCATCCACCACATACTATTTGTCGAGGCGGACGCACTAAGGGGTAGTAGGGGTTTAGCAAATTCTCTAAATTCAGATGAATTTTTATAGATAATTTGGGTGCTGCGAAGGTTGAAGATTTTCATACATGTTCTTTAACTGTTTGATAATCTTATTAGTTAAAGCATTCCTCTTCAAGTTATCACGTGTCAATTGGCTTCAAATTTTTTTTTTTCCCCTTAATATAGGTTAATATAGAATATTACTTGTAATTAAACAAAGAGTACAGTATTTCTACTGTAAAATTATGCAGTACATACAACTTTTAAGATGTCATCCCTAACGCAGACAATTCACGAGTTATATGGAAGATTGACTACTCAACATTTTCTGGATGCTTACCAATAATTAAGATGTCAGATCAAATCTTAAAAACAAAAACTAATGCTGGAACTGTTAGTCTGTATCTTTATAACTTTGTAACTTGAGCGTGACATAATTTTGAAAAATCTAGACAATAATCTGTCATGATATGATCACTTTTCTAGACTTTTTACCGTTCATTGAATTGGTGCAAAGAGGTGCTTCGATATTTGATGAGGTCTACTAACAACATTAGAGTCTGGAGAGCTTTTATTTCCAGATTTGAGAAAAAAAATTAGCCTGAATGTTGTGATATTAATTATAACACATGTGATTGTGCAAATCACTAGTAAAACGTAATTAGGATACTAGAATATCATATTCTTCTATGATTGTATTACTTGCAAGGCAAGAAATCTTATCCATTCTACTATAAATAAAAGCACTATACATCAGAAATAACGCGAATTCCTCACCCTTCTTCATCCCCCTCTGCCACTCTCACCCTTCAGTAAAACAGGTCATAACACTGAATAGAATTTTGGCGTTGTAAATGGAATATATCCACCATTTTTTATTGGGATGTAATTTGCCTAAGAAAACATAGTTTAAATTATTTTATTATGTTTTCGACAATTAACAACTAAGTTGAGATGGCCGAGTTGGTCTAAGGCGCCAGATTAAGGTTCTGGTCCGAAAGGGCGTGGGTTCAAATCCCACTCTCAACAATATTTTTTTTTTTTTTTCAAAAAATTTGTGTCTGTTTGGGCCCAACTCGTTACGGATATTTAATTATAAAAGGCCCAATGCAATTTGCAAAATCAAGTAGCTCAAACTCTCAATCATCTTGTAGTTTTCTGTTCTTTAATCAAATTATATTTCATCTTGGACTTTTATTTGTCTAAAGTTTGGTACAGTTCTTGGCTTCGGATGGTCGACATTTTGTCGCACAAGTTAAGGAAATGATTCTTTACACGCAAGGAATGTTTTGTTTTCAGAATTCAATGGTTTTAAATCTGAATTGGTTGCATGCGATGTTTTTGTCTGCATTTGTGGAAATGAATTGGTTTTTTCTTCTGAAAAATTCTGTTCTTGGATTCTGGATTGCAATTCATGAGTTATAGAATCGGTTGCTAACAAGTTGAATTTGAGTGATTTACGTGAAATGGGTGATCCATTAACTTTAACATGTTAATTGAGTGATTTGTTCACTTAACAGGTTAAATTTAAGTGAACTATTTACTTAAATGGTTGTTTTGAAACCCACTTAAATCCAATAAAACTGACCCGGTGTATATCTAGAAGCTTCTCCCTTTAAGAATAAAATACAGATCGATTGAGTCCGAATTGAGACACAGAATTGAAAGAACACAGAAAAACCGGGACCATGCCAGCTATATGCATGCAGATCCAAGTTGATACATAAATATACACACACACATATTATATATTATATATATGTATGTGTTTTAGAGCAAAAATATCAAGAAAAATATAGAGGCGACACGTGGATTCTACGATGAAAAAGATAAAATTACCCTCGAGGTACACTGAAGCTTCTACACACGAGCAATGTACAATCATCCCTCAATCAAGTCAAAAGTGCCCAAAATAGGTATTCATTCAAAACCTATTCCATCCATCCTCATCAAATCTTCTCCACAAGATAACCCCAAATCCTTGCTTTCTAATTATATTAATTAGCTAATTAATTGATTTATTACCTAATTAATTTATTATTAATTAGCTAACAATTCATGAATCTCACCCAAAAAACCATCCAGTGGCCGGTCCCCATCCTCCCAAAGGGGCCTGGCACACCCCCATAAATACATTTCATTTTCTCCAAAACTCAATTTCAATTCTCTTGCAAAATTCTCTAAATTCTTCATAAATACATATTAGCATGCCTCATTATTCATGTTTTCTCTAATCGAGGCATGCTAATATCTAATTATGCATGTCAAATTACGAATGTAAATCGTGCTATTATGTATTTTCATCTTTCATCGAGTTTTAGTTTGTTCATTAATTTAATTTTTATACATGCAAATACACAAAAGCGCTCAAGCCTTAACCAATTGTTAAAGTTAACATGATACTAACCACTTGTTTGAGTCTGCATACTACAACAATTGATAAAGGAGATGCTAGCAACATTCTCACTTGTACCTTCTTAGTTCTCCTTCTCATTATGCAAGTCTTTCTCGATGACTGGAACCGTCTACTTTCTAGATCACCTTTCAAAATCAACTCTGCAAAAAATCCACCAAATGAGAAATTATTTAACTATTCGGTTGACATTATCAAAATTTTAGTGTATAAGTCAGAAACTTATTTCGTCCATTTATTGGATAATCATTATATGACTCAACAAGTTTTGATTTAGTTAGTTTTTGATTTTTTTTATATTTTTTTTACAATAGTGATCTTTAAAGGGTGATATAGAAAGTAGACCGTTTCAATTATCAAGCGACAATACATGATAAGATACTAAGGAGACTAAATTTGTAGACTAAATTTACAAATTAAATGATATGTCACACTGTCACTAATAGGAAATCAGCATGTTTATCAACGTTTAAGTAATAATTCAATCATTAACTTCCATGTCATTTAATTTACAAAATTTAGTCTACAAATTTAGTCTCCTCAGCATTACTCTAAGTAAAAGTCCAAATAAGAGAGTTGCACATCCTCAGTGAAGAAACGTGAGGCCATCACCACCATGTGTGCACGTGCAGTGAGCCGGACTTAGATAATCAATTAGATATATAGCAAAAGTCAATATGTAGTTCGCAAGCTCTCTACTCTTGGAGAAAAGCAAGGCTTTGTTCTTTGAAGAAACGGCTGAGACGTGCAATGGTCATTGTTCAAGACCTTAAGAAAGAAAAGAAGATCAAAGCAGAGGAGCAGAGAGGAGAAAAATGGCGTAAATACATATATGTAGGGTGAAACGTCAAAAGAGTGATCGAAATCTTGGAAGAGAGAAAGAATGATACAGACATATAAGATGGCTTTGAATTGAAGAGATATGCATGGTAGGGTTAGTGTATCTTTTTATCCGTTCAATCAATATATATATATATATATATATATATTCTTAAATTATACGTGTATATATTATATATATGTATATGTAATTAAATGTATTCTGCAATTAGGTCAAACAACATGCAACTATATATTAATGGTAATATTGAAAATTCTTGAATGGAGATTGGAGTTCTTCCCAATTCATTTTGGATATAAGTCAACCCTTGATTCAATGCGTTATTGTAAATGTCAAACCTAGCGCCCACCTGATGATGATATCTTTAATTTCTAGATGTGCACCTTCTTCTGGATGAATCAAATCATTGACATCTTGCAGGAAACATTGAATTGAGATTTTTTGGTATACTCCGGGGTATTTTATAGTTTTAGAGGTTTTAACCGTTAAATTTTTTGTTAAGGATGTAAAAATTAAAACTAACGATAAAAAATCCTGATGTATATAATACTTCGGAGCACTACAATTTCGACATTGAACATTCAATGTCGAAAAAAAAACTAAAACTTTGGCGGCGAGTGCCCTAACTATATAGAACTTGTCACTCAGCTTACGTGAGAAAGCATCTCCTCACTGAAAATTTTCTAAAGTATCCTTACAAGCGAAATAAAAAAAAAAACGTTAAAATGAAATAAATGTAAAAGGGGTGGTTGATTTATTTTTTAGAAAGATCTCACATGAATAATGTTGGGACATAGTATTTTGACTTGTTAGAGCACGACATGTGAATTATCAACTTAATATGATAGTTCTGTCCTTGACGGACCATGTAGACATTATCCATACCTCAATGGGTTTACAAGCCTCTATTCCGCAGAGCACCCAAGAAATCCACATTCATCAGTCCTCGAGACCCATCTTGCCGCCAAACGGCCTTAACGTGGACCACCTTGATATACTATCGATTCACTTATCAATCCCTGCGCTTATCGGGAACTTCTGAAGCGTAATTGAGACGTATGGGGGAGCATCATTTGCAATAACCTTGCAAAATGCTTCCACATCGGTGTTGTAGACAAGCTACCACTCTACTCCAAGATTCAACGAACCTAAACGCTATAGTTTACTCCTTGTTTGGCTATAAATAGCCAAACCTCTATCCTTTTGTTTGGTTAATTTATCTCTATCTACACTTATACAAACCTAAAATTCTCTCCTCACTTAAATATCAAAGGCTCTGTGACAAACACCACACTGGTGTTACTTTGTTTAGTCATAACTCCCTTAGTCTCTTTGATTTTGTGTTGCAGGTTCTCGTCAATTCAATCCCGACAAAAATTTGCACAAACAAATAAGTTCGATCATCATTGGTTTGATTCAATTTAATGATGTTGGCACGCATATATGTAGGCTACCTTCATATGCATATGTATAGCTTATTCAAAGTTCTGCCGATAGAAAGTAGCCAACCTCAGAAAACATTTTTAGAACTTCAACGCCTTTCTTATAGATGCCAACTCTCTCCTACTTTGAAAATGGTTATCTCCAACTCCCTCACAACAAGTCATAAAAACAAAGAACAAACAAAGAACAAAAAAAAAAAAATATGTCTTATAGATGCAAAGAAAAAACAAAGAAAAACAATATGTCGTTCTCAATAATCAACACCAAATCTGCCAAAAAAAAAAAAAAAAAAAGTCAACACCAAATTAGTTGACTAATTATTAACATACTAATTGTTGCCCACTATTCAGGTACGTATGTATAAAGAAATGCATAAAAAATGATGAAAGAAAAATCTACACTTCATATAGTGTTGGGAAATTTTTCTTAATACAAGAAATTAATACTAGAAGACAAATGGTAGATTAGTCTGATGAACAAGGCATTCCTCTTTAATGCAATGTATTTCAAGTTTAAATTTTCTCCTTTGCTTTAGTGTAAATATTGCTTGCAATAGCCATTTTTTTTTTTGGACAACGCAATAGCCACTTAGTACTACGGTCTAATGATATTCCTCTTCACTTGTAAGTGAGAGATCTTAGGTTCGATTATCGCCAAAGGCGAACTTGAACCACATTATTGCTAGTCCATTGTGAGGCTAAGCCTACCCTCTCCCCCTAAGTGTAGATAATATCGTTTGTTAAAAAAAAAAAAATTGCATGCAATAAAAAAAATTCAAAATTTTCTGATTTTTTGTACTTAATTACTCAAATTATATATTTTGTAATCAGTTTTTGTGTTTTATTGTTAGTTTTATATATACTTTGGTCATTTTTTTTTATATTGAATGGGAACTGTTATTAGCATTCCAAAAATCTCGTTCTACACTCCTCAGAAGTGTATTTTTCTTTCTAATTATAGAAAGTTTGGAGTGTCGAATGAGATTTTTGGAGTGCTAATAACAATTCCCTATAGAATATACACTTATATATTACAAAAATAGGCATACTAGTTAGTATTCTAAAAATCTCCGCTTAGGCGCTAGGCTGCAGGCCACCGCCTCGATTAATGCTGAGGCGCCCGTCTAGACCACCCAAGCACCTGCCTAACCCGTCTAGGTTGCATCTTACTCAGACATGAGATAGATAACTTTCATTTTGTATTTTATTTTTTTTTGGTAAATTGTAAGAGACTTGTTGAACACTTAAAAGAACACACATTATAGGCTTGTTCTCCATGTTTTCATTGTGTTCTAATATTACATAATATATACATAATATATATGTAATTTATGATGAAATTATATATAATTTTAGTATAAACAGACATTTATTACACGAAATACAATAGATTCAGTTAAATCCGCCTCATCTGCCTAGGCCCCAGCCCCCCGCCTGAGTAGCTCTTAGCGTCTTTTAGAACATTGGTACTACTATAGCACAAAATTAATTGAACTTATACATGACCAAAAATTAAAAAAATAATAATAAATTGTATGCACAAAAAAGTTATAGAATATTTAAAAAAAATTGAATATATGAATTTTCGAATATATGTTCTGAAATTTTCAAATATGCGTAAAATTTCGAATTTAAAAATTGTGATCAATCCGATCCAATCCATTTTCGAAATTTTGAAACTGAAATTGGAAACCTTGTTTCCTATCCCATCCTTCCATAAAACACCCCTAAATAAAACTACAAGCCTATATCTTGCATGTGTAAGGAGACTTTTACCAAAAATATTTGAAGTACATCACTGTATAATACATATTGATAAATTTAATAGTTGAATATGTGATGTATATTTTTTCACAATATGTAAGAGGTGAATCTGAGTCGCTTAAAAATAAATGTATAGTAGAAAGAATTGATGACTTACATTTAAAACTAATTACATGAATGTATAAATTATGATATACATTGTTAAATTTCACAGTTGAATATGTAATGTATACTTTTTCACGATATTTAACCGGTGAATCTGAGCCACTTAAAAAGGGATGTATAGTGGAAAGAGTTGACCTTTACATTCAAAACTAATGCAATGGTTGTTTTAAAAGTATGGAAACCCTTCGCACAGTAACTCAGCACTTCAGACAAACAAACTATAAGAATCAGAGCAGAATTGGCGTCGAAGATTTGCAATTGTAAACAAGTTGCAAACAGTCAAGCTATTTTATAATAATATTTGAGTTTTGCAACTGAAAAATATTGTTATATATGAGCTGCTGCCGCCCTTTTGTTTCCCTCCCATGGCTGCTTTTGTTCCCTAGTCATCTCTCTCTCTCTCTCTCTATCTCTCTCTCTCTCTCTCTCTCTCTCTCTCTCTCTCTCTCTCTCTCTCTCTCTCTCTGTGATATTCATTTCCACTATGGAAACGTTCACCAACTCAGTGACTCGTCTAAGTTCACCTCAGCTTCTTTTTCTCACACTCATTGTATTACTCTACGTCACTTCACCACCTTGCGGCGCCGCCGCCCAAGGGAAGCTTCCCAGAGGCTTCAAAGCCACTCCAGACCCTTCAATCCAAACCTTCCAACCTCTGCTTACCGACCCAACCGGCAACTTTTCACTGGGTTTCCTCCGAGTCAACAAAACCCAACTCGCTCTGGCCCTCCTCCACGTGCCATCCTCCGACCCGCTCTGGCTCGCCAACCCTGCCCAACTCGCCCGCTGGTCCGACCGCACGACCCTCCTCTTCAACGGTAGCCTAGTCCTCTCAGATCCCCAGTCGAAGGTATTCTGGTCAACTCACTCCGAAATCGGCGACCGGGTTGCAGTCCTCAACACCTCTAACGTCCAAATCCAAACGGCCCAGGACACCGTTCTATGGCAGAGTTTTGACTTTCCAACAAATACCCTCGTCGAGAATCAGAATTTCACATCGACCATGAAGCTTGTCTCATCGAACGGCCTATACTCAATGCGATTGGGGAACAATTTCATGGGTCTGTTCGCCAAGTTCAAACCGGGTTCAAACGCAGACCAAATGTACTGGAAACGCAAAGCCCTGGAAGCCAAGGCCAAAGTCGTCGAAGGAAAAGGACCTATTTACGCCCGTGTTGAGCCTGACGGGTTCATCGGAATGTACCAAACCGGGAACCCAACTCCGGTCGACATCCAAGCGTTCATGACCTTTCCAAGGCTAATCAACGGCCTCCGTAAGGTCCGGTTGGAAGTGGACGGAAACCTCAAGGCGTATTACTGGGACGGTTCCAACTGGGTTTTGGATTTCCAGGCGATTGCCGCCACGTGCGAGCTTCCCAGTCCATGCGGTTCGTTCGGTTTGTGCGGGGCCGGGAATGGTTTGTGTTCGTGTTTGAATAACCAAACGGAGTTCCATTCCGGTGAGTGTTTTCCGGTTCAGACCGGCGACTTCTGCGGTTCCGGATGGCGGGAAATTAAAAGCGTCCGGGTTTTAAGGAGGAACGGCGTGGAGCTGCCGTACAAGGAGTTGATGGAGTATAAAACGATGTCGTCTTATGGTGAATGTGAAGGAACTTGTGAAAGGAACTGTAGCTGTTGGGGCGCGGTGTACAATAACGGGTCCGGGTTTTGTTACTTGATGGATTACCCGATCCAGAGTTTGGTGGGCGTTGTGGATGAGAGTAAGATGGGTTATTTTAAGGTGCGGGAGGGTGCAGTGAGGAAGAAAATAAATGTAGGTGTGGGGGTTGGGATTGGGGTGGCTTGTGTGGCGCTTTTGATATTTGTTGGGGTGGTGGGGGTTTGGAGGTTTAGGGTGTGGAGGAGGAAGAGAGGAGGAGGAGTGGGGAAGAGGTTCATGGGTCAAGATGGCGGGGCTTCGCCCGGCCCGTATAAGGATCTTGGGTCCGCAAGCTTTAGGTCCATTGAGATGGGTGGGCAAAATCGTTAGGGTTTGTTTGAGTAATGCTTCTAGAGCAATTATTTGACAAATAAAAGCACTTATGACTATATTTGATGGAAAAAGGTAGGCAGTTTTCAATCGTAACATCATAGCAAAAGTGCTTACGAGCAAAAGTACTGCATCTCCAAATAAGATCTTAGGCAATGACGTATAGAATGACATAATTTTATGTGGGGTCTTTGGAGGATGGAGTTTGACGGACATTGATGTTGATCACGAACTCTTTTGTGTTTGTGATGGTGGGGGTCCAAGACTTAATCTTTGTATTTAAATTTGTATGGCATATGATTGGGTGGAGCCTGCCTAATCCCATTGATAATGTATTAGTATTTCTTAGTGACATTGTATTGAGATTAGTGCGCCTTCAAGGGCTTTGTATCGATGATCAACACTGAGTAATGGTAGAATATAGTATGCTATTTGGTCATTCTCCATATTGGTTTACATAGTTGTGACTAATCCTATGGACTTTAGTATGCTAGTTATAGGCTTATTAGGGTTTCTTTAATCCGTTCGTGGGTTGCATCATAGAAGCATTGAGCACCATATAAGGTAGACGTACCTATGCATACTACTATCACAATCACAAACTCCATAACTCTCTATCAGTTTGTGACCAAGGAGAAAGAGTGCATAGAAGCACCTTTACTCACTCTAGTCCTCGTGTACGTATTCTCTCTGCAAGGTCAATATGTCTTCTTCTCCAAGTAAGTGATTATAGTGTTTTGATAAGTATGAAACATAAGATAACGGATAACCGAAAGCGTGTGATCATGATGTAAATCCGAAAGGATAATGTAAACCCGCATCATCCACTGGCTTATTGAAGTTTTTAATATTTGAGGTTCTAGAACTTAGTAAAAATATGGATTTCATTGGCACTATGCCTGCAAATGACGCAATGGATGACATATTATAGATTGTGATCCGACACTAAAAATACAAACTTGAAAGCAAATAGTTTGCAAATTCTAGAGGTCATCATCTTCAGTAAATTTCATTTAAATATAATATAGATGTAGACGTCCTCCCAAACCTATCTTCCATTTAAAATCCCTCAACCCAACACGAAGTCCTTTTTCGGAACATTCTTGTGAAACTTCGCCATAAGCGACTAGTCGCTTCCCGAATGCCTCTTTACTTTAGTATGGTCCTAATTCTTCCTTTCTCGCCGGCCAACGTACGCTGCTAGAAGAGTAAGCAAGCTACTTTGCTTGTGTTCTAGAAATAGCTTCCCCTTTCCTGTCTATTGAAATTGATGTGAATGATTGTGATTGTTCTTTAAATTCTATTCACCCTGATTAGATATGCTAAAAAAAAATCCCAACAAGCTTAAAACTTATTTCGTAACCCTATCACTTTCCCTCTCCCTACAAACCAAAGGCCGTCTTCCAACAAACCCTAGTTGTCTCCCCCTTTGCCGTCGGCCTCTGGCTATAGTTGGGGGCCGATGGCAGCCTCTCCCCTCCCTAGCTCTTCCTCCTTTCCTTCCCCCCCTCTTCCCCTTCTCAGCCATCCTTCTGCCCCCGCCATTCTCGTTTCTTCCCACCACCTCACTCCGACCTCTTCTTCTCGACCTTTCACTTTCTCATCTCCCCTCCCTTGCTTCTCTCCCACCATTTTGGGTGCAGATATACATGGATCTATGCCCTATACCCTGACCCGGGCCTTGCTCGTTCAAGATTTTCTTCGATTGGTACTCGTTTCCTTGTGTGGGGTTTAGATCAATGCTGCAGGTGGCCTGGATCCTCCCTCATCAACTCGGTTTCCATGGTGGTGTCTCCCTCCTCGATGGCTTCGGTGCTCTCAGCTCTGGAGGTTCGGCTTGGTTTGGGAGCTTGGCGCGTTCGTCTCATTGGGGCTCGGCTCGCCTCGGCTCGTTGCAGCTCGGCTCTTCTCATTGTGGCTTGGTCTATTTCGTTGCGGCTCGGCTCGGCTCGGCTTGAGCGTGGACACCGGCGTCCCACTATTCAGATTTTGTAGGTGATCTAGGTCTGAGCGCCTCAGTCCCCATGCTTTTGAGTTGTTCATCGGATCTTTCTCGGTGTAGTTTAGTCCATGTCGTCCTTGTGCACCGCGGTGACGGCTGATGTTTTGGCTAATTTGATCATAGCCTTTGTGCGTTGTTATTGTGAGTCTCATCTGCCAACGATGACCTTGTTGTGATCTCGCACTTTTGTGATGACTTTTTGTGGCCTCGCTATTCGGTGATGAACGTTGTGTCTACCAATTTCTCTCTGTTGCTGCTATAGTTTATTATGACAGATCTGTACTTGTAGTTTTGTGCGACTGTGTGGTTGAGCTTGTTGGTGTCTACTAGAGGTTTAATGTTATTTGTCTGCTTTGTGCAAATTCATTCCAGATCAATTTATTGTTCACTGGAATTATGTACCCAATGACACTCTGTAATTATTTGGTGTTGATTAATGAATGACTATCCTATCAAAAAAAAGATATGCTCAACGAATCTTTGGAAAAAGCATGTTTTGGAATCCATTATTTATAAGTTATGATGAATCTTTCACTTTATATATGTTGGATTCTTACTAATCACTTTTTTTTTAAATTTTTTTTAACTTGCATCTTAATGCTAATACAACACAGGCACAATAAGATACTTCGATATAATTAGAAGTAAAACCGCTCAATATAAATTATATTTAGTTTTGTCAAATTTTTAATGCGTACGACAGACGCATAAAATAATTTCAGCATTTAACTCGTAGTTTCCTAGACGCCAACTAGGCCTTGTTTTTATACATGTCGGAAAGTGTCTTATTTGTGTAATGCACATGAGGTACCTATAAACAAATCAAGTTCTAGTGTACATAACTTATCTTATTAACGCATTACTATCACACACGCACGTCCATGTTACTATTCTTAATTATGTGATGATTAATTAGACAGGGTTGGTTTTGAACTTGAATCTTCTGTTCGTACATTAAAGAGCTTGTTTGAAAATGTTATTTTCTTTTTGTACTCCCCCGTTTGGGATGGAATCTTTTCTACTAATTTGAGGACTTAAGGCATGTTTAATTTGAGATGAACAAGAGGTGATGATGCATCTCGTACTGACTTGACTTATCCTCTATACAACCAATGACTTTAATGTCATGCTTAGTTACAAATCCATGCTATATATAAGACTCGGCTGTTTGAAAGAGCTTTCATATCACCAAATTGGCAAATTTTGACAAAACACAAGTCAACAGTGCTTTTGAGTTACAGAAGGCACTTGTATTTTCATTAAAAAATTTGATGTTCTTCTATCAGAAGCGCTTTTGAACAAAATCGTTTGAAAAAAAAAAATCCCAAATGGGCCAAAAATAGATGCCATAGGTTCTATCTTATTTCATATCAAAGTTTCAGCTTTCATTTGTTGTGAAGTTGTAATGTGGTTAAAGGCCCAACTAACCTATTACATGACAAGATGGCCAATGAATTCTCTTAGCTGTTCTGAGGCAACGCAGTGTCCCCTTTAACATAGAAAAAGCCCAATTAGAGACGCTGGATGCTGTACTGTCTTGAAGTTAGACCATAACAAGAACCATCCTAATTATATAATCTAGGGTTAGCTTATTCTATAATCTTTTTCCTTTGGTAAATTATTCTATAATCCATGAGATCCAAGTTTTTCTTCATCGGTTCTGGTCGAGACCCAAAATTGAGGAAGGTGCTGCTATGATGATGCGACATTTTAATGTCGTTTATGAGACTTGAACCCATGATCTTCTCCGACAAATTAGAGACCGACTGCCAAATATAATAGTTAGTGCTTTATATTTACTCTTCCTCAATAGTTTCTAGGGTCCATCAATCAAAGGAAAAAGGGCTGATGGGAGTGCTTTTAAAAAGTGAAGTAGCATTGGTGCTACATATTTTAGAACAGATCGAGGAGGTACATGATGAGTCCCATTTGGTGGAGAACGCTCCGAGGATGTTCTCATCACCATGTCGTCTCCAAAAATTTCAAATGTTAAGTCAAACGGCAGTGTGTATGCTTCTGTAAAACAAAAAAAAAAAAAAAAAAAAAAAAAAAAAACTACTTTACAATTCTACTTATTACTACTCAGTGACTAGAGACTAACAGCTTTGCTGCTGCATGAACATTTTAGATGTTATTTTATATACGAAGGGAAGTTGGCAGTCGTCTCCTACAGTATTATTGATTAATATCAATGGAATCTCAGTATTAACTGACTCCTACAATATTCTTGATTAGTATCAATAGAATCTTAGTATTAAGTAACTGAAACTATATATATATATATATATATATGTGTGTGTGTGTGTGAGAGAGAGAGAGAGAGAGAGAGTCTATACGTGCTGTTTGGGTTAATATTTGAACATTGGGCTGCAAGTGTGAGTAAGCCCAGAGATGCCAATTAAGAGAAGACTTGCTCGAAGCCCAGCATCTAGCCCAGAGACAAATTGGCGTCTTCCCATTAATGCATAGACCATGTGCCTATGGTTTAAATGTCAAGTGATGAAGACTAACTCACAATCATCCAAAAAGTATATTTCAGTGGCAATACAAGTAAAAAGATAATGAGTCACTACCCTCCAATTGCTTTCAGGCAAGAACAAAGTCACAGCAGTCGAGCTAATTGGTCTATAAAAGGAAGAAGAGGCCCCAGAGACAAGGACACTCAACCAATCAAACAAACAAACATGCAAACTTTGCTCTCAAGCCAGATTTGCATCCAAAAGCTGTAATCAGCCCAGATCCCAATCATTTTCAGGATATTTCCCTACAAAAGCTATCTTTTGTCTTGTTTAGAAGTTCTGCTATCACCCTAGTGGCGTAATATCGATTCCCTTGTGTAAACTTGTTTACCATCCATCCCTTTTTAACGTAGAAACCTCTATAAACTCAAAGAGAAGTGATTGCAAGAAGTTCAACCTTGCCAGACAAGGTGAAATCTTGCCCAAAGCTCTTTGTCTGCTTGCTAAATTTGTAGATCTATTACTCAATGTATTCTCCAGTATGTGTTCAAGTCATATCCGCCTATTCTCCTACTTTTAAAGAATTATATGTATCTAGATTTGGTCAGTCTAATGGATATGCTTTCATTTAAAACCAAATAAATGACTTAAGGAATCTGGACTCCTCTCATTCAAACATACAAGACTATGAACTGAAAGTCCTTGTTCGCAAGGCAACAAAAAGAACTAAATATGGACTTAACTCATCCACAACAATCCTTTGATAACGAGAAGTCCTGGGGTGCAAGTAATCGTCTGAAACACTCTTGTTCTACATCTGCTATACTGAGATAGCAGTGGCACGCCTAGCACCTGATTAGTTTTGATTGCGAGCCTCAAGGCATACACCTAAGGCCCCACAAAGGCACATTTCAGAACTAACTATGTCCTCTTCTTGTAGCATCTCAACAAGAAAGAGCCCGACCACACATCCAAAGTGCCAATCCCTTGGGGAGCTGTGCTGAGGAACGATGATCCCTCTCCAGAGAAATCTTCGCCTGAACACATGCATATATATGTATGTGTGTGATGGCAAAAAACGAAAGAAGCATATACGTCTAATGCTTGACTCAAGAATGAGTAGGAATTTTTACTCAAATCTTTTTGTGTTCGAATCATAAAGCTTTTTACTTATGATTATAACCGTTCATGTTATAAATCACTCAGTAAATATTATCTCTGCAAAAAAAAAAAAAAAAAATTAAAACTAAGGTCGTAATTAGTCAATCTATTGTAGCAAAGACATAGATAGTTTGTAATACTTTTACCAATTCTGTTCATTTGTTTTTATACGGTTCGATGGCTAAACAACCTTAATTTTAAAGGAAAACTAATGAAAAGGGCTTGAAAACTTTGAGTTTTAACGATAAGGACAAAATAAAGGGTAAATTGAATAGTACCAGGTTTGACTTTTTAGTGTAAAAATGTGGTTTTTCGTTAAAGTGAACAGTACCGCGGGCTTTTCGTTAAAACTCCCTAATTTTAATTGATTTTTTTGCAGAGACGATCTTTATAATGTATTTATAATATGAACGGTTCTGATCATAATCACGAAATTCTATAAATTGACAATGAACAATGTTGAGTAAGAACTCCAACTCATCTTTTAAGTAAATCCACATATTATTCGCCTACTAATATACAAGAGAAATTATAGGGTTTCTCATATTCCAGAAGAAGCGGCATCTTATTCCTACATTTGGAACTGTACTTGGTATATATGCTTCCATATGACATGACATGCAAAAACATATGTACTGCATTTGCAGCACCTTGCTGCAGAGTATATTGATGAATGTTTTTGTTTTTTTTTTGAAAGACATATGATGAATGTTTCTGTCATGGAATTGGAATAGATTCCTTTTCCATAGTCCTGCTATCTTTTGTTTCAACCTCAAATGATTAGCTGGTTGCCTTCGATCAATGTATACAATTTCACATATAAACAGTGAGTAAATAATGATTGCTTTATGGCTACGTAAAGCATTTCCATAAAATGAAATAAAAGGAATATTCTTTTACTTGGCTTGTGCATCCTTCCATAGATATTGTACACAACGGATAGGGTTTAGGGTTGGCGCAAAGACTTTGCGCAAAACACATAACAGGCTATGATTGAAATCAATCGATTGGTTTGCCATGCAGTGGTGTTTTACGCTTTATACAATTAACCTCACTTTGTAAGATAAAATTTGATTGTTGTTGTTGATTATATGGGTGTGATTAATTAGTTCATTCTAGGTTTTGTATTTGTTTTTGGGTGCATGAGCGATAGCACATGTGTATATATGTTGATTCCTTGATTGCACATATATATACACACACATATATACATATATACATATATACATATATACATATATACATATATATAGGAACAAAACAAATCAAAACATTATATATGAATATAGACTTGATTGGTAAATTGGTAATCCAAAGATTTCCTACTTCGTTGTTAAGACAAGTAAAGAAGCTGCTAGATCCTAAACGCAAACCCTAGCTAGCATGGTCTTTAAAATCTCAGGTTAATGTGCTCCGAAGGTTTTAATTGTAACCATAATTTGCTTACATGTTGCTAAACAACAAATCAAAATATTATATATGAATATAGACTTAATTGGTGATACAAAGCTTTCGTACTTCATTGTTAAGACAAGTAAAGAAGCTACTAGATCCTAAACGCAAAACCCTAGCTAGCATGATCTTTAAAATCTCAGATTAATTGTGCTCCGAAGATTTTAATTGTAACCATAATTTGCTTATGTTTGCTAAACTATGTACAATCGATATATGATATTATCTACTCTAAGATCAACTCCAACTATTGGAGTAAAACTCAAATTTTCGGTTCTAAATCTACCTCAACTTACTCCAACCCTTTGGCCAAATATGAGTTTTAATTCAAAACTCATTTTTGAGGCAAATTTAACCCAGAATTCCCTCCGGGTTAGTGGGTTAGCCCACCATATATGTGTATTTTATTTTAGTTTTATATTTATGAATTCATTGAATTCAAAGGCTAAGATCTAATATGATCAAATTTAATGATAAAGAAAAAGATCTAATGATGCAAATTTAAATTCAACGGCTAAAATAATTTTAAAAAAAATTCTTTCATGTGTTTCATATTATTTCATAGTGTTCCACGAGTTTCATGATATTGGTTTAGTGATTTTTCAATATTTATCGGAATCTAAATATTTTTTGGTTAAAATGTTCATAAAATTAAATTTGGATAGTCTACATAATTTTTTTTTAAGTTACTTTAGGAATCCTAAATGCATTCTTTATGATCTCGGACGAAAAATTTAACCCAGAAGGGTTGAAGCAGAAAACATGTTTCTGGGTTAAAAATTTTAGGTTTTAACCCAAGGGTTGGAGATGGTCTAAGGGGTAGGAGAGTAGGCTAAATCTTTCAGTCCACTAGCAGTATTAATTTGGTTCAAATTCGTCTTTGCTGAGAATCGAACTTAAGATATCTCTCACTTAAAAGTAAAGAAGAATATCACTAAACTGTAGTACTAAGTAGCTGATAGATTATGAATATAAATTAACTATTAGTACAATCATCATCTGACAATAATATATAATTCATGTGAATATATGTATTTAATACAGTCATCATCAAATTGTCAAAATAATGATTAATGTATTTGTTGACCCTAAAAACTACCAAGCCTACGTGGCGCGCAGGCCGAGTAATCTATGAGCTAACTATGTCATTCGGTTGAATGCAGGGCGTGCCAACTCGACGGCCGAACTCGGCCGGTGAGTAAAATGTTGATGTTGCGTTGTGTGCGCGGCTGACTTCTGAATCTTGCGACTACGGCCGAGGAAGGAACACGCCTCGGCCTTTGGGTTCTAGAGCATGAAGACAAGGCTACTAGTCTTGCGAAGTTCACGAATCGTCGGCGCCGGATTCGGTCACAGCGATTATATTCGTAAAGGTATAAGCACGCCGAATCGACACCAAAGTATAGGGACACAGATACTCGAAACAGATATAGGTCTTGATGGTGAAAGTGGTTCGGCCGTCTGAATGCCGAACTCTGAAACCAACCTGTGAGTATCCAATCATAAAACAACTCGGCGTTCGATGTGTCGAGTTCGGTAATTCGTAACACCTCACTTCGCCGAGAAGGCTGGTGAGATGACCTCTGCCAATAGGGATTCGAAAATCCTTCTCGACCGAGACTTGGATAGGTAACCAACCGGCCTCGACGCAGTGCTGTTTATCCAAACTGAAGGTGCTCCGCGATCGACTGGTTCTACGGCGATAGTGCTGTTTATCCAAACTGAAGATATCACCGGTTGCCTTCACAGTGCTGTTTATCCAAACTGAAGATGTCTTGGCGAAAAAGAAAATAAAAATCTCAAGGTTGTTGAGAGAGTTTACGCAGGGCAGATTTGTGTGTTGAGTTGAAGAGGGTTAATGTTATGCTCCCCCTCCCTATTTATAGTAGTGCAAATACTCCAAACCGTCCTTGGATAGAACTCCTCTTCCTAGTCCAACTCCACCTCGGCCGATACTAATCCGACTAGGACTCTGATCCTGCCCCCAATCGCGAGTTTGATTCATTTTCTTACCGGGACTCCTTTTCCTAATGGGTCTCGGCCTCTATCATATTTTTATACTTATCTTTTCTTCCTCCTTTTCCAGATAGGATTTCTCCTAATTCGTGGCCCATAGCGTCGACCCACTGCATTCGCGCAGGTCCTAGGCCGAGGATGGTCCGAGCTCGACCCAATGTCATTTTGGGCCCAAACAGTATTATATACATATAAGTATGGCAACCAAATCCTTTTTTAATTAATGTGGGATCTATAAATTAATATTTTCAAATATATGATATATCACGCTGGTTGATTGAACCAAAACCACGTAGAATTATATACTTTTGGTTAGCGTCATTAACTTAAAAAGGATGCTTTCAAGTGATTAAGCAAATATTTGTGGTATAAAGAAGTGATTTTATGCCAGATATGTTTCGGGGACGGGATGACGTGAAAGAAAGTTCCCCACATTCTGCTACTTTTTGGGGAATCAAAATACCGAAAAGGACTTTGCCTGTGTGCTGAATCAGTACTCGATACACTTGGTACAGTTAGCCACTTTCAATACCGACATTATTATTTTTGGTTCAGCATCTTTCATTAGATCTGGGCCTCTCTACGTATCCTCAAGAGAGAAGACGGTACACCACACTTGTAAATCATCACACAGCTCACGCCTGTGAGATCTCAGTTGCCCTATATTCATGGAGTGTATATTATGAAGACATGCATGTCTTCTGTTTTCTTTGCAGGCAAGATAGACTTACTTTCTTGTCATCATTAAGTCACAATCTAAAGGTGTAATGTATGAATACAAATATCATAATCTGAACAATTTATTCTACTGTTTAACAATCTAAATTGTTTATTTTACCGTCTAAACTATACAAATATCACAATTTGAACCATTAATCATGACATTTATAAATGATGTCACGTCGTCATGTAATCTGAATCATTCTTCCTTACATGACAATGTGACACTATCTCACCGTATAAGTGCTGTGATTCAACCATTCATTTATCATCATCTTAAGATCATCTCTAAAAGAACTCGTTTAATATGGAGACCGTTTAGTCATTCTTATTTGTCAAACAAATCAACGGGTTTGCTAACAAGTAATATCCTTATGATTAACCGTCAATTTGTTTAATTCATATGAATAATTAAACGGTCTCTAAATTGAATAAAACGGTTTGAATTATGATGTTTATTTGGTAAAATAATGTCACATCATTATGTAAGAAGGAATGACTCGTTATATGTAAAAATAAATGACTCCTTACATATAAGGAGCCAAGTAATGGCCTTTAGGCTAGGGTACACAATATGTTAACTATAATAATTAGATATCGAACTTGTCATTAAAGTGAGTTGAATCTCGAACCTCCAACTCCAACTTACAGGTAGGAATAGTATCCCTAAATCATAGTGATACTAACATATAAACATATTTGCTAACCACATTGCTAGGAGAGACGAAACCGATCTATATAAAAGTGATTTCTATTGCTAAGGATCGTAATGATATTAATTTAATCGTGTTCAATGTTTTCTTGTAATTAGTTAGGACGTCTAATCAGCTCCCTTATTGCTTCAATTTGACGTTTGAATTAATGGTCGTTTTCCCGTTTTTAGGCTACCAATATAACACTCAAGCCTTCCCTCCCTCTCAAATTGTAGTTGTGTTTAGCTAACAAGTACTTGAAAATTTTAAACCAATGGGTCAGTGACCAACTAACACACCAATTTCACTCCTAATTCGACCCTGCAAATTGGGAACCACCTATACCTGAAAAAGAAAAACTAATGATGATCAAATGGGTTTGGTTCGAAATTTATAGTTTCTGTTTTGGAATAGGACGACTTTTTTGTTTAGAACGTAGAGCGTCGGATTCTGACCTAAAACTATTTGGTTGAGAGTTTAACTAGGTCTGACAATTTCTTGCGCAACCTGTTAATTTGAAACAAAGCAATACGAAAATAACATATTTCAGTCAACCTGTTAACAAGTCTGGTCATTATTGGGCCACCATTTAAAAACCTGTTAACGAGTAGGGTTATTATTGAGTCACCCATTAAGAACCCGATATGATACCATTTGCCAGATCTAGACATTAAGTATTGTAATTTCTTGCATGATCTGTTACCCTGACAAGAAATAACACAACTCGTTAAAGAATTGGGTCGTTATCAAGTCACCTGTTAAAAAACTATTAAGATAACATGTATGATACGAAAACGACACAAACACAACAAACACAAGTCATTTGTCTAAGCCTAAGTTCAACGCACTTGGCAAACACAAAACAATATTTACAAGGATACGCAAAATAATTTGTCACAAGAAGGAAGGGTACCATGCATTAACCTTTCCTAAGAAAGTAAATTCAATATTCTTCAAACTGTAACCGTTGTATTAATTTGCTATGTTTTTATTAAATTCAGGGATGTGAAAGCTCCCCTATTAATATTATTATTATATTATTTTCATGTCTATCTTTTGGTTTTTCACTTTTTGGGTTTTCTTTTTTAAAACGTAAAGGTTTAAGCATTAACAATAATAAATGAGATTTTTATTTGCAGAAGAGAAATTAATAAACCTTAGAAATACATAAATAGTAAAATTTCATGAATTCTAAATTTGTCTTTCTTTGGCTAGAAACGAACACACACCTCATACGTTATTATATAAATAGATGGACATTTAAAATAAAAATATTTTTTTACTTATATAATAACATTTGATGTAGCGTTTGTATTTGAAAGCCTTTGAAAAATCTCTCCATCATGGTAGGGAGTAGGTGAATCTCACGGCTGCTTTTATTTCGTGGGCCCAAATGATCACTAATCACTATCATCCATTTCATCACCATCATAGAGAGGCACAACTCCACGTTATCCAATGGCAACGGCATCCTGCAAGTCAGTTCACTTCCGTTACCTACGTGCCATCAAGTCTTTATCAAATTCCCCATCTTATTTGGCTTATCCATATCTCTTTGAGCTTAAATTCTTAATTATCATCATAAATATTCTTATCATACTTTTTAGGCTAGCCTACTTTTGATAGAAAGAATATTGGATTTTTTTTTCCATGATCGATCGATTTTGGGGTGGGAGATTTGGTGGATTCACACGATGAATTAACCATAATTACTATCACATTCGCTATTTATAATAATCAAACTTGAGACATGTTACTTAAAATTGAAAATGAACATCACTGTACAACAATGTTAGCGGCTAAAAGATTGGAATTTAAATTCAAATCATTATTCGAGTTGATCTTTATATGAACAATATGTAGTTCAAACTTCAAACCATAAAAGTTGTAGTAGGGTTGTTTCTACCACATGATAGTGATGAATGACAATACAACCTAGTTAAGACATGTATTCAAATTTGATAATCAAATTTATCGTTTAAACACAAGTCCATCAACTATCTAGATTTTACCATCACTCATCATTGCAGCCTCACATGGCAAAAACAACTACACTGAAGTTTTTCTCCGTTACACTGCACAATTGGGACATTACATACCCGTGTTGTCTGACAATAAACGTTACCCCAATTATTACATGTACTAATTGTGTGACATACGAGTAATGCTCTAATAAAAACAAATGAATAATGTTGTTTAAATACACAAAATTGACACAGTTGTTAAACACTTTCTAATATAAACGGATCCCACTTGTAACGGTATAGTCCTCTCTACTAGATAAAGTGTTATCAAATGTGTCGATTTTGTGTGTTTAGGTAACATTGAAATTCTATACAACCCAAACCAAAAAAAAAAAAAAAATACTAACATTCATGATAGATTCATAGACCTATTTTTTAGGACAATCCATTAACAAAATTTCCCTCATATTGCGGCTGTCAATCTTTGGTTGACTCAAAATATAGTCTAGGATAGGTTAGGAGCTAACTAATCCAGATTATGGTTTTAATATTGTATTTGCAGGTATACAAAACAGAGCAGATAGACTACCCAGACACTCATCACTCATCTAGTATATCACCTCGTGTTTCAAGTACATTGAAATTTGTTTCCATTAGTGTAATGCTGATTTATTCGCTTTCAATATTTTCTTAAAACAATTGTTAAGGTTATTGGAATCGTAATTAATGTGGTTAGGCTGCCCTAGAACACATGGATTTCACTGTCTTTCCCTTTATTTTTCTTCACTAATTAATTTTTTAATTTAATTTATTTTATATTTTCATTTTTACACTTAATGTTGTGAATAAGAAAGGACACCCCCACATGGAAGCAAACCATATACAAGACAAGTATTTTTTTTCTCCTTCCATAGCCGAAAAGGAAGACCAAACTCCCTCCCTTCTTCTTCTCCAAATTTTGAGTCCCCATTTCTTCTCATTTCCTCTCCATCTTCGTCCCCTCGGGGACATCCGACAAAGTTAGAACGGTACAGAATATAGATCAATCTTCGAATTTTCGATCTTCGGATTTCTCATACACAATGAGAAGCATAGCAACTTGTTACAGCGAGCATGCCATAAAGGTCTCAGATTCGTATTGCTCAGGCCCATCAAACCAAGCTTATGTGACCCCAAAATTAACTCCATCAATCCCAAACGAAGTGTCATGTTTATACAGAGCCAGGCTCTCAACCCAGAACCGGATTTTGATCACCCTCACCTGGTTCAACAAATTCACAGCCAAAGGAGTCACGGTCACCGTTGGAGACAACAAATCTCAGCCGTCCAAATCCAATTCCGATTCCCACAAGTTGGAAAACCAAAAGGGCACCTTGGCAATCCAATCCTGCAATACCAAGATTGAAGTCTTCTGGGATTTGTCCACTGCCAATTATGATTCCGGACCGGAACCGGCAACCGGGTTTTTCGTCATGGTTCTAGCTGACTCGGAACTCTGCCTCCTCCTCGGCGACAAGGTCGAACAAGTTTTGGACTTGCAGAAGTACAAAACCATCATGTCACAGAAAAAATTCACATTGGTTTCTAGGAGTGAGCATTTTTCAGGCAGTGCAGTGTATGCAACAAAAGCTCAATTCCGTGACACTGGACTATCACATGACATCGTGATCAAGTGTGATCAACCCGAAGAACCGGGCTCGAAAAGCCCGGTTTTATCGGTCTGCATTGACAAGAAGAAGGTTTTTCAGGTGAAGAGATTGAGGTGGAATTTCAGAGGGAACCAAACAATTTTTTTGGATGGTTTGCTGGTGGATTTGATGTGGGATATCCATGACTGGTTGTTCAATCCAAAATCTGGGGTAGCTGTCTTTATGTTCAGGACAAGGAGTGGATTGGATAGCAGGCTCTGGTTGGAAGACAAGAATTTGGAAAAGAAAGGGCAAGAAAGTGCTGATGAATTTTCTTTGTTGATCTGTGCATGTAAGAGACCTGACTGATTCTTTTGTTTTTTTTCTCTAATTTTTACCTTTTTTATATTTATTTTATATTTTATTTAGTGAACAGAAAAAATTATATGAACAATGACTTTGTAAGTTGTTTGTTTATTTTATAGTTTTAAAAGTTGAAGATTAGAGGAAATTATCTGCTTTACTTGAAGAAGAAAAATTGTATAAATTCTATTTTTACTTGAAGCATTTGCATTAAAAATGATGTATGACACACATTCAAAATTTAATGTGTACTCTCTGCTTCCTCTCTCTTTCCCTTCCAAGCCAAAGGTTCTATTTTTATTATGTAGAGTACTTTCATATATGACACACATTACAAAAACGACTAAAAATGCATTTAAGAATTCAAAAAAATTTAACGAGTAAATGTAATCCACGTAAAAAGCAATATATATTGTTATATATTAGAAGACTCAAATTTTCCTTCTTTCTTTTTTCCCTTTAATGATTTTTTGGAATTTATAAGAACATAACATTTTCGTAAGTGGCCCTTTTTGTTCATGTTTAGTGATTTTTGTCGTATGGCCAAAATAGATTGGCTTTTTAAAACCCAAGGGGCAAAAATTCTGGCAATTAATTTACCCATTGAAACGTGCACATTTTTTGGTCTGCCATTATAACATTTGTTTATGCATTTTTTATGAGGTAATTGTCAGGAAACGTGCACAAGCTTCATATTATTGGTTTGCAAAGAACGGCTGAATTTCCCAAAAAAAAAAAAAAAAAAAAAAAAAAAAACAACGGCTGAATTTTATAACTTGACATTGGGTTTACCCAATTGATTAGGTTTAAGTTTTGCACTAGTACTACTATTGTTTTGGCATTCTTGCCAACCTCATTCGAACCAACAATATAGGTGTTCAAAACATCTCCAATGTTCGTGAGATAGGAGAACCGAATCATCTAAGATCGTGACATACTAACAGTTCTATTGTTTTGATTGTAACAAGCAGTACTTCGAACCCAATTGAAAGAAATTATATTTGAGGCACCGCTTGATACTTTTGAGTTAGGTTTGTATCAAGCACCAACTAGAGGTGACATATGGTTGTTTTGGGTTGTGTTTAAGTCATGTCGTTTTAGATCGTTGTCGAGTACTAATTAAGTTTAACACAATGTATGTAGTTAATCATGACATAATCTTAATGATATCGTACGAGTTTTGAATCATAATTTGATGTCGTATCAGGAATTATACCATCAAAACCTAGAGAATTCAAACACGATGCTCACTCTCCAATATTGTATTATGTATACGGGCATAGTAGTTCAACATCATACAATGAACAACGTCAACGACTAGGACTATATAGCAAGTAGCTACTATTTTCACGGATTAAATTTCTTTTGCAAGTGTCAGATTAGGTTAGGTCCAGCCTCACATGTGTCAATAAATTTAAGTCACCATCTCATTGAAATCAAGTGTTATCGGATTTCTCATTTATCCATATTCCATACAAAACTAAATTGTTAGCCCAAAGCTTGCCTAGTAAGAGCTATCTTTTTGGTCAAAGTTGCAAAGAGTTTGTTTCATTCATCAAATTTAGGCCATGTGTGATGCCTAAAAGTGAATTGGTTTGGATAAGATAATTGGTTAGATTTAAAATATTATCAATTTATTAGTTAATAAAGAGCTGTATTCACTTTATTCGCTATTAATGATAAAATTGAAACGATAAGTTTTCTTTATAACTAACATATCTTGAATCTAGCGATGATCAAGAGCGGATCTAGGAATTTATATAGGAGTGGACTAATTTATTTTCCTTGTAGTATGTAGTGAGATTTAGGTGTTAGGGGTAGGCAAAATTTCTACTTTGTGCAATATTGCGCTTAAGTTTTCCATAACATGCTTATTTTTACACCAAAAAGTTCCAAAATTTAAAACTTAAACCCAGGACAACCGCTAGTTGCCTTTGCATGTGATTATCCGATCCAATTCTAGACATCGAGCTTATATATCTTCTACTTCCAACTTATACAAAATTTGAAAAGCTAATCTTTGTTTCGTTTTTTATCATATGCATTAAATTTAGTGAGTTATACTTTTGTAGTATGTACAGTGTTAGGTATTATTCTAACTCAATGTATTACCATTTTCATGATATTTGTTGAGAAAATGAAACATGATAGTCACTACTTGCCGGAACAAAATATCTTGAACTTAAGAGAGTTTCAAAAACAATTTAGGTCTAGTTTCGGTCAAGATACTCTAACGCTCAAATCAGTAGTTTGCGATGATCAAACTCGAAGTAGTAGGGTTGAGCTTGAACGAATGCTTACAATAATATGTTCGTGGATGGATTTTTACTTTCTTATGTAATTGGACTTCGGCTCAAAGTCCATTTCCAAACCACATGCTGAAGAGAAGTAATTGAACTGGGCCAACCTGGTTCAAGGCATTTGTTACCTTTTTCATTCATTTTCCAGGCGTGGACCAGAGGTTTATTACTGTACTAAAAATAAGTTTCGATATATCAATTATCATAATATAAGTGGATGGACACTTAAAAAAAGTATATTTCTCCTTACATATTACGATACTTGATGTACCAGATCATTTTACTGCATGATAACCATTGTGCTAGGGCTACCTTAATTTTCCTCAGTCATAGATAAGCAACACAACTTTTGCTTGATTTGAAACGATTCATGTTGTAGTAGAAGGGAAAAGACTTGACTCCTAAAACATTTAAAAATGTGAAACTTGGGCACTCTTCATTCTTCATCCTCAAACTTAAAAATTTCGAACATGAATTGAACTCAACAAATTATGATCTTTTGAATCAACAAGGAGGGGCTTCCAACATCAAAACTTTCACCGAAAAATCTTACCAAGTCATGAATTATGTACCTTACACGTTTGCCATATTGATTGATTTTAGTATTGTTGAAGGTTGGTATACTTCCTTCTTTTATACTAAAATCCATTAGAATGAATGAAGAAACTGTATCTATATGGGGATTAAGTACCTATAGGTTAGGATTCGAAGACACATTTTTTACACATATTTTGACATTCATTTTATAGGGCTACTTCATACTTATTTCAACGATCCAAACCATCTATATTTTAGTACATCATTCAAAGATCATTATGATAAAAAATTAGACAAATCTAAAACTATTAAGACATTCATTTGTAAAAGAAAATGGACGAATACTGTTATTTAAACAAACATTAAATTTAATTTGACAGTCATATGATTTTAAATTTAAATAATTTTTAATAAACATGATCTTTAGAAAAAATCTACAAGATAAACAATTCGATTCATTAAAATACACATGTAAAGTGAATTCCACAAAAATACATGACCAAATGTATATAAAAGCGTGTGTTTTCCACATATTTGCATTAAAGTGTGGCGGTGGTAGTAATCTCTCGGGGTTTACCATATTCCAACCAAACCCACAGATTCAACCTCCACCTCCACCTCCACCTGGCCAACAGTAAGCACTACTATTTGTTGCTTGGTTGGTTTTACCGCAGTGGTTTTAATGATTTTGATTACCATTTATACCCTTCATTACCAATTAATTAATGGAAGTTTTAACGAAACACCCGGTACTGTTCACTTTTAACGAAACATCACATTTTTACCTTTACCTGACACTATTCACTATACCTTTAAAAAATATTTTTCGTTAAAATGGAAGTTTTTTTGAACTTTTCATTAGTTTTCCTTTAATTATACCCTTCCGAAAGAATTGAGGAAGCCAAATTAAGCAACTAATGAAGGGTATAACTGGTAATCAAAATCATTGAAAACCACTGCGGTAAAACCAACCAAGCAATTGGCTAGCAAACATCTTTTATTAAAATTCTGATGAAGAGGAATAATGGTTTCAGTTAACTCAGCTTTCACATCAAAGAATTGGATTCTTTGGGAATATAAGCAAATTACATGGATTTTACAACTTTGGCCCAACTTGAGCAATTTGTTAAAGTGAGACTTCATGATTGGAAAATGATCTTTTTTGGATTCTTTTGTGGGGATTCGGATGATCAATTAATTATGTTCGTTCATCGAATATCGTACGGTCAGTTTTCGTTATGTACTAATTATATTTAATTTAAAATTTAAAATTTAAAATGATTTCTGACCGCACGATGTACAATGAACGAACATGATTAATTGATCCCTCAGATCCCCACAAAAAAGATCCGGAGAGGATCATTTTCCTTCATGATTCTATATCACTTCACAGTTTAATATCAATTTTTATGTCAATATTATAAAACATTGTGCTAGAACAGTACAAAAATTAAAATCCCAATTTAATGTCAATTTTTATGTTAGTATTATAAAACATTGTGCTAGAACAACACAAAAATCAGAATCCTACCTTTGAGATATGCTCTTTTGCTGTTCTCTTTCTCTTTGTTCTAGTGGTAAGAGAGTAATTTAATTTAATTTTATAAAAATGAAAGGATAAGCGTTGGGGCATTTTGTGTGGGTTAAAGTCGGCAAGGACCGAAAGCCCAGCACGAAATCAAGGGCAAAAGAGTCAAACTGACGAGAATGTCGAAGATCATTCGAGATACACTGAGAGCACCGTGCTCCGCAAGGCCTTGGTCTCTGATATAAAAGCCTCACTCACACCCACCGTTTTCTCCCATCTTCCTCCTCAATCTCTCAATCCATAACCGACCTTAAGCTTCCGCTCTCTCTTCTCACCGTCAAAAATGTCGGCCTTCAAGGGAAAGTATCACGGTAATCATCTCCTAACGCCGTTACATATTCTCTTCATCCTTTTATCTCTCGTTTGAAATGCTCTGCCCCTTTTGTTATTATTTGGTTTAAGGGTTTATATCACAAATGGTCCCTGAAATTGACCCCATCAATCATGATGGTCCCTGAAATTGAAAATCGATCAATGTAGTCCCTGAATTTTAACTCGCGAATCAATGTGGTCCTTCTGTTAGTGTTCCGTCCAAATTAACACTAAAAAAGGTTAGAGAACTAATTTTTCATGGTAAAATGACCAAAAAAAGGTTAGAGAACCACTTTTTTTTGTTTTTATTTTAGTTTTAGCACCAAATCCATAAAAAAATGGAGAAAAAAGTGAAGATGGAAAAAAGAAAAGAGAGGTAGTAAGTAAAATTATAAGTAACATGGTTATTTTTTATCATTTTACCATGAAAAATTGGTTTTCTAATCTTTTTTTAAAGTTAATTTGGACGGAACACTAACAGAAGGACCACATTGATTCGCGAGTTAAAATTCAGGGACTACATTGATCGATTTTCAATTTCAGGGACCATCATGATTGATGGGGTCAATTTCAGGGACCATTTGTGATATAAACCCTTGGTTTAATTTTTGAATTATTTGTGTTTGCTCTGGTCTGTATTTGTATGTATTCAATTTATCGTATGGATTATGGATTAGTGTTTTTTTAGTATATCGATATTTTTACACTAAGTTAGTGGGAGTTTGGCTAAGCAATAATGAACAGCTTAATTTGGTATCGAATTCGTCATCACAAGATTCGAACATAGACCTTTCATTCCCAAGTGGAGACCTTGGTACTGAGTGGCTATGAGCTCTCAAAAGTGTGACTCTTTACTCTCTCCAAGTGCGACGTTGTGTGGACTCTCTATGGACTTTCCGCCAGTTCATGGAGAGTCCCACATTTGGTAGTCTCCTTAGCGTTATATTAATTGAAGCTACTGCATGATTAGTGTCTTACTGGTGTGTTAATGGTTATGATCATGAAGGGTAGAGAAAAATCAAAAAAAATTGGATTGTAGGGTTTGCCCTTTTGTTGTAAGAAATAATTTTTAATTTGTGTTATAATGATTGTTTTAATTACAAGATGATTTACGATCCATGTTTGTTTGGATCGATTGGTATGACCTGAATTTGAGGTTTATCTTAACGTCTAAATCTCAAATTATTTGGAAATATACCTGTAACTGTGAGTGTGACTGATGATATTTGCTTAATTGGTGTTTTAATTCAATAGAATTTTAAATTCACAGAGTTTGAAGCGGTCCTTTCATCATCGTGCTTTCTTTTTGTTTTCTCTTGTGGATAATCTAAAGTTTGGGGTTTTAGTTTGCAACTATTTCTGTGACAGTTGTTAATATACTGAATTTTCTTCGGCTTGCAGATGAGCTCATTGCTAATGCAGCCTACATTGGCACCCCGGGAAAGGGTATTCTTGCTGCCGATGAGTCAACTGGCACGATTGGCAAGCGTCTTTCCAGCATTGGCGTTGAGAATACTGAGACAAACAGGCGTGCTCTTCGTGAGCTGCTTTTCACCACTCCCGGTGCCCTCCAATACCTCAGTGGAGTCATCCTCTTTGAGGAAACCCTCTACCAGAAGACAGCTGCTGGTATTTTTCTAACTACATTATGAAATTCATGTCTAAAATCGGGTTTAATTCAAAAATGATGAATTGTTTTCAATGCTCGTGTTTGTCCATGTATTGAAGAGTTCGATGTATTGAAGAGTTCGAAAGTTTACCTGTGAGCTTGTCACTTCTGTTTATTTTTTGTGCTTGATTTATGCTATACAGGTAAGCCATTCGTTGACGTTTTGAAGGAGGGTGGTGTCCTTCCTGGCATTAAGGTTGACAAGGGCACTGTTGAGCTTGCTGGTACCAATGGTGAAACCACAACTCAGGGTCTGGATGGCCTTGGCGAACGTTGCAAGAAGTACTACGAAGCTGGTGCCCGATTTGCGAAATGGCGTGCTGTGCTCAAGATTGGCCCCACCGAGCCATCTCAGCTGTCGATCAACGAGAACGCCAATGGGTTGGCCCGATATGCTATCATCTGCCAGGAGAATGGCCTTGTCCCCATTGTTGAGCCAGAGATCCTTGTTGATGGATCCCACGACATTCAGAAGTGTGCTGATGTGACCGAACGTGTTCTTGCCGCATGCTACAAGGCACTTAACGACCACCATGTCCTGCTTGAAGGAACTCTCTTGAAGCCTAACATGGTGACTCCAGGATCTGATTCCAAAAAGGTTGCACCCGAGGTGATTGCCGAGAACACTGTCCGAGCCTTGCAGCGCACCGTGCCAGCAGCTGTCCCTGCTGTGGTTTTCCTCTCTGGCGGGCAGAGCGAGGAGGAGGCTACCCTCAACCTCAACGCCATGAACAAACTAAAGGCGAAGAAGCCATGGACTCTTTCATTCTCCTTCGGACGTGCCCTTCAGCAAAGCACTCTCAAGGCTTGGTCAGGAAAGGAGGAGAATGTGAAGAATGCGCAGGAAGCTTTCCTCACCAGGGCCAAGGCTAACTCTGAAGCGACATTGGGAGCCTACAAGGGTGACGCCAAGCTTGGCGAGGGTGCCGCTGAGAACCTTCATGTCAAGGACTACAAGTATTGATTGAGGAAGCTGTCGAATACCAAATCGTTACGCGGTTAGAAGGTAGCTTTGTTTTCGCAGTCTCGTAATCTAGGTCTTTCCTTTTTGTTTGTTGAAACCTTCTTCATAATCTCAGTCGTGCTGAGATTATTACTGGATACTAGTAGGTTTTGATAAAAGCTTTGAGGAGAGTTTTAGTTTGGAAAACTTACTTTTGTTATATATTTGGGTTGATCGAGAATGTGTGTTTGAAAGTTTTTGATTCATTTTTTGATTGGGTTTTAAGTATTGTTTAGGCCCAATACTGTATTGGGCTTTCACAACCCTATCACGTATGTTGTCTTGGGCCCAATTTAGTCGCAAGTTTTGGTTTGTTTAGGTCGATTGGTAATTTGGTGCCAATTTTGAATCTTGTAATTGCTATTCTGATGATGTTTGTGTAAGGTTCAGATTTGTTTCTTATTTTGGGGCTTTTCCATCGATGTAATTGGTACGGTTTAGAGGTGAACAATCGCTATTTTGCGGCGCTATTTTGGCGATTTTGGTGGCCGGTCGTCACGGGCTACATCGACTGGCCATCCTTCCCCTAGGCTGCTTGTGTTTTCCTCTTGTGCACTCTGTGCCTTTTTTTTATTTTTCTTTTGACAAGAAATGATAGTGTGTATTTCCTTGAAGTACACAAATAATTACAAAGGTTGTCAATTGGTACCATAAGCTTCAGCTACTAAGAAATTGATCTCGAGTAAATTTGCACAGCAAAACAAATAATAGTAAATCCTTGTACGGCTACCACAAATGTTATCCTAACCGCACAAATCATCATCAATACAAATTTGTTACAAAAACACGATAGACGCAACACTTATATTAGCGATTGCATAGGTCCGCGACTAAGATTGCAGAAACCTAGGGTTTTGTTTTGGGGAAGGTGGGTCGGGGAGAGCTATATAAATCTATCGTCTACTTGTTGTCTTCATTTCTTCTCTGAGGCTCTTTTGTTTGGGTCTCATTGTATGGTTCTTATTTGGTTGCTGTCCAATTTATGTATCCGTTTACAATTGTTGTGGAGAGGAATCATTACTCCGTGTTATGCGTTTCATTTTTCATAGAGCATTTTTAATTTAGATAAATTCGAAATCATTAGACATTCATTTATGGTGAAGAAAATAGATGAATAGAGTTTTATAAAAAAAATGTTAAATTTAATCAAGCGGTCATATTGCTCCGGATTTTAGTGATTTTGTTAAAGATGATATTTGAGAGGATCGATAAAAATATATTCGTCTCCTAAAAATATGTGTCAAAATATTTTTCAGAAAAATGTGTACTCAAATTCTAACCCTTATCCTCTAAGAGGCATCTTTTATGTAAAGAAGGATCGAAGTGAAGAATATTCCAAGACCTAACAGTAGAACTTGTTCATATTGTCTCCAATATCGGATCGAATTTCAAGTTTAAATAATTATTCAACATTGTTCAGAAAAAAAATTTATTAAACAAATTAAAATTTCCTTTTGAATTCAGATAAATCTATTAATCGTGTCCGTTTATCGTAAATCATGCGATCAGAAATTATTTTAAATATTTTATATAAAATTAAATACAAATAGTACTTGATAAAACTGACTGCACCATGTACGATGAAAAAACATAATTCACAAATTTTCAGGATCCTCACTAAAATGAGAGATTTTTCAGTGTGAGTACATCACGTGTCGCTATATAAATGGTGGGATATGTGTGTTAAAAATTTAATAACTTAAAAAATAAAATTTTACACAACTTACATAAAAACATCTGGTGTTCCATCCGTATTCCCGTTACAGCTAAAATTTATCCACTAAAAGGATCCGAAGAGAACCATGTTGGTCACCTTCCGACGAAAAAAAAGTGTGCTAAAATTACCCCCCAACATGGCGGGAACCTCTTGAAAGATCCCACTTGGCCAGTTGGCTCAACAGTTTCAGAAAAGAGAAGAGAATGAGAGATGGAAAGAGAGGTAGGTTACGCGGCTGATGCCTCCACAACTTGGCATTCAACATCCTAACTACCGCTTCTTTTCCTTCTTCTTTCACAAGAATTTCAAAAGTCGACATGAATTATAATTTGAATATTAAACGTTGGCATAGTTATATTGGCTAATTATAGTTGATGAACTCTACTCTACGTACTTGGTTCGTATTCTCTTTCTATAATTTAGACTAGTTTAAATCTATATATATAAAGGGAGAAGACCAGTTTGGTGAAACATTCAGAAATACCAAGAAAGCCTTTTTATTTTCTTCACAATTGAAATCCAAAAAAAGCAAAAAATGAGGACAAACTGGTAAAAAAATACTTTAACTAAAAAAGAGATAAAAGCATCAGAACGGAGAGTTCAACAAACTCCGCGAACGTGGGATTCAATAGTCTTCACGTTCTGCAAACTACCAACACCATCTCCACTAACTTTCCAAGCAGTTTTCTCCACAACCATTAACACAAACACGTTCAGTTTTCAAACTGCTATTTGGAAACACAGAGAGAGACATGCGATGCTATTTGAATTAATTTGGTGAGATTCTTGACTCAAAAGGCTTTTCCCAACCATTCATATCCATCTTCTGTGAAATCTTGGTGCTTTTTATTTCAGTTTTCTTAATCCTTTCTCTCTCCTTTTTGTTATAGGGTCAAGACGATTTTATTAGGCTCCAAAGTTCAAAGGTTTGAGTAACTTTGGGTAAATCTCAATCTAAATTTACCTTTTTCAGTTTTTAGGTTTTTTTTATAGTTTATCTTTTAGGTGATGAATTTGATGCACTCTACTGCAGCTTTGAGGATGTATATATGAGTTTGTATTTAGTATTTCCAAGTCAATTTTAGTTTGTATTTACTGACATGAATCAAAGAACAAAGTTTATCATAATCAAGGGTTCAGGATATCGTGTTGATTTGTTTTAAAGGTTTTGATTTATCTCTATTTTACTTTGTGCCTAATCTGCTTTTATTTCGATAAAAATAAAAAATAAAAAATCTTCATATTCTATGGGGTTTTATACAGGCAAGAAATTTGATTCCTTTCAAACCAAAATTTATCTACTCCCACCCCTTTGCGATGGGAACGACGACTTGCAAAAGTAGGGATGAAGAGTACTTCTCCTTCGACGCGTTCGTGGAATGAGTGTGCAATTGCCAGTTGCATTGAATATCATCAGGTATGAAGGAATGAGTGTGTGTGTTTGATTCTACATATTAATTTATCAGTAGTAGATTGGAGGGGGAAGGAGATTTTTATTTTTTCGTGGGATTGTTGGTTTCTTTTGAATTGGATATTAATGTAAGGTTTTCAAATGTGTAGAGATTGTTTCAGTAAGGAAAACTTCAAATGAGACCTTCACATTGCCAATGAAGGAATAACGATGGTTAAAACGTTCAATGTAACTACCCGAGAGATGTTACAAAAAGCCAGTGAAGACGTCATATGCAACCCTGGGTGGGTTAATCAATCGGCATTTACAGGTCTCACAGTTTATCAAATTCGATTTGTATTTTCTTTCATCTGTAGTTCTTGATTCCTTGAATTTTTTATTTTCTGAGATCAGTTCCAGTTGGAGCGAGCTCAAATGATGGAGAGAAGCATTTGTGGATGACTCTTGAAAGCCTCCATCAATATATGGGTTCAATTACAAAGGAGACATTTTGCAGGTGAATGTGCTTATTTTCAATTGGGTTTATGAACATTTTAATGAGAGACTGAGAATCTTGCTGGATGAGGAACACACACTCCCTCTTTTACATCTTAAAACCCACAAACCCCTAAAATCGCTAACCTTCAAGAACGATTTGGTAAGCATTCTCCAATCTTTACATTTAAAAGTTGATGAACTAATATTGAAATATATTATAAGGATGTGATTTTGAAAGCCGAACACAATTTTTTTGTGGAAAATATACATGATACTGTATTAGATAAACTTTTGTATTCCTCTGCGTACGAGTTTTGCTTGCATTATGGGTGTGTTTGAGTTTCCTTATAGTAATGGTGACCATTCACGGTAATTCATTGTTTGCATGATCATCCTTATCACAAAATAAGGATAAATATGTCCCACGCTTGATTAGTAAAAGTGTTTGCACCAGGTCCTATAGTTTAACGTTAATACCATTATCGTTTACTCATTCATGAAACATATGTAAAGTGATGTTTAGGGGTGCATATAGCGCCGGTGATAAAATTAAATTCAGTTGGGAAATAACAAGATTCTCAGTTTCAAATCCATGAAAATGGAAACTTTGGTGAGAAATTTTGAATTGATCGATATAGAGTTCCGTTACAAACCTAAATGAATATTGACCGTTAGGAGACACGAATAATCACACTCTTTACATGAAATGTCAACATATGAGTACATGTTCTCTTCTTGATGCAATGCATATACATGGGTGGATTGGCCCGTGTAGATATTTCTCACAAAGAAGGAATTCATGCATTAGAGATGGGATCAACATGGGTCGAGAAAAGTGGTCACACAAATGGTCAAATTATTTAGAAGACTCTAATGATGTGTTTGCATGAGCTAATTTAAATTTCTAAAAACTTAGGCTATATGTATTAAGACTACACCACCAAGTGAATAAAATGTAAAGGTATTGTATTCACATACTCTTTAATTCACATACTCTTTAACTTAGGCTATCTGTACTCAAATCACCCTTTAATTCTTTTGAACAATTAGTTTTTTTATGATGGAATTCCAAGACTGCCATGTTATGGACTTCCACGAGATTAAAAGCATAAAAGTTAAAAAAGGCATTTCAGAGATGAAGCATCAGGCCTCGACATCGCAATATTCTAATTGGGTTTCTACCGCAGTTTTATTTTAATTTTGTTTTGGTTTTGGATTGCTTTGCGATATTTGCGGTTTCCGATTGACTCTCTTGGATTGTTTTTTGTGACTTTTACAATTTTACTTTTATTTTCAGAGCCACTGTTTGGACAAAGAGATGAAAATTTGAATAAGAAGAAGACGACAAGGAATTTCTTAGTCATTTTACATGTACTGTATTGATAAAGATCAAAATTTTCACATTATTGATCCCAAAAAAGCCAACATAATGTATAAGGTGGTGTTGTGGAGTTTTACATATAAAGATCTTCCACTCTGTAATGGCATTTGTGATGTACGAGATTTATTTGAAAGATTATGTTTAGCTTCATTCTATTTTTGTGCTTCTCTCTTTTTAGGTTTGGAGGATTAAACAATCTCAGTTCAAAGACAAAATTTTGACCTCTACATTTATCCCATTGAAATACAAATTTGGGAGGATCAAGAAAAGAATAGAGATTGGATAGTTAGGTCATTTTGTCTTATTTATTTGTCAATTTTAAACTCAAAATAACATTTGAACGAGTTTAAGTCTTTTCGATCAAGGTGGAATTCAACTATTTTTCGTGGTAACTGACTGCGATCATACTTATTCTTCTGTGTAGGTTGTTAGAAAACGCTCGAACGAGTGTGCCAATTTTATTCGATCTCTGAATGGTTAAAAAAAGTAGAGCACATGTGTTTTTTTTTTTTCAACAGAATACAAATTTCATTCAACTTAGAGAAATACTATTCCAAGGTTGTGCTTACTACTTCTAATCAAAAGAAGAAGAAAAATACACACTTGAAGGTATCTATTAAAAAGGTAGGAGGAAACATGGGTGTTGGCCTCTCACAACTTCATTGGAAAAATGAGTGTTAGTATTTCAAAGTTTAAAATTTTGGATGGGCAAATAAGAAAACAACTAAAGCAATACATTCTTAGAGGCGTGTAGCTCCCGTGATGAAAAAATGCCTCTCGCATGAGCATGAATAACATTTAAGTCATTACTTTATGCAAAGTAAAAACGAAAAACATGATAACTTTTTAGGACGTGCATGGTAAAAAAAAAAATCCTCTTTGCACAATACATTTAAAGTATATCTTGACAATTACAAAGGAAAAAAACCAACACAATTCATCTTTAGGGGCGCGTAGCGCCCGTGATGCAAAAATGCATCTCGCACACACGTTAGGTAGAAACTTGCATCCAAAATCCCATGTTGTTTGACAATTTCATGAATAACATTTAAATCATTACTTTACGCAAAGTGAACATGAAAAACATGACAACCTTTTAGGACGTGCATGCTAAAGAAAAAATTCCTCTTTGCACAATACATTAAAAATATATCTTAACAATTACAATGGAAAAAAAAAATATTAACACAAATGCCTCTCGCAGGTAGAAACTTGCATCCAAAATCCCATGTTGTTTGACAATTTCATGAATAACATTTAAATCATTACTTTATGCAAAGTGAACATGAAAAACATGACAACCTTTTAGGACGTGTATGCTAAATAAAAAGTTCCTCTTTGCACAATACATTTAAAATATATCTTAACAATTACAATGAAAAAAAAAAAACTAACTTAACAATTATAATGGAAAAAAAAAATGAACACAATACACCTTTAGGGGCGCCCGTGATGCAAAAATGCCTCTCGCACGCACGTTATTGCGTGCAGAGAGGCTAGTATAATATAAATTGTATTAGAATTTGTACAAATGAGTCATGGCTATCAATGTTGAACATCAAATTGTAAAGATAACACTATACAACATGCTAGGGTTTATTTTATATCAGACAATCTTTACGCACAATCTTACTATGCAAAAAAAAAATTTTAGCTTTTTATTCAAAATAAAATCTAAGATTGATATAACTTCTCAATTTGATTCTTGAGATTGTCTACCGTCAACAATTTCAGTTTTTTTCTTTTTGGGAAAAATCTATATTAAATTAAAAAAAAAACCATTAGTTTAAGGAGAGAGATTGATCTAACAAAAATACTCTCTATTTAACAGAAATTTATCACAGAATGATCAAAATTATTGATGGTAGACAACCTCATAGACCATTTCTATCAATTTTAAACCTCATGAACTAAAATGAGAATTATGACAATCTCAAGGATCATTTTAGATAAAAAAATTCAAAAAAGTTTGGTATCATGTTTAGACAATCATCGGACATTGAACTCCAAAAGCATAAAACGCTTGAAGTAAACCACAAATGAAAAATGTCATCATGCCATATTCTTTTGCATGCTTTCATTTTTAAGAATTTGCCAGTTTTAAATATTAAAGAGAAGATCGGCGTGACATAAAAGAAATAAAATTGTTGCGCATGATCCAACTGATGCTAGTGACGACATACGATTAATTTTGGTTCATATAATATGTGTTGAAAGTTTTTTTGTTTTTTTCAGAGGAACTATGGAATACTCATAGAGACAATTTAATCTCTAATGATCATCATCGTCTGATTTACCAGTGTTAGAAATCAAACATATGACATGATGTGTTGAAAGTTTGTTGGATGAGGCATATATAACAACTCTGATTGTTTTGAGGCTTATTTTTAGCTATACTATCTGGAATTCCATTTTGATTTCATATTGTTCCCTGTAACTCAAAAGTCACAACTTTATTCATTGAAACTCAAAATTCGTTCCATTTTGACTTGTGGACTCTCTATTCTCACTGAAACTTATAGGTCACATTCTGAAACATATGTGGGACTCAACACTCAATAAGACTAGGCTACATGTGCAATAAATATTATAAATCTTAATTATGCATTACATTCAATAATAAGATAATATTTAATTTAAAAGAAATTGAAGAGATGAAAAAATATATAAAAAATTGATTAGCCTGTCGCATCCAAATCAAACCCAATTAAAAAATTAATAGATCTAAGGTAATATGGAACGAATATTGAGTTTTATAGAGACGACTTCCAAGCGTCAAAGAACAAAATATGATTAAAATCGAGTTTCAGAAGGCAAAATGAAACGAACTTTAAGTTTCAAATAATAAAGTAGCAACCTTTGAGTTTCGTAAAATAAAATGAGATTGAAATTAAGTTTGAAGAATCATAGTTAAAATCGAGTTCAAAAGTGTGTAGCAACAAGAAATGCGGTGGGTGAGGTGACAGGGAACCAACATGAAGCACGTACGATTTGACTCTGCAAAGCATACATAATAATGCAGGTGATGCATTGCAATAGTTTTATACAAAAAAATAAAAACCAAATTCAATGACATTTGACAGCCTTGAATTATGTATCTAATTTATATATTTTTTTCAGATGAAGCATGAGGCCTGCATGGACCGGGTGATAGAGCCAATATTTGGCCGTGAAGCCAAAATTCATAGTGTGGTACAAAAATACTGTAAATTGGTATAATTGATTCACGTGTTATAATATAAATGACTGATTAATTAAATTTAATTTAAAATATATTATGAATTACGTAAAACACGTGTTATAATGTGAGAACATTTTATAATTATATCACGTTACGGTATATTCCAACATTACTGAAGTGTGTGGTTCAGTTCTTAAGTTTGAACCCCTAAATTCTATTTGTAGAGTTTTTAGGTACAATCGATCATATAAAGGAGGCATTGCAGGGGCATTCCAAAGAGTTTGATAGCGGCCTATAATTGCAAAACAAAGAAAATTCAGTGGAAATGCCATTCATGTTGTAAGTTTATGTATCCTAGACGTCAAAACTACCAACACTAGAGAAGCTACCTACAAACATACCCTTCAATCAAACTAGTTAAATATTACACTTTCCTCACTTTAAGTGAGCATTTTTTACGGATCTGGATTCTTTCTTCTCTCATTTTCCTTCTTTTCCAGTCTCATTTTATTTGAACGTTCATGATTAAGCAGCATCAACACTTTATGTTGACTTCTTTAAAAAGAGAGACAGAGAGGAAAGTGAGAGAGGAGGGGAAGTGAGGGTATTTGGAGAAAAGAGAATCCTATTCCATTTTTTTTTAAATCTCACCCGCTTATTTTACGTTGTAAATTTTGTGCAAGATGAATATAGGCTAAAACAGGCAAGCACTGTGATAAAGACCGGAACCTAGATTGCCGGTGTTGGTTTTGGCCATCACAAGTTCACAAAACCAAAACCAAAACCGGAGTCGCCGTCAAACCCCACAGGATTTGGTTGGCTGGTTTTACTTTTTTGACCCCTTCCTACCGACCTAAACCCAATCACGGGGACGGCGGCTGGTTTTGTGAAAACCCACCACGCTGCCTAATTACTTTTTTACCCTCATCAATTAATTTAGGCTCTAACTTTAAAGGAAATATAGATTTGTGGATATGAAGTAAAACTTATGCGTGACCAAAGTAAATCTAGAGGCTTTGTAAGGCATGTATTTCAATGGAAGTTTTATTTTCTTAGACTGTATTCTAATTTTTGGACTAATTCTTCTTCTGATGATCGATTCAACCTCTGCTACTCAAAAGCTCATTTGACTCTAAGGTAGTACGTATTCTGTAAAATATTGATATGAAGACTCTAATGCTTTTAAAGCAATTTTATGAAGAACAAAAAAGAGTAACGCTTATGAAATTATGTTGTAATAAAATTAAATCTAATTAGCAATTACAATATGGAAATGTTGTGAGTTATTAACACCACTATTTCTAAAACAATTTCGAGAAATGCTAAGTGGACTCTCTCAAAAGTATGATTCTTCATAAACTCTCTACCACCTCATGTTTTTTGCATAATGTTTTATAACATTGCCACGAGAATTAACGTTAAACTGTGTAGTAGAAAATCCATTAAAAATGGCTTTTTTTATTAGCACCCCACAAAATGTTGAATGCACCCCACATTAAAATTTAATATTAAATGATTTATTTACCCCACTATGCAATGATAATTTTGACCTTATTAAGTTTAAAAAAAAATTCTAAAGACATCCCCAATCACTTTTAGCATATTATTTATCTTCTCAACTATCAAAACCCTCTCACGGTCCCACCCTCCATTGTTGAAGAAAACCCTAATGAAACTACAAACATGTTGATTGAGAAAAATTGCTTTTGACGAATGGAACACGAAATCGATGTTTAGGAAGCTTTAGATGAGGTAAGACTTCATATTTTTCATTGTTTTAGTGATTTCGACGACATCGATAATTATTTAATCTTGTGTTTGCAAACTGAAACGATATGTCTTGATTGTGACTGATTTATGTTTTACAAACTGAACTGAAATATATTGATTGCTAGGCGAGAGTACATTTGTAAAAACAAGGTTTATTTTTTTAATGTTATCCAGCGGGCATGCAAAGCAACATTGAAAAATATTTGTTCAGACAATCGTATTCATGCGTTTCTCGTACGATACTGCTTAATATTTTGGTATACGCTCAGAGATGATTTTAATCATTTTACTTTCGACTGCAAGTCTGTAACTGGTTTTAAATTTGGACATATAGTGACATATATTCAAGTTCCATTGATATTATATATGACGACTGATCACACGTACACGATAGTCACTGGAGATATTGACCGAAATTGGCAGCATGAATACTTATGAAGCCCTAACTTTCCTCTTCGGTTATTATCTTATTTGGGAAAATATTTCCGTAATTCCATACATGTTTCGGGTAATGATTTATTATCTTCTTAGATGTCTAGTTCAATTAACAGCACTCATACAAATAATTAAGTTTAATCAACTCAGAAGGTATGCCAAAACCCTAATTGGTGATCTGCTAATTACTCTTAGTCATACGGCGATGAATCGAACATGAAAGATCATAGAATAGTAATTAATCGCATTAATCTTGCAGTCGCGGATGTGTTGTTGTGGAGGAATATAAGGTGTATATTGAGAAATGTGGGGTGTATGTACAAAATATAAGGTGTATATTGAGAATGTGAGGTGTGAGGGGATTATGGGAAAGTAAGTGAGGTGTATTAAGATAATTTTTAAGTGAAAAAGTAAATGTGGGGTGTATTAAGTATGTGGTGTTTATTCAACAATTTGTGGGGTGTTAATATAATAATCTCACTTTTAAAAGAGTTCCCTTAACATTTCTCAACAATTTATTGGAGATACCCAATTAATGGAGAAAACGAACATTTTAGGAAAATAAATATAAATATAAATATATATATATTTTGTAAATTGGGAGAAAATCAACAATAATGAATTCGTATTAATATAAAATAGGAAATAAATTTAGGGCCAACTAAGAGCTGGAGGGCAAAATGGTAAAACCGAAAAGAGAAAATTAATTAATAATAATTTATTTACGTGGGGAAGAAGCCAAGCAAACAGTGCAGCTTTCGAGCCGTACTCGCATAAAAATCCTCACCAACCCTTCACTTTCTTCCATCATCTCTTCCTCTCTCTCGATCTCTCAGAAAACAACCTACTCGTCTTCTTCTTCCTCTCTCAATCTTCACATTAATCAAACATGTCTGCTTACAGAGGCAAATACGCTGGTAATTTACTCATCCCCTTTACTCTGTTACTTGTTCATATCGATCTGTTAATGTATCTATATATATTTGTTTTGATTAATTTCTTAGATCTGATTGCTTTTGTTCATTTTTAAGCTTTGATGCATGAACTGTGTTTTTTCAGTATGTTCTGGTCGTTGAGTGATTGAATCTTACTTCTGCGTTCGAAATCCGAAGACCCAGATTCGTTTTTTCTATACCGTATCGATTTCTTGCAGTTTTCTGGATTTGGGTTATCAGAAAATCAATCGTTTTTGCTCCTGAAACTTTATTTGAGTAGTTTGATTACTAAAATTTAGATCTAATCTGACATGTTTAGTTAATATGCCTTCTGGGTTTTACTTTGTGAAGTTGGAATACCTGTTGACTATATTTTACTTCAAAGTTAAATTCAAATTTATGGATTTAGAGTCCTCAAATTTGCAAGTGTGCTTATTGGGCTTTATGATTTTTTAGTCAATTTTTGTTATGGGATTCGATTAAAGTTGTTTGGTACTAAATCTAGATCTTTTGATCTACAATGAAACCCTATTTTTTTTATGGGTGTGATGATCTTACTTATTCGTAACACTTTACCCTTCAGAGTTCCTCGTTGTATTTGTTTCTTTTTTGTTTTGATCTGAAGTTCTAATAGTTTTGGAAGCATGTCACATTTAGTAATTGATTTTTCGATTGTCTTCGGTTGTATTCCTTGCTTGACTATGAGGGGAATTTGGACTTGTGCGAACTTTTGTTATCATTCCATATTTTCTTGTTTTTTGTAATTTAATGTAGATGTTTCGATGTGGGTATTTATATTTTGTGACTTCTGGTCTCTGTTGGCTGAATTTTTTATGCCTTGCAGATGAGCTTATCGCCAATGCTGCCTACATCGGCACCCCTGGAAAGGGTATTCTCGCTGCCGATGAGTCAACTGGCACAATCGGCAAACGTTTTGCCAGCATCAATGTTGAGAATGTTGAATCAAACAGGCGTGCTCTTCGTGAACTCCTCTTCACTGCCCCTGATGTGCTCCAATACCTTAGTGGAGTTATCCTCTTTGAAGAAACCCTCTACCAGAAAACCGCTTCAGGTATTTTGACTAAAGTTTCTAGGTTTTGATACTTCGTCATTGCACAACTATTTGTTCTGTTTTATTTTGAATCAAATATTTGTGTATGCAGTGTTTTTATTTTGTTCGAACAATAAATCCTTTGAATTTGTATCGTTTTGTAAAGATTTTTTTTTTTTTTTTTCAAAAGAAGTTTGGGTAAAGTAGGAAACAGTACTTGTTCTGTTTGTAATCCTGTTTTGACAATCCTCTGGTTACATGAATTGTTACCCTTTTCCGATTTGTGCTTGCTTTGGATTGTTCTTTTCCTAAATAATAGTGTCAAATTTTCCATGGGATGGTACTCATTATTATGTTGTGCAGGCAAGCCATTCGTTGATGTCTTGAAGGAAGGTGGTGTTCTCCCTGGAATTAAGGTCGACAAGGGTACTGTTGAGCTCGCCGGAACCAATGGTGAGACTACAACCCAGGGTCTTGATGGCCTTGCCCAGCGCTGCCAGAAGTACTATGAAGCTGGTGCACGGTTCGCAAAGTGGCGTGCTGTGCTCAAGATTGGCCCCACTGAACCATCTCAGCTGTCCATCCAAGAGAATGCCAACGGGTTGGCTCGTTATGCCATCATCTGCCAGGAGAATGGCCTAGTTCCCATCGTTGAGCCAGAGATCCTGGTTGATGGACCCCATTCCATCGATAAGTGTGCTGATGTGACCGAACGTGTTCTTGCCGCATGCTACAAGGCCCTTAACGACCATCATGTCCTGCTTGAAGGAACTCTCTTGAAACCCAACATGGTTACCCCAGGATCTGATGCCAAGAAGGCTTCACCAGAAGTGATTGCTGAGTACACAGTTCGTGCCTTGTTGCGCACTACCCCTGCAGCTGTCCCTGCTGTTGTGTTCTTGTCCGGTGGACAGAGCGAGGAGGAGGCTACCCTCAACCTCAACGCCATGAACCAACTCAAGGGTAAGAAGCCGTGGTCTCTATCCTTCTCCTTCGGACGTGCTCTTCAGCAGAGCACACTGAAGGCATGGGCAGGGAAAGAGGGGAACATCCCAAAGGCGCAGGCTGCTCTCCTCACAAGGGCCAAGGCCAACTCAGAAGCTACTCTTGGAATCTACAAGGGTGATGCCAAGCTCGGTGAGGGTGCCGCTGAGTCTCTCCATGTGAAGGATTACAAGTACTGAAGAAATTTACAGTTCTTGTTTCTCTCGTTTTATTTTTGGAAAACTATCTTGCGGTCTGTGTATCGCTTTTGTCATTCTCAAGCGTATTCTTAGGGTTTTTTTTCGAACTTGTGTTCTTGATCTCGGATTTTAGGATGGTGGTAGAATAAAAAGCTTAACGACCAGTGACATGTTGAGTTTCAAAAATGTTTCCTAAACAGTTATTTTTTATTGCCTGAATTGAAGATAAGCACTCAAATTTCCAACATCCAGTTTTTGTCTATTTGGTTTTGATCTTAGTTACCTTGTTTCTTGAATGGTTTGAGTGTTCATCGCACTGCACTAGTTTTTGACGTCCCTTGGGTAGTCATTTTATTGATAGGTCGCGTTTGGTATCTAAGATTGAATCTGTCAAAACTTTTTGAGTTGGTTTCCGTTTCTTCTATCAACTCGTTATAGATTCATTAAGTAACTTATCCAATCCAATCCTAGGCACCAAAACGTGGAGTAAATCGAGTCTACTACAACATTTGCAACTGTGGTTCAATTCCTTTGTTTTGTGAACTTTGAGCTCTTAAAATTTGAGGCTTTTGGGTTTTGCCATTACAACATTGAACCAGCCTTGTATTCACCTCCAAACACAAGACACAAACCATGACAACTGAATAAGGCAGAAGACCCAAAATTCAAGATTAGATTCAACAAATTTCCGAAAAAAAAAATTAATTCGGAGATTCATCCGGATTCTTCCAAAGAGCGAAAATTGATGAACGAATCAAAGGAACAGAAGGGAGAGGGCTTCTCGCCCGATCCGAATAGTTCTATATGGTATACTACCTTTCTTAACATTAACCCTAAGCACAATAGGAGAATAACTTCCACACTTCCGTTTTCTCCTGCTACACTCTTTTCTCTCATTTGCCTCTTAGTTCTCCTCTAATTGATAAATTCAACAGCTAGAAAAAAAGTAAAAGAGAGCACGGAGAAAACAAGAGTGCGAAAATAATTTTTCAGCACAATAACCTGCTGGGATAAATGAGATTCACTAACAAGCCCATATATACATCTTTCTGGACCAATTCAGAGTACCTAATTGAATTGGGCTTTTGGGCCAATTGGGCACACCCCTAAACCCTAGACTTTGCAGGGCTTTTTTTTTTCTTATTTATTTTTAACTTTCAAACTAGGATTATAGAAAAAGATTTAAGGGGTTCTATTTCTATAGTTAATTTGTGTTTTACATGTGTAGGTTAAATTGCTTTGGTAAATGTCAGTAATGTCTAAAGATTGTTAAAAAGCAGCCTGGAAGCAATGGCCAGAGTTCCCAATTTGGGATAAGCCATAAGCTCCAAAAGCATAGCAGTAACGGTTCAAAATTTTTCTTCTTTTTCTTTTGGTGTTTTGTATACATCAGCTCAGTAAGTGGTCACCTCAGCAAAATCATGAAGCAAGCAAAGCAAAAGCATTCCCAAAAAAAGCTGTTTTTCTTAAACTTGAAAGTTCTAAAATTGTCATGCATATGACTCAACTACTCAACTGTCTCAAGCAGCTGGAAGCAGAAGCAGTTTGGCCTTGGGACAAGCAAACCAAAGCAAGCTTGTGGAAGGAGATTCATCAAAATAGTGACAATAAGAGAGACAAAATAAATGGGGGGTACTTGGAAAATCACTGAGACAATGACTGCAATGTTTGGTTCCCCTGGTGGGAAGCTTCTTTACTCTTTCCTATGTACGGTCACTAGTGTCTGTCCAAGAGTGTTCACCGTGTTGTGTATATGAGTGTCATATGAGTAATGACTGACCCTTTTCTGTGTTTGGATAACAATGGACTCCCTCCACTAGCTACATGCGAATATAGTTTTCCCATGTATTATTTTGAAAATTCTACAGTGCATCGGTGTATGGAATGCATTACTTCAGCTGATAGCTGGATTTGGATCACAATAGACTCTCTCCACAAGCTACATGTGAATATAGTTCTTCCATGCACGACCTTGAAAATTCTACAATGCACTGGTGTATAGAACGCATTACTTCAGCTGATAGCTAAATTTGCGTGCTTTATCTAAATGTTTCGTTTTAGTACCCTAAACCTTTCTTCAAACCGATGCATCACATACATCGGTTTACAATACCTTTATGATAAAGGAAAAATTAAGCTTCAATTTGATTGCCACCCCCTTTCCCCAAAAAAAAATTCAACAAAAAGAATTGAGGGAAAAAAATAAACTCGGAGTCCCTTTCTATCTTTCTTTTGAATTCATTTGACAGAGAACAATCAATTCAGAACTTCCTTTGTTGGCGAGAAAAGTAAAATATTGGGTTTCGAGTAGGTTATATATTCATACAAGTGATAATAGGAGATGAAGAATCGAACATAATACCTGAATGTAAGGACAAATGTTTTTAACCATATGAGCTATCATCATACTGTTGGAATTTATTAGGTTTATTTAGGAAATTAATTAGAGATTTGATTTGATTTTGTAGTAGGATATTTTTGGCATTTACGCATTAGAGTTTCTTAGGTTTATTGCTCTATAAATAGAGCTTGTAATTTAGTTTGAGAACAAGTTAGCCACAATGTAGTCTCTTAGGGTTTTGTAGCCGTTCCTGCATTCTCAGTTTGTTTAATAATATTCTTATTATTTTGTGATCTTGTTCGTTGATCACTCTAATATTCAACTTGGTATCAGAGCGGGTTTGATCCTTAAGGTTCAATCTGTTCTCGTTGGTATCAATTTGTCTGTCTTGCTCATCGTTCGTTTTAGATAGTTAGTTGGTATTGATTGTTTGCAAGGAAAAAAAAAAAGAAAACAGAAAGGATTTTTTGATTATTTGTTCGGAAGTTGGAATTTGCATTGACATTGGTATTGGCATCAGCATTAGTATTGGCATTGACATCAGCATTGGTATTGGCATTAGCATTGGCACTGGCACTAGCACTGGAATTTGGAGTTTTGCATCCACATCTACTCTGGCAAACCCATGTCGTGTACCGCCATGAGTTTGACGGGGGGTGTTGGAATTTATTAGGTTTATTTAGGAAATTAATTAGAGATTTGATTTGATTTTGTAGTAGGATATTTTTGGCATTTACGCATTAGGGTTTATTAGGTTTATTGCTTTATAAATAGAGCTTGTAATTTAGTTTGAGAAAAAGTTAGCCACAATGTAGTCTCTTAGGGTTTTGTAGCCGTTTCTGCATTCTCAGTTTGTTTAATAATATTCTTATTATTTTGTGATCTTGTTCGTTGTGCACTTTAATATTCAACTTGGTATCAGAGCGGGTTCGATCCTTAGGGTTCAATACGTTCTCGTTGGTATCAATTTGTCTTTCTTGCTTATCATTCGTTTTAGATTGTTAGTTGGTATTGATTGTTTGCAAGAAAAAAAAAAGAAAATAGAAAGGATTTTTTGATTGTTTGTTCGGAAGTTGGAATTTGCATTGACATTGGTATTGGCATCAGCATTGGTATGGGCATTGGCATTGGCATTGGCATTAGCATCGGCATTGGTATTGGCATTGGCATTGGCACTGGCACTAGCACTGGAATTTGGAGTTTTGCATCCACATCTACTCTGGCAAACCCATGTCGTGTACCGCCATGAGTTTGACGGGGGGTGTTGGAATTTATTAGGTTTATTTAGGAAATTAATTAGAGATTTGATTTGATTTTGTAGAAGGATATTTTTGGCATTTACGCATTAGGGTTTCTTAGGTTTATTGCTCTATAAATAGAGCTTGTAATTTAGTTTGAGAACAAGTTACCCACAATGTAGTCTCTTAGGGTTTTGTAGCAGTTTCTGCATTCTCAGTTTGTTTAATAATATTCTTATTATTTTGTGATCTTGTTCGTTGTGCACTCTAATATTCAACTCCTACAAGGATTTTCAAAAGAGAACAAGGAACAAGGAGAAGGATTTTGATTACCAAATTTGAGTGACACAACCACTTACTCATCGACGTGCTTATGGCTAATTTGAAATCAGGACCAAAAGCAAAAGTAAAGGAATTCGAACATGTAATAAACAAAATCTGATCTAATTGAACTTTTGAATATCTCAGTTAACAGAATGAGCGTGCTTGCCTATAACTACATATTTCATCAAGATAGTCAATGAAACTAATTAAAGCTAATATATGAAACTTTCTCTAAAACCAAAAGAAATATAAAAGAAAATATATGAAAGAAAATGAAAGCTTGATACAATCTTATAAATCCAATCCAGGTCCATTTTTAGTACGAATCTTCACTTTGCTTGAGGAGGTATTGAGTTCAAAACTTACAAACGAGTGTTGCTAATAAATAAAAGAAGAAAACATTTACGCAAAAACTTTTGTATTTCCAAAACCATGTACGTGAAAAGAAAAAGTGTATTATTGTATATGAAAATATATAATTCTGCCGACTCCCGACAGTCATATACATATGTTACTGCAGAATGATGTATATATATGCTATACTAGTTTCTCTCAGTGTTACATGTATCACTCAGCTGGCTGTAATTTAAAACTGAATGGAAATCAATACTCGAGTGCCTTTAATTGCAGATAATGACATGTTTCTGGTGATACAATTCGTACGTTTGCTTTACTAAGAAGCTGCACATGACATGCCTTGCCTGCTTCCAAATATTGTCAGTTCTCTATAGCTAGTACGCACCAACCAGCCATGCTATATATGCTCATCTGATCGAGAAGGCAACTTCCTTCGGAGTACGGGAATTTTCTTTATTTTTTGGCTATATTGTAAAGAATCGAACTTCGATCTATCCTAATCTTGAAAAATTCTATGATGCTCCAAAGTATTTTATACATCGAAGTATGAGATACTCTGACAAACCATGGAAAATTGCACTAACCCTAACCCATTGGCACACCCCTCCCTCACCATTACTTGGTTAACACACAATTTCTTTTTTATTAAAGCACAGCTTTTAATTATGTCGTAAATTCGCCTATTTTCTACTCTATTTAAAAATCAAATTCAACCGATAATTTCACATTTCCAATTTTTGAACAAAAATTTCTTTCATGCCATAAAAAACATTTTCTGCTACGTTGCATCGTACACTAATACAAACATTTGAAGCTTATTTAAAACAAATTAAAAAAAAAAAACCATATTTTCCTGTGTAGTCCTTGAACAATGCATGTAGAACAAGCTTAACCTATCGGAGCCTTATTACATGCTAAGGAGTTCATCTACAAGATTAGTTAAATGTTGGAGAAATATATTGAATACTCCCTCATGTGATCTTATTAACCCAGCATTTCTGTAATTTAAAATACAGACAAAGTGACCTAGCTACTTTGAACGACCGAGATTTGTATAATAGATACCAATTAAACTGTTGGACAAATGGTACGGATGTTTCGACCCAAAAACTAATTAGTAAGTTATGAAGTTCATGGTTACACTCGGTCAAATGATTAAAGTTATCGACTGTCTAGCATTTGACATGCTATAATGCTAGGGATAGAGTTAGAAGTTTTCTTTAGCGGGAACGATCTTAACTTCTAGCTGTACTTGAGAAAAAAAAATTATGATAGTAGAATATCTTCTATAATTTCATTGCTTTATTTTTCTTCTTCTCAAATTTCATTAAGCCAACTTGTAGGCATTTTTTTCCCAATGATCACTTATTTTTATACATATAAATTGAAAATAATATGTTATTTGCCCCTTATGTAAGCATCATATATTGTTTTCTTCGCACAAAACTCTAGTGGGGGCCGCTGCAACCAGTGGGCCCTAGCTACCTCCGTCCTTGTATACCGCATAAGGAGAGTTTGTGGGTTTATCTGGTCTACTAATTTTCATTTTTTTTCTAACCTATAACAAGAAATTATTCTCTTAATATTACGTCTTTTTTATTTAATTTTTTAATATATTATATAAGCGATTCTACACTAAATTCATCTTAGCTACAAGAAGGGAAATTCAAATTCAAGTACGAATTAACAATGCTCAAAACTTGGCTCTTAATATTATGTTCAATATGCATTCATTTTTTAGTATGGCCTGCTTGGAATCCATGTCATGAGTTTTCACAAAATGAGAAACAATATTTACTCACGCATGTAAGATGAAAAAAATGAAGCTTAAAACAAATGAAAACCCACAAAAACATATACCATTTTCATGATAACCCAACGCTAGCAGCACTGCAACCTGTCCAAATCCATAATTATTTCCCTCTAAAATTCCCATGTCTTTAGACTTTCTTTCCCATGATTAAAACATCAATCAAACCCTACACATAAATAACCCCCAGTTAGCTCCTTGCTTAGATGATCATACTGTAAACCTCACCTACATGAGACCATCACAGAGAGAGAGAGAGGTTTTTTCAAATTTGTTAAACCCCATAACAAAATTCAACCGAGCAAGTTGTCTTCTGCAGCTAGCTAGCTGATGATCACCTCGTACAAAGTAATAATATTACACCTCATATAATATTATCATCACTGGTTTTGACTTCCCTTGCTCAGCTTCAATCCATAATTTTCCCACAAGTTCTCCCCCTCACTCATCAAGAACGGAAAACAATTATCAGGCACTGCATTGCTTCCCACATTACTTGCATTATTCCCACCATTAGGAGAATTGTTAGAACCATCATGGTTACCTTGTTCATTACTCATTTCACCACAATACCCTCCTTGACTACTATACAATGAGGAACACGACTCATTGCTCTGAAAGAAACAAGCTGCCGATGCGCTTCTTGAATTTGCATTCTCCTTTCGCTTCTTGTTCATGAATAACTCCTTGGCACTTCTACTCATGTTATGAACTATTTGATCAGGATCATTGTGATCAGGTGATGAAGAATTGTAATTAGTAGCTTTTGCTTGATCAGTTGATGATGATCCTCCCGATATCTTGTGCAGTGCATCCATCAAAGCCTTATCCCTAGCTTCAATCCATGCCCTCTCTTTGGCCCAGAAATTTTGCTCTCTCTCAACCCTATCAACTTCTTGTTTCCTCCACTCCTCCTCTCTCACCACCCTCTCCCTCTCCTTTTGCTCAAGGGTCCCCATTAGCCTCTCCAACCACTCCTCTTGCTTCTCGATCAGCTTCCTCATTTGTCCATCGATAAACTCTTTTATCTTCGCCTTCCAACCCCTCCGTCCAATTCCTCCTCTTCTTTTCCTCGTTGTCTTCACCTCCTGCGAATCATTGTCCATTGCGGCTGCACTGACATCATTATTAATGTCTTGATCTTCTGAGGAGGAGGTTTCGAACTCGGATGAATTCGAGAGGCTAAGGCTGTCACAGTGCTTTTGATCAGATGACTGATGATGATAGGGAGTAGTGATCTCTTGATTTGCTTGAGCATTGCCGGCTGCTTGGTAACGATAATTGTTACTATTATTACCGACGAAATGGGTTTCTGCAGGCAAAGATGGTGAGACTACGGCATTGGTAGTTTCTCCATAGAGAGCTTCGAGCTGTCGAAAGAACCGATAATGCTTTCCATCTTGTCTTCCAGCCTTTCCTTCCTTTGTTTTCTTGTAGTACTTGTACAAATTTTCAAACTTCTCTCTACATTTCTTCCCACTTCTTTGATACCCGTGTTCCTCACACATGATCCTGCCACAAATTTTAATTATAAATAGGAGGCAGATGAAAGGAAATAAAAACTGGGTTCTACGAAAGAAACCAAAAACAAATACAACACCTTCTTAGTAAAAAGACCCTCAATCCTGGTAGTGTCGGCTTGTAATTAAGCAGAGTATCAAAGTGATTGGTTATATGAAAAGGATATTGGTAAGTAGCCTAAAATTGAAAATCCAATTTTAAAATAAACTAAGCTAAAAACCCATTAAAATGTTGTGGCCATGTGAAATATTTATGATCATTCCTTTGCTAATGATGATGTTATGATATCCCAATTAAGCATATGAGCTTTCAAATTTTCTAAAGAAAGAGAATGTATGGTCTTTTAGGGGGGCTATATTTTCCTTGCGTATCATGTCTTTTCAATATCAGATAAAAACCAGTCGATTAATATATAGTACTCAAGTATGGAAGAGGCCAACCATTAATTATTACGGCAAAAATAAAATAAAAACAAAAATTTGTGTTTGAAAGAAGGGTCACATTTTCAACCGATGAACTCGGTTCGCAACTGATCAACTGAAATTGCTTCTTTCTTTTTTTTTCTAATTTTTTTTATATAATTATTTTCCAACTCAAAACATGGAAAACTATCCACAAATTGCTTCAAAATAATTTTAATTAATAAATAGAAACGCAATGGAAGTACCCGAATATGATTTTACTTAAACCTCCATGCCAAATTACTATCATGCACCAATTAATTAAGAGAAATCACATAATAATGATGACCAAAACAAATTTGACAAACCAAGAGTGAACAAAAAAATTTGAAAATTGAAAAAGAAGATAAGTAGGTATGCTAGGGCAGGGTGTATATATACTTGTACAAGTGTATGTATATATGTATGTATTTACATACCTAGAGACTTCATCCCAGAGAGGACCCTTCTGATTAGCCTCTTTGAACTTAAAATCAAGCCCGGATCGGATCTCCAGAAGAGTGAGAGTCTCTTGCCTCGGCCACCTTCCGGACCCTTCACCGCCAAGACACCCGCCAGCTTCAGCCTCCAAGCCACCGCCACTAAGAGAAGGAGCTGCCGTAACTGTAGTAGGAGTAGTTACACCTGCAGCACTAGTAGAGTCCGGAGAGCGAAACTCATGATGATGGTGAAGCCCATGAGGGATCATCTCGTGGGCTTGAGGACGGTCTATCATCATGAGCTGCTCGTACGGATGGTGTTGATGGTGAAGAGAAGGAGGAGGAGGAGGAGGTCCTCGGTGGTGGTTCGGGAAGAGCTCGGTAGTGGGTTGTAGTGGGATGGAGGGGAAGTGGGTCCGACCTCCGTTCATGAGTTGCCGGAGATCGGACATATTGTACTGATCCTCCATTTCCATGGAGAACAAAGAAGAAGAACAAGAAACAAATGTTCACTTAAAAGAAGAAATATTGAGAGAAAAATGAAGAACAAAAAGAAGAGTGAGAGGGAGCTAGAGTAAGAGAGGAAGAGGAGAGGAGAGAGAGAGAGGGGCAGAGTCGGATCGTGTCGTTCACGAAAAAGCTGGAATTTAAGCACAGGACAATGGTCCCATGTCTGAGAGTGTGTGTGTGTTTATGAATCCATGTATACGTCTAGTGACTCACTTTGTCCAGAGCGTGAAATCTGTAGTGTTTGGACACGAGGATAAGCAAAGGATGCAACTTGGATGGATTGAGTATGCGGAGAGGTTATTCGGGCGCCTTTTAATAATATCATTCCACTTAAAATTAACACGTTTATTTAGTTTTTTTCTAAATGCTTAAAAGTGAAACATATTAACATTATCGTCTACACAGATACTATGACACGCAATAGTGGAGCCCGGTTGGGGTCAATGGCTGCTCATGACCACAACAGCTTCCTAACCCATGTATATTCTATGTATATTTATTGGTAAATTTATCTTTGACCCCAACCAAGAAGAAAGTTAACAATGTTTAATTACAACCTATTGTTTCTTCTTCATTCTCCAATTTTGTTCTCTTTCCATCGACTTCTTTCTCCTTTGTTTTGTGTGCAACTCAATGGTGCAAATCACATGCTCGACGTAAGCAACTATATATAGGTGTCTCACAAGTTATCGACGAATGTTGGTAGATTTTGATAGGTGGCCACCAAATGCTCGATGAAATGGTGTAATGAATGTTTATGGGTCCAAAAATGATTTCATTGTTGTAAAATTTTGACTTCGCCATTGATGACACGCTGTAATTATGCGGTAAGTGTTTGACGAGAAATTTTATCCTGTATGCAAGTTTAGAGTAATATATGAGACAGCTAATAAGTGGCGGACATGTGGGGAGAAGGGAGGGGCGGACTGCATGGTTGTGACGTGCTGACGCGTGTACAGTGCATGGGATCGGGTCTTTTTGACCAATGACTTTGTGACAGTTTTTTTGGGGCATGCTGCATGCCGTTTGCATAAACGGGAAAAAGACGATTTGTCGTTTGGTGGGAAGAGGGGAAAGATGTTGGGTTTACGAGAAGGGGGCGATCGTTTTGGGAGAGGGTTGTTTAAGGATATAAGTAAAAGGGTGAGAGAGAGAGAGAGAGATAGAGTGAGTTCGAGGATAGAAAGAAAGGGGTCGTGCCGTGTGCAGTGGCGAAGGCAGTGAAAACTGCATGCAGTTTCAGAAGATGCAGCTGCAACAAGAGAAGGGCTACTGTGAGTGAGTGAGTGTCTATATACATATATATATATATATATATATATATATATATATAGTTATAGTTATATATATACATGCCTCTTTTTATATTTTCTTGGTGTACCTCTTTTACTTCACTAAAGGAGCTGCTCTCTCTGCTTTAGTACCTCATCTATAGTCTTCTACTGGGGATAGCATATATAATAGTTATGATTATTATTGAGTAGCTCTATCATGAGCTAATAAAGCCCCCATTAACTCCAAAACCCTACCAATTCGATCGCATTCTAAGTTGTACTGGTCCCAAAGTTGTTAATACATACACATCCATAACACCAGCACATGAGAGATTATGTCTTCTAATTTAGACAACATTCTATTAGTACCCCTATCAATGAGTGCGTGTCACCTATCTAAGACTGAAAAAAGAGATAAAAACGTCAATGACGGGACAAACACTACATGCCCTTAATAGACCAGTAACTCGGCAAGCACTAGAGACGCATTATTTAGCGATCACCGGTCAGACACGATTGAGATTTAAGAGAAAATAAAAATACATAAGTAGTCCTAAATAATCGACCCACCACTTTTTAATCCAGGATCCGTGCCTGGTAATGGTGGTGTCACCGGGATGACGTCCAAAGATACGAGACTGATTCAGTTTGCCTACAAGCTCACAACAAAGTTAGTTGTGTTAGAAATGACCAAGAAACATGTATGTGTTCGGCGCAACCTATTTAACATTGTTAAATTGAAATACCCTTTCGTAATGGTCAAAGTCAATCACCCATTTGCTTAAACTAATAACACTTGCAACTTTTGCTCATGCTTTTAATCTTCAAGTTTACTATTAAAGCTTTTAAATTTATATTTTAACCATAATTATTTTCTCACTAATAATGCATTAAGACCAAATTATTATATAATCCCTATTTCCTAGCCATGATTACTATTTTTCCTTGGAAAAAGGATGTTATTTTATTTCAGAAGTACTTCAAATCCTATGTTAGAGTTATTTTTCAATTCCTCTTTTCTTTGAAAATAGAGGAATTCTTATTTGGGCAACTAAGACTTGTTTAAAAATGGTGGTTCTTTGGCTAGCCTTCACAAAGATATTATCTTTTGGCTTCATATTCGTCCACTTGGAGGAGTGTATCTAGCAATCAGACCGGGTGAACAAAAACACATTCTTGTAATGCTAGGGCATGAATAATTTATAATAATTAAAGAACAAAAACATGGTTATGAGAGAATGAATGGTTTCAATTATAACGTTTGTCCGGTTAAATAACATCACATTAGTGAAAAACAAGGACATTTACTCATAGCCAAATTTCAATCTAAAGATAATCCCTCCTTTTGTTTTTTTTTTTGGAGAAATTTAATCATCACAATAGTTCTCAGATCTCAAGCAAAAAGAAAAAGAGTAGAAGAAAAGGTAACACAACTTTATTACCTCGAAATCTTGCAAAATAGGGCATGCTAAGCAAAGCAAATGCATATATATTGCAACGACGACCTCAAGGCCCTCAAACACTGTAGCAAAATTTAAATGGCTACGAAAAATAATTGAAAAATTTGTCTAAAGTAGTAGTACTATTGCTAATTGAAGACAAATTTTTTAGTGTAACCGAAACATATCTCTTCTCTAGCCGGAAATCTGATTGCCGATGATTTATGGAGTGGACCCACTTAATCTGAGTTCATTGGATTGGACCATTGGCTTGTAATGATATTTCAACACACAAATATCAAGACCATGTGATTACCACCAGTCACGGTGCATGCTGCATATTTACTGACATTACACACCTCCTTTCTCACTTAATACGGCTGCAGAACTCGACCATCTTCTCGTCGCTTTCATCTCCACACAATCAGTTTGATTAATCCCTATATCATGCGTGTTTGCAATAATTGAACAATCATTAGTTTAAGGTATTGTTTAAACAATATTTAGGGAGGAGTAATGTTAGGGAGTCTAAATTTGTAGACTAAATTTGTAAACTAAATGATGTGTCACCAATAGAAAATGAGCATGTTTATCAACGTCTAAATAATAATTCACTTATCGACTTTCATGTCATTTAGTTTACAAAATTTAGTCTAAATTTAGTCTCCCTAACATTATTCTATTTAGGGTTATGAACTTTATGGCTATATCTGGAGTTGTTTGAAAATGGAAGTCACTTAATGCTTAAGTATAGTTGTTATCTTAACTTTTAAAAGGGATATTTCCCTTAATAGCTGGTGTGAAACGCTTTCTATTACCAATTTAGGTTAAAATTTGGGGAAAGTATTTAGGAGGATCTCCAACATGCAGCCTCGTATACTCTTTGGCTATTCTAACAATATTTCCATAAAAATCCAGCTCCAACAACCTCGTTATCTGCTTCGCTATTTCAATTTAGTGAACAGTGAGTCTCAAGGTATAGCGAGAAGGAGAGAGAATTATAATTTCACTATTCTTCATTCTCTCCTTTCTTTTTGGAGATCCTGGATTGTGGATTGGTGAATATGACAACGAAGCGATAGATTTGTGGAGAAGAGACGACGGAGCCGATGAGATATGGGTTGAGTGGAAAGAGAGGAACATTAACATCCCAACCTTTTTATTTTTTTCAAGAAGAAAGTAAACTCCCAACTTACATTCTTAGAATCTAGAATATTAGTTACATGTACAACATTCTAACCCGTTTAATCGACCAGATAGGAATGTGACCCCACCCAATCTAGCTAGCAACCATCCATACATGTAACATTGTGTAAGAATCATCTAAATATCATAATTTGTAATAGTACAAGGACAAATGTAGTCATGAATCAACACGATGGATTGTGAATCCGCCACAAGACTAAGAAAATGTGAAACTAATGAGAATCACATTTAGAGTAAGGAAGAATTAACCACATTATCTCAAGCATATCAAACCATACTACGTACAGTTAAACCATGTTAATTATGTTATTTCTATCCAGAATGTTTTGTTGTTCTGTTAAGTAATAAACCAATTTAATTCATAAAAAACAAATAAGTTTAGATTAAGGGCAAATTATGGATGTGAAATAATAGAAGGAAGGGTATGAGGACGTAGTGTACAGAAGAATCTCAGTCTTTTCGTGTCTCTGAGTTCTAAGCAGTCTGAGCGAGTCAGATCTGATAGCTTGCTTTTGAAGCAGCAGAACGTTCCATCCATGCATATGCACATCGATGTACAACCAAGTTAGTAATAATAACAAATAACAAGAAATTATACAATTTAAAAGGTGCACGAGTGGCCCATGAACCACGCTGATCAGGTGCTGCACCACCCTTCCCCTCTACCCCCACGCTCTTCCAATCATAGTCCTTGCCTTCCTCTACCGCTTCTGACGTGGTATCATAGAGGATTATTGGATCATGGTGTCTTCGCCCATGCCCTATGGCCGAGAAGTTTTTATGGATGTCGAGTGTACGCACTAGGGGTGGATTTTTTTGCTAAATTGCCGTGTCAATTGTGTCATACTGATTTTGTGCCAATTGGTAATGGTACGGTATTGTACCGTACCGAAATTTCATGGTACGGTATTGGTAATGGATACCATTACCACGGTATTACCGTACCGTCCGAAAATACAATATAATATATAATTTATAAATTATATACCACATATTTATAATATTCCAATACTTTGAAAATAAAACCTACTTATATTAGCATTGTTGTTTGTGACTTTGATATCTTGAAATGGTGGAAATCAAACACAAAAGAGTTCCTAATTCTTTCACAAATAGCCAAAATATCTTTGTAACCCCCACTTCTACGTTGCTAGTGAAAATGCTTTTAGCCTAGGGAGGAGGGTTGTGGACCCTTTTAGGGCATCATTGACTCCTAAAATAGTAGAGGCACTAATGTGTACTAGTGGTTGGCTTAGGGCAAATGAAGTAAACTTCTATAAGGAACCAACGGAAGATATGCTTCAATTTTACAAGGAAATGAAAGAAGAGGAAACAAGAAAGATATGCTTTAATTTTTTTTAGTAAATTTGTTATTAAATGGTTTTCAACTTTAATTCTTCTTTCTACTAATTAATATGTTTTCTTTGTTTGTAATGTAGGCTTGACACAAACTCAATCTTCTACAAGTTCAATGCCTCCTCCAAAAGCTTCGACATCTCAAGCATGAATAACTGATCAATGAATTCTACTTTTTGAAGTTTAGTTCCAATTTTCATTTGGTTTGAAACTTTAATTTATATTTGGATTGTTAACTTCTATTTATTTTGGTTCGTAACTTCTATTTGGATTGTAAGCTTAATTTGCATCATGAATCTTGATGCATCATTTGAATTATTGTGTGTGTGAATTGTGAACGATGAATAATAGATGAATTTAAGCTATAATGTATGATATAAAGGTACAAAAAAAAAAAAACCCCCCTTGAATTGGGTTAAAAAACAAAAACTGATTTTGTCCCAAAACAAAATAGCAATTATTATTGCCATACCATGCCAACCAAACTTTTGGCAATATCGAACTTCGGTATACCGAAAGTTTGGTACGGTAATTGGTACGAGAGTTTTGGTACGGTAACCGTACCGAACCCATTACGCACTGCACAAACATGTAATACATTATTTTATTTGCTATAATTAAAAATAAACGATGTTGTTGATGTACTTACGTTCATTAGAATTATCAGAAAGACGGGCTGATGATTTACTTTCAACAACACCGATATTGTTTTTAACTTGGTAATTATCAAGTGCCTAATCTGTCAAGTGTTAAATCACAAAAGGTCTTAAGTGTTAATTAAAATAGAGTAATTTTATTTAAATTGTTTTTCTCATTTCTCTCTAGCCGGGATTTAACACAAAGTTATGCTTATTATAAGGAAAATTATGCTTATTATAATTTACAATGAAAGTTTTATTTGGTGTGTTCTGATTATGCCGAAAAGTTGCTCGGTATGAAGGGAGGGAAGACATTGATGAGGGAGAGAATCCCTAGACAAAAAAATGAGGGAGGTTGGGTCCCACTGATTTAGCTGGCAATCACATCGTTGATGGCTGGAGTCATGATGGACGGACATGATTGATGGATGGATGATGACATTTCAAAGAGAAGACAGACACACAGAAGTAGGGGCAGATAAAAGGATCGATCCCTTTACTTTTCTTGTTGATTCTTTTGGGCCTGGCTGTATAGCGAGAACATAACATCACAGCATAGCATAGGATTATCCAACTTGTGCATGTAAATCTAAAAAGGGATTGAGCCCTAAAGTATGAAAGTCCTCCCCCCTTTTTCTCTTTTCCTCCTTTACTTTTGGTACAAATCTGATCACTGAGATTTGAATCTAATAATTAAAAAGCACATTGTGTCAAACTATATATATATATATATATATATATATATATATATATATATATATATATATATATATAGGAATTACTTAAGGAGAGGGATCCCCATTTTTTTCAAAAAATGGGGATTAGGTGTGGGGCCCACTCCACATCGAATTTTAACGATCCGAACCGTCTATTTTTCAAGTTACACCTCATAGATCATCCTTGCAAAATATTAGCCAAATCTAAAATATTTAAGACATCTAATTGGGTTAAAAAATATTAACGAATACTTTGTTATATAAGAAACAATGAAATTTTATCTTGATAATTAAATAGGCAAATGGTTTCGGATTGAATTGAATTTTTGCAAGGATGATCTATGAGGTGTAACTTGAAAAATAGACGGTTCGGATCTTTGAAATTCGATGTAGAGTGGGCCCCACACCTAATCCGCATTTTTTGAAAAAAATGGGGATCCTTCTCCTTAAGCAACCTGTATGTATATATATATATATGCCCTTGTGAGCACCTCTAACAATTTTTGTTAATTTTTTGTTAAACTAACTAGTGAATAGTTTCGAAAACTTAATATAGCTAGCAAATTTAACTTATTATCTTCAACAATAATTTCTACTTTAACAAACATTATAATAAATTTTATTTAATAATTCAACTTTTAAATATTTTATTCTCAATCATTTGACAAAAAAACACCACCGACTCTACAGTTTATCTTTCCGTCACTCTCCCTCTGCCGTTTGTTACATCACCAATTTCACATCTCATCGGCCCCTTGAGGTTGCATCGTCTCAGATCTCAGTGGGGTTGGCGTTGTTGTAACTAATAGTAGCAAGTCTGTCTTCCCATATCTAATGTGTTTGGTCGTCGTCCTCGAATCTGCTAGTTGAAGCTCGTCCCAAGCTCACCGCCCCGTTAACATATTCAGTCCACGACCCAAGCAACGTGCGGAGCAAGACCAATGCAGCGTGTGTAGAAAGAACAATGAAATAAGAATTATTTATGTATAAGCAGCCTGCGAATTTCTCACTCCTCCTCGCTGAATCTAGCAAAAGACTGTTCACAATGTCAAAGTAGTAGGGCATTGTTTGGGCCCAAAATGAGTTTTTAGGATCAACAGGCATATATACCGAGCCTCTTGGAACTGAAGTTTTGTGATTTTTCCATTAAAATATCCAAATAGCTTTGTTGTTGGAAATGCTCCTTAAGAAGGAATTCTCCTTTTTTTTTTTTTTTTTTTCTCAAATAAAAAAGAGGATTAGTGGTGAGACTCACTTTATATCGAACTTAAAAAATCTGAAACGTCTATTTTTCAAGCCTCCATTCATAGATCATCTTTGCAAAATTTCAATTCAATTTGAAACCATTTGCCTATTTAATGTCATAATGAAATTTCAATGTTTCTTAGAATATAATGTTTGTCAATTCTTTAAACTCAATTAGATGTCTCAGATGTCCGATTTAGTTAATATTTTGCAAGAAATATCTATGAATATGACTTGATTAAACAGTTTGAATACTAGAAGTTTGATGTGATTTGGACTCCACAAGTAATCTCAATTTTTAGAAAAAATAAAAATAAAAACCCCTTTTCGTAAATGTTATATATTATATATTTTTTAGGGGGAAGATTTTCATTCAAAAAGTTGAGAATGAATCAATGAAATGAGTGCCAGTGTCCTAGTTGGGAAGGGTGTGTAGCCCTGTGGTTGTAGGGGAGTCCTAGATTTTTAATTGTTCTCATTTCACTTACCCTTTGTCACATCACTTATCAGAGATTGCAGGCCTTATAGTAGGCAGGTTAAGTTCATATTTTGAAAGATGTATTATTATCAGATCGGTGTCGGCCCTTTTGTTGTTGTTGTTGATAAACTGACATTGCCGTACAGCATTGGTTTCAGTAATTATCTATTGAGGTAACATAAAAAATTCAAATGTTACATTCTCTTTTGAATAAAGAATGGCAAGTTGTGGAACAAAAAATAATCACAAGGCGACACGTGGATTTTTGGGTAAAAGATGACAGAAATACCTTTGAGGCATACCGAGATTCCTACACTCGAGCAGCGAGCAATCATCCCTCAACCAACTCAAAAATGCTCCAAAAGAGGTAACAATTCAAAGTCCATCTCATCAAATTCCCTTTTTGCAAAGTAACCTCCAAAATATTATGTTAATTGGTTAATTAATGGATTAATTACCCAATTAATCAATTAAATCATCAAATTAACCACAAAATATATCCAATTTAATCCCAAAGCTAGTGAATGGCCGGCCACCCCCTTTTCTCCTTACCTTTTTCTATCTTTTCCCTCTTTATTACCCCAATTATGCTAATTAATCAATTTTGTAACCACCAATTTATTTCTTTAGGTTTAATTAGCCAATAAATTGGCTAATTAAACCAAAAATTCAATAAAAAAAACCACATTATGGCCAGCCACTTTCTCTCCAAAGTGGACCGGCCTAGCCCTATAAATAGGCACCCATTTTCACCAAACACTCATTCCGACACTTTGGCAAAAATCCCAAAATTCTCTAAACACTCATTCTCTCTAAATTCTAACTTTGGCATCGGAGGTTCTTCAGCCAAAGCCCCCCCAATGCATCGTGGGCGCGTGAGGCTCTTGGCCTTAACCTAAGGTGTTAATTGTTTTGTAGGTGCAAAATTGTCCAAGATCAAGGAGGAAGAAATTTGCATCCACAAATTGGTGCTTTCATTTAGAGAAAGAAATCCACACTCGTAGAAGACTCTCGCATAAAAAAGTTTTTTCTCTATTTTCTAGTCCACTTGTATTTTTTCATACGTTCTTATTATTAGAATTTTTTATTTTGCAAAGATTCTTTGATAAAACGTACAAAACAACAAAAAAAGAAAAAAAATACAATGGCTAGAAATTTAGAAAACTACACGAGTGAAAATTCCAATATTCAAGAAATGGGACCGCGGCGATCCACGAGGTTGAATGTGACAATAAGTGGAGCGGCACCACCACCACGAGTTTCCACCACGGGAACCACCGCGGTGGCTACCACAGTAGCCACCCACGGCGAGGTCCATGGCGCCATCACCACGGCCCAAGCCATGTTACTCCAAGCCCAACGCGAGCCCAATGTGTTGTCGAGTCGAGCCCAAGCCTCGCACCCACGTGTGCCGCACGCCAAGCAGCCCACTCTCGTGGCCCAGCCCGCTTCCGCCGAGCAGCCCACTCTCGTGGTCCAGCCTGCTCCTACCGAGCAACCCACTTTCGTGGCCCAGCTTGCACCGAGCAGCCCACTATTGTGGCCCAGCCTGCTCTCCGCCGGGCAGCCCACTATCGTGGCCTATCCTACCTTCGTGGCCTTTCAAGCAGCCCAAGTCGGCCCAAGATTATCTCAACCATCCGAACCTACCACCGAGCCGGGGGCATTCTCACCATATTTCTCCGTGGATTTGGCATTTCCCAACTCAAATCTCGCGCCCGAAGTCTACCACCCTTCCACTGCTCAAGGAGGCACATTCCTTTCAAGCTCTTCCAATCCAAATGGCGAACAACACTTGTCTCGACAAGTCATAGAGTTGACGAGCGCCTTAGCACAACAGACGACCTTGGTAAACCAGCTCTTGCAGCGCACCAAGATACAACGTGTCCCAAACGAGGTGTCTGAAGAAGGACAAGGACAGACGAAGAACCTCTCCAGCAGCGTCTCGGCAAGCAGCCACTCGACCAGCCCCTAACCGAGCGTTTGGGCAGAGCACACTCCCAATTGAGCCCCCGAGATAGCGTATACTCCCGTCTTAGCGCGCGGAGGAGCGTGCACTCTCGACTAGGCCCATGGACGAGCATACACTCACGGTTGGGGCCACACTCTGATAATCAACATGAGCAGCCTTCCAAGCGAAGTGCTTATTCGCGGCTAGGTCTGCATGGAGCATCCTCCACATCACATCGGAGTTGGCAGCACGACGGGCAGAGAGAAGCAGTCACTCAATCCGGCTGAAGTTCAACCAGCAGCCCGCGAAATCCCTCGCCTGCTAGGAATCCACCACATGCACCGCTACCGCGGCATAGACGAGCCGAGGTCGTAGAAGAGCAGCCTAGACCAGCAGGTCAAAACTGAGGGCAGCCAAGAGCTCCACTACCCCAACAAAGGCAAATTCAGGAAGAAGTAGAGAGAATCTTGACCAAACGATTGCGCGATTTCCAACGCAACGAGGCACTACAACGGGATATGACCAACATAAGCAGGTCACCATTCATGGATGAGATCGAGCAGGCAGAGCCTCCACACGAGTTTAGCATGCTACATTTCACATCATTCAAAGGAGATGGAGACCCGGAGAGACACTTAAAGCACTACCGAAGCGCAATGATCCTCTATCGAACCAATGACGATCTCATGTGCAAGATATTCGCCACTACTCTACAAGGCGAGGCGCAAGATTGGTTCTACACCTTACCGCCACAATCTATCCGGAGTTTCGACGAACTTTCTTTGGTTTTCACCAAAGAATATTCATCCTACCGCTCGATCAAGAAGAAGTCCGACCACTTGTTCAACGTCAAGAAGAACCCAAAGGAGTCGCTTCACGACTATGTGAAGAGGTTCAAAGTAGAGAAGGCAAAGATAGTCGGATGCAACGACTCGATAGCTAGAGCAACCTTCCAAAAATGACTTCCAGCAGACCACCCGCTGTTCGGAAAATTGATCATGAAAGAAGATCTGACTCTGGCAGACTCTTTCGCTTTAGCAGAAAATCACACACTTTGGGACGAGGCTTGCTGATCCAGATTCAAGGACCAGAAGGAATACCTGACATCATCTCCCAACTATCCAAACTGGAAGCAACGGATGACTTATTCGTATGTTTAACGGTATCTGAAGCAGTAATAAGCTCTACCATCATACGAGAAAAGATGGGGGCCCGACTACCTGTATTCCACATTTCAAAAGCTCTCCTCGATGCTACCAGAAATTCAAAAGCTAATTTTGGCAATAATTGTTGCAACCCGGAAGCTCAAGTTATACCTTCAGACGCACGCAGTCATCTTCATGACGCGCTATTCCGCCCAATCTAGACGCGCGACGATAAAGGCGCATACACTGGCAGTGCAAAGTTTTTTGACGAACGCAACAACTCAACTCAAAAGGCACGCCAAGGGCATACAAACACTAGAAGGACACAATCGGAAGCAATTTTTGTCCGGATGACAAAAGACTTGGCGATGAAAAAGCTTGCAATTCATTCTGATTCCCAGCTAATCACCAACCAAACTACTGGGGAGGGCAAAACATCCAAGGATGGCATAATACCTAGAGAAGGTACGCAAGCAACTTGAGGCATTTCAGACTTACACTCTCACTTAAGTTCCGCGGGCAGACAAATCCCATGCAAATGCGCTAGCCGGCTTAGGCTCCGCCTTCGACCATCAACTTAAACGCTCTATTCCGGTAGAGTATCTAGACAAGCCGAGCATAGAAACGGAGCTAGCAGTAGAAGTGTCACAGGTTAGTACAACTCCAAATTGGCGAAATTCCACTATAAGACTACCTGGTCAATGGCACATTCCCCATGGAAAGATTAGAAAGCTCCAAATAAGGGCAGCATGCTACTACATGTGGAATGACATTCTCATCCGAAGATCCTACACCAGACTACATCTCCCCTGCTTAACGTCTCCCGATGACTTCAAGGTTTTAAGCTCAATCCACGAAAGCATTTGTGGAAACCACTCTGGAGGTCGATCCTTAACACAGAAGGCTCTTAACGCATGCTATTATTAGCTTGCCATACACCAAGATGCTAAGGAGTTAGTACAAAAGTGCGATCGCTACGACTGCTGCTAACGCTACAAGCTGGTACCAGCACTGCCTGCCAGCAAACTACACCCACAGACGAGTCCTTGACCATTCATGCAGTGGGTAATCGACCTGGAAAGACCTATGCCGCCTACTACTGGGGGCAGAGGCATGATGATCATGACAACCGACTACTTCACCAAATAGGTAGAAGCAGAGCCCATGAAGACCATGACTCAGATGGACATAGAGCGCTTCATATGGAGGAACATCATTTGCCGATTTGGCATCCCTCAATCCATCGTCACCGACAAACGGCCCGCAATTTATGGGCAAAGATTTGGCGACGTTCTTCCAAAATAATGGCATCAAGCAGCACATGTCCACACCGAGATATCCTCAAGGCAATGGGCAGGCTGAAGCATCCAACAAGACGATCCTCGACTGCCTCAAGAAATCCCTCACCGACAAGAAGGGAAAATGGCCAGACAAATTCCCTGGATGTCTATAAGCACATTGCACCACCCAAGGACGAGAAACCGGTGAAGCTTGTTTCTCTTTGGCATTTGGTTCAGAATCAATCATTCCTTCCAATGTCATCGTGGCAAGTATCAGCACTCTACTGCCAAGCATTGAGTAGAACAGAAAGGAGATGGCCACAAGCTTAGATCTGGCAGAAGAGAAGCGCGAGCAGACCATCACCCGCATCGCAGCCTACCAGCAGCAGCTCCTCTCCAGCTAAAACAAAAGGGCCAAGGTCCGGCAATTCTAGCCCGAAGATCTAGTCCTAAGAAAAACCTTCATCACTGCCTGCAGAGAAGGCTCCCAAAAGATGGATCATATCTGGGAAGGTCCGTACAAGATCAACAGAGTAGGCGGCAAGAGTAATTATACCCTCGCCACCATGAAACGACAAAAAGATCAAAAAGCACTGGAACACCTACAATATGAGGAAGTACCATGTGTGACCTCCCGCTACATCAGAAGCCCAAAGACTCAAGCAGCTCGATGGGCACCACCTCACAAGCCGAGGACTATCAAGTTGTTATGCAGTTCCTACCTTACAGCTAAGTTCTCGTTCGTTTCACTCGTTTTTCAATGAAGAATTCAGAAGTAATCACAACTTAGCTTGGTTGCATGTTTACAACAACTGATCACTCCTGCACTTCAAAAGAAGATCGCGCCCTTCTTAGGGACTTACCGCAGGAATTGCACCCCCTGAGGGACTAACCATGCTCTCCAATGCGAGATGGTAAACTAATTCCCTGACACCCACATGAGTCTACTCTCCAAAGTGGGAGGATAAACTCTACACTCCGAATATCCAGACATGGATGAGCCTGGCTGCCCTAGTATAACTAGAATGGACGATGGCTTGTGCCGGGATTCCTAGAAGTAGCCACAATGGTCTTTTTCAAGGCTTAGCTAATTGAAGGATTTTGGGTCTCTTGGCCTAATCCGCGGGGAACCGGGCCCTAGAGACGGAGGGGGCACATTACGCAGTACATCCGATGGACAGTTGCCCTGGAACCCTAAAGCTGCTACCGAGTGCACTAAGGTAGCCTACGGTTTCCGGAAGACTACATACGGCTTGCCCTTCAAGCAGTAAAGCCGCACTAGACTTATACAACCGCACATTCTTGTGAAAGGTTAAACAAGCTAGCGTGCATATACGAAGTTTTATCCACTGTCGACATGCTACGTAGTCGATAAGCTTCACCTCTGCCAAGCGCGGAACGACTTGCACCAAGTCCTAAAGTGTTGTGATACTTGCTACGCAACCTACGGAATTGGAGAAAGCCAAGGTTAACAGCCTAGTGGTCACACGGACTTGTCTACTTCTGTAAGTAAGGCGTCCGGCTGCCGACCCTATGGCTAACAACTTTGCAAAGTTCTACACCAACACCTACGACTGCATAGGCTACGCGGCCTATCTACTTATAAAAAAGTAGCACGTCTGCCACTGGTCTATAAAGTCTAAAGGTTAGGGCATCAACAAAAGAAGCGAAGATGGAGAAAAACGAAGGAAGCAAGTTTATTAAATTTTCTAGCAAAATTGATAAACAACTAGCAAGAAGAAGTTCAAGCAAAGCAAAAAGCAATGAGGGAAACAAAGAAAATCCGAAAGACTACCTAGAAGACTACTCTTCAGCAGCTTGGACACTCCACGACTACTCAATCGCCACACCTTAAGCAGCCGCGACATTCTCAGCAGCGGCACCATCCGACGCTTCACCCCGGCTGCACCAGCCTGGGCACCAACATCTCCGACTACTTCACTAATGGAGGCCTCAAAAGTAAAGGTGAACAAGTCTTCCGGAGAAATAAAGAAGGTCTTGAAACCTCGAGCCCATCATTCTCACCCTTCAGCTGCTCATTCTCCTCGAGCAGACCAACAAGGACGCTCTGCAGCTCATCCACTTTCTTCTTCAGACTTTCGTTGATCTTCAGTACACCTTGAAGTTCCAACACTTAGGGTTCAAGCCTATTGACGATTCTCTTGAAGTGGATCACTTGATTATAAGCAGTAATCAACTCTTCATCCTTTGCATAAGCAGCGAAACGAAGCTCAGAAACTGCAAAATCAAGATCTTGAATCCGAGGTATGTAACATCCAATCTCCTTCTTTGCACTTTCATACTTAACTTGGATCGCATCAAGCCTAGTCTTCAAGTCAACGATCTCTTGGCTAGCGGTCTAAAGCTGCAGAGAAATGGGGGCAGAAATATTAGACCCCTTCAAAGCAACGAGCTTAGAATCCAACCTCTTAATCTCCCTTGGCAAGAAATATTCGATATTGTGTCGTATGCTTCGCAAAGGAACTTGGGCAAGCAAACCTTTCTAACGCCATCAACAAACTTGGCATAAGTGTCCGTGTCTTCAAGCAGATCTGGTTTCAAGAGCACACAGATCTCATCAACCTCCCCTAGAAGCAGACTTAATGGATTTCTCACAGCTGCCCATGCTAGCAGTCTCTTCCTTCCCAGTAGGCGAATCAGTCTCAATAACAGAGGAAGTGGGCCTTGGCGCCACCTTAGCAACAGAGTCCACCTTATTGCTCTTTATAATAGCAAGCTTCTCCAAAGGTGAACCAGACTTGGCTCCCAACGAACGTATTGGTACATGCTTCGGCACTAGGGGCATGAAATGACCTTTACGCTGAGCAATTCTATCAGCAATCGTACAAGCCATTCTCGGCATGACAGACGCCACATGTTCAGATCTAGCAGCCTCATTTTTCTTCCCATTAGAAGAAGTCATGTCCATCACAAGCCTCTCGGCAGCAGGCGGACCCTCACAAACAGTAGATGAAGTCTTCAGTTTTTCTCAACTGACATCTCTTGAGCAGGCGGGAAGATCTCTTCTTTCCACCTTCATTCATAATAGGCTTCACAACAACGTTCAAACAAGCCAATGCATCCGCCTTGATCATCTTTACCTCCCCTTTCGGGAATAGCCTACTTTTCTCCCACAAAAAAGACTAAGCAGCTAACGCCATTCACGGTACTCAGCAGAGGAGCTCAACCCAGCATTCTAGCAGGCATGAGGCCTGGATGCCCAGCATTCTAGCAGTCCATGAAGCCTGCGACCTCCTCATTTCTCTCAATCACCAGCTTGGCCCGCGTCAGGTCCAAGAGCCTAAAGGATATGAGTCATACGGCTACCCTAGCACTGCGCCCCAGCGCCTCAGTTCGCGACCCCAGCCGCTTAAGCTGCCCTTGGCTCTAGCCAAGCTAAGCAACCCAAGCAGTGGCTCTTACCACAACACCTCATCGGCCCATGTCGAGCCGACTCCTGGCCCCAGCCAGCCGACGTGCCGCACCACCATGACGGTTACCCCTCGACAGCACTATCCAAGAAGAAGACAAGAAAAATTAAAATTTTCTTACATTAGGTGTGGCACGGAGAAGACGAAGAAATCAACGAAAGACGGTCCTTTGCACGGGCAAGATGTAGAAGATTGCTAGAGAAGTGGGAACAAATATCCTCTGAGCTCTCTCTCTTGTGGGGTAGAATAAATCGCTCTCCAAAGTTGATTTAATAACCCACTTAAGGTGGACTTAAATAGGCTTTGAGAGAAATTTATTTCCCTTTCCTAGAAGGATCTAATTTCCTATTAAAAGAGAGAATCTACATCAAAATAGGAAGCAGTCCTAAGTTTCTTAAAAGCAAGGAAATCTCTACACCTGCTGCCCTTTCCTGCGAGCAGCCCAACAGGTGTGGGGACATTTGTGGAGCCAAAAATAATTACAAGGCGACACGTGGATTTTTGGGTAAAAGAGGACAAAAATACCCTTGAGGCATACTGGGATTCCTACACACGAGCAGAGGGCAATCATCCCTCAACCAAGTCAAAAATGCTCCAAAAGAGATAAACAATTCAAAGTCCATCTCATCAAATTCCCTTTTTGCAAAGTAACCTCCAAAATATTTTGTTAATTGGTTAATTAATGGATTAATTACCCAATTAATCCATTAAATATCAATTAAATCATCCAATTAACCACAAAATATATCCAATTTAATCCCAAAGCTAGTGAATGGCCGGCCACCCCTTTTTCTCCTTACCTTTTTCTATCTTTTCCCTCTTTATTACCCCAATTATGCTAATTAATCAATTTTGTAACCACCAATTTATTCCTTTAGGTTTAATTAGCCAATAATTGGCTAATTAAACCAAAAATTCAATCGAAAAACCACATTATGGCTGGCCACTTCCTCTCCAAAGTGGACCGGCCTAGCCCTATAAATAGGCACCCATTTTCACCAAACACTCATTCCGACACTTTGGCAAAAATCCCAAAATTCTCTAAACACTCTTTCTCTCTAAATTCTGTTAACTACATTATCAAGAATGCAGAAATTCAACTAAGAACACTTATGTCTGTTTAGAGAGAGAGGAAGAAAGAACTAGAGAGAGAAGTAATTGATTGTATTGATGCTGAATGAATATTTACAACTATGAGAATACAGTTTATATAGACATCATGACTAGCTTGCAGCCTAAGCTATTTAACTAACTAACTCACTGTCTAACTAACTATTTTTGAGCTGGAATGATATATTCAACATCCCCCCTCAATCTCAACTGGATTTCCCAGTTTGAGATTAAATGAGTGCTTGAGAAATGCATCAGTAAACCCCACCAAAGCCATTCTTAACGATTCAAGAGACATGCCTAACCACAACATATCTTCTTTCAAACATTGATGTGCTAAGAGACTCACCCAGACCTGAGATGTGGAGAACTTGGCGCACCCAGAGGGCTGGAGTGTTTCGGATCTGGATTTTGAAGCTGATGAATTTTCTTATGATAAAACGGGAGTGTCAGAGGATGTTTCAAGAGACCGCATATTTCAACTAAGAGCAGGAGCTAATGAACCCGATCGAAGGATTGAACTGGATTCTAATCAGAAGGGGATCAATAGCGAGCAAATACGTAGTCGCATCAAGCACCTTGAATCAGAGCTCATCTCTGCACTTCGCTTGTTGAGGTCTAAAACTGATGAAGCTGCATCACAGGAGGATCATGAAAGCAGATTTTCCAGCCTTTGAAATGCTTTTGGCCGACTCAAAAGATTCGTTTCATGCCCACTAACTCTCAAAATTTCAGAAACACATGTCTCTGCTGCTTTACCAACATCTGAGGATTCAGCCCCTCAAACTGATTTCTACACCGCTGTAGCTACTGTTTTCTTTGCGATAAGGTTTCCAATATTTCACAGTCAACATTCCTAGAAGACCTTCAAATTTTCACAGATTCCACTGTATTTTCAGACATTTTGATTACTCTGACCAAATCCTTCTTCGTTCACAATCGAGAATGACCAAACAACAAGCTTTACAATCACAGAAACAAGAAACACAACCCTCTTCGGCAATCGGCCTTCAATGAAGAAAGGGAACAAAATCTACACTCCGGCAATCGGCCTTAATGGAGTTGCACACAATAACAACAAACAAAACTGGTCAAGAACGTTACTCCGGCTATCGGCCTTTAAGGAGTAACACACAGACAAAACTTTTCACTCCGGCTATCGGCCTTATGGAGGAAACAAATTGCATTCAACACACTCTTGGCAATCGGCCTTTTTCGAGTGCACAAATCTCAAACAACCAAGAACTAATCACGCAACAGAAAGGAATGGCTATCGGCCTTTATATTCCTTCAACAATCTCGCAGAAAATGGCTATCGGCCTTAACAGATAAACTTGCATACAAGAAACCCTATCGAAGAAACAAATTTTCACTGCGGCATTTAAGCAAACAGATGGAGTGCAGAATTTAGTAATGAAACCTGAAACTTGAGTTCTTGATCGAAAAATCCTATCGGAGAAAACTCAGCAAATCACCAATGAGCAGATACAAGCACAATGGAAAAACAAGCCCCGAAGATCGAAACTGTCGTCTGGGTTGCAATTTCTACTTCCCGAGAATATAGACCCCTTCAAGAAACAGTGCCGACGGAAGATCTTCAAAAGAACGCTATAAGTGCACCAATGCAATGATAGATTGCAGCAGCATGACAACCCAGAGACGGCGCTCGACAGTGGTGAGGTCATCGAGATTGACGATCTTCTTGATATTGGTCTGTATGTCGCGGACGAGCTTGAATTGAACATCGGATTGAAGCAGGGCGCGAGTGATCTCGTTGATGCACCCCTTCAGGACCTTCTCGTCGATTACGGTCGCATTGCTCATTTGCTGGAGAGCTGAAGCACCGCAGAACTTGACGGAAATTTCAAGAAAATTTGAAGAGAAAACCTAATGAAATAAAAACGATGAAAATGACGAAATCTAATGAAAAACGGAACCACCAGAATCCATGGCATGAGCCTGGTGGCTCTGATACCATGTTAACTACATTATCAAGAATGCAGAAATTCAACTAAGAACACTTATGACTGTTTAGAGAGAGAGGAAGAAAGAACTAGAGAGAGAAGTAATTGATTGTATTGATGCTGAATGAATATTTACAACTATGAGAATACAGTTTATATAGACATCATGACTAGCTTGCAGCCTAAGCTATTTAACTAACTAACTCACTGTCTAACTAACTATTTTTGAGCTGGAATGATATATTCAACCTAACTTTGGCATCGGAGGTTCTTCGGCCAAAGCCCCCCCCCCCCCCCCCCCCCAATTCATCGTGGGCGCGTGAGGCTCTTGGCCTTAACCTAAGGTGTTAATTGTTTTGTAGGTGCAAAATTGTCCAAGATCAAGGAGGAAGAAATTTGCATCCACACAAGTGCCCTCATATTTTAGAAAGTCTTTACCTGACAATTATTGGCCAGATTTAAATTGCTACGTAATTATCAGTTCTGAGTTAATTTTTACTGGACATGAACAACATCGACTTGTACAAGTTAAAGTAATTTTTATCGACTTTGATAACGTTTATACTTTAGAAAGTGTAGACCGGCCGGTGTAATTAAATTATCAAAAAAATGACCGATTAAACTTCGCTGACCTGATGAGTTGTGAGAGGCTATGATAATAAACTGAAAAGAAGACGAAATATATATAAACAAATTAAAAGAAACTAGACGTATATATTGATCTCAATCGTATTGTGAATCCTTTCAGATTTTAGACTTTCTTCTATCACAAGTTTGCTATTTCTATATATGATTGAGTTTTCTTCTATTTTGTCTAAATGCATGGGTCATACGTGTGATAAAGTAAGTTCATATATATAATTATTTTAGGCCTGCATCAATCTATATCATCACAAGCTTAACCTAGTAGAAAGCGTGAGGAGGAAGAGTTCGGTTCAGCCCACTGAACTTGACTTCTTTACTTTATTTTACCCACATGCTAAGGTATGTGCTTTTCGTTGTCCAAGTTTATGACTAACCTCATGCTCCCCGACTCTAAGGGAGATAATGAATCTAGCATTACAGGGCGTTACGATGATACACGAGAGGATAGAAAAAAACTCGTGATTGGTGTGGAGGGGAAGTGTCGGAATGCTATCAAGTCTTTTGTAAACAATTCAGAGTAGTTTGCTTTATCTCAACACCAAATAACACGGTCTCCATTGAGACTATAATCTTGCTGTGTATGTATAATTTAAATTAACGGGATGTACTTTTGCTTGTTAATTGCTACATATATAATTTGCAAATTTGGATTTAACTAAGTTGGTTAGAACAATGTTGTCTTCTCAATATTCAAGTTTGAATCTCTTTCTCCGTAGTCTAGTATGAATTTAGTGTTGAATATCAGTTATGTAGATAAAAAATTTCTACCCTAGAAACTGGTAGATTAAGTTCATGCTATGATTATTACAAATGATGTACTGGGATATTTCATCTATTTGTCTTAAAAAAGATAAAAGAAAACTATGATATGAAGCATAACATGCCAACTACATACACGAAGGTGTCGATTTCTGATTCGACAAACTATTGTACGGAAAGACCATGTCAACTATTTAGCTGACTATAAAGCTACTTCATCCAATGAAAGTATCTCCCATGGTAAAAACTCAGAAGCTCACTGTGGTCGATACCGTGCGATAAGAAATCTGATTCATCAAATTCAAATGTAGTGGGACAAGTTTGATAATAGCTAAGGGACCCCAATGCATGATCACGAACGATTTTGATAAGGATTGTTGAATAATTACAGCAAGAAAAAAAGGATAACGTGACATAAAAAAGTGGTAAATAAGGAAGGTCATTGGTTTAGCAAGAGGGAGATTAGTCAAAGTTGCGTTTAATTACATGGCCGGAAAACATAACTAGGATATTTGCCAACCAAATTAGGCTTTTTAGCTTTTGGGTTGATGGTGGCTAAAAGTTGTCTTATCGGTATATGGGAGTGAGTTGTCACCCTAGAAAAGCTTAATCATGAAAATTAAGAAAGTTGGAGGTTTTGATGTAAGTGTAAATTAAAGGAGTATCTTTTTTTATTGGCAAAAGTGGAATCACAAAGTCCCATCAAATGTGGACAATTAGTGCCTTTGAGAGTTTGAGAGACAGCAGGTTTTGAAATGTTTGTTTACCATAATTCTCTTATATTAATTGCATATTGTTCGATTGTACTATTAGCACACACATTTTATTTTACACAATTTTTTTTTTTTAATTTTCGATCATCGGACTAAATGAATTAAAAAAGATCAATGAACAAAAATTAACAAAAGTGTATGAGAGGTAAAAAGGATGTGCGAATAACACTATCCATATTATCTTGTCATATGCCAGATGTAGAATTCTATTCTTCAACAAACTTCCTCAGAAGTGGCTCCATACAGGAGACAAGGGAAACCAATTCCTGTATCAGAAACCAATATGTTCGAGAGCATGGTCGGTATTCGGTCACTTGATCCAACGCCAATCTTTTTCAAATGCCCAATCGTTGAGCCAATACCCTTAAGTTGGAGCGCAACTTTTCGAAAACCCAACATAAGGAAGCAGATTCAAGCTTAATAACTTGAGCGAGGACGTATCGAGAGAATAGTCTGCTCTTATACCGTGATAAACTTTATAGGCCTAGCATGGTCCACCACCAGCATTATCAATATTTTCCCAACTTAACCACCTATTACTATGTGTTGGGTTTTATCACAAAAGATCTTGGTAATATTAGAGGTGGAATCTTCCATATATAATTATATATTATTTCGTCATAAGTATGATTTAGGATCCTATTCTTCAACAATATAAAGTACGGGTGGGCACGGTTTGGTTTCGCTGCGGGTTTGAGGTCAAACCGATTTTTTTTTGTGGTTCAGTTTGGTTGGTTTTGAAGATTGAACCAAAATTGAACAAAACCATTTGGTTGCGGTTTGGTTTGGTTTAAACCAGTACCATTTGCAACCTAAATGCTTTATGCCATTAATGCAACTCAATTGAAAAAAAATCATGATCACCATATCAAAGTTCAACATCAAAATGTCTTTTGCCATTACAGGTACAACCCTATTGAAAAAGTCAAATTTACCATACTAAAACTAAAGTCCAAACAAACTTCAACGACAATATGCCTTATTGCATTAGTAGTAGGGTTTAGCTTTCAAGTCACTATTTTGCATTGTTCAACCCTTCCATTTCCCTTTCCTTTTGGATAGTTAATGTTCAAAGGTTGATAAGGCCTTTAAGCTTGTGAATGGGCTTGAGAAGTTGATACTTGAGAAGACCTTGGATCTTGTGAAAGTTAAACCGATGTATGGACTCGACCAAATAACCAATTAGAACCCAACACCTAATATTGGTATTAAATTAAGTATTTATTTGGCGGTTCAATTTCGGTGCGGTTTTAGGTGTTCAAAATCAAAACCAAACCGTTTTTCCACATTGGGGTTTGGTTCAAACCGAAACCGTTTCAATCTGAACCGTTCAATGCAGTCTAATTTGGTTGTGTTTTGATTTCAGTTTTCGTTTCTAAGTGCCCACCCCTTGTATGGAGGGCTTTGGTGGGTTTGCCAATGTGTTTCACGAGTTTAGAATTTAGTTTCAACTATGTTCATTTACTAAAAAATCTCAATATTAAATAGGGTCGGTTGGATAACCTTTTTTTATTTGAACACTACTCTTTGTAATATTTTAAGTGACTACTTGATATACCATCTTTCTAATAGAAGTAAGATAACACACGAATTCTTTTGGTCTATGTGTTAAGATGACACACGAGATTATGTGATTTATTTATGTTTAAGTGAAAGATGACACACGAGATAGTTCGTTGAGAGAGGAACAAATGCATACCTATGCATGGCACCGCTGCCTACTAATCTTACATCCCATGTACAATTAGTGCCCTTCTCCTATGGGCCTTACTGTGTTCTGAATTTCAGGTAGGTCCCTAAAATCACCCTGGGGGTACTATACTCAAGCCCGACCCATCATTGTTATCTGGCTTAACGCCACTTTCTATACTTTAGATTAGTCAATGTTTTTGTTCGCCAGAAAACTGAAAAGCAGGGTGAAAGCTAGGATGAACTACGAAATGGCTTAATCTGTGACAAGAAGCAATTGATTTTCTGCATAAATTGTTTCAATAGATTTCAAATGGCTACTCCACCAAAATAAAAACCTTACAAAAAAATCCTAGTTAAGATTTTAGACAAAGGCGTTCGGCGGTTACTAATGGGTCCAGTGCTGATATTATTTTTAACTAATTAATCGCTTATTTATAGCTAGCAGGTGTGAGGTTTCATCACAAAAGACTCCAGTTATATTTCTGTCAAGTTTTCGATGTGAGATTTACATCCTTCAACATGCTTCCTTACGGAGAAACACTGGGGCCACATGTGGAACTAATTCCACATTAGCTACCTTTCTTCGTCACACTTAGTCTAGCAAGTTGTGAGGTTTAATCACAAAATACCTCAGTTCTATTTCTGTCAAATTTTCAATGTGGGACTTACATCCTTCACCATGCCACTTTACGTGAGAACACTCTTTAGTGGACCACACGTGGAACTAATTCCACATCGGCTACCTTCTTCTTCGCAATTTATTTTACATTTTATCTTTACTTATTCAATAAATTTGAGCGTATTCAATTTTAAGAATTGGAATGGATTGGATCGGGGTCATTGTTCACATTTCGAACGGTAAGTCGTGTCAGGTCGGATCCTTCTATGATACCATGTCAAAATTAAGTATTCGTGGAAATAATACTTGCATCTTTGTTGGGAGAATGCACATATCCTATTTCTTGTAAATAACATATCTTTACTTATTATAATCGGTACTGTTCCATTTATTAATCTTCATTTGAACATTATACCTACAAAAAAATCTTCGAATCAAAGACCATTTAATCAACCAGGTATATGCAACAAATCGACGTGTGGGTACCAAGTAACATATTTATGATGAACCATTCCCTTATTTGATACATTAGTATGACTAAAAGATCTCTAATTTGAAAGATTTTTTATTTTTTATTTTTTATTTTTTATATAGGAATGATTTTCAAATAAAATTTAAGAAATTAAATAATTTTGATTATAAATTTTATACATTGAAGAAATGTTATTCGCAAGGAGGAATGCAAATATTATCCATACCAGTTAATAGTGTACAAAGTCTTTGAGAGAAAAAAAGAAGATAATAAAACCCAACTTATTTCTAATAGGAAATAAATCCCAATAAAAAAATCTCTCTAACAACAAATTTACAATTAATTACAAAGTGAACAACTGCCAACACAAGCCAAGATCAGAAAATGGTTTCCTTTTGTAGAAAATATGTGGACACATGAGTTTCTAAAGTAGTGGCAAGTAATTAGTAATCACTAAATAAATTTCATACCCAGGATAAAAACCATATCATGAATTTCTGTTTTTAAATTTGACTCTTAACCTTGTTCTAATTTATTTAAGTACGTAACATTTGCCAGAAGTATTTCATTATTTATATGCATGTAAGATGGACGTAAGTATACGTTTTAATTTTCACCAGATATTGACATAAAAGAGTCTGTTGATTCGAAACTATCCTAATTGTGCTGCATGTCGACTGAAAATGTGTTATTTTCAACACGTACTCTATTGCTTAAACTCAAAGCATTCGAGGGAGGCATTAATATGCCCAAGAATAGTTACACGGCCAAGACACGACATATCAAATCAAGTTGCCCAACCTTTCTTCATATAATTTATTTTCATATTAGATATTGATAATATATAGTACGTAACAGCTTCTTAGTAAGAACTCGCTTTACTGTTGTAAGCAAGGATAAGTATAGCATCATCACAGGACCTATTTACTACACAGGACTTCTTGTATATTTCATTGTTTTCCTCATTTTTTGTTGTAGAATACGAGAATTTATACGATAAATAGCTCGTACCTACGATGATCTTACCGTCCAATTTTTGCTAATTAGAAGGATCTATTTGCTAAGAAGGAAAGTTATTATATTAATATTATCTCCTTCAAGAAGCCCTAGTTCTTTGTCTGCGGGTCTCTTTCAGAGTGTTCATGGTCTCTAGACTTTGGTTCGTGGGGGACAGAACCCACAAATTCCTCTCCAACCACAAACTCGGCGCGTTCAGATTTTTTATTAAGAAATTAGGGTCACACACAACTTGGTTCACTACTTTTCTATTCATTTTGAGGCACTATATATATGACCAACTATGAAGGATACATGTCTTACATAGGTCAACTTGGTAATGATATTACCAGGACTTGGGTTTGTACGGACATATAGGCAAACAATTTTATATATGTACGTATTCCTTCAGCTCACTTTAATATTCGGTTCTCAACTATTTTTAATATAATCTTTTGGCGGCACTACCCCCTCCCTCTTTCGGTATTCTGTAGAGAATTATTTGCGTACGCCATTTGTATGCAAATGTTTTTTCCTACTATTACAAGCGATATTATTACTATTCTATATGGGTACACCAAGATGAATGAAGAGAATTAAAACATAGAATATAGCTAGTTTAGACCAGGTTTTATTTTCATGGATAATATAATTAGTTAATTTAAGCGCAATATTACAACAACTGTTGTATGCAAAAATTTCTTGTTCAATTGAGTAAAGATGTCGATATATATGTATCCAACTGATGGCACAAGATAGGTGTACAGCGCGAATTCCTACGTAAGTTCACGTAGTACTTTCATGCAAATTATATTAAACAGTAAGGTGTTGAAGGGTGGTTTTTCAATTCTGCCTCTTCCCAGAACTAGTGAGGGGAAGAAATGTCTGCTCCCCTCAGAGCAAGAAATTTATTCTTTTGCTTTTTTGCTTTTTCATTTTGGGACATTGAGTTAAACGATACAAGTTAAAAGTTGGTTGCCTGCAGCTGCAACTTGGTGAAAAAGGCACCCTGCTTGGTCAAGAAAACTAATGATTGTATTGCACCAAATGCATGCACTTAAGGCGCTTCTTAGTGCTAAAATTAGAGATTAACAGTGAGAGCTAATTGAGTGGGTGCGGCACTGTGTTTAGGCGTTGTGTTCATAAAAAGCTTGTAATTTTAGTACTAGGTAATCAGATTTGTGCGTCAGAACAAAAAACCTCTCTCGCTTATCTTAGTGTTACTCAGAATATTAATATCGCTTTTAATCAAAATGTATAAGAGAAAGTAACCATTACATTGGAGTTTTTGGTTTGGTAAGTGAATTATATTTTTTTTTTGTTAATATGTGTTGAAATTCGTGTGTGTGTGTTTTACCAATTTGGTATGTGAATTATATCTAGCACTACCCGGTTTTAGACTTCCATTAATCTACGTATCCAAAATAAATCCTATCTAAGATCTTAAACTCAAAATATGAAACCCTTAAACCCCTAAACAACTTGATTTTATTATAAAAATATTTTTCTACCTCTCTAATAGAAGTGGGATCCACATGTACATGTGTTGGTAAGCAGTGGCGGATGCATTGAGGGGCAGGGGGGTCAACTGACCCTCCGAACTTAGGTGAACGTCCTTGGACACCTTGGGTGCTGACACTACTACAAAATGGTCTTATTGTGTCAGTGGGTGGTGTCGCTTTAATATAATATAGTGGCGGACAAGACATTTGTGACACCATTTGAACATGACGTCAGATTTATTGTCGGTTTTAAGCGTCATAAACTGTCTGTGTCGCTTTTAACCGACGTTAACATTTAATGTCGCTTATAACCGACACAGAATTTAATAATTTTTAAATACTGGAGTCGGATTAAAAAAACCGCGTCGCTTCTAAGCGACATAAAGTTGGCATGTCGCTTATAGCCGACACTAATTATTGTTTTTAAATATTTTAAAGCCCGCGTCGGTTTTGACCGACATAGATTTTAATTTTTTTTAAATATTTTGAAACACAGTGTCGGTTGTAGGCGATGGATAAATGGCCTTTATATACTCTCCCCCGTGTTTTCTTTTCCTCTCCCGCATCTTCCTTATTTGTTGTTCCAATTTATAAACCCTCCCCCCCTAACGGTGTTTTCTTGTTCCTCTCTCCAATCTTTCTTATTTGTTCTTCTAAGTTCATTAATTCCTTCTTCACTAATAAGTTTTTCTTGGTTCTAATATTTTTATTTAGTTTATTTGAGCTGGTTGAGTACATGAAGAATTGATCGACGACAAAATTATTACATAATTCAGGTTTCTATCACTTAATTCCTTAATTTTTAAATTGTATAATACACAAGTTTATTTATTTATAAATTCTAATTTAGGTACTTAGATAAATTTCTACTATTTCTATTAAATTAACAAATATTTAGTCAAATTAATTAATTTTGTCACATGAAATGTTATGAGAAAATGGAAATGAATAATATTTATAAGCATCTTGCTTCTAATATTTTTATTTTCTCCTCTTATGTTTAATTTTTATTTGCAATTTATTTTTGTAAGGAATTTATTTGAGCTGGTTGAGTACAGAAAGAATTGATCGACGACGAAATTCTTACATAATTCAGTTTTTTTCACTTAATTCCTTAATTTTTAAATTGTAGAATACACAAGTTTATTTATTTAAAAATTGTCACATCTCGTTCCTGGCCCCCACCACATCCTGGGCTCGACTCCGCCGTAGCACGATATTGTTCGCTTTGGGCCCCGACCACACCCTCACAGTTTTGTTTCTGGGAACTCAGACGAGAACTTCCCAGTGGGTCACCAATCATGGGATTGCTCTCGCGCGAACTCGCTTAACTTCGGAGTTCCTACAGAACCAGAAGCCAGTGAGCTCCCAAAAGGTCTCGTGCTAGGTAGAGATGAGAATATACATATAAGGCTTACATGATCCATACCCCTGGGCGATGTGGGATCTTACAATAATTCTAATTTAAGTACTTAGATAAATTTCTACTATTTCTGTTAAATTAATAAATATTTAGTCAAATTAATTAATTTTGTCACTTGAATTGTTATGAGAAAATGGAAATGAATAATATTTATAAGCATTTATGTTAAATTAACAATATTAAATATAACATTAACTTATAATATTTAGTAATATAAGAATATATTATGTTAAATTAATTTGTTTTGCACTCTAATTGTTATTTTAATTTGTTTTTGTTGTTATTTTGATAACTTTGCTAACTTTTTGTTGTTATTTACTAGAATAGATTAGATGAGCATAATTTTGATAACTTTTTGTTGTTATTTTAATTTGTTTTTACTATAATAGGTGTTGAAAGTTCAAAGATTGCAATTGTGATAGAGTTGGAGGGTTGAAAGATAGAAATTGAAAATTCTAATAGTTATGCCTACATGATAGGGATTGAAAGATTGTAGGCATCTTAGTGTCAATGTAATATTTTGCTCTCGTAAAGTGGTAAAACATGGACAAGAGTTGGTTGACGATACCTCGAAATTTTGAAGCTTATACCACTGGAATTAATTTGTTTTTGGACCAAGCAGTTGCAGACCGTGTTGGCCCTGATAAGTTTAGATGTCATTGCAAAAGATGTTGTAATCGATATACTTATGTTAGGAACACTATTGTTGAACATCTCATATTGTATGATATGGATAAAGATTATAAAAACGCTTGGTGGCGACATCATGGTGAGCAAAACATTGGACAACAAAATGTGGCAATTGAAGAAGAAGAAACAAGAGATGAGGTGGCTGGTATGCATGATTTTCTTAATGATGTATTTGTCCAACCATTAACAGAAGAAGATGTTGGGCCTTCTACTGAACCCCCTATTGGGGAAGGGCGTCCAGAAGAGGTGGAGACTTTTTTTAGGTTGCTTGAAGAGGCAGATTAAGATTAGTGGCCAGGTTGTAAGGAGTTTAAGAAATTGGAAGCAGTTGTAAGACTGTATCAGATCAAGTGTTTAGCGGGAGTGCCAGACGAGATCTTCACCACTTTACTGGAGTTAATTAAAAGAATCTTGCCTGAAAGGGATTGTTTGCCTGAATCCTGTTATAAGGCAAAAAAACTTATAAATGACTTGGGTCTGACGTATGTGAAAATTGTTGCATGTCCCAATGATTGCATGATCTATTGAAAATATACTTCGGAGTTGACTATGTGCTCAGTTTGTGGTGAATCAAAATATAAAATTACCAACGCAGAGGATAGCTCGAGAAAAAAGATCGCAGCTAAGATTATGTGGTATTTTCTTTTAAAACCACGATTGCAACAATTTTTTATTAATTAAGCATACGACTGAACATATGAGGTGGCACGCAACTGAATGTCCTAAGGATGAGTTTATGAGGCATCCTTTAGATTCTCCAGCATGGAAGCATTTGGATAATTTAAATCCAGATTTTGCATCAGAAATTCGAAATGCCAGATTAGGGTTGGCCAATGATGAATTTAATCCTTTTGGGAAAATGAGGCATGACCATAGCACATGTCTTGTGGTGCTTTCTGTTTACAATTTTCCTCCCTAGATGTGCTTGAAGAAACCAAATTTGTTGTTGTCTCTATTAATACCAGGACTGCGAAGTCCTGGTAAAAGAGATTGATGTATACATGCGTCCACTGATTGACGAGTTGAATGAGTTGTGGGAGGTGGGCACTCCCACTTATGATGCGTATTCCAACCAAAGTTTAACAATGAAGGCTGCCGTCTTATGGACTATAAGTGATTCTCCGGCTTATGGAATGTTGTCATGATGAAGTACACATGGCTATAAAGCCTGTCCACATTGCACGCATGATAAAGAATCTATTTACTTGCCGGTGAGTCGTAAGATTTGTTATATGGGGCATCGACGCTTTCTTGAAGATAATCATAGGTTTCGAAGGCAAACCATAACTTTTAATGGTCGTCGAGAGCATCGTAGTGCACTAAGGCAGTGGACTGGTTTACAATGTCTCAAAGAACTTTCTACATTGATATTTACTTTTGGAAAACCAAAGAAAGATGCTTCAGTTAGGCAACGCAGAAAAAGAACTCCGGGCAGTACAAGTAGTAACAATCAGTGGAAGAGAAAATCTATTTTTTATGAACTACCTTATTGGAGGCATCTGTTGATTAGATACAATTTTGATGTTATGCATATCGAGAAGAATATGTGTGACAGTATGGTGGGAACATTGCTAGATATAGAAAAATCTAAAGATGGATTGGCTACACGTGCAGATCTTGAAGTCTTGAACATAAGACGTAGTCAACACCCACGTAGAGAAGGAAATAGAACATTTCTACCTCCAGCATTATTCATGTTGAAAAGAGAAAAAAAAACTGCGTTTTGCAAACTGTTGTCTACCATTCGGGTCCTCGATGGATATTCCTCAAATTTATCGCGATGTGTGCACGTGAATGAACAAAAAATACATGGGTTGAAAAGTCACAATTGCCATGTTTTAATGCAGCAGTTACTCCCGCTTGTAATACGCCCAGTTTTGCCTAAAGCTGTTACTATGGTATTATTAGAGTTGAGTGCAATTTTCAGACAGTTGTGTAGTAAGAATGAGTCTGAGGAAGGATTCAAGCAACTGAATTCAAGAATTGCCTTAACATTATGTCAACTTGAAAAAAATATTCCCTCATGCATTTTTTGATATAATGGTGCACCTTCCAGTTCACTTGGCAGATGAAGCAGCTCTTGCAGGGCCTATTCAATATAGATGGATGTATCCAATTGAATGGTAATTAATAAATTTTTATAAATCTTTTACAATTGTAGTCATAACTTTAATTTATAATTATAATAATTTGTGTTTCGTTTATAATTGTAGGTATTTGCAAACGTTGAAGCTCTATGTTCGTAATAAGGGTCGTCTTAAAGGTTCTATTGCTGAAGCATATTTGGTGGATGAGTGCTTGTCCTTCTGTTCCATGTATCTTAGAGATGTCGAGTCTCGTCACACCTATAGAGGCCGAAATGAAGATGGTATTGGACGTGGAGTGTTTGGTGGGTTATCAATTTTTGACTCCAAATGATGTTATATGGGTTCAGGAGAAAATGTGGAGCTTGATCTAAATGTTCTTGATTAGTGCCATAGATACATTCTAAATAATTGTGATGAAGTTAACCCATTTAGCAGGTAAGAACGCTTAATCATACGTCTTAATATTTTATTGGTTTTCTTAACTTTGAAAAATTAATTATCTAAATTTGGACATAAATGCCCAGGCAACATGAGGAATTCTTAAAAATTAAACATCGTCGAGAAAGGTTAACTATGCGACAAATTCAGGAGCTAAGCAAGAAAGAATTTTCAGAATGGTTCAAGCAACATGTGAGTTGATACAAAATCACATTATTTATTTATATTTTACATTTTAATTATAACATGTTTATAGTTATCATGTCAACTTTTATCATCATTCTTATTACAGATGAATTCAAGATGTCATCCTAATGACACATTGATTTCTCAAGACTTGCATTGGCTAGCTAATTATCCTAGCAGGGTCGTGATTAGATATAAAAGTCACATTGTTCATGGGTTCAGATTTCGTATAAAATCTGTTGATGATAAGCATAAGAATCAAAATTGTGGTGTCTTTGTACTTGCAAATGTTCCTGGTGCAATTGGGCAAGTGAATTGTTATGGCAGAGTTGTAGATATGTTCGAGGTTAAATATTGTGATCATGCTGAGGCAGGAGATAGGGGCCGAGCTGTGGTGTTATTTAAGTGCGAATGGGTTAATAGTGAAAGTCCATGAGGAATGAAGATTGATCAATATGGATTTACTATGGTGAACTTCAATCGATTAGGATTTAAAGAGGATCCTTTCATATTGGCATCACAAGCATTGCAAGCATTTTACGTCAAGGACACAATTGAAAAAGATTGGCACGTAGTTGTTCGAACGCAGCCAAGGGATTTGTTTAACGTATTAGAGGATAGTGATGCAATTGATGATTATGCCATACCAAATTTGGATGATCAGATACTTGACCATGAAAATTTCCATACAAGGGTTGGCGTGGAAGAGACTCATTTTCATGAATCATTACCGTTGCTTACCCAGTTCGCTAGTTATGCCAATGCCGACGACGACATAGCGGATGATGACATGGAACATCCATAACCTTTGTTTTATGTGTTTTAAGTATTAATTAGACAATATTTTTGTTTTTTTATTACGTATTTTATTTATTAAAATCTTAAAATGTTATATGAGATAAAAAAAAAAATTGTTATTTTTTTATGGGTTAATTTTTTTTTTTTGGAACTATTTTGTTGCTTTTAGGCGACGGCATTGGTCAGATAATTTGAAGTGCACTAGGCATGAACTTTCCTGCTTGTTTTGCACGAATCAGTGTTGGTTTTACCAAACGCCAACTACATTTAATTCGACGCGAGTTATATTAAATTCGATGTCAGGTAAGTAATGTCGATTGGAATAAACGCTAGCGTCTTTTAATTCGACCCCAGCTTCATTTATTTCAATGTCATGTGGGTAATGTCGGTTAAAAGCGATGTGAAATTGAGTTGGGAAGAGGAATTTCATTCAGTCACTTCGGAAGGGAATTTCAAGCAGTCACTCTGGTAGGGAATTTCAAGCAGTAACTCCGGTAGGGGAATTTCAAGCAGTCACTTCGGTCGTCTGATATCTTGTCATTTGTCATTTTAAACCGACGCAACATGCATTTCAGTAAAGCTTGTCAGAAGATGGTGTCGGTTTTAAGCGACACCAAGGTTAACCAAACCGACATCACGTGATTTTCAAGAAACTGTGTCAGAAAGTAGTTGTTTGATTTAATTGGACATGTATATCAGTAGAGTGTGTCAGAAGTTTGTGTCGGTTGAAACCGACACCAAATTTAACTAAAGCGACCAGACGTTTAGTTTAATAAATTTGATCAGAAAGTAGTTGGATTCAATTCGACGTAATGTGTATCAGAAGTTGGTGTCGGTTTTAATCGTCACCAACCCTCATTTATTTCGACGCCAATGGGTTTTGATACGACGTCAGTTACTTAATGTCGGTTTTAACCGATGCCAACTCCGTATCCATATTTAAACCCCTTTTTTCCCCATTTCATCCGTGCTTTCGTTTGTTGCCTAATTTCAGTCTCTCATTCTCCTTCCCAATTTCGTCCGTACCTTCCATTTATTCTCCCTTTTCAGTTTTGGTACTTCTCCTTCCAGAAACTTTTGTTGTGGGTCATCATTTTGAAGATGAACATGCTGACGAACTCCAATTCGAAGAGGAAGGTGGTCCATTTTTAATTTATTATGGTTATTAATTTTTGTTTTTTGTTTTGTATTCCAACTAGTATGATGCCTAAATTGAAAATATGATTTTTGTTCCTTGGTTTTTAATTGTTTTTTTGTATTTATAAGGATCAACTCAACGAAGAAGGGGACCCTCAATTCCCAGTTGGAAGCAACAACCTTGTTCTTTTGATGCTTCTGGAAAAATGCATTAGTGAAAATTCTAGTGCTTTTTCAGAACATGTAGCGGCAGAGGTTAGAGATTATAGAAATATTCCGTTGGTGAGAGATTGGCGTATGATCAAGGAAGAAAGCAGGGAAGCTTTATGGAATAGAATAAAGGTATTAATATTTTGGGAGTTTTAATAAAAAGGGCTTGAACTAAGTTTATTTTAACCAAAAACCATCCTATAACTTTTTTTAACCAAAAACCATCGCAGAACAAGGTAAAACCCACCAAACCAACATACAGCTTGACCACCAGCCAGTCACTCATGGGCTCTCCTTTGGCCCTCATCCTCCTCTTCGTCTTGCTGAGTACTACAACTTTCCTTTTTGAATCACCCTATTTCGTTGAGTATTGAAGAAGTTATATCCATTTGAATCTTACCCAGTTTTCGGCGACCTCCGAGGCTTTCGAGCCATTTTCCGACCAAACCACAATGAGTTAGCCATTGTGCAAGGTACCATTCTCTTCGTCTCTTCGAGAACTACGATTTTCGTTTTTGAATCACTCAATTTCGTTGAGTATTGACAAAGTTATGAGCGTTTAAAGTTTGTCCAACCCAGTTTCCGGCGACCTCCGAGGCTTTCGAGGCGTTTTCCGGCCAAACCACAATGAGTTAGCTATCGTGCAAGGTACCATTCTCTTCGTCTCTTCGAGAACTACGATTTTCGTTTTTGAATCACTTGATTTCGTTGAGTATTGACAAAGTTATGAGCATTTAAAGTTTGTCCAACTTTCCGGCCGAAATCCGGCCTTCCCTTCCGTTTAGCTCCGGCGAGCAGCAACCACACCAAGCCCTTTGGGTCATGCACAAACAAACACTGTATCTGGAAAGAAAATGAACATTAACACTGTCGCTGGAAAAACATAACATTGTCTCTGCAAAAAACTAACACTGTCGCTGGAAAAATAACACTGTCGCTGGAAAAACTAGCACTGTCGCTGGAAAAATAACACTGTTTCTGGAAAAATAACACTGTCGCTGGAAAAACTAACACTGTCGCTGAAAAACTAATACTGTCGCTGGAAAAATAACACTGTCGCTGGAAAAACTAACACTGTCGCTGAAAAACTAACACTGTCGCTGGAAAAATAACACTGTCGCTGGAAAAACTAACACTGTCGCTGGAAAAATAACACTGTCTCTGGAAAACTAACACTGTCGCTGGAAATAAACTAACAGATTCCAGAAACAGTGTTACTTAAATTCCATAAACAGTGTTACTTAAATTCCATAAACAGTTTATTTTTACATTCCAGAAACAGTGTCCGTCGAAAAGAACCAAAATCCAGAAAAAGTGACGTAACTTATAACATGGTTTTTGATTAAACAAAACTTATAACATGGTTTTTTATTAAAACTAAAACTTATAACATGGTTTTTTATTAAACAAAACTTATAACATGATTTTTTATTAAAACTAAAACTTTTCAAGCCCTTTTCATTAATTTTCCTTAATATTTTTTGTTACTTGAAGAGAATAGAATAAGTCAATGTTTATGGTAATAATTAATTTGCTTAAATTTTTTTATGAGTATAGGAAACTATTATTTTTCAAGAAGATATGACCGAAATGCCAATGATCCGTCACATGACACTTCATATTGTGGAGCATGCACATAAAGAGTACATAAATAAATTAAAAAAAACATTTTTCCAGATAAACCAGTCGAGGAGCACGAGAACACTCTTCCTAATGTGGATCCTCAACAGTGGGCTGATTTGGTGGCCTACTGGAATAAAGAAAAAATAAAGGTAAACGTTTTATGATTTGTTTTGTTATAGCTTGAAATTTGTTTAATAAATTCTTTTTATTTTCAAGAGATTGCCATAAAAAATAAGCATAATAGGCGGTTGAAAACAATGAACCACACAACCGGTGCAAAATCTTTTGCAAGAGTTCAGACAGAACTTGTAAGGGTTGTACATTATCAAGAATTGTAGAGAATTTTAAATTTAATATATAATTTGTAGAAATTTATTTTTAATTTAATGGTTGCCAAATTTTTTTTTTTATTCATTGACTTATAATTATAGTGGAAAAAGTATGGGAATGAGGCGGATCCTGTTTCATTTTTTTGCCACTGTCATACTCGAAGAGATAGCACTTGGATTGATGAAACATCTGAGCGCACTGGGGTAATTGATTTTTTCGTGGTAGTATATGATTGTTATTAATTTTTATTATCTATAGTTGAATTTTTATTTTTAAAATTTTTATTGCAAGGCAACTATGGCGGGGAATATTCAAATTGTGATCGAGTTTGGGCAAGAAGATAGTGATGAGCTTAGGACCCGAGTTTATGTGGAGACGATGGGTCCTGAGCGTCAAAATAGAGTACGAGGGTATGGACATGGGGTGACTCCGAATATGGTGTCGTATGCACCTTCTTCAGTTTCTAGTTTTAATTCTTCCAGAAGATCATCCAAGAGTTCAGTAACAATGTTGAAGACTGAGAACAATGAATTGAGAAGGAAGGGAGAAGCTAATGCAAAACGGATGGTGGAGCTAAAGGTTAAGCTTGAACAAACATGCAGCCAGCAGCAGCAACAAAATCAATTGTTTACGTTGTTTCTGCAAAAAATACAACCGCAACCACCGTATAGCCTGGGAACCCAACAGTTAGGCCAGAGTCTGCCTCCTTTTCCTTATCCATGCCCACAAGGGACCCAACAGTCAACCCAAAGTCAGCCTTCTGCTGCACCTGTATATCCTTATACAGGCTATAATCAGCAACCTTCTTCATATCCGATGTATTCGACACAACCTATGACATACATGCAGCAGCCACCCATGGAATACATGTAGCATCCACCCATGTCATACATGCAGCAGACGCCATATCAAATGCCTGTATATCGACCTGAGATGCCTTCTGCTGATGGGATTTCCCCGGATTTTCCAATTGGAGGGTTTTCTGCAATGCTCATAGGTGCTCCATTACATGTTGACATGGCGAGGGTTTTTGGATCACGAGAAGGATCTGAAGAAGGATCTAGGGAAAGATATGGAGAAGGAACCGGGTCACGTTCGGGCTCCGGTTCTGCTGTGTAGTGTATGTGGTTCGCTTTCTTCGCGGATATGTATGACACTTGTGCTAGCTTTTATAGTTTGTATTTCTTTTTTTTGTATGTTGTGTTTGTAATGTCGGATTTAGTGTTGTTATGACAGATGAGTTTTTGTATGTTATGTGAAATGTGAAATGTGAAATGTTTGTTATCATGGATAATTGTTAGTGTGTGAAACAACTGTTTTTGTTGATGGTTGAAATTATTTTCATATGGACGACATCAGCATAAAAACTGACAGTAGCTGGAAGATTTATTAAAAAAATTTATTTTTAATATATTTGGTGTCGCTTATGGACGACACCAGCCTAATTATTTTATTTATCGAAATGTTAGGTAATGTCGGTTAGGACCGACATTAGCTTTTCTATTTTATTTATGAAAATTACGTGATGTCGATTTGGACCGACAGTAAGTGTGATATTTTAATTGTTTATTTGTTACTTAACGTCGGTTTGGACAGCCATCATATCAGATTTCCATAAGCACCGATGTCACTTTTAAGCGACACTATTGTTCTTTTTATTTTATATTACTTTGCTTCTTGGTGGCGGATTATGGAGGCTAAGCGACATCAATACCATTTTGGTGACGGTGACATTGGTGTCGGTATTCCTCTATCCGACATTGCACAATTTAATGTCGGATTTTTACCAAAAAATACGACAGTAGTTGATGTTTCTTGTCGGTTTTTACGGCGCCAGTCATATGCCCTTTTGTAGTAGTGTGACCCTCCGAACTTCGGTAAATGTTCATGGATACCTTGGGTGCTGCCTTTTTGAAGATTAGAGTTGACTTCATACATGCCCTCCAACATCATCATTTTTGGACAAACATATTAATGGGATGCAATGATATCAAACATTATTAGTGTGTTCAAGATAAGTGTGTTTCTTTGTTAAACATTCATATGGAAGCAGTCTTGGAACATGTTAGTTACCCTTGCAAATGAGGCATTAACAGGGGTTTAGTATGCCTTTCCAAATAACTTCAGGCCTACCAAGACTCGATGAAATGGCGATATGCATGTTATTTCTAGTAAAAAAAAATTTGCACGCTGCGCGCGCTATTCTTACTGACCCCCTTAATATTATATCCTGGATCCGCCACTGTTGATAAGCCCTACCTTTATTAAAGAGGTGATACAAATGTGATAAATGTAATACTACTCTCGAACATTAGCGAACATGAACTGCATATAGATCATTGTGCATTCTCTCCTCCCATCATAGATGTTTCAACCGCCCATGGTGCCACGAACTGAATGAGAACTACGAAGTGTTTGAAGTGCATTTGGTCAAAATACCTTTTGTATTCAATTTGGTGGTTTGAGTACACCCTCGAAAGTAACCATTATGTTTCATGCGACAATTTTGTTTGTCGGTAAAACAAACGGTGCATTCCTGCAGAAAACAAAAAAACTCCGACAGCATTTGAAACTTGTTTTGAGGGAAAAATGTGCGTCTAAAGCAAAGTTCGTTTCCATGACTTTTTACGGACGACTAATGTTTTGCGATCTGGAACTTTTTGCCTCAAAAATTGTTGGTCGGTAATGAACTTTTGCTTGTAGTGTCGTTAGCTTTACTTTGATCTTTTCTCTTCAACTAATGGTTACTTTGGTATTGTTTTGCTTTTTTTAAAAAATGCTTCTATTGTGCTGAAAATAAACAGATGTAAAATAAAGCGATTAAGTGTTGGGTAATTTTTTTTTTTTGTAGAAGTGTTTTTAACAAAAAAAATAGTGAGTGTTTGGTAATCTTTTATATAAATTGCTGTGAATATGTTAAATGACTAAAACTGATATGATATTTAATGTAATATAATAACTGTAAAAGAGAATAATGTAGGGGTAATGATTGTAACTGTGTAAAATATGTGAGTATACTTGCCATTTAAAAATTTCATTAAATGGACATTGATTACTATGCTTTGAAATAAAAAACACTTTTGTAGAAGCACGCTAAACCCTGCTTCTACTTTCTATGCCTTTTTTTTACTGTCATTGTCATCAGTTTATTATTTTATTTTTTTTTAACATTTCTTTTTTGTTTTACTAAACACATTTGATATTCTAGATTTTTTTTTATAAGCTATTTTGTTTAAAAGCACCACAATCCAAAACCCACCTCAAACCAGAGATCGATGCTTATACTTAATATGGCCATGTATGTATAAAGACAATCCTAAATTGGGAAATCAAAACCCCGCATAGTATAAATGATTTTGGGACTCCCCAGTCCCCACTGTGTTAGCATACACTCGGTTAGCTCACCAAGCACATGATGTAGAAATGAAGAGAGATCGAGTTAGTCTTGTTATGGATTAGCTCAATAGTTAACTAACTCAGAAACATTTTTTTTGTAAAAGTATATATTAATTAAAATGTAAGTAGTTGATGGGAAAAGCACTTGAAATGCTTCTTAAATATGTACAAGCAACTACTTCATGAAAGAAGCACATAACATGTGTTCCTAAAAGAAGCACACAACATATGTACTTTCTGAAAGACTTGCAGGACTAACAAGGTACCTCATGACATTCACACGTTATGACAAACACATCTGACCTGTACTAGCAGAGTTCACTACAACTATCTCAACCAAGTAGTAGCAACACCTTCACGTCCAAGAAACCACCAAGGAGTCTTCTACACACTCACTAGGCCTAATACAATGTCTCATACAATAGAGATCAATATGATTGTATCTAGCGTGTGCAGCGATCTTGGTATTTATAGGAGCTCGAGACTTGGTAAACTAATCCATCATAGAATTGCTAAGTTATCCTATAATTACCCAAGAGCTTGAGTTCATGTTCATATATATAGTCTAGGGAAAACCATATAGCTTCTAGATAACACTAAACTGCTAATAGGATACAAATAGAATTCAAAACTCCTATGTGAAGTACCAATTCAATAACAACCTTAAAACCAAATAGGTTGGGTTGAAGCCGAATTAATTTCATAATGCACTTCAAGTGCTTTTCTGAACTCAAAAACACTACTTTTCACTTTTTATGTCAAACATAATTAAAAGGAATTTTGGTAATTAAAATTGTTTTTAGTTATTTTAAAATTACTTTCAAACTGACCTATATTTATATCACTCATAATCTTGAGCTTATGGATTGTTAAAAAACAATTTCTCAGCAAATGAAAGTTGAGCTCTTTCTTCTCTGTCGTTCTCTTTCCTTTGTGTGTGAAATGTTTTCTACGGTCTATATTTCTACAACATTGAATTGGTTTTAATTTGAGTGCTTACTTTCTATAATGTAACTATGTTTTTATTTTATACTTTGAGATTTATAGAAAACTAGGTTAATCCTTAAATAAGGTAAAGTTCATATTAATGTCTGGTACAAGATTCAAAATTGAGTTTAGTCCCTTGATTCTATTTAAATGTTAACATTCATATTCATGTCATTTTTATATAATTTTTTTTAGTAATTTCATGATTTTTCTTTTTCTAAGTCTACACTAATTCATTATAATGTATTTCGGTACAAATATTTATGTACAAAGATTTCGGTATAAACAAGTCAATTTATTATATTCCAGACTTGCCAGTACATTAAAATCAATATATAACCTAACAATACAAATTTTTAAGTTTTGATATTTTTTCAAGAACTAATGTTCAAAAACCCGGTTTGATATATAGTAGGCAAGTTGCGATATAGATAACAGAAAGGGTGGGAAGCTTAAGTTTTGATATTTTTTTCAAGAATTAATGTTCAAAAACCCGGTTTGATATATAGTAGGCAAGTTGCGATATAGATAACAGAAAGGGTGGGAAGCTCCTCTAGTACACTAACCATCCCCACGTCTCATCATCATCATATTTACGCTGTTTGATGGGATTATCAACTTGAAAAGATGAATCCCCTCATTATTATAATCAAATCTTTGTTAGATGATAGCATTTAGTACGATAGGAGAGTGGGGTGATATAGAAGATAGAAAAGTGATATATATATATAAAACCACTGTTCTATTGACGTTTGATGCGCGGTTTACGTACAATTCGCAAATCCAACCCAGAACTAATCCATCCAACACAAACTAAGCTGGCTTACAGCCTTACACCCCAATTCTCTTCACAGCGCAGTTCAGCAACACCTGGTTTGCACTTTCTACCTCTCAAACTCTTCACCTAGCTCACAATTCAGGTTCATCACCCAAATACCTTCCCTCCATAAATGGCTTCCTCCATCAACTTCCAATTGCCACATCTCCACCATGTACACCACAAATACTACTACAACATCGAGCAGTACGGGAAGCACTACTACAACATCAAGCAGTACTGGAAGTACTACTACTTCCACTGGGCGTCACCCAACGTACCGCGGTATACGGCGCAGGAGCAGTGGAAAATGGGTCTCAGAAATCCGAGAGCCCAAAAAACCTAATAGGATTTGGCTAGGCACATTTACCACACCCGAAATGGCTGCGGTTGCTTATGACGTGGCTGCTATCGCTCTCAAGGGTCAAGATGCTGAGCTCAACTTCCCCAACTCCGCTTCTTCATTGCCCGTGCCAGCCTCCACTTCGCCACATCACATCCAGGAGGCAGCATCCTCCGCTGCTGCTGCCATGGGAGTTGCAATTGATCACGGTTCTTATTCAAGGAGTGAGGTGCAGGGTGATCAGCAAGATGCTCATCAGGCTCATAAGACAGTTGATGAGGCTGATAGATTAATGTTGAATCAGGAGTATGTTGATGAGGATCTGATCTTCGATATGCCTAACGTTCTAGTGAACATGGCTGAGGGAATGCTTCTTAGCCCTCCTCGCTTGGACATAGCTGGCGATGATGCTATAGGTGCGGATCAAGAACAAGGAGACCATAACCTTTGGAAATTTAATTAAAATCCCAGCTTAATTATATCAACAGTATCAAAACGAGAAAAAAGAAATGAAAAAATATAACCGAAAATTAAAAGAAAAAAAGAATAAAGGGACCTAACCCTTGATGTATATGCAGGGGGTCTCCATGAAAACCTATGAAATTGTTATACGCTAGTTTCCTTTATTTTGTTTGTGAGAGTTATGTGATTGTGCAGGATTTCAAATATATAAGGAATTGCTGTGTTGTTCCTCCTTTCTATCTGCATCTACGCATTCTTCATTAGAACACAATGTGCAATGAAACTTTTGTGTGTGTTTGATAATTTTTTTTGCTAATTATGTAAGTTCGCTGAATCAAACAATACTGTGAGGAGCTAATTAATACCGCCTAATTCTCTATTTATATACGTAAAAAAAATTAGAAAATGAAATATTTATCTCACCCGCCTTCCAATATGTGGAAAACAGAAAAATATCACCATAATCAAAATCAGGTGGTGTTTTTCTCTTATTCTGCAGCGAGCTGAATAATCACGTCTGAAGTGCATCATGAAATGGAACGATGCAGTTCAAGAGCCTTCCAGGACCAAATTATTGCTCGACAATTTGACAACATGTATAACTTCCCCTAGAACCTTCTAAAACCTTGAAGCAGGCAAAAGCCACCCTGAAATTCTGCAAAATGAAATATTAAAATGGAACGATGATAATCATTCTAGAATTGCATAGAAGCTAGCTAAGCGTTCAATCCATGGTTCAGTTTTAGTTCCTTCAGGTCTCAGAGCAAATGTCCCTATAGTTTGGTATGGAAATTAAAGCAAACAGGTTGAGAGATTTAGTCAATAGAATAATCAAGTCCTACGTTGGATTTTATCAAATGTTTGAGATTTATATATGCGTGCGTATATAGAATAGTGCTGTCTTTTCCAGATTCAGAATATTCAATCAGGATTTATCCCATATTAAGATATCATTCTAGTATGAATAATATAAAATTATTATTTATTTATACAAAATTATTGCATATTTGTACTTATATTCTTCAAATTAATTAACCAAGTAATTTGTGTTACTTAAAAGAGTGTCCTTTAGATAGCAGGGCCGCTCGCTCTTTTTTCTTTCGGGAAGAACAAAAAGGCAAGCTCGCCTCCGACTAGTTTTGCCCTTTAGAATCTTCGGTTGGCAACCATTTATTTTGTGCAATTTTCCTTTTTCTCTTTCCCCTTTAGAATCTTCGGCCATGCCTTTGGTAAATGGCTTGTTTTGCCCTTGTGCTTTACCACATTTTCGGTGTTTATCACCGTATTTTGTCTTCGGCAAATTTAACACGTATCTTGTAATTGCGCTTCTTCAACCCCCAACATCCATCACCTTCCCTCCTTCATAAGCTCCCCCTTCTCACACACTACTCCTCCCACAACCTTTGCTCAAAGTTATGAGCGGCAAACCTGATTTAGCCGCCAGATCTCAATCCTTCCCTCATTACCCCTCGCCTGACCGACAAGCCGAAATATCGGGACCAAGCGTCCTGCAGCAAGCGAGGGTGTTTTAAATGCGCCTTTAGCCCTATCGTTTTCTCAATTGTTTGTGTTTTTGGTTCTTTAGCAGGGATATGTGAATGTGGATTGAATCGGGTGGTTCTTTTCCTGCCGCGGTTTTAGTGGCGAAATTTGGTTGGGACTGTTTTCTTGTTGTGGGGTTAAAATTTTTGTGTTGCAATACCTTCGTCGAATCCAGAGTTGATTTTCTTAAGGCAATATCATTGTGGCTGCTGGCGAGGTGATAGTGGTGATGGTGGTGGGGGGAGCTGCTTTCTATCTTTGCGGGGTAAGCATTAGAATTCTCTTTTTCGTTTGTTGAATAAGCTTTTTGGTTATACCAAATTTTATTGGGTTATCTGATGTAGTGTAACAGTGTAAGGGCCCTTCCATCATTGAAAAAAAAAAATTAAGCATGTAATTTGAATTAGATAGAGCTAGATCATCTCCTAAGCTCAGGATGGGGATCCTTCTTAGCAGTCCATCCGGATCATTGAATTTTGATCTAATGACTTCAAACAGGAGATTCTTTTAAAAGTTATAATAATTGCAACCGTTAAATCAAGTTTGAACGGCCAGGATAGACTGCTCAAGAGGATCTCTATCCTGAACTCAGGAGAGGATCCAGTTCCCCATAAAAGTCTATGGCCACCCTACTCTTTGTTGACGTGTCATTCTCAACAAGTTGATTGCCTCTGACGTGGCTGCCTAATAGTGGTAGAAGTTACCAGGGAATGTCAAAGATGGATGTTGATCTTTCACCTTCCAATGGTTGGAACCTACATGCAAGGATGGTAGGTATATAGACTCTAGGCATACCAAAGAAAAACATTTTTTGTAACAACATAGGTAGAACATACTTCTGTCGGCCACAACATCTCTGAAATGTTCAACATTAATTTGAAAAAAAATCTTGAAGAGGTGGAAAAAAGAGTGAAAAAGGATTTATGATAATTTTGTACATGTTTACAAAACCGATTAAAAACTATGTAGAATTCACAAATTTTATGAAAAATGACTATTGTTGAGTTTTTTTTATAAAAGTTTTCACGTACTCAATAAGGAAAATGTTATAAGATATTTATATCTAGTCATATTTATTAAATTAAATAAGTATTATTATTTTTATACAGTATTTTTGCACAATAACAAGACCTAGTTTAATTTCCACCAAAATATTCAATAGTTGGTCTTCTATTTTACCAATGGACTGATTGAATCGGATATGCTCCCTTCTCTGCTACGTGTGATGCTCCTTTCTCATAGTTTAAATTAAATTAAATTTTGAAGTATCACTTAAATAAATAAAAAAGGTACTAGTGAACTTAAGATATTAAAAATGGGCTACAATTTGTACGGTTATGCAAAAGAAATAAGTGAATAAACGCAAAACTGCCGTGAGACCTTCTGTGAAGCCTCTGGGCAGAAATTTTTTTAAATTAATTTTATTTTTTATTTTTTGGTATTCTCACTCATTCTGACTTTGCTACTAATTAAAATTTTGTAAGCTAAATGATATGGAAGTTTATGATTTGAAACATACTCATTTCTACAAATTTAATCTTCCTAACATTACTAATATAAGTATGATATGTGGGTTCCATTGAAAAGGCTCCTCGCACGAGCAAAGAAGTAATTAATAAAAAGAAGTTGTTATTGATACTTTTTAAAAATTACTTTAGTTGCTAGGAACAATTCTCTTTATAAATTGGTCAGTTATTGCTTATCTTCCTCCTTCACAACCCCTACGATATCTAAAGTTCGTATCTTGAAGCGCTCAAGCTTATGTGACAACTCCTCCATTGATCCTTGCAGGCCGCGCGTAGCACCCTTTTGCACAGTGACTTGACCTTTGTTTCCATCCACGTTCAGTAGTTGTTCTGCTATTCTTGCCGGAACTCTTTCACGGAGCTCCGAAATGAATCCACGTAACCCATCAACAGCTTCCCTATCTTCCCTATCTTCCTCTTCCGCTGGTGGCATGGTTGGTGGTGCCGCCACATATACATGCTCATGATCAACAAATTGTCGTGGAAGTCTGCCGTCTGTGGCAAATGACTCGGAATCGGTACTAGTCACATTGTCTATGCTAACTGGTTTCGTAGGATAAGGAAATATTGATGCTAACTCCGATATCGAACTCATCTTGTAGTCTATTGGTCTTGTGGGTTGAGGAAATTCGACCAGTACTCCTGAAGTTTTCCCTGCAAAGGTCTCTGAACTCATGATTCTGTAAAATATAGACGCAGCTTCGAACATAAACGATGTGATTTCCGACAATAGAAAATAGGTTTGAACTTTGAAGAAAATGCGATAGCAAATGCCGTAAGGATATAAGATGTATGTATCATTTCCATGCTCGGGTATATATAGGGACTGGGACGTGAGGATATTGACCATGACAACTGGTTGAAAAATAAAAATTCGAAGGTTGCAGTTAATTAGGAATGTACATGACGAAAGTGGAGTTGAAAAATCAAAATTTCAACTTTGAGAAACAGTCAAGCCTTCGAGCACAAGACAAGAGACAAAAGTTTGATTTGTGTCCTAATTAAATATTCATAGTGTGTCCTAATTAAGTATTCATAGTCTATTTGCACATGCATGCATGTGTATGCATTTTAATTAGTGAGAATGTTTTTTGATGAAATGGAAATTGCTGTGGCGGCATAGCAGATTGATTCGGTCTTGGTCTTGGTCTTCCATGACATTGGTAAATACTAAATATATTTGGTAAATAAATACACAGGAATTCTCGTAACGTAACTAACGTTGTTTTGAATAATGAGGAATTAATGTGTAAAGATAGCCTCCAAGTCCAGAAGTGGTTAAAGTCGCCACTAGCATAATAGCATTACGGTACAATAGTATTTTTTCTTCACACACAAATATATGATCTTAAGTTCGATCCACACAAATGCAAATTTGATATCAAGTTAAAAAAGGTTGAAGTTGGGTCACCGTAAGGTTGGGAATTACTAACCTTTTTTCTTTTTCCAGTGGGGGGGCTGCTTAATGGGGCGAGAACGGGGTTCCTACACTCATCTCTATTTTCACCCTAAAACACATTTAATTTGATGTTGGAAAATTAGTTTTAATATTATTGGTTTTTTTTTTTTGTGTGTTTAATTTGATGTTGGAAAATTAGTTTTAATATTATTGGTTTTTTTTTTTTTTGTGGCTTAAGGATTAGGATTATGTGTCCATTAAGTTTATTTGTCTTACTAATTAAGTTAGGGTTTGCTTTCGTTTGTCCTCTAATTTATAAATAGGATGGTTTGTACTGTACTTAGGAGTTAGTCAGTCACAGTGTAATCTTTAGTTTGTAGCCGTAATGACAATATTTTTTTTCTTCAGTTTTAATAAAATTATATTCGTTTCTAGTCGGTTTGTTCATCAGTTTGTTTGTTTTCCATGTGTACTCTATTTTTCAACTTGGTATCAAAGCATGTTCGATTCTTCAAGGTTTAATCTGCTTCTAGTTGGTTTCAGTTTGTCTATATTTTATTTTGGTAATGTATTTGTATTATATGAATGAAATATATTTGCAGTATTACATTACGATTCTTTTATTATTTTGTTGAAGAAGGAACTGGCGGAGGGGCACCGAATTCGGACGTGGTCCTCGATTATCCGGCGGAGGGTAGATGGTCTACCGTTCACTCCGTTGTCATCCCTATGCGTGATGGATATAAGCTTAAATAATCTAAGATAGAAATAGCAAACTTAAAAAAACCAAAAAAGAAATCACCATTTCTTGCCCACTACTTTTCTAGTCATATGCAATTCTTTAAACAACTCAAAAAATTAGATGGCTTAACCTGCCTGACGACGTGATATATATTTTAAGTGCAAATTAAGGTGACGGCCAACATAGTCGAGTTTGACATTTCTATATAGGGTGATGTTATCGACAAATCCCTTTTTACTTTCCAAAAACTTTCTGTTAATTTCTGTCATTTAATTATTTTTAATTTATTCGATCTAACGACTGAAAATTAAGAGGAGTGTGTGAATAATGGAAGATAAAAAAGAGTGTGAATAGCGCCACCCTTCTATATATGGGCTAATATTTGACCATTTTCTTCCTATCAATCTTTCTATTAATTTCTTCCTTCTCATTTTTTTTCCTTTTTCTTTGCCCCTATTTTCTCCCAAACCTGCACCAAGGTCATATTTGCTTTGCAGAAAAGGCATCCATGCTTAGTGTTTAGTAGAGTCTCATTGAACTTTCCCTACCGCTTTCAGAAATGCTCTAATTTTCGATTGTATTAATGTTACTAATTGCGAGAGGTTTCTCTTTCTAATTTTTGGTTTATTTGCATGTAGATCTCATTACCATTTCACTGCATAAAATATGCATACTTAGGGTAGAGAGTAGAGTGTCATAATAGGTCCACTCCAAAAATTTAGGATTGTCGTGACCAACAACAATAAGTGACCTCAATTGATAATATTTACAACCTCAATATTGATAACTTTCATCTAAGAAGTTCACAGATGAATGTATACTGAGAAATATCACTGAGTTAAGATAGAGAGAAAAGAAAGAGAGAGAGAGAGAAAGAAAGATATAAGCTCGTAAAGGATTTGTTATTTCTAGAGAGATGAAAGATAGTACACAATGAGTCGATACATCCTTATATATACTGCGGATGTAGCTTATTTACAAAGCAAAATGTGTAACTAACTTTTTAACAGACTAACTGATTCTAGTAGCTGATATGGCACTTGTGGTGACGTGTCAAATGATGTGGCAGTCATTGCACATATATCTTCAACATCCCCCCGCAATCTCAACTGGGATTGGCCAGCTTGAGATTGTAAAAGTGTTTGACAAATGAAGGACTGTGAAGACCCTTGGTAAGAACATCTGCAGTTTGCTCCTCGGTTGGAATATAAAGAACCTCCAAGTCGCCTTGCTGCACCCGTTCTCGGACAAAGTGGTAGTCAGTATCAAGGTGTTTAATCCTTGAATGAAACACCGGATTTGCACTTAAGGCAATAGCTGACATGTTATCACAGTGAATCGTTGGTGGAGCATCCAAAAATACACCCAAATCCTTCAATATATTTCGAATCCAAGCTATATCAACTGCTGTGTGGGCTAAAGCTTTATATTCCGCCTCTGTAGAACTCCTTGAGACTGAGTTTTGTTTCTTCGACTACCAAGATATGGGATTATTACCTAAGTATACCACATATCCAGTAATGGATCGGCGAGTATTCAAGTCAGCAGCCCAATCCGAATCCGAAAAAGCAGTAAGCTTCGAAACTGTATCTGCAGAGAAAGTAATACCAATGTACATAGTTCCCTGAAGATAACGAATGATTCTTTTAACAGCTCCAAAATGAATATCAGTTGGTGAAGACATAAACTGACAGACTGTGTTTACAGCAAAAGCAATATCTGGCCTAGTAAAGGTCAGATACTGCAGAGATCCCACAATGCTTCTGTAAACCGTTGGATCTGTCAATAACTGCCCCTCAGACCGTAGCATTTGATGATGAGGTTTACAAGGAGTGTTTGCTGGTTTGCACGAATCCATACCTGCTTTATGAACAAGATCCTTAATATACTTAGACTGACTAACAAAGACACTACCATCTGCTTTATACTGAACTTGTAACCCCAAAAAATATGTAAGCTGTCCCAGATCTTTTAACTCAAATACTGTAGAGAGGTCTTGAATCACTGTTTGTATCTTCATAGGATTGGAGCCAGTTAAGATGATATCATCAACATAAAGCAATAAGATGGTGATATCAGATTCATCCTTCTTTACAAACAAACTAGTGTAAGAAGCTGATGCATGAAATCCCACAACTGCCAAGTAACTTGTAAACTTCGAATTCCATGCCCGTGGAGCCTGTTTCAGGCCATACAGTGACTTCACCAATTTGCAGACATGAGAAGGATATGATGGATCAATAAATCCATGTGGAAGAGTAGCATTGTTGAAGATATATGTGCAATGACTGCCACATCATTTGACACGTCACCACAAGTGCCATATCAGCTACTAGAATCAGTTAGTCTGTTAAAAAGTTAGTTACACAAATTGCTTTGTAAATAAGCTACATCCGCAGTATATATAAGGATGTATCGACTCATTGTGTACTATCTTTCATCTCTCTAGAAATAACAAATCCTTTACGAGCTTATATCTTTCTTTCTCTCTCTCTCTCTCTCTCTTTCTTTTCTCTCTATCTTAACTCAGTGATATTTCTCAGTATACATTCATCTGTGACCTTCTTAGATGAATGTTATCATGGTATCTTCGCCGTAAGGTTCGATCTTCTGGTGTTATTTTCCGTTGTGCTATGTCAATGGGTTTGTTGTTGTTCTCTGGTGGATGAATATATTTTTGGCTCTTGGAAGGTCAAGCTTCAAATGTATCAGGTGCTATTTTTCTTTATGCACTCTATGTGTTTGTATAATTGTCGCAGTGAAGAATCTTTTGTGAAAGACTGCAAATTGAAGGCCGATAGCCACTTCTTGATGTTTGGAGTATAATGTTGAAGGCTGATAGCCATTTCTTGATTTTATGATTGTTGATATATGTTTTGTCAAAGCATAAAGGCCGATAGCCAATGCTTTCTGTTTGAGTTTGTTTTTTGTTGGGTTTCTCACATGAACAAGGCCGATAGCCAGTAGTGTGTATTCTTGGAAGTGTTGAATTCTTGAAGATTGCTTGAGTAGTTGGGTTCTTGATTCATCGATTGATACATTGCTTGATTAATGGCGTTTAGTTTTGTGAAAATTGAAAGTCTATTGGGCATGATCACTGTTAAATTGAAGGAAGATAACTTTGTCAAATGGGATTATCAGTTTTGGTCAGTGCTCAAGGGTTATGATTTCTTTGATTTCTTTAGTGCGGAATCTCAGTGTCCTCCTAAGTATATCATCAATACTGAAACTGGGGTCACTAAAGAAATTACTACTGCTTATAAAGACTGGGTTAAAACAGATGTATCCCTGTTAAGTTTGCTGATTGCCACACTTTCGGATGAAGCTATGGATTATGTCATTGGGTGTAAAACTTCTCACGAAGCTTGGAACTCTTTACAGGAAAGATATGCCTCTGTTTCTATTGTCAGGGTTAATCAGTTAAATACTGAGTTTCATACTGTCCAGAAAGGTACAGATTTTGTTGACAAATATTTGCTTCGACTGAAAGCTATTAAGGATCAATTGGTTGCTGCCGGAGAAAGGATAACTGAGAATGATCTGGTGATTGCTACTTTATCTGGCTTACCACCAGAATTTGAAATGATCAAGACAGTCATATTGGCCAGAGACACTCTAATTTCGATGAAAGATTTTCGAGCTCAACTAATTGGAGCTGAAGGAAGTATTGAGTCTAGAATCACAACTCTAGCAAATTCTATGTCAGCTATATATGTTCAGGGCAATGGTTTGAGTGTACAGGGATCTCCGGGCAATTCTCAAGGTTATGAACAAGGGGAGAGTTCAAATGCGCAGAGGTCTCAAGGGCAACATAATTACAATAATGGCAATAATAATAGGAGGAATCATTTCAACAATCGAAAGTTTTCTGGTGGCTACAATGGTGGGAACACTAATTACAGGTCACATTCTACTTTTGGGAATAATGGGAAAGGTGTTCAAACTAGAGGTTCTCAAAGTGTATTCTCTGGTAATGGAAGTAAACAAGGAACCAATTGGAGTGGTGATACAAATTACAGAAATGCTATATCTCCTGAATGTTAAATCTGCTCTAGAATGGGGCATACCGCACCAAATTGTTACTATAGAGCTAATAACAGTCAATCGTCTGGTGGATTCTTAATATGTCAGATTTGTGGGAAACAAGGGCATCGAGCTTTGGATTGCTTTCATAGAAATAACTTCTCATACCAAGGTAATGCACCACCAACCTCTCTTGCTGGAATGGCTGCTCAAGGATCACAGGTCACAAATGAAGCCCCAAACATCCATGGTTTCTCAGCTTCTGATACATGGGTAGTGGACACAGGTGCAACTCATCACATGACATCAAATGTAGAAGTTTTTAATCAACTTACTCCTTATAATGGTGATGCCAAGATAACTGTTGGTAATGGAGCAGGTCTGGTGGTTCAGAATATTGGTTCATCGAGTATTAAAACTCCACACAAATCATTAATTCTGCATAATGTGTTACATGTGCCTCATATTACAATGAATTTGATGTCTGTTAAGAAACTGTGTAGAGATAATCATTGCTGGTTTGTATGTGATGATCTGATTTTCTTTATACAGGACAAGGTGACTCGAAAGATTGTGTACCAAGGCCAGAGTGATGATGGAGAGTTATTCAAAATACCAATAACAGTGCTGTCAAGGTCCAGAGTACTAAGTAGTCCACGATGTGCAGCTTTTGTTGGAAAGAAGATAAAGACTGCAGTTTGGCATAAAAGGTTGGGCCATCCATCTGAAGAAGTGCTTGCTGTAATGTTGAAGAAGTCTGAAGTCATACCTAGTATAGATGTGTCTCATTCTGTATGTACTGCTTGTATTCAAGGCAAAATGACTAAGTTGCCTTTTCCTATAAGTCAAGATAGGTCTACTGTTGTATTTGACAGGATACATTCAGATATATGGGGTCTTTCACCACAGAAGTCTGTAGAGGGATATAGATATTACATAAGCTTTGTTGATGACTGTTCTAGATTTGTATGGATTTTTCCAATGGTTAATAAATCAGATGCCTTTACAATTTTCTCCAAGTTTCTTGCATTTGCTGAGAATCAATTCAATGCTTCAGTTAAATTTCTACAATCAGATGGTGGAGGAGAATATATGAGTAATGTGTTTAGACAGTTGTTGGCAATAAAAGGAATTATACATCAAGTTTCTTGCCCTCATACTCCTCAGCAAAATGGTCTTGCTGAAAGAAAACATAGACATTTGGTTGAGACTGCTATCAGTTTGTTATCAGAAGCTCAATTACCTTCAGTGTTCTGGTATCATGCCTGTTCTCATGCTGCATTCTTAATCAATAGAATGCCATCCAGAAATTTAAATATGCAATCTCCTTATCAGGTTGTGTTTGGTACTATTCCTGAAGTTAAGCATCTTAAAGTCTTTAGTACTGCAGTATATCCACTTTTGAGACCTTTCAATAAGCATAAACTGGAACCAAGATCCACTCAATGTGTCTTCCTTGGTTTTGCTCATGGATATAAAGGAGTTATTTGTTAAGATATTAAAACTCGAAAGTTTATTCTTTCAAGGCATGTAATACATGATGAAGATGTATATCCATTTAAGCAGTTGCTGCCACATCAGGATTCTATAACTGACTATAGGCATTCTCAGACACCTGTTTTGGTTCAGTTACAAGTTCCAAGTTCAAGGGTTATATCTGATGCACAAGTGCAGCATAATTCACAAGCAGTCAGTTCTACAACTATATTAGCAAATAGTACCAGTCCACATCCAAGTATTCCTTCGAATGGTGTCAATGAGAATTGGGTTGGTCCCTTGAATGATTTTAGTCTCAGTAGTACACATGATCTTCAAACTGGTGACAGCAGTGCAAATTTGAACGCACATGATCTTCAAACTAGTGACAGCAGTGCAAATTTGAATGATACCACTAATCTTCATCACTCTCCTACACCTCATCACTCTGGTACACAATCCTTGTTACCTGTCCACTCCGAGTCTCAACTTGAGGTAGTTCTTCCTGATCTTGATATATCTTCATCTGATTTTATTTCACATACTGTACCATCTACTCATTCAATGGTCACTAGATTGAAGAGTGGAACAATCGAGCGACAAAATTATGCTGCTTTAATAGTTCAATGTCCTGAGCTTAACTCACTCCAAATCACTGAAGAGGAACCTTTCACGGGTGGCTATTCTTTCATTTCTGAGATCACCGATTCTTCAGAACCTAACACATTTAGGAAAGCTGCTACTCTTCCATAATGGCAAAAGGCAATGCAGGAGGAATATGATTCACTTCGAGCACAAGGGACTTGGTTATTGGTTCCACCACCTGAAAATAGAGCCATTGTAGGAAGCAAATGGGTTTACAAAGTGAAGAAAAATTCAGATGGCAGTATCTCAAGGTATAAAGCAAGGCTTGTAGCACAAGGTTTTTTCCCAAGAACATGGCATTGATTACTTGGATACATTCAGTCCTGTTGTCAGGCATACTACTGTATGGATTATTCTAGCCTTAGCTGCAATGAATCATTGGACTCTCAGACAACTAGACATTAAAAATGCCTTCTTACATGGCGACTTACAAGAAGAAGTATATATGAAGCAACCACAGGGATTTATTGATCCATCATATCCCTCTCATGTCTGCAAATTGGTGAAATCACTGTATGGCCTAAAACAGGCTCCACGGGCATGGAATTCGAAGTTTACAAGTTACTTGGCAGTTGTGGGATTTCATGCATCAGCTTCTTACACTAGTTTGTTTGTAACGAAGGATGAATCTGATATCACCATCTTATTGCTTTATGTTGATGATATCATCTTAACTGGCTCCAATCCTGTGAAGATACAAACAGTGATTCAAGACCTCTCTACAATATTTGAGTTAAAAGATCTGGGATAGCTTACATATTTTTTGGGGTTACAAGTTCAGTATAAAGCAGATGGTAGTGTCTTTGTTAGTCAGTCTAAGTATATTAAGGATCTTGTTCATAAAGCAGGTATGGATTCATGCAAACCAGCAAACACTCCTTGTAAACCTCATCATCAAATGCTACGGTCTGAGGGGCAGTTATTGACAGATCCAACGGTTTACAGAAGCATTGTGGGATCTCTGCAGTATCTGACCTTTACTAGGCCAGATATTGCTTTTGTTGTAAACACAGTCTGTCAGTTTATGTCTTCACCAACTGATATTCATTTTGGAGCTGTTAAAAGAATCATTCGTTATCTTCATGGAACTATGCACATTGGTATTACTTTCTCTGCAGATACAGTTTCGAAGCTTACTGCTTTTTCAGATTCGGATTGGGCTGCTGACTTGAATACTCGCCGATCCATTACTGGATATGTGGTATACTTAGGTAATAATCCCATATCTTGGCAGTCGAAGAAACAAAACTCAGTCTCAATAAGTTCTACAGAGTCGAAATATAAAGCTTTAGCCCACACAGCAGCTGATATAGCTTGGATTTGAAATATATTGAAGGATTTGGGTGTATTTTTGGATGCTCCACCAACGATTCACTGTGATAACATGTCAGCTATTGCCTTAAGTGCAAATCCGGTGTTTCATTCAAGGATTAAACACCTTGATACTGACTACCACTTTGTCCGAGAACGGGTGCAGCAAGGCGACTTGGAGGTTCTTTATATTCCAACCGAGGAGCAAACTGCAGATGTTCTTACCAAGGGTCTTCACAGTCCTTCATTTGTCAAACACTTTTACAATCTCAAGCTGGCCAATCCCAGTTGAGATTGCGGGGGGATGTTGAAGATATATGTGCAATGACTGCCACATCATTTGACACGTCACCACAAGTGCCATATCAGCTACTAGAATCAGTTAGTCTGTTAAAAAGTTAGTTACACAGATTGCTTTGTAAATAAGCTACATCCGCAGTATATATAAGGATGTATCGACTCATTGTGTACTATCTTTCATCTCTCTAGAAATAACAAATCCTTTACGAGTTTATATCTTTCTTTCTCTCTCTCTCTCTCTCTTTCTTTTCTCTCTATCTTAACTCAGTGATATTTCTCAGTATACATTCATCTGTGAACTTCTATATAAGACACTAGCTGTAGAATTGAAACATATCAAAAGACCTTAATGTCATATTATAATCCTAATTGGTAAGCGTCTAAACACTATAAAAATCAATTAATATTTATCAAAAACCATATCTGTAAGTTTTCAATGATGGTAATAACTCAAAACAGTGTAGAAGGTCTGCATCAAGGTGAGTATCAACAAAATCAGAGCAGCAAACGCAGATATGAAGGACCATGGAGTATCAAAATAAGTGTACTTGAAGCTAGCCCATTGAACATGCCAAGTATTCCCATAATAGTGATGCACATCATTGAACAACTTAGCCAAGTAACATCTATCCATATCAAAAGCCACATCCTTCCCAAAATTATTAATAAATCGAGCAACTTCCCCATCGTTCCCAAAGCAATTCTCGATGATGTTACGGTCACTCAAATACTCAACATCCTTGTATGTGTTCACAAGGCAGTCGAGCAATGTGGCGTAGGTGGTGATGTGCTTAGAACTTGACTTGTGGCATTGCTCATAGGCCACACAATTCAGTAAGAACGAGCTCATGAAATCGTCGATTGTTATAGGCGGCATTTCGATGACACCGCGCTTGAATTTGATCACCAAGAAGCTTTCGTGCTTGCCCGGATTTAGCTTGATTCCGGCACGGTGAAGCTTCGAGATACAGTGGATGGTATGTGTTGGGATGGTGTTGCTGCTATGTGGCTCTTCATGGCCTGGTGGTATAACACTTGAGCGTAACAAGTCAAGCAAATGCATACCTGCAAACAAGGTATAAAACATCGATGTTAACATATAGAGGGTCAGAAAATTCATGTACCGAAGAAAATCTGTGTAAAAATATGTGAGAAAAATATTGTATCTTATGTTAGTGTTCTTTCCAAAAAAAGCATAAAAGCTTTTGAGTTTACTTCAGGAGCAACTCCACCTCTACAAATTGCCCCACCTATTAGGTGATTCAATCCCCCAACCACTCCAAAATCTGCTCCAGCCCATGCCAATTGCCCCACATATTGGGTGGGCCCATCTCCCACGGGCCAATCAGTTGGACGAGAATGGCCTGAGGCGATCCAACGTCAGCCTGACGTCACCCATGTTCATACCCATGTCACCCCTGTCCCAAACCCTGGTCTATTTTTCTACTTCATTACACCCAAATTCATGAGAATCATATGTTAAATAAAATTATTGAACTCGACGCTTGAAGGCAGGAAAATAGAGTAGGGTTTGGGTCATGTGCGAAGCCAAAAATCAAACAAAGATAGGCACATGAACAAAAATTCCATCCTTTTTTTTTTGACAAATCAAGCTAATTTTTCAACTTGATACATAAATCTCTGATTTTTTTTTCATTTACCTGTGTATTAATTTGTAATCTAATACTCATTCATGTTGACAGAATATATACAACTTAAGAAGGTTTTAGACATAAGAGGTGATCCTGAGAAGACAAAGAAGAGAGGAGAGGCACTTAATATTGTCACGATTTTGGCAAGATAATATTAATTAAGCATCTCGCACTGGGAAATTTGGGAGGGGGCATGTGCAACCCCGGGCCTATGTTCTCTCGGCCCCTATTAAGATAGGCTAAGCTTCGTTCAAAAAAAAAAAAAAAAAAAAAAAAAGGGTTAAGCGTTCGATCACTTTCCAAGTAACAAAAACAAAACGGAGAAATTAATTTTGGAATATCATTGAAGTTTGAGAGAGCATGCCTGTAAGATTGTGGTGCTTTTGAATGACATGATCAGGCCTCTGCATATGGTTGTTGAAGAATTCCAAGGCAAGCAACGACAATGACTTCCCATTTTCTTTATGTTCTTCCATAGTTGTGAGATCAAACAAGGTCAGAAGAACAAAGTAGGGTATTTGATTTTCAAGCCTAAGAAAATCCCTAGCCAAAAATGGGATTATCCAAACCATGTTGACAAGAGGATCGTCACGCTCGAACTGAACCAAAAGCCCCAATTTTCGAAACAATTCGATTATAAAGCAACCATCAAGAACCAACATTTCCAAAAATTCATCCGTGCTAAGATTTATGCTTTCTGAGTAACACTCTCTAGCTTTTTGTTCCAATGGCTCCAAGGCCTTCAAGTAGTCCTTTAAAGTCAACCCTTTGGGCTCCGTCCTTGCAAGCAAAGAACCCAAGTATTTCCACTTGTGCTCTTCGATCATCTTGAGACGTGGCTCTCCTCTGTGGTAAGGACCGATTGAGACGATGTGGGGGTTGTAGGACTTACCGTTTATCTCGACAAGGCTCTGTGGGACTCTGAAGATGCAGCAGGAGGGTTTTCCTGCTGCATTGCTTAGGAGTCTTGGGGGTTCTGAGATCATCTGGTACATGGTGCCCAACCGATCCTTGTTCACTTCCCAGATGCTGATTGGATGGCTGTTGTTGTTGGGCTGTTGCTGTTGTTGCGGTGGATTGGGGCCCATCTTAGTAGTTGTCTTGGACGTGATGATAGCTGTGGTGATGAATTGTGGTGGTGAAGTTTGAAGTTGCTTTATTTCTTCTGGGATGGGATTGATCAAGGGAAGATGGTAGAGGGAAGACAATTTGGTTTGATTGACAGCAAGACAATGACTAGGGAGAATTAATAATTTTTAACGAAACATTCATGATACTATTTACTTTTAACAAAAAATTATATTTTTACCTTTCCTGATACTATTCACTACACCTTTATTTGTCATTTTTCATTAAAACTAAGGTTTTTTTAGATTTTTCGTTAGTTTTTCTTATAATTAAATGCCACTATAAAGGTCAAAACTTGCTTAATCCAACTATCAATTTATTTGTTGACTGCTGTAACTTTTGCAACGTCGCTACTTAATACTATGTTCTAGTAATATTCTTCTTCATTTATAAGTGAAAAGTCTTAGATTTGATAATTGCCAAAGGTGAATATGAAATCCAACAAATAAACTTTGACAATCCTGCTCTCTTAAGATCCTCACTTTGAGGACCCCTGAAGACCAAATGTGTATTAGCCACAAAATTATATTAATTTAAATCGAAATGCTGAAAATATTTGACAACTTAATAAACCAAAGCCAACTTAAAGCCCATGAATTATTAGAAAACTCATGCCCCTTAGTGTAGATGATATCATTTGTTAAAAAAAATTAAAAAAATAAAAAAAAATAAAAAAGCCTCTTGCAACATCAAAGTCCATTATGATATTTTTATTTTAGAAGTTTAAAGACCATTATTAAGAAATTCAAACTGAATTTGAAATTTGGAATCAATTTCATCTTAGAGTTGGCCCGTACCATAGAAACTAGTAAAACTTGTTTGCTCCTGCATTATGCATGCATAAAATCATAGTAAAAGCTTTTTTAAAACTTGCCGGAAGCAGTTTACGGCTATATATCTATCCCATTCCGTCAAGAGACATTTTGTGATGCTTGTTCGGTTAAAAAAAAATACCTTATAGTATAATTAATCCACAACACCACCATTCATAAGCAGCTGATATATTTAGCGGTTATGCATAAGTAAGTTAGCCCATTTTATTCGATAATAACTAGGTGATAGTACTTCATTAGTTAATACTTCCTCAAACACAGAATATCTCTTTCAAGTGGTCATGCTTTATTTTCAGTCGATTCAAACTTTTATACTTGGATTTGATAGTTTAATGTTACTTTTCTTCGCAATGATAAAAATGTTTAAGATTCGAATTTTCCATACGATTAATAACAAAATTAAAAATTAAAAAAAATTAAAAAACACAAGAAGGGTGATACATGCATGATGATTCTAATATCATATTAATTGAAGCATCCAACCTAAATATATATAAATATTTTGACCAAAAGAAGAAAACCTAAATATTAAGCTATTAGCAGTTGATAGAGATTCAAAATGGTACTATAAGATAAAGGGTCACAACCCCTCGAAAAAGGAAGATTAATTATATCTTAATGTAACTCTATATGTCTCACTTGCATAGAATTGAACAAGTAACTAAAAGCTGATCAAATTCAAATTAAGAATTGCTAAAGGGACTCTTTAAAAAATGAGACTTCATGGACTCTTTATCATTTCTTGTTTTTGGCACAATGTTTTATAATGTTAGCACACGAATTGACGTTAAACTGTGAGGTGGTCAATAATCCATATAGAATTTCACTTTGAGAGTCTCTTGACATTTCTCCCATGGGAAACTGTCAGCAGTATTATTCCCCAAATCATCATCATTATAATTCCAATTAAAACCCTTTTGCATGCATGTTGGACAACTCCACCTCATCCAAATGCACAACTTTTCTCAGCTCTTCTTTTTCTACCTTCTCCAACTTCAAAGAAGAAGATGAAGAAGCTTTAACCTCCAGAAATACCTCATTTGCCTCTAAGGCAGCACATTGTATGTCCTTTCCAGTACAAGCATTCGACTCGAAGGGTGGTGTTAGCCAAGTAACATCTATCCATATCAAATGCCACATCCTTTCACAAATTATTAATAAATCGAGCAACTTCCCCATCGTTCCCAAAGCAATTCTCGATGATGTTACGGTCACTCAAATACTCAACATCCTTGTATGTGTTCACAAGGAAATCGAGCAATGTGGCGTAGGTGGTGATGTGCTTAGAACTTGACTTGTGGCATTGCTCATAGGCCACACAATTCAGTAAGAACGAGCTCAAGAAATCATCGATTGTTATAGAAGGCATTTCTATGACACCGCGCTTGAATTTGATCACCAAGAAGCTTTCGTCCTTGGCCGGATTGAGCTTGATTCCGGCACGGCGAAGCTTCGAGACACAGTGGATGGTATGTGTTGGGATGTTGTTGCTGCTACGTGGCTCATCATGGCCTGGGGGTATAACGCTTGAGCGCAACAAGTCAAGCAAATGCATACCTGCAAACAAGGTATTAAACATCGATGTTAACGTATAGAGGGGCAGAAAATTCATGTACCGAAGAAAATCTGTGAAAAAATATGAGAAAAATATTGTATATTATATTAGTGTTCTTTTCAAAAAAAAAAAAAAAGCTATTGGGTATACTTTAAGAGTAATTCCACCCCTACAAATTATTTTGCCTATTAGGTGATTGAATCCCCCAACACCTATTGGGTGGGCTCATCTCCCACGAACAGTCGGGCAAGAATGGCATGATGCTTTGCTTGAGGTTCATACCCACGTCACCCCCTGACTCTAGTCTATTTTTCCGCGTTCATTACGCCTAAATTCATGAGAATCATACGTTAAATAAAATTATTGAACTCACCGCTATGGAGGCAAGAAAATAGAGTAGGGTTTGGGTCATGGGGGCAGCCTGAAATCGAACAAAGAGAGGCGCTTGAAAAAAAATTCAATCTTTTTTGCTTTTTTCTTTTTTTGACAAACCAAGCTAATTTTTCAACTTGATACATAAATCCCTGACTTTTTTTTTCCCTTTACCTGTTTATTAATCACTAATCTAGTACTCATTCCTGTTAACAGAATACATGCAACTTAAGAAAGTTTTAGACATAAAAGGTGATCCTGAGAAGACAAAGAAGAGAGGAGGGGCACTTAAGAACTGTATATTGCCACGATTTTGACAAGATTAATATAATTAAGCATCTCGCATGGAAAATTTTGAGAGGGGGCATGTGCAACCCCGGGCCTATGTTCCCTCGGCCCCTATCACTACTACAAAATTATCTATAAATGGCGGTCCAAAAACCGACAAAAAACGTTTATTACTGTCGGATTTTAAGCAAAATCCGACAGAAAATGCATGCAGTGGCGGATATAATAAGCGACAAAATTGCCTACGTTAGGAAATGAATTTTCCGACAGAAAATACCCTAAAACGTACAGAAATCATGTCGGTTATATCCGACAGGATATATATTTATAATAAATAAATAAGAGAATTTCTGTCGGATAAAACCGATAGAAAATACTAAAACCGCCAGGACTTCTGTCGGATATAACCGACAAAAAATTTATTATAACAATAAATAAAAGCATTTTGTCAGATAAAACCGACAGAAAATATATTAATAATAAAAAAAAATTCTGCATTTTCCATATCCCCTGCATTCACCATCCGAAACCTCGCCGGAGCTCGATCTCGAAAACCTCAGGGCCCTTAAAATCTTAGGCAAGGGAGCAGAATAAACCGGCATCACATATGCAAACTCTGGAACACGAAGATCTTTCAGCCTCATGTGTTTTTGTTGAGGGGGTGTTAGAAGAAAGTCTTGCTAAGCTTGAGAAAGAGGAGCTAGATTCTGATAATTTTGTGAGATGGGAACTTGGAGCTTGCTGGATACAACACTTGCAAGACCAAAAGAATGCAGACAAAGTTAAGAAACCGTCAAACGAGAAGGCTAAAAATGAGTTGAAGGTTGAGGGACTTGGGACACCTCTTAAATCCCTTAAGAACAGCAAGAAAAAATCAGATGGAGGCAATACCAAGCTGCAATCTGAAAGTTCAAAGTCTCATGCAGATGGTGTTGTTGCGGAAGCTGAAAATAGTATATCCCCTTCTGTGGAATCAAAGCTTGAGACTAATGCCAAAGAAAATGAGCTTGTGTTGACAAAGAAAATGAGGAGAGGAGAAAAGGGGGAAGGCAGAAGCATCGGCGCAAGGAAGAGATGGAGGGGTTATATTGTGGAAAATTTTCATTACTGTCGGTTAAAACCGACAGAAACATTTTTTTTAAAATAAAAACTGACAGAAACTTTTCATTAATGTCGGTTATAACCGAAAGAAACAAAATGGCGGTAAAAATCCCCCCAAAATTCCCTCTGAAAATTTTAAATTTTCCCCCAAAATTTTAAATTCCCTCCCAAAATTTTGTTACGATTTTAAAAAATAAAATAATAATTGTTTGGTTTAATAAATAAATAAATAATATGTATTTAAATAGAATATGTTTTTTAAAATTAAATAAATAGTTGTTTGGTTTTATAGATAATTTTTACATTTTTGGTTTAATAGATAATAATTCATGTAAAATATGCGATAAAGAAAAAAAAGAGAATTGTACAATGAAAATGTCATCGCACAAACTAAATATTGTCTAATCAATACTTGAAAAACATAAATAAAAATTTAGCACAAATTACTTTTCCCACTTCAAAATTTAGGCAAATTTATGCATTCTAACTAGAACAAAACAGTTCATCTATCACGTCAATTCTATCATGGGCATATATAGCTCGTGGTAAAAATTATTCAATTACCACGGCCAAGTTTAAGTCGTGGTGGATAACATTAATCCACCACGATCAGATTTTGACCCATTGTTAAAAGCGAATAATCTACAACGAACATTTAAATCCGTGATGGAATATCATAATTACAACGAGATATGCTCGTAATGGTTACTTCAAACTACTACATCGTCTTTTGTGAATTCACCACGTCTTTGGTCCGTGATGGATGTTTTTATCCTACATAATTGAAAACATTTGAAGAAGGGGGGATGTTAAAAATTTGGAGGGCTGCCAAAATTTTGGCCCGAATTTCAATTTATTTACACAACTGCCAATGAATCTCTCTGCCTCTACTTTTGATCCACGTGTGTGTGATTCAACCAAAGCAGGTGCTCTGCATTTTTCATCTCTTCCATACTCAAACCCTAGCCGCTCCACCTCTCTCTCTCTCTCATCTCCCTTCCCCAACCTCCACCACCACAAAACATCAAAATCTCCTTCGAAGACGACTTGGTCCCCACCACCGGGTCCACTCACCCGTTCGACGACGACGGTTACCTGGGATACGATCCCCGACTCTCCGCCCAGCGATTCGACTCATTCGTCGACTCCGACTCGCTCAAGGACTCGCCGTAGACGACGTTTTCGCCACTCATCCGGCTTCGGAGGCCTTCTCTTCCCCGTCGATCTACGCCGAATCAAACGGCCAGGGCTTCTCTCTGACAGAGGTGTTGATATGTCTTTCATGCACGACTTCGAATCAAATACCGCAGCCGATGGGTACGTGAAGAGATTGGAAGATTAACTCATATTTCTTCCCATTGTCTCCTTCCCCAAAACCCTCCACTGTGTTTCCCTCTCCAATTCCTTTCGGTTCCTCTGATTGAACGCCTCGATCGCGTTCTCTCCTCAGTTGATTCACCTCCGGGTAAGCGAGATGTATAGATATAACTGTTTGTGTATGTATAGGTTATAGTGAGAGAGAGAGAGAGAGAGAGAGAGAGAGAGAGAGAGAGAGAGAGAGAGATTTGTTTGTGTATTTGTGTTATTTTTTATGGATTTGAATTTGTGTGTGTACACATTTATATGATTAATTTGCTGATTATATTTTCTGAGATTTGGGTTTTTATCTCCTGATTATTTTTTGCAGAGGTTGTATTAATTTTCCTTTGACTGAAAATTTGGGGTTTTTTCAGGTATAACGTTATCAAACTCGGTTATTTATTGGATGCGAAGATCTAATTCAAATTGGTGATTAATATAATTAGATTGCATTAAATTTTTCTTGATTTTGTAGAATTTTACGTTTAAATTTGTGGGTTTTGGAGAATTCTTCATTAAATTTCTGGGTTCTTTTGATGTGAGATTTAATTAATTTTGGTAGCTTTTGTAAAATCCTTCGAAATCGTGATGCATAATTTCCTTTCTTTTTTTAATTAATTTATGAATATACTTTCATCATAATGTATTTACTTCTTGGGCAGTGCAGCCTTTACAGGAGGGGATACATCCATTATTTTCCACGGTACAGGTATGGACCTCTGTTAAATTTGATTTTTCCTAAGCATTTTCTTTTATTTAAGATCAAAAGACTCAAAACTGTTTATGAGTCATATTTATCATCGTCATGCATAGAAAAATGTTGTAATTATTTCTCTCTCACAAAATTAGCAGTAAATATATATTTCTCTCTTGCATGCTACAAGGCATGCACTTCAGGTATACGTTGGTGGGCTTCCTCCCTTGGCTAATGAGCAAGTTATAGTTTTGGATTTTGTTTTGGATTCTTTCCCAAGTAATAGCAAGTGTTTTGACTCAATACTAGAGTGGAGATGAACAAGGAATCTAGGCTAAAGTTTGATGCCATTTGTGTCATCACTCTAGAATCTAGGGATTTACTTTGTATATAAGGAAGCTTATAAGGTAGCTTTCTGTAGGTTGTTACAGGCCAACTGCAATGGGTTACAAATAAGCCAAATTTTGATTAAATGTTATTCAATTTTTTATGTAGTTATTATATTGTAGTAAATATGGAATTTTGTTGGTTATTCTGTACTAAAATATATAAATACAGATATATATATATATATATATATATATATTTGTTAAATAGTTTTATTTTATTTTTTTAATTTTGGAAAATAATTTATAACGGGCATTAGCTGTGGTCAACTAGTAATCGACAACGGTCATAGCACGTGGTGTTAGATTCCAATTTACCACGGGTATAATCTGTGGTTATATTGCATTTGACAACGGGCATAGTCCGTGGAAGAAACTGAGACTTTTTATCACATCCAAAATACTAACGGGCATAGTGTCCGTGGTGGATTGCAATTTACCACGGGCATCAACCGTGGTAGATGGGCTTTTTTCTACTAGTGTGAAATGGTCAAAGCATGGAAAGTAGACTCGAGAAATCCAATCGTCAAAAGCCATCGGAGAAAAGGTTGAAATATAGCTAAAAACAGATCCAAGTAAAGTAATTCACTTGGTTTCTGCTCCTGATTCGCTAGCTCATCTCCTAGTTTTCATGATCTAACCGTCAACCTTGTTTGTAGATACTACAAGATCGCATATGTAAAAAATCGTAAAAAAATAAACATTCAGAGATTACGTAACAGAACAAAAGTTTTCGACGGTTATAAACGAAAATTCACAATTTAACGGTTATTTTAGCTTCGATTTTAATAATTTTTTACAGCTACACTCCTCGACCCTATAAGAATGTAATGAATAAATTTGATCTTCAATTTAAAATATTTACAGTAGTGGATACAACTAAATATTATTTTATACTTGATGGAAGTGTGACATTAACTCTAAGTGTTTGTTTAATCTACTGTTTTGATGCGATACGCATTCTACGAAGCATTTTTCGACGATCCAACCGTCAAACTTGTTTGTACACACTCCGAGATCGCATACGTAAAAAATCACAAAAAACAAACATTAAGAGATTAGGTAACAGAACAAAAAATTTCGACGCTTATAAACAAAAAATCACAATTTAACGGTTACTTTAGCTCTGATTTTGATGATTTTTTTATAGCTACACTCCTCGACCCTATAAGAATGTATTGAAGGATTCGATCTTCAATTTAAAATATTTACACTAGTGGATACCACAAAATCTTATTTTATACTTAATGGAAGTATAACATTAACTCTTAAGTGTTTATTTAATCTATCGTTTTGACGCAATACACATTCTACGAAACTGTTTTCAATGATCCAACCGTCAAATTTATTTTTACATACTCCGAGATCACATACGTAAAAAATCACAAAAAACAAACATTCAGAGATTAGGTAACAAACAAAAGTTTTCGACGGTTATAAACGAAAAATCAAAATTTAACGGTTATTTTAGCTCATATTTTGATGATTTTTTACAGCTACACTCCTCGACCCTATAAGAATGCAATGAATAAATTCGATCTTTAATTTAAAATATTTACACTAGTGGATACCACAAAATCTTATTTTATACTTAATGGAAGTATAACATTAACTCTTAAGTGTTTATTTAATCTACCGTTTTGATGCGATACACATTCTACGAAACTTTTTTCAATGATCTAACCATCAAATTTGTTTGTACATACTCTGAGATCACATACGTAAAAAATCACAAAAAACAAACATTCAGAGATTAGGTAACAAAACAAAAGTTTTCGACGGTTATAAACGAAAAATCAAAATTTTACGATTATTTTAGCTCCGATTTTGATGATTTTTTTACAGCTACACTCCTCGACCCTATAATAATGCATTGAATGAATTTGATCTTCAATTTAAAATATTTACACTAGTGGATACCACAAAATCTTATTTTATACTTGATGGGGAAGTATAACATTAACTTTTAAGTGTTGGTTTAATCTACCGTTTTGATGTGATACGCATTCTACGAAACGTTTTTCAACGATCCAACTATCAAACTTGTTTGTACACACTCCAAGATCGCATACGTAAAAAATCGCAAAAAACAAACATTAAAATATTAGGTAACGGAACAAAAGTTTTCGACGGTTATAAACGAAAAATCACAATTTAACGGTTATTTTAGCTTCGATTTTGATGATTTTTAGCATGCAATGAATGAATTCGATCTTCAATTTAAAATAATTACACTAGTGGATAAATCGTATTTTATACTTAATGGAAGTATAACATTAACTTTTTAAGTGTTTGTTAAATCTATCAATTTGATAGGATATGCATTCTACGAAACTAGTTTCAACGATCCAACCGTCAAATATGTTTATATATACTCCGAGATATCATGTGTAAAAAATCGCAAAAAAAAAAAAAAAAAAAAAAAACATTCAGAGATTATTCTGGCGACCATCCAAAATTTTGCTTTGTTCGTGTCGGTTATATCCGACAGGATCATGAGTGAAAAAAAAAATATTAAAAACATGTGTTTATTTATTTATTTATTTTTAATCAATATAACATTTTAAAATAATAAAATCAGATATGATAGGGTACATCAGATGTTCATGTGTGTTTATATGCCAGACAATGTGCTTTGTGACACATTGAAAAAAATTGTTTGAATTTCTTTGTATCTTGTTGCTTGCCTATGAGGGAGCATAATCCTTATTACAAAAATGATAGAGCTTCAGATTGTAGTCTATTGTTATTATTCTCTCAAAAAATTTATGGCTTGTGGGAATTGGGTTCATTAGACTTTAGGGTCATGAGTGAAAAAAAAATATTTAAAATATGTGTTTATTTATTTATTTATTTTTAATCAATATAACATTTTAAAATAATAAAATTTTCACTTGCTATCGGTTATAACCGCCACCATTAACTTAAAAACCGCCAGAATCTGTCAAAAAATATTTATAAAAAGAAAAGATTCATTTATCCTATCGGTTATAACCGACATGATTTTTTTTATATCCGCCACTAAATATCCGCCAGGAATTTATGAAACTTTGAACTGATCCTCTCCTACTCTCGTGTCCTATATACGGATCTTTATTTTACTGTAATAACACCGAGGAAAAACAGGGAACGGGGGAAACAACTCTCGTGCCTTCAACAGGTTCCATAACAAAATAGCAAGAAGAAATGCAGAAAATTGGTAAATAATTGCCATATTTTGAAGCAGGGCAATCAATGAGCCTATAAATGAACAAAAAGGGTTTGATCAGAACTGAAAACCGCTAAAAACTTTCAAAATACAATCACAAATTTGAAATGAACAACTAGGGTTGATGAACTAACACATGCACATTGACATCAGAAAACAGAACTGTGAGCAGTGGCGGATCCAGGATTTCAAGATCGAGGGGTACCAACATAAATGCTCAAAAAAAAAAAAATATATATATATATATATATATATATTAGACTAATTTTGTTCCATATCACTATTTTCTACTGAATTTGGTTCATTGAATAAATCAAGATTAATCTCAAAGGTTATAAAACCAACAAATTTTCCTTAGCAACATAATGCAATTAGTGACTCTACAAAGATAAAAGTTGTTAATGTAACATATTTCTTATTAATTGGGAGTTGGGACTATAGAGTCTAGGATTAAAAAACTTATATAAATTTGGAAGAAATAAAATTAGGCAGCTAAAGGAGGTGGAACGGCAAATGGTGGTGGAGAATAGGGTAACTTGGGTTTAAAGTTGGAAGGTTGTGACCATTGGGGCTGAGAGTTCTTAAATATAATTTGGGTATACTGGAAAAGACCGGAGTTCTCGGGCTCTGTAGAGAAAATAGAGAAATTTTAGTGTTTAAATTTTTTTTATAATGATCTAGCTCAAAAACATTGTCGTTTTGGCTAGGTCTTTTAAAACAAAAATTAAAAACCTCTTCTTCTTCTTTGTTATAAGCACTGCTGCCTGCACATCCATGGAGGCAACAAGCCTCTCCACTGCACCTGCCCAAATTATTGGAGGGTCCCGAAGGTCGATCACAAGTGTTTCTTCGGGCTTCCGAAGGGTCCCTATATGGATCCGCCAGTGACTGTGGGTCACATATGTAGTTATGATCACTGCAAAATCACGTATGTAACATCGATTCAAAGACAACAAGCGTTTTGACCGACACTTCTGAACCGAAACACCGATAAGAACATGGAGAAGCAATCTGGCTATGGATCCCATAAAGATAAGCATGGTGTCATGAGAAAAACAATATTTGCCTTGAACTTTCATGTCCTACGTAACAAACAGTAACAAGCTCATTGAAAAGGACCACACAACCAGCAAACAAGGGTATAAAGATTAAAACAAAGTTTTGTACAGCATGGGAATTATTACATACTCTGCACATTGGCATAGCTGCACTCCAAATCAAAACCGTCTTCATCGTCATCGTCTTGGAACGGAGGGTCCAACACAGAAACCGGACTGCATTGTTCCTTCTCTTCCTCCTCCTCCACTTCTGCTTGGAATTTCTGCAACCTCTCCTCCTATTAACACATCAAAACACTAATCACACGTAATTAAGCAATATAATAATAGTTTAGATTAAATCCCAGATCCATAATTGCATTGCTGATTGACTTTTCTTGTTGAATTTTAGAGATTGTGACTACACAAAGTGTGTAATTTTACATCCGTCGGGACTCCATGATGGGATCCAACACAAGAAAACAAGGGCAAATTTGTCTTTGCAATCAAATATTATTACTGGCCAGTGTCTTACACCAAAGAGATTTAGACCTGGTTTGGTACTGAGGTGCTTCTGAAAAAAGTGGATATCAAAATAAGCTGGGAGCTTTTTTGTGTTTGGTAAACATTCAACTTCAGCTTTTTTTCATAGTTTTGGGTGAAAAAAAGCCAAAAACACAAAGCTGCAAGACCCAGCTTTGAAACACCGGCTTTTTTTCCTTGCCCAGCTTCTACGTAAACCGATTTCGCAAGAGGGAGAATGGCAATCTCTGAAGCTATCTCTCTTGTTCCCCCAGATCCCGAAACCCCCAGCACCAACCACGCTCATTCCGACCAAGGGTTTCTGCCTTATTCTCCCGATTTCGATCCCGCATTGTCTGATCTTGATCATGCGGTCCTTGACGAGCTTCAGAAACTGGATTTGAAAGAGGAAGGGGATGGAGGACGATGGAGAGCCTGATGAGGTGCAGAAGCTGGATTCGATAGAGAAGGTAAAGGAGGATGGAGCTGGTGAGCGCAGAAGGTAGATTTGAAGACGGATGATGACGCTGGTAAGTTGCAAAGTCAAAAATCGTTGCCTAAGTGTTTGCACGACGCAACCTTCGTCGCGCGCTAACCGTCGCGCCAAGTCAGTGACGATAAGGTTTGCGCGACGAAGAAATAACATGCATCGCGCAAAGCTTTGCGCGACTCACGCCCTATGTCGAGCAAAGCCACTTTGCGCAACGCGCGTCTTACGTCATGCAAAGATACTTTGCGCGACGCACGTCCTACGTCGTGCAAAGTGGCTTTGCGCGACTTAGGGCGTGAGTCGCGCAAAGTGGCTTAGTGGCTTTGCACGACGGGACGCTCGTCGCGCAAACCCTTTATTTTATTTTTTTGGTCAAAAATATATTTTTTTTAATTTTTGATAAATATTGTAATTAAATTCTAAAGAATAATTAATTAACCAAGCAAAAGTATTTAATTATAAAATATATGAAAATATACATACAAGATGTCCGAACAAAAAAGAAAAAACTACAAGTGAACTAGGTTTAATACATTAGGCTACTGGGTATAGGCAAGGCGAGGTAGCTCTGAGGTCAAAGGTGGAGCAAGATGACGTGCTGGTAGCGAGATTTGGAGGCCGAACAGCTGTATGGCTTGTACAAGGTCTCTCACTGTCCTGGCTTATGTCCTCATATCCTCATCCTCGACTCTGGATGTCGAGGAAGTGTGATTAGAAGGCTCCGACTCGCGGTGGGGTCGGTGAGGCCGCCGTGCACTGAGCGGCTGAACCGACACTGATGACGTCGATGAAACGAGCACCTGGGACACCGTATAAGTAGCCTCAGCAAGGGGTGTAGGCTCCCCAAGCAATGAAGCACTCACGGCTGGAGCAGTAGATGTTGATAATGCAGGAGGCACATTGGTCACACTCAAGGTATTAAATATCGGTAATATCGGAAATATCGGTAGTCCGAAAACACGGAAATATCGATGGAAATATCGGGATAATATCGATATCGATAAAATTTCCATGGAAACCACGGAAATTGTAAGAAAAACTTGGAAATTTTTATTGAAACTTTGCAGGATGTTTATTTAGTCAATTATCTATTAGTTTATCAAAAAAAATTGGAAGGAAATGCATTGCATGATGGATTTAACATTATCAAGTTGATTATAGAGCGAGCTGGCAAACATTGTGAGTGTAGAAAATATATAGTAATTAATGAAAGAAGTTTAAACACACCAAAATCATTTATATATAATGAATTAGTGCAATATTTTACACTTTATACATTACATGGTAAGTACATTACACTTTATACATTACACTTTTCACCTCTGCAACACACATGCAACACTGTGCAACACACACACACACACACAAACCAACGTGGTTTGCTGAATTGACAACTTGGTTTGCTGAATTTGTCTACGTGGCTTGATGACAAAGCATCATATGTCTTTGTGGCTGGATGACAAAGCACCACCTGTCTTGGTGGCACACCATTCAACACGCACACACGCAGCATGCACACGCACACACGCAGCAAGCACACGCACACACGGAGCAAACATAAGCACACACGTAGCAAGCGAACGCAGAGTATACAGAGTCTGTCTCCTTTTCTCTCCCTCACAAGAACATACTCGGTCTCCTTCTCTCCTTCTCTCCTTCTCTTCGTCTCCGTCCTCACGAGTCACTCACTCACACGACGATGACCCCAACAGTTTTGAAGCTCCAAATCCTCCAAATTGGGGCAACCCAATATCAAATCACTCATCATCTGGTCCTGCAAACAAACCTCATCGAGAAGCAAGGACCGAATCGTCCAGAATCGCATGGTGGACAATTTCGCCGGCAAAGTAAGATAACACCGCGTGAGGCTCAATTTCTCAACATACCCATTTCTCAGAACAGAGAAAGGGAAATCGTATCGGTGATTACGGGTTTCGTCGTTGTGAAAGTCTCTGTGGATGAAGAAGTCGAGGTGGAGCTCCCGGGCGCGGAGGTGGGTGACGGCGGATCGCACCCAGGAGTCGACGTGGGAGTGGTAGTGACCGTGGAAGATGAAGGAGAGGCGGAAAGTGTGGACGGGAGAATTGGGGCGGGAAATCAGAACGCGATCGACGAACTCGGCGTAGAACTGGCGGGTGTCCAACGGCAGCTCGCGCGTCGAGAAGAGTTCGAAGTTGAAATCGAGGGAGGGGATGCGGGACCAGAGAGGGCGCCATTTTTGGGAGATGAGGGAGGTTTGGACGGAGTCTCTCTGCCTGGGTCTCTCCGTCTCGGTCTCTCCCTCGGTCTCTCCGTCCGTCTCCTTCTCTCCCTTGGTCCGAGCTCTCTGCTCCTTCACCAACCTCGCACACTTTCTGGAAAACGAGCACCGTCGATTCGACCGCGATGAATTCTTCATCAGATGAATAGACGGCCGCCGCCACCACCTCATCGTCGTCTCCGTCCGCGGCGATTTTGAAGTTTTCTGCGGAATTTCGTAAATATCGCGATAATTTCAAAAATATCGCGATATTATCGATATTATCGATAATATCGCGATATTTGGACGAAAACCATTTGGATACCTATTAAAATATCGGTTCCCTTAAAAACCGATAATATCGGCGAAATATCGCCGATATTATCGGCATTTCGGACCATGGTCACACTCCAACGACGAGTGATCAACTGCGACATCTACACACTTTTTGAACCATAAAAATATAACATTAGAAACTAATCCTTTCTTGCATTTGAAACTAATCAATTAGCAGCCAAAGTAATATAAGCAGGTAGGTTACTAACATTCTTAATTTGAAAACAAGAGGAACTACCTATCCATTTTCATAACCAACAAAAAAAAATGCACCAAGTGAAACAAAAAAGAATGGGTAATCCGACACTGGGAATCTGTGATAAATTGTAAAGATTATCTGAATCAGGATGCCCAATAAACACTCTAGTAAGCAGACTCTGTAATCAATCAAAATGGTACCAAAACTTCATTATATTAGTATCAACTAAAACATGGTGAACACTCTAGTAAACACTCTAGTAAGCAGACATTGTAAAGATTATCTGATATTATGAAATGTGAAAATAAAAAAGATTAATCTTCTCTTCGAAAGTAATTTCAGGGATCAGGAGCCTGGGGAAAACAAAATAAAGAATTACATGTTCAACTATCAAGATTATCATATTAAATTGGGATGACACAGCAGCCCATTTCTAGTCATGCCCAGTAAACAATAGTTAGCAAATTAGCAAAAAAATTTAATGCTCCACAGAATCAATTAGGAACGAAGATTCCGCAATCTTAAAGATAGCCTTTAAATAAAAGTCCTCATTCTGCAAAACCTTTCTGTGAAAAAAATCAATATAATCTGCCTAACTATATAAATTTTCTTCCTAAACAACATGTATGTGAGGTGGGTAGGATACAAAAGACAAGTTACCTTCTGAAGACCCAGGAAATTGCCGAATGAAACTTTTCAAATCTGGACCTCCGACTTTATCTATAAGCATAGGTCATAATAATGAATAATTGTATGAGCATGAGGGTACAGATATCATAAAGATTCCAGTAAGAAGCTGACCGGTGTTGATGATTTTGTGCGTACTGTCTTCGCTTGCTCTCCTTTCCTCTTCTTTCTTTAGAACTTTGAGAAATAAAAGGCATAATAGTTAAATATATGTTTCTTAAAATCTCTGTATCAAACAGAAAATCGAAAGTAAAGCAAATCCAACTTATAAGTATGTGACACCAATTTCCCACTGAAACTTTAAAGATGTCATGATAAGGAGACGTGAATTGGCATATGGAGATGCTGATCTAATCATTTGTAGCTTCCACATAAGTGTTTCTCTAGGTAAGATATCAGCAAGAACCTGTGGCTTCAACCATTAATTATTTCCGCTAGATTCAACTACACTTTATGAGATATAAGTATGCAGAATACACACAAAAGATCAGAAGAGACCAATCTCTTTACTGACTTCAAGAGAGTTGATTATATGATAACATATAATGCTACATAAGAGATCCTTGAAAGCTACACGTCTAAAGCATCATAAGTATCCATCTATGGAATGAGGATTGAACAGATAAGTGTATGGAGTGATCAGACTTGTGGGCGAAAGTAATGTTAGTTTGTTACATAGTTGTGTCTTACAGAGAGGTAAGATGCTGATACAAGAAGATCAGGTGATAGCTTCTCAACTGTCTGCGGCAGAGGAAGTCCAAGTCCCGTCTCCAAGTTACCCATCAGAAAACCTAAATTCATGAAGAAGAGTTGCAGGTTAATGAATAAAATTCTTTTGTAGCAAGCACATGAACTTTGAGCCAACAATTCAATATAATTTGGATCAACAAACATAATAAAAGGTGGAATAAAGAAAGCAGACCTGTCATTGAGCTCAATATGTGAGGAAGGCTGAGAGGAAGTGAGTCAGGAATGAGCTGCAGTAAAGGTATTAATGGTTGAAGCTGGGACTTGCTGAAGGGTGTAGCTGCACATGGATACCAGGTAGGAGCTAACCTGAGTGAGCAAAAGTATCAATTGAATAACTTCTGTCTTACAGCTAAATTATTTAGCTTTTATATAAATGCTAAGCATTTTGCCTTTATCTAAGAGGAATTGGTGAAAATTCTTACACATGACTTTTCATATCTCAGCATGCTTATTTAGTACTTATTTATCCGGGAATCTATAAACTTTGAATCAAAATAACTTAATAGGAAGCAGCGTCTTACCTGGATTAGCCAAAATTAGAACAAGGTCAATATCAGGGTTAAGGGCAGCCACAGAAAGCGCAAGGCATGCTCCAAGAGATTCTCGAACAAGGTATATAGGCCTATTTGGTGCGAGACGATGCTGTGACCGAACTGTTCTTTCAACCAGCTTCACGAGGTCTGACACACGGAAATTAATAAAACAACCAAATTATATACGAATTCATCTCTTTCATCCAACAAAATAGGAAAACAGAAACAAGGGGCACCATTTTATCTTCTCCACATATGATTTTCACCACACTGCTAAGAATACTATGAGGACCGTGTGAAGCAAACATTTTGTGCAACACAAGATCAACAAAGCTAAATGCATTTAAAAATGACGGAAGAACCTGTGAATGTTGTTCGATCCTTGGCAGGGATATGCAAGCACCAGACATCGAAAATCCTTGGCAGGGACTACAGGCAGCGTATTGCTTAACACAGATGAGGGAATTGAAAATCTGGGTCAATACCTGCTGGTTGGCTGGGAATTGAAAATTGTTGAAATAATTAATATAAGAAACCTAATGGAAGTTGGTGAAGCCCCGTATCAACGAGTGTCATGTAGTCCCCCTAAATCAAGGGATCTTATATAGCCTTTCAAAAGCTTAAATTAAGGAGTTGCACGTGTTGTGCTTTAACTCCTTATCTCTTTTATATTTACTTGTAACTTGTGTAGATTTTTTCACATCAATATAGAAAATTCCTTTTCGCCATTCTTAATATGGTATCACAGAGCTAGGGAAATCCAAGCAGACCCTAGTTTCTTCCCGCTGCATTTTTTTCTTCTGTGTCGTTGTTCTTTCATGGCTGGCGAACAGAGTTCGGATGGAAATAAGTCAGACATTTCCAGTCCTTTTTTCATTCACCATTCCGACCATCCGGCGATGGTTCTCGTCTCCAAGCTTCTCAACGGAGACAACTACTCCACTTGGTGTCGTTCTGTGAAGCTTTCTCTGAGTGCTAAGAACAAGCTGGGTTTTGTGGATGGCACACTGAAGGCTCCTGATGAAAGCAAGAAACCAGATGACTTTGCTTCCTGGAAACGGTGCAACGACATGATCGTTTCTTGGATCTTGAATTCAGTTGACCAGACTATCCATGATCGCATTGTCTACTACACCACACCCCAAGCAATTTGGCCGGATCTTGAAGATCGTTTCAGCCAAGGTAATGCACCCAGAATTTATCAAATTCAAAGAGATATAGCTTCTATTTCTAAGGACCAATTATCTGTTGCTGCTTATTATACCAAACTGAAGAGTTTATGGGATGAACTTGCATCCTACAATGATCATGAGTCTTGCACCTGTGGTGCTTTAAAGAAGCAAGGTGATCAAATGGAGAAAACCAGATTAATGCAATTCCTCATGGGTCTCAACGAGTCCTATGGTGCTGCGCGTGGCAACATCCTGATGATAAGTCCATTGCCCTCTGTGCGTTCAGCGTATTCCATGATTGTCCAGCAAGAAAAACAGCGCGATGTGAGCGATTCATATGAAGCTGCAGAGGTATCATCAATGGCGGTTCGTCAATGGCAGAAGGCGCAAACTAGCAGCCAAACTGGCAGCAGCTCATCTTCCCGTAAACAACTCCACTGCACTTATTGTGACACCGCCCACCATACCATTGATACATGCTACAATGACACCGGATAATGGAGATCAAAGAGAAACCACAAATGAATGCTCAAAGATAAACAACTCGCCACTCTATGGAATCCACCAAAGAGATAAGAGTTTACGGATGGGAAGAAAAACACTCTTTACTAAACCAAGTTTAAAGTAATTCTTAATTTCTGAATAATTGTATTTCCATACATGAGTAGTAGTTTTAAATAGCTAGGCATGGAACAACCTTCTACCTTCCATGAAGAGGTTATCAAACATAAACTTAATGTAAGACTAATCATGAACTTAAATGGAAATATGAACCATCTTTAAATTAAATATGATGAATGCACCATGATAATTAGACGAGTCCAAATTCGGTGTCATACGCTTCCGTTGCGCAATAACTCGTCCTCGAGTTTTATTTGGTCTTCCTCGATCTTTCGGATGTCCAACTAACATTTTCCACAATAGCCAATTTAGCACCAATAAATTTGAAGACCTTGAAAAATTCCAAGAAGCAAAACAGTTCAAATTAATTTTGATTTTCCATATTCTCATAAACCATGCATGAACCAATTTTTTCCTCTTAAAAACAATCACGTTGGGATATTGCTTCCGAATTACGTCATACTCATGACTTGGGATTGAGTAGAAATAATTCAAATCATTCTGAAAACTTCTATCCAAGTGTTTCCTTCTCATATCTCGAACAATGAAATCTTCCCAAAAAGTGTCATGAATTCTACGGATGTCAACTACTTTTGCCTCATTATGTAGCCGTTCTTGGAACTCTTCAATCATTGTAATCACATCTTCATCACCATTGTGATAAAAATTTGACAAAGACTGAAAAACTTCTTGATCAACGACATCAACTGTACCTCCATCATCACCATCATCATAGACAAAATTATAACGACATATATCACAACAAATTTCACAGGAACCACTTGGACAAAGATCAAACTTTGGAGGAAGATTAAGATTTAGAAATTTGTCACCTACAAAAGTATTCTCCTCCTCATCATCGGAACCATCATTCTCTGTTTCATGATGGGGATCATCATGTTCCAGAGGTTCATAGCGCTCAAGACGCTGTTGGAGCTGCTGCACTTGTCTCCTTAGGTCGTCCATCTCAATGTCACGCAGATCTCTCTCACGATGTGGTGAGTCCTGGTGAGTTTGTCGGCCTCCACGGCACCCACGCCTCCCAACCATGATCGAATAGAGCTCTGATAACCAATTTGACACCGGATAATGGAGATCAAAGAGAAACCACAAGTGAATGCTCAAAGATAAACAACTCGCCACTCTATGGAATCCACCAAAGAGATAAGAGTTTACGGATAGGAAGAAAAACACTCTTCACTAAACCAAGTTTAAAGTAATTCTTAATTTCTGAATAATTGTATTTCCATACATGAGTAGTAGTTTTAAATAGCTAGGCATGGAACAACCTTCTACCTTCCATGAAGAGGTTATTAAACATAAACTTAATGTAAGACTAATCATGAACTTAAATGGAAATATGAACCATCTTTAAATTAAATATGATGAATGCACCATGATAATTAGACGAGTCCAAATTTGGTGTCATACAAACTGCATGGATATCCTCCTGAACATCGTCTTCATCGTAGCAACAAAGGTGGTGGGCGTGGGAACAACGGTGGTGGACACAACAAACGCCATGGAAGTTCTGCCAACAATACCACCAATGGGGCTTCTCTGCAAGAACTGCATTCCACTATACCTGGTCTTTCTGACGTTCAATTACAGCAGATATTGTCCATCATGAACAACAATGAGACAGCACAAAATGTTCCCAAAGCCAATGTCGCCGCCAATGCCACTGAAAACTCATCAGGTTTGTTAAAACCTCTGAAGCGCCTTCATCGATGGATAATCGACAGTGGTGCGACAGACCATATTACATCTTCACCAAATTCACTCACTCTTTGTACCAAGAGTGTCACCTTACCACCTGTTCAAATGCCTAGTGGACAGGAGGCTCCTATCACATCCATTGGGAATTTATCTTTAAATTCTTCCATTCATTTGCAAGATGTATTATGTGTGCCAACTTTCAAAGTTAACTTAATGTCTGTAAGCAAGGTCACTAGCGCAATGGCTTGTTCAGTAACATTTTTCCCTTACTGGTGCATTTTGCAGGATTTGGCTACGAAGAAAACGATTGGTTTGGGTAAACAGTGTGGAGGACTATATTACTTGGTGGCGCTAGTTTCAGAAAGGCCAACGTCTTTTGTCAAACCTTCATGCAACCTTGTCACCTCTTCCACTTAATTATGGCATCGACGTTTGGGTCACATATCGCCATCTCGATTAGAGTTTATGGCGAAAAATATGTTGAATATCCCTTTTAAGTTAAATGATGCTTGCGATATATGTCCATTGGCCAAGCAACATCGTCTTCCTTTTGGCATTAGCTCAATTACTACTAAGAAACCTTTTGATCTCATCCATTGTGACATTTTGGGCCCTTATAAGATAAGTTCTCTTTCTCGAGCCAATTATTTTTTAACAGTGGTAGATGATTATTCTAGGTTTACATGGGTCTTCCTCATGCATCATAAAAGTGAAACACAAAGCCTACTCAAAAAGTTTCTTTCCTTTGTGCAAACACAATTCCAAACACAAGTATGAACAATTTGAACCGATAATGGTGGGGAGTTCCTTTCCTTACGTCTTTTTTTAAGGATATTGGGGTTGTTTTTCAACATTCATGCGTCTATACGCCTCAACAAAATGGCGTTGTAGAACGCAAGCACCGTCACATTCTTGAAATGGCACGTGCTTTGCATTTTCAAGCTCATCTTCCATTACGTTTTTGGGGGGATTGTGTGTTAACCGCTGTACACCTTATAAACAGATTCCCAACCCCTCTTCTCCATTACAAAACACCTTATGAACTACTTCATGCTAAACTTCCCACTTTTTCTCATATACATGTGTTTAGATGTCTTGCCTATGCGATCAATGTACATGTTTCTCATAAGTTTGATGCACGAGCTAGGCGTTGTGTATTTCTTGGTTATCCTTTTGGGCAAAAGGCATACAAACTTTATGATTTAACAAAAAAATAGATTTTTACGAACCGGGACGTCATTTTTCATGAAAATACCTACCCCTTTCAGACCTTGCCATCTTCTCCCACGGTAGAACCTCCTACAAACCTGCACCATTACCCTATTGTCGACCCCATTCCTTCTACATCCATCATTTCTCCATCTACTCTAGAAACGTCTAGTCCACCATGTCTCCATGCCTCATCCCCTCCTACCCTTTCAGACACTTATTCACCCAATCCAACTACCTCTGACACATCTCCACCCAATTCCACAAATCCTCCTATTTCCACTGATGACAGTATAGCTCCATCAAACCCTATTGGGCGACCCCAACGCCATCGCACTGCCCCTGCTTACCTTGGTGATTATGTATGCTCACAAGTGACACTGCTCACACCCAAAGCATCGTCGTCTTCGTCATCAAGTCTTTGTAAAGGTACACGGTATCCCTTGAGTAATTTCTTATCTTATGACCGTTACTCACCCAATCATTTCGCTTACATTGCTCATGGTACTCATGATGAGGAGCCTAGCACATATACAAAGGCCATTTCTAGCCCTCACTGGCAGGCCCCCAATGCATTCTGAATTACAGGCGTTGGCAGAGAATAACACTTGGACTCTTACTTCTCTTCCTCCTGGAAAATCTCTTATTGGTTGCAGATAGGTTTATAAGATCAAATGGCGTTCTGATGGAACCATTGAGCGTTACAAAGCGCGTTTAGTAGCCAAGGGCTATACTCAGATCGAAGGCATTGACTACCATTATACTTTTTCACCTACAGCTAAAATGACTACTATTCGATGTTTATTAGCTCTTGCTTCTGCTCAAAATTGGTCCCTTCACCAACTAGATGTTAATAACGCCTTTCTGCATGGTGATCTTCATGAGGAAATCTATATGTCACCCCCTCCTGGTCTTTTGCGACAGGGGGAGAGTTTAGTGTGTCGCCTCAACAAGTCGTTGTATGGTTTAAAGCAAGCCTCTCGTCAATGGTTTGCTAAGTTCTCCACTGCTATTCAAACTACAGGTTTTGTACAATCCAAAGCCAATTACTCTCTTTTTACTCATCGAAAAGGAAAGTCATTCACGGCCCTTTTGATTTATGTGGACGACATCGTCATTACTGGAAATAATATGGCTGTTATATCCTCTCTTAAAAGGTTTCTACACAGTCGCTTTCGAATCAAAGATCTTGGAAACTTGAAATATTTTATGGGGATTGAAGTGTCATGTTCACACAAAGGTATTTCCCTTTCACAACGGAAATACGCTTTGGAGATTTTAAAGGACGTTGGCCTCTTGGGAGCACGGCCAGTGAACTTCCCAATGGAACAAAATTTGAAGCTTTCAGACAAAGGGGAACTGCTTAAAGATCCATCTCAGTATAGAAGAATTGTTGGGCGTTTGATCTACTTGACCATCACCCGTCCTGACATTACTTATTATGTTCATGTGTTGAGTCGTTTTATGCATGAACCAAGTAAGCCGCATATGGAGGCAGCACTTCGCGTTCTAAGGTATATCAAAGGCACACTAGGTCAGGGCCTTTTCTTTTCCTCAAATCACAATCTAACTCTGATAGGTTATTGTGACTCGGACTGGGCAGGTTGCCTAATCACCCGAAGGTCTACCACAGGTTATTGCATATTATTGGGATCTTCCTTGATTTCTTGGAGATCAAAAAGACAAAAGACAGTTTCCCTATCTTCAGCCGAAGCTGAATACTGAGCTATGACAGGTGCTTGTTGTGAATTGTCTTGGCTTCGACATCTTCTCAAAGACCTGAGCTTCTCACATCCAGGGGTCGCGACACTGCATTGTGATAACCAAGCAGCTTTACACATAGCTGCTAAACTCGTCTTCCATGACAAGACTAGACATATTGAGATTGATTGTCACTTCATCAGAGACAAAGTGCAAGATGGTTCCGTTGTTACAAAATATGTCTCTTCCTCACACCAACTAGCAGATGTGTTCACAAAGGCTTTGGGAGATGATGCATTCTCAACCATGTTACGCAAGTTAGGAGTTCTTAACATACACTCTCCAACTTAAGGGGGAGTGTTGAAATAATTAATATAAGAAACCTAATGGAAGTTGGTGAAGCCCCGTATCAAGGAGTGTCATGTAGTCCCCCTAAATCAAGGGATCTTATATAGCCTTTCAAAAGCTTAAATTAAGGAGTTGCACGTGTTGTGCTTTAACTCCTTATCTCTTTTATATTTAGTTGTAACTTGTGTAGATTTTTTTCACATCAATATAGAAAATTCCTTTTCGCCATTCTTAATAAAAATCTATACCAAAATTACTTCAAACTGCAAACAAGAAACAACAACAATGAAATTCTTAAACCCTGAAATTCAGCCCATTTCATAACAATTTATCCCAAATAAAAACCCTGATTCAATACCCATTTCAAAATTAAAACCCTAAATCCCATTCACAAATTTTTAAACCCTGAAATCCATCCCATGCCCTAGTAATTTATCCCAAATTAAAATCCTAAATTCTATAATTCATCTCAATTCACAATCAAAATCCTTAATTTAACAATTTCATAATTTGTAATTAGACTTACCTTCAAGGAGAGAGACAAGCATGACGAAGGGGTGGTGGCTGCCCGTCGTTTAGAACGAAAGGGAGAGAGATCTGGGTTCAAAATAAAGAAGATGAGGAGGAAGGCTACGGGAGAGAGAGGGAGACAAAGGGCGAGATAAGGAGGAAGGCTACGGGAGAGAGGGGGCGAGATGAGGGGGAAGGCTACTGGAGAGAGTCTGGGTATAACAATTGCACGCCAAAATTATAACAATTTGCGCGACGTATGTATACAATTTGAAGTCACGCAAAGTCCTTTTGCGCGACGATCACATTAAGATGTCGCTCAAGGTGTTTTTTTTTTTAAATTATTATAAAAATTACTGAAAATGTGACTTTATTCCTTTCAAATTCAATTTTTTTTTTTACATAAAACCCATAATAATATATTTTACTAACAAAAACTCAATCCGAACTACAATAATAAATTTAAAGCTACTTAATAAATATACATATCATTCAATTTTTTAAGTGTTATATGTACAAAATAAATAAATTTAAATCTACTTCTTAAATATATATACCATTGAACTTGGTGGGATACGCATTGTACGAAAATAATTTCAACAATCCAACTGTCAAACTTGTTTGTATATGCTTCGAGATCGTATACGCAAAAAATCACAAAAAACAAACGTTCGGAGATCAAGTAACGGGACAAAATATTTTGACGGATATAAACGAAAAATCACGATTTAACGGTAGTTTTAACTCCGATTTTGATAATTTTTTTTACAGTTACAGTCTTTAAACCTATATGAATACAATGAACTAATTCGATCGTCAATTTAAAATATTTACACTAGTGGATACCACAAAATCTTATGTTATACTTGATGAAAGTATAAATAAATTCGAAGTGTTAGTGAATCTATCGTTTTGATGGGATACGCTTTGTACAAAACTAATTTCAACGATCCAACCGTCAAACTTGTTTGTATATGCTTCAAGATCGTATACACAAAAAAATCACAAAAAACAAACGTTCGGAGATCAAGTAACGGGACAAAACATTTTGACGGTTATAAACTAAAAATCACGATTTAACGGTAGTTTTAACTCCAATTTTGGTGATTTTTTACAACTACACTCCTTGATCCTATATGAATACAATGAACTAATTCGATCGTCAATTTAAAATATTTACACTAATGGATACGACAAAATCTTATGTTATACTTGATGAAAGTATAAATAAATTCTAAGTGTTAGTGAATCTATCGTTTTGATGAGATACGCTTTGTACGAAACTAATTTCAACGATCCAACCGTCAAACTTGTTTGTATATGCTTCGAGATCGTATACGCAAAAATTCACAAAAAACAAACGTTTGGAGATCAAGTAACGGGATAAAACATTTCGACGGATATAAATGAAAAATCACGATTTAACGGTAATTTTAACTCCGATTTTGATAATTTTTTACAGCTACAATTCTTGATCCTATATGAATACAATGAACTAATTCGATCGTCAATTTAAAATATTTACACTAGTGGATACCACAAAATCTTATGTTATACTTGATGAAAGTATAAATAAATTCTAAGTTTTAGTGAATCTATCGTTTTGATGGGATACGCTTTGTACGAAACTAATTTCAACGATCTAACCGTCAAACTTGTTTGTATATGCTTCGAGATCGTATAAGCAAAAAAGCACAAAAAAAAAAAACGTTCGGGGATCAAGTAACGGGACAAAACATTTCGACGGATATAAACGAAAAATCACAATTTAACGGTAGTTTTAACTCCGATTTTGATAATTTTTTACAGCTACAATCTTTAAACCTATATGAATACAATGAACTAATTCGATCGTCAATTTAAAACATTTACACAAGTGGATACCACAAAAGAAAAAGGCAATGCAAGAACCCCAAAAGAGAAGCAAAAGGGCAAAAAAAAAATAAAAATAAAAAATTTGCGCGACGCAGGGGAAAAAAAGGGTTAATCTTTCTTGGTTTGGCGCCAAAACTTTGCACGACGTAGGCCGACGTCGCGCAAAGTTCGGTTGCGCAAAGGCCGTTTGCACGACGTTTTGTTTTTTGCGTCGCACAAACAGACTTTGGGCCACGAAATTTGATGCGTCGCGCAAACATGTTTTTCTACTAGTGGGTGGATCTGAAGGCAGAGGAGGATGGAGGGTGGAGATGGAGTGGAGGAAGAAGAGAAGAGTTACAGTGAGCAATATGGACAAGATAAAGAAGAAACACTCTTAGTGAAAAGAATAGAATAAAAAAATATAAATTTCTTAATAAAAAAAAGATAAAAGTACATTCTTCGTTTATAAATAGCTTATATAAATATTATAAATGTCATAATAAAAGAAAAGATAAAAAAAATTATTATATAATATTCAACATCATATATTTTTAGTATTTTACACAGTCACAGTATTTTTACATAAAAATTTACCAAACATCTTAACATAGCTTTTTTTTTTTGCTAAAAGCACTTTTACAAAAAAAAATTTACCAAACACTCTACTACTTTATTTCACAACTGTTTAATCTCACAGCACAGTATAAACAATTTTTTTCATAGCACAACAATATCAAACCAGCCCTTACAATGCAGCAGAAACATACAAAAGGTATGCACATATGTCGATCATACAAATTGACACATATAGCCCTCCAATCTGCCTACATTTCCCACCCCAAATCTATACAAATTGATCATGTTGCCGACAATTCTGTAAGCTCCCCAGTGAGTTAACTCTGGACCGTCGTTAAGGAGACCAAGTTACTAACTCAGTGCTTAAATTATTTAGTCTTGGTAATAAAAAATAAAAAAAGTTGGCAAGGCTAAGGAATTTGTATTATATGAATGAAATATATTTGCAGTATTACATTACGATTCTTTTACTATTTTGTTGAAGAAAGAACTGGCGGAGGGGCACCGAATTCGGACGTGGTCCTCGATTATCCGGAGGAGGGTAGATGGTAAAGGGCATTCCAGACTACCGTTCACTCCGTTGTCATCCCTACGTGTGATGGATATAAGCTTAAATAATCTAAGATAAAAATAGCAAACTTAAAAAAACAAAAATGAAATCACCATCTCTTGCCCGCTACTTTTCTAATCATGCAATTCTTTAAACTACTCAAAAAATTAGATGGCCTAACCTGCTTGACGACTTGATATATATTTTAAGTGCAAATTAAGGTGACGGCCAACTTGTGTTTGACATTTCTATATAGGATGATGTTATCCATAAATACCTTTTCATTTTCCACACATTCTTTGTTAATTTTTGTTATTTAATTATTTTTAATTTATTCGATCCAACGGTCGAAAATTAAGAGGAGTGTGTGGACAATGAAAGGTAAAAAAAAAGTGTGTGGATAGCGTTACCCTTCTATATATGGGCTAATATTTGACCATTTTCTTCCTATCAATCTTTCTATTAATTTCTTCCTTCTCATTTTTTTTTTCCTTTTTCTTTGCCCCTATTTTCTCCCAAACCTGCATCGAGGTCATATTTGCTTTGCAGAAAAGGCTTCCATGCTTAGTGTTTAGTAGAGTCTCATTGAACTTTCCCTACCGCTTTCAGAAATGCTCTAATTTTCGATTGTACTAATGTTACTAATTGCGAGAGGTTTCTCTTTCTCATATTTGGTTTATTTGCATGTAGATCTCATTACCATTTCACTGCATAAAATATGCATACTTAGGGTAGAGAGTAGAGTGTCATAATAGTTCCACTCCAAAAATTTAGGATTGTCATGACCAACAACAATAACTGACCTCAATTGATAATATTTACAACCTCAATCATGTGCGAACGCTTACAGGTAAGATTTTAATATATATATATATATATAAACCCTTAAATCAAACTCTTTTTTTTTTTTTTTTTTTTGAAACCAAATCAAACTCATTTTAACGGTTAGAATTGCATTGGTCTATTAACTATTTTGAAATAAGAAAGGAAATTATACATTTATACCTCTGCAATAATGAAAACTATTATGATAATATTTTGATTTCTCTCTCTTCTCATCTCTTCAAATTCGAAAATAAAAACGGTTTATTCCTACCCAGTCCTTCTGATGGTGTGGAGAAGAAGGAAGAAATAGGAAGAGAGTCCAAATGACATGGGATTCAACTTGTATGATTCAAGGAGTTCTTGTAGTCACGTATCTTATTTTCCTTTCTAATCTTTAGACATTTGAGGATAAATAAAAGATCAAATTTTGGATTACAAACACCAAAAACAATTTTTTTTTTTAAACACGTTTTGAAAATGGGGTGAAATGGAGGAATTACAGGCACCACCACCATGAACCCGAACAACACCATAATGCTCCAAATCAAACTAATGACGTTCACCTGTATTTAGATCAACAATGCTCATACTTTGTTTTTTTCGAAGGAAGCCGCCGCTTGCAAACTAGTTGGTCAACACTATAAAAATCAATAAATATATATCAAAAACCATATCTATAAGTTTTCAAAGATGGTAATAACTCAGAACAGTGTAGAAGGTCTGCATCAAGGTGAGTATCAACAAAATCAGAGCAGCAAACGCAGATATGAAGGACCATGGGGTATCAAAATAAGTGTACTTGAAGCTAGCCCATTGAACATGCCAACTATTCCCATAATAGTGATGCACATCATTGAACAACTTAGCCAAGTAACATCTATCCATATCAAATGCCACATCCTTCCCCAGATTATTAATAAATCGAGCAACTTCCCCATCGTCCCCAAAGCAATTCTCGATGATGTTACGGTCACACAAATACTCAACATCCTTGTATGTATTCACAAGGCAATCGAGCAATGTGGCGTAGGTGGTGATGTGCTTAGAACTTGACTTGTGGCATTGCTCATAGGCCACACAATTCAGTAAGAACGAGCTCATGAAATCATCGATTGTTATAGGCGGCATTTCGATGACACCGCGCTTGAATTTGATCACCAAGAAGCTATCGTCCTTGCCCGGATTGAGCTTGATTCCGGCACGGCGAAGCTTTGAGACACAGTGGATGGTATGTGTTGGGATGGTGTTGCTGCTACGTGGCTCTTCATGGCCTGGTGGTATAACACTTGAGCGTAACAAGTCAAGCAAATGCATACCTGCAAACAAGGTATTAAACATCGATGTTAATGTATAGAGGGGCAGAAAATTCATGTACCGAAGAAAATCTATGTAAAAATATGAATAAAATATTGTATATTATATTAGTGTTCTTTCAAAAAATACAAAAAAGATATTGGGTTTACTTTAAGAGCAACTCCACCCTACAAATTGCTCTGCCTATTAGGTGATTGAATCCCCCAACACCTATTGGGTGGGCTCATCTCCCACGAACTAAAGCAGTCAGGCAAGAATGGCCTGATGTCTAGCTTGAGGTTCATACCCACGTCACCCCCCTAACCCAAACTCTAGCCTATTTTTCCGCCTTCATTACACCCAAACCCTACTCTATTTACAGGCATTCCTGTTAACAGAATACATGCAACTTAAGAAGGTTTTAGACATAGGAGGTGATCCTGACCTGAGAAGACAAAGAAGAGAGGAGGGGCACTTAAGAACTGTTTATTGCCACGATTTTGACAAGATTAAATATAATTAAGCATCTCGCACGGAAAAATTTGAGAGGGGCCATGTGCAACCCCGGGCCTATGTTCCCTCGGCCCCTATTAAGATAGGTTAAGTGTTTGATCGCTTTATAAGGAACAAAACAAAACAGAGAAATTAGTTTTAGAATATCATTGAAGTTTGAGAGAGCATGCCTGTAAGATTGTGGTGCTTTTGAATGACATGATCAGGCCTCTGCATATGGTTGTTGAAGAATTCCAAGGCAAGCAACGACAATGACTTCCCGTTTTCTTTATGTTCTTCCATAGTTGTGAGATCAAACAAGGTCAGAAGAACAAAGTAGGGTATTTGATTTTCAAGCCTAAGAAAATCCCTAGCCAAAAATGAGATTATCCAAACCATGTTGACAAGAGGATCGTCACGCTCGAACGGAACCAAAAGCCCCAATTTTCGAAACAATTCGATTATAAAGCAACCATCAAGAACCAACATTTCCAAAAATTCATCCGTGCTAAGATTTATGCTTTCTGAGTAACACTCTCTAGCTTTTTGTTCCAATGGCTCCAAGGCCTTCAAGTAGTCCTTTAAAGTCAACCCTTTGGGCTCTGTCCTTGCAAGCAAAGAACCCAAGTATTTCCACTTGTGCTCTTCGATCATCTTGAGACGTGGCTCTCCTCTGTGGTAAGGACCGATTGAGACGATGTGGGGGTTGTAGGACTTACCGTTTATCTCGACAAGGCTCTGTGGGACTCTGAAGATGCAGCAGGAGGGTTTTCCTGCTGCGTTGCTTAGGAGTCTTGGGGGTTCTGAGATCATCTGGTACATGGTGCCCAACCGATCCTTGTTCGCTTCCCAGATGCTGATTGGATGGCTGTTGTTGTTGGGTTGTTGCTGTTGTTGCGGTGAATTGGGGCCCATCTGGGTAGTTGTCTTGGAGGTGATGACGGCTGTGGTGATGAATTGTGGTGGTGAAATTTGAAGTTGCTTTATTTCTTCTGGGATGCGGATTAATCAAGGGAAGATGGTAGAGGGAAGACAATTTGGTTTGAGTGACAGCAAGACAATGATAAAGAGAATTGATAATATAATTAAATGCAACTAGGGTGAACTGCCAATTTAGTCCATGAATTATCACCTCAGTGAAAATTAGGTCTCTAAACTATTTTTTCAGAAAAATTAGTCCTTGAACTATAAAAATCTACCAATTACATCCCTAATATTATATTCGAAGCTACTATATTCAATTTTCCGTCAATTTAAATCACGTTACTTGCACGTGATACACATTTGAGGCTAGATTGATAGTTTTTCATAAAGAAGTAGTGTGTAGAGTTAACTTTTGAGGATAAATTGGTAGGTTTTCATAAGAAATAATGTAAGTTAGCTTCAGATGGTAAATTAGACATTAGATTTGCAACCTACATGAAATGTTAAGGGCTTATAGGCAAGAAAATAACGATATTACACTCTAAAGTGTGTCAAGTGACTTAAGTTGATGAAAAATTGGATAAAATAAATTTGAATATAATAGTAGAGATGAAATTAGCAATTTTTAATGAATTTCAGGATTTATTTTACCGAAAAATTAATTCAGGAACCTAATTTTTACTAAGGTGATAGTTTAAGGACTCAATCGACACTTCACCCAATGCAACTATAAAGTTCAAAACTTGCCTAGTCCAACTACCAATTCATTGGTTGACTGCTCTAACTTTTACAATATCAGGTCAAAACGTGCTTAATCCAACTACCAATTCATTGGTTGACTGCTCTAACTTTTGCAATATCAGGTCAAAACGTGCTTAATCCAACTACCAATTCATTGGTTGACTGATCTAACTTTTGCAACCTCCTCAATTAATATTACGATATAGTAGTATTTTTTTTTATTTGTAAGTAAAAATGCTTATATTTGATTCTTACCAAATATGAATTTGAACCACATTATTGGTAGCCTATCGTGAGACTCACTCGCCCACCATTTTAGTGTAGATAATATTCTAAAAAAATAAAATAAAATAAAAACCATTATTAAAAAATTCAAACTTAATTTGGAACTTGGAATCAATTTCATGTTAGAGTTGGGCCGTACCATATAAACTTAAAAACCTTTTTTGCTCCTGCATTATGCTTGCGGAAAATCATAGCGAAAACTTTTTTTAATTCTTGGAAGAAGCAGTTTACGGCTAATGCTCATTCGGTTAAAAGATATCTTGTGGTGGTATAATTAATCCACAACACTATCATTCATAAGCAACTCATATATTTAGCCTGGTTATGCATAGGTAAGTTGGCCATTTTAACTTGATAATACTAGGTGATAGCAGTGGCGAAGCCAGGATTTGCTGAGGGGAGGGGCGAAATTCAAAAGAGTGTAAAGTTCAATCAAAGCGGTTGCTTTCATATTAGAGAATGCAAAGTTTTGAGTCAATATTCATAACAAAAAACAGTCTCTTCACCAAAGCGGTTGTAAGCAGTAATATCAAAGCCATGTAAGAAGCTTAAATTGGTTAGAATTATATTCTAAAAAATGTTAGGCGCTAGTCAGGCAGCGAAACGAAGCCTAGCAGCTAGGCGCCTAGGCAAGATTTAGGCAGGAGCCTAGATAGATTTAAATAAATTTATTTTATCGTAAAATAAGCATTAAACAATATTTACATTATTTTTTAAAAATTAGTACAATATTTATAGATAATGTGAAAGTTTAAGATAGATACAATGAGGGTCTTAAAATTAGTTCAATATTTATAACACCTGTCTATTTAATATTTTCTCAAACCTTTTACTATGTTGGTCAGATGGGGTTACAAAGAAAAAGGAAATTGGGGAAAGTAAAAAGGGATTGGGCGTTGGGAAGGGTCTCTTATATAAAATATTAAAATAGGAATTGGGTGAATGCCAAAGCTTGAAAAAGAAAAATAGGACAGTTTCCAAAAAAAAAAGAAAAAGAAAAGGAGGACAGTGGACACGGGTCTGAGACTGAGAGGGGAACGGGGGACATGCGGTCCCCACTATATATATATATATATATATATATTTATTTATTTTTTCAAAACATTTACAAAACAGTGATGTTTTGGTTTTTTTTTTTTTTACCTCTGCTCAACAGCAGAACCATTGCACCGGAACAGGGAGGGGATGAACCAGTCCAGTTTTCCGACGAGGGAAGGGGTTGAACCTTTGCTCCAGGCGTGTTTTCCGACGAGGGGAGTGGCGGCCGCCACTCCTCGTCCTCACGTGGCTTTGCCATTGGGTGATAGTACTTAATTCCTCAAACATAAAATATCTCTTTCAGGTGGTCATGTCTTATTTTTTGTCGATTCAAACTTTTATATTTGGATTTGATAGTTTAGTGTTAGTTTTCTTCGCAATAAGAAAATATTTCAAATTCGAATATTCTAGTCAATTAATAACAAAAACAAAAAAAAAAAACAAAGAAAACAAAGAAAACACGCACACACACAAAAGTGATGCATGTAGACCTCATTAATTGAAGCATCCAACATAAATATATATAAAGATTTTGACCAATAGAAGAAAACCTAAATATTAATAGAGATTCAAAATGATGGGTCGCAACCCCACGAAAGAGAAAGATTAATTAAATCTTACTGTAACTCTATACGTCTAACTGGCATAGAATTGAACGGCAACTAAGGCACTCCACATGGAAGAGATGATCAAATTCAAATTAAGAATTGCCGGAAACAATTTTTGAAAAAAAATAAGGCATTCCACGGGGAAGAGAAATGTTAAGGGGACTCTTAAAAACAGGACTCTTTGTTATCTCATGTTTTTAACACAATGTTTTATAATATTGATACGAGAACTGACGTTAAACTGTGAGGTGATAAAGAGTTCATAGAGAGTCCCACTTTGAAAAAGTCCCCTTAGCATTTCTTCAAAGGGAACCGCCAGCAGTACTATTCCCATCATTATAATTCCACATTAAACCCTTTTGCATGCATGTTGAACAACCCCACCTCATCCAAATACACAACTTTTCTCAACTCTTCTTTTTCTACCTTCTCCAACTTGAAAGAAGAAGATGAAGAGGCTTTAACTTTAACCTCCAAAAATGCCTCAGCTGCCTCTAAGGCAGCACATTGTATGTCCCTTCCAGTACAAGCATTCGACTCGAAGTGCGGCAAGGCACTTGCCTCGTTGGGAAGTTCAATGAAGCAGACTAACCCTTGAGAACCAAAGCTGCAAGTAGCAGCCATGTCAGGGCTAGTGAATGTACCGAGCCACATCCGCTATTTCTTGTGATTCGCTGAAGAAAGCTACGCAATAAGCACCACAAGGTATCCCTCAACGGAAGAGGATTGGTATTATGTATATATATATAAGGGTGTATCGAAAGCTTACTTGATAGATTACTAATAGCAAAGTATGAAAATCTGAAAACCTAGATTTGTAATTACTTTGTAAATGAGATAAGAAACAAAAAATTCATTTCTGGAATGCTTAGATTCATTAGGAGCATACATTGTATAATGAAAATAATGATGCAAAATAATTACTGAAAATAGACTACTGAAATTACTTTATAAATTTGAAAACTTACAAATGATTGGGGTACACTGAAATGAGAAGTCAATGTACGCAAACACCTCTCTAAAGGAGTTGCGGAAATTAAAATTGTTTACAAATTTTCTCTGGATACAAGTAGACCTGGCATTCGTGTCGTGTTTTTCGTGTTCGTGTCGTTTTCGTGTCATACCCGATATCTTAACAGGTCGTGTCGTGTAACACTCGTTACAATAAACGGATAAAATGACCCGACCCGAAATCGACCCGATAATATTAACGGGTAATTTGACCCGACCCGTTACCCGTTAAGAAAAATATATTTTAAACCAATAAATAATTAAATAAAAAAATAATACTTTTTTTGAAAGAATACATATCATATTGTCACATAGTAAAAACTATATTAAATATATATATATATATATATATTAAATTAACTATAATAATTATAATAATTATATATACTATAATAAATTAATAATTATACCCCCAAAATATTAACTATAATAATTTTATATATATATATATATATATTAAATTTTATAAAAACTATAATAATTATTAATTAATATGCATCCATTGATTCCATAATTCCATTCCATTCCTGCCGCGCCCTTTGAAGAAAAAGGGAGGGAAAATGAAAATTATAAGAAAAGCTGAAAAGAAAACAAAAAAGAGAGGGAAAGATGGGTAGGCTGCCGCCTTTTGAAGAAAAAGAAGGGAGGGAAAAATGAAAATTATAAGAAAAGATGAAAAGCAAAGAAAAAAGAGAGGGAAAAATGAAAATTAATAGAAGTGGTGAGAAATTTTATTTTTTTTAAATTATTAATTTTTTATCACACATATCCCACTATTTTTATAATGACACGTGATAATGTGATATACTACTCCGTGTACCAGTCAATTATACGTACAAAATAAATAGATTTAAATCTACTTAATAAATATATATATATATATACCATTGATTTTGATGGGATACGCATCATACGAAACTAATTTCAACGATCCAACCGTCAAACTTGTTTGTATATGCTTCGAGATCGCATACGCCAAAAATTGCAAAAAACAAACATTCAGATATCAAGTAACGGTACAAATCCTTTCGACGGTTATAAACGAAAAATCACGATTTAACGGTTATTTTAACTCCAATTTTGATGATATTTTACAGCTACACTCCTTGACCCTATATGAATACAATGAATGAATTCGATCTTCAATTTAAAATATTTACACTAGTGGATACCACAAAATCTTATGTTATACTTAATGAAAGTATGAATAAACTTTTAAGTGTTAGTGAATCTATTGTTTTGATGAGATACGCATTCTACGAAACTAATTTCAATGATCCAACCGTCAAACATGTTGGTATATACTTCAAGATCGCATACGCCAAAAATTGCAAAAAACAAACATTCAAAGATCAAGTAACGGACAAAACTTTTCGACGGTTATAAAAAGAAAATCACGATTTAACGGTTATTTTAACTCCGATTTTGATGATTTTTTACAGCTACACTCCTTGACCCTGTATGAATACAATGATTGAATTCGATCTTCAATTTAAAATATTTACACTAGTGGATACTACAAAATCTTATGTTATACTTAATGAAAGTTATATAAACTCTTAAGTGTTAGTGAATCTATTGTTTTGATGAGATACGCGCATTCTACAAAACTAGTTTCAACGATCCAACCGTCAAACATGTTTGTATATACTTCGAGATCGCATACGCCAAAAATTGCAAAAAGCAAACATTCAGAGATCAAGTAATGGGACAAAACTTTTCGACGGTTATAAAAAGAAAAATCACGATTTAACGGTTATTTTAACTCCGATTTTGATGATTTTTTCCAGGTACACTCCTTGACCCTATATGAATACAAAGAATGAATTCGATCTTCAATTTAAAATATTTACACTAGTGGATATCACAAAATCTTATGTTATACTTAATAAAAATATGAATAAACTTTTAAGTGTTAGTGAATCTATTGTTTTGATGGGATACGCATTCTACGAAACTAATTTCAACAATTCAACCATCAAACTTGTTTGTATATGCTTCAAGATCGCATACGCCAAAAATCGCGAAAAACAAACATTCAGAGATCAAGTAATGAGACAAAAAATTTTGACGGTTATAAACGAAAAATCACGATTTAACGGTTATTTTAACTCCAATTTTGATGAGTTTTTACATCTACACTCCTTGACCCTATATGAATACAATGAATGAATTCGATATTCAATTTAAAATATTTACACTAGTGGATACCACAAAATCTTATGTTATACTTAATGAAAGTATAAATAAACTCTAAGTGTTAGTGAATCTATCGTTTTGATGGGATACGCATTCTACGAAACTAATTTCAACGATCCAACTGTCAAACTTGTTTGTATATGCTTTGAGATCGCATACGCCAAAAATTGCAAGTGTTTATATATTCTTTCACATTTTTCATACTTGTATGTATAATGTATGTCTTATTAGTTATTGTCTATACAAATACTATATTAGTTTATTTTAATTTTGGACAAGAACATGTTAAGTAAAATTTATTATCTTAGTAATGATAATAAAGAACTCTCATAATAAAAATAAATAATGACAAAAACTTTTTTTTTTAACTTATATAGAATAATAATACAACACTATATATTTAATATAGAATATATTGTATATATTAATATTTTATAATAAATTTTTTAGTAATTAAACTTTAAAATTATCAAAATAATTTTTTTCTTAACGTGTCGAAACGGGTCACCCACGTGTTACCCACGTGTATACCTGTTAAGAACCCGTTATTAACAGGTTCTTAACGGGTCACCCGATAAGTTATCGTGTTGACCCGAAACCCGTTATTTTCGTGTCGTTTTCGTGTCGTGTCATCGTGTCGTGTCAGAAACTGCCAGGTCTAGATACAAGAGAAACTCAGAGAAGTTTTCAAATTTAGAAAATAAAATTTGAATTAACTTGCTAACTTAAGCTTCGGAGCCTTTCTTTTATAGACTGGATAATAAGGCATGAATGATTGCCTGATTGACTATAGGAGTGGTATGACAATACTGTGGATATATAGTATCTTGTTGGTTTACTGTTGAGCTTGCATGCAGAATGATCATGGGCACAACGACGGCACTGTAGATGGATAGTATTTTGTTGGATTAGTGTTCGAATTACTGTGTCGAATTAGTGTTTGATTGTCTATCCTGGATGAATAGTGGTCTCCAAAAATTAATTTTAACTTCTGGTTAGTTTACTCGATCGTACGGATCTTGACTATCCTTACAATTTGCCCATCTGAACTTTTGCTCTTCTTTTACTTGCTCGGTTTTAACTGTAGTGGTCTTCTTTTGTGAATATATATATTCACACACACAAAGCCGTAAACTTCTTCTTTCAAGTTTCCAATAAGTTTTTATCCGCCTTCATCGCGTTTTCAACAAAGGTGTTACTTATTTTCCTAAATTTAAGTTGATTTGTTTTGTGGAGATGGTCGGTAGATTTTATTGGAATGTTTTTCAATTTCCTTAGTTTATTAGAAAAATATATTAAGGTACAAAATTAAGAAAGTTTCATTGCATTTTCATCTTAAGTCTCCGTTTGTATTGGGACGGATGTGTGTGGTAGCACTTTAAAACGGCACAAAGTCTCGGAAGATAGCTAGGGTATGCCGAATCAAGTGCAGCACTAAACAATGAGAAACAAAGAGAGGTGGGACCGGTTCAATTCGAGCCCTAAAAAACAATGTCAAAATTGAACCGGCTTTTACATATCTGGTCCAATTTGGATCAAGTTTTGATATATTATAAACTAAGAATTTTATATGTAAAATAACGAAGAAAACTGGTCTGAACCGGCCGGTTTGGTCTGTTATTTTGGCTACCCATATTATAAGTGACAGAAGCAAGAGCTTTGGGCCTACAAATGCTAACAACAAACCTAACCAGGCTAACACCAAGGACCATACATCAGGACCCAGAATTACTCAAAAAATATTAGGTGTAAGATTGAAAATTCTTCAGCCCAACTCTGAGTCCAACCCAAACGACGCTAAACTATTGGTTACAAGCCCATGGGCACATGAGAAGAGACTTATGAAAAGAGGAATTATAATAGCGATACTCTACTCTACTCTAAACTCGTATATTTTCAAGAAGAAATTCAAACTTAAACGCATAAACACATCTATTCTAATCATTTCAAGTATAAATGCGCATGTAAAGGAGGTTGCTATGTAGCTGGCATCTAGTTAATAACTGATTAAACGGGTGTAGCCAAGTTTTTCTACTTCCACTCCCTCGATGTTTTCATAGAAAAGGATTGGCTCTTTATATGTGTCCTAATATGTGTTCAATAACTTTTTATTTTGTGGTTTAGATGAGATATTTCGGTATATATATCAAATTGTCATTGACTACGAGGAAGCAATGACTTCTTACCTGTATGGAGTCGAACAGTGTCCGTTTAATTATACGATTGTTTTGTAGCTAATGATCTTGGTCAATAATATAGTCAAGTAGATAGTCCTATCACTACCAAATTAAGTACTAATTAGTCACATTGAACTAATAATGTAAGGTTTCAATAATGTCAGCTGCTGCAAAGAGACAAAGAGAAGAAAAACAAAGCTTATCAATTTGTCTTCAAGTGACTCAAGTCCTTAACTTTATTCGTTTGTTAAGACATTCTTCAACTAAATTCCTTGGCTTCCTTGCCAAAGAATACTGGGTTGGTAATGTGTAGGTTTCACTTTATTGGATCCTTGACACTTTCTGAGTTTTCTGGTTGTCATACTTTGATGTAGTAAAGTTTTATGCTCCTTTAACAAAAGAATAATGATTTCCATGGATCGTTTTCTTTTAGACATTAGTCTCGTTGGGCTGAGGGTTTGCTGTTCCCAATTTCATGTCTCTTTTATGTCTCTTTTCTACTCTTTTGACACGTGTTCTTCAACTTAACTCAAGGAGTAGAACTAAAACGATGCAAAGTGACAATTAGAAAAGAGACACAACAAACCCTCGGCCCTCTCGTTGTTTATGCGCAAAAAAGAAAATGATTTTCACGCATCTTTTCTTCTTCTACACTACTTTCGTTGTTTATGCACATTGATTCTCAACCGATTTGCTCATTTCAAAAGCCATTACAAATGTGAGGAGTGCAGGTCGAGAAAAGAAGAGCGAAAAGCACAAACTAAACAGATAAAATTTAGGAAATAATATAGATATTTAAAAAGGCCAAGAATTGTACATCTCATGTCTAAATACGCGCGGATACGTACATACACCGGTCCCCCCCAACTACATACATGATCCATATACATTGATAATACCATGTCCACCCAACCCCGAGTCCCTCTAATTACTTCCTCAGGCATGTTGCTATTTCAAGCCTATTTCCTGCTTCACAGTTCATGTCAGATTATACTCCAAGTGATCATATATTGATTTAGAAACAAAAAATTTAGAAAGTTATGCCAAAACTCTTTGGAATGGTCCCCATAACATCGAACCTTTCCCGGTCGATTAATTTTCGAGTTAATCAAACTAGTTCCATTGCCATTTCCTGCACCAGTAGGCCAAAGATTGCAAGCTCAATCTCCATTGCAGTTTCTCCCATTTGATCTTGACTTTTCTTCCACCCGTCGAGCTCCTTCCGGAAATCTTGTTCCACCATCATGTCAATGGTGTTCGACTCCACCTCTTTCCAAGATTCAAATCTCTTGCAGACCCTTCTCACCACCTCTTCTCTGCTGTCAAAAGCATCATCCACTTCTCTCTGTTCCTCGACAATGAGATCCATGAACAATATCTGCATGTCTTCGGGGATACTTTTGTTACAAGGGAAGTTTAATTTGGAAAGTACTTCTCTGAGAAGCCCATCAAGAGTTTCTTCCCTGCTGCTATCCGATGTTTCCGACTCGCCATCATCACATTCATCATCATCATCCTCTTCTTCTAGCATTCTTTTTTCGAGTTCAATTGGATCTAACCCCGCCAATTGCTCAAATCTACGAAGCTTCTGCAGAAGGTGGTGCTTTGTTCCTGTAAATTCAATGCAGGAAAGACCAAAATTAGTAACTTGTTCGAAAATTCAAAATTGCTACAAGGCTTGTCCATACACTCAAAAACCACCTGTTACTTTGATATCACATTTAGGAACCAACATTTGTTACTCAGATCATGGGAAAACAAAATAAAGGCACATACACAAACATATACATGCCTCCAAAATTTATTAATGTGCAGTTCTAATTTTGAAACTTTGAACTGATCCTCTCCTACTCTCGTGTCCTATATACGGATCTTTATTTAACTGTAATAACACCGAGGAAAAACACAGAACGGGGGAAACAACTCTCGTGCCATCAACAGGTTCCATAACAAACCAGGAAGAAGAAATGCAGAAAATAGGTGAATAATTGCCATATTTTGAAGCAGCGCAATCAATGAGCCTATAAATGAACAAAAAGGGTTGATCAAAACCGAAAACCGCTAAAAACTTTCAAACCACAATCAGAAATTTGAAATGAAAACTAGGGTTGATGAACCAACACATGCACATTGACATCAGAAAACAGAAATGTGGGTCACATATGCAGTTATGATCACTGCAAAATTACGTATGTAACATCGATACAAAGACAAGAAGCGTTTTGACCGACACTTCTGAACCGAAACACAGATAAGAACATGGAGAAGCAATCTGGCTATGGATCCCACAAAGATAAGCATGGTGTCATGACAAAAACAATCTTTGCTTTGAACTTTCATGTCCTACGTAACAAACAGTAACAAGCTCATTGAAAAGGACCGCACAACCAGCAAACAAGGGTATAAAGATTAAAACAAAGTTTAGTACTGCATGGGAATTATTACATACTCTGCACGTTGGCATAGCTGCACTCCAAATCAAAACCGTCTTCATCGTCATGTCCCTCGTCATCGTCTTGGAACGGAGGGTCCAATACAGAAACCGGGCTGCATTGTTCCTTCTCTTCCTCCTCCTCCACTTCTGCTTGGAATTTCTTCAACCCCTCCTCCTATTAACAACACATCAAAACCCTAATCAAAACACTAATCACATGTAATTAAGCAATAATGTAATAATTTATATTAAATCCCAGATCCATAATTGCATTGCTGATTGACTTTTCTTGTTAAATTTTAAGGAATTTCACTGATCAACAACACATAGTGTATAATTTTACATATGTCGGGACTCGATGATGGGATCCAACACAAGAAAATAATGGTAAATTTGTCTTTTCAATCAAATATTACTACCGGACAGTGTCTTGCAACAAAGAGATTTACAATGCCACAGATACAAAAAGTATACACATATGTTGATCATACAAATTGACACATATCGCCCTCCAATCTGCCTAAATTTGCCACCCCAAATCTATACAAAATTGATCCTGTTGCCGACAATTCTGTAAGCTCCCCAGTGAGTTAACTCGGACCGTCGTTAAGCAGACCGAGTCGCCAACTCGGTTCTTAAATTATTTAGTCATGGCAATAAAAAAAACAAAGTTGGTATAAGAAAGGAAAAAGACAAACCTCTTGTTTGTGGCGACTAGGGGACGCCGCCGGCGACGTGAATTCCGGCGTGCAGTGGCCGGACGGCGAGGGGGTTGGTTGGAGGACGAAACGAAAAGGGCTTTCGCAAAAAGCATTAATCTTGTCGCAATTACAAGGGCAATTTGTATGGGCGGAGTCCTCCTCGGACTGGCTGCAGCTGCTTGAAGTGGCTTCGTTGGTTTCGGACCACACCGCACTGCTGGGTCTCCCAGTGCTTACCAGAGAAGCAATTTTGTTCTCAACTTCTAAACCAGACTCAACCTTTTCCTCCACCTGATCGGAAGTAATACTTCTCCGCCCGACTGACGAATCCCACCGGAGAATATCCTTCACCGAGACCTGAATCCCATCGCCGCCGTTGATTTCCCGCTTTCGGGTCCGATTCTGATTCGTTAACCTCTTAAAAAGCGACCCGAATAGCCCGAACCGGTGGTTTTTGTTCTGGGTTTTCGGTTTTGAATTCGCCGACTGCTTCTGAATCCTCATAGCGGCTTCGACGAGGAGAGCGGCGGTTCTGTTCGGGATATGGAGGAAGATGGCGTTGGGACTTTTGCATGGGCTTTTGGCCGCCGGCGACGAAAAATCAAAGAGCGGGGATTTTCTGAGGTCTGGCGAGTCTTGGAGGGAGAAAAAGCAGGCGTTTTTGCAGAGATTGCCGGGAAAGTTTGAAACTTGGGAGATGGGTGTGCGTTTTTTGACCTGTAAGTGTTGTTGGCTTTTCGTGGAAGCACTTTTCAGCTGGCAGCGTTTATCGGCAATGTAGTTCTTGAGCAGAAACGGCTCCTGGTCTTCTCTCAGCAGCTCGTGTAAGTGCTTCTGCGCCGCCATGTTCATCGAAAAAAGCTTGCAGCTTTCAAAAGGGATTTTTGTAGGGAAAAAACGATTAATGTAAATATTAATTTAGCGAAAACGGATTTTGGATGATGATTTTCAGCAGCATAAAAAAGTTGAAGAGGTTTCAACTTTCAAAAGAGGGAGGTTCTGAAGGATGATAAAATGGATGCTAATATAGGCGAGAGAGAGACAGAGGGATAGAGAGGGAGGAAGGAATGAGGAGAGTTCATGATTCAAATCTGAAGGGGGCAGGGGGTTAGAAATCGAGGCTGAGATGGTGACAATCGAATTATTATAAAACAAAGGGGAGAAAGAAATATAGGTAAAATTATAAATAAAAATAAAATGGTCACAGCAACTAGTATACAGTCTAGCAGCATTTCATATTATTAATATAGAAATTAACGTTAAATTGTAAGTGTTAGAAAATTCATAAACGTCCATTTTGAAAAAGTTTCATTCACATTTCTCACTCGACTAAGATGTATTGTTTGTTTCGAATTTACCCTAAATATTCGTTATCTAATTAGTAACTGACCTCTCGTTTGACCTAGCCAGAGTAGTTTATATCTCTTTTATAATAGAATATCGTTTATATAAAAAATTAAAATTAAAAAAGAAAAAACATGGTCGCAAATTCGTGGCAGCTGCAGAGGAGTTAGAGAGTGTAGCCTAGAGAGACCGAGTAGGGATAGGGAATAGGATCCAGTTTGGGAATGCAGATTCTTGCGAATTCTAAGAATCCGTAAATCATATTCATTTATCGTAAATCCTACGATCATAAATTATTTTAAATATTTTTATTTAAAATTAAATACAAACATTATTTGATAAAAACTAATCGTACAATATACAATAAACAAATACGATTAACAGATTATCATAAAAGAATCTGAAAAGGATCATGTTCGCCGGTTTGGAGAGTTAGTCTTTCTACGCATCTCACTAACCAGACCAACAGATTTATGTGTCTGTGAAAATTAATTTAAAAATACCAATTTGTTTGCAGAGTGTGTCCAAAATCCAAAATATACAAGTTGTAAGATTACATGTGCCCTCTTTATTTTGGCACTTACTGCTACTGGTATTTTATAAGGTTAATTTTACATTTGCCTCCAAATTTAATTCTACAAACTTTTTCTTTGTACTAAGTTGGTCCTTAAAATGATTGAAAAGTATTTGATAGGGACAGAAAGTAACTATCGTTACAAAAGTTGATCTGATGTTACATGACTACTTTTGAAGGGCATTTTAGTAATACAACAATTGTGACCAACCTTTTTATGCACAAAATCAATTCAGTTCGAAGCTAAAATTAGCACTAAAATCTACTAGACTGAAATACTAGTTTTCATCCTTTGAACATCGATGATAGTCAACTTGTTGAAATAGTATGAAGAGTTTCCTTTTTGACATACTCGACACCGTGATCCATTCTAACTAAAACCTAAGCAAAATTGAATTGCGATCATTCAGTAATTTTGTTAACTTTTGAAACCGGCACCATTGTTGTTCTCATTTAACACAAGTTTAAATTTTTAGGTTACTAAATTGAGACCAAAAGGTTGAAGGCCAAAGTGGAGAACCCCAATAGTCAAAGGAGCAAATATGAAATCAACCCTTTATATACATATATATAACATGATGAACTGCTGATTTAGTCCTTGAATTCTACCTTAGTAAAAATTAGGTTCCTAAACTATTTATTCAGAAAAATCAGTCCTTAAATTATGAAAATCTGCCAGTTACATCCCTACTATTAGATTCGAAGCTATTCTATTCCAATTTCCGTCAATTCAAGTCACGTGACTTGCATGTGATACACTTTGCAAGGTAGATTAGTAGTTTTTCATAAGTTTAAGGACTTACTTTTTTCCGAATAAATAGTATATGGAGTTAACTTTGAAGTGTAAATTTGACGTTAGATAGATTCGTAACTTATATGAACCGTTAAGGAGTTATAGGCGAGAAAATGACGGTTTTACCCTCTACATGTGTCATGTGACTTAAGTTGACAAAAAAATTGCATAATCAAGCTTTGAATATAATAGTACGGATGAAATTAGCAGTTCTTAATAAATTCAAGGACTTATTTTACTGAAAATATAATTTAAAAACCTAATTTTATTTAAAATGATAATTCATAAGCTAAATTAACAATTCATCCTATATAATATGGATATTAAGATTTATACAGCAAGCGCAAGCATGGACACAGGAATCGCGAGAAGAAGGGGAGAGGAGCCAGCTGCCTGCTTGTGCAGTGCAGTGCAGGGACCAGGTCAGGTGGTGGTTTCCGCGTACCTCATTTCTTTCCCGAGATCCATATATTCCCTAATAATCGTCTTGCTTTCCCTTTAATTTTAACCCATGTTTTTTTATTGGAGATAATAATATGTTTTTTAATCTGGTCAAAATCTAGCTTTCACCTTGTTACAATGTTAGTAGTTTATATGGAGAATTATTTTACTATATTTTCCTGTATGAGATGAAAGAAATGAATGAATAGCTGGGATGTGCTAGCAAAAGATGAAATGATTAAAGATTATATATTGGTGCATATCAAAGGATCCACTGTGTAGAAAAAGAATCTCTTTTTCAAACTAAAAATATAATGGCGAAGTTAGGATTCTGTGTGAGAGAAGATCTTTTTCGTATGGAAAAAAAGTTTGAACTCATAACATGAGGCCATCTCCAACCGAAGGGTCCAGAGGGCCAGAGGGTCGAAAATAGCCCTAAAACTATCTCCAACCGAGGGCTATGCCAGAGGGTCGGGAATCTAGGAGGGCCCCACGGAATTTCAAAGGGCCAAAGGGCCAAAGGGCCGGCTGCTTTCGGCCGGCCAGCCAGCCCCGGGGCTGGGTATTTCTTTTTTTAATGTTTTCTATTGCTGTCGGTTAAAACCGACAGCATTAAGTAAGCAAAGCTTTTTTTTATTTTTTATTTAGTATTAGTGTCGGTTATAACCGACACTAATAGTTTGAATTTGTTTTGAATATAACGGCTAGCTCAGCTAGCCGTTGTGTTTGGTTTTTTTTTTTTTTTGTTTTTTTTTTTAATTTAAACATTTGCAATATTTTCTTCAATATTTCCTTCTCATTTTTTTTCAATATTTCTCAATATTTCCTTCTTCAATATTTCCTTCTCAATTTTTCCTTCTCAATTTTTTTCAATATTTCCTTCTCAATTTATGTTTGGCCCTATGGCCCTTTGGCCCTCGGTTGGAGACGGTTTTTTGTGACAGGGCTAAAATGAGCCCTCTGGCCCTCTGACCCTCGGTTGGAGACGGAGGCAAATATGGCCCTGTACTGTTCATTAAAATATTAATATCTTGGAGAATCTTGGAGGGCCAGAGGGCTCAAACGAACCCTCTGACCAGCCATCAGTTGGAGATGGCCTGAGACATTGAAGTTGGCTTTGTACGAATGAAAGACCCATTTAACTTAATAGTGAGAATCAAAAGAATTGTGCAATACAATTTAGTAGGAGGTAGAGAGAAAGGTAACCGCTAATTATTATTATTTTTTTAAATAAAGAAAGAAACTACAAAACATTTCTGGTTTGCATTTTTTTTCAAATAGTAGATAGGTTGATTTAGAAATAATATTAAAATTTATTGTAAAACCTTCATCTACAAACTCACCGTTTCAGTAAACTAAAAAGACAAAACAACAAAATTGTTAGAATCAGAAAATGACGACGTGGTTGGAATCAAATTCTTCACGAGGAACAATTCACTTCTTCCTCATGTCTCACAATAGGGGTCGCCAGAAAATTCGTACACCGTGGTCAGGATGAGCTCGGGACCACTCTGGTCCCTTATGGTCCCTTAATGGCTCCGCCCTAGCAAACACTAGTTCCTTAACAATCAAAACTCCGACAATATATATAAATCAAAGTCAGAAAATTGAATTTAATGAAAGTCTTAACCACTTGCTGGTTTTGAAATTGAACTTCCATACCTACTGTTGGTACATGCAATGTAATGCAAGGGAAAGCAGGTTGCAATTGAGGAAAAATTTGGAGATAGGCTTTGGAGTGTGGAGTAAAAGGCTGTGAGTTTATGACAACAAAATGGAAAGGCCCTGCCTTCGGCCACAGTTGTTTACTTTTAGCAGCACAGAGGTGTTTGCACTCTAGTACTCCATAAATATTGTCCCATTCTACCATCCTCACTTTACAGCTGGACACGTAATATTCACATAATCATAAAACCTACCATCGATGGATGGTTGGGTCCCTATGGCCCCAAATTAAATATAAGACGAGAATTCTCTTTGGATTTTTTTATTTGGATTCTTCAAATTCTTTAATTCTGGAGCTAGAGAGAGATAGAGACGAGGGAAGAAAATGAACATGAGAATGTGAACAGAGAATAAGACGGAAGAAGATGAACATGAAAAGATGAATATGAAAGAAGATGAAGGTATATAGGAAATTAGTTTCTGGTAGTTTGAATTCGATTGAACGAAAAAGTTTGAAAACTCAGGAGGATACAGATTGAGGGAATCTAAAGATGATCCTATTCCTAAATATACATATAATATCATATAGATTGCAAATATTTATCCTCCCAAATTATGATAATGTGATGATGGAATGGACTAATCAACCACCTTAAATCAATCAGTCTTCTCTTTTAATTGTCTTTTAACGACCTAATCATCAATCACATTATTTGGTAAGAGGGTTGGTCAACAAATCTTTTGTAAAACAATGTGAGATAGTAACGAGACTCGGACTTGGTAGTAAGTTCTTTTACACGTAATTAAAGATTTGGCGGTGTTACAGTAATACAAGGTTGAGGAATGCACAATATATGTTGCTAATTTAACGAAAAAACATCATTTTACTTGTGGTGAACAACGTATTATGCTTACTAATTATGATTAAGTTTTCATAACTAACACAACTATGCATGTTAACTATGATCACAAAACTGTTATTTAGTACTACAATCTAATGATATTCATCTACACTTATAAGAGACGCTTTAGGTTTGCATATTGTAAACGGAGAGTTTCTAACTAATTTTCCTACTCCTTAGTGTAATTATATAGTTATGTCAAAAAAGAAAAACTATGATCTTGACATCATTTAAATTAATTAAGTTGTAATTTGGGGACCAGTTTTATTGCAATATTAGAATGAAAAAAAAAAAGGACAGAGGATCAAAATTTGGATCTCAAACTCTTACAATCATATAGTAGAGAGTATAATTGTTCATTGACCCAACAAAGACAAAGAAGTATAATTGTTCTTCGTGATTAATTCACCCTTGTGTCCTTTCAATCAATCAAACCACCACAATGTGAAACCCAACTCTTTACCCTCGTACTTTGACCAAAAAAAAACTCTTTACCCTCGTCTGGACAGGTGGAGTAAGAGAATAGCAGCCGTCGGTTTTGATTACTTTACGTTTTGACCTTCAATAAGCGAGAGAAATTTGCACATCACGAATGCGTAGCCGTCATGACATTCTCTGTCAATAATAATACAAAATTTTATGAATAAAAACATATATTTTTGTATTAATGAATAATGGAATGCTAAAGTGATAATGTACTCAAACCGTACAAATTTTCTGTGAATAATGACAATTTAGAAGGGAAAAAAAAGAGATAATGTGAGAAAAAGAAAAGAAAATTATAGCAATTGGCAATAAACAGTGTACAAAATTACAGACATGAGGAGAGTTCGAATCCGTTTCAGATTTTAGTGTCTAGAGTTTAAGAATCAAAAAATTTAGACTCTTAGTTTGTATAAAAAAGAAATTAAAGTTCTTAATTTGTGTGAAGTATATTAGCGAAATGAGTTAATATAATTGTGCTATTTAATTTGAATAGTTCCAATTGTTTGATTTTTTTTTTGCTTGAAATAATGAGATTCGAAGAGAAACTCTGTGAATACGTGGAAATGTGTGTGGGTGGGTTAGAGCGTACACTGTGGCTTTTTGGCTCGGTGGCTGACTCGATCACTGGCAGTGAGTCGTACTCTTCTTTTGCCTTTGTCCAGTCCACTTCGCATAAAATCAACTTTAATTTAAAACTTGAAATTTTTTTTATTTGGACTGTAATATATTTTTTAATTTTTTTCTCTTTCTTTTTTGGGTTGTTCTTGTTGCAGGCATTTCGAAAACAGTGACGCGTGACCAATTTGATTTAACAATTTTTTGGGCTTTGCTTTTTGTAAGCTGGAATTAGAACTCAACCTTGAGAATGTTTTTCGAATAGGAATAAGATTCTCTCTCATTTTATTTTCATTCATTTTTCTCATTTTTTCTCCTATTTTCTATTATTTATTTATTTTTTAATATAAAATTAATATAAGATATTGACGTGACTTAACCGTAATCGTCCAAATAGGCAGGGAGGGAAGAGAAGGGAAAAAAAGAATGGAGATAATCCTATTCCTTTCTAATAAACTTTTTACATTTTGATATTTCTAGCATTACATGCTTACCCATGTATAGAAATAGAACCAATATCTTTGGATAATTTTGTTAAGATCATCGTTTAAAGATTAAGGTTAAAGATTTTGAGACTAAATTTTAACCGTGTCCAGCGATTCGTGCTCATATTTTGTATGCATTTAACAAATATGATCGCTTTCCAAAAACAAATCAAGAAGCAAAATAAAAAGAACGTCCGGAATGATACCATACCATTTCGTTCTCAAGAAGATCAGATTCTAGCAACATATAACCCTAAGTATTTGTGATGGCTTTAAATTTCACATCATTTTTTAGCCTGTTCTTGAGATTGATATAATTTCTCGTCATTTTGGTCATTGGTAATAAAAATTGATAAAAATGGTCCATGAGTTTGTTCATTGTAAACTATTTTGACCACCTTTCGAATGATACTTTTGTCAAACCAACCCCTCCACTTAACAAGAATATTAACAAATTTTTTTACAGAATGACCAAAATAATTTAAGGTATACAAACTCAGGGACTACTTCAATTAATTTTTATTGTAAGAGACTAAGTAAGAGATTATGCAAATTTCAAAAACTATTTTGATTAAAATAGTTCATTTCACATTAATCAGCACCTAATAAAACTTGCTGAATTTCCCTTTCATTTTGAGTTTGAAATTCCTGCAAATAAAAAACCAATAAAAATTAACACGCGTGCAAGATCATTCCTCTTTTTTCTAATAGAAGAAAAGGCAAATCATATAATATTTTGCATGAGACAAAATATTAAAGGGTGTTTTACTTTCATCCTTCATAAACCAAGAAAACTTTTGTGAAAAGACCGGGACTGTTCTTCCTGTACTTTTTTTTTAATCAAATTAATTTTACCTGGGGCGCTTTAATATATGGTTTCTTCATTCACAATTTTGGCAAATCAAGTTTGCTTTAGTTTGTAAAAGACTTGCAACTTGAACGATTAAGAACATTTATCGCTGTATCAAGATTTTGTATCTAAATCTCTCTTGTTTTATATCACATATATAAGATTAAAAAATAAATAATTCGCTTCTATTTTCTTGTGGATCGATATAAAGCTCTCTCTAGCTTCTTGCAGTAGAGAGCGGAATTTGCAAAGAACATAACAGTAAGTGTATAGAGTTTATACTGGTTTTAAAGACATTAATGGGGTGGAAGTGTTCATTTCTGAATTTACGATTATTCCTTCTAAATAGCATAGGCAATAGCTTGGTAGCCCTACTTCCTAATGGTAACATCCAACAACCTACTCGTCCAATTATTAACAACTCGAGTGATAAACTCATACCAATTCAAAGGAGGGGATCACACCCACACTTAAAAAGGACATGAGATCAAATACTGGCACCATACAAACAGCCAATAAAAAAGTGATTATGAGACTCGTTATCAGTCAAGCAAAGAGAACAAATAGACGAGGCATGAGGGGTAAAAAGAATTACTTGATTCAGAGTAAATAGGTTAACCCTTACCGCAAGCCAATGAAATTGTATTGAAAGTTAACATTGCCAAGTTGGCAACAGTAATTATTCAAAAGCCAACGTAGCCGAAAAATAACAACGTGAATGCGGATATTAGGGTGGAAACAAAAAATATGCACGCTGAAACTTTACCGACTGAACAGTACCCATCAAAACCAGCAAATACCCAGATACCAATGGTAAAAGCTGCTCATCCTTTATTTTTGGACTAAAACCTGTCGTCCCTTTCCATACGATTTCAAAACTTCATGTCTCTCTTGTCATCCTTTATTTTTGGACTAAAACCTGTCGTCCTTTTCCATACGATTTCAAAACTTCATGTCTCTCTTGTCTTTATATCCTAAATGTTTAAATTCATTGGGAGTAGAGGAAGTGGTCAATCTTAATAAGCCAATAATCCATGCAAATTACAACGCAATTAACTTTAAGTTTGATTAATTGATTTACCAAAATTATTTGTCCCACGACTCCCACCTTCGCATTTTATATCTTTACTTTATTTAGCAAGAATCTTCTGCTACATGAACACGTATCAAGTGTTGTCCTTAATTATTTAATTAATTGATAATTTAATCATTCCACTAATATTTGTTCAAGTGTTTGAAGATAAATTAGAGTGACATAGCCAAAAGGTGTGGAAGATAATTGAGTTATGGCGAATAATCTAATCCGGTCTTGCATGCGAGGAAATGATTGCAATTTTTATCCTTTTGCAGAAAGCTCTCGCGCGCTCATCAGTCATCAATATATATATATTCCACTCTAGCTGTCTGTCTGAGCAAGAATGCTTAAGTGTTTGGCTTAAGATAATTAGCATATACATATATATATTCCACTCTAGCTGTCTGTCTGATCAAGAATGCTCAAGTGTTTGGCTTAGATAATTAGCAATCCAGTTAGATATCTTCAGTGTTCTCCAGTTTGATCATCGATAATTACATATATTAAGGAAGTGTTTATAGAGTATAAAGCGGGTGGTTTTATTGACACCCTATAATTTTATGAATACACTCCACTTTTTTTAATTCCGGTTGAACTGATCTTTTACCCTTATTTAATTTTAAAATAAAAAAATTAAAGAAAATAAAACAACCCTTAAGCAATTGTATTCTCACTTATTTAACCTAGGACGGTTAAGGAGGCGTTTTTAGAGTTTCGTTCTTCCTCAGCCAAAGGTGAACGCGAAGAACTCAGATAAATTTCTTTTTTCTTGAGTTAATTTTAATTGTTAATTTGTTAAAATCGTTGTTCTTTAATTTTTAATTTTAAAATTAAATTTTTAATTTTAAAATTAAAATTAAAATTTTTAATTTTTAATTTTAAAATTATGTTAATTTAAATTTTAAAATTTAATTTTTAATTTTTAATTTTAAAATTATGTTAATTTAATTTTTAAAATTTAATTAACTTGATTTTTAAATTGGTAATATGTTAAAGGTACACTTTTTATTTTTTATTTATTTGGATCAGTCCACGTTTCCATCTATGAGTGGTTCACATCCTTTATTAATTATGTGAAAGTCCAGTTGGGTGATAGAATGGGTCATGTGATGACCACGTAGGTAGATAACAGAGAAACTGATAAAAATTAAGTTGAACATATAAGGTCATCTCCAACCGAGGGCTGGCCAAAGGGCTCGTTTGAGCCCTCTGGCCCTCCAAGATTCTCCAAGATATTAATATTTTAATGAACAGTACATGACCATATTTGCCTCCGTCTCCAACCGAGGGTCAGAGGGCCAGAGGGCTCGTTTTAGCCCTGTCACAAAAAACCGTCTCCAACCGAGGGCCAAAGGGTCATAGGGCCAAACATAATTTATTATTTAAATTTAAAAACTACAACAACTTAAATTTAAAAACAACATTAACTTAAATTTAAAAAACTACAAATTAAATTTAAAAACAACATTAACTTAAATTTTAAAACTACAAGTGAAGTGAAGAATTGAAAGAACTTCACCATATTTATAGAAGAAAAGAAATGTTTAAATTAAAAAATAAAAATAAAAATCACCCCAACGGCTACCTGCAATTTAAAAAAAAAAAAAAAAAAAACCCCAACGGCTAGCTGACTCAGCTAGCCGTTATATTCAAAACAAATTCAAATTATTAGTGTCGGTTTTATCCGACACTAATACTAAATAAAAAAAAAAAAAAGGTTTGTTGATCAATGCTGTCGGTTTTATCCGACAGCAATAGAATACATTGAAAAAAAAAATACCCAGCCAGCCCTCCAGCCCTCTCCGATTCAGTGGGGCCCTCCCAGATTCCAGAGCCCTCTGGCCTAGCCCTCTGTTGGAGACGGTTTTAGGGTCATTTTCGGCCCTCTGGCCCCTTCGGTTGGAGATGGCCTAACGTTGGTGTGTAATCATGAGCCGTTATATAAAACTGAAAAAAAAATTAAAAATTAAAAATTAAAAATTGGACAAAACTTAAGAGAGCAAAATTTAATTTATTCTCAAAATGATTATTATCTCGCAACTTAATTAACAACTCCTTAAACACATACTTTTCTGGGATTGTATTGGCCCGGATTTTCTGCTTAATATTCTAGCTCAAGATGTAAATATTTCTATTCAGCTTTAATCTATTTCTATCTTTGGGAAGAAAAAAAATTAACAACTCAAGTCTTATTTTCTTTTTAAAATAAAGATAAACGAATAAAAACGATTGATACCGATCGATACGCAAATACATTTTCTAAGAAATTTGATGTTTAGATGATTATAATCAGCGTGAACTTAAAAGTTGGCGCCGACGTTTTCCCAACCGTACCAAAAGCCTTCATATGTCGAGGATAGTGCTATCAGCACCAAAAGTTGGCAGCTAGATAAATATTACCAGTGAACTTTTGTTAAAAAAAAAAAAAAACTTTGGATGCGGTCCTTAGTTATGAACATTTTTTTATTGAAACCTTGTTGGTTTTTAATTTTTGATCGAGATCCCTGAAATTAATGTGATAATTTATTTCTATGTATGTTACTATATTTTTTAAATTAAAAATTAGAAATTTAGTTGTTTATATAAATGAGATTTTAAATAAAAAACCATAATTTTTGGGATTAAAAATACTAAAATATAAATCTACTATTGTGTGTGCGTATATAAACATGGGTACATTCATCAAAATTAACCAAAAAAATTATTGTATCAAAACATGGGTACATTCTTCAAAATCACAAAAGAAGAAGAAGAAGAAGATATTAGGCTTAATAACATTAGTAAATTTCTTCGATTAAACTTGACATGGATACATTTTAAAATCAAAGAAAAAAAATGTACCCATATAAGTTTAAAAATGGATTAGAAAAAAATTGAATAGATTTTATATTAAAAAAATGGTACATTTTACATGTAACAAATTGGTATATTTAAGAATGAGTACATTTTAAGATTATAAAGTTTTACATGAATAGGTGTCACATCCCGACCCGGGGTCCACCATATCCCGGGCCCGCTCCACCACCGTAACACGATATTGTCCGCTTTGGGCCCCAACTACGCCCTCACGGTTTTGTTTCTGGGAACTCACACAAGAACTTCCCAGTGGGTCACCCATCATGGAAGTGCTCTCGCGCACTACTCGCTTAACTTCGGAGTTCCCATGGAACCTGAAGCCAGTGAGCTCCCAAAAGGCCTCGCGCTAGGTAGGGATGGGAATATACATATAAGGATCACTCCCCTGGGCGATGTGGGATCTCACAATGGGTACATATAATTAGTATGGGTACATTTAGTAAATTAAAAAGTACAAATAAAAAAAAATATATGGGTACAAATACAAATAAACTTTAAAAAAATATGGGCACAAAAAGAAATTAATATATGGGTACAAATTAAGACTGAAAAGAAAATTGATACAAATTAAAAAAGAATTACAAATTAAAAATGGGTACAAACTAAAACTAAAAATAAGGTATGCTATTTGATTTATAAACATCCGTCAAATTTTCTTGAACAATCACGTTGGATTCTATGGACAAATGGTAGGAATTGTTTTTATAAGGTCATGTCAATTCCAATCAGTAAACAAACATTGAATTTCTTCATCATCAAACAGCCACAAGAATATTACATTTAATTACATCTTAAAATTTTCAACATTCTCCAATTTTCTCCCTATTTCTTGGATTCCAATTAGAGCAGGGCTTTGCAAAAAAGTCAAATTTTTATTCCATTATTTAAATAATTTCTTGAATGTGAAAACCAACGAATGAACGAGGAGCAAAACTCAATTTGTTGTTCCGTTCATCAAAAGATATGTTTTCATTAACTTGTTTGTGTTTTTAGGGCTTTGTTCTACTATGGAGAGTAAGAGTAGCTATGAGGGCTCGAATAGTCATTTCATATTAGAGTTACAAGTTGTTTAGTATTACATTTTTAAGTGGGGTGTATTCAACAACATGTGAGGTGTTAATAAAAATAACCATTTCTAAATAACCATTGAATTTGTTTGCATGAAACTGTTTGGGCCACAAATAAAAATAAGGTATGCTATAAGGTCAATCTATTTTTATTTACCTCAAAGTTGCACGTTTTCTGCCCACCAACTTTGAAGTCCAATTTAGAATCGCATTCTAGGGTTTGGATGACCTCCTCAAATCACTCTAACTCGTCTGAGGGCTCATACATGGTTCTTTTGGCCTGAAGCGCGTTCACCAATCGGGCAACCAGACTCGAGAATATCTCGCTTCCTTAAATATCGATGAATGCGTCATCCAATATGTTCATGTCCACAATGATTGTGTGAAATGCCATATAACACGGCTGAAGGCCACCAACCAGGAATTACAACCATTTCCAGTGCCAAATAATCAATCTACCTATGCTTTTAGCTCAATAATAAGATTGAGGTTGCTCATTTTCTAGTGCCTATAAATAAAGCCATAAGCCTTCAAGTTCGGGACCTTCGTCAAATTAAATATCTACGAGTATGCAAAACCTTGAGTGATATTTCAATCAACACAACTGGTTTTCAGCAAAAACCAAATTGCTCTTCAACAAAACCTCTAGCTCTTTAGCTACAATCTCAAAGCCTTCATTCAAAGCAAACATTGCCTACGATTCATGAGATGTAAAACTTTTATAGCTCCGTCACCCCATGGTATGTTTTGGTTGACGTGCAATTCCAACCACCCTTATTTCTTTTTTGAGGCATATGTTTTGTACTAAATCTAGTCTAATACCAGTGATCTTGGTGGACTCTTCTAGCATTGTCTCGCCCTTCATGGCCTGAACCTTGCTAGAGTTTTACTGGTTTCTTTACATTTCCAGTCAATTCATATTTCAAGTCGATTTATATTTCAAGTCATGTAGCATGGTCTATTGGCGTAGATTTTACTTTTATAAACATTTGTAATCTTGACTACATCATGAAATGATTACATTTTGTTTCTCGTTTTAGTTTCCATTTTTCTTTCATTTACGTTTTAGGCAAGTACTATACACACAAAGTTACAATGATTTTAAGTCCTTCACTCGAAGCACATAAAAGAACTTTATCTGACCAACGTTCCATTTGGTACACAATTGTTTGATTAAGAAGTCACATTTACGTGCTACTTTCACACACACTTAAATACAAAAATTGTTTGTTGGCAGCCTAACAGTGACACTCCTATTCTCTCTTTCTCTGGAGCTTCTATGGCACTAAGATTGAAAGTAACTCAGGTAAATAAATGTTGAACCTAGTACAGACACCATCCAAGTTTTGACACCAACATAAACCTAGCTAGTTTAAATTTGTAATTATATATATCCATCTTGTGATCATGCAGTTTCCTCGCAAGTTAAGCCCGACTAGTTTGAACTAATTAATTAGATATATAGTTGGAACATCACATGATTTTGCAGTGTAAAACAAGCATTTTAGAACGTGTATGTTTTAAATATTTTCTAGGAGGTAGGTAAACGTTAAGGAAGATGCATGGGTTTCCTTCCCAATAAAATCCCTACGAGTGCCCGAGTGTCGTGGATTGTCCTCTCGCTGCCACTCACACAAGGCACAACCCATAAACTAGCAACTTCCATTATTTATTGAAGGTAGCTAAAGTTAAAATACATTTTGGAATTCAAATTAACTTTATAGACATTGTCGAATTTAAGGGGAACATGTAGGTATTTAAAATATTTTAAATTTCGGTGGTCCTCTTATTAAGAGTTCGTTGACGAAATGCCTTTGTTCTAGTTAAAAAATTTCATTTGATTTGGAGAATCAGAGAAGTTGATGACCAATCATGAAAATATTACTTGCGATAATACGCGTAAGTTTACTCGATACATATAAATGACTAAATGATAGTCAATTTGAATGAATTTTTCTAAAGAAATCTTTAGATGATGATGATAAAGAAAATAAACTGTACAAGAGATACCATATCCACGATAAAATGATACTACATTGTTATGTAACGAGGATTAGAAGAGTGACTCATTATGTGTAAAAAACCAAATATTATCCAATTTCTACGCTGAATATGATGAACAACTGTCAATCACACATGCACATGCATATACAAGACACAGAGTCTCATTAAGTAATTTTTTCTGCCCATATCTTGGACATCTTTAATCGCTAGGATCATCCATCTTAATATATTTTAATTCTGTTTTTTTGCTAAAGGTTTCTTAAAAGAACTGTGTTTTTGGTGAATAATCTATTTTTTTAGCTTTGGAGAGTATATTATAATCCTTCAAATTTGGATCCTCTTCGAATTTTGGTGTCCGAAGCATTATTTTGTATGAAAGTTATCCTTGGTTTATGTAAGGATTGCTTGATGAGTGCTATTAGATTCAACTTGAATACTTTGAATTACCTGATCTTTGAACTCTAGACACTAAAATTCCGAAGATCTCTGTCCATAACCCTTTATCCATCTTTGTAGCAAGTTGCGACGTGAGTGAGTATTGGTCCTTAAAAATAAAGGTCATTGACCTTAAAATTTTGTCGTTAGCCCTAACATTAACTCCGAGTCATGGGCGTTAACATGGGCCCCCAAAAATTCCTCAACCATTTCAAAACGGACAAAGGGAAGACATGACCCCCCATAACCGTCAATCTGGTGCGTCCACGTAATACAGCCAAACACCGGGACGTCCATTTTGCACGTGTGATAGCGGTGGAGGACCTCCCTCCACGTGTCAGCTGGTCGGACTTCTGACTCCTCCCCTTGTTGTGGACCGTATGATGTTCTCCTATTTGATCAAACGACATTTGGTTTGCCCTCGTCAACGTGGCACTCTCTACATAGGATTCCCATGATTGCACTATTATTGTATCTCATTTTTTCATTGAACCAACAAATTTCCATATTGATATTTCTATATCCAATTTATATAAATATATGATTACTGAATTATTTTAATTTATATTTGATTCAACCTTTAAATGAATTGAAGCCTCAGTGATAAAATTTATAGTTGTTGAGTTAGTACGTGGTTAACTTGGTGACAATATTGATGTTGTACTCATTAACAATGGGTTGCTAGATATTTTTTTTTTAAAAATTTTAATATGGTATTAGAATAAGACCTTGATACTATTGAATGACAATTGATCCATTATGAACGAAGACGTTGACCCCAATTTAATCGCACAAAACAATGTGTTAGGTTTTATATAAAAGACCTAGATGCAACTAGTAATGGAACTTTTTTTTTTCTTTCTAATATGAGATATGTTTTAACTCGTCTCCTCACGTGTGACTCAATTTTAATACGCTATAAGTGAAGACAACTCCATATCGATAACCCTTTTTAACTTTTGTTTTGGCCAATTTTGATTTTGATGTCCCAACTCGAGACTTCATTGCTTTCCATTTTTGGTCTCAAATCCAATTTAATTGGGCCAAGAGGACTAGTAAGCTTTCATGCCATGTACTACTCATAGAGATGGTCCATCTACCCACTAGTAATTAATCAACGTCATATTATACGCAACTTAATTACTTATGCAAACCCGTAGGTGAGGGTTTCCATACAAATTTAAACAAAAGACTTGATGCAATTAGTAGTTAAACTATCGTATAAAAGGAGAGTTTAATTTTATTAAGTTTAAGATGCAGGACATGTTTCAACATGCCACCTCACGTATGATCCATTATTAGTGGGTTACATCACATGTGAAAGTAACTCCACATCGGCGACCCTTTTTATTTACATTTAAGGATTTTATTTGTGTGTCCCAACTCGGGGCTTCAAGGTTTGCAATTCGTGGTCCCAATTTGAGTTCAATCATTCCTAGAGGATTAGTTGCTCTAGTACCATGTAAAATATAGAGACAGTTCATCGGTCTATTACTAATTAATATCGAAGTTGTCCCAAACTCAATTATATGTGCAAAATAATAAGTTTAGAGTTATTACAAAATACCTAGATTCAATTAGTAGTCGAACTATTCAATATATAAGAGATTTAAATTCATTCATTTTTTTGTGGGAAATATTTCCACGGTCCCATTTGTAATGAACAGTTGAAGTCATACCTCTAAAATCTTAACATTGACCCGTTAATAATACGTGCAAACATATTGAATAATTACTTTAATTATGTATGTTAAGTGTATATTTTATGGCATGTAGTGTTACAACGTAATATCTCTACCCACCTCAATCTCAAAATCAATATCTTGTTCCTCGCCGATCACATTTTTCTCCGTCAATGAACATGACTTTGGACTCGAGCCAAACGCAAACGAAATGTATACGAACTTGTATGCATGCAAAGCCTCATTTTTTGGTCGCTCTCCAGGGAGACATCAAATCTTCCTAGTAATAAAAAGAAAGATCTCTCCCTCCCTCCCTCTCTCTCTCTCTCTCTCTCTCTCTCTCTCTCTCTCTCTCTCTCTCTCTCTCTCTCTCTCTCTCTCAAGTTAGGAGGGTTAAATTTGGATCGTGGATTCTCTTCATCTAGTCATGAGGTGCTTCATGAATATGGATAATATAGTGTGTTAAAAACATATATATGTACATAGGATTCTCCTTATATTACAAACATATACATATTTATGTGTGTGTATATATATAAATTGATTGATTGACCGTTCAATTGTTCTGGGACAATAATGAACGTGTATGTCGCAGCTGCATGTTTGTCTGCATGGGTCAAATTTGCTGATATATATGTGTTCCTTCCATATTGCATATGACGACATTCATCTTAGTTTCCGACCAAAATATATGAATAAGTGATTAATTATACTAAACTTTTGGACGTATTCCATATAATAAATCCATCTAATCCATATCTCTTTTGCTAATTATTCTCTTTTTACTGTATCATAAATAATATTGCTTAATAAGAAACATCGTGGAGGATTAATTTCCACACTAGACAATGAAATAATTTGATATATATATATATATATGTGTGTGTGTGTGTGTGTGTGTGTGGGGATGGGTGTGTGTATACTCCTTTAGACAAGAATTATGGACGTCATTAGTTAGGTTACGCATTTTCCAGATCCTTAAATTCTTTGTGTGGTAAAACATAATCAGTTGGTTCAAAACTCACGCATTTTCCAGATCCTCAATCTCAAAATCAATATCTTGTTCTCTGCTGATCACATTTTTCTCCGTCGATGAAGATGACTTTGGAGTCGAGCCAAACGCAAACGAAATGTATACGAACTTGTATGGCATGCAAAGCCTCATATTTTGTTCGCTCTCATGGGAGACATCAAATCTTCCTACCAACAAAAAGAAAAATCTCTCTCTCTCTCTCTCAAGTTAGGAGGGTTAAATTTGGATCGTGGATTCTCTTCATCTGGTCATGAGGTGCTTCATGAATATGGATAATATAGTGTCTTAAAAACATATATATGTACATAGGATTCTCCTTATATTACATACATGTACATATTTATGTGTGTGTGTGTGTATCGATTGAACGTTCAATTGTTCTGGGACAATAAAGAACATGTATGTCGCAGCTGCATGTTTGTCTGCATGGGTCAAACTTGCTGATATATATGCATGTGTGTCCTTCCATGAAGACATTCATCTTAGTTTCCGACCAAAATATATGATTAAGTGATTAATTATACTAAACTTTTGGACGTATTCCATATAATAAATCCATCTAATCCATATCTCTTGTGCTAATTATTCTCTTTTTATTGCATCATAAATAATATTGCTTAATAAGAAACATCGTGGAGGCTTCATTTCCACACTAGACAAAGAAATAATTGATATGTGTGTGTGTGTACTCCTTTAGACAAGAATATTATGGACGTCATTAGTTAGGTTATATTCAGTGTATCATCTTAAAATTACTTCACACGCATTTTCCAGATCCTTAAATTCCTTGTATGGTAAAACATAATCAGTTGGTTCAAAACTCACACACTTACCCTCTTCACTCTTGGACTACAAATTAATATATATTATCCTATGAGAAATGCAAATGAGACGTTCTCTAAAGTGCGACTCGTTATAGACTCTTTACCATTTCATGTTTTTTTATACAATATTTTATAATATTAATATAAGAATTGACGTTAAACTGGGGAGTGATAAAAAAATGATGAAAAATCTCACTTTTAAAACAATTTCTTTAGCTTTCCTCTTACGCTATAGATACAGACAACAAGTCAAAACCTTGGATTTTTTCAATTTTTTTTTTCTTTCGAAAAAGCTAAACCCTAGATAGGGGATTGGTGTTGCCTTTTCTGTTATTCAATGAGGCCCATTACTTGGCCGAAAAGAACAAGGCCCATTGATTTTTAGAATTTGAAGAGACATTTGTCCCCCCTCTTATAAGTAGGTATGTTTTTGTTTGAGAAGGATGTTTGGATTAATTAGGTATTCAAGTTCTTTCGAGTTCCGAATTCTATACCTAGCTCTCTTTTAGTTGAAGAATAATGTTTGGGAGGTAAAATTTGTAGATAAAATTTGCAAATTTTGTCTAAAATTTTTTTTCCTTGAATCCACCTACTATTCCCTTCATTAAACTCAATATTGAAGAATCTATTGGTAAGTTCATCGTTTCTCAATTTGCCAACCTTTTAAATCTGTAAACCAAGCCTTCAAGCATCTAATTAAAGTCCGAATAAAATCAAATACCATTAATCTTTTGCTTTATGAAGACCAACTTTAGCAAGCTTTTTTATGTTTTATTAAACTCTTATATCTCTGTCTCCTTCGTCAATTTTGTCGACCAAATGATGAAATCCATCTGAAGAGTACCTAAAATGGTATTCCTCCTACTGCCGACAAACCCAAAGTTTTAATTTGTTCAACTTTTGGCACTATTTGCCTCTATACCAGAAAATCGTTTCTTAAATTCAAAGAATTACATAATATCTTTGCTCAATCGAAAGGAAGCATCAACTTAAATCTTGGGTCTTTCGCTTAATTTTGAGTTGCTGTTGTGTGGAACGGTGGTGTACCGAAAAAAGACAAAGAGAGGTGAGGTTACGTATGAACACTTTCTTTATACTTTGCTTATGACCTTCTATGTAATTTTGCAATAGGGTAAACTTGTCGTTGGAATTTTCATTAAAAGTGGGTGGGAGAATAAGTCAATGAGGTGGCCGTGATAGCACTCCCAAAAAATAACTTATGTTTTTGGACCTGGACCTAAAAGCCGCACGGCCTCGCGTTGATTAAAATCCTAAATTTCACTTAAGTTTGCCCTAAAGCCCTTTATAGGCTGCTTTGCTAGTTTGGCCCCTGAATTTTATAGCCATTTTCAACTTACCCATGAGCAAAGTTTTTGGAAAATATTATTTATTCCAATCCAAAATTTCAAGTTTTGAAATTAATAGGGTAAAGGTTTTGAAATTGGAACTCTTTCGACATTGAAGAGAATAATATCACTAGACAAGTAAGTAACTATAGTTGGTGAAACCTTTGGAGTTTTCTTCATTATAACTATAGTCTAAATTAGGGGTTCAAATTGAACTATCCATCTTGCTTATGGAATGGGGTGTCAATTTTGACTTAATTACAATGCTACATTCGGTCTCATTGTGTGGGCCGTTTTTCACCCAAAAAAATACGGGCTGGGCCCAAATAACAGGCCTGTTGGGCTGGGTTGGACTGAGAGAGTCAAAATGACTCTTTTGCCCCCTTTTTTCATCACATGTAGCAGCCTAGCAGGTTGCTACTTCCAACCTAATTAAGATTTGGATATGTTCCTATTGTTTATTATCAATCGTTAGTGCCTCCGTTGCTGAGGTTTATCTAGGCAAATTTCTCACAATTGCTTTCGTTTTAATTACTACTATAGCACTATTTTGATCTGCTGTGAGATAATTAGACACTTACTAATGAATGATTGGTTAACGGGTTTTTGACGAATTGACTGAAGCTGCATTAATTACGAATTGTTAATGCGTTTTCGATGAATTGACTGTAGGTATGATTTTAGTTATACCTTCTATGAGATAAGTGCAAAGCAAGTGCTCGACAAAGTACGAATCCATTGTCATATCCTTTTCAGTTGTTTCATGTTTTGTTGTTCGTAATTTTCGTTATGTGATTAGTATAAGGAAGCTCCTATAAGATTTTCAAGTTTTTTTCATGGCTTCAATTTTTGTTTTTGAATCGTCTATAATGTTTGCATTGATTGGAAAAGGCTGCTTAAGCTTTGTGAACCTTGCTGCCTTACTACCTGCCTTGAATGGTGGTGCTATGAGATTCTGATGTTGCTAACAGGTCGGCAACGCGTCGGCACTTTTTGTGGTAAGATTTATTACTGAAGCGACAAATTCGTAGAGAAATAAAGTGTTTTGTTTTCGTAAATGTTTGAATTCTAAATGTCTGGTTATTTGGTCTATCAAACATTCAATTTTAGTATTATAATGAAAGAAGCTTTAACGAAAAGGACTTAAGTTTACTTTAACAAAAAAACTACCCTATACTATGATTTAATCAAAAGGGTTTTATATTTCATGATAAGGACAAAATTATTATATATCAGGTCCTATAAACATTGAATACACATGGGTTGAATTAAAAGCCCAAAACGGAATAAATTTTTTCTTCCAATTCTTACCCTAACGGAACCCCATTCCGTCAGCCACTCCTGTTAGAAATAGACTTTCCTTTTTTCACAAGTATGCCACTTCCTCATTAAAAAAAAATTTAAAAAAAAACCCAATAATTTTAGGGAACTTTAACTAAAAGCTCCCGGTACTGTTCACTTTAACGAAAAATCACATTTTTACACTAAAAAGTCAATTATGATACTATTCACTTTACCCTTTATTTTGTCATTGTCGTTAAAACTCAAAGTTTTCAAGCCATTTTCATTAGTTTTCCTATAATTTTATACGATCACAAATCCCATCTTGAATTTTGTTCCTTCTTGCTTCGTTAATTTTAAATCGGAGGGACAAATGTTAGGACCTGTTTGATTGCTCAGAAAATTTCACTGAGATTCTGTTTTCTGTTTAGAGTTTGAAACTTGCAGAGCTAATTTCAATGGAGGAAGCTCGGAATGTGAGGAGCCCTCATTTTTTTGCGTTTTATTATGCTGATTTGAGCTCCGAAAGACTGAAAATCCCATAAAGATTCATGAGAAAAATGTAAGGCAGAATAACTGGGTTAGTTTTGTTGTTCGACCCTAGCGACAGTGCATAGAGCATTGAATTGATTCAACAGAATGGTGGTTTGTTCTTGCATCATGGGTGGCCGACATTTGTGATAGACCATTACGTGGAATGCTGGGACTTCTTGATTTTTAGATACGACGGTGATTTGCGTTTCACCGTGCTAATCTTTTGTAAAAGTGCGTGGTGAGAAAGAAGCTGCATTTCGTTTTGGATATAGCCAAGCCTCAAGCAACTTTGAAAAGTAAGTGTGTATAAAAAAGGGGAAGGGAGGAGGCCGCATCATATGGCAATAAGCTGGTTGATGGTGCGACGAAGGAGATGAGAAATGGCTTGTCTCAATTCCAGTCAGAATGCATCGATGAGGGGTGAGAAGAAGCAACTTGTTCCAAGGAAGAAAACCCACAAGAAAAGCCTGGGTTGGATGTTGTACTATGAAAAGCCTCGTTTGGATGTTGTTCAACGGGATGGAAGGTTTATATGAAATTGGTTGTAAGACAAGTCTAGTCGGGTGAGTTGGGAAGATATCTTCAACAACCATTCCTCTGATATGGAATCCGAGATTCCATTACCACTAAGAGTAACATCAGACACTTCAGTTTGAGTTTGAAGCCATACAGAAAAACCAGGTTTTATCCCGCAATTTATGATCCGAATTGTGTGGAGCTTGAAAGGAGGAACCGAATGACAAGCCACGTCGAAAATGAGGGACATGGATCTGTTTATACTTCCTACTTCAAAATCTTGTAATCTGGTAAGATTTATGAAATGGGTTGCCGTTAGAATGCCTTCCCATGAATTATCAAGCAGAAGTAGGGAAACTAGCTCATAAAGTTGTCCAATACCTTGTGGAATGGAGCCATTCATATTATTACCAGTGAGGTCTAGTGTTCTCAAAGATGACGACTTTCCAATAGAATCTGGAATTGAGCCCCACAAATTGTTTTCTCTAAGGCTGAGATTCTTCAAACTTTTAAACATTCATAAAAAGATCGGTAATTGGCTTTCAAGCTTGCAATTAGACAAATCTAGTGACTCTAATGTATTATCTGGACAATTTGAGAAACTCCTCCAAAACTCTTCCATCCCCCCATCAAATTTGTTCCGTGAAAGACTTAAAACCTTTAGCTTGCACAAATTCCTATGTACTTTAGGAATTTGACCTTTTAAGCCGGTATTAGATAAATCAAGGTTTTCCAGAGATTTGAAGTTTGAAAATTCACTTGGAAAAGGATCGCTGAGCACATGCCCGGATAGATCAAGTGTGATGAGGTTGGTAAGATTAAAAAACCAACTGGGTAATGAAGAACTTTTAATGCCATTATACGACATATCAAGGACCAAAAGTGATGTGAAGTTAATCCTCTGTAGTGAGAGTGGAAGGAAGTTAATGCTCTGTAGTGAGAAAGGAATGCTTTCAATTTGGCACGAAGATAAACGTAACTCTAACAATGAAGAAAGCATGTTAATATGACATGCCCAACTGACTCCTGTGCTGTTAAGGTCAACGCCATTGAGGACTAATGTATTTCAGGGGAAGAGGTGAGGAAGCCAATTCAAATTTCTGGAAGATAAGTCATAATTCCACCCGAGATCAAGAAAATTTAGGCTTGACAGGTTACCAAGAGAAAGGGGTATCTCTCCTCCAAATTGCGCAGAGGAGAGATTGAGATATTGCAAACTTTTAAGCTCCCCAAAGAACTTAGGAATTTGATTGCTGACAAAGAAATTCTGGCTCAAGTCCAGGTAATTTAAATGTTTCAAGCTCAATAGAGAAGCACTTATCTTACCTCCCAAAGAAGCATTTATCCACTCTTCATCATCACTGTCATATGGATTCCGGAGGTCCATCTTCACGACATGACCAGTGCTGTCGTTGCATAAAATACCTTCCCATTGGCAGCAATCATGACCCACCCAAGACGAAAGCCTACCAAAATCATCAACAAGATGTTGTTTAAAGATGAGAAGCGCTTGTCTTTCTTCATCAACGCATGAATATATCTTCACACTACTTGGATATTTACAAGTTTGCAAGCCGTGTAGATGCAGATATTATGAATGCATGAATGAGATGGCTAGCTACCTGTGGAAGTCTTTGGTGGAAAATCCATATGTCTAGCGGTGGAAATTCATAAATCATAATTGATGAAAGGATTTGGAAGAGAGAAGAGAGTGGCAATTGGCAATGCAAGTGAAGATGATTTAATTTTTTGCGGTATTTTTTTTTAAATCCAGTTATACGATACTTCGATACAGTATAAAATTTCCAACAATTTCATTCGGTTTTAAAGATTGCAAGAGATTCATTGATATGGTTATCTTCTAACCCTAGCTTTTCCACACAAAGTGCATATTTATGAGCATTACTACCACATGTATTGTTGTCGATGAACGTGATCAAATTTGTCTACTACTTAAATATCTCAAAAATTAAACTTATCCAACCACTGAAGGATTATGAGCAAAATGCACTCTTCTATGCAACTAGTAACATAATAGAAAGCAAACCAAAGACTCTTCATCAAGAAAAATTATTGAAAAATACTAGAACATCTCTGCATATATATATATATATATATATATATATATATATATATATAATAACGGATTCACATATTACATATTATAATATGAGTAGACGATCAATTTATATTTATGAATATAACATTAATAATCAATCCACGGACTATAATATGAGAGGATCGATATAGTATTCCAGTACACAACAATAATTCCTCCTTAATTCTTTCTTTGAAAGAAAAAAACAAGTGAAGCCCCAGCTAAATCACCTAAATGTTTTTACCAAACAATAATTAATGAAAAAAACCAACTTAGAAATTGCACCAAATGCCAATCACTACCACCCATATATGTAAACATCGAAAAACGTCACCTTATATACATCATCACACAAACCTAATCAGATCATCAGTTACCCACATAGGCTGTTACTTCTTCACTGTAACGAATCCATGTTCTTGCTCAGCTTCTTCATCCTCGTCTTTTCACTTTCGCTCACCAGCTGAATCAAATGTAACACGACAACAAAACAATCTCAAAACGTTGAATTATATAAACACTTCCTACACTTTTACTAAATAGAATGAGCGATAACTAGCAGTGGTTGAGAGTTTGGACGGGTTGAACTCCTAACCTGAGCTAAGCCCAAATTTCGTAGGATTGGTAATTTGTCAAACCAGGCTCAACCGTGCTCACTCTAACTCCGAACCGGCCAGATTGGTTCAAGTTCAACCCATCCATGAAATTGCAACCCTAGCTATGCCAAGTAAACTAACCTCCATTAGCTTTGTGATAAGCTGCACTTTTTCTCTGTTCTTTTCATTGAAATCCTCAAGTGCATCTCTGTATCCCTTTTCCTGTGACAAGTTACAAACCAGAAATTCATCACGAACACGCACAAATTGACACACAATTTCATATGCATAGCAGTAAATATTAACATCTGAATGTGGTAAAAATCCAAGTTGTGTTACCTTCTCCTGGCAGGTATGTCCTAGTGGCTTTAACTCTTTGTTAATCGCATCGATCTTCTAACGAACTTGTGAAAGATCCTTCCTCATCGGATCTGAGAGCCTTCAAGCTCCTGGAAGTTCCATAATTTACAACAAAAAGGAAATTAATCATCTACTAATTGCTAGCAACCGATTCAATGGCTATTTCTGGTTTAACCAGCAGAAGATGAAGCACATGGGACACAGACATTTTCAACAAGGCATCCTTGGACTTAGACTCTTGTCGCAAACATAAACAAGTGACCAAATAACTCACAAATACTTCATACATGGAGCGGCGAACCACTTCAGTTGGGTTCTCTTGGCACATATTTGAGTTAGAAAGTCAGGAGAATTCTAAAACTAGCATCAGATACTTAAGAAAAATTTGACAAAATAGGGTGTGGATGTGTTTTAATATTCCTTCCAACAAACAACAAAACGTTATCCCCTAGATGAAAAAATACAACAGAAAACAAAGCACAGGCACTTTACCCCAATGCCGCATGAGTACAAATGCATCCTAAATTTGAACAGAGTAAAAGTTGATAAAAGGATAGTACTTCTTATATAACCACTCATTAATACGTTCAACCCCATTTGAACATAAACAATTAGAAAGATGTGAAAAAAGAGAGCAAAGAAAAAGCTTATATAAAATCATCATATGATTCAATGCAGGCTGCACAAATGTCACTGGAAAATCAAGGGTAGCAGCAACCTACTTTATTCTCTAAAAGCCAAACCAAACAAATCAGAAGGAGGACACGCAAATAAAATTTTCATCAATTTGTTTACTAAATTCGTTTTTCTGATTTCATTTCGAATTCACCGGGGAAAAAAATACATAAATCCATAGAAAAAAAAAAATACCCAAATGAAAAAAATTAATTAGAAGCTTTCAACTGAGAGATTTACCTGAAGAGCGGAAAGATTCAGCAAGCGAGAATAGAGATGGAGGCCCCATCCCTCTAGCCCTAGCCCCTCACTTGAATCGCCCACCCACCCTCTGTGCAAACCCTAGACCCACCCCAAATCTCTCTCTGCAACAGACACCAAAAAACCCTCAAAACCCTCAAATCTTCAAACCCAATTCAATCGCCTCTAGAAGTTCGTTCCTTTTCCAAATTCAGGGATTCAACTTCTTCTCCTTCTTCTTCCTCCTTGTCTCCCTCCTATTTTTGTATGGTTTTGCAGCATCGACAAAAATGGAAGAAAAGCCTCTCCTTTACCCCCATACTTCTCCCATCTCTCTCTCGGCAAGGGACATGAACCCAGAAGACGCCATCGAATTCTCCCACCTCTATCTCTGCAAGGAACAGGAATCCCCGAAAACCCTCGACGATATCGAACCACCAATTCTTCCTCCTTGTCTCCCTCCCATTTTTGCATGGTTTTGCAGCATCGACAAGGCGGAGGAGGTGACTACCACTGGCGAGTTCGACGACATTCAAGTGTAAAACAGAAGAATACATACGTGTGCTTATCTAGTTCGTAATGTTATTTTGTTAAATTGCAACATTACACAGATAGCCGTTGCACATATATTTTTGGGAGTTTTAACGAAAAGGCCGTGGTACTGTTCACTTTAACGAAAAATCATATTTTTACACTTAAAAGTCAAATTTGGTACTGTTCACTTTACCCTTTATTTTGTCCTTATCGTTAAAACTCAAAGTTTTCAAGCCCTTTTCATTAGTTTTCTTTATATTTTTTGCATTATGCGATCGATAAGTACAAACTAGATAGAATTCTTGCATTAAATGGATAGCCGTTACATAATTGTTTGTAGGAACACTTACTGAAAGATTCTTTTATTTAATACATAAATTGCAAGTACCAAAACACAAAGTAGAAAAGGAAAGACATCACATTATATATTAGTACAATAAAACTTCAGAACAAAAACCTTTTGAAACGAGTCACTTTCAGTGTAATTGCTAATGCTACCTTATCTTTGATGTCATCGATGAATTGAAAATAGGCATACCTCCACGATGTCTTTAAGATCAATGGGCCGCAAACGCCCCAAAAGCCTACGATAAAACCAAGTGCCACGCTGACATAGAGCCACAACTTATCCTTTCCATCTTCATTCTTGTCCTTTGCATCCTTAGCAATAAAAGTGTCATCTTTAGGGCACTTAGTTGAGAGAGGAACGCCACATAGCCATAGATTGCCCACATAAATGGACACAAAATTGAGCACTTGAAGCTGGTTTCCAGAAGGAATTCTTCCAGACAAGTTGTTGTAAGACAAGTTCAAATGGGACAACGAGTTTAAAGATGACAAGCTTTGAGGAATCTGTCCCGAAAGTTGATTGTGTGAGAGATCAAGAGTTTCGAGCCATCGCAAGTTTCCGACCTTGGAAGGGATCTTTCCAGTTAATTGATTCATGGACAAATTCAAGGTGCCCAACATAATAAGGTTGCTTATTTCTTCAGGGATTTCACCTTCTAAATTATTTGATGAAAGATCAATGCTCTTTACAAGATATAGTGTTCTATTGTACACAAGTTCTTCTCCTTTTAGTGTCAGTGTGGCTTGCTCAAACTCATCATAGAAGTTTCCATAAGAATCATCATTGACTAGCGAAGTTAAGTTATCCAAACACATTGGAATAGTACCTGAAAGGCTGTTGTGACTAAGGTCGAGGATGACAAGGCGATGAAGATTGCACAGTTGCTGAGAAATATGTCCACTAAAATAGTTGGACCGTAATCGTAACCTAGACAACATAGATACTTTTGACCCTCCTATCCATGGAGGTATTTTCCCAGATAACTTGTTGTCTCCAAGATCAATACTCCTCAAACTTGAACAATTTTGCAAGGCATTAGGAATTTCACCACCAAAATTGTTGTCGTTGAGCTTTAATATTTCCAGGGAACGTAGTCCCCCCAATGAAGTGGGAATCTTACCAGAGATATTGTTTTGACCAACATCTAGAAAGATGATATAGCTCTCTACTCTCCATGCATGAGGGAATTCTCCGTAAAATTGATTGCTTCTTAGAGACAGGATTTGCAGGTTCTGGATGTTACAAATAGAGGGAGGAATAATGCCATTCAAATGATTCTCATCAAGTAACAATTCTTGCAATTTGGGCATCAATTGTTCAATATTTGAGGAGATTGGCCCGGAAAATAAATTACTTTCTAGATGAAGGGAACCAACATTAGGGAAGCACCAAAGTGGGAGTGGGCCCTCCAACTGATTATGACTCAAATCAATAAACGTTAAATTTGGAAATTTCAAATGGGATGGACAGTTTCCACGAAATTGGTTGTAAGACAAGTCTAGTAGGGTGAGTTGAGAAGATATCTTCAACAACCATTCCTCTGGTATAAAATCCGAGATTCCATTACCACAAAGGATAACATCAAACAGTTCGGTTTGAGTTTGAAGCCATACCCAAAAATCAGGACTTACCCCACAATTTATGATTTGAATTGTGTGGAGCTTGAAAGGAGGAACCCTATCATAAGCCCCGTCGAAGATGAGGGAAATGGGTCGGTCTATATTTCCTACTTCAAAATCTTGTAATCTGGTAAGATTTATGAAATGGGCTTCCGTTAGAATGCCTTCCCATGAATTACCAAGCAGACGTAGGGAAACTAGCTCATAGAGTTGTCCAATACTTTCTGGAATTGAGCCGTTCATATTATTATAAGTGAGGTCTAGTGTTTTCAAGGAAGACAAGTTTCCGATGGAATCTGGAATTGAGCCCCACAAATTGTTTTCTTTGAGGTTGAGATTCTGCAAACTTTTAAACATTCCTAAAAGGGCCGGCAATTGGCTTTCAAGCTCGCAATAAGACAAATCTAGTGACTCTAATGTATTACTTGGACAATTTGAGAGACTCCTCCAAAACTCTTCAATCCCCCCATCAAAGTTGTTCCCTGAAAGACTCAAGACCTTTAGTTTGCAGAAATTTCCACTAACTTTAGGAATTTGACCTTTTAAGCCTGCTCCAGATAAATCAAGGTTTTCCAAAGATTTGAAGTTTGAAAATTCACTTGGAAAATGATCCCTGAAATCATTCCCAGATAGATCAAGTGTTTTGAGGTTGGTAAGATTAAGAAACCAACTGGGAAATGAAAAACTTTTAATGCCATTATCCGACATATCAAGGACCAAAAGTGATGTCAAGTTAATCCTCTGCAGTGAGAGTGGAAGAAAGTTAATGCTCTGTAGTGAGAGTGGAATGCTTTCAATTTGGCACGAAGATAAATGCAACTCTAACAAAGAAGGAAGCATGTTAATATCATATGCCCAACTGACTCCTGTGCTGCTAAGGTCAACGCCATTGAGATTAATGTATTTCAGGGAAGAGAGGTTAGAAAGCCAATTCAAATTTTTGGAAGATAAGTCATAATTCGACCCGAGATCAAGAAACTTTAGGCTTGACAGGTTACCAAGAGAAGAGGGAATCTCTCCTCCAAATGACGCATAGGAGAGATTGAGATATTGCAAACTTTTAAGCTCCCCAAAGAACTTAGGAATTTGATTGCTATCAAACGAATTCTGGCTCAAGTCCAAGTAATTTAAATGTTTCAAGCTCAACAGAGAAGCATTTATCTTACCGTGCAAATAAGCATTTTCCCACTCTTCATCATTCCGGAGGTCCATCTTCACGACATGACCAGTGTTGTTGTTGCATGAAATACCTTCCCATTGACAGCAATCATGACCCCCCCAAGACGAAAGCCTACCAGAATGATCAACAAGATGTTGTTTAAAGACGAGAAGCGCTTGTCTTTCTTCATCAATGCATGAATTTGTCTTCACACCGCTTGAAATTGCATCACCAGCCAAACAGAAGCGGAGTTTAGTAGTACTCTGCATGCAAGAAGAGACCAAAAGCAAAAGAAGTAAATATTGAGCAATACTGCGGTGACAATGGCTATCCATTATGACTCACAATTTTTCTTTTCTTTTTTGAGATGTTTAGCCACTAAAATTAGTGCGATACCGGAATTTATAGGAAGAGATTAACGATGTAGGCTGGAGAAAAGAAAAAAGGGTAACTGAAATGAGTGGCGGTTGTTCACAACCCCATTTACAAGTTTGCAGGTCCCTTATCGACACAGCTGGTACCTGATTGTGATGGGTTGTGGAAATCCATATGCTGCGAAGACTTTGAGTTAAGGGTCTTCATGTTCCATCACAAGTCACAACTTATCAACTTACTTACGAAAGCCGATTTGGATATGTTCTTATATTTTACACCACACATGCTGGCAGACTGGTAGTCACTACTTGGATATTTACAAGTTTGCAAGCCGTGTAGGAGCAGAGATTGTGAATGCATGAATGAGATGGCTACCTACCTGTGGAAGTCTTTGCACACCGATTAGTCCTTGATGGAAAATCCATATGTCTAGCCGTGGAAATTCATAAATCATAATTGATGAAAGGGATTGGTAGAGAGAAGAGAGTGGCAATTGGCAATGCAAGTGAGGATGATATAATATTTGCGGTATTTTTTATTTTACTTTATTTATTTATTTATTTATTTTTTGTTTGTAAATACTAGTGATATTCTAAACTAATTTATCTATTAATTTGTTCATTGATTCACATGCATTTACGAAATTGCAAAAGGGATAGATAGAGACTGAAGCCCTAATCCCTAACTCTATTCGCACTTTTTAGGGTTCTTACCATTTAGCCGGACTGGCGGAAGGGACTTGATTTGTTCCATTTTCTCACTATTTACGTCTATTCCAAGAATCATTCCTTAAATTCCTAATAATGGCACAATATGTTTGCTCAATCCAAGGGAAGCAGCACTTAAGAGCAATTCCACCCCTAAGACTGGGTGCCAGCGCCCAGCGCATTTATCCACTCAAATGAACAGTAATAGACTCCAATGAACAGTAATAGGCCAAAACATCTCCACCCCTAAAAAAAATGTGCTGGCACCCAGTCTAAAAATGCGCTGGCCCAAACGATCTCCATCCCTACAAAATGCATTGGCACCCAGCCCATTTCAAATATTATTATTTTTTTTATAAAATAAAAAAAATAAAATTGTTTTAATATCTTCAATGTTCTTCCACGAACTCATTTTTTTCTCTCAAAGTGTACAAAATATTGAATTGTAGAAAGTGTAGAAAGTGAAGAAAATATTGAAATGTGGTGTAAAGGTGGAAGATGAGGGTAGGTATTTATAAAAAGAATTCTGTATTTTTATAATTTTTTTTTTTGTATTTTTAATTATTTTTAAATAATTTAAATGTTATTAATTAATTTGGACCGTTGGATTTGAAAAATATTCATATCCAACAGCCCAGAACGCGCCACATGGCCACATGCCCAGGAGAATCTGTGAGTGCGCCTGCACGCGGGCCCCCCTCTGATTTTCTGTCTCCAACTGACGCCAGCCTGGCGTCATATGGACCGGGTAAGGCCTCAGTCAATTTTGGACTGGGCTCTTGCCTGGCATGGACTGGGTCCCTGTCAATTTGATGGGCTGGAGCAAATTTATAGGGTGCTGGGCTGTTTTTTGACTAGGTCATGGGCAAAATCAGCTCCGGTGGAGCTGCTCTAAATATTGGGTCTTTCGCTTGGTTTTGAGTTGGGTTGTGAGGAGCGGTGGTGCGCCAGAGAGATACAAAGAGGCGGGGTCGCCTACGTCACTTCATTTCCCAAACAAAAACACTTTCTTTATATTTTGCTTATGTCTTTCTATGTAATTTTGCAAGAAAATATATTTGTCACTAAAACTTTCATCAAAAAATGGGTGAAAAAGTTAAAACAATATGGTGGACATAATAGCACTCATTAATTTTTGGTTTTGTTTTTTGGTGTTAGGTGAAGCATGTATTTTGTGTATAGGCTAACTTAGTGTGCTCAATCTGCTTGAACTCTGATTAAAGTGGTGACAAAAGTTGAAAAAGTGATGTTAATTCCCCACCTCAGATGCTTCAACCTATGCTTATATTTTGGGGAAGAGGCCAATGCTTGACTAAACCTAACCGTTGAGTTATTTGCAAGAAGCTTCCTTTTGGGGTTTTATACTACATCAATGTACAAGATGCACCAATGTTTGAATGGTTAAAAATGTTTAAATCCAGTTATCCAATACATCGATAAAGTAAAGAAATTTCGACAATTGTATTGGGTTTTAATCAGTGGCGAAGTCAGAATTTTTAAATAATGGGGTATAATATCAACTAAAAAAGCTTCATTGAGCTATTTCATCAAGCACCTAGTAAGCACTTGCCAATTCCTGTCAACATATGTCGAATGTTTATGCCAACTTATGTCAACAACTACTATTATTTGTAGCTTGTAGAGGGTGAGTGCATGATACTGTGGAATAATATTGAAGGCTGCCAAGGCTTTTTAACTAAGGTATTTCATCGAGCACATGGTGCGCACAATAGATCGCACAAGAAAGAGAAAATGAAGACAAATGTGAAAGAACAAGTAGAAGAAGGATGTAATTTAGATTATCTTAGCTGTTTATAAGGGTCATATACAATACACAAACAAATTTACATGAAGTTTTTTAAGTTATTGGGGTCAAGGGCAACCAATGACCCCATGCTGTGCATTTTTATGTGCATTACCGCCACATGAATTATTGCTGATGAATGTGATCAGATTTGTTTACTACTTAAATATCAAAACTTAAACTAATTCAATCACAATTAATATAAGTGGTAAATGGTAATGGTCATGACCATTTAAGGATAGCGAGCAAAATGCACTCTTCCATGCAACTAGTAACATAATAGAAAGCAAACCAAAGACTCTTCATTAAGAAAAATTGTTGAGGCAAACTAGAATATATCCAAATAGTATGTATAACTTATACTATGTAAGCGTTGTCAGTATTGACTATGGTACGCACGAGAGGGAGAGAGATGTGAAAAAGTTTTGCTAATTGTGAGATATATATTGCTTTTAAGTATTTTTTTTTTTTTGCCACTCAGTACAACTGTCTGGTTGTATTCCTTTAAACTTGTAAGTGAGTGGTTTTAGGTTCGAATCTCGTGAATGACGAATTTGATACTAAATTAGGTTGCCTTTTGTCTGGCTTAACCGAACTCCCCCATCCTCCCTCTTAGTGTAAAATATATCGTTGTACTTAAAAAAAAAGAAATTACTTTTCCTTTTTATATATAGTGATGATCATGGTATATCCGTGTACTAGTCTGACTAAAATTAGTTTCACTCGAGAATTGTGATTCCGTCTTACACAAGTAACCATACTATTCCTAGGATTACTATGATCATCTTTATGAAATATAATCCTAATTAACACAACTTTGGTTTCTTCCTGATTTAACATATGCCATTGTAAACCCTAGTTTTGGGCCCTGTTGGAGAATAATAAAAGTGGGCAGTGTGAGAGTATATTTAGGTTTCCTTGCTCTTATGGATTTAGGTTTGCATCTTTCAATTAGGATTTGCTTTATTTCCTGTTTTGAATTTACAATTTAGTCTTGTTTCTTGTTTTCCTTTAAGGGTTTATATCACAAATGGTCCCTGACATTCATCAAACACATCATTTTGGTCCCTGACATTCAAAATCAATAGAAATGGTCCTTGAGATTGATCAAACACATCACAAATGGTCCTTCTGTTAAAAACTCTTTGGGCAATTTTCTAAGCTTCGTAACTCAATCGTTTCTTAACCAAATTTGACTCATAATATATCAAAATGAAGATATGAAAGTGTAGAATAAGATTATACCTATTTTGAAGCCCAATGATTGCCGGAGATGGCCGGAAAATAGCCTCAAATGTGACTGGTCCGCAGAAAAACTGGAAAACTCACCCGAAATTGGGTAAACTTTAAACGTTCGTAACTTCTTCAATAATCAACGAAATCAAGTGATTCAAAAACAAAAATAATACTTCTTAATGAGACAAAGAGAATGGTATTTTTCTTGATGGCTAAGTCGCCGTAGTTTGGCCGGAAAACGGCTTGAAATTGGCTAACTCGAAAATGGTTATCCAATTTCGAGCTGTTTTCCGGCCAAACCACGGTGAATTAGTAGTCAATAAAGGTACCATTCTCTTTGTCTCGTCGAGAAGTATGATTTTCATTTTTGAATCACTCAATTTCGTTAAGTATTGAAGAAGTTATGAACGTTTAAAGTTTACTCAGTTTCCGGCGAATTTTCCAGTTTTTCCGCGAACCAGTCACATTTGAGGCTATTTTCCGGCCATCTCCGGCAACCATTGGGCTTTAAAATGGGTATAATATTGTTCTACACTTTCCTATCTTCATTTTGATATATTATGAGTCAAATTTGGTTAAGAAACGATTGAGTTACGAAGCGTTGAAAATTGCCCAAAGAGTTTTTAACGGAAGGACAATTTGTGATGTGTTTGATCAATCTCAAGGACCATTTCTATTGATTTTGAATGTCAGGGACCAAAATGATGTGTTTGATGAATGTCAGGGACAATTTGTGATATAAACCCTTCCTTTAAATTCCAAATTCCCTATGTTGAAAAACCGATTTATTGGAAAACGAAATGAGTGGCGGTTGTTCACAACCCCTTTTACAAGTTTGCAAGTCCTTTGTCGACACATCTGGTACCTGTTTGTGACGGGTTGTAGAAATCCATATGCAACGGAGACTTTGAATTAAGGGTCTTCATGTTCCATCACAATTCACAAATTATCATCTTATTTACTGTTCGGATTGAGACATGTTCTTGTATTTTGCAAGTCCATCGCCTACGCCACACTGGTAGACTGGTAGTCACTATTTGGATATGACTGTTGTGTCATTATTTACAAATTTTCTAAACAACGAAATTATTGTTAACAGTCTAAAATAATCATTGTTACACTCGTTGCTTTCTTGTTTGTTTTCCACTAATACCCCAAAGCCTCATGAACACAAATGCATTCTAAATTTGAATCTGACTAAAAGTTGACAAAAGGATAGTACTTATATGTATTTGCACCAGCCAAGGGCAGCACAAAAATTAATGAGCAATCCAAAAAGTAGCCAAAACCGCTTCAGGCATATGCATCATGAAACACAATCTAAGCTATCTGAACAGACTATCTAGAAATATTCTCTGATATACTGTTGCAAATATGCCTCTATAACAAACACAAAACATTGAATTCCGTAGCCTTCTTGTTATTGACCTCTTTCTCAGTCGGAATCGCCAGAGGTTCAGAACCGTCATCCGGAACTGTGAAGGAAGAGACCGTCGACCAGGAGAGTCAGAATTATAATATATCATATTGACGGATTCTCAGACACATTTCATCGAACACCTAGTCTGCCACGTTCTCATATGCTTCCTTGTAAGATTAATTGATGAACAATACTTAGTTTTTGAACTAAATTAACATCCAGATGAAGTAATTTAACAGAAAAGAAGCAACAAAAAAAACCAGAAATATCTAATTGAAGAACAATACTTGGTTTTTGAAAAAAATTGAATTCCAGATGAGTAATTTAACAGAGAAGAAGCAAAAAGAAACCCAGAAATCTTGAAAAAAATTGTTTATAAGAACTGAAACTACCTTGAACGGAGCTCGCTGTAAACAACACAACAAATCATCATATGATTAAATGCAGGCTGCACAAATGTCACTGGAAAATCAAGGGTAGCAGCAACCTACTTTATTCTCTAAAAGCCAAACCAAACAAATCAAAAACAGGACACCCCAATACAAATTTCATCAATTTGTTTACTAAATCCGATTTTCTGATTTCATTTCGAATTCACTGGGAAAAAATATACATAAATCCAAAGAAAAAAAATACCCAAATGAAAAAATTAATTAGAAGCTTTCAATTAAGAGATTACCTGAAGAGAGGAAAATTTCAGCAAGCGAGAATAGAGATGGAGCGCCCATCCCTCTAGCCCTAGCCCCTCACTTGAATCGCCCACCCACCCCCTAATCTCTCTCTGCAACTGACGCCAAAAAACCCTCAAATCTTCAAATCCATTTCAATCGCCTCTAGAAGTTCGTTCCTTTTCCCAATTCAAGGGTTCAACTTCTTCCCCTTCTTCTTCCTCCTTTTCTCCCTCCTATTTTTGCATGGTTTTGCAGCATCGACAGAAATGGAAGAGAAGCCTCTCCTTTACCCCATACTTCTCCCATCTCTCTCTCGGCAAGGGACAGGAACCCAGAAGACGCCATCGAATTCTCCCACCTCTCCCTCTGCAAGGAACAGGAATCCCAGAAAACCCTCGACGATATCGAACCACCAATTCTTCCTCCTTGTCTCCCTCCCATTTTGGTATGGTTTTGCAGCATCGAGGAGGCGGTGGAGGTGGGACTACCACTGGCCGAGTTCGACGACATTTAAGTGTAAAAGAGAAGAATACACACGCGTGCTTATCTAGTTCATAGTGTTATTTTGTCAAATTGCAACATTACATAGATAGCCGTTGCATATATAATTTAGGGGCATTTTGATTTAGATGCCTCAAATTTGAATTTTTTTAATCAAACATCTATAATTTTTAAACTTTTGATCAAACATTCTTCTACTAATTTTTAATTAAAAATTATGGCTTTTATTGTATTTAATTAACCAACTAGTTCAGAAAATAATATCACAAACATCCTATCTTATCTTATCATAATTCGTTCAAAATGAATTTTTCTTATTCAAATAATTTTTTGTTTTAAATTCTAAAAACACATAAACATCCCATTAACATACAATTATGAAATATAACATGCACATATATTAAATATAACGTACCAAACAGATATATTAAATATAACGTACCAATCATTTGGAACGTTATTGGTAGGTTATATAAATTTAATATGGGTACGTATTAGTATTTTGGTACGTTATAAAATATTGTTTTTGGTACGTTATGCAATTCTTTATTTAGTACGTACTAAGTTATTAGTACGTTGTATTATCCTTATTTTGGTACGTACAAAACTTATGGTACGTTATATGTAAGTTGTATAACCCAAACAAAGATAACTTTTCACATTAAAACATTGCACTAAAAAATATTTTGTCAACTCTTAATAATTAATTATTGGAATAAGGACTCATTTTAAATAAAAAGTAAAAATGTGAAAACTCTTAGTTCACGTTTCTACTATAAGGAGTTGTTAAAAAATTCAAATTTATTTTCAGTTGCATGAAATTAGGCAGTCTAGTCTACATCTCAATTTTAATTATAAACGAACTCTTTTTTATTTTATTTTTTATAATCTATATAAAATATTGAGTTGGAAATTGGAAAAACTATATTTCATCCAATTAATCTTCAACCCCAGTAGATATAATTGAATCCTTAAATTGAGGAAAGGATGAGATTCCATAAAAATAACAATAAATTAAGGAATATTATTGAGTGCATTTTTTTTACATAGAAATGGATTTAAAAGAATTTATAAAACACTTAAACAAAAAATATACCTGGAATATAAAGTTTAATTAAAAGTAAAAGCACTATAATCAAAAGTTGAAAAGTAACAAATGTTTAATTTAAAAAAAAAATCTAAAATGAGGCATCTAATTCTAATTTATAAGGCCATTGATAAGTACAAACTAGGTAGAATTCTTGTATTAAATGGATAACCGTTACATAAGAGAAATTTTATTTGAACTCATATAACTTTTTTTTTACACCCATATTACTTTTAATTAAACTATCAATATCTCTTTAAACCCAAACTCACTACCTAAATTACCCTCACAAACTCAATTCAATTTATAAAATTTATCTTTACACCCATTCAAAAAATAAAAACCCCAAATCAATGTTATACAACTCTTTCAAGGCTTAAAGAGAGCAATATCTCTCACATTTGTCTCGTGCTTAATCCTTTTTTTTTGCTTCATATTTGTCACTCTGATATACAAAGGCAAGGACCTGGTGGATATTGGATATGGTGCAATACTGGTCACTCCAATATACAATTGAGTCAAGTTTAAAAAATTGTATCATCTCAATACTAATGTTCGATCCTTGCTCTACATTTTCCAAGTTCAAGCTTAATTATTTAGAGCCTATAAATTATATTCAATGAATTAATGGTTAAGTTATACAAAATAGGCAACGTGCAGTTTAGAAAGCATCAAGATAGTTTGTTGTGTGCTCTCCATACGAGACTGTATTTTTATCAGAAAGTCATTGTTTTCCCTGAAACAAGTACATACTAATCTATGGGGATGCTATAGTTGTCAGCCAAAATTCCAAAAAAAATTGCATCTCTAGTCTAGGCTATAAATTGAACATTTATTTTATTCCGACTTTAACTTAGATTTATCTTCTAGGCGTGCGTCACAATGAATGCGCTAATTTTGTTCCTAAATACCAAAAAATTGAAATCAAAAGAAAAAAAATTGCATAAATCGATTCATACCTTAATTGGAGGATTCAAAACTTGAAAATCACTATCCTTCAGTCAGGAAGAGTATGTTTTTGTCTATGAAAACGTCTTAGAAGTTTAGCTAGAATGAAGATAAAGATTGCATGACAGTAGGGTTTGATGTGATGATAGGGTTTCATTATTAAGTGGGTATAGTGACAAATTTTAATTTTATAGTTAATTTCATCTTGTACTTGATTGTAATTATGCAATAGGGTAAAAAAGTTCATTCATATTTAAAATTTAAGTAGGGTGTAAAAAGAGGTTACATGAGTTCAAATAAAATTTCCCGTTACATAATTGTTTGTGGGAACAACTTACTGAAAGATTCTTTTATTTAATACATAAGTTGCAAGTACCAAAACACAAAATAGAAAGGGAAAAACATCACATTATATATTAGTACAATCAAACTTCAGAATAAAAACCTTTTGAAACGAGCCACTTTCAATGCAATTGCTAATGCTACCTTATCTTTGATGTCATCGAAGAATTGAAAATAGGCATACCTCCACGATGTCTTCAAGATCAATGTGCCGCAAACGCCCCAAAATCCTACGATAAAGCCAAGTACCACGCTGACATAGAGCCACAACTTATCCTTTCCATCTTCATTCTTGTCCTTTGCATCCTTAGCAGTAAAAGTGTCATCTTCAGGGCACTTAGTTGAGAGAGGAACGCCACACAGTGATGGATTGCCCATATAAATGGATGAAACATTGAGCGTTTGAAGCTGGTTTCCAGAAGGAATTCTTCCAGACAAGTTGTTGTAAGATAAGTCCAAGTGAGACAAAGAGGTTAAAGATGACAAGCTTTGAGGAATCTGTCCCGAAAGATGGTTGTGTGAGAGATCAAGAGTTTCAAGCCAACGCAAGTTTCCAACCTTGGAGGGGATCTTTCCAGTCAATTGATTCATGGACAAATTCAAGGTGCCCAATTGAATAAGGCTGCTTATTTCTTCAGGGATTTCACCTCGTAAATTATTTGATGAAAGATCAATACTCTTTACAAGATATAGAGTCGTGTTGTACACAAGTTCTTTCCCTTTTAGTGTCAGTTTGGCTTGCTCATACTTACCATAAGAGTATCTATTACTAGCTTGCTCATACTCATACTTACCATAAGAGTATCTATTACTGGATTGCTCATACTTACCATAAGAGTATCTATCATAAATCTCATTGACCAGAGATTTTAAATTATCCAAACACATGGGAATAGTACCTGAAAGGCTATTGTGACTAAGGTCGAGGATGTGAAGGCCATGAAGATTGCATAGTTGCCGGGAAAATACATCCATTAAAATAGTTGGACCGTAATCGTAGCATAAACAACATAGATGCATTTGATCCTCCTATCCATAGAGGTATGTTCCCAGATAACTTGTTGTCTCCAAGATCCAAACTCCTCAAACGAGAACAATTTTGCAAGGAATCAGGAATATCTCCGCCAATATTGTTGTCGTTGAGCTTTAATATTTCTAGGGAACTTAGTACCCCCAATGAAATGGGGCCATTCATATTATTATCAGTGAGGTCTAGTGTTCTCAAGGACGACAAGTTTCCAATGGAATTTGGAATTGAGCCCCACAAATTGTTTTCTCTAAGGTTGAGATTCTGCAAACTTTTAAACATTCCCAAGGAGGCCGGCAGTTGACCTTCAAGCTCACAAATAGACAAATCTAGTGATTCAACTGTATTATTTGGGCAATTTGAGAAACTCCTCCAAAACTCTTCCATCCCCCCATCAAATTTGTTCCATGAAAGACTTAAAACCTTTAGCTTGCACAAATTTCCATATGCTTTAGGAATTTGACCTTTTAAACCTGTTTCAGATAAATAAAGGTTTTCCATAGATTTGAAGGTTGAAAATTCACTTCGAAAAGAATCGGTGAAATCATTCCCAGATAGATCAAGTGTTATGAGGTTGGTAAGATTAAAAAACCAACTGGGAGGAAATGGAGAACTTTTAATGCCATTATACGACATATCAAGGACCAAAAGTGATGTGAAGTTAATCCTCTGTAGTGAGAGTGGAAGGAAGTTAATGCTCTGTAGTGAGAGTGGAATGCTTTCAATTTGGCACGAAGATAAATGTAACACTAACAATGAAGGGAGCATGTTAATATCATATGCCCAACTGACCCCTGTGCTGCTAAGGTCAACGCCATTGAGACTAATGTATTTCAGGGAAGAGAGGTGAGGAAGCCAATTCAAATTTTTGGAAGATAAGTCATAATTCCACCCGAGATCAAGAAAATTTAGGCTTGACAGGTTACCAAGAGAAGAGGGAATCTCTCCTCCAAATGAAGCAGAGGAGAGATTGAGATATTGCAAACTTTTAAGCTCCCCAAAGAACTTAGGAATTTGATTGCTATCAAACCAATTCTGGCTCAAGTCCAAGTAATTTAAATGTTTCAAGCTCAACAGAGAATCATTTATCGTACCTTGCAAAGAAGCATCATAAAAAATGTCATATGGATTCCGGAGGTCCATCTTCACGACATGACCAGTGTTGTTGTTGCATGAAATGCCTTCCCATCGACAGCAATCACGACCCACCCAAGACGAAAGCCTTCCAGAATGATCAACAAGATGTTGTTTAAAGACGAGAAGCGCTTGTCTTTCTTCGTCAATGCATGAATTCGTCTTCACACTTCTTGAAATTTCATCACCAGCCAAACAGAAACAGAGTTTAGTGGTACTCTGCATGCAGGAAGAGACCAAAAGCAAAAGAAGCAAATAGTGAGCAATACTGAGGTGACAATGGCTATCCATGATTACACACAATTTTTCTTTGCTTTGTTGGTGAGATGTTTAGGTACTAAAATTAGTACGATATCGGAATTTATAGGAAAAGATTATCGATGCAGGCAGGAGAGCTGAAATGAGCGGCGGTTGTTCACAACCCCATTTACAAGTTTGCAGGTCCCTTATCGACACAGCTGGTACCTGATTGTGATGGGTTGTGGAAATCCATATGCTGCAAAGACTTTGAATTAAGGGTCTTCATATTCCATCACAAGTCACAACTTACTTGCGAAAGCCGATTTGGATATGTTCTTATATTTTACACCACACATGCTGGTAGACTGGTAGCTACATGTGGAAGTCTTTGCACACCGATTAGTCTTTGGTGGAAAATCCATATGGCTAGCGGTGGAAATTCATAAATATAATTGATGAAGGGGATTGGAAGAGAAAAGAGGGTGGCAATTGGCAATGCAAGTGAGGATGACTTAATATTTGCGGTATTGTTGTTTTTTTCAAATACTGGCTATATTATAAACTAATTTATCTATTAATGTGTTCACTGATTCACATGCATTTACGAAATTGCAAAAGAGATGGGCAGAGAAAGGAGCTCTAATCCCTAACTCTATTTGCATCTTTAAGGGTTCTTATCGTTTGGCCTGACTAGAAGAAGGGATGTGACTTGTCCCTTTTTCCCGCTATTTGCGTCTATACCAAGAATCGTTCCTTAAATCCACTTCAGTTCCCAAACAAACACACTTTCTTTATATTTTGCTTATGTCCTTTTATGTAATCTTGCAATAGAATAAACTTGTCACTAAAACTTTCATTAAAAAGTGGGTGAAAAATTAGACAACATTGCGGACATAATAGCACTCATTACTTTTTGGATTTTTTTTTGGTGTTAGGTGAAGCATGTATTTTGTGTATAGCAATGGCTAACTTAGCGTACACAATTTGTTATATTATGAGTAGACAATCTAATTTATACTTTAGAATATAACATTAATAATCAATCCGCGCACTATAATATAAGAGAATCAATATATCATGTACCTGTATTCCTGTACACCGCAATATCCTTTCTTCTTCCTTTGAAAGACCAAAACAAGTGAAGCCCCAACAAAATACGTGTTTGTCTTCAGTCAGTGGCGAAGTCAGGAATTGTTAGGGAAATGAGCAAAATTTAAAAAGAAAACTAACGAAAAGTCCAAAAAAACTTCTCTTTTAACGAAAAACCCTTTTTAAATGTATAGTGAATAGTACCAGGTAAAGATAAAAATGTGGTTTTTCATTAAAAATGAACAGTACCAGGAGTGTTTCGTTAAAACTCCCAAATTTAAAAGGGTAAAGGTCCAAAAAAAAATATGTAGACAACCAAATCCTAAACATCAAGCTAATTATTCTAACAATGTGTTTACAAATCCATAATCGGGTAGTACTGCAATTATTACATCTCAAACACAAACACAAATAATTACAACCCCCGACCAAAAAAACAATACTGTGAAAAACATCGAAAGCAAAGAGACAACAAAAGACTACATTTATTAGACTGAAAATGGTACATGGAGACTGAAAGAATAGAGGGAATGCATGTCAAATCAGAAGGTGAATTCTTATGAAATGCTAAAATGCAAATCCAGCAACCATTGACATGCCCTTGGTGCACTTGGGAAGGTGGAAATTTCATCAATCTCAGAAGGGGCTAAATTGCCAGCTCCACATACAACCCATTTTCTCTTCCCTTCAGCCAATCCGTACACATGCAAGCTCCTGAAAAAAAAAGTTGAAAAAACAAACAAAACCCAACAAGCAGAAGAGCAGAAAGAGATTCAATATTTGGAGAGAAATGGGAAAACTGGGAAAATGGGGGTGGTGGGTTTTTTGATAAACTCACCGTGGTTGATGGGGTTCTTGAAGACCCATTTGTCCCAAGAAAAAATGAAGAAAAAATGAACAAAATACACTCCATTTGTCCCAAAATCCCTCATAAAACTTTACATTATTACATAAATATCATTGGATACATGGAAAAATGAGAAGGAAAATGCAAGGCCAGATGCTTTTAGTTACAAACCTGTTTAAATTTAAAGGGTATTTTCCTGCCTAAATCAGCCAAATGTTTTTACCAAACACTAATTAATGAAACAAACCAACTTAAAATTACACCAAATGCCAATCACCACGCATCTATGTATACATTGAAAAACTGACCTTAAATACATCATCACATAAACCTAATCAGATCATCAGTTACCCACATTGGCTGCTATTTCTTCACTTTAACGATTCTACATTCTTGCTCAGCTCCTCCAGCTTCTTCATCCTCATCTTCTTTCTTTCGCTCACCAGCTGCATCAAATGTAACACGACAACAAAATCTCAAAACGTTGAATTATATAAACACTTTGTACGCTTTTACTGAATCAAAATATAATAACTAGCATCGGTTGAGAGTTTGGACCTAACCGGAGGTAAGCCCAAATTTTGTAGGATTGGTATTTTGTCAAAGCAGGCTCAACAGTGCTCACTCTAACTCTTAACTGGCCAGACTGGTCCAAGTTCAACCCATCCATGAAATTGCAACCCTAGCTATGCCAAGTAAATTTTTTTTAACAAACTAACCTCCATTAGCTTTGCGATAAGCTGCCCTTTTTCTCTCTTCTTTTCATTGAAAGCCTCAAGTGCGTCTCTGTATTCCTTTTCCTGTGACAAGTTACAAACCCGAAATTCATCACAAACACGCACGAATTGATCCATAATTGCATATGCATAGCAGTAAACATTAACATCAGAATGTAGTAAAATTCCAAGTTGTGTTACCTTCTTCTGGCAGGTATGTCCTAGGGTTTTAACTCTTTGTTAATCGCATCGATCTTCTTACGAACTTGTGAAACATCCTTCCTCATTGGATCTGAGAGCCCTTCAAGCTCCTGGAAGTCCCATAATTTACGATAAAAAGGAAATTAACCATCTACTAATTGCTAGCAACTGATTCAACGGCTATATTTCTGGTTTAACCAGCACAAGATGAAGCACATGAGACACATATTTTCAACACGGCTTCCTTGGACTTGTCGCAAACATAAACAAGTGACCAAATAAAACCTGACCATATGACAAATTTGACGGTTTTGAGAAAGTAGAGAATCTGGTTTTTGCCATATCAAAAAGTTAAAACTTTGTTGTTGAAATTTCTCGGCTAAATTCCATATTTTGTTGTGTACAGAACCCCAGATTTACTCTGTTAGCTGAGACAAACAAATAATTCTCTTGAAAAAAATTCTGGAAATTAGTTAAAAAAATGGAATTACTTCCATCAAAGAGTTCATGGCCTTTGTAAATACATAAACCAAAATTCAAAAATAAATTAAGTCGAAAAAAACCCAAATTATTTTCTTTTCATGTAAATTGATCATAGTTTTGCTCAACACAAACAGAAAATATTGTAGTGTTCAAATGCATTGCTACACAAATCGAAAATTTATTTTCTATGTATATATGGCGATTTTCTTCATGTAATAAAACTCAACAACATTTAAATACAGACCTCAAATAAATACGGTAAAATCATACAAAGAATGACAAAGTTAAATGGATTTAATTTGGAGACCTATGAGAATAGAGAATGAAGTGCCTGAATTTAGAAAATCAGATTAGAGAATGAAGTGACTGAATTTAGAAAATCAACACTGCAAATTTTTTTCTGCGCAATGAGAAAATATAATTATCCAGCAGTACAAAAATTATTCACTTTGGACCAAATGCTGTTAGAAAATTGTTTCACTGACAAAAATTCATCAATTAATGACAATAAATTCTTACAAAATCAATATTATATTACATTTGAATATGAATGAGGATAAATGGTTGATACTCATAACTGTGTTCACTTATCCATAATAAAATTTAAAAGGATGAAACTTTTAATTACCCATAAACCAATAATGAAAACTGACTATTGAAAACAAATAACGCACAAATAACTGTCAATCTATTAAATAAAATCAACCAATACTCTTTGACACCAAAAAAGGTAAAACTACATAAGTTAAAGGTCAGTCCCTTGCAAAACCAACAATTGCATATACCAAAAATTGAAATAAAAACAAAATCTAACAACCAAAAAATATGTGCATATGCAGTAGCAACCATGTAAGAGTTCATTCATCGGCTAAAATTCGAAATTTCAGATTGACCAATTACACCATTTCTATAAAATTTCAGTTATGGCATTAGTATTGAGCAAAATTAATATGTTAGGACAGAAACATTTCTTACATATGTCAACAATCCATAAAAAGGGGTCCTTATTCAACAATAAATATTTTTTTATACCAAAAACAAAGCAATGAAATAAATCTTTTACTTTGAAATTTCAACATAGACTTAGTTCAGACATTAACAACTTACTTTGAAATTCCTCTCACGGTATGTGACTACAATGTTCGTTGACCATCGTTGTAGAGTCGACATTAGGTGGACAACTCTTTGACTATGTCCTTAGACATAGTAACAAAAGCTTACTTTCCATGAGCTTTGCATGTAACTCACAAATTCCCAACTATATGTGTCATTTGTGTGTCCTCAGCTTTAATTGCTTAATCACTACATTAACCAAATCCCGAAAAGAAAAAAAAAAAAAACAAAACAAAAATGTGACTCTCTCTCTATGGCTTTCTTACTACACAAAAATATCCCTTAGTTAAAACATGCCACACATCATCACATTGCTATTCTATGAAGTATATTCCTCAGTGGCAATTAATATACTCTCCTTAGCCCAAGAGGAAATGAAATTGGTCGAGTACATTGTTCTAACTATTTGGATCAATAAGCTCAAGTTTGCATTATGCAAAACCCTAAATACTCGGACATATGAAATCCAATCTTCCACTTTACAAATCACATATGGGTAAAATAATAGCTCTGAAGAAACCGGAAGAAGTAAAAGGCCTTAAGAACACAAATATACCTGAGGTTCCAAAATATGGAGTTGAGGAAGCGTTTTCTTCTTATTTTGAGGGAAGACGAATGCAGCCCTGAATTTGGACTCATTTTCTTAACTCGCGGTTCCTATAACCCATAATTTTTTTTAGTGTCGTTCAAAATCACAACTACACCAAATGACTTGAACAACTGCAGATATTAGTTAAAAACACCTGAATGGCACCATATTAGCTGTACTAAATATAACAGTACCCCAAATTTATGGTGCTATAAAATTTATGTATATAAATTTAGGTATATTTTTTAATATTCCTTCCAACAAACAACAAAACGTTATCCCCTACATGAAAAAATACAACATAAAACAAAGCACAGGCACTTTACCCCAATGCCGCATGAGTACAAATGCATCCTAAATTTGACCTGAGTAAAAGTTTGATAAAAGGATAGTACTTCTTATATATATTTGTACCAACCAAAAGGCAGCAAAAAAAAATAATGAGCAATCCAAAAAGTAGCCAAAACCGCTTCAGCCATATGCATCATCAAACACAATCTAAAGCTATCTGGACAGACTATCTAGAAATATTCTCTGATATACTGTTACAAATATGGCTCTATAACAAACACAAAACATTGAATTCCATTAACTTGTTATTGAACTCTTTCTCAGTCAGAATCACCAGAGCTTCCGAACTGTCGATGAGGACCATGTCGCCTTCACGTACCTGTGGCCGGAGATGAAGAGGAGATTCAAAATTATAATATATCATACTGACAGATTCTCAGACACATTTCATCGAACACCTAGTGTGCCACGTTTTCATATGTTGTCTTGCAAAATTAATTGAAGAACAGTACTTAGTTTTTGAACAAAATTAACTTCTAGATGAGTAATTTAACAGAAAAGAAGCAACCGAAAAAACCCAGAAATCTTTAATTGAAGAACAATACTTGGTCTTTGAACAAAATTAACTTCCAGATGAGTAATTTAACAGAGAAGCAGCAAAACGAAACCCAGAAATCTTGAAAAAATTGTCTATAAGAAATGAATTTACCTTGAACAGAGGTCGCTGCAAACAACACAACCACTCATTAATACGTCCAACCCCATTTGCACATAAACAATTAGAAAGATGTGAAAAAAAGAGAGCAAAGAAAAAGCTTATACAAATCACCATATGATTAAATGCAGGCTGCACAAATGTCACTGGAAAATCAAGGGTAGCAGCAAGCTACTTTATTCTCTAAAAGCCAAACCAAACAAATCAAAAACAGGACACGCAAATAAAAATTTCATCAATTTGTTTACTAAATCCGTTTTTCTGATTTCATTTTGAATTCACTGGGGAAAAAAAATACATAAATCCATAGTAAAAAAAAATACCCGAATGAAAAAAATTAATTAGAACTTTCAACCGAGAGATTACCTGAAGAGCGGAAAGTTTCAGCAAGCGAGAATAGAGAAGGAGCCCTCATCCCTCTAGCCCTAGCCCCTCACTTGAATTGCCCACCACCCTCTGTGCAAACCCTAGACACACCCCCTAATCTCTCTCTGCAACAGACGCCAAAAAACCCTCAAATCTTCAAACCCAATTCAATCGCCTTTAGAAATTCGTTCCTTTTCCCAATTCAAGGGTTCAACTTCTTCTCCTTCTTCCTCCTTCTCTCCCTCCTATTTTTGTATGGTTTTGCAGCATCAACAGAAATGGAAGAAAAGCCTCTCCTTTACCCCCATACTAATCCCATCTCTCTCTCTGCAAGGGACAGGAACCCACAAGACGCCATCGAATTCTCCCATCTCTCACTGCAAGGGACAGGAACCCAGAAGACGCCATCGAATTCTCCCACCTCTCTATCTGCAAGGGACAGGAACCCAGAAGACGCCATCGAATTATCCCATCTCTCTCTCTGCAAGGGACAGGAACCCAAAAGACGCCATCGAATTCTCTCATCTCTCTCTCTCCCTGCAAGGAACAGGAATCCCAGAAAACCCTCGACGATATCGAACCACCAATTCTTCCTCCTTGTCTCCCTCCCATTTTTGTATGGTTTTGCAGCATCGAGAAGGCGGTGGCGGTGGACCAAAACAAGTGAAGCCCCAACTAAATCAGCTAAATGTTTTTACCAAACACTAATTAATGAAACAAACCAACTTAGAAATTACACCAAATGCCAATCACCACCCATAGATGTAAACATTGAAAAAACTCATCTTAAATACATCATCACACAAACCTAATCAGATCATCAGTTACCCACATAGGATGCTATTTCTTCACTTTAACGATTCTATGTTCTTGCTCAGCTCCTCCAGCTTCTTCATCCTCGTCTCCTCACTTTCGCTCACCAGCTGCATCAAATGTAACACGACAACAAACAATCACAAAACGTTGAATTATATAAACACTTTGTACGCTTTTACTGAATCAAAATATAATAACTAGCATCGGTTGAGAGTTTGGACTGGTTGAACACCTAACCGGCGGTAAGCCAAAATTTTGTAGGATTGGTAATTTGTCAAGGCAGGCTCAACGATGCTCACTCTAACCCCGGACAGGCCAGACTGGTTCGGGTTCAACCCATCCATGAAATTGCAACCCTAGCTATGCCAAGTAAACAATTGTTTAACAAACCAACCTCCATTAGCTTTGTGATAAGCTGCACTTTTTCTCTGTTCTTTTCATTGAAAAACTCAAGTGCATCTCTGTACTCCTTTTCCAGTGACAAGTTAAAAACCCAAAATTCATCACAAACACACACGAATTGATCCATAATTGCATATGCATAGCAGTAAGCATTAAAATCAGAATAGGGTAAAAACCTAGTTGTGTTACCTTGTTCTGGCAGGTATGTCCTAGTGGCTTTAACTCTCTGTTAATCGCATCGATGTTCTTATGAACTTGTGAAACATCCTTCCTCATCTGATCTGAGAGCCCTTCAAGCTCCTGGAAGTTCCATAATTTATGACAAAAAGAAAATTAATCATCTACTAATTGCTCGCAACCGATTCAACAGCTATATTTCTAGTTTAACCAGCAGAAGATGAAACACATGGGACACAAATATTTTCAACAAGGCATCCTTGGACTTATATTCTTGTCGCAAACATAAACAAGTGACCAAATAAAACCTGACCATATGACAAATCTGAGGGCTTTGAGAAAGAAGAAGAATCTGCTTTTGGCCATATCAAAAAGTTTAAACTTTGTTGTTGAAATTCCATATTTTGTTGTGTACAGAAGAACCCCAGATTTACAAAAATTCTGGAAATTAGCTAAAAAAAAAAAAAAGGAATTACTTCCATCAGAGTTCATGCCTTTGTAAATACATAAACCAAAAATTTCAAAACAAAAATAAAAAAATAAAAAAGTTTAAAAAAACCCAATTTATCTTCATTTCATGTTAAATTGATCATAGTTTTGCTCAACACAAACAGATCTACTCTATGATCGTTGTAGAGTAGACATTAGGTGGACAACTCTTTGACTATGCCATTAGACACATTACAAAAGCTTACTTTCCATGAGCTTTGCATGTAACTCACAAATTCCCAACTACATGTGTCATTTGTTTGTCCTCGGCCTTCATTGCGTAATCACTACAGTAACCAAATCCAAAAAAACCAAAAATGTGACTCTCTCTCTATGGCTTTCTTACTACACAAAAATATCCCTAATTAAAGCATGCCACACATCATCACATTGCTATTATATGAAGTATATTTCTCATTGGCGAGTAATATACTCTCGTTAGCCTAAGAGGATATGAAATTGGTTGAGTACACTATTCTAGCCATTTGGATCAATAAGCTCAAGTTTGCATGGCACAAAATCCTAAACACTCAGACATATGATATCCAATCTTCCAGTTTACAAATCACAATTGTGGAGCCAAAAATAATCACAAGGCGACATGTGGACATTTTAGCAAAAAAGGACCAAACTACCCCTGAGGTACACCGGAATTTCTACACGCGAGCAGCAGACAATCATCTTTCAACAAAAGTCAAAAATGCTCTAAAGAGAGGTAACCAAATCAAATACATCTCATCAAATCCTTCTCTTGCAAAGTAACCTCCAAAATAATATTAACGGGTAAATTAATGGATTAATTACCCATTTAATCCCTTAATTACCTATTAAAATTATACAATTTAAACCAAAAAACTAACAAAGGGCCGGCCACTATTCCCATCCTCACTATTCCCATCCTCATTATTCCCATCCTCATCTTTCCTATTATCCCAAAGTTATTACCCAAATTAAAATAATCATTTATCTTTGTAACCACCTTTTCATATTTAATTAGCCATTGAATTGGCTAATTAAACCAAAAGTTAAACCCAAAAACCCCAAAAAGTGGCCGGTCACTATTTTCTAAATTGGGCAAGGCCTAACCCTATAAATAGGCACCCATTCTCACCAAAAAACCATTCCAAGTCTCTTGCAAAAAATCCCAAATTCACTAAACACTTTTCTCTCTAAAATTCTAACTTTGGCATCGGAGGTTCTTCGGCCAAAGCCCCCCCCCCATTCATCGTGGGCGCGTGAGGCTCTTGGCCTCAACCTAAGGTGCTACTTGTTTTGTAGGTGCAAATTCGTCCAAGATCGAAGAGGAGAAAATTTGCATCCACAACAATGGGTAAAATAACTGCAGAGATTAGTCAAAAACACCAGAACAGCACCATATTGGCTGTACTAAATATAACAGTACCCAAAATTTATGGTGCTATCAAATTTATGTATATTTTTTAATGACACTAAATGTTAATTCAGAATTTATGGTACTATCAAATTTATGTATATAGCATACCGATATTAGTATGATTCTAATTTACATTTGTTTCTTATCAATAAAAAAATTATAACGTAAATTTCAATATGTATGCGTACAATGCAAAAAAATTTGTTTCGTAAATTACAAATAATTCACTGATACTTCATACATGGAGCGGCGAACCACTTTAGTTGGGTTCTCTTGGCACAGATTTGTGTTAGACAGTTGATAAAAGGATAGTGCTTCTTATATATATATTTGTACCAGCCAAGGGCAGCAAAAAAATTAATGAGCAATCCAAAAAGTAGCCAAAACCGCTTCAGCCATATGCATCATGAAACACATTCTAAGCTATCTGGACAGACTATCTAGAAATATTCTCAGTCGGATAAAAGAATATACTGTTGCAAATATGCCTCCATAACAAACACAAAACATTGAATTCCATTACCTTCTTGATATTGACCTCTTTCTCAGTCGGAGACTTCCGAACCATCGTCCGGAACTATGGAGGAAGAGACCGTCGACCAGGACCGCGTCGCCTTCACGCACCTGCGGCCGGAGCTGAAAAGGAGAGTCAGAATAATAATAATAATATATCATATTAACGGATTCTTAGACACATTTCATCGAACACCTAGAAGTATTCAGCTGAGAGATTACCTGAAGAGCGGAAAGTTTCAGCGAGTGAGAATAGAGATGAAGCCCCCATCCCTCTAAGCGCTAGCCCCTCACTTGAATCGCCCACCCACCCTCTGTGCAAACCCTAGACCCACCCCCTAATCTATCTCTGCACCAGACGCCAAAAAAACCCTCGAATCTTCAAACCCAATTCAATCCCAATGATTTTATCGCAGTCCCACTCAACATTTCTCTCGACAATTAGCTGGAAGTTCGTTCCTTTTCCCAATTCAAGGGTCCAACTTATTTCCTTCTTCTTCTTCCTTCTGGTCTCCCTCCCATTTTTGTAAGGTTTTGCGGTGGAGGTGGACTACCACCGGCCGAGTTCGACGACATTCAAGTGTAAACGAGAAGAATATCTACTTTATTAACAAAGTGCTATTTTGTTAAATTCCAATATTAAATACATAATTGTTTGTATTATGTGATTGATAAGTACACAAACTAGATTGAATTCTTGTATTAAATGGACACCCGTTACATAATTTTTTGTGGGATTTTTTATTGAAAGATATAATTCTTTTATTTAATACATAAGCTGCAAATACCAAAACACAAAGTAGAAAAGAAAAACATCACATTATACATTAAGTACAATCAAACTTCAGAACAAAAGCCTTTTGAAATGAGCTACTTTCAATGCGATTACTAGTGCTACCTTTTCTTTGATACCATCGAAGAATTGAAAATAAGCATACCTCCACGATGTCTTTAAGATCAATGTGCCGCACACACCCCAAAAGCCTACGATAAAGCCAAGTACCACGCTGACATAGAACCACAACTTATCATTTCCATCTTCATTCTTGTCCTTTGCATCCTTGGCAATAGAAGTGTCATCCTCAGGGCATTTAGTTGAGAGAGGAACGCCACACAACGATGGATTGCCCATATAAATGGACGGATCATTGAGCGTTTGAAGCTGGTTTCCAGAAGGAATTCTTCCAGACAAGTTGTTGTCAGACAAGTCTAAGTGGGACAAAGAGGTTAAAGATGACAAGCTTTGAGGAATCTGTCCCGAAAGGTGGTTGTGCGAGAGATCAAGAGTTTCAAGCCAACGCAAATTTCCGATCTTGGAGGGGATCTTTCCAGTTAATTGATTCATGGACAAATTCAAGGTGCCCAACATAATAAGGCTGCTTATTTCTTCAGGGATTTCACCTTCTAAATTATTTGATGAAAGATCAATGATCTTTACAAGATATAGTGTTCTGTTGTACACAAGTTCTTCTCCTTTTAGTGTTAGTGTGGCTTGCTCAAACTCATCATAGAAGTTTCCATAAGAATCATCATTGACTAGCGAAGTTAAGTTATCCAAACACATTGGAATAGTACCTGAAAGGCTGTTGTGACTAAGGTCGAGGATGACAAGGCGATGAAGATTGCACAGTTGCTGAGAAATATGTCCACTAAAATAGTTGGACCGTAATCGTAACCTAGACAACATAGATACTTTTGACCCTCCTATCCATGGAGGTATTTTCCCAGATAACTTGTTGTCTCCAAGATCAATACTCCTCAAACTTGAACAATTTTGCAAGGCATTAGGAATTTCACCGCCAAAATTGTTGTTGTTGAGCTTTAATATTTCCAGGGAACGTAGTCCCCCCAATGAAGTGGGAATCTTACCAGAGATATTGTTTTGACCAACATCTAGAAAGATGATATAGCTCTCTACTCTCCATGCATGAGGGAATTCTCCGTAAAATTGATTGCTTCTTAGAGACAGGATTTGCAGGTTCTGGATGTTACAAATAGAGGGAGGAATAATGCCATTCAAATGATTCTCATCAAGTAACAATTCTTGCAATTTGGGCATCAATTGTTCAATATTTGAGGAGATTGGCCCGGAAAATAAATTACTTTCTAGATGAAGGGAACCAACATTAGGGAAGCACCAAAGTGGGAGTGGGCCCTCCAACTGATTATGACTCAAATCAATAAACGTTAAATTTGGAAATTTCAAATGGGATGGACAGTTTCCACGAAATTGGTTGTAAGACAAGTCTAGTAGGGTGAGTTGGGAAGATATCTTCAACAACCATTCCTCTGGTATAAAATCCGAGATTCCATTACCACAAAGGATAACATCAAACAGTTCGGTTTGAGTTTGAAGCCATACCCAAAAATCAGGACTTACCCCACAATTTATGATTTGAATTGTGTGGAGCTTGAAAGGAGGAACCCTATCATAAGCCCCGTCGAAGATGAGGGAAATGGGTCGGTCTATATTTCCTACTTCAAAATCTTGTAATCTGGTAAGATTTATGAAATGGGCTTCCGTTAGAATGCCTTCCCATGAATTACCAAGCAGACGTAGGGAAACTAGCTCATAGAGTTGTCCAATACTTTCTGGAATTGAGCCGTTCATATTATTATAAGTGAGGTCTAGTGTTTTCAAGGACGACAAGTTTCCGATGGAATCTGGAATTGAGCCCCACAAATTGTTTTCTTTGAGGTTGAGATTCTGCAAACTTTTAAACATTCCTAAAAGGGCCGGCAATTGGCTTTCAAGCTCGCAATAAGACAAATCTAGTGACTCTAATGTATTACTTGGACAATTTGAGAGACTCCTCCAAAACTCTTCAATCCCCCCATCAAAGTTGTTCCCTGAAAGACTCAAGACCTTTAGTTTGCACAAATTTCCACTAACTTTAGGAATTTGACCTTTTAAGCCTGCTCCAGATAAATCAAGGTTTTCCAAAGATTTGAAGTTTGAAAATTCACTTGGAAAATGATCCCTGAAATCATTCCCGGATAGATCAAGTGTTTTGAGGTTGGTAAGATTAAGAAACCAACTGGGAAATAAAAAACTTTTAATGCCATTATCCGACATATCAAGGACCAAAAGTGATGTCAAGTTAATCCTCTGCAGTGAGAGTGGAAGAAAGTTAATGCTCTGTAGTGAGAGTGGAATGCTTTCAATTTGGCACGAAGATAAATGCAACTCTAACAAAGAAGGAAGCATGTTAATATCATATGCCCAACTGACTCCTGTGCTGCTAAGGTCAACGTAATTGAGATTAATGTATTTCAGGGAAGAGAGGTTAGAAAGCCAATTCAAATTTTTGGAAGATAAGTCATAATTCGACCCGAGATCAAGAAACTTTAGGCTTGACAGGTTACCAAGAGAAGAGGGAATCTCTCCTCCAAATGACGCATAGGAGAGATTGAGATATTGCAAACTTTTAAGCTCCCCAAAGAACTTAGGAATTTGATTGCTATCAAACGAATTCTGGCTCAAGTCCAAGTAATTTAAATGTTTCAAGCTCAACAGAGAAGCATTTATCTTACCGTGCAAATAAGCATTTTCCCACTCTTCATCATTCCGGAGGTCCATCTTCACGACATGACCAGTGTTGTTGTTGCATGAAATACCTTCCCATTGACAGCAATCATGACCCCCCCAAGATGAAAGCCTACCAGAATGATCAACAAGATGTTGTTTAAAGACGAGAAGCGCTTGTCTTTCTTCATCAATGCATGAATTTGTCTTCACACCGCTTGTAATTGCATCACCAGCCAAACAGAAGCGGAGTTTAATAGTACTCTGCATGCAAGAAAATACCAAAAGCAAAAGAAGCAAATACTGAGCAATACTGCGGTGACAATGACTATCCATTATGACTCACAATTTTCCTTAGCTTTTTTTGAGATGTTTAGCCACTAAAATTAGTGCGATACCGGAATTTATAGGAAGAGATTATCGATGTAGGCTGGAGAAAAGAAAAAAGGGTAACTGAAATGAGTGGCGGTTGTTCACAACCCCATTTACAAGTTTGCAGGTCCCTTATTGACACAGCTGGTACCTGGTTGTGATGGGTTGTGGAAATCCATATGCTGCGAAGACTTTGAATTAAGGGTCTTCATGTTCCATCACAATTCACAAATTATCATCTTATTTACTGTTCTTTTCTTGTGGTAAATTACGTAAATGGATTTAGACATGTTCTTGTATTTCGCAAGTCCATCGCCTACATGGTAAATTACGTAAACAGATTCAGATATGTTCTTGTATTTTGCAAGTCCTTCGCCTACACCACACTGGTAGACTGGTAGTCACTACTTGGATATGACTGTTGTGTCATTATTTACAAATTTTCTAAACAACGAAATTATTGTTAACAGTCTAAAATAATCATTGTTACACTCGTTACTTTCTTATTTGTTTTTCACTAATACCCCAAAGCCTCATGAGTACAAATGCATTCTAAATTTGAATCTGACTAAAAGTTGATAAAAGGATAGTACTTATATGTATTTGCACCGGCCAAGGGCAGCAAAAAAATTAAAGAAAACTAATGAAAATGACTTGAAAACTTTGAGTTTTAACGATAAGGACAAAATAAAGGGTAAAGTGAATAGTATCAGGTTTGACTTTTTAGTGTAAAAATATGATTTTTCGTTAAAGTGAACAGTACCGTGGGCTTTTCATTAAAACTCTCAAAAAATTAATGAGCAATCCAAAAAGTAGCCAAAACCGCTTCAGGCATATGCATCATGAAACACAATTTAAGCTATCTGGACAGACTATCTAGAAATATTCTCTGATATACTGTTGCAAATATGCTTCTATAACAAACACAAAACATTGAATTCCGTAGCCTTGTTGTTATTGACCTCTTTCTCAGTCGGAATCGCTAGAGGTTCAGAACCGTCATCCGGAACTGTGAAGGAAGAGACCGTCGACCAGGACCACGTCGCCTTCACGCACCTGGGGCCGGAGCTGAAGAGGAGAGTCAGAATTATAATATATCATATTGACGGATTCTCAGACACATTTCATCGAACACCTAGTCTGGCACGTTCTCATATGCTTCCTTGTAAGATTAATTGATGAACAATACTTAGTTTTTGAACTAAATTAACATCCAGATGAAGTAATTTAACAGAAAAGAAGCAACAAAAAAAACCAGAAATATCTAATTGAAGAACAATACTTGGTTTTTGAAAAAAATTGAATTCCAGATGAGTAATTTAACAGAGAAGAAGCAAAAAGAAACCCAGAAATCTTGAAAAAAATTGTTTATAAGAACTGAAACTACCTTGAACGGAGCTCGCTGTAAACAACACAACAAATCATCATATGATTAAATGCAGGCTGCACAAATGTCACTGGAAAATCAAGGGTAGCAGCAACCTACTTTATTCTCTAAACGCCAAACCAAACAAATCAAAAACAGGACACCCCAATACAAATTTCATCAATTTGTTTACTAAATCCGATTTTCTGATTTCATTTCGAATTCACTGGGAAAAAATATACATAAATCCAAAGAAAAAAAATACCCAAATGAAAAAATTAATTAGAAGCTTTCAACTAAGAGATTACCTGAAGAGAGGAAAATTTCAGCAAGCGAGAATAGAGATGGAGCGCCCATCCCTCTAGCCCTAGCCCCTCACTTGAATCGCCCACCCACCCCCTAATCTCTCTCTGCAACTGACGCCAAAAAACCCTCAAATCTTCAAATCCATTTCAATCGCCTCTAGAAGTTCGTTCCTTTTCCCAATTCAAGGGTTCAACTTCTTCCCCTTCTTCTTCCTCCTTTTCTCCCTCCTATTTTTGCATGGTTTTGCAGCATCGACAGAAATGGAAGAGAAGCCTCTCCTTTACCCCATACTTCTCCCATCTCTCTCGGCAAGGGACAGGAACCCACAAGACGCCATCGAATTCTCCCACCTCTCCCTCTGCAAGGAACAGGAATCCCAGAAAACCCTCGACGATATCGAACCACCAATTCTTCCTCCTTGTCTCCCTCCCATTTTGGTATGGTTTTGCAGCATCGAGAAGGCGGTGGAGGTGGGACTACCACTGGCCGAGTTCGACGACATTTAAGTGTAAAAGAGAAGAATACACACGCGTGCTTATCTAGTCCATAGTGTTATTTTGTCAAATTGCAACATTACATAGATAGCCGTTGCATATATAATTTTGGAGCATTTTGATTTAGATGCCTTAAATTTGAATTTTTTTAATCAAATATCTATAATTTTTAAACTTTTGATCAAACATTCTTCTACTAATTTTTAATTAAAAATTATGACTTTTATTGTATTTAATTAACCAACTAGTTCAGAAAATAATATCACAAATATCCTAAAATCACCACAAACATCATATCTTATCTTTTCATAATTCGTTCAAAATGAATTTTTCTTATTCAAATAATTTTTTGTTTTAAATTCTAAAAACACATAAACATCCCATTAACATACAATTATGAAATATAACATGCACATATATTAAATATAACGTACCAAACAGATATATTAAATATAACGTACCAATCATTTGGAACGTTATTGGTAGGTTATATAAATTTAATATGGGTACGTATTAGTATTTTGGTACGTTATAAAATATTGCTTTTGGTACGTTATGCAATTCTTTATTTAGTACGGACCAAGTTATTAGTACGTTGTATTATCCTTATTTTGGTGCGTACAAAACTTATGGTACGTTATATGTAAGTTGTGTAACCCAAACAAAGATAACTTTTCACATTAAAACATTGCACTAAAAAATATTTTGTCAACTCTTAATAATTAATTATTGGAATAAGGACTCATTTTAAATAAAAAGTAAAAATGTGAAAACTCTTAGTTCACGTTTCTACTATAAGGAGTTGTTAAAAAATTCAAATTTATTTTCAGTTGCATGAAATTAGGCAGTCTAGTCTACATCTCAATTTTAATTATAAACGAACTCTTGTTTATTTTATTTTTTATAATCTATATAAAATATTGAGTTGGAAATTGGAAAAACTATATTTCATCCAATTAATCTTCAACCCCAGTAGATATAATTGAATCCTTAAATTGAGGAAGGGATGAGATTCCATAAAAATAACAATAAATTAAGGAATATTATTGAGTGCATTTTTTTTACATAAAAATGGATTTAAAAGAATTTATAAAACACTTAAACAAATAATATACCTTGAATATAAAGTTTAATTAAAAGTAAAAGCACTTTAATCAAAAGTTGAAAAGTAACAAATGTTTAATTTTTAAAAAAAAATCTAAAATGAGGCATCTAATTCTAATTTATAAGGCCATTGATAAGTACAAACTAGGTAGAATTCTTATATTAAATGGATAACTGTTACATAAGAGAAATTTTATTTGAACTCATATAACTTTTTTTTTACACCCAACTTACTCTCTACACCCATATTACTTTTAATTAAACTATCAATATCTCTTTAAACCCAAACTCACTACCTAAATTACCCTCACAACTCAATTCAATTTATAAAATTTATCTTTACACCCATTCAAAAAATAAAAACCCCAAATCAATGTTATACAACTCTTTCAAGGCTTAAAGAGAGCAATATCTCTCACATTTGTCTCGTGCTTAATCCCCTTTTTTGCTTCATATTTGTCACTCTGATATACAAAGGCAAGGACCTGGTGGATGTTGGATATGGTGCAATACTGGTCACTCCAATAAACAATTGAGTCAAGTTTAAAAAATTGTATCATCTCAATACTAATGTTCGATCCTTGCTCTACATTTTCCAAGTTCAAGCTTGATTATTTAGAGCCTATAAATTATATTCAATGAATTAATGGTTAAGTTATACAAAATAGGCAACGTGCAGTTTAGAAAGCATCAAGATAGTTTGTTGTGTGCTCTCCATACGAGACTGTATTTTTATCAGAAAGTCACTGTTTTCCCTGAAATAAGTACATACTAATCTATGGGGATGCTATAGTTGTCAGCCAAAAGGCCAAAAAAAATTACATCTCTAGTCTAGGCTATAAATTGAACATTTATTTTATTCCGACTTTAACTTAGATTTATCTTCTAGGCGTGCGTAACAATGAATGCGCTAATTTTGTTCCTAAATACCAAAAAATTGAAATCAAAAGAAAAAAAATTGCATAAATCGATTCATACCTTAATTGGAGGATTCAAAACTTGAAAATCACTATCCTTCGTTCAGGAAGAGTATGTTTTTGTCTATGAAAACGTCTTAGAAGTTTAGCTAGAATGAAGATAAAGATTGCATGACAGTAGGGTTTGGTGTGATGATAGGGTTTCATTATTAAGTGGGTATAGTGACAAATTTTAATTTTATAGTTAATTTCATCTTGTACTTGATTGTAATTATGCAATAGGGTAAAAAGGATAATTCATATTTAAAATTTAAGTAGGGTGTAAAAAGAGGTTACATGAGTTCAAATAAAATTTCCCGTTACATAATTGTTTGTGGGAACAACTTACTGAAAGATTCTTTTATTTAATACATAAGTTGCAAGTACCAAAACACAAAATAGAAAGGGAAAAACATCACATTATATATTAGTACAATCAAACTTCAGAATAAAAACCTTTTGAAACGAGCCACTTTCAATGCAATTGCTAATGCTATGTTATCTTTGATGTCATCGAAGAATTGAAAATAGGCATACCTCCACGATGTCTTCAAGATCAATGTGCCGCAAACGCCCCAAAATCCTACAATAAAGCCAAGTACCACGCTAACATAGAGCCACAACTTATCCTTTCCATCTTCACTCTTATCCTTTGCATCCTTAGCAGTAAAAGTGTCATCTTCAGGGCACTTAGTTGAGAGAGGAACGCCACACAATGATGGATTGCCCATATAAATGGATAAAACATTGAGCGTTTGAAGCTGGTTTCCAGAAGGAATTCTTCCAGACAAGTTGTTGTAAGATAAGTCCAAGTGAGACAAAGAGGTTAAAGATGACAAGCTTTGAGGAATCTGTCCCGAAAGATGGTTGTGTGAGAGATCAAGAGTTTCAAGCCAACGCAAGTTTCCAACCATGGAGGGGATCTTTCCACTCAATTGATTCATGGACAAATTCAAGGTGCCCAATTGAATAAGGCTGCTTATTTCTTCAGGGATTTCACCTCGTAAATTATTTGATGAAAGATCAATACTCTTTACAAGATATAGAGTTGTGCTGTACACAAGTTCTTTCCCTTTTAGTGTCAGTATGGCTTGCTCATACTTACCATAAGAGTATCTATCATAAATATCATTGACTAGAGATTTTAAATTATCCAAACACATGGGAATAGTACCTGAAAGGCTGTTGTGACTAAGGTCGAGGATGTGAAGGCCATGAAGATTGCACAGTTGCCGGGAAATACATCCATTAAAATAGTTGGACCGTAATCGTAGCATAAACAACATAGATGCATTTGATCATCCTATCCATAGAGGTATGTTCCCAGATAAATTGTTGTCTCCAAGATCCAAAGTCCTCAAACGAGAACAATTTTGCAAGGAATCAGGAATTTCCCCGCCAATATTGTTGTCGTTGAGCTTTAATATTTCTAGGGAACTTAGTACCCCCAATGAAATGGGAATCTTACCAGAAAGATTGTTTTGACCAACATCTAAAAACACCATAGTGCTCTCCATATTCCATGCATGAGGGAGTTCTCCAGAAAACTGATTGCTCCTTAGAGACAGGATTTGCAACTCCTGCATGCCACAAATAGAGGGAGGAATAGTGCCATTCAAATGATTCTCATCAAGTAACAATTCTAGCAAATTGGGCACCATTTGGTCAATATTTGAGGGGATTGGCCCGGAAAATAAATTGCTTCCAAGATTAAGGGAAAATACATTAGTGGACCACCGAAGTGGCAGTGGGCCCTCCAACTGATTATGACTCAAATCAATATCCCCTAAATTTGGACATTTCAAATAGGATGGAAGGTTTCCACGAAATTGATTGTGAGACAAGTTTAGTCGGATGAGTTGGGAAGATATCTTCAACAACCATTCCTCTGGTATGGAATCTGAGATTCCATTGCCACTAAGAGTAACATCAAACAGTTCAGTTTGAGTTTGAAGCCATACCCAAAAACCAGGTTTTATCCCACAGTTTATGATCCGAATTGTGTGGAGCTTGAAAGGAGGAACCCGACCATAAGCCACGTCGAAAATGAGGGACATGGATCGGTTTATATTTCCTATTTCAAAATCTTGTAATTTGGTGAGATTTATGAAATGGGCTTCCGTTAGAATGCCTTCCCATGAATTTTCAAGCAGAAGGAGGGAAACTAGCTCATAGAGTTGTCGCATACTTTGTGGAATGGGGCCATTCATATTATTATCAGTGAGGTCTAGTGTTCTCAAGGACGACAAGTTTCCAATGGAGTTTGGAATTGAGCCCCACAAATTGTTTTCTCCAAGGTTGAGATTCTGCAAACTTTTAAACATTCCCAAGGAGGCCGGCAGTTGACCTTCAAGCTCACAAATAGACAAATCTAGTGATTCAACTGTATTATTTGGGCAATTTGAGAAACTCCCCCAAAACTCTTCCATCCCCCCATCAAATTTGTTCCATGAAAGACTTAAAACCTTTAGCTTGCACAAATTTCCATATGCTTTAGGAATTTGACCTTTTAAGCCTGTTTCAGATAAATAAAGGTTTTCCATAGATTTGAAGGTTGAAAATTCACTTCGAAAAGAATCGGTGAAATCATTCCCAGACAGATCAAGTGCTATGAGGTTGGTAAGATTAAAAAACCAACTGGGAGGAAATGGAGAACTTTTAATGCCATTATACGACATATCAAGAACCAAAAGTGATGTGAAGTTAATCCTCTGTAGTGAGACTGGAAGGAAGTTAATGCTCTGTAGTGAGAGTGGAAGGAAGTTAATGCTCTGTAGTGAGAGTGGAATGCTTTCAATTTGGCACGAAGATAAATGTAACACTAACAATGAAGGGAGCATGTTAATATCATATGCCCAACTGACCCCTGTGCTGCTAAGGTCAACGCCATTGAGACTAATGTATTTCAGGGAAGAGAGGTGAGGAAGCCAATTCAAATTTTTGGAAGATAAGTCATAATTCCACCCGAGATCAAGAAAATTTAGGCTTGACAGGTTACCAAGAGAAGAGGGAATCTCTCCTCCAAATGACGCAGAGGAGAGATTGAGATATTGCAAACTTTTAAGCTCTCCAAAATTAGTACGATATCGGAATTTATAGGAAAAGATTATCGATGCAGGCAGGAGAGCTGAAATGAGCGGCGGTTGTTCACAACCCCATTTACAAGTTTGCAGGTCCCTTATCGACACAGCTGGTACCTGATTGTGATGGGTTGTAGAAATCCATATGCTGCAAAGACTTTGAATTAAGGGTCTTCATATTCCATCACAAGTCACAACTTACTTGCGAAAGCCGATTTGGATATGTTCTTATATTTTACACCACACATGCTGGTAGACTGGTAGCTACATGTGGAAGTCTTTGCACACCGATTAGTCTTTGGTGGAAAATCCATATGGCTAGCGGTGGAAATTCATAAATATGATTGATGAAGGGGATTGGAAGAGAAAAGAGAGTGGCAATTGGCAATGCAAGTGAGGATGACTTAATATTTGCGGTATTGTTTTTTTTTTTTCAAACACTGGCTATATTATAAACTAATTTATCTATTAATGTGTTCACTGATTCACATGCATTTACAAAATTGCAAGAAAGGAGCTCTAATCCCTAACTCTATTTGCATCTTTTAGGGTTCTTATCGTTTGGCCTGACTAGAAGGGATTTGACTTGTCCCTTTTTCCCTCTATTTGCATCTATAACAAGAATCGTTCCTTAAATCCACTTCAGTTCCCAAGCAAACACACTTTCTTTATATTTTGCTTATGTCCTTTTATGTAATCTTGCAATAGAATAAACTTGTCACTAAAACTTTCATTAAAAAGTGGGTGAAAAATTAGACAACATTGCGGACATAATAGCACTCATTACTTTTTGGATTTTTTTTTGGTGTTAGGTGAAGCATGTATTTTGTGTATAGCAATGGCTAACTTAGCGTACACAATCTGTTATATTATGAGTAGACAATCCAATTTATACTTTAGAATATAACATTAATAATCAATCCACGCACTATAATATAAGAGAATCAATATATCATTTACCTGTATTCATGTACACCGCAATATCCTTTCTTCTTCCTTTGAAAGACCAAAACAAGTGAAGCCCCAACAAAATACATGTTTGTCTTCAGTCAGTGGCGAAGTCAGGAATTGTCAGGAAAATGAGCAAAATTTAAAAGGGTAAAGGTCCAAAAAAAAAAAATGTAGACAACCAAATCCTAAACATCAAGCCAATTATTCTAACAATGTGTTTGCAAATCCATAATCGGATAGTACTGCAATTATTACATCTCAAACACAAACACAAATAATTACAACCCCCGACCAAAAAAACAATACTGTGAAAAACATCGAAAGCAAAGAGACAACAAAAGACTACATTTATTAGACTGAAAATGGTACATGGAGACTGAAAGAATAGAGGGAATGCATGTCAAATCAGAAGGTGAATTATGAAATGCTAAAATGCAAATCCAGCAACCATTGACATGCCCTTGGTGCACTTGGGAAGGTGGAAATTTCATCAATCTCAGAAGGGGCTAAATTGTCAGCTCCACATACAACCCATTATCTCTGCCCTTCATCCAATCCGTACACATGCAAGCTCCTAAAAAACAAAAGGTTGAAAAAACAAACAAAACCCAACAAGCAGAAGAGCAGAAAGAGATTCAATATTTGGAGAGAAATGGGAAAACTGGGAAAATGGGGGTGGTGGGTTTTTTGATAAACTCACCGTGGTTGATGGGGTTCTTGAAGACCGGGATAGATCTCAGGAAATGGAGGTTACAGTCACAAGAATCCACGAAAGAGTAGAAAATATAATCATTACGTATATAGTGCGGAGTACTGAAGAAAAAAATGAACAAAATACACTCCATTTATCCCAAAATCCCTCATAAAACTTTACATTATTACATAAATATCATTGGATACATGGAAAAATGAGAAGGAAAATGCAAGGCCAGATGCTTTTAGTTACAAGCCTGTTTAAATTTAAAGGGTATTTTCCTGCCTAAATCAGCCAAATGTTTTTACCAAACACTAATTAATGAAACAAACCAGCTTAGAAATTACACCAAATGCAAATCACCACCCATCTATGTATACATTGAAAAACTGACCTTAAATACATCATCACAAAAACCTAATCAGATCATCAGTTACCCACATTGGCTGCTATTTCTTCACTTTAACGATTCTATGTTCTTGCTCAGCTCCTCCAGCTTCTTCATCCTCGTCTTCTTTCTTTTGCTCACCAGCGGCATCAAATGTAACACAACAACAAAATCTCAAAACGTTGAATTATATAAACACTTTGTACGCTTTTACTGAATCGAAATATAATAACTAGCATCGGTTGAGAGTTTGGACGGGTTGAACTCCTAACCGGAGGTAAGAACAAATTTTGTAGAATTGGTATTTTGTCAAAGCAGGCTCAACAGTGCTCACTCTAACTCTGAACTGGCCAGACTGGTTCAAGTTCAACCCATCCATGAAATTGCAACCCTAGCTATGCCAAGTAAAAAATTGTTTAACAAACTAACCTCCATTAGCTTTGTGATAAGCTGCACTTTTTCTCTGTTCTTTTCATTGAAAGCCTCAAGTGCGTCTCTGTATTCCTTTTCCTGTGACAAGTTACAAACCCGAAATTCATCACAAACATCACAAACACGCACGAATTGATCCATAATTGCATAGCAGTAAACATTAACATCAGAATGTAGTAAAAATCCAAGTTGTGTTACCTTCTTCTGGACGGTATGTCCTAGTGGTTTTAACTCTTTGTTAATCGCATCAATCTTCTTACGAACTTGTGAAACATCCTTCCTCATTGGATCTAAGAGCCCTTCAAGCTCCTGGAAGTCCCATAATTTATGATAAAAAGGAAATTAACCATCTACTAATTGCTAGCAACTGATTCAACGGCTATATTTCTGGTTTAACCAGCAGAAGATGAAGCACATGGGACACATATTTTCAACATGGCTTCCTGGGACTTATATTCTTGTCGCAAACATAAACAAGTGACCAAATAAAACCTGACCATATGACAAATTTGAGGGTTTTGAGAATCTGGTTTTTGCCATATCAAAAAGTTTAAACTTTATTTTGTGGTGGACAGAACCCCAGATTTACTCTGTTAGCTGAGACAAACAAATAATTCTCTTGAAAAAAATTCTGGAAATTAGTTTAAAAAAATAGAATTTCTTCCATCAAAGAGTTCATGGCCTTTGTAAATACATAAACCGAAACTTCAAAAACAAAAATAAAAAACAAATTAAGTCGAAAAAAACCCAATTTATTTTCATTTCATGTAAATTGATCATAGTTTTGCTCAACACAAACAGAAAATATTGTAGCGTTCAAATGCATTGCTACACAAATTGAAAATTTATTTTCTATGCATATATGGCGGTTTTCTTCATGTAATAAAACTCAACAACATTTAAATACAGAACCCAAATAAATACGGTAAAATGATACAAAGAATGACATAGTGAAATGGATTTAATTTGGAGACCTATGAGAATAGAGAATGAAGTGCCTAAATTTAGAAAATCAGATTAGAGAATGAAGTGACTGAAGTTAGAAAATCAACACTGCAAATTTTTTTCTGCGCAATGTGAAAATATAATTATCCAGCAGTACAAAAATTATCCGCGTTGGACCAAATGCTGTTAGAAAATTGTTTCACTAACAAAAATTCATAAATTATTGACAAGAAATTCTTACAAAAAAATGGTTGATACTCATAACTGTGTTCGCTTATCCATAATAAAATTTAAAAGGATGAAACTTATCTGTGTTCACTTAGGTGGACAACTCTGACTATGTCATTAGACACAGTAACAAAAGCTTACTTTCCATGAGCTTTGCATGTAACTCACAAATTCCCAACTACATGTGTCATTTGTGTGTCCTCAGCTTTCATTGCGTAATCACTACATTAAACAAATCCGAACATACAACAACAACAAATCATTTTCCCACTAAGTGGGGTCGGCTATATGAATCCTAGAACGCCATTGCGCTCGATCCTATGTCAAACAAATCCGAACATAATAAAAAAAAAAAAAGTGACTCTCTCTATGGCTTTCTTACTACACAAAAATATCCCTTAGTTAAAGCATGCCACACATCATCACATTGCTATTCTATGAAGTATATTCCTCAGTGGCAATTAATCCTTAGCCCAAGAGGAAATGAAATTGGTCGAGTAAACTGTTCTAGCCATTTGGATCAATAAGCTCAAGTTTGCATTGTGCAAAACCCTAAATACTCAGACATATGAAATCCAACCTTCCACTTTACAGATCACATATGAGTAAAATAATAGCTCTGAAGAAACCGGAAGAAGTAAAAGGCCTTAAGAACACAAATATACCTGAGGTTCCAAAATATGGAGTTGAGGAAGCGTTTTCTTCTTATTTTGATGGAAGACGAATGCAGCCCTGAATTTGGACCAATTTTCTTAACCCACGGTTCCTATAACCCATAAATTTTTTTAGTGTTGTTCAAAATCACAACTACCCCAGATGAATTGAAAAACTGCAGATATTAGTTAAAAACACCTGAACGGCACCATATTAGCTGTACTAAATATAACAGTACCCCAAATTTATGGTGCTATCAAATTTATGTATATAAATTTTCGTATATTTTTTAATGACACTAAAGATTAATTCTGAACTTATGGTATTATCAATGTTAAATATATAGCATACCTATTTTAGTATGACTCTAATTTACATCTGTTTCTTATCAAAAAATTTATAACATAAATTTCAATATGTATGCTTACAACGCAAAAATTTTCGTTTTGTTTGGTAAAATTACTAATAGCTCACTAATGCTTCATACATGGAGTGGCGAACCACTTTAGTTGGGTTCTCTTGGCACAGATTTGAGTTAGAAAGGAGAATTCTAAAACCAGCATCAGATACTTTAGAACAATTTGACAAAATAGGGTGTGGATGTGTTTTAATATTCCTTCCAACAAACAACAAAACGTTATCCCCTAAATGAAATAATACAACATAAAACAAAGCACATGCACTTTACCCCAATGCCACATGAGTACAAATGCATCCTAAATTTGACCGGAGTAAAAAGTTTGATAAAAGGATAGTACTTCTTATATATATTTGTACCAGCCAAAAGCCAGCAAAAAAATTAATGAGCAATCCAAAAAGTAGCCAAAACCGCTTCAGCCATATGCATCATCAAACACAATCTAAGCTATCTGGACAGACTATCTAGAAATATTCTCTGATATACTGTTGCAAATATGCCTCTATAACAAACGCAAAACATTGAATTCCATTACCTTCTTGTTATTGATCTCTTTCTCAGTCAGAATCACCAGAGCTTCCGAACCGTCGACGAGGACCATGTCGCCATCACATACCTGTGGCCGGAGCTGAAGAGGAGATTCAGAATTATAATATATCACACTCACAGATTCTCAGACACATTTCATCGAACACCTAGTGTGCCATGTTCACATATGCTGTCTTGTAAGATTAATTGAAGAACAGTACTTAGTTTTTGAACAAAATTAACTTCTAGATGAGTAATTTAATAGAAAAGAAGCAACCAAAAAAACCCAGAAATCTTTAATTGAAGAACAATACTTGGTCTTTGAACAAAATTAACTTCCAGATGAGTAATTTAACAGAGAAGCAGCAAAAAGAAACCCAGAAATCTTGAAAAATAGTCTATAAGAAATGAAATTACCTTGAACGGAGCTCGCTGCAAACAACACAACCACTTATTAATATGTTCAACCCCATTTACACATGAACAATTAGAAAGATGTGAAAAAAAAGAGAGCAAAGAAAAAGCTTATACAAATCATCATATGATTAAATGCAGGCGGCACAAATGTCACTGGAAAATCAAGGGTAGCAGCAAGCTACTTTACTCTCTAAAAGCCAAACGAAACAAATCAAAAACAGGACACAAATAAAAATTTCATCAATTTGTTTACTAAATCCGTTTTTCTGATTTCATTTTGAATTCACGAGGGGAAAAATATATAAATCCATAGGAAAAAAAATACCCGAATGAAAAAATTTAATTAGAAGCTTTCAACCGAGAGATTACCTGAAGAGCGGAAAGTTTCAGCAAGCGAGAATAGAGATGGAGCCCCCATCCCTCTAGCCCTAGCCCCTCACTTGAATCGCCCACCACCCTCTGTGCAAAACCTAGACCCACCCCCTAATCTCTCTCTGCAATAGACGACAAAAAACCCTCAAATCTTCAAACCCAATTCAGTCGCCTCTAGAAATTCGTTCCCTTTCCCAATTCAAGGGTTCAACTTCTTCTCCTTCTTCTTCCTCCTCTCCCTCCTATTTTTGTATGGTTTTGCAGCATCAACAGAAATGGAAGAAAACCCTCTCCTTTACCCCCATACTAATCCCATCTCACTCTCTGCAAGGGACAGGAACCCAAAAGACGCCATCGAATTCTCCCACCTTTCTCCCTGCAAGGAACAGGAACCCAGAAGACGCCATCAAATTCTCCCACCTCTCTCCCCGCAAGGAACAGGAATCCCAGAAAACCCTCGATGATATCGAACCACCAATTCTTCCTCCTTGTCTCCCTCCCATTTTTGTATGGTTTTGAAGCATCGAGAAGGCGGTGGAGGTGGACCAAAATAAGTGAAGCCCCAACTAAATCAGCTAAATGTTTTACCAAACACTAATTAATGAAACAAAGCAACTTAGAAATTACACCAAATGCCAACCACCACCCATATATGTAAACATTGAAAAAAATTCACCTTAAATACATCATCGCATAAACCTAATCAGATCATTAGTTACCCACATAGGCTGCTACTTCTTCACTTTAACGATTTTATGTTCTTGCTCGGCTCCTCCAGCTTCTTCATCCTCGTCTTCTCACTTTCGCTCACCAGCTGCATCAAATGTAACACGACAACAAACAATCTCAAAACGTTGAATTATATAAACACTTTGTAGGCTTTTACTGAATCGAAATATAATAACTAGCATCGGTTGAGAGTTTGGACGGGTTCAACACATAACCGGGGGTAAGCCCAAATTTTGTAGGATTGGTAATTTGTCAAAGCAGGCTCAACCATGCTCACTCTAAGTAACTCCGGACTGGCCAGACTGGTTCGGGTTCAACCCATGCATGAAATTGCAACCCTTGCTATGCCAAGTAAACAGTTGTTTAACAAGCTAACCTCCATTAGCTTTGTGATAAGCTGCACTTTTTCTCTGTTCTTTTCATTGAAAAACTGAAGTGCATCTCTGTACTCCTTTTCCTGTGACAAATACAAACCCAAAATTCATAACGAACACGCACGATTTGATCCATAATTGCATATGCATAGCTGTAAGCATTAACATCAGAATAGGGTAAAACCCAGTTATGTTACCTTCTTCTGGCAGGTATGTACTAGTGGCTTTAACTCTTTGTTAATCCAATCGATCTTCTTACGAACTTGTGAAACATCCTTCCTCATTGGATCTGAGAGCCCTTCAAGCTCCTGGAAGTTCCATAATTTACGGCAAAAAGAAAATTAATCATCTACTAATTGCTCGCAACCAATTCAACGGCTATATTTCTGGTTTAACCAGCAGAAGATGAAACACATGGGACACACATATTTTCAACAAGGCATCCTAGGACTTATATTCTTGTCACAAACATAAACAAGTGACCAAATAAAATCTGACCATATGACAAATTTGAGGGTTTTGAGAAAGAAGAAGTATCTGCTTTTGGCCATATCAAAAAGTTTAAACTTTGTTGTTGAAATTCCATATTTTGTTGTGTACAGAAGAACCCCAGATTTACAAAAAATCTGGAAATTAGTTATAAAAAAAAAAAAAAGGGAATTACTTCCATCAGAGTACATGCCTTTGTAAATACATAAACCAAAAATTCCAAAACAAAAATAAAAAAATAAAAAAGTTCAAAAAAAACCCAATTTATCTTCATTTCATGTTAAATTGATCATAATTTTGCTCAACACAAACAAATCTACTCTACGATCGTTGTAGAGTAGACATTAGGTGGACAACTCTTTGACTATGCCATTAGACACATTACAAAAGCTTACTTTCCATGAGCTTTGCATGTAACTCACAAATTCCCAACTACATGTGTCATTTGTTTGTCCTCGGCCTTCATTGCATAATCACTACAGTAACCAAATAAAAAAAAAACAAAAATGTGACTCTCTCTCTCTCTCTCTCTCTCTCTCTCTCTCTCTCTCTCTCTATGGCTTCCTTACTACACAAAAATATCCCTAATTAAAGCATGCCACACATCATCACATTGCTATTATATGAAGTATATTTCTCATTGGCAAGTAATGTACTCTAATTAGCCCAAGAGGATATGAAATTGGTTGAGTACACTGTTCTAGCCATTTGGATCAATAAGCTCAAGTTTGCATGGTACAAAATCCTAAACACTCAGACATATGATATCCAATCTTCCACTTTACAAATCACAATGGGTAAAATAATAGCTCTAAAGAAATCGGAAGAAGTAAAAGGCTTTAGAACACAAATATACCTGAGGTGCCAAAATTTGGAGTTGAGGAAACGTTTTCTTCTTATTTTGGGGGAAGAAGAATGCAGCTCTAAATTTGGACCCATTTTCCTATAACCCATAAATTTTTCTAGTGTCGTTAAAAATCACAAATACCCTAGATGAATTGAAAAACTGCAGAGATTAGTCAAAAACACCTGAACAGAACCATATTGGCTGTACTAAATATAACAGTACCCCAAATTTATGGTGCTATCAAATTTATGTATACTTTTTAATGACACTAAATGTTAATTCAGAATTTATGGTACTAACAAATTTATGTATATAGCTGTTTGGGCCCAAAATAACATTTTGGCTGAGCACAGACCATCCTCGGCCCAAGACCTGCGCGAAGGTAGTGGGTCGGTGCTATGGGCCGTAGGCCAGAAAGAATCCTATCTGGAGATGAATCGGAACAGCTGGGCTGACAGAAGCCGAGACCTATTTGGAAAAGGAGTCTGGAGAAAATGAATCAGACTCGTGACTGAAGGCAGGTTCAGAGTCCTAGTTCGATTGGGATTGGCCGATTGGATTGGTATCGGCCGAAGTAGAGTCAGACTAGGAGTCGGATTCCTATCTGAGGACGGTTGAAGGGTTTACACTATAAATAGGGAGAGGGAGCATAACGTTAAGGCTCTCCAATTCAACACACAAATCTGCCCCGCGCAACCCTCTCAACCTTTTGAGAATTTTACTTTCTTGTCCGCCAACACATCTTCAGTTTGGATAAACAGCACTGTGAAGGCAACTGGTAAACATCTTCAGTTTGGATAAACAGCACTGTTGCCGTAGAATCAGCCGACCGCGGAGCACCTTCAGTTTGGATAAACAGCACTGCGTCGGGGTCGACTGGTTATCTATCCAAGTCTCGGCCGAGAAGGATTTTCGAATTCTTTTCGACAGAGGTCATCTCACCAGCCTTCTCGGCGAAGTGAGGTGTTACAGTTTATTATATTCGACACATTGAAAGCCGAAATTTGATATTGAACTTCGCAGAACTAGCAGCCTTGTCTTCAGGCTCTAGGACCCAAAGGCCGAGGCGTGTTCCTTCCTCGGCCGCAGTCGCAAGATCAAGAAGTCAGCCGCGCAACACAACACCACATCCATATTTTACTCACCGGCCGAGCTTGGCCGTCGAGTTGGCACGCCCCGCATTCAACCGAAGGACGTAGTTAGCTCATAGATTACTCGGCCTGCGCGCCACGTAGGCTTGGTAGTTTTTAGGGTCAACATTTTGGCACGCCCGGTAGTACCTAGTGCTAAACCTTCAAAGTTCATGCCCATTGAAACACGGTCAGTAACAAAGAAAATGGGAAAATCAGTCGCTACCCACTCGAGTCAGAACCCTGGGGCCGAAGGTTCATTACGCGCACAGCCTTCTGTTGCTAGAACGCCTGAAGTGTCGGAGGGGACACGACCAGAAACGAACGTTGGTGAAATGCCTCGAGAACACCTTGCAAATCTAACAAAGGAAGCCGTGATTGAAGGCTTAATGGAGGATTGTGATGAAGACGGTGGTGAGGGGTCCGATCCACCAACTAGACCATTTTTTCGAGGCAGGCTCGAGGAACAGTCTCGGCTATTCGAAAACACGTTTAGTCAAGGACTAAGAGGGATACTCGAGGAAATACACAGTCAAAGCGCCACGCACATAAGATTGCTCGAAGCCGTGGTTAACAATACCCAGCATATTGGTTATTCAGATCGTTCTAGACAATCCATTCCCAAGAGCAATTTTGTACCAATAATACCGGCCGAGGCAGGACCTGCTCGGCTCAAAATGGTCGAGCTAGACAACAGAGGTGCATCAACCAGTCGAACGGAGGATTTCGACTCAAGGGTGGAAACATCTGTCGATATGGTCGAGGTTCAGAGAATGATTGATTCGGCTTTGAAGAAAGGGCCGAAGTTCCCTAAATTTATCCATCCATATCCAGCTTACGTGGAAAAGTTTGAATATCCTAAAGGCTTTAAAATCCCGGATTTTAGCCTTTTTGCTGGAGAAACATCTTTGTCCTCCTTGGAGCACGTCGCCCGCTTCACCGCACAGTGCGGAGATGTCAATAATGACCTCTATAAGTTGCGGCTGTTTAACTTCTCGCTCACGGGTTCGGCATTCGCGTGGTACATCAACCTCCCACCCAACTCCATTCAAAGTTGGGAAGAATTGGTCGAGAGGTTTCACGAGCAGTTCTATCGGCCGGGGATGAAGATGTCAGTCTCTTCGTTGGCCAGAATGGCGCAAGATGCCGACGAATCGCCAATGGATTATCTTACGAGGTTTAAATCAGCCAGGAACTGGTGCCGAGTGCCCTTACCAGAGGTCGAGTTTGTTCGACTTGCGTTGAATAGTTTGAATGTCGAATATAAGAAGAAATTCCTGGGGGCGAACTTTCGCGACATGTACGAGTTAGCTCAGCACGTCGAGCAATACGACTATCTGCTCCGCGAAGAGAAAACCTTGAGACCCCCATCTCGAGGAACCATCTACAAAAACCCTTCGGTCAGTTATGCATCGGCAGACTCAGAAGAATACGCTAGCATAGATGCAGCCAAGATAGTGATTGACAAACCCTATATATGCAAGGCGTTGACCCACGTCAATCCTAAGGATGTCAAAGTTTGGCCAATGTCAGAGGAAAATGCCACGAAAACGACAAAAGTATACACATTTGACATTACTAAGGCCGACGCAATTTTCGACCAATTGCTACTCGCCAAGATTATAAAACTTCGGTCGGGACATAACATCCCCAAGGCCGAAGAACTGAAGGGGCGGATGTATTGCAAATATCATGACTCGAGCAAACACACGACGAACAACTGTGTCGTGTTTCGCGTTACCATTCAGAAGTGGATCGACGATGGGAAACTTAAGTTTTCGGAGAAGAAAATGACAGTTGATACCGATCCCTTCCCTACAACAACGGTGGGCATGGTCGATGCTCATTTACCTCAAGACAAAGGGAAAGGAAAGGCCGAAATCGTCTCGGCACGATATATCCCCAGAAAAGGGACCAAGCCGAGGCTTCAGGTCGATCTGTTCTCGAATTCACGACCTCGAGATTCAGTCAAGCCAGCTATGGTCGGATCGAGGTCAGGTTCTAGCGCTGCCGAGACCGATGACTCGGCAACTTTGCGCACACAACGCAAAGCCGATGTTCCGGTTAGACCTAGACCCAAGGCACAGCCACAACAGGAAGGAACACCGCATTTGCGCTCAGGACCGACGACGCCTCAGAAAACACCGAGCTCGAATCCGCGCAATACCGTTTTTACCAGGCTCGGCCCACAAGAGGCCAAGTCATCCTCGGTCAGGAGATGACTTGATTTTGATGCTCCGTTCTACAATGAGGAGTATTATTCCCGCACTTTTGGCAGCTCGAGTTCCTCCGCAAGCCAAAGAACCTTTAAACCTCCTGAACCTAAGGACCAACGATGGTATACCTATCACTCGCCTAAGGGTGTGTATACCGCGCTGTCCAAGTCACAGAAGCGCCGACGCCAAAGAATCGATTGCATGGCCCGCCGGCAAGCAGCACGAGAAACTTCGGCCACATCAAGCCATAAATGGCAGCCGAAGGTTAAAGAAGATGATAATGATAACTGGCAAACCTCTGCTATTATGAGAGAATTGGCACAAGGTAAACAGCCGGTTGATCAGGCCTTGATAACCACATTTGAGGAGGCCGAAAAACGAATTAAACTTCTTATTCGGCCTGGCGAAATGAGAGCCCGACTGGAGCATTTTAAGAAAGAGGCCGAAGATAAACTTCCTCCATTGCCCATAGAAGAACCGTTGATCACAATTCGGCGCAACCTGCATCCACCATTCGTCGGCAACGCTTTGCAGTACATGCGGGAGTTTCACAAAACGCATTCGGCCAATGACCTGTATGGTTTGCCGAAAGCGTGTCAGGACACAATCGACCTCGTTCTAACCTGTCCAGATGCCGAGCGAATCATCCAAAAGAATTTCGATCCTGGGTTGAAGGCTAGGTTCCTGCACATACGCGAGGTCCGAGTTCTTGGTTTCAGTGTCGATCCATACACGGACATCAACTCGAGTGAACTTCCTTTTTCCTTAGAAGATCTTCAGTACTTACGATACCATTTCGAGGTATTTTCGGCCGTCTCTCTCTTCGACCTTACGGCCGATGAAATACGTCGTGTCGAACGTCTGGACGCCTACCTAGACATCAGAAATGCCCGGATAGCATACCAAGAGCAAATCCAGGCCACGGCGCAAGTCTCAGAGCCGGCACCAGCATCAGAGGTCCTAAAAGACAAGGAAGCAAACCAGGAAAAGGACCCTGCAGATAACGACGAGACTCTTGGGGATGCAGAAGAAAACCCTGGGGATGAGGACAAGAACCTTGAGGATGCAAACTTTGGGGATAAGGACGAGAACCTCGAGGATGTGGCCTTTGGGGACGAAGATGAGACTTTAAGGGACGAAGAAGACATTCCGGAAGACGAGACTCTAGATGAAGAGGAACCGACGAAAAGGGAAGATCCCAATTCGATGGGCCCTTCGATCCTCGATAACATGGAAATCAGCATGGTCCATGTCTTGTCTGCCGATTTTCAGTCAACTCCGACTCAGCCGAGTTTCCTAGACGGCGATGTCGTAGCCGAAGATGCTACACAAGTGGACTTTGTCTCCCTCGCCAACCCCGAGCCAGCAACTAAGGATGATCACCTCAAGGCAGCTTTGGCCGAAATTTTTCCTCTCTCTTCGGCCGCTGACCTTCGTCACCTCAAACCTCTGTACGTTACGGCTCACATCGAAGGATACCCCGTCTCAAAAATCTTCGTCGATTGTGGGGCCACGGTCAATATAATGCCCGTATCTGTCATGAAGGCCTTACACAGTTCCCACGACGAACTCATCCCATCAGGCATCACCATGAGTAGCTTCGTCGGGGATAAATCTCAGACTAAAGGGGTATTACCATTAGAAGTAAGCATCGCTGGTCGCAACCACATGACCGCCTTCTTCATAGTTGATTCGAAGACCGAGTACAATGCTCTACTCGGTCGAGACTGGATTCATCAAACCAGTTGTATCCCTTCTTCATTATACCAAGTCCTCGTCTTTTGGGATGGTAAGTCGATCGTCGTACATTCGGCCGACCATCAGCCCTTTGAGGCCAACATGATCCAAGCAAGGTACTACGACGATCATGTTGGCTACATTACTTTACAAGGACTTAACGAAGACGGACGACCCACTCGCATTTCCGTTCAGAAAGCCGTCGAAGTTGGCGCCGAAACTGTTTATCAGGATTCGGCGAGACTCGGACTGGCTAACCTTATCATCGATCCTGATGTCTGACACCACTCCGACCCGACGCCGAGCTGCGGTTTCATCGCTTATGGAACGACTGCTGGCTCATTGGCATATTATATCCAAATAGTCTCATTCGGGTATTAATCTTGTGGAGTTCTTGGCCGAGGACGATAGCGGTCCCGTGATCTCTTTTGACAATATTCAGGCCGACCTAGAAGACACTCGGCCTCAAGTTAAGGATCCATTGGAGGAGGTAAATGTCAGAACGGCCGAGGATCCTCGGCCATTGTTTATTAGTGCTTTGCTTCCCCCATCTATGAAAGATGAGCTTTGCAAACTACTTCATGAATTTAAAGATTGTTTCGCATGGAGCTATCATGAGATGCCGGGTCTCGATCGCACACTCGTCGAGCACGAACTACGTATCAAACCTGGTTGCAAACCGTTTCAGCAACCACCCCGCCGATTCTCGACCGAAGTCCAACTCGGCATTAAAGATGAACTCGTTCGTCTTTTAAACGCCGGGTTCATCCGGACGGCTCGATACGTCGAATGGCTTGCCAATATCGTCCCCGTGCTCAAGAAAAACGGTGCCCTCCGCATATGCATCGATTTTCGCAATCTGAATTTGGCCACACCCAAGGATGAGTATACAATGCCACTCTTGGACTTACTCATTGACGCCGCAGCCAATCATGCCGTATTATCTTTCATGGATGGACATGCCGGTTACAACCAGATCTTCATTGCCGAAGCCGATGTCCACAAAACCGCCTTTCGTTGCCCGGGGGCACTCGGCACTTATGAATGGGTAGTCATGCCATTCGGCCTTAAAAACGCCGGCGCCACATATCAACGTGCCATGAACACCATCTTTCACGATCTGATTGGCACGACTGTTGAAGTCTATATCGATGATGTGGTAGTAAAATCCAAGAGCCGCCAAACGCATCTGGATGATCTTCGGCAAGCTTTCCTTCGTATGCGCCGACATCATCTCAAGATGAACCCGGCTAAATGCGCCTTCGGTGTGTCGGCCGGTAATTTTTTGGGCTTCCTCGTCCATCATCGCGGCATTAAGATCGACGAGAACAAGGCTCGAGCGATCTTGAATGCTCCACCACCAACCACCAAAAAGCAACTCCAGTCGTTGCTCGGCCAAATAAACTTCCTCCGTCGATTCATAGCAAATTCGGCAGGAAAAATGAAGGCATTCTCTACGCTCCTGAAACTCAAGGATTCCGACAAATTCGAGTGGCGTGAAGAACACCAGGCGGCTTTCACACAAATCAAGGTTTCCCTTACGAAACCACCCGTCCTTGTTCCTCCTCGGCGCAATAAACCTCTCAAACTTTACATATCCGTGGCCGAGGAATCCATAGGCTGTCTCCTCGCTCAAGACAATGACGCCGGTCGTGAGCATGCCGTTTTCTATCTCAGCCGGAGGCTCAATTCGCCAGAAGTCAATTATTCCCCCGTCGAGAAGCTATGCTTGGCTCTATTTTTCGCCGCGTCCAAACTCCGGCACTACATGTTACCGACAGTCACTCATGTCATCGCCCAAACAGATGTTATCCGCTATATGCTCACTCGGCCCATAGTTAAAGGCCGCATTGGGAAATGGACGATGGCGTTATCTGAATTCAGCCTGCAGTATGTCCCTCAGAAAGCAGTCAAGGGACAAGCTCTCGCCGATTTTCTTGCTCAACATCCTTCCCCGTACGACTTCGGGGAGGACAGTGTCGAGATCGGCATGATAGAAGCAAGCGACAACTTCTGGACACTGTACTTTGATGGTTCCTGCACCTCCACATCGGCCGGCGTTGGCATCGTCATCCAATCGCCACAACGGCATCGTTGGTATTTCTCGCTCAAACTCGACTTTGAATGCACTAATAATCAGGCCGAATATGAGGCCCTTGTCATCGGCCTCGGCGTTCTTCACGAATTACGAGCACCTCGCGTAGTTGTTCTCGGCGATTCTGAACTTGTCATTAACCAGCTTAGTGGCATTTTCCGTTGCACGAGTTGAACTCTGGCACCATATCACATGTTTGCCAGCTACCTGGCTGAGTCATTCGACGGTATTACATTTAGCCACGTGTCTCGAGATCGAAACACCGTCGCTGATGAACTCGCCCAGCTGGCCTCCGGAGCACAACTCTTGGGGGGCGAAGTAGGCCGGATGATACCCACATTACACCAGTTATATCCGGCCTTGGTCAATCAACAAGTCCTCCACCGCGACCAAGTGATTCGAACACGCGTAATGTCTTTACCATCGTTATTGGAACGGGACGAATCACCAGTTGTTTGTACGGTGGAAGCATTACCAGACGATTGGAGAAGACCACTTATGCAATACCTCGACAATCCGAATGGCAAACATGATCGAAAGACAAGGGTGCATGCCACGAACTATGTCGTATATCAGGATAGGCTATACCGAAAAGGTGAAGACGGTCTTTTACTGTTATGCCTTGGACCACAGGAAGCCGTCCAAACAATCGCAGAAGTGCACGAAGGGATATGCGGAGCCCATCAGTCAGGCCGAAAGATGCGATGGCTGTTACGCCGCCAGGGGTATTTTTGGCCGAGCATGATAAAGGATTGCATCGAATTCGGCTGAGGATGCCTACAATGCCAAATTCATGGCCCCATACAAAGAGTACCAGCCGAGACACTACATTCAGTGACTAAACCGTGGCCGTTTAGAGGTTGGGCCATGGACGTGATTGGTAAGATCATGCCGTCTTCCGGGGCAGCAAAACATGCATGGATATTAGTAGCGACGGACTACTTCACTAAATGGGTCGAAGCAAAGTCGTATGCCGATTTAACATCCAGAGAAGTGTGTAATTTCGTGGAAGAAAACATCGTGACAAGATTCGGCGTGCCGGAAACGATCATAACGGACAACGGCACAATTTTCACATCCGACAGGTTCAAGGAATACACGAGTGGATTGAATATCCGCCTCGAGCAGTCTACGCCGTACTACCCACAGGCGAACGGACAAGCCGAGGCGAGTAACAAGGTTTTAATCGGCATTCTCGAAAAAATGGTGAAGGAAAGGCCTGGTATGTGGCATCTAAAGCTAAATGAAGCTTTGTGGGCTTACCGAACCTCACCGCGATCGGCGACTGGAACAACGCCGTACGCCTTGACATATGGGCACGATGCGATGCTGCCAGTCGAGTTAAGTGTAAATTCGCTGCGAATAATCGAACAGAGTAGTTTGTTCAGCGCCGAATATAGCCAAGCCATGAGGCAAGAGTTAGAAGACTTGGAAGAAGCTCGACTCGACGCTTGTAATTTACTGATTGCGCAAAAGAAGATTGCCGAACGAGCTTACAATCAACGGGTTAGACAAAAGACATTCGGCGAAGGCGATTTAGTTTGGCAGATTATATTACCGATTGGAATTAAAGATCCTAAGTTCGGCAAATGGTCGCCGAATTGGGAGGGGCTGTTTATTGTTCACCGGGTTCTCGGCAAGGGGGCATATCATCTCAAGGACCGAACGGGTTCAATTCATAAGTTACCGATTAATGGGAAGTTTTTAAAGAAATATTATCCGGTTACTTGGGAAATGCGAGAATAGTAAGTAGTTTCTCAGCAAAAGGAAGGTCGAGCCAAGGACAAGAATATTCGGATCAAAAATGCAATATTTCATGAAGTTCTCATTATAATTTGCCAAGTAAAGTACAAGTGATTACAAAATAAAAGCCCTAAGGAGAAGTTGGAAGAATGGTTTTGAGGAAGGCTTTCAACTCCAGCCACCGCACTTCACCCATGATGACCTCTGCATGCCGAATCCCTTTTTCCATCCTCAGCTGGTCGGCACGTTTCGCATTGGCAGCATATTCAGTCAAGCAAGATTTGTTTGACTCAAACTTTTGCGAAAGTTTAGTAGCGAATGCCGATCGCCGATTCTGGAATTCGGCAATTTACCGGTCAAGCTCGGCCAATTGCTCATTTTCGGCTATCAGCTCCTCGACCTGTGGACGAAGATTTTCCTCTGCAGCCGAGGCAGCCTTCCATTCGTCCTCAGCTCGGATAGCCCTTGCGAAGATTCTGAAGTGCTCCCGAGCTCGGTCCAGAAGAGAAGACGCCCGTGTGACGATAGCGTTGTCTAAACGACCATCAGCAGCAAGATCATTTAGACACGCCCCGACGGAGTCAAGGCCCTTGCGCTCCAAGATCTGAGAGGCTGACAACGATAACAATTCATGCAATGTGGCGAGCGCGTCCGGGTCGACCGCGTCATGTGCTGCTGCAGTCGAGGGCCTGGCAGTCCTCTTTGTCCTGCCAGAGACGAGAGCGTCGAACTCAGCCTCCCAGGAAGGCTACACCAAGGAACAAGTGTTAGCACAGGTTAAGCTAAAAAGATGGAAGCGAAGGAAGATGATAGACCTGACGCGACGAGACCTCGGCCATATCTCCTGGGTCATTGCTCGAACCCAAGAAGCTGAGAGGCCGAGCCCAATGTTTGAGACTGCTTCTCAGTTCACGCGGCCGATGGAGGTTATCTACATTCGATGGCCACTGGGGAGGCCAAGAAACATAAACAACTCCCATCGGCGCGTAGAACTTTCGATGAAAAGAATTGGGGGGCACTTAGCAGTTAGTACATCCTTGATTTAGAGTTCTAAAGAAAACATAATTAAAAATGAAAGAAGGTAGGAAGCCTTACATATGCAGACGAAACTTCCTGAGGAGGAATGCCGAGGTCAATATCGTATGGGTACACCGGTGTCTCCGCGGTTGCCTCCGGCTCGGCAGGAGGAATCGTATCCGGAGCAGCGACTCCCACCTCATTTGGAACCGCGACCCCCGCCTTTGTTGGAGCAACGATCCCCGCCTCGGCTAGAGCCGAGACATTTGCCTCGGCTGGAGTAGTCTCGTTCGCTCCGACCGGAGGAGGAACAACATCGACGGCCTCGACCACGGCAGGGCCAAATTATTGACCAACTTTGCTCGGCAGCTGGGGAGAAGGGACTGCCGGCTTGGATGGCCGAGCTCGGCGAGGGCGACGCACCAGAGGAATTACCTCACTGGCATCTTCCTGCGATAAACAGTCCAAAGGCGTTAGCATCGTGTTGATATGACAAACACCATACTTAATATTTATTCTTGATTATTCATACCTCATCCAAAACAATCGCTGGCCGTGTTGGGTGTTGCGTAGCTTGTCTCTCGACCACTAACTCCGGAATAGCCGCAGCATGTTGAACCGGGACAACAGGTTCCCCGACCGGCGCAGCAGCGGACGTTTCAACCGCATCAGGAAAGGTCGAGACAGTGTTTGGTTCAACCGTTTCCAAAGCAGGCGACGCTCGAGGTGATCGGCTGGCGGGGATCGGCCGTTCAACTGGTAGTTCTTGAACAACGGGAACAGTGGGGAGGTTATCAGAGACAGTCGCCTCAGTCGTTCGGCTCGAGATCACGTGAACCTCCCGTTCCCCCTTCTTTGCCAAAGTCTTGACGCGTTTTTGAGGTCGGGGAGCTTCACGCACCGGTTCGTCCATCTGGCGCGGCCGTTTGCTCGGTGAAGCTCGCGCAACGGGGCCGAAAGTGTTGATTTTTTCTTGGCAGCAGCCGCGGCAATCATGACCGCTTGTTTCAAAACTCGACCGCCTGGGTTCTTCTCCTTAATAAGGGGAGCGGCAATTTTGAGAGGACGGTCGCCAAAGATCTTGGTGATAATGTCCTCGACCGATTCCCCGAAGAATTCTTCGGTGTACACTTCCCACCAATCTCCGAAGGTGTCAGTGCTCAGAGCTTCGGGCACAGCTGGCCGAAGGCGGAATTTTGAACACCGCTCTTGAAATTCTTTCTCGGCATCTCGACATTCCCTCTCCGAAGAACCGGAAAGTCGTCCTCGGCCAAGAAGGGATTGGGAGGTGATCAAAGGCATGGGGCAACCTTGAGAAAAGCCGAATTGCCTGGCTGTGAAGTGAGGATGGTAGACCTCCCAACTTGCCCGCCGAGCATCGCACCCAAGAGGAAGGTCACGTGTCAACACAAATGACCCCCAGTTCTGGCGAAGGGTCGCATCCTCGTCGTCACTCCAGGACGAGGACGGAAGCTTGATAGAGGCAGGGTATTCTCGACGACGGCATACCAGAAACTCGTCGTCAGAGAAGTCCTCAAGACTGAAGAAAAATTTAAACACTTCTTCAGCTCGGTGTGGGGGCACTGGTCGAGGAGCCAGCTGAAGACCGAGTACTTCAGTCGGTGAAAAGTCGAGAATTTCCGGCCGGAGTGTAGCAAAGTATGTCTGCAACCACAACTGAAAGACCCAGAGGGGCCCACTTTGGTGCGGATCAATCTTTTCAGTGGTGGCTTCGGCGAGACAGCGCAGTAGGTGAGCAAGAACAGCCGAACTAAGCGCCAAAACGTGACCACTGGCTAAGGCTTCGGCCACGGGCATGTTCTCGACCAAACATTTATTCGACTTAGTACAACAGATAAATTTGTTGTACTAGTAGAATAAGAAGGCTTCGTGCTCTCCCTTACGAAGGCATGCCTCCACTCGACCAGCAAAGTGGACGATAAGGGTGTTGTAGTTGAAGTTCTTGTGCAACTTCTGAACTTCGTCTTTAGAGGGTTCGTGGCTGTCTCGACTCAAGGTCTCGACAGCCCTGGTGTCAAAAAGCGCCTTAAGGTCGAGGTTCGACGAACACCCAAACAGAGCAGCGTCGACGGGAAGACCAGAAGGGGACGTCCCGAGAATAGCAGAGATATCAAGGACGGTGGGGCCAATAGGACCAAGAGGCAGAGCCATGATGTTGGTTGCCGAACACCAGAAACTGAGGGCTGCCATCAGGAGCTCCTTGTCCATAGCAATATCTATGGTCGAGAGCCTAATGGCGTCATAAATACCAAGAGCCTTCCACTCTTGGCCGAAGACCTTCTTCATTCGATCAACCCAGGCTCCCCAGGTAGTAGTGGTCGAGGGCCAGGCTCCTTGGGGTTTCGACGCGTCCCACTTCGACCATTCGAATCCTTGTCGCAAGGAGGTTAAGCAGTTTTCTCTCATCAGGTCAGTGATGGATGAGGGAATAGATTTTTTGAATAGAGGACCCAGAATCTGGTGGGTAGCACTTGAATCACTATCAAAGCGTAGAGCCTTGATGGCGCAATAGTCTATGATGCCCTTGTTTTTGGTGCACTCCTCAGAGATCCGAGAGATAAAGGATGCCATCACTGGGGAAGAAAAAGGTTGAAGATGAATTTCTGGGTTGAGAATGCTTAAGAGAGAAGTGCTGGATTTCTGAAGACTCGGGAGAAAATGAGCAAGGCAATTTCAGAGAGCTGGAGGCGTAAAATCAAAATGGAGGAAAATGGGGTATTTATAGACGTTTGGTTAGAAGATCGATCGGCTTGATTTTGAAATTTGAAATCGCCCAATCAGAAAGACTGCGCGCCATGATCGGTTTCAGAAAATCCAGGTGAAAGGACCGAGAATCTCACAGAGCTGACAGCGTATCGCGTGGTTTGAGGACGCACGATTGCATATGGCGGCGAAAGTTAATGCAACGAGACGTTTCGACGACTGCGTGCGTCCAGAGTCATCATTGCAGACTGTTGGGGTGACCGAGGACTGACGCGTGGCAAGTTTGGGAAGCATTCGAGGGGGACATCATTGCTCGTAATAAATGGGCATGGCATTATTTTCTGTGAAGACTTACCGATTATCACGAGGAGAGTAACGACATTTCGCTTCTTCAAGGCCGAGGCTCGACCATAGACTCTAGGTTGACGACCTCAGTAGCGAGGGGGCACTGTTTGGGCCCAAAATAACATTTTGGCCGAGCACGGACCATCCTCGGCCCAAGACCTGCGCGAAGGTAGTGGGTCGGTGCTATGGGCCGTAGGCCAGAAAGAATCCTATCTGGAGATGAATCGGAACAGCTGGGCTGACAGAAGCCGAGACCTATTTGGAAAAGGAGTCTGGAGAAAATGAATCAGACTCGTGACTGAAGGCAGGTTCAGAGTCCTAGTTGGATTGGGATTGGCCGATTGGATTGGTATCGGCCGAAGTAGAGTCAGACTAGGAGTCGGATTCCTATCTGAGGACGGTTGAAGGGTTTGCACTATAAATAGGGAGAGGGAGCATAACGTTAAGGCTCTCCAATTCAACACACAAATCTGCCCCGCGCAACCCTCTCAACCTTTTGAGAATTTTACTTTCTTGTCCGCCAACACATCTTCAGTTTGGATAAACAGCACTATGAAGGCAACCGGTAAACATCTTCAGTTTGGATAAACAGCACTGTTACCGTAGAATCAGCCGACCGCGGAGCACCTTCAGTTTGGATAAATAGCACTGCGTCGGGGTCGACTGGTTATCTATCCAAGTCTCGACCGAGAAGGATTTTCGAATTCTTTTCGACAGAGGTCATCTCACCAGCCTTCTCGGCGAAGTGAGGTGTTATAGTTTATTATATTCGGCACATTGAAAGCCGAAATTTGATATTGAACTTCGCAGAACTAGCAGCCTTGTCTTCATGCTCTAGGACCCAAAGGCCGAGGCGTGTTCCTTCCTCGGCCGCAATCGCAAGATCAAGAAGTCAGCCGCGCAACACAACACCACATCCATATTTTACTCACCGGCCGAGCTCGGCCGTCGAGTTGACACGCCCCGCATTCAACCGAAGGATGTAGTTAGCTCATAGATTACTCGGCCTGCGCGCCACGTAGGCTTGGTAGTTTTTAGGGTCAACAATAGCATACCGATATTAGTATGATTCTAATTTACATTTGTTTCTTATCAATAAAAAAATTATAACGTGAATTTCAATATGTATGCGTAATGCAAAAAAATTTGTTTCGTAAATTACAAATAATTCACTGATACTTCATACATGGAGCGGTGAACCACTTTAGTTGGGTTCTCTTGGCACAGATTTGAGTTAGACAGTTGATAAAAGGATAGTGCTTCTTATATATATATTTGTACCAGCCAAGGGCAGCAAAAAAAATTAATGAGCAATCCAAAGAATAGCCAAAACCGCTTCAGCCATATGCATCATGAAACACATTCTAAGCTATCTGGACAGACTATCTAGAAATATTCTCAGTCGGATAAAAGAATATACTGTTGCAAATATGCCTCCATAACAAACGCAAAACATTGAATTCCATTACCTTCTTGTTATTGACCTCTTTCTCAGTCGAAGACTTCCGAACCATCGTCCGGAACTGTGGAGGAAGAGATCGTCGACCAGGACCGCGTCGCCTTCACGCACCTGCGGCTGGAGCTGAAGAGGAGAGTCAGAATAATAATAATATATCATATTGACGGATTCTCAGACACATTTCATCGAACACCTAGAAGTATTCAGCTGAGAGAGTACCTGAAGAGCGGAAAGTTTCAGCGAGCGAGAATAGAGATGAAGCCCCCATCCCTCTAAGCGCTAGCCCCTCACTTGAACCGCCCACCCACCCTCTGTGAAAACCCTAGACCCACCCCCTAAACTATCTCCGCACCAGAAGCCCAAAAAACCCTCAAATCTTCAAACCCAATTCAATCCCAATGATTTTATCGCAGTCCCACTCAACATTTCTCTCGACACTTAGCTCTATCGCCTCTAGAAGTTCGTTCCTTTTCCCAATTCAAGGGGCCAACTTCTTTCCCTCCCATTTTTGTAAGGTCTTGCGGTGGAGGTGGACTACCACTGGCCGAGTTCGACGACATTCAAGTGTAAACGAGAAGAATATCTACTTTATTAACAGAGTGTTATTTTGTTAAATTTCAATATTAAATAGACAGCTGTTACATAATTGTTTGTATTATGTGATTGATAAGTACACAAACTAGATTGAATTCTTGTATTAAATGGACAGCCGTTACATAATTGTTTGTGGGAATTTTTATTGAAAGATATAATTCTTTTATTTAATACATAAGCTGCAAATACCAAAACACAAAGTAGAAAAGAAAAACATCACATTATACATTAAGTACAATCAAACTTCAGAACAAAAGCCTTTTGAAATGAGCTACTTTCAATGCTATTACTAGTGCTACCTTATCTTTGATATCATCGAAGAATTGAAAATAAGCATACCTCCACGATGCCTTTAAGATCAATGTGCCGCACACACCCCAAAAGCCTACGATAAAGCCAAGTACCACGCTGACATAGAACCACAACTTATCATTTCCATCTTCATTCTTGTCCTTTGCATCCTTGGCAATAGAAGTGTCATCTTCAGGGCATTTAGTTGAGAGAGGAACGCCACACAACGATGGATTGCCCATATAAATGGACGGATCATTGAGCGTTTGAAGCTGGTTTCCAGAAGGAATTCTTCCAGACAAGATGTTGTAAGACAAGTCCAAGTGGGACAAAGAGGTTAAAGATGACAAGCTGTGAGGAATTTGTCCCAAAAGGTTGTTGTGCGAGAGATCAAGAGTTTCAAGCCATCGAAAATTTCCGACCTTGGAAGGGATCTTTCCAGTTAATTGATTCATGGACAAATTCAAGGTGCCCAACATAATGAGGCTGCATATTTCTTCAGGGATTTCATCTTGAAAATTATTTGATGAAAGATCAATACTCTTTACAAGATATAGAGTCGTGTTGTACACAAGTTCTTCTCCTTTTAGTGTCAGTGTGGCTTGATCACGCTTATTAGAATATCTTTCATCATAAAGATAAGAATCATCATTGACTAGCGCAGTTAAGTTATCCAAACACATTGGAATAGTACCTGAAAGGCTGTTGTGACTAAGGTCGAGGATGACAAGGCTATCAAGATTGCACAGTTGCTGAGAAATATGTCCACTAAAATAGTTGGACCGTAATAGTAGCCTAGACAACATAGATACGCCTGCTCCTATCCATAGAGGTATTTTCCCAGATAACTTGTTGTCTCCAAGATCAATACTCCTCAAATCAGAACAATTTCGCAAGGAATCAGGGATTTCACCGTCAAAATTGTTGTCGTTGAGATGTAATATTTCCAAGGAACTTAGTACCCCCAATGAAGTGGGAATCTTACCAGAGAGACTGTTTTGACCAACATCTAGAAACGACATATGTCTCTCCGCTCTCCACGCATGAGGGAGTTCCCCAGAAAATTGATTGCTCCTTAGAGACAGGAATCGCAACATCTGCATGTTACAAATAGAGGAAGGAATAGTGCCATTCAAATGATTCTCTTCAAGGTATAATTCTTCCAACTTGGGCATCATTTGGTCAATATTTGAGGGGATTGGGCCCTCCAACAGATTATGACTCAAATCAATAGACGTTAAATTTGGACATTTCAAATCGGATGGAAAGTTTCCATGAAATTTGTTGTAAGACAAGTCTAGCAGGGTGGGTTGGGAAGATAACTTAAACAACCATTCCTCTGGTATGGAATCCGAGATTCCATTACCACTAAGAGTAACATCAGACATTTCAGTTTGAGTTTGAAGCCATACCCAAAAACCAGGTTTTATCCCACAATTTATGATCCAAATTGTGTGGAGCTTGAAAGGAGGAACCCTGTCATAAGCCCCGTCGAAGATGAGGGAAATGTGTCTGTCTATATTTCCTACTTCAAAATCTTGTAATCTGGTAAGATTTATGAAATGGGCTTCGGTTAGATTGCCTTCCCATGAATTATTATACAGAAGTAGGGAAACTAGCTCATCAAGTTGTCCAATACTTTCTGGAATTGAGCCGTTCATCTTATTACAACTGAGCTCTAGTGTTCTTAAGGACGACAAGTTTCCAATGGAATCTGGAATTGAGCCCCACAAATTATTATAACTAAGATATAGTGTTCTCAAGGATGACAAGTTTCCGATGGAATCTGGAATTGAGCCCCACAAATTATTAGAACTGAGATCTAGTGTTCTCAAGGATGACAAGTTTCCGATGGAATCTGGAATTGAGCCCCACAAATTGTTGCTTCCAAAGTTGAGATTCTGCAAACTTTTAAACACTCCTAAAAAGGCCGGCAATTGGCTTTCAAGCTCGCAATCAAACAAATCTAGTGACTCTAATGTATTATTTGGACAATTTGATAAACTCCTCCAAAACTCTTTACTCCCTCCATCAAATTTGTTATATGAAAGACTTAAGACCTTTAGCTTGCACAAATTTCCACTCACTTTAGGAATTTGACCTTTAGGGCCTGTTCCAGATAAATCAAGTTTTTCCAAAGATTTGAAGTTTGAAAATTCACTTGGAAAATGATCCCTGAAATCATTCAAGGATAGATCAAGTGTTTTGAGGTTGGTAAGATTAAGAAACCAACTGGGAAATGAAAAACTTTTAATGCCATTAGCCAACATATCCAGGACCAAAAGTGATGTCAAGTTAATCCTCTGCAGTGAGAGTGGAAGAAAGTTAATGCTCTGTAGTGAGAGTGGAATGCTTTCAATGTGGCACGTAGATAAATGCAACTCTAACAATGAAGGGAGCATGTTAATATCATATGCCCAACCGACTCCTGTGCTGCTAAGGTCAACGCCAGTGAGATCAATGTATTTCAGGGAAGAGAGGTGAGAAAGCCAATTCAAATTTTTGGAAGATGAGTCATAATTCCTCCCGAGATCAAGAAAATTTAGGCTTGACAGGTTACCAAGAGAAGAGGGAATCTCTCCTCCAAATGACGCAGAGGAGAGATCGAGATATTGCAAACTTTTAAGCTCCCCAAAGAACTTAGGAATTTGATTGCTATCAAACGAATTAAAGCTCAAGTTCAGGTAATTTAAATGTTTCAAGCTCAATAGAGAAGCATTTATCTTACCTCCCAAAGAAGCATTTTTCCACCCTTCATGATCATAATCCCACCCTTCATAATCATAATCGACATATGGATTATGGAGATCCATCTTCACGACATGACCAGTGCTGCTGTTGCATGAAATGCCTTCCCATCGACAGCAATCATGACCCACCCAAGACGAAAGCCTTCCAGAATGATCAACAAGATGCTGTTTAAAGACGAGAAGCGCTTGTCTTTCTTCGTCAATGCATGAATTTGTTTTCCCACTGCTTGAAATTTCATCACCAGCCAAACAGAAACAGAGTTTAGTGGTACTCTGCATGCAGGAAGAGACCAAAAGCAAAAGAAGCAAATAGTGGGCAATACTGAGGTGACAATGACTATCCATTATTACACACAATTTTTCTTTGCTTTGCTGGTGAGATGTTTAGCTACTAAATTAGCGCGATACCGAAATTTATAGGAATTGAGTAGCGGTTGATGGAGAAAAGAAAAAAGGGGTAACTGAAATGAGTGGCAGTTGTTCACAACCCCTTTTACAAGTTTGCAAGTCCCTTGTCGACACAACTGGTAACTGGTTGTAGTGGGTTGTGGAAATCCATATGCAGCGGAGACTTTGCATTAAGGGTCTTCATGTTCCATTACAATTCACAACTTATCACCTTACTTACTGTTCTTGTGGTAAATTACGAAAACAGATTTAGATATGTTCTATATTTTGTTCGATCGAAAACAGATATCACTGTTAAGTCGTTATTTACAAATTTTCTAAACAACGAAATAGTTATTAATAGTCTAAAATAATCATTGTCACACTCGTTACTTTCTTATTTGTTTTTCACTAATAAGGACTACAAAAGATTTTCCAAGGACTTTTCCAAATTTTAATGAAGTCGTGTAGGAGACGATATGGTGATTGCGTGAATGAGATGGCTAGCCGAGGAAGTCTTGGCACACCAATTCATAATTCATAATTTTAATGAAGTCATGTAGGAGAAGATATAGTGATTGAGTGAATGAGACGGGTAGCCGAGGAAGTCTTGGGACACCAATTCATCTTTGTTGGAAAATTCATATGGCTAGCCGTGGAAATTCACGCAATCACTATAAATATACTATTCACCGTACTATTAAGTGGCAATGCAATTCTTAACAAATTTAAGTTTTTTAACCTAATTTTACTCTCCTCTATTGAACCAAAAAAATATATAAAATAAAATAAAATTACACTCGTTTCTTCTTCATTTTGGCGGTGCCGGGAAAATTGGCGCTTCCAAACGAGTGCAGTGCAACGGAAATGGAAATTGAAGCAGAAGAAGAAGAGCAAGTCGCGACGGAGCCTCCCAAAATTCACCGCCTAGAAGAGCCTGTGGTGAACCAAATCGCTGCCGGCGAGGTCATCCAACGCCCCGTCTCCGCCGTCAAAGAACTCGTCGAGAACAGCCTCGACGCCCGCCCGTCCTCCATCAACGTCGTCGTCAAGGACGGCGGCCTCAAACTCATCCAAGTCTCCGACGACGGCCACGGCGTACGCGTCGGTCCCTTCTCCACTCATTTTTTCCATTTTATTAAATTTTGAATTATTTCTAAATTTATTTACGAATTTACGATTCATTGCAGTATGAGGACCTGCCGATACCGTGTGAGCGGCACACGACGTCGAAACTCTCGGCGTTTGAGGACTTGCACTCGATAAAGTCGATGGGGTTCAGAGGAGAAGCACTTGCCAGCATGACTTACGTAACTTACCAAAGGCCAGTTGCATGGTTATAGGTGTGTGCCCATTACCTGTTTGATGAAATTCCCAGAAAATTATATGATTTGTTCATAGAAAGAAATGGCCTTTCATTTTAATCTTAGTGATAATTATTGTGTTATGCTTGTAATTTATGTTTTGGTTTAATGGGATGAAATTATCTTTACTGGTGAATTATGTGGGGGTACTTGTTATCAGATTGAGAAGTTATTCTACAACATGACTGCCTGGAGGAAGACACTACGAAATTCTGCTGATGATTATTCAAAGATTGTAGATTTGCTATGCCGGTTTGCAATTCATCATCTGAATGTTAGCTCCTCCTGCAGAAAGGTCGGTTGCTGTTTCGTTCACTAAGGAACTTGTCTTTCTATTTCACTGATCTTTTTCATGGCTAGAAATTCAAAATCCCGATTAAAATCTTTTTGTATGCTATAACTATCAGCATGGAGCTGCTAGAGCAGATGTTAATTCTGTTTCCACGGCATCAAGGATTGATGCAATTCGATCGGTGTACGGGGGGTGTCTGTTGCTCGCAGTCTGATGAAAATAGAAGCTTCAGATAAAGATCCTTCTAGCTCAGTTTTTCAGATGGATGGCTTTATCTCCGATTCCAATTATGTTGCGAAGAAGATGACCATGGCGCTTTTTATAAATGGTATGAACTATTCATGCAATGCCATATCAACACAAGAAAAATTATAGTATTAACGATTATTATTTCATATTTTGGAAATATTGTAAATCGTAGGTGACAGTTCTCTAATTTCATGCCTTGGAGATTGGTAGATTGGTAGATTGGTAGATTGGTAGATTGCACTGCTCTGAAGAGAGCTCTGGAAGTTGTTTATGCTGCAACATTGCCAAAAGGATCAAAACCCTTCATATACATGTCAATTATGTTACCACCTGAACATGTTGATGTGAATGTTCACCCAACAAAGAGAGAGGTATGTGTTTCTACTTTCTAGTGTTGGGGTTGTGTGAGATTATTTAGAAAATTCACGAGCCATTGAAACACCAAATATTTACATTTTTATAAAAAATGAACTCTTTTGTTATGCAGGTAAGCCTTCTGAATCAGGAAATCATCATTGAGAAGATCCAGTCAGTGGTTGAATGGAGGTTGAGAAGCTCCAATGAGACACTAACATTCCAGGAACAGGTAGACAGAATTGCACTTATCTTCTGAAAAAACAAACAAAACCAACCAAGCGGAAGAGCAGAAACATTCAATATTTGGAGAGAAAAGGGAAAACTTGGAAAATGGGGATGGTGGGTTTTTTGATAAACTCACCGTGGTTGATGGTGTTCTTGAACACCGGGAGAGATCTCAGCAAATGGAGGTTACAGTCAAAGCATCCATGAAAAGAGAGAGAAGAAGAAGATCATGGTGTTGTGGGGATAGGAGTAGAAAATGGTAATCGTTCCGTGTAGTGTGGAGTACTAAAGACAAATTGAACAAAATACACTCCATTTGTCCCAAAATCACTCATAAAACTTCACATTGTTACATAAATATCATGGCCTTTGCAATCCATAAAAACTAAAACAAAGAATAAGAATAAATTCAAAGAACCCCACATTACACTAGGAAGTAGTGTAGTACGGTGTTTGGATACATGGAAAAATGAAAAGGAAAATGCATGGCCAGATGCTTTTCAGTTACAAACCTGTTTAAATTTAAAGGGTATTTTCCTGCCTAAATCAGCCAAATGTTTTACGCTAATTAATGAAACAAACCAACTTAGAAATTACACCAAATGCCAATCACCACCCATATATGTAAACATTGAAAAAACTCACCTTAAATACATCGTCACACAAACCAAATCAGATCATCAGTTACCCACATTGGCTGCTATTTCTTCACTTTAAAGATTCTATGTTCTTGCTCAGCTCCTCCAGCTTCTTCATCCTCGTCTTCTCACTTTCGCTCACCAGCTGCATCAAATGTAACACAACAACAAAACAATCTCAAAACCTTGAATTATGTAAACACTTTGTACGCTTTTACTGAATTGAAATATAATGAGTGATAACTAGCATCGGTTGAGAGTTTGGACGGGTTGAATTCCTAACCGGAGGTAAACCCAAATTTTGTAGGATTGGTATTTTGTCAAAGCAGGCTCAACCGCCCCAACTCTTAACTCCAAACTGGCCAGACTGGTTCGAGTTCAAACCATCCATGAAATTGCAACCCTAGCTATGCCAAGTAAAAAATTGTTTACAAACTAACCTCCATTAGCTTTGTGATAAGCTGCACTTGTGCATCTCTGTATTCCTTTTCCTGTGACAAGTTACGAACCCAAAATTCATCACTAACCCGCACAAATTGATCCATAATTGCATATGCATAGCAGTAAACATTAACACCAAAATGTGGTAAAAATCCAAGTTGTGTTACCTTCTTCTGGCAGGTATGTCCTAGTAGCTTTAACTCTCTGTTAATCGCATTGATCTTTCTTACGAACTTGTGAAAAATCCTTCCTCATTGGACCTGAGAGCCCTTCAAGCTCCTGGAAGTTCCATAAAGGAAATTAATTTGCTAGCAAATGATCCAACGGTTATATTTCTGGTTTAACCAGCAGAAGATGAAGCACATGGGACACAGAAATTTTCAACAAGGCCTCCTTGGACTTATATTCTTGTCGCAAACATAAACAAGTGACCAAATAAAACCTGACCATATAACAAATTTAAGGGTTTTGAGAAAGAAGAGAACCTGTTTTTTGCCATATCAAAAAGTTTAAACTTTGTTGTTGAAATTTCTAGGCTAAATTCCATATTTTGTTGTGTACAGAACCCCGGATTTACTCTGTTAGCTGAGACAAACAAATAATTATCCAGCAGTACAAAAATTATTAGCGTCCGACCAAATGCTGCTAGAAAATTGTTTCACTGACAAAAATTCATAAATTATTGACAAAAAATTCTTACAAAATCGATACTAGATTACATTTGAATATGAATAAGGATAAATGGTTGACACTCATAAATGTGTTCACTTATCCATAATAAAATCTATGAGGATGAAAAAATAACAACAAAACACAGAACACAGGCACTTCACCCCAATGCCTCATGATTACAAATGCATTCTAAATTTGAATCCGACTAAAAGTTGATAAAAGGATAGTACTTATATGTATTTGCACCAGCCAAGGGCAGCAAAAAAATGAATGAGCAATCCAAAAAGTAGCCAAAACCGCTTCAGCCATATGCATCATGAAACACATTCTAAGCTATGTGGACAGACTACCTAGAAATATTCTCCGATATACTGTTGCTGAGACAAACAAATAATTCTCTGATATAACAAACACAAAACATTGAATTCCAAAGAAGAAAAAAATACCCAAATGAAAAAAAATAATTAGAAGCTTTCAACTGAGAGATTACCTGAAGAGCGGAAAGTTTCAGCAAGCGAGAATAGAGATGGAGCCCCCATCCCTCTAGCCCTAGCCCCTCACTTGAATCGCCCACCCACCCTCTGCGCAAACCCTACACCCACCCCCTAATCTCTCTCTGCAACAGACGCCAAAAAACCCTCAAATCTTCAAACCCAATTCAATCGCCTCTACAAGTTCGTTCAACTTCTTCTTCCTCCTTCTCTCCCTCCTATTTTTATATGGTTTTGCAGCATCAACAAAAATGGAAGAAAAGCCTCTCCTTTACCCCCATAGTTCTGCCATCTCTCTCTCGGCAAGGCAACAGGAACCCAGAAGACGCCATCGAATTCTCCCACCTCTCTCTCTGCAATGAACAGGAATCCCAGAAAACCCTCGACGATATCGAACCACCAATTCTTCCTCCTTGTCTCCCTCCCATTTTTGTATGCTTTTGTAGCATCGAGAAGACGGTGGAGGTGGACTACCACTGGCCGAGTTCGACGATATTCAAGTGTAAAAGAGAAGAATCATACGTGTGCTAATCTAGTTCGTAATGTTATTTTGTTAAAATGAACCATTACACAGATAGCCGTTGCACATATATTTTTTGTATTATGCGATCGATAAGTACAAACTAGATAGAATTCTTGTATTAAATGGATAGCCGTTACATAATTGTTTGTGGGAACACTTACTGAAAGATTCATTTATTTAATACATAAGTTGCAAGTACCAAAACACAAAGTAGAAAGGGAAAAACATCACATTATATATTAGTACAATCAAACTTCAGAATAAACACATTTTGAAACGAACCACTTTCAATGCAATTGCTAGTGCTATCTTATCTTTTATGTCATCGAAGAATTGAAAATACGCATATCTCCACGATGTCTTTAAGATCAATGTGCCACAAACACCCCAAAAACCTACGATAAAGCCAAGTACCACACTGACATAGAGCCATAACTTATCCTTTCCATCTTCATTCTTGTCCTTTGCATCCTTAGCAGTAAAAGGGTCATCTTCAGGGCACTTAGTTGAGAGAGGAATACCACATAGTGATGGATTGCCCATATAAATAGACGAAACATTGAGCGTTTGAAGCTGGTTTCCAGAAGGAATTCTTCCGGACAAGTTGTTGTTAGACAAGTCCAAATGGGACAAAGAGGTTAAAGATGACAAGCTTTGAGGAATCTGTCCCGAAAGGTGGTTGTGTGAGAGATCAAGAGTTTCGAGCCAACGCAAGTTTCCGACCTTGGAAGGGATCTTTCCAGTTAATTGATTCCTGGACAAATTCAAGGTGCCCAACATAATGAGGCTGCTTATTTCTTCAGGGATTTCACCTTGTAAATTATTTGATGAAAGATCAATGCTCTTTACCAGATATAAAGTTTTGTTGTACACAAGTTCTTCTCCTTTTAGTGTCAATGTGGCTTGCTCGAACTGATCATAATAATACTGTTCATAAGAATGATCATTGACCAGCGAAGTTAAGTTATCCAAACACATTGGAATAGTACCTGAAAGACTGTTGTGACTAATGTCAAGGACAACAAGGCGATGAAGATTGCACAGTTGCTGGGAAATACATCCACTAAAATAGTTGGACCGTAATCGTAGCCTAGACAACATAGATACGTTTGACCCTCCTATCCATAGAGGTATTTTCCCAGATAACTTGTTGTCACCAAGATCAATACTCCTCAAACTTGAACAATTTTGCAAGGCATTAGGAATTTCACCGCCAAAATTGTTGTCGTTGAGCTTTAATATTTGCAGGAAACGTAGTCCCCCCAATGAAGTGGGAATCTTACCAGAGATGTTGTTTTGACCAACATCTAGAAACTTCATATAGTGCTCTACTCTCCATGCATGAGGGAGTTCTCCAGAAAATTGATTGCTCCTTAGAGACATGATTTGCAAGTTCTGGATGTTGCAAATAGAGGGAGGAATAATGCCATTCAAATGATTCTCATCAAGTAACAATTCTTGCAATTTGGGCATCAATTGGTCAATATTTGAGGAGATTGGCCCGGAAAGTAAATTACTTTCTAGATAAAGGGAACCGACATTAGGGAAGCACCAAAGTGGGAGTGGGCCCTCCAACCGATTATGACTCAAGTCAATAATCCTTAAATTTGGACATTTCAAATAGGATGGAAAATTTCCATGAAATTGGTTGTAAGACAAGTCTAGTAGGGTGAGATGGGAAGATATCTTCAACAACCATTCCTCTGGTATGGAATCCGAGATTCCATTACCACGAAGGATAACATCAAACAGTTCAGTTTGAGTTTGAAGCCATACCCAAAAATCAGGACTTACCTCACAATTTATGATCCGAATTGTGTGGAGCTTGAAAGGAGGAACCCTATCATAAGCCCCGTCAAAAATGAGGGAAATGGGTAGGTCTACGTTTCCTACTTCAAAATCTTGTAATCGGGTGAGATTTATGAAATGGGCTTCCGTTAGAATGCCTTCCCATGAATTATAATCCAGAAGCAGGGAAACTAGCTCATAGAGTTGTCCAATATTTTCTGGAATTGAGCCATTCATATTATTAAAAGTGAGGTCTAGTGTTCTCAAGGACGACAAGTTTCCGATGGAATCTGGAATTGAGCCCCACATATTGTTTTCTCTAAGGTTGAGATTCTGCAAACTTTTAAACATTCCTAAAAAGGCCGGCAATTGGCTTTCAAGCTCGCAATCAGACAAATCTATAGACTCTAATGTATTATTTGGACAATTTGAGAGATTCCTCCAAAACTCTTCAATCCCCCCATCAAAGTTGTTCCCTGAAAGACTCAAGACCTTTAGTTTGCAGAAATTTCCACTCACTTTAGGAATTTGACCTTTTAAGCCTGTTTCAGATAAATCAAGGTTTTCCAAAGATTTGAAGTTTGAAAATTCACTTGGAAAATGATCGGTCAAATCATTCCTGGATAGATCAAGTGTTTTGAGGTTGGTAAGATTAAGAAACCAACTGGGAAATGAAAAACTTTTAATGCCATTATCCGACATATCAAGGACCAAAAGTGATGTCAAGTTAATCCTCTGCAGTGAGAGTGGAAGAAAGTTAATGCTCTGTAGTGAGAATGGAATGCTTTCAATTCGGCACGAAGATAAATGCAACTCTAACAATGAAGGAAGCATGTTAATATCATATGCCCAACTGACTCCTGTGCTGCTAAGGTCAACGCCATTGAGATTAATGTATTTCAGGGAAGACAGGTGAGAAAGCCAATTCAAATTTTTGGAAGATGAGTTATAATTCAACCCGAGATCAAGAAAATTTAGGCTTGACAGGTTACCAAGAGAAGAGGGAATCTCTCCCCAAAATGACGCAGAGGAGAGATTGAGATATTGCAAACTTTTAAGCTCCCCAAAGAACTTAGGAATTTGATTGCTATCAAACCAATTCCAGCTCAAGTCCAGGTAATTTAAATGTTTCAAGCTCAACAGAGAAGCATTTATCCGCCCTTCATAATCATAACCGACATATGGATTATGGACATCCATCTTCACGACATGACCAGTGCTGCTGTTGCATGAAATGCCTTCCCATCGACAGCAATCATGACCCACCCAAGACGAAAGCCTACCAGAATGATCAACAAGATGTTGTTTAAAGACGAGAAGCGCTTGTCTTTCTTCGTCAATGCATGAATCTGTCTTCACACTGCTTAAAATTTCATCACCAGCCAAACAGAAACAGAGTTTAGTGGTACTCTGCATGCAGGAAGAGACCAAAAGCAAAAGAAGCAAATAGTGAGCAATACTGAGGTGACAATGGCTATCCATTATTACACACAATTTTTCTTTGCTTTGTTGGTGAGATGTTTAGATACTAAATTAGCGCGATACCGGAATTTATAGGAATAGATTATCGATGTAGGCCAGAGAGCTGAAAACGAAAGTCGTCTGATGGAGAAAAGTAAAAAAGGGTAACTGAAATGAGTGGCGGTTGTTCACAACCCCTTTTACAAGTTTGCAAGTCCCTTGTCGACACAACTGGTGCCTGGTTGTGATGGGCTGTAGAAATCCATATGCAGCGGAGACTTTGCATTAGGGGTCTTCATGTTCCATTACAATTCACAACTTATCACCTTACTTACTGTTCTTGTGGTAAATTACGAAAACAGATTTAGATATGTTCTATATTTTGTTCGAACGAAAACAGATATCACTGTTGAGCCGTTATTTACAAATTTTCTAAACAACGAAATAATTATTAATAGTCTAAAATTATTATTGTCACACTCTTTGCTTTCTTATTTGTTTTTTACTAATAAGGACTACAAGAGATTTTCTAAGGACTTTTCCAAATTTTAATGAAGCCGTGTAGGAGAAGATATAGTGATTGCGTGAATCAGATGGCTAGCCGAGGAAGTCATGGCACACCAATTCGTCTTTGTTGGAAAATTCATATGGCTAGCCGTGGAAATTCATAAATCATAATTGATGAAAGGGATTGGAAGACTTGAGAGAGGCCACTGTACCATTACAATTGGCACCACCACCATACCATTACAATTGTTGTTGCCATCACCATCGACCCCACTGTCAGCGCCACTGCAATGCCATTGCCTTCACCACCATCGCCACAGCAAAAAAAGGGTGACTGAAATGAGACTGAAATGAGTGGCGGGTGTTCACAACCCCTTGTACAAGTTTGCAAGTCCCTTGTCGACACAGCTGGTACCTAGTTGAAATGGGTTGTAGAAATCCATATGTAGCGGGCACTTTGAATTAAGGGTCTTCATGTTCCATCACAATTCACAACGCCTTACTGTTATTTTCTTGTGGTAAATTACAAAAACGTATTTAGATATGTTCTGTATTTTGTTTGAACGAAAACGGATATAGATCTATCGGGTTGAACTATGCAAGTCCATTGCCCACACCACATATATGCTGGTAGTCACTACTTGGATATGATTATTGAGTCGCTACTTACAAATTTTCTAAACAGCAGATTTGTTATTAATAATCTAAAATAGTAATTGTTACACTCGTTGCTTTCTTATTTATTTTTCAACAATAAGGAATACAAGAGATTTTCTATGGACTTTTCCAAATTTTACCGTGTAGGAGCAGATAATGCATGAATGAGATGGCTAGCCGTGGAAGTCTTGGCACACAAATTAGTCTTTGGTGGAAAATCCATATGGCTAGCCGTGGAAATTCATAAATCATAATTGACGAAAGGGATTGGAAGAGTGAAGAGAGAGGCAATTGCCAATGCAGTGAGGATGACTTACTATTTGCGGTTTTTTTTTTTTTTTTTTGGTAAATATACTAGATATTCTAAACTAATTCATCTATATTTGTTCACTAATTCACTTGCATTCATGAAATTGCAAGAGAGATAGATAGAGACAGAAACCCTAATCCCTAACTGTCACGCCTCGATCCCGACATACGTTTAGGATCGACACGTGACGCCATCAAATAATCATATATCTAACATACCCGCCTCCGGGATATGTACCAAGCACATCCCATGCCTTGAATTGCGTAGTCGTTTTTTTTTTTGTACACTTTATGGCTGCATCTAACCTTCCGTTAGACTGCCTACGTATCCTCAATAAGGATCAAGTCATTCTTAGTTCGTCATTTCACTACACTCAAACATCCATCACATAAATCGCTATGTCTCAACAATATATCACAATGCATACCATGCAATATGTCAAAGAACCAATGATGAAGCACAATATTCTTCTCAAACCACATTGATCAACTAAAATAATCATAATAATAACATCCATATCCAAAGTCATTCCGCAATCCCGTCAATTATTCAATTCATGAATCAAAAATGCATGATCTTAGCATTTATTTACGTTAATCAATCAATGCGATAACTTATCATTTCACGAATTTAACTAAGGAACTCTATATAATTCCCTACTTGGATTATGAGTAATAAACATGGTAATTATAATTTATATTCACAACGTCTATTAGGGGTAATTCCCATTCACTATAATCTAGGGTTCTAGACTAACCTTATCGAAATGAGCAAGAGCAAGGATTCCTGACCACTCAACGGAATCCAACAATCTTGGGTTCCAAACCACTCAACGGAACTACAATACCAAGCTGCTTCTCGTAATCTACCCAGACCTGTCATATGTACAATCATGCCTACATCAAGAAGATGGCACACTAGGCAAATCAGGCACTCGGATAAGCTACTAAGCTCGGGTGAGTGACAATAATACAAGTATGTGATATTCACTTAAAACATACTATCGATCACAATCTATAAACATCAAAAATACAATCATGCTTTATGGAATCATAATCAAGTCGCTGAAAACTCCGTAAAAGTCACCCAGACATCCAACGGTTTTTCTAATTCAAACCACAAGATTCTTAAAAACCATTGTTCATATGTACATTAAAAACTAGGGCTAGAGGGACGCAGTTTGGCCGAAGCCTACATAAGTAACCAAACAGGAAGTGGTCCCCTATCTTGGATTAACCAAGCAGAACCACCCCTGCAGTAACCACGTAGGTAGTGACCCCCTATCGCGGATTAACCAAGCAGAGTCACTCCTACGCATTTGTTAGGCAGTGATCACCTATCGCGGATTAACCAAGCATAATCACCCATAAGTGTGTGTGTGTGTGTGTGTGTGTGTGTGTGTGTGTGTGTGTGTGTGTGTGTGTGTGTGTGTGTGTGTGTGTGTGTGTGTGTGTGTGTGTGTGTGTGTGTGTGTGTGTGTGTGTGTGTGTGTGTGTGTGTGTGTGTGTGTGTGTGTGTGTGTGGCCCTATCAAAGATGTAAGGATAGCCTATCGCAGATTAACCAAGCATGATCCATAGAAAATATGGTCCCCTATCGCAGATTAACCAAGCAGGACCATGGTCCCCTATCGCGGATTAACCAAGTAGGACCACTAGTGACCCCCTATCGCGGATTAACCAAGCAGGGTCATAGGCAGTGATCACCCATCGCGGATTAACCAAGCATGATCGCTCCTAAGTATACATGGCCATAGGCAGTGATCACCCATCGCGGATTAACCAAGCATGATCGCTCCTAAGTATACATGGCCATAAGGATTGCCTATCGCGGATTAACCAAGAACAATCTATAAATAATATGGTCCCCTATCGCGGATTAACCAAGCAGGACCACTAGTGACCTCCTATCGCGGATTAACCAAGCAGAGTCATAGTCCCTTGCTAGCCCTCAATTTAACAAACATTTCAATATGCAATTTGAATCACTTTTTCACAAATATTACCAATCCATGAATCAAATCACATTTAATAAAAATAGATCGATGGCCAATTATAAAAGAATCACATTTTAACAGAAAACACATTTATAAAATCAAGTCATATCCACAAAGGATATTAACATAAAGAATCAGGTAATCACCTTATCACATATATTAAAGTCACTTACTGAGATAAGCCCACATAGCCTCACTATGCCTCTATTAATACTAATTTTAGTTTTATAAATGATTCGAGACATGTTGACCAAAAGTCAACTCTCGATCGACGATGGGACCCACAACCCTACGTAATTTGATCTGATAGATCCGCACATCAGATTTCAGATCCGTAACTTCCTAAAATTATTCTTCTAAAACAACATACTAAAATTTTATCGTGATCCGACGGTCGAATCTCCGCCAATTTCTAGAATTAGGTGGCGATTAACAATTTGTTTTACAAACTTAGAAATCCAATTCGGGAAGATCCGTACGTTTGGATTCCTGATCCGTCAGTTCCTAATATCCTCAAATATTATGTTCTATTTTTTGTGAAAGTTTGGAGACGATCCAACGGTCGGATCGTCGATTCATATTTTGATCAAGTAATGTATCATAGTGAAATTAGGTTCAAACGATCAAACCATGCCATACCAATATCAAATACAAATTCAAGACATCTAATTGAACTTAGAAAGGCATTGTTGGCCCACTGGCCAAAGCACCGCCGCACAGGCCACCGTCGGTGGCGGTCGGCCGCCCCGACTCGCCGGAAAATTCAATAATTTTCAAAAATTACCAAAATTTACAAGCAAGTATATCTCAGTGATGGGAGAAATTTTCATACCTGTGGTCAAGTCCATTCGGCCGGGAAGTGTCCCAATTTCATCCAAACACGTCGGAAACCCTAGAAATGGGTGTTCCTCGATTCACCGCCAAAACGAACTCCAACACCTCATCCAATGCTTGGGCCTTACTCCAGGGGTTAAGGGGAATCTATTGGTGGTGGTGATAGATGGTAATCATTGTCGGAATCACCGTAAAATGAGAAAACTCGCGGGAAACCCCGCGGCACTTTGTGGCTTCAACCTTGAAAAATAGAAATGAAAAATGGAAATCTAACACTACACAGATGTAGAACTTGTCAAGAGCTTTCTGTGGACACCAAGATCACCCAAAACAGAAGTCGGATGAAGGAGATATGGCCGGGTCAAAAATGGTGGTTAGCGGGTCAAAAATGACCCATTTCGGGTCTCTCCTTTCTCCTTCCCCTTATTAGTCACTCCTCCCTTCCTTTTCTCTCCCGCAACCTCATCTTCTTCTCTCTCCCGCTGCCACCTGGCAGCATCAAGTCTCTCCTTTCTTTTCTTTTCTTTTTTTTTTTTTTTAAATATCAAAACGTCTCTAATTTCTTTGTTATAGCTCTGTTTCACAAACGGTTTGCGCCTACGCGTTCGTGAGATCGAGCTTTATCCAAAAATATAAATTGTGACCTCGAAATGCCTAGGATTTTTAAATAAATAATTTTCTAACTTCACTTTCTGTAACTAGTTTAATAAAAATATAAATTCAAACAAATTAAAATAAATTCTTGAAAAATAATATAAAATCTCAACAATAAAAATACGTAGATTATAACAGTGAAATCCAGGAACGAGATTTCACACTAACTTTGTTCGCACGTTTTAGGGTTCTTATCGTTTGGTCCGACTAGGGGAGGAGACGTGATTTGTTCCATGTTTCTCACTATTTGCATCTATACCAAGAATCGTTCCTTAAATCCCAATAATTGCATAATATATTTGCTCAATTAAAGGAAAGCACCACTTAAATCTTGGGTCCTTCACTTGGTTTTGAGTTGGGTTGTAAGGACAGTGGTGCACAGAGATATAAAGAGAGGCAGGCTTGCATACGTCATTGTAGTTCCCAAACAAAAACACTTTCTTTATATTTTCCTTATGCCCTTCTATGTAATATTGCAATAGAATAAACTTGTCACTAAAACTTTCATGAAAATGTGGGTAAAAAAATTAGACAACATGATGGACAGAATAGTACTCATTATTTTTTGGTTTCTTTTTTGGTGTTAGGTGAAGCATGCCTTTTGTGTGTAGCAACGGTTAGCTTAGCGTGCTCAATCTGTTTGAATTATATATAAAATTGACACCCTCTTGCTTATACAAAGGAGAATGCTGTGGAATTTATCTATTTTTTTTTTTTTTTTTTTGTTTGAACCAGCTTTTGAAAATAAAAAGCAAACAAGTAGGACATGGCCATTACAGAAAATTGCAGCCATCTTGATGATTAGTGGTGACAAAAGTTGAAAATGTGATGTCATTTCCCCTCCTCAGATGCTTCAACCTATGATTGTATTTCGGGGAAGAGGTCAATGCTTGACTAAACCCACCCGTTTCGGCTAAAAATACTTAAATCTAGTTATCCGATACATCTATACAGTATAGAATTTTCGACAATTACATTAGGTTTTTAAAATTTGCACGAGATTCAATGAATTGATGAATGTGATCAGATTTGTTTACTACTTAAATCTCAAAACTTAAAATTAATTCAATCGAAATTAATATAAGTGGTAATGCTCATGACCATTGAAGGATAGCGAGCAAAATGCACTCTTCTATGCAACTAGTAAGATAGTAGAAAGCAAACCAAAGACTCTTCATGTAGAAAAATTGTTCAAACATACTAGAACGTATCCAAATAGTATGTATAACGGACCCACGTGTTATAATATGAATGAACGATCAATTTATACTTTAGAATATAACATTAATAATCTACGCACTATGATTTGAGTGGATCAGCATACCACATGTCTATATTCCAGTACACCACAATAATCCCTCCTTTCTTCTTTCTTTGAAATTTCTTTGAAATTTCGTACTACTAAGCAATGCGGACAAATGAAGAAAAATTGAATAAAATACATTCCACTTGTCCCAACATCACTAAAAAAAAACTTTACATCTTTATATATATATCATATCCTTTGCAAGCCTTCAAAAACTAAAACAAAAAAATAGGAATAAATTCAAAGAACCCCCCACATTGCACTGGGAAGTAGTCTAGAAGAGACGTTAAACAGTGTTTGGGTGCATGGAAAAATGACAAGGAAAATGCAAGGCCAGATGCTTTTAGTTACAAACCTGTTTAAAATCTAAGAGGTATTTCCTGCCTCAATCAGCTAAATGTTTTTAAGGAAAGCTAATGAAAATGATTTGAAAATTTTGAGTTTTAACGATAAGGACAAAATAAAGGGTAAAATGAATAGTACTAGAATTGACTTTTTGTGTAAAAATATGATTTTTCGTTAAAATAAATAGTACTTAAAAGTTTTCGTTAAAGTTCTTATGTTTTTATGCATCTTCTGCCATCACATATACTATGTAAGCGTTGTCGGTATTGACTGCGTTCCGAAACTGTCGACTTCTTAAAGACTTCAACTAGGTGATGAGAAGGCTAAGCTTGTATGGTACGTACGAGAGGGAGAGAGATGTGAAAAGGTTTTGCTAATTGTGAGATATATATTGTTGTTAAGTACTTTTTTCTTTTGTCACTTAGTACTACGGTCTGGTTATATTCCTCTTTAGTTGTAAGTGAAAGGTCTTAAATTTGAATCTAGTAGATGACAAATTTGATACCAAATTAGGTTGCCCATTGTGTGGTTTAGCCGAACTCCCTCATCCTTTTAGTGTAAAATATATCGTTGTACTGAAAAGAAAAATTACTTTTCCTTTTTATATAAGGTGAACTGCCAGTTTAGTCCCTGAATTATCACATCAGTGAAAATTAGGTCCCTAAACTATTTTTTCAGAAAAAACAGTCATTGAATTATAAAAATCTGCCAATTACATCCCTAATACTATATTCTAAAGCTACTATATTCAATATTCCGTCAATTTAAATCACTTTACTTGCATGTGATACACATTTGAGGGTAGATTGATAGTTTTTTCATAAAAAAAAATAGTGTATGGAGTTAACTTTGGAGAGTAAATTGGTTGTTTTTCATAAGAAATAGTGTAAGTTAGTTTCAGATGGTAAATTAGACGTTAGATTCATAACCTATATGAAATGTTAAGGGGTTATAGGCAAGAAAATAACAGTATTACACTTTAAAGTGTGACAAGTGACTTAAGTTGATGAAAAATTGAATAAAATAGCTTTGAATATAATAAATAGTATGGACGAAATTAACAATTTTTAATGAATTTAAGAACTTATTTTACCCAAAAAAAATAATTCAGGGACCTAATTTTCATTAAGGTGATTGTTTAGGAACTAAACCGGCACCTCACCCTTTTATATAGGATTAATTAGATAAAAGCGCTCCAATTCTACATTTTATTAATTAAACGTTTGTGGTTTTTCAACTTTTTATTAAAACGCTTTGTATTTTGATTAAGGTGCTTCCATCTTTATCCATGTCATTTTTTAATTTCCAACTCATCATTTTAAGTAAATTTTAAAGAAAACAAAAAAAAATGAAAACAATAATTATTTATATTGAAACTAATCAGATCTAAAATCCCTAAATTTGTGGAAAGAAAATAAGTTTGAAAATTTTGATTGAGTCATTATCCCAATAATTAATTGTTAAGAATTTGATATAATTAATTTTCAGTACAATGTTTTAATATGAAAAATTCTTTTTTTTTAAGGGTCATAACGTACCACTAGATTGTACATACCAAAGTTAGGTTAACACATTATAGCAATACCATGGTACATACTAAGACAAGAATCACATAGCGTACCAAAATTAGTAATCTGTAATGTACCAAAATATTAATACGTACCAAAACTAAGATTATATAATGTACCAATTATGTACCAAGTTATTGGTACGCTATGTTTAATACATATGTGCATTCATATATCATGTCCATAATTGGTACGTTATTTTAATAGGATGTTAGTTGTATTTTTAGGATTTTAATGATATTTTTTTATTTGAGTAATGAAAAGTGTCGTTTGAAATGAATAATGGGATAATATATCTCCTAGATTATAGGATTTAGGTGATATTAATTTGTCATTTGATTGGTAAACCAAATATATGTAATTTTTGTTATTAAAAATTAGATAAGAATGTTTGATCAAAAGTCTAAAAGCTATGGATGATCATGGTATATCCGTGTACTATTCTGACTAAAATTAGTTTCACTCAAGAATTGTGATTCCTTCTTACACAAGTAATCATACTATTCCTAGGATTAATATAATCATCTTTATGAAATATAATCCTAATTAACACCACTTTTGTTTCTTCCTGATTTATTGGAAAACGAAATGAGCGGCGGTTGTTCACAGCCCCTTTTACAAGTTTGCAAGTCCTGGGTTGTAGAAGTCCATATGCAGCGGAGATTTTGAATTAAGGGTCTTCATGTTTCATCACAACTCACAACTTATCATCTTATTTATTGTTCTGTTCTTATGGTAAATTACGAAAACGGATTTAGATGTGTCGGGTTGAACAAGTTTGCAAGTCCATCGCCTACACCACACATGCTTGTAGACTGGTAGTCACTACTTGGATATGATTGTTGTGTCGTTATTTACAAATTTTCTAAACGTCGAAATTGTTATTAATAGTTAAAAATAGTCATCGTTACACTCGTTTTCTTATTTGTTTTTTCACTAATAAGGAATACATGAGATTTTCTATGGACTTTTCCAAATTTTAATGAAGCCGTGTAGGAGCAGATATAGGGAATGCATGAATGAGATGGCTAGCCGTGGAGGTCTTGGCACACCAATTAGTCTTTGGTGGAAAATCCTTATGGCTACCCGTGGACATTCATATATCATAATTGATGAAAGGGATTGGAAGAGACGAGAGAGGCAATTGGCAATCCAAGTGAGGATGATCTACTATTTGCGGTTTTTCAAATACTAGCGATTTCTAAACTAATTCATCTAAATTTGTTCATTGATTCACATCTATTTACGAAACTGCAAGAGAGATAGATAGAGGTAGAAGCCCGAATCCCTAACCCTGTTTACATCTTTTAGGGTTCTTATCGTTTGGCCCCGACTGGAGGAATGGACGTGATTTGTTCCATTTTTCCCACTATTTGAGTCTATACCAAGAATCGTCCCTTAAATCCTAAGAATGGCATAATGTGTTTGCTCAATCAAAGGGAAGCATCACTTAAACCTTGGGTCTTTTGCTTGGTTTTGAGTTGGGTTGCAAGAGATACAAAGAGACGGGGTCGCCTACGTCACTTCAGTTCCGAACAAAAACACTTTCTTTATATTTTGCTTATGTCCTTCTTCTATGTAATTTTGCAATAGAATAAAATTGTCACTAAAACTTTCGTTAAAAAGGTGAAAAAATTAGACAATATAGTAGACATAATAGCACTCCTTATTTTTTGGTTTCTTTTTTGGTGTTAGACGTGAAGAATGTATTTTGTGTATAGCAATGGCTAACTTAGCGTGCTCAATCTGCTTGAACTATGATAAAGTGGTGACAAAAGTTGAAAAAGTGATGTCATTTCCCCTGAGATGCTTCAACCTATGCTTGTCTTCTGGGAAGAGGTCAATGCTTGACTAAATCTAACCGTCGGGTTATTTGCAAGAAGCTTCCTTTTGGGGTTTTATACTACATCATATGTACCAATGTTTGAACAGCTAAAAATGTCTAAACTCAGTTATCCGATACATCGATACAATATAGAATTTTCGGCATTTGCATTGGGTTTTAAAGATTGCAAGAGATTCACTCAGTTATTTGATACATCGATACAATATAGAATTTTCGGCAGTTGCATTAGGTTTTAAAGATTGAAAGAGATTCAGTGAAATGGTTGTCTTCTAACTGTAGCTTTTCTACTCAAAGTGCTTTTTTATGAGCATTATCGCCACATGAATTGTTGTCGATAAATGTGATCAAATTTGTCTACTACTTAAATCTCAAAACCTAAACTAAACCTATCATAATTAATGTAGTCATTAAGGATCACTCTTCCATGCAACTAGTAACATAATAGAAAGCAAACCAAAGGCTCTTCATCAAGAAAAATTATTGAAACATTACTCGAACATATCCACATAGTATATAACGGACTCACATGTTATATTATGAGTGGACGATCCAATTTATACTTTAGAATATAACATTAATAATCAATCCATGCACTATAATATGAGAGAATCAGGTATATCATGTATCTATATTCCAATACATCGCAATATCCTTTCTTCTTTCTTTGAAAGACCAAACAAGTGAAGCCCCAGCAAAATACGTGTTTGTCTTTCGTCAGTGGTGAAGTCAGGAATTGTCAAGGGAAGGAGCGAAATTTAAAAGGGTAAAAGGTCCAAAAAAATGTAGACAAGCAAATCCTAAACATCAAGCTAATCATTCTAATGGTGTGTTTACAAATCCGTAATCGGGTAATACTGCAATTAATACATCTCAAACATAAACACAAACACAAATAACGACAACCCCCGACCAAAAGAACAATACCGTGAAAAACATCAAAAGCAGCGAGACAACATAAGAATAAATCCATCAGACTGAAAAGGGTACGTGGAGACTGAAAGAATAGAGGGAATGCATGTAAAATCAGAAGGTGAATTATTATGAAATGCTAAAATGCAAACCCAGCAACCATGTTCATCAATCTCAGAAGCGGCTCAGTTGTCAGCTCCACATACAACCCATTTTCTATGAACACAAACTTCCTCTCAACTTTATTTCTCTTCCCCTCATCCAATCCGTACACATGCAAGCTCCTAATCAACACAACATGGTCGATGGTGTTCTTGAAGACCGGGAGAGATCTCAGCAAATGGAGGTTACGGTCACAAGAATCCACGAAAAGAGAGAGAGAAGAAGATCATGGTGTCGTGGGGGTAGGAGTAGAAAATGCAATCGTTTCGTATAGAGCGGAGTACTGAAGAAAAATTGAACAAAATACACTCCATTTGTCCCAAAATCACTCATAAAACTTTACATTATTACATAAATATCATGGCCTTTGCAATCCATAAAAAGTTAGAACAAAGAATAGGAATAAATTCAAAGAACCCCACATTACACTAGGAAGTAGTGTAGTACAGTGTTTGGATACATGGAAAAATGAGAAGAAAATGCAAGGCCAGATGCTTTTAGTTACAAACCTGTTTAAATTTAAAACGTATTCTCCTGCCTAAATCAGCCAAATGTTTTTACCAAACACTAATTAATGAAACAAACCAACTTAGAAATTACACCAAATGCAAAACGCCACCCATATATGTAAACATCGAAAAAACTCACCTTAAATACATCATCACACAAACCTAATCAGATCATCAGTTACCCACATAGGCTGCTATTTCTTCACTTTAATGATTCTATGTTCTTGCTCAGCTCCTCCAGCTTCTTCATCCTCGTCTTCTCACTTTCGCTCACCAGCTGCATCAAATGTTACACGACAACAAAACAATCTCAAAACATTGAATTATATAAACACTATGTAATTGCAACCCTAGCTATGCCACGTAAAAAGTTGTTTAACAAACTAACCTCCATTAGCTTTGTGATAAGCTGCACTTTTTCTCTGTTCTTTTCATTGAAAGCCTCAAGTGCATCTCTGTATTCCTTTTCCTGTGACAAGTTACAAACCCAAAATTCATCACAACCACGCACGAATTGATCCATAATTGCATATGCATAGCAGTAAACATTAACACCAAAATGTGGTAAAAATCCAAGTTGTGTTACCTTCTTCTGGCAGGTATGTCCTAGTGGCTTTAACTCTTTGTTAATCGCATCGATCTTCTTACGAACTTGTGAAACATCCTTCCTCATCGGATCTGAGAGCCCTTCAAGCTCCTGGAAGTTCCATAATTTACAACAAAAAGGAAATTAATCATCTACTAATTGCTAGCAACTGATTCAACGGCTATATTTCTGGTTCAACCAGCAGAAGATGAAGCACATGGGACACAGATATTTTCAACAAGGCATCCTTGGACTTATATTCTTGTCGCAAACATAAACAAGTGACCAAATAAAACCTGACCATATGACAAATTTGAGGGTTTTGAGAAAGAAGAGAATCTGTTTTTTGCCATATCAAAATGTTTAAACTTTGTGTTGAAATTTCTCAGCTAAATTCCATATTTTATTGTGTACAGAACCCCAGTTTTACTCAGTTGGCTGAGACAAACAAATAATTCTCTTGAAAAAAATTCTGGAAATTAGTAAAAAAAAAATGGAATTACTTCCACCAAAGAGTTCATGTCCTCTGTAAATGCATAAACCGAAAATTCAAAAACAAAAATCCAGAAAAAATTAAGTTGAAAAATAAAACCCAATTAATTTTCATTTCATTTTCTGGAGATCTAGTTTTTTCCTCCAACTTTTGTCACCCAGAATTTGCAGAGAGTTAAATTCCCTTAAAAACCCACAATTTTCTTTTGCATAAAATCATTTCTAACCCTTTGATTTAGCCTAAAATACACAAAAAAGCCCTTAAAATCATCGTTTAATTAGCAAAAGCCTTTATTTTTAGGCACAAACCTCACGGATAGTAGCCAAACGCTTGGTCTCCTCTTCCACACGACCCAACTGAGCCTGAACCTTCTCTCTGACCTCCATCTTCTTCCTCTCGATCTCCTCCTCTTTGGCTCTGAAGGTGGAAAGCGCCGACCTTGACATCTCCTCGTCCTCCCTCGACATGTTGCTGCTGAAGCTGAGGCTTCCTGAGGAGTTCTGCAACATCAGCTGCTGCTGCTGCTGCTGCTGCTGCGGCTGCTGCGGCGGCGGCTGAGCCGCCGCCTGAGACTGCTCCGTCTGCATCATCTTCTCTTCAACCTCCTCTACTTCCTCTCCACAGAAACAAAAACCAACCCTTTTCCTGAAATTCGCTATATTTTCTTATCTCTTTCTTTCCCTTTTGCTTTTGCAGATACAGTGCAACACTGTATAGAGTTCTTTCACAAACCTATCGATACTTGCTGGTACGCTCGCTCTGCAGGACTCGAATTCAATCTCTGAAACCGATTAAACGCATGTGAAGAGAATACTCTCGGAGTCTGAGGGGCTGAGAGGCCGGCGTTAAAGGGTTTTAAAGCGTCAAAGCCAGCAGCTAATTGCCTTCTATAATAAACCAACAAAAAATAATAATAAAAGATTAAAGGAAAAAAAGAATAAATATAAAGATTAAAAACAAAAAAAAAGGAAAAAGAAAATGGAGAATTTGAAAAAGAAATTGGGAAAAGCATTTTGTTGAAATGACCCAACTGCCAACCACAACCTCTACCCGTTTGTGTAGGCCCCTCACCTGCAAAAATCCCTCTTGGAATTTCAAAATTCTTGTTTTTTATTGAAACCCCAATTTGAAATATTTACCTTGCTCAGAATTTTTAGTAATTTTACAAGAAGTACAAATAGTCTAGAGCAATGTTATTCACTTATTTTTACTTTTTACGTACTTTTTTTAATTTTTAACCATCAAATTTAATGAACTGAATAAGATCTATTGATAAAAACTAATAAGATTGTGTGAGAAGTAAAAACACGTATAGAAATAGTATGGGTAGTCTAGTCTTTTACAGTAGGATATTTTCTTATGTTGTAGTTTTCTACATCAATAAAGATTCCAAGTTGTGGATATTATTTTCGTGGTGTGGAGATTCTCTTTAGAAGGCAATTTATGAAATATATTGGACTAATTAGAAATTGTATATTTGAGAAACGTTTGCAAGGGGTGGAATGTCATAAATAAAACATTCATCTATTCGCATTCAACATAATGTGCTCCGAGTTTGAATCCTCTACTCTCATCCCTGTCAATAATTCTTAGTAAACTGAGTAGTAATATACTAATATCACTTGTAATAGAAAACGAATTTTTCTTTTTTTAAGTATGACATGAAGACGTAAAATATATCATGTTCCAATTCTTTCTTCTTCTTCTTTTTTTCGTAAAAAAAATAAAAATAAAATAAGATGTGGGTTTCGATCCCACCCCAGCCTATATCATTTTTCAATTGTTGAAATGCATTATAAGGTAGCCTCGTTATAGACACTCTTACCATGAAAGTGTGATGTTGTGTAGAGTCTTCTTAACATAAACATATACATAAAAGTTGATAAGAATATCGGTCGAAATGAAACGAGAGCGTGGAGGTTTATCTTAAGAAAAGTATATGTTTGTACCTCACGATTTTGACAAAATGGATTATCTTTAAGACAATGTATAACCAAGACTAATTAATCCACGATGGATATCCTTCGAAAGTATATATGTGAAAAAAGAATGAGCTTCCACTCTTATACTAACTGGAAATAGAAGTAGCGACTCAACTCCTTATAAAGCTTAGTAAAGTTTCTTAATTTTTCGATGTGAAATTCAAGCTTTCAACAGTTACTATTATTACTTCTCAATTTTCTCATACTTATTCATATAACGAAATGATTTATGCACATCAATTCTCTCCTTAACCATTTTTTTTGTTGTGTATTGCTTTTTCATTGTTTTATTCGATCGAAAAATCAGAAATAAATCAAAGTGTGCATAAAAAAGAAAACTGTGTGCGAAATCATTTTATATCATATAAAATATAGTATGGATGAGAATTTTGGAAGGATGGTGATGAATATGGCTAGACAAAGTTGTTACTTTCCAATCGATGTTGCAATGTTTGGTGGACGGACAACTTTAACCTTTTAGGGTTAACTCATTCACATGGGCTACATGCAAAGCACATAATGCATTGGTAAAAAGAGAACATCATCGTACGTGCATGCTTTTGTGTGTGTGTCAAAAATATACTTAGGATATTTATTCGGCAACTTCAATCTAACCATCCAACCTTCATACCACATATTAACGTCAATTGATATAGCTTAATATGTCAAGCATTTGTTAATTTTAAAAGAGTGACGGTACTTGTACCACTTTTATTCATCCTACTGGCTTGGTCATGTATGCCATAATCGTGAGACATGTGGTCAATAATACTTTATATGTTAATTTACGAAAAAAGAACGAACACTCTGTCCTAATTAAATAAGTTAATTAACTTGCGTCAGCATAACGACAAGCGTTATTAAACTAAAGAAAACATTATATAACTAAAGAAACATTAGATACTACTGAGAAGCAAATCTCAGCAATAAAGAGTGGATGCATACACACTGACTGCACCCAATAAAAAACCAGCGAGGGTGACAGAGGCTTAATGAGCCATGGCAAAAGTTTGGACAACAAAGCCACACTGCCGGCAGCTTCCCTCCCCCTTTTGACAATCTCACCTCCTTTCCGATGTGAGATATGGCCCCTCAAACCCTAGAATCTGCCCCCTTTTATTCCCTTTCCTTTTACTTTTAACTAAATAAATAAATCTTCTTTCTTTTTTTCTTTGGGTTATGTAGTCTTGCTTTAGACGAGTTTTGTATTCTCGTTATAGCTTGGAGAGTTTAATGTTCTCGCTATAGGCAAACTTGAGTTCTTAAGCGTGTTTTCTTTATAGATTTTCGTGTTAAGTTGATTTTCGACTAATATGTACTGATGATCATTATCATATTAGTATCGGAAGTTTAAATTTATGATTTGATTGCGCAATATTTTTATTTTTTCAGATAAATTATGTTAGTTTTTATCAATCTCACTGAAACATGTTTATGTCATATTTAGTTTTTTAATTCTTATTTTACTTTGAATGATTGTGTCAAGGCCTACTTTAAATATTCCAAAATAACCTAATCTCATGCTAATGGATTTTCTACTTTATTTTTCTGCTTTCCGTTTTATCTGTCCGCGGAGGGACCAACTCACTAATTCAACATTTGACAATTTCAAAACCCTAGAAATTAATTATACTACAAAGCATATGATAGCTAAGTTCAACGGTCGAGATCATTAGACAAAATCCATGATGGGGCTGTGGAATCTCATATGTGGGGTCCCAATCCAAATGGGCGGATGATCAGTGTACCCATTAGCTTGCCAGCATGCCTTTCTTAATCATAATTATTATTTGATTAATCAAATGCCATCGCAACTTTTACGTAATGACAGCGTAAATAAGCTGCATTAAGCATTTTCAATGATTTGGGTGTCTGAGTTTTTCAGATTTTTGCAGCGCGGCTGTTATATTTTGTTGGTTTTCTCAAACCATAAAATGTTGCAATATTTTACAACATTTAGTTGTCTGTCTTGTGTTTCTATCAAGAATGTGAGAATCTTGTGTTCGGGTGGCGGTTATGTGCCAACTGCCAACTGTTTTTTGAGAGAGATTCTCACTCTTTTTTTTCCTCAGGCTGTGACAATTGACACTGTCAATTAAATTGGTACTCAATAATTAGATAATTTGTTTTTTTTAACAAACGATATTAATATTAACGGAGAAGGGTAGTTTAAGGTTCATAATGGAATAACAATAATGTGGTTCAAATTCGTCTTTACCGAGAATCGAACGTATGACTTTTCACTTACAAATGAAGAGAAATGTCATTAGACCGTAGTACTAAATGGCAAACTGGTATTAAGTATTTGTTAATTTCCTTCCTATTTTGTTTGGTTTTTGGCATCTTTTAGCTTTTGATCGGTTGCTTGGCGTTTCGGTTTGGAATCCTCGACTTAAAAATGTAAGGAGACCATGGAGTTTCTTTTCTTCTTTTTTGTTTTTCAAAGATTAAGAAGGCATGTAGTGGGAAACTTCAGTAGGGCGCATGGCCCTTTTTCGGCTCCGTTCCTTCTTATGCAATTTAATCAATTTGATTAATTCGATTAATTCAGTTTCGTTTGTGGCAATATGACTTCTTATTATTGAATAAACACAATAGATCTGATTACGTGACACTTATCGAAAAGAGAGATGGCCTAAGATGAGGTGGATGGTTGGGTCGACTTGTCTATGACGACCAAACATTTGACAGACTCGTGGATCCACAAATAATGCTTTCTTAATCAAACTCAGTGACCCAAAGTATCACAAATCAAGTATTTATAGGTATTTTGCTATTTTTGGCGTGGGAATATTGAGAATTCTTCCACCAAGAAGAAGACAAAGTACAGACTGCACTACTCCGTCAGTCTCTCAAGTGACATTTGGTGAAGTGGAATGAATGTTAATTAACATAGAAGAAGCATTCATCTTATTCTTCAAACCCCCAAACTACCATAATCCTAATACATTAACTCACCCTCCCTCATACCTTTGGCTAACTTAGAATCCCTTGCACTTTTCTAATACTCTTTAGATTAAACACTGGTTCTAGTTTGAAATTTGATTAGGACGCCTAAACAATAGTCATGTCAGCATCTTTTTATTTATTTAGATTACATGCAATTATTGTATTTTTTAAATTTAAAATGTTAATTATTAAATTTCAAATATATCCTTTTAGGTTGATATATTTTTGTACGTGACCTTTTTTTTAGGAAGCCAGTTTCTTCTCCCACGTTTGAGCCGTATGATTTCTTCTCCCACGTCAGAATTCTGTGATCCTCATTTTTGAATTTTGAACGGACTTATCCATTTCAAGTAGTGGTTGTTTTCACTATTTTATATTGATATCATGTGAGTTAATTAGATCTATTCTCTATTTTCGGAGGCTTGAGGCTGGTACGTTCAGATAATATATTTAAACATACCGAATACGTACCAAGAATATATATAAAGTAATGTTCCAAATATGTTTTTTTAAATAAATATAAACATACCAAAATAATATATAAATGTACCAAATACATACAAAAAACAAATATGAACGTACCAAATACGTACCAAGAAATTATATAAAGTAACGTACCAAATATGTACCAAGGAGAAATATATGTTTAATCAAGAGGAAATATATGTACCAAATATGCTTTTTTTAAATAAATATAAATGTACAAAATACATACAAAAAAGAAAACAAACATACCAAATATGTACCAAGAAGATATATTAAGTAACGTATACCAAGAAGAAATCTAGTAATTTGAAAGACATTTTATTAAAATTGAATACAACAATATTTATCTACAAGATTTTAGGAGTTTTGAGATATTATCTAAGAAAATTAAAAGGTATATTGGCAAGTCGCATTAATGGGTATTTTGAAAGACTTTTTATTGGAATTAAATTCTACAAGATTTTAAGAGTTTTGATGTATTATCTAGGAATTAAAAGGTATATTTATATAATGGCAAGTTGGGTAATTTAAATTATAAAAAATGCTACTTCTAATCCATGTGGCACCTAAATTGTAGGAAAATGTTTAATCAAAACTCTAAAAGGCATAAATGTTTAATCTCAAAATTTTAAAACTTAGGCATCTGTATCAAAACTCCCAACTTTAAATGATAACGGTACTAGTTTCCACCCAAATAATAAAACATATTTCAATGTTCATTCTCATTCTTTTTCTGCAATTAGATACCACTAGTGGCTGATTTAGGGATTTAACTTTGTGGGGTCATGGTGTAAAAGATTCAAGTGTACGCAACACGTCCAAAAGATTTCAGTTTTTTCATTGAGGCATTTAGTCGAGCTCTTAGTGAACATATCGTTATCTTCCTAGTTCTATCAATAGCTTCCAAGGCTAATGCCAAGCATCGACATGTGATGAGAGCATCGACATGTGACTAAAGTTCCTTCCCAGCTACGCAGCACCCCCAAAGAAGGGTAGAAGGTTTTCGGCCTGTAGCTTTCCCCGTCCCCTCGGCTTTCCCTTTCACTTAATGGTAAATAGCTGAGTCATGTATATTGTCTTTAGATTAAATGAACCATATATAGGAAAAGCTAAGAATATGCTTGAGATTAACCATGAACTGGTATAAACCGCTTTCTAAGCATTTTTTTACTACGGTTCACAGATAATTTCCTAAAAAATGTTTATAAGTTATAGAAGCGTTTCTTAAAGATGTTTCTTCATGAAGCATTTGAATTTCTTTTAATAGAATTTTGTTGTTTGTGACGATAACACTTCGAATAAAAGCTCTTATGATAAAAAAAATAATAATTAAAAAATAAAAAAATCCTAAACATTCTGCAAATTAATACGTATGTTATATACATGCCAAATGGATGCAGGTAGCATGAAAAGCCCTCTTGTGATTGTATATGTGGTTGGAGTGGAAGGACCGCAACTCACATGAAGATGAATGTAGACATTGCTCATATCACGACAATGACAAAAGATTCCTGTGTCTTCTTCCAACTACTTGTGTCCTATAAGAATCTTATTAATTTGTTGAATGTCTTAATCTTAATATTAATTACTATTATAATGTGTATTTATCGACGCCGTCATATATCAAGCGCCTACACAATTTTTCAATTATATATGCCATATGAAGCAAATTATTGTAGCTTGAAAAGTTTATAGAAATTTGTACAAATCATATACGCTTCACCATAGCAGACCTGAACTTAATAAAGTTGGCTAGAGCAGTGTGCTCATTTTTCTGCAACTGAATTCCAATCTCCTCTCCTTAAGTGTAAAATATCCTTTCGTATGTCTGAAAAACAAAAATGTAGGCATCGCCATATTTAAGCCGTAAAATGGACAATGACGCAGACATGTGCTTTTACCTCTGCACCCAAATTTAAATCTCTATCCTTGCATTTTAGATGAATTTACTACAATATTTTATCGATTGTCAACAACAAACAAACAAACAAACAAACAAAAAAACAATGAGTATGTTACGCCGTAAGATTTTAATTGATAAGAGTTGTGGGGACAAAGATTTGGACTTCCTACTTGGCCTTATAAGTATATTTGCTGAATCTATGCATTAATCTATTCCATCATTATCAAATATATACATTAATATTATAAATATCTTCGCTATAAATATCCTAACCAATTTGTACGAACCCTAATGTTTTTTTGTTACAATCGCAATCATGTAATATATTTCTGAAGCCTGTCAGTTTCTAATCATTTGAGGCTTATTGTAATCTGTAACCTTCACCCTACTAGGGCACAATCATATATGGATTGGTTATGTTATGATCTTGCCAGTTGATATAAATGTGAAATCCTAATCATTTAGTACTACGATTTAGTGATATTCATTTCCAGTTGATGTTTGAGTCATTTCCAGGTGATGCTTGTAAGTTGAATCCTAAGTACATGGATTTCAAAGCAGATTACGTAAGATGCCAAGAAATAAACAAACCAACACCAACATACACCTGAAAAAAATAGCAATAGAGAAACAAAACAGGTTTTGTAACCCCAAGCATATGAACTGAAGCATTCGATGATTGCATGTGCTGCAGAATGCTCTGCTAGCTTAACCAGCAAATACACTGGATTGTGGCTATGGGTACTGTTGGAGCGGAAAATTTCGGGTACTCGAATTCTCCACCAACAAGTAATCTTACACGTTGAGAAGCTTTAGACACAATCTTCGCTTGTCAACAATAAGAACGGGAGACCTGCAAAAAAACACTCCAACGCTCAAGTCAGTATTTGTTCAAAATGCTTATAAAATATAGAATGATCTTATACCTCTCTTTTTTCCCTCCTCCTCCTTCTCCCCCCCCCCCCCCCCCCCCCACATGCTGGTGGGATTGTTGGCCTTTAATAGGCTCCCACCCCCCCCCCCCCCCCCCACATGCTGGTGGGATTGTCGGCCTTTAATAGGCTTCCAAGTCTTGGGCTCCAAGTCCCACCTTCCTTCTATTTCTTCACGTTCCACATTCCATGAAAGTATTTGATTATGCTCCTTTATTTTAGCCACAGTCTCTATGTTCAATATGCTAGTGGCTTGTTTAGTTGAGGAGTAACTTTTGGCTCCCATAGGTACGTAACAAAAACTATGAATTGCGTCAATTATATAATTGCTATCTATACATTTACGTTACTTTTGGTGATGTGAAAGAAATTATTGTTTAATATATGACGGTCATATACTATGACGCGTTTATATAATGGATCAAATATTAAGGGTTTTATAAGAGAATTAGTTGTGTCATTGAGGATAATGAGTTATAAGCCTATATATCTAAATTGCAATCATAACTAAGAGATAATAAATGACAATTATTGGTTTTTTTGTTTCCGTTATTTGCTTCAAGGGACTTTGGATCAGCAAGCAAAAGGAGTGGACTAAACCCAAATTTGAGTACAAGTGGGTCTTACTCATAATTGGAACGTTAGATATGGTCAAGCTGAGAGAACCCACTCTAATATCATATCAAGATTTGAAAGGACCTGTGATTCACTGCTAAGTACTGATCACACCGATATTGTCTCAACCTTATCACACTTACATAGCCCAACATATGTTGGGTTTTAGGACCTATGTTAAGTTATCTCTATCGAAATCAAGACTTATCCAATCTTTCCAACCATCCAACTTGAATTTTTTCTAGTGCACATTTATGTTATAAATATGAACAAGAGCCATTAGATACCGCTAGGTTAAATGATCTAATACCTCTTATTCTGATGTGTAACATAAATGTACACTTTTAATGTGAACTAGAGAAATTAACCAACTAGAAATTTGAAAAAGCTAACGCGATTGTCCACTGGGCTACATGTAAAGCCCCAACTTGTTTGGTCCAAAACCCTTGGGTTGAGTATCCCTGTTTGAATTCATTGACCAAAAAAAAAAGTATCCCTGTTTGAATTCGAACTAGCTGGGCTCTTGCCCACCAAAATTTTCAAGACCAAACGAATATTGGTGTTTACTTTGAGGTAAAATTTGAGATAAGCGACGTTATGTGCCAGACATAATTTGATACCGAAATAGGCATTTACGAGAAGTCATACCTAAAGCCTCGCACTTAAAAAATGTGAAAAACACTCCTAAACCATAATGTCTTGATCTTAACTCTGTATTTACCATTCAATTTCGTAGAAGGAAAAATGTGAAAAACACTCCTAAACCATAATGTCTTGATCTTAGGCATCCTTTTGCAAACCCAATCTCCCTCACTTTTTCCTTCTACGTCACTTTCTCATAATCCATCCCCAACACATCTTGTGCTCCAATTTGCCAAATCCGAATAAAAAAAATGGATGCCAGATCCATCTCCTTTGCTCAATTCCCCTCCTTGGACCAGCATGCCAGAATCCCCTTGAGACCAAGTGTTATGCGACTCAGGTCAAAGTAAGAGTATTTTACATACCCCCTTAGTCTCACCTTCTACCATGTGTTACTATGTTTATATATATTTGCAGGGTTTGATGAAGGAGATTTGGATCTAGTGACTATTTCTCGATTTTGCATTTTTGGCGACGAAATCTGGTTGTGGTGTGCATTTGGTTGCAAGTTTGTAAGTTTTATGTTTCAATGTCTTGGTTGAATTGACCACTCTAGTGTTGCTACATTGGTGGCTACTAGCAAGATGTTCATGACATCGACGACTGTTGCTCCTTGTGTTCAGAAGATTGGAATTAGGGCTTTATTTTTTGTTTGTGTACTTATTGGACTAGGCTTTTATGTATTTGAATTCCCCCAACATGTTTTGGGTTATTTTGCTTTCTTGTGGATTAGCCTGTAACGTTTTTCTATTTAACGAATGTTACTTTTCGACAAAAAAAAAAAGAAAAAAAAAAGCATTCAATTTCTTTAGACAAAAATCATACTTTGTATTCTTTTTGCTCAATCAAAGAGAGTGCTCAATTCTTACTAGAAATAGACCAAATTGCAGATGCCAAACCATTAAGGTACAAAGTATGGAGAAAAACTTGTGTGATGCTTTGCTTGCCACTGGATTTTGCTGAGTGACACTACAATCCAATCAAAACTTGCCATATGGCAAGTCTTAAATATTATCTTTTATCATTCTTTTATATTTAAAATTCTCATAATTATTTTTCCTACTAATTTGACACACCCTGACCTAGGAATGTCGAAGCATGCTGGCCATCCTGAGAAGTGACGTAACCATAAGGATATGTGATGTGAAAAGTGAGTAAATTTAAATCTACAACTAATTAGAACTAATAATACTAAGTAGTGTTAGAGTGCGCAATCGTGGGAATAACCCACTACAAATATTCAGAGCATTAAGACAGGAAGACTACAGTAGAGTAGTCAAAGTACTAAAGTACACTTATTACATAATAGTGATAAGTTCATACGTCTAATACATAAGAGAATGTCAGAATTGCCGGAATTCCTCGAGTGCCACAATAGTACAGCTATCTAGGTCCTGGAGGGGCGAAAAACAAGGTTGAATGGGTCAACAAAACAATGCTTATAATAAAACCTTTGTTTTCGAAAGTACTAACCCCTCGCCGTAAAAACAAGTATAGTTTCTTCAAAACGTATAAGTATATAAGTAGGAAATCATGTATGACAACAATATAATCTGCAACACGCTAATGTGTGATATGCCAAATGCCATAGCAATATAAACATGTGATAATCAATTATAAACAGTTTGCTCATCATCTAGGCTAACACACGAGTCAGAATTACCAAAGGCAACTCTACCCGACAAGACTGGGTGTAATCAATACGCTCTAGTACTACGATCACGTGAAGACTGGTGTAGAAACACGGTCACATACAAGTCGGATTACCTAATGCAATCTACCCGACAGGACTGGCACCTGACTTGGATCCAAGGCGAGCGAATGGTGCGGATGTGAACATACACGTGAAGGACTGGCCCTGGCCCTGGGTAGAGTACTAACACCGGGGTGCAGCAAGATGATCATGTACAAATATGTATGAATGTCATAACAGTAATATCTCAACCATATAGCAGCATTTATCACATTTCTATATCGCAATAGCGATACTTGGCAATATAAGCGTAAAAGTGAAGTAAATACGCATTTAAGGAAACTATAAATATGTATAGGTATAAAATAAACTGCCCACTCACAAATACGTCACTGGGTCGTAGCCCCCGAGCCTAGCCTGGCCTCGTACGTCCTCGGGATACTTTTCCCCTATATGCGAAATAACTAAAATATAATTAATTAAAGCACATATACGGAAACCTAAATAAAACCTCCATAGTTTGCTCAAACCTAGGGTTTAAATACATGAACTTGATCTACTCGAAGTCACGAACATCCTCAAAATTTTAAAATAATTTTTTGACGTTGCACGCGCCCCCACGCGCCGGCAAGGGCACTGCTATACGCACCTCCACGCGCAGGCCAGTGCCGTCAGTGAGCCTGACGCCGTAAGGAATCTTCTGTTAAATACTAACAGAATTTAACGGCGTTACCTGACGCCGTCAGGAATATTCCTTCAACATCTCCGGTGAGCCTCGCCGTCGCCGCCGTCTGCAACTCGATTTTCGCTGGAAATCTAGAAAAAAATTCAAACTCACTATTCTCCTTCACTTCTCAACCATTTTTGACGTACTTTATATGGATTTGAAGCTTATGAAGAGTAGAATCGCGTTATACCTGTTTGGGGTCCAAAAAGTGGACGGAGGTGGCCGGAAAAAGCCTCGAAAGATCCGGCCAAAAGTGAACTCGTCGAACTCGAGTTTTTTCACGTCAAAGCTTTGTGAAAAAGGTCCTAGAGGCCTCGAGGGGTTGCGGGAAGACTTCCTCGACCTTCAAAACTCCTTAACTCGCCCTGAAAATCGACGAACTCAAACTCACTGAGTTTGGACCTCACGAGTTCGACGTTGAAAACTCGGCCATTCTGGGTTTCAAGAACATGGTTGTGTTCGTGAGGAGGAGAGGAGTTCAATGGAAAGGTTTTCGAGCTCGATCTGTGAAGATTTGAGTTCATTTATGGAGGTTGCAGAGATAGAGAGTATATGGGAGAGAGAGGAGAGAGAGAAATAAAATCTTTTGGGATTTTCTGATTGGGTGCTAGGATGTAGGACTGAAAGGGATTGGTTGGTGAGATGTGAGGGGGTGAATGATAAAGGGGTGCATGGGTTGGGTTTTAAAAGGGACTAGAGATAGAGTTTTTGTGTTCTTTTTGGATTTCACACAAAAAATGAGATCTAACACTATCCGAAATAGTGATTTCCTACTGATAAAAACTCACGTGTACCCGTAACGACGTGTATAAATTAAATATGAAAATGTGAACGAAGTAAGAATGATATAAACGCATACACGTTAAAGATGGATAATCAACCAAAATAGTTGTACTCAACCAAAATAAAGTGAAGGATAACCAATAAATTGTGAAAAGATCAACTCGACAGTATGGAGTGAGTCTGCAAGATTGTATTTAGAGTTTGCTACATAATATTCTAATCCTTTATAGGAGAAACATAAATACGCAAATTACAACTTAGTGATATATAAAACAGGATGAGCTTTGGGCAATGAAATTGTGTTCATAATTGAAAAAAATTAATAAACAGCTTTTGTAAATAAAAAAAAAAAAAAAAAAAGGAAGTATGTGTTTGGATTTTCCTTTTTTTTTTCTTTTCATTCCATGATAGATGGAGAAGATGACTTTGTTTTTGCCCCATATTCTTATGAAGAAAGGAAATAAAGAGGGGGAATAAAACTGCACACGACAGAGAAAACTGGGGAAGAAAAATGAGAGAGAATGAGAAGAGGAAAAAAAAAATGAAAAAAAGGAACAGACAAATTTTGTTAAACATCAAGTCTGTGTTAGAATATATATATATATATATATATATATATATATATATATATATATATTATATCATATTTTCATTTCATTATAGATGGAGAAGATAGTTTAATTTTTTTTCCTATTATTCTTATGAAGGAAGGAAAAGAATAGAGTGGGGAAGAAGCCAGCAGAGAAAATTTGGGAAGAAAAAGGGGAGACAAAGAAGATCAGAGGAAAAATGAAATCTTAAATTAATCTTATGGTATATATCAATTAATAGGAAATATAATTAAGAGAGTTTTGAATATTAAAGAAAAATAATAAAATATTATATTTAAGACTTGCCACGTGAAGAGTTTTAATTGAATTATAATGCTACTCAGCAAAGTTCAGTGGTAAGTAAAGCTCCATACAAATTTTTCTCCAAAGTATGAGGTACCCTAATATTATCATTTGAGATTTTGCGTAATACAGTTCTAATGATATGAAAAATCGCTTCATTTCAAAAAACTAAGAAACTTTACAAGGATTTACAAAGAGTTTCGCCATTCCCTCAATTGCCAATTAATTTTCCAAGTAAACCTTCTTTCTTTCTTTTTTTAGAATGAGAGCATACGAGTCTATATGACAAAATCACCAAACCTTTAAAAAACACTTATTGACCAAAAAACAAAAAATAAAAAAATCATCCTAAAGAAAAAGGAAAAACATGTGGTCTCACTTTGATGATGAGATCTGTTGTCGGTCCTGGAAAAATCAAACATATAGAACTAGTTTTCCTTTTGTCATTTCTTTGCCTCAAATTAAACAACTTTTCTTCAACGTGGTTGTTAGTTTAGAGATTATTCTAAGCAAGGTGCAATTAAAACTATGATTCATCGTATCAATTTTGAATTTAAATAGTGAGTAGAGATTACCAAGAGAGATGAAACTATGTTCAGTAACAATGTAACGATTTGTTATTGCATGATTCAACGAGTTTTTTACTGCATAACATCGTAGAAGATAAATGATCACTTTTAAAAAATGATTTCAGCATAATTTTTTGCAAGCATCTTATTAATTGTGACATATGTTTATTTTTATTTGCTCAATTATATGGTTGAAAAGAAATGAGAGTATGTCGAATGTAAAAAAACGTAACGAGTAACAAATAAATGAGAGTTTATGAGACGTTATATAGGATTTTAGTTAATATGCATGTTTTACGGTCATAGTAACGAATAACAAATTTATACTTGGGAGTTTTAACGAAAAGTCTGTGGTACTGTTCACTTTAACGAAAAATCACATTTTTACACTAAAAAGTCAAACCTGGTACTATTCATTTTACCCTTTATTTTGGCTTTATCGTTAAAATTCAAAGTTTTCAAGCCCTTTTCATTAGTTTTCCTTTTATAGTTTGAGACCTGGACAAGTTCAACCTAGGCTTCACGAGTCTATCAACCTCTGCAGCGTTATACCAAAAAAAATGAGCCTATAACCATATAACCATAGAAAGAAGAAGGAAAAATTTAGCAAAATTGGAAAGACGAGGAAACTAAGGGATTTCTCAGTTGGAACTTGGAGGAATCCCTGCAGCTATGAGTTAAAAGAGCCAGTATGTGGGAAAAGAGGGGAAAAAAACAAGGAGATGAACTAGGGCACGAACGCACCAAGCACAGCAAGCTGCCTCTAAGTTCTGGAAACCCCAGTTCTTGAGCTTTAAACTTTGCCTTCGTTCTGATCTTTCCCAGAACCATGCAAGCAAGTACATACTCTCTTTCACACCAAACTAGTGGACTTCTAGCTTCCACGCCATCTTTCATTTTGACAAGTTACAATTTATTGTAATTACTCAATCATTGTTACATTGGAGTATTTGATTCATCCGGAATGTTTCATGAAACAAGACACGCTAATTATTTTGAAATATTTCAGGACTTGTGCCGAAACGAATCAAGTGGCCGGAGCTGAGTGCCGACGCCCAAATTCTACTCGACCAAACAGTCCCAACAACTGTCATATCGGCATTCTAACTAGTAACAATGCAGTTATATTATTAACACAAAACGTTACGATTGCCTTTATATGCTCCATGCAAGTCCTCCTGTTACGAAGAAGAGGATACATTAGAAGGTAATTTTCGAATGACTGACTGTATATCAAATAGAGGTACGAGTACATACACACACTCAAACACCTTTTACAAAACAAAAGGCCAAAAAATAAAAGAAAAGAAATGTAAAATGAACCTCGAGAATATAAGTCACGTGAAAGCACGTGAGGCCTCGCGTGCCGGCGTGCCCTGCTTTATCCTACAGAAAATGTTGAAAAAGCCTGGGACCCACGTGAGCAGCTGTCTCTGAAGCTTTTTCTTCTGACTTTTCGTGTCAGTGACGTATACCTCCTCAGACATGTGACCACAATTATTTTTTTTACAATTTTACATTAATTAATTTTGGATTTTTTAATAATATCCCGGATGAAGACGAAGTAGGTGACGTGGATAGCTCATGTGGGCCCCGGCTAGATCCGTACGTGCAGTGGATCCAAGATGTCTTTTGGCCAGTGGGCAATGGGTGGTCTCCTGGAAAGTGTGGTGTGGGTTGACAACTGTGCCCCTTGAAACCTTCAAAATTCCCAAACAAAACCGGTTTTTTTGGGTTTTTCGGGTCCAATACCCGATACCCACATGAAAGCCAACACTCCACCTCAATTTCCGTTATCCGTGTTTGCCCTACAATTTAAAGACTATTTTTTGTGTTTTTTTTTAAATTTTTTTTAAAGGATAAAGAATAAAAACGTTTTCATAACGTGGTTGGTTTGAATCTTGATCAAGTCCTAAATGAAACAATTTTAGATAATGTGATTAGCGAAGGAGGAGTTCTGAACTCATAATAGATGGATGAAAATCTGACACTTTATCTCTAAGATATTGAATCACCTACAAAAATCTTTACCGATTGACTTGTCTTACAACTTAACTTGTCACTAATGCATGTTTTACTAGAAAAGTTCAAATGCATAATTTACTTAACCTTTGAGATGCTCCGTTGTAGATAAGTTCACTCTCTTTGTTGTGACAATATGCCTACAACATGTTGTGCACATAAAACATTATCCTATTCACATTTTTTATGTGTAAGTTACAGGAAAAAAAGGATTGAACATAATTTTTTTTCAACATGTTGTTGAAAAAGTTAATTGATTAGCAATTTTGTTTAGAGAAATGATTTCTACATACATTGGCTTTTTTTGAAAACCTTATTCCTTATTTTATTTTGTCCAACGGTTAAAAAATGAAAATTGTGTGTATGAAAATGGGGTATAAAAATCATTTTCATCTTGTTATATTGTTTATGGGTATCTTTGGAATTATGTCTTAAGAGTTTTTACTGTAAGATGAAGATTCGGTTGCCTTGCCAAATAGAATTAGGTTGGTTCTTTGTAAATATAGTATTAGTAACTCAGTTAGAATAATAAGTCTAGCAATGTTTAGTCTATTTGATTTAGAGAAATGCTAAGGAGATTTTTTTAAAAATAGAACTTTTTATAGACTATATTTTACATCATATTTTTGATGCAATTTTTTATAATGTGGGTTCAAAAATTGACGTTAAATTGTAAGGTTACAAAAAATCTATAAAAAATCTTACTATGAGAAAGCCTTCTTAACGTGACGTACTTTAATCTTCAATTGTTGCAGAAGACTCATAATGTTCATCATCACCATTCATTCAGCAATGGCTCTCATTGACTTGACTGGCACAATATCGACCAAATTACCTATAGAGAAATGGTATAGAGAGAGAATTTCTAAAAATTTAGATTTTTTATGAACTTTCTGACAGCTCATTGTTTTAGCATAATATTTTATTATGCTGATATAAAATAAACGTTAAATTATGAAGTGACAGAGAGTTCATAAAAATTAGGATCTTTAAGACTCATCGTTAACCATGATTAACCTAGCTAAGTTTAAATTAGCAATGAACAAAAAGCATGCTTTGATTTGATAGCAAAGAATAGGAATCTACAGTGAAAGAGTGGAGAATTAGAAAACACAAGCATTAAAGTAGTGAGCTCGATCGAAGTTGACCTTCGTTCGTCGGTACAAGAATACATATATAACTGTAACACAAGTTTGGGTTAGTTGTACAGATACTGTAGATGCAGGCAATGCCTCTGACCTCTCTGAAAATTTGAATAATTGAAAACAGAAAAAAGACAGATGTTCGTGATTCTTTCTGCCAGTTCAAATGTATGGAAAATTTCATAAAGTGACAAATGGACGACTTGGGAAGACAATAAGGTCATCTCCGGTAACGAAGGGCCGTAAATTTATGTTAGTCTTCTGAAAAATAATAATATTGTAGGTTTAAAATTTGAGAACTTTAACGAAAAATTTTTGGTATTATTTATTTTAACGAAAAATCGTATTTTTACACTAAAAATTCAATCATGGTATTATTCACTTTATCCTTTATTTTGTTTTTATTGTTAAAACTCAAAGTTTTCAAACCATTTTCATTAGTTTTCTTTTAAAAAATTTCATCTCCAACTATTCCGTGTTAAAATTTTATTTTATTTTGGTTTATGATGCACATGTTGGGACCTGCTGTTGTGTATGAGGGATAGGTACCTAGCTCTTGACTAAATTTAGCCATAATTCTTTTTAGCAGATTCATTTTGGACCTTGGTTAGAGATGACCTAACAAGAATGATAAATTTACGGGACTTCAAGGCGAGATAAAAACTTCAGAGATCAAACTAGAACATCAAAATTTTGGGGGAGCATTGTTGTATAGAAAGTATTCACGAAATAAAGGAATATGTAAAATTTGCCAGCGTAAGCGAAGGAAAAAAACTTTCTTGTGACGGAAGACATTATTTTTAACAAGTATTAGACAAGTGGGAGGCAGGTTATCTGCCTTCCCAATACCATACCCTTCATATCCCCTCTTATTTGTGCAGTCACGGTTAAGCTATGTTAACATTTTATATTCCTATTATTTTTTGTCTTATTATCTTTATAAAAAAAAAAATCAATATAAAATGTTGACGTGACTTAAACGTGATCACACAACACAAAAAAAAAATGGAAACAGTATAATAAAAGAAGGGCAGACAATCTGCCTCCAGACAAGTGATGTATCTTTAAACATGGAAAAAACATCCATTAGCTGGATAATGTACGTAAAATTAATCAAGGTCAAAAAATTTAACAAGAACTATATATAATTTTTTGGGAGTTGAAAACAAAATTAAAAGTTCATAAAGTAATATCCAAACTTCGAGGAGCATTGATGTAAAAGTATGAACGAAATAATAGAATATATAAAACTTGGTTGCGAAAGTAAAAGAAATAAAATATTTTGTAATTAAAAATAAGAAAAATTAATGAAAAAGACTTAAAATTTTTGAGTTTTAACAATAAGAACAAAATAAAAGGTAAAGTAAATAGTGTCAGAATTAATTTCTTAATGTAAAAACATAATTTTTCGTTAAAATGAATTGTACTGAGAACAAGTATATAATAAACGCGTGATAAACATCTACCAGTAGGATAATATTAAAATGAATTCGACCGAATATAATGCAGGCATTGGGCAAGGTGGAAAGTTTTGTCAAAGGACCAGGCAAGGTCTAAAATATCGATGATATCGGTAGTTCAAAAATACGGAAATTTCGATGGAAATATCGGGATATTATCGATATCGATAAAAATTGAATAAAAACCACGGAAATTGTAAGAAAAACTTGGAAATTTTTATTGAAACTTTGCAGGATGTTTATTTAGTCAATTATCTATTAGTTTATCACAAAAAATTTGAAGGAAATGCATTGCATGATGGATTTAACTGATTTAAGTTGATTTTATAGCGAGCTGGCAAACATTGTGATTGTAGAAAATATGTAGTAATTAATGATAGAAGTTTAAACACACCATAATCATTTATATATAATGAATTAGTACAATATTTTACACTTTATACATTGCATGGTAAGATACATGAGTGACTTAGCAAGGTCTAAAATATCGATGATATCGGAAATATCGGTAGTCCAAAAAAATATCGGTAGTCCAAAAACACGGAAATTTCAATAGAAATATCGGGATATTATGAATATTTTAGACCTTGGGACCAGGAGAGTAGGTGCCGATGGCGTTGTGTTGGAATTGAGTTGTCATGTCGACACAGTTGTAAATAGTAGGTTGGTTAAATCAGTCCAACACATTAAAACGGGAATAAAAAGAAGAAGAAAGAAAGAGGAGGAGGAAGACAGCTGGGAAAGAGACGGCACACCACCCCCTCACCCCCTCCCAGGCTCCCACCCCACACCTACCACTTTCTGGTTCTACCACTTTTGCTTGCTCGCCCTCTTGTTTACTTGTTTCACTTTACGGATTAGTTCTACGCTGTTAGTATGGTGGAAAGCGAATAAAGGTTTAGGATTCTTAATTTGACTTTGTTCCACAGATGGATTTTTTGAGGTCATCCGCTATTCTTTGGCATACAATTTGACACAAAAATCAGAGATACGAAATTATCTCATATGGTATTGGAGCTGCATAAATAAGAAGATGATCTAATTGTGTAGTGAGATACATTTTTACTTGTTTTTGGGGGCTTCTAGACTAAGCTTTATGTTTAAAAGCCTTTTTTACTTAAATAAGACGATTACATCTATAAAAGTTCTTTTATTTTAATGCATCATGATATGTCACTTAGACGTTAGAACAATATAATAGATTGTATTACTATTTACAAGAATGTCATCTTCATCGAGTCCACAACGTCTCCACCTTCATAGTTTCAGAAACGTAATCATAGACTCATTATCACCCATAAATCTATCTTCCATCTTCATTGTCTACATGAATGCCATCGTTATTCTCTAATAACACCTTTTTTTTTCTTCTTTTGGTTCTTAGTATTTATTCAAATTTTGAACATTGTATAACCAGTTTCATTGTCACACTTTTGAAAGCTCTCATAATGACTTTTTTTTTTTGGTTCTTGGTATTTATTCAAATTTTGAACATTGTATAACCAGTTTCATTGTCACACTTTTGAAAGCTCTCATAATGACATTGTGTGGATAATGCACTAATTTACGTCCAAAAATTGTCTTAGCCAGACATGCTTACTTCACCGTGCATACCATGCGGTTGTTGAAAGACATAATGGGGAATTTGCATTTTGTTTAACAAACGATATTAAAACCACTAAAAGGGGGAGAAGTGTGTTTAGTCTCAATGTGGTTCAATATCGCATTTGACGACAATCAAATCTAGAACATCTCATAAAGAGGAATATTACTAGCTTGTAGTACTAAGTGGTAGTGTTGAATTTGCTACCTTCACCCTAGAACTAATAATGGAGAATGGTAATCCAACTGATTTACGACTATTGACGTGGTCCAGGTATATCAGCTCCACTTTGTTTGGTTCTATATACAATTAGGTTCGGTTGATTCGGTACATTGGGTAAGTTGTATAGTTTAGGTCCGATAAAATCGGTATGGTCAATTTTGTTCGGTTTTATTTTTTATGTTTTAGTTCATTAGGTCCGACAATTTCAACATTTTTGATTCGTAGGCTCATACATTAGTTATGATTGTAGAATCTAATGCTATTCAATCTTTTTGGTGTTTGTTCCATATAACAATTTTACCTAAGAGTAATATAGGCAAATTAGAAACAAAAATAAATTTATAAATAATAATTAAATTTGATGTGAGGTATAAGTTGACGTGGACACGAGTCAAAGAACTGTTTTTAATTTTTATTCTTGCCTACAATATTATTAAAAAATAATATTTTTTAGAGCTTAAAATATAACATAAAGTTTTATTTACGAATAAAATGAATGCTAATAAATCGTAACGTGTTGCTCATAAATTATATTTCTCAAATAAGATGTTCATGCTTTGTTCCCAACTGGAACTATATGAAGAAAAGAATGTTAACTTTGAAATTGAGTGATACAGGCTGAAGATGTAACTGCAATCTCTGTCTCTCTCTCTCTCTCTCTCTCTCATTATATCATGCAGATGGATCTTGGGTCTTGGGTTAGAAAACAAGCCTAATAAAAACACCCTTCTGCTATTTCCAAAGCATTTGCAGTGAGGCAGAAAGACTGCAGGTTCTCTCTCTCTCTCTCTCTCTAACTCTAGCTATCCATTTTCTTCTAATTTTTTAATTAATTTTAAAATTCTCTTCTGGGTTATACTTTACTAATATTTTATGTCTCATATGTCTTGTCTGACTGTCTTTTCTCAAGTGCCTCAGGCTTCTTCACTCCACTTTAAACAAAACTTTGCAGGCTTTTTCTGTCAGAACCTCTGCCAAAAGCTTTAAAAAAAACCAATCTCCACACCCAACAAACCCAACATATTAATCTCACCCAGTAAACAAGTAAATCACCACAACAGAAAAACAGACCAAGCTTGAACCCCACCCCATCCCCTCTCTCTCTCTCTCTAGATGGACTTCCACCTTGAGCAATGGAGAACCCAGCAGCATGAGTCAGAGGAACAACATTCTGCAAAGATACCAAAACTTGACCTTGATCCCCATCAAAACTCAGAGCTTCCATCTGCTGGATCTGCTGCTGGGTATGCTCTCCCTCTGTTTGTTCCTGAAACCAACACCAAAATCCTGTCAGCGGCATTTTCTGAATCCTCACCTGCCACCTCCAGATTTCCCAGTAAGATTTTATCTCCTTCTTGAACCTTTCCCTTTCTTTCTTCTGTCACACACACATACATCCAACCCACAAGAAAAAGTTTGATTCTTTGAATAGAAAAGTTGATGTTCTTGCTTGGTCTTTTTTTCTTGTTTTTTCTCAAGTTTTATTTTTAATAGCTCAAATCTTTTAATTTAATTATTGTTTTCTGTAGTAGAAATGGGAGGCTATTTCAGCTTGTCACAGTGGCAGGAGCTGGAGCTGCAGGCTTTGATATTCAGGTACATGGTGGCCGGTGCGGCTGTTCCTCCGGAGCTTCTTCAGCCAATCAGGAAAAGCCTCCTCCTTTCTGCTCCTTATTTCCTCCACCACCCTCTCCAACAGTTCCCTCACTTCCAACCTGCTTGTAAGCATACTTTAACTCCAAACTTTAATTAAATCAAATATTATTGTTCAGATTTGTCACACATAAGAATCTATTTAAAATGCCAATTTGATTTGCAAATGTGAGTTAGGTTGGTTAGTTAGAGTAGCGTGCTCGTCTCTTGCCCCCTAAGCTCGAATCTCCTTTCATAAATTAGATAAGTTTAGAATATCGTTTTTCAAAGAAAACAATGCCCATTTAGTGGATTCATATTCTAATCTAATCTAAATTACGGGGAGGAAGATTCGAACTTGGGTACATAACTTGCTCGAGTCAACTTGCTAAGCCCAGGTTTGCTGAGACTTGAGCGAGTTGAGCATGAAGATTAACGAAAAATCATAATGTGTATTGTCCATCAGTGTTGCAATCAGGTTATTGGGGAAGAGCTGCCATGGATCCGGAGCCAACGAGGTGCAGGAGGACAGATGGAAAGAAATGGCGGTGCTCGAGAGATGTGGTGGCGGGTCAGAAGTACTGTGAACGCCATGTGCACCGTGGCAGAAACCGTTCAAGAAAGCCTGTGGAAGTTGCCACCACAACCACCGCCGCCACCACCACCGCTGGTGGCGGAGGGAGTGGCACTAGTCTTAATAATGCTACCACCATCGCCAATACATCAGCTAGTGGGACCCATTTCGCTCTTTCTGGTTCTTCGTCGTCCCCTTCGATTGATCTTCTTCATCTCAACCAAAGGTAGTAAACACCACCACCACCAAAGCTATTATTTTTTGTTTAATTTAATTTGAACTAAATTAATGTCACTAACATTAACCGATGTCACTTGTCGAATTAAATTAATGCAGTCCTCGACAAGTGACAACGGCTAATGTTAGTATGAAACACTTCAAGAATCAAACACACAAGAAAAATAAAACACACTAATCGTCATTGCACAATAAGGTGGTGGCGGGTTTTGTTTCCTTTTGTGTGCTTGTTTTCAAGTGTTTCTCGCTAACATTGACGAGAGGGCACGCTAATAAAGTAGGTAGTTTAATTATAGAATCTCATGGGCCCCTAAAAGTACATGATGCTCTATTTATATGCTCTAAAACTTTTTTTTTACTTTGATTTCTTGCCCGTAATTGCTAGTGTTTCATGTCAACTTCAGTTCTTCAGAGGCCAAACCTGAGAACAGGAGCCTCTTCGAGCCCCGCGGTGAGGTCTCCGCGAGTGCAAAATCCGACAGCCATGTGTTGAGGCCCTTTTTTGATGACTGGCCGGGGAAGCTTCAAGAACTCGACAATGCAAGAAGCAATGCTAGCTCAATGAACTCGGCCACCAGCCTCTCCATTTCGATACGTGGAAATACCTCATCGGATGTGTCGTTGAAACTGTCTACTGGCAATGGGGTCGAGCCAGGCCACCAGGACAGCCATGCCGAGCGTGGGCAGCCACAGTTGAATTGGCCAGCTGGGTGGGGAACAAACCAAATGGCTTCTTCCATGGGAGGACCACTTGCAGAGGCCCTGCGGTCCTCTTCCAACTCCAACTCGTCGCCAACCAGCGTCTTACATCGGTTGCCCCGCGGCTCTGCCTCCGAAGCTAGCTTCATCGGCACTTGAATTATCATCCGTATCAGACAGTTCCGGCAAGCTTCTTATAGTTGCTTGTGTAAATCGATCTCTTTATTTTACTTTAACTGGACGAGTTCCGTGTATGTTTTAACCAAAACAAATTTAACACTCATTATCTCGTAGATGTGCAATTGCGATTCACTTTTCAAGTTAAGGTGGTTCTCCTTTGTGAGCTAGACCAGTTGCTCAAGATATAGTTCCGTTCTCATGCGCTCAAGTTTAAATTCTTTTCTCCGTTATGTAAGTACATCGTTTTAAAGAAAAAACAGCCATCGAAGCACGAAAGACTCATCGTATTTTCGAAAACAAAACTTGGCGAGCCCAAATGTTTGCCAACTTATGTAACGCCACGATCAGCTACATGCTCCATCTATACAACAGAAAATCTCTAGCTTGGAAAACAAACTGCCATAGTAGTCTACCTTCTCATAGGCCTATGAAGGACACTGGTCTCCTAAACTTCTGCCCAAATTCTCTCACCTTGGCAGTTTTTCTGGTTTTACTTTGTTAACCTCGTTCTTCCGACTTTGGCGTAGCATAGCTGCCTAAGGCGGCAGTGGAATTCCACATTGACGGCACTTTTATTGGCTAATGTACAGCGCGTCTGGTTTTAGGAGTGCGAGAGGATGTAGACATTTTGAGCACCGGAACTGAATTAGAGTCGGATATCAGCCTTTTTAGGTCCCTCTACAAAGGCGTAGACCACGGCTGTTCTACAAGGTGCATACAGTAGGAAAGAATGAGGCCGCTCATCGAACCACCCATCCTGCAGATCACAATGAGGGTTGGTAATATTATACAGCCGGGAAGTACTCACCTGAAGTCTACACATGATAAACCACTGGAGAAGATCCAAAGGAAAATTTTCTTACAGTAGTGAAGTACTCGGCACTGTTATCAATCCTATCGAAGCCTCCGAATAACTTTTTATCTGAATCCAAGACAATCTGGAAGAAGGAACACAGCGTTATCATATGAAAAGAATAAGCGAAGAGGAGTTCTATGACATGCACTTAACCAATAAAGATCAACTCTAGAAAGAAAATGCGAAAGCGCGGAAAGATAGTATATTAGGCTATGAGGGCTGCATAGAAATTTTTAGAGGAAATACCTTATACTTTCCTGGCTTTAAGCAGCCAACTCGATAGTCTGAATAGCTATTACTCCAATGAAAATTGAAGACAAAAACCAGGTCTCCCCTTTCAAAGACGATAATTTTGTCTCCTTCATCCTTGCTTGATATGTATTGATGCTCAGAAGTCATGAACTGCATCAGCAGTTGACCAATTTTTCATACTATAATCTAACAGATGTGGCACAACCTATGCCCTAAGTAATTAAGCACATGTACGTGTTTGACTAAACTTACACCATAGGTTTCTTCAAGATGTTGCATCGCTCGATCAAATTCTTGCATTCCATGATATCTTAGATACTCTGCATCCCCCTGGCCAAGCATAATCAACAATTCAGAAAACATATGATGTAATCAGAAGCGACAAAGTTTATGCACAATTTATTTTCTGTAAGGCCAATATACCCTTAAAAGAACCAGGAATATGGAAATGGATATGCAAAGTTCGATAGTACTTCAAGAATATTTCATGTGCAACATAAAAGGGATTGCTCAACAGAGAGATTCTATAGTTTAGTAATTTGCTAGTAGTAGCACTGTCAAGATCAATATATCTTGATGTTTATATCACGAGTACGCTATTAGGTTACCAATCAACTTGACCTCGGTTAGTAATTTTCTACTGCCTTTACAAGTAACATTTAGTTGTATTATGTCATCATGCTCTTCAGTTTTTCAGCACAACTGAAAAATCTCTTAGGAATCATGCATGCATTGCTTCAATTAGCCACCATCCGAACTAAACACAAATTCTTGTTACATAATTACCAAAATGTTGATGCATAAAAGTGATATAAACTAATAGGCATGCTTCATGGATAGTAAGAACTTACAAGATCAAATCTACGTCGGCATTTGTCAAAACTGTTATTGTTCCCAGGGACTATTTTTCCGTTTGGAAGATGTTGAACGCCTCTTGGAAAATCAATCCACTCTGAAGAGAAAAATAAACACAAATATGAAAATGAATGGCAGCTCGACAGAATGATGATGTACAATATCACATTTTGGCCTAATCTTACCAGGATGTCCAAATTCATTTCCCATGAAATTCAGATATCCTTCTCCGCCTAATCCCAAAGTAATAAGCCTAATCATTTTATGTAATGCTATTCCACGATCTATAAGGGGAGTTGATGGTCTATCCAGAGCCATGAAATCATACATATCCTGAGAGAAGCATAGAATGTTAGACAAATAATTCTAATACAAGAAACCAAAGTATACACATCCTTCAAGTTATGAGATATGCAAAATGCAACAAAAACTTGTATAACCTTGTCCATCAGCCAAAATGCAATTGTTTTGTCACCGACAAGAGCTTGGTCATGACTTTCAGCATAAGCAACACAATTCTCCCCCCACCTTCTGTTGGTGAGTGTGAAAACAATATCACCCATTTGCCACTCTTCATCCATTTTCCTACATCAAATTTCATGCGACAATGTCAACCAAAGCTAATTAGTTTTCTTCACAAATGCCACCTACATCAGAGATAAAAGACTTTCTAACTTTAAAAATGGAGCAGATATGCTTTTGTATCGCAACTTACTGGAGGAGCTCAATCCATTTATCAGCAATAGCCATATGCAGGCGATAATCAAATCCAACACCACCATCTTCAACAGGAACACAGAATGTTGGCATTCCACTAACCTGTAAAGGTAGAAATATGCATAACCAGTATAACAGCCTATAAAAGCAGCATTTTCATCATATTTTAAACCAATTGAACCGGAAAAACAGATTCGACTTGTTAAATCAGCTAATGAGTGATGATTCAAAGCTCAAAATATTTATGGCTATTGTTTCTAAATATAACAATAAGCTCCTCTGTAAAACCTTCCTCAAACTCGACAGGTCAATTTGATTGAAACTCAAACCTAGCCGTATTTTCATTTCTAATGAGAAACATTGAAATGGTATCAACTCAAAACAAGCTGAATTAAATACTCATCTGAATAGAAATAGTTGTAAAACTACATGAACTTCCATGTCTTAAGGATTGGGGGAAAGAGGATGAGAGAAAAATTAAAATAGAAAAAAAAAACTAAAAAAAATGTAGAACTTATACAACAGTGGTAATATTTTATTTTTCTTATTTCAAGTTACCAAACCTTGTAAACAGTTTATTTCAGTTCAGTCCACTATGAAATCTAAATTCATTGCTTGGGAGATAACTGCAACAAAGGATGCTCAACTTTACTTATGAAAGGGAATGGATAACATACATCTTCACCAATGGTAACAGCTTCAGGGTAGAGCCCGTGAATCAAATCGTTAACCAGCATCAGGTAAGTCACAGCATCTACATCAGTTGCTAATCCAAAGTACTCACTGTAATTTCCAGTAAATGCTACCTAAAGCAAGTTCAATCAACAAGTAAATATAAGGACCTGTCATTGGAAATTTAAAAGTAAACTCGAATTGTGGTAGCATATGTAGCAACAGAGGTACCAATGGGAATACCAAAACTGATATTAGACATCAGAATCAACGAAAAAGCATGGAAGTTTTCCATCAAAATTTGGAGGACCTTAAAGGCAAATAAAATAAAACATAACCAAAACAAAATGTACACATAACATTTACTATTTCAGTGAAACTTAAGATTGAATAGCATATAAGTCATTCAGATACCCTTATTAGAAGACAAAGTAAAATCTAAAATGGTACCTCCAATCCATGGTGAGTGTACATCATTGAAGTCACACCATCAAATCTGAACCCATCGAACTTGTATTCTTCCAGCCACCACCTTGCATTGGAAAGAAGATACCTCAAAACCTACATGAAAAGTTAAAATCAGTACCTACCTCATAAACATAGGATAAAGGAAAAGATTAAGGCCAAATTTCTCAATTAAGGCCGAATTTCTCACAGTGCACTATTTAAAGAAAAGAATGCACAAAAGCACATACTTCCCAGCTTCCATAATTAAACAAGCGGGAATCCCACATCCAATGATATCCTCGAGACCCAGAGTGGAAGTAATGACTATCGGTTCCATCAAACATGTTCAAACCATCCAATGTGTTATTTGACGCATGGCTGTAGTGTTACACATTTAGCAGTTAGATATTTAGACAAATAAGTTCATAGTAATTAACAAGTAATATTAGGTCCAGAAGTATGATTCATGCAAAATATTTGAAAGGATACAGACTGAAAAAAAGAATTTGACATTGTCAATCCCAAAATACAGATAGGTGGTTATACATCAAACAGACTAAAGCTAGTACAATAAGTTTAAAAAGAAATTTATGGAAACTTAATCAGTATTTCCGCTAAGCATGTGAAAAATGTTGAATATGATTAACCCATAGATGTGTCCAGGAACCCAAGTCCTATCTGCTGCGAACAATTAGTTATTACCTGTGAACAATATCCATGAGTACAAGCACACCAAGCTCATGAGCTTTATCTATTAGAGACTTCAGATCGTCAGGGGTTCCACAGCGGCTGCTAGGAGCAAAAAAATTGGTGACATGGTACCTGCACCACAAACAGAAAAAATTTCAGTTTTATATTTAGAGAACATCAACCGCTCACAAGCAAGTACCACATGTAGCACTGCGTACCAATCCATCTGTTTCAACAGAAATATATTTTCCCAAGAGATAAAACGGTGTACATACAGTTGGAGCATATGTTAAAAGGACAATACCCAAAGCTAGCATAGTAGGAGTGCTCTTGAATAGCCATGAGTTGAACAGCATTGTAACCAAGTTTTTTAATGCGTGGAAGCACATCATCTCTGAATTCAGCATATGTGTTAATTTTGGGCTCCTGCAACTCGAAAGTTAATGGTACTGTGAGGGAATAAAATTTAATAAGTGATAAGAAACCAAAAGGAAGAAGAGATCTAAGACAGCTCTGTCGCACAGTAATCCCCTTGAACTTTGGATGATTTCATGTGGATAGATTTAAATACAAAAAAAAAATGCCGTTGATGCTGTTAGAACGATAGATGACAGACATACAAAGAAGATGTTTCAGGCATATGTTAAATAGACCAGCCCCCTCCCTTTTCCTAACTTCTCTCCAGAAACAATGAAAAAGAAAAGTACTGAATCATCTCTAACACATATAATATATTCCAATTTTATTCTAGTCTAACATGTTAAAACATGGGTCATAAAATTTCGGCCACAACTGGAGCATTCATTTGTGAGGTGCATGCCAAACTGAACTCCCAACTCAAGGATCTTAAGTTATGACTACCTGCACTAAAATAAAGAACTTTAAAAGCAGATTCCAAAAATAAGATCCTACTGATCTACAGCACACCTAAGGTGAGGCTTATAAAAAACGAAGAATTAAAAATTAATGTGCAAGAACATAATAATTAGCTGAATAAGCTAGAAGGGTTACGATGCACACCGTGCTACTCATTCCAACATGTGCCTCATAAATGCGAAGTGATTTTGGTCTACTCGGCTGAGAATGTTGAAATACATACTTTTCCTGAAAAGAAGTGCATGTGAGTATCATTAACCCATTGAAGAGTTGAACAATAATAGGAAACGTGAACATGTAAATGAAGCAGATTAACCTATTTACTGTCTTAACTATTTCATAAAATTAATGAAGTGATGTTGGAGAGGGAATGATTCCCAACTGAAACCTATGATAAATCAAAGAACCGGTATAAGAATCCTAAGAATCATTAATGACTTGGGAATCATTCCCTCTCCAAAATAACAAACATTTGCTCAATTTTGATTCAATCCTATGGTTTAATTTCTACCTTACTGCAGCCTTTCTTCTACCCAGAGCCCCGACATCCCTACCAGTGTCAAGCATAACTGATTTTTTTTTTCTTCGAAGAACGTACCTCTTCTGGTGGATCATAGTATACGCCATTGTATGGGATTTCACCTGGAGCCTGTATGGAAAACTTGATCCAAGCAGGAATGGAGTCTTTGATGCCTGAAGGAGTATCCATACGGATCTGCGATTTCACATAACATACTGAATTAACTACACAAATTTATCTTATAGCAATGACATGAGATGGGCAAAACTTGCAATTGTAGTATGCCTTGAAACTATTGTCTCATTCTCCACATCTATATTGTCTCATTCTCCACATAAATTTCTACAAGAGAACAAATTAAAAAAGTGTATAACCAAGCTCTTTTTTGAAATTATCACTACAGACAAGTCAACAGACAAATTAGTTGAGGATTACTTAGATGAAAATAAGTCCTCTTTTTATTCGCTGGATTATGAAGCATTACAATAATAGAGAAAGAGCAGCAAAACCAGACATACAATTATCCACAGCAAATATTACCTTCACTCGAGAACCATGGGGAATTGCAGGTGAGCCATCTGCATTGTTTGGCAAAAAGATCTCCCAGACTCCAAAGTCATTCTGTTCACATATGGTACATGAGCAAAGTTGTTGTACAAAAAATATTAATCATGTGGCTTGATGTAATTCATTTGTTCACTATCTTGGAAATCCCACTGCTAAAGTTCCAAAAACATACCCGAGTCATCACATCTGCATTCGTGTTCCAATTGTTGAAATCTCCAATCACTGATGCTGACTGAAAAGGACAACAAGAAACGGCAACCATGAGATTAAACCTTATTAAGGTACCTAAACTGGTCAAATAAAACCTTCCATCAAATGACAAGATACTCCTCACAACAAAATAAGGGGAAAGGATCTTCGTAAGCACATTGTGTCTATGATTGTTGGTCTCAATAAGTCACCCTTATACAGAGAGAAACGAACAGCAAAAAGTAAAATCCTTAAAACACTAGACAAGGAAAACGAACCTTTGCTCCAGGTGCCCATTCCCTATAAGTGATACCTTCGGCACTGAAAAACCGGTAGAGATAATAATCAGCATTAAAGATTTGACAAATTATAATTTAGTTTTAAACCAAAAACTACGGAAATTACTATGGGAAATTGAAAAAGGAACCCTAAAAGAAAAAATAACTAAAGATATTACCCACAGAATAAATACAAAGATGTAAACAAAGACAATAATTAGCTAAGAAGGTGATAAAGGGCACTGCCACAATAAGGTGGATGAGAGCGTAAAATCGCAAATCGTAACACAATACTTAATATAACACCAGTATGCAGTTCAAAACAGTCAAATGCAAAACTTTTCTCTCTCGTCTGCTCTATGATCTTTCTGACCTTATACATCGACGCCCTATTAGCATATTTACCTATTAATTTCTATTCCATATCAAAATAAAAAACAAGTAAAAATGTGGAACGTATTCAATGTTGTAAACTACTAAAAAAACATGGAAAATACGTGGACTCCAGAAGATAAAGCCAAAAGTAATACCTGCGTGTGAAGCCAAACTTCTCATAGCCACGAGAAAACACCTCTAAACCACCTTCGTACTTGTCAATCTCCTCACGCAGCCTTTTGTATTGTTCATAACTGACCACAGCAAAACAAAATTACTTAAGGCCTTATTAACCTAATTTGGACATTAAGCAAAGCATGAAGGATTTGTAACCGGAAATATGAAAAAAAAAAAAGAAACATAATTCATTTCACTAAAGGAGCAAAAATAATCTTGCACTTGTTACACTAACCAGCTATCTGCCATGTACCCTTTTGCTTGAAAGGGGTAGTGACATTGCTGTTAATCAATTTATTTACACTTTTTTCAATTTTAGGCCATCATCCATTCAATTGTATATGTATTATTATCATAAACTAAAATATGAAGGGGCATCCTACCGGTAATCAAGGTGATTGCGGTGACCCACCAAAAGTGAATCTATTTCATATATCTTTTGCCCATTGCCCGGCGGTGGAATTGTCTTTCCTGTAGCTTTGTTTGCAGCAGTACTTGCTTTCACTTCTAAGGGACGAGGTGTGTCCTCAACCTTGGCTTCAGCCACATCAACATTGTCCACAACTATTGAAGGGGCATCCTCAAGCTTCTCTTCATCTTGCTTTGCTGCATTATCTACATCATGAATCACCTAAACAAAAATTATACATACACAGTACAACAAAATGTTATGCGGGATCCTCCAAGATGTCACACGGAAATTGACTAAGCTACGGCATTCTGCACACCCAAAAAAACCTTCGAATTGAAAGCATAATATTTTTATTGATACCACAGAACATAACTGGTATGCATATAGATGGGTATCATAAACCTGAGGATCCTCTGGAACTGTACTCGCGGCTCCCGACTGCTCCTTCTTCAAAGACGAAGAGCCATCACTCTGGCTGTCAGGAACAAGCATTTTCTTCGATGCAGCAACCGCTAAAGATGGCAAATTAGAATCATACGAAGGCTTTCCAACAAAGATCTTCCCTACAAACACGCATCAATTTAGCTTAATACACACACACCACAAACATCGAACAAAAAGTACGAAATAATGATAAAAGAAATCATTTTTAAGCTAATAAATTCATCTCTTAAGCACAAAATCGACTAAAACAATGCCTTTTTTCTAAAATTTTAATTCTTTTCAATAAAAATTGAATTCAAAATTGCTATCGGACACAAAAAAAGCATAGGCATTGCGTCCATATAATCGGTAATCGAAATCCATATGCTTTTTTGTCCTTTTCAAAAGCATAAGTCTCCATACTGTTCCAAGCTTCCAAAAAAGCTCACGGCATATCCAAGTAAGCTCCATCTCTAAGAGGGTGACCACTAACAATCAATCTACACATAACTTGAAAAAAAAATTAAAAACAATAATAATACTAATTATATAACAAACAAAAAAATTAATTAATTACGGAAAATAAACAGAAAATCGAAGCAGCCGATTGAAACAGAGAAATCGAACTCGAACATCAATTTTTTCGAAACGAAAAAAGAAACGGAGAGAGAGGGAATACGAGAGGAGGAGGTGTTGGAGAGGAAGAGAGAGAGGCCGGAGGTCCTCCGATCGCCATTGAAGCTGGAATGCGAGGCGTAGGCGGAAGGTAGGAGAGGGAAGCGAATCCCCGAGAGAGTCGAGACCATTTCTTCTTCCTCCTTTCGTTATCAGATCGATCGAAGCGCGCGAGAAGAATCGATCGATCTCGAAGCAGCAGCAGCAGCGGCAGCCGTTTCGCTTTGCGGAGTTTCGAAACTCGCCTCCCGGGAGAAACGTTGAGTGAGGAGTGAGTGATGCAACAGAGAAATCGGGGGGAGAGAGAGAGAGAGAGAGAGAGAGAGAGAGAGAGGGAGGAGTGAGAGAGTTAGTATTTTGTTGTATAGCGCTGGATGCCACGTGTACAGTTGAGAGTTGCATGGGGATTTGTGGGTGGGACCCAGTCTGCTTCCCCTCTAAATTTTCGATCGTCCATGGAATTTCGACTTTTATTTATTTATTTATTTAGTATATATATATTTGGTAATTTAAAAATTAAACAATAAAATAATGGGGGGCATGTTGGTGGAGGATGAGGAACGAAAGGCTGTTGGGGGGAGAGAAGGGATATTTTTGAGATTTTGTTGCCCGTTTGTTGCCATTTCTTGTTATTTTCACATAGGTTACATTCTTATTGGAATCAAACGAATTTTCGTATTTCCTTCTGGGATTTTAATTAAAATTTAACTAGTTTTGATTGAATTTTTTATAAGAGTGATTAGTTGATAGTTTTGCTACGACAATTTACCATTTCAGGAGCAGAAAAGACTCACAGAAACATTTTAGTACGGACTTGAAATTCGTTTTCAATTACTGAGTCATCCTGTGAAAAGTGAGGTATTATATTCAATTCTTGTTAAAGAAAAATTTAAACCACCTTATAATTAGAGAAATATTATTGGCATTTCAAAATTTTCATTTTACACTTCTCACAAGTATATTTTTATTTCTAAATATAAAAAATATAAAAATTAAAATAAATTCTTTTAAATACTAAGACCATCTCCAATGGTGGGCTAAAAGCCAAATTACCCCGCAAAATTTCCCCCCAAACTCACTCCAATGCAAGGGGAAATTTTGGGCTAAATGCTAAATGCTAAATTAAGGCCAGATTCCCCCCAGAATTTAGCCCAGAAATCGGTGTGGGCTCCACCGAATCGAGTGAAAATATTTATCGGAATTTAAATTTTTTTAGATTAAAATGTTCATAAAATTAATTTACGATAGTCTACATATTTATTTTTTATTTTTAAATTAATTTAAGAAAAAAAAATAGCCTAAGTTTATTCTTTAATAATCCCGGGCTAAAATTTTAAGGTAGAATAGGTTGGAGTAGAAAAACTATTTCTGGGCTAAAAGCTAAATTTTTCGGACTAAAATATTTGACTTTTAGCCCAACCATTGAAGATGGTCTAATAACAATTCCTTATAATTATACGACGATAGAATAATTTCACGGATTGAAAGTAAAATAACAGACGCAAAGTACAACACATACATCTTTTTCAATCCAGTCATTTATAGCCTATCTGTGACTCTCTCTCTCTCTCTCTCTCTCTCTCTCTCTCTCTCTCTATAGAGATCTCTCTCTAACAGGTCACTCTCATGAGTCATGACCTTTGTTTTCAGTTAACCTTAAAAAATGGACCGCAAGTGAATGATCCTCACAAAATGGAATATACCTTCTTCATCCGTCGATCGTCAAATATCTGAAGCGCCAAAATGACAATGAGTCTTAAGTTCATGTATCATATGCGTTGTCATTGTCTTTTAACTGAATTATGTTCACCAGTTAAATTCCTTGAATTCTTGAGCGCCATGCAATCTTTTTGCACCTAAAATGTGCCATTCGCGTTAAATATGAAAAATATGGCATTTGAAGGATGATGGGGCAAAACATTGAAGTTGTGAAGATATTTGGCTGCAAGTGGAATAGTTTGACATTAAAATAATACTTTTTCTTTTTATGTGGGTGGTGGAGGTTTGCCAAGAGTTTTGTTTAAACAACAATTGCATTTAAACAACAATTGCATGTTTTCCTAATGCAAGTGGATGGAAAGGCACATACATCCTGACAGAGGATACATGGTGAAAGAGGCTAACTTGCTTTTTTTAATTAATAGTTTATTGCAAGTGGTGGAAATGCAAGTTCCCCTTGTAATATTATTTCACAATGCAAGCTGGCCAAGCTTCTTTCGGGCAAGTTTACTGTTCTCAGCAAGGGACTCTTTCAGATCTCTATATAAAGAAGTAAAGGCAGAAGGATTATAGACACTCAAATAACCAATCAAATCAGCTTACTCAAATTAGCTCATCAATCTCTTTGTAGTCATTTAGCTTTAGCCAATCATCATTTGCTTTCCTTGTTTATTAGCTCTGCTGCTCACTAGTAGTATCGATCTCCTTCGTAGTTTTTATGTACAACTCATTTTCAATCATTTAATTTACAAGCAATCTACAATATTAGTCATTCACTTTTCTCTGTCATTTACACTCCCAACAACCTTGCCATTTACTTGTTATTACATTTCTCCATATAAGCAAAGTCCTTATTTTTAAGGCAAACAAAGAACCTTGATTTGAGCCACTCCCACTTAATGGCACAATCTTTTGGTTGGAAGTCAAACTCAGGCGCAACCTCAATCATTCAGAACCGTCTACTAGCGGCATCTAGTAGTGGTACGCCCGCAATCCACCAATTTCATGTTTGAATAAATTCCTGGCATGCCCGCGAAGCCCATGACGAATTTAGGGAGCAAACACAGCCGTTAAATAACATAAAGTATGTATCATGCACTCTAAAATTTCCGATTGACAAGGCGATTGTCACGCCAAGTGTAAATGTTCGTCGCTCGCATAGGCGATTTCCAACCACTGACCAAACGTGGGTCCCACAGTGTTCCGCAGTTAGAAATCGCCCTCACACGCAATTGACAACTACAAGTGTATAACATTACTTTCTAAGAGTGCTATTTAAGCAACAAGGTTTCTAGTTTACAAACTTGACATGTGCAGACGCACAGATGGTAACGAAAACAACTATAAACCTATGCTTATGAATTGTAACACGGTTTCTAGTTTGTCAATGCGTCTGTATCGCGGACGATTTTCATAGAGGGGAGCACAACTGCAGCCACTGGTCTTTCCGCCATACCACCGCCTTCATCGATGATCAGTCTGAGGCCTTCAATGTTAAGTTTCCCATGATGACCGCTTACGACAACAGTTGGTTTCTCTGTCAGTTCCTATCAGGACCAAAACACCGATATCTATTGATTTCAGTTGCATTTTATTGTATGAGGTTGTATATCATATCTCAGTTAACCCACAAAAGATAAAATCTTTATCAAGAACTAACGAATGTAAGAAGTACAAAAATCATCGGACAATAAACAGCGAATGTTTCAGTAAAAAGGATTGCTGATATTAAGAGGTAGAAAGCCATTACCTTTGGTATATCCCATACATTCTTCCTCCCACTCAGAGCCTCTATCTTAGGGACCCGGGTGTCTCTGGCTTTCAAAAACGCCAACTGCTGTTTGACATCTTTATCTTTCTCTAAACCAGCATGGACAGCAATCAATCTACAGTGTTTGATTCCATCCGCACTCTCTACGCAGACATCATCCTAGAAAAAATGCACATCATCAAGACCGACTAAGTTCAGCATTTGGTCCTACATTTCTCGACTACTGCATTCTGCTCCACGACACACACAAAGAATCGGAAAGTGAACCAATTGAAATTTTAAGGTTTTTTCTCACATTTTAGTATCTTACACAATGACTCTAGTGTTCATCGAAAAAAAGATAGCAAATAGAACAGGCCTCACCTCTTCATGGACCCAAATCATATCAGCAAGAAACTTCTTGTGTTCATCGGGAACTGCCTTAACCAAATCTGCCCATAACAATCATTCTTTCAACACACAAAACTACAGAACAAAGCCACGGCATTGAATTTACAAATAAAGCATACAAACCAGTCCGATAGACAGCTAGATTGTAAATATATGACACTGTCACCAAATCACCGAGTACTCACAAGTTCTTTATTGATAAGACCATATTCTAAACTATTCTAATCTACGGGAAGGAGGATTCACATTTGGATGCAAGGGGTGGGAACATTGCCCTAGCAAACTGCCCTAATCCACGTTTGCGAATACTAACAAGTCAATAACACAATGGTACATCCATAACTTAACAAAGTTTAGCATTTGTCAATTGCTAGTGAACAGAACTGGAATGCAAATGATTTTTAGGCCTGTTTTGGATTGCTTGTGGAAGGGTGCCTTCCGACAACCAAAAGTTTCTCTGTCTACGTTTTGAGAGAAAAAATTTGAAGCGATTCTGAGATGGAAGAGTTTTCTGGAGAGGCAGCTGCTGGGCGCTGAAGCAATTTCAAGTGCTTACAGCTTTTCCATAAGTTTTTTTTTTTTTTTTTCTAACAAAAGCTTGGATATGTTATCATAAAATCACTTCTATCAGAAGCTCTTTTGAGCAGAAGTCCTCCCTACAGAAACAGTCCCAACCGACAAAACAACTTAACAATTAACAGAAACATCAAATGGCACCAAATGGATCAAATCAACAAACAGAGAATCCAATCAAACAAACCAAAACAAAAGAAACCCAAATCACCAAACAAAAAAATAAAGAATTTTAACGAAAAGCTTTCGATACTGTTCACTTTAACGAAAAACCATATTTTTACATTAAAAAATCAATACTTATACTATTAACTTTATCATTTATTTTGTAAAACTCAAAATTTTCAAAGCTTTTTCATTAATTTTTTTAACACAAAAAACCCATGAATCTCACACACAAATCCAGAAAAACTCGAAACACATACCAGCAGAACCATGTGGGACCCCATAGGATTCAAATGTGGGCCCAGCATCATAAATTGACCCTTTGTACTCTGTCCCTTTAGCCGCATTAAACTTAGCCTTGATCTTCCCACCCCATCTCCTCCCCTGCAAGTGCATCCTCTCGTACCCATCTCCCTTAAACCACCCTTCTCTATCCTCGCTATCCGCATACTCCTTCCACCCCTCGGAAAACTCCGACCCGTCGGGAGGCGGCGGCAGGACGCCCACGAAGGCGGCGAAGGCCAGGTCATGGTTGCCGGTGAGGAAGATGTGCTTCTGATTCGGGTACCTGGAGGGCAGGGAGACGAGAAAGTCGATGACTTTTTTGGTGTCCGGGCCGCGGTCGCAGTAATCGCCGAGGAAAATGATGAGGGCGGTGGAGAAATCAGATGGGTCGATGGCGGATTGGAGATTGGACCAGAGGTTTTGGAGCTTGGTGTGGAAGCCATGGGTGTCGCCGATGCAGCACACTATTCTGGGTTTTGCTTTTGGGTCCGACATTGAATTTGTGTACAGATTTGTGTGGTAAGTTTGAGTCTTTGAGGCTGATGGTGGTTGCGTTGGGAGATTTGGGGAGGTTGAAATTTGAGAGATGGGGATTATATATGTGGTGGTGTTTAGTGGCTGTCGTTTTACTGGCGGTTTTGAAACTTTTTGCTGCGAGTGTTTAAAATCTATTCGATGCTTCGTAAATTACATTAACACCTCCTGAGGTTTATTGTCACAAAACTTTCTCACGTTTGAAACATAAGACTAACACTTTTTGAGATTCTAATTCACTTTCACATAACCCCTTTAGGGCTAACATCATCTTAAAATAATTTCTTAAAGACAATTTTACCCTAATTATTAATTACTTCATGAAAAATCCTTTATAAATAAATACAATAAAAATCTTACATTAAACAATAAAAGGAAATAAAAGAAAATTAAAGAAATTTTTTTTTTTTTTCGGTAAATAAAATATATATTGATGAGAAAAAGAGAATACAAGCAGCAAAGAGTAGCTGAAAATACAAGCACGCAACAAAAAACTGAAGCTATAAGAAAGACAGACAACAAAGCTAACAACGCAGCATCAAAGCAGCAAAAAAAACTAACTATTCATAGTTATATTCCATTCTCATAAAATAGAGTCATTAGCAGTGGAATGAGCGATTTTCAAAGAACTCAATCGAAGTTTAATGGTGGATTTAATTGAGTTGAGAACCATCGCAGCAGGGTGACATGAGTTCTTGAATCTACGATTGTTCCGCTCCCTCTAAATTGAAGAAATCTTGTTACCTTCTTCCTCTACCAATGTTAATTCATATCCCAATCCTCTTTTCCTAATTTGGAAAAACCCTCGCAGAACAAATCTTTCTCCTGTTAAATCCTTTGGGCATTTCGGAGTAGGAATGTGGTCGGGTAATTCTTCCAAGAAGTCAAATCAGGTACTCTTCTCCATGTTTGAAATCAGGGCTTTCTTCCATATCGTTTTCTCGTCGAAATTGGTTTCAGTTTGGGTGAACAAGGAGTGGAGGAGGTTGACGAAGAGGAAAAAAATTGAGAGAAAGATCCGAAGATGCAGGTGGCTTTCGATTTTCAGTTTTTATTTTTATTTTTATTTTTATTTATTTTATGGTTAATGTATGTTTTTTCTTCTTCTTTATTTTGGTTATTATTATATTGTTGTGGGCATAATTTACTGAACAATTATGGAGATCATATCAAGAGAGTGCGGCATAGAGAGAAGAAAGAGATGTGTAATTGTGGGTGTGTTATATTCCACTGATTGTGCCTTTATTTATAGTAGTAGGATAGGTAAAAACCTTTTTCTTTAGGATTACAACATTTAATAAGTAATCAACTCCTAATAGGAATATAAGATAAATTCTCATATCTACTAGGATTTACATAATCACATTCCTAATCTAGTAGGATTGCAACACTCTCATTGAGTGTGTAAATACTAAGTAAATGGCGCATCAGGTCTTCAGTGATGAAGTAAGTAGAGTGGATGAAGTCGTCGACATAATGAGCGGATGCGAGTCTCAAATCAACGGAATAATTCATAAAAAAGTAAAACTCACAGAACCTCGTTATGGTAAAATCCAAGGTGGAGAAAAACCCATAGACAAAGGAGAAAAGTGAGACGTTGCATTAAGTCAAAACTATAGGTCTTTTTAATACAAGTAGAATAGCTCATGTCACGCCCCTGACCCAGGGTCGGTGAAAAAAAAAAAAACCCTGCTCCCGAATCCGAAATGTGAGTTAAAATCTAAATAAATAAAATAAAACTGAAATAACGGAGTGAAAAATAAAATTCCTCTTATAAAAAGAAATCCAAACTTTACAAGGCTAAAAATAAATAAATACAAATCTAGCCTCACATATAATTCATTCTCATCTCATCTACCCTCTTAGACTGTTTAGTTCGTAAACCTACATAACAAGAAAGGGGTAAGCTTCAACAGCTCAGTAGGAACATAACCTTACCATAGTAAAATTGACAATACTAAATTACGTGTTATATAATCATGTAATCAAGTACCAAATCATTCTTGATAACAATGCATGAATGCAATCCAATACTCTTCATCTTTACCCGTTAATTCGTATAATAAAACATGCGGACCTGCATGTCTCATACCGTGCATTTTACCTCTGCAGTAGTGGTTCAAGTGTTCTAATATACAAATTAACCCCATGTGACTCAATCAACCCAATTTCCCCTTTAGTTAGTCATCTTGCCTAAACTCTTCGTCGCCAGTCCCGAATTACCCATAAAGAATCTGTGCACTGTGGGCTCGCCTGAGACCTGGTACTTGCTAAGAGTTTGGCTCAACTACACAAAAGATCATTTCCATTACCCTCATTTCCATTCATTTCTCCACATCGAAAGCTTCAACCACATGACACATGAGTGATGCATAAATAATGTCATTTCATCTTTCACATGTCTCACAGTATATTCTCAACCAACAGCATTTCACAAATAATTCCATAACCAATAACAAGTAAACACGCAAGAGCAGTATTTGTCCAATTAGTAAACCAAATCACATTAATCAACCAACAAGATCGATAATAATAATATAATGCTTCACGAAATTTAATAAAGCCAATCTCCGTAAAGGTCTGCCGTATTTTCCCTACCTAGATTCCAAGGCTAGTCATACTACAACTTAGCTCCATGTACCAACCATGACATGCCCCGACCCGGATATTCCCCGAATACCAGGATGGTCACGTGCTGGCCGACACCCGAGGGTGACGAAAGCCATTTATTGAGTACAAATACTGAGAATAAGGAATAAATAAGACTTAAAAATATAAATGAATAATGAATAATCATTTAAGGAACGTGTTCAGAGCATACAACTAATCTAGAACACTAAAAGAATTAATATAAAACTGAATGCAACAAAGAATGGGTCCTACACCGGGAGGACTCGAAGATGTCGATGCGGAAGTGCCTTGACGTCGGGATTGTATGCCTCGATTCTATGCCCTGAAGGGGGAACAAAACAAAGGTGAGTGGACCAATTTGATATACATATACTAAAACAGTTATCAACATACTAACCCCCAGGTTTTATGAAAACACATATATATCATGATAAACATAGGTTTTCCGAAACCTAGCATGTCGTGCAATATCTCAAATCGTAACTCATAAAATAATCACTAGTGAATGTCCAATATAACACTTCAGGCCCCATGCCTGCTCCCCGTCTCTGAGCAGACAGTCAGAGGAAATATCACTCCAGGCCCCTTGCCGGCTCCTCGTCTCTGTGCTAAATAGCCAGAGGAAACACCCTCCAGGCCCTATGCCAGCACCAAACCATCGCCCAGGACGGACCGGACACTATCCCTACATCCCGTAGCGAAATATGGACCATTAGGTAAATACAAAACCATTTAGCATATGTATTGAAAAGCAACTTCATAGTATAAAGTCATCGATCGTCTATACTATAAAGAGGTGTTTGAAACATGTTCTAAATATTGTATCGTCATCGATAAGATATCCTATAAAGAACATGGGTTATAGGAAAAATAGTAGTAATTCAAACTAGCATCAGTAAGCATGTTATCTCAAAGCATTTCATAAAACATAATCATCAAATCATGCTTTTCATGTATGCATTTCTAATATCAAAACATGCATTTTTAGAAGGGGTCCACTCACAATACTTCGCCGTCGAAAGCTGCGCAGACTAGCGAAGATAGAACGCCATAATACTTTGCCCCTAAGCACATAAAGGGTACATTCAGTCAAACTCCACTCAAACGATTTTATTTGGAAAAACAGGCTTCGAAAACGGGTCCAAGACGTCGAAATTAGCCTAAGAGGGGTCCCAAACGAAATCAGAAAAGTCAACTTTAAAAATCAACGTTGACCAGTCAAAGTCAACGCTGACCGTTGACCTAGTCAACGGTCAGACTAGGTCGGTCAAACGGGTCAGAGTCAATCGGGTTTGGGCTTGGATCCGGGTTAGGGTTTAGGTTTAAGGGTTAAGGGCTTTAGGGTTGAACTTAAGGGTTTAGGGTTTAGGGCTTTAAGGGAAAAATAGCGTTGACCGAGTCAACGGTCAGACTGGGTCGGTCAAACGGGTCAGAGTCAATCGGGTTTGGGCTTGGATCCGGGTTAGGGTTTAGGTTTAAGGGTTAAGGGCTTTAGGGTTGGACTTAAGGGTTTAGGGTTTAGGGCTTTAGGGGAAAAATAGGTTTAGGGCTTGGGCTCAAAGCCCCAACAACACACAGCCCAAAGGCTTTAACCTTACACGGGCCCAGGCTAAAGCCTGGCCCATAATGAATGGGTTTTATAGGGTTGGTTTGACGGGCCCAAAGGCCTTTTATACTAACAACAAATAAACGAAAAGGGGGTTGGGTTTAACGGGTCTAAAGCCCGAGTTCTAAACAGCCCAAAGGGCTTGGGTTTAAAGGATTATGGGTAGACCTGGCATTTTGGACCCGATCCGTTAACCCGACCCGACCCGTTAATATTAGTATTTGGGTGGGTGCTTAACGGGTCGGGTCGCTAACGGGATGGACCCGTTAACAACCCGTTAAATAATTGGTCATTTTGGGTCAACCCGTTTGACCCGTTAGCACCCGTTAGTGGAGGATATTTTAGTAATTTCAATAAAATCTTAACAACAAAAAATAGACTTTATGCAAAAAAAAAAATAATAATAATTGTTAACGGATGAAACGGATGACCCGTTATCTTAACGGGTCGAGTTCGGGTGACCCGTTAACTTAACAGGTCAGATTGAACTCGACCCAAAACCCAATAAACCCGACCCGTTTACAGGTCTAATTGTGGGTAGCCGGATTTGAGGGAAGAAGAAGGCCGGAATTGAGGTTTTTCGTCGGAAAATTAAGCTAACTTTAAACATCTATAACTTTGTCAAAACTCAACGAAATAAAGTGAGATAAAAACGAAAGTTGTAGTTCTCGATGAGACAAAGAAAATGGTACCTCGCACGACATCTAAATCGCTGTGGTTTGGCCAGAAAACGCCTCGAAAGGTGGCTGTCCGCGGGAAAGCTGTCAACTCGCTGGAATTTCTGGGTAAACTTTAAATGAGTATAACTGCTTCAATACTCGATGAAATTGGGTGAAACAAAAAGGAAATTTATAGTACTCAGCGAGACGAAGAGATTGATACCTTGCACGCCGGCCAACGCGTCGTGGTTTGGCCGGAAATTGCCTCGAAAGGGGCGGTGTTCGCCCAAAAACCTGGAAAACGTTTTTCCCAAGTTACTTTGGTGTTTAAACCGTACCACAACAACTCAAACACTATCTAAACACAAGGAAAGGGAAGAATCCCGAGGCTTACCCAGCTGGAAAAAGGGAGAGGGTCTCGCCGGAGAGTTTCTTGCCTTTCGTCGTCCTCACGCCGACGAGAGAGAGATAGAGAGGGAAAGAGACGAGGTGTTGATGGTGGTGTGAAGATGGTGTAGCTGCTGTCGTGTGTGTGTATCACCGAAGAGCCATGGTGGTGGGTGTGTGAGTGTGGTGCTCGGGGAAGGAAAGAAGGACGAAGAGAAGAGAGAGGAGAGCTGAGAGTGAAGGAGAGAGAGAGTGACCGGGGGACAAAATAAAGGGGTGGGCCCCACGTGGCTCACAAATTAAGGACTAAAACAATTGTCTTAAAATAAATAGGGGTGGGGTGTTTCGAACCAGCCAAACCGGTCATACCTTGTGAAATTCGATGTTCTCTTCTTATTTTCCACATTCATTTCTGCATTCAATAACCAAAGAACAAAACCATAATCCTGAAACCTGAATTAACAACAGTAAAAGAAATTTAGCAAACAAATCTCAATACCTGCATTTCCCATATTAGTGTCCCCTGATCTCTTTATTTTCCTTGTCTTTCTTCCTAATACCCATTCTATTTATCTACACATCCAAATCATTATGTTCCCTCTTGTTTTATAATACAAACATGTAGGAAAACTTGACATTCTCTTCCTTATGGCACAACCCTAAAATATACAGAACCCGATATTATTGGTATTTGAACCCACCTACGGTACAGTATACCATAACAATCATAAACCCTATATACTAAGCCAAATATCTTTATATGTGATCAAAATAAGAATCTGCTCAAAAACTAATTTGAATAACAGTGAGTAATCTAAGAATCAGAAGGATATAAAATATGGATATCATTAACTCTATACATAACATGCTATTGGTTAGCACCACAAGTCATCTCTCAGTTTGCAGCTTCTTATTCCTTTCTCTTATACATATATAAACTTCTTGCTACTTCTACTCTCTCTCTCTCTCTCTCTCGGTTTCTTCTTTCTTGTCTCCCTCTCTTTTCAGTACTGAAGGTCTCTGTCTATATATACATAGCTTCAGTCGGTTGGGTTGTAGGATAATGGCGAGCAAGTTGCCGACTAACTAAAAATATTTAATAAATAATTTATTTGTTGTCTCGTTGTATGCCGACTCCTGCTAGATTGGAGTGTTCTCCAAGTAGTTTGCAATTACTTCATTCATTCTTTCAAACATAGTCACCACGTGGATACTAATGCAATATTATACTATAAGTAGTATAAATATTACTATACCAAACAAAGCATAAATTAATATGTAGATAATATTAAAATACGGGTTCTAACAATCTACCCTCCTTAAATAAATTTCGTCCTCGAAATTTACTTAAAAAGATATGGATGCTTCCTTTTCATTTCAGACTCTAGATCCCATGTGGCTTCTTCAATTCCATAGTATTTCCATCTAACCTTCCAAAGAGGTATTTACCAATCCATAAGCATTTTCATTTCCCGATCAACTATACAAATCGATCATTCTTTAGAGGACACATTTGATTTGAGGAAGTCAATAAAACTCAAATTTACATATGCACTAGTACTTAGCGTTCCTCATTTCTCTTTTCTTCAATTAAACCAACTTATTTGTTACAAGCACATCACTCCCTCTTAAAAGGACAAAACTAAGAGAGTTTGATTCATTTCTGTCTCGTAATTTGCTGTTTGACTATCATTATCTCTCTTATAGCCTTCTCTGTCTTTGAAAATACTTCATCTAAGTAAACCAATTACCAATTCTTAAAGTGAAACACATAACACATACTTAATGATCACATATAAAAATATAACCCAACCCATTACAGCTAATAAAATAAAGTTAGTATCTTATCCTCTTACCCATCTCAGTCTCTGAGCTTTCAAAGTTGAGAGATACATAGAAATTAATTCCAATCAAACCATAGTGGTCTGTTATGCTCCCACAACTAACTTATCAACAACAATTCAATTTCTAATCCTCAAAGATGAAGCTTTTCCAAAACAATTAATTTTAATTCCAACTTTTCAATAGCCAAAATAAAGAGCCAATTTAATCAAATCGAACTGCCATCAATTTCATGGATCATCTTAGCTAGCAAAACATGTCTTTGAAACGTCCACTTCCCTTTTCTGCGTTGTAACCCAACTCAAACTCTTCTGTAGTACTTCTATGTTCTTTCTTTTATCCCAACTTTCTTTAAAATCAAGGAACCCCAAGACGAAAAATTCATTTCCTCTTCTTTCCTTGTCCGTTAAAGACAGGAAAAACAAGTTTTAATACCTAATGCCCTGATTCAAATAAGTCTACGGACTCCACAACTTAATCTTTTCAAAGGAAACAAAATCAGACCCAATGAATTTGCCAACTCACCTAATTCGTTTCTCCAGCTTTTCTCTTCCTTACAGAATTTGAGGAGAGTAGTTTAAACTCTTGTCTCAAAACAAACTTCCTTTGAGAAATATCCAGAAATTTGAAGGAAGATTTTCTTCTTTCTACAAGAGTCACCTTACTTTAATTCTCAATTTATTATTTTGATCTTCCTTTCCTTACTTTTTGCAACCATATAACCAAAATTTAACTCCAACTCCTCTTACTTCTCTCTAACACCAAATCAAATTATGAGTTAAACCGCACCACTCATCCTTCTAAGATAAAACTAAAAGAGTTGACTAATTAATACCCTTGTCTCTTATTTTCCTCTTTCACTACCATAACCACTACTTCAGCTAAGAAAGTCAAATCAAAGTCGAATATATACGCATCCAATACATAACTTTTAATCCTTTTTCTTCGACCACAACAACTTAGCTTTCTTTCTCAAAGTATCCACATATAAATGCAATAGCCAAGATTGCATGCAAACACTAACTTTATATATAACCTATTTCATACACTCTGCGTATCACTAGAAGCCAATCAAAATCTTCTTCTAAAAACCCAAGTCACAAGCTATTTTAAACTCAAACTTATCTAGCATATGATAATCTTCTCCTCCTCCTTCTTCCCAAGGCTATCTTATCCCTATGCTCTGATACAATTCTGTCATGCCTCGGACCCGGGGTCAGTGAAAAAAAATAACCCTGCGCCCGAATCCGAAATATGAGTTAAAAACTAAATAAATAAAATAAAACTGAAATAATGGAGTGAAAAATAAAATTCCTCTTATAAAAAGAAATCTAGAATTCTTTGCAAGGCTAAAAATAGATAAAATACAATTCTACCCTTACATCTAATTCGTTTTCATCCCATCTACCCTCTTAGACTATTTAGTTTGTAAACCTGCATAACAAGAAAATGGTGAGCTTCAACAGCTCAGTAGGGACATAATCTTACCACAGTAAAATTGACAATACTAAATTACGTGTTAAAAAATCATGTAATCAAGTACCAAATCATTCTCGATAACAATGCATGAATGCAATGCAATACTCTTCATCTCTACCCATTAATTCATATAATAAAACACGCAGACCTGCACGTCCCATACCGTGCATTTTACCTCTGTAGTGGTGGTTCGAATGTTCTAATACATAAATTAACCCCATGTAACTCAATCATCCCAATTTCCCCTTTAGTTAGTCATCTTGCCTAAACTCTTCGTCGTCAGTCTCGAATTATCCATAAAGAATCTGTGCACTGTGGGCTCACCTGAGACCTGGTACCTGCTAAGAGTTTGGCTCAACTACACAAAAGATCTTTTCCATTACCCTCATTTCCATTATCATTTCCCCACATCGAAAGCTCCAACCACATGACACATGAGTGATGCATAAATAATGTCATTTCATCTTTCACATGTCTCACAGTATATTCTCAACCAACAAAATTTCACAAATAATTCCATAACCAATAACAAGTAAACACGCAAGAGCAGTATTTGTCCAATTTGTAAACCAGATAACATTAATCAACCAACAAGATCGATAATAATAATATAATGCTTCATGAAATTTAATAAAGCCAATCTCCGTAAAGGTCTGCCTTATTTCCCCTACTTGGATACCAAAGCTAGTCATACTACAACTTAGCTTCATGTACCAACCAGCCAAACCGGTCATACATTGTGAAATTCGATGTTCTCTTCTTATTTTCCACATTCATTTCTGCATTCAATAACCAAAGAACAAAACCATAATCCTGAATTAACAACAGTAAGAGCACTTTAGCCAAACAAATCTCAATAGTTGTATTTCCCATATTAGTGTCCCTGATCTCTCTATTTTCCTTGTCTTTCTTCCTAATACCCATTCCATTTATCTAGACATCCAAAACATTTTGTTCCCTCTTGTTTTATAATACAAACATGTAGGAAAACTTTCCATTCTCTTCCTTCCTTATCGCACAACCCTAAAATATACAGAACCCAATATTATTGGTATTTGAACCCACCTACGGTACAGTATACCATAACAGCCCTAAACCCTATATACTTAAAGCCAAATCTCTTTATATGTGATCAAAATAAGAATTTGCTCAAAAACTAATTTGAATAACAGTGAGTAATATAAGAATGGGAATGATATAAAATATAGATATCATTACCTCCATACATAACATGCTATTGGTTAACACCACAAGTCATCTCTCAGTTTGCAGCTTCTTATTCCTTTCTCTTATACATATATAAACTTCTTGCTACTTCTACTCTCTCTCTCTATCTCTCTCTCTCTCTCTCTCTTGGTTTCTTCTTTCTTGTCTTCCTCTCGTTTCAGTACTGAAAGTCTCTGTCTATATATACATAGCTTCAGTCAGTTGGGTTGTAGGATAATGGCGAGCAAGTTGCCGACTAGCTAAAAATATTTAATAAATAATTTATTTGTTGTCTCGTTTTATGCTGGCTCCTGCTAGATTGGAGTGTTCTCCAAGTAGGTTTGCAATTACTTCATTCCTCCTTTCAAACATTGTCGCCACGTGGATACTAATGCAATATTATACTATAAGTAGTATAAATATTACTATACCAAACAAAGCATAAATTAATATGTAGATAATATTAAATACGGATTCTCACATCTCACAAACGTATGATCAGCTCAGGATGGGTGCCTCGTTAAAACCTAGTTAGGTAGGAAAAACCCAGTGGGAAAAATGCTCTAATCACAAGGAAAAAGAGTGCATTAAGATCAAGTGAGTATACTTCTGGATACTCCCCCTAAGTTTGACATAACTTCCAAATGAGAACTACAAACATTGCATATGATAGTTAGGCATACCAATTCCTTGGACAAGCTTCTGGAAGGTTGACTTCGGCAATGACGTCATGTAGAGGTCAGCAAGGTTGTCAGTGACCAGCTTGCATGACTTCAATCTCTTAATGCTATGCTGATGTAGATGTAGACGCAATATGTCTTGGCGTTAACTTTGTTGATGTATCATGGCTTGGTCGGATTGATACATGCAGCATAATCTTTATGGATCGTTGTTGGGACTCAATGATGGATGAAAAATACAGTAAGTACTTCGAATATGCTCAATAAGAACTCCTAACCACGTCTCACTTGTGGCGTAGTGAAGTGAGGTAAGTCTTGGAACGATTCAAAGATTTCGCAACTAAGGTCATATCGTAAACCTCTAAGATATTGCGGTATCCCTAATGGTAAAGACATAACCATTTGGGGATTTTGCCTTGTGCGAGTTTGATAAGTAACCTGGGTCAGCATAACAAACAAGGCAAGCATCATTTCGAGGATCAGGGGGGTTGGATCCCTTAAGATGCGATGAGATTTGATTTGCCCAAATTCGTAATAACTTCAGGGTACGTCTTTAATACCAATTCAGTGGTTGTGTGTAGGCACGGTGCTGCATATTTACCAAGATCAACAGCGAATGAGATGTCATGTCTAAATACAATGAGCTAAGTACAACGAAGCGCAAAGTTGAACTTAGATATGAAATTTTGGATTCCAAATCCTCGTCAAAGGTCTCATTTGCATATAACGTATGGACAATCAAAGGTATACTCAAAGGTGACACATTCAGGGTGTAGTTTGATTGGTAGACCAAGGTATCGTCAGAACAACGCTTGAACTTCAGGTCAAGGCATAAACGAGTTTTCCTAAGATCCTTCATCTTAAATTCCATCTTCAGGTGTGAGGCAGTTTTCTCAAGCTCTTTCGGAGTTTTAGTGAGATTCGTGTCAACGACATAAACTGTAACTCTAGCAATTCAGAATAAGACTTCAGAGTTTAACATGCAAGGGCATAATTCATATCATTGACTGATCAAATAATCACTTCGACGGGTATACCACATCCGTCGAATTGTAAGTGAACGCCTCAAATAAGTTAAGAGGGTGTTTCGTGGTTTTGGAACTATTTGAACCAGTCTATGTAATTCTTCAGGAACTTACATGTCAATCTCCATATCTATATCCGCATGGAGAAAACACCAACGTTTTGAGAAAAACCTTGCGCCATAAGGCGTGCATCATATCACACTATTTCATTCATCTCATAACGCTTCCTTTCCCACTTGTAACACAACGAGGTTACCTTGGGCAGTGCAGGAACGATAGGTCCAAGACACACTTTGGTAAGGAATTTGACCTGAATTGTAACTTTAATTGTCCAATCAGTTCTACATTGTCACTTAATCAACGGAACACGGTTCGATATCGTCGTTTTTTATTTATGTCGGTAGCTACCATATAATTGAAAACATCATTGATGGTAATCTCATTTCAATTCCATTTAGCTCATCCAAACTAGTATAATGGACCAAGAACTTCTAGTCTCGGGAGTAATCCAGATTAATCTCATGAGATGGAAATGATTTGAAACAGCGATCGAGTTTAGATTCATTGTTGTGTTGTGTCTTCCTCTTCCAAGGAAGTGAATCATACAAACCAAATGATCTGTCTTGCTCCAGGCCAAGACAGATTGATTGGTTATCTGCTGGTGTACCGGACTGTCCAACATGGGTGTCCAAACCGTCCAACAAGTGCGGCACACCTTTCAGGGATGTTGACTTGACGTCCGTTAAGTACGTCTATCCTTACAGGCATGTTTGCAGCTGGTATATGATCTCGTCACTTTAGTCTGAAGCAACATTCTGAAAGCTAGAATTTATCGCACTTGCTTATCACACTTGTATGGTATGGGGATCGAGATGGGACATAGTGGGCAACGTCCATGCAAATTCGCGCCGTTCTCCAGGAACGTTGGCATTCTTATCTCCCCCTAACAACGGGAAGACTGTCTCATTAAAGTGACAACCTGCAAATGAGCGGTAAAGAAATCGCATGCAAGGGCTCTAAGAGATCGCATGCAAGGGTTTTGGCAAAGTGTGCTTGTAGGCACAAGATTCTTACTTCGGGTAAGAAGATGCGTCGTAACATCAGTGTTCGACCTAAGTGTCCCAAAAGATCATGCCAAAGCAAGTAAACTGCTCAATCACCAGGCTCCAGGCCAGCCATATGTGGTGTGTTGGGGGACAACCCATTGGCCCTAAGTCAAAGCTTCAGGCTCATTTTTGGAGGTGGTGCAAATATATTTCACTCTATTTTCTTCAGTGGTTTCATTGATGATTATTGTTCTCTCGAATATCCTTAAAAACTCAACGATATGGAGAATTTAAGGTCCTTCAAATGGTAATTCAGTACCATTCATACAACGAGGAGCGTGCCAAATGCTCTTAATCAGGTTGGATAGACCTGAAGTCGTTGTTAGATATATGATTTAGGTGTAAAGCTAGTGTGCGTAATATCGCATTCATCCAGACAACTAACTACCCCACATTCCTACCTAATCACGTGTTTAATTGAATCAGTCACATGTATCAAGAAACATAATTCAATTAACTCATATTCAAGAAAAATATCAATAAGATTATCCATAAGTAAAACATACATCAAACTTGAATCCAAGAACATGGAAAAATGTTCACAAAGTAAACCAAAGTTACTAGGGTGGATTCGGCCAACAAGGTTATACATGTCAAAATTCTGCTTTTCCAACGATGTTTGGCGGAGCAAAATTAGTCTCACATATTGACTACTAGAATGGTACTCCTTAACAACATTGGTAGGGGCATGAACAGATGCATAACCATTGATCTATTCCATTAAGATAGAAGTAAATTCTGCAGGGTTAAGGTTTGGGAATACTATCCCTTATTCTTGAAGTTTTAGGTCTTAGGTGCCAAAGATCACGCCTCGAGCATGATGCCACACCTTGGCAGGCCCTGATTCTGCCATATGTTTGTGGTAGTAATCAGATCCGAGAATTTGGTAAACTTCCACTTTCTACACTACTGCTTCAGGGGCGAGTTAGAAACATGGAAAGACGAAAAAAAAAAAAATTCTCCAGTCAAAATTCGATCGGATTTATAAACTTTATAATTGTACTTATTCATAGACGTAATCATGATGTGCTTCAGGCCATGTCTTTCATGATTAGACGGTCCGTATGAGCGAGCCAAAGAGCCATGAAATCCTTGTTTGGGAGGTATTTCCGTTTGTAATGCTTCATGCATAAGTCTTCGAATGAAGAACATGGCGGAGACTTATTCAGCTCTTCCATGCCATTGTTGGCGTCAATGGTTTCTCAGCTTCTTGATTGTCAAGTGAAGATTCACATCTTGTACCCCAAGTGGTTTTTATTAGAAACATCCAAATCAGGGAAAATCAAACTTGTGACGGTTCAACAATCTACTGAATTTGAGGGAACAAGATTGTGATTGGTGCTATGTGAATGAATCATCCATAAGCATCAAAGTTAGAACATTCGAGTTCTAAGACATGGTTTTCATGAAAAACGTTGGGTTTTCATGGGTGTATTGTTTTATGAAAACTTCGGGTTTCAAAGGCACTAAATTTGAAACTACAGGTTCAATTTAGTTTATGAACGTTTAGTTCATAAAAGAGAGGTTCTTGTAAGAACACAAAATGCAATATGCTGATTTAAGTGTAGTGGATTTGAGTTTCTTCAGGAACTCAAGTGTGAGCGCTACGGGACTATGAAAGTGAGTCAACAGTTCAAAGAATATAAATAAAATATTGAATCGTTAATGTCCAAAAGTGATATTCAGGTCAATAATTTTGGATTAATTATCAGATTAATGGATTGCATGTCACTTTTAATTAATTCAATAGATCGGGACCATTCGGAGTCGATCGTAAAAGCAAAATTAAAACAAATTTCTAGACCCATATGTTATTTAATGTGGGCTGCAGGCCAGAGGAAATCAGGCTCAAATTTGGGCTCGGGTTGGCTGCATTGGGTAGCCCAATAACCTGTAAAGCAAGCTGCATGCTTGCTGTGATATCATGGGCTGCGAGAAAGAAAAAAAAAATAAATAAATAAAATGCACAAGCAGCAGGCTTGCTGCTGCAACGTGGGCCAGGGAGCAAAAGTCCACCAGCGGCTGCTGCATGGAAGAACAGCTATTGGGCTGAGTCAGGGATGCAGCTGCAGACTGCAGAGATAAAAAAGGGCAAGCCGAGCGTGAGCAAGGCCCCAAAAACAAACTGGGTTTTGGGTGCAGAAGCAATTCGGCTCCTTTGGTGGCTCGGCTCGCGTGGCTCGTCGACTTCTGGCCGTGGGTCAGCGCGTGGCTTTAGGGTTTTAAAACCATTTTTCTTTATTTTTTTTGTTTCTTCGATTTCTATTATTTAGGGTTTTCAGAACCCCTAAAAATAATAAAATAATCATGCTTCTATTTTATTTCGATTCTTTGACTCACAAATTCCACATAGCGATTGTATAATTGCATAATGTATGAATGTATATATATATATTGACAAACATATGAACACATATACAAAATATATATCGGAAGGTAAATATAAATGTAGGGGGTTCATGCATCATGGGGAAGATTTTCATGCTTTAAGGTCGTTTCAAATATCTTACTTTATTTTAAGCGTACCTGATTGGCAGAAAACAATAAAAGCCTTTGAATTTGTTGAAGATCCTTCTCGGAAAGCTGGAATTGCATCTCCAATGAGTTGTATCACGTTCAACACAGAAAAATTAAATTGAATCAATAGCATGTATATCAATTCAATAAAATAATAAATTAATCATAAAGAGAATGATTAAAACACAATACTCCCTTGATTGAAGATCAAACTCTCTTTAGCGCAATGTCAAGAACGTGCTGTATGCATAATTTATTGAACAATTATGGTGGCCATATAGAGAGAGGGTGTGGCATAGAGAGAGAGAAAAAAAAGAGATGTGTAATTGTGGGTATGTTCTATTCCATCCTATTGTGCCTTTATTTATAGTAGTAGGATATGTAAAAACTTTTCCCTTTAGGATTACAACATTTAATAGGTAATCAACTCCTAAAAGGAATATAAGATACATTCACATATCTACTAGGGTTTACACAATCACATTCCTAATCTATTAGGACTGCAAAATATATGTATTTTTTAAAAGCCTTTTTCATTTTTTTTAAAGTAATTAATAGTGGAGCAAATTTGTCTTAAAAAAATTATTTTAAGGTGATGTTAGGCATGAAGGGGTTATGTGAAAGTGAATTAGAACTCACTACAAAATTAAACGTCATTAGCGAGGGTCAAATGTTGTCGAAAAAGGCAATTTGCCATCGCAAATACTTATTTCTGACAGGAAAAAGCCCTCGCTGGGCGTCGGAAATTGCTCCATTGGAAATACTTTTTTCTCGACCAGCCGTCGAAAATGCTTCATTTCCAAGGCATGAGGCTCATCGTTACTAGTTATCTTTTCGTCGGAAATAAATTTTCAAAATGGAAAAATTATTTTATTTTCGACATGTCAATGTGGTCGCAATTACTTATATGCCCGTTGAATATACTTTCTGAACGACGACATCTCTTTTTTCCAATGATTTTCTTATGACCAAAACATTGTGTCAAAAAATGTTTTGTCCAACAGTAAAATACTATTTACAAGAGCATATATGTGGGCGATTATCCTATTTTGTCGGTAAAAAACAAAAGGATACAAATACAATTTTTTTTTTATAAGTTCAATAATATTTTCAATGGCAATTTTTATTGAATGAATTGTTTTATATTAATGAAACCATATATTCAACTACATATACAAAAAATCAATGTAAAAAATTTAAAGTACTTGTTACAATCTTATGATACGTCTTGTAACGCTAGTTTTCCATGTCCGCTTTAACCAACCATTGAGGAGTTTGGATGTAGAAGCGCTTCAATAATGAAAATCCCACCTTCATGACCTTGGCCGTGCTTGATATGTTTCTTTACCTGCAATGACACAGTAATTGTTTAGCAGCAACCAAAATCCATGTAATTCATTGGAACCGAATGACCAAAAGCCTTGAGCATTGAAAGAAATTAGATTGAGACTATTAAGGATCGAATAGCAAAAAGCCTTGAACATCATATACTACATTCGCGTCTGAATGGTAACCTTCAAACGCAATTATCTTTTTCAACACAATAGAACTCATCCAATATGCATTACACAAGACAGGGAACTTGAAACTAATATGACCATTAGAAGAGCTTCCATCCATTAAAGATACTTTTAATAAATAAGCATACTGTCTACAGACTATCAACCACATTACACTGGCCAATTCCAATTGCTCAATGGTAGACGTGAGAAAAAAGCATAAGCCCAAAAACATGATCGAACATTTTTGTTGAGATAATCATAGAGATCATCTACAATCTCAATCGGATTGGAGTGACCACAACAGAATGGATTTGTAACAAGTTCTCTCATGAAGAAAGATGCTATAATATTGAACGAAACCGTATATAAAATTGCTTAAAGAATTGCAAGACAAAATTAGTTAAACGAGAACAATATACCAAATTACAAATAATAGGGCTGGACTAATACCAGATTTTGCCTTACACGATGGCATGCTTCTGAGAGGGAATGACTCGCTTGATGACACCCACCCTTGTCTTTCTAAACCATTTCAAATTAAACCAGATATCCCATGCAGAGCCAACAACAAACAACATTACAACCGAAATTTGTGGTATTTCAATGGCTGATTAACATCACACTCACATCAAATCTTATAGCATAAGAAACAGCCCCATTTCCTAAAATAAGCAAGTGGTCTCATCGAATTTCCTGATCAATACAATTTTCAAGGAAAAACTTGGATTTACAAGTAAAGTAGCAAATAACCCAGTTTCCAAACGTGTTCCAAAATGTCATAACCCTTTGAGACATTTCGTCAAACACTTGGTGGTCATCCTACGCTTAACGAAAAATTACAAGAAAAAACGGGTGCTCACTGTTACAGAAGAAGCCGCGGACTTAGGTGCGCAGTCGACGGAAACTCGGCGCGGCTGTGGTGTGTAGTAAAGGAACCCATGGTTTTCCCTTCTGGAGTTAAGTTCAGATCAGCGAATTTCGAGGGGTTTGTTGTTGCAGAGTAGAAGGGAGGACGAGTTCGCGAGGAACTCGCCGGGTTTGCAATCAGAGATGGTTTTGCTTTTGATTTCGAACAGGTGGAATTGGGCTCGGGTTTGCAGAGGTGGAGGCATGTGGAAATTTTTGGATGAACGAAAAGTGAAGGCTGGAGGCTAGGGTTTTGTTTCTGTAAAGGAAACGCAGAGAAGCTGCTTGAGAGAAGTGACAAGGACGAGAGAGAGCTAAAGGGCGCTGAGTGCTATCTTTGGAATATATGATTGTAATTTTTTTGGGTCAAATGTATGATTATATTTGAATTGATCGTTTTAGGGGATACGTGTTCTTTAAAACTAATTTCAACGATTCAACCGTCAAAATTGTTTATGTATACCCGATATCACATACATCAAAAATCGCAAGGAATAAATATTCAGAGATTAGGTAACGGAACAAAACTTTTCAACGGTTATAAACGAAAAATCACGATTTAACGATTATTTTAGTTCCAATTTTGATGATTTTTTACAACTACACTCCTCGACCCTATAAGAATACAATGAACGAATTTGATCTACAATTTAAAATATTTACACAAGTGGATACCATAAAATCTTATGTTATACTTAATGGAAGTATAAAATACATTCTCAATGTTTGTTGAATCTATTTTTTTAACGAGATACGTATTCTATGAAACTAGTTTCAACGATCTATCAATCAAACTTGTTTGTATATACTACAAGATCGCATACGTCAAAAATTGCAAACAAAGAACATCAAGAGGTGTTAGTGTTATGTTTCAAACGTGAGGGGGTTTTGTGAAAACACGATAAACCTCAGGAGGTGTTAGTGTAATTAACCCGTCGATACTTTTATAAAAATTTCACCTCATATTGAATAAAACTCTTTAAGCTAAAATCGACATATATCGTCGATATTTCTAACACGTGTTAGATATCGGACAAACTTTTATATTCGTCCAAACTAATGTTTGACAATTCCTAAAGTGATTTTAAATTTCTATCATTTCCATCGAAAGCAACAGATATCAATATTGATATTTGATATATAATCAGTATTTTCAAAAATTTGCATATTAATATTGTCACTGATACCGATATTTTATACACTAGTTAAACATGAATTGATAATACTATTTTGACTTGTCACACTGGAAGATTTATTTGTTCACGACCGCATTATTCACAAATCAAGTTGTAAAGTCAATATGATACAAGTAACGTTATTTGTTATTGGTTATTGGCACAAGTCGTAGGGTCGTATACTTTGACAATTATACCAGTAAGCCATAAAATAATATAATCGGAAGAGTAAAAAAGATACACGTGAAAGTCTAGTTGCTTGCTACAAAGAGAACTTACATATAACGGTTCACGTCACATAATCGTAGGGTCGTATACTTTGACAGTTATACAAGTAAGTCATAGAATAGTATAATCGGAAGAGTCGAAAAGATACACGTAAAAGTCTAATCGCTTGCTACAAAGAAAACTATATATGTAACAATAACTTCACGTATAATAGCCATAAAATAATATCATCTTGTCATTCAAATACATTAGTCATGAATGGTGAATTGATAGTACTGTTTGACGTGATTGATGTAGATCAAATAGCTGAGTGGATGGAGGAAGAGGACACAACAATAATTTACAGATTTGACGTTCGAGCTCCGCTTTGGACGCCTTCTTTGAAAAGAACGTGACGTTCCAGTTCAAACTTACCGCTTTATAATGCATGATGAATTTTAGACATCTGAGTTCGTTTAGACTTTCAAAATTGCATTTTAATGTTTGTAATAAAAATCAAACTTTTCAAATTCCATCCAATTTATATCATTTTAATTCCCTAAGACCCGTGAGCTTCCTAGGGATGGATTTGAGTCTATTTTAGCATTTTGGCTCCTATTACAGTCATCATTCAAGAATTATTCAAATAAATGTAATAATATAGCAAACGGACCTCAGTTTTCTCATAATTATAACACGTGAATTAGTTATATGACGTTATTTAATATCAGACACTCAACTTCATCTATGTTTTTAGGAATCCGGATCCTCACCGGATTCTCTTTGTGAGGACCTCGGAGATCCGTGAATCGTACATCGTGCAGTCATAAATCATTTTAAACATTTTTATTTAAAATTAAATACAAACAGTACTTGAAAAAATTTAACCGCACGATGTACGATAAACGGACACGATTCACGGATCCCTAGGAAGCAACACTTACAAAAGAAAACAACAATACACAAGATAAATAGGGGAGAAAGGGAAAACTGTTTTGTTTGGTTTTCCTCCATTACTTACAAAATGCTAATCTTAACACTCTCCAAGACTCTCTGAGTGGATTTGCAGTAGTACGTAAAGTTGGTTCTTTCTTTATCTCTTTTGGAAGTTGAGGAACTTGATGCCATAGGCAAACACAAAGCAGAAAAGGAGAACCCAACCGACGTGTGCGGCGGCGACAGTGGGAAGGAAATCATACTCAAAACCGAAGGCATCTTTGAGGAACTTCTTCAATGGCATGGTGCCATATCCAGGGAGGACAAGGTCACCATTTTTGTCGCCCACTTGGGATGTCACAAGGCCATAAAGTGTCCAGGACAAAGGGGAAGCCCAGTAGTACCACCTCCACCAGATTGGTATTTGCTGCAACACAAACAGAAATTCAAAGATAATGTGGATTTTTGAAGTATGGATGGTTAAACGAAAGCAATGCGCATATATTTAGGGTTATTTTGGGATTGATTTCGTAAAAAGCAATTTTACTTGTAAAAGATTTTGTCAAAAGTGCTTCTTAAAGAAGCATATGGCAGACATTTCTCCAGAAAGCGCTTATAGGAGCAATAAGCTTAGCTATTCTAGAAGCAATCCCGAATAGGCCCTTAATTTTTATATCACATACCGGTCTTGGAATGACGAAGCCGCAAAACAAGTTCCAGAACATGAGGAAGAAGGACATGACAATGGCTGCAATCTGATGGCCTGGAGTCAGTGCAACGACCATCATGCCATACAGGGTGAAGTAGACGAAGCACATTAGGATATAGTAGTAAAACCACGAGAATTTGCCGATTTTCCACTCGAATCCAATCATGGAGTAGAGGAGAAGTGCATATATGAATGCTTGGATTGCAACATAGATTGTCTCTATAGCCACCTACAAAAAAAGAAGATAACTTGTCAATCAAGTAATATGATGTCTGCAACAAGGTCTCTAAGCAAATTGTCAATTTTATACATTACCTGAGCAAATGCATAAGGCAGTTCAGAATACATTCCGGCAGCCCTTTCGCGGTAGAAAACTGTTCTTTCAATGGCAACAACAGATTGGACCCCATAAGCATTCGTGGCTCCAAGGAAAAGCACAGCAGCATACATGGCTCCCAACAGGTTCATCAGATCTTGCTGTTGGGCTCTGTTACAAGAAAATTTTCATTCATATTAAATAGGATGTCGATAACATGATTTCATCAATTATGCAGTTAAAAAAAACCAGAGCTTACGTCTGCTGTCCTTTCTGCCAGAAGGTAAGACCGAATAAGACACCGATGACAATGGTCATGAAGAATCGGATGGCATTGTACTGAGGGTTTCTCCAATAAGACCAATGCATTTTCCAGAAACAAGCTTTGCACTGAACAAGGAAAGGTTGGGAGTATTTGGTTGGAAAGTAGAGATCTTTGGACCTGGGAGCCGGTGTACTAAGCTCTTTGATAAGCTCTTGGTTCCTCCTAAAAGAACATCGAGGAAGAGTGAGAATCATAAAACTAGAAATCATAGATTACTCGAGAAATATATTACGACACTTACTGGTAAAGCAAGGAGTTTGCGTAAATGTCTGCAAAATCCACATTAAGTTGAGCTTCAACCACAGGAGCAGTGACCTCCAGCATCCATGTAGCAGGATTGTAACCATCCTTGATCTTGGTCACACCCGGGATGGCCTATAGATGGTTAAAGATATGAGTCCAGACAACATGACTTCCACACCATGCATTTTCTTCTTATGCACACCTCGTGTATCTTTGTCACTCGATTCTCCTTTGATTTATTCAAAGTAAAGACTAGAAATAGCAGGGGTGTGCAAGGGAGAGAATGCACGTGCGGAAACCACTTCTCTAAAATCACTGGTGAAGGACGTACAAGAAATAAAAACTGAAAAGAAAGCTCACTTCAAAATGTTGTACAAGCTTATGAGAGTGGCGCCCGAGGGGTCCATCATAAATGACTTGCCCTCCACGTTTCATCAGAAGTAACTCGTCGAAAGCTTCAAAAATATCTATGCTTGGCTGGTGAATTGTGCATACAACAGTTCTGCCTGTGTCCACTGTGTTTCTCACAGTACGCATGACAATAGCAGCAGCCCTAGCATCGAGACCAGATGTCGGTTCATCCATAAAAATGATAGAGGGGTTAACAACCAGTTCCACAGCTATGGTTAGTCTCTTCCTTTGTTCTGTTGAAAGACCATCTATTCCCGGGAGGCCAACAAGAGAATCCCTTAGTGGATTAAGCTCAACCAAAGCCATGACTTCTTCAACAAACATCTGTATCACCATTAGGAAGAAACTTTTGGTACTCGAGAAGATTGAAAATAGGATTTCAAGAAGAAAGGAAAGATTCCAGTGCAACATACCTTTCGTGTTTGTGTATTTACATCAGAAGCAAGGCGGAGCCAGGCTGAATACAAGAGAGATTCATAGACAGTAACATGTGGGGAATGTATGTCATTCTGTTCACAATAACCGCTGACACGAGCAAATGTTTCTTGGTTCTTTGGATAACCAGATATGTTAATGGTCCCTTCGATATATCCACCAGTCTTTCTACCTGCCAAGACGTCCATAAGAGTTGTCTTTCCAGCACCACTAACACCTACAAGGGCTGTCAATATTCCGGGTCTAAAAGCACCACAAACATCTCGTAGCAATTGAAGGCGATCCTTTTCAACTCCATGAGCCTTCATTTCCTGGAATCAGTAATCGATAGAAGTATATTTGTTGATCAAAATGAGTGTGTAAAGCATCCGAAATAATATGTCTAAAATGAATAACTTACAGAGGGCATATCAACGAAGTAGTTCACATGGTTAAACACAAGCGAAAGGGGTTGGAAGGGCAAAGTCATTCCTTTCTTTCGTGTATGATCCGAATCACCAACAATTTTTGAAGAACTTTTCACTGTCATTTCTTCACTTAACGACTTCTTTCTCTTTCCTTCAATTTCTTCATCAGATACGACAACTTTTGCATCCCTGAGAGCTGATATTGGTTTCCCAAAAAAGAAAATGAGGGTGTGTTAGCTTCGGGATTTCATTCCGTTAAGAAAAGAGAGTATAGCTTCAAAATGAGATGAACTTACGGTTCAGATAAGTCAATGCTGCAATGAACAAGAAATTGAAGAGAAGAGAGAAACCAAATAGTGCTCCAATACATATCCAAAACCAGTGTTCATCTGTGAAGAATCCTCTAGACATGAGGAGGACTTTCCCGACTGTAGTTGCTTTAATTCTTTGATCTGTATTTGGCTGCGAACGAAGATAAGAATTGATTAGATGAACGTTTTTTTATGGAACAAAAAATAATGAACTAAAGACAATCAAACCACAGAGAGATCTTACTGCGCTCCATCTTTTGTCGAGGAATTCATTCATGACGATCGCATTTTGTCCGTACATCATAGGGGAAATGTAGTAGCCCCATACCATCCAAGGCTGAAGGTCGTCTGCATTCATAAGAAGAAAAATGGCTTAGAAAGTGAATAATCATAAAGAATTTGAAATTCTCAAGAAACTTAGAACAAATTTAAGCATGCTAATGATTTGCTTTAACTGCATTAACACGATAAAGTTAGATATAAGATCGATTACTTACTTTTGGTAATGATAAATCCTCCCAGGACAGTTACCATTTGCAAGGCAAAGGTACCGAGTGTGCCAGCAACAACTTGTGTTCTCCCAAGTGCAGCAATGAACCGAAAGAGGGACAGAGCCATCTGATGTATGCCAAAGAATGCCAAGAACTGTTTGAAAAATCTGGAGAAGTGAAGAAAAAATCATGTGAGTTGGTAATGCCGAAGGATATAAATTTATAAGATTGGAAACTAAAAAAATATGAACATTACTATTTACCTACTAGCAGCTGGAGCAAATCCAATGGTGTAATAGGTAAGAATGATCCAAATCCCAGATTCCATGAACGAAAGTGGGATCCTGAGGACCCAAATTGGTAATCCGAAAGCCCATGCAGGATAAAACAAGAAATCCCTCTGCTTATAAAAAACAGGAAGTCTGAAAACAGTCATTGCCAGTTCTGCCATACCATTAAACATCACATTGTTCAAACTGAAGAACAGTGCTCCGAAAAATTTTCCTCCGTCTTGTACTGTCCCCACAGACATTTCGGTTCTAAGGAACACAGTCAAGGCAATCAATGACATGACCGTTATCTGCGTGGTCTTAAATATGTATACAAAAGAATTGCGCTTCATTAGCAACCACTCCCTCGCAAAACATGCCTTGAACAATTCCCAGGTTGAAATGCCATACTTCTCTGTGACTAATGCAGCCCGATGAGCTTTGGACTTGTCGTAAGGAACCTTGAGATCAGCTGCAAGCTGTTGGCCAATCCGAAAAGAGTTGAAGGCCTCCACGAACGCAGGAACCGAAATATATCTGTAAGGTTGGCTTTTTTTGAACCAATACTGCTCTTGGTCCTTCCTAGATGTCACTTCTTGCAAAAAATCAACAACTCCTTTCCTCTTTGGGCACTTGAATCCCATGCGTTTGAAGAACTCGAGGACACTCTTGCGCGGACCTTGGTACACGATATGCCCTTCCGAAAGCAGGATTAGGTCATCAAAGAGCTCAAATGTCTCCGGTGCAGGCTGCAGAAGAGAGATGACCATGGTAACATCCATTATGTGAACCAATTGCCTCATGTATCTGCATATCTGAAAAGTTGTGGAACTGTCTAACCCTGTTGATATTTCATCCATAAGAAGAACCTTTGCTGGTCCTACAAACATCTCCCCTACACATTGTTCAATCAATTATTCCCAAAACCATAGTTATAAGAAGATTTGATGAACAAAATTAATAACATGGTGCGAAAAAAGGTACCGGTGGTCACACGTTTTTTCTGGCCACCGGAAATACCCCTCCTCATATCATCACCAACCAAGATATCAGCACAGGTATCCAAGTCAAGTATCTATAAAAACTTATTTACTAATTAGTCAGATTTTCCAAAAATCATAATCCAGTAGAGATTTAAGGGACATAAATAAACAGGGGTGTGCAGAAATCGTTTGTCTTAAAAAATGAAGGCAATCACAAACCTTGAGAACATAATCTGTGACCAAACTAGTCTTCTGGCCTGAGACTGAGGTGGCTTTCATGAATGCATCGATCTCGGGGTCCGGCTTGATTCCGGTTTCTTTCTCTCTTCTTGAGAGTTCAACCAGCATTTGGTATCGAGTTCCGACACCCAAACAACGTCCCGAGAAATCCAACGTCTCTCTCACTGTCATTTCTCCACAGTGAAGATCATGCTGACTAATGTAAGCACATGCTCTTCTAGGAACAAACTCATGCAGTTCATGGCCACAATATGTGACTTTCCCAGAAACCTGCTCACCATTTTCCAAGTAATATCAATAACAAAGCCTAATTATGCACAGTAATTAAAAAAGTTAGAGAGAAAAAAATCCCACTCTTAGTTCATCATCGAGCTTTCCTGCAAGTGCTAGTAACAAGGTTGTTTTGCCTGCACCTGGAGGACCCAAAAGTAGGGTCATCCTGGGAAATTACCAAATCAGTTAACTGTTGTGAGTATTCGCCTATGCACCAGAGGTCCCAAGTTCGAACCCCATCCCCAACACAAAACTAAACAGCTGATGTAATTTCATACCTGGAAGGTCTGACTATTCCACTGACATCTTTAAGTATCTGGATCTTTCTCTTTTTTGATGCAGCAAGCTTAATTAATCCCAGAACACTCTGCAACTCAAAAAACTAATATCTTGAAAAAATAATAATTTAAACAAATTTAAAAAGTTAAGCAAGAAAAATAAGTTTTTCATAAAATTAGTTAAACCAAGAGAAATCAAACCTCAATGGTGTTCAAGGTAGCATTAAGTAGAGTAGGCAGTGCTCTGCTCCCAACATACACATCCCCATCCATAGACAAGTTCTCATATCGGACTTCAATCTTCGGAATTTCGATCCCCACACTACAAAAATCACAAAAATTAACAAAAACCAAAACATTAAAACATTAAAAAAAAATCCTAACAAAACCAAAAAAAAAAAAAAGAAGCTCCATTTGGTATTTTATTTTATTTTTTTACACCAAAAGTTGTTTTACTTAAAAGTTAAGCAGTAAAAATGTATTGGTAAATAAAATATTTTGTTTCTTTTAAAATCATTAGTCTTTAGACAACAAGTTATCAGGCCCGGCCCAAGCCCAGTGGGGGCAAGGTGACAGTTTGGGGCTCAAAAAAATTGGGGGCACCAAAATTATTAGGGTGATATAAATTTATAACATTTGGTTTAATGACAAAATAATTTAACTATAATTGGTGGTTTTGTTCACTAATATTAATGAGGAGGAGGTCTTAGGTTCAAAACACCATGTGTGCTTATTTATATTCCAATTTTTACGAATTTCTTTTTATAACAGTATAAATTTATAAAATTTGGCTAAATGATCAAGAAGTTTAATTAGAAGCAATGGTTTTTGTTGTTTAAAATTAATGAGAGGTCATAAGTTTGAAATGCTATGTGCATGTTTATTTTTTTCAATTTTTACAAATTTTTGTTTGGTTGTTAATTTATTTACTAGCTAGTAGCTATGTGGGTTGCTATTTTTAAATATCTGTTCCAATTCAAGTCTAATCTTCAACAAAGAGTAACGCGTAGACTAAATTTGTAGACCAAATTTACAAATAATATTACGTGTTATCAAAATGTTTAATTTAGTGTTTATTCATTACTTATACATATCCTTAAAGACTCGAAAACATTATTATTTTTTTTAGTCTTATATTGACGAGGTTAGTAAATAAGAAAAAATACCTCACGATTTATATAAAAACACTTTAACATGGAAAACAAAACTCATAATCTATCTACTTGTAAGCCCGAAGTTTTTTGGTTTCCTTCTCTCGGTACAAAATAAATTAGTTATTCCGTATTTCTAAATTATTGATTTTGAAGTGTTTTTCTAAATATAATTTTATCGGTGTTTTACGTGTGAAAACAAATAATTTTTTTATATGAAATGAGGACACATTTTTTTTTATTTCACCCCTGGGCCTCAAAAATCTCTGGACCGGCCCTGCAACTTATAAAAGTAGTCTCTATGTTGCTTTCATAAAATGTGGAGTTGAGTGTTTAATGAATAATTTCAATTCTTGTAATATCCTCATTAGTTATTTAAAAATGATATGATTTATCTTTCTACACACATTTTTATCCCTTGAAGAATAAAGTGACCGCCACAACTGCCATCACGACCACAAACGGCATCACCACCACTACCGTCTCCCTTAGCACAATTGTTACCTCTACACTCCAACCACCACATCCCACAATTGGCACCACCACTATCATACCCCCAACATTGCTACCACCATCACCACCACCACCACTAACGCCGCTGCCACCACCATTGCCTCTGCCACCGCTCTGCCACCACCACCCCTACTCCTATGTTCATTTTTTCCGTTATATACAATTATATATTTTTATATTAAAATTTATCAAATGTCAAAAAAAAAAAAAAAACAACAAAAGCAATCCCAAATTGACTCTTAATTTTCTTAGGTTTTAAGAAAGTAAATATATGATTTTCAAGACAGTTTCATAAATTAGACCAGTTGACTAGGACAGTTTGTGACTGTCCATACACTCGAATTTGAAGCCTTTGTAAATTTTGAGTAGTTCATAATATCGCTTTCTGCTAAAAAAGGAAAGAAAGAGAGAATTTCAAACCTATCAGTTCTGTCCCTAAGTCTTCTCAAGAACCTTTCGTTATCATCTTCCGCAACCTTCAATATACTCTCCATCAACTGCTTCCTGTCCTGCATTCCCAGCTTCGTCACGTCCACCTCATCAGTCACCACCCTCCCATTGTCCAGCACCTGCCTCAGCATCCCTCTTTTTAACCTGTCATACGTCGGCAGCCGCTCAGTCGCCGCCCACCGCAGCTCCTCCTCCTCATCCTGCCCCCCGCTCCTGTTGAACACATCCAGCGGCGCCTGCCACACTTCCCCGAAACTTGTGGACGCCCAGCTCCTCTTGCTTCCCAACCCCCAGCTTCTCCGGCTGCTGGTCGACTGGGCCAGATCGTCGCTCGCCAAGGCCGCCGCCATTTTTGATCTAATTCAACACAGCTTTTGCTTGTGTCCAACTTATCGATTATTTGTCACGTTGCTCATAAAATCGTGGTAAAAGGAAGCAACGACAACTGAGATTCGTTATATTAACTGAACTGTGCTGGTACTTTGGATATTATAGCAAACTCAGGTGCTTATCTTTGACCTAAATTAATTCAGGGTCTTATAGAAATGGTTGGGGGTGGTGGGACTTAATCATCATCGAGGAAACGGCGTGCCACGGTGGTCACTGGCGGCAATAAAAGAGAGTGAGTGTGAGTGGTTTGGGAGTTTTTGGTGAGGGTTTCAATTCATATGTATCGGCAGGGGATGCAATGCAGGTTTGAATTTAAGAAGCTTCCCTTTTTTGGCGCTGATGTGTGCTAATGTCGAGTGTTTATATTTATTTCTTATCTTAAACAAAGCGATAGATAAATACTGGATTCGATATGTTCCAAGTATTTCTTAAATAAATACTGGATTCGATAGGTTCCAAGTATTTGTTCTATATGTGGCTGAATACTGAATACTGGATTCGATATGTTCTATGCATGGATTCGATATGTTCGAAGACTTTTTAAAGTTTGGTTCCAACATTTGTACAAAATTGTATAAAATTTCAGTTATGCAAATTTATAGTTGTATTCTTATATTTTAATGATATTACAATTTGTTTTCTCACCATAAACAGAAAAAGAAATATGATACTCCAATTTGGGTGCCCACAAAGGGCATCCTTTTTTTTTAATATTATTTTGCAACTTTGCCACCAATGTGAATTAGGGTGGCATTGTTTTTAGATGCCACCAATGTATTAAGAGTAGCCATTGTTACAATAGAGTCCTTTACATAGGCCACACCCTCTAATTGGTGGCTGCTTGGTGGCCATTGTGGTTTGCCACCAATGTGAGTGGCTACTCTTGACAATAGCCACCAATGGAAAATGGTAGCTATAGGCCAAAATTCTAGTAGTGTTTCCACATCACCATCACTTTATGGCTTCATTACCTTCCGGATGATGCCCAACACAATTCGTTCAGGTGTCCAGGTAGATATTTCGGCTCGAAATGTGTTAGTTTGGTATTAGAGCCAACAGTGGCACGCCTAGCCTTCCAACACATAACTTGGGACTTTCATCCAGTCTCTAATTGCCATTGGCTCAAACCTTTGAGAGAAAGGGACTCTCAACAATGCCATTACTAGCAATGGGTTTTTCTATTCAAGATCCTCACATTTGCGAACTTTGCTACTCAATTGCTATCTCCCTTAGTGATGCTTTTAGGCATTTCGATTTTGTTAGACTTTTAACCGGTGTTACAGTATACGCTAATGCGATCCTTGGCTGTTAAATCTTGACCACAAATCCAGCCTTCTACCCTCTATCGGTTGCTCACAATCTGAAAATATATCCATAAAAGAGCCTATCCTCCTTGCGCATCCAAGAATAAAGAACGAGTTCGAGAGGAGGTAGGCAAAAATTTAAATTTAAATATACATCTCCCTCGGAAGCAAAAACCATATTTAAACGTGATTTTACATCTAAAATTTGAATCTCTCTGTTGGAGATTTGCTCCGATGTACGTTGGGAGAAGTTTCTTGCAGCACATTTAAGTAATCGTCAATCTTTTCAGAAGAAAACACGATCCATGTGCAATCGCAATTCATAATCATTCATCAAGAGCAAAGTTTCCGAAACAACAAACCGATTAGGAACACTTTAAACTCATCCATAGCTAGATACATGAAGATTACGATCAGCTACATGTTACAAACTCCCCACAATTCATGGTACCGAGGATAACCTGGTTCAAGCATCATTAGAATTACATTTTGAAGAACAGACCCGACCACAATTCAATCTCCGCTGGCACAGCCCCTACAGCCGCAATGCACACACTCGATAACCTTCTTCTCCCTCAGATGCTTGGGAACTCGGCAAAACACGTGGTGGCAAAGTTATGGTCCCGGGGCTACATGCATCTTAAACAGCAGGGCCGTTCGTAACCAGGCTGCATTTCAAACACAAACCATATGTCATCACATGTTGTTAGATAAATAGACTTTAGATAAAAAGACACAAGTTACATGAGTATGCAATATTTTCTTTCAGTATCCTAATCAAAGTACAGCTTTAATACGACCTTATTTAATATCTGACACTCAGCTTCAGCTATGTTTTTACTACAAGCAACACTCATACAAAAGAATACAATAATACACAAGATAAATAGGGGGAAAAGGGGAGACAGTTTTGTTTGGTTTTCCTCCATTACTTACAAAATGCTAATCTTAACACTCTCCAAGACTCTCTCAGTCGATTTGCAGTAGTATGTAAAGTTGGTTCTTTCTTTATCTCCTTTGGAAGTTGAGGAACTTGATGCCATAGGCAAACACAAAGCAGAAAAGGAGAACCCAACCGATGTGTGCAGCGGCGACAACGGGAAGGAAATCATACTCAAAACCGAAGGCATCTTTGAGGAACTTCTTCAATGGCATGGTGCCATATCCAGGGAGGACAAGGTCACCATTTTTGTCCCCCACTTGGGATGTCACAAGGCCATAAAGTGTCCAGGACACAGGAGAAGCCCAATAGTACCACCTCCACCAGATTGGTATTTGCTGCAACACAAACAGAAATTCAAAGTTAATGTGACTTTTTGAACTATGGATGGTTAAACGAAAGCAATGCGCATAGATCGCGTATTTAGGGTTATTTTGGGATTGATTTCGTAAAAAGCAATTTTACTTGTAAAAGATTTTGTCAAACGTGCTTCTTAAAGAAGCATATGGCAGGCATTTCTCGAAAGCGCTTCTATGAGCAATAAGCTTAGCTATTCCAGAAGCAATCCCGAATAGGCCCTTAATTTTGATATCACATACCGGTCTTGGAATGAGGAAGCCGCAAAACAAGTTCCAGAACATGAGGAAGAAGGACATGACAATGGCAGCAATCTGATGGCCTGGAGTTAGTGCAACGACCATCATGCCGTACAGGGTGAAGTAGACGAAGCACATTAGGATGTAGTAGTAAAACCACGAGAATTTGCCGATTTTCCACTCGAATCCAATCATGGAGTAGAGGAGAAGTGTATATATGAATGTTTGGATTGCAACATAGATTGTCTCTATAGCCACCTGCAAAAAAAGAAGATAACTTGTCAATCAAGTAATTTGATGTCTGCAACAAGGTCTCTAAGCAATTTGTCAATTTTATACATTACCTGAGCAAATGCATAAGGCAGTTCAGAATACATTCCGGCAGCTCTTTCGCGGTAGAAAACTGTTCTTTCAATGGCAACAACAGATTGGACCGCAGAAGCATTCGTGGCTCCAAGGAAAAGCACAGCAGCATACATGGCTCCCAAAAGGTTCATCAGATCTTGCATTTGGGCTCTGTTACAAGAAAATTTTCATTCATATTAAATAGAGATGTCGATAACATGATTTCATCAATTATGCAGTTAAAAAAACCAGAGCTTACGTCTGCTGTCCTTTCTGCCAAAAGATAAGACCGAATAAGACACCGATGACAATGGTCATGAAGAATCGGATGGCATTGTACTGAGGGTTTCTCCAATAAGACCAATGCATTTTCCAGAAACAAGCTTTGCACTGAACAGGGAAAGGTTGGGAGTATTTGGTTGGAAAGTAGAGATCTTTGGACCCGGGAGCCGGTGTACTAAGCTCTTTGATAAGCTCTTGGTTCCTCCTAAAAGAACATCGAGGAAGAGTGAGAATCATAAAACTAGAAATCATAGATTACCCGAGAAAGATATTACGACACTTACTGGTAAAGCAAGGAGTTTGCGTAAATGTCTGCAAAATCCACATCAAGTTGAGCTTCAACCGCAGGAGCAGTGACCTCCAGCATCCATGTAGCAGGATTGTAACCATCCTTGATCTTGGTCACACCCGGGATGGCCTATAGATAGTTAAAGATATGAGTCCAGACAACATTAAAGTCACAAGAAATGACTTCCACACCATGCATTTCCTTCTTATGCACACTTCGTGTATTTCTGTCACTTGATTCTCCTTTGAGTTATTGAAAGTAAAGACTAGAAATAACAGGGGAGTGCAAGAGAGAAAATCCACGTGCGGAAACCACTTCTTTAAAATCACTAGTGAAGGACGTACAAGAAATGAGAACTGAAAAGAAAGCTCACTTCAAAATGTTCTACAAGCTTATGAGAGTGGCGCCCGAGGGGTCCATCATAAATGACTTGCCCTCCACGTTTCATCAGAAGTAACTCATCGAAAGCTTCAAAAATATCTATGCTTGGCTGGTGAATTGTGCAGACAATAGTTCTGCCTGTGTCCACTGTGTTTCTCACAGTACGCATGACGATAGCAGCAGCCCTAGCATCGAGACCAGATGTCGGTTCATCCATAAATATGATAGAGGGGTTAACAACCAGCTCCACAGCTATGGTTAGTCTTTTCCTTTGTTCTGTTGAAAGACCATCTATTCCCGGGAGGCCAACAAGAGAATCCCTTAGTGGATTAAGCTCAACCAAAGCCATGACTTCTTCAACAAACATCTGTATCACCATTAGGAAGAAACTTTTGGTACTCGAGAAGATTGAAAATAGCATTTCAAGAAGAAAGGAAAGATTCCAGTGCAACATACCTTTCGTGTTTGTGTATTTATATCAGAAGCAAGACGAAGCCAGGCTGAATACAAGAGAGATTCATAGATAGTAACATGTGGGGAATGGATGTCATTCTGTTCACAATAACCGCTGACACGAGCAAATGTTTCTTGGTTTTTTGGATAACCAGATATGTTAATGGTCCCTTCGATATACCCACCGGTCTTTCTACCTGCCAAGACGTCCATAAGAGTTGTCTTTCCAGCACCACTAACACCTACAAGGGCTGTCAATATTCCGGGTCTAAAAGCACCACAGACATCTCGTAGCAATTGAAGGCGATTCTCTTCAACTCCATGAGTCTTCATTTCCTGGAATCAGTAATCGATAGAAGTATATTGTTGATCAAAATGAGTATGTAAAGCATCCAAAATAATATGTCTAAAATGAATAACTTACAGAGGGCATATCCACGAAGTAGTTCACATGGTTAAACACAAGCGAAAGGGGTTGGAAGGGCAAAGCCATTCCTTTCTTTGGTGCATGATCTGAATCACCAACAATTTCTGAAGAACTTTTCACTGTCATTTCTTCACTCAACGACTTCTTTCTCTTTCCTTCACTTTCTTCATCAGATACGACAGCTTTTGCATTCCCGAGAGCTGATGTTGGTTTCCCAAAAAAGAAAAAGAGGGTGTGTCAGCTCCGAAATTTCATTCCGTTAAGAAAAGAGAGTATAGCTTCAAAATGAGATGAACTTACGGTTCAGATAAGTCAATGCTGCAATGAACAAGATGTTGTAGAGAAGAGAGAAACCAAATAGTGCTCCAATACATATCCAAAACCAATGTTCATCTGTGAAGAATCCTCTAGACATGAGGAGGACTTTCCCGACTGTAGTTGCTTTAATTCTTGGATCTGTATTTGGCTGCAAACGAAGATAAGAATTGATTAGATGAACGGTTTTTTTATGGAACGAAAAATCATGAACTAAAAACAATCAAACCACAAAGAGATCTTACTGCGCTCCATCTTTTGTCGAGGAATTCATTCATGACGATCGCATTTTGTCCGTACATCATAGGGGAAATGTAGTAGCCCCATAGCATCCAAGGCTCAAGGTCGTCTGCATTCATAAGAAGAAAAATGGCTTAGAAAGTGAACAATCATAAAGAATTTGAAATTTTTAAGAAACTTAGAACAAATTTAACCATGCTAATGACTTGCTTTAAGCCTTTAACTGCATTAACACGATAATGTTAGATAGAAGATCGATTACTTACTTTTGGAAACGATAAATCCTCCCAGGACAAATACCATTAGCAAGGTAAAGGTACCGAGCGTGCTAGCAAGAACTTGTGTTCTCCCAAGTGCAGCAATGAACCGAAAGAGGGACAGAGCCATCTGATGTATGCCAAAGAATGCCAAGAACTGTTTGAAAAATCTGGAGCAGTGAAGAAAAAATCATGTGAGTTGGTAATCCGGAAGGATATAAATTTATAAGATTGGAAACTAAAAAATATGAACATTACTATATACCTACTAGCAGCTGGAGCAAATCCAATGGTGTAATAGGTAAGAATGATCCAAATCCCAGATTCCATGAACGAAAGTGGGATCCTGAGGACCCAAATTGGTAATCCGAAAGCCCACGCAGGATAAAACAAGAAATCCCTCTGCTTATAGAAAACAGGAAGTTTGAAAACAGTCATTGCCAGTTCTGCCATACCATTAAACATCACATTGATCAGACTGAAGAACAGTGCTCCGAAAAATTTTCCTCCATCTTGTACTGTCCCCACAGACATTTCTGTTCTAAGGAACACAGTCAAGGCAATCAATGACATGATCGTTATCTGCGTGGTCTTAAATATGTATACAAAAGAATTGCGCTTCATTAGCAGCCACTCCCTCGCAAAACATGCCTTGAACAATTCCCAGTTTGAAATGCCATACTTCTCTGTGACTAATGCAGCCCGATGAGCTCTGGACTTGTCGTAAGGAACCCCGAGATCAGCTGCAAGCTGTTGGCCAATCTGAAAAGAGTTGAAGACCTCCACGAACTCAGGAACCGAAATATATCTGTAAGGTTGGCTTTTCTTGAACCAATACTGCTCTTGGTCCTTCCTAGATGTCACTTCTTGCAAAAAATCAACAACTCCTTTCCTCTCTGGGCACTTGAATCCCATGCGTTTGAAGAACTCGAGGACACTCTCGCGCGGACCTTGGTACACGATATGCCCTTCCGAAAGTAGGATTAGGTCATCAAAGAGCTCAAATGTCTTTGGCGCAGGCTGCAGAAGAGAGATAACCATGGTAACATCCATTATGTGAACCAATTGCCTCATGTATCTGCATATCTGAAAAGTTGTGGAACTGTCTAACCCTGTTGATATTTCATCCATCAGAAGAACCTTTGCTGGTCCTACCAACATCTCCCCTACACATTGTTCAATCAATTAGTCCCTAAACCATAGTTATAAGAAGATTTGATGAACAAAATTAATAACATGGTGCGAAAAAATGTACCGAGGGTCACGCGCTTTTTTTGGCCACCGGAAATACCCCTCCTCATATCATCACCAACCAAGATATCAGCACAGGTATCCAATCCAAGTATCTATAAAAACTTATTTACTAATTAGTCAGATTTTCCAAAAATCATAATCCAGTAGAGATTTAAGGGACATAAATAAACATGGGTGCGCGGAAACCGTTTGTCTTAAAAAATGAAGGCAATCACAAACCTTGAGAACATAATCTGTGACCAAACTAGTCTTCTGGCCTGAGACTGAGGTGGCTTTCATGAATGCATCAATCTCGGGGTCCGGCTTGATTCCGGCTTCTTTCTCTCTTCTTGAGAGTTCAGCCAGCATTTGGTATCGAGTTCCGACACCCAAACAACGTCCCGAGAAATCCAACGTCTCTCTCACTGTCATTTCTCCATAGTGTAGATCATGCTGACTAATGTAAGCACATGTTCTTCTAGGGACAAACTCATACAGCTCATGGCCACAATATGTGACTTTCCCAGAAACCTGCTCACCATTTTCCAAGTAATATCAATAACAAAGCTTAATTATGCACACTAAATAAAAAATTTAGAGAGAAAAAAAATCTCACTCTTAGATCATCATCAAGCTTTCCTGCAAGTGCTAGTAACAAGGTTGTTTTGCCTGCACCTGGAGGACCCAAAAGTAGGGTCATCCTGGGAAATTATCAAATCAGTTCACTGTTGAGAGCATTCGTCTATGCACCTGAGGTCCCGAGTTCGAACGCCATCCCCAACACAAAACTAAACAGCTGATGTAATTTCATACCTGGAAGGTCTAACTATTCCACTGACATCTTTAAGTATCTGGATATTTCTCTTTTTTGATGGAGCAAGCTTAATTAATCCCAGAACACTCTGCAGCTCAAAAAAATAATATCTTGAAAAAATAATAATTTAAAGAAATTTAAAAAGTTAAGCAAGAAAAATAAGTTTTTCATAAAATTAGTTAAACCAAGAGAAATCAAACCTCAATGGTGTTCAAGGTAGCATTAAGTAGAGTGGGCAGTGCTCTGCTCCCAACATACACATCCCCATCCAAAGACAAGTTCTCATATCGGACTTCAATCTTCGGAATTTCGATCCCCACACTACAAAAATGACAAAAATTAACAAAACCCAAAACATTAAAACATTAAAAAAAAAATCGTAAAAAAAACCAAAAAAAATTATCTCTGTTTAGTTTTTTTTTTATATCAAAAGTTGCTTTACTCTAAAGTTTAGTAGTAAAAATGTATTGGTAAAAATAAAATATTTTGTTTATTTTAAAATCAATAGTCTCCAAACAACAACTTATAAATGCAATCTTCATGTTGCTTTCATAAAAAGTGGAGATGAGTTTTTAATGAATAATTTCAATTCTTGTAATATCCTCATTAGTTATTTAAAAATGATATTATTTAGGAGAAATTAGGTTCTCATCCTTCCTTTTGCTACTCCATTGATTAAAATCCTATTCAGTTTCAATTTTTGATCAAGGTCCTTGGGTATTAATAACATCATTGATTATTTCAATAATAAAATATTTTTTTATTTCTAAATATATTCATTAATGTTAAAAATATTACAATTAGTATATTTATATTTATGACTACATTTTTTATCATATATTTTTAGTTTTAGTTTTTAAATATTTAATTTATTTTTTAATTTGTACCAATTTTTTTTTTCAGTTTTAATTTGTACCCATATATTAATTTCTTTTTCTGCCCATATTTTTTAAAGTTTATTTGTATTTGTACCCATACATTTTTTTTATTTATATGCTAAATGTACCCATGCTAATTATATGTACCCATTCATGCAAAACTTTTTAATGTTAAAATGTACTCATTCTTAAATATACAAATTTGTTATATGTTAAATGTACCCTTTTTTTATATAAAATCTATTCAATTTTTTTCTAATCCATTTTTAAACTTAAATGGGTACATTCTTTTTTCTTTGATTTTAAAATGTATCCATGTCAAGTTTAATTGAAGAAATTTACTAATGTTATTAAGCGTAACATCTTCTTCTTTTTTGTGATTTTGAAGAATGTACCCATGTTTTGATACAATAATTTTTTTGGTTAATTTTGATGAATATACCCATGTTTATATATATACACACACACAACAGTATATTTATATTTTAATATTTTTAATCCCACAAATTGTGATATTTTATTTAAAATCTCATTTATATAAACAACTAAAATTTCTAATTTTTAATTTAAAAAATATAGTAACGTACATAGAAATAAATTAATGCATTAATTTCAGGGACCTCAATCAAAAATTAAAAACCAACAAGGTTTTAATCAAAAAATATTCATAGTTAAGGACCGCATCCAAAGTCTCCCTATTATTTATCTTTTGACACACATTTTATCCCTTGAAGAATAAAGTGACCGCCACAACTGTCACCACGACCACAAACGACATCACCACCGCTACCGTCTCCCCTAGCACAATTGTTACCTCTACACCCCACAATTGGCACCACCACTATCATACCCCCAACATTGCTGCCACCATCACCACCACCACCGCCAACACCGCTGCCACCACCATTGCCTCTGCCACCGCTCTGCCACCACCACCCCTACTCCTATGTTCATTTTTGCCGTTACATAAAATTACATATTTTTATATTAAAATTTACCAAATGTGAAGAAAAAAAAATGCAATCCCAAACTGACTCTTAATTTCCTAGTTTTTAAGAGAGCAAATACATGATTTTCAAGATAAAGTTTTGCAGATTAGACCAATTGATTAGGACAGTCTGTGACCGCCCATACACTCGAAATTGAATCCTCTGTAAATTTGAGTAGTTCATAATATCGCTTTCTACTAAAAAAGAAAAGAAAGAAAGAGTTTCAAACCTATCTGTTCTGTCCCTAAGTCTTCTCAAGAACCTTTCGTTATCATCTTCCACAACCTTCAATATACTCTCCATCAACTGCTTCCTGTCCTGCATTCCCAGCTTCGTCACGTCCACCTCATCAGTCACCACCCTCCCGTTGTCCAGCACCTGCCTCAGCATCCCTTTTTTCAACCTGTCATACGTCGGCAGCCGCTCGATCGCCGCCCACCGCAGCTCCTCCTCCTCATCCTGCCGCCCGCTCCTGTTGAACACATCCGGCGGCGCCTGCCACACTTCCCCGAAACTTGTGGACGCCCAGCTCCTCTTGCTTCCTAATTCCCAGCTTCTCCGGCTGCTGGTCGACTGGGCCAGATCGTCGCTCGCCAAAGCCGCCGCCATTTTTGATCTAATTCAACACAGCTTTTGCTTGTGTCCAACTTATCGATTATTTGCCACGTTGCTCATAAAATCGTGGTAAAAGGAAGCAACGACAACTGAGAGTTCGTTATATTAACTGAACTGTGCCGGTGCTTTGGATATTATAGCAAACTCAGGCGCTTATCTTTGACCTAAATTAACTCAGGGTCTTATAGAAATGGTTGGGGGTGGTGGGACTTAATCATCGTCGAGGAAACGGCGTGCCACGGTGGTCCACTGGCGGCCATAAGAGAGAGTGAGAGTGAGTGGTTTGGGAGATTTTTGGTGAGGGTGTCAATTTCATATGTATCGGCAGGGGATGCAATGCAGGTTTGAATTTAAGAAGCTTCCCTTTTTTGGCGCTGATGTGTGCTGATGTTGAGTGTTTATATTTATTTCTTATCTTAAACAAAGCGATAGATAATTCGAATGCATAATCTCGAGTATCATACTACAATATAATGCTTTTAATCAATTGAGTTACAAGTTATTCCATGACATTGAGTGCTTTTAGTTGAATATATGTGGGTTGTTGTAACTTTTAACTCATTGCTTAATTCTTTTTATATTTCTTGTCCAAAAAAAAAAAATTCTTTATATATTTGCAACTCGTTGTTTAGTTTTTTATGTTATTTTATAAAATGTATGTTTTGTTACTTTTGTATCCAAAAAAAAAAAATAATAATAATAATTAAGAGTACGTGTATGCTCGAGTGCATTCCATAACAATTGATTGAGCAATTAGCAAGTTTCAACACCTAATTAACTTAACACTGCAATTCATTATTTAGGTTAACTGTGAACTATATATGTAATTAAAAAACCAAAAAGTTGTATCGCATTGTTTACTAATCACTTTTCTTCGTTATGTTGAAAAAAATCGAACTTAAAACTCTGAACTTATCATAATCTTCTTAGCTGGTTACCACACTGTTCTCTTAAAAATAAATTTTTCTTATAATTAAAGCACAAATTGATCCTTACTCGCTAGCTGCAAGTGGTCTTGTTCTTTTTCTTAGATTAAAAGATATCTGAAATAGTCATTATGTGCAAATGATTTTAAAATCAATAACAATACTAAAATGACTTTTAGAGCTCTAAAATAGTCATCATGCATGCCTTTCTCTATATTTTACGTGTGAGACAAAAAGTTAACTCTAAATCTGTTTCTAGGTCAATTTAAGAGATATATTTCTCAACTCCTAGGAAAACGAGTGTTACAGATATTTAAATGTGAAAATTTGTAGGATATTGCTCATTTTATAAGGGAAAAATTAGTATCCGAATCTTAGTTTTCAGATTTTGATCGAAGTCCCTAGCATTAATGTAATAATGTATTTATATGTCAGTTACATAGTTTTTTAAAATAAAATTATTAAGTGATTAGGATTTTAATACTCACACCTTTATAAAACTCCTAATTAATTTTCCATTTCCAAAATAATAAAATAATAAAATTAGAATAAGTTTTTTTTCTTAACAAACGATATTATCTACACTAAGGGGGGAGGGGTGGATTTAGCCTTACAATATGCTAGCAATAATGTGGTTCAAATTCGCATTTGGCGAGAATTGAACCTAAAACCTCTCACTTACAAGTAAAGAGGAATACCAGTAGACCGTCTGTAGTACTAAGTGGCAAAATTAGAATAAGTTTGTACCCATTAGATTTTTATAAAAAGATTTTCAATTTTTTTAATCTTAAGTTTACACATTCATATAATTTTTAAATTTTTTAATCTTAAATATACCCATTGTTAAATATACGAATTTTTTATATGTAAACTATACCATTTTAATGTAAACTGTACCCAATTTTTTAATCCATTTTTAAACTTATATTGATACATTCTTTTTCATTTATTTGAGAATGTATCTATGTCAAGTTTAATTGAAGAAATTAACTGTTCATCCTAGTTTTTTTTTTTTTTTTGTCAAACGAATCTTTTTGTTAATTTTGATCAACGTACCTAGGTTCACACACACACACAAAAATATATTGGAGAGTATAATTTATATTTTAATATTTTTAATCTTACAAATTATGGGTTTTATTTAAAATCTCGTTAATATAAACAATTATGATGTTTAATTTTTAATTTAAAAATATAGTAACCTACATAGAAATATATTATTACATTAATGTCAAGGACTTCAGTAAAAAACAAAAAATCAACAAGATTTCAGTAAAAGAACAATGATAGCTATGGACCGCAAAGTCTCCGTTTCATAAATAACTAGCTACTCTCTTTAATTTTCTTGGGAAGAAAGAGGGGATGGCCAAGGATACCAATTAACATAATAATTTCTACCAAGTAGACCAAAAATGAGAAGTTTCTTCATATTCACTTGCCAACCAAACAGATAGAAACCCACCAAATTAAATCCTAATAAGTGAGATAGTTACAGAAAAGAACTTTAATGATTGAGCAGTGACTGTGCCTGCTCTCAAATGTCAATTCCCAGTTGCTGTTTGTTGGATCCAGTTTCTGAGATTGAATATTTACATAAATTGGATGTATATGAATTGAATTTGTTGACAATGCATGGATGCGTATGTACGTAGTAGAAAATGATGGCACGTCTATCTAACCCTAAATCCCTTATTGTTTAGGTTACCTATACTTCACTGCCGAGTGTTAGTGCTTCTAGCCTTTTCAAAATGTCCGCAACAACGGGGTAGTACGCTATATATTATTATACAAGTAGAGAAAGGTTTTTTTTTTTTTTAAGTGTCCCTTCACTTATACAAAAACATATGAAGGTTTTTTTTTTTTAAGTGTCCTTTCACTTATACAAAAACATATGGCGTATGTGCTCGTTTTCAAATACCTGCAATGGTAGATGACGCTTTGCAGCTTGCTTGACAGATATAAGTCCTTCCATTGAAAATTAAATAAATAAAAGTTACTAATTAAATACATTATATATTGATATGTCAATGATTAGTGAAATGCTCCCCTGTTAAACTATTACCGGATTATGATTTACAGATCTAATGTGAAGTTGTGTTTATTTTATTAAACTGTAAACTAAAACGAAGTACACTGCAAAAATCAACTTGATTAATATTCAAATTCACATTATGCAATACAATTTGGTATAGAGACTCTTTTCATTAGGGTTTTGATACGTACACTCCCGTTTTATCAATGATGGAGCCACACGGAAGCCAAGATAAACCCAGACCCGTCCTAAAACTTTTATAATTTATATTTATTATCTACTAGTTTTTACAATAAAGAAAATGCTACTAGTTTTTACAATAAAGAAAATGCAGTTCATGAAGTAGTGAGTAGAATTTGACAATTACAATTTACATCATGCCATGATTCCGAAACTTATGGTTGCCAACGACCTTTAGTTTTTCATTAACTCAGCTTTACTACTCTTCCACCAGTTTGCTACCACTGACAATATCTACTTACATATAAAGTCAACAGCCCAATGAACAGTGTTTTCGGGGTCACAAGTTTTACAAAAAATAATTGGACAGAAATGTCCCTTAAACAAAAAACTTCAAAACTAATCCAAAATAATGCAGGGGTATTTTCGTTATATAAACAGTATTTTTTAATAATTAATTATTTTTGTACAGTTTTTTAGTTTGTATTTTTATTTTATAATTAGTACCTCACAATATGCTAGCAATAATATGATTCAATCAGTTATTTATTAAATATTATTTTCTCTATTTTTAAACACGTTCAAAACATCTTAAGAGGCGTGTAGTGTCAGGTATAAAAAAGGTTTTTTCGCACGCATATAAATATGATTTAATTAGTTGTCAAATGATTTTTTTTTCGAACAAACGATATTATCTACACTAAAGGGGAGGGGTGGGCTTAGGCTCACAACTCTATTTTTAAATGCATTCAAAACATCTTAAGATGCACGTAGAGCCAATTATAAAAAAATATCTTTCACACGCGCATAATAAGGTGATTCAATTTGTTGTCAAATGATTTTTTTTTCGAACAAACGATATTATCTACACTAAAAGGGAGAGGGTGTGCTTAGCCTCACAATGGGCTAGCAATAATATGATTCAATTAGTTGTTTAATAAATATTATTTTCTCTATTTTTAAACACGTCTAAAACATCTTAAGATGCGTGTAATGCTGGTTATATAAAAAAAAAAAAGGTCTTTCGCAAGCGCATAATAATGTGACTCGATTAGTTGTCAAATGATTGTTTTTTTTTTCAAACAAACGATATTATTTATACTAAGGAGGAGGAGATGGGCTTAGTCTCATATTGGGTTAGCAATAATGTGATTCAATCAGTTGTTTATTAAATATTATTTTCTCTATTTTTAAACACGTCCAAAACATCTTAAGAGTCGCGTACCGCCAATGATAAAAAAAGGTCTTTCACACGCACACAATAATATGAGTCAATCAGTTGTATTATTTTCTCTAATTTTAAACACTTAAGAGGCACGTAATACCAATTAAAAAAAAAAAAAAAAAAAAGACATTTCGCACGCACATAATAATGTAATTCAATTAGTTGTCAAATGATCGTTTTTTTTTTAACAAACGGTGTTTTCTATACTAAGGGGGAGGAGTGAGCTTAGCAGCACACGCATAATAATGTGATTCAATTAGTTGTCAAATGATCTTTTTTTTTTTTAACCTGATGTTTTCTACACTAAGGGTGAGGAGGGTGGACTTAGCCTCACAATAAACTAGCAATAATGTAATCAGTTGTTTATTAAATATTATTTTCTCTATTCTTAATGTAAATTCAATAGAATATAGATGGAAATTGAAAGACCAATGTTATTATGTAGATTTAGCTGCTTTGATTGGTTTAGGAGGAGTTTCTTCTAGCATGGTCAAATATTATTCATTTACTTCAAATATTTGACTTTCTTTTTGTCATAAAAAAATTATTGAAGCAATTCACGCATATAAATACATTTAAAACGTGTAAGTCGAGCGTAGCACGACATTGTTCAAAAAATGTCTTATGCACGCATGTGAGCACGTGCATGAAAACTAGTATTATTATATTGCATGAATATAACGTAACGTCATTTTATAACAATTTCTTCTTTTACCATATAAAAACTAATTCCTTTTTGGTTCAATTCATATAAAAACTAATTCCCCATATGATCAAGCATTTCGAATGTCTAGCCTGATCCATCTGTAATATTTGCTTAGGTTTTCAAGAGTACTGAAAGTATTCTAAATGCTCGTTACAAGAAGGAAAGAAAGAAATAACTTAAGTATTATAATTTAGTGGTATTCTTCTTTATTTGTAAGTGAGAGATCATAGATTTTATTCTCGCCAAATGCGAATTTGAACCACATTATTACTTGCCCATTATGAGACTTAGCTACTCCACCACCCCTTAGTGTAGATAATATCATTTTATTCCAAAAAAACAAAAAAAACAAAAAAAATCTGAACTAGTCCGATTTTGACCTTAGAATAATTCATAGTATGGGTTGGTATATTGACATATTTTTCAGGAAATGATCATAATGATTTACAGTGGACAATCTCATAGATCACTTCTCAGATACCAAAATGGGGAGTTATGCCAATTTCAGAGACCATTGGCTTCAAGAGCCAATAAAACATATACTTGATTCCAATGTATACTTGTATCATTGGCATCCATGCATGTGTGTAGTACGTGCTACAATAACAACAAAGTCTATTTACTAAATGGGGCAGTTGTATGAATCTTGGAACACTACTGTGCTCGGTTTTGCACCAACACTAAGTCTTCTGTTAGCTCCAAACTCCATGTCTTTTCTTAAAGTCTCTTTCCAAGTCTCTTTCTGTTAGCTCCAATAACAACAACAATAAAATCCTATACCACTGATTGATGATTTCTTTTCTCTTACTTTGGCTTCGAGCTATCATTGAAGACATCTAATGACTTGTAACTTCTTTCTCTACCATAACCTGGAATTATGTTTATAGCGAAGCCAATTTCGTTGCGGATGCTTGTTTAGGCTAAAATTAGTATGTGTCCTTTAACTATGGGCCTTTATTTTTACAAAAGATGAACAGTGAAACCAACTCAAAGATATATACCAAGTCCTTTATTTACAACACAAAGAAAAGAATCAAGAACGAGTCATCCCACTCATAACACAATTTTTTGATTAGAAGTTAAATAACTTGTGATGCAAGACTAGAGGGAGTACGAGGATTTTGTGGAAGTAGTTGACTGTTCTTCGGTCAAAGTAGGTAACTTATGTAATGAATAATTTATTTGTTACGGATGAGAATACTTTATCTTTCTACGCACTCTAGAATTAGTTACTTTAGGTTTAAATTAGTAGCACTTTCCACATCACCATCACTTTATGGCTTCGTCACCTTATGAGTAATGGCCAACACAATTCGGTTCAGGTGTCCAGGTAGATATTCCGGGTTGGAGTATGTCAGTTTGGTATTAGAGCCAACTTGGGACTTTCATCCAGACTCTAATTGCCATTGGCTCAAACCTTTGAGAGAAAGGAACTCTCAACAATGCCATTACTAGCAATGGGCTTTCTATTCAAGATCCTCACATTTGCGAACTTTGCTACTCAATTGCTATCTCCCTTGGCGATGCTTTTAGGCCTTTCGATTAAGTTATACTTTTAACCGGTGTTAGAGTATACACTAACACTAATGCGATCCTTGGCTGTTAAATCCTTGACCACAAATCCAGCCCTCTACCCTCTATCGGTTGCTCACAATCTGAAAATATATCCATAAAAGATCACTGCTGAAGGAGCCTATCCTCCTTGCGCATCCAAGAATAAAGAACGAGTTCAAGAGGAGGTAGGCAAAATTTTAAATTTACGTCTCCCTCGGAAGCGAAAACCATATTTAAACGTGATTTTACATCTAAAATTTGAATCTCTGTGTTGGAGATTTGCTCCGATGTATGTTGGGAGAGGTTTCTTACAGCACATTTAAGTAATCGTCAATCTTTTCAGAAGAAAACACAATCCGTGTGCAATCGGAATTCATAATCATTCATCAAAAGCAAAGTTTCCGAAACAACAAACCGGTTAGGAATACTTCAAACTCATCCATAGCTAGATACATGAAGATTACGATCAGCTACATGTTACAAATTCCCCACAATTCATGGTACCAAGGATAACCTGGTTCAAACATCATTAGAATTACATTTTGAAGAACAGACCCGACCACTATTCAATCTCCGCTGGCACAGCCCCTACAGCCGCAATGCACACACTCGATAACCTTCTCCTCCCTCAGATGCTTGGGAACTCGGCAAACACATGTGGTGGCAAAGTTATGGTCCCGGGGCTGCATGCATCTTAAACAGCAGAGCCGTTCATAACCAGGCTGCATTTCAAACACAAACCATATGTCATCACATGTTAGATAAATCGACTTTAGATAAAAAGACACAAGCTACATGAGTATGCAATATTTCCTTTCAGTATCCTAATTAAAGTAACCGTTATCCAACAGTTTTAATACGACCTGCAAATGTAGTACATAGGTTCCTTCAACGTACTCATATAGCTGAAGATGCAATGCCAATAAATATAGCAGGAGAATTTCAAACTGTGAGTTCAAGCAATGTTGTATTAGTCCATTGATCTTTGTCATCATAGTCGACAACTCAATGTCGTAACTACCCACGTCCCATGTCTATGCATACTCCAATTTTCTTATATTACATATTCGTGGTTATGTTCTGTTAATCTTATTCGCTGGTTTTTATGATTAATAACTAAGCTCCAATTCAAAGTGCGATATATCATGCAATCAACTCCAAATGAATATAAATAAAACACTTGTTTCAAATCGAGATAGAAGAGATCCAAGACAAACCTTTTTCCATTTCGCAATTAGATTGCGATCAGCATAGCCTTGGTCCAGACAAAACTCATATAACTCCTTGGAAATTTCTTTTCTCCGGTGGTAAAGGTCAAAAATGTAGCGGCTCTTTTGATGTGCTATTTTGAAAATAGGCCACAAGGTCTCACATTTTCTCTTACCATCATGGGTATCATTCTCAGCTGCCAAAAATTTAAAACTCAGCATCCTTTCGGGCTAAACAAACCAACGAAGTAATAAAAACGCGGAAAATTTCAGACCTTCTCTCATCTTAGCTTGCAGTTCGCGAAGCGTAGGCTCAATTAGTTCCCAACCTTCTGGGTATTTGACTCGGTTAGTCTTTACCTTCGGCATATTGTACCTGTCATCCATCGGCAACATATAATCAATTACTACTCTGGAAATTAGAAAGCCATGATCAACTCTTAAAACCAAAAACCGAACACCAGAACCCATAATTCATCAAAAGCATATGATGAATTTTCCACCTGCTAAGCACTAAATTTCATGGTAAAAAAAGAAAGAACAAGCTGTAAACAAGCTACATATCGTGCATACAACGATTAAACTGTGAAACCCAAATCCCAAAAAACTGAAAAAAAAATAAAAACCTGAGGGAAAAACAAAAGGGTTAAAATTCTCCTCCTAATCGCAGACTAACAAGCAAAAGTTTCAATCTTTAATTAATCAACGATTTATTTCGCATTAAGATAGCAATTCGAACAACCTAAAAGAGAAAAATCGTAAATTTAAAAAAAACAAAAAAAAACACATCGCTGAAAAAATTAGATATAAGAAACATTTACGTTACTTACCAGATGAAGAGAAGAGAAGGCTGCGGCGGTGGCGGCGGCGGTGGCGGCGGCTGCGGTGGCGGCGGCGGCGGCGGTAAGCGAGGCGGAGCAGAGAGGACAGGGGGTTTAGGGATTTGGAAATTTATATCTGCGTGCTCCCCTTTACTACGAGTTTCCACTAGGGGTGGGCACGGGCCGGGCCGGGCCCAAATTTGAAGGGACCGGACCGGACCCGGGTGCAAAGGAAACGGGGCGGGACGGGTCGGGGATTACATTTTCTTATATAGGAATCAGACCTTACCCGGCCCGATTGAAACTGGCCGGTTCGGGCCGGGTTCACGGTTCCTTGTTTTTTTGTTTTCTGAAAAAAAAAAACTGGAATTTGCACAGATTGCACAGATTCACCAGTGCAGCAGATTATACAATAGGGAACCCAAATTATGCAATAAGAAACCCAGATAATGCAATAGGAAAGATTTCGAAAAATTTCCAATTCCAACCAAATGCACCCACTTCCTTATAAAATCTTGAGCATAAACATCTCCGAACAAAGCAGATCAAGACTCAGTAGATCAATACTCACAACAGAAACCCAGATAATATAATCCACAGAAAATTGAAGCGCATAGCGAAATTAACAAAGTTTAAATATCTAGCAGGTCATTAGGTATATAGGCATCACAAGAAATCCATGATAAATACAAATAGATCTCGATATGAAAGCCCTAATACGAAGCTAAGAGTGACCTAACACACATGGAGAGATCAGTACTCTTCGGCCTTAGCATCCTCACTAGCGGCAACAGCGGTGGATTCCACCACAGAGCTCACAGTCTCGAACTCCGTGGCGCCGTTTTGAGCAGCGGAAGCAGCGGCGTTCCTGGACTTCCTGATCTCCTTGGAGTAAACCTGCAGGATCTGAATCTCGTCTTCCTCGATAAGGGGAGGGGACGACGCACTCGAGACGGCGAAAGAGAGGTGATAAATCGAGAAGATGGATGGTGGGGTGGCTGGGTTTCTGTAAGTCTGAATCCCTGGGTTGTCAAATCAAGATGGCGAGAGAGAGGTGAGAGAGAGGTGACAATTCGAGAAGATGGTGGTCGCATGGGCCGTCGTGCTGTCGGGGTGGTGAAGGGAAGGGGCGACGCACTGGAGACGACGAGAGAGACTCGATTGACAGAGTGAGAGTGACGGTAGAATTCGATAGGTTGAGGACAAGGAAACCTAAAACCAACGATTTAGATTGAAAGGAGAGATGATCTCTTCAATCTCATCCGTCCATTCTAACTACAAACAGGCTGGGCCGGGTACCCGCGGTTCCTATACTTTAGGAACCGGCCCGAACCGAAAATTTCAAAGGCCCGCCCCGCCCCGTCCCGTTTCTGTTTTTACAAAATAGGAACCGGCCCGTACCCGCCTCGAACCTTGATTACCCGCCCCGACCGGCGGTTCCTGTGCCCGTTTGCCCACCCTTAGTTTCCACCAACAATATGACAAAAACGATTTGTTTTGCTTCAGAACAGAAAAGGTGCGCCGACTCATACGACACCGTTCGAGACGACATGTCGTTCGTGCCCAACATTTTGAAAAGGCGGAATTTAAGGGGGAGGGTGACTGCACACCTCTTTCAATATTTCGTCGTTAGATGGAATGAATTGAATAAAAACAAAGTATAACAGTTAAAATGGGCTTTATGAGAGTTAAAAATATGTGTATAATTAACACCACCCAAATTTTAAAGTCTAACTAGAAGATGAGAAAGGAATTGAACGAAAATGGAATTTGACCGAGGATGAGTTTAATTTCATAATTATTGAAGTTGTTTAATTATACTATCGAGACTTTGAAGGAAGAATAATATTGATTTTGTATAAGTTGTCTACTAATTCAGGTGTCTATGTCCTCCAAAATCAAAGTTTTGAGAGTGAATCAAGAAAATGTTCATGCAAGAGGTTTTTAATAATTATATATATATATATTTCCCCATCCCAAGTAATGGAAACTTCCGAAGTTTGTCTAAATTAAATATTAAGAAGATTAATTAATTATGAAGGAAACTTATCCTCGATCTCGATTCTCATTTTTGGGAGGATTAGAAGCGATAAGTCGTGTTCATAACTTCTTAATTTGTTTTCTACCTTCAATTTGGGTTGGCGCGCATCCATTTCTTCATTCAACATTCGTAAAAGAACCTAGTAAGTTGTCCAATCCAAATCACGACGGTTCCATATATATTTTTCCAATTTTTAACGAGAGCTATCCATGGATTCTTTGGCTTTTCAGCAATAAATTGACAAACGAAATGAGTCCCATACAACTCCGATCCTTCACCAACTGCTGACAAAGAAGGAAGGAAAGAAAGAAACTGGTTTAAGGTGCTGCATTAAGACGACAAGCGTCTGAGGCAATCCATCAATGCATCTGTGTGTTCAGGCTTCCCAACAGATACGCGAACGTAACCCTTCAGCTCTTTGTTGTTGTAGTGACGAATCATCACTCCCATTTTCGCAAGGTCCTCCTGTATCAATCAAAATTGAAACCTCGCTCGCTATAGAATGTTCAAAAGAAATACAGAGATGGATCTACGCATGAGTTATACGTATGTTATTTAAGTTTCAGTGTTGAATAGCAGGTCGAAAATTATGAATTGGTGGATTGCGTAAATTGGATGACATAACGCTATATTGAGGAGGAAAAGATGAAAAAATACCTTCAGTTTCTTAGCATCCATTCCCGATGTAACCTCACAAAGAATGAAATTGGAATAGCTTGGATACGGGTTGAGAAACGGCAGCTCCTTTAGAAAGTTGAAAAGCCTCTCCCTCTCTTGTAGCAAAGCTTCTTTCACCATCTGGTATATGTTGCAACCGTTATTAGAAATATGCTTCAATTGTTAAGAGTCACGGTAGGCATGGGGAGAAATCTGAAGAATCCTAACCTCAAGATAGGAGGGATTCTGCAATGCCGCACAAGCAGAAACTTCAGCAGTAACAGACACATTATATGGTTGCTTAGCTCTCCACAGATATTCAATTATGCTCAGCGGAAATGCTCCATATCCTACACGGAGTCCAGCTAAGCCTGCACCATTTGCACATTGCCAAAGAATCAAACAAAAGAGAACCAAAGTTTGTATATCAAAAATCTTGCCACTGGAAACTCATTAAAAGTGCCAATAGTACAAAAGCAGAAGATTTCATTATTCTATATTACCATAACAGAATTACATGAAGCAATGTATTCAAAAGTAATGGCTTATCAAAACAAAAACAAAAAGTTTAAGAATACCAGCTCGTTTGCTAAATGTTCGCAGAACAATTAAATTCTCATGCTTTTTCACCCACTCCATCCTCGATTCGAGTCCTGAAAACTCAATATATGCTTCATCCAGCACCACCAAAACGGGAAGCTCAAGGATTTTCAAGAGAATCTCATCACTGATTATACTGTCATCAAATAAGTAAAACATGAAAATACAACAACTTAGAGTGACACTCAGTTTCTAGAAACCATACCTGTTATCTTAGAAGTCTGTGGAGTCATTAAGTCGGAATAAACCATCTCAAATCTAAGAAGCCTAAAGCATATATGACCATTCATTGTGATAAAGAATATAAGAAAACAGGAGTAATTGTATCAAGATTTTCATAACCGAAGATGCAATTCTACTCAAAAAAACCTCTTTCTTCTTTTTCTTTTTTTTTTTCCCAGTCTTCTATTTCTGTGACACGGCTCATCATGCTAACCTTAAATCCATGTCTAACAAAAGTGCCACGTCAATTTCTTACTTGATAACTTCTCAGCAGGATAGCTGGAAAGATTATCCAGTCCTCTACTTTTTGCTTACACAACGAGCATGTTCCCCAGTAGCACCAGTAGTTTTAGGGACCAGTAAGCAAACCCATATTAAAAGAATAAGCTTATTAAGCCCCACAACCCAGACTAGATATGGGAACAAGTTGAGTTAAGCAGCCAAGTTGGTTTCTCAAGTTTGGAAGAATCAAGTCTATCTCACGTCTCTAGAAAATCCAGCTCTCGAGTTGGGGAAAAGATAGATCATATATAAATGGATAATCAATTTTAACAATAATTCTGTTCTGGTGAGTACCCTAAACTGTTTGTTAATAGACTGTATTTCTTAAAACACAAAAGAGCCCTAATATCTATCTTGTAGCACGTGTATATCAAACATATGTACAGAAAGAGACAATTTTCAGTTACCTCCCATCTGGATTGTTGGGAGAAGTTAGGAATATGCATTTTGGTTTTTCCTGTAAAACAACATCTGAAATGACTTCTACATCCAAGCTAAAATCCGACTTCCTTGGCACTGCACAGTTCCGTCAAAACACATAGGATTATACACACATAACGTACATCGAAGTATATGAGCTGAGGTCTTTTGTCTTTGGGGAATGGGGCAGATAAGTACAAAGAGTTCCATTATATAATATGCAAGGATAAACTTTCTTGAAGCATTCTAAAATTATAGTTTCAACGGAATATTAAGCAGGAAGTTAACTTTACCTTTAATGACAGAAGCCGCGTTTACTGCAGCATCAAATTCATACATAGTGAACGTTGGTGGGCAATCAACAATCTTGTCACCAGGATCAAGCACACATCTTCAGCAATATTTTAATAACGGACAAATGAAATAGAAGATCAGGGAGTGATTGACAAAAATAATAATAAAAACCATAAAGGGTAGCATTGTTTGGAATATTAGGCAAACATAATAACAGTTCTGACCTCATAATCAAATCAATGAGCTCATCAGCACCACACCCGACGAGAATATAATCAGATTCAAGGCCCGAATCCTTTGCCAGGGCAGCACGCAATCGACGGCTTTCAGGATCAGGATAAATATATGGAAATTTCAATGCACCCAAAGCTTCAAAAACCTACAAACAACATAAAATTTGAGTAAGAACATAAAGCAGTATAAAAAGCTTGGAACGATGGCACTTAAACAAAATAACTCCATAAAACCATATGTAGAATCAAATTTTATTTTGCTACGAAACCAAGTGAGGCGCCACATATAACTTACTTCCGGAGGAGGACCATAAGGGTTTTCATTTGCATCTAACTTGATGATGTCCTCAGGCTTCCTTCCAAGTCTGGTTGACAAAACCTGTAGCAAAAGAAGCTTATTCAATGGTTTGGACTCTGGACAGAAATTTACTAACAGAAAAAGTTAATAAACAATGGAACGGATTGAACATAATCGAGTACCAACCAACTAAGAGATATCAAATTCAACCTAAAAAAAACCATTACAATGATGAATACACAGCAACCAAAATCACAAGAAACAAAAAGAAAGCATAGATAAACAATTTCTTTAACAGAATGATCATCATCCTCACCCGGACATTCTCATCCCGGGGAAAGACCTCATCATCCTCACCTGGACAATCTTATCCAGGGCAAAGACCTAATCTTTACAAGTTCAAATAATAATTAAGATGAATCAAGATGGTATAAACTCAAGGTTCATAAAAACATGCTACTCCAGCTCCATTTTGCCAACACCAGAACCATATTCATCATACATTCGCGATGCTAGGACGAAAATATCGGTTCACACTCACAGACAATAAATTCTCAACCTGCTCATTGAAATGCATTATACAGCTGACTAAATCCACATAAACAAAATGAAATTTAGAAAAGTAGTGATAAACTAACTTCCTTCATACCCAACTAGAGCAAGAAAAAATCAAATCTTTTGGACTTGAAACTACCTCGAATGGTAAAATGGGCTGATAAGGAGACAAGTTCCTCAAATGGGGTCGAATGAAGGAGTCGCCAGTCAAACTCTGTTGACCGTCGTTGACTTCTTTCTGCTGCATAGGGATTGTGGACGCCATAGCCACCACCCTCCTCCTACTATTTCCTTCAATTCCACAGCTGGGTCTGCGGGTGGTTAATCGGAGCGAGGAAACGTTGTGTATATCAATCACACCCATCAACCTCTACCAATGGATGGCGGCGACGGCGGGTGAGAGCTCAGATTGGAGGTAGGTAATGGCAGCGACAACCTTTGCTCGTGGCGCCGGCGATTGTTTTCGTACCACCACTTTTGAAACCTGATTTTTATTCCACAACGACCGTTTGATACCGTTCTTTTCAGGTCACTTTTTTATTTGGGTTAATGTCTGTTTACTACCCTCATGTTTCGTGATTTTCAACATTTAGTACATCAAGTTTTTTTCATCCCAGAGTCATATCTAAAGTGTTAATTTTGGGACAGTCTCATACATCCGTTAGTCAAACTGTTAATTCTTCTGTTAAGTGATGACGTGGCGCCCATGTGGACAATGACTGGGCGCCACGTGTCATTAAAATATTAAAATAATTATTAAATAAAGTTTTAAAATAAATATAAAATAAAAAACTCTCTTCTCCCCCGTTCCCAGCCCAGCAGAAGAAGAAGACGAAGGAGGAGGAGGAAAAAGAAGAACAAACAAAAAGGAGGGGGGAATCTGCAACCCAGAAAGAGGAGGTGGATGGGAGGAGGGGAGTGAGGGAGGAGGAGGGACAAGGAAGAAAAGAGAAGAGAGAAAATAAGGGGGAAAAAAAAAACTGGATCTCCAACCCAGAGGAAGAAGAACAGGAAGAAGGAAGAAGAAAAGGAAGACCCCCGTTCCCCCACCCCCCGTTCGTCACCCCTCCCCCGCATGACCCTCCGTTCCACCACCCCCCCCCCCCCCCGCGCGACCCACTTCCCTCTGTTCCCCCCCCCCCCCCCCCCGCGACCTACTTCCCGTTCGTCCGTCACACACAACCCCCCCCCCACCCGGCGTGCGCAAGGCCGGCCCAGGCCCAGTGCAGGCAGGGCGACCGTCCAGGGCCCAAAATAATTGGGGGCACCAAAATTATTAGGGTGGTATATTTATATATGTTTTCATAAGAGTATAAATTTATAAAATTTGGTTTAATAACAAAGAAATTAAACTAGAACTGGTGGTTTTGTTGTTTAAAATTAATGAAGAGGTCTTGGGTTCAAAACACCATGTGTGCTTATTTACTTTTCAATTTTTACAAATTTCTTTTCAATTTTTGTTTGGTTGTTAATTTATTTTTAATTAGTAGCTATGTGAGTTGTTATTTTTAAAACATTTGTTTCAATTAAAGTCTAATCTTCAACAAAGAGTAATATGTTGACCAAATTTTAAGACCAAATTTACAAATCATACGACGTGTCATAAAAAAGTTTAATTGAGTACCCATTTATTATTTATACATATCAACTAAAGACTCAAAAACATCATTATTTTTTTAGTCCCATATTGACAAGGTTAGTAAATAAGAAAAAATACCTCACGATTCATACAAAAACATTTTAAAAGTTCAAATGGAAAACAAAACTCATATCTATCTACTTGTAAACCTGGAGTTTTTTTTTCCTCACGATACAAAATTAATTAATTTTTTCATGTTTCTAAATTATTAAGCTTGAAGTGTTTTTCTAAGTATAATTTTATCTATATCTTATGTGTGAAAACAAATAATTTTCTTATATAAAATGAGGGCATATTTTGTGGCATCGTCCCGGGCCTCAAAAAACTCTAGACCGGCCCTGGGCGTGCGACCCATCTGCCCCTCTCCTCCTCCTCCTTCTTTTTTTTCTTCTTCTTCTGGGTTAGGGGCGGGAGGAAAGAGATGGGTATTTTTTTTTTCCCTCTTCTTCCTTCTTCCTTCTTCCTTCTTCTTCCTCTTATTCCTCTTCTCTTCTCTTTTCTTCCTTGTCCCTCCTCCTCCCTCACTCCCCTCCTCCCATCCTCCTCCTCCTCCTTTTGGGTTGCAGATTCCCCCCCCTTTTTTTTTTTTTGTTCTTCTCCCTCCTCCTCCTCCTTCCTCCTTCCTCCTTTCTCTTCTTCTTCTGCTGGGCTAGAAATGGGGGAGAAGAGAGTTTTTTTTTTTTTTTTTAACTTTATTTAATTAATTATTTTAATATTTTAATGACATGTGGCGCCCAGTCACTGTCCACATGGGTGACACGTCATCACTTAACGGAAGAATTAACAGTTTGACTAACGGATGTATGAGACTCCCAAAATTAACACTTTAGGTATGACTCTAGGATGAAAAAAACTTGATGTACTAAATGTTGAAAATCACGAAACATGAGGGTAGTAAACAGAGATTAACCATTTTTATTTTTATTTTTTGAAAACTCATTCGGCAAGTTTTCCCAAAAAAAAAAAAAAACTCAAAACCCCCCAAAATGAAAATTTGTTGTAAATAATATTTATTAAGTGGTCGATCACTTTTGAGTCAATATGTAATTTCTTAGGACATTTTTAATGTAAATTTTAAGCCTCTAACTCTCAATGATCTTTAATTCTCGTCCAATTGGCCCCATAAGCATACGAATATAAAGTTCATATTCACGCAATTGTGAACCTACAGCTAATTAGCTCATAACTAAATAGTTACATGAATATAGTTATATGAATATATCGGACTCGATGGATACCTATTTGGGTCCAAAATAGTATTATTGGGCCAAGTTAAAGATCGTCCTTAGCCCAATATTCTTCTAGAAGCATCATGGGCTGGAGGTCGCCCGATTAGGTCGGCCGAGTCCTATTATAAGGAGGATTGATTGGGATGAGTTGAATCCTGGTACAACAAGGAGTTTCAGGATGGAAGGCGCTGAGAATCAGTGAATGAATCTGATTCATTATGGAGATGGGTTCAAAGTTCCAATTGAATTAGGATTAGCCGAGTCTTAGTTAGATCAGGATAAGGAGTCCTAATTCGAGTGTGGTTCCAGTGGGAGGTTCATTACTATAAATAGAGAGGCAGTGGCAAAGGAATAGTCTCATCCAATTCAACACACAAACTGCCCTGCGCAAACTCTCGCTCTACGCGAAACCTCTCAACAACCTTGAGATTTTTATTTTCTTTTTCCACCAACACACCTTCAGTTTGGATAAACAGCAATGTGAAGACAACCGGTGACACCTTCAGTTTAGATAAACAGCATTGTTGCCGTAGAATCAGCTGACCGCAGAGCACCTTCAGTTTGGATAAACAGCATTGCGTTGAGGCCGACTAATTACCTATCCAAGTCTCGGTCGAGAGGGATTTTCGAATCCCAATTGGCAGAGGTCATCTCATTAGCCTTCTCGACGAAATGAGGTGTTACATATTACTAGGCTCGGCACTTTGAACACCGAGTTATTTTATGATTAGTTATTCACAGGTAAGTTTTAGAGTTCGGCATTCTGACGGCCGAACCACATTTACTATCAAGACATACATCTCTTTTGAGTACTTGTGCCCGTATAGTTTGGTGCTAGTTCGGCGTGCTTATACTCTTACGAATATAATCACCGTGACCAAACCCGACGCCGACGATCCGTGAACTTCACAAGACTAATAGCCTTGTGTTCAGGCTCTAGAACCTGAAGGCCAAGACCTGTTCCTTCCTCGGCCTTACATTGCAAGATCAAGAAGTCTATAGCGCGCTCAACGCGATATCAACACATTTTACTCCCTGGCCGAGCTCGGTCGACGAGTTGGCACGCCCCGCACATAACCGAAGGATGTAGTTAGCTCATTGATTACTCGGCCTGCGTGCCACGTAGGTTTAGTAGTTTTTGGGGTCAACAATACCTCACACCTTGAGTATTTTGTTTTCCCTGTCGTTGATGATAAATTATTTTGCCTCTTGACTAGGGATCGTGTTCGACCCTACTCTTGAGGTTAGAGTTTCAAACATACCTACAGAGTGGCGGAGCTAAATATTTTTCATAATGTGGGGAGTGATGAAAAACGTCACAGAGGCATTTCATCGAACACTTTATCTCCTCGTTCAAAAAAATTACTCACTAACGGGGTCAAAATATATCTTAACCCAAGATTACTCAACTCTGGGTTCAATATTCCAAAAGTGTTAAGGACAAAAAAGACAACGGATTGTTCGTCACTGTTGTTAATTAGAGTCTTTCTTTCACCACTGTCCTAGTGGCGGTGCTGCTGTTCCATACCAGTACAAGTGTTTCTTTGTGCACCCGCCTCCTCCGAGCCTCGAGAAACGCAACGTTCCGGCCACATTTCTCGGTTTTGCATCTTGCAATCTTGACAGTACTTAAGAAATACCTATCTGCATACTACAAACAACACAGATCCCTTTAGGTTGTTTTGAAGGAAACACTAACACTTGAGTGAAAAAGGTCATGCGCTCGTGAGAGAGAGGGAGGGAGGGAGGGATTAACTTACATTCGGAATGTCAAAATCACCTTCACTGGCATCACACAAGTCTACCGATACTTTCCTAAGCATTGGAAACTGAAATCAACACAAAAGACACGCGATTGCATTAACTTATTAACCGTTAAACTTGATTCCTCTAATTGAATACAAGAACTGAGGTATTACCTTTGAAGCAGCGTCGAAAATAAAGCTTCTCTGTATCCCAGGGCCCTGTATAAACAGACAGTGATAGTATTATCAGAAGGTATACGATGTTCCAGTTGCAGTATATGTAGTAGTGGCACAACAATATTTATCAGATGAGAATGCAAGATGAAAAGAAACAGTCGCTCAAATCTCACATTATGACGCAGCAAGAGATCTTCAAGAGCTTTACATCTAAAAAGAGAAGAAACCCCCTTCGCTGTCACTTGTCCACACTCCTAAACATCAAAATCGATCACATTTGTCAACATACATGGCGCACTGACAAATATGGTAAAAGTAGTGCAGGGGACCTCCAAAAACACAAGAACAGAATTTAAAAATCACACGTCGAACTGATAATTATGTGTCAAGTGAACCAGTCATTGACACATATATAAGTATCATGGCTAGAAAACAAGAAGAACTTGAAAACGGCAAACCTCAAGATGGACTGAAACCAAGCCTGGCCATCCATGCGAAATTATCCGTTGAGACTCTGCAAACAATGGAGAACGGAAAGTTAAAGTGGCATATCAATTACCTCAAAAAGAGTAGCTACTATTTTCAATTTGCTTTAGAGGTACACTTGCACACACAGATAACACAACAAAAGGATATTCCTGTAATGGAATAGAAAGAAACCAAGAACAGGTTACCCACTGAAGCGCTTGTTATTGGGAAATCGAACCATGAATTAGATATGACTAAGGAAATGTCTACATGTAGTGTCAATAGAAGGCAAGCTCAAACGATACCCTTTGAAACAAATAGCTCCTCACCTGAATTCAAAAGCGTACACCCTAGCAGCGAAAGCTCAACCAGATTTGTACAGCTTTGAGTAAGAATAACCAAATCATTGTTGGTCATCCAAGGGGTCACCCGCTCAAGTTTCAATGTCCTCAGGTATGGCATGGAAAACTTAAAGCTTAAAATAGATATATCACCAAGACAGTGACACAAAGCAAAAACTACCAACTTCTTCAGATTTTCCATGATGCTCATAATGGTACCATCAGATATTACCTGTAAAAGTATCAAAATCATTGTACAAACAAACAATAACTGTATATTTCATATTCAAATATAGGTTTTGATGCAAGAGAAACATATATTTTGAAACCAAAAGATGAAGAAAAAGAAGTGTCTTTCGCCAAAACTAATATCACCAAAACTGCATGAACATACCTAAGGAGACATCAGTTAACTCATGCTGATCTGATCAATAAGAATTTATCTGATAGGTGAACTAAACCCGCAAATAGGGGAAGTGTCTCTCTCGCAAAATTCAATATTTAAAACTAATTGTCCCTGAGTACTTTTAGTATTGATGATGTTACAGCTAATGCATGTATAACAGAATAAGCCACAAGGGATGTTTCAGGTATTGCCTACAATTGTCTCAAAATCCACAAACAAGTTACCTGAAAATAAAGAATAATTGACTCCAGCATAGGAGAAATAGTTGGTAGTTTTCTCAATCCATCTTCACCTAAAGATCCACCTAAGCCCACAGTTATTTTCCTCAGTGATGTGATTGCGGGTTTCAGAACTTCCAAAGAGGAGTAAGAAAATCCCCATCCAAGTGTAATTTCTTCCAGTATGCAAGTTCTTCCTATTTCATTATGCAGTTCTCTGCAAGAGTAGGAGGAAGAAAATGCTCGCTTCTGAGCCTCACTTTCCTGTTGAGACAAATTCCTGCATCCTCTCGCTTTCAAACACTTTAAACCTGGATTTCCACTGATGAGATGAGCTAAAGCAGCTTTTGAAACCTGAAATTTACAAGCACATAATTACCATGGTTACATGATAATAGGAACACAGATCGGGTTTTACCCGATGTCTTATATCCATTACCAAATTGAACTTTTCAAAGAGTTTTACATCAGCTTCCTTCTGTTGATTCCCCATTTATATAAACCAGATTTATGCAAGAAACAGTGTGTTGTCCATGTTAATACTCACAAGGGTTTATGTGCAAGGCCAATTGACTTCATAGATGCATAGGAACCTTAGGAGCATACTAGGATGTAGTTGCAGGATTAACTTACCCGCTAAGGGAGTATAGCCATGTAACTAACTTATTTCTCACAATCACATGCATATGTTAGTGTGTATAATCACTAAATTTGATGACTCACCACAGTATTAGAAACATCAAGCATCTCCAAGGAAGAACTTCTGAAACTATATAGAGCACCATCAGAAAGGTAAGTATCACTTAAGCAAAGAGTCTTCAGCTTTTGCATTTGAGACATAAGCTTTACAAGAGATGCTTCATCAACACCTGAGAAACAAAAACGATTGACCATATATCATACATGTCATCCAGTGAACTTTAGGTATTTCCTTGGTCCATTTTTACGTAATCTAGACCCGGAAATGAAATAAACGCAGCTTATCTGAACTGGTTGGATTTGTTACAGCCACCATTTCAAAACTTTTTAGGTCCTAGATCATCTCAAATCATCAGTAAATACAAGAAAATGACAGGAATTGTGTTAACCGGTCAATGATGAGAAAGAATTTTATATAATAATAGATTATAGGACCGACATATCAGAAACACAAAGAAAGGCCTTACTACTAACCTCAAGTACCCAATAGCAAGTACAGTTAAGCTAAATCTTAGTGAAGCAAATTCTCAAAGACCTCCCAGTTAGAAATTGTTACTTCTCTTGGGTTTTATTTTTTTTTATTTTTTGTATATGGAAGCACTGGTCAAAGACAGAGAAGCTATACACTACACTTTCTGTGAACTATATGGACAAATGGTGCCTTATACCAAGTATCTCAATTCTCAAAAATGAAAATAATAAAAAATAAAAATGAAATCCTAGAGTTTCTGCCTGTAGAGAATGAGGATGTTGATGGACATAAGTCTTCAAAGTTCAAATCATAAACTCCCAAAGCAAAAGTAACAAGGGAATTGACACTCACACTTGCAGCTTCCCATGTGAAGTGTTTGAAGATTCTGTGCCAGGGAATCCAATTGCTCGTTTTCAATTTGTTGGACAGCAATATGATTGGAAGAGCTAGAACAAAGAGCTAAAACTGAATTAACCCCGAAAGAGGTGTCACATACTAAAACGGAGTGCAGCTTAATACATCTGCGTAGAACACTTGCTATGCCAACATCAGTTAATGAAATACACCCTTTGAGGTTTAGGTATTGCAAGCAGACACAGAATCTGGAGATGTACTGAAGATCTGAATCTGGCATAAATGTTGAAAGGAAATGTTAGTGGGGTGAACAATGATGCAAAATCAGGTGCCACCAATAAAAAGGAAAAATAAGTATCGTGCATTATGGGCTTCATGCGTGTGCAACTGCGCATTCACAATATTGAACCTTTCCTGGGCTAATTAAATTACAAGGAAAAATACTTCAAAAAAGAAATCCAATATTTCCACCATTGCAGCATTCAAATGTCAGAGTAGAACATTTCAAAATCCCTGGCCCAACATTATTAATAAATGTGTATCATATGCTTTCATCAATAGCATGCTACAGATAGGCCAAAATTTCCACTTTATGGACTTTACGATGATCTCATGTCCTATATGCAATAGAATGGTAAGCATTTTTCTACTAACTTTGTCCACAAGTTTAACAAAGACAACTGTCAATGAAATCAGTATGCCAAACTATCTTTTGGAGGTACGAAACATTAACGACTTTATCAATAGAAAATCTGGAACTACTGAAAAATATCTCACCATAGAGATCGCTTCGGCCCTCCAATGTGAGTTTTGCAAGAGATAGTCCAGAGTTAAAAGAAGTCATATCCCGACAATTTAAGGGCGAATTTGATATTTGTGGTGTTATATCTGGACTTGAGGATACAACAGACACTTGTGATGATATAATTGGAGTAGTGTCAATAGTCAAGTCAACTTCACAGACCATTGGGCATTTCAGCACCAGTTTGCGCAAAGTGCTTATCTTGAAGTTCAATAAAAAAGCTGCCTTCAGTGTTCTTAAAGATGGAAATGATTTGCAGAAGCATTCAATGGCAGTTTCAAGATGTAACCTTGGACACTTGGAAATATCCACCTCTTGTACCGCTTCAAAAGACAAAGTTGGCAACGACTTCAGTAGCGCAGAAGATTCTCGTTCAAGATGTTTAAGGTTAAATGGTGACTGTTCAATACTCCTTAAAGAGTATTCCATACTGTTTGAAAAAGGAAGCAAAGAAAAAAGTAGCATGACTGATGTCATCTGTGGGCAACTTGAAAGGTTTACTTTCTGCACAAAGAAAAAGACTAAGTTATATACTAATGAACATTAACTGTCTGCCAAATGTTTGATGTTTCAGATACTAAGAAACTATATACCACAAATCTATGATATCAATAGTTTGACAGCATGCACATAAATATCTCCATCCTTTTTCCTAATAAATTTCAAAATTTGCTTAGTCTCTGTATCATGGGATGGATCTTGATTCTCGATGCACCCATATAACCTCCCTTAATTACTCTTTGCAAAGACCTTGGCAGTTGTCACTACCATCTTCATATGAACAGTAACTCTAACCCTTAAGAAACGTTTATCTGATAGACCTTTGTATAACTTCCAAAAAAACAAGATTAGCATCTACTGGAAACGGATATAAAACTTCCTTCTTCTTCTTCTTCTTCTTCTTCTTCTAAGCCTTTTCCCACTAGGTGGGGGCGGCTGTGGGGGGATGCAACATGAGGACTTCCCAGGAGGTCACCCATCCTAGTACTGCTCTCGTCCAAAACTCGCTAAACTTCGGAGTTCAGATGGGATCCGGTGCCTGTGAGTTGGTATGATCGCATCCCAAGGATTCAACGTAAGATAGGAGTGCCGGCTATCAACTACCTGATGCCCTCCCCCTCCTTTATCCGGACTTGGTTTCCCCCTCCGCCTTCAAGAATGTATATGATGCATATGCACATGATAGGACAGAGAAAACACCGAAATGCTATTCTTTCATTGCATGTATGATGTACCTTGAGTCATATAAACCCTCACACTACACCGACAACTAAACCTTATCCCACTAAGATATAAACCCTCAACTGAAAAAACAAAATAAAACCTTTTCCAAACGGAGTTCTGAGGTCCTTAGTGACAGGAATACCTTAGAAAATTTTGTCAGCCGAATACGTAAGTCATGCAAGTGACCATCGGCCAAGGCTTCTATTGAGCTAGTGGATGGAATTCTCAGTAGTCTGAAAATTGAATCAATGCTCTGATCAGCAAACTTAGAAAAATGACAAGAACTTCTTTTCTCTGAAAAAAGAACCCGATCAGTTTGTGTAAGAATAGGAAAAAAAATGAGTATGTATTGGTGCCCTTTGTCTAACATCAGAAAATTAAGCATACCTGCAGCAAACCACAATGGAAAAAGGCGTACACGGATCTGTTCAACAGCAACCAATAGATGATTTAACACAAAGATTGCAGTTTACTAAAGACTAAGACAGATAAATACTGAATGGTAGTATTTCAGGTTTCTGCTTTATGAATACCTTTAACTCAGAAAATTCAGATTTAATGCTACTGAATGACTAAGGAGAACTAAATCACTATTTTACTAAGTTTTATACTTATCATATAAACTTCAGAAAAAAATATACAGAGACAAAGACAGATGATGTAAAATTTACGCTTAACTACATCAAGGACAATTACAACACTGCTAAAATCCCCTACATATTTATTTTCAAGAATATGAGGGATCAATTGGTAGAACAAGTAATGAACTTTTATAATACGACATTTCACAGCTCACAAAGTAAATAATCCCTCTACATGGTTCAATAATTTCTAATTATAGAGCTGTAATTACCCTTCTTGTCTTTAGATCTATAGTTTACCCTTATCGTACCTATTTCCACAAACTTGTGAATATAACATTATGCCGCATTGTCCCCCTTATATAAAGAGGCATATTGGGAAAAGTTTCGTCCAAGTAACAATCAGTGCTAAACTGCCTTTAAATGAAACTGAAAAGTTGCTCGATGGGGCAATTCGTAACAATTAGAAGTTACAACATTTCCTTCCTATTATCCAGTTAAAACTATGCAGGCTATGGATTGGCTGCAGGCTATGGATTGGCTGCAGGCTATGGATTGGCTGTCAAGTTTATTGTACCTCGCATGTTGATGTTTTTCAGAAACTGATATGGAGTCGCATTCATGGTTGAAGATAATTGCTTATGATATAACTTGCAGCAGTAGTAGATCCTAGGTAAACAAGTCACCTTCCAAGGCTATATTTCATTTTGGTCCTCAACATATACATGAAACATTGTTGATCTGTACCTCTTTCAAAATGCCAGTGTGGACATCTTCATTTCTGCTCAAGCCATCCATCTTTTCTGTGTTAGCATCAAGCCAAACTAAAAGTGCATTGGAAAGATACATCTCGCTGTGAAAGACAACTAAGAGTAAGATATCAGAGTGCCAATATGTCTAACAGAAAATTAAGCTAGGCTATTCAAAGGATAACTAACCTGTCGACTGTCAAATCCATGTGCTTTACACAAGATAGTAACAAGTCGTAAGGAATATCTACAAAATAATTCATGCACATGGCCCACATCTGGAAAACCAAACCATAATCTGTCAGTTTCAATTAGTGAAAAGGTTGGGCACAGTGAACAAATATTGCACAAAACGCAGAAATCATAAGCCTGTTAACATACGAATCCCTAGGATCTGATGCCACTTAAGTGAAAACAATCTCCTCCCATTCAACTATTAGCAACGACCTGATCGTGAAGAAATATACCAAAGCATCTTTTTCAGATTAAACAAGAGTAGTAGCCTATATCCATGTGTTCATAAGCACATCATCAATAAAGTGCCACATGCTCGGGATGACAGGAGACTATTAGATCAACGTCATGGTGTTTTCAGTAATCATATTAATTCTCTTTGCCTCTCCCCATCTCCCTTTTGGGCTCCCTTCAACCCTTATATCCTCCTCATATCATAGCCATCTCAAACAGAACCCTCTCTTTTATTTTAGACCCCGTACGATGAATATTAAGACTAAACCAAACCAATCTAAAGAGAGATCGTTCAACTGAAATGGTACCTCACAATGAACCATAATTTTCTACTCATCAGTGCTCACGTCAATATAAATCCACAACCCGTCACTAGCCACTTAAGTAAAAATTCCATTCCAAAAAGATGTATGAGTTAATACTGAAGCATGATTGAATTTTCAAAGGTTGTGCTATCCACACACCCTTTTTTACTTCTAACACACCTTCTCAATTTTCGAAAGTCAGATCGTATGAATTAAAGAAGATCAATGGACAAATATTAACCAGGGTGTGGGGGAAGTAAAAAGGGTGTGCGTGCATAGCACAACGCTTTTCGAAACATAATCTGGTTGTGCACAGAAGTTCAATATAAGTTGAGAACATACAAAATTTCTGGCAAGATAGCTCGCACACAATTCTGGAAGAAAATCAAGGGCTGCAATGTATTCCATTTCATCCATTAGACTGGAGAACATAACAATGCTAAATTCAAACATGAGTTTTTCAAAAAATTAATTTTTCATGTTCAAATCGTTCTCACCGTGCTCTACACCAAAGCTCCAAATAGAAATCAAATCATCCAATTGTATTTGTGGTTGTATCTCCGCCGACACTACCTCAGAAAACCAAGTTTTACATCTCACAAGAAGCATCTCCACTCCAAAATAGAGTGCACCCTGCAATGCAAACGCAACACAGTATTTTCAAAATAATAATATTAACTTCACAAAACACTGGATGTGATTTGAAAGGTGGAAATAATAACCATTCAACCTTCAAGTCATTAAATGCAATTTTTCTTCAACAATGTTGAACGGTTTGAACAATTTTAAGATCAAGCAAAAACAAATAACAAAATGAATAAAAGATAAGAACACCATTGGATCAAAACTAGCACATAGTAAAAAGTTAAATTTATTTACCTCAAAAAGGAGGAGGAAATTATTAGATGTAACTTCCAATCCCAATGGCGAGTCATATAAACAATTGAGAATGCTTAGAAATATTTCCAGGTTCCACTCAATTTCTATACATTCCTGGCCCGATTCGCTACAAAAAAATTCAAATTTTTTAACCGGAAGCAATCAAATTCAAGAAATTAAAGAGCTTTTTAACTAAAAAAAAATCAAAATTTACAGTCAAAGTTCTAAGCTTGGATTCAGTTTTCGGAATAAGGAAATCGATTACCTAAAGCTGCCGCTTAGGAGTCCATGGAAGTACGAAGAGTGTTGGATGAGCCTGCAAGCACAGATGGAATTCAAACTCAAAATCAAAATTAATTTTGCCGCATTTAATTTTCTCGGGAAACAAACGGAAAATGAGTGAGAAAATGAGAAGCCAGGCAGCACCTGTTCCGATGTGCTCGAACTCTGACTGTTTGGTGACGGAGAATGGCTGGGAAATCCCAGGATAGGATATTCTCGACAGAAATTAGAACTTCTTTATCCGGGGTGGTGTTTGGTTGGATTGGACTGGGGTTTGTGCATACGACGGTGATGAAGTCGTCGTCGGAGGTCGAAGCCATGCTCTCTGGTTTTCCGATGCCGAAAAGCTTTAGTGATCTCTCTCCCCCCTCTCTGTAGAAAATGGAAGCAGAGTGTCCTTTCTGTAATGAAGGTAGCTACTAGTCACACTAGTTCGGCAAACACCACCGTTAACTTGAACCATTCGGCAGGGGCAGACCCCACCGAACAATTGGAAAGCTTCGGTGAGTTAGGACCGAAATAAACGTTTTATTCGGCCAACCAGGTTCGAACACCTTTAGCTACCAGATGGTAATTTCTTTCCACCGAAACAACGAGAAGGGGAAGAATTGCAATTCGATACGATTCAGTGATTTGTGTTTCGATCAGTATAATTCAGTTTGCGTTGAACTGAGATTTTTATTCGGTTTTCACTTGGTTGGTCGGATGAAGATTCAGCCTAGACGCTGCCTTTCTAGTAGAAAACCGTATTAAAATGACAAACTTTTGCGCATGAACGACTGTTGCTAGCATCCATCATGCACAGACCATCCTAGCGGTGATACACCAAAATGTACAAAATTTCGGAATTTGATATATGCGCCATTAAAAGCTTAAAAAAGTTTATACATAAGCATTTATGAGGTATATATCGAAAAGGAGGTCTTTCAAGAGAGAATAATACATACACAAGCAGAAAGCTTCTTCTCCTAAAAACTGTGACTTCCCTCTAAAATAACTCAAACTCTAGGTGCTCTCCCGTCGCCGTAAACTCCAAATACTTGGTATTCTCCTGAGCAGCAGGCATGTCGGCAATTTCAAAATCGCAAAACTCGGGCAGTTCTGGCGGAATGGCACAGCGTATCAGTGCCCAATTCAGGCCCTCAAAGAACGGATGCTGCTTGATCTCACCGGCCCCTTTCTCTGATCCCAACCGATTCTCTGGCTCCTTTACCAACAGACCTCTGATGAGATCTCGAGCCTGGAAACTAACAAGGGGGCCCTCTGGGAACCTTAGGCTCTGCAACACCACATTGGCCAACGTTTCCTCGTTGTTAATACCTTTGAACGGTGTTCTGCCATATAGAAGCTCGTAAAGGAAGATACCGAACGTCCACCAATCAACTGCAGCTCCATGACCCTCTCCTTTGATGATCTCCGGAGCCAAGTACTCATGGGTCCCGACAAAGGAATTGGACCGCGCATCAGTAGGCTCTGCCACAAGCTGCGGCAATGATCTAACATGGGATGCAGGGTCATTTTTGGACTTCTTTGTTTTTGCAGCAGCCGGTAAAAACCTAGGGGTGAAGCATGAGACTTGACAGGAGGGTTCAATGCAGAACGGCTCAGCACAGCTAGATTGTGTACATGGACCAGACAATCTTGCACGATCACCATCGCATGAAGGTGATTTCAATAGAGTTGGACTGACAGTGCACCTGAGAGACAGGTCAAAATCTGTGAGCATGATGTGACCATCTTCCCGGACTAGAATGTTCTCTGGTTTCAAATCCCTATAAACTACCCCAAGCATGTGTAAATACTCCAAAGCAAGGAGAACTTCCGCAACATAGAACCTGAAAGCACAAAGTTTTAAATTAGTTTTGAAATGGTAAAATTCCAGCACCTACTTATACACGAAAAAGTACTAGATCAGAGGACATGAATCTAATGGTCAGTTACTCCACTGAATTAGATAATGAAGTGAAGCTCTTTAGAGATGACCCGTAAAATTAAGGACAAAAAACAATTCAAGATGTCATGTAGCAATTTCTCTCAGAGAAGAGAAGGCATCCTTTACGGTGATAGCTGACTGGGAAAAACACATTAAATAAAATTTACGTAGTTGGGGTGGTGAGTGTGGGCGTAGGTGGAGGTTACAAAGGTGTATATTTTTATTTTCTTAGACAATTATCTTGTAACTAATGCTTGACTGCAGATAATGTCAAATAGCATCCAAAACAAAATGTAAAAGTTCGATATAGGTGTTAATTTAAATATTTCTACCTTGTTGCCTCTTCAGAAAAACACCTTCCAATTTGCTTCTGCCGGAGGACATGAAGATCTCCACCTGGGCAATACTCCATAACTAAGCATGACAAATTATCTGATGTAAATTGGGTATACAGTGTAGGGAGAAAAGGATGATCAAGCATCCTCAGTATTTCGCTTTCAGTCTGCGCCCTAGGCATCTTCTTCCTTCTAGCCAAGAACTCATTGTCCATTACCTTTATGGCAAAAAGGCAATTCGTACTAATGAGCTCAGCAAGATATACAGTTCCTATATCTCCACAACCAAGCTTCTTCAAAAGATTGAAGTGTCTCAAGCTCAGGGATCCATGCTGCAACCGAACATGACGGATGGCCTCCCATCTCACATCCTTCGACATGTGAGGCTTATTGCTGCAACTAGATCCACTGACATTGCTCTCATCACTCAAACTCGTACTACTACTATGATCACCTTGGCTACTTTTTGAGCTTTGGGAGAATTCCCCTTTTTCTTTTGATTTGGGGTTCTTTTTTGCTTTCATAATGTCATCTCCCCTTTTATTGCCAGTATTACTGCTGTCCAAGGTGAAGCCTGGTTTACCTGGAATGCTGTGCACATTATTTGAGTTTACCTCAGCAGTAAGACCGTTAAACTGGGGTGCCAAAGAACCTTGATTGGATTGTTGTCCAGCACCTTGTATTGCACATTGACATCTCTCGCAGACCAGCTGACTTGTACAAGGATCAAAATCAGCATCAACTTCATTATAATTACTAGAGTTGCAGGCCACAGAACTTGACTCTTGCCTTGTCTTCTTCTTTACGATAGTCCTATTCCTGCTGGCTGCTTTTACAGAGCGGAGGGCATTTCTGGATACTTTGCTTGCCGGATTTCGATTCACCGAACTTGATGAAGAAGGTACTGCATGCAACTTGACTTTCCGCCCTTTTTTTGCTGCTGATAGCTTATTAGCTAACTTGGTTTTGGCAGGAACATTTTGAACAAGTACTGATGTATTGCCACTTGTAGATTTAAGTTTCTCTTTCTTCACCAGCTCCGTCTTAGTTTTTGTCTGTAACATGGTTCTGGAGGGACCATTTTCAGCAAGTTCTGAAATATAATCACTTTTAGATTTATTTTTCTTCTTCTGTCCCAGTTCCGCCTTCACTGTTTGCTCCCCTACTGTCCTTAACTTGCAACTGGAAGTAATTTCATTTTGCACTATCGTGCTCCCAGAGTTATTTTCTGTTTTCCCAATGGCAAATCGAGGAGAAGAATGTCCACTCTGGCTTGATGACTTCATCTTGGACATTTGAGGATGCTCAGACAACTCCTCACAAGAATTTGAAATGCTTTCTTCTGGCACCAGAGAGATTTCAACCATATTTCCCCTATCTTCACTTGAGGAGGCACCAGATTGACTGGATTGAACAACAACTGCGTTGTATAACGTCTTGATCCTCCCTGCTTCCGAGGGTCTTGCAGGACTTGTCAATTTTGATAATCGTTTCATAGCAGCCATTTCTGATGCCTTGGTAATAGAGAGCTCTCTTAATGCCTGCTTCAGTGTTGCCGGTTCTGAATTACCAATCCCTGGTGAGCGAGACACACCCACTGTAATTGGTTTCTTTAAGGCATTTCTATTTAAAGGGCTAGTGCCTACTTGCTTTGAATGATCTGAACCCTTGGATGGAGTTTTGATTGCCTCGAAGAGCTTATTAATATCATCTTCTAGAGAATCCTTGTATCCCAGTTTTAGAACAGGAGGAAGCTTCCAATCTTTGTCACCTTTACTAAATCTAGAATTCGGCTGATGTATTCCGTGAGAATATTGACCTGTAGTCAGCTCATCTTTCGCTTCCACAATTTCAGATGTACCGGCAAATGAACCCATTTCTAGGGTTACTCAGTATGGTCGCGTAATCCAAATGAAGTACCAAAACGTGGAAGAGCTTAGTCCAGCAACTTTACAATGATCAGTTCCTTGAGGAGCCTTTCAGGTAAAGATTCCGACAAGTCACGAGCTGTGAGTAAAACTGTTCTGCGCCCGTATAAACTAAACTGCCCGCATCAAGCTATATGTCTTTTCACTTTGGAAAAGATAAAATCCATTCCCTGAAATATCAACAGAAGTATGAAGAACATCAGTCACCCAAAAGCAGATGTAGTTTGCGGTTGCACTGATTAGTGCAAACGAAAGTAAGCAACTCAGTGACACGCAATAGGACTTCTTGAAAAGATTTCAAATTTCAAACCAACACAGCATTGCAACACTACTCCACCAAGTCGAAACTTGAAAAACTCCAATATGAAAAGGAAACGAATGCCTGACCTAGACTAATCCTAAATCCATTTCCCCGCCCGCACCACCCGGGCTAACCCCAAAGGCTTAGTCAAAGCATCATTTTCGTTACTTGGTTACAATGGAACATAATCGAACATTTGTCCTAGCCTAATCCTAAATCCATTTCCCCACCCGCCCTCGCCACTCGGGCTAAACCCCATGAGCTTAGACAAAGCATACTTTCAACATCACACATAACTCATATCTTTTCGACCGTAGAACCGGCACGAAACAGATTTCCAATCAATTTAATGGAATGCAAATGATGCATTTTTTCCCCTAATTTCATTTTCCTCTACTTAAACAAACAAATCATTAAACTACATGAAATCTATACCAAGTTTCCATCTTTCAATTCTCTTCAAGCTAAAGTTTAATCATTTTTTGCACATCACCAAGAAAAAAAATTCACCGACAAATTTATCCCACCAAACAAATCAAACTCAGCAAAAAAAACCAAAAAATAATTCAAGAAAAAAGTAAAATAAAATGAAAATGCCAAGCTTCCTAGAGCTCCAGAAGCTCAAATCTCGAGATACGAACACGCTCAAAAGCAAAACCCAGATCGGAGAAACGCGAAGAACAATACCTGATCGAGCTTCCTCAACAGGCGCATTGGGGCAAGATTCGGCGAGTAAAGTACAACTCTGAGAAAATGGCGAGCTACAAACCCTAGAAACCTTTGGAGGTGCTGCGATGGCGAGAGAGAGGGGAAAGCGAGAAGAGGATTGATGGCGAGCTAACAAACAAAACACTGACTTCTCTTTCCGCTCCGGTTGCACTGATTATTTTGAGGGAATGTGGGTCCCGGTCCCACCGTATATGTAGGGTCCATCGAAAAATGTGAAAATTAATTTGAAAAACTATCTTGGGATTGTCCATATCCCAGTCGTTTTCTGAATTTTAGGGCGGTTTTTGGATTTTTGGGGTGAAAAATATGGGAAGGAGGGTAAATAAAGGGGAGAAGAATCCTCATTGGATCTTTTTTTCTAGGATCCGGAGATCTTGTAATTATGTTCGTTTATCATATATTGTGTGATTAATTTTCATGAGGTACTATTTATATTTAATTTTAAATTTTAAATGATTTATAACTGCACGATATACGATGAACAAACATGATTACAAGATCCTGGATCCTTAGGATCCTTTTCCAAATAAAAGACCAAATCCTCTTCGTTCAAAACGGGTGTCGCGTCGTCTTAATGAGTGACTGATACGTATTTTATTATTTTAATTTTTTTATGTTTTATTCTAAATTTAATGTGTCAAGTACTTATTGGAACCACATAAAGGCCACACTTATTTTGGGTGCAAAAAATTTGATCCCGACAAATAAAGGCTCTGTTTTGTTTTTTTCTTAAAACAAATGATATTATCTATACTAAAATGAAGGGGAACGGCTAAGCTCAACATAGTAATAATGTAGTTCAAATAACGAGAGTCGAATTTAAAATCTCTTAACGAAGAGAAATATCATTAGAAGTACTAAACGGCAATAAAGGCTTTTTTTTTTGGTTTTCGTGTTTTTTACTGTGAGTTAATTTTGGACTGTTTGTTGTTGTACATCAGTACTTGTAAGTTTAGCTACTTGTTTTGGATTCGTTTTAGAATATGTTAAGATGTAATCACATCACGTGTCGTACATATTTGTAAGAAAAGTATTGATTTGAATATTACTTATCAAGATGACGGGAATTGGATCTGGATGATTAAGCGTTCACTCGGATGTAATGTTTTAAGATTAAATTATCTCTCAAGTACAGTAAAAAACGGTTTTTTCTATCTAAATACTTGTCATTTTGAAAGCGGATTTATTCTTGTCAGTTTAACTATTCATGTAAGCAAGTTTCAAACGATCAAACGTCTGTCATTTTGACTTTTTGATTAAACATGTTTATTAGGCTCTAGACTCTCGACTCCAAGAAGCTAGTTAAAAGCGTTCATTCATATTTAAAGTTCTGAGATCAAATTACTTCTAAAGTTTCGTAAAAACAATGTTTTTTTCTCTAAATACTTGTTATTTTGAAAGCGGGTCTACTCTTATCATTTTAACTATTCAAGTAAGTGAGTTTGAAGCGAACAAATGCTTGTCATTCAGACCTTTTGATTAGACAATGTTTATTAGGCTCTAGACTCTCGACTCTCGACTTCAAGAAGCTAGTTAAAAGCTTTCACTCATATTTAAAGTCATGAGATCAAATTATTTCCCAAGTATGTTTAAAAACGATTTTTTCTATCTAAATACTAGTTAGCATATATGCTCTTATCATTTTAACCATTCAAGTAAGCGAGTTTCAAGCGAACAAATGCATGTCATTTCGACTTTTCGATCGAACATGTTTATTAGACTCTAGACTCTCAACTCCAACAAAACTTTCCAAGCTTGTTAGAGCTATATTTTCATCCATTTTGTCGTTTACGTATGACACATTATTTAGTAATGAAATATACATAATGACATGATTATTGAAGTAAACTAATTTGTTTGGAAGGAATGCTACAAGCATATAACACGTTACGCTTTTTTTATATTTCATATAATGTAGATGGTTGTTAAGGTTGGAAGGAATATGGGCAGATATAACAAGTTACACTTTTTTATATTTGTTTGGAAGGAAAATGGACAAATATAAAAATGGCTACAAATACAATGTACGAATAAGTTAAGTATTTTCTTTAAATTGATGGATTTTTGTACGAACAATACTTGGTTACTCAAAGATGAGTAGAAATTCCTACTCAAAACTCTTAGTGTTTTAATCACAGAGTTTTGTGCTTATGATTAGAACCGTTCATACTATGAATCACACTGTAAAGATCATCTCTGCAAAAAATAAATTAAAATTAAAGTCATTTAGTCAATCTATTGTAGCAAATACATAGACGGTTCGTAATGCTTTTTCCAATTCCGTTCATTTGTTTTTAAACAGTTTGATGACTAAACGACCTTAGTTTTAATTGATTTTTTGCAGATGTGATCTTTATAAAGTAATTTATAATATGAACGTTTTGATTATAAACACAAAATTCTAAAAATTGACAACAAACAATTTTGAGAAATTTTGAGTAAGAGTTTCTACTCATTTTTAAGTAGCCAAGTAAGAACTATTTAAACACAATAGTATTAACATTGAATGAACCAAATTGATGGTTTAGCCAACATTTTATATTATTTTTTTTCAAATTATTTAATCTAACAATTATATGAGACATCATTTGGTATTACGGTTTAATAATATTCCCCTTTATTTGTAAGTAAGATGTATTCAGTTTGATTCTCGCTAAAGTCAAATTTGACCAAATTATTATGGTTAGCTCGTTGTGAAACTTATACAGTGTTTAAATATCTACGAAATTGTCGATATTTCCGTCCAAATGTCTTTTCACTCAATATCGGCGAGATATAAAAAAATCAATTAATGTCAACGATATTTATCGATTTCGTACAAAAATTTTGCCAAAACTCATTATAGATTTCAAACTTTTGAATTCTTTTGAGAAATTTTTACCTGATTTCAACCAAATTTGAGTGAGTTGATATACCCATTTCATTGCAAATTTTCATAATTTCGTTAAAGGCAACCGATATCGATATTTTCATAAATTTGTATATCAAATCTTTCCCCATATCGATATTATAAACATTGAACTTATCTCACTCATCCATTTCTTAATATAAATAATATCTTATGTATTTGAAAAACAACCATATGAGACAAAAATGGACTATCATATGTCAAACCCCATCTCATAATTTACCTGCTAATTAAGCACCTAATTAGTATATCATGATTATGTTCAACAAAGGTTTGTCCATGTTACAAGGATGCACAGTCAAAAGGACACGACCAACACCAAGACAAAATAAAAAGTGATGGATTTGACGTTCCGCAATGTATTATATGGACACTTTTACAGTCATACAAAAATAGTGCATCATTCTATCAAAAAAAAAAAAAAAATTAATAGTGCATCATTGGTCTTCAATCTTCATCATGCTATCAAGTATGAATCTAAGGCTCAAATGTCTCACATCAAATATAGCAATTAGATGAATTTCGAGAGAATGGTTGGGTCTTTTGCATAAATAAATACTCAGTGCATCTCGTTTCGAAACTCTTCCTTCTCTATTCTTTGATCGATAAAAGGAAAATAAGAAAGAGTTTCAAGAGGGATTCGAGCATTTATGCTTGACGGGTTTCGAGTAGGATTTGAGCTTTGATCAAAGGATTTTGAGAGAATTCAAGTTCTGCTCAAGAAGTCCTCGAGTGACTATGAGCTCATTTAGATGTGCATTTTAAAATAACTGAAAATGCTTTAAGAGAAAATGCTTTTAGATTCCAAAAGCATTTTAAGTGCTTTCTACAAGAAGCGCCAGTTATGTGCTTCTTCCATAAAGCATTCAAGTGAAATGTTTTTCCAGAATCTACTAGCATTTTTACTAAGGATTGTTTCCAAAAATATTTTCATCAAATGCGCTTTCAATCATTTTAAAAACACATTCAAACGAGCTCTATATCTTTAACAATCCAAATTAAACATTAGTATGTCATATTTACCCTCTAACAATGAGTACTGCTTCGGAGTATCAGATAATTTAAATATTTCAACCGTTAAATTTAAATTCTTATACTTTTTAACCAAATTTTATAGTTAAATTACTCGAAATTCTGAATGATATTATATTAATCATTTAGATTTTAATTTTTATATTTTCAAGCAAATTTAATAGTTAAAATATTCGAAATCCCAAACGATATTATACAGGGAACAAGGATTCTCTCTTAATCCTCTTTGTGAGGATCATAAGGATCCTTAAATCGTGTTTGTTCATCGTACATCATGCGGTCAAAAATCATTTTAAATATTTTTATTTAAAATTAAATATAAATAACATCTGATGAACTGATCGTACAATGTACGATAAACGAACACGATTTAAAAGATCTCAATTCTCAGAGTGAGGTTCCGAAAAGGGTCCTCATTCTTATACAGGAGGTGTAGAAGTCTGCAATCAACAGAGATTCAGAGAGAGGAAACAGAATTTTGTGTGGCCATGTAATGTTTGGTTTATATCGAATTGAATGCCCCGACACACTAAGTCCAATTAATAAAAGATCTTCCTTCTTGGAATTGAAAACGAAATTTGAAATGGGTCGGTCGAAATACGACATGGTTTCACCATGTGATTGATTTGACATCGTCGGACCCCACCTTGTTCGGTCTCTTCACATTATACATAAACACCAAAACTAGCCCATGCTTTATCATGTTTCGGTATAAGTTTCTATCACGTTCAAATTTACAGTATCATAACATAATATTTTTAATAATATCAGTCTGAGAATATGTCAACATTCATTTTTATTATACAGTTACAGAAAATACTTTTAACATTCTATTTTTATCTTTTCCAAGTGATTCGGTAATTGGAATCGCTTATTATTCGGGTAAATATCTTAGAAAATACGATGTTGAGTTTCAACCTAAATGATCCCACAAACAAAGAAATTGTATAGTATGAAATAACATAAAAAATGATTCGTGCATCCTGGATTTGAAAATAATTTTGAACCCTCCCCTTAATGATGATAAATTTTTTTAAAGCAAGAAAAAAAAAAAAGTGCTAGCCCATTATTTAAAGGTTTAGTCATATAGTTGGTAGACCAAAACCCTAAACGAAACTGTAAACCTAAATCATGACTGCTGCCATAAATTAAAATTGTGCTCCATAGAACGTCTTTAGTCAATGACTCTTTACTTGTGAAATAAATGGCGAATCTGAAGAGAAAACTGTCTTCAGCGATGTAACTGCGCATAATAATAGATAATTGTATTTTTCGATTGAACATTCACGATCAATTGTATTTATCGATATACACATGGATGTACAAATACAACCTTATACAATGTACATTATGAAGTGGAACCATCCATCTCACATGGTGTGTGTGCCAAGTTCATTCCTTGGCCGGCCGAAAGGGATGGTTGGTGTCTGTATTGGCCCCTCCTCGGTCCTCAACTTAAGCAGTAAACATGGGATGGCATGATTAGCCATATAAAGTGCCCTATTAATTTATTAATCCCAAGTCCTTAGGCACCTAAAGTGAAGCCATCAAATCTTCTTTTGTTTCTTTTTTCTCCTTATTCTATGCCTTCTAGGTATAAAGCAATTTTCTTTTGGGATATCAAAGGTTTTGAATGGAATGATGTTGTTGAAACTTGAAAGCAGCCTTCTAATTTAACTTCCATTAGGCAAATGTGGAAGCGTTTGGAAGTGCGCTTTTAAAATGGCAGAAAATGCTTTTGGTAAAAATACTTATAGAAACAATTCTTAGTAAAATGGCAAGTGAATCTTGGAAACCCACTTTATGATGCGTGCAAGAAGCACATAATTGGTGGTTTTGAAACCCATAAACATTTTTTCTAAAAACACTTTCAGTCATTTTAAAAACAATTTCATAGCCATGAATTAGTTCATGATAACAATGGTTAAGCTTAGGAACCCATTTTTATTATTCTTCTTTGAGAAATGCTAGGGAGATTCTTTCAAACTGGGATTCTTTATGGACTTTTTGTCACCTCACAGTTTAACGTTAATTCTCGTGCCAATATTATAAAACATTGTTTAAAAAACATGAGGTTCTTTGAGAAAGTTGCCTTAGCATTTCTCTTCTTTTGATCAACATTATTTGGTTCTTTGATGGGTAGAGACCATCTGCTAGGAAAATATTCTTGCTGGCATTCACTATCGTTTAAACTTCGTTAGATAAAGAGTTCGATACTAATTTATGACCAGGAGAATCCTCTTTATCCTCAAATCGTGCTCATTCATAGTATATCGTGCAATCAGTTTTCATCATGTACTATTCATCTTTAATTTAAAATAATTTCTGATCGCACAATGTACGATGAACGGATACGATTTGAGGATCTCCAAGATCCTCACAATGAAAATCCGAAAAGAATTCTCATTCAATTTATTATTAATATCATTTTGTGACTAAGTCAAATTTCTCCACTTTTTAATGTAAATATATATTATTGTACTGAAAAAGGAAACTGATTAAGATATTCAAGCTATGATTTGGCCGACCATGAAGGTCATTCAAATATTAATTTTGAGCCCAGAGTTGCCTACACGTTGAACAGGCTTTGGAAAACCATAACCCTAATTTAATTGAAAAGCCAAAAACATTCTTAATTCATGGTTGAGCTCCACTATGTGCCATTTGCCTTTCAAAATTTTATTTAATACCGAGTAATACGAAAAATAAATAAATTAGATTAAAAATAGAAAGCCTAAAAGTTGTGGAAGCTAAATTAACAGCTAAAGCATTCATAACGGTTGAGAGATTTTTCAATGTGTTTGGGACACGGGTCAGTACGCTATATATCATTACGCAAGTGGAGGAAAGTTTTTTATTTTCAAAGTATTCCTCCACTTATATAACGACATACAACGTATGTGCCCGTATTCTGGGCACACTAAAAACTCTCTTCATAACACTAAATATTACGTAACATTAAAACCAAAATCTTTAGTATACTCTACTTCATTTCTCCCTCCTTTCACTTACGACAATCCTCATTCTCCATTCCTCTTACTTCCCATATCCTTCCACCTTCATTTGCACAAGAAGGCTTTCGACTCCGGATAACCTAAAAGCCCAACATGATTCAAACACTTTTTTTGTTGAAAGCCCGATTATATTTGAGCGAACTAACTGGGCTTTGACTCGCACTCATCAATCTGATCCCGTTGCCATTGATGTCGGCAGTTCCGGCTTACGATTTTATTCGAGTGGCGTCTTCACAGGGAACCAGTGACCCTCCTCAGTCATGGTGTTGTCGGTGTTGGTTATGGAGTGAGCGATGACGCGACTAAATACTGAACCGTCATTCAATAAGATAGATTCATAAATTGACGTGATAATCAGATGGTACACCTTATGCAGTACACATTTTCTTACCTCTTAAATTTGTGTTCAGAAAATCAATTTATATTTTCATCAAGTGCCACACTTGACCAACACGTGACGCTATCGAACAAATTCAGATGAAATATGCACTTGACCGTACTAAATGTAAAATGTAATTTTCTTTTTGAGGTATTCATCAATTCCCCTCTGAACTTGTGATCATTGGCCAATTTCTTCCCTTAACTTTAATTTTGGCCAATTTTCCCCCTCAACTCTCATAATTAGTCAATTTGCATCATACTGTTAATTTTTTAATTTGATCATAATTAAATAAGTGTGTGTAAGAAACTAAATAAGATGTATGTTAATCATTTTCCTATATCTTTATCCTATTACAAATAGATTAAAATTTAGAAATTTACAATTTATCATAGATAGTATTATTAGTCATAATAAATCAGTATAGAGTAATTTTATTTGATTTTTGACTATACAAAATTGATAACGAAAAAGATTGATGTGTAAATTTTTGTATGTGAATACATTTTTCTTTATAAAACTGAAGGCTAAGTTCAAGTAAATTGCGGAGAATCGAGTTTTAGTGCAAAAATGGCTAGTCAATTCATAATTTTCAACTCCTTATTAAGAATAAACAATTTTATTGAAATAGGTCTGATCCATGGGTTTAGGATTATTACTTCTTTTTGTTATTATTTCTTTTTCTACATGCTTTAAACCCGATTCATAACTTTTTCTTATGATCAACCCATATCACGTACTAATTGTATTATGTTTTTGTACATTTTACCCTAAATTATGCAAGTGAGTTTATGTTAATTTTAGTATTTTGTTGGAAGTTATTAGAAAGATTGAAAAAAAATATATATATATATGGAAAATTTTAAAAAAAATTAACAGTATGGTGCAAATTGAAATTGACTAATTATGAAAGTTGAGCGGGGAAATTGGCCAAAATTAAAATTGAGAGAGGATATTGGCCAATGGTCACAAGTTCAGAGAGGAAATTGATGAATACCTCTTTCTTTTTATTAAGAAATACGTGTGAATTTTGTCAAAATAAAATCACTTGTTTATTCCCTAAACCCTAGACCTCCTTTTTCTTTCTTGTTTATTCCTTTGGTGGTTAGAGATGTGGGTCCCTTTGTTTGTGCTAATCAAGTGTTTATCCATTAGGTAATGACTGACAATTAACAAAGATGATGGTCGTTACCATCACTGCTGACGTCAACGTTTCCGTTTACAAAACTACCGTTTCTTGCCGCTAAGTGCCTGTTGTCGACGTAATTTTCAAGTTTATATGGGACAATAAACTATTTTAATTAGAAAAATATTGCTTAAAACTGGCATTACTATAAATTAAAAACTATAATCGACGACAAGGGCAAACAAGAAACTTAATTTTACGAAATTGGACTTAAAAAGTTTCAATATTAATATTGGAAGTTGGATGAAGTGGAGTAAAATGTGTAAACCGAAAAGTGAGGGGGGGGGGGGGGGGGGGTTGGGGTTTAAGGATCTATACACTTATAACCTTGCTATGGCGTTTAATCCAGCACCATGAGTCCCTTGCTGCTCGTATTTTCAAAGCAAAGTATTTTTCGACGACAGACTTCTTACAAGCTTCGGTAAGATCAAATGCATCGTTCTGTTGGAGAAGTGTGGCGGAAGAACGCTTGGTACTTCGGCGAGGTGCTAGATGGAGAGTTGGGGATGGTACGAAAATTAAAATCTGGGGGGATAGTTGGCTGCCTAGAGAAGGCTTCTTCAAAGTCTTAAGTCCTATTTCTACTGGAGTGGAGCATGATACTATAGTGGTTAACTTGCTAGTGGAGAATAGTGGTCCCCAATGGAATGCGGAGTTAATTAATAGTATATTCTATGAGGAGGAGGCAAAACTGATTCAGGGCATCCCCTTGAGCTATTTCAAACCACCAGATCGGTTGATTTGGGTGGGGCGGAAATATGGTTTATTCTCAACAAAAAGTGCATATTTGGTAGCTCGGTCAGGAGGAAAGGTTGGGGGGGGGATGAGACTACGAGTTCTGTAATGCATGGGGATTTGAAACATATGTGGAAAGCTTTGTGGAGTGCGGGTGTACTTAAAAAGGTGAAGATCTGTGTCTGGCGGTGCTGTTTAAATGCTTTACCAACACGAGAAAATTTGGTGCGACGTAAAGTGATTACAAATGCTGCTTGCCCATTCTGTTGTGGTGAACCAGAAAATGTGGAGCATGCGTTTCTAAACTGCCTGAGATCAGCGTCATTATGGTTTGCTAGCCCCTTGTGTTTGAGGACAGATCGGCAAATCCATGGGGGTTTCAGTATGTGGTTGGTGGAGATGGCGAGGTTACTTGCACGACAAAGCTTTAAATTGCTATTGGTCTTGATATGGAGTATTTGGAAAGAACGCAATTTTTTCTTATGGAATGGTAGAGCTTTGAATTAGTTGGAAATGGTTTGTAAGTCTCAAGCGTGGCTGCAGGAATTTAGGAAATGGCAAAATGGGAGAAACCTGGTGTGGGTTGGGTCAAATGTAATTTCGATGGTGCATGGGAAGAGATAAGTGAACGAGGGGGTGTTGGGGTCGTGGTGCGTGATGAGAAGGGGGATTTTGTTGCAGTTACAACTTTGCATTTAAGTGGGATTAGCTCGGCAGTTTTGGCTGAGATTATGGCTGGTTGAGTTGCAGTCTTATTTGCACGCAATTTGGGTGTGATGCAGCTTGAACTACAGGGGGATGCACTAATGGTTGTCAAGGCGTTGCAGAGTGACACGACAACCCTTAGCATTGGTATGTTTGGCAATGTTATCCTGGATGCTAGGCAAATGATGCGGTCCCTTCAGCTTTGTAAGGTTGGGTTTGGACGACGTGAGACGAACAAGGTTGCACATCGGCTTGCAAGATTGGGTTTAAATTTAGCTAATCCTGTTTCATGGTTTGAAGAACCACCTGATGTAATTTCTGATTTACTTTTTGAGGATAGTATTACTAGTTAGAGGTCTGGGATGCTCTTTTTCCCTTGAACCGGGTTGAAAGCCCCGACATTGTTTTTATCGAGGCTCACTGTTAGCACCATATCCTCGTGTTTGTACGATGCCTTCTCATTTATGCATTATCGTACTTCTTTAAAAAAAAAATATTGAAAGTTGGACAATAGAATTGTTATTAACACTAAAAAAAATCTAATTATGCACTTAGAATATTTTCCTTTATAAATATATAAAATTTAGAGGTGCACAATCAATTTGGGTTCGGTTGGCAACCCTTTCTCGCAAAGAACAAAAGACCACTCGCAGTCGACCCCCTTGGTTAAGTTGGAATCGATTGGCAACCATTTATTTTTTTCCTTTTTCCTTTTCCTATCTTGAATCTTAGGTCATTCGTGGATGGTTTATTTTCCCAGCGTGCTTCAGAATCATCTCAGCATTCGTGGATGACTTATTTTCTCAATGTGCTTCGCCATTATCCTAGTGTGCTTTGTCAAATTTTATGCCCTTCGTGGATGACTTATTTTATTAGCGTGCGTCGCCATTATCCCATTGTTTATTGTCAAATTTTTAGTGTTTATCACCATATTTTGTCTTTGGCATTACCTAATTCCTATCTTGAAATTACCCTTCTTCAACTCTCAACACCCATCACCCTCCATCTCCATATCTTCGTATCTTCCATTCCTTCTCAAAATCCGTAAATATATGAAGATTCGGAGATCACCTAGGCTTAGTTTGTTTTATAAATGAATGTGACTTGAATAACTCATTAGATTCGATATATGTTGAAGAAATAAACAAATCAACTTGTAATTTCTTTTTCCAAAGTTAAAAGGTTGACAATGAATTAAGCATGAATAAACTTTCTCATTCTTATCCTGCCGTTTTTATGATAATTGAAATGAATAAGTTCAGATAAAATTTGAAAATTGATATTCATTTTTCATTCAATGTACACTGAATCTAAAGTATCAACCAATTCAATCTTAGACATCAAACGAGATATTATTACGGGGCTAATAAGGACTATATATTTATTATTTAAAATGAAATTTAAAGAAAATGAATATGTATTTTTTATTATTTTAGAAACCAAATATAATATTTGGGCAATATTAAACCACAGAATCCGTTAACAGATCGGTTGTCGTGGAGATTGCACAGGCAGCAGGGATATACGGTGTTTGATTTGCCACGTGGATAAACTCCGTTTGCACGGGGGACGTCATGGGTTAGTCCAAACTGTCCAATGAGGAAGGCACCAGTCGCCATATAAATAGTTTGACAATCACTCGGCTCACAAAACCTCATAGCATTCCCCTCACTTATTCACCAGCTGAATTCAAAGCGAAGAAGAAGAATCGAAACGCGCGTTTCGTCCGTCCGATCAGCCATCAATGGCGGCGAAGAACTTCAAGTACGTCATCCTCGGCGGCGGAGTCTCGGCTGTAAGTTTCTTTGCGATCGATTCTTGTCCGTTTGATCGAATTTTGTTAATTTTGTGCATTATTTTCGTTTTTTTTTTCAAGTTTGCCGTCGATCCTGATGAGGTTTTACATAATTCTGTCTTTGAATTTGAAGTATTTGCATAGATCGAATCTGATTATTTCAATTTCCGTTTTTTATTTATGAAATTTTGAGTACTTGATGCTCTTGAAGTCAATGGGTTTCTGTTGTAGTTGTTTTAGTACATAATTATAGTAATTATGACAAATAAAATCCTTTATAATTGTGATCAGGCTGCGAAAACTGTTTTTTGTGAGGATTTTTACTGTACTGTGGAAGCCTTGATCAATTTTTAAGTTTTATATGTGTTTGTTTTTGAAATCTGTAGGGATATGCAGCTCGGCAGTTTGCCAAGCAGGGGCTTAAGCCAGGCGAACTAGCAGTCATTTCCAAAGAGGCGGTATGTCTTCCAATGATCGCTTTCGCGTGTTTTTGTATCCAGTTGACTGAATATTTGAGATATTATTGAGCAAAATTATATATTCTTTTCGAGTATTAATGCAAGTAGTTGTGAATTTTGGGAACGAGCTCAGAAAATGTGAATTGCTGTAGAGTTATATCTAGTATGATGAGTATTGCAGACTGTTTGCTTAATTGATGACGTACTTTTCCAGTTTTCACATCAAACTTTGGTTAAGATACTTTCTTTTGTGTTATTCATGTCGATGCTCGTTGCTTGCTACCTGTATACTTTCTGTACTTCATGTTATTACTGCTGTTTGAAGTAGTTATCCTCAAATGGCGGTAGAATTTAATTCCGTTTGATTACGTAGTTAACTTCTCAAATGTTCTTAAATTTTATTTCTTTTATTTCCAGGTGGCTCCCTATGAACGTCCTGCACTCAGCAAGGCTTATCTGTTCCCCGAGTGTAAGTTTTGTTACTTTTGTTCCAAATTTCCGGTTATTAAAGTAAGCAGAATTGTGTCTTATGACCTCTAGATTCTTACTCACGCCTGACACGTCAACATAGAGCAAACTCATTTATAAGTTCATCACATTCTGTGACATTGTAACTTACTGTTGGGGTTGGTCTTGTAGCTCCTGCTAGACTTCCTGGGTTTCATGTCTGCGTTGGAAGTGGAGGAGAGAGATTGCTTGCTGACTGGTACAAGGAGAAAGGTATGTTGTTGTTCTTCACAGTACAGAATATACCAATCATGATTGGAGAATGTTTGAGAGCTTTCCCAAGTATTTAGAGGCGGTGAAAGCCACTATTACTCGTTACTGTCCCAGACTCATTTTTAACAATTCTATCTGATCTTCCATTTTCTGGGTATTTTAGAATGCGTTATTTTGATGGAGGCATAATTATAATTTCAGGGATAGAATTGATTCTTAGCACTGAAATAGTTAAAGCAGATCTTCCTGGGAAGACTCTTGTCAGTGGAACTGGGGAATCCTTCAAGTATGAGACTCTCGTCATTGCCACTGGCTCAACGGTAAGCAACTCCAGGAATTTTCCATGCCTCAGCTTTTCTGAGCGAACTAGATTTGTATACCTAATCAAATGCATTTTATGTTTTTGTAGGTTATAAGATTGTCAGATTTTGGTGTCAAAGGAGCTGATGCCAAAAACATCTTCTATTTGAGAGAAATTGATGATGCCGATAAACTCAACGAAGCAATTAAAGCAAAAAAGAATGGGAAGGCTGTGATTGTTGGAGGAGGGTACATTGGTCTCGAGCTTGGTGCAGCTTTGAGAATTAACAATTTAGATGTTAAAATGGTTTACCCTGAACCATGGTGCAGTAAGTGAATACTGCTTCAAGCTTTTTTTTTGTGTTGTATGCATATGAGTTTGGCCACTCTTTCTATTCTATGTGCCTCATTTCCCTAATCTTCCTTGTTCTTGTAGTGCCTCGGCTTTTCACTTCCGATATCGCTGCTTTTTATGAGGGCTATTATAAAAACAAAGGAGTTCAAATCATCAAGGGAACAGTTGCAACTGGATTTACTGCTGACTCAAATGGAGAGGTACATACGCGATCTATTGTCGTTTCAGTAGTCATGCTCCGATGAACCTGTGCTTCTGAATATTGACTTTTGTCATAATGTAGGTCAAGGAAGTGCACCTAAAGGATGGCACCGTGCTTGAAGCTGACATCGTTGTCGTTGGTGTTGGGGGCAGACCCCTCACAACATTGTTTAAGGGACAAGTCGAAGAGGAGAAAGGTGGCATTAAGGTTGTGCAACTTCTGAAATCACTTGATTCCTTCCCCTTTTCCCATATCTTTATTCTTTACGATGCTTGGAGTTCTTTACAGTATGAATCTTACATAGTCTTGATTGGTTAATCACACAGATAAGCACTTGTTTTTATCTCATATTAAGTAAACAATAGCGAAAGAAAGGTTTAAGGATTTAATCGTGTTTGTATTTTCATCATATAGGATATGTATTTTCAGTTTCAACATTTGATTAGTCATCCCATTTCTGTAGCAAATGTTTCATGGCATCCATTTTAATATATGCCGGTTGATTGCAGACGGATGCATTCTTCAATACAAGTGTTCCGAATGTATATGCTGTGGGTGATGTCGCCACTTTTCCTTTGAAGTTATACAACGAGATTAGAAGAGTTGAGCATGTCGACCATGCCCGCAAATCTGCTGAGCAGGCTGTAAAGGTATGGAATCTCAACTATGAACCCATCTATATCATTCTGTCAAATCTGTCATGTTTTTGGGTTGGAAGTCTTCTGCACGAGGGACGCGAATTATATTATTGTCTTTGATTTTTGCAGGCCATCAAGGCAAGCGAGGAGGGGAAAACAGTTGAGGAGTACGACTACCTTCCATTCTTCTATTCCCGCTCCTTCGATCTTTCATGGCAATTCTACGGTGACAATGTTGGTGAAGCCGTGCTCTTCGGAGACAGTAATCCCGCCACACCAAAGGCGAAGTTTGGATCATACTGGATTAAAGACGGGAAGGTGGTCGGAGCATTTCTGGAGGGCGGCACTCCGGAGGAGAACCAGGCTATTGCCAAAGTTGCAAAGGCCCAACCTCCTGTTGCCAGTTTAGATCAGCTTGCTAAGGAAGGTCTCTCTTTCGCTAGTAAGATTTAAAACTTCATTTGTGGTGGAAAAATAAATGGATTATAGCTCGTTGATGAAGGTTTAGAGATAATTTGGGATTTTAATTGCTTGAATCTTAATGTTCAGAGTTACAGTGGTTATTGTTATTGTAGTTGAACGAATGTAAGAATTTCTAACAAAAATAAAATACAATATATAATCGCACCAAGATCTTTTGTAATAAACCCCCCTTTTGTGCTAGTAGGTGTTAGTGGTGAGCGTGATATGCAAGTTGACGATAATATCGATGTGATTCTAGTGATTTGAATTGGATTGGATATGATTTGATTGGCTTGGAAACCAATGTTGTGTACCGAACAAAGTCCATATGTTATGTTTGCTACATTCTCCAAATCCATCCGCTTGCAAATCTGTTGTTTGTAACATATTCTCGTTCATTTAGTTCACATCCATCCGACCTGGTTTGTGTAGATTTTTGTTTTCTTCACAAAATCCGGCCTCACGCCATCGTATTCATAGTTTAACAACATATTATCAAAACTTGATTATAATTTGCTTCTCCTAAAAGAAATAAGACACAAGTAGGTGCCGTTTGATAACCATTTTCTTTTTCAGCTTTCACCTTTTTAAAAATTGAAAATTGAAACGTTAGGAATGAGGGGGTGTAGGAACAAACATTGGTTCGACTTGGGCTTACACTTAAGAATTCAACCATAGAATTCCACTATTTTTTAAGTCAAAATAGTAGTCGTTTAACCAACATAATTCTCTCCAGATCGTCTTTGTGAAATACTATTTGTGTTCAATTTTAAAATAATTTCTAACCGCATAATATTCGATAACAGTAACAATTTACAAATTCCCATGATCTTCACAAAGAGGATCCGGACTCATCATTTAAGGCCATTGAATTCACTCCAATCGTGTCATCAAACAGTATAATGACCATGTGTAGCTTCCCGTGCCAATAATAGAATCACGTCGTTACACTATTGGCACGAGATAACAATGGCAGGTGTGTTCATGCCATGCAAGTCATTCAACTGTAAACAAAATAAATAAAGCTACTCATCAATTTGCAAGAGCAATTGGCATATGAGAAGAAAATGTTATCAACCGGTACGACAAAAGATTCATAAACTTGGATAGACTAATCAACCACAACTGCATGACCCATAACCAACTACATATTAGATTGTGATCAAGTCTTCTACTGGCTAAGATCCAGAAACCGAACATTCAACTGAATAAAAACTTCTATTTAACTCCAACAGAGAAAAGCGGGATGTATGCGCTCCAGCCGCTCTAGTCAAAGAGACTGAATCCCATGTCCTGCAACAAGAAAAAAACGAGAAATATAAGAAAACTATATGGTAGTCTGACGTCTCCGAGATTGTTTGTTGATACAATCTGAGGATGAAGACTATTTGTAGCGGTCAAGAAAACGTGCATCTGAATGTTCCACAACTCAAACAAAGGCAAATGTCTACTGAATTTACATGACCATATTAGCAGAGGGTTGCTGCCATGCACATATACAAATCGTGTTTAGATGGAAGCTATTAAACATATACGTCTTGAGAAATAATAGCAACAGAATTGGTTTAGCAGTCATTAAAGCACGCAAACCAATATTAATGAGATTATCCAGATAACTTACATCATCGGATTCCTCTTTCTCCTCGACCTTCTCCTCTTTCTTTGCCTCAGCTGCAGCAGGGGCAGCAGCAGCAGCACCACCACCACCGCCAGTTGCAGCCACTGCAACAGCACCACCTCCACCAGCTGGTACGGAGGCCAACTTTTCCCTTCCAGAGGCAATTAGTTCTGTGATGTCCTTACCCTTGACTTCGGAGAGCAGAAGTTGAATCCTGTCATCATCAGCCTCAGCACCAACTGTAAACAATGTCAAATATTTAGATTCAGTAATACCTTGTATAGACACAACACCATGATTCCTAACGTTAATATCCGAGTAGAAAGCACAGACAACATAAGCATTCAACAACTCCAATACAGTTAATAAATTGCTATCCTCTTGAGCCTCAGTTGGTATCTACTATCTAGGATTGGATTGGAATGGATAATCCACTTAAATAAAGATATGTTGAATATCGAAATGCATATGTTGAGAGAGATGGATTACTCGTTAAGAAAACTTGTCATTCCAGTCATCCAAAATGGTAGGATTAGAAGGCATAAGATTCTACCACGTCTAATCCTCTTCTAATATTCATTTCTACCTTCAATATGCATTTAACTTAGGTGTTATCCAATCCAATCCTAGAGACCAAACGAGGCCTAGAAGTCATCAGACCGATAACCATATGCAACCAAACAGAATTTCGGGAAATATGGGAATTATAACAGCATTCAATTGCTTCATCTTACCAAAAAGAGATGTCATATGGATTGCTATTCCAGAACATAAAAATACAAACAAACCATAACCAAAACTATTAAAGTCGAACCATCCAATTCCATACATACATTAATACAGAAAAGGCAATTATTATCGCCACGATTCAACACCGAAAAATAACACATCCACATAACCCATTCCTTGTCACTTCCAAATATTCAGGTTCACAAAAGATCAAAAAATAAAATCTCCACCTGATAAGGATCAAAACTCAAAACCCACATAGAAAATACGAATACAGAAATGGGATTTACAAATCAACAAGCAATATCGCACTACGAAACCACAAAGTCACAATCTTCGGTGCGGTTAATAATTAGGGTTATAAACAGAACGAGCAAAAGAACCACAAGAAGGTAAAAGGAAAGTTACCGGAGCCAAGGATGTCCTTGATATCTTTGGCGGTAGGGGTGGTCTTGCCGCCCAACACAGCCAACAAGTATGCAGCGACCACCTTCATCTCTGCCTGTCAAACCCAAATTTAATCAGTAAAAATGGCTATAAGTCTCTCAAATCCAGAGAGAGAGAGAGAGAGAGAGAGAGAGAGTACTTGAGAGGGCTCTGGATCTGCGGAGTGCGGAGAGAGGGTAAATTTGCAGCCGAATGAGAAGTGAAGCAAGGACGACAGCTAAATGAGGTTTTATGCAGAGCTGCTAGGGTTTTGATCGGACTACAACACCCAGCCGGACTTGGGTTTGGGCCGGATTAAAGTAACTACCAGCCCATTCTTGTTTTATTGTATTTTCAATGTTCTCTCATTTAGGTTTGTGGGTCACTAATGTCTTTCAATATCTTCTCATTTTATAAGCTTTTTTTTTTTTATTATTATTGAAAAATAGATTTTATTAGATTAGATGTTAGTGTTTAGTTACCGGCGAGATTCGAGCCCACGCTGTCATGCAATGACTCAACACATTTCCACCACTGTGGTAAAGAGCTACTAGCCTTATTTTATAACTGGAAGAACTACAATGTGCATATTAATAAAATAAAAAAACTTAACGTTGAGACATGAAATAAAAATACACATCAAACAACAAAAATAGAATATAAATTTTAAGCCAAACATTGACACAATCCCTTATAAAAGAAGTTTTATTACTTGTTGCAAGTATTTTAATATTGATATGATATATTCTAAATACAATACATATTTCTGTTGGCAAAATTCAACGATGTCACACCTGATAATCAACAAACCAAAGGATTCGCTAAGCCTCCTCGAAGGCCAACGTAATAGAATGAAAATAATCTTAAGGGTTTATATCACAAATGGTCCCTGAAATTGACCCCATCAATCATGATGGTCCCTGAAATTGAAAATCGATCAATGTAGTCCCTGAATTTTAAATCAATGTGGTCCTTCTGATAGTGTTCCGTCCAAATTAACACTAAAAAAAGGTTAGAGAACCAATTTTTCATGATAAAATGACCAAAAAAGGTTAGAGAACCACTTTTTTTTGTTTTTATTTTAGTTTTAGCGCCAAATCCATGAAAAAATTGAGAGAAAAGTGAAGATGGAAAAAAGAAAAGAGAGGTAGTAAGTAAAATTATAAGTAACAGGGTTATTTTTGATCATTTTACCATGAAAAATTGGTTCTCTAATTTTTTTTTAGTGTTAATTTGGACGGAACACTAACAGAAGGACCACATTGATTTGCGAGTTAAAATTCAGGGACTACATTGATCGATTTTCAATTTCAGGGACCATCATGATTGATGAGGTCAATTTCATAGACCATTTGTGATATAAACCCTAATCTTAATGAGCTGATTACAAGGAAATCCCTTGAAATAGCGAGAACAACCTTGAAAATACCAACAGAGAATCCTAAGATTTAGGATGATGATAACTGATGATGACTCAGTAGCAAGTCTGGATGGCGCTCAAGAAAAGTGCCGTTAGAGCACCGATGAACGCAAGCATGGCACAAGGGCTACTGAAATATTATGATCTTCAAAGAACTGAGCCATCCATGCCTTCCACTTGGATTTGTAGTGCTTTTCTAATCTGCTACTGATGTGAATTATCGAAGGGTTTGATACCAAATCAGGGCCTATCTCGTTCAAGAGTTGAGCGAGTGCTTCGTCAGTTTCGAGTTTATTGTGAAGTATGCGGGCTGACCTTAGCTGCTTTGGTCTCTCTTTATCTCAAACGCTTCCAAGACAGAATACTTGTGTATAAACTGCAAGATTGAACAACCGTCTACGAAAAATATCCAGGCGAGGCTCGCCTCATCACCATCATATCATAGCGCTCTGTTGTTTTTCTCGTCGTAGCGCTGTTTTAACTCCTTGATGTTGTCCTCAATCTGCTTGTACAAAAATTCTTCGCTCCGGCCGCTGTCGTTGACAAAGTCCGCTGCCAATCTGTATTTGAGCTCCTCCCATTCCGGAAACTTTAGGGCCTATTCTAGTACCCTTGGCTCAAAGTATTTCTCCAAATTTTTATGACTTCGGAGAGTTCTGGAAACACTTTGGATGATCGGTCGTGACCTGCTTGGAACAACACTTGTACAACTATCCTGATTTTTTGTTCCTGCATCCCTCAATCTATTAAACCTCTGCTCCAAAGAATCAGCCATTGTAGTTTACTGGATCGGAAGCTAGGTTTCTTCTTAATTACAAAGTGCTTATCTCCTTCCATAAATATATGCGACTCTCACTGTTCTAAAAATCTCTGGAACTAGGCGGCTGGTCACCGCTTCGATTAATGATGGCTAGGTGTTTGAAAATTAAGAAAGGACGCCCAGACCTACTGAGGCACCCGCCTAGCCCGCCAAGACCCACCTAGATTGCGACTCACTTAAACAGATTATAGATAACTTTCATTTTGCATTTTATTTTTTTCAATAAATTGTAAGAGACTTGTTGAATACTTAAATGAACACACATTATATGCTTGTTTCCCATGTTTTCATTATGTTCCAATAGCTAATAATATATATGTCATTCTATTATGTAGTTTTTGATGAAATTATATATATATTTTAAGTATAAATAGACACTTATTTACACGAAATATAATAGATTTAATTAAATCCACCTAATCTGCCTAGGCGCTAGGCCCCAACCCGTCGTCCAACTAGCGCTTGGCGTCTTTTAGAACCTTGGTAACTCTACATATCAGTACTCGTTGCACTTATATACAGTAAAAGATGTTTAACTTTAGCTTTAACGTGGATAATGACTTTATCTACACTTGAAGATTAGTATTTATGTATTTTTATTTTGCAGAAACTTTTTTATTTGACTTTAACCTCGTTTCAAGTTTGAGATGTATACTTTTGAGGTAGAAACTTATGCAAATATTATCGTACAGAAAAATGAACAATTAAGAATCATTTTATAAGTGATACACGTACGTGTGGTTAATTAACTACGTTTTCTTTTGATATAGAAATCAATTATTCCTGAACTTCCTGTATTGGAAGGGGGCAACAGCCTTCCTAAACAAATGCATGTCAACTTTGAAATTTCTTTCAAAGTGTTTCACATGCTATTGGTTTTGGTATGTCGGACAAGTAAGTGAGGGATTGTGATATGTTTAGAGCTAATACACATTAAATACATAATTGATTAATGGAGCGAAATAATGGAACTTGAAATTTTGAATTAGAGTTGGTTACAAACTCGTTAAAAATTGATTGCCTCCACGATACGGGGAGCAGTTGCATCGTATAAGTGGCTTGATCTCTCTTCTCAAATCTTTCATTTTATTGTTTGTTGCTTGTCCTATTGAAAGTAAAGAACACAATCAAGCTTGATCGTCGGACTACAATTGTAGCTTTACTTTCCTAAATCCTGAGAATGATAAGCCCAAACAAACTGAGGGACAAAATCCCACCATGAGTAATCCGATCAAGTGGTCAGCTCCATAATTTGCTAAGGAGTCCGCTACTCTGTTACCTTCCCAAAATATATGTGAAAAAATGGAAATGCAACCTAGAAGCACGCCACATACAATTTACCCAATCATTACGTAACTTCCACGAAATAGAAGGAGAAGGAGATGTAAAAAAACTAAACCACTACAAAGTCTGTTTCCAACCACACATGGTGCCAATCACGCACCCGTGCCACACGGATTGCCTCCAAAACTGCAAGAACTTCAGCCTCAACAGCACTAGCAAGTTAGCAACATGTGCATTTGCCGCAAAAAGCCCCCAACCACACACCATTAGAATTTCGAAACACTCACACCTTATCCTGCCGAACGGTTGGCTCTGAAGGAACCATTAGTATTTACCTTCACCGAATTATCAAATGGTAGTTGCCAGTAAACAGTACAAGAAGGAGCTGATGGACGCAAGGGAGACACCCCCAACATGCTACAAATTGGAGCTAAGTTTGAAGATGAATCGTAACCAGGGAAAAAAAGCACAGCCGAGTCCCTAAGAACTGAGAAGCTAACGCTTCGTGGAGGCAAGGTCCACCACCACCACAGGCCCAAACTACCAAAATCCTTTAGGTGACCTACATTTATATGTAAAATATAATATTATAATTTTATTGAATTAGCTAAGTATGTATTACTACAGTTATTAAGCATGTTTTATTGTTATTATATATTAGGCAATGAATTTATTATTTTTGTATTTTTATAAAATCATTAATTCTCTCTTACTACAGTGCGCCACTGCTTACACCATTGCTAACACCACTGCATATGTGTCTAGTATTTGTGTAGATAATGCATGATATGTAACCATTAACAATAAATTCATTAGTGTTGCTTTCTGTTGTCATTGGAAGTTAATTTCCTATTAGTAGTATCTAGAATCGTTAATGCGGCATCAAATCTCGACAGCAATACAAGCCTTCAAACATGAAGGCCTTTGAGTAACCTGATTAGAAATATTTGACTTGCTCAAATGCATGTAGTATTTACAAATTAATTTTCATGTAGTATTCACAAACTAATTTTATGAAGAATGCAGAAAAAAAAATGCAGAAAATACCATTGGAATGTCAATGAACGATCACTAAACCCTAAAATTATTTTCGTGTAGTTCAAAATTCACAACAATTTTGATAAAAATAACATATCAACAATCAAATTGACACACTACATACAAATTTTAAGATAAGAAATAGCAAACATACCTCCACCAGAATTTCAGGCGATGGAGATGCAGAGAGATTTGGGGAAGATGAAGGGGAAGAGATGGAGACCAAGATGACTTCTCCAGCCACCAAAATAATATGAAAATAAAAAGACCTTAGGGTTTTTAACGTAAAAACCTAGAAAAAATTGGTGATGGCAATTTTGATGTTTTTTTAAGTGTAATGGCATTTTAGACTTTGCAAATTAAAAAATAGGGACAATTCGGGAATTGAAAAAAATTCATTAAAGGGAGCAAAGTGCTTCCCTTGTTTTCTCTACGTAGCACTTTTAGGAGGAAGCACCTCCTAGGTGCTTCTTAGAAAATGCTTATTAGTGTTTCTACTTCTAACTAAAAGCACTTTTAAAATATTTAGCAAACGACCAATTTTTAAAACTAAAGCGCTTTTGACTCTTTCAAAAGCACAACCAAACGAACCCTAAATCAAACATTCAAATAGGGGTGTTTTGGGTATCAAAATTTTTTAAATGTGTAAAGTCAAATATAATTAATGAATTTGCTAATGTGAAATCTAGTCAAAGAGTTTTATTCAAATAAAAAACTTATGTCGGATTTTATGTGAAAAAAAAATTAAGTTTCTGTTTAGGCCCAAAAAATGACATTGGGCCGAGCTCGGATTATTCTCGGCCCAGGAGCCGGGCGAAGGAAGTGGGCCAATACCAATGGACCGCGGATTGAAGGAAGACTTAGCGTGCGAAGGAGACCGAGACCTATTAGGAAACAAAGTCCCTGGGCATAGTGAATCGAGCTCGCGATAAGGGAAGATTCAGAATCCTAGTTTGAGTAGGATTGGCCGAGATAAGGTTAGATTGGTATCGGCTGAAGAAGAGTTGGATTAGAATTAGGATTTCTGTCCAAAGAGGATTCGGAGGCCCTGCGCTACTATAAATAGGGAGAGGGAGCATAACATTGAGACCTCCAATTCAACACACAAATCTGCCCTGCGCAAACCCTCTCAACACTTTGAGATTTTTATTTTCTTTTTCGCCAACACATCTTCAGTTTGGATAAACAGCACTGTGGAGGCAACCGGTAAACATCTTCAGTTTGGATAAACAGCACTGTTGCCGTAGAATCAGCCGACCGCGGAGCACCTTCAGTTTGGATAAACAGCACTGCGTCGGGGCCGACTGGTTATCTATCCAAGTCTCGGCCGAGAAGGATTTTCGAATTCTTTTCGACAGAGGTCATCTCACCAGCCTTCTCGGCGAAGTGAGGTGTTACAGTTTATTACATTCGGCACATTGAAAGCCGAAATTTGATATTGAACTTCGCAGAACTAGCAGCCTTGTCTTCAGGCTCTAGGACCCAAAGGCCGAGGCGTGTTCCTTCCTCGACCGCAGTCGCAAGATCAAGAAGTCAGCCGCGCAACACAACACCACATCCATATTTTACTCACCGGCCGAGCTCGGCCGTCAAGTTGGCACGCCCCGCATTCAACCGAAGGACGTAGTTAGCTCATAGATTACTCGGCCTGCGCGCCACGTAGGCTTTGTAGTTTTTAGGGTCAACATTTTGGCACGCCCAGTGGGACCTAGTGCTAAACCTTCGAAGTTCATGCCCATTGAAACGCGGTCAGTAACAAAGAAAATGGGAAAATCAGTCGCTACCCACTCGAGTCAGAACCCTGGGGCCGAAGGTTCATTACGCGCACAACCTTCTGTTACTGGAACACCTGAAGCATCGAAAGGTGCACAACCAGAGACGAACGTTGGCGAACTACCTCGAGAACCCCTTGTAAATGTGACAAAGGGAGCTGTGATTGAAGGCTTAACAGAGGATTGTGAAGAAGACGGTGGTGAGGGGTCCGACCCGCCGACTAGATCGTTTTTTCGTCGAAGACTCGAGGAACAGACCCGGCTATTCGAAAGCACGTTCAGGCAAGGACTAAGAGGGATACTCGAGGAGATACACAGTCAAAGCGCCACGCACACAAGATTACTCGAAGCCGTCGTTAACAATACCCAGCATATTGGGTATTCAGATCGTTCTAGACAATCTATTCCCAACAGCAATTTTGTACCAATAATACCGGCCGAGGGAGGACCTGCTCGGCTCAGAATGGCCGAGCTAGACAACAGAGGTGCCTCAACTAGTCAAACGGAGAATTTCGATTCAAAGGTGGAAACATCTGTCGATATGGTCGAGGTTCAGAGAATGATTGATTCGGCTTTGAAGAAAGGGCCGAAGTTTCCTAAATTTATCCATCCATATCCAGCCTACGTGGAAAAGTTTGAATATCCCAAAGGTTTTAAAATCCCGGATTTTAGCCTTTTTGCTGGAGAAACATCTTTGTCCTCCTTGGAGCACGTCGCCCGCTTCACCGCACAATGTGGAGATGTTAATAATGACCTTTATAAGTTGCGGCTATTTAACTTCTCACTCACGGGTTCGGCGTTCGCGTGGTACATCAACCTTCCACCCAATTCCATTCAGAGTTGGGAAGATTTGGTCGAGAGGTTTCATGAGCAGTTCTATCGGCCGGGGATGGAAATGTCAGTCTCTTCGTTGGCCAGGATGGCGCAAGACGTCGACGAATCGCCGATGGATTACCTTACGAGGTTTAAATCGGCCAGGAACTGGTGCCGAGTGCCCTTACCAGAGGTCGAGTTTGTTCGACTTGCGTTGAACGGTCTAAATGTTGAATACAAGAAGAAATTCCCGGGGGCGAATTTTCGCGATATGTACGAGTTAGCTCAGCACGTCGAACAATATGACTATCTGCTCCGCGAAGAGAGAGCCTTGAGAGCCCCATCTCGAGGAACCGTATATAAAAACCCCTCGGTCAGTTATGCATCGGCCGACTCTGAAGAATACGCTAGCATAGATGCGGCCGAGATAGTAATTGACAAACCTTATATTTGCAAAGCATTGACCCATGTCAATCCTAAGGATGTCAAAGTTCGGCCGATAGCAGAAGAAGGCGCTGTGAAAACTACAAAGGTATACACATTCGATATTACTAAAGCCGACGCAATTTTCGATCAATTGCTACTCGCAAAAATTATAAAACTTCGGCCGGGACATAACATCCCCAAGGCCGAAGAGCTGAAAGGGCGGATATATTGCAAGTATCATGACTCGAGCAAACACACGACGAACAACTGCGTCGTATTTCGCGATACTATTCAGAAGTGGATCGACGATGGAAAGCTTAAGTTCCCAGAGAAGAAAATGACGGTTGATACCGATCCTTTCCCTACAACAACGGTGGGTATGGTCGATGCTCATTTGCCTCAAGACAAAGGAAAAGGAAAAGCCGAAACCGTCTCGGCAAGATATATTCCCAGAAAAGAGGCCGAGCCACGGTTTCAGGTCAAGTTGTCCTCGAATCTACCACCTGGAGATTCGACCAGGACAGCAATCGTTGAACCTATGTCGAATTCAAAAGTCGAGATAGTCCCTGCTCAACGCCACTTAACTACCGATGGCCAACCTCGACTTAAAATCGATTTGTTCTCAAATTCCCCACCTCGAGATTCAACTGGGCCAGCCATTGTTGAACCTATGTCAAGTTCAAAGGTCGAGATCATCCCTGCTCGGCGCTACCTAACAAAGGGTGGCCAGCCTCGACTCAAAATCGATTTGTTCTCGAATTCACCCCCTCGAGATTCAGTCAAGCCGGCCATTGCCAAATCAAGGCCAGGCTCTAGTGTTGCCAAGACCGATGAATCGGCGACTCTGCGTACACAGCGCAAAGCCGATGGTCCAGTTAGACCCCAAGCACAGCCACGACAGGGAGAAAGGTCGCGTTTGTGCTCAGAACCAGCAACGCCTCAAAACGCGTCGAGTTCGAGTCCGCGCAATACCGTCTTTAATAGGCTAGGCCCACAAGAGGTCAAATCATCCTCGGTCAGGAGACGACTCGATTTTGATACTCCGTTCTACAATGAAGAGTACTACTCCCGAAATTCTGACAACTCGAGCTCCTCTGCAAGCCGAGGAACCTTTAAACCTCCTGAACCTAAGGACCAACGATGGTATACCTATCATTCGTCTAAAAGGGTGTACACCGCGCTGTCCAAGTCACAGAAACGCCGGCGCCAAAGAATCGATTGCATGGCCCGCCGGCAGGCAGCACAAGAAGCTTCGGCTGCATCAAGCCGTAAATGGCAGCCGAAGGAGAAGGATGCTGATGACGATACCCAGCAAACCCCTACCATTATGAGAGAATTAGCACAAGGTAAGCAGCAGGATGACCAGGCCCTGATGACCACATTTGAGGAGGCAGAAAAACGAATCAAACTTCTTATTCGGCCCGGCGAAATGAAAGCTCGACTGGAGCATTTTAAGAAAGAGGCCGAAGATAAACTTCCTACATTGCCTACACAAGAACCATTGATCAAAGTTCGGCGAAATTTGCATCCACCATTCGTCGGCGAAGCCTTGCAGTACATGCGGGAATTTCACAAAACTCACTCGGCCAATGATTTATATGGTTTGCCGAAGGCATGTCAGGACACAATCGACCTAGTTCTAACCTGCCCGGATGCCGAGCGAATCATCCAAACAACTTCCGACCCTGGGATGAAAGCGAGGTTCCAACACATACGAGAAGCCCGAGTTCTTGGGTACAGTGTCAATCCATACACGGATATCAACTCAAGTGACCTTCCCTTTTCCTTGGACGATTTGCAATACCTACGATACCACTTCGAGGTATTTTCGGCCGTCTCTCTTTTCGGCCTTACGACCGATGAGATGCGTCGCGTCGAACGCTTGGACGCCTACCTGGATACGAGAAATGCCCGGATAGCATACCAAGAGCAAATCCAGGCTACGGCGCGAATCTCGGAACCGGCACCAGGACCAAAGGTTCTCGACGACAAGGAAGTGACCCGAGAAAAAGACTTTGGGGATAACGACGAGACCCTCGGCGACGCGGAGGAAAACTTGAGGGATGAGGACGGGAACCTCGAGGATGTGGTCTTTACGGATGAAGATGCGAACTTTGAGGGCGAAGACGCGACCCTTAACGACGAGGAAGAAATTCCGGAGGACAAAACTCTCGATGAAGAAGAACCGCTGCAAGTGGAAGATCCTAATTCGAAGGGCCCCTCCATCCTCGATAACATGGAAATTAGCATGGTCCATGTATTATCTGCCGATTTTCAGTCAACACCAACTCAACCAAGTTTCTTAGACGGCGATGTCGTGGCCGAAGAAGCCACACAAGTGGATTTTGTTTCCCTCACCAATCCTGAGCCAGCAACGAAGGATGATCATCTCAAGATAGCGTTGGCCGAATTGTTCCCTCGCTCTTCGGCCGCTGACCTTCGTCACCTAAAACCTCTGTATGTGACGGCTCACATCGAAGGATACCCTGTCTCGAAAATCTTCGTCGATTGTGGGGCCACGGTCAATATCATGCCCGTATCTGTCATGCAGGCTTTGCACCGTTCCCACGACGAACTCATACCGTCAGGCATCACCATGAGCAGCTTCGTTGGGGATAAATCTCGGACTAAAGGGGTACTACCATTAGAAGTAAGCATCGCTGGTCGCAACCACATGACCGCCTTCTTCATAGTTGATTCGCAGACCGAGTACAATGCCTTACTCGGCCGCGACTGGATTCATCAAACCAGTTGTATCCCGTCTTCGTTATACCAAGTCCTTGTCTTTTGGGATGGTAAATCAGTCGTCGTACATTCGGCCGACCATCGACCCTTCGAGGCCAACATGGTCCAAGCACGATACTATGACGATCATGTTGGCTACATTACGTTACAGGGCCTCAACGAAGAAGGACGACCCACCCGCATTTCTGTTCAGAAAGCCGTCGAAGTTGGCGCCGAAACTGTCTATCAGGACTCGGCGAGACTCGGACTGGCTGACCTTATCATCGATCCTGATGTCTGACACCACTTCGACCCGACGCCGAGCCGCGATTTCATCAATTATGGAACGACTCCTGGCTCATTGGTATATTATATCCCACCAATCTCATTCAGACATTAATCTTGTGGAATTCTTGGCTGAGGACGATAGCGGTCCCGTAATCTCATATGACGATATTCCAGCAGCTCCGGCCGACCTTGAAGACACTCGACCCCAAGTTAAAGACCCATTGGAAGAGGTGAATGTTGGAACGGCCGACGATCCTCGGCCGTTGTTCATTAGTGCTCTGCTTTCCCCATCCATGAAGGAAGAACTTTGCAAATTGCTGCATGAATTTAAAGATTGTTTCGCATGGAGCTATCATGAGATGCCGGGTCTCGATCGAACACTCGTCGAGCATGAACTGCGTATCAAAACTGGTTGCAAACCTTTTCGGCAACCACCCCGCCGATTCTCGACTGAAGTCCAACTCGGCATTAAAGATGAACTCGTTCGTCTTTTGAACGCAGGGTTCATTCGGACAGCTCGATACGTCGAATGGCTTGCCAATATCGTCCCCGTGCTCAAGAAGAACGGTACCCTCCGCATATGCATCGATTTCCGCAATCTGAATTTAGCTACACCTAAGGACGAGTATACAATGCCACTCTTAGATTTACTCATTGACGCCGCAGCCAATCATGCCGTCTTATCGTTCATGGATGGACATGCCGGTTATAACCAGATCTTCATCGCCGAAGCCGATGTCCACAAAACGGCTTTTCGTTGCCCGGGGGCGCTCGGCACTTATGAATGGGTAGTCATGCCGTTCGGCCTTAAAAACGCCGGTGCCACATATCAACGTGCCATGAACACCATTTTTCACGATCTGATTGGTACAACTGTTGAAGTTTATATCGATGATGTGGTCGTCAAATCCATGAGCCGCCAGACCCATCTGGATGATCTTCGGCAAACTTTCCTTCGTATGCGCCGACATCATCTCAAGATGAACCCGGCGAAATGCGCCTTCGGTGTGTCCGCCGGCAATTTTTTGGGTTTCCTTGTCCATCATCGCGGCATTGAGGTCGACGAGAACAAGGCTCGCGCAATTTTGAACGCCCCACTGCCGACCACCAAAAAGCAACTCCAGTCGTTGCTCGGCCAAATAAATTTCCTTCGCCGATTCATAGCAAATTCGGCAGGAAAAATGAAGGCATTCTCCACGCTCCTGAAACTCAAGGATTCCGACAAATTCGAGTGGCGTGAAGAACACCAGGCGGCTTTCACGCAGATCAAAGTTTCCCTCACGAAACCACCCGTCCTTGTTCCTCCTCGGCGCACTAAGCCTCTCAAACTTTACATATCCGCGGCCGAGGACTCCATCGGCTGTCTCCTTGCTCAAGACAATGACGCCGGTCGTGAGCAGGCCGTTTTCTATCTCAGCCGGCGGCTCAATTCACCAGAAGTCAATTATTCCCCGGTCGAGAAGCTTTGCTTGGCCCTGTTTTTCGCCGCATCCAAACTCCGGCACTACATGTTACCAACGGTCACTCAGGTTATCGCCCAAACAGATGTTATCCGATACATGCTCACTCGGCCCATAGTTAAAGGTCGCATTGGGAAGTGGACGATGGCGTTATCTGAATTCAGCCTGCAGTATGTCCCTCAAAAGGCGGTCAAGGGGCAAGCTCTCGCCGATTTTCTCGCTCAACATCCTTCCCCTTACGATTTCGGGGACGACAGTGTCGAGATCGGCATGATAGAAGCACGCGACAACTTCTGGACGATGTATTTCGATGGTTCCAGCACCTCCACATCAGCCGGCGTTGGCATCGTCATTCAATCGCCACACCGGCATCGTTGGTGTTTCTCGCTCAAACTCGACTTTGCATGCACCAATAATCAGGCCGAATATGAGGCCCTTGTCGTCGGCCTCGGCATTCTTCACGAATTACGAGCACCCCGCGTCTTTGTTCTCGGCGATTCTGAACTTGTCATTAACCAGCTCAATGGTATTTTTCGTTGCACGAGTTGTACTCTGGCGCCGTATCATATGTTTGCCAGCTACCTGGCCGAGTCGTTCGACGGCATTACATTTAGCCACGTGTCTCGAGATCGCAATACCGTCGCTGATGAACTCGCCCAACTAGCCTCCGGAGCACAACTCTCGAGGGGCGAAGTAAGCCGGATGATACCCACATTACACCAGCTATATCCGGCCTTGGTCAATCAACAAGTCCTACACCGCGACCAAGTGATTCGAACACGAGTAATGTCTTTACCTTCGTTATTGGAACGGGAAGAATCAGCGGTTGTTGGTGTGGTCGAGGCAGTACCAGACGATTGGAGAAGACCACTTATGCAATACCTGGACAATCCAAACGGCAAGCATGATCGAAAGATAAAGGTGCATGCCACGAACTATGTCGTTTATCAGGATAGGCTATACCGAAAAGGTGAAGACGGTCTTTTACTGTTGTGCCTTGGACCACAGGAAGCCATCCAAGCAATCGCAGAAGTGCACGAAGGGATATGCGGAGCCCATCAGTCAGGCCGAAGGATGCGATGGCTGTTACGCCGCCACGATTATTTTTGGCCGAGTATGCTAAAAGATTGCATCGAATTCGGCCGAGGATGCTTACAATGCCAGATCCATGGTCCTATACAAAGAGTACCAGCCGAGACACTACATTCAGTGACTAAACCGTGGCCGTTCAGAGGTTGGGCCATGGACGTCATCGGAAAGATCACACCGTCCTCGGGGGCAGCAAAACATGCCTGGATATTAGTAGCAACGGACTACTTCACCAAATGGGTCGAGGCAAAGTCGTATGCCGATTTGACATCCAGAGAGGTGTGTAACTTCGTGGAAGAAAACATCGTGGCGAGGTTCGGCGTGCCGGAGACGATCATAACAGACAATGGCACAATTTTCACATCCGACAGGTTTAAGGAATATACGAGTGGGTTGAATATCCGACTTGAGCAGTCTACGCCATATTACCCTCAGGCGAACGGACAAGCCGAGGCGAGTAATAAGGTTTTAATCGGTATTCTCGAAAAAGTAGTAAAGGAAAGACCTGGTATGTGGCATCTAAAGCTAAATGAAGCTTTGTGGGCCTATCGGACCTCACCGCGATCGGCTACGGGAACAACGCCGTACGCCTTGACATATGGGCACGATGCGATGTTGCCAGTAGAGTTAAGCGTGAATTCGCTGCGAATAATCGAACAGAGTAGTTTGTTCAGCGCCGAATACGGCCAAGCCATGAGGCAAGAGTTAGAAGATTTAGAAGACGCTCGACTCGATGCCTGTAACTTACTAATAGCACAAAAGAAGATCGCCGAACGAGCTTACAATCAAAGAGTTAGACAGAAGACATTCGGCGAGGGTGATCTGGTTTGGCAGACTATATTACCAATTGGAACTAAGGACCCTAGGTTCGGCAAATGGTCGCCGAATTGGGAGGGCCCGTTCGTTGTTCACAAAATCCTCGGCAAGGGGGCATATCGTCTCAGAGACCGAACGGGTTTGGTTCATAAATTGCCAATTAATGGGAAATTCTTAAAGAAATATTACCCGGTTACTTGGGAAATGCGAGAATAGCAAACAGTTTTGAATAAGAAATTGGCAAAGTCAGATCAAAACATCAATCGTTCATAAATTCTCATTATGTTTGCCGAAGGGAGTACAAGTAATTACAAAATAGAAGCCCTAGATGGAAGAATTGTCTTGAGGAAAGCTTTCAGCTCCAACCACCGTACTTCACCCATAATAACCTCAGCCTGCCGAATCCCTTCGTTCATCTTCAGCTGCTCGGCACGCTTCGCATTAGCAGCATATTCGGTCAGGCAAGATTTTTTTCGACTCGAACGCCTGAGAAAGTTTAGCAGCAAATGCCGTTCGCCGAGTTTGAAGTTCGGCAATTTGCCGATCAAGTTCGGCCAACTCTTCCTTTTGGGCTATCAACTCCTCGACTTGTGGGCGAAGAGTCTCTCCCGCGGCCGAGACAGCCTTCCATTCTTCCTCAGCTCGGATAGCCCTTGCGAAGATTCCAAAGTGCTCCCGAGCTTGATCCAGAAGAGAAGACGCCCGCGTAACGGCTGCGTTGTCTAAACGACCATCGGCAGCAAGATCGTTTAGACACGCCCCAACGGAGTCAAGACCCTTGCGCTCCAGAATCTGAGAAGCCGAAAGCGGTAACAATTCGTGCAGTCTGGCGAACGCGTCCGAGTCGGCCGTTTCGTGCGCTGCTACAGTCGAGGGCCCGGCCGTCCGCTTTGTCGTGCCGGAGACGAGAGCATCAAACTCAACCTCCCAGGAAGGCTACACGAAGGAATAAGTGTTAGCACAAGTTACATTAAAAAGATAAAAGCAAAGGAAGATGATAGACCTGCCGCGACGAGACCTCGGCCGTATCTCCTGGGTCGCTGCTCGAACCCAAGGAACTGAGAGGCCGAGCCCAATATTTGAGACTGCTTCTCAGTTCACGCGGCCGATGGAGGTTATCTACATTCGATGGCCATTGGGGTGGCCAAGAAATATAAACAACACCCCTCGGCGCATAGAACTTTTGATGAAAAGAATTGGGGGGCACCTAGCAGTTAGTACATCCTTGATTTAGAAATCTAAAGGGAAGGCATAACTAAAGATGAAAAGGGCAGGAAGCCTTACATATGCGGACGAAACTTCCTGAGGAGGAATGCCGAGATCGACGTCATATGGGTACACCGGTGTCTCCGCAGTTGCCTCCGGCTCGGCAGGAGGAATTGTATCCGGAACGGCGATTCCTACCTCAGTTGGAGCCACGACCCCTGCCTCAGTTGGAGCCGCGAGTCCCACCTCAGATGGAGCCGCGACCCCTGCCACAGTTGGAGCAACGATCTCCGCCTCGACTGGAGCCGAGACATTCGCCTCGGCTGGGGTCATATTTTTCGATCCGGCCAAAGATGGAACAACATCGATGGCCTCGATCACGGCAGGCCCTGATTGTTGACCAACTTTGCTCGGCGGCTGGGGAGGAGAGACCGCCGGTTTGGATGGCCGAGCCCGGCGAGGGCGACGTACCAGAGGAATCGTCTCACTGGCTTCATCCTGCGATAAACAGTCCAAAGGCGTTAGCATCGAGTTGATATGACAGACGCCAGACCTAATGCTTATTCTTGGTCATTCATACCTCTTCCAAAACGGTCGCCGTCCGTTGAGGATGTCGCAGAGGTCGTTCCTCGAACACCGTCTCCGGGACAGGAGCGGTAGATTGCACCAGGGTTTCGGTTCCTCCAGCCGCCGAAGCAGCAGGAAGATCAACCACTTGGGACGCCGGAACGGTCGGCCTCAGCCGTTGCTCCGGCAGTTCTTGAGCCGAGGGAGCAGGAGGAGAAGTTTCCAAACTGGCCGTGTCGGTGGTTTGGCTATCGATGACATGGATCTCTCGCCCTCCTTTTTGTGCCAATTTCTTGGTGCGTTTCAAAGAGCCAGGGGCTTCAATGACCGTTTCAGCCTCCAGGCGAGGGCGTTTGCTCGGCCGGGCAGGCACGACGGCATCAGGCTTTTTGGAGTGCGCTTCCTTCTTCTTGGCCGCAGCTGCGGCAATCACAACTGCTTGTTTGAGCGCTCGACCACCTTAAGAAGGAAATAGAATTAAAGATTGAAAGCGCCGAAGCCAAGTAAAAAAAAAAAAAAAAAAAAAAAAAAAAATGAATGGTCGATTACCTGGGTTCTTCTCCTTAGCGGGAGGGGCAACAATTTTTTGGGGACGGCTGCCGAATAGCTGGGTAACAACCTCCTCGACTTCCCCCCCGAAGAAGTCCTGGGTATATGCTTCCCACCAGTCCCCGAAATTACCAGTACTAGAGGCCTCAGGAATGGAGGGTCGGAGACGAAATTGTTCGCACCGTTCCTGAAACTCTGTCTCGGCGTCCCGACATTCTTTCTCAGATGAACCGGTAAGCCGTCCTCGGCTCAGGAGGGAGCGGGAGCGACATAGAGGCACCGGGCAGCCTTGGATATAGCCAAATTGCCTGGCAATGAACTGGGGATGATAAACCTCCCAGCCTGCCCGGCGAGCATCGCAGCCGAGAGGAAGGTCGCGTGATAACACGAACGACCCCCAATTCTGTCGAAGATCCCTATCTTCAGTCGCGCCCCAAGATGAAGACGGAAGATTCAGGGAGGCAGGGTAGCTGCGACGACGGCAGATAAGGAATTCGTCGTCGGAAAAGTCTTCCAAGCCAAAGAAGTACTTAAAGACTTCCTCGGCTTGATGAGGGGGCACTGGTCGGGAGGCCAGTTGAAGACCGAGGGCTTCGGTAGAGAGAAACTCAGAAGTTTCTGGCCGAAGCGTGGTGAAGTAGGTCTGCAGCCACAGCTGAAACACCCAGAGAGGTCCACTCTGGTAAGGGTCAATCTTATGAATTGTTGCCTCGGCCAAGCAACGTAATAGGATGGCGAGAATGGCCGGGCTCAACGCCAGAACATGACCACTAGCCAGAGCCTCGGCCACAGGCATATTCTCGACCAAGCACTTGATCGATTTGGTACAACAGATGAACTTGTTGTACCAATAAAATAGAAAGGCCTCATGTTCTCCGCGGCGAGGCCTTTCCTCTCCTCGACCAGCGAAATGGACGATAAGGGTGCTGTAGTTAAAGAAGTTCTTGTGTAATTTTTGAACTTCCTCCTTCGAGGGCTCTTGACCGCTCCGTCTCAGCGTCTCAACAGCCCGAACATCGAATAGGGCTTTGAGGTCCAGATTCGACGAGCATCCAAAAAGGGCAGCATCGACGGGAAGACCGGATGGTGAGGTCCCAAGAATGGCCGAGATGTCGAGGACGGTGGGGCCGATAGGTCCAAGAGGGAGGACCGTGGTATTTGTGGCCGAGCACCAGAAGCAAAACGCCGCCATCAGAAGATCCTTGTCCATAACGATCTCCACTGTGGAAAGCCGGATAGCGTCATAGATCCCAAGCGCCCTCCATTCTTGGCCGAAGAACTTCTCCATGCGGTCGACCCAGGCAGCCCAGGTCGTAGTAGTCGAAGGCCAAGCGCCTTGAGGTTTCGACGCCTCCCATTTCGACCACTCGAAGCCTCGGCGCAGAGGTGCTAGGCATTGATCCTTCAAAAGATCGGTGATTGTAGAAGGCACCGATTTCTTGAACAGGGGTCCAAGAATTTGATGGGACGTGCTGGAATCGTCCTCAAACCGGATGGCTTTGATTGAGCAATGATCGATGACGTCCTTATGAGCAGTGCACTCTCCAGAGAGCTTGGTGATGAAGGAAGCCATGGTTGATGAAGAAAGGTTGGAGATGAGTTTCTGGGAATTCAAGAATGGCGAGTCTTGAGTTTCTGGAAAGTCGAGAGCGAAAGAGTGAGAAATCTGGAAAGCGTGAAAATTGAAATAAATAGAAGGGGGTATTTATAGGCGTTTGGTTAGAAGATCAATTGGTCTGACTTTGAAATTTGAAATCACCCAATCAGAAAGACTCTGCACCATGAGTTGTTTCAGGAAATCCAGGTGAAAGGACCAAGAATCTCGCAGAACTGACAGCGTATCGCATGGTTTGAGGGCGCACGATTGCGTGCGACGGCGAAAGTTAAGGCAACGAGACGTTTCGGCGACTGCGTGCGCCCAGAGTCATGATCAGACTGTTAGGCTAACTGAGGACTGACGTGTGGCGAGTTAGGGAAGCATTCGAGGGAGTCATTATTGCTCGCAATAAATGGGTATGGCGCAGTGTCTAGGAAGACTCATCGATCATCTCGAAAGGAGTAACGGCATGTCGCTTCTTCAAGGCCGAGACACGACTATAGACTTTAGGTCGACGACCTCAGAAGCGAGGGGGCACTGTTTAGGCCCAAAAAATGACATTGGGCCGAGCTCGGATTATTCTCGGCCCAGGAGCCGGGCGAAGGAAGTGGGCCAATACCAATGGACCGCGGATTGAAGGAAGACTTAGCGTGCGAAGGAGACCGAGACCTATTAGGAAACAAAGTCCCTGGGCATAGTGAATCGAGCTCGCGATAAGGGAAGATTCAGAATCCTAGTTTGAGTAGGATTGGCCGAGATAAGGTTAGATTGGTATCGGCTGAAGAAGAGTTGGATTAGAATTAGGATTTCTGTCCAAAGAGGATTCGGAGGCCCTGCGCTACTATAAATAGGGAGAGGGAGCATAACATTGAGACCTCCAATTCAACACACAAATCTGCCCTGCGCAAACCCTCTCAACACTTTGAGATTTTTATTTTCTTTTTCGCCAACACATCTTCAGTTTGGATAAACAGCACTGTGGAGGCAACCGGTAAACATCTTCAGTTTGGATAAACAGCACTGTTGCCGTAGAATCAGCCGACCGCGGAGCACCTTCAGTTTGGATAAACAGCACTGCGTCGGGGCCGACTGGTTATCTATCCAAGTCTCGGCCGAGAAGGATTTTCGAATTCTTTTCGACAGAGGTCATCTCACCAGCCTTCTCGGCGAAGTGAGGTGTTACAGTTTATTACATTCGGCACATTGAAAGCCGAAATTTGATATTGAACTTCGCAGAACTAGCAGCCTTGTCTTCAGGCTCTAGGACCCAAAGGCCGAGGCGTGTTCCTTCCTCGGCCGCAGTCGCAAGATCAAGAAGTCAGCCGCGCAACACAACACCACATCCATATTTTACTCACCGGCCGAGCTCGGCCGTCGAGTTGGCACGCCCCGCATTCAACCGAAGGACGTAGTTAGCTCATAGATTACTCGGCCTGCGCGCCACGTAGGCTTTGTAGTTTTTAGGGTCAACAGTTTCAAAGGCTAAAATTATATTTTAAGTTTGATTTATATACCTACATATTGAATCCTACAACCCACACCTACTCAACTATACATTGACATTCGAAATAATTAATCGTACTGATAACGATTTTCTGAAACATTGATAACTGTTGGTGGCTTAGTTAAATAGATGAATATTATGGAACAAGTTATATATTTAGAGCTAGACTTGTAAACGGGTCAGGTTTAATCCGACCAGTTAAGCTAACGGGTCATTCAAATCCGATCCGTTAAGCTAACAGGTCATCCGTTTCACCTGTTAACAATTATTATTATTATTATTTTTTTGCATAGAGTTTATTTTTTGTTGTTAAGACTTTACTAAAATTACTAAAACATCATCAACTAACAGGTGCTAACGGGTTGACCCAAAGTGACCCGTTATTTAACGGGTTGATAATGGGTTCACTCGTTAGCGACCCGACCCGTTAAACATCCATTCAAATACTAATATTAACGGGTCATGTCGGATCAGGTTAACGGATCGAGTCTAAAATGTCAAGTCACTTAGAGCATCTTTGATGAAGTAGACAAATGAGCTTCCAAATTGTTTAAGAGGGTCGCCAATAAAGTAGATAAATGAGTCACTTCCAGCACCAACTTGAGCCACTGACTGGAATTGCGCGCAATTCCAACAAAACTGGATCGTAAGGTGTGCAAGAGCTCAGATTATATACAATATCTTAAAAGAAAACTGTATTCACCCATATTTTTTAACCTCTCACACATTTTTATTTACTTTTTACTATCAAATAAAATCAATATATTTAACGTAGTAGGTTTCTAGTTGTACAATAAATAAATGCATAAACCACGTATGGTCTTACTTCATCAATTTGTCACAAAACTATTGTTAACCTTAACAAAATTAAGAACAAGTTTTGTGTCATATCTCAGTCTCAACTCCGTCGTAACACGATGTAGTCCGCTTTGGTCTCGGCCACGCCCTCACGGTTTTGTTTATGGGAACTCACACGAGAACTTCCCAATGGATCACCCATCAAAGGAATGCTCTCGCCCGAACTTGCTTAACTTCGGAGTTCCGATGGAATCTGAAACCAGTGAGTTCCTAAAATACCTCGTGCTATATGGAGGTGGGCATGTACATATAAGGCATATCATGTTGCGTGAGGCAATTTTAGGGAATAAGGAATGAAGAGTTATTTTGGGTATAAAGTTATGTAATTGGTGTCCTTGTAGATTTGGGATACTTGTTTCCTAATTTGTAGGAAATTGTATAAGTCTATATATTCCTCTATGCGAGAAGAATAATAACAGAACAGTATTCATCCAAAACCTAGAACTTTATCTTGGTATCAGAGCCAGGGGACGGGCCCGTACATCCACGTGAACGGGTGGGTCCCCTTCGACCCCGCGCGAACGGGTGAGCCCCGACTTGGCTCCACGTAGGCCAAGAGATGCCACGTGAATGGGTGGGTCCCCATTGGCCCCGCGTGAACGGGTGAGCCCCAACTTGGCTCCACGTGGTTGCCGATGTGTGGAACTTCACATGTGACCCATAAAATGGGGTCTCACGTGCGGGGGAGTGTTAGAATTCCTCTGTCCCACATCGGCCACAGAGCTTGAGAACAAGCCATTTATATATAATTACCCTACTCTAAATAACACCGAGGCCTTTTGGATTAAAACCCCACACCTGACGGATTGAGTAGGTGGCCAAGTGGGGACAGTATCGATGTTGTTGGAGTGGGCCCATGGCCCATCTAGTGCAAGGGGCCACGTTGGGCCCAATGTCCAACAAGAGCAGGTTCGGCCTGCCTCCTCCAAAACAAAACCTCAAAACAGCCAACAAACTCTCTCACAGTCTGAACCATAAACTGTGTTAGAAGCAGAAAATCCAAACTGCAGACTTTGTAAACATCAAAGCTGCGTAACCTAACCATATCTATCCAAGAAGTCGTTGTGATGGCTGGTGAACAGAACCAAATTGTGGCTACTGGACCAAGAGCAGCGTCTAGTGCAAGGGGCCACGTTGGGCCCAATGTCTAACAAGAGAAGGCTGATGGCGGCAGAGGTATCGCTGCTATTGCAGCGGGTCAGTCAGGGCCCAATCAATCCAACCATGTCACGGTTAGAAGCCCAATCTACAAGGCAGACCTTGGAGGCAGCGTCCAAGGTTGATGAAACCGGTCCACTTCTATCCTTAATCAATCAAATTTCAATGGGTGACAACTCGGAAGATTCAGGTAAAATCGGTACTGTTTTAATAACATCCACCAAAAGAGATACTGGTTGGATAATTGATTCTGGAGCTACAGACCATATGACTTATGATGCATCATTATTTTATCACATGACTTCACCATCTAAAGACGATGTTATTACAGCCAACTGTGATGTTGCTCCTGTAACGGGAGCAGGTTCTATTTCCCTTACTCCATCTTTGTCTATTCACAACGCACTCCTTGTTCCGTCATTATCCAATCATCTACTTTCTGTTGGTCAAGTTACTGAACAATAAGATTGTGTTGTGTCAATGTTCCCCACTTTTTGCCTACTTCAGGATATTCAGACTCGGGCGATAATTGGACGTGGTACTAAGAGGAGAGGGTTATATTATGTGGATGATGTATCGGCAAGTCGAGTAAATCAAGTAAGTAGTGGTCACCCGAACAAGAATAAGACAATTTGGTTATGGCATCGTCGATTAGGGCATGCATCTTTTGGTTATTTGAAAAAATTGCTTCCGTCTTTATTTCATGGCATTTCAGACTCTGATTTTTAGTGTAATGATTGCATTCTTGCAAAAAGTCATCGTACTTCTTATCATTTGATTTTCAATAAAAGAACAGTTTCGTTTGAGTTAGTTCATTCTGATGTGTGGGGGCCTTCTCCAATAGCTACTAATCACGGGGTTCGTTGGTTTGTTATCTTTGTGGATGACTGCACCCGAATGACATGGCTTTATACTATGAAACATAAAAGTGAGGTTGCCCAGATTTTTCACCAGTTTTACTGCATGGTTAAAAATCAATACTCACTTCCCCTTAAGGTTCTCACGTCGGATAATGGCGGGGAATATCTCAACACCGAACTCTCTCAATTTTTTCAGGAGCACGGCATTCTTCATGAGACTACTTGCCCACAAACCCCACAACAAAATGGTGTAGCGGAGCGCAAAAATAGACATATTTTGGAAACTACTCGAGCGCTCCTCATTGGTGCTCACGCTCCTCACTCCTATTGGGCAGATGCCGTTAGATACTCCGTTTATCTAATGAACCGAATGCCATCTCGAGTGCAAAATTTTCGCACTCCTATGGAAGTTTTTGCTGATCATGTGAGTTTACCATATTCCCTTCATTTATCCCCAAGTATATTTGGTTGTGTGGCTTATGTGCATCTTCACAAAAATCAGCGCAATAAGTTGGACCCATGTGCAATTCGTTGTATTTTTCTGGGATTTAATAATCAGCAAAAGGGGTACCGGTGTTATCACCCACCAACCAAGCATATGTACGTCACCATGGATGTTACATTTTCAGAGCATGAGATGTTTTTTCTCACTGAACACACCTACTATAATCTTTAGGGGGAGATGAGCACAAATGAAGATTATAGTTGGATTGATCTGCCAACTGTACAAGTGGATGATACACGTCGTGGTCCAACAGTGGGTCAAAATCATGAATCTAGCAACCATGAGCCCAATAGCTTAAGTACCCGTGATCCTAGCAACTTGGGTGAGCCAAATATGGGCTTGCCGAGTTTGGAAGATAAGATTGGTGGGCCTGAGGGCCTAAGGGCCGAGAGCTTGACAAATGGGCTTGAAGGCCTGAGGGCTGAGAGCCTTTTTGAAGACAGCACACCGATTGGGCCGTGCAGCAGGGCCGAAAGCCTTGGTGAAAGCAGCACACAGATTGGGCCGTGCAGCAGCAAGCTGCAACCTTTAATTAATTTTGACAGCCCAAGCACTTCAAGAAATAACCCTCCTCTAGTGGTACCCGTTCGTGTCCCCGAGGATATCTATGAGGTAAGTTTATCCCAGTCTGATGAAGCTCATAATTTGACTAACATTGAAAGTACTTATGTTTTACCGCCTAGACAAAATCGTGGAAAACCTCCTGATAGGTATTCTCCAGATGGAAAAATTAGATATGCTATTGCAAAGTATGTCTCTACGCACCGACTGTCTTCCAAGTACCAAGCCTTGGTGAATACAATGGATGGAAGTGGAAGAAGCTTTGCGGGATCCCCGATGGACAGAAGCAATGGAGGTAGAAATGAAGGCCCTACAGAAAAATGGAACTTGGAGCGTGGAGTCACTACCACAAGGAAAAAGACCAGTGGGATGCAAATGGGTGTTTACCATCAAACACAAGGCCGATGGAACCACTGACAGATACAAGGCAAGGTTGGTAGCTAAGGGGTACACACAGACTTTTGGAGTAGATTATCAGGAAACATTTGCTCCAGTAGCAAAGATGAATACTATACGGGTTCTGTTGTCTTTAGCTGCTAACTTTGATTGGCCGTTGAAACAATTTGATGTGAAGAATGCTTTCCTACATGGAGACTTGGAGGAAGAAGTATACATGGAGCTCCCACCTGGGTATGAAGTGCGGAATAAAGCAGGCAAAGTATGCAGACTACGAAAGGCTCTTTATGGACTCAAACAATCGCTGAGGGCCTGGTTTGGAAGATTTACTGATGCAATGAAGAAATATAGGTACCGACAAGGGAATGCAGATCATACTTTGTTTATCAAACGCAGGGGAGGAAAGGTAACCTTGTTGATAATATATGTGGATGATATGGTAATCACAGGTGATGATACAGAGGAAATGGAGAGATTACAGGAGTATCTTTCTTCTGAGTTTGAGATGAAAGATTTAGGAGGTTTGAAGTACTTCTTGGGAATTGAAGTTGCTCGTTCTCGTGACGGTATTTACTTATCTCAGCGGAAGTATATTCTGGATCTTTTGTCTGAGACTGGGATGTTGGCATGCAAACCAGCAGAAACACCTATAGTTCAAAATCATCATTTGGCTATCTACCCGAACCAGGTTCCAGTAAACAGGGAAAGATACCAGAGGTTAGTAGGAAGGTTGATTTACTTGTCTCTCACGAGACCAGATATTGCGTATGCTGTTAGTGTAGTAAGTCAATTTATGCACTCTCCTAGTGAGGATCACATGGCTGCTGTTATGCGGATTTTGAGTTATTTGAAAGGTGCACCTGGAAAAGGATTGATTTTCAGGAAACATGGGCATATGGAGGTAAAAGGGTACACTGATGCTGATTGGGCCGAGAACATTACTGATAGACGCTCTACATCAGGGTACTTTACATTTGTTGCAGGAAACCTAGTGACTTGGAGAAGCAAGAAACAAAATGTGGTGGCTAGGTCCACAACAGAGGCTGTATACCGCGGGATGGCACATGGGATTTGTGAGTTATTATGGCTGAGGATTCTTCTTACAGAGATTGGGTTCAAGCCACGTGGAGCAATGCTTGTATATTGTGATAATCAGGCTGCGCGAGAAATAGCTAATAATCCAGTTCAGCATGATCGTACAAAACATGTTGAGGTGGATAGACATTTTATCAAAGAGAAGTTGGATGTTAAGTTAATTGATATTCCATACGTAAGATCCGAATACCAGCTGGCTGACGTGTTAACACATGCAGTGGTGACAAGGGTGTTTCAGAACTCACTGGACAAGTTGGGCCTAGGTGATATCTACGCACCAACTTGAGGGGGAGTGTTGCGTGAGGCAATTTTAGGGAATAAGGAATGAAGAGTTATTTTGGGTATAAAGTTATGTAATTGGTATCCTTGTAGATTTGGGATACTTGTTTCCTAATTTGTAGGAAATTGTATAAGTCTATATATTCCTCTATGCGAGAAGAATAATAACAGAACAGTATTCATCCAAAACCTAGAACTTTATCTTATCAACCCCCTTCCTGTTGGTCGATGTGGTATGTTACAATCCATCCCCCTTAGGGGCCTGACGTCCTCATCAGCACACTCGCACCACACGGCAGAGTGGCTCTGATACCATTCTGTCACATCCCATTCTTAACTCCGCCGTAGCACGATATTGTCCGTTTTAGGCCTCGACCATGCCATCACGGTTTTGTTTATGGGAACTCACACGAGAACTTCCCAGTGGGTCACCCATCCTAGGAATGTTCTCGTTCGAACTCGCTTAACTTCGGAGTTCCGATGGAATCTGAAGCCAGTGAGTTCCCAAAAGGCCTCGTACTATATGGAGGTGGGCATGTACATATAAGGCACATCACCCCCTCTCATTGATCGATATGAGATGTTACATTTTGTCTCATAACGAAAATATAGAAAATACAGCACACACTTGGCTGGCTCGTTATCCAATGAGTCGCCATCTTTTGACACCCTCAAAAAATCAATTAATGGATTGCATGGAGCCAGAAAATTGTGAACCGTCATTTTCTTTCACTTTCTTTCATTGTCTTCCTTTTATTTTTTCAGTATCTACTTTTCCACGTGGTGTAGTAGTTATACACATATAAATGATTTTTAATTAGTGTTTGAAATTTTTTGAATAAGGTCGATTTTTAGCAGAGAAAGATGTAGAAAGAAGAGGGGGGTTGAAGTAATTAAATTTCACCTCATATCGGGGAAATTTTAAATTTCAGCTAAAATACACAAATTTCGTTAATATTTTTGACATATCAGTTAAATATTAGAGTAATTCTTATATTTTATTTAAATCAGTGTTTGACATTCCCTAAAATTTCATTTTAAACTTCATTCGAAAACAACAAATATCGAAATATTCATTGATATTTTCACAAATGCATATCGATATTTTCACCAATTGATATTTGAAACACTGCTTTCAACGACTATAACGCCTTATATGATACACATACAGTGTCATTTAAAGTCCCATATTAATAAAACAAAAAATATCTAAACGATATATATTTATTTTATTAACATTAAATGTCACTAGTTTACTTGTCATGTCACTCTCTAATAATAAACAAAAGAGGCCAAGGATGAGCCCGTGGTACGTTCACGTGTAGGAAAATTATAATATGTGCGTAGTGCATGTACACAGATCGATATGGAAAAGCGATCAAGTGATCGGATAGCACTAGGGTTTCTGGTCTTACCCAACAAGTTTGAAAACATTCGAGTGAGTGCATGCATGGTTTGGTCACAGTGGCGAGGCCACCAGAAACATGTGATGAATTAAATAAGTTCACCTACTTACATTTTCCTGTGCAGCACCAGAGAATTATTTGTCTTTAGTCAACACCATGTATAGCTTTGCTCCATTACGAGCTGGATCGAATATAATTGTACTACAGTGGAAAGATCGATGATTGACCATGAATTTAAAAGGTTTATTTAAGTAGAAGAAATGTCCTTGTAACTGAGTGATTAAAAACTACAAGGTCATTCACATTTGGATTGGATATTGAGGGTAGAGAACGAATAAATGTGTTTTTAATGTTGCAATATTCGCTCTTGATGTTAAATGCAATGGTAATGACTATAAATATTTCGATTCAAGTGACAAAGAGAGCGCAACTCTTTTATAAGTAGTAGTTTTCCCTAGATTACAATTTTAAAATAAAACCTCACGCCTCAATCAGCTTATTAAGCCCTGACTCAACTTATATTTGTGATGCGTAACTTGATTATGATAGAACTTTTTATACAGTACATGCTAATGTCGAGTGGGAACGTGCATGCATAAAAAAACTTCTTTTTTAGTAAAAGTACAATATTTCATCATTGAGCAAAGGGCATTACAGAGAAATTCATAAACAATTCATTTTCAAACGATTTTTTGCAAATTATATTTTAAAAAATATTACAGTAAAGTATGACTAATTGCAAAGCAATAAGCAGATGTATGACTAATTGCAAAGCAATAAGCAGACTTCAAGTACTTCATGGAAAGCCGAGATCACCAAGAACTGCAAGATTACAAAGATCAATATAAGCATAAAAAAATTAATTTCAAAAATTTTAAATACCAATTGGTTTGATTAAATGATGATATCGATTCCTATTTATGTTGGTATAACTAATTAATTAATGAATTTTAATACAAGACTGCAAAAAGGCCACATAAAGTTCTATAATATTAGGGTTATAGCAATAATTTGATTGGGGATCACAGAAATGGAAACCCATTGTTCTTTCCACTTCTGCTTTTGCTTTATGCGATCTCATAAGAGGATTAAACATTCAAAAATGGAGCATTAGCATTCATTTATATATAATAATGCATTGTTCCATAAGGATTAGGGAATAAGGAATCTCTTGTATTTTTGAGATATATCAGTTGTTTATGTGGGAGCAGCAAGAACAGACAACATACGTTAGTACAAGGGAAGCACACCACATTGACCAATCACCTTGTTGTTGTATATATTATAAGGTCAAAGGCATGCCAAGATAAGATTTTGATTTTCTTTGTTTGGAGGTGGGGTTTCCCATTGTCTCTCTTTTATTTTAATTATAGAGTTTGTGCTAACTTTTCTCTCTTCGTGAGAGACCTTCCCTCCGTGTGTGAGGGTTTTCTCACCGTCTCTGTGTGAGTGGTTCCCGATCGAGTCCTTTTCCGGTGCCGTCGATCCTAGCTTTGGCTGGGATCGGTGGGTTTTTTTTTGTTTCTTTCTCGTCTCCTCTCCACTGGTTTCCTCCCTGGTTCTTTTGGCAGATCTATCCTCCTCTCCCCTCTGCTGTCTCTTACCCATTTTCATCCATTTTCCCAGCTTCCGTCACCCATAACCGCGATTTGTTGCGGTGTTTCGAGTTGGTGTGCTTTGATCTGGTGCTTGCATTGGGTAGGGTGTTCCATGCACCCCCACCTTCTCTTTGTTGTATGCCCTTGTTGGCAGTGTTGCTCGTGAACTGCCATGAGCTTCTTTCACTTGGTTGCAGGTTCTCTGGGGTCTGTACCGGTGCTGGACGTGAAGCTTGGACTTGGCTGTTGTTATCGGTGAGGCGTGGCTTCTTTTGGGGGACCGATTTTGACTGGATCAACATGCTCGGATGCTGTTTTGGGGGTTGCGGCGGCGGGTTTGGAGGTTATTGCAGTGGCTTCGGCTGTTTTTGTGTTTCTTTGTTTTGGGCTCAACTTTGGTTGGGTTTCTGTTGGTTGTTTGTGTTTTTGTTCTTGGGCCTTTGTGTTGTACAGTTTAGGCCTCTGTGTTGTTGTGTTTGTATTGTTTGTAGTTAGTACTGAATGTTACCTTTGCTCAAAACAAAAAAAAAAAAATTATAGAGTTTGTTTTTAATACACTTTCAGTTAGTAACCTAATTATAGTTTTTTTATTTTTACAAGTAAATAAATTTCTTGATCTGGAGAGAAATACGCACAATAACAAAAGAGATAAAATTCCTACACGACTACTACAAGAATTACAAGAACTAAAGCAAATGATACAAGTCAATCATAAAGACAATAGACGTGGAAGATTGGCTCTGAATGTTCACATGAAACCATTGCTAAAATATAATGATGCCACATCAATCACCATTGAAATAACGAGACCATAACAACTCGTCAAAGCAACACAACACAAAACCCGCTAAGCCACAAATCACAAAACAATAAAAGCTAACTAATCGAAAATGGAACCACCAATAAACTCGACTCCACCAATAAACTAATTAATAGCATAAATCTATATGTTTAACCATAGCCTATACTATAATGATCTCCCCCAATTTTCAGAAACTTTGTGTGATCCGCGCAACTATTTGTGAACAGCCGTATTAAGTTGCTGTGATTAATAGAATATAGATTATAAATAAGGTTAGGTTCTTGTTCCAGATTAATAGACAAGAAAATTTATATTTCGGTAGCGGTGGAAAATTTATATTTCGGTAGCGGTGGACCAAACCCTCTAATTACTTTGGCTTAAGCTTAATTAAGGCTAGCTTAACTAAAAGTCTGCTTGATCAGTTGATTATTGGTAAATGACAAATATGTCTAAATAAAAGAAAAGCTTCTGTGCATTGGCTTATCTGTATATTAATTCCCTGTGGTGGATTTGGCACACTAAAAGGAGTGGTGTGACATCTATATCCACATGGCATTAAAGAAATGATGTATATTTTAGCCTCAACCAAGATTAGCGATGACAGAACCCCATAACATTTTAGTTTCCAGTCCATATAAGTGGCTTGTTTTGAGACACAAATGATTTTGCCACTAGTCAAAGGGAAGGTTCTCGGAGATTTTCAACAGATATTTCACAAAAGGGTTTATATCACAAATGGTCCCTGAAATTGACCCCATCAATCATGATGGTCCCTGAAATTGAAAATCGATCAATGTAGTCCCTGAATTTTAACTCGCGAATCAATGTGATCATTCTGTTAGTGTTCCGTCCAAATTAACTTTAAAAAAAGGTTAGAGAACCAATTTTTCATGGTAAAATGATCAAAAATAACTTTTATTTTTTCCATCTTCACTTTTCTCTCCATTTTTTCATGGATTTGGTGCTAAAACTAAAATAAAAACAAAAAAAGAGTGGTTCTCTAACCTTTTTTTGGTCATTTTACCATGAAAAATTGGTTATCTAATCTTTTTTTAGTGTTAATTTGGACGGAACACTAACAGAAGGACCACATTGATTCGCGAGTTAAAATTCAGGGACTACATTGATCGATTTTCAATTTCAGGGACCATCATGATTGATGGGGTCAATTTCAAGGACCATTTGTGATATAAACCCTTCACAAAATGATTAAAATGATTTACGATGAACAAGCTTAGCATTATTTTCATCGATTTTCATTGTCAGGGATCAAAGTGAGGAGTTATGACAATCTCATTGAAAATGAATACTTCCAACTTATTTCGTCAGCAACCTCAAAGGTGGTGTATATCAAAGGTCAAAGAAAGCGTTTCTAGCCGCAAGAAACATGCTCACAATATATGCAACGGATAAATATATAATCAATAATAGTAGAACTCGTATCTAAGTTCATAGTTCATACTTCAATTGTTCTACCAACTAAATTCCACTCGCGTTGTATAAGTGTTAATGGAGTAGTAACACAGTAAAACATGGGTGCAAAAGAAACTCCCATGACTCAATACAATCTTCCAACAATAAATCTAAGATGAGGTTTGAAGGTTCCTTAAACTAGTTACAAAACAGAAACCAAAATGACGAGTATAGCGAGTTAGACTGTGAGTTGTATCGTTGGCTTGACGATGAAATTGGGTAAAAAATTAATGTTCTAGTGATCCTACGCAACAACACCTTTAAATCCTCTACAGTGTTCTCCAGAACGTACAAATTTGTGGTGGGCGGATACGACTGCGACACTTCCTAGTCGCAAACCCTAACAACCCGTGTATCATGTTCACCACAATTTCCACGATCCATGATTGATGATCCCGCGATCATATAATATGTTAAGTGCAAACGAATTCCAAGTCACCTCAACTGATAAAACCCTAATATTATATTCTTAGTTTGTTCCAGGAAGATGAAGCAACAAACGAAGACTAAGAGGGAGTGTCGAAAGTCTACTGAAGAGGAAGACGAAGACTAAGAGGGCGTGTTGGTCATCATTTTCCAGCACAAGGTGTGACCAAAACCTCTACAGGGCACAACACACTCGATTGCTGTGGATTCACCATTTTTAGTCATCAGATTTTGTGTCGTTTTGAAGACTTGGTCTACCGTTTTATAAAATTATACTACGACGACATAACGTGCAGACAGAAAATAAAATTGAAAATACAACGACATAAATAAAGTGGATGTGCCCTTGCCACGTACGCGCGCACGACCAAACGCACAGATGTGTCTCTTTCCTTCCCTCGCAATTGGAGGCGCGTATGTTGTTGTACAGCTGCAGATCAAAGTGGGGTTTTTATGAATTCCCTATCGTTTCATATTTTAACGTAAATTTTCGTATTAATATTATAAAATATTATGTAAAAAATATGAGGTGATAAATAGTTCATGAAAAGTTCTACTTTTGAGAGATTCCGAAACTTAACATTTCTCAAAAAAATAAACCGTCCTCTCATGAATTTGTTATATATCTCAATTTTGCAAGACTTAGATTTTGTATGTGCATCATCTCTTTTTATGTCTTTACAACATTTGCCAACTTCATGACGATGGACCATAAAGTAGAATGTCATTTTGTATTGAATGATCATTGTTTTATTTAATTTTTCTTACAAAAGCGATATTGAGAGAAAAAAGAGAGGAACCAAACACATATCCTTGAGTATAAACATAAATGAGAAATAATTTCCATGTATTCGTTTCCCATTCTACACACTATTGTCAATTTTTATCATTTAATTTTTCTTGGGTTTATTTAAGGAAACTTTAACGAAAAGCTCCCGGTACTGTTCACTTTAACGAAAAACCATATTTTTACACTAAAAAGGCAATCCTGATACTATTCACTTTACCCTTTATTTTGTCCTTATCATTAAAACTTAAAATTTTCAAGTCTTTTTCATTAGTTTCCTTTTTTTTTATTTAATTCAGTGGGTCCTTTCCATATTACATTTTATAGTCCATTTCTTCTTAGCTTGACCTTAATTCATTGAGTCTTGTAAAACCCTCATCCAAACATATACCCTACAAAACTATAATTCTAGTGTTTGTTTATTATTCGTTGTAATCATCAAATATCTTCAATATGTTGCGACAATTTTCATTGGTGGTCCGCAGGAAAAAAATGTGACTCCGCAGGAAAAAAATGTGAATCGTTCTCAAAGAAGATGTGGGAAAGCAAAGGGCAACCCCTACCAGAGCCGGTTTTGAGAATTAGGAGAATCTTAAGCGAGCTTTTAAAGTGGGGTTCTAGAATTTTTTTATTCTTGACCTTTTATATATTGATATATATATATATATATAGATATATAAAAGGATTTCTTACATACATAAAAATGTCTATTTCTATATCAAATATCATTAAAAATAATATCAAAAGAAAAAAGATATATAAATATTACACGTCTTGGATTTCTACATCCAATATCATTAAAAATTACTATCAAAAGAAAAAAGAAATACAAACATTACTTAAATGTTACACGTCTTGGATTTCTACATCAAATATCATTAAAAATTAATATCAAAAGAAAAAAGATATATATACATTACTTAAATGCTACACGTATCAGACTTTTAGACACAAATGTACTAATTAAGTTTACAATCTATTTTTACACTAATTCTTTTTCAATGCTAAAATAGCTAACACATTCAATCTTTCTTGTAACATAGTTGATTGAAGATAAGATTTAATCAATTTTAATTTCTCGAAGACCGAGAGAGAAAGGACTAGCATTTTGATTTTAAATTTTAATTACATTTGAAAGAGTCAAAGTATAGTTACATGTGAGTGAAGGAAAAGAAAAAACAGTAAAATTCTTTTTATGGAAAATTATATTATTGCCTATAATTTTTTTTAATTGTAAATATATTTTAAAAACAATTTGAAAATTGGGGCCCATCTGGAGTGGGGCCTAGGCAGGCGCCTACTTCGGATACTCTCAAGGCATGGCCTCTACCAATTGATAATCCCTGCACAAAATTTGTGTTAGTAGTAGCATAAAAGATATTCCTAGATAATACTTCACTCACCAACAGGAAGAGATAGGGAGATAAAGCGTCTGCTTATCTCAACCCTCTTGATGGGTTAAAAATTTTACCCAGCCTCCCATTAATCACCAATGACATAGATATATGTGGATGCAAATTTTCTCCTCCTTGATCTTGGACAATCTTGCACCTACAAAACAATTAACACCTTAGGTCAAGGCCAAGAGCCTCACGCGCCCATGATGAATTGGGGGGGGGGGGGGCTTTGGCCGAAGAACCTCCGATGCCAAAGTTAGAATTTAGAGAGAAAAAGTGTTTAGAGAATTTTTGGAGTTTCGCAAGAGTGTGGAATTAGGTTTTGTGAGAAAAAGGGTGATATTTATAGGAGATGGCCGGTCCCCTTTGGAGAAAAGGTGCCCGGCCTTTGAGGTGAATTTTGGATGCATTTAGGTGATTTAATTAGCAATTAATATATTAATTAAGAATAAATATATTAATTGGCTAATTAAAGGGAATGTATTTGGGAGTTTATGGTATACTTAGCTAATCAATTGAATTAATAGATTAGCTAATCAATGTCAAAATTACGGTGAAAAAAGGAAGGAAATGGCCGGCCCCCTTTGGAGAAGGGATAACCGGCCTTTAGGGTAATTTTTGGGCTTAATTGATAATTTAATTGACAATTAATGAGCTAATTAGGTAATCTCATTAATTTGTCAATTAACTCAATTTATGTGGAATATTTGGTAGGTTATAGGATTTTGAACTGTTACCTCTTTTGGAGCATTTTTGACTTTGTTGAAGGATGATTGTCTGCTACTCGCGCGTAGGAATCCCGTTGTACCTCAAGGGTATTTTTGTCCTCCTTTATCCAAAAATCCACGTGTCGCCTTGTGATTATTTTTGGCTCCACAATATAGATCTCACACAACTCGGAAGAGGATCCTCTCGGGATCCACTTTGTGGGTATCCTGGAGATTCTCATATCCTAGTTGTTCATCGTACATCGTGCGTTCAATTTTCGTTAGGTACTATTTGTGTTTAATTTTAAATAAAAAAAGTCAAATGATTTCTAACAGCTTGATGCATGATAAATGATTAAGATGTGAGGATTTATAGGATCCCTACAATTTGGATTTGGATGGGATCCAAATCCACACAACCCATCACCAAAGACACCCAAGTAGTATCGTACCCCATCCTCAACATTGTCTATTCCAAAATGTCACATCCATTCTAACTCTACTATAGGCTTTATTCATATCTAGTTTCTTTGCCATCTCACTTGTCTTCCCTTTCTTCTCGAGTTCAAAATAATGGTAGCCTTCATGGGCGACAAATAGATTGTCCTTGATTTGGCGGTTACGGACAAAGGCGTTTTGGTGGTAAAAAATTATGTCAGGAAGAATGACCTTGAGATGGTTGAGGCCATCTCCAACCGAAGGGGCTAGAGGGCCAGAGGGCCGAAAATGGCCCTAAAACCGTCTCCAACCGAGGGCTAGGCCAGAGGGCTCTGGGATCTGGGAGGGCCCCACGGAATCGGAGAGGGCTGGAGGGCCGGAGGGCTGGCTGTATTTTTTTTTTTAATGGTTTTCTTTGCTGTCGGATAAAACCGACAGCATTAGGCAGTTTGTATTTTTTTTTTAATTAATTAGTATTGCTGTCGGATAAAACCGACAGCATTAGGCAATTTGAATTTGAAATTTGCAACGGCTAGCGAGCCACTAGCCGTTGCTTCCCTTTTTTTTTTTTTTTTTTTTTAAATTTTTTTTTTATGAATTTAAACCTTTTTTTTTCTTTCTATAACTTCAATTTAAACCTTTTTTTTTTCTTTTTTTTCTATAACTTCAATTTAAACCTTAGTTTTTTCTTTTTTTTTTTTCTATAACTTCAATTTAAAGCTTATTTTTTTTCTTTTTTTTTTCTATAACTTCCTATAACTTCTATTTTACAAAATTTGTTTCAATTTTTTTTAATTCTATTTTTTTCCTATAATTTCCTAGGCCATTATACAACATTAAATTAAATTAAGTAACATGAAACAACATTAAACAATATGAAACAACATTAAATTGTAGCTTTAAATTGTAACTTTAAAATAATAAATTATGTTTGGCCCTATGGCCCTTTGGCCCTCGGTTGGAGACGGTTTTTTGTGACAGGGCTAAAACAAGCCCTCTGGCCCTCTTGCCCTCGGTTGGAGACGGAGGCAAATATGGCCCTGTACTGTTCATTAAAATATTAATATCTTGGAGAATCTTGGAGGGCTAGAGGGCTCAAACGAGCCCTCTGGCCAGCCCTCGGTTGGAGATGGCCTGAATATATGCAAGCACTGGCGGATTCAGATTCCAACTTCAAAGGTCCAAGGGTAAAAGATTTCATTTTCGCTCGCAAATGTTTTTCAAATTGCATTTAATTCATCATTTGGTGTGCTAAATTTGCATTTCATCGAACACTTAATGAACACAATAATCTCGTATCAAGCATTCAAAGAGTCCTAAAAGGCCTTCACGAACTCCTTTTCCGACCTCTAGAGACTCCCCAAACCATCTAAGTTCCTATGTGAATCCGCCATCTATGCCAATCCTCCTCGTAGAAAGAGAGAATTTGCATAGAAATTGATATTACATTGTCCGCTGTTCTTCACAAATGACTAATCAAATTGATTTGGACGGTGGAAAGCTTGATTTTAGACTTTTTAGTAAAACCTCGTGTCTTGAAATCCTTTTCGATATACGAATTCCAAATGGGTATACGGACACTAATTCAGGAAAATATCCAAAACGCACAATGCAACCACTCTGACCTCCAAAGGAAAAAACAAATAAATTGTGGCAGGTTGAAAAGTGAAGAAATAATTATGGAGTAAGCAGACTGAAGAGTCTGAGACATTACTTATTCAATGTTGGGGGCTATCTTTTACATGGTTTTCGTGCCATTCCACATGTCCATATACAATTTGACTGGGAAAGCTGAAATGCAGAAAGCCACACACGTGAATCACTCTCAAACTTTGTGAGATTTTTCACTCTGCATGAAGCACGTAGCGTTACGTCATATGTTAACATTTAATGTACGTGTCATGTTCTGAATAGCAAACCTTAAAACTTCTGAATACGATTCTCTTCCTTATCATCTCTACTAATTAATAAAATATTTATTGTCAACCAAAATTCTATGAAATTACCAGTTTAACTCTTTCATTAAAAAAAACATGAATAAGAAATATAGGACATAAATGTAATTTCACACAACCAAATTTTGCTTTTTTTTTCTTTTCAAAGCTACATTTACATATAATCCTAACATGTCTCTAATTTAAAAAAAAAAAAAAAAAAACTTCCCACTCCCACATTACTTATCACTTTCTTCGTCCCTCCTTCTATTTCAAAAACAAAAATAAAATATTTTCTCACACTTTGTGTGTGTCCATATGCTAGTTAGTTATTAAAAAAAAGTAATGCTGGTTAGATCAACAATTTAGATTAAATTCAAATCATGTGATATGTCATCAAAAATAAAATAAACACGTTAATCAACACTTAAGTAATAACTGAATCATCAACAACCACGTTATATAATTTATAAAATTCAATTTAAATAGTTAATTTGCCTACCATTATCGTAAATAAATTTCTTTGTGTAATCCATAAAAAATAGGGAGTTTTAACAAAACACTCCCGATACTGTTCACTTTTAACGAAAAACCACATTTTTACCTTTAACTAGTACTATTCACTATACCTTTAAAAAAGATTTTTCATTAAAAAGAAGTTTTTTTGGACTTTTCGTTAGTTTTCCTTAGAAAATATCCTTGTACAAAAACCATACTTTTAAGTTATTTAAATATTAGCAAATCATTCATCTTTATTGAATACAAGTCCTTAATGAAAGAAACTTAATAATTGACTCCTTTAAATCATTGATAATCAACCATAACAACAGTAGTAAAATTAACCATATTAATGACAGTCTCTCTCTTTGATATAGCTAGCTCCTTTTGCATACGAGATCAGATCTTTTGCACTTAAAATGAGTGTGACTTCTCTGTGGCTCTAATTATAAACTTACATATATTAAGTTTTTGACAATAAAATTAATTTTTTTAAATTTTATTAATATGTGTCGGTCAATAATTAAGGTCACATAGTGGCCATGCCCATTTTAGGTGCAAGTGAGTCAATATTTACGTGTCTATATTAATTGGATCCTTGTCCATTTTTATCTTCAACTCATCTAAATAATGAATTCAATAATAAATTACTAACTATAAATTCGATACCGAATTATGAGCCGCCATTTAACACTTAATTATAAGAATTCGAATAACGCTACACTTATCATAAATTTTCATATTACGTTTGTACTACATTTCTAATAAAAGTAGGATCTGTTAACACTTCCCATCTCTATTAAGATGAAAAAAGTTTCAATGTGCTGGAAACACCGCTCAGTACAGCAAGTGTCACACTCCAATTAGTTAAAACTATTTTTTTTTATTTTAATCATTTGTATTATGACATTAATATACTAGATCGTATTTTCGACACGTTAAAAAATCTATATTTTAGGTGAGGTCGGTGGTGACACACAAATTTATTTATCCTCTATTTCCCCCTATAAATTCATGGAACACCAGGCATTTGATCCCTCACACTCCTCTCGCAGTTCGAGCCACAATAGCGAGTACAGTTCCCAATCTATACCCCAAGCGCGTAGCACCCCACCCTCTCACTCTCAGAAACTCAGCTATTTAATGCTTTAGGTTGACGGGTAGGTTTCCCGGTAAAACCACCCGCACCTACGACTCGCCCATCAAAATATCATTCCGAACTCCGGCCTTTTTCTCGAATTCTCTCTGATAAAAAAAAATGGAGGTGGAAGCTCAGACGCAGAGCCTCTCAGCCGCCTTCGACAAGCCTTCCTTTTCTTACTCCCACGACGACCTCGGTTCCCGCGACTTCCGAAGCTCTGAAATGCCCCGAGTTGACCCGAAATGCGCGGCCTCCGAAGCGCTAGCGCCGTTGGTAGACAACGGGGCGAAGGCGACTGATACGGACGCGCCGGGGGGCGAGTGGTCGGAGTCAACTGCCGCGGTGAAGGTTCAGAAGGTGTATCGGAGTTACCGCACCCGGCGCAGGTTAGCCGACTCCGCCGTCGTCGTCGAAGAGTACTGGTGAGTGAGAAACTACCAAATCTCTGTTCTATGTCCTTATCTTTCAACTCTTTCAGTCTTCAGTGCTCACACACAAGCACGAACATTATGTAATTAACTGAAAAATGAGGGGTATTTTATTGAAGGTGGCAAGCGATAGATGCTTGGAGATTGAACCGCAGTACGATTTCGTTCTTTGATCATGGAACTGAATCTGCCACCTAAACGATGGAACCGCGTCGGCAAGAATGCTTCCAAGGTAAAATTTTATATTTTTTTTCATATATTTTTTTTTAAAATTACGTTTTAATTTCTGGGTTTGGATCGAAAAAGATATATAATTTGTGGGTAGTTGCTGTTTTTCGTATAGAAAATGATTTCCGCACACTCGTATGTTTACTTCAGTCTCTTGATTCTTAGCGAAAAAAGGCGTACGTGAGAGCAAAACAAAAGGGTGTGCGGAAATCACTTTAGTTATCGAATTTAGGTGTTTTGTGTGGTAAAAATGGAGAGATTTTTCAGTATTCCCGTCACATCACATGAGGCGCTACAATAATAACTTAAAAATTAAAATTTTTCACCATTTACATAAAAACACGTGGTGTACTATCCGTGTTCCCGTCACAATTAAAAATTTTCCGTAAAAATGAGAAATGTAGTGCAATAATGTTGGACTTTTCGGCAGGTGGGCAAGGGGCTGTCCAAAGACGCCAAAGCACAGAAATTGGCTTTTCAGCATTGGATTGAAGCTGTAATTATTTTTCTTAAATTACTTCTTTCGATTTTTCTTTCCAATCTTAAGCTTTTACTGAATGGTAATTTGCGTGTGTAAAATTCAGATTGATCCAAGGCATAGGTATGGTCATAGCCTGCATGTGTATTATGAAGAGTGGTCTAAAGCAGATGCTGGTCAGCCATTTTTTTACTGGTAAGGAAAAGTTACCATTTGCTTAAATTTTTTACTTTTGGTTTTGGTTTTGATTTTGATTTTTCTTTGCAGGTTGGATGTAGGGAGATGGAAAAGATCTTGAACTGAAAGAATGCCCGAGATCGAAGCTTCGACAACAATGCATCAAGTATCTTGGACCTGTATGTGCTTCTATGAATCAATTCAACATTACACGTTCTATGAAATTTTATGTTCTTTCTTTTTAACGCTTTTTATGGTTGTGGATACTGTTGATGAATTTTAGCAAGAGAGAATGCATTATGAGTACATTGTTGAGGAAGGGAAACTTATTCACTCGCAAACCGAGAGCTTCTTGATACAAAGGATGGATCGCCTGGAGCTAAGTGGATATTCGTTATGAGCACATCTAAGAAACTCTATGCTGGCGTGGTAAGAATTGAACGATATAATATTCCCGTGTTTCAGTTTTTCTGTTGTTATCCTGAAAATAGCTAATACATGGTTGATTCTTTCAGAAAAAGAAAGGGGTTTTCCATCATTCTAGCTTCTTGGCTGGAGGAGCAACGATAGCCGCTGGAAGGCTAGAGGCAGAGAAAGGAATTCTGAAGGTACTGTTTATAGCAGTTATCTTTGATCTTTTAGCAAACAAAAACGAACTTAACATGCACAAGCAATATTTTAGCGGTGCCAAATTAAAGTACTGATGATTATGTTGGATTTATAGCGTCTGATCCTTATATCATTGGTTTTGCAGTCAATCTCTGCATATAGCGGGCATTACCGGCCAACAGATGACAGGCTTGATACCTTTTTATCAGTTCTCAAGGAAAACGGGGTGAATCTTGATGAAGTTAAGGTAATTGAGAAAACATATGGTTCTTTTAGCGCGTTTATTCTAAACTTGCAATCTGGAAAATAAAACTAGGATTACCACAAATTGGAAACACTTGGGTGAACATTGGGGATTTTGTTGTTCTATGTTTTCGTTAATCTGCATTTGGCTAATGGTGTGTTTAAACTCTTTTGTTGTTCTATGTTTTCGTTAATCTGAATTTGGCTAATGGTGTGTTTAAACTCTCTTGTTCCCCAGATACGCAAGGCAAGTGAGGATTCTGATAGCTACGATGATGGCAAATCTAATGGCGGGACTACATTTAAAATGCCAAACAACTTTGAAACTCCTCAACTGGAGATTCTAGGCGAAGATAAGAAAATCCAATCCCCAGAACCAACCGAACTTCCCCAACCGGAAGCCAAACCTGATTACCAAAGGACTTTATCCGGAGGTCTTCATAGTCCAAGACCTGAGGTGCCTAAGAATAAGATACTGGAGAGGATCAACTCCAAGACCTCAGCGAAATCATACCAACTCGGGCATCAGCTATCACTCAAGTGGTCAACAGGAGCTGGCCCGAGAATTGGTTGTGTTGCTGACTACCCGGTAGAGCTCAGAATGCAGGCCTTAGAGTTTGTTAACCTATCTCCGAAGTCTCCCCCAACGCCATCATACAGGCGGTTCCCTGGTCTCGCATCACCTACATCTGGTTTCGCATCACCTACATCGAAGTCCACCTCGGATGTCAATAATGGTGTTTAGACAGCGCCATTTGGTGATTGAACTGCACTAATCATCGCCATCATCATCAGTTTTATGCACCATGTCTAATGGATGTTTTAGAGAATGTAAATAATTGCATATCCCATCAACCTCCTGTCAAACTCAACTTTTGTGAGTAATGGTCAAGAGCATTATCTTTCTTTCTTACATCTTGTCATGTTTTATGGAGTCACTACCGCTTCTGTTTATCCATTATTTGACAAGTGAACTGTAGCTGGGTAAAGTTTGACATTGGCCTCTGTATTTTTGTCTGATACTGAAAAGTCATCACTTTCGTCCCTGACAAATGCTCGGATTGACGAGAAATTTTTAGTTATGACGAGAACACAAGTGTTACACCACGTGTTTTCATAAGAATGGTGGGAAATTTTTTTAAGTTATTAACTTTTTGGCACACATATCCCACCATTTGTTTAGTGACACGTGGTGTATCACTTCGTGTACCGATCACATTGAAAAATCTCTCGCAGGCTTATCTGACTCCATCATTACGGGCACTTCGACCAATTGGTGTGAGATTAGCGCTCAAAAAAGGCCACGTGCCCCAAATAACTCCTTCCAATCAAGTTTAAAGACGTAATCTAACCGCCTGAAAATGAATGAATTAACAAAAGTTCCAGGATATTTAAGGGCTTCTTATTTGTTAGCATCTTTTATTTACTCTTTGGGTAAATTTAAGCACATATTATTTGAAGTTTAGCTAGTGTGTAACTTGACTGCCTAATTTTTCTAGGAAGTGGTTTCCGCGAATATCTTCCCTCACACCTTTATTTAATTTTGATCTTTAGATTGAATAGATTAAAGAAGAATCAATGTACAAAAATATCAGGGGTGTGCAAAAGAAGAAAATAGACGTATGAAAATTATTTTCCAAATGCAGTTTTTTTTTTTTAACAAACAATATTATCTACACTAAGATGGAGGGGTGTGACTTAACCTCACAATAGGCTAGCAACAATGTTGTTCAAACTCGTTTTTGGTGAGAATCGAACCTAAAACCTCTCTCAAATGCAGTTTTTGAACCAAAAAGAAAAATAAACTCCAAAGATATTGCACAAGAAAGAAAGAAAGGGAAGCTCTTAGAACCATAAAAGCACTAATCTTGAAAGAAAGAAAACAAAAAGGGAAAGATAAACAAAAAAAAAAAAAAAATCCTCATATAAATTATGTTCTTAGTTCTTTCATCACATCTCATTAGCCATTGCATGATTAGTTACGTGATGAAGCAGATAGAAACATAAATGTATACAATCGGTTACACATATGATTTTCTTCCTGTAGATACATATAAAATGAATAATGCAAAGTAAGAATATTATTGTATCCAAGAGTTTTGAGTTTTTTGAGAATACAAATATTTGTTCAACTCTATTAACCTTTTTTGTGTTGTCACAGAACATCGGTACATATTTCATGTCTTTGGGGCAAGGGATTGTGTCTCAAGTTGTTTAGAGCGTCGACCCTTGCACCTTAGGTCTTGTATTCAAATACCCTCTTCTCGTATCTAAAAAGAAAAAAAAAAACATGGCTTACTATGTGCATAATTATTTAACCAATGAAACCAGAATAAAGAGTTAATTACCTCACGAAGCATGGACTGTGCAAAGTTTTTGATTTGTGCCCCGAATCATGGTAATCCCATGATAATCACAATTTTTGATTCTGTAAAACAAAATCAAACCTAATTTAAAAAACGGAGATTCGAGATAGCAAAAAAGAAAATCATATATTAATTCCTTACTTTGGGAAGCGATTTTGGATAAATTCAAGTTAAGACGGTAAAAAATTACTAGCTAGTGGTCCAGTGGTAAAAGACGGATTGCGAGGCTTCATTTAAACTAAAAACTATAGGTCTTCGGGTTCGAAACCTGCTGCTGGTGTGGAAGCTAGACTTGTGACGAGAAAGAGGTTAAAATGTCTTTGTGTGTGAGTCTTCTCGGCCTCCGAAAATGTTGGATAACCATGACTTGCCACCAGTTGTCCTCATTTTAAAAAAAAAAAAAAAAAAAAAAAGCAAGACGGTAATAAAAATCCAACCGTTCAGTAGTTGATTTTCGAGATATTTAGAGCTCATTTGGCAAAAAAAAAAGAAGATATTTAGAGCTCGTGAACTAGTTGAATTCTATCATATAAAACCAATAAAGATAAATGAGGTACACACTTGCGCCATCGTCCTATATTTCGTGGGCAGTTGTATTACCACAAATATGTTGTTCAAGGTTGTACACAGTTTAGATTATACACAACTTGTGTGATTTTGTTGTGTCGGAAACCATGTGAAATAGGAGAGATCTAATTTTCGAGAGGACCAATAAGAGATAGCCCAAGCCCAAATACTACACAACATTAGGGAGACCAATTGAGATAAAATATTCTGCACCCAAAATAGGTGTGACCTCCTTATGGCCTTAATGAATATTTGACACATATTAAATTCATGACAATAAAGTTAAAAAAAATTAAGATATTGAATACGTGTCACATACTTATTAGGGTCACAAAGAGGCCACACCCATTTTGGGTGCAGAAGATTTGGTTTCAGAGCAATTAGCCTGACAATTTCTTGCACAACATGTTTATTCGATACAAAACGACCCGAAATTATTGGTTTTAGGTCAACTTGTTAATGAGTTAGATCGATATCGGCACCCGTTAACAATAGAGTCGTTATTCAGTCGTGCATTAAGAACCAAATAAGATATTGTTTGCTGGGTCTAGATATTATGGATAACAATTTCTTGATGATTTTTGTTAACACGAAACGACACGACCCCTTAACGAATCAAATTATTATCGGGTCATCTGTTAAGAACCCGTTAAAATAACGAATTTAACATAACACGACTCGTTAAGATAATTAGTATGACACGAAAACAACAAACACGGTCTGTTTTCAGACATAGGGGAGGGGGATGCATTGGTACTACCCATTTATTATGTTATAATTGGTTATAAGTTGTGACCCACGTGATTGGTCTACTTAAAACCAAGCAAATCTTTAGAACCCTCAATTCGAATTCAAGTTTTCATAAATTTTTTTTTTGGGGCGACCAACTCTACTTTGATATACCGTTTGATTCGGATGTGGTATTGAGTTTTATAAGAAGAAAAATTAGACTATCATCAATGTATAGTTGGATATCTCCAGTATTTATTAAAAAAAATATCAAATTGTAAAGTAAAAATGTTGTTCTAAAACTACTTAATTTATGGTGTAATCTCATCAATCGTGAAAAACTAACATCTTGTTATATTTATAAGTTTTATTTTTGTGTTAGAAATAGAGAGGTTAATACATAGTAGAACTGATGATATAAAAGAGTGGTGGAAGATTGTGGGAAAGATATAGAAGAAATATGTAATGAAATGTAGACAAGGTTAAAACTAAAAACCAAAATTATTTTAAGTTGACTTTAGTTTAGTAAGTTGGCTAGAATTATATGCCCCAATTTTACGCACTAATTCGAATGCTTTCGCATGAAGAACTCAGTGTAATTCTCTTATATATTTTGTCTCATTTATTTTTTCTCATCCCTTTCACCACTATTTTTCATAAGCTAGAGGACAGTATTCGTAGGACCGTAATCGTGGACGAATGAGCGATCGGACCGCCTATATGACAGCTACTGGACTGTTGGACGATAAAAAAGCAATACGTGCAAAAAATGAGTGTCACAAAGATGAGAATGTTTCGTTGGATGTGGGGCCACATGATAAATGATAGAATTAAGAACAAGGATATCTTAGGTAAAGTAAGAGTGATTGAAATTGAAGATGAGATGAGAGAAAATCGATTTAGGTAGTTTGGACACGTGAACCGAAGACTTACATATGCTTGCGACAATGAGATAGAGACTCAGGTTAAAAAGAGAAGGAAGACCTAAGAAGACTTAGAAAGAGACTGTAAGGCCATCTCCAATCGAAGGCTGGCCAGAGGGCTCGTTTTAGCCCTCTGGCCCTCCCAGAAATTAATATTTTAATGAACAGTGCAATGCCATATTTCTTACCATCTCCAACCAAGGGGGCAAACATAATCTATTATTTAAAAACTACAACTTAAATTCAAATCCAACGGCTAAGTGACGTCAGCTAGCCGTTGGATTTGAATTTTTTTGGGCTATAAATAGGATGAATATTGGGCTATAATTCACATACCTTTGAAATCAATCTCTTTCAATTCAAGTTTGCAATGAATTCCAAATTTGGATCCTCTTCGGATTCCAACTTGTGGTTCTCATCCAAATCTAAATTGGAAGAAAAATAGGCGCAGATGAGACGAGAATATGAGGAGTCTGATGAAGAAGCTGAAGTATGGCACACCAAATAAAATAAAGAAGCAGCCAGGCTGCGGCCATGGTGTGTCAGCTAACTGAGGAACAACCTCAATGCGGTGGTTCTGTTGCCGCTCTTATAAACCACGAAATAGAGCGATGAGGCATGCCAATCTGATGAACGACTACTTCAACCCTAACTCGGTGTACACAGAAGATGATTTTAGACGTTGCTTCCGGATAAGGCGTCATGTCTTCAAGCGTTTACTTCGTGATGTCCAACAGGTCAATCCATACTTTTGACAAAAGCTGGACAGAGCAGATCGCCCTGGTTTCTCACCTCATCAGAAGGTTACTGTTGCACTTCGAATGATGGCCTATGGCTCCCCAGCTGATTCGATGGATGAAACCATGGTATGTCTGAGTCTACATGCCTTGATACTCTTGAACAATTCTGTGACACAATTGTTCAGGTTTACAAAGAGGAGTACCTCCGTTAGCCAAATCAAGAAGATCTGGATTGACTTCTTCGCAAAGCTGAAGACCGTGGATTTCCGGGCATGATAGGGTCATTAGACTGTATGCATTGGGATTGGAAGAACTGTCCCACCGGATGGCAAGGAGGCTTCTGCGGAAGGTCGAGAAAGCCAACTGTTGTGTTAGAGGCAGTTGCCTCGTATGACACATGGATCTAACATGCTTTCTTTGGAGTCCCTGGATCCCAAAATGACATTACAGTTCTTAGGCGTTCACCCCTCTTCAATACCCTGACGAAAGGTAAAACACCTCAACTTGACTACTACATCAACGACCGTCAGTACACTACGGTGTATTACTTAGCAGATGACATATACCCAAAGTGGGCGACACTTGTCCAAGCAATTCCAAACCCTCGAAATGACGCCGAAAAGTTGTTTACCTTACACCAAGAGGCATACCGAAAAGATGTTGAGAGAGCTTTCGGTATTCTACAAGCACAATGGTAGATTATCAGCGAACTGGTAAGAAGGTGGAGTCGAGAAAATTTGGACTCCATCATGATGTCTTGCATCATATTACACAATATGACTGTGGAGGATGGGCGAGATGGGTATATTGATGGAGAGTTCGATGACGACTAGGATGATCCAAATAAGTCAAGAAGGGTTCGTGCAAAAATATATGATGGGCCTAATTTGCCTTTCAATCCAAGAACTGGTAGTATCTCTATAAATGAGTACATGAGTCGCTATAGAACGATACGTTCCCGTGCCACAAACAAATACCTACAACAAGATTTTGTTGCACATCTTTGGGTCAAAAATAACATGGAGTAGTCGTTTAAGTTTTATGTTGTTAAATGTTTTTAAAAATGTTGTTTAAGTTTCATGTTGTTAAATATTTTTTTAATGTTACTTAATGTTGTTTAATATTGTTTAATGTTACTTAATGTTATGTAATATTTAATGGTTTAGGAAGTTATAGAGGAAAAAAAAAAGATTTTTTATAATTTTTAAAACAAATTAAAAAAAAAAACGGCTAGCTGACGTTAGCAAGTAGTCGTTGGAAATTTCGAATTTCAGCCTGACCCAGTGCTGGCCGATTGGCCCTATGACCCTTTTTTGTGTAGTGGGGCCCACGAGTCCTCTGGCCCGGCCCTCGGTTGGAGACCGTTTTCGAGCTATTTTCAGCCCTCTGGACCATTCGGTTGGAAATGGCCTAAGAAAAGATATGAAGTACATGAAGTACATGAAGTTAACGAAAGACTTGGTGCAAAACCAAACGAAGTACCGTTCTAGTATTTATACCGCCGACCTCACTTATTAAAATAAGACTTGGTTGTCGTTGTATTCCTCTCACCACTATTTCTTATATCTCAATTATTCTATACATTTTTTATATCTACAGACGAAATAATTATCCAACGACTATTAAATACGTAACGAAAATGAACCCTAGACAGTAGACATGGACATGGGCAGTCGACTCAAGACGAAAGGACCAAGGACACACAGCAAACCAACAGCTGGGACCCAACACGGTGACAACTGCAACCTTTTTTACTTACCACTTCAGATGTCGACTCAAGATACAAAGTAAAAACCCACGCTTTTCACCGCGCGGTAACAAAAAAATATCCACCTCCCGATTCCACCCGCCTCCACTCGAATTAACGGCATCGAAAAAGCGCAGAGTAGCTAAAAGTCCACGTGTACATTAAAGGCCCGGCCACGTGTGCGGTGCCTCCCTCGCCCCCCACGTGCGAGGCCACGCTTGCGCATCCGGCGACGAAGTGAAACGTGGCGCGAAGAGATATACGGAGCTCGACTTCGAAGACTTCGTGGCCTGAGGTGGCTCGACAAGTGGCACTCTCTCTCTACCCCTGCGGGTCTTTTGCCTTCGAACCAGTAACCCTCTGTGTGTGTGTCTCTCTCTCTCTAACCCTGTCGCTTCAGAGCTTACCTTATGCTGAAGAAACAAGTACGAACTCTCAGTCGCGCAAATACGCAAACACTTCATCTGCGTGTTCGTTTTCGTGTTTTATGAGAGAGGGAGGCCATGGTTTCTTCTGAGGGGCGGTCGTTTTCGAGCTCGACGGGGTCTACGGCGGCGGGGTCTTCGTCCTCGCCCGACTCCGGTTCTTATTCGTCGTCGACGAACGGTGCGGTCAAGAGATTTGGTGGAAGCGGCGGCGGTGTGGATCCGATGGTGAAGGAGGAGCTCGAGGCGGCGGAGGCGCTTGCGGATTTGGCGCATTTGGCGATGCGCGAGAGTAGCGGCGCCGAATCAGCTGGGAATTGGGGGCTGAAAAGGAAGCGAGCCGGGAAGCGAGTCAAGAGTGGGTCTCCGCCGAGTCAATCGGGTTTGAACCCGGCTGACCCAGCTCCCACATGTCCGGATCTTCCTCAGGTTCGTTTGTCTTTGTTGCTTATATTCTTTTTTTTTTTTTTTTTTTTTTTTTTGAAATTATCATTTATTTTGATTTATTGTTTTGAAAAAGTAGGCGTTGAAACTTGAAAGAGAAAGGAAATGGTTGTTTTCGTATTGGGTGAAATTAGTATTCTTACTTGTATTGGAAAAATTCAAAGATCCTGCTGATTTGAATGTTTTAGGAAATGATGGACTTTTAGGGAAGAATGGCAACTTATCCGTTTGTCGATTAAAGTTTGATTCTTTGTATAAAAATAGTAAAGATGTTTGCAAAATAAGATAACCCTTTTTCGGGGAAGGATTCCGATTTGTGTCTGCGTCAAATTTACTTTACCTTCTGCCCATTGAAGGCTTGATAAGGCTTGATTCAAATACGAGTTTTGCGTAGTTCAGCCACCAACAATTTGGATGCATAATTAGTTCACATATGGCCGGAATTTAATGTTGTTTTTGTTAGGATTGGAGACAAACGAAGTACATTGTATTGGGACCGAGTCCATGGCAAGTTTAGCTTGAATTGTTTTTCAAATTTGCACATAACACTTCACCATCTGGATTTGTCTAAATATGGTTAGCCACCCCAATTTATCCCGGGGGTGGGGGAGTCTGTTACATGGTGATGCGAATGCTTAACTTCCACATACGAACAAATTCACTAACACTTACGTTACCCAGTCTCCCAACTCCCAAGTGTATGTGGGGCTCAGTCACCAAATCACAATATTTTCTCCTGGATTTGAGAAATATTTTTGTCTATATCAGGATCAAGCGGCGACAGGTTTGCGGCAATGTGAAACGGTATGCACAAATGTCGTTACAGAACTGGTGAAGACTGAGCAAGTTCTGAGTGAAAAGGTTGTGAAGGCTGAGCATGATCCAGAATTAAATAAGCCAAGTCCTATATGCACTACAAGTTACCCATCATTTACTTGCAGCAAGTCAAGGCGGAATTTAACTGAGGTACCGACAACTTTTAAACTTCTTCCCTCTACAGTGGTGTTCTGTGATTACATTTCTCGTTTTAGTTAATCAATATTTTCGCTGTTTAGGAGGAAAAGGAAGAGCGGAGAATACGCAGAGTATTGGCAAACCGAGAGTCAGCTAGGCAAACAATTCGTCGACGTCAAGTAGGCTGCTTCACTCTACTAGTTGAATGTATCCTTCTTCTAGATTTTTTTTGTTCGACAAATCAAATTTGTGTGGTATAAAATAATAAAGGGAACAGAGCTTTGTATTGGTTGGGGTTTAGGCAGACGACAGGACTAGTTTCAGAGAATACTTTACAGAACCATGTGGTGTCTAGTCAAGAGCCTGTGTGATGGATCTAGTCCTGTCCTAAGATCAAGAGATAGTGTGTTGTCTGTTTCTTGAGCTTAAGGATATCTAATTAATTTGTTCTATGGGACCGTGAAGTGGTTGTTTTTTCTCCTTTCTGAACTAGTCATTCATTACCCGAGGGCCTCGTTGCACTTTCTAGTCTCAGGAATAACTAATGACATGAATGCGTTTAAATATTTTGGATTGTAGTTTCTGTTCAATTAATGGCTATTTGAAGTTTCTAACCATAGTATGACATATAAAAATGCTATTGCGAGAGTAAATTAAATGCATGACACAGTGCATTGGTTTTTGTCAGCCTTCTCTTTTCCTTTTTTCTCTCTTTTAAAGAAATAGATGTTGATCGGTTGTGTTTCTTATTCTCAAATTGCATGGTATGTGTCCATTGCAGATTGCTTTGTTGGATATCATACATTTATACTTTAGTAAAGTCATTCATCTTTGCTTGTTCTTCAGGCTCTATGTGAGGAGTTAACCAGAAAAGCTGCCGATCTGGCATTGGAGAATGAAAATCTGAAAAGGGTAGGCATTAGTCCCAAATGCAATTTTATAAACTTGATTTGCTTCCCCCTCTCTCTCCCTCTCCCTCTCCCTCTGTCTCTCTCTCTCTCTCTCTCACACACACACACACACACACACACACACACATACACGTATTTATAACCATCTGTCTATCTATCTATCTGTATGTTCATTCTCTCATTCTTATATTTATAACCTTTGGTTCGTATATTCGAGTCTAGAGCTTATCTAACCATGGAAGTACTAACCTTATTCACATCTTTGAATCCAAAGAAAAAGGAGCTAGCGGTAAAGGAGTTCCAGTCTTTGGAGAAAACAAATAAGCACTTGAAAGTTCAGGTAAAGATATGCCTGACACTTCGTTGAGCTGTCTTATCTTAATAAGGTATCGCATGTTTGACATGCTCTCTCATTTTGCAGATGACTAAGGTGATAAAGGCAGAGGATGAGAAAACACCAGGTGAAAATATGTCAGCCTATGTGCAGATGCAGATACCTCCGTCTTCATCTACAAATTCCCCGTTCTTCTTGTTTAACCGTCCCCCATTTGCACCACTTTTCTGGCCTCCTATCATCCAGTCTTCAAATTCTACTCAGGTGCAGAAGGTACCACAAAATCCAATAGCCATTCCGTCAAACATCTCATTGCCGGCTAATGGTGCAGCTGACTCTTCTCTTGAACAAGACAACCCCTCAAACATCAACGGAGCAAGAGCTCCGTTATATGTATTTCCGTGTCCTTGGTTCATCCCTCACTTTGATAATGGGAATGGACTCCAACCCCCGTCTTCCTTGTGTTTGAACAATAAGCAAGAAGAAACTTCTTTTAATAACCAGTTCAGTGCTAGTTCATCTTCAAGAACTGGTGCGCAGTTGGACAACCACCAGTCCTCTTTCCCTTTTAGATTAAAAACAGAAGATTCCCCTTCAATTGAAGGCAGACCGTCACGTGATCTTAATGAGACCCCTGCTCAGTTTCCTCTGGATGGAGGTGATCAGCACACAGGACCTCACCCGATGGAAAATGGTTGCAAGGAAATATTCCCTTCTGCGGCATCACTCAACCATTCCGGAGTTGCATCTTGTATCAAGAATGAGAACGGATTTGAATCAGATTACGCTGTAACAACTGATAACTCTTATCACAAGTTCTCTGCCTTGCCAGACAAGAATACGAAACTCACAGATGCAAATGCAGCAGCTGAGGCGAGAAAGAGGAGGAAAAATCTCACGAAGCTAAAGAGCCTTCATGGCCGGCAGTGTCGGACGCAGTGCTGAGCTTGGATACATGTCGACTATAAATTCTCTCATAGTTTTCGTGGAGGTCCTTTTACTTTAGGGGGACTCCTTTGGGATTTGAGTCCAGAGCACGTCACCTAACCTTAATTATAACCTTTAATTATAGAAGGTTACTGAGTCGTTGACATAAAAGATGCGGCCTGCAACGTAGGTACATCTTCAAGGCGTTTGCTTGTATTTTATATGTTGTTTCGGGGTGTCGACAAAAAACTGGAAATCTTTGTTCTGGCCCTTCAATATGTATGGGTAGTATTTTTGTTATAAAATCGTTGAGAACCAGATATTGTAGCCCGAGATTGCTTACTTTTCAAGCCAAATCATTGAGAACCATACCGACAAGATGAATGGCGGGGCTTGGCAAACCATTCCTGCAGTTTTTGCGGCACCTTGAATTGATGCAGGCAACATCATTCCGCAGAAAAGTACAGATAAATACTCTTCCGCAAGATGTTTCGTATGTTTATGATGCAAGTACAGGAAAAATTCCTTGTTAAATTATATTGTTTTGATCTTTAGGCATTCGATAGCGAAACAACAGGAAAAAGAAAGAAAATGATGATCTCAGGTGTCTAGTGTAATCTCAATTGAGCCAAGGCATATGCATTACAATAAGAAGACGAGACTATATAGATTTTGGAGATTAAATCCCTCCTTTCCTACTTAAAAATGCGTGGGAGAAGAGTGTTGTTGCTTCGAAGTGTTCACGTGCGGACATCGTTGTGCCAATTCCTGGCATCGCCGTGTCTGCAAGCAAACATGTCATGCCGGTAAATTTCTTTGACGTGCAAATCCGGAACCATCGTGCAGAAGTCTCCGTTTCCCGCATGACCATGTCTAGCAAACATGCCCTGCTGGAAAAATCTCGAGCTAGCAGAAATGAACAACTTGGGGGTTCTCTTGGGTTGGTAGACTCGTCATGCACCGAACTCTGTTGTGCTGCAGGAATTTCTTGGGAATTAGACTTCTTTTCTTGTCTTCCAACTTAAACAGCTGCTAGGATTGCTTGACCGTCATGATTAGAGGAGTAGGCTGCCACTTACGAAGCTTCTTGTGCGTAGAGACCATTTCTGGTAGTTTGTTGGCAAGCTCCATTTTCTTCCTTGTATGCAAGTTAGTTGCGTTCTCTCGAAAGAGGCGTGAATTGCTGTGTTTTCTTTGTGGCAGTAGGCTAGTAGCTTCGAAGCTTGAACGACTTAAGAAATAAAACGACAACACCTTTGTCTGCAACACATGAAAACAAAATCACAGAAAACAAATGAACAACTTAACAAAACATATTTTATACCTTGACATAGACCTTCCTGGATGATCTTAGCTACAAAGTCCCCGCCATCTTTTGTTGCAGAAACAAATGAGAATTCACATTTTGCACGCCCCCTTTTTTTCTTGTGGATTGAAAATACACATTTTCTTTCCTACTTATGAGATAACTATAATCTGCATGTAAAGCCATTTTTATTTTGGGCCTGGAGCACATCTCTTATCTTTGTTTTGTAACTTGATGCAATTCGTATGAATTTTATCTGTGGGCTGTTTATATATATATATATATATATATATATATATATGTATGTATAGTTCTGGTGTTAGACAGTGTACATACGGAAGTATGTCTCTGAAATGAATTCAATACGAAAGACAGTGACGAACAAATGTTTATTTACAAGCACAAATGAAAACTAATAGGAAAAAAAATGCTACCAAATACTGGCACTAGAAGCAATAACTAATCTTAAAGAGACCTAACTGAGATGCTTGCAGACTACGATATGGCTCTTAACGTTGTGTTTAGAATCATCCCACTGAAGTATAGCATGCATAACTGTTTCGGTCATCGTCGGGCGACCCATCACCACAACCTTAAAAGACCTTCTCCGATGCAACTTAGTGAAGGTCAAGGTATTCGGTATGACTTTCACCCTCAGACCATTCGAATTCACCACCTTCGCCTTGTACACCGAATTACCAAACCCTACATGTGTTACTCTTCTGTAGAAGACTGCTGAAACGCTAGAGTTCTCATTCGGGAGAACCTGAAGATGCATAGAAGGATAGTTGAGGCCGTCTGTGCCTCGTGGAGGTTTAAAGTTTGAGCAATTGTAATTCTTTTTATCCCCAACAAGTTTTCCAATGTCTGTGTCGTTTAAACCTTCCTTGCACAAGAAACTAAAGTAGTCATCTAGGGTTATGTCGTAGACAAGACCAGGATGCACCGCCTTTTTCGGGTTTACTTGTCCTGCTCCTGTGGCTAGCTGGGTATCCGCTGTTTCGTTTTTCATTGGTGTGGCTGAGCAAAATGAAGTGAAAAGATTGGTTAGTGCATTGCTTTGATGGACTTTATTCTATTGTTTTGATAGTACGGTTTGGGAAGACTAACCAGTTGTCATGAGAGCGGACTTGATGGCAGCAGGTGACCAGTCCGGGTGGAAAGACTTGACATAGGCTGCTGCTGCTGCTACATGAGGGCAAGACATGGACGTACCTGATAACACATTGAACACATTGTGGCGCAGATCTTCTGGGTAACCAGTTAGGGATGGTATCTTTGAATATGCAGCCAATATGTTTACCCCTGGTGCAGAAATATCAGGCTGTACATGAAAATAGTACCCGAGTATAACCAAATATGTAGAGAGAGCGAGAGAAATTGAGAGAGAGAGAGAGATGCCTTGAGGATGTTGAGGGTTATCTGTTGAGGTCCTCTCGACGAGAAAGAAGCGACGATGGGGGCGGTCGTGCTAGGAGTTCTGGTCTTGTATATGACTGCCGTAGGGTTTCTGGAGTTGGTTCATTCCAAAACACAAAGATTATTAGGTTTTTTCATATTTGAGAAGGAAACTGATTCCTGCCCACTCCATTTTTCCTTCTCCATAAAAAACAGGGTTGTGCAGAAAGAGAAAAACGGTATGCGGAAATCATTTCTGCTTGAACAGATTTATGAGCTGCGAAATATGAGATTGAAATGAGCTAGACAAAACCATACTTGGTAGAGTTGATGTACTTATCGATCTTGATCCCATCTTGGACAAGGATATCGGTAGCAGGGATTATAGGGCTATAGGCATAGTCATTAAGTTCATCACGTGTCATTAGGGTTCCAGCTCCCTTTAGCCGTTGAATAGTGTAATCCTGATAACCAAACCCTTGGCAGTACACAATCCTCCCCTTCACCAAGTTAGCGTTTAGAGTCCAAGAATCACAAGCACTGCCATTATCATTTTCAAATCATTTGATGGTTAGGGTTTATATTCTTGAAATTGCATTAACTTCCAACAAAATTATCAAAGCGAATTTTGAAGATAGTTGAAGAATATTTCTTATGAGCATATATATGTTTGCCTTCTCACAACATGTAACTAATCGTACTGTATAATATTCGAACGTGTTACAAGTGACAATTATGTGAACACATCTGTGCTAAAATTCTTACCTTGCATTTCCCCCGAATTCATTACTCGTGTTATATGCAAGGGCTCCACTTATAAGAGGATACATTAGTTTCTTCGGCGAATAAGTGTTGAGTGCATTTCCCTACAATTGATTGAATAATCAGTTAACTCATCAGACAGCATGATAATTTTGTACTCTATGTGTTTGGGCGTGAGATAGAGACTACAAAAAATATGACTATAGCCATTGACGTTAGTTGTACAAGATTGGGTGAGTAAAACCGCGTTTATGTGCAATTAGTATCAGTGACTATTATCAGATTGTTTTAGTGAGAGAGGGAGAGAGACTTACAGAAATCCTCTGGCCATTGCCAAGTTTAACTACAGTCTGTAACTGCCTATCAAGGGTATTAGCAGCCACTGTCATAATCCATGGTGCTACATTCTGCACACTGGCCGGAAGCCCATCATTCCCAGCTGAGCACGACACAAAAATCCCTTTTTTCATGGCATGAAATGATCCGATGGCAATGGGATCGTCCAAAAATCTCCGCGAGTGACCACCAATTGAGATCGATATTAAGTCCACACCGTCGGCAATGGCCTCATCAAACGCGGCCAAAATATCCATGTCACTGCAGCCAAGAGTGCTCCAGCACACTTTGTACACAGCGATGCGTGACAATGGCACGCCCCCGCGTGCAGTCCCTTTTGCAACGCCGTATAAGCTGGCACCTTTGACGGCTGCACCAGCAATGGTGGAAGCAGTGTGAGTGCCGTGGCCATCATCGTCTACTGGACTTTGAATACCCCAAGTACGGGCAATGTTCAGTTTAAAATATTTGGCACCAATTACCTTGCTGCTCCAGAAAAAAAAAGCATATAAATAAGGTTTTCATGAGACTTGTATGTCGAAGAATCAAGGTTCTAAAAGATACTAGGTGCTAGTCAGGCAGCGGACTGGCGACTAGCGCCTAGCGCCTAGGCGGCTAGGCGGATTTAAGTAAATTTATCATATTTCGTGTAAATAAGTGTCTGCTTATACTTAAAATATATATAATTTCATCATAAACTACAAAATAGAATGCATATATATTATGAAGTATTGAAACATGTGAAATAAGGATGGGTGTTCATTTAAGTATGCAACAAGTCTCTTACAATTTATTGGAAAAAATAAAATGCAAAATGAAAGTTATCTATTTTTTGTCTAAGTGAGTTGCTAGCCTAGGCGGGTCTGGGCGGGCTAGGTGGGTGCTTAAGCGGGTCTGGGCGGGCTAGGCGGGTGCTTAAGCGGTCTAGGCAGGCGCCTCAACAAGTCTAGGTGCCCCTTCTTAATTTTTAAATGCCTAGGCATTAATCGAGGCAGTAGCCAGCCTCCTAGCGCCTAGGCGGGGTTTAGGCAATGCTAGGCGGAGATTTTTAGAACAATGTGAAGAATACAAGAATCTCACCTCGGAAAATTCACAAAACTAAATAGCTCTATTTAATGACTGCCCTTCTAACTACACAGGGCTTTCGTGATAATAACCCTCAGACATGTGCTGTGCAGGTAATAAAATGCAAGTTAATAGAATTTAGAAAACATCGGTGTAGTTAGTAGTACGTAGTTGGCCCATCTCTTTAAACTAATGATTTATAGTGAGTGAGAGAGAGGGAGGGAGGGAGGGAGAGACATACTTGTTGCAGCCTGTGAAGTTTGCACCCTTCATACATTTGCCTTTCCATTTAGCTGGGGGTGGTCCGTAACCTTTATCGTTGAAACTGGGAGCCTGCATGTAAATTCCTAATACACACAGAATTTGAAAAGGTTACAAATATTTTGTTTCACAATTTTTCAACTTTGTTTCTATTGCTATAGTCTTTCAATCGGAATAACAGAACACACCGATGAATTGACGATCATTTAGTTCAATGACGTTTAGTATGGAGTTTAAATCTCATAAACGACTGTTCTATCAATGAAAGAAAAGAGGGAAAAGAATGGCAGATTATACCAACCTGAATCCAACACACCCACTATGATATTGCTTTCTATCTGAGAGTTCCTTTTATTTGATTTCAAAGGCAACCCTAGGTAATCCCATGACCTTGTTGTATGAAGTTTGCGCACGGTGTTTGGGAACACTGACACAACACTATCATCATCTACAAATCACAGAAATCATAAAAAAATATAAATAGCAGTGCCTAATGATTCGGATAATAATTCGAGACCTAATTAGGGTAGCTTCATTTGTTTACTTATTTATTCAGTTATATTTCATTTGTTTACTTATTTATTATCAGTTATATTTCTAAGAACCTGAGAGTGCCTGTGCTTCATGTGGCAACAATCTTGCCACGAACCCATTGAAACTCCTTCCATAACTATGAATTCTTGATTCTCTGGCTACTTTGACACTGAAATTTGAAAGGAAAATGTTCGGTGATCCTCAAGAATAGCTCCGTATATAAAAATTTGAAAAAACATTGCTTGGAAGAAGCTGGTCATTACTCTCCGATCGCTTGCGTGAGCAGGTTACGGTGTCTGCTCATGACGGAAATTTCGGGTGCTGGCAGTTCTCCCATGTACACAATGTAAGGCTGTTAAAAGTACAAATCCAAAACACTTTGTTACATTGTCACATTTAAATATCATATCATCTTAATTTACAGTCTGACAATAGAACAGGATAATGTTGTTGCACAAAATGATGAACTGCCGAAAGGAACGGAAAATATTATCGTATGGAACGTACGTACCTTCCTACCATCTTCGCCATCCTCATGTATTCCTTCACCCAACGCAGCTACTACATAAGTACTGAATACAAGAATCACCAGTAAATTTTGTAACATCCTCATTGTATTTCAATTTGCTAAAGCAGTGTGTGTGTGTGTGTTTTGTCCCTCTGTCAAACACACAAGTGAAAGGACTGATTAATTTGCTATATATAGAGGAAGAGGAGAGAGCTTCATAACTGACAGTGCATCTTCTTCTCAATGCTCTCTCTCTCTCTCTCTCTCTCTCAGCGCAAAATATGGTGAGGAGAGTGAGAGTGAAATGAGCTGGTTTGTCTGTGTTGAACAAAGAATAAGGGACCGCTGTTTTAGTCCAAATAAGTCTGAGAGTTTGGTGGCTTGGATTTTGGATCTTGGGAGGGTATGTAGCTAAGGGTGGTTAGCTAGCTACAAACATACCACTTCTTGTCGGAATGATGATTATAATGTCAATCAAAAGAAGGTGAAAAAACCAAATTAATCTGTCAACAAAACCAAAGAAAAATAACCAAAATAAAAGTTATGGGCAATATAGTAAATTAAAAACAATAATTTTACTTTTTTTTTTCTTTTCAAAATCTCACAATCAGGTAACCAAATCAGTTGCCTCTATTTTCTCTTCCATATTTTTCTCCCAAATAAAATAAACTTTTATTGACAAAATAGTTATCCAAAATCAGTCGTTAAAGCTATGAAACTTCTTCTGCAACGGAAAATCGTTTGAAGGTCGTCACCAAAAAGCTTTAGCGATCATTTTATATTTTCTAACTTTAAGTTTTAATTTCGATTTTTTAATAAGCACGTGCATAACACGTTTACAATTGCTAGTATTATCTTAACGCAAGACTAGAAAGTTAACTATTATATTAGTTATTCTGCACATTACTAAAAGACTAGCTAGTTCCTCATAACGGAAACTCTAATTAATAAAGTGCCTGTACCAACTTTTAGCCTGAATACTTTCCGATGTTGAAAGAGCTCCCAAAGAAATCTGCTAGCATAAGTTGCTTACGAGCGCACGGGGGACTTCCGTCGACGGTGCAGCCCCTCGCTTCCGGCGGTAAATGGTAATAGTAGCATTCGAAGAAATGGCATTAACTGACTCAAAAATTGATTACTTCTCTGTTTCATAGATTAATTTCGTTCTCTCTTTCCCTTTTTACAGACAAAACTATATACAAGAAACATGGTTTCTCATCTCTTTGCTGCCCACGCCTTATAAACGTCGGACAAAACAATCTCTTGACAACGAACAATTCCGGCTGCCCCACCATAACACAACCATCTCTCACTACCCTTGTTAGTGTTCCATCTCACTCTATGCATTGCTACTATTTTGTCAGGAAAAACTTCAGGCTCTTTCACGGTTTCTTCTTCTCGATTAGTCGGCTTTTCATCCATGCATACGGATACTTGGTCATCATCTGGCTTTGATTTCTTTGCTTTTTTGCTTTCGAGAGAAGCCACCCCAGTTTCTTGTTCCTGCGTATTAGTCGGCTCTTCATCTATGCATACCATTGCCCGGTCATCATCTGGCGTTTTCATACTGGACTTGGATTTCTGCGTTTTTTGGCTTTTGAGAGATGCCAATTTTCCCCCAGCGTCCGATTCAATACCGGGATCATCACCATAACAAAGAGCTGCAACAAAGAGACAATTTAATTGAACATTCCAAAAGATGGAACTAAGAACATAGGGTGATTAAAGAAAATGTCGGGGGTTACGCAATTGACAAGGCTTTACCTAAACTTTGATCTTCCGATGTGTTATCCTTTGCCGTCTTATCATTAGTAGTTTTCACTTTGTTTGACTCGGCATTGTTGCGAACTACCTTCAGCGGGAAAGGGGAATTTGATACCGGAGTATTGATGGTTATAGCAGATTCCTCCATTGTCAATGACACACACAGAAAATGTGGGGCTCTGTTCCGTCGAGGATCTTTCTCCAGAGATTTGGTTGTAAGCTGATTATATGAAAACAAAAACGAAACATTTAAGTATATAACAACTTGCAGTTCATTTGTATCAATTACCAAATCCTAGCATCAGCCTTCGCAACAAAAAAGGGGTCCAAGCATCATGCAGAAACCATGAGTTCATGAGAACAAAAAAGACTATACAAAACCTGCTCGGTTCGTTGTTAATGATACTCGCTATTAAGTTATAAAAAGGGGAAAATGTCGACCATCTAATCTAAACTGACAAGTTCGATATGCATATCCCGAAAACGTTCCCACCCACCCACCCACCCTCCTCCTCCTCTCAATAACCAAATGTAACTAAATCTATCAGTAGAAACTAGAACAGTCTAATCTTTAACAAAGTAGATCCTTCATTCCTTTGGGAAGGAAAAGGTACTCGATGTGCCCCACATTCCTCTAACCAGTCACTGCATGTCTGATGTTACTAAAAATTTAGACACCGTCATACAGTGTCCATAACTCAAGATTTTATCTCCACGACTGAAAAGTGATGTTAAGCATATCTACAAGAAAGATAAGGAACGTCTGATAAAGTGATATCAATGGAAGAAGTTAAAATTCACCTGGAAGTGGAGAACAGTTCCGTCTGCACCACAATATGCAACCATACCTGAGATTTGAAAGTGGAGTTCTCCAATTAGAGGATATAAAAAAATGCTGGAATCAGAAGTTACACAGAAGTATATGACGAAGTAGATTAATCAGGAAATCCCACCGCTGTCACGGTCAATCCAGACAACTCTTCCTGCTCACAAAGTTTATTTATAAAAAAAAAGCACAAGGAAGACCTGTTAATAGCGATGCATGAACACTCCAGATAGCAAAAGGCAAACAACTGAGATTATGCAGGCCTGGTTGTTTTGTTCCAACCCTTCCTATTACAGGGTCATCGGATGCAGCCTTCACCAAGCTGATAGCTTTCATTGTTCCATCATCAAAGGATAAAATAACACACCTACAAAAAAAAAAAAAAAAAAACACAACACTCACTAAAACTAAAAAGTATATAATACATATGAGTACATACGCACACCAACCAGATAGTTACACTTATGTTTCAGACAAAAAGATCGTGAGTACCTTGGATTTGGAAGCCAATTCAGGCTATATATGAACCTTGGTAAATGATCGAGGTCCCACAACGGACGGAATGGATCACTGCAAAACCAAAAGTTATACATATTATTATGAAATGCAATTTCCACTGAAAACCACAATCATTTAACTAACTATAAAGGAGGAGAAACTGCACATGAGCGTAAGAAAAAACAAGCCATTATACTTACCACAGGTCCCAAAATTTTAGGCCTCCATGTCCAGCAGTAGCTATAAGATTGGCACCCTCTGAATTGCTGAAATTCACAGTTCCATTTCATATATTTGAATGAATAAATATAAAATTGACAAAATAAATAAAAAACAGCCTGAAATAGCAATCTCTATGCCCTATATCATAATTTAGTGACGTTCAAGACAACCATTACAAGTTTACAACACTCATACCCGCACGGAACTTCAACTGTAAAGTACTACATAAAGAAGTAAATAAAATTGATTTCCAACATAGCTAACCTTTCAGCAGGGGCCCAAGCAAGTGCCCTAATTGGATTTGTATCTGCTCTGAAGCAAAGTAAAGGCCTTGTATCTGCTGAACAACAAGTGGAGAATTGAAGCTACCATTCTTAGATTACTTACTAATATAGTTAAAAGTCATAACTCCAACAGAAATGCAAACCATATCTACATTTTTTAGGGTCTCTGTTAGCCATACCTTGAGATGCATTACTTGCTGAAAACTTCCATATAGCAACCTGAATATATAAAAAAAACTTCTTTAGTTACTATCAAGAAAAAAAAGAACAATAACTCAAGAAACAGACTCCTTCCAACTGGACGCAGAATGGGATAGAGCAGATGAAACTAGCAAATTCAAGAACAAAATACACTACTTATCCTTCTACGGAAACCCTTCATCAAGTTAACATGAAATCTTACTCAAAACTATGCAAGAAACATTAAAGAATGAGGTGCAAGAAAATTACCGTTCCATCATGGCATCCAACAAGTAGGTAATCATGAGGTGGTGAAGGTGACCATTCCACAGTAAGAGGGATGCTGGCAAAGCAATGGATTTCCAATTTCCAGTGAATCATAAAATGTCACATAATATGGTCAAAAAGACATCTGAATGCAGTGAGAAAACCATGAATATTCTACAAGATTATCCAGCAAATGAAATAATTCTCCACTGATGATATCATGCATATGGGAATCTTGTACAGCAATCAAAATAAGCAGGGGAAGTTCTGATATGATTTTATTGTTGTCAAAAACTTGGAAATGATGCTCTCAATTACATGGCAATCTAAGAAAATTTCCAAACTATTGGCAAAAATGCAGAATATACTTTCGGGGTACCTCTTTTCACCACCACACTTCAACATTGAGCATCTGAAAACTGGCGCTAATTTTACAAATCGAGGATCAGTGCCCTCACCACATGAAGAAGAATAAATAACTTCAATTGCACGAGGAAGAGGAACATCCCACCTGCATTTAAAAGGTCCAGGATAAGTATGATGAGATAGCGGAACACAAAGTCATTTAGCTAGCGCTGATTTGTAAACAACTGTACTCAAATATATCTTGACTGCAAAGTAAGAAACTGGAAATTCTTTGAGAAGATATCTAATAGATATAGAGATCAAGAGGTCGAAACCAAGAATATGTAAAAGGACCTAAATTGTAAGAAACAAAAAGGATCCATGTATAAGCAAGTAGGTTGATGCCTTACACTTCCAGAGACCCATTTCCTGACAGAACAGCAAGATAGGCCATCCGATGCTTACATTTGGAATCATGTTCATTACAAGGACGCCATTTCACATCCCAGGCAACCTTTCCATGGTGAGCTAGGCATAATACAATTCGTAGCAATGCAACATCCGTCGGAACTGAACACCTGGTCGAGCCAATTTCAGAGTAACCATTATTTTGAACATTTTTACTTGTTTGAGGATCCTGTCCTGAATTCTGTTGTGTGTGATGATCTGAAACAGGCAGTCCTTTCTCCCCATCTTGATTCAACAACGGTGGACATCTATAAATATTAAGAGGATCCTGTCCAGAATTCTGCAGATCTGAAACAAGTGGTCCTTTCTCCCCATCTTGATCCAACAACGGTGGACATGCATAACTGTTATGAGGATCCTGTCCTGAATTCTGCTGTGTATGATGATCTGAACCAAATGATCCTTTCTCCCCATCTTGATTCAACAACGGTGGACATGTATCACTGTTATCACTCCCTGCACTTTCGATATTATTTAATTTTCTCCTCCGAACATGTGATTTCCGAGCTGGATCAGATGCAGATGCCACATGTTTGTAACTCTTTCGTTTTTTACCATGATCTTCTTGTACAGCATGCACATGAGTATTTGCAGGAACACAATCCGTAGAAGGCAACTCTAGTGATCCCTCTGGATATTCAATGGCAGGAACCTCAACATAAATATTGCTCTCATCCAAGTTGTCAACATAATCTTCTGTTGCATATTTTTTAGGTCTTCCTCTAGGCCTCTTTGGTTGAGTTGATTTTTCTTCTGTGGCCTCTTTGTCAGCAGATTCTTCAATTGGATTCTTTCTAGGTCTTCCTCTAGGCCTCTTTGGTTCAGTTGATTTTTCTTCTATTGGCTTCTTTCTAGGCCTCCCTAAAGGCTTCTTTGGTTCAGTTGATTTTTCTTGTCTGGCTCCACTGTTCTTACTCCCCTGCTTTGGCTTTTCTACTATTGAATGTATGTCCTCCTTATTTACACCAACATTTAAAAGACACCATATCTGAATGGCACCTCTTCCAGTCAGTGGCTCGCCCAATTTGTGATAAGAAGATCCAGGAGGATGAGCAGCTACGGCAATAAACTGCAAAGTATGGTGATGATAACGTTGTCATAATATAGAAGACTTGAACTACTTTGACATGGTAAAAGTTCTCTAAGTTGTATAAACCTCACTAATTTTACAAATGCTGCTGACAATAACACGAAGAGTAGCATAAACGTTTGAACTCTAGTTCTAAGCTTTTGTATCATTTCATGATAAGGAAAACAAATTATCACTATGGTCCAACATCAAAGTTCCAACTCTTCCAAAATGTATGTGTGTTTAAGATTTAAGCTAACATATTTGGCATGCTCAAAAAGACCATGTACCTCGCATTTTGGATGATTATCGCTACTTTGATGAACTCTAGGACACCAATCCAACGCCCAAACAGGCCCTCCAACATACATCACAAAGTCTTGGCTGCAAAAATGTATAATGGACATTTGAAGATATATATCAGTCCTTGTTTAGGTGGCAGTGAAAATCCAATACACAAGACTAACATCAAATTTAAATTTGAATTTATTAAAACAACGAAAGCAACAATCTCCAAGAACTTTGAAAGCAAGGACAGCAAACGAAACGCAAAAACACAAGCACGAAACAACTTAATCATCACAAAGTGCCTCATTGCTAATGCCAATTCAAGTACCTCAACTCCGGAGATGGTGCGTCCCCAGAAAGTGCCTCGTTCTGCATTAACATGTAAACCGCAAAATTAGATCAAATGCCAATTTTGTTTCTCATATGAAAATGAGAGACATTACAACAGCTTATTCTTTGCAAAACTATTACAGGCAAACCGACCATAAATTCGAATTCGAATTCGAATATATAACCTTAGGAACTGTTGCAGAAGAAAATTGACGCAAGTTTATCCCGCCGACGACATCCTTCTCCTCAGGACTTCCAACTCCACAAGCAAATCGAACATCTCGAGGTTCATACTTAAAATCCGCCCATTCCCTCCAACAAAAAACGTTTCTTTACAATCATCATAACAAACAAAAACGTTGCTTTACAATGAACACAAAAGAAAAAACGTTTCTTTGCAAAATTAAGCAACAAAAACACTAACAACAGAGAGGCATTTAATTTCTTATTACCTTAGGAAGGTAACTGAGGACGATAAGCGTTGAATCTCGCCGTCTTCGACACCGCCATCCTCCTCCGCCTCGCCGCAGAGCTTGGCAATGGTGTCCATAACTCTCAAGTGATTCTCCACCGAGTCGTCGAACATGGAAACACTAACCCTAGGCCCATTCCTCGAGCCTTCTTCCCCGATTCGAACTGTCTCCGGCTCAATTCCAACTCCCTCCGGCTCAATCCGAACAGGCTCCGGGTCAATTAGAACTGGCTCCGGCTGTGGGTTCTGATCAGTGGATGTTGTTGCTGCTTCGGATTTTCGCTTGGTCTTGGTTGTTTTCCCGCGTTTTGGAGCCAATAGGACCGCGAGTGGAGGTTCGACTTCCACTTCCTCCTCCATTGCAATACGCATAACGGTTACCCGATGGATAATTGCATAAACGGTTATACCCATAATCGTTTATAAACGGTTAACCATATCCATAACCGCGTATCCATTTAACCGTAACCGTTTGATACCCATTTACCCATTTATCCTTCTTTTTTTTTAACTATTTACTCATTTTTCACCCGTATACATATTTTTCTAACAACTTGAAAATTAAAAAAAGAAAAATTTGTCATAATTTTCTTTTTCTAACAATTAAACACCGTTATAAGTACATTCATCATACATTTCCGCATTTTAATTTTTTAAGTCCTTATACCATTCCAATAATTGAAATAATAGTTTACGGACGATATTTTTAACTGTTAACAATGAAGGTAATATAAAATTAGCTAGGTATTCTTGGGTTACGAAAACTGTTAAAAGACAGCATTCTTTGGTTATTTAACTCGGAATGTAAAGTATTAACATAATATATATAATGGACCATGAAATCATGCATTATAGTCAATAACATTTATCTAAGTTTGTCCGATAGAGAAAATGGTTTGTGTTAATTTTACATATATAAAATAAATGGGTAAACGGTTACCGTTTATAACCGCGGTTAATACCCATAACCGCCTATTTAAATTTCACAGGTAAATAGTTATACCCATAACCGTAACCGTTTAATTTAAACGAACGGGTAATTGCGGTTACCCATAACCAATGAATATTTTCCCATCCCTAGTCGCCGCTGAGTTTTTGAATTTTCTGTTTCTCTTGGTTTGGCGTCCAGATTCGAACCCGTTCTGGTAGATTATTACATGTTAGTAGTGCGATGCGACGGTTACCGTTACCGTTACCGTTACTGTGGTTGCTGCTACCGTTACGTGGGATGCATCTGATCCAAACACCCTCTTCCCATCCACGGTCACGTTGCCCATTTGACGATGTCCTTACAATTGCCACCAAACTCTCTCTCCCCCCAGGGGAGGGTTCGGATTATTTTAGTTTAGTTTTTTGCTAAAATAAAAAATTAAACCGAAATTACTGTGGTTCGGTTATATTCAGTTCAGTTTTATTTCGTTTTGATTTTTTACGATTTAGTTTTATCTCGTTCATTTTTTTATTAATAAAACCTGGTTGGTTAGGTTTTATTTCGTTCAGTTTTTATTAATAAAACATGGTTGGTTCGGTTATATTTAGTTCGATTTTATTTCGTTTTGATTTTTTAAGATTCGGTTTTATTTCGTTTAGTTTTTATTAATAAAATCTGGTTGGTTATTAAAAAAGTAACATCTAAACAAATCATAGCAAGGAGTTAACCTCTCAGATTTCAACGCTAAATTTAACTAAATCTACTACTTTCCACACTAAAAAGCCAATAGATCACAACATATTCATTAGGCCAATTCATGTTACTAAATAATGACCAAGATTTAGCACCCATTAGTTCAATTGGTAACTTGAGAAGAATTAGCAAAAACCCTAATTTTCAAAACAATGGTGTTTTCGATTCGGTTGGAATTCTTCGAGTTCTATTTGGTTTGGTTTTTTAGGTGAATGGTTTGATTTTTTCGGATTTCGGTTTTTCGAGCCTAACTCTACTCCACCCACCTCTTGAGAAGTCCTCGTGTTGCATTCCCTTCTTTTTATTTAACAAGAAGAAAAAACTCCCCCACCAACCTCTTGAGAAGTCCTTGTGTTGCATCCCCTTTACAAGTGAAGAATAATACTACTAAACCATAATACTAAGAGAAGAGGAACCTAAAACCTCTCACTTACAAATGAAGATGAATACAAATTAAAGCTAAAGAAATGCAACATTTCATTAAGCAAACGTTGCCAATATTTATTTCAAAACATTGACTAAAAAATGTCGTAAAATAAAAATGTCTGCCACCACCTCTCACCACCATCCTCACAACCACCCTCAGACATTCTCCACCACCATCACCCTCACCATGGCCATCCCTGCCACCTCCTAACAACAATTTTCACAGCCATCCTCTCACAACCATTGTTAACATAACAACCCTTTGTCGCCGTCGTTGCCACCACCCTTTCACAACCATTGTTAACACAACAACCCCCTGTCACCATTATTGTCGCCCTTGCCACCACCACTGTCAGTGGCGGAGCCACATTGAGCCTAGGATTGGCCTAGGCCTACCCTGCAATTACAACATTTAATATCTATTATCTACAAATGTTTACAAAAACTAGCGTGTGCCCCATTTGTTAGTGGTGTTTTGCACTTCCAAAAGGCCATGGTTCGGGATTTTTTGGTATGCTAAGACTTTTAGATTTTTTTTAGCTGAAAGAAAGAAAAAAAAAATCCTTATAATTTATCTTATATTTTTACCATATTAAAGCTAACCTTTTTTTTTAATTGGCCTTATGTTTTAACTATAAAAACCATAACCTTAAATTTAGTTTGCATTTAATGTGTTAAAATTTTTATATTAAAACTCGTAAAGAAATTTTGTTCTTATTATGTAATCATTTCAATACTAAGATTTTCTTACAAAATTAAGGCTCCACCATTATTGTTTGATTAAAATTTTCCATGCCAATACAAAAAACAAAGACTTTAATTTGCCTCTCATTAGTTGTATTGTAATTAATTTTCTAATTTTTTTTTGTAGGGCTTCAAAGGCCCCTCCTAGTCTGATTTTCTGGCTCCGCCACTGACCACTGTCTCCATTATTGCCTCGTACCCCACTCTAGCCACCACATATATCTTTTCACCACTACTATAGTACTACCACCACCCCAACCACCACCACCACTATCTTAAATTTATACTAGTACATGCAACACACACAAAGTGTGTATAAAATACTTTACTTTTGTTTTTAAAATTAAAGGAGAGAGGAAGAGAGTGAGAGGGAACATGAGAGTGGGGAGAGAGGGAGAGAAGTTTTTTTTTTAATTTTTTAATTTTTAATTTTTGAAAATTAGACATGGTACAATCACCTGTAGGTGATGCTTAAACAAAAAAAAAAAGCAAAATTTTGCTTTTGTGAAATTAAAATTTATGTCCTTAACTTTTTTGTTGTGATAGAAGATAAAAATGTCTTTTCACTCTCTTTTGGTTGACAAAAAGGGTTTCATTAATATGTGGTTTATATTACACGAACATTACTATCAAGGATAATGCTAGAGAGACTAAATTTGGAGCCTAAATTTTGTAAACTAATTGACATAAAACTTGATAATTGGATTATCACTTAAATATTGATTAACGTGCTTATTTCTTATTGGTGACATATCATTTAGTTTGCAAATTTAATCTACTTAGTATTACTCTACTAGGAAACATAAATTTACTATTTTTTGACACTTTTATATTAATACCAGACACGTTTTCATAGTTTTCTTAAAAAAAATCATTCTCAAATTAAAAGTACCAAACTCATTCTCAAATTATAAAAATGTAAAATCCTATGAATTTACAAAACAAGTCTTCAAAAATCATTTTGTGAAACATTAGCAAACAAGTTTTGTTTGCACCTTTTGGTTGTGGAATCTTGGCATGGCCACAAAGGTCTGCTCCTAACCTCATTTGGAACCAAATGAATTGCACTGTTAAATACATATAAGGATTGTACTAAATATATATAAGTATTGTAACCAAATTCCAAATTTAATATGCCCACAAAATCTTAGAATGGACCTACATCTATGTTCCTCTTTATAGGCTTTTAAAATTATTTCACACGAAGATGCAAGATTTGAGAGATCCCAGCCAAGAAAAGGGGACTAATTTGCTTGAATGGATACACAGATTAATTTTCTAATAAGATTTTTTTGAGAATGGATATATATATATAGGTTGATTTTCAACTGACTTTAATGACATGATTATTTTGTTACGATCACAAGTGGAGCGATGACAAATCAATTTCTTTACTGCCGGACTAAGAGGCAACGTAAAAGAAACGAGTCATATTCTAGCGGCATGAAATATTGAAGTCACATATCGAGGTGCTGCTGAATCATATGATAGTGATTAGAGAAAAAGTTGAAATATCTCTATGAGTTTTTTTGAGTTTCAAAAAAATGGACTGCAGTGGTGATACTATTAGCTAGTTCTTTTGAAATAAAAAAGTCACATTAACTAATCATGTTAATTACCAACAGATAATCAGAAGTTTTATTTGAAATACATTAAATTGTTAACCCACTTAATAATATAGAAATGCCGCTTGCGGGTTGGATTAGACTCTTCACGAAAAAAAATGACAACATTAGCGGCTTGGTCATAACCCTAAACCATGCAAAAATACTTCTTTCCTTTTTATGAACCTGCGGTGGAACATTAAAACTAAAAACGAGGAGAGTGATGGAACCTTAGCTACAGTCATCATTCATAAGAAAAACACTCTAAATAATATCAGACAACCACTCAAACTAAATAAAAAATGGAAATGTTGGAGGTTTCACCCAAACACTTGCTTCGTCACGCAAAGGTTTTTAAAAAATAATCGTGGCTTGCCACCGGCGACGTTCGCCACCTCTCATTCGTCTCCCTCTTTCACCCACTCTCTAACCCTCTGCGCCTCGCTCCTCACTATCTCCTCTCTCTAACCTAACACGAAGATTGGGGATAGAAAAATCTTTGGTTATTCTGCACTCTCTTACCTTTGTCGAATTGTTTCTCGAAGATTTTCGCTCTTCATCTCATTGATTTCTTTCTCTCTGCAGGGGTCTCTTTCTAAAAGTTGCTGGAACATTCTCGAACTCTGATTTTTAGGTGTGTGCTTTATATTTCTCTTATTTCAATCAATTACTCGAACTTTGGTTTCGATTCTTTTCTTTCTTCTAATTTTTCTTTGTTTTTATTCTGATTTCGATTGTGAAGTCGAATTTCTACTTTGAAATTTCAGTTTTTAGGTTTATGATTTAGAATTTGAGGTTGGGATTTAGGGTTTAGGGTTGGAGGGATGCGATTTGGGTTTGAAATTTCTGAAAAAATGCAAGCAGGTTCTTGGGTTGTCTGTGTGAGTTTGTGGGCTGTTGTTTTCTTAATCTCGATTGATCGATTGCAGGTTTCCTGATTAATTGAAAATTAATTATATATGCTTGCTTCCTCTGTATCTTTGTGATGGGCTATCATCTTTATTCAAATCAACTAATGCTGATAACATTGACGAGGGTGAAATTCTTCTTGTGGAAGGTTTGTTGTTTTCCTACTGGACTACTGCAAAAAGGTAAAACTTTTCAGATATCTTGACATAGTTTTTACTGAATGTAGAGTTTTTTCTTATGCCAAGACTTCATCACTAAACGCCATGTTTTCTAGGATAGTCCTGTATTCTCAAGTTTGTAATAGAAAATTTTCTTTTTAGTGTTGTGTAGCATGACGTATTAGAATAAAATTAAAGATCGCGGTTTTGCAAATTTATGTTCTACGAATCACATTAATCTTCTTCATCAATACTTACTGGGTTTATACCTTTCTTCGAATCACATTAATCTTCTTCGTCAAAGCTGACTAGGTTTATACCTTTCTTCTTTTAGGCTTGCAGTTTATCCAAGTATACAATGGTGACTTCGGGAGTGGTATCTCTTCATATGCAGCTTGTGAAAGTTCACAAAGTTACCAAGGTATTGCATTGCAGACTAGTTGTCAATATATATACACCTAGTACTCTGCTAATATATATAACAGAGAGAGAGGTTTAGGTTTATAATAGGGAGAGAGCAATGGAGAGAAGAAAGAAAACTGGGCCGTCTTCTTCTTCCTTTACCTCTGAGCTTTTCGGGTCGAATGAGTCTTCTGCTTCTTCTGGGATTTTCGGGACCATATTTGCCCCTTCGTCCAAAGATTTGTATTATTCCCCTGTTTTTAAAATTATTTTTCTGAAAATTTTGATGGGTTTTTCTTATTGTTTTCTTCAATTGTTCTATTGGGTTTTAATTTTTATCTCTGCATCCTTTTGTTCCATTGTTCTATTGGGTTTTGATGGGTTTTTCTTATTGTTCTGAAAATTTTGATGAGTTTTTCTTATTGTTTTCTCCGATTGTTCTATTGTTCTATTAGGTTTTGATTTTTATCTCACCAAAAAAAAAAGAAGGAAATATTATATTCAAATCTGGGTGCCCCCGAAGGCATCTTTTTTTTTTTTAATATTATTTTGCAACTTTGCCACCAATGTGAATTAGTGTGGCATTGTTTGCAGATGACACCAATGCAATATTGGTAGCCATTGTTACAATAGAGTCCTCTACATAGGCCATGTTCTCTAGTTTAGTGGCTGCTTGGTGGCCATTGAGATTTGCCACCAATGAGAATGTCCACACTTGAAAATAGACACCAATAAAAAAGATGACTTTTAGCCAAAATTCTAGTAGTGTTTTAGCCAAATATATGCAATGCAAAGAGGCCACACAAAATATTAAAATCATGTACAAAAGGAAGACAGAAAACTGCAGCCCTCGTGGTATAAATTGACTGAGTATGACATATGATGTCGTGGGAGCCAAGGAAGGCACACGTGAACTTGTCACATATTTTGTACTATTTACTTTCCACTTCATAAGTTGGGACCAACGTTCCAACTGCCCAACGACTTTGTTTTTTTCTTTTCTTTCTTCCTATTATTTGTTTTTTGTTCCTCTTATCTTATAATTTTACAAAGAGCGCACTTTTGCAATGCTATGTTTGGTTGAAAATTTTATAAATTTCAATTAAGGTCAGGTACAAAAATTCGATATCACAAAAATTATACATATAGGAGAGACTAGAAAAGTTTTCATGAGCATTATAAAAGAGTGTGAGAGAAATTAACAAAATTTTACTTGAAATGCGTCATTTGTAAAAAGAGAACTTCAAATATTGCTAGACCATTATTTTCCTTTTTGTTTTTGCCATGTGACAGTGTTTAGAGAATGCATCATTTATTAAAAAATGATGACACTTTTATTTCTTAATTTTCACTATTGGATTTCAAATGGACAGTTTTGGCTATAAGGTATATTGAATAAAACACCTTATCAAAAAGATCGTTTCGTCTGTAGGACTAGAAACCTAGTTAGCCAAAGTCACCAAACCCTTTTGGCGAGTATGTGGTTTTGTGGATTCATATAGAATAACAAAGTACCCTAATTTAGTGATACAAAACAAGGAAGTAGAATATTATAATTAAGTGTACTTCTTCCAATATATCAAGAGTACTCACATCCATATTGTTTTAAAATTTCCCTCCCGCCGAGGTTTCTTAAAAATAATATTGTGCAGCTTTCTGCGTACAAAACGAAACAAATAGATAAAGCAAATCATCACTAGCTTTAGCTAATTATACCATGAAGGAATATATATGTATCCACTTGCACAGTGGTCAAGAAAAGGCAGCTACATTGCCACCACCTTGTACACCGAAATAAATACCGTACACCGACACCAAAGCAGACATTCTGGTTACATATGGTACACATTAAGTTCAGCCACAGGTTGGCCTGGTTTCATCCATGTCACACTGCGCATCCCTATTTCATTGGTAGACCCATACTAACATGCACCAAAAATAGATGTACCACATATGGCTGAGCAGAATATATATGACCCATCGCGTGTCATGACTCATGACTCACGAAACGATGGTGGTGCTAGTCCTTTCTTTCACCAGCACTGGAAACCCACCGCTTAAGGTCGCAGTGAGTCCAGGAGAGAACTGCGGCACACGACATGATTTGTGTGCTGCATGTTCGATGTTAAATCGTCTCAGAAGTGAAAGCACAACGGTTTTCATCTCCATCACAGCCATCTCTTTCCCCAGACAAACCCTAAGTCCCGGTTGAAAAACTGGGTACTTGAAAGGGTTTTCCATGAAGAAAACGCCATCCTTCAACCATCTGTCGGGCTTGAATTCCATGCAGTCGGAGCCCCAAATCTCCTGGATCCTACCCATCGCGTACGAATGGTAAGTAACCCTAGTCCCTTTCCTCACAAACGTGCCATCGGGTAAAACATCATCTTGTTCACAAAACTTTGAATCAAACTGTACAGGAGGGTAGAGCCTCATGCTCTCATAAATTGCGGCTTGTAAATAATGAAGTTCTTGCATTTGCTCAAAGCTCTTGAGACCCTGATTGATTCCAAGCACTCTATCAGCCTCCAACCGAATTGCTGACGCAGCGTTCGGGTGGGTCCCCATGAGCCAAAAGAAACTTGTCAAAGCAGACGCCATAGTGTCACGCCCTGCCAATAGAAAACTTATAACAATGTCTCTCAAGTAGCCTTCATCTTCTACACTTCTCATGAATCTTGACAAGAGATCTCTTTGGGTTGAAAATCCCAATTCGCGCTTTCTGGCGATCACCTCTTTGGCTAAAGCGTTGATCATATTTATGGATTTTTTCAGTTGCTTCTCGCTCCCCAAATTTAAAATTCTCTTGATCTTCCAAATTATGGGAGATGGCGTCATGGCTCTCTCGGCGGACAACTTCGAGGCCATGTCGAAAGCAACGGCGAATTCAGACAGGGGCAGTGACAACTCTAGGCACATAGGGTCCAACCCGAAAGAGAACTTGCATATGGTGTCGAACGAGAATCTCTTGAACACGTCTTGCAAATCGAGGACTATTCCGTTACCGCCGTCCGAATTAGAACAAACGGATGTTAAGAGAGGGATGAGACGGTGCTCGATTTCGTGATTGACAATCTCGAAAGCGTACGATCGTACCGAGTGTCTATCGAGCTCGAGGCTTGCCATCTTCCTCTGAAACCTCCATGAGTGGCCGTCCACGTTGAATATGCCTTGACCTAGAAAGTCGCCAAGGATTGTAGAGAAAGGTTTGCCTTTCGGGAAGTTTTCGAATCGAGTTTTGAGCATGTACTCGACGTTTTCAGGGTTGGCTGTGATGGTGTTTCTTAGAACATGTATGTGGATGGTTTTGCTCGGAGAATGTTGAAGAAGATGTGCATACCAATCACAAAGGTTTACGAATTCTAAAGACCAGCTTGAGGTGAGATAGGTCTGACAAATTTCACAACTGCACCATAGTTTTGATCTCAATAGGAAAATGCTGAAGATCATAGAGAATAGAAGAAAGCAAATGAAGGTGTAAAACAATTGCAAGAGCCCGGAAACTTCAAACTCCATTGGAAATATGACCAAGGAATGGGACATGGAAGAGACTAGTAATGAGAGAGATCACAAGATGGCATGATATTTTATAGGCGATTTGAAGGTTTTTCACATATATAATTTCCGCAATCCTTTTGCTCGTGCTTGTAAAAGTAAATATAAACAAACAAGAAACAGAAGCAAATATTAATTAATTTTTAGTTCAGTGGTTTTTTTTTTTTTTTGTACGTCTCCACTTCCAAAGAGAAATTATTAAAATGTGGAAAGTGAGAGAAGAATATTTAGCATGAAGAACCCGTGTGAGACGAGAGCAAACCGTGATGATCTGAGTCCACAAAACGAAAAATGTATGAAAAATACATTCACTGACGTGGACTTATTCGTGTCTGTACGAGCTGGCCTGGCCTTTTTAATTCTATGAGAAGTAAGCTAACAACAGTACTAGGTGGACTGGACCACTCTTGTCGTCAAAAAACAGCAACAGCACAGCTAGTTGAGTCGGGGAAAATTAGTGTGTTGATATGGATACGAATCTACTATACATACATACATACATACATACATACATACATACATACATACATATATATATGGGTATATATATAGAATTCTTTAAAAGGAAGGGATTCCTATTTTTTTATAAGGGTGTGCTATCCACACATTCTATTTTACTTCTCACACATCTCATGATAATTTCTATCTGTTAATCTTATTCAATTCATCCGATCCGATGATCGAAATTAAAAAGGTGTGTGAGAAGTAAAATGAGGTGTGTGGATGTCACACCATTTTTTATAAATATGGGAATTAGTTGTGGGGTCCACACCACATCGAACTTTAACGATCCGAACCGTCTATTTTTCAAGTTGCACCTCATAGATCATCTTTGCATAATATTAGCCAAATGGGAAATATTTAATACATCTAATTGGGTTTAAAAAAAATAATGAATGTTGCAGTCCTCTCGGATTAGGAATGTGATTGTGTAAATCCTAGTATATCTAGGAATATCTCTTATATTTCTATTAGGAGTAGATTACCTATTAAGAGTTGTACTACTAAAAGGGTAAGGATTCTACATATCCTACCACTATAAATAAAGGCATAAGAGGGTGATGCAACACATACCTCAAGATTAAATCTCTCTCTTTCGCCCCTTCTCTCTATTCCTTAGATAGCTTAGTTAAATAGGTCTACAACACGTTATCAGCATGCTTTTGCCAGAAGCTAATGAATTGAAGGATCGTATGATGAGGCTATCTTCTACAAATTCAAATGCTTTCAATTGTTTTCTGCCAATCAGGTTCTTCTAAAATAAATTAAGATATTTGAAAAAACCTTGAAGCATGAAAACATTCCACATGATGCATGAATCCCCTATATTTATATTTTCCTTCCAATTATATATATTGTATATATGTTCATATATTTTGTCAATATATATAATTGTTCATGCATTACACATATATGCTATGTGGAATTGTGAGTCAAATAATCAAAATTAATTTAGAAGCAATTAGGGTTTTTAACCCTTGATATTCGAAAAAAAAATGGGGAAAAACTGTGGCACCACCGTGGGATGGCGTCGCCCCAATGCCCTTAACTACCTGTGCAGTCCTCTGGGCTTGCTACACCTCTTGGATCTAACCAAGCCTCAGCTTGAATCATCTGTCAAACGACCTGCAAGCTTCGATCCACTTGAGCCCAAACCCGTATGCCAGAAACATGCTGAGCTTGTCCCAGACACGGGCCTGAAGCCCCGGCCCATATGCAGCAGCCTCCTTGGCTGGCTGGGTTTGTATATGCCACGACTCGCAATCAAATAGCCAGCCTAGATGGCTGGGCTTACCTCCCCAGGCCCAAGAACCGAAACCCAACCCTAGTTAGGGTTTCCACACGCTTACCTGCAAGCTTCTGGGCTTGTCCCACGTGTCTGACCCGACCCAACACACCAGCCTTTATGGCTGGGCCTCCCCTTCTCAGCATGTGGCTTGTTGCCACCTTTGGGCTGCTTATTGCAGCCAACCTGAGCCCAAATTTTTTTTAGGCTATCCTTTTTCGAACCCAATGCTAATTTTGGCATTTTAATAATTTTAACTCTATGTTATAATTATTTTTGCTTCTACGAACGACCCCATATGGTCTCAATCTATTGAATTAATTAAAATGACCAACAGTCCACTAATCTGACAATTAATCCAAAATTATTGGTCTGAAGTTCACTTTTTTTGGCATTAATGATTCAATAAATTATTTAGTTTCTTTGAACCGTTGACTATCTTTCGTAGTTCGGAAGCACTCACACTTGGGTTCCTGAAGCAATCCACAAATCCACTACACTTTATTGTATATTGTATTATGTGTTCTTGCAGGTACCCCTATATATGAACTAAACGTTCATAACTAAATCGAACCTGTAGTTTCAAATTTAGTGCCTTTGAAACCCGAAGTTTTCATTCAAAACATACCACATGAAACCTGTAGCTTTCATGCATAAATTAAACCAATATATGTCTATAGAACCCGAATGTTCTACGATATATGTCTAGACGACTAACCACGTTTTGGTGTATCCTCTGTTTAGGGACATGTCGAACTTGAATAAGCTAGATTTCACCGCTTTGGAAGTCTCCGGAAGAAACTACCTGAAGTGGGTTCAAGACGTGAAGCTCCACCTCACTGCAAAGAGTTTTAGAGCTATCATCGAGGAACCAACCGACGATGCACCCGTCGATGAAGCTCAGAAAGCTACTACTATGATCTTCATCTGAAGACACATCCATGATGCGCTGCAGACTGAGTACCTCGTAGAGGAGGATCCACGTACCCTCTGGCTCGCTCTGGCGGATTGTTTCGATCACCAGAAAGACATCTTCATGCCTGAAGCAAGACACGACTGGCAGCATTTAGGCTTCTAAGACTTTAAGTTTATGAATGAGTACAACTCTGAAGTTTGTAGAATCTGATCACTACTTAAGTTCTGTAATGAGGACTTAACTGAACAGGATCTCCTGGAGAAGACCTATTTGACCTTCAATGCCACCAATATTGTCCTGCAGCAACAATATAAGGCACATAAGTTCACCAAATTTTTAGATTTGATATATGTTCTACTTATCACTGAAAAGCAAAACCAGCTTTTGATAAAAATCATCAAGCTAAACCTACTGGCTCGAGCACCGCGCCTGAAGTGCATATGACAAATTCGAACAACCAAAACCGACGGAGATCCAGTCGTGGCCATGGCAAGGGGCGGCAAGCTCCACAACGGGCCCAAGGTCCATCAAATAAAGGCCCATCCAGGGGAGGAAACTTGACCCAGGAGCGCCAACCCCTTGCCCTGAGGACCACAAACTTCAAGAACAAGGGAAAAGCTACCGTTCAATGGGATTCCACTGAATTGGACATGTGCTATTGTTGTGGATCAAGGGATCATTGGTCATGCGTATAATGAGCTACCCCCCAGACTATTGCCAAGTATCATTCACGTCGTGAGTCCAACTTTGCGCATGTAGCAATCCCTGAACCCCCTCCCTATTTTCTAGATTTATGGTTTAATTTGATTTGTTTGGAAATATTTGTTTGGTTTTGGTTTGTTTTGAACTTTGCGCATGTAGCAATCCCTGAACCCCCTCCCTATTTGGAATTATTTGTTTGGTTTTGGTTTGTTTTGAACTTTGGATATTATTTTAGGGATATTATTTCTCGAATTGATTAATTGAATGAATGGAATTATATTTATGCATGTGACCGATTCAATTAATTTATTTTTAGGTATAACTAGTGGGGAAGTTAGTTGTCTGGTTGATAGTGCAACTACGCACATCATATTGCGTGAGAAACACTATTTTACTAACTTCGTACCTAAGAATGCACCTCTGACAACCCTCTCAGGTCCATCCAACCTGATAGAAGGATACAGAAAGGCCCGTATAATGTTGTCCAATGGTACTGAATTAATCAATAAAGAGACACTTTATTCTCCATGTTCTGGAAGAATGCTGTTGAGTTTTAGAGATATTCAAGATAACCAATGTCATGTTGAAACCACTGAAGAGAATGGTTATGAATTTCTTGGTATCACTTCTTACGAATATGGCCAGAAGCGTATTCACGCGAAGCTAGAACGTCTCCCGAGTGGGTTGTACGTAACAACCATTCGAGCCGTCGAGACACACTATGTGCCCGGCCCTAGTGCTAGGTTCCAGGACACTTTGTTGCTTTGGCATGATCAAATGGGACACCTCGGACGAGATATGATGCGCTATACCTCAAAGCATCTCATGGGCATCACTTGAAATCTTATCCCAGCCATCCTCTTTGTAAAGCATGTTCCTTAGGGAAGTTGAACATTTAACCCTCAATTACAAAGATTATTCACGACCGCCCTAAATTTCTTCAGAGGATTCAAGAGGATATTTTTGGACCCATCCAACCAACGTGCGGACCATTTAGATACTTCATGGTGTTGGTTGATGCATCGACACGATGGTCACATGTCTACTTATTATCCACACGTAATGATGCATTTACAAAACTCCTAGCATAAATCATTAAGCTTAGGGCTCACCACCCTAATCATCTGATCAAGTCGATTCGACTGGATAATGCTGGAGAGTTTATGTCACAAACCTTTGACGATTATTGCATGTCTGTAGGGATTGAAGTTGAACATCTTGTACCCCATGTTCATACCCAAAATGGCCTGGTAGGAGCTTTCATAAAGCACCTTCAAACGATAGCTCGGACTTTGGTTATGAGAACCAATTTGCTGGTATCTGCCTAGGGCCATGCAATATTACACGCAACTATGTTGGTCCACCTGAGGCTCACCGTTATCCAACCTCATTCACCGTTATAGTTAGTTACTAGATACGAGCCTGACGTCATGCATTTACGTGTGTTTGAGTGCACAGTTTATGTGCCAATAGCACCGCCACTACGTACCAAAATAGGTCATCAGAGAAAAATGGGAACCTATGTCAGTTATCATTCACCATCCATTATACGCTACTTAGAGCCCTTGACAGGATATCTATTTACCACACGCTTTACGGATTATCACTTCGATGAGAGAGTTTTTCCGTCGTTAGAGGAGGATAAGATCACTAACGTTCCTGTAGAACGCCGCGAATTGTCGTGGATTACTCCCATTATGTCTCATTTAGATCTCTATATGCCTCAGTTTAAAATTGAAGTGCAATGCATTCAAGATCTTTAGAGCATTACTCAAAGCATGTCGGATGCTTTTACTGATCTAGCAAAGGTGATAAGATCACATATAATCGCTGCAAACTCACCTGCAAGTAGGCCTGGCAAACGGGTCGTGTCTGTCGTGTTCGTGTCGTTTTCGTGTAGCACCTGTTATCTTAACGGGTCGTGTCGTGTCACACCCGTTATCTTAACGGGTCCTTAACAGGTCGGGTCACTTTACCCAACGGGTAAAGTGACCCGACCCGTTATGACCCGTTAAGAAAAATATTTTTTTTTCCTTAAATTTGCACATACCACACATTGCCACATAAATATTACTTCAAAACATTAAAACACATTTTTCGTTTCAGTACTACATCTACACTCGAAAATAAAAGCCTAATAAAAAAAATCCATACACTACTAATCTATTACAAATATTAAATGTGCAAGGATATTACAAATATTACTTCAAAACATTATATATATATATATATTTATATATATATATATATATATAATTATATTATATAGTTATTATAGTTTTTAGGGATATAAAATTGTTAAATTAATATATATAATTATTATAGTTTATTCATACTTTCATTAAGTATAACATAAGATTTTGATGTATCCACTATTGTAAATATTTTAAATTGAAGATCGAGTTCATTCATTGTATTCATATAGGGTCAAGGAGTGTAGCTGTAAAAAAGCATCAAAATCGGAGTTAAAATAACCGTTAAATCGTGATTTTTCATTTATAACTGTCGAAAAGTTTTGTCCCGTTACTTGATCTCTTAATGTTTGTTTTTTTCAATTTTTTGCGTATGTGATCTCGAAGTATATACAAACATGTTTGACGGTTGGATCGTTGAAACTAGTATCGTAGAATGCGTATCCCATCAAAACAATAGATTCACTAATACTTAAGAGTTTATTCATACTTTCATTAAGTATAACATAAGATTTTGTGGTATCCACTATTGTAAATATTTTAAATTGAAGATCGAGTTCATTCATTGTATTCGTATAGGGTCAAGGAGTGTAGCTGTAAAAAAATCATCAAAATCGGAGTTAAAATAACCGTTAAATTGTGATTTTTTCGTTTATAACCGTCGAAAAATTTAGTCCCGTTACTTGATCTCTTAATGTTTGTTTTTTTTCAATTTTTGGCGTATGTGATCTTGAAGTATATACAAACATGTTTGACGGTTGGATCGTTGAAACTAGTTTTGTAGAATGCGTATCCCATCAAAACAATAGATTCACTAATACTTAAGAGTTTATTCATACTTTCATTAAGTATAACATAAGATTTTGTGGTATCCACTATTGTAAATATTTTAAATTGAAGATCGAGTTCATTCATTGTATTCATATAGGGTCAAGGAGTGTAGCTGTAAAACATCATCAAAATCGAAGTTACAATAACCGTTAAATCGTGATTTTTCGTTTATAACCGTCGAAAAGTTTTATCCCGTTACTTGATCTCTTAATGTTTGTTTTTTTTCAATTTTTGGCGTATGTGATCTCGAAGTATATACAAACATGTTTGATGGTTGGATCGTTGAAATTAGTTTCATAGAATGCGTATCCCATCAAAACAATAGATTCACTAATACTTAAGAGTTTATTCATACTTTCATTAAGTATAACATAAGATTTTGTGGTATCCACTATTGTAAAAATTTTAAATTGAAGATCGAGTTCATTCATTGTATTCATATAGGGTCAAGGAGTGTAACTGTAAAAAATCATCAAAATCGAAGTTAAAATAACCGTTAAATTGTGATTTTTCGTTTATAACCGTCGAAAAGTTTTATCCCGTTACCTGATCTCTTAATGTTTGTTTTTTTTCAATTTTTGGTGTATGTGATCTCGAAGCATATACAAACATGTTTGACGGTTGGATCGTTGAAACTAGTTTCGTAGAATGCGTATCTCATCAAAACAATAGATTCACTAATACTTAAGAGTTTATTCATACTTTCATTAAGTATAAAATAAGATTTTGTGGTATCCATTATTGTAAATATTTTAAATTGAAGATCGAGTTCATTCATTGTATTCATATAGGGTCAAGGAGTGTAGCTGTAAAAAATTATCAAAATCGGAGTTAAAATAACCGTTAAATCGTGATTTTTCGTCTATAACCTTCAAAAAGTTTTGTCCCGTACTTGATCTCTGAATGTTTTTTTTTTTGCAATTTTTGGCGTATGCGATCTCAAAACATATACAAACATGTTTGACGGTTGGATCGTTGAAACTAGTTTTGTAGAATGCGTATCTCATCAAAACAATAGATTCACTAATACTTAAGAGTTTATTCATACTTTCATTAAGTATAAAATAAGATTTTGTGGTATCCATTATTGTAAATATTTTAAATTGAAGATCGAGTTCATTCATTGTATTCATATAGGGTCAAGGAGTGTAGCTGTAAAAAATCATCAAAATCAGAGTTAAAATAACCGTTAAATCGTGATTTTTCGTTTATAACCGTCGAAAAGTTTAGTCCCGTTACTTGATCTCTTAATGTTTGTTTTTTTCAATTTTTGGCGTATGTGATCTCGAAGTATATACAAACATGTTTGACGGTTGGATCGTTGAAACTAGTTTCGTAGAATGCGTATCCCATCAAAACAATAGATTCACTAATACTTAAGAGTTTATTCATACTTTCATCAAGTATAACATAAGATTTTGTGGTATCCACTATTGTAAATATTTTAAATTGAAGATCGAGTTCATTCATTGTATTCGTATAGGGTCAAGGAGTGTAGCTGTGAAAAATCATCAAAATAAGAGTTAAAATAACCGTTAAATCGTGATTTTTCGTTTATAACCGTCGAAAAGTTTTATCCCGTTACTTGATCTCTTAATGTTTGTTTTTTTCAATTTTTGGCGTATGTGATCTTGAAGTATATACAAACATGTTTGACGGTTGGATCGTTGAAATTAGTTTCGTAGAATGCGTATCCCATCAAAACAATAGATTCACTAATACTTAAGAATTTATTTATACTTTCATTAAGTATAACATAAGATTTTGTGGTATCCACTAGTGTAAATATTTAAAATTGAAGATCGAGTTCATTCATTGTATTCATATAGGGTCAAGGAGTGTAGCTGTAAAAAATTATCAAAATCGGAGTTAAAATAACTGTTAAATCGTGATTTTTCGTTTATAACCTTCAAAATTGTCCCGTTACTTGATCTCTGAATTTTTTTTATTGCAATTTTTGGCGTATGCGATCTCGAAACATATACAAACATGTTTGACGGTTGGATCGTTGAAATTAGTTTCGTAGGATGCGTATCCCATCTTTCCCTCTCTTTTTTGTTTCCTTTTCTTATCATTTTCCCTTTTCCCTCCCTTTTTTTTTTTTTTTTTTTTTTTTGAAAACTTTTTCCCTCCCTTTTTCTTCAAAGGGCGGATGCTACACCTACACTACACGGTACACCCATCTTTCCCTCTCTTTTTTGTTTCCTTTTTTTATCATTTTCTTTTTTCCCTCCCTTTTTTTTTTGAAAACTTTTTCCCTCCCTTTTTCTTTAAAGGGCGGATGCATATTAAATATTAGGGTAAATTACACAAAACTACCTCAACTATTGGGGTCACAACAGTTTCATACCTCATTTTTAAAAATTGACAATGTCATACCACATCTTACGAATTTGTGACAATGTCATACCTCCGTCAAATTTTCTGTTAGTTTTTCTGTTAAGTGCTGACGTGGCTACATGCGGGGTCCAATCACTAATCCAACTGGATTAAAAAATTATTAAATATATTTTTAATAATTAAAAATTAAAAAAAAAACTTTCTCTCTCGGCTCTCTCTCTCCTCTCTCTCTTCTCTGCCCGAATTGGGTTGCTTTTTCTTTTTTTTTTTCCTCCTTCTCTTCCTTCTCTCTCTCTCTCTCATCTCTCTCTCTCCTCTCTCTCTTCTCTGCATCCCGAACTGGGGTTGCTTTTTTTTTTTTTGCTTCCTCCTACTTCTTCTCCTCCTCCTCCTTCTTCTCTTTCTCCTCCTCCTTCTTCTTTCTAGGTTGCAGGGCCGTACGAACAGTTTTTTTTTTTTTTCTTCTTCTTCTTCTTGCCGAAACTGGGTTTGAATTTTTTTTTCTTTTCTCCTTCTTCTTCTTCCTTCTTCCTTATTCCTTATTCCTTATTCCTTATTCCTTCTTCTGGTTTTTTTTCCTCCTTCTTCTTCTCCTTCATCCTCCTTCTTATTCTTCCTTCATCTGGCTTTTTTTTTTTTTTTTTTTCCTCTTCTTCTTCCTCCTCCTTCTTCTTCTTCGGTTCTTCCTCCTTCTCCCGAGGGGGGGTGGGGTTGGGCGATTGGGTTTTCATATTTTTTTTTTCTGTTAAAGATTAGCAGGATGAAGATGGGGAAGAGAGAGTTGGGGGGGGGGGGGAGAGGAGGGACGACAAAGGTTTTTTTTTTTTTTTTTTTTTTAATTTTTATTTATTATTTTAATATTTAAAAAATATTAATTTTTTTTTTTTAGTTTTTAATAATTTTTAATAGAAAGTGGGGTCCGAATCAAGCCATGTCAGCACTTAACTAAAAAACTAACTGAAAAATTGACGGAGGTATGACATTGTCACAAATTCGTAAGATGTGGTATGACATTGTCAATTTTTAAAAATGAGGTATGAAACTATCGTGACCCCAATAGTTGAGGTAGTTTTTTGTAATTTACCCTAAATATTATTGTTTTTAGGGGTATAAAATTTAATTTAAAATTTAATATATATATATAAAATTATTATAGTTAATATTTTGGGGGTATAATTATTATAGTTTTTAGGGGTATAAAATTGTTAAATTAATATATATATATATATATATATAATTATTATAGTATTTTTTAGGGTTATAAAATTATTAAATTAATATTCTGCTTATCGTGTATCGTGTTACCCACGTGTATACCCGAACCAACCCGTTATCTTAACAGGTGCTTATCGGGTTACCCGATAACGACCCGATTCGTTATCTGTGTCGACCCGAACACCTGTTAATTTCGTGTCGTGTCGTGTCGGGTTATCGGGTCGTGTCAGGAATTGCCAGGCCTGCAAGGATAGACGTACTTAACTTACACTATAACACCACCATGGAATGACGTACCTCCCATCGGCAAGGTACACTGACGGCCACCTAATCATCTACTCTTACCTTGAAACGTGGCATGCCTTTTGGTTCAAAGGATTCATAACCCCATAAGAGGAAATCGGCACAAACTAGTGAACCTAGTTTGAATCCAACCATTGCTTACTCATCTGTTCCAACACATGAGGTTATTCTAGAATATGGTGATGCTTCAAATGAAACATGCCGCCCTTCCAAGAATCATGAAATTTTGGTCCATTACGCAGTTTTGGATAAGGTTTGGAATTGGAATGAGATGATAGTCGATGATGCATTTTCATATACCGTTGCTTCCGATATCATGCTTAGCGATGACATTGAACCACGTTCCGTTGATGAATGTCGACGTAAAACAGATTGGTCAAACTGAAAACAAGCAATCTAGGTCAAACTTGATTCGCTCACGAAACGAAAGGTGTTTGGGCCTGTAGCTCCTACTCCACCACATGTGAAGCTTGTGAGCTACAAGTGGGATTTCGTGAGGAAGCATAATGAAAAGAATGAAATAGTGTGGTACAAAGTGCGCCTTATAGCACAAGGCCTCTCTTAGCATCCTGGGATTGATTACGAGGAGACGTATTCCCCCGTAATGGATGTCATAACGTTTTGCTACCTTATCAATTTGGTAGTTTTTGAAAAACTGAATATACAGCTTATGGACGTGGTAACCACATATCTTTATGGGGATCTAGATACAGAAACGTACATGAAAGTTTCAGAAGGACTTCCATTAATTGGTTCAAATAGTTCTAGACCACGGAACACTCTCTCGATTAGATTGAGGAGACTCTACAGATTGAAGCAATCCGAGCGGATGTGGTATAACTGTCTGAGTGAATATTTAACAAGTCAGGGTTATGTGAACAACGAACTATGCTCATGTGTGTTAATTAATAAGTCACATTCCGAATTTGCAATCGTTGCAGTTTATGTCGACGACATGAACCTTATTGGAACTCTCGCAGAGCTTGAGGAAATTGCTACGCACTTGAAATGGAATTTGAGATGAAAGATCTTGGGAAAACTCGATATTGTCTTGGCCTGGAGATTGAGCATTGTTCGGATGGAATTCTAGTACATCAATCGAACTACACCCAGAAGGTGTTGTTTCATTTTAATGAGGATAAAGCGAAGCCTTCGAGTACTCCTATGGTCGTTCGGACTCTAAATGCTAAACGGGATCCCTTCAGTCCGAAGGATGATGCAGAAGAGATTTTGGAACTCAAAGTTCCTTACATAAGTGCAATTGGTGCTTTATTGTACTTGGCTCAATGCACTAGGCCCGACATCTCCTGCATTGTTGATTAATAAACTAGGGGGTTGCCGCATATAAACTTCCTCACTCAAAGAACCATGTAGAAACACATTTTGAACATCAAGTTGATTAATAGGCCAATTAAAATGGATATCAACTGATTAAATTAACCTGACACTAGCATGATTAACAACCGGACTGAACGTCTCATAATCTAAACGCTCTAGTTGATGAAGCCATTAGCCACTAATTCTATTAATTACAAGCGTCTCCGAATCTTAACATAGATCAAGAAATTGTTTAAGTAAAACACAGTAATTCTCTTTCTCAAGTCTCAATCAATGTCTCACTACAGTGTCTACAGTGGCTCTCTTTCTTCTTGCATTGCATCCCCTGTTTCTTAATCAAGACTAAAACTATTGGAGCATTGTCCCAAGTTTTCATTAAGGCTCATGTCAAAAATTTCTTTAGTGAGTTCTTCCAAGTCAACACCCTCTTTCTCTAAAGCTAAACATAAAAGGAAAAAATGAAAACAATTATAACTTATTATATAAGGAAAAAAGTACAAAGTAATATAAAATTTACCTTCTTTGCCAAAAAGCCAATCTCTAGTACATAGCAAGGCTTGAACGATTTCAGGCAACAAAGAACTTCGATATTGATCAAGCACCCTACCACTAATACTAAATGCTGATTCCGAGGAAACAGTTGAGATATGAATTGTTAAGACATCAGAAGTCATACGAGAATGTACGGGATAACGAAATTGCTCCAGTTTCCACCATGAAAGAATATCCAACTCTTGTTTTCTATCGAGTCTCTTTTCTTCAAGATATAGATGTAATTCAGTTTTTTAACTCAAGTTGACCCATCTTGGTAAATAATATCAAATTCCTACATATAAAAATAAAATAGAAACAAAGGCATCAACGTACAATATAAAATGCATATAAAAAGTACAAAAAGATGAATAACAAATATAAATACTACCTCAAAAAGTTTGTCTCCAACTTTTATTTGGGTAGGAGTTTGATTAACTGGGTTGGATACAAGAAGATGAGAGAACTCGTCCATGTAACAAGCAAAGAGTGCAAACAATGTGCTACTAACATCCTTCAACTCTTTCGACTCCTTACAACAACTGTGTTGAGAGCTGTCCAGTTGTATAGAAGAGAAAGGTGGATGGTCTCTCACTTTTGCAGTGTAAAATTTTCAGAAAAAAACTTGTAAAGAGGGTCGGCATGATGTATAGATACAATGGTCTCTCTTTGTAAAGGAGGGAACTGAAAATTGTAAGAAATACATGAACTTTCCCCAGTACAGACTGAGTGGCAGCACTTATAGGAGAAGAGGAGGGCACTGGATTAAAATAGATGCAGAATGTAAGTATTACTCTTTATATGCTTATAAACTTTGATTTAGTCCCTACATGTTTTGGCAAATCAAGTTTATCCACATATGCACCCCATTATGCATTCGAGGTCTTCAAAACTGAGCCTACTATGAATACATTTAATAGTTTGGTACTATTTACATTGATTATCTACAATTCTTATCAATAAGCAAATGACATAAAACAACTAAGTGAACAATGATGTAACAAAACAACTGAGTGAGCAATCAACATATAATAGAGTTTTGTATTGAAATACATCAATCGGCAAATTTTGATCACAACCCAATTCATGATTTAGCATATAGATATGAATTATTAACATGTAAGAGAGAGAGAGAGAGTTGGTGAGATGTACATCAATCGATCAACATGTGCACACCAAAACATTCAGGAACCCAAAAAAAAAAAAAAAAATCCAAGACCCAAAATTTTTCTGCAAATTCTAATCAAAACCCAATTCCCAAGAGGCCGAGACGAAGAACGCTCTCAGCTCCTTCACCACTGCTGAGGCGGCTTCTTTGTCATGGAACAAAAAGTAGCTCTCAATTCTAATAAAAAACTGAGAAAAATAGTCGAAAAATATAATATGCAGAAACAAAAAGTAATCGCCATGGAAGAGGTGAAAGGGAATCGGAACTTAGCGGAGAGAGGGTGGTAGAACTCAGTGAAACCTTGATTTTTGAGGAAGAAGATGATGAGGAGAACGGCAGCCCCGGAGAGGAACGTGCAGTCCGGGTTCGAACATGAGCGAACAAATAGAGAGCTAGGTTTTCTATTCCAACTATGAAATTACACAAAAGTCCTCCCTAATAGGTGTTAACGGGTGCTAACCGGTTTCGTAGGTTGACCCAAAATGACCAGTTATTTAACTGGTTGATCGGTTAACAACCCAACCCGTTAAGCACCCACCCAAATACTAGTTTTAACAGGTCGGGTTGGGTTAACGGGTCGGGTTTAAAATGCCAGCCCTAGGTTTTCCCCATGCCTTAGGTTTTACCATAGCTAGGTTTTGTGAGTTTTACTACCAATGCATACTTACTTTACTTGTGTTTAAGACTCGCGTTCACCCTTTATGCTGACAACTTCATCAACTGTTTTACCTCATATGCTGAAGACCTGATGCTATGTTTTGTTTGAGTATTTACACACTCAAGGGAGAGTGTTGCAGTCCTATCGGATTAGGAATGTGATTTTGTAAATCCTAGTATATCTAGGAATATCTCTTATATTCTTATTAGGAGTAGATTACCTATTAAGAGTTGTAATACTAAAAGGGTAAGGATTCTACCTATCCTACCACTATAAATAAAGGCATAAGGGGTGATACAACACACACCTTCAAGATTAAATCTCTCTCTCTCTCTCTCTGCTTGCCGCCGGCCCCCCTCTCTCTATTCCTTAGATAGCTAGGTTAAATAGGCTTACAACAAAAAATATTTTGTTATATAAGAAACAATGAAATTTTATCTTTAAAATTAAATATGCAAATGATTTAGTATTGAATTGAATTATTGCAAGGATGATCTATGAATCGAGACTTACAAAATAAACGGTTCGGATCGTTGAAGTTCAAAATGAAATGGGCCCCACACCTAATCACCATTTTTTGAAAAAAAAATAGAAATCCCTTTCCATAAAGGGTCTGTATATATATGTATATGTATATGTATATGTATATATATATGTATATGTATATGTATACATATAGATATGTATATGTATATATATGTATGTGTATGTATATATATGTATATGTGTATATATATATATGTATGTGTATATATATATATATATGTATATGTGTATATATATATATGTATATGTGTATATACAGTGGCGGAGCCACATGGAGACTAGGGTAGTCCAGGGCCCATTCTGGAATTAAATTTATATCGATTGTGTAGTGAAGTTTGCAATAATGTGCATGTGGTGTGTTGGTATATCAGGTTTTAGAGGTTTCATTAGGTCCTGGGGTCGATGCCTGTTGACGGAAAGCTACTTTTTGGTATTTTTTAACCAATTACCATATATAACTACCCTTCTGCCAACATTCTGATTTCTTTTAAACCAATTATTTTTTTGTTAGTTCATATAAAACAAGGTATATATATTCGAGAGGAAGATTCAGTAATATTAAAAGAAAAATATTGTAATAATAGCTTATTTTTTTGTTAGTTCATATAAAACAAGGTATATATATTCGAGAGGAAGATTCAATAATATTAAAAGAAAAATATCGTAATAATAGTTTGAGCTAGTTATAACGTTATTATCAATGTTGCGTTAGATGTCAACACAGGTTCTATTTACTATGACATCTCTCAATACTAATTTTTTCATACAAATTTTAAAGCTCCATCACTCTTGTTTGATTCAAATTTTCCATGATAGTACTAAATTTTTTTCTAATTTCTTTCATTAGTTTAAAGGCCCCTCCTGGCATGAATTTCTGGCTCCGCCACTGTGTATATATATATATGTATATGTGTATATATATATATATATGTATGTCTGTATATATATATATATATATGTATGTGTATATATACATACTAAATTGTAGATACCTTTTGGAAATTTGATAGTCTAAAACATATAATAGAAGTATCGACAATGTAACAAGTTTAGGAGAGTTTGCAGCAGTTGACTTACTTCTCAATTTAGAATCTTAGAGCAACAAATGTTGTTCAAAATTCAAATATGACATGGTGATTTTGTGGTTTATGCACTTGACAAGAGACTATGAGAATAAAGACCGACATTTTTGGGATGTAATTCTTTTACAGACAATTTCAAATCATCAAAGAATGGTACGATAATTTTCTTGTGGCCTTTATGGTAGTTCTGCGACTTGCGAGGGTGACTGTGTGTTCACTTTTTTATTGGTTGTAAATGGTTTTTCCGTGCCTAAGAAATTGTATTGTATATTTGAAAGTTTGTAACTGTAGAAGTAGTAATGTTTCTATTGGCATGTGTGGCCTCTAAAGAGTAAGGACTTATGTTTGACATGTTTTATCATATGAGTCATTGACCATTCTCAATGAAAATTTCTTTTGATCTGAAAAAACTAATTAGCACATTTTTATTAATCCAATAATGGAGAATTAATTAGCCATGCATTATTCATTCTTTTTCTAAATAAAGCGCACTATTGGCGCATGAGATTAATTGGTTAATTATTGAGTGAGTTGAGCCATAAACTATTTAGCCCCTGTCAGGATCCTCCCTCTATAACGACATAGAACTACAAGGTAAGTATGGTACCAATATAATAACTAACTTTTAGCTAAAATGATTTATGCGATTACTCATCTGGTGTCTGACAATGAAAATCAATAGAAGTGTTTCGTGAGTTTGTCCATGTAAATCGTTTTGATTATTTCATGATAAATTTGTCAATATCTTCGTTAGGTGGAAGGGTTAGTTTGGCGAAAGTATCTTTAAAATTAAAATACAAGGGAACTGTTGTTAGCACTTCAAAAATCTCATTCTACACTCCAAACTTTCTATATTAAGAAAAAAAAATACACTTGTGAGGAGTGTAGAATGAGATTTTTGAAGTGCTAATAACACTTCCCAAATATAAAAGCTATATCAAGTTATTAGTAACCAGAAAAAGGTAAGGCTCCTTTATCTGATGTGTGTTTGTCAAGCTTATGTTCTTTACTTTTGTTTTGGAATAATGTTGATATTTCTTAATTTGTCAGGACTTACGATCAAAACTTGAAATTCTCATTTACTGAAAAAGAAGAAGGTAATAGATCATAAATGTGTTAGTGACGTTGATGATCGTACGAGCACCCCAGCTGGAATTTGAAGTTGCTGATGGCATGTAATTGTCGTGTAGTTTATTGCGACAGGTAATGAGGTGTCGCTCGAGAGTGGAGATGCATTCATTTTCCACATTTTTGTAAACTTACATCAATAGTTGCCGCATCCATCATTCTTTTACACGGTCGTTTTCATGCATGCTTCAGTCATGTAGACAGAAAATCTGTACCGTAACGAGAAGTGGCAATCACCCTAATAATTCAGTATTCAACATCACTGTCCTAATGCAGGGACATATTTTACCAGACTGCATTTTTCTCATCACCTTATTAATTACTGTTAAATTTTGAGACTTATATAGTAGATAAATTAAATCAAACTCATCGAATAATAATAAACTTATTGTATATATGATATACCTAAGCAACTTCATCACCTTATAAGAGAAACGGAGAAAAAAGGTCATGCAACCTGTTAAATATAAGTTTCTCTCCTACAAAGAGAGCAGCAAAAGTTCAAAATTTTATATTGCACGCATTTATTTTGTTGCCTTCCAGCATTTATGTTGTGTGCCTAAAGGAAAAATCTCTATGTGAGCGTATGTATTGGCAAATGATAGTTATATAAAATTTATCTAAACTAGGTCGGGGTAATTCATACCAGTGGCGAAGCCACGTGAGGGCGAGCAGTGGCGGCCGCCACTCCCCTCACCGGAAAACACGATTGGAGCTCTGGCTCAGCCCCTCCGGACCATTTCTCAGGGTTCTCAGGGTTGTACCAAGACGAGGAAGAGAGGGAGAGAGTTGATGAGGTGATGTTGTTGACTCGGGGTGGCGACGGTTCCTCGACGTGGGTCTGGGTTCAAACGAAGAGGGAGAGTGCGAGAGAGAGGGAGAGGTGAGTGAGATCTGTGAGAGAGATAAAGAATGAGTTGAGAGGGGGAGGCTCGGGAAAGGAGAAGAGGAAAAGAGATGGGGACTTGCCACATGACAAGTCGTGATAGGAGGATAAGGGTTAGGAAATCCCATCCGGATAGGGTAAATGTTCAAATGATCAAATTGTAAAATTCGTTAACTTTGAGGGACAAATATCTGAAATTACAAATTATTTGAGGGTGGGGTTTTACAATAGGTGTTGGACAATTATTGGGCCATTAAGTCAGTAAAAATTGGGTACTAACACCTTATCTCAGTATTATCCTGCTGACCATTTGTTTATTTTGTTTCTCTCTTAAAATATTGTGCTAACCACCGTTTTTCTTCCGGTCTTTATCTTTCTACCCCATTATGTTTGTTTACCCATTTCCTCCTTTTTTTTTCCTCTTTTGACCCCATCTTTTTTGTGGTTTATTAACTCATTTCTCTCCTTTTTTTTTATTCTTGTATGTATTTTTATTTTCTCTTTTAAGATTCTCACCGTATTTATCTTAAACTCTCACATTATTTATAAATATCGTATTACTTTTTAAAACCAATGTAAATATTGTTTAATGCTTATTTTATGATAATTTAAATCCATCTAGGCTCCTACCTAGATCTCGCCTAGACACCTAGTTGCTAGTTCTCAGTCCGCTGTTTGACTAGCGCCTAACATTTTTTAGGATCTAATTCTAGCCAATTTAAGCTTCTTACATTGGCTTTGATATTATTGCTCACAACTGCTTTGGTGGAGAGACTATTTTCTAGTATGAATATTGACTCAAAACTTTGCAATCTCAAATGTAAAAGCTACCGCTTCGATTGAACCTTGCACTCTTTTGAATTTCGCCCCTCACCTCGGCAAATCCTAGCTTCGCCACTGATTCATACCTACATAATATATGTGATTACTTTATAGGCTTAGTATGGTCTACCATCAATATCACCTATATTGTCCTAACTTACTCATTTATTTTTATGTGTTGAGTTTTATCTCAAAAGACCTCGGTGATATTAGAGGTGAAAACTCTAGTTATATATTATTTTGTGACATGTCAAATGTGAGATTCTATTATCTAACAATATATTTCTCTTGGGGATGGAAGGGTTTGATAGAAGCAAGGAAGATTATTGAACAAGGTATTTTCTGGAGAGTTGGGGATGGAACCAAGATTAGAATTCATGAAGACCCGTGGCTCCCCAAGCCTAACACCTTTAAAGCCCATCCGTTGGGAGTTTTGAACGTCACCCAGGTATGTGATTTAATTGACCCTATCACGTGAGCTTGGGACCCCGATCTGATCAATTCGGGATTCAACGCAGCTGAGGCTAGCATGATTTTGGGTACTCATATTAGCAGGAATGGTGTTGGCGATAGGCTCGTCTGGTTCCACTCTCGGAATGGGATTTACTCGGTAAAGTCTGGGTATGGAGTTGCTATCGATCTTATGGAAAATGGGGCTTTGGGAAAGAAAGGAAGAGGAGCCCCGAGTGAGAAATCAAAGCATCAAGTGCTATGGAGGAGGATATGGTCCCTGGATGTGCCTAATAAGATGAAATTTTTCATCTGGAAATGTTGTAATCACTCTCTAGCCGTGAGACGAAATTTGGTAAGAAGGAACATGCGCATTGAAAATATCTATGGAGTGTGTGGCAAGATGGACGAAACAGAGAACCATTTGTTTTTTCGTTGTGAGCTCAGCCACAGTTTCTGGTTTTGCTCGCACTTACAACTCAACTCCTTTGAGTTGGAAGGGGCCGACTTCTTCCAAAGATGGGAGAACTTCTGTAAGAAAGTGATTGATCTGGACAATGCAAAAGAGTTGATGCAAGATTTTGTTTTCGGTCTCTGGAGACTTTGGAAAAACAGAAACGACTCAATTTTCAATGGAAAGAGCCAAAAGCCTACTGAAATCCTAGAACTGTGGAAAAAGAGCATTACTGAGTGCAGGAGTGCGAAGGATCAGGGAAGCCTGAAGGTCCAAACCTTGGAGGTTAGCGACGGGCGGAAAGCTGGGGATCTGAGTACTCGCTGGAAGAAGCCGGGTTTTGGAGTGACTAAGATCAACACCGATGCGGCATGGTGTAAAGATACTTTGCGTTCGGGGATTGGTTGGGTGGCTCGTGATTTCGCTGGGGTGATTCAGGGTGCGGGTGGCCTTGGTTCTTTGCTTTTCCTGGCTGCTGATGCGGCGGAGGCTGCGACCATCTGGGAAGCTCTTGAATTTTGTATTGCTCATAAGCTTGACAAAGTTATTATCGAATCCGACGCAAAACCTATTGTTCAAATGATTAGGAAATAGATTGCTTTTGACTATAGATTTGATTGCATTCTTGGTGATATTGAGGTTCTAGCACGTAAGATCCCGTCTGTGGAGTTTGTCTTTGTGCCTAGAGTATGCAACCTTGCTGCTCACTCAGTTGCCAAGTTTGTTGCTAAGTCTGGAAAAGCCCATGTTTGGGACTGTATTGGGCCTGAATTTTTGTTTAATGTCCTGGCCCAAGATATTAATCTTTCTCTAAGAATCTAATATATTCTATCTTTGGAAAAAAAAAAAAAAAAAACTATTTACATATAAAATTAACTTTGCTCTTGGTAGACACAAACCTATTCATTACAATTATAATTGTTTCCCTCATGTCGATACAATTTTTCATTGTTACAAAATAACTTGATTACCATTAGAAGGATAAAAAACACTAGAGATCATTATAAATTAAGGATAGAAGGAAGAATTGATGAAACTGATTTATAAACATTACCCCTTAATATAAAGAAATGAAAAACCGTACACATGTTTGAATTGGACGTGTGTTTCCACTGGGAAGTCCTATCTATATGAAAACTTTTGACCTTTCCATTGGTAGCAGTTGGCACCATGAAATTTTATCATTAACCTTAGGACTAGTGTTTAGCTAATGATTTCTCTTGGTCTGCTGATGAGAATATTTATGATTGTGGTCATTATGATCACCCTGTCGAGGTCAACTTTTGTAGCGTCTACGATTCACTACTCAACTCGAATCTCTAAGGGGCGGATGTTACTCAGAGCTCAGGTGGTAGTTTTTGCAGATGACAAAGGATTAAGAGTGCACATTTGTTAGAGATGACTCATAGAAATCTTCTTAGTTTGCCGACGATTGTAAGATTATCAAAGAATAGTACGGTCATTTCTTTGTGGTGCCTTTATAGTAGTTTTACTGTTTAAAATATTTAGTCTTCGACTCTTCTTAAGTGTCATCTTTCCTCTTGGTTGGATGTGAGATTTTCACATTCATGATGGTATGTAGTTGTGAAATGTGATACTTCTTTTAACTTGAGTGTTATCTTTACTCTTGGTTGGATGCGAGAACGTTGTATTTCTAATGATTTGCAGTTGTAGAGTGTGACACTTCTTTTAAGGTGTGTCACCTCTTAGTTTCGTTTAACATGCATAGTCTATCGAATTCTTAATCGGTTTTCATTTGAACTAAAAACAATATTCTATTATCAAATTGATTGAGAATAAGTCGTCATGCGACTAACAGCATAGCATGACAATAAGAAAAAAAAAATTATGGGCAGAAGGAAAATTATAAGCAGTTTGGATAATGCTGTCACTCCAACAAGAGCCGTGCAAGATTCTCGTAAACACCTGCTGATGATTACTGCCTAGTAGTGGTGAACACAAATGGGACCTTTCTGCTCCCCCTAATCCCCTGGACTGGGAATTTGAATTTTATTAATCATGCAATTGCGCCATTATCTCTTTGACTCTTTAGTTTCTAGATACCGCCACAACCATCCATCACCCAGAAACTTCTTATTAGGTCAAGTTATGATCGATGGCTTGGAGGATGGCGATGAACAAGATTATATATTAAATTTGATTCAGCACTAATTAAGCCATTTTCCTTTTTGTTTTGTGAACAGCTGCAGCTGCCTATATACTATTACGTTTGTTTTCCAAACCCAATTATATGTATCCAAATTCAGCAGCTTCCTGCTTCTTTCTGGATGTAGGTGTGCTGCTGCCTAGTCCTTTTCGTATAGCTTCATGTTACTTTCAGTTTCATCAGCTTTATTTGTCCACATAATTCAATCATTTGCTCCAAGTGTCATATATATGGTTGCTATTCATACATATCGTTTATCTATTAGGAAAAAAATAAGAATATTGTGTTAAGGGTTTCGATGTTTCCAGATGCTAGCTTGACACATATAGAACGTTAATATAAAGAACTAGAATCCACGGGAATGCTCAAAACGAGAGAGACCACTAGTTCTAATGATTGATAATATGAATAATAATAATATTGTGTTAACTGTTAAGGGTTTTCATTTACGTACTTCCTCAAATCCTATCAAGTTAGGTGATGAATTTGACTCACCTTGCCTTTAATTCATTTAAGAACAGTGTATTATGGTTCCAAATAGGAATTAAGGTTGGATTTTTGGATACTTGGTGCTTGTCATGCTAATGAGATTTTTAAATATTTCAGAACACGAGGTGGTACGCTGTATATTATTTATAAGTGGAGGAATTTTTTTTTTCTTTTTTCCAAAGCATACCTCCACTTTCATAATGATATATAGCCTATTTGACTATGTTCCGAGCATAAACTGAAAAAATTCTCATCATGCTCAATCTCTCAACCATTTGTATTACATCATAACTACTTAACATAAGAAACAAAAAGAAAAAACCTCAACTTGCGTGACTCTGTTTATTTTGCTTATATGTAGGCTTACTTGGAAATCTCACGACAGTATTGGCTCACGTGATGATACTTACAATGTATATAGCCTAGGCCAAAATGTGATGTTATTAGGTAATGTCTAATCGTAATCGGAAGGCTAAATATAGCTCCGTTCAAAATTATAGTCATATAAAAAATTATTTTTAAATGAACAGCATCATGTTATATTCATATATCATCTCAAACTGAAAGTGCTAAACATTGCTCCTCAATACTTTATTAGTTTTAAATTTACACTTTAAATTTATTAGTTAATTTAATTAAATTACCTTTGCATGTTTTCAAATTTAGCCGTTAAACTTGAATCAATTATTGCAATTGAGGAGCTGAGCCCCAAAAAAGGCTAAGAGCGGCTACATTTGGCCAGCGCCTCTTTGGCCAAATAATGGCTCTTTGGGAAATGAATTTTTGAACAAATTAGATTATTTTTTGATTTTTAAACCTTTAGCCCTCTCGATTAAAATGGCTGTTAGAGTACATCACCACATACTTCAAATTTATCACCAATTTTTCAAATCTTTTTAATGGGAACAACCAACATTAAAGCTTTAACCTTTAACCTCAATCCCATATAAAATAGCAGGCCAATACGGAATAATGATCCAAAACACCCCAAAATCTCATCCCCATATATTTTGTTATTTGTTTATTTTCTTTCTTATTCGGATTTGTAGCTTTTGATGGATTCCAGATTGCTGATAGACTTCAACTTATTTTCTTGTGAATTTTAACGTAGGGATTTTATTGATTTCCCTTGTCATATATTCCGCTGGGTCATGATAGGTATCTTCGATCTTAACCTGACTCAGTTGAGCAATATTTTTCACTTCCGAACTAGGTAGATAATAATTTTTCAAATGAAAAGTAATATAACAACAAATAGAAGACAAAGATGCAAGTAGATAAGAATAACAGAATTCAAATGAAAGCTATTATTATTCTTCCCATTACCACTAAATTAAATGAGAAGTGTCCCCACGTGTTTAATCAATCACAACTTAGGGCACCTCTAAACATGGATTTGAATGTGGTCTCTCTCAAGTTGTCAACCTCCTTTATAGATATACTGTATTTTGTTGAACTGAGACGTGGAAAGCATATACAAGACCTGGAATCAAACTAAGAGATCATTGCTTTTGGGACCAAGGATGGCCTCACAAAAACGAAAGTGGTCTAAGATTTTTCGCTCAATATACGAGGTTCGGAAGACGAAGATAATGCACTCATTTATTCTTTGTATATACAGTGCAAGGTCAAATGAAAGAGCCTTTTAATTACATGCTTGTTTGGAAGTACTTTTGAATCACTGAAAGTGTTTTTTAAGAGAAAATGTTATTGAGTTTCAAAGGTACTTGAAGTTATGTGCTTTCTTCTAGAAAACAATTGAAGTGTTTTTTTAGGATTACTTGCCTATTTATTAAGAATTGGTTTTAAAACATTCTCACCAAAAACACTTTTAGCCATTTTAAAACAGTTTCAAACGAACTCTATTTTTCTTTTTTTACTAATGGTTTGGCCAACAGAAATTTTGGCAGAACTTGCTTCTGTACAATTCTATCAAACATCTTATTCACATTTATACAAAACAAGGTTTTAAACGATAAAATTACAACCCAGGCCATATACTGCTGTTGACCTTAAAAACTACTAAGCCTACGTAGCGCGCAGGCCGAGTAACTAATAAGCTAACTACGTCCTTCAGTTGAATGCGGGGTGTGCCAACTCAACAGCCGAGCTCGGCCGGTGAGTAAAATTTGTTGATGCTGCATGGTGTGCGTGACTGACTTCTGAATCTTGCGACTGCGGCCGAGGAAGGAACACGTCTCGGCCTTCAAGTTCTGGAGCCTGAAGACAAGGCTGCTAATCTTTGCGAAGTTCACGAATCGTTGGTGCCGGATTCGGTCACAGTGATTATATTTGTAAAGGTATAACCACGTCGAATCGACACCAGAGTATAGGGACACAGATACTCAAAACAGATATACGTCTTGATGGTGAAAGTGGTTCGGCCGTCAGAATGCCGAACTCTGAAACCAACTTGCGAGTATCCAATCATAAAACAACTCGGCGTTCAATGTGCCGATCCTAGTAACTCGTAACACCTCACTCCGCCGAAAAGGCTAATGAGATGACCTCTGCCGACAAGGATTCGAAAACCCTTCTCGATCGAGACTTGGATAGATAATCAGTCGGCCTTGACATAGTGTTGTTTATCCAAACTGAAGATACTCTGCGGTCGGCTGATTCTACGGCAACAGTGATGTTTATCAAACTGAATATGTCACCGGTTGCCTTCACAGTGCTGTTTATCCAAATTGAAGATGTGTTGGCGAAAAAGAAAATAAAAATCTCAAGGTTGTTGAGAGGTTTCGCGTAGAGCGAGGGTTTGCACAGGGCAGTTTGTGTTGAGTTGGAGAGATCTTGAATGTTGCGCTCCTCCTCTTATTTATAGTAGTGCAAATACTCCTGACCAAATCAAAATTGTTCTTGGATAGGAATTCCTTCCCTAATCCAACTTTATCTCGGCCGATCCCTAGTTCAACCAGGACTTCGAACCAGCCCCAATCGTGGGCTAAATTCATTTCCGCACCATGGTTCGCCTAGGACTCCTTATCCCAACAGGTTTCGGCCACTTAACCTTTATCGCATTCTCATGTTTATCCGTATCCCTTTTGCTCTTAATAGAATTTGGTCAACCCGACCCCGCGGCCCACGGCATTAGCCCACAGTGCCTCAGAGAAGGCACTGGATCGAGGATGATCCGAGCTCGGCCCAATATTATTTTGGGCCCAAACAACTGCCTATCTATACTCTTCTGTACATTTCTATCAACATCTTCTTTAGAGTTATTTACCATATATGTAAAGGCTGTTTCCAATTTCAGCATTTGTAATAAACAGTGGTTATGTAGTTGCTTTGTTTCTAAACTATGTAGCTAGTATAAAGCTAGTGCGTTCAGCTTATAGTTTACGCATCATTTTGTGAACAGGTACAATACAGAGACATAGATCGAAGCTTTTCTTCCATATGAATGATATTAGAGTAGGCTGTTTCATTTGTTGAGCCCAACGACTCACGTGTCTCCACGTCACTCGATTTATGTTGTCCACGTGTTAGGCTTAAAAATTTGCTATAAATGAGAGGGCATGTTGAGAGTATGAAAAATGGACCTTGAGTAGTTGAGCAACTTCTCATATTGCCATTAATTTTATGGTGAAATCTCAACTTCTTTCATGGTATCAGAGCCATGTTGGCTCACGTGTGAAGCCCAACGAACGTTACTCAATTTGTGATCAGAATTCTAGTTGTAAATATAAACATAAACTGACGTGATTAACAAACAATGATATTTTGTTCAGAAAAAAAACAAACAAGCAAACAAACAAAAGTATTGGCTGAGCCTAATTTAATTCAAACATCTGGTTACACTATATAGAAATGTTGAGAAATTCATATGAAGTATTTTTTCAATACAATAATATATTTACATTAAAAATACCAAAAATTTCATCTTAAAAGCAATTGGCAATAAAAGAAGCAATAACCTAATGCTTTATAAATTCTAGCCACTTCCCTTTTAACTTCCAAAAGTGTGTTGAGAGTTGTCCCACATAGGTGAGGGACAAAGGTTTGCTATGTGCTTATATGATCTTGGGCTACTTCCCATATTGCCAATTGGTTTTATGGTGGAACCCCAATTTCATCATGGTATCAGAGCAAGGTTGTCCACGTGTGAAGCCCAGCGGCCACACGCGCTCCACGTCACCTAGTTGTTGTCCACATGTAGGCTTGAAAATTCACCACACATGCTGGGGCATGTTGAGAGTTGTCCCACATCGGTGAGGGACAATGTTTGCTATGTGCTTATATGATCTTGGGCTACTCTCCATATTGCCAATTGGTTTTATGATGGAACCTCAATTTCATCATGGTATCAGATCTAGGTTGTCCATGTGTGAAGCCCAACGGCCACACTCGCTCCATGTCACTTAGTTGTTGTCCACAGGTAGGCTTGAAAATCCACCACACGTGCGAGGGCGTGTTGAGAGTTGTTCCACATCGATGAGGGACAAAGGTTTGCTATGTGCTTATATGATCTTGGGCTACTCCCATATTGCCAATTAGTTTTATGGTGGAACCCCAATTTCATCATGTTTTTGTACGTTGGCAAGAAATGAAACTCTTGATCTATCCAAATCTTAACTTATAGTCCACCCATGTGGTGCCTTTCAATGTTTAATTGCTAGAGCTAACCACAAGAACTACGTACGTGTGTGGTGCCTTTCAATGTTTGATTTAGAAAGCTTAAAATCGATTAATTAATGAACGAGAATTAGGGCTATGGTTTGTCTGTTGCATGCGATTGTCTGGTATGGAAATTCTTGAAGAGAAAAGCCCAATTGCAGACAGATTGCAGGTCTTGGGGACGAATTAATAGAAGAAAAAAAAAGGTTTCAAGTGGAAAAATTGTTTCAACGTACAATGATAGTTTCTTACAAATGAATAACTTATATAAAATCACCTAATTAAGAAGGAAATGCATGTAAAACAAAGTTACATAGAATTCTTCAACTGTGGCTTGCAAAGCTGAATGTTCAATGCGATTCTCTTAATTCGTTTATTTCTTTAAATCATTTTATATCATTCATTCATTCTGCATATCTAAATTCTCATCATATGCGTTTGAGAAGAGAATGTAGTGCAAAGTTCGTGTCAAGGTGATGGACGATCGCGATCAAGTAGTGTCATTTCTACATGGAGGAGAAAAAGAAATCCAGTAGCAGGCCTGGAGAAAAACTGCCATGCAACTGTGTGTCTAATAAGATTGAGTTTTGTAAGTCCTTTTTATATTCTTTTCTCTTGTTAGTGTTGTCAGGCTTGAAGTCGGATGATTTTATGCAGTGGCGAAGCCACGTGAGGGCGAGGAGTGGCGGACGCCACTCCCTTGGCCGGAAAAACAAGGCTAGAGCGCTGGCCAGCCCCTCCCCTCCTGCTGCTGCTGCTCTTCGTCTCCTCTGGTGCTGTCTGGTTCTGCTCTGTGCGCAGCAGAGCTGCGTTCAATTTTTTTTCAAAACACCCAGGCTAAAAACTTCAATGATTCCACCGTCTGCAACTTAGGTCCAACGCCTGCATTTTCTGAAACTCCAATGCTTGCATCATCTGCAAGTCAGGTCCAAGGGCGGTGCCGCAATCGATCTCGCCAAATCACGAAAACCTCGTCGCCGATTTGCGCATTCTGCACCTTCCTTCATGAATCGATCGGCAAGTCTTTCAGGTTTTGGTTGGGGTTCAACCAGGTTGTGCCCAGTTCCCGAATTTGAAGGAAGAAAAACAAAAAAAGTAAAGAGGAGAAAACTAGAACCCTCTGGAAATGAAAAGCAAGAGAAAATAAAAAAAGAAAAGAAAAAGGAAAAGAAAAGGTGGAGAAAGGAGAGAGAATTTAAAAAATGATAAAATAATATTTAGATTTTAAAAATAATTTAGTCTGTGACTTAGTCCAACACTGCGTCAAACGTTCTATTTCTTATACCAGTTAGTCCATGCTAAGCCAGTCCAGCTTAGTCCCTAAAGTTAGTCCAGTTCGAGATAGTCTGGTGCAACAAACACACCCTAAATTTATAATCCTAACCCTAGTATGCGACATTTTCATGATATGAAACCTCGCCGACAATAATTGTAATTTGTTTGTATTGATAAATTATGGAAGACATTACTATATAAAAGGATTTGGTTGTTGCTATTCTTTTGAACCTTGCAATCTTTTAACTTCGCCCCTTCCCCCGTCAATTCCTGGCTTCGCCACTGATTTTATGCCAGGCTAAAAGCAATCAGAAGGAACCAAGGACTGTTGTTGATGTGGATTCGGGTAATTTTGTTATGTGTTGTAATGTAAACTTATTATGGTAACACTTTTTGGTATTTTGTATGATACGATGTTTTACTATATATATACTTCTCTCATGGTGAAGATTATGTATTGTTGTAATATATTAATTTGCGAGTTTAGTGGGCAACTTGAATTTTTTTCTTTACATTTTGTCCAACTTCATGAGATTAGTACACAACTTGAATGTTTTCCTTCGGATTTGCATCTTCTGTTTTCCTGCACCAATTCGAAAACTTGTGAGTTGTGTCACCTATGAGATAAATTAGGGAGACAGAGTCAGACTAATACATCAAATGATTAATAACCATTAGTGGAATATATTTTCCTGCATAAGTGACAAAAATTTGTAATATATCTGTTTTCCTTTAGATTTTCTTCTCATCTTGTTTTTCTAGTATGCTGAGTAGTGTCCGAACAACTAGCAGTATGATTAATTCCCTCATATGAGATGATGTTGGTGCTTTTAAGTTTTGACCATATGTTGGTGTTTTTAACACTTTTTGCGACACGTTCGTTCTATCATTAAAGTTTTTTGTTTTTTGGTTGCAGGGACAGTATGAGCCGACTTTGAAATCTTAACATCCTTAATCCTCTATTGCTAAAATGTAGCACCTGCTTATCGAACCAAGGTTTTAGCTCATTTTTTGTGCTGTTAACGTTTTTGGGTTATCTTAATTTTTTTAAGTTATCTTAATTTTTAATGAACATTTGAACCTAAAAATATATAAATTCCGTCAAAGTATGATAAATTATAGAGCCGAACCATCCAAACACAATACAATTACACTGTATAAAGAAGTTAATTTTGGGTATATGTTTAAATAAAGGAAAATTTTATTCAGACTCATTTATCCTCTTTCTACACCCAACTTATAGTTTTTAATCTTGAAATTTCGAATCTGCCCAACAATTTTCTTTCTACATCCATAATAAAAAAGAACAAAAACAAAAAAATATATATAAAATTCCAACACTAGAAAACACAGGCCATGCCATCACTCCAAACCCTAACCACCCCAATTTCTGCCCCTCCCCAACCCCCCACCCCCATCTTCTTATCATCCACAATGAAACCCTCAAAGATCTCAACCATCAATGTCACTTTCTCAACCTTTTGCCGGCCACACAATAGCTCTCTCTTCCATGTAGTCCTTCAAACATGTCCGAATTATGCTAAAATTGTCGACGTGTTGAATCTAATTGTGTTGGACCATATGTTAATAATACCATTAATTTTTCCAAAATAAAAAAAAATATATATATATATATTGACATGTTTCTTTTGGGTTTTTTAATCGTGGGTTGTTGGGAATAATGTTCTAATTTCCAAATTGTTGTGGGTGGTAAGGGAGGTGGCAGTGGTGAGTTGGGGAGGTTAGAAACTGGGTGATGGAGGTTAGAAACTAGGTGGTTGAGGTTTGAAGAGATAGAGTGGCTGGAGTTGCCTATTGCTAAATTATTATTATTTTCTTTTTATTCTTGTTGAGTGTAGAAAGAGAATTATTTGGCACATTTGAAATTTTAAGATAAAAAATAATAAGTTGGGCGTAGAAAGATGATAAATGATTCTAAATAAAATTTCTCTTAAACAAATATATGAGGTTTACAGAGTTTTGGAATTAAGTACATCTAAGTTAAAATATTTTTTAACAAATCATGGGATTAAGTGTCAGTTAGATCTGCTATAAATTAGGGTTGTAGATACTTTTAGATCTGCTATAAATTGATCATAATGTGATTAAATATAAAACTGATCTACAACAAAAATCAAATCTTATCTCACTAAGTAAGTGTATTTGACACTAAATCAAACAATCGTCAATTATTTTAAAAAGAGTCGTTGACTCTGTTGTAAGTGGTTAAGAAACGGCGGGTACTAGACCCGCAGATGTCAGTGTCTAGCGAGTGCTGACGTGTGACACCGGTGATCTCGTCATCTTTGTGGGATTATATTAATAAAAAAGACTTTGAAGAGGAACACATTACAAATGAATAACTTACAAAGACACGAAAGAAGAAAGTGCATTTAAAACAAACTGGATCTAGCTCGATACAAAGTTAATAGAGTTGTTCAAGTGTGGCTTGCAAAGCTGAATACACAGCACGCCAACCCTGTTGGGTAGGGTGAGCAGTGTCCCAAAAGAATGCAGATTCCGGGTTTTCACAAACGGTATACTTCTTTGAACCACTTTCATCCACAGTCCCACAAAAATGCCCACTGCTTATACCAATGCAGCATGGCCTCAATGGGTTCTCAAACTTTATGCTTCCTGCTCAAGAGAACAAGATGATTTCACGTATTAGCAATTCATTTGATATTTATGTGCTTGAATACTTAGATTAAGTAGGCTAACGGTTCAATAAATCCCAATGTCATTAGACATGTACATTACGTACTACTTATACAGTACTCACCTAGATCTCCTTTGTTCTTGAACACCGACATGAATGAGGCATAAAGATCAACAATGATAAAAGAATTCTTGGTTTCGTTGTTCAACTTGGCCACAGCTTGCTGCAACAAAAGGTTGTGGAAACTGACTAGCGCGTTCTCAGTTCCATTGCATTGTTGGAATGAAAATGATGCCGTCCTCGAAGGGAGACATCCCAAAGGTTGAAGAGCTGTCACAACTACTTTGGCCACTCCCAAGGCATAAATACGTTTCAAGTTCACAGTTAGTTGATTCACGACTGATGTGATGAAGGGTTGCCAACCCTATAATACACAGATAATTGAAAAGCAAGAGGTGTTCAATACAAATAAAATGTAGGTTGAGTTTATGTACGAAAAAATATTTGTAAAATAACGTTGAATTGGCCAAAAAATTCATAACATGCCTATAATATTTCTTTAGTTTTTCCTTTTGGTTTTAAATAAAAGAGATGCATGATGTGAAAGGGCAAAACAAAAGATAAAGAACAAAGAAAAAATAACTTAAACTGAAAATTGGTGTCATCACATTACCCCCTTCATTTGTCTGATTTGAGCTAGAGAACAAAGTTACGTAAGCCAGGATTTTCTGAAGATCATCTACCTAATCCCATTCTTTGAAATGCTTACGTACCAGCTTCCATGATCTTTTCTTTTCTCCAATAAAAAAAATTTAATTGTTTAGAAGAGGTCGATTGTCATGGTGTCTAGGGCATTCTTTTTCAACTTCTTATGTTCTGAGTACAAATTCTCCTCCCTCCCTTAGTATATAAATCAATGTAGAACATCGTTTGTAGTAAAAAAAATATCCACCATCCCTTTATTTATATTTTTTTATTTTTACAAATAAAATTTCAAACGTTGGATCTCTGGATCTCTAACCTACTCATACTCAACACCATACCCAAAGTGCAAATATTTATAAGCCAAAGTGAAAATTTACATGTACAATATGTAGAATAATATAATTATAAAGGTTCTTTACAAATACACTTGTGTAACTCTTATTTTTTTCATCAAGTCCACCAATTCTTTTACTTCCAACTAAAATCTAAAATACAAGTACGATGTCATGTAACAAAATAATTTGACCTATTATTAAAAGTTAAATTGCCACCATTCTTCAATCAAACTCACATTAAGGGAACTAATAACTAGGGACTTTGTTACTAGGTCAACAATTATTCGAGAGTGTAATTTTTGCAATATTGCTGTCACTATATTGGACAAATACCCTATTATTTTTTAAACGAAATATTGATTCTTGATGATTTTGTTTGATAAAAAAATGTTATACGTGCTAACCTGAACAGAGCCATTTGTCACGATATAAGTCGAGTAGTCGTTGCCGGGACCGGTGACGAGGGCGACGGAGGAGTGAAGATCATTGGGAGTGAAGATGGAGCCGTTTTCTATGAGCTTCTGAAAGAAGTCAATCTGGGTTGTCATGTTGGGATACGAAACCAAGGTTTTAAAAACACCTGTGCCTCCATATGCGAAATTAACTCCGTACTTCAAATGATTGACCCCGACTTTTATAAATCTGTACGGTATTGGAGACTTCACTCCTATAAACCTAGCTGCAATATCATGTGTGCACGAAAATGATAGAAAGAAATTATAATCAGATATCCGAGAACTTATAAATTGTGTGGTCATAGAATGCCGTAACAACATGGTACAACAAATCCACATATATTATAATACGTAGATTGAATATTAATATTATAACTTGAAATATAAATTCGTCAGTTTATTCACATGAATTGGTTAACCAAGTGCACGCTCTCTCTAAATTATAGCTTTTAACATATTCAGTAATTGATTTTGACTCAAAGGTTACTGCATTCACTTGGACTTGGGTAACAAGATGGAGAAGAACTTATAGAAAAGGAGAAAAACTTGTAGAAAAATGCTAGGGAGATCACATTTTGTATTATATTGGTATATCATTTTACGTAGCAAATGATTATGTAGTTGGATGTTGGTTGCAACACTTGCCACAAGAGATAGTATGCTAATATGATTTTTAAAATGCAGTCTCTCTAACATTACTCAAACTTATATATGAAGATGTGACAACACCATGTTACATGGTCGACTAAGTAGTAGACTATTCTAGTAAAAAGATTGCATGGCGCCAAAGTAAATGGAATTTTTTAATTACTGGACACACGCAACATTTTAATTATCTTTATGTTAAAGGACGGAGTTATTGCTTCACAACACAAATGTAGTACATAACAGATTGATCAAACTGAGAAAATGAACAAAATTATAACTGTTGGAAGGAACATAAAGTAAGTTTGAATGGTTTTACAACTTTAAAGGACAATGGGGACAGATTTAGGATAAGGAAGGTTCAAGCAAAAAAGGTAATCAATTAACACAGAAAATCATGATTAAGAATCAATAATGCAGACGAAAAATATCCAAGACTCCAAAAGGTTGAGCTTGCTCATGTGATAAGGTAAGAATTTACATGATGGTGGCCGGACATGTGGTAAAAGCAAACAATAAAAACAAAAAAGCTTACCCAATAATGCAAACAATATTACAGATCAAAAGAAAACCATCCAACGGCCACACGCGCTCCACGTGTAGGCTTGAAAATCCGCCACACGTGCGGGGGCGTGTTGAGAGTTGTCCCACATTGATGAGGGACAAAGTTTGCTATGTGGTTATATTGTCTTGGGCTACTCCTTATATTACCAATTGGTTTTATGGTGGAACCTCAATTTCATCAAAAAGACATTATCTTAAGAGGAACCCACCACCACTGTACCATTTTATACAGCAATAATATATCACTAAAGAGAGCACTAAAGCATAGGTTCTAAAAAGAGAACTGAGCAAAGAAAAAGAACAGCATGTTACTTTCACTCCTTGCACCAAAAAGCAGATAATTGCACATGATTAGAGAGAATAAGAGAGGAGGGTTGGTACCAAGGAAATCGGTGAGGACGCGGCCATCGGAGAAACGGCCACTGGGTTTTCCCGGGAATGTGATTCCATAGGGTTGTTTCCAAGAAGAAGCCACTGATTTTCTGTTGTTTCCTGTGTCAGCATACGAGTCTCCAAAAACAAATATCTTTGTCGGCCGCCAATTAAATAGGTGGCGATGTGTGTGGTGGTGGTGGTGGTGGTGGTGGTGGTGATGGTGGTGGTGGTGGTGAGCAGCTGAAACTAGCACCCCTTTTTGTCCTATAACAAAACAAACAAAGACAGGTAATCAAATTTGGGAACAAATTCCTTCACCCATTTCTACTTATGCACAACCTCGTTTATTTCTAATCTTTCGATTGAATTAACCGAATGATAGTCAATTGACATAAATAAACAGAATGTGCATAAGAAGAAAAAATGTGAGCGTAAACCATTTTCTTTAGTCACGTAGTATTAACTCATGTATGCAGACCTGACAGGAGGTAAAAGAGAAAGAGAGTAGGGAGGAGGAAGAGGGTTGGAGGTGATTTCATGATAGGCTATGAAAGAAGAAGCTTTGATTTGCCGAAAGAGATGTAATTAAGATGGAGTTGGAGATCATGCACTACTTAAATTTAATGAAGATATGGAAGGAATAGAAGAAGTCAGTGCTTTATATAGTAGCTGTCGACCTGTGGCCGATGATAAAATATGTGAATGTTTAGGGGTGATATTGCAATTTGCATTCTTTTATTCATTTTTTGTCGGTCCAAATAAATAAAGCCAATAAATAAAGCCAAACCTCATAATTCCAAGAAATTGGTGGTCCAAACTCTCAATTTCCCGAAACAAAAGAAGAATTTCATTGGAAAATACACATTATATATAAATTTCTTACAAAATATCCAATTGAAACTTGAACTTCTTCAGGCAATATGAAATCGGATATAGTATTCTATAGTGCCTCTTTAATTATGCATATTTCCAAACTTATTAAAAATACATGATAAGTTAATATGTATCATGTAATATGTCATCATACAAACAATAACAAGAACAAGATGATAAATCTGCCTAATAATATTCCTATGCACATGAACATTTTGGGTTGGTCTGAAGGCTGTAATCTGTCAAACAAGACGGGCCGGCTTGGCAAAGGTCTTCTAGTGAATGAACCTCTTTGATTCCTCATCAAGAAAAGATGAATAAAATATCTTTTTAATGTATATGTGAAGGTTAATGAGAAATTTTAAGTTTCTTTTCGTAGTTGTAGAAGGGTTTAAAGTTTGAACACTGGTATTAAGACTCGTCTATTTGTTTTTTATGTTTCTACTCCACAACGTGAGACTATTGTAAATTATGTCATATAAACTTAAAAGAGGGACAATACTTCGGTTCATACATATAAATAGATATTCTTTTTATATTACGATATGATAATATTTCACTATTGAAACATCATAGTTAAAACTATTTATTTATTACAATTATTTTAGTTTAGGGTATAGAAATATATAGTTGTGTACTGCCTGCAAAAATTATGGCTGCTTTGCTATAAAGGAAGGTGAAAATCGAGGTCTTGGAGATGTTATAAAGTAGAGATTTTTCAGTGTGATCGGATTACGGGATGGTACATCACGTGTCATTATACAAATTGTGGGATATGTATGTTAAAAAGTTAATAACTTAAAAAATAAAAAAATTTATCACTTCCAATAAAACACATGATGTACCATCCGTGTTCCCATCACAATGAAAAATTTCTCGTTATAAAGGACCCTTTTGGCACTTTTGATTGGTGAGATTGCACATTGTTTGCCATTCGTTTTAGCAACTAACGTGTTTTTGTTTTGTGAAGCAAAATATTGGTCAACGAGCTAATTGCTAACAATCATACAAACCCACAATATAAAAATCCCAGAAATTAAATGAGTATAGATGATATAAGCCATCAAATCATTGGTCAACTAAACAACTTGTAGCTAACTCTTCCCTTTTGGCACTTTTGATTGGTGAGATTGCACATTATTTGCCATTGGTTTTAGCAACTTACGTGTTTTTGTTTTGTGAAGCAAAATATTGGTCAAGGAGCTATTTGCTAACAATCATACAAACCCACAATATAAAAATCCCAGAAATTGAATGAGTACAGATGATATAAGCCAGCAAATCATTGGTCAACTAAACAACTTGTAGCTAACTCTTCCACACGAATTGGAAGAGTTGTACTATCTGAATAATAATCAGAGTCTCTTGAACTCTCAACGCAAAAATTTTGAATATGAGAAGCAAACTTGAAGATTTCATAATCACTCTCATCAAAACCAACACACACCATACACATCAGTATTTGACACGTGTTTTTTTATAACTTAACCATAGTTAGTTTTTTTTTTTTCAAAATTGGAATAATATAGAAGAAACGAGAAAATAAAGAAGAAGCTCGAAGAAGAAGATGAAAAGAGAGAGAGGGAAACTGAATGTTCTTTATTGCTTGTAACAGTAATTAGCTATTACACATAGGTTGCTATATATATCATTTTACAGTTGATACCCTCAGCTCACTTAACAAACTAACTAACTTTTAACAATCCAACTAACTTGTAACCAACAATAGCTGACATGGCATGAAGGTACATACTAAGCTATCATACATCCTTAGTCATTATCCCCCCTCAATCTCAGCTAGGGTACCCTAGTCTAAGATTGCAACAATGTCTGATAAAAGCTGGACCATGCAACCTTTTGTCAAGATATCTGCAGTCTGGTGCTCAGTTGGTACATATTGAACTTGTAGATCTTTCCTTTGACCCTTTTCTCGGACAAAATGGAAATCTGTATTTAGATGTTTAATTCATGTATGAAACACATGATTAGAACACAATGCTAAGTGTAGACAAATTGTCATAATGCAATAATGGTGGCTCTGAAATAAACTGATGTAGATCCTTTTACAGCAACCAAATCCACACTACATTAGTTGCACAGTCTACTAATGCCTTATACTCTACCTCTGTAGAGCTTCTTAACACTGAAGTTTGCTTCTTGGACTGCCACGATATAGGATTTTGTCCCATGAAAACAACAAAGCCAGTAACAGATCTCCTTGTATTTGGGTCTGCAACCCAATCAAAATATGAAAATGCAGTTATGGAACTATTATGAGATGCATAATATGTAAGACCACACTTTTCCTTGAACATACCTTAAGATCCTCTTAACTAGATCAAAGTGTATATCAGTCGGATTAGTCATATGTTGACATGCCACATTCACAACATATGACAAATTTGGTCTAGTGAAGGTTAGGTAATGCAGAGCATCAACTAGACTTCTATATGCATTTGGATCTTCCAAAGCATTACGTTCAGTAGCTAGAAGCTGAGTACGAAGCTTACATGGAGTTGCAGTAGGTTTGCAACCATACATTCTAGCTTTGTGGATCAAATCTCTTGCATACTTAGACTAGTTTATGAAAATATCACCATTATCTCTATATTCAATCTGTAATCCCAAAAAATAGGGCAATCTTCCCATATCCTTCAATTCAAATACATCTCTAAGCTCCTTAATTACTTCCTGGAGTTTAGTTTTGTTGGATTCAGTGAGAATTATGTCATCCACATATAAAAATAATACAATAACATTTGTTCCATCATGTTTGACAACTAGACTTGTATCAGATTGAGGCATTTGGAACCCCATTGCAGGCAAATACCCTATGAATTTGGCATTCCAGGACCTTGGTGCCTGTTGCAATCCATACAGAGATTTAACTAACTTGCAGATATACTCAGGATATTTGGAATCCACAAAGCCTTATGGTTGCTTCATATAAACTTCTTCCTCCAACTCACCATGCAAGAATGCATTATTGACATCAAGCTGCCTTAATTCTCATTTAAACTGAGCTGCAAGAGAAATGATCAACCTGACTGTGGTATGTCTCACAACAAAACTGAATGTTTCAAAATAATCCAAGCCATGTTCTTGATTATACCCTTGTGCCACCAATCTAACCTTATATCTTGAAATGGAACCATCAAGACTCTTTTTCAACTTGTAGATCCATTTACTACCAATGATAGCTCCGTGTGTAGGTGGAGGAACTAGCTTCCATGTGCCTTGACCTTTCAATGCATCAAACTCATCATGTATAGCTTGTTGCCAATTGACATTTGTTGTTGCACTTTGAAATGTTGTTGGTTCTACCAAGTCACTTATTTGAGCCACAAAGGAGAAACCTCCAGTATAATATTTGTCTTGTTCATCAATCTTTAAAGTTGACAACTGAGGTAAGTTTGCTATAAAAGTTTAATAGTCTTTTCTTGTAATGGCTCATGTTTGCAACCTAGTTTGCATTCTTGAAACAGAATCATCAGGATGAATATGATTATGTACCTCAGATGAGTGTAGAAGAAGAATTACCTCTAATTTTGTAGGATTGTGGACAGGTAACATCAAAGTTGTTTGTGGAGGAGACGAGTGAGTTGTTTCAGTAGACTATGATGATACTGTTGTTGAACTGTTGTCCCAATTGCACTTTAATTTGTCTCAATAGCAGCTGCATTTGCTGAATTTGTAGGACTTGCACTCATTGAATCATGTGATACATTTCTATTAACTGAATTACCAGAATTAGGCTGCACTGGAAGTGTAACAATAATTGGAATAGTTAGAGAATTCCCTCTTTGAGATTCACCCTGAGATTGAGTCTTTGTTTCAAAGACTTTGAACCTTGTAAGGAAACAAACTCTCATCATGTATAACATGTCTGGATATAACTAATTTTTGAGACTGCACATGAAAACATAGCATTCCTGTATAACCCTCTGCATAACCAACAAAAACACATTGAATATCCCTTGGTTGCAATTTGTTTTCATTATAAGTTCTGATATATGGATATACTGCTATGCCAAATATCTTAACATCTTGCAACTGAGGTTTAGTACCAAACAACAACTGATAAGGTGATTTCATCCCTAATGTTTTACTTGGCATTCTATTTATTAGAAACACAGAATGTGTACAAGCATGAAACCACAAATTCTGAGGCAAATGAGCAATAGTTATTAAAGTAATTGCAGTCTATTGGGGAGTGTATGGACATGAAATCTTATGAATTACACCTTTAAGTTTCAAAAAAAATCATTAGACTGTTTACTCATGAACTCTCCACCTCCATCAGTTTGCAAGCATTTTATTCCTACATTAAATTGATTGAGAACAAATCTGAAAAACTTTTGAAACACACCAAAAGCTTCTGATTCATTTATCAAAGGAAATATCCATACATGTCTTGTAAACTCATCAACAAAACTATCTATATCCTTCTATAGACCTAGTTGGTGAAGAACCCCATAGATCAGAGCGAACCTTTGAAATGGAAAACTACATGTATTTGTCTTATATGGAAACACTTGTCTTGATATTTTACCAAAAATGCAGAAAGAACATACATGTTGATTAATATCCATTGTAGTAACTATATTTGACTGCTTCATTATTTCTGAAAGCACTTCATTGCTCGGATGTCCAAGCATTTGGTGCCTGACTTCACTTTATGCCCAAGTAATGCTACTAACTGTTGAACTAAAGAAGATAAAGCCCTTGGAAACATCTTCAGTGAAATCCGAAACAACTCACCATCCTCACTTCTTCCTTGGTATATTACAACATTGGTTACCTTGTCCTGCACATAAAAGTTCAAATCATCACATATGAACCAACAAAAGTTGTCCTTACATAACTGTTTAACAGAGAGTAAATTGACAATTATAGTTGGCACATTTAAGACGTTTCTTAGAATCAAAGAGTGAGGCAATGTGCTTAAATGTGTGGAACCAATATGTTTGATTGGCAAACCTTCACCATTGCCCATTGTAATCTTATCATTTCCTTCATATGGAGTAACTTGCTGCTGAGAATTGACGTCTGCAGTCATGTGATGTGAAGCTCTTGTGTCTATAATCCAAGAATAATTAGGGTAAGAATGTTTGTGGAGCTTGAGCTTGCATTGCTGTAAGAGTAGGAACAAGTGGTGTCCCTTGATAGGCGAAATTATTTATGTGATGACAGTCTAGAGCACTGTGTCCTCTCTTGCCACAAATCTGACATTCCATTACTTATCCCACTGAACTTGGTTAAGCAGACCTTTTCCAGCAATTAGGTGTTGTATGCCATCTTTTGTAACAAATTTGACATTCAAGCACTATATTAGATCTTGTCCCAATGTTACCAAACCAAGATTGCCAGCTTCCTCCATTTGACTTTCCCCCAAAGTTACCACCTCTATTGTTTCCATTGTTTGGAGGTCTATAGGTGTTATTCCCATTAGACTTAGAACCATCGAGGACAATTGTTATTGAATTGCCTTGGATTAGTGTTTGTCTCAACAAAACCATAAGCATTTGCAACCTCATTATATCCTTGAATCTGAGGTCATGAAAAAGGATATGAAGGAGGAAACATCACTAGAACCTGAGAGGAATGTATTGAACTAGAAACAGGATATGCTATCTGTGCTAAATTCGAAGATGATGCTCCTTGATTATAATTTCCTTCAAAAGTGGAACCTGCATTTAGTATCTGTGTAATAGTACCTCCAGTAGTGAAAGATACATTATCAGAGTTGCTAGAAGACCCTTGAGTCATTGAAGAGTGAGAGCTTGAACCAGTAGTCCCTTGCATATACAATCCAACAATATTTGGAGATAAATTGTGGACAACAGAATCAGTTTCTCTTTCTGCACACAATAACTGCTCTCTAAATTCTCTTAGTGACATAGGTATATCTCGTGTAAACATGACAGTCCTTATAACAGAATACTTTCTTGGCAAGCCTGACAATGTTGCAACAATGAAATCATTGTCACTAACTACTTCACCAGCAGCAATTAACTAGTCTTTGATACTTCTAAGCCGAGACAAGTATTGATCAATTGAGCTTGCTCCTTTTTGCATGGTCTGAAATTTTGTCATGAGAGTATTAACTCTAGCTTTGAAGACAGATGCATAACTATCTTGCAAATTGACCCAAGCTTCATTTGCAGTTCTAGACCCTAAGACATGCTCAATGGATTCATCTGACAAAGTAGCAATCAACAAACTCAAGAGAGCAAGATCCACATATTCCCACTCCAGGAATGCATCAGAAACTATATTAGTGACTCCTTAATTAGCACTAAAGACATACTTTGTTGGACACTTAACAGACCCATCAAAATGACTAAACAACTTATATCCTTTGAGCACATAAGTAAACTGAAACACCCACTTTGCAAAATCGTTGGCTCGATACCATCTTAACAACTATGAATTACAGATGAACTGAGCTATGCTAATAAAGAAAGAAACCATAAAATATAGAAGAAGCTCAGAAAAGAAGATGAAAAGAGAGAGGCAAACTAAATGTTCTTTATTGCTTGTAACGGTAACGAGCTATTACACATAGGTTGCTATATATAGCATTTTACAATTGATGACTCATCACTCTTTCTCATTCCAGCCCACTTTAACAAACTAACTAACTTTTAACAACCCAACTAACTTGTAACCAACTATAGAGGACATGGCATGAAGGTACATACTAAGCTATCATACATCCTCAGTCATTATATTTGACATGTGTTTTTTTTTTTTCACTTAACCATAGTTAATCCTTTTTCAAAATTGGAAAAGGAACATTTAATATTAAAGTTAACTAGAGTTAGTTGAAATGACATGTGTCAGATAGTGATGTGTATGGTTAGGGGTGGAAAAAATTCCCGAAAATCCCAAACCAAACCGAAAAAATCCCGATCCCAAACAGAAATTCCCGAAATTTTCTGGATATTATCCCGAACCGATCCCGAAATTTTGGTATGGGATTCGGGACTGGCTTCTCAATATTTCGGGAATCCCATACCGAACCGAAAATATATATTATATATATCATTTTTTAAAAATTATATTTAGATTTAATTTCAACCCTTGGATTGTTTCAAATTGATCTGTATTGTCCATTCATTGTTAGGGTTCCAGCTGAGTTCTCTCCATTCGTTTTAATTGAAGTCGCTCACCCTCCCTCCCTCCCTCAGCCATGGAGCCCTCTCCTCTCTGTCTCAATTTGAAGCTCAACTCCGGCCAGTCCTAGTCACCGGCCCACCACCGCACCCTCCCTCCCTCCCTCCCTCAGCCATGAAGCCTTCTCCTCTCTGTCTCAAATTTGAAGCTCAACTCCAGCCAGTCCCAGTCATCGGCCCACCACCGCACCCTCCCTCCCTCCCTCAACCACCGAGCCCTCTCCTCTCTGAGAGTCTTCTTCATCCAGTGCACTGTGCACCGATTCTCCCCCAAATCAAGTAAATTTTGGAATTAATTTAGGGTATGAATTTTGAAATTTAATTTAGGGTTCGAATTCTAGATTAGGGTTTGTGAAGTTTGTTCATGTTTTGGATTGGATGTTCATGATTCCAGCCTTAATTTAATTTCGATATTTATGTTTACCATTAGGTTAGGCGATCTTTTTGGATGATAAGATGCAATGGAGATACTTTTTGAAATCAGGGAGTGGAGTTAGAAAGCTCAAAGAACCTTTGTCTGAAAGTGGAAGGTAATATACTTTTTTCCCTAAGGCTTAGTCTGCAATGCTGTCAAATCTGGCGATATCCGTTCACAAACTGCCATTAGGGTAGTGGCAGCAACCTGGACAAGAGAGAATTGTTATTCTTATAAGAATACTAGGAATATTATACTGTGAATTGCACATTTTCATTCGTTTTTACTTCCAATCAAATCTTTGTATGAAATGATGAACCAAAAAATATTAATCTATTTTTGTTAATGAAATGCGGCTTTATTTGATAATGAACAGGCTTTATATTTTGACTGATCTATGTGTTATTGCAGTTGGTTTACTCAGATTATAGTTGAACTCAAGGTTGGTTCTTCACACCTTGCACAAGTGATCCTGGTTTAAGGTTTGATATCTTTGAACTGAAGCAGTATTTATTTGCTTTGATGGTTGCTTTGATGGTTGCATATTCCAGTTCTAATGTGTAGTTCCTTACTTCATTACTCCATTTTGAAATAAACAACGTGAATTTGTTCCCCGAATTGTTCATTTGTGTACAAAAATTATCCCAGAGAGACAAAATGCAAGGTTCTCTTTCCACTATTTGTTGTGAAGTGTTGTGATTGTTATATTGTTCTTTTTGTTTCAGGTACTGTATACCAATGCCTAGAAGGGGGTGTGATCGCTATGTTGCAGTCCTCATTGATGAAGATGTAAGTAAAGACAGCCATCATTCCATCATTGATCAAATGGATTAGTGTTCTTTTCTTGGTCATTTATCAAACGGTTAGCATCCATTTGTTAATGTTTAGAACTTTTTGCGGATATGTGATTTTCATGTGCTTTGTATCTTAGTACTCCTATAGTTTATAATGGTGCTTTTAACTATACTTAGCATACAATTAGGATGAAAGTGTACATCTGAAATCTTTGAAATTTTAAAAGTGCTTGAGTGGCAATGAAAACAGAGCATTTTCTTTCTTTGCATCTTTTTTCTTCCTAAAGTACTCATCTATGTGCAGAGTTTTGTTGGCCAATATGTCAAGTTTCAGGCTTTCGGCCCAATAGCCCAAAAATCCAAAACTATTTCGGGATTTCCGATTTGTCCAGAAATCCCGAAACTATTTCGGGATTCCCGAAAATTGGGATTCCCGAAAATTTGGTTTGGGATCGGTATTGAAATTGGGATTCCCGAAAATTTTCGTTTGGGAATTGGGACAAGGGTTCCGGTATGGGATCTCATACCGAACCACCCCTATGTATGGTGAACATACACTATAGTTATGGTAGTGAGCAAAAATGCTCACTTGATATAATAATATATACACTAAGTGGGTGGGTGAATAAATTGGTTAAAAACTCGTCATTCTAGATATTCGAACCTAAGACCTTTCATTACAAGTGAAAAGAATAATTCCAAGAAATTGGTGGTCCAAACTCACAATTTTCCTAAACAAAAGAAGAATTTCATTGGAAAATACACATTATATATAAAGTTCTTACAAAATTTCCAATGAAAACTTGAGCTTCTTCAGGCAATATGAAACCCGATATAGTATTCTATAGTGCTTCTTCAAAAGTTAATAACTTAAAAAATAAAATTTTTCACCACTTCCATAAAAAGACATGGTGGGCCATTCGTTTTCCTGTTACAATGAAAAATTTCTCGTTATAACAGACCCTTTTGGCACTTTTGATTGGTGAGATTGCACATTGTTTGCCATTGGTTTTAGCAACTAATGTGTTTTTGTTTTGTGAAGCAAAATATTGGTCAAGGAGCTAATTGCTAACAATCATACAAAACCACAACATAAAAATCCCAGAAATTGAATGAGTACAGATGATATAAGCCAGCAAATCATTGGTCAACTAAACAACTTGTAGCTAACTCTTCCACACAAATCGGAAGAGTTGTACTATCTGAATACTAATCAGAGTCTCTTGAACTCTCAACGCTGAAATTTTGAATAGGAGAAACAAGCTTGAAGATTTCATCGTCAATCTCGCCAAAACCAACACACACCATACACATCAGCATTTGACACGTGTTTTTTCACTTAACCATCGTTTTTTTTTTCCAAAATTGGAAAATGAACATTTAGTATTAAAGTTAACCAGAGTTAGTTCAAATGACACGTGTCAGATGATGATATATGTATGGTAAGCATACACTATAGTTATGGTGGTGAGAAAAAATTGCTCACCTGATATAATAATATATATACACTAAGTGGGTGGCAGTAGCAGAGCCAAGGTGGAGGCAATGGGACTCCTTGACCCTTAATAACCTTGTGGCCAAACAAGAAGAAGAAGAAGGAGCTGCTGCTCCATTTGTTAGCCATCACTCCATCAACGCCTCTTCTACCCCTGCTAAATCTTCCCACCATCGTGAATCTACCGCCTGGCAGCCTCCAGATCGTCAGACCCGAGTTTTCAGCCTGCCCTGTCTATGGCGTCGAATCGGCGGGCACTCCGTCTGAAATTGTTTTTTGAAATTAATGCAAGGTACTTGTTATTTCCCTTTTGGCCACTCTTTTCTTTGTTTCAGGGGGGCTTCATTTGTATCCAATGCTCATTCTTTTATTCAGCTTAATTCGCAGAAATAATACCGAAAAGAAGTGTGATCTATTACTCAAAGAAGGTGACATTCTTGGTGTGGCCAGAAGGATACTACCTGCTGTAAATCTCGCCCTCTCAAAGACGAGAGGAGAGTCATCCATGACCCTCAAGCTAATGACAAACAAAATATTAAGGTAGTGTTTGAATTCAGAATTGCTTGCTTTGCGTGATTAGTAATGGAAGCTCAACTTTTTACCTCATTGTCTTAAATTCCTGGCTCCGCCACTGTGGGTGGGTGAATAACTTGATTAAAAACTCATCATTCTAGATATTCGAACCTAAAACATTTCACTACAATTGAAAAGAAATATAACCAGTAAGTAGTACTAATTGGTAAACCGTCAAACTCATAAATCTTCCCTCAAACTTCTCTGTGAAACATCACCTAACCACTAGAGATGGTGCAGGCAGGTTGTTTAAAGAAACTGATTGCAGGGATGGATGGACCTCCAAGCAGCGCACTTGGGCAGTCACAGTTACAAGAATGGAGTCCAAATAGTTTACTTGCGGATCACTGCTTTACTGCTCAAGTGTCATTTTTATGCAGGTTTGCTAGGGAGGAAACACAAATAAATTTCTTTTACGCAAACCGAGTAATTAAAGATGTCGAATTGAGACGGAAAATCAAATGCAAACACTTCTGCGTAATAGCATAGCAACAGAATCGAATATTTGGCACAGAAATTCGAAAGGAACTTACTATTCCCCGTCGATAACTTCATTAAAGGTCTAATTGTACAGCATACATAAAACATTTTACTATTTCAAATAAACACAAGGTTTCGTGGTAGGCTTGCTCGCTCTTCGCGCCTGCGCTTGGTCATCTCTGAGAAGGGAAAGATGGCCATTAGGGTATTTTCAGTGGTAACTAGGGGCAGCACCCGACCTTTCATTTCGAGCTTTCACGATTTCATCAACTGATTTCTTATATAATCAAGGACTGCATCCACATTCACTGTCCATGCAACTTCAACAGGGGAATAGCCTGTCCATGGATTGTTTGTATTCCATCTGTAACAGTGTAAAATCATTAGACTTGTAGAGAAGCATTTTCGTAACATAAGAATTCATAAGAGCACGAGCACGCTAATCTGCACATACTTTTTTAGTCCTTGATCCATCAGTGTATGCCCGGTGCAGATACCCTGAGTCTCAACCCTCACAACGCCCTTCTTGTACGTAAAGAGATCAGGACGGACTAGTGCTACGAAACTGACAGGGTCATGAAGGAAAATCCCTGAAACATACGGCAGAGAGTCATTTAGATAGAACATCAAATAAAAATAGAAAGACAAGAAGTTTTGAACCGGGTAAGTATAGGGCTATATCTTAAGCTTACCATAAACACCATCAGATTTCACATGCCAGTCTCTGTAGAATTTGCACGTGTCGCATATGAACTGAGTATACTTTCCTTTAGATTGCCGCAGTTGAAGGAGGTCGTCATCTAAAACCACAATACGATAATCAAGTCAGTTAGGACGTCACAGTTCCAGCGAAATAGCTCATGAGAATATGGTCTGGAAAGTTAAGCAAACTGTAAGCTGGAAGCCTGGAAGTTGAACCTGTAAATTTCACTTGGGTCGTAATGTTTATTCCAACAACGGTAATGTTAGCCCCAGACGTAAACACAACATCTGCTGCTTCTGGATCTCCATAAATCTGCAAGTCAGAAATTGGATTGTTCATGTCCACACTATTGAGATAAAACCGACAAGTAAATGTAAACAGTGTTCAACAGTTAATGGCGGTTATGCAAGTGTACAAGTGAAAGTAAGCTAAGATCCTAAGAGGGATGAAAACAAATACCGCAATTTTTTCAGGACAAAAGTTGCTTCTAAATTAAACATGAAATAATTTGGTGAAGCGTTATTTTTACTTGTTGTATGCACGGTGGGACCGATGGCACTTACATTTGCTTCCGCAGCAGGATTTACATTTCCCAGAGCGAAGAAGGAACCACCAAGTACGACCACCCTCTTCACCTTTTTCGCGAATGAAGAATCCCTTTTGACTGCCTGAGCAAAGAAACATCCGCATAATAAGGAAAGATACAAGTCTCAGAAGCTCCGGTCAACACCAAAACAAAGAAGTAAAAAGGATTCTTCAACTTACCAATGCTAAGTTTGTCAAGGGACCTAGGGCCAGTATAGAAACTTCACCAGGATATTCAGAGACCATATCAACTAAAAATTCAGCAGCATTCTTCTCAATTTTCTTTGTTTTTGGAGGAGGTAGATGCAAGTTCCCCAACCCATCAGAACCATGTATAAAGTCGGCAACACATGGCCTTCCACCCTACTTCCACAATAAAACATGGTTACGATAAACAAAATGAAGTTACTTATTAGCTTATTACAAACTAAACAGTAATTAAACTATTAAGTATCAAATGAAACAAAAGGGCCAAAAAAATTCCAATGCACAAATACAAAGTCGTACTGTTCAAAGGAATGCTCGAAGATTAACCTAAGTTCTAGGCCAGCTAAAGGAATACATATCAAAATATTACCTTTAAAGGCTCAGGACTTCCTTCCGCCACAGGTAAACCTGGATGCCCTGCGATCTCACACTGTCCTTTTGCACGTTAAGAACAGTAATTGATCGCAAACATACTAAAAAAACAATGGGATTGACAGACAGACCCCAAGTCATTACAAGAAGAAGGAAATCAAAAGATATGAGCACGTACCAGAAGCAAGGCATTGCGAGTGGCATCTTCAGTGGCGACATTACCAAATATTGTTGTGAAGCCCAAGATTTCCAACTCCGGTGATTGAAATGCCATCAAGATGGCCATGGTATCATCTGTTGATTAGCAATAAAAAAGTATTACATATGAAAACATGTTGGAAAAAGAAAAGTCGTTAAATGCTGCTATGGAATCCATAACTAATGATTTTCCGCATAACATTCAACTACTTAGTAAATTTTCAATGCCCATTTCTATGTAAAAATTACGAAGTTTCTAAACCCTCAAGGGCATATTAAGACATTGAGAGTACATTAAAAGGAACTCCGACAACGCCTTCCTCCTCCTCTGTTTCTCTAAGTTCCTAAGTTCCAATTGTCTTTCAAATGTTATAGCAGATGCTCTCGAAAAACTTTAACAGGTGCTAGATTTACCATATATTGGTTCCTCTCAGATGCGGGATAAATGCATGATGGGAGGTACCAGTTATATGATCGGTGACTTTTCACAGAGAGATTGGTACTCACATCCCCCCGCGCGCGCGACTATAACTTCACTACTCTATACTTCGTAATAAAAAAGGAAAGAGGGGAAATCCAAAAAACAAGTAGTTCAAAATATATGATCCCAATTCTTTACTTCTTCAAAGTTCACTGATTAACCATGAATAAGTCAATAAAACTCATTAGAACGTGAGCATCCAATCAGCAATAGGAGAGGGAGAGGCCCAAGAATATGTAAACTATGACGGCAAAGCGTCCATTTCCGATGTGGGACAACTCTAAACATAACTAACCTTTCCCTTCATGCTCCTAAACTCCCAGTTCCAAACTATCGTTATCCAAAAGTGGTAAAGAAAAAGTCAAAATCACCAAACAAAAAGTGAGGCATGGACAAAGAAACGCTCCATAATACGATCATATTTCGGATACGTAACTAATTCAATAATCAAAGATCGTCACGCTAACTCCATCACCGTTTGGCATAAAACCAATCAAATATTCAGAATAGAAATCATCAAAATGCGGTCGATTCAAGAAGCCGAAAAGTTAGACGGTGGAGGCTAGCTCAGAAGTTTTTATTTCCCCATTGTAGCTCAGCTCAAAAAAAGTTCCTCACTTCCACAACTCAAACCATCATAAAACTCAAAAGTCAAAATTCCAGCCTGGTTACTGTTCCGGCATTTTCTCAGCAACCAAACAGAGCAATCGGAACCATCCCAAAATTCAAAATTTTCCAGGTTACGACTCGCAAATTTTCTCAGCAACCAAACAGATCAAAAGGAACCATCCCAACGTTCAAAATTCAAAAATTCCAGCCAGGTTACTACTCGCAAATTTTCTCAGCAACCAACAGAGCAAAAGAAACCATCAAAAAGTTTAAAATTCAAAATTTCAGCCTGGTTACTACTCGAAAATTTTCTCAGCAACCAAACAAGAAATAGGAACACTAATGCATTAAACTTTGAAAAATATCAAGCAAACAGAAACTGAAAACTCACCGATTCCAGGGTCGGTATCAATGATGAGCTTCTCGCGCTTCAGCTGATTAGCCAAAACGCCGTCGCCTTCGACATCGACCACCACGTCGTGAGAATTCGTCATCGCTCCCTCGATAAACAAACGCCTTCCTTTGATCTCTCTCTCAGAACGATAATAAGTAACAATCCAGAGGAAACGCCTGCGAGTATTTATATAATGTGTATGTATATGCGAGTGATATATTATATTATATCATATGCATACAGATATACATACACATATATATATATAACCGGAACCGGAGCTTCGTCGGACTGGAAGCGACGACGAGAGCGATGCGGCCTCGAGAGGCCTCTCGAGCGAATTTATAAGTTGGTTTTGTTACGTGCCGGATGAAGATGAGGAGACTTGTTCGTTGGGGGACCAATCAGGGATCGCCAGGTGGCATGTTTCAAGTGGATCTGATTATTGTCCAGTCAATACGTTTGGCGAAGAGAAATGGTAAGGACCGGCTAGTCCGCTCTCTGTCATCTCACAGTTAATGTTAATTTTTATGTCAAGCAAATATTTACGGGTACGGAGATGGAAGAATAGATTCGGTTTCCAACTTTTCTCTATAAAGTTTGGAGGCTTGAAATTGGGACTTCGAATGTAGAGATAAGTAATTTTAATTTCAATTATAAATTTTTACGTGTTTCTGTAACACTTGTTACGTATTGTATTTTTTTACGTATCATAAATTGAGTGGACAAAATAATTGACGTGTTTCACTTATACATGAGTTATACTTTGACTGGAATTGTAACACCACGTGTTTGGTGTTTCAAGTATATCTAAAAATCTCTCCAGGCAATAGACTTCCAACTTAGTTTAGTTAGGCTTAATTTATCCAAGAAAAGGCTAGGGTTGCTTAAAGTTTTTTAAACGTAGCTTCTTAAAAGAGTTGGGGCCTTGATTGTGTTTGGTAAATGAAAAAAAAAAGTGTTTTTTATTTTTAAAATTATGGGTCTAAACCAGCAGAAAGCATAAGCAATTCTACACATTTTTCTAAAAAACACGCTTTTGCATTGGAGGCAGGTGAACTATATTAATTAATGAAACTGTCATATTAACAATCCTAGCCTCAACTTTCTCTTTTGCTAAAATCACTTTTAGCACTATAGTTTATTAAACACTTACTTGCTTCTTCTTTTTTTAACAACTGTTGATTCTCACATCACAGCAAAAACAGTTTTGAAAGAAAAAAAAAAACAAAGCAACACCAAACTAGCCATTAGCATAGTGCTTGGATTGGTTGAGTTCATCCCACAAAGGATATATTATTTTTTGTGTTATGAGAAATTCTTAAATGGCAGAACGGATAATCCAATAAGGAATTTAAAAATGTCAGGTGTAAGAATACGAGTACAATACTCTAACTAACTAACCTAACTTGCATTTACCACAAGTTTATTTAAAATAAATTTTTACACAGTAAATAATTTAACGACTTGAATTACAAACTCTTTGCTTACGACGGATAAGTTATTTATAATCTTTTACTTTTGTGATGCTAATAAGATAAGACATCTTAACCCAACATTCGATCTTGCTCAATTTCTAAGCCAATGCAGTCAAATTCAAAAGAGAAATGGGTATAGGGTTCTCAACTGCATTATTAATTGTCGGGTTCCAACCTTTATCATTATATATTAATTAATTAATTAATATCAATTATTTGTTTTTCACATGTATTATCTGAGATTCCCACGCAACCATCATTTTATAATCAAAATCTAATTATTTTTACATTCTTTGGTCTGACGGTCATAAAATATCTCACTTACAAGTGAATAAAATTACAATTAGACTACTGTGCTAACGATGACAACACCAATAGCTTCTCAAGATTAGATCGTAATTTCAATGGAGTTCATAGATGTTCTCAAATTATTAAGTGGAAAGCCCCTCATGCTCCATGGATCAAAATCAAAATTAATTTTAATGGTTAGGTGGTGGGATCTCAAGTGGCTGCAGGTTTTGTCATCAGAGATCATAATGGGCCTCCTATTGTTGTTGGGACATGCATTCTTGGAGAGAATACTATATCTGTTGCTGAAGCACTTGTCTTACGTGATGCGTTGAAGTTTGTAAAAGTTAAAGGTTTTAAGGATGTCTGTGTTGGAGGTGATTTCAAACTCGTTATTAGTTCAATTTTGAACAAGTGCAGAACGCCTTAGCGATCAAATAGTATTATAGAGGACATCAAACTATTTGCACGATCATTTTCTTCTGTATCTTGGCTTCATGTCTTTCGTAAGGCGAATTTTCTTACTGATGCCGTTACTAGCATTGAACACTTCATTCAAGATACCATTATTTGGGTTAGGAATTTACCCACTATTACTAGAAATGCTTTTTTATTTTATTATACTAAAAATGGTTGTAATCGAATTATCTCTCTTTGAATGAACTTATTTAAAAAAAAAAAAAGAACGACGACTACGACACTATTTTTAAAGAGCCTATATTTAAGTCATTTTTTTATGAATGGTGATAGTTTAACATTTTACACATGTTTTTTTTTTATCAAAAAAGAGGGGATGTAACACGAGGACTACCCAAGAGGTCATCTATCATATTACTACTTTTATTCAAATTCGTTTAACTTCGAAATTCTGATGAGATTTAGTGTATGTGAGTTGGTATGAACGCATCCAACACATGTGTTGTTATTCTGAGCTTTGCTTAATGGTCTTGCATCTGCACGTAGAATAGATTCTCAGCTTTCAATAATCGTGTCTTGGTTCTATTTTTAATCAGATTTATTCATTAATCAAAGTATATTTTAAATAAACCCCACTCATACCTACCTGTATTAAAATAAATTGAACAATGAGATGACACCACGATTAGAAGCATTGCATGATGACGCCAGCATGAAATTATTTTTACTCACCACCTCACTAATTACAATTGGATGAGTTTGAAATCTACTGCACAAATTTTGAAATTTAAACTCGTACAAAAATGCACTCCACCACCATTATACAAAAGATGACTCCAATTTTACAATCAAGCATAGGTCAAGTGTAAGTATTAGCATCATCTCATCTCAATATATGCACTCTTACAAAATTAAATATTCTAAACTTTGAGAAAGAATATCAATGGCTCGTTCGTTTGCGAGGGCTTTTAAAATAACTGAAAGAGCTTGTTGAGAAAATATTTTTTGAGTTCCAAAAGTACTTGAATGTGCTTTTTGAATGAAGCACTTCAAGTGCTTTTTTAGGATCCAATTGCAGTTTTACTAAGGATTGGTTGAAAAAACATTTCATCAAAATACTTTCAGCCATCTGGAAGCACTTCCAAACTGTAATAACCTAGAAAAATTTTAAATATATGATTATGTGGAAAAAATTTTTTGGGGAAGTGAAATGACAAAAATGTCCCTAGTTGACTAAACATAATTATACGAGGACGTATTTTATCCTCTTATATTTTATCATATTTCTCAGCATATTTGGTTAGAGCTTGATTTCACGGATGCGTAGGCGCAAACCGTTTGTGAAACGAAGTTATAATGAATAAGATATGAACGAGCGAGTTTAGGGGTGAAATGGTCATTTGACCATAATCTAGATCTCTCCAGATAATTCTGAGGTGCCACGTGTGTGGCAGTGGCTAGGAAAGAGGGGGAGAAGCCCAATTAGAAAAGGGGAGCAGGAAAAAAGAGGGGGAGGGAGGAACACCGGATCACTCTTGACCCGGTTCCTTCCCATCGACTCGACCCGAGTTCGAGACACCCCGGCGCCGATTCCGGCTTTTTCCCAGCGAAACGACCGTCACCACTATCCAAAAACAACTCCACGACCTCTCTTCTTCAAGTTCCACCCCAAATTTGAGTGGATTTGGTTTTGTAATTGTAAGGAACTCCTCGGTGGGGTTCGTGGGTGTCACGGTGGCAATCCACCATTCGTGCAACTATCACCGTCCACCACCACCCCCAGGTTGACTCCCCTTGGACCCAAGAACAAGACCTAACCGGTGGTTGAGGCGGCAGCTTCGGAATTGACGAATCAAATCACACCCTATTTATAGGGTTCCGGAAGGTTTCAAGACAAATTGGAGTTTTTCCTAGCCAAATTGAACTTGGCCACATGTATAAAACTTTTCTACTCATTGAGATCTTCATTTCTGTAATTTTTTGAGAATTTTTAGAAATAGGTGAAATTTTCCGGCAAGTCGGGGCGGTCGACCGCCACCCACGGCGGCGCGTGGCAAGAGGGTTGTCGATGCTATTTTTTTAAGGCTAAATTAGATGTCTTGATTTCAGTTTTGATATTCGTATGACGTAGGTTGATCATTTGAACCTAAATTCACTACGATACGTTACTCGGCTAATATATAAATCGACGATCCGACCGTTGGATCGTCACCAAACTTTAATACATTATAATACGTAATCTTTAAGGACCTTAGGAACTTACGGATCGGGAATCCGACGTATGGATCTTCCCGAATTGGATTTGTAAGTTTGTAAAATAAAACGTCTACTGCCACTAGAATTCGTGAATGGCGGAGATCCGACCGTTGGATCGTAATGAAATTTTAGTATGTTGTTGTAGAAGCGTAATGTGAACTACGAACAACTTGATCCCTTCGTAGGGTACGTAGGCAGTCTAACGAGACGGTTAGATGCAGCCATAAAATAATTCAAATTTAATACTGTGCTGGTTTCTTTAAAGGAAAAAAATTTATTTCGGTTAATAGCTTAGAAGTTAACCACGATTTTATTTTGGCCTATCACCGGATTTAGCTTTCATTTCATAAATTTTGGGTCATTACACAAACGAGTCACAAGTGTCCTTTTGCTGAAAGTGCCTTTGTTAGAAGCATAATAAAAAAATTTATTAAAAATTCAAGCATTTTTTTAATTACATGGAGGATTGGTGCATATAAAAACATACTACTCCTACCAACTTGGCTAAGGTTTGCACTTTAAAAAAAACTTCTTTAACCATTTCTATACAAGTCGTAAAAGGTAATTGCGTACTTTTCCAAAAGTACTTGAATTAGCTAAGGACATATTTACTCACCGTGAATGAGTATGCACGGTATGAATTATCATTTATGCTATTGACATATCTTGCGTTTACTAAGCACATAACGGATCAAGCAATGAGTGGGTTTCAAATTAGGATTAGTTTACTCGTACTTGAATAATCAAGTACCTAGTGCATGTGGTCCAATATCTTAGTGGATAAGGTGTTGAGTTTCTACTCATACATTACGCATTCGAAACGCACTTCTCTAAATTATTGTGATAGTTTCAATTCTCCCCCATGCTCTAATAATAGTCCCAAACTCAATATTAAGTTGGTGGTACTATGTCAAAATATCACACGCAATCCATTTTCTATTGTTTAATCTCTTCTTGTCTTTGTGCATATTTCTTAGATGTATTAACATTTGATAACACGTTGTGTACTCATTGGCTCAAGCCTCGAGTTCAAGAAAATTGTATACGCACGTAAATATTGTCATAATAATGTCCCGTGTCTATAAAAAAAATATATATATAAGTTTTTTACCATGTATCCTTGTTTCATCAGCACTAGATTTTTAATGACATTACACACGTGATATATAAGTTGGATGTCTTCAACTTCACATTGGGTACACGGCAGCCAACATGCGACAAAGAAATTCACAGGTCCACTACATGTGGTGGTGTCCCTACCGATCAACAGATTTCACAAAATCTTTTGTACGCCAAGACAAGAGCATGTGGGTACACATGGAAAAGCCACTTTTTTTTTCCCCGCGTAAACAACATAATTTAGTTTTACTAATGATTTAACGGTTAAAAATCTCGATGTATAAGATACACTAAAACATGCTAAAAAATTCTTTTGAAAATAAAGTTCGGTTACAATTGTACGTACCACTCAATGGCACAAACTTAATGCAGAACCTAACAGTAGCAAAAAAATTCACTAGATCTGTGTATAGTATATGCAAAATACAACCGATGGTTTTGCTCAAAAAAAAATACAACCGATGATTTTCTAAACCACTCAATGGTACGTACTATGAAAGAAAAATTGATATCTGATGTTGAATCATTGCTATCTTACAATCATGTCAATTTGTCACGTCTCATGCTCAGTAGACCAGATTTCATGCCCTCAAATATCACGACGAAAAAATCCATAAAAAATAAAATGAATTTTGGAATTTATCGGGTTTTAATCGACTGAGATTTCGATCTAAATTTTTACTATATTGGCAAAGATGGATGATAAGAAAAATACAACACTATGAACTTGCCCATATGCACTGCAGTGACAAATTTGAGTTCTTCCATATACAACTGGTTAGAGAGGTATTGCTGGTGATCCGAAAGGTTCAGCAGAACTTCCACTTTCGATGCAACCCCCCTGGGAGACTTCTGGTTCCTTACCTCCAGGAAGACTTCGGCCACTAGGATTCTCCTCATTCGATCGTCAGATCAAGAAATTTTACAGCAAAATTTGGCCCCTGCACTAAGTATTCGATGCCAGAGACCTGTCGACAATTGGAAAGAAGCACAACAATTAGTACTTCACATCATATGTAAAAACTGCACACAGTTGAAACCACACATGCAGCATTTAACAATGGCAGAAGATAAAGGTCATATACAGAAACAACTGGACATGACAACCGCTCCTCTCGCTTGACCATTTGGAACTCTGTTAAAACCCGAGACCAGAAGCATCATGACCCGAAAATTAATTCCTGATGCTAATTACAGACCAACACAATCTGATATATTTATCAAACCCCAATCTGTTGGCTAACCAACCACCAGGGCTAGCTAAAAGCGAGAGTAGAATCCAACGTTAACACTTCCACAAGCATCACAGGATTATAACCTTGAAACTAAGAAATCCTGAACTGCCTACATGCATAAACTTGTAGCAAGCATAATAAGATAATTGAACACAAATATCAGCATCGTATTTGACACACCTTTTTAGAATAAAATCTGCTCATAACAGTTCACGTCATTATGTAACTTCACGCATTTTAGAGTTTTGGGAGCTTATGATGTTGGCAGGTGTCTTAACAAGACCACCCTTTGCATTTCCAGTGGCTTGTCCGGTGGGATTCCTAGCATTTGCTGTCTCAGTTGCTACTATGGACTTCTTTATCTGCCAAAGAAGGGAAGGAGAAAATTAAACAAAAATAAAACATGACAAACCCAACGATAAGCTTTACATATTCATAATCATTAGTGATGCATTATTCTAACCAGCCAAGTTCAAACAAAAACAGCAAAGAAAACGCCGGACAAACTTACCACAGCAAGGCGCTCCTTGTGCATATCATTTGTAAGCTGCAAAACCATCACAAAAAGCAATCAACAATTAATAAAGCACTAAAGATTTTTTTTTTTTTTTTCGCATACCATAAACATACGTTTTTAAGTTTTACGATACAAAAATACTAGTAACCAGTCAGTCAATGCTTACTGGTTTTCTGAAGCCTTTAATCTCATCACCACCGAACCCAGGAAGAGTTATATTCCAATTTTTTTCTGGACGAAACAAATAAACACAGAAGATTAAGCACTAGATGTACATAATGTGAACAGAAACATCATCTAGCACTTCTCCCACGTAACTAACCAATATGTAGAAGTATGTCTTTTGCTTCTAATTGAGTTGATTTTCTATGCTTGGCTAGTGAGCAACTAAATGTTGTAATCTGCACACGGAAAAAAAAAACATGTTGGCAACATATGAATTATAACAAAATAGAATAGATATATATAGAAAGCTATAACTGGGGATAATGAAAAGTCAATCATTAATTATAGAGCATATTGAAAAGCAGTGAAGCAAAAAGACAATATGAAACAAGCATGCAAAATAAAGCCTTTCCCTATGAAGTTAGTGCTGGCCACAACAATGCCACATTATCGAGGAAAATTTTTCATATCCAAGCACCTACTTCAGCTAGAGAAGAAATGGACACAAAGGATACCCATGAGTTTAACCAAAAATAAAAAAGATAGCAAGCACTTACAAATTAAGAAATTGTGAAACGTGTGCAGATCATATTATATGAAGAAGCTAAAAATAGCCATGGTTAGCAGCGTACAAAAGGGCCCAGTATCACAAAATAAGGCAATTCTAACTTCCCAAAATTTGTTTAGGCATACATGCTTAATAATCAGGGATATCTTTTTAAGTGCAAGAAAAACAAAACACAAAATACTAGCTCAATTACTCACAGAATCAACAAATTCATCTGCAATGTCCACGAGAACTTCTTCAACTTCTGGATCCAACTTCTCAGATGGATCAATCTGTCCAAAAGCAAAAAAACTCAGTAAAAGGAAGCAAAAAGGAATATTAATTTTAAATATAAACAAAAAAAGATATTTTAGTCAAGCGGTTGGGTTAGGCAATCCCCTCTTACTAAATGTGGAGCATATGTTAGAAAAAGGATACAGCGATTTAGAGAGATCGGAGCAGCCAATTAACATGCTAGAGGTAATGTTTCTCTCCCCAATATAAACGGGTGAAACTTGTTCCTTTAAGAACCATTAACAAATGATATGAACATCCACTCTAAAGCAGAAGGAATGCCTCTTAGATTTAGCTTTAACAATGAATACTTATGAAACCTCAGCACAAATGCTAGCATGAGCGAATATCAAAGTATGGTGAAAGAAGGCCAACATGACTCACCTGGTTGACTAGCTCACGTATGCTTCTTTTGCCAAGAATTCTATTACAAGATTCATCTGTTTCTGGACTAGGTGTTTTATTTTGGGCCCCTGATTGGACCGTGTTAGGCTGTGCAGCTACAAGAGTGGAAGACTTGGAATTTACAGGGCCCTGAACCCTTGTGATTTGTTGCTGACGAGGCATGGTTTGTGGGACCCTTGATGGCTGAACTTGTTGGCCAAAATGCTCGGGACCCTGATGTGATGAGGAAGGTTGTTGATGTTGCACGGATGATGTATGCTGTTGCTGTGAAGCTGAAGGCATGGGATGGTGCTGTTGCGGTGAAGCAGAAGGCAGGGGATGGTGCTGCTGCTGTGAAGCTGAAGGCATGGAATGGTGCTGCTGCTGGGGAGCTGTAGGATGGGGCTGTTGCTGCAGAAGATGCGACCTTTGCTGCATGGATGGCGAGTTCATCTGCTGCCTATATGAAGGGGATGGCATAGGCGGCTTCCCTTGTGACCCAGATGACAACCATGGCTGAGTATGAGGCTGCAAACCTGGAGATGTATTTGGTGATGAACCAGATCCCACTGATGAAACTCGTAAAAGGCTGTGCCCTTGGAAATTCTGCATAAAGGAAATGGAATAAGCAAACATACTTGGAGAACATTAAAAAAAAAAGGAAAAAAAACCTTAATTACCAGATATCATTAACAAGGCACAAGAACAAAAATGGTATACAGAAATGCACCAACAAAGTTTAAGGGTCAAAAGGAAAGAATGCATGGTTCCATTAGAACAGTAAAAAAAAAGCAGGACACACAAATGGTACCCCCGAGCATATTCAACTTACACAATACTAAATGAAAAATGATGTCAGGTTCCCGGAAACAAAATTCAAACAATACCATAACTTATTAATCTTCACTATCAAATTCTTTGCCCTATGTTTGGATAAGGGATTTTCAAAGTCCCACGGAACTTTAAAGTTTAGACTCTATTGTTAAAAATGCACTAGAAGAGCACTACCAACGAATTACTCAAGAATTACAAAGCTGCTACTAAACGCTCAAGAATTCAAATGACACAGTTCAATGAGTTATTTGAACGTTCCCTCAGATATATTGCATTCAAGTCACTCTATCTAACTTTCGTAAGCATTCCTAACAAATTTGGAATACTTTACTTTAAGTTCCTCGTCCACACTCACCATGAACAAAGCACCTAACAACACAACTCCATTCGTTTGTTTGCTTCGCTAACAGTATATTGAAGTTAAAAAGACCAAATTCCACAATAAATCCAATCAGAAAAACCTTAGCAGGCAACATAGATCGTCTTTATCAGTTTTGAAAGAGCATTGTCGCATTATATATCCACATTTCCACATGTCCACAAACTACATATTGCACATTGAAATCAAAATAGTAAAATGTAGAAACTGGATACTGACTTGGGAAGACGGGGACTGATTACTGGCAGTAGATGGCGGCCTCACAGAGGATTGAACTGGCCTCTGTGGATGATGTGCTGGAATCCCAGTTGGCCGCATTTGAGAACTAGAACCGAGTGAACCCATCATCCCCATTCCCTGCATTGACGGTCTCACCTATATATCCCCCAAAAACAAACTACTACTAAATATTCCAGCAGCAAGTAAACCACACAAATATCTATCCAAACAAAATCAAAACACGGTAAAATTACAAACTGTAAGTCCAAATTGGTCACCCAACAATACCGAAATATCGAATAATCCATAAAATTGTCTTCTTTTTCTTTTGTGGGAAGTAACAAAGATATAATAATGAATGGAGTTACAATGTCACCTGGGAAGGACTGGAATGGGATACAGATTCAGGCACAGAGACACCGCCGCGGCCCATCCCACCAAAATGATGCCCATAGGAAGACGAATACGGAGTGGGTTGGGGAGGAGAAGGGCCCGTGTGATGCGCGGGAACACCAATGGCAATGCCGCCCCTCGGCGGGGGAGGCTGGGAGGCTGAAGGCGGCGGAGGAGGAGGAGGCCCAGACGAAGCGGAAGAAGAAGGCGAAGGGTAGTGGTGGAAGTGGGACTGCGGCCAGGGGGGAGGACGAGCCAATGTGGAGGGAGTCCTGGGCTGCGAAGGGGGTGGAAGGGACTGGGGTGGCGGTTGCGGTTGATGTAGTGGTTGTGGGGGTAATGGGGTGGAGGGTTTAGGGTTAGGGTTAGGGTTTGGGGAAGGGGGGGTTGGGGTGGAGGTTGGAGTGGTTGGTAAGGAGGAGGGCGGCGGTGGCTGAGGCTGAGGTGGAGGCTGGGATTGGGCGGTTGGGGGCGATTCGGTGGGTGGTTGGGAGGTGGAGGGAGTTGGGGTGGTGGTGGAGTTCTGTTGGTCCATGTCAGTTCTGTTGGTCCATGTCAGTTTATTCGGATTACGGTTTCTGGGCTTTTATAGGGGACCAGAATGCGAGCAAAGTTTGTAGCTTTATCGCTTTGTGTCAGATTTTTTGTTTTTTTATTTTTAATTTTGTTGGAAAAAGAAAAAAAATTTCTTTTTCTTTTTAAAGTGGGCTGATACTTTGACGTTTAGGTCCAATGACTAGGGACATGTTTGAGAAAGAAAATGATAATAATTACTAATTTTTATTAAATAAAAAAAAATTAGATCATCAAAGTGAACGAATCAAATAGAATGCAGACAAGATTAAATAAGAGTGTGGGGAAAAATGTTTTAATTATTATTTTTTGTTTGAGAATGCTTATGCAGAAAGTATTTTTACTCATAAGAACTTTTGTTCAAAATATAATGGATTATATAAAAAAGTGCTTTTTGGAGGAGCGTCTGTGAATGAGTTTATGAAGGCATTGAATAGTGAGGGAGTTGGTTAATCAAACTTCGGTGCATTCTCTATTCGTATGGTTAGTGGAGGATACATTGCATATAAATTTAATGTAATTATCTTATTATTTTTACAAACATAAAAATACACTAGCCTTTCTGCACACGCTTATGTGCGTGCGAAAGACCTTTTTTACATCACAGCGCGCTACGCGAGGCGTCTAGAGTTATTTTTTCTTTTTACATTCGCTCACGCATAAAGACATAATACGTATCGAAGTAAATATATTTAATCATGTTAATTGTTTTGCTCCTTCGCATGTAAAAGACCGCCCTAAAGATCATATGTTTGGGTGAGAGGGACATCAAAGTTCCAAAGAATTAAGGTCAAATTAGTAAGGAATGAACTACAAACTTTTAAAGAAGAAAATAACTACACTTCGTAGGCATTATAAAGGTTTGTGAATGAAGGTATCAGTCATTCATAACTCCTATGCCTTTTGTAATAATCATGTAGGGCATCTAATCTAACATTTCTAGTCCATTCAAGACTAACTTGACCTCATTAATCCCTTGAAATAAGTTCATTACCCCAATCATTAAAAGGGTGCCAAATACGAATACAAAAATGAACTCAAATTATTTTCAAAGTCACCATGTAGAAAGAGACTTAGTTCTCATGGAAGACAACAATAAAGTTTGAAATGATATCATATTACTTCGAAATAACCAACTAATTTAATTAATGTTCTTATAATAGCTGATTGAATCTAAAGCAAATCTTTCTCCTACAATACATTGTTCCCATACCAGAGGGCTTGAAGTCACTGTTACTGCCCATACCATTGCCATACTCTACAAATAGTGAGGATTTCATGCATTTGCGCACGGCAATTTTTAATGACAATTTTAAGAATGCAGTGAAGTATTTTAGGCTTGCTCTTCACTCCACATCCCCCAGTACTGCTGGCCTTGCATCCTTTGGTACAGGTAAACATTTGTTCAAGTGAAATAATGTTCTTGCAAGGATTGATATTTTTATGGAGGCAGATTGTCTGCCCTCCAAAAACTATTCCCTTCCCATCCCCTCCTGTATTGTGCGGTCACGGTTAAGCCACGTCAACATTTTATATTAATTTTTTTTATAAAGATAATAAGATACAAAACATAAAATGATATAAAATATTGACGTGGCTTAACCGTAACCACACAAAGAGGAGGGAATGGTATTAGGAGGGCAGACAATCTGCCTCCTATTTTTATCTAGTAAAATAAAAATTAATAGAGAAGGGAATAGGAGATCACGTCATACTTCAGATATAGTCTTCAACTTGCCCTGTTCTAACTTGAGCAGTAATCTTGAGGAGTACTCAAGCTTGGGCAAAAGATAATCAGCTACTTGTTGAACCACCTATCAAAGTTAGTTATAAATACGTAATTAATTGGTCCAAGAAAATTGACAAAGGCATATAAACAGAGAAAAATCGTTGAATCTTATATTACCTACAATGAACGGAGAAACAATTTGGTATAAGAATCTAATAAGAATCTCATTCCACAAAACATCAATTCGGGCCTAAACAAAATGAAAGCAAAAAAATTCTCAAGATACATACTTTCATCCAAATCATCCACCGTCATTAACAAAACAACAACCTATATCTTTCTTCAGCTAAGATAAAGCAAAATCTCAGATGCCCCGAAATCAACTGGTTGTTCAGTGCTGGTTGGACTGTTTTTTTTTTTTTAAAAAAACCGTCAATTTGGAACATGCTGAAACCAAGTTTGGTGCCTTCAAACTTGAATTGTTTGTAAATAGCAATTTTCATCCCCATGAACCTGAAGCATTACAGTAAAACACAACTTATTAACTATTTGACATTGGCTTATTGAAAGTTAATAACTTTTCGCAACATTACAAAACCGAAAATTGTAGTACCTTTCAGATATGGGAATCATGGATTTCTTCCCTCTTTCTTCTTCATATGAATCCAACACGATTGAAAACTCTCTAATTATTCTCTTATCCTCGCTTTCTACAATCTAAACTCAAGTAAATCCCAGTGCTGAAAAAGCATGCCAAAATAACATAAAAAATAGTTAGTAAAAAAGCTTCCACTGCAATGTATTGCCAATTAAATTTTACCAATTGGGTAAATATACATAGGGCTCCAAGTTCTAACGGCCAAGAAAGTGTGTGGTCTGAAATGGGATTTACGGAAGTTACACAGTTTGAGGGAGACTGTTTCGTATGGAACCTGGTGCAGTTTTCTCCAGCCTTTTCCCACGTTTGAATTTGTTTTTTTTTTCTTTTTTTTTTTGTCAATTTTTTTTTGTTTTATTTACACAAATGCCCATGGAACATTTAGATTCATAATTTACTTCAGTTTTAATTTTTTTTTGTTTCAAGGGCTTTTGTGTCCAATTTTTTTTTGTGAAGCCTTAAGACACCAAAACTCATTTTTGGCATTCTATTAGTAGAGATTAAAAGATATATAATACGATTGGATGACAAGTAAAAATATAAAACATTAATTAGAATGAAAATTTGAAGTATAACTTCATTGATAATTTCATCACAAGGATATATTTCTCTTCGATTTTCACTTACACATGTTTTGATTTTCATTTATTTTTCATAATATCCGACTGCCTTTATTAACACCACAAGCAAAGAGCTCACGAGTTATTTGAATTTGATACATGTCTTTTCCGCAAGAGCACTGACATGTTCCTAGCACGCAATGCATAATGCAGTGAGGACCCTCACACAACTCCTTTTTTTTATCTACTACATGGGACTACCATTGCTACTACAATATTGCTTTTAAAAAGCACTTTCTCATCGACTATTCTATTTCTTATTATTTTATTTTCAATTTTTATAATCTCTATTTGGTTTTTTTTTTTGGTTAAATTTCTATTGGGTGAAATGGTCAAAGATGCAGTTTTTATTGTGAATCCTATTTTATGTGCTAAGAATCCCATATTTTGTAAATCACATCTAAATCATTTTTTTTTCATAGAAATAAGATTTACTTGAATTGTATACTCTATCTCTACTAATACAATAATACCACATGATCTTAATAGGAACCATTACCTTTATTTCTATTTAACAAAAGAAAAACATTTTTTTTTCTTTTTCCGTAAAATTGTGAAAAGTTATCAAAGTATTTACATTTTTTTTTAACAATCGATATTATCTACACTAAAGGGGAGGAAGATGGCTTAGTCTCACAATGAGCTAGCAATAATGTGGCTCACAATTTGTACTCATAGCATTGTTCTTCACTTATGCATTCCAGATGATAGGGTGCCGGAGACGGGGATGCCAACGCAGACGAGGATAAGGGCTCAGCCTTCTCTGCATGTTCCAGTTCTCTACTTTTAGCTCCATCTTGCTAACCTGCATCAGCATGCATGTCCAATAACATTATATATGCGGATCCAGTATTATATCACTCTTACATATGTATATATCTACACCTATACATCGCACATATATATAGATATAGGAATTGCTTAAGGAGAGGGATGGGATTAGGTGTGGGGCCCACTCCACATCGAATTTCAACGATCTGAACCGTCTTTTTTTTTCAAGTTACACCTCATAGATCATCCTTGCAAAATATTAGCCAAATCTGAAATATTTAAGACATCTAATTGGGTTCAAAAATATTAACGAATACTTTGTTATATAAGAAACAATGAAATTTTATCTTGATAATTAAATAGGCAAATGGTTTCGGATTGAATTGAATTTTTGCAAGGATGATCTATGAGGTGTAACTTGAAAAATAGACGGTTCGGATCGTTGAAATTCGATGTGAAGTGGGCCCCACACCTAATCCCCATTTTTTTAAAAAAAAATGGGGATCCCTCTCCTTAAGCAACCTGTATATATCTTACCGATTCTAAATATTTAAGAACTAAACTTTATGCACATTATATAAATAAGATATTTAAAAAAAGAGATCAAAAGAAGATATACCAAGGATGAGAAGGAAACAAACTAATATCGATGCGGGTTAGCCAACAGACATGAGAAGGAAACTGACCTTGAGTACGAAAGGAGTAATTGTGTAGAACAATAAGCCTGAGTATAACCAGCCCAGGCTAATATCTGGGGGAATAGAAAAGAGCATTCAACTTAGTTACAAGAGAGCCCCAGGAGTACAGAAAGTATTGGCATAGCTTGCATGACGAATAAGAAATAAAATATTATTAACTCTTTAGTCAAATCTATTCACATATCATTGAAGGCTACGACTACTTACAATTGTTCTTCTGAAAGCATTTTTATATATTTGTCACGATTGTCTTCGTTCTTTTGTATTTAACAAAAAGAAATTTGTACTAAGAACCAACAAGTAATACTACACCAATCACAGATCACTCAAGAAGTAGAAAAGTTAGTCCAAGAGGCATTAGAGAAGATCACCTTCTCCGCCTACCCCTGTATCGGATAGGAGCACTAAACCAAGTCCCACAACAGAAAGGGCAGAATCAAACAATTGCCACAGGGAATACCGAGTGCTTAGGTAGATACATGTCGTTAAAAGACTTAAGCTATTGTGAAACAGTCCAATAGCGTCACACTCGTAATTGATGGGAACTGGTATGCTTTCTTCAAAATGGAAACAAATCTCTTCAGATTAGGGATCACAATGCCATCTGTGGCAAGTAATCGTTCGGCAATGAGGAAACTTCCATTCAACTTTACAATATTGAATTTCAAATAAATTATTCCACCTCTATCTTTCCATCATCACCTCATTACAATATTGAATTTCAAATAAATTTTATGATTTTGGTCGTATGTATATTAGATGAAAATATTCATATGATTATTGTGATGTAGTTTATGATTTTTTTTATAACAATTTGATCATTGTTGGTTAATTTATATAGAACTTTTTTTTTATCTATACTCTAAAAAATACATTTTGCACTCCTCGCAAGTATAGATTTCTTTCTCATTTTAGAAAGTTTGAAATACAAAGTGATATTTTTAAAGTGCAAATAACAATTTCGAATGTATATATGCATATATGTATGTATATATTTTATGTCTTTGTTAGTTCATATGATTTTTTATTTTGATTATATCAAACAATCTGATCTTGGAATGTTTCTCTCCAACATCGAATAGTAATTTATTGTAAAATTTGTCAATGTTATTTTCGTTTTAAGTTTTTTTGAAACTTTTACAATTAGGACAAGGATTCTAACGTGTCTAAGTGCATCGTGTTCTCCTATGCTAACTATAATCTCTTCAGAAAATGCATTGTGATTTCTTTCCATAAACTCTATAAAACGGGCCTTGATACGTTTCCAGAAATGCACAAACCTTGCAACATTGTTATTTTCCTAATCAAGTGTAATATCATACAACGGATACAAAAACACCTGTGATCACTATATAAATATGGCCCTATAGGCTCATAACGCTACCATCACGAAGTTTAGGAGAGCAGAATTTCACTACTAAATTAGATACCACATACTCCGAGGAAAAATGACGAAGACTTGTGCGATAGTAGTGTGCTTCCTTCTCATCCTTGGTAGATCCTCATTTGATCAAATTTTAAATATATTCGACAATGTGCATAAAGTTTTATATTTGTACTTGGTTGTACACTCGCAAATCTCTCATGCACCAAGCTGTAAGCTTCCAGTAACCTAATAAACTATGACTATAAAGCACTGATCCACGCGCTGACAAACAGGCTGCGGAATCCAGCAGTGGACCGAGAGGAGAGTCTTTGGGCAGCCCAAGTGCTGACTTGATCACCAACCTAGGCCCGCTTGGCAGAGGCCCAAGCACACGCTGATTGTGTGGAGCAGGCTGCAGAATGCAGCAGTGGACCGAGATGAGAGTCTTTGACTCGGCCTATAAATGGGCCTGAATTGTTTGGCCACCAAGTAGGCAAATTGATAATACTAAAGCAGCAGATCCAACAAATAATAACCCTCATTCTCCTCTACCAGTACACGCTCATGTCCCCGAGGATATCCAAGAGGTACGTTCTCATAATTCAAGTATTATTGAAAGTTCTTACGTCTTACCTCCTAGGCAAAACTGTGGTAAACCACCTGATAGATTCTTTCCAGATGGAAGAGTGAGATATGCAATTGCACAGTATGCGTCAACATATCATTTATCACCTAAGTATCAAGCTTTTGTGAATCAAATGGCTGGAGTCAAGATCCCAACCAAAGTGGAAGAAGCCCTGCAGGATTCTTGTTGGATAGAAGCCATGGAGGTCGAGATGGAGGCCTTACAAAGAAATGGAACATGGAACGTGGTACCACTACAACATGGGAAGAGACCGGTGGGATGTAAATGGTTATTCACCATAAAGCACAAAGCAGACGAATCCATAGATAGATACAAGGCAAGATTGGTTGCTAAAGGGTACATATGGACATTTGGAGTTGATTATCAGGAAACGTTTGCTCCAGTTGCAAAAATGAATATTATTCAAGTTATTCTGTCTTTAGTTGCTAACTTTGATTGTCCCTTGAAGCAGTTTGATGTGAAAAATGCCTTTTTACATGGAGATCTGGAATAGTATACATGGATTTTCCACATGGATACGAAGTACCAAATAAAGCTGGAAAAGTGTGCAGACTTCGACAGGCTCTCTGTGGACTCAAACAATCACCTAGAGCATGATTTGGAAGGTTCACCCAAGTAATGAAGAGCTATGGCTACAAATAAGGGAATGCAGACCATACACTGTTTAAAAAATGCATGGGAGGTAAAGTCACTTTGTTGATAATCTATGTGGATGATATGGTAGTTAATGGCGATGATACATAAGAGATAAAGAGACTGCAAAATTATTTTTCCTCGGAATTTGAGATGAAGGATCTAGGGGGCTTGAAATACTTTCGAAATTGAAGTTGTTCGTTCTCGTGATTTACTTATGTCAGCGAAAATATGTGCTAGATCTTTTCACTGAAACTAAGATGTTGGCATGTAAACCAGCAAAAACCCCCATCGTGCAGAATCATCACCTGGCACTATACCAGGATCAATTTCCGACTAACAAAGAGAGGTACCAGAGGTTAGTAGGAAAACTAATTTACTTATCGCTTATGAGACCAGATATTGCATATGCAGTTAGCGTTGTAAGTAAGTTTATGCACTCTCCTAGTGAGGATCATATGACAGCCGTAACGCGTATATTGAGTTATTTGAAAGGCACACCTGGGAAAAGATTGATTTTCAAGAAACATGGACATATGGAGATAAAAGGTATACTGATGCTGATTAGGCTGGGAACATTACTGATCGTCGCTCCACGCCAGGCTAATTTACATTTGTGGCAGGAAATCTCGTAACTTGGAGAAGTAAAAAACAAAATGTGGTTGCCAAGTCCATAGCCGAGGCGGAATATCGAGGTATATCACATGGGATTTGTGAATTGTTAGGGATCTGGATTCTTCTCACTAAAATATGATTTAAGCCTCGGAAGTCTATTGTTATAATGTGACAATCAAGTAACGAGAGAGAAAGCCAATAATCTAGTCCAACATGATCGTACAAAACATGTGGAAGTGGATAGACATTTTATCAAAGAGAAGTTGGAAGTTAAGTTGATTGACATTTCGTAAGTGAGGTCTGAAGAACAGTTAGCTGATGTGTTAACTCATGCAGTGTCGGTGAAGGTTTTTCAAGATTCACTTGACAAGTTGGGCTTAGGTGATACCTAGTACCTACGCACCAACTTGAGGGGGAGTGTTGGCATGAGGCAACTATATGTTTTAGGAATGTAATCAGAATAGGATTACATGATTGATTCATTGTATATTTGCGATTCTTGTTTCCTAACTTATAGGGCATCTTGTACAATTATATATATGCCTCCTAGAGAGAAGAATAATATAACAATTCAACCCTAAACTCATTTACTTTTATCTTAAAATTCCAAAACTCCTCTGCCGTACATTAGTTTGGAAACTTTCTGAGAACGGATTTCAGACCAAAACACACCGTGCCTCTTTTGAGGAAAACCTTTCTTTTTCAAAATGGAAACAAATCTCTTCAGATTAGGGATCACAATGCCATCTTTAGCAAGTAATCATTCAGCAATGAGGAAACTTCCATTCAAGGATTCTAACGTGTCTAAGTGCATCGTGCTCTCCTATGCTAACTATAATCTCTTCAGAAAATGCATTGTGATTTCTTTCCATAAACTCTATAAAACGGGCCTTGATACGTTTCCAGAAATGCCATAAACTCTATAAAACGGGCCTTGATACGTTTCCAGAAATGCACAAACCTTGCAACATTGTTATTTTCCTAATCGAGTATAATATCATACAATGGATACAAAACCACCTACGATCACTGTATAAATATGGCCCTATAGGCTCATAATGCTACCATCACGAAGTTTAGGAGAGCAGAATTTCACTACTAATTTAGATACCACATACTCCTCTGAGGAAAAATGACGAAGACTTGTGTGATAATAGTGTGCTTCCTTTTCATCCTTGGTACATCCTCATTTGATCAAATTTTAAATATCTTCGACAATGTGCATAAAGTTTTGTTATTAATATTTAGAATCAATAATATATATATATATATATATATATATATATGTGTGTGTGTGTGTGTGTGTGATGTCTAGGTGGAGATATATACATATGTAAGGGTGATATATATTAGTACTGGATTTGCATATATATAATGTTATTGGACATGGATGTCGATATGCAGGTTTGCAAGATGGAGCTAAAAGTAGAGAACTGGAACCTGCAAAGAACGCTGATCCCCTATCCTCGTCTGCGTTGGCATCCCTGTCTCCGGCACCCTATCATCTAGAATGCATAAGTGAAGAACAATGCTATGAGTATAAGTGTGAGAATCCTCACTGCCTCATGCATTGTGTGCAGGGAACTTGTCAATGCTATTGCGGAATCATGTTCAAATAATAAGTTGAGCTCTTTTCTTGATCCATTCGGATATGAAAAATAAGTGCATTTCAAGACATGTATAATTGAAATTCATAGAGAAATATGTCCTCGTGATGATATTAATTATCAATGAAGTTACGCTTCAGATTTTCGTTTTAATTAAGGTTTTATATTTGTACTTGGTTGTACACTCGCAAATCTCTCATGCACCAAGCCGTAAGCTTCAAGTCACCTAATAAACTATGACGATAAAAAATTTATAAGGTTTAGGGTTTACTACTTGAAAACTTTCTTCAGCAAATGCCGAAAATTGATTGCGCTTCAAACTGAAAACCCTTTCAACGTGGTTGGCAAGGTTTCAGTTTTTGAGCTCAATATTGGTTCGAAATCGAAAAAGCTCTGAACTCGCAGTCATTCTACCCTTACCTTTTACAATTCTCCTTTTAATACCACTTGCAAATCTCTCATGTGCCGACGGACAAATCCTTACTTCATCCAAAATAAAGTATGACGAAAATTAAAAAAATGCATCGAACTGAATGTGCTCAATTTTACACTTTTAAGCTCAATTATTAATTTCGTAATCGTAAAAACTCTAAACCAACAGAATGAGCTTTAATTCCACACGTTTTCCAAAATTTGGGGTAAAAAAAGCAGATAATTTTTCCTTTTCCTTAAGCCATAAGAAAGTTGTATATAATTAGCCAAAATACGGCATGGGCGGTGAACCGAATTCAATGTATCTACATTAGCTCTGGTTTCGGCTTTTAGGTGCCGAATACAACTGCGACAGGGAGGCGGTATCAACCCAAACCCAAACCCAAACCCGTCCCTCCCTCGTAGTAGAAGATTTTATTTTATTTCGAGAACATAGTTCAATACATTAAGTATTATAAAATTGAATACCAAATGATTAAAAAAATTTATTCCGAATTCGATATATCAAATATAATAATAAAAAGAAAATATACCGATTAAAAATTAAAATAAATGAAAATGTCATTGTCATATAAGTTATCAAACTTAAATTTAATATTTTAAATTTAACATGAAAAGCCAAAAAAAAAAGGGAAAAGAAAAAGTCACCTTGCCAGATGCATGATTTTCCGTAACCTTTTTGTCATTCACAATCATGTCCCATTATAATTCCAATTCTTATAATTTAATTTTGACATTTGAATGTGTTTTCGGTGCTTTTTTGTTTTTTGGAAAACGGATTCTTTTCGGACTCAAAGTACTGAGCCTAGGGATCAAATAATCCGAACAATTAAAATTTGATCCAACAGTTACAATTATTATAACTTTTAGAGGATCTCATATTTGTCGCCGTTGGATCAAATTTCAATAGCCTGAATTATCTGATGAGTATGCTCAGTTTCTTAAAAATCCGGAGGGGATCCGGTACCTTTTTTTGGAACACAATGTGAAATATTGCTCACAATTTTTTTATCGAATGATAAATTTTGTTAAACTAAATGTTAAATTAGTCATAAAAAAATTGAACAAAATGTTAAGTTAGCCATAAAAAAAATTTAAACAAATGTCATAATGTAAAAGCTCAACACTTTTTCATCATTATAATAAAAAGTTATATTGGTCACAATTATAAAATAACAAGAATTATATATACACATGTCACGAAATTAATACGTCTAATTACAACCAAGGAACAAAATGCCGATAATATCGGCGATATTTCGCCGATATTATCGGTTTTTCACGGGACCGATATTTTAATAGGTATCCAACGGGTTGTCTTCAAAATATCGCGATATTATCGATAATATCGATAATATCGCGATATTTTTGAAACTATCGCGATATTTTGGAACTGTGCTACTCGGAGAAGAACGCCGGAGCTTCTACAGCTCCGGCCTGGGTTCCAGTGTCCTAGCTGCACCGAGAGAAAGGGAGAGAAAGACGATAAAAAGGCCCCAAGCAACTCGGCGGAGTTGCAGAGAAAGGGAGAGAAAGACGATAAAAAGGCCCCACTGCTGTTGTTCTGTTGTCGAGGGGGAGGCTGGGCGTATTGAGGGGCGTAGGGAGGAGGGTACCCTTGGGGATTCCCCTGAGGTGCAGGGTATCCCTGTTGAGGAGGATATCCCTGCGGTGGAAACCCCGGCGGCGGATAATCGGCTTTGGGATATCCTTCCGGTGGATAACCTATTCCAATCACAATTTACACAAACAAAAGCGGCAGAAATACAAAATCAGAACAAACCCCGTGTCACGGAATTAAAATATCAAATTACTTGGAGATTTTGTACAGATCCAAACAAAAACAAGAAAAAAAACCAAACATGCAAAGTCTGCTTACCTTGAGGTGGAGGAACGCCAACAGGGGGCTGCTGCTGGTTGTAGTAGCTCATTGTTGGTGGTGTTCTTGATGGATTGCAATAGCTAACAAATTAAAAAGTCGGACGAAAAAAAAAACCCAGAAAATATCTGAATTCCCCTTTTTCTTTTGTTTTTGGTCTGTTACTCTTTTGCTTTTGCAATAAGTTGAGAGAAGTTCCTTATTTAATGGATGTAGAGAGAGAGAGAGAGAGAGAGAGACACGGGTGTGGACAGGCTGTATGTGGGAGCGGGTGTTCGTTTTCAATATATTTTTTTTTTCTTCCGAAGAAATAAATTTGGAAGGCGGTCAATGGGGGTTTTACTTGGGGGTAGGGAAAAATCTTAAATTTAAATTTACTATTAACGAGAATTATATTTAAAAATTTTCACTTACGTAAAATAAATATCGTTACTGAGAGAAGGAGAGAAGGAGACCGGACCGAGTCACTGAGTCTGTTCTCTGAGAGACCGAGTGAGAAGAGAGCGAGTCTGTTCTTGTGAGGGAGAGAGAAGGAGACAGACTCTGTAGAGTCTCTGCGTTCGCTTGCTACGTGTGTGCTTATGTTTGCTCCGTGTGTGCGTGTGCTTGCTGCGTGTGTGCGTGTGCTTGCTGCGTGATGTACCACTGCCAAGACAGGTGGTGGTTTGTCATCCAGCCACGCAGGCTTGCAAATGACAACTCAGCAAATTAATTGTGGACCTGTGCAGATGTGTGTGTGTTGCAGATTTGGTTCAAATCTGCTCAAGTTCAATTGTCTTTGCATGTGCGTTGCAGAGTGTTGCAGAGGTGAAAAGAGGTGAAAATATTGCACTATGTGGTATTAAGTCACTCATGTATCTTACCATGTAATGTATAAAGTGTAAAATATTGCACTAATTCATTATATATAAATGATTTTGGTGTGTTTAATCTTCTTTCATTAATTACTATATATTTTCTACACTCACAATGTTTGCCAGCTCGCTATATAATCAACTTGATAATGTTAAATCCATCATGCAATGCATTTCCTTCCAATTTTTTGTGATAAACTAATATATAATTGACTAAATAAACATCCTGCAAAGTTTCAATAAAAATTTCCAAGTTTTTCTTACAATTTCCGTGGTTTCCATGGAAATTTTATCGATATCGATATTATCCCGATATTTCCATCGATATTTCCATGTTTTCGGACTACCGATATTTCCGATATTACCGATATTTAATACCTTGATTACAACAAATTTTTAATCTACATTTACGTAATATACTTTAAATTAAATAATAACATCTGACGACATTATGATGGAAAAAATGGCTCATCAATCATATTAACATTGATATTGGACGGTCTAATTTTGTCACGTTTCGCCGTCCCTTCTCCCTTTTTTATTAAATTATTAATAATCCTCCCTCTGACCTTCTCAATAATTCTTCCGTCTTAACATTCTTAATAACTTCTCTCTCTCCTCCTCGCTTCGCTTCGCAAATAATCTCTCGATTCCTCCTCGCACAGGTACTAAAATCTCTCCCTCTCCCACGTTTTTTTATATAATTTTTTATTATTTTTGTTGGTAATTTTCTGTTTGGTAGCTGAGAAAATTAAGGAGGAAAAGTGAAAGAAAACAGATGGGAGAATCCAGAATCCTCTTCCGTTTGGTTCCGAAAAATTAGTTTCCAAAAGCGCGGATCCTCTGGACGCTGATGGTTTTTTGTTATTAGCCGCACGGCTAGCTGTTTTTGTGAGTCTGGGAACCGGAAATTGGATTTTTATTTTTCCTTCATTTGGTTTCTCGGCAACCAAACAGCTTGTTAATTATTTAATCCTCCGGTTTTTCAAATTAATTTAACGGAAAACCGTTTGAGATTTTTCGTCAAATTTGTTATAATATTTTTGTCCTCTCGATCGCAGATCAGTTTTCGGAAATCGATTCTCTTCGGCGGAGAAGGCGACGATCTGAACTGATTGAATCCGATCGGCGAATTTGAGAAAAACAAGATCTTGAGGGGGAAATTGAATAATTGATTGACTGTAGACATGGCGGAAGAGCACAGATGCGAAGCCCCGGAAGGCCACCACCTCTGCGCAAACAACTGCGGGTTCTTCGGCAGCCCGGCCACCATGAACCTCTGCTCCAAATGCTACAGAGACTTCTACCTCAAGGAGCAGCAGGAGGCCTCGATTAAATCCACCGTCGAAGCCTCCCTCTCCGCCTCCGCCGCCGCTTCTTCCTCTCTCTCGGCTCCTCCTTGTTCTCCGCCTTTAACATCCTTGCCTTCTTCTCCGGCAGCGATCGAGACTCAATGTCAGCGTCCGCCTCCGGCGTTGACCTTGCCGGAGGTAGTCGGAGATATAATCAAAGATCCCGCCGGAGATCTCCGGGCTCGTGAGGTGGCTGCGGTGGTGTCGCAGCCAAACCGGTGCACCGTTTGCAGGAAACGGGTCGGGTTAACGGGCTTCAAGTGCAGGTGCGGTACCACGTTCTGCGGCGTCCACAGGTACCCCGAGAAGCACGCGTGTTCGTTCGATTTCAAGACGCTCGGGAGAGAGGAGATCGCCAGGAGCAACCCCCTGGTCATAGCCGAGAAGCTCGAGAAGATTTGATCCGGGCCGTCAGATCTCAATACATTTGCCAAAGTACAAATCGCTGACCGGCGGATTGCAATCAATCTGGCGTCGGCGGAGCCACGCGGAACCGTCGATCTGATCAGGGCCGTTCATCGGGACGTGGGAATTAAGCTGATATAAATATTTTCTATTCCCCTAGGTTTTTGATTTAATTTTATATTAGTTTTTGCCAATAATTATTGTGGGATTTGATTTGTAAGTTAAAAAAAAAAAAAAATCTTTGTTTGGGAGTGAAATTTCGGGTCCAATTTCCGTGTAGATTCGTTTCTCTTTTGATTTAATTTCTGGTCATGGTGCGTCTTGCTTTCGATTGATTTGGATGTTTGCGTTTTGTTGCAAGAGATTATAAAGTTGTATCGACAAAGAAAGTCGTAACAAATGGAAAAGGATCCCCTCCTAAGCAAATGGTGGGGATCCTCATGACCACATAATGCGGGCCGTTGGATTTTGATCCAACGGCTACAAACAGGGGGTCCCTCTAAAAGTTATAATAATTGTAGCCGTTAGATCAAAATCCAACGGCCCGCATTACGTGGTCATGAGGATCCTCACCATTTGCTTAGGAGATGATCCTTTTCCGTAACAAATAACCTTGTAGGGTATGGTTTGATGTTGGCTTGCTTCAAAGGGAAAATTAGTGCGCTTTTGGAAAGGTATTTTCAATTAAAATGGTTCGTAAGAGTGATAAAACTTTTTATTTTGACCGTTGATATTGAACATTAATAGAATCGGATCCTGAGTTTGTCTATCGTTAATCAGTTTACTCCTTTTAAGAAAACCTTCGTTAAATGAAAAAGTAAGTGAAGAAAAGTACTCGATTTAACGAGAGATTTTTCAGTGTGACCGGTGCACGGGATAATACACCACGTGTCATTATACAAATGATGGGATATGTGTGCTAAAAAGTTAATAAAATAAAAAGTAAAATTTCCCACTTCTATTAAAACACGTGGTATACCACTTGTGTTCCCGTCACAATTAAAAATTTCTCCAATTTAACAGAGATTTTTACTAAACGACAAAAATAATTAACTGCGGACGAACTCTTAGACTACTTCTGTCGCTTTTCAATCTCAGTAACCAAAGTGAGGAGTTATGTTAATCACAATGATCATGTTTGCGAAAATGCCTTTTAGAAAAGGGAAATGATTTGGGGCTACCTATCACGAATTTAGGGTTTTTCGCTCATGCTCTTCCACAAACTCGAGCTCTTCCTAGGATCAAACAGGACTATATGTTCTCATCTTTACAAAGAGAGTAATGCTAGAGAGATCAAATTTTTTAAACCAAATTGAAACCCAAATGATGTGTCACCAATAAGAAACAAGCACGTTAATCGATACTTAATTAATAATCCAATCATTTACAAGCACATAATTTAGTTTGTAAATTTGGTTTAAAAAATTTGGCCTCTCTAGCATTACTCTTACAAAGATTTGAGGTTTCTTTGTGTGTTTGCTTTCGACTGAGGACTGAAATTGTTGCAATTGTGATGTGGGAGCTTTCTTTGGATTTGCATGTTTACCTCCTTTCCACTGGAGGTGATACGAAGAATGATTTTGGGTTTAGCCTTCTGTGGTGGTTCTTTTAGATTTTTCGGTGGCAAGTGATCCATCTTTTAGGTTTTTTAGACTTTTTCTTTGTGGTCACTTTTGAAAGAGAAATTCTTTTGGAACCAAGACATAGTTTTAGCGATATTATTTATTGAGTTTCAGGCAGTTTTTGGATGTTCATAATCATGGACACTGAAAGGCAAGCAATGCATTTTCAGAAAAGTTAAAAACCACCACTTGCTAGCGTTTATTTTGGAAAACAGAGACAAGGCACTATTTGTGACAGCCCGTCCCGGATTATGTAATTATTTAATCCTCGAGTTTGTGAAATTACGAAACTACCCTTGAGCATTGGGTTTTATTTCACTTTTGGGCTAAGTTTCAAGGCCCAAGATTCTTGGTTTTGGACCAATTACTCTATTTCCAACCTATTGGGAACCAATTAGCTAAGTTTTTAGTTAGGGTTTGTAGTAAATTAGGTTGAGGACCAATTAGAACTATCCCTAACTCTTAGTAACCAATTGGACAAGGGTACACACTTTCACACAAACTGAAAACACCCTTCTCTCTCTCTTCTCTCTCACAGACTCTCTCTCTGTTGCCCTTCCTCTCTACAACTGTACGGACGAGGTCCGTTGACCTCCATTTCTTCACAGATAGAGCCAGTTAGGACCACCATTGTGATCCTGGTGAGTCCACGAGCACAGCCATAGCTTTAGCTGGTTGTGACTCATTCGAAAACCCTGAGAAACAAGAGCACCGTCGAGGGTACAGTGACCCCGACGTGATTACAAAGGATTCAAGCCATTTCAAGGCTAAAAAAGGTATCCATTCTTCTCCCTTAGTGTTTTGGGATACTTTTGGCTAAGAATTAACGTTAGAGAACCCAGAAAAATGGAATCCCGATCTTGGTACTATTCATCAACTTTTTAACGAAGGTTTATTTTTGAATTTCAAGCTCATAGGGAGCTTTAGGACCTTCCCCCGATGCTCGGAGTGCATTGTTGAGAAGATTTGGACCACGGGAAGCCTAGATACGAGAAGTTGCAGAGGTCGCCGGAGTTTCGAACTCTCTCCGACGTGATTTCGTGTGATTCGAGGCTTGAAAGAGGTATATCCTGATTCCTTGGACCTTAAACTTCATTTTGGTGGAAATTTCATAAGAAATGGTTGAGAAATGAGCTAGAATAATAAGTTAGAAAAATTCCCAGTTTTCCGGCGACGGCGAAGCTCAAGGTTGAAGACGAGAGAATATTCCGTCAAGTCTGACGGAATATTCTCACGGCGTCAATTAAGTTTGACAGTTTCCGTTAGCTTTTAACGGAATATTCCACAAACTATTCCTAACAGCGTCACAGCTTTTGTCCCGTGTGCCAGGCACGTGCCGCGCGTGGGTGGCGCGTCTAGCTGTGCCTTGGCCGGCGCGTGAGGGCGCGTGACACATCCAAAAATTATTTTAAAAATATGGGGACGTTCCTGAGGTTGTGTAGATCATTTTGGTATATTCACACACCTCAATTGAGCAATGTATGAGAAGTTATTTCTTAGTTTCGTTTATGTGCTTTAAAATAACGTTAAAATAGTTGTTTCTCACATAGGCGAGACCTATCTGGAGGACGAGCGTAGCCAGGCTAGGCACGGGGGCTACGATCCGTCTACATACCAGTGAGTGGGCTTTTGTTTTCCGTATATACCTATATACTATGTATTTTTCCCAGAATATGCATTTTAAATGCTTTTAGCAAAGAATTGCCATGCCAATATATTTCATACTATTGAATATGCATTCTGAATTGTATGCGCATGATTGTTGGTGCTGTGGGCGCTTAGGTAAGTTTTGGGTAAGATTATGTGTGGTTATTAAGAAGTTGAGTTTGAAAAGTATGATGAGATGCATTGAGAGCTCATTAACCTGCACCCCGGTGTTAGTGCTCCCGCCCAGAGTTAGGGGCATAGTCTTTCACATGATGTTCACCTCCCGCACCACACACTCATCTTGGATCCAAGTTAGGTGCATAGTGCTGTCGTATAGACCACTTTCAGTGGGTTCGACTCGTAGGTGACCCGCGATTATTCGCACAGTCTTCACGTGATTGTAGCACTAGAGCATATTGTTTTACACCCAGTCCTGTCGTATAGACCATTATAAGTGGGTTCGACTCGTGTGCAGGCATGATTTATGAGCTAGAGTTCAGCTGACGAGCTGTTGCAGTTATTATTGTACTTGAATTGCTTACCTGATGATCTAGTGGCATGGCATGGCATATTCATGACTTCTTTGCATATATTTGATGATGATGGTTCAGTTGAGATTTAGTATATGTATATACTATTTTCTGGGAAAGTATACAGGTTTTACGGCGAGGGGATATAAATGTTGTTTATGAAATGAATTTCGAAAAGCTTTGTTTTTGCCCACTCACGCTTTTGTTTTGCACCCCTCCAGGTATTGGGTAGCATTGTTGGTGGCTCACGAGGATTTATCGAAGATTCTGACAGATATCACCCATGTAGGACCACCTTCGGGTGTTAATTATTTAAGTACTTCTTATGCACTGACTACACCTAGACTTTTAAGCTCTGAACGTGTAATCACACTTATTCATTCGTATTTCTTCCTATAATATTGCTTCCGTACTGTGCACATGGCTACGTCACCCTCACGTGACGGCCATCATGCCTATATCTCGGTCGGGGTGTGTCACTATTAAGTTAAGGTTCATTCAGAAGTACTTTTGAAATGACAATCATTTATAAGAAAATATTTTGGTTTCAAAAGCACTAGAAGTTGCAAGAAACACTTCACGTGTTTTTTCAAAATTTACTTGCATATTTATCAAAAATTAATTCTAAAAATATTTTCATAAAAAACGAGTCAACTCATGTTAGGCTCACTTCTAACCGAGACTTTAGCACGATCATATATTTATGGGAGGTTTAATGAAAAGGTCCCGGTACTGTTCACTTTTAACGAAAAACCACTTTTTTACCTTTAACTGACACTATTCACTATACCTTTAAAAATGACTTTTCGTTAAAAGAGAAGTTTTTTTGGACTTTTCATTAGTTTTCCTATATTTATTTGTCACGTCCTGTTTCCTAGGAAAAGGAAAGACTAACAAAAAAATAAATTAAAAATTGGCATGATTTTGGTCTTTATATGTAAGTCAAAGTTACCGAACCACTCAACCAGCCTGCTTTATCTGGATTATCATTTAACCCATTTGTCGTATGTTTGGGTAGTATTGTTGACATCACCAATGCTTGTTTCATATATATATATATATATATATATATATATATATATATATCAGGCTCCTTACCAAGAGGGATCCTCATTTTTCTAAAAAAATAGGGACATCCTCTTGACCGTTGGATTGACTTTAATGAAATTGTGTGGTTGAGATTAAAACACAGGCCACATAATCTCAACCACACAATTTCATTAAAGTCAAATCCAACGGTTAAAAGGATGTCCCTATTTTTTTAGAAAAATGGGGATCCCTCTTGTGAAAGGATTCCTATATATATAATTTCTTTATTAAAACGATAGCATTTGTGGGTTAAATTGTTAGTTGTTATAAGAAAACATGATCTGTAATGATCGAACCCGCATCAGAGTGCACTGCGATAAAACGCCGTCTGCACCAATGCTTCTGAGTTGTGGTTTCTTTTATGGGTGTCAAATTAGCAAATAGGATATTTACCTTATTTTTCATCAGTGCAAATTATAAACTACTTAAATTTATATGTATATTGATTTGAATTTATGTGTAAGGAGTCATGCTCACTATCCCGATCAACAACCTTGACTCACATATACAAATTTGCTTATTTTGCAAAAGTTTTTAGGACCGACAAGATTAATTAATTACAGCAGTTCGTTTTTAAACAGAAGAATCACAATCACAATCCAAGACAAAACATAATCTGATGTTTAATTTCCACTAACTTGTTTTATACAAAGCATCCAAACAAAAACATGATAATAAAGGAAGAACTCAAAGGTAATAATCCACACCTTGCACTTAATTATCAAAGAAGAATTTATAAACATATGCACTCAGAAACCTTGTAACGTACAATCTTTGTTAGCTAAAATAACAAGAAGACTAAGGTATTGTAAACTTTGTGTGTGACATTTGATCGACCTATAATTCATCGTTAACAGATGATGAACCCACCTTCTGGCTCCCAGACTTCATGCATGTTTTGGAGCTGCTCAAGCTTTCTAACCAGACCTGGTCTTTTACAACGGAGTTTGATTCGTTGTTTCGATGCCATCCCCAAAATGCATGTGTTTCGTTTAATACTCTGAGCCTTCCGTGTCCAAAACTTGGCTCTCTGTACAAAGACAGAGGGGAAGCCGGATTTTTGAACCTATATGTATAAAGATGGTTGAAAGTTTGGTTATAATCTTTAAGGAGATCAGAGGACTCCAAACTTAGGTGCAAGGAGACGAGCATATTGACATAACACTATAATAGCTTGAACTAAAATAAAGAGTACTTACTTTAACGCTAATCCTTCGCGGTTTCCACCGTCACCAACGGTCATATACACTGGACCACATGGATCAGCTTCATTGTTGTAAACCCTAGTCTGTAACATTAATCATTAACAACGTTAGAAACCCTAGTTTGCATATCATCAATCATTAACAAACGTTAATCATAAAACATAATATCAGCCATTCATTAATGTTAACTAATTTGCACGTAAGGAATCAAATTAATCCAACTTACAAATCGTTCATACGCATGAACATGCCCTGCAAAAACCACATCCACCCTTGCCTTGTATAGCAACTCTTCCATTGCTTTCCTCATACTCTCCCCTTCACCTTTATGGGCAGTATTGGTATTATACCAAGGTGCATGCAGAAGCACAACAATCCACGGCGTCACCTTCCTGTCAATCTTTGCCAAATCAGCCTGAAGCCACTTGTACTGATCTGACTTAGCATCAAAATCAGCATAGGACCCCAGCATGATGACGTAGGTCCCGGCAACTACAAAAGAGTAGTACAAGTTTGAGGTGGACCCACTCTCTTGGTAGGGCATCGGCCACCTGGCATTGTAGGCCTTGAAGCCAGTAGGGTGGCCGATGATCGGGATGCTCTCGATTTCATGGTTGCCTTCTGTGACCATCCATGGGCGTTTGCTGGCGTAGGGCTCGACAATGCGGCCGAAGGAGTCCCAAAGCGGTTGCAGTGTGTCGGCGTATGACAAGTCACCGGGGAGAAGAAGCACATCGTAATCCATGCTTCCGATGTGTTGTAGGGTTGATTTAGTCCATTCAGTTTGACCTAGATCACCTGAAACCAATATGTGAACATATGAGCAATGTTACACCAAACTTCGATCTTATAACAAATTAATGTGACAGCTGCTCGACCTTGATATTCTAGGGTGATTCGGCAAACCACTAAGTTAACAATTTCGAACCAGAATTGATGTAGTTTATATATATGCATATAACTTGGGTGTTTAAGGCAATTGCCGTACTGGGTTCCTTCAGGTTGGCTTTGGACTTGTCAACCTTCAAACCAAATCGAAGACCAGATGCACTCTCATTTTGGGTTATTCTCAAATGTTTTATACAAACGGCTAGTTTAACTGACATGGATTAGACCGGAAGTGCTTCTATAATGAACCTGAATTCGAATCCCCCTTCACGTAGTTTATATTACTTTAAAATAGAATATCGTTGTTGCTCAAAGAAAAGGTAAAAGTTTTTCTATTTTCTTCAAGACAACCAAACTTTCTACAAAATAACACGTAGCGTGATGAGATTGGTTAAAAATTTTATTCGAAATTAAACATAATATTACCACTTTTTAAAAAATAAATTTTTAATGTCAATCTCAGACAATTCATCTATAGGGTGAAAATGCACTCGGACAATTATTATTCACTAAGGCAATAATTTCCTATTGCCCAATCGTCTGGAGAATTATTGCCGGTGGAGTTGCTCTCAGGCAAAGATTTCTTCAAAGCCACACACACACAGATAATATATGACTCCAAAACATATTAATCCTTCAGAGCCATATAATCACAAGGCTAAGGAAATTGAAGCTCAAGCTAAGCTTTTGGTCCCAAACCTCTGATTATATATATTGTTCGACTTAAGCAAAACACATTCTTCTTGTGAGAGAGTTGATTAATTGGAAGATAAATAGGTAGGACTGCTGCTGATCAGGACGACCCCAATCATATATAATATTCATCCTTTAACAAGACTAATGTTTTATTTGATAAGATAAAAGTTTATTTACAATTAGATAGCACATAATTAAGAGAGGTTGGCTGAAATGATGATTTTACAAAGCTCAATTTTTGAATTGATTAAATTCAAAACAACGACCACATATTGATCAAATTTTAATGACATCACCGATCAAATATTAACAATATATCGACAAAATCCAAAAATAATAATTATTTCAACTATGAGATTTTTGTTTTCATCATTTCAACCGGTTTCCCTAATTAAATTACTAACCATGAAACAGTTAAATGGTCTTTAGCCAACCCAAGGTTGCAGAATCAAGCAGATGACCTCTAAAATTAAAATGGAACAGAAACATAAACTTGCAAACACAAGCAAGCTGATGTGTTTTTTTTTTTCAAAAGCAAGCTGATATGTTGTTTCTGATGGGAAAAGAACTTATATACATAAGAACTGTAATACACTCCAGACATAATATGGATTCTTTGATGGTTTCCTATCATGATTCTAGTAGGAGAGTCACTAGTATTGGTCTATTAATAAATAGTGATCACAAAAAATATGCTCATTATTGGATCAAAGGCCTATTGTTTGGTTGCGCACTATGTATCTGGGAGAGAGGAGAAGCTTACTATTAAATTAGTCAGCTGTGACTTCATCTTTTTCAAATTTTAAAGGTCAGATTATTTCTTACAGTTTTTAATTGGGTTTTTGCGAGGTTTACTTCAATAAGCAAGGTCTGCCGCAGAAAGTTTTTCTAAAATTGCAAATTTTCCTAACGACAGTTGTACACTCATCTCCAACATTTGTTGTCATTCCAATTCGACTTAAAGCAACTATATATAACCAACTCTATCATACCCCCAACAAACATAAAACATAGTATTCAATCTAATTTCAGAAAGACGTTCACGGAGTTCATTTCAGGTGAACATCTACTAATCTCCAAGCAAAGTTATTGACCCATAAATTTCTTGCGAGAGGGAAATTTGACAATCTGACAACGTAAATAATCTTTGAAAGAAAAACCGTTATTTAACTTACCGGCCACTGCAAATTCAAGGGGAAGTTTTTGTGGGGGTGTCTTGAAGGAGAACTCAGGGCCTGAACCTCCACACCTATAGAAGTATGTAGTGGCAGGCTCCAAGGGACCAATGGTAACATGGTGGATCTTCCCAGAGCTGTAGAGAAAGTACTTGTATGATGTGTGTTCTCCAGTTGCCTTCCCATTATATATCCCAGATTCCTTTCCATACTCCACAATTGATTTAACATGCTTGCTTTCAGTAACCCATGAAACTCTCATATGATCTTTTCCCACCAGTGAAATATGCACCTAATAAAATAGTTCAGAAATTATAATAGTCGGGTCTGTATTGATTTTCCGAGCTCAAAACTATAGTATGTTTCGGTCGTTTTCCCCATTAGTTGGAAAAAGTGAGCTACCGTTTCAGATACAAGATACTAACATTACTGTCCGGACAATAAGACGTACATTATATAAACTGTTAGACTACTCATAAACTGTACCTGTTGAGGATCCTCATCCGAGCTAGTGTGGTGGGTGAATATTACACCGCGAGGAGGTTGTCTAACATAATCATCATCTTGTGATTTTATGAGTTGAGGGAAGAGACAGATGACTAGGAGGAGAGAGAACACATGAAGACATAATTTCTCCATTTTTGTTTTGTGAGAGCTATTGGATTCATATATTGTCAGAGCCTTGGAGAGATATATAAGAGGGTTGAGGGGGTTCAGAAAATGGACAAAATAATAAGAATCCAATGGCGTGAAGTAAGTACATATATGTTTGAAGGGGTCTTGGCAATACTTACAGAAAAGCCACTGACGTTCTAGCTAGGATTCTCAGTCTTTATATCTATATGATAGTTCTATCTGGCATAATATTATTAATGCAGATTAGGCTTTGCTTGGCTCTAATCTTAATTAACTTGGGTAATATCATTAGTTTATTGATTATTTGAAGTAAAACCGAGCCTAATCGCGTGGGCTTGTAACAAACAAGATATTAAAGTGAAAGACTGTACGAAGAGGTTGAGCCGGGCCGGCCTAGACTCAAAGGGCACACCCTACGCATGACATTTGATAAATGATTATACGCAGTAACAGATAAGAACATGTCCCTTGCATGGAATATAGGAGTTTGTTTTACCCACACCAAAAGGTAAAAATAGAAAGGAAAAATGGTGGGCATGTAAACATTATGCTTTAAGAGTCCCAGATTCAAAAGTATTTGAAGACGTTAATTTGCTGCTTTTCTAACTTGATAGGTGACTTGTCTGCAACAAATTCTCTTCATGCCGTGCAGATACATTTTATTTCCAAGCACTCAATCCATTTTTAAAAGTAGTCACAGAACTTGTCAACTTAATGTATATCTCTGTTGAAGATACCTTCTTGTACTATAATTATTTAACAGATCACAATGTACTATAATGCTCTATACTATGGAAGACGAATTCCTTTCATTTGAATTATAGTCATGCCATAATATGTAGAATGATAACATCAAAATGTTTCCCTCTCTTTGTAGGGTTTGACATGGAATGCCTTTAAATCTAAAATTTAATACATATTATATTTTTGTATGTTATATAATGTAGATCGTTAATTTGAAATACTGATCGAATTGATTTTCATTTGAACGAACGGTTCAAATTAATAAGATTTTAAATATTTGAAAAGATAACATTATTCATCGAGAGGAATCTAAACAGTTGTATAATATCACTCATCGAGAGGAGTCTAGGCATTTGTAGAAGCCGAACCAATTTGTGGTGGGGATTTGGGCGGTCCTAACCTTCTGAAAAATGAGTGTTATTTGTCCTTTGTTTTGTTGATTTCGTGTAAAAGAGATACATTTGTTCGTGAATCACATGGAACTCAAAATTTTTTTTGTCGAACATTGAACTCAGTTAACAAATTACTTCATCTCGAGCATAATGCATGGTTATAAGTAATATCAGAATATCCCAGGAATCTACTTTTGAGAAGAAGAATTTAGGTTTGGAATATTAATGGGGGTCAACATTGGCCATATCCATTTTCTTCTTCTTTTTAATTATTTTGTTTTTGATCGAACTAACAAACCCATATTTATTCTATTATTCGTGGTGGACTGTCAATTTTCTCAACAATAATACTTAAGTCAACACGAAAACTTTGTTTTGTTTCCTTTTAATTTACATATCCCGTTTGGTTGGAAAGGTCTGCTATTTCAATTAGCTAGCTGGTCGTAAACCAGAGTGCATATACATATAACATGAGGGAGATAAAAACTCTTTTCATGATTAATAAAGAATGCTTGGTGCAATTATACGGTTGTTTTTTAAGATATAATTTATGGGGTATTTAATTTTTATAGGTTGCAATTAACTAGTATATAAGAACATGTTCATATGTTGACATCCCTGAAAGTGAATTTTCATAGATGACTATTATATTGACAATACATCGATCATACGTGCAAATAACCACAACGTATAAGTGACTAGTGATTATTATTATTGATAAATTATTTATTGTTCTTGAAGAACCATTCTTATGTACACGTTCACACTAGCAAACGATATTGTGGATGTGTCAAAGGTACAAGTTCACATTCGAAAATCAAGTCGCATTTTATGATACATAAACGTGTTATCCACAAAATTACATGATACACATTTATGCAGATGAAGCCTTTGTGAGGCATATAATGCAACACATGTGGTTGTCAGGATAACTTCACTTCATCCACAAGTACTCTCACTATATTAAGAATGAATTATATTGACAAGCATTTGTATTTTGTTGATATATCTATATTTTGTTTGTACGTGGCCTTAAACCATATCTTCTTTTCTTTTACTTCGTGGAACACTACTTGAATCCTTATGTCTAAGGAGTTATTCCTCCTTGCAAATACCAAGCACAATTCACGAATAAAGAGCCAATTAGTTTGGTATTGGTCACCAAGTCCCTATCTTCCTCTTCAACGTTCCTCCATCTCTTTGCTTTATCTTCTTCAACGTCCCTAAACCTAGCTAATTCCTTACACCTCTAACAGTCCCGCGACCTTTGTTGTAACTGGTTCCAGAGTTTAGAGTTTATTTATTTTGAACTGAATCATGCATGCAAAATCAGGGCCGTCTTTAAGATTTCAAGGGCTCTGTGCGAAATTTATAAAAAGGCTCCTACTTAAGATGGTTTTCCAGAAGAAAAAAAAGAAAAAAAAAAGTAGAACAATGTACAGATGCTAGAAAACAATAACTTAAACCAAAAGCAAACTTTTGGACTTGCTGATTGTAAGTTTACAAATGGTATTAAATAATAAGTAAAAAGAACTACAAACAATTCTCATGACCTTGAGAAAATTACTAATCATCCTAACCCTCTCTCAACACATCTTTATTTTGGATAAGTAAATATTGTTGTGTTAACAACGACGACGTCTTCAATTTGGATAAGTAAACAGCACTAGAGCCAACATTGCTTCTGGTTGGTTGTTTATTTATCCAAGTCTCTGCCGACGAAGAGTTTTCAATTCTTTTGCCTAAATAAGTCACTCACTAGCCCTTGATGAAGTAAGGTGTTAAATGATCAGTTACTTCCAGGTGCACTCCATAGTTTGGTATTCAGAAGGTCGAACCACATTCACCATAAAGCACCGGTGGAGCCACCCACAAGGCTAAGGTGGGCTGTAGCCCATGAAGGTTTTTCGTAAGTGTAGTGCTATTAATTTACACCCATTTTTATGTCTCACACATCCTTCCCAGTTTTCGGCCTTCAGATCGAATGAGTTAATGAAGATCAATGGCAAAAAAATTAATAATGGTGTGTGAATAGTGGTATCCTTTTTTAAACTCATGTTTTAATAGCTTATGTTAATGCGTGTAGCCCTTTATAGCCCACTCAATTCCAATACAAGTTATTATTTCATGTATATTTAGTAGAAGATAGGTAATAAATAGGGTAAATTACCAAAAACTACCTCGACTATTGGGTCTGAACATTTTCATACCTCGTCTTTAAAAAATTTCAATGTTATACCTTATCTTCGAATTTGTTGCAATGTCATACCTTCCGTCAGCCTTCCGTCAATTCATCCGTTATTGCTGACGTGGCATGCCACGTGGCACATTTTTATATTAAAAAATTAATAAAAAATTATTAAAAACTAAAAAAAAAATTAATTATTAAAAAATTAATTAAAAATTATTTTTTTTCCTTCTCTCTCTTTTTTTTTTTCTCTTCTTCTCTCTCCTCCTCCTCCTCCTCCTTCTCCGCCCGCTGCTTCTTCGTCCGTCCCCCCCCATCCCAGCTGCTTCTTCTTCTTCGTCCGTCCCCCCCATCCCAATCCCCTGCAAACCCAGAAAGAAGAAGAAGGAAGAAGAAGAAGAGAGAAGAAGAAGAGAAAAAGAAAAAAAAAAAAAACAAAAAAGGGCCGAACCCGTGCCCAGAGAAGAAGAAGAAGAAGAAGAAGAAGAAGAAGAAGAAGAAGAGAGAAGGAGAGAGAAGAAGAAGAGAAAGAGAAAAAGAAGAGAAAAAAAAAAGGGCCGAACGTGCCCAGAAGAAGAAGAGAGAAGAAGAAGAGAAAAAAAAAAAAAAAAAAAAAAAGAAGATCCGAACGTGCCCAGAAGAAGAAGAAGAAGAAGAGAAAGAGAAAGAGAAAGAGAAGAGAAACAGAAGAAGAGAAAAAAAAAAAAAAAAAAAAAAAAAAAAAAAGAAAGGGCCAAACGTGCCCAGAAGAAGAAGAAGAAGAAGAAGAGAGAAGAAGAAGAAGAAGAAGAAGAGAAGAAGAAGAGAAAAAAAAAAAAAAGAGAGAAGGAAAAAAAAATTAATTTTTTAATATTTAATTAATTTTTTTTAGTTTTTAATAATTTTTTAATATAAAATGTGCCACGTGGCATGCCACGTCAGCATTTTAACAGAATAATTGACAGACAACTGACGGGAGGTATGACATTGCAACAAATTCGAAGATAAGGTATAACATTGAAACTTTTTAAAAACGAGGTATGAAACTGTTAATGACCCAATAGTCGAGGTAGTTTGTAGTAATTTACCCTAATAAATAACACTTGTTATGCTAAAAATAATAAATTAGTTCTAGCTCCCCTCCCCCCTTCTATCATGTTCGTTAAAGAAAAAGGCTATTAACGCTATGCAATTTAGCCTTTGTACTTATCAAGAAAAGAAAATTCTTTTTCTTTTAGTTCACAACTAAATCCCTTCCTCCACAATTCCTTACTTTTCATTGCGATTTTCCAATAAATGTAACTTTTGGTGCGTTCTTAATCGCTTTACTTACTTATTCTTGATTTATTTAGTAGGTTAATTATTTATATGAAAATTGAAAAGTTGTCGATTAGGGTTATGATTTCAAGAATTGTTTATATTCTATTGTTGCTTGTTTATTTTGTCATTACATAATTTTATATAAGAAAAAAAAAAATAAACATATGATTTTATGGTACTAATTTTAGCTAGCCCACCCAAGAAAAAATCTTGGCTCCGCCCTTGCCATAAAGACACTCATTTCCTTTGAATATCTTTGCTTGTACAACCTGATACCGATTTGGAGCACTTATATTCTCACAAATATATTTGAAGCAGCTGAACCCGGTGCAGAAGATCCTGAAGTTCGCAATTAATTAAGCAATCTTGTCTTCAAGTTCTAGAACCCTAGGCCAAGAGTTGTTTCTTCCTCGACCGTAGTCGCTCAAGTGCAAAGTCAGTAGTGCATTTGATACTACCACCACATCTATTTTACTCGCCCGGCTGAGCTCGGTTGTGAGTTGGCACGCCTGCACTCACCAGAAGGACGTAGTTAGCTTCTAGTTACTCGATCTGTGCATCACGTAAGCTTTTTAATTTTTAGAATCAACAGACAAACAAACACATGTATATATCTCTTTCACACGCCTGAGTCTTCGATCGAGAAATCAGCAAAACAAAGGACAAATAACACTCATTTTTCGGAAAGTTGGGACTGTCCAAATCCACACCTCTAACTAGACCTAGTATAAGGACTCCCCACCAATCGGCTCGGCTTCTACAAATCTTTAGAGTCCTCTCGATGAGTAATGTTATCTTTCCATATATTTAAAATCTTTACTATTATATATGTTCAACCATTCATTCAAATGAAAATTGATTCGATCAATATTTTAGATTAACAGTTTACATTATATAACTAACAAAAATATAATTAAATTTAGCTTTGAAAGCGTTTCAAATCAAACCCTACAAAGAGAGGCGGAAAACATTTTGAGGTAGTTATATTTGTGAGTACTTGAAACACTGTTACATGGAGTTTTCATTCTACGTATTATGGTATGATCAGTGAACGGCATTTGGGTCATAAGTAACATTTCATGATTATAATAAGAAAACGTATACGATATAATTTGAGTGTGATAATTATACCACGTGACAGTATTCGAGTACACTAAAAAAGTGCTCTATTTAGGTGATTTGGTCCAATGTACAAACTTGCACGGCAAATTTGTTGCTGGCAAGTCACCTATCAAGTTAGCAAAGCAGCAAATTAACCTATTTTTATTTTGTCTGACGAAATTTGATTCGTTAGATAAATAGTAATTTCTGGTAGTGAAGCCTTTCTTTCCCATTCTTCTTTTGAACAGGTAATTGGCCACTTCCGAAGCAAGAATCGAGTTATCAGAAATCAGGAATGAATGCACCTTGTTGCTGTGATATAATTTGACGGAGCAGCGGTTTTAATATGTTAGCCAGCACCTTCGAGACTATCTTAAAAAGATAGGGTGGTGCTATCCACACTCTTATTTTTACCTTTCACACAATCCTCTAAATTTATGTTCCTCAGATCAAATGAAAGAAGATCAATAGACACAAAAAATTAACAAAATTATGTGAGAGGTAAGAAAAAAATATGTGAATAGTACTGTTCAAAGAATATTGCATAACCTAACATACCTTGACGTACATGTTAGGTTAAAGAGACAAACACGTGAACGAGCACCAGAAACAATTAGATAGTGCAAGAATTAACATTCTACAATCTACCAAAATATGCAATTTTATTTTCTCAAGAAAGTCTAATAGAAAGATGCAAAAGTATGAGTAGCTATCTCATCCCATCATATCTTGGTGTCTATCTCATGTCTCTTTCGCCAAGTTCCAAATGCATGGAACCCCTACCGACCTACATCATATTTTATAGATGGGTAAACTGCCAATTTAGTTCCTGAATTATCATCTTAGTGAAAATTAGGTCCCTAAACTATTTTTTCAGAAAAATTAGTCCCTGAATTATAAAAATCTGCCAATTACATCCCTAATGTTATATTCGAAGCTACTATATTCAATTTTCCGTCAATTTAAGTCACGTTACTTGCATGTGATACACATTGGAGGGTAGATTGGTAGTTTTTCATAAAGAAATAGTGTATGGAGTTAAATTTTGAGGAGAAATTGGTAGTTTTTCATAAAGAAATAGTGTAAGTTAACTTTTGAGGGTAAATTAGACATTAAATTCGCAACCTATATGAAATGTTAAGCACTTATAGACGAGAAAATGATGGCATTACACTCTAAAGTGTGTCAAGTGACTTAAGTTGACGAAAAATTGGATAAAATAGCTTTGAATATAATAGTAGGGATGAAATTAGCAATTTCTAATGAATTTAGGGACTTATTTTACTGAAAAAATAATTCAGGGACTTAATTTTCACTAAGGTAATAGTTCATGGACTAAATCGGCACTTCACCCTTTATAGATATTGACTATGCTTTAGGATTTAGGAAACTACAACATATTGGGTGTAGGACATACTTTACTGAATGTAAGATTTTTCTCTGTTTACATTAATTTGGCCCACTTATTTCGTGACAACAACCAATTCCCAAGGGGCTTACAACTTGCAAAGAGGTTTTTGGATATAATTGTTTTTACAAGGGACTTTACATGCTTTTATAGAAAGGTAGAATTATTTTTCCTGTTGTCAATTGGTTTAATTAGCTAGGGTGATTTTCAACTTTCTTGATGATACCATATTCAGGCTAACTACACATCTTAGTCTAAAGGGTCACGTGCTTCCACCTAACTTAATATGTGCGTGAGGGCGCGTAGTGACAAGAGATTTTTCAGTATGCTGGGTGATGAGTCCATATTATACCATATATTTGACCATATTCTTAGTTATAGTTTATTGGTTATTTTGGTAGAATTTTGATACTTTGTTATGTATTTTCAATGTAGGACATTCGACTTCCTCTGGAGCAAAAAGTAATCAAACAAATGAATTTTAGAGTGATTCCAATTGAAGGATGTTTGTGAGTGTTTCAAGATGATTGTATCAAAATTCCAAATTTTTCTACCAAACCGTTTGACCGTGGTGAAGAAAAGAAGGCCTAGCGCAACTTTCCTAGATTGACGTATCTGGACGTTTTGGACATTTTGGAGGTCAAGGTGGCATATTTTAAGGAAGATTCCTTCTGGGGATTTGTTAGGGACGTCTCAAGCATTAAAAAAAAGATTTTTTGGATTTGATCAGTTAAAAGTCTAATTTTCTGAGAAGTCCGAATTTCAGTTTAAATAGGAAACATTTTATTTCCTAGTTATCTTATTATATTATGTTTTCTAGTTTTTAGAAGACATTTTCTAGGTAGGATTTTATTTTGTAGTAGTATAAATAAGACTTTTTAGCCATTAGCATAGCAGAGAGAACGCATCAATACTTTGCCAGGCTTGGAGAGCTTTTGAAGATTCAAGTTTATTTTCAAGATGTTTTCTATCTATGTTGTTAATAATATTTTGTTGTATGATTGTTCGTAACTAATGTCCGTTTGCTAGGGCAAGACCATGAGCCTTAGCAAGAATATGTGGTTTCTTTTCAATTTACTTATGATACTATGCATGCAGGTTTTGATTTATTAATCACCGGTTTAAACTGTCTAATTGTCTTGATGATTGGCCACCATTAGAATATTTAGAAAAGTAATTTGATGCAATTTTAGCAGAGGGTTGTCCCTGAAATTGGGGCTGGCTTCTTGTGGTTAATATGTGTAACTTCTTAGGATGGACGACACGTCTTAAGGGTTATATGGTTTTTCAAAAGGTTTTCACAAAACTTAATGAGTCTTGCATGTTCACATTCGATCTGGACGCCACGTACGGGTTGCATGTTAGATATACGTTCTATGTTGGAGGTTCCAAGTAGGGCATACTTTAGGAAAATCTAACCTTCAAAATATGCATGTGTAAGTCATAAGTAATTGGAAGAACTACGTAGGATTGTTAAGGTGACGGCAGAACCCTAGTGCTCAAATTTATTTTCAAAACTATTTTCTTTTGTTTTCTTTACTTTGCCAATTTATTAATTGTTTTTAATTAAATTCACTTTTAATATTTTAGGTCATAAAATCAACCTCTTCCAAACTTTGTTTTCAAATAATTAATTAAGATTTGGTTTTAACATAAATTATTCATTCAATCCCTGTGAAAAACGACCTTACTTGATCTACTATACTACAATTACCTTGTACTCTTACAAGTATTTTAAGTGTTTTTATCTCTACTTTTGCAGGTGGTAAAAATCTCTATCACTGGAAATACATCAAATGTAATAATACAATTAGTTGGAAACTTAAAAAAAAAATATTCAATCAATTATATTATGATACTTGGTATTCCGCACCGTGTTTTCGACACACTGAAAGCTTTTTTCGTGTTGAGAATGTAAAACAGAGATTGGGAAATTAAGAAACCTTACCTGTCGATAGAACCTCATGTTTGTTATAAAACATAATATTTTATCTTAAAATATTAGTAGATTGAAAACCCAACCTTGCGCCTCCTATCCACGCCTCTAATGTCTCATTTGGTATAGCTAGCTAAAATGAATCATAACGTTATAGAAAAATAAAAATATTGTGGCCAACTTGAAGGTAGAACTTATTGATATTAAGAGAACTTATCTGATGCAATCCCACCTCATTAAAATGGTAATAGAAGGGATAAGTATCTTCATGTCTAATTTCTTCATAACTTTTTAAAAATGAGAAATCATTGATATCTACTTTCTATATATACATCAAATATATAGTATATTATCTATATTTCATCTAATCTTAGAGACCAAACGAGACTAATCTCAAAACTTAGAGAAGCTACAAGTCTAAAACGCGGAGAACTTTTGAGAATGATCCGCATCACATCAGCTAATAATTAAAGAACCAAAGTTTTTTTTTTTTTTTTTTTTTTTTTTTGAGAATTGATTTGCTGATAGATATGGATTCTGTGATTATACCTAGCTTCCATTTGATGAACGTAGCGTAGTGAATCTGTCACATGAGAGGTGAGTTTTCATTGAAGTTACGTACGATTTTCCCCAAAGAGATATTTGTATCATGCATATAAGTATGTTAATTATTAACTAAAACCTAAGATCAATGTATACGTTTTAGGATATTCATCTTCACAATTAATTGCGTGTGCTGTGCATGATCCGGTTCAAAATAAATTAACACGGAATTAAGACATAATTAACTATGAAGTGATTATATAATTGACCAAGCCTTATTCCGGACTTTAGATATTATAATTTTCTTCAAGTTTACTTTCTTAAACTAATTCATGAGAGAATTAATATAGCTGACCATGTGAAGCCATTAAACTCCAAAGTCAAGAACCAGTTACAACAAAGGTCGTGGGAGAGGATAGCTAATGGCTTATAGGATTTGTAAACAACATGTAAGGCATAGCTAGGTATTACTAGTTAATCGCAACATATAAAAAATTAAATAATCACAAAAATTATATCTTAAGAAACAACCACATAAATTAAATAACCTAATTTGTTCTTCTCAAAAGTAGATTCCTGGTATATGCTGATATTACTTGTATCCATGCATTATGCTCGAGATGAAGTAATTTGTTAATTGAGTTCGATGTGAATAAAAAACACATGTATCTCTTTTACACGCCCGAGTCTTCGATCGAGAAATCAACAAATCAAAGGACAAATAACACTCATTTTTAAAAAGGTTGGAACCGCCAAAATCCCCAGCACTCTAACTAAACCTAGTAATGACTCACCCCAAATTGGCTCGCCTTCTACAAATGTTTAGATTCTTCTCGATGAGCAATGTTATATTTTCATATGTTTAAAATGTTACAGTCAAATTGGATTTCATAAAGAGGTGATATTTATATAATACAAGGCAATACAATTCCGGACAATAAAGAAAATAAAACTAATCATAATGATATTTTTATAACTAGGAATTCTAAATGTATAAAAGTCAACACTCCTCCTGAGGGGGTTTCGCGTAGTGCGAGGATTTTCACGTAGAGTGTTTTAAGGTGTTTGTTGAGTTGGAGAGGCTTCTCACATTGCAAAACCATTTCTATTTATAGGGTGGATTTTCACAATAATCAAGTATGTTGAGGTAGAGTCCTGATAGGACTATGCCTATTCGGCAACCACCTAGATATCCTCTATTTATCCCTTTAATCCATTCTTTAGCTAAAACTCAATCTCTAACCAGTCTCAGCCTCTTTGACTTGAACTAGGATTCTAAATCTAGTCCGTTTATGCATTTAATGATCCTCCTAATGATTCAAATTTTATAAGAACTAATCCTAATCCTTAGCAATCCTAATTCAACTAGGACTCGACCAAGATGTGCCTGGGTTTGACCTCCTAACAATCCTACTTTCATTCAGACTTGGTCGAATTAAGACTGTTCTGGTCTGGGAGCCAGCTAGCCTGAGGAATAACAATTGGGCTGAGCATCGTGGCCTTTTAACTCGGGTTATCTCTTCTCGGCCCAAATTCTGTATTTCAAGCCCAAACATGATCACATGGAACTCAATTTAACAAATTACTTCATCTCGAGCATAATGCATAGATTCATACAAGCATCTACGTACTTTTGATTAGAAGAATTTAGGGTTTGGAATATTAATGGGGTAACATCAGCCAAACCCATATTTCTTCTGGTCGAACTAAAAAACCCATATTTCTTGACTATCAGTTTCAACGTCTTTTATGGTAAATTTGCCGCCGTCATCAGTTGATTGGCTCTGGCCATATTGTTTAACAAGTTCTTATTTACTTTCAATATGTATTTTGAATACTTGATCAGTATTTATACTTAAGTCTACACGAAAACTTTGTTTTCTTTTCTTTTAATTTTCATATTCCGTTTGATTGGAAAGATCTGCTATTTCAATCAGCTAGATGTCGTAAACCAGAGTGCATATATATAACATGAGGGAGATAAAAACTCTTCATGATTGAATAAAAAATGCGTAGTGCACTTACATGGTTGTTTCTTAAGAAATAATTTGTTTAATTTTATAGGTTGCGATTAACTAGTATATAAGGACATGTCCGTATGTTGTCAATATATCATCAAAACAATCGACATTGCTGAATGCTAATTTTCATAGATGACTTATATTGACAACACATCCATCATGCGTGTGATTAACCACAATGTAGAAGTGACTAGTGAATATTATTATTGTTTTTGTTAAATGGTTTATTGTACATGAACAACCATTCCTATACACAAGTTCAGATTAGCAAACGATGTGGATGTATCAAAGGTACAATGCTCACATTAGAAAATAATCAACTCGCGTTTAATGGCTTCACAGAAGAGAATGCTTTGAATTGTAATAACATAGAAAATAAAATTTCTCACTACTTCTATTAAAACACGTGGTATACCACTTGTGTTCCTGTCACAATTAAAAATTTCTCCAATTTAACAGAGATTTTGACTAAACGACAAAAATAATTAACTGCGGACGAACTCTTAGACTACTTCTGTCGATTTTCAATCTCAATAACCAAAGTGAGGAGTTATGCTAATTACAATGATCATGTTTGCGAAAATGCCTTTTAGAAAAGGGAAATGATTTGGGGCTACCTGTCACGAATTTAGGGTTTTTCGCTCATGCTTTTCCACAAACTCAAGCTCCTCCTAGGATCAAACAGGACTATATGTTCTTATCTTTACAAAGAGAGTAATGCTAGAGAGATCAAATTTTTTAAACCAAATTGCAACCCAAATGATGTGTCACCAATAAGAAACAAGCATGTTAATGGATACTTAATTAATAATCAAATCATCTATAAGCACATCATTTAGTTTGCAAATTTGGTTTAAAAAATTTGGCCTCTCTAGCATTACTCTTACAAAGATTTGAGGTTTCTTTGTGTGTTTGCTTTCGACTGAGGACTGAAATTGTTGCAATTGTGATGTGGGAGCTTTCTTTGGATTTGCATGTTTACCTCCTTTCCACCGGAGGTGATACGAAGAATGATTTTGGGTTTAGCCTTCTGTGGTGGTTCTTTTAGATTTTTGGGTGGCAAGTGATCCATCTTTTAGGTTTTTTAGACTTTTTCTTTGTGGGCACTTTTGAAAGAGAAACTCTTTTGGAACCAAAACATAGTTTTAGCGACATCATTTGTCTAATAGACGTCACGTGTTTAAAAAATGAACTGTTTAAGTGAACGACCAATTCTTACATGGTTGCAGAAAGAAGAACTTTATTGAGTTTCAGGCAGTTGTTGGATGTTCATAATCATGGACACTGAAAGGCAAACAATGCATTTTCAGAAAATGTTAAAAACCACCACTTGCTAGCGTTTATTTTGGAAAACAAAGACAAGGCACTATTAAATTAAGGTTCGTTCAGAAGTTCTTTTGAAATGACAATCACTTATAAGAAAATATTTTTTATTTCAAAAATACTAGAAGTTGCAAAAAGCACTTCACGTGTTTTTCCAAGATTTACTTGCATATTTATCAAAGATTAATTCCAAAAATATTTTCATAAAATACGATTCAACTCATGTTAAATTCACTTCTAACCGAGACTTTAGTACGATCATATATTTACTTGTCACATCCTGTTTCCTTGGAAAAGGAAAGACTAACAAAAAAATAAGTTAAAAATTGGCATGATTTTGGTCTTTATTTGTAAGTCATCAAGTTACCGAATCGCTCAACCAGCCTGCTTTATTTGGATTATCATTTAACCCATTTGTCGTATGTTTGGGTAATATTGTTGACATCACCAATGCTTGGTTTTTTTTAATATTTTTATTAAAACGATAGCGGGTTAAATTGTTAGTTGTTATAAGAAAGCAAGATCGGTAGTGAAACCCGCATTAGAGTGCATAAGTATATGTCATTATTTTCTGTCACTGAGGTAAAACGTCATCTACATCAATGCTAACTTCTGAGTTGTGGTTTCTTTTATGGGTGTCAAATTAGCAAATAGGATATTTACATTATTTTTCAGCAGTGCAAATTATAAACTACTCAAATTTATATGGATATTGATTTGAATTTATGTGTAAGGAGTCATGCTCACTATCCCGATCAACTACCTTGACTCACATATACAAATTTGCTTATTTTGCTAACGTTTTTAGGACCGACAAGATTAATTAATTACAGCAGTTTGTTTTTAAACAGAAGAATCACAATCACAATCCAAGACAAAACATAATCTGATGTTTAATTTCCACTAACTTGTTTTATACAAAGCATCCGATACAAAAACATGATAATAAAGGAAGAACTCAAAGGTAATAATCCACATCTTGCACTTAATTATCAAAGAAGAATTTATAAACATATGCACTCAGAAACCTTGTAACTTACAATCTTTGTTAGCTAAAAAAACAAGACTAAGGTATTGTAAACTTTGTGTGTGACATGTGATCGACCTATAATTCATCGTTAACAGATGATGAACCCACCTTCTGGCTCCCAGATTTCATGCATGTTTTGGAGCTGCTCAAACTTTCTAACCAGACCTGGTCTTTTACAACGGAGTTTGATTCGTTGTTTCGATGCCATCCCCAAAATGCATGTGTTTCGTTTAATACTCTGAGCCTTCCGTGTCCAAAACTTGGCTCTCTGTACAAAGACAGAGGGGAAGCCGGATTTTCGAACCTACATGTATAAAGATGGTTTAAAGTTTGTTTATAATCTTTAAGGAGATCAGAGGACTCCAAACTTAGGTGCAAGGAGACTAACACTATCATAGCTTGAACTAAAATAAAGAGTACTTACTTTAATGCTAGTCCTTCACGGTTTCCACCGTCACCAACAGTCATATACACTGGACCACATGGATCAGCTTTATTGTTGTAAACCCTAGTCTGTAACATTAATCATTAACAACATTAGAAACCCTAGTTTGCATATCATCAATCATTAACAAAGTTAATCATAAAATACAATATTAGCCATTCATTAATGTTAACTAATTTGCACGTAAGGAATCAAATTAATCCAACTTACAAATCGTTCATACGCATGAACATGCCCTGCAAAAACCACATCCACCCTTGCCTTGTATAGCAACTCTTCCATTGCTTTCCTCATACTCTCCCCTTCACCTTTATGGGCAGTATTGGTATTATACCAAGGTGCATGCAGAAGCACAACAATCCACGACGTCACCTTCCTGTCAATCTTTGCCAAATCAGCCTGAAGCCACTTGTACTGATCTGACTTAGCATCAAAATCAGCATAGGACCCCAGCATGATGACGTGGGTCCCGGCAACTTCAAAAGAGTAGTACAAGTTTGAGGTGGACCCACTCTCTTGGTAGGGCATCGGCCACCTGGCATTGTAGGCCTTGAAGCCAGTAGGGTTGATGATCGGGATGCTCTCGATTTCATGGTTGCCTTCTGTGACCATCCATGGGCGTTTGCTGGCGTAGGGCTCGACAATGCGGCCGAAGGAGTCCCAAAGCGGTTGCTGTGTGTCGGCGTATGACAAGTCACCGGGGAGAAGAAGCACATCGTAGTCCATGCTTCCGATGTGTTGTAGGGTTGAGTTAGTCCATTCAGTTTGACCTAGGTCACCTGAAACCAATATGTGAACATATGAGCAATGTTACATACACCAAACTTCGATCTTATAACAAATTAATGTGACAGCTGCTCGACCTTGATATTCTAGGATGATGCGGCAAACCACTAAGTTAACAATTTCGAACCAGAATTGATGTAGTTGATATATATGCATATAACTTGGGTGTTTAAGGCAATTGCCGTACTGGGTTCCTTCAGGTTGGCTTTGGACTTGTCAACCTTCAAACCAAATCGAAGACCAGATGCACTCTCATTTTGGGTTATTCTCAAATGTTTTATACAAACGGCTAGTTTAACTGACATGGATTAGACCGTAAGTGCGTCTATAATGAACCTGAATTTGAATCCCTCTTCACGTAGTTTATATTACTTTAAAATAGAATATCGTTGTTGCTCAAAGAAAAGGTAAAGGTTTTTCTATTTTCTTCAAGACAACTAGGCTTTCTACAAGATTATGAGGTCTAAGGTGAATGAGGAGAATATTCTCTTAGCAACTCCAGGCCTATCCAATTGTCAAGGGAATTGGGCAATTTATGGGCAATTTACGCCCCCCCCAAACCCAAAAAAACCAACTTCACCCCAGCCCAAAAAGTCGGGCAGATTGTGGGTCCAAGGTTTCCAAACCAAGCCATTAGGCAATTCCTGTCCTTGTGTGCGGCTGAGTCCATTTGACGCTAGGTAGACGTCAACCATGTCATTTTTTTTTTCAGGCGTGTGCACTTCATGCGCGAGTATCAGGTGCATAAACCAACCAAAACAGGTTGATGGGGCCCAACCAAACTCTTCCACAAAAAGTGTAATTTCGGATAATAACACGTAGTGTGACGAAATTGGTTAAAAAATTTATTCGAAATTAAACATAATATTACCACTTTTTAAAAATAAATTTTTAATGTCAATCTCAGGCAATTCATCTATAAGGTGAAAATGCACTCGGACAACTATTATTCACTAAGGCAATAATTTCCTATTGCCCAATCGTCTGGAGAATTATTGCCGGTGGAGTTGCTCTCAGGCAAAGATTTCTTCCAAACCACACACACAGAGATAATATATGACTCCAAAACATATTAATCCTTCAGGGCCATATAATCACAAGGCTAAGGAAATTGAAGCTCAAGCTAAGCTTTTGGTCCCAAACCTCTGATTATATATATTGTTCGACTTAAGCAAAACACATTCTTCTTGTGAGAGAGTTGATTAATTGGAAGATAAATAGGTAGGACTGCTGCGGATTCAGGACGACCCCAATCATATAAAAGAATTGTAATACACTCCAGATATAATATGGATTCTTTGATGGTTTCCTATCATGATTCTAATAGGAGAGTCACTAGTATTGGTCTATTAATAAATAGTGATCACAAAAAATATGCTCATTATTGGATTATTGGATCAAAGGCCTATTGTTTGGTTGCGCACTATGTATCTGGGAGAGAGGAGAAGCTTACTATTAAATTAGTCGGCTGTGACTTCATCTTTCAATTTTTAAAGGTCATTTCTTACAGTTTTTAATTGGGTTTTTGCGAGGTTTACTTCAATAAGCAAGGTCTGCCGCAGAAAGTTTTGCTAAAATTGCAAATTTTCCTAACGAGAGTTGTACACTCATCTCCAACATTTGTTGTCATTCCAATTAGACTTAAAGCAACTATATATAACCAACTCTATCATACCCCCAACAAACATAAAACATAGTATTCAATCTAATTTCAGAAAGACGTTCATGGAGTTCATTTCATGTGAACAGCTACTAATCTCCAAGCAAAGTTATTGACCCATAAATTTCTTGCGAGAGGGAAATTTGACAATCTGACAACGTAAATAATCTTTGAAAGAAAAACCGTTATTTAACTTACCGGCCACTGCAAATTCAAGGGGAAGTTTTTGTGGGGGTGTCTTGAAGGAGAACTCAGGGCCTGAACCTCCACACCTATAGAAGTATGTAGTGGCAGGCTCCAAGGGACCAATGGTAACATGGTGGATCTTCCCAGAGCTGTAGAGAAAGTACTTGTATGATGTGTGTTCTCCAGTTGCCTTCCCATTATATATCCCAGATTCCTTTCCATACTCCACAATTGATTTAACATGCTTGCTTTCAGTAACCCATGAAACTCTCATATGATCTTTTCCCACCAGTGAAATATGCACCTAATAAAATAGTTAAGAAAATAATCAACAAGAAATTATAATACCTGAATTGAATTTCCGAGCTCAAAACTATAGCATGTTTCGGTCGTTTTCCCCATTACTTGGAAAAAGTGAGCTACCGTTTCAGATACAAATACAAGATACTAACATTACTGTCCGGATACGTACATTATATAAACTGTTAGACTGCTCATAAACTGTACCTGTTGAGGATCCTCATCCGAACTAGTGTGGTGGGTGAATATTACACCGCGAGGAGGTTGTCTAACATAATCATCATCTTGTGATTTTATGAGTTGAGGGAAGAGACAGATGACTAGGAGGAGAGAGAACACATGAAGACATAATTTCTCCATTTTTGTTTTGTGAAAGCTTTTGGATACATATATTTTCAGAGCCTTGGACAGATATATAAGAGGGTTGAGGGGGTTTGGAAAATGGATAAAATAATAAGAATCCAATGGCGTGAAGTAAGTATATATATGTTTGAAGGGGTCTTGGCAATACTTACAGCAAAGCCACTGACGTTCTAGCTAGGATTCTCAGCCTTTATATCTATATGATAGTGGCATAATATTATTAATGCAGATTAGGCTTTGCTTGGCTCTAATCTTAAATTAACTTGGGTAATATCATTAGTTTATTGATTATTTGAAGTAAAACCGAACCTAATCGCGTGGGCTTGTAACAAACAAGATATTAAAGTGAAAGACTGTACGAAGAGGTTGAGCCGGGCCGGCCTAGACTCAAAGGACACACCCTACGCATGACATTTGATAAATGATTATACGCAGTAACAGATAAGAACATGTCCCTTGCATGGAATATAGGAGTTTGTTTTACCCACACCAAAAGGTAAAAATAGAAAGAAAAAATGGTGGGCATGTAAACATTATGCTTTAAGAGTCCCAGATTCAAAAGTATTTCAAGACGTTAATTTGCTGCTTTTCTAACTTGATAGGTGACTTGTCTGCAACAAATTCTCTTCATGCCGTGCAGATACATTTTATTTCCAAGCACTCCATCCATTGTAAAAAGTAGGTCACAGAACTTGTCAACTTAATGTATATCTGTGTTGAAGATACCTTCTTGTACTATAATTATTTAACAGATCACAATGTACTATAATGCTCTATACTATGGACGACGAAACCTTATTTGACCAGACGAATTCCTTCCATTTGAAAAGAGATTATTTTTATAGTCATGTCATAATATGTAGAATGATAACATCATATAGCAGTCTTTCAAATACACACAAATACCTCAAAATGTTTCCCTCTCTTTGTAGGGTTTGACATGGAATGCTTTTAAATTTTAAATTTAATACATATTATATTTTTGTATGTTATATAATGTAGACCGTTAATTTGAAATACTGATCAAATTGATTTTCATTTGAACGAATTGTTCAAATTAATAAGATTTTAAATATTTGAAAAGATAACATTATTCATCGAGAGGAATCTAAACAGTTGTATAATATCACTCATCGAGAGGAGTCTAAGCATTTGTAGAAGCCGAGCCAATTTGTGGTGGGGATTTTGGCGGTCCCAACCTTCTGAAAAATGAGTGTTATTTGTCCTTTGTTTGTTTGATTTCTCGGTCGAAGACTCAGGCGTGTGAAAGAGATACATTTGTTCGTGAATCACATGGAACTCAATTTTTTTTTTTGTCGAACATTGAACTCAATTAACAAATTACTTCATCTCGAGCATAATGCATGGTTACAGGTAATATCAGAATATCCCAGGAATCTACTTTTGAGAAGAAGAATTTAGGGTTTGGAATATTAATGGGGTCAACATTGGCCAAACCGATTTTCTTCTTCTTTTTAATTATTATTTTTTTGGTCCACTAAAAAACCCATACTTATTCTATTATTGGAGGTGGATTGTCAATTTTCTCAACAATAATACTTAAGTCTACACCAAAACTTTGTTTTGTTTCCTTTCAATTATATCCCGTTTGGTTGGAAAGGTCTGCTATTTCAAGTAGCTAGCTGGTCGTAAACCAGAGTATATATATATATAGGGAAATTTTATTTAAACCCATACAACCTCTTTTTACACCTAACTTAAAATTTTGAATGTTAATTGTCTATTTTACCCTATTGCATAATTACTATTAAGTACAAAATGAAATTAATAATAAATCTCAAATTTATCAATAAACCCAAACATTATAATTAAAGGAAAATTAATGAAAAGGGCTTGAAAAGTTTTAGTTTTAATAAAAAACCATGTTATAAGTTTTGTTTAATAAAAAACCATGTTATAAGTTAAGTCACTGTTTCTGGAATTTAAGTCACTGTTTCTGGATTTTAAGTAACACTGTTTATGGAATCTAAGTCACTGTTATTTTTTCAGCGACAGTGTTAGTTTTTCCAGCGACAGTGTTTTTTTTTCCAGCGACAGTGTTAGTTTTTCCAGCGACAGTGTTATGTTTTTCCAGCGACAGTGTTATTTTTTCCAGCGACAGTGTTATTTTTCCAGCGACAGTGTTATTTTTTCCAGCGACAGTGTTAATGTTCATTTTCTTTCCATATACAGTGTTTGTTTGTGCATGGCCCAAAGGGCTTGGTGTGGTTGCTGCTCGCCGGAGCTAAACGGAAGGGAAGGCCGGATATCGGCCGGAAAGTTGGACAAACTTTAAACGTTCATAACTTTGTCAATACTCAATGAAATCAAGTGATTCAAAAATGAAAATTGTAGTTCTCGCAGAGACGAAGAGAATGGTACATTGCATGATAGCTAACTCATTGTGGTTTGGCCGGAAAACGCCTCGAAAGCCTCGGAGGTCGCCGGAAACTGGGTTGGACAAACTTTAAACGCTCATAACTTTGTCAATACTCAACGAAATCGAGTGATTCAAAAATGAAAATCGTAGTTCTCGAAGAGACGAAGAGAATGATACCTTGCATGATGGCTAACTCGTTGTGGTTTGGTAGGAAAATGCCTCGAAAGCCTCGGATGTCGCCGGAAACTGGGTAAGATTCAAATAGATATAACTTCTTCAATACTCAACGAAATAGTGTGATTCAAAAAGAAAAGTTGTAGTAATCAGCGAGACAAAGATGAGGAGGAGGAGGATGAGGGCCAAAGGAGAGCCCATGAGTGACTGGCTGGTGGTCGAGCTGTCTGTTGGTTTGGTGGGTTTTACCTTGTTATGGGATGGTTTTTGGTTAAAAAAAGTTATAGGATGGTTTTTGGTTAAAATAAACTTAGTTCAAGCCCTTTTTATTAAAGCTACGATCATTCTTTGTTTATCCTACGTTCATTATAGCTAAAACCCTAATAGCTCTCATAGAGAAAAATAAGTTTTTCTATTGATGGATGGTGATTTTGAAGTTTTGAATCCTCTAACCAAGGTATGACTCAATTTATGAATTTTTTGTTCTTTCGATTTCAATTTTTAAGAGTTTAGAAGATGAGTATTTTGGTTATAATTTTTTTTCAATCAATATCTTTCTGCAACATAGGGTTCGCGTCCAGCAACCAATGATTCTGGCCACTCTCTTCAATTTAGTAGTTGGATTATTAGGGTTGCATGGGTTTAAACCCCTAAAACCTGAAATCATTCTCTTCATTGTGTTATCTCTTCTCTGTGTTCTATGTGATTGTTTTGTTTTACCTCCCATGAGTTCTCTAACTTCGAAACTCACCAGCTTTTTATGGCCTTAAGGTTTGTTTATACCCAATTCTGCACCCCAAAAAAGTCTTACTGGCAGATACTGCATAGTTTATTTTGAGCCGGCATCGATGCCTCTGTGGGGGAGGACATGCAGACGAGGCAAGGCATTCTGATTGTTCCTTACTAGCCTTCGAACTCAAAATCACGAGGATCAATACTATAGCACTTTACCACTAACGCTGGGTTGCGATTCTGATTGTTTTATATTTTCTTCTCTGTCAGCCCAAAATCATGGCATCGGTGGCTTCTTCTTTTTTATATTATTTTTTTCTTCTTTGTCAGCCCAAAATCATGGATTCGGTGGCTTCTTCTCTGTCAGCCCAAAATCATTTTACTTGTTCTCTGTAAATTTGTATGAGTACATTTGAATTCAATCATTTTACACTTGAAAGCTTTTCAGAAAATAAAGGACTAAGAGTGCTGCATGGCATGATATGATTCTCTGAGTCGAGGAATATGTGAATTGCCTTGATATATATATATATATATATATATATATATATATATATATATATATATATATTTGTTCATCTACTTTGCTTGAATAAAAGAATTGAGAATAAAGCTGTTACATTTTTCATTCTTCGAAAGAAAAAAAAAACTTTGAAGCAATTGTTGAAGAAATGGGTGTAAAAATAAATCCACATATTGAATTGGGTTTATGGGGGTATATTAGGTATTAAATTTGGGTTTTAAGAGATATTAATAGTTTAGTTAAAAATCAAATGGGTGCAAAGATGAATGCAAAGAGTAAGTTGGGTGTAAAAATAGGTTAGATGAGTTTAAATAAAATTTCCCATATATATATATATATATAACATGAGGGAGATAAAAAACTCTTTTCATGATTAATATATATATATATATATATATATAACATGAGGGAGATAAAAAACTCTTTTCATGATTAATAAAGAATGCTTAGTGCAATTATATGGATGTTTCTTAAGATATAATTTATGTGGTATTTAATTTTTATAGGTTGCTATTAACTAGTATATAAGAACATGTCCATATGTTGACATCGCTGAAAGCGAATTTTCATAGATGACTATTATATTGACAACATATCAATCATAAGTGCAGATAACCATAATGTATGAGTGACTGATGATTATTATTATTGTTAAATTATTTATTGTTCTTGAAGAACCATTCTTATGTACACGTTCAGACTAGCAAAGGATACTGTGGATGTGTCAAAGGTACAAGTTCACACTAGAAAATCAAGTCGCATTTTATGATGCATAAACGTGTTATCCACAAAATTACTTGATACACATTTATGAAAATGAAGCCTTTGTGAGGCATATAATGCAAGAAAGACATGTGGTTGTCAAGATAACTTCACTTCATCCACAAGTACTCACACTATATTATGAATGAAGTGTATATATATATATATATATGTACACTGCATTTGTACTTTGTTGCTCTCTCTCTCTCTCTCTCTCTCTCTCTCTCTCTCTCTCTCTCTCTCTCTCTCTCTCTCTCTCTCTCTCTCTCTCTCTCTATATATATATATAGGAATCCTTTCACAAGAGGGATCCCCATTTTTCTAAAAAAATGGGGACACCCTCTTGACCGTTGGATTTGACTTTAATGAAATTGTGTGGCCTGTGTTTTAATCTCAACCACACAATTTCATTAAAGCCAATCCAACGGTCAAGAGGGTGTCCCCATTTTTTTTAGAAAAATGGGGATTCCTTGGTAAGGGGCCTGTATATATATTTTTGTTTGTACGTGGCCTTAAACTATCTTCTTTTCTTTTACTTCGTGGAACACTGCTTGAATCCTTATGTCTAAAGAGTTATTCCTCCTTGCAAATACCAAGCACAATTCACGAATAAAGAGCCAATTAGTTTAGTATTGGTCACCAGGCCCCTATCTTCCTCTTCAACGTTCCTCCATCTCTTTGCTTTATCTTCTTCAACGTCCCTAAAGCTAGCTAATTCCTTACACCTCTAACAGTCCCGTGACCTTTGTTGTAACTGGTTCTAGAGTTTAGAGTTTATTTATTTCGACTGAATCATATTAAACTAAACATGGTAAATACTAAATATATATATATATGACAATATTTGTAAATTTCTTATATTCATTAATCTCCAAAGTGGAGTATATATAGGAGTTACAATTGGTATTACATATGCATTTCATCAATGTGGGACAACATACTACTATTTACACTTTTAACTAATATCTAACTCGCAACACTCCTCCTCAAATTGGAGCAAAGATGTCACGCATGCCCAACTTGTCAAGCGAGTTGGAAAACACACTATTAAACACAGCCTTAGTAAGTACATCAGCGAGTTGATCTTCAGATCCCACAAACGGAAACATAATAATTCCAGCATCCAATTTTTCCTTGATGAAATGTCAATCAATCTCTACATGTTTTGTTCGATCATGTTGCACTGGAATATGAGCAATCTCAATAGTAGCCTTGTTTTCACAATGGAGTTTCATAGCACCTTTGTGTTTAAATCCAAGATCTCTCAACAATTTTTTTAACCACAACAACTCACATACACCACGAGACATATCACGAAACTCAGCTTCAGCACTTGACCTAGCCACCACTTTTTGTTTCTTGCTTCTCCAAGTAACTATATTACCACTCACAAACGTAAAGTATCCAGATGTAGATCGTCGATCAGTAATAAAACTTGCCCAATCTGCACCTGTATACCCTTCACCATTCAAATGACCATTCTTGGAGAAAACCAAGCCTCTGCCAGGAGCCATCTTCAAGTACCTCAAAATACGGATTACTGCATCCATATGAGCTTCACTAGGTGAGTGCATAAATTGACTTACCACACTAACTGCATAAGCAATGTCAGGGCGAGTGTGAGACAAATAAATTAATCTCCCCACAAGCCTCTGATATTGTTCCTTATGAGTAGGAACTTGATCTGGAAATAAGTCCAGACGATGATTTTGCTCAATCAGAGTATCAACAGGTTTACAATTTAACATACATGTTTCAGCTAACAAATCAAGAACATACTTCTGTTGAGACAGAAAAATACCATGCTTGGATCGTGCAACCTCGATTCCAAGAAAATACTTCAATTCACCCAATTCTTTCATCTCAAATTAAGTAGTTAGGTACTTTTGAAGGCATTGTATCTCCTTATCATCACCAGTCACTATCATGTCATCAACATAAATAATCAATGCAGTTATCTTACCATTTTGTTGCTTTAGAAACAAAGTATGATCTGAATAACTCTGGACATACCCAAACTTCTTCATTGAACTTGTGAACCTCCCAAACCACGCTCTAAGAGATTGTTTCAAATCATACAAAACCTTTCGCAACCTGCATACAACACACTTTCCAGGAGATGTTCTGATACCAGGTGGGAGATCCATATAAAGTTCATCCTTCAGATCACCATGAAGGAAAACATTCTTAACATCAAACTGCAACAAAGGCCAATCCTGGTTTGTTGCTAAGGACAGAAGAACACGCACAATATTAAGTTTGGCTTCTTGAGCAAAAGTCTCCTGATAGTCCACCCCATAGGTTTAAGTATAACCTTTACCAACTAATCTGGCTTTATACCGGTCAATAGAACCATCTGCTTTGTACTTCATAGTGAACACCCATCTACATCTAACAGCTTTCTTCTCGTTTGGTAAGGGAACCAAATCCTAAGTAGAATTCTTTTCCAAAGCTTCCATCTCAACTCTCATGGAATTAACACACTTAGGGTCAGATAAAGTATTGTGCAATTTTGTTGGAATTGATACACTAGATAGCTGACATATGTAAGATGCATATGGTTTGGACAAACGATGAGTAGATACATAATTGTTGATATGATATTTGGCTTTGGCATGCATATCAGACTCATATTATACTTTAGGTTTTCCACGATTAGCTCGTGGAGGCAACTGATAAGTAGAAGAATCGTCAGAATGTACCTCATGTATGTCACCATCTTGTACCAAACTGTTAGAAGAATCATCATTGGACGAACCATCATTAGGCAACTCGTTTGACATACTAGTAGCAGACAATCAGTCATCAGAAGGTAATTCGTCAGACATACTAACATGCAACTCGTTGGGCACATCTGATCTGTCGTTAGTAGAAATAGTTTCGGGAATGACAGGTAACTTATCACTATCTATAGCCGACTGATCAGTATCATGCAACATAATAGGTTTTGCCCCCAACTCTGCCTGTAACGCATCATCCATACCATCTTTTCGAATCTGCACTTCACTCCTCCTCTCCCCCTGAAGTGGAGAGTCGGAAGAGGGCTTCACAAAATACGAAACTTCCTCATGAAAGGTGACATCTATGGTAATATAAGTTTTCTGAGTCGGAGGATGATAACACTTATAGCCTTTCTGATTGTTAGCATACCCAATAAATACACATCAAATAGCACATGTATCAAGTTTACTCCGCTGATGAGAGTAGACATGAACATACGCAATACACCCAAACACCTTCGGAGGAAGTTTGATACAAAAACAAGAGAAACATGTTTTTGTAGCACATTAAGCAGTGTCTGAAAATCAAGAACCCTACTTGGAACACGATTTATCAAATACACAGCAGCCAAAATGGCATGACCCCACAAATGATTAGGAACACATTTATCCAACATCAAATAGCGAGCAACCTCCATTATTTGACGATTCCTCCATTCGGGCACTCCATTTTATTGGGGTGTAAACGAAGTAGTCGTCTGGTGCATAATACCTTGATCACGAAAAAAGCATGCCAAAGTGTGATTCACATATTCTCCTTCGTTATCAGACATGAAGACCTTAACTTTAGTCTAAAACTGAATAGACACCATTGCGCAAAATTCTTGAAGAAGCAAAGGAACATCACTCTTATTCTTCATCAAGAACACCCAAGTTAATCGAGTACAATCATCAATAAAAGTAACAAACCAACGGAATCCATTAGAAGTAACCTTCATCGGACCCCACACATCAAAATGTATTACATCAAATGGCAAAGTAGCTTTAGAATCACTTATGGGAAAGGAAGCACGATTACTCTTAGCCATGACACATGTTTCACACTTGAACTCTGAATCACTACAAGTGCGAAACAAAGAAGGAAATAGATGCTTCATATAACTGAAGGATGAATGTCCCAATTGTCGATGCCACAACCAAATTTGATGTCTGTCATCCACTTTAGCATTTAAAACTTGATGATTATTTGAACTGGAAACAACAGTATCCTCCATAGTCAAGATGTATGCCCTATTCTTTTACCACGACCAATTATCTTCTGAGTTTGAATGTCTTGAAAATAACAATACGTAGGGTAGAAGTGAGCAGAACAATATAAGGTATCAAGTAGTTTTTATACCAACAAAAGATTGCATTTAACATTAAGAACAAGTAAAGCATGGACCAGTGATAAGATCGGAGTAAGAGAGATAGTGCCTTCACCTTTCACAGGGGAAGGTGCTCCATTTGCACTAGTAATATACGAATCATGAACATAGTAACATAACTCATCAAACACTCTAGGGTCACTAGTCACATGATCAGTGGCCCTAATGTCAATTAACCATATATTTGTTCCACCAAGATGCATAACAACATTATGATTATATTAAGCTATTGAACTAAATCATGAACAATAAAGGCACAAAAGATACGCAGCGGAATGAAAACAATTTACCAGAACTGTTCACGACACTGTAGCAGATCAATGTTCACGACACTATAGCAGATCACTGTTCACAAACAGTGTAGCATACCACTGTTCACGGCCCTATGCAGGCACTGTAGCAAGGCGATGTGCTGTAGCACGGTACTATTCACTTTTTTTTTTCTTTTTTTCTTTCTCGATTTAAGGAAATCACAACAAAGGTGGGTACAAAATTAAAGCACACAGGTCACCAAGAGCGAACTGCTCTGATGCCATATTAAACTAAACATGGTAAATACCAAAAATATATATGAAAATATTTGTGAATTTCTTATATTTATTAATCAGCAAAGTGGAGTATATATAGGAGTTACAATTGGTATTACATATGTGCTTCATCAATGTGGGACAAAGACTACTATTTACACTTTAACTAATATCTGACTCGCAACAAATCATGCATGCAAAACCAGGGCCGTCTTTAAGATTTCAGGGGCTCTGTGCGAAATTTATAAAAAGGCTTGTACTTAAGATGGTTTTCCTGAAGAAAAAAAAGTAGAACAATGTATTGATGCTAGAAAACAATAACTTAAACCAAAAACAAACTTTTGGACTCACTGATTGTAAGTTTACAAATGTCATTACATAATAAGCAAAAAGAACTACAAATATAACCTTCACTAAATAGTTGAAAGCATTTCAATCTTACTCAACCAAACAAGAAAAAACTTTCAAGAAACTTTAAATTTAAAGTTTCACTTGAATATGTAGTATTATTTTATAATAAAATTAAAGAATATATCCTTTTTTAGGATGTTGTTATTGCCATTGACACTTCAAATATCTCATTGTGCACTCCAAATTTTTATGTTTAAAAAAAATTACATTTATAAGCAATGCACAATAAGATTTTAAAGTGCTAATAAAAGCAATTTTTTTAGTACATCAATATTTTTACACTAGGGAAATGAGAAGTTTGGCTAAGTCACACAATGAACAGCCTAATTTGGTATCGAATTCGCCATCCACGATTCGAACCTAAGACCTCTCACTTTCAAGTGAAGAGGAATACAATTTTTTCTAATATACAGCATTACTACATATAAATATTGATTGTGAAGATGAATATCCTAAAGCATATACGTTGATAGATTTTAAATAATAATTAACCGACTAATTATATTCTTGATGTAGATATGTGTGGGGAAAGTCGTACGTATCAACGTCAATGAAAATTCAACCGGCAGCCAGCTTCTACCATTGATCACCTCTCATGTGACCCAGATTAATTCACTACGCTACGCTGATCAGATGGAAGCTAGGTACGTATGGGTATACAATTATAATACATCACAGAATCCATATTTATCAGCAGATCAATTCTGAAAAATAAATGAATTTTGGTTCTTTAGCTGATGATGCGGATCGTTCTCAATAGTACCCCGCGGCTTTAGACTTATAGCTTCTCCAAGCTTTTGAGATATTATTTTCGTTTGATCTTTAAGATTGGATGAACATAGATAATATACTATATTCGAGGTATTATTGAAAGTAGATGTTAATGATTTCTCATTTGAAGAAGATTACGAGTGTGAAGCAAAAAATAATCAAAAAAAAAAAAAAATGAAGGCGATACATGGACTTTTAGGTAGAAAAAGACAAAATTACCCTTAAAGCATACCAGAACTCCCACGCGCATGCAACGGACAATAACGGCTCAATCGAGGTCAAAGGTGATCAAAATGGTATTATTTTAAACCATCTCATCAATCCTCATCAAATCCTCACCCACAAGGTAACTCCCAATTATTCTTTTCAAATTGGGATTAATTACCAAAATTAATTGATTAATTTCCTAATTGATTGCAAGATATTATTTGACATAATATCTTGCAATTAGAGCAAGAATTCTACCATAAGTGGCCGGTCCCTATTTCTCCAAATAGAGCCGGCCACACCCCTATATATAGCCCCTCATTCCTCCAAAAACCTAAGTCCAATCTTTCTCTAAAATTTGCTAAACACTTTCTCTCTCAAATTCTAACTTTGGCATCAGAGATTCTTCGGCCAAAGCTCCTCATTCATTGTGGGCGCGTGAGGCTCTTGACCTTGATCTTAAGTGTTAATTGTTTTAGTCCAAGAAGAAGAAGATGAAAATTTGCATCCACAACGAGGAATTTATACATGAAAAAAAAATATCAATTTATACATGAAAAAAAATTTATCCCTTCTATCACCATTTTAATGGGAGGGGATTGCATCAGATAAGTTCTCTTAATATCATTAAGTTCGACCTTCAATTTGGGCACAATATTTTCAATTTTCTATAACGTTATGGTCAATTCTAACTAGCTATAACAAATGAGACCAATAGAGGCGTACACAGGAGGCGTAAAGTTGCCTTTTTAATCTACTTGTACTTTATGATAATAACATTGTGTATTAGAAAGTTGAGATCCCATTGATCACATGTAAGGCTTCTTAAACGTGGGTTTTACATTTCAATACATTCTCTCACATACATATTGATTTAGGTAGACGTACGTGGGCCGTTAGACTAAGATGTAGTTAGTTAACTTTGCTTTGATATTATCAAGAAAGTTAAGAATTCTCCCTAACTAATCAAACCAATTGACAAAAACAAAAACAAAACAAAACAAAAAAAAAAAAAAAAAAAAAAAATCCAACTTCTCATAAAAATGTATAAATTCTCTTAATTTCCCAATGTATAATTTTACAATCTTCGTGAAGTCCCTTATAAAACAATTTATATCCAAAAACATCCTTGTAAGTTGTAACCCCCTTGAGAATACATTCAATAAAGTATGTCCTAAACCCTATGTGTTGCTCTTCCAAAAAAAAACCCTACGTGTTGTACTTTCCTCAAACATGTTTTCTAAACCCTGACGCGTAGTCAATATAATAAAATATGATGTAGGTCGGTAGGGAGTTCCATGCATTTGGAACTTGGCGAAAGAGACATGAGATAGACCCCAAGATATGATGGGATGGGATAGATAGCTAGACTCATACTTTTGCGTCTTTGATTCTTTATATTGATTTTCTTGAAAAAATGCAATTGCATATTTTAGTAGACCGTACAAGGTTAATGTGGAGCCAAAAATAATCACAAGGTGACACGTGGGCATTTTAGCAGAAAAGGACCAAACTACCCATGAGACGCACCGGGATTTCTACGCGCGAGCAGCAGACAATCATCCTTCAACAAAATCAAAAATGCTCTAAAAAGAGGTAACCAAATCAAATCCATCTCATCAAATCCTTATCTTGCAAAGTAACCTCCAAAATAATATTAATTGGTTAATTAATATATTAATTACCCAATTAATTCATTAATCACCAATTAAATTATACAATTCAACCCAAAAAATACCAAAGGGCCGGCCACTCCCATTCTCATCCTCACCTTTCCCATTTTCTCTATTTTATTACCATGTTTACACAAATATTCAAACTTGTAACTTCCTATTTATTTCCTTCAAACTTAATTAGCCAATAAATTGGCTAATTAACAAAACCATAACCACCAAAGGCCATTAGTGGCCGGCCACACATAGGAGAAATTGGGCAAAGCCTAGCTCTATAAATAGGCACCCATTCTCACCAAAAGAGGAGGCCAATTCTCTTGCAAAAAATCCCAAATTCACTAAACACTTCTCTCTAAAATTCTAACTTTGGCATCGGAGGTTCTTCGGCCAAAGCCCCCCCCATTCATCGTGGGCGCGTGAGGCTCTTGGCCTTAACCTAAGGTGCTACTTGTTTTGTAGGTGCAAATTCGTCCAAGATCGAAGAGGAGAAAATTTGCATCCACAAATTGGTGCTTTCATTGAGAGTTGAAATCCATACTCGTAGAAGACTCTTGCATAAAAAAGGTTTTTTCTCTATTTTCTAGTCCACTTGTATTTTTTTCATATGTTCTTATTATTAGAATTTTTTATTTGCAAAGATTCTTTGATAAAACGTGAAAAAAGAAATACAATGGCTAGAAATTTAGAAAACTCCACGAGTGAAAAATCCAAAATTTAAGAGATGGGACCACGGCGATCCACAAGGCTAAATGTGACAATAATTGGAGCGGCACCACCACTACGAGGCTCCACCATGGCAACCACCGCGGTGGCCACCACGACAACCACCCGCGGCGAGGTCCATAGCACCAAAGCTACGGCCCAAGCCATGTCATTCCAAGCCCAAGGAAAACCGGCCCGTGCCGCCCAAATCTAAAGCGAGCCCAATGCGTTGCCAAGCCGAGCCCAAGCCTCGCACTTACATGCGCCACATGTCGAGCAGCCTGCTCCCGCCGAGCAGCCCACTCCAGTGGCCCAGCCTGCTCCCGCCGAGCAGCCCACTCCAGTGGTCCAGCCTGCTCCCGCCGAGCAGCCCACTCCCGTGGCCCAGCCTGCTCTCGTGGCCCAGCCTGCTCTCGTGGCCTATCTTGCTCCCGTGGCCTTTCAAGCAGCCAAAGTAGGCCCAAGACTATATCAACCATCCAGGGCCTATCATCGAGCCGGGGGCATTCTCACCAAATTTCTCTGTGGATTTGGCATTTCCCAACTCAAATCTTGCGTCCGGAGTCTACCACCCTTCCACTGCTGAAGGAGGCACATTCCTTCCAAGTTTTTCCAATCTAAATGGCGAACAACACTTGTCTCGACAAGTCATAAAGTTAAACAGCGCCCTAGCATAGCAGACGACCTTGGTGAACCAGCTCTTGTAGCACACTAAGATGCAACGTGCCCCTGACGAGGTGTCCCAAAGTAGGACGAGGGCAGACTAAAAACCTCTCCAGCAGCCTCCCGGCAAGCAGCCACTCGACCAGCCACGAACCAAGTGTTCTAACGGAGTACACTCCCAACTCGGCCCCCGAGATAGCGTATACTCCCGTCTTAGCGCGTGGAGGAGCGTGCACTCTCAGTTAGGCCCACGGACAAACATACACTCACGGTTGGGGCCACATTCCGATAATCAACATGAGCAACCTTCCAGGTGAAGTGTTCATTCGCGACAAGGCCCGCAAGGAGCATTCTCCACCTCACATCGGAGTAGGCAGCACAATGGACGGAGAGAAGCAGTCACTCAATCCGGCTCAAGTTCAACCAGTAGCCTGCGAGTTACCCGCTCGCCTGCTAGGAATATACCACACCCACTGTAGCCACGACATAGACGAGCCGAACACATGGAAGAGCAGCCTAGACCAGCAGGTTACAATCGGCGGTAGCCGAGAGCTCCGCCACCTTAACAAAGGCAAAACTTCCATGCTCTCCAGTGCGAGAGGGTAAACCAATCCCCCGACACCCATCTAGGTCTGCTCTCCAGTGCGAGAGGATAAACTAATTGCTCTCCAGTGCGAGAGGATAAACTAATTGCTCTCCAGTGCGAGAGGGTAAACCAATCACCCGACACCCATCTGGGTCTGCTCTCCAGTGCGAGAGGATAAACTAATTGCTCTCCAGTGCGAGAGGGTAAACCAATTCCCCGACACCCATATGCGTATGCTCTCCAGTGCGAGAGGATAAACTAATTGCTATGGGTATGCTCTCCAGTGCGAGAGGATAAACTAATTGCTCTCCAACGCGAGAGGGTAAACCAATTCCCCGACACCCATATGGGTATGCTCTCTAGTGCGAGAGGGTAAACTAATTGCTCTCCAGTGCGAGAGGGTAAACTAATTCCCCGACACCCATATGGGTAAGATCTCCAGTGCGAAAAAGCCACATAGCTCAAAAGATCGAATGCTAGAAGATCAAATAGGCAGCAAATGTTCAGGGGGCAGCAACCACTTTTGCACTTAACAGTTCGCTCATCCAACACTTCATCTTCAACAGCTCTGATCTTGGCAACTCCATCCTTGACTGCTTCATCTACGGCAGCTGAGAAATCAAACTCAAGCAGTTTCCTCATTTTTGGCAAGTAGCCCAGACGTGGCAGCCCAAACTACGCCACTTCCTCGGCCCATGCCAAGCTAATCCTTGGCTCTAGCCAAGCCAAGCAACCCAAACAGTGGCCCTTGCCACAACACCTCCTCGGCCCATGCCGAGCCGACTCCTGGCCCCTGCCAGCCGACGTGTCGCACCACCCCGACGGCTGCCCCGCGACAGCACTATCCAAGAAGAAGACAAGAAAAATTAAAATTTTCTTACATCGGTGCGGCACGGAGAAGATGAAGAAATCAACGAAAAACGGTCATTTGCACGGGCAAGATGTAGAAGATTGCTAGAGGAGGGGGAACAAATATTCTCTAAGCTTTCTCTCTCTTGTAGGGTAGAATAAATTGCTCTCCAAAGTTGATTTAATAACCCACTTAAGGTGCACTTAAATAGGCTTTGAGAGAAATTTATTTCCCTTTCCTAGAATGACCTAATTTCCAATTAAAGAGAGAATCAACAACAAAATAGGAAACAATTCAGAGTTTCCTAAAGAAATAAGATCTCTACACCTGCTGCCCTTTCCTGCTAGTAGCCTAACAGGTGTGGGGGCATTTGTGGAGCCAAAAAAAATCACAAGGTGACACGTGGGCATTTTAGCAGAAAAGGACCAAACTACCCCTGAGGTGCACTGGGATATTTTGCGCGCGAGCAGCAGACAATCATCCTTCAACAAAATCAAAAATGCTCCAAAAAGAGGTAACCAAATCAAATCCATCTCATCAAATCCTTATCTTGCAAAGTAACCTCCAAAATAATATTAATTTGTTAATTAATGGATTAATTACCCAATTAATCCATTAACCACCAATTAAATTATACAATTCAACCCAAAAAATACCAAAGGGCCGGCCACTCCCATTCTCATCCTCACCTTTCCCATTTTCTCTATTTTATTACCCTGTTTACACAAATATTCAAACTTGTAACTTCCTATTTATTTCCTTCAAACTTAATTAGCCAATAAATTGGCTAATTAACAAAACCATAACCACCAAAGGCCATTAGTGGCCGGCCACACATAGGAGAAATTGGGCAAAGCCTAGCCCTGTAAATAGGCACCCATTCTCACCAAAAGAGGAGGCCAATTCTCTTGCAAAAAATCCCAAATTCACTAAACACTTTTCTCTCTAAAATTCTAACTTTGGCATCGGAGGTTCTTCGGCCAAAGCCCCCCCCCCCATTCATCATGGGCGCGTGAGGCTCTTGGCCTTAACCTAAGGTGCTACTTGTTTTGTAGGTGCAAATTCGTCCAAGATCGAAGAGGAGAAAATTTGCATCCACAGTTAAGTCTTTCTGTATCCAATTGTATGCCCGTGTTCGGTCACGTGTTTGTCTTTTTAATCTAACTATGTAAGGTATGTTAGAGCAGTTCCACCAGAGGTGGAACAGCCCAGCACCCAGCCAAAAAATCAGCTCGGGGCCCAGTGCTTCACCTCCAGCCTGCCCAATTGACTGGCACCCAGCCCAAGCTGGTCTCTAGGCCAGCCCAAAACTGACTGAGGCGTGGCCCGGTCCATCTCATGCCAGCGTGGCGTTAGACAGGGTTTTAAATTTTTTTTTTGCACCAGGCGCGTGCAGCAGACTCGCGCATGGGCACGAGTAGCCGACATGTTTTCAGTGCGGGGCCCGCGGCGCAGGCGCACAAACTCGTCGCCCGGGGAGGCAACATGGCCCGTTGTATGCCATTGGATTTCCAACGGCAAAAAAAATTTGAAATTCCCTTTTAACCTAGACCTTCGAATCACAGATCAACGGTCTACGGTTTTTCACCGAAAAATAAAAAAAAATAAAAAAAAGGCCCAAGGTCAGAATTATGACCGTTGGCCACATGGCAGCGCTTGGGATGTTGGATTTAAATATTCTTCAAATCCAACGGTCTAGATTAATTAATAACATTAAAATTAATTAAAAATACAAAAAAAAAATTAAAAATACAGAATTTTTTATTTTTTTATTTTTATAAATACCTTACCCTCATCTTCCACCTTACACCACATTTCAATATTTTCTACACTTTCTACATTTCAATATTTTGTACACTTTGAGAGAAAAAATGAGTTCGTGGAAGCTCATTGAAGATGTTATGTTGTGTGAAAGTTGGGTTCACGCTACTCATGACCCGATTACGGGTAATGAGATGGACAAGCGAGAAATGTGGAGTAAAATTACGAAAACGTTTTGCAATGTACATGGAAAAGAACGCAAGAACTAGTCAAGGTCTTCAAGGTCATTGGAAAAAGCTCAACGCATCCTTTACTTGTTGGAAAAACGACATCTCTCATGCTTCCGGTAATCTGCGTAGTGGGACAAGTTTAGCGGATCATGTGACAATCTTTTTATTTATTTATATGCATTCCACCCGCACCAATCTTTTAATTTATTTAATTTCTTATGTAATATATGTAATTTTTATGTAATTTATATGCATTCTAAATTTTTATTTAATTTCTTATGTAATATATGCAATTTTTATGTAATTTCTTATGTAATATATGTAATTCCTTATCCCACATTTTTATAGACACTACAAACACAAGCATTCTACAATGCAAAGAACCAGAACAAATCATTCAACAAATGGGAATGTTGGGAAATTGTCAAAGATTGCCCCAAATACAAAATTGTGCCAACCGGTCCAGAAGTTGTCATGCACAGCGTGGGTCTACACAGTTTGCCAGAACCAGACACGGCCGAACAAGAAGCCGACACATTTGAAGACACGGAAGAGACGCCTGAACAAGTGCCGGAGACCCAACCGACTCGTCAGTCCCTTAGGCCTCAAGGTAAAAAGCATCAAAGAAAAAAGGCAGTTCTTCCAAGAATGACTACACTAAATATATGGAGGAACTTGCTCGGCAAGGTGAACTGACCGTGGCACGGGAAAACGCTAGAGATGAGGAAAAAACTGCTGCTATGGCAACAATACTAGCAGCTACTGAGGCCCGTGATGCGGCGGCTAAGAGACAAAGAGAAATAGTTAATCGAGATAACGAGTTGATTAGAGAAGCATTTCATCGAGAATATGAGATTCTTAGAGAAGAAAGGATGGCTCAAGCAGATCGTGACATTATTAACAAGTCAATAGTAGGACTGTCTCCGAATTCAAAATATTTTTGGACATCGGAAAAAAGAGACGTCATGCAAAGGAGGCGTGCAAGAGATGCTGAAACAAGTCGAGGGGGTTCTAGCTACAGAAATCCTAGCAACGAAGATCCTACCACCACATATCCTAGCTCCACAGACTTTGTATAATTTCGTATTTATTTGTAGTACTTTATTTAATTTGTTATGTAATTTCTTAATGATTTTTAGAACTATATTTAATTTCTTATTTATTTTTAGAACTATATTTAATTTCTTATTTAATTTTAGAACTTTATTTAATTTTTATGTAATTTCTTATTTATTTTTAGAACTTTATGCAATTTCAAATTTATTTTTTGTACTTTTTTAAACACATCAAATAAGATTACATAAACTCACCAAATAAACTTAAAAAAAAACACCAAATAAAATTACATAACCTCCACCATATAAACTTAAAAAAAAAAAACACACTAAATAAGATTACTTAAAAAAATACACTTTATTCTTCAACAACAAGCCTCATTTTAATTATCTTCACCTTCGTGCAATCTCCACTGGTGCTCAATCAAGTCATTCTAGCGGGTTACGTGCCAGTATGGCTCTTGCAATAAAGTGTACCGCTGAACGATCAATTCATTGTAACGTCCATCCCGTTCCAACGGCTCATGTTGCACGGGATCTTCGGTATTGTCATGAGCACAATAGATACGTGTTCGTGAGTTGTTGATCGGATCTGGCTCGTATTCATCGACGACATCATAATCATACTCATCTTCAACAATCATATTGTGGAGAATAATACACGTCATCATGACGGATCGAAGAGCCTCGACATCAAACAATCTAGTTGCAGCCCTGACAATCGCCCAACGAGCTTGCAGGATTCCAAAACAACGCTCAACATCCTTCCTACACCCCTCTTGACATTTTGCAAAGTGTTTTTCTTTTCACTCTGTGGATGTGGCACTGTTTTGACAAACGTTGACCATCTTGGGTAAATGTCATCTGCAAGGTAGTATGATCCCTCGTATTTAGTACCATTAACCCAATATGTGCATTTCGACAATTTTCCTTGCAGCAGTTCGTCGAACACTGGAGATTGGGCAAGTACATTTATGTCATTCTGAGCTCCTGGAACACCAAAAAAAGCATGCCAAATCCATGTATCAAAAGAAGTCACCGCTTCCAAAATGATGCTTTTGGCTCATTTCTGTCACCATAAGCTCTTTGCCACGCACTTAGACAGTTTTTCCAAGTGTAGTGCATGCAGTCGATGCTTCAAATCATGTCAGGGAAGCCTCGCATCTCACCCTTCCTCAGAAGCCTTCGCATGTCCCTTGGCATGGGTGTCCGAAGGTACTCATTGGTGTAAAGGGCTTCAATTGCAGAGCAAAACCGCATCAAGGACTCCAGAACAGTTGTTTTTCTCATCCTCACAATCTCATCCACTTGATCTGCAGATGCTCCATATGCAAGCATTTGCAAGGCAGCCATAATTTTTTGCTCGGGAAGAAGACCTAGAAAATGAAAAGCATCATTTTTTTGCACAAAGTATGGATCATGGTTGCAAACAGCACTCATGATTTTGTCAAACAAACATCGGTTCATTCTAAAACGACGTCTAAAAACATGATCAAGGAAAACGCTGTTGGGAATAAAATAATCTTCCAAGAGATCTTTACCTCTTCTTTCCCTTTTTCTATCGAAGTTTGCGGCACGTCTGGGTTTGGCTATCTGACCCACAGCTTCCATGACACGACGGGAATGTGAGGCCCTCTGCCTTCTGTGGTGACCATCTTCATCCTCCTCTATTGCGAAAGCCTCATCTACACCTCCATATTCCTAGAGATTGATCAATTCTTCCTGTTGTGCCAACAATCTTTTCTGTTGCTCCTCGTATTGTTTTTGCACTCTCCTTGAAGAAGACATTGTAAAAAGAACTCAAGATTTGAAAACGATGAAGAAGGATTTTGAGCTAAAAAGAAGGATTGAGTTTGGTGTGAGGATGGATGTAGAGATGTAGGGTTTATATGGACAAAAAAGAAAGGATGAGGTTCTAGACAATGCCACGTGGCACTACGTGATGGGTTGAAAATCTTATCGAAATCTTGGCTAAATTATTGCAAACAGGAAGTGACACGTGGCACGGCGAGATTGGTAGAAAATCTTATCAGAAATCTATCCACAAAATAGTACGTTCGGATAATGACACATGGCGTGACAAGATTGGTTGAAAATCTTATCGAAATCTTGGCTAAATTATTCTAATCAGGAAGTGACACATGGCGTGTTGGGATTGGTTGAAAATCTATGCACAAAATAGTACGTTCGGATAATGACACATGGTGTGACAAGATTGGTTAAAAATCCTATCCGAAATTAAAACTATTTTTTTTATTATTTTATAAAAAAAATTAATAATATTTGAAATGGGCTGGGTGCCAGCGCATTTTGTAGGGGTGGAGATCGTTTGTGCCAACGCATTTTTAGACTGGGTGCCAGCGCATTTTTTTAGGGGTGGAGATGCTTTGGTCTATTACTGTTCATTGAGGTCTATTACTGTTCACTTGAGTGGATAAATGAGCTGGGTGCTGGCACCCAGTCCTTAGGGGTGGAATTGCTCTTAGGTTACGCAATATTTATTGGGTAGTGTTAGTTATATACCTTTTTTACCTCTTACACACTTTTATTTTGCTCTTCTTCAATTCATTAAATCTGACGAGTTGGAAATTAAGAAGGTTGTGTGAGAGGTAAAAATGAGAGTTTGGATATAGCCACCTATCCTTTTCAAGATAGCCTTGAAAGTTATGCCTAACAGATTAAGACCACTGCTTCCTCAAATAATATCACAGCAACAAGGTTCTTTCGTTCCCTGAAGACTAATTTCTGATACCTCGATTCTTGCTTTAGTAATCAGAAGTGGTCAATTACTTGTTCAAATGAAGAATGGAAAAGAAATGCATCACTACCATAAATTATCATTTATTCGAAAAATGAATGGTTCAAATTAATAGTAGGTATTGACTTTTTTATGTTTAGGATTCTTAGTTATAGAAGTAATTATTGTAATTAGTTTTATTCCTTGTTCGGGATTGTATTGCCTTGTATTGCATAAATATCACCTCAATGTGAGAAGAATAGAATTATTATTTTCTAATTCAACTTGGTATTAGATCCAGGATAATAAAAAAACACATACTCAAATTTTCCAAGATTTCTCTCTAGAAACTCTCTCCAGAAACCCCCTTGAACTAGAGCCAAACCCTAGCCTTCCTCCATGGCCGTGGGCCTCTGGCTAAGGCTGGGGGTCGGTGGCAACTTCTCCTCCTCCTCCTAGCCTCCATTCCTTCTCCACATCCTCTATTTCCTCTCAATTCCCCCTCATACCCCAATTTTCTCTCGCCTCGCAATACACCCCATCTGTTTCATTTCCCTATCCCAGCCTTTCTCAGCCTTCCACCATCCTCTTCCCTCCCGTGTTTCTCCCCCTACATTCAGATCTGGACCTTGCCCTCCCAAGGGTACTGGTGCGTTGGAATCATGTTTTCGTCACTCTACTTGGTGTTATGATTTGCCAGAATCCATGCTTAGATTTAAGCGCAGCACCTCATTGGTGGTGTTGCTTTGGTTTGGATTTGCAAATCTGGCGGTGGCTTTGTTTGGGCCTCTCTTATTGGTGGTTGCATTTTTCAGATCTGGAATTTCTACCGCATGCAGTTCATCTTTACATCTTTACTGGACTTGTGGATGTGGTAGACCCAGATGGTGTTTAGGGTTTCTGTCGTTTTGTGCCTCGGCACTACTGTGATCCTTGCCTGAGGGTTCTTTCCCCCACTGGATGGTGTCGTTTTGTGGTTCCTTTCTCGGATTAGTTTAGTCTAGTTTAGTTTAATTTTAATTTAGTTTAGTTTTGAGTTAGTTTAGTCTAACTCTGTCATCTCGCCTAGCGAGTGTTGTGGCTGTATTACAATGATGGCTGTACTTGGTTTTCATTTTGAGCGTTATATTATGTGGTCTCGTCCACTAATGATGACTTTATGTGGTCTTCCTCTCGTGATGACTTTATGTGGCCGTTCTATTCGGCGATGATTGTTTGCATTCACCTATACAAATTTGTTATATACCGTTTTTGTGATAGGTTTGTATAGGTGTAGTGTGAAGTTCTCGTACATGTGGTAGTTATCTAGGGGTTTACTATTATTGTCTCTTTTGCACAAATTCACCATCATATCATTTTCTTGGTCACTAAAGGATTGTACCCAATTGACACCTATGTATTGCTCTCGAATGATTAATGAAATACCAAATATCGTTGCTTGTCAAAAAAGAAAAAAAAAAAAAAAAAAAACCACAATCCTACGTCATGTTGCTCTGTTTGAGCAACAAGCCCAAAAAATGCAGCAGTTGTTGCTTGATTCATGTTGTCTTCGATCCCCTACTCTGACCGAGCAGGCCGAATCGATCCTATCGCCTACAACCAATTGTTTACCGCTCCAGTGATATATAAGCTCATCACGGATATCACTGAAACTAGGTCTTCCGTTGCTTTGGTTGTTGTTTGGTCTGATAGCTCCAATTCTAATATTGAAGTGTTGCTAGATCAACACAATTATGACCTATCAGCACCTCTAATTGAGATGTACATAGCCGGACGAAATAAGATGGGAAATCTTTGTGTCTTGAGTAAGGTTCCAGTCGAATCTCAAGTACGATGATTGGTACTCTGAAGACCAGAAAGTCAAAAACTGACTTCTACTCTCCATGAAGCCAGAACTGATGAAGTGATATATTCGCTTATCAACTGCAACTGACATTTGAAAAGCCTTGAAGACATCTTTCTTTAATGAAAAGAATGAAGTGCGATTTTATACCTTGAGCTAGAAGGCGTCTCACCTCCGATACAATGGGAAGCACGTGTCTACCTACTTTGGTGAACTGAATGAAATTTTTTAGGAGTTAGATCACTACAGTAAGGTATCCATGAGTTGTGAAAAAGATATTAATATTTATTAGGAATCACAAGAGTGGCAATGAGTTCCCTTTTGCTGGGAAGCTTTGATGATGGGTTTTAACAAGTTCGTAGTGAGGTTTCGTGCAAAAAACCAACCCTAAGTGTAGATTTTCTAGCTTTGAGTTTCAATATATTTTTCATATGTTCAAATGTACAAGTGACAAGATATATATGAGAGAGGAAAGGGATGAGATGTCCGGGTAGTTAGCTGCAGCAAACAGCTAACCAGGAAAGAGAAAAGAAGGCTGTCTATCACAGCCAACATCACACCCAATCAGTTATCTTCCTTAGATTAAGGAAAATCTTTATCTACTTTACACTAATCAGTCACTTCCCTTAAAACAAGAAAAAGCTAATTTACACAATATGGCCTTAAGCTTAGCTGACCTTAGAAGCTAACCCTAAACCCATCGGGACACACTAACCATAAACCCATCAGGACACACTTCATTCCTTCAACACTCCCCCTCAAGCTGGATCAAGGAGGTTAATTGAGCCAAGCTTGCCCAAAAAATGATGAAACAGAGATGATGCTAGAGCCTTGGTGAAGAGATCTGCCAGTTGATCATGGCTTCTTATGAAGACGGTCCGTATGACTTGAGTTTGAACTTGAGCTCGAATAAAATGACAGTCCACTTCTATATGTTTGGTTCTTTCATGAAACACCGGGTTAGCATCAATGTGCATTGCTGCTTGATTATTGCACATAAGGGACATTTGAGAAGAAGTGGAAAACCCTAAGTCAGAAAAGAGCCCTTTCAGCCAAATAAGTTCACATGCAGTGGTTGTCATGGCTCGATATTCAGCCCCAGCGCTGGAGCGAGCAATGACCTGTTGCTTCTTGCTCTTCCAAGTGACAAGGTTGCCACCCACAAATGTAAAATATCATGTGGTAGATTTTCTATCAAGAGCGTTCCCTGCCCAATCTGCATCCGTGTAGCCAATAATGTCAGTTGACTTATGGTTGCGCATGATGATGCCTTGCCCTATTGAACCTTTAAGATAGCGTAGAATTCTCTTGACAATGTGAATGTGATCAACAATGGGAGAATGCATAAATTGACTTGCCAAGCTCACTGCATATGTGATATCTGGGCGAGTAATGGTAAGGTAAATAAGTTTTCCTACCAACCGCTGATAATAACTCACATCATGCATAGCTTCACCTTCAGTGTTGAGTCTCAGTTTACAGTCCACGGGAGTGATGACAGGTTTGTAGTCAAGCATGTTGGCTTCCTGAAGAAAATCTATAACATATTTGTGTTGATGTAGGAACAGCCCCTTTGAAGAGGTTGCCATGTCAATGCCCAAAAAATACTTGAGTCGCCCCAAATCTTTGATAGCAAATGTTTGATGTAGAGAACGTTTTAGTGCCTCAATTTCAACAGCATTATCCCCTATGATGATTAGATCATCCACATAGATGAGAACCACCAACTTCCCACTGGTACCAGTTCTTACAAACAATGAGGAATCGACATTACTTCGAACAAATCCAGCCTTCTCTAGTACTGAACTGAGCTTGGCATACCAAGCTCTTGGGGATTGTTTCAATCCATATATTGCCTTGTGCAGTTTACACACCACATTGCCTTTAAGATCACTATAGCCTTGAGGAGGCTGCATGTAAACTTCTTCTTGTAATTCTCCATGAAGAAAGGCATTCTTCACATCCATTTGATAGAGAGACCATCCACAATTAACAGCTACTGAGAGTAAGACTCTCACAGAATTCATCTTGGCCACATGAGCAAATGTTTCTTTATAATCTACCCCAAAGGTTTGGGTGAACCCTCGAGCCACAAGTCTAGCCTTGTGTCTCTCAACAGAACCATCTGACTTGAATTTTGTCTTGTAAATCCAACGACTTCCAACAGCCCTCTTTCTTAGTGGTAGTTGAGCTCTAAGTGTTGTTTTCTTCCAGAGCATGAAGCTCATCTACCATGGCTTGATTCCATTGTGGGAGAAGAGATGCTTCTTGGAAACTCCTAGGTTCATAGTGTTTATCAATTTTACTGAGAAATGCAGCATGAGATCTAGAGAAATCTTGAAAACTGATGCATTCGGTGATAGGATGTCGTGAGGCATAAGTAATATAGTCCTGCAACCTAGTTTGAGGTTTCCTGGTTCGATGAGGGTTCCTTTTAATCACTTAAGACTCAGTAGGACTTTGAGAGTGATCAGAATGGGACTCATCGTCCCTATCACTGGCAGTAATCGGATTAGCAGTGATTAAGTCAGTCTGCACTTCTTCTCTATTTGAACCCATATAGATTGGGTTTTCTTCCAACACTGAATGATCAAAGTTCTGAGGGAGTGGAAATAAGTCAAGCAATTCCTCCCCCTGACCTGTAGTAGTACCTTTGGAAGTAAAATAAGGACAGTCCTCTTCGAACTTCATATTTCTTGACACAATGCACTTCTTACTGACAGGATTGAAACACTTATAACCCTTTTGAGTGGTGGAGTACCCCATAAACACACACTTTGTAGCCCTGGCATCCAATTTTTCACGATTCAAGGCTTGAATGTGAACAAAGCAAACACATCCAAACACCTTGAGATGTGTCAAACTGATTTTTCTACCTTTGAGTGTTTCATAGGGAGATTTGTACACTAGCACACGACTAGGGAGTCGATTGATGAGATAAGTGGCAGTGAGGATAACAAATGACCAAAACTTCTTGGGAACATGCATGTGAAGCATGAGAGCACGAGTTTTCTCCAAGAGATCCCTATTCTTTCTTTCAGCTACTCCATTTTGTTGGGGGGTTCCCACGCAGCTGGTTTGATGTATGATACCCTGAGAACTTATGTATTGAAACATGTTGTTGGATAGGAATTCAGTGCCATTGTCTGATCTTAAAACTTTGATGTTTGATTGAAATTGAGTTTTAACATGCATATGAAACTCTTTAAAAATGTTTGAGACTTCATTCTTTGATTTCATAAGGTATAAAAAAAAACTCATTCGTGTGAAGTCATCAACAAATAGAACAAAATACTTAAATCCTTCCATTGATTCAGTTGCTGGTCCCCATACATCAGTGTGGACCATTTCAAAAGGTTTACTTGTCCTAGACATTGAATTACCAAAAGGTAGTCTAGTGAACTTAGAATATTGGCAGGTATCACAAGTAAGAAAAGATTTACAAAAAAAAAAAGGAAACAATTTAGACAAAACAACGTCTGAGGGGTGAGCTAATCTTTTATGCCAAAGTTGGTTTTCATCTATGGACTTTAATTAAGCTTGAAAAACCTGAGGAAAACAGGCATCTTTACACAGGTAGTAAAGTCCATTTATGAAGATCCCTTCACCAATCATCTTCATGGTGAGAACATCCTGAAAAATCACTTTTTCTGGTGAGAAAGTAGCACGGCAGTTTAGGGTATTTGTGAGTTTTCCAATTGACAGGAGTTGAAAAGGAAAGGTTGGTGCATGTAGGGCAGTGGAAGGTGTTTTGTGTAAGAGTAAATTTATTTTTCCTTTGCCCAAGACTAAGACATTTTTTCCATTTGCAACTGAAACATGTGAAGGACTTGGAAAACATTTAAAATGATGCAAGTTTGTGACTTTGTTTGTCATGTGATCCGTGGCGCCTTAATCTATTATCCAACAATCATTTTCAGTACTAGTTAACAGAGCAGTAGTGAAGGCTTTGAGTATACCTGGTGCATCCTTATGTGGTACTTTCTCATTTCCAGCAAGAAAGCCAGCAAATTGTCTTAACATAGCTGTATGACTGCCTTCATCCTTGCCTTGAGCTTGTGAACCTCCTCCGTGTCCTTTACTTTGAAGGTAGGCTGCAAATTCATTGATGAGTGACAATGGATTGGCAGTGAACTCCATGGATCCTTGTGCATTAGCAAGTTGAGCCTTGGGGTGAGAGTGAAATTGCTGAGAGAACCTTGGTATTATCTTCCCATCTTTGGTGAGTCTTCCACATGACCAACACCATTGGAGTATTTGCATTTTAGGTGTGTATTTCTACCCTTGTACCCTTTTGCTTCTGAGTTCTTGTAGTTTGAGGCATACGCACGAGTCTCATTTAATCTCGAGCTGTGCTCAGCATTCATCACTTTCTTCCTTGCTTCTTCTCGCTGAATGGTTGCACAAACATTGTTGAATGTGGGCAGTTCTTGACTCATCAAGATGTGGCTCCTTAGATCCTCATATTTAGAGTTCAAACTCCCTGACAGCTGATAGATTCTGTCTTCCTCAGCTCGTTTCAGGAGAATGGTAGGATATATGGTATGAGGAAGATATACATCCAACTCATTCCACATGGCCTTGAGGCTCCCAAGGTGTAGAACAAATGCTTTCCCTTCTTGTTGAGCAATGGCAATGTCCTTCTTCAGTTGAAATACTCATGCATAATTGTTTTGATTTCCATACATATCTTGCAAAGCTTTCCAAAGATCAAGTGACGAATTGTAATAGCTGAATATCTCAGCAACATGTTTCTCCATGGTGTTGAGGAGTAAGGACATGAAAAGCTGATCCTTGCATAGCCATGCACTGTATTCAGACGAGGAGCTGTTTGGAGCTTCCACGCTTTCGTTGACAAACCCTAATTTCCCTCTGCCTCCGAGAGTAAGTGAGACAGCTCGGTACCAAGGGAGATAATTGAACTCGTTCAAGAGAACTGAACACAGACGTTGATTGGTGTTAACCTCAACGTCTGCAAGATTTGAAGAGAAGTTATGCTGAGTTTCCTCATTGGGATGCTGGGCTTCCTCATTCGGTTTACCGAGCTTTCTTCAGCCATGGCTCAACAATTTAAAAAACGATAATGCAGCAGAAAAAATGGCAGAGACAGGTTACAGAAGAACCTGCTCTGATACCATGTAGATTTTCTAGCTTTGAGTTTCAATATATTTTTCATATGTTCAAATGTACAAGTGACAAGATATATATAAGAGAGGAGAGGGAGGAGATGTCCGGGTTGTTAGCTGTAGCAAGCAACTAACCAGGAAAGAGAGAAGAAGGCTGTCTATCACAGCCAACATCACACCCAATCAGTCATCTTCCTTAGATTAAGGAAAAGCTTTATCTACTTTACACTAATCAGTCACTTCCCTTAAAACAAGGAAAAGCTGATTTACACAATATGGTCTTAAGCTTAGCTGACCCTAAAAGCTAACCCTAAACCCATCGGGACGCACTAACCCTAAACCCATCAAGACACACTTCATTCCTTAAACACTAAGCCTTCAAGCATCTTATGCCTATGTATGTCGCGAGTTAGATAGGATGGATGCTATGAAAGGCGAGGGGGAGAATTCTGAGGCGATGCTTATTCATAATCGTCCCTCTTAGAATCAGTCTAATTCATTTGGTTCTGGGGGGTTGTCCTTATACTGATTCATCTGAACGCACTGCGCATAGTAAGCGTGCCCATTGCAATCTTCTGAGTCACTCAAAAACCAAATTTTACAAGCTAATTGGTTATCCTGAAGGGTTGGATAAACACCGTGATACTTATCGCAACAAACAATGTGCTACTATTGCTGAGACAAATGATGACCCATAACATGTGATTGAGTGAACCATGACCTTGATCACTGATGAGTCAATATTATATTATATATTTTACCCTTTTCTTAGTATAATTTGGTGATTATTTTGGTAGAATTTTGATACTTTGCTTTATATTTCCACACATTCGACTTCCTCTGGAGCAAAATATGATCAAACGGAGAATTTTGGAGTGATTCAAATTGGAGGACGTTCGTGTGTCTCTTGGCTTGTTTGTGTCAAAATTTGGGATTTTTCTACCAGGCGATTATTTTCTGGCGATTTATTGAAGAAGCAGTGCGCGGTGCAGTAAAGTGACGGTCTTGGGCTTAAACTGCGTTTTTGGAGCCCAAGATGACCTCAATGGGTTCGTGGCCTTCTGGAGAAGTGTTCAGAATAGTTCAAGCTTTAAATCCAGCTATTTTGGGCCAGTTTTGGAGCTAAATTAGGTCCAGAACTTAGGTCTAAGATATTTTATTATTATTTAATTAGTTTCCTAGTTTGACTAAGATACCTAGGGTTCTAGGGTTTTGTTTGGAAAGGCTCAGCAATTATAAATTGCTTGGCCGTGCGTTTTTTAGAGGACCCCTTTTTACTATTATTTCTTTTTCAACTTTGGAGCTAAGGATTGCAAAGGTTCTCAAAGGCTTTGGATCTTCTAATTCAAGGTGTTTTCATTCTTATTCATTCAATATAATTATGTTGATTTTAATTATGAATATGCGTAACTAATTTTCCTTTGCTAGGGTGAGGCCATGATCCCTAGCAAGAATATGTAGTCTCTCTCTAATTTTCTTATGAATTTATGCATGCGAGTTTTGGATTGTTAATCACTGTGCTTTAAACTATCTATTTGTCTTAGTGATTCGCGACCATTAGGATATTTAGAAAAGTAATTGGATGCAATTTTGGCGGAGGGCTGTCCCTAAAATTGGCTAAGGCTTCTTGTGGTTAACATGTGTAACTACTTAGGATGGACGACACGTCTTAGGAGTTATATGGTTTTTCAAAAGGTTTTCACAAAACTTAATGAGTCTTGCATGTTCACATTCGATCTGGACGCCACGGACGAGTTGCATGTTAGATATACGTTCTATGTTGGGGTCCCAAGTAGGGCATACTTTAGGAAAATCAAACCTTCAAAATATGCATGTGTAATTCATGAGGAATTAGGAGAGTTACATAGGATTGTGAAGGTGACGGCGGAACCCTAGTACTTTCTCGTCTTGAATTCTACGAAATTATTTCTTTCTTTTTCTTTACAATTGCAGTTTTTAAGTAATCTTTTTAATTAAATTCGTTTTAATTAATTTAGGTCATTAAATCATCTTTTCCAAAATCTTTGTTTCAATTAATTAGTTGAGAATTGATTTCGCTTTTAATCTGTTTAATTTAATCCCTGTGGAGAACGACCTTGCAAGCCAACTATACTACAATAACCTTGTTTCTCTTGCAAGTATTTTAAGTGTTTTTATCCCTTTTTGTGCAGGTGGTAAAAATCCTAGCAATCACCTCTACAGGTAACGAGAGAAAGGCTTTAAAAGCTTCTTATTCTTTTGCGAATAATACTTGGATAATTGACTTCGGTGCTACTGTACATATGACATTTGATTTTAAGCTTATTCGAAACATAAGACCATCTACTCAGATTGATGTTACCACAACTTATGGTGATGTTGCCCCTATCCTTGGGAGGGTATGGCATCCCTTACTAATAATATCAACCTTGATATTGTTCTCGTGGTTCATCACTTGTTTATAATCTACCTTATGTGGCTCGAAGGAAGTATACTTTAGATTTATTACGAGAGACTGTGATGTCTGCTTGTCAGCCAGTCACCACTAGAAGAATGTTTAAAACTCAGACTATATATGAATCAAGTACTAGTGGATAGTATACGGGCAGATACCAAAGATTAGTTGGCCGACACATGTTTTAGGAGTGGTCAGCCAATTCATGCATAACCTGGGAGAGCAACATATGAATGTTGTGATGAGAATATTAATATATTTGAAAGAGAGTCCTGGAAAAGCCATAATGTTCAAGAAGAATAATAATCTCCAAGTTGAAGGGTATACTAATGCTGACTGGGCATGATAGAAAGATGATAAGCGTTCAGATTAGGTTAATTTACATTTGTGGGAGGTAATTTAGTTACATGGAGGAAAAAGAAACAAAGTGTGGTAGCCAGGTCTAATGGAGAAGCAGAATACCATGAAATGACATTAGGAATTTGTAAAATATTATGGATTCGAAACTTGTTGAAAGATTTGGGTAAATTGAATTCTCAACCTATGAAATTATTTAGTAACAATCAAGCAGCACGTCATAATCCAATGCAGCATGACAGGAAAAAAAAAAAAAAACATGTTTAAGTGGACCGATATTTTATCAAAGAGAATAATCGATGGCAAGATCATTGAAACACCGCCTATTAGAACAAAAGACCAGTTGGACGATATAATCACAATTCAATCGCTAGTCGTGTATTTACTAGGTTCCTATCAAAGTGGGCATGTGCGATATATATGTACCAACTTCAAGAGGAGCGTTGACTTTTATATATTTAGAATTCCTAGTTATAAAAATATGACTTTTTAGCCAAAATGGTCCCTGGGATTGAAAATCAATAGAAATAGTCCCTGAGATTGTCCACCATTCAATATTTTGGTCCTTCAGTTAAAAACTCCGTTAAGTGTCCCGGAGCACTTGACCGGAAGTTTGGGCAATTTTCAAAGCTTCATAACTCAATCGTTTCTTAACCAAATTCGACCCATAATATATCAAAATGAAGATATGAAAGTGTAGAACAAGACCTATTTAGAAGCCCAATAGTTGCCGAAGATGGCCGAAAAATAGCCTGAAAGGTGATTGGTCCGCCAAAAAACTAAAAAACTCGTCGGAAACTGGGTAAACTTTAAACTTTCATAACTTTTTCAATCTCAGCGAAATCAAGTGATTCAAAAACAAAAATCATACGTCTTAACAATACAAAGAGAGTGGTACCTTTCTCAATGGTTAACTTGCCGTGTTTTGGCCGAAAAATGCTCAAAAATGATTGTCTTGATCTCGAGTTAGCCACTTTCGAGCCGTTTTTGGTCAAACCACGGCGAATTAGCCATCGAGAAAGGTACCATTCTCTTCATCTTGTCTAGAAGTATGATTTTTCGTTTTTGAATCACTTGATTTCGTTGAGTATTGAAGAAGTTATGAATGTTTAAATTTTACCCAGTTTCTAGCAAGTTTTCCAGTTTTCCCGCTGACCAGTCACCTTTCAGGCTATTTTCCGACCATCTCTGGCAACCATTGGGTTTCCAAATAGGTATAAACTTGTTCTACACTTTCCTATCTTCATTTTGATATATTATGGGTCGAATTTGGTTAAGACAATTGAGTTACGAAGCTTTGAAAATTGCCCAAACTTTCAGCCAGGAGCTCCGGGACACTTAACGGAATGACCAAAATAATGAATGGTGGACAATTTCAGGACCATTTCTATTGATTTTCAATCTCAGGGACCAAAGTGATGTGTTTTGCAAATCTCAGGGACCATTTTGGCTGAAAAACCTAAAAATATCATTATGATTAGTTTTATTTCCTTTATTGTCCGGAATTGTATTACCTTGTATTATATAAATATCACCTCTTTATGAAAGATAATTGTTATTGGCACTCTAAATTCCTTATTCTACACTCTAAACTTTCTATATTTAGAAGAAGAAAAAATACACTTATAAAGAGTGTAGAATGATATTTTTGGAATACCAATAATACTTCCTTTATGATATCCAATTTGACTTCAAGATTTTAAACATATGAAAAGATAACATTGCTCATTTCGAGAAGAATCTAAACATTTGTAGAAACCGAGCCAATTTGTGGTGAGTCATTACTAGGTTTAGTTGGAGTGCTGGGATTTTGGCGGTCCCAACCTTTTGAAAAATGAGTGTTATTTGTCCTTTGTTTTGTTGATTTCTCGATCGAAGACTCGGGCGTGTAAAAGAGATACATGTGTTTTTAGTCACATCGAACTCAATTAACAAATTACTTCATCTCGAGCATAATGCATGGATACAAGTTATATCAGCATATACCAGGAATCTACTTTTGAGAAGAAAAATTTAGGGTTTTGAATGTTAAAGGGATCAACATCGGCCAAACCCATATTTCTTCTTTCATTTTAGGATTTTTTTTTTGAAATATCAAATCACTTTTACTAATTTGTGATATGAACTAAAATTTTAAGCAATTTATCATACTCATTTTCTGAAATCATTAATTTGTCATATAACCCTAACTCCATTATGTTTTCCATCTAAAATAAATCAAGTACTTTGCACATAACTTATGTTCATGGTTATTTAAGACATTTTAACATAAGAATATCATCCAGTTTTATCATAGACTAGAGGGTCCTCAATGACTCTATATTTTTAAGTCACTTTGAAATACAGAAAAGCAAGTGCAGGTCGTTCTCTTTTTCCGAACAGCAAACTCTCAGATTGTATACCGGTTTAACCCCCACATCCCATTTTTTGTATTTTTTTTTGAGAAACCTTAAGAATTATTTTTGTCGGAGACAACTTATTAAAAAGGGAGTGAGATGTTGAAATATCTGAAATAACCCTAAACATAAGTCACATGCGAGGCACATGACTATTTTGGATGAAAAACTTAATGGAGTTAGTGTAAGATGACAAATTAATAATTTCGAAAAGTTGGAATGACAAATCGCATAAAATTTTAATTCATATGATAAATTAAAAAAATATATAAGTTCATATGACATTTCAAAAATATTCTCTTCTTTTTATTTATTTATTTTGATCGAACTAAAAAACCCATATTACTTCTATTATTCGTTAAGTCTTCTTTGATAAATTTGCCGTCATCAGTTGATTGGCTCTGGCCACATTGCTTTGTTTCCTTTTAAAAACTCTTTTCATGATTGAATAAAGAACGCATAGTGCACTTACATTGCTGTTTCTTAAAATATAATTTATGTGGTTAATTAATTTTTTATATGTTGCGATTAACTAGTAATACCTAGCTAATGCCTTGCATGTTGTTTACAAATCCTATACGCCATTAGCTATCCTCTAACAGTCCCACGACCTTTTGTTGTAACTGGTTCTTGAGTTTGGAGTTTAATGGCTTCACATGGTCAGCTATATTCTCTCATGAATTAGTTTAAGAAAGCAGACTTGAAGAAGATTATAATATCTAAAGTCCGGAATAAGGCTTGCTCAATTATATGATTACTTCATAGTTAATTAACAAGTCTTAATTCCGTGTTAATTTATTTTGAAATCGATCATGCACACCACACACAATTAATTGTGAAGATGAACATCCTAAAGCATATACATTGACCATAGGTTTTAAATAATAATTAACAGACTTATATGCATGATATGGATATCTCTCTGGGAAAAGTCATACTATATCAACTTCAATAAAGACTCACCTCTCATGTGGCAGATTCACTACGCTACGTTCATCAAATGGAAGCTAGGTTTGGGTATATAATCACAGAATCCATATACATCAACCGATCAATTCTCAAAAAAAAAAAACTTTGGTTTTTAAATTATTAGCTGATGTGATGCGGATCATTTTCAAAAGTGCCCCGTGTTTTAGATTTGTAGCTTCTCTAAGTTTTGAGATTAGTCTCGTTTGGTCTTTAAGATTGGATAAAATGGATAATATACTACATATTTGATATATATATTAAAGGTAGATATGAATGATTTCTTATTTTAAGAAAATTATGAGGGAATTAGACATGAAGATACTTATCCCTTTTATTACCATTTTAATGAGGTGGGATTGCATCAGATGAGTTCTCTTACTATCAATAAGTCCTACCTTCAAGTTGGGCACAATATATTATTTTTTTTATAACGTTATGATTAATTTTAGGTAGCTATACCAAATGAGATATTAGAGGCGTACATAGGAGGCGCAAAGTTGGCTTTTTAATCTACTAATATGTTATGATAATAATATTATGTTTTATAAGAAACTTGAGGTTCTATCGACATGTAAGGTTTCTTAATTTCTCAATCTCCGTTTTACATTCTCAACACGGAAAAAGTTTTCAGTGTGTCAAAAACGCGGCTCAGTATACCAAATGTCATAATACAATTGATTGATTTTTTTTTATAAGTTTCCAACCAATTGTATTATTACATTTGGTGTATTCCCGACATACTGAAAAATCTCTCGCCACCACACCCCCTCACGTACATATTAAGTTAGGTGGAAGCATGTGACCCGTTAGACTAAGATGTGGCTAGTTGACCTGAATATGGTATCATCAAGAAAGTTGAGAATCACCCGAGCTAATTAAACCAATTGACAACAAAAAAAATAATTCTACCTTTCTATAAAATCATGAAAGTCCCTTGTAAAAACAATTTATGTCCAAAAACCTCTTTGCAAGTTGTAAGCCCCTTGGGAATTGGTTGTTGGCACGAAATAAGTGGGACAAATTAATGTAAACAGAGAAAAATCTTACATTCGGTAAAGTATGTCCTACACCCTATATGTTTGTAGTTTCCTCAAACGTGTTTTCTAAATCCTATAGCATAGTCAATATTTATAAAATATGATTTAGGTCGGTAGGGAGTTCCATGCATTTGGAACTCGGCGAAAGAGACATGAGATAGACACCAAGATATGATGGGATGAGATAGCTACTCATACTTTTGCATCTTTCTATTAGACTTTCTTGAGAAAATAAAATTGCATATTTTGGTAGATTGTAGAAGGTTAATTCTTTCACTATCTAATTGTTTCTGGTGGTCGTTCACGTGTTTGTCTCTTTAACCTAACATGTACGTTAATGTATGTTAGGTTACGCAATATTCTTTGGACAGTGCTATTTACATATTTTTTTTACTTTTTACACAGTTTTGTTAATTTTTGTTTATTAATCTTCTTTCATTTGATTCGAGGGACAAAAATTTAGAAGATTGTGTGAAAGGTAAAAATGAAAGTGTGGATAGCACCACTCTATCCTTTTTAAGATAGTCTCGAAGGTGCTGGCTAACATATTGAAACCGCTGCTCCGTCAAATTATATCATAGCAACAAGGTGCATTCATTCCTGGAAGGCTAATTTTTGATAACTCGATTATTGCTTCGGAAGTGGCCAATTACTTGTTCAAAAGAAGAATTGGAAAGAAAGACTTCACTACCAGAAATTACTAATTATCTAACGAATCAAATTTCGTCAGACAAAATAACAATAGGTTAATTTGCTGCTTTGCTAACTTGATAGGTGACACGCCAGCAACAAATTTCCTTCATGCCGTGCACATACATTTTATTTCCAAGCACTCAATCCATTTAGAAAAGTAGTAACGGAACTTGTTAACTATAATTATTTAACGGATCATAACAATTTGTATTAAGAAACATAAGGCATATTCTTCAGTAGATACTACATCAAAATTTCTTCAATGACAGCAAGTTTGTACATTGGACCAAATCACCTAAAGAGAGCAATTTTTTAGTGTACTCAAATACGTGGTATAATTATCACACTCAAATTATAGCGTATGCGTTTTTTATTATAATCTTGAAGTGTTTACTTACAATCCAAATGCCGCTCACTGATCATACCATAATACGTAGAATGAAAACTCCATGTAGCAGTGTTTCAAGTACACCCAAATATAGCTACCTCACAATGTTTTCCGCCTCTTTTTCTAGGGTTTGACATGAAACGCTTTCAAAGCTAAATTTAATTATATTTTTGTAAGTTATATAATGTAAACTGTTAATCTAAAATATTGTTCGAATCAATTTTCATTTGAATGAATGGTTCAACATAATAGTAAAGATTTCAAATATATGGAAAGATAACATTACTCATCGAGAGGACTCTAAAGATTTGTAGAAGCCGAGCCGATTGGTGGGGAGTCCTTATACTAGGTTTAGTTAGAGGTGTGGATTTGGACCGTCCCAACGTTTCCGAAAAATGAGTGTTATTTGTCCTTTGTTTTGTTGATTTCTGGATCGAAGACTCAGGCGTGTGAAAGAGATATATACATGTGTTTGTTAGTCTGTTGATTCTAAAAATTTAAAAGTTTACGTGATGCGCAGATTAAGTAACTAGGAGCTAACTACGTTCTTCTGGTTAGTGCGGGCGTGCCAACTTGCGACTGAGCTCGGCCGGGCAAGTAAAATAGATGTGGTAGTGGTATCTAACACGCTACTGACTTTTCACTTGAGTGATTATGGTCGAGGAAGAAACAGCTCTTGGCCTAGGGTTCTAGAATCTGAAGACAAGATTGCTTAATTAATTGGGAAGTTCAGGATCTTCTGCACCGGGTTTGGCTGCTTCAAATAATTTTGTGAGAATATAAGTGCCCCAAATCGGTATCAGGTTGTACGAGCAAAGATATTCAAAGGAAATGAGTGTCTTTATGGCAAGGGCGGAGCCAAGATTTTTTTCTTGGGTGGGCTAGCTAAAACTAGTACCATAAAATCATATGTTTATTTAGTTTTTCTTATATAAAATTATGTAATGACAATATAAATGAGCAACAATAGAATATAAACAGTTCTTGAAATCCTAACCCTAATCGACAACTTTTCAATGACCATATAAATAATTAACCTACTAAATAAATCAAGAATAAGTAAGCGATTAAGAACGCACCAAAAGTTACATTCATTGGAAAATCGCAATGAAAAGTAAGGAATTGCGGAGGTAGGGATTTAATTGTGAATTAAAAGAAAAAGAATTTTCTTTTCTTGAGAAATACAGAGGTTAAATTGCATAGCGTTAATAGCCTTTTTCTTTAACGAATATGATAGAAGTGGGGAGGGGAGCTAGAACTAATTTATTATTTTTAGCATAACAAGTATTATTTATTACCTATCCTCTACTAAATATACATGAAATAATAACTTGATTAGAATTGAGTTGGCTATATAGGGCTACACACATTAACATAAGCTATTAAAGCATGAGTTTAAAAAAGGATAGTGTTATTCACACACCTTTATTAATTTTTTTGTCATTGATCTTCATCAACTCATTCGATCTGAAGGCTGAAAACTAAGAAGGATGTGTGAGAAATAAAAATGGGTGTGTAAATTAATAGCACTACACTTACGAAAAACCTCCCTGGGCTACAGCCCACCTTAGCCTTGTGGGTGGCTCCGCTCATGCTTTATGGTGAACGTGGTTCGACCTTCTGAATACCGAACTATGGAGTGCACCTGGAAGTAACCAATCATTTAACACCTCACTTCGTCAGGGGCTAGTGAGTGACCTATTTAGGCAAAAGAATTGCAAAACTCTTTGTCGGCAGAGACTTGGATAAATAAACAACCAACCAGAAGCATTGCTAGCTCTGGTGCTATTTACTTATCCAAATTGAAGATGTCATCGTTGTTAACATGGTACTATTTACTTATCCAAAATGAAGATGTGTTGAGAGAGGTTTAGGATGATTAGTATTTTTCTCAAGGTTATGAGAAGGGTTTCGCGTAGTGTGAGGATTTTCACGTAGAGTGTTTAAGTTGTTTGTTGAGTTGAAGAGGCTTCTCACATTGCAAAACCACTTCTATTTATAGGGTGGATTTTCATGATAATCAAGTATGTCGAGGTAGAGTCCTAATAGGACTATGCCTATTCGGCAACCACCTAGATATCCTCTATTTATTTCCTTAATCCCTTCTTTAGCTGAAACTCAATCTCTAACTAGTCTCAGCCTCTTTGACTTGAACTAGGATTCTAAACCTAGTCCATTTAAGCATTTAATGATCCCCCTAATGATTCAAATTTTATAAGAACTCATCCCAATCCTCAGCAATCCTAATTCAATTGGGACTCGACCGAGCTGCGCTTGGGTTTGACTTCCTAACAGTCCTACTTTCATTAAGACTTGGGTCGAATTAAGGCTCTTTTGGTCTGGGAGCCAGCTGGTCTGAGGAATAACTATTGGGCTGAGAATCGTAGCCTTTTAACTCAGGTTATCTCTTCTCGGCCCGAATTCTGTATTTCAAACCCAAACATGATCACATGGAACTCAATTTAGCAAATTACTACATCTCGAGCATAATGCATGGATACAAGCATCTATGTTACTTTTGAGTAGACCCGGCAGTTTCTAACACGACACGATGACACGACACAAAAACGACACGAAAATAACGGGTTTCAGGTCAACACGATAACTTATCGGGTCATTATCGAGTGACCCGTTAAGAACCTGTTAATAACGGGTTCTTAACAGGTATACACGCGGGTAACACGTGGGTAACCCGTTTCGACCCGTTAAGAAAAAAAATATTTTGATAATTTTAAAGTTTAATTACTAAAATTTTTATTATAAAATACAATAGCCATATTAATATATACAATATATTCTATATTAAATATATATAGTTTTGTATTATTATTCTATATAAGTTAAAAAAAAAAAAGGTTTTAATCATTATTTATTTTTATTATGAGAGTTCCTTATTATCATTACTAGGATAAATTTTACTTAACATGTTGTTGTCCACAATTAAAATAAACTAGTATAGTATTTGTATAGGCAAAAACTAAAAAGATATACATACAAGTATGAAAAATGTGAAAGAATATAAAAACTACTCGTGATTCATCATTATTCCTCCACGAGTAGATAATGGTTACACTTACATTATCGTTTAGATTTTTTAAAATCCTCCAAACCCTCTTGAATAATGTTTTTTATTTGAAGAAAAAATTAATAAAATTAATAATAATTATTGTAGAAGTGTAAAAAATGTAAAATAAATATACAATCACTCATAGTGACAACCTTTACAACTTTCATGAAGAGGTCAGCTTCGAAATCCAACACTATAATCCATAAACCTTAAATTTATATTTAACCGTTGATTATCATTTACGCTTTATTCTTCTTACTGAATTTCATTTTTTAAATTTTCTTTTTTGAAAACATGATCAACTAGCGGATGTAAGAAGATGAACAGTTTAGATTTTTGATATCACGTTTCAATATTTACGGTTAACTGAAATATGAGTCAATGTCATATAGTTTGTAGAAACTTTATAAACATCAAGCAATATTTTCACTAACCATAAAACTCCTGAATATAATATCAACAATCCAAACCATTCATCTTCCTGCATCCTCTAATAGATCATGTTTTCAAAAAAGAAAATCTGAAGAAAAATAAATAAAATTTGATGAGAACAATAAAGAGTAAATGTAAACAACAATCAACGGTTAAATTTTGATCTATGATTCATATGATTATAGTGGCGAATTTCGAAGTTAAGCTCTTCAAGAAAGTTGTAAAAGAAAATTTTGATCTATGATTCATATGATTATAGAGCGTTTATATATTTTTTTCTATATTTTTTTTGCACTTCTACATTAATTAAAAAACTATTAAAGACTTTAGGTAAGCGAAAATATACTTAAAAAAAATTGTGTTTTTATGTTTTGGATGTGACAATATGGTATGTATATACTTATTTAGTATTATGTTTTTCATTTGATTATTTATTGGTTTAAAATATATTTTCCTTAACGGGTAACGGGTCGGGTCATATTACCTGTTAATATTATCGGGTTGATTTCAGGTCGGGTTATTTTACCCCGTTTATTTTAACGGGTGTTACACGACACGACCCGTTAAGATATCGGGTATGACACGAAAACGATATGAACACGAGAAACACGACACGAATGCCAAGTCTACTTTTGAGTAGAAGAATTTAGGGTTTGGAATATTAATGGGGTAACATCGGCCAAGCCCATATTTGTTCTGCTTTTTATTTATTTCTTTTGGTCGAACTAAAAAACCCATATTTCTTCTACCATTCCTGGTGGACTATCAGTTTCAACGTCTTTTATGGTAAATTTGCCGCCGTCATCAGTTGATTGGCTCTGGCCATATTGTTTAACAAGTTTTTATTTACTTTCAATATGTATTTTTTGAATATTTGATCAGTATTTATACTTAAGTCTACACGAAAACTTTGTTTTATTTTCTTTAATTTTCATATTCCGTTTGATTGGAAAGATCTGCTATTTCAATCAGCTAGCTGTCGTAAACCAGAGTGCATATATATAACATGAGGGAGATAAAAATTCTTTTCATGATTGAATAAAAAATGCGTAGTGCACTTACATGGTTGTTTCTTAGGAAATAATTTACGTGGTTGTTTAATTTTATAGGTTGCGATTAACTAGTATATAAGGACATGTCAGTATATTGTCAATATATCGTCAAAACAATCGACATTGCTGAATGCGAATTTTCATAGATGACTTATATTGACAACATATCGATCATGCGTGTTGTGGAGCTAAAAATAATCAAGAAAATTATGAAGATGACACGTGGAGCTCGAGGCACAATGGGATGTCCGCACGCATACAACGGACAATAACGGCTCAATCAAGAAAGAGTCAAAGGTGATCAAAATGATATTTATTCAAAACCATCTCATCACTCCTCATCAAATTCTCGCTCAAAAGGTAACTCCCAATTTTCCTATTCAATTTGGGATTAATTGCCAAATTAATTGCAAGATATTATTTCACATAATATCTTGCAATTATAGTCACAATTTGACCATATGTGGCTGGCCCCTATTCTCCAAATAGGGCCGGTCACTCCCCTATAAATAGCCATGTTTTCCCACTAAAATGGTAAGTCATTCTCTCTCCAAAAATTTCTAAACACTTTCTCTCTCAAATTCTAATTTTGGCATCGGAGATTCTTCGGCCAAAGCCCCCGCTCCCCAATTCATCGTGGACGCATGAGGCTTTTGGCCTTAATCTTAGGTATTATTATTTTACAGGTGCATTTTCATCAAAGAAGAAGACGGCGAAAATTTGCATCCACACGTATGATTAACCACAACGTAGAAGTGACTAGTAAATATTATTATTGTTTTTGTTAAATGATTTATTATACATGAACAACCATTCCTATACACAAGTTCAGATTAGCAAACGATGTGGATGTATCAAGGGTACAATGCTCACATTAGAAAATAATCAACTCGCGTTTAATGGCTTCACATGGTCGGCTATATTCTCTCATGAATTAGTTTATGAAAGCAAACTTGAAGAAAATTATTGTCATATCCCGGCTCAGGCCCCCATCACATTCTGGGCTCAACTCCATCATAGCACGATATTGTCCGCTTTGGGCCCCGACCACGCCCTCACGATTTTGTTTCTGGGAACTCACGCGAGCAGAACTTCCCAGTGGGTCACCCATCCTGGGAATTCTCTGGCCCATTCTCGCTTAACTTCGAAGTTCCTACGAAACCCGAAGCTAGTGACCTCCCAAAAGGCATCGTGCTAGGTAGAGATGGGAATATGCATATAAGGCTTACAGGATCCACACCCCTGGGCGATGTGGGATCTTACAATCCACCCCCTTAGGGGCCCGACGTCCTCGTCGGCACACTTCCAGCCAGGGATTGGCTCTTATACCAAACTGACACACCCCGACCTGGAACGTCCACTAGGACTCCGAATCGAGCTGTGCTGGCCGACACCTGGAATGTGAGGAAGCCATAAAGTGTAGTGATGTGTAAAAATGTGAATAAATTTAAAACTAAAAGTGTCTAAAAGCATAAGTGCACGGTAAGCGGGATTGAGCCAATTCCACACGCGATGTCAGAGCATAAAATACAATAGTGTGGGTAAAGAAGACTAAAGAACACTCGAGAATCCGAGAACCAAAACAAGGTCATCAAATTCAAAGTTCAAGATATCAAGATTGATTATTTTCCATTGTCCTACCAAAAACAACTTCCAGAATGTTCAGTCACCAACGGTAACGATCTATTCAACAAAGTATTTGACAGATGATTGAAGAATTAGCGATCACAACTAGGTCTCAATATCCAAGCAATTTTTCTGAATAGTCTACCTGTCTTCGGAATAATGCGAATTGCAATAGGGTAGCCATGTACCCAAAGTTGACCAAAATACCTTTTCGATACAAATGAGTGAATATGGAGTCACGGTCAGAATGGATACTGATCAATATATTAGAAAATCCAATAAATTCAAAAATGAATGATTTTACCAAGTGGTCTAACTGTAGTCCCTCAAGACCAATGGAAAATGGGTTGACTGTCAAGTCGATCTATAAACATCAAGACATCATTACAATCTCCGCATGTACCAAATACCTCGTACCAGAAGCTTACGGTGATATTTCCCCGTTTGCATTTGGATATGAAAAGTGATTACAACCCCATTCAATCGATTTCTTGATGGGTCAAAGTAACGTCACATCGATACTCAAAAATGTCAACTAGAATGGAATGAGGAAGACTGAAAATATTTAGGGTAGAAACAACCTTTACTATGGTGCCCAGTAATTACGTTTGCACAACCAGGATAATACACGATAGTGCAATCATAGGCGTTGATCTAATTATTCCAATGCCATTGCCAGAAACTTAGCTCTGTCCAAAAGTAAGTGAAATTAGGGAGTTCTAAGGTTAATGAAGATTTTGGACCTACTTCTCCACAAAGGAGTACCAAACAGTTTTCAAATGAAAATGACAATTGTTGACTCTAAATCACATATATGATGCTTCATCTTTAACGGTTCTACTGCTAGGAAACATAAGCGTTACCTTATCACGATGCATCCATACAGCCAAAACCACCAAAGAAAACGTCATTGTGAATTTCGAAATCCTCAATGCTATCGGAAAATGTAAGAGTCATATTTGGAGAAAAGACAACACCTAAGCTGTCAGAAATTTTTATTCATAATCCACATCCCACACTAAACCAACTTCTTCGGTCACAAAGTGATGAAGAACACTATAGCCGAAAAATCGTTAACCAATAGTCGATAACCTCGACAAGACTATGAATATCTCAAATCTCACAACACTTGAGAATTTCAACCTTCATCCTCAAAACTCTTTCTAGAAAATGAAGGAATATCATCTGCGAAGATCACGTCTTCTGAGATAGGTACCGATCTAAACAAAGCTGATGTTTGAGAAATATGGTCTCATTACCAAAGTAGATAAGAAGGTCGTCGAAAAGGCTACTACGAAGTAGGCAGGTTAAGAAAGAAAACTCAAGTTACAAGGATGGGTCAGCTAGATCGTCAACTCGAAGTAGAGGATAATAGTTTTAATCGTCACTTAAGGAAGTGGCTAAATTCTAGGTATAATCCTAAGGTTCGAAGTTCCCTAAATAGGAGACTTGGTTGAATAAATTTCTTAATCGATAAACTTTAGTAACTAAATTCTTCCAAATAGTGCGAGTCACTCGAAAAATGCAAGGGAACTAGTTTAGTCTGAGAAAGTAGGTCAATGATATTATCTCATATAAGACTTTGGAATGTGATGCCTAAATGTACGTCCTCAAAACGTACCATAATATTTCCTTTTACCACGCCACGGCTAAAGGGTCTTCACAGCTTCCTCGATATTCCATTCATTTTGACTGTGAGAAATTAACTCGCACTTCGATTCTACTGTCTACCAGTGAAGGTAATAAAAAAGATGGCTAATAGGAGAGGGGTTATGCTTACCTAGATAGGTGATAAGGTAAAAAAACAACTATGAGTTTACTATCCTAATACAAGGCTTGCTTCTAACTTTCCGAGAGTTAGTCTCTTCAACTCCAGCAACCACTGTTAATCAGTCTATTAGTCGCGCTCTAATTCACAAATTCATGATATTTTAATATTATTCGTTACCCTGAAACTGTGAACCGATATTCCGTATAAGGTATCACTCCCAGATGCTAGCACCTGTGTCCGGTATCAGAAATCATACCTCTTGGATATTGGTTGACAGTTCTTGGATATCGGACAATATCGTCAATTAGTAGCACCACCATAGACCGATTACAGGCTAGAGTCCACTAAGGTAGATGGTTTTAAATGACTAAAAAGAAATTGGTCCTGCTAAGGGGGTCCCATAATTCTAAAAAAAATACTCACTACTTCGAAGATTTCATACTAATCATAGGTATAACAACTCATACTTCGGTACATATACTCATCAAAATGACGAGTACATCACCAAAAGAAATTTGGAAACTAGTATTGGTTAAGATGTCCCAGAGCCAGAAAGAGGAATTGACTAATAGTCTACTTTAGAACGGCTTAAACGGAGGTCGATCTTTCTCTTGAAGATCCAAAATGATAACTAGTGTGGTTAAGAAGGCTAATACTATCGGAAACCAAAAGTAACTGTCTCCCAGGCATTTCCTTCGTCGAGTGCTACCACTTTAGCACCAGGTTGTCTCTCAAGACAATTTGGGAATCTTGACGAAGTAAACTTCATAGGAATCCTAATAAATTGTATGCTAATGGATACTGTCAAGGAATCAAAACTATTTCGAATTTCCAATCTTGAAAATTTTATACTGATGGCTAGAAAATAGTGATGGAATTGGTTTACAATTCCCTGGTGATCCACCGATATCGAAACATTAGCCCTGCTTTAGGACCATTAACTTGTCTCAAATCCACATCTTTCCCTTGGTAAAGAAGTTCTTCGCTTTAAGTCTATAAATGTTCGCCAAAGTGACCTTCTAAAAGGTTGACAAGTCAACAAAACTACTCAAAATTCTGGAAAACTAACACATTTTTCGTATTCAACGAGGTGGCAAGATTCGAGCATTAAGCTCAAAAACTGAAAATGCTCACATCACGCGTGTGATGAATGCAATACTGCCCAAACTTATGCTCTGATACCAAACTGTCACATCCCGGCCCAGGCCCCCCACCACATCCCAGGCTCGACTCCGCCGTAGCACGATATTGTCCGTTTTGGGCCCCGACCACGCCTTCACGATTTTGTTTCTGGGAACTCACGCGAGCAGAACTTCCCAGTGGGTCACCCATCCTGGGAATGTTCTGGCCCATTCTCGCTTAACTTCGGAGTTCCTACGGAACCCGAAGCCAGTGAGCTTCCAAAATGCCTCGTGCTAGGTAGAGATGGGAATATACATAAAAGGCTTACAGGATCCACACCCCTGTGCGATGTGGAATCTTACAATTATAATATCTAAATTCCGAAATAAGGCTTGATCAATTATATGAACTTCATAATTAATTAACCAGTCTTAATTCCGTGTTAAATTATTTTGAATTGGATCATGCACACCACACGCAATTAATTGTGAAGATGAATATCCTAAAGCATATACGTTAATCCTAGGTTTTAACTATTAATTAACAGACTTAATTATATGTATGATATATGTGTGGGGAAAGTCGTACGTATCAACTGCACCGGCCGCCAGCTACCATTGATCACCTCTCATGCGACAGATTCATTCACTACGCTGCCTTTATCAAATGGAAGCTAGGTACGTTTGGGTATATAAATTATAAATTTATAACACATCACAGAATCCATACATACCAGCAGATCAATTCTCATTAAAAAAAAATTAAAAAAAAACTTTGGTTCTTTAATTAGCTGATGATGCAGATCATTCTCAAAAGTAACCCGCAGCTTTAAACTTTCTCTAAACTTTAATATTGGATAAAAATGGATAATACTATAGGCATATATTAAAAGTAGATGTGAATGATTTCTCATTTTAAAAATTGAAGAAATTTATCTCTTCAATCAGTATTTTAATGAGGGGGGATTGCATCGGATAAGTTCTGTTAATATCATTAAGTTCTACCTTCAAAGTTGGAACAATATTTTTATTTTTCTATAAAATTATGATCATTACTACCAAATGAGACCAATAGAGACGTACATAGAAGGCGCAAAGTGTTTTTTTTTTAATCTAATTTTATGATAATAACATGACGTTTTATTAGAAAGTTGAGAGTTCTATCTACAGGTAAGGCTTCTTAATTTCTCGACGTGGGATGTGGGTTTTTACATTCTTAACACGCCCCTTCACGTATATATTGAATTAGGTGATAGCATGGGGCAGTTAGACTAAGATGTGGCTAGTTAACCTGGTTGTGATATAAGACAGTTGGGGATTCACCCTACCTAATTAAACCAATTGACAACAGAAAAAAATAAGGAAAACTAATGAAAATGGTTCGAAAACTTTGAGTTTTAACGATAAGGACAAAATAAAGGGTAAAGTGAATAGTACCAGGTTTGACTTTTTTAGTGTAAAAATGTGATTTTTCGTTAAAATGAACAGTACCGCGGGCTTTTCATTAAAACTTCCAAAAAAATAATCCACCTTCTTAAAAAAACGTGTAAAGTCTCGTAAAGCAACTCCACCCTCTCAATTGCCTTGCAATTGGGTGTTTCGATCCCCCTATCCCAACAAAAACAGCTCCAACCTCCCTCCCCCTACTCAGCAATTGGCCCATTCTCCCCCGCCTCTGCGCTTGAGGTGATATGACGTAACATGACAAAATAAAAATTTGCAGGCAAGTTTGCAGCAGCAGGAGACGGTGATCGAGGGAGGATGTGGCAGAGATAGGGCCTCGTTTGTTGGGGAGGCCTTCCTGGTGGCTATGGCTCCCATGATTTCTGGGTTTCGGATGGGGAGAGAGAGAGAGAGAGAGAGAGAGAGAGAGTGGGACAGACAGATCGAAATACGAACGGACATAGAGAGGAAGAAAGAGAGGGAGAGGGAGAGGGGAGGGAGAGAATGAGACGGACGGAGAAAACAAGGGAGGGGAGGGAGAGACAGAGGAAGAACAAGATGGAGAGAGGAAGAAGGACGGAGGAAACGAGGCTTCAATAGACAAAAAAAAAAAAGATTGACAAAATAAAACAAAAAACCAAAAAAAACAAAACAAAATAAAAGAAAAAAAAATTAAAAAAAAATATTTATTTTTTCAAAAAATAATTTTTTAATACTATTAGCCGGGCATTTCCTTTAATAAGGGATGAAGATGCACTCGTACAATTACTATTTACTAAGAGCATCTTTAAAGGAAATGTCAAAATCTTAAGTGGAATGCCACTGTGCATATTTGACATCAAAACTCTCTCCAACCGAAGTGTTATCTGCAGATTGAATTTGAAGGCTTAGTGATGTCAAATTTATTTTTAATTCATTTTAATGGTTGGTACCTTATTCTACTAGCATTTGAACCAATAAAAATTTTGTTTCTACATTTTTTAATAATTACAACCACTTAAAGTTCTATTTAAATAATAAAATAATGTTTGACAGTTGGGTTGGAGAAGTACAAAATTTGACATAAAACTTCATATTGTCACACCAGCCATCAATTGTAATTTAACTCTTATAATTTGACATCTCATTAGAGATGATCTAAGACAATAATTATCAAATGCCCAATTGGCTTGACAATTATTGCCTTAGTGGGGTGGAGTTGCTCTTAATTTCCTAATGTGTAATCCAAACTCTCTGTAAAGTCCCTTATAAAAACAATTTGAGAAAGGATAATGTTAAGGAGACTCTCTTGAAAGTGGGATTCTTAATGTATTAGAGAAAAATCAATCTTACATTTAATAAAGTAATGTCCTAAGCAAAAATTAAAAATAAAAATGTAATGTCCTAAACCCATGTTGTAGTTTCCTCAAACATGTTTCTTAAATCCTAACGCGTAGTCAATATAATAAAATATGATGGAGGTCGGTAGGGAGCTCCATGCATTTGGAATTTGGCTAAAGAGATATGAGATAGACTCCAAAGCATGATATTCGTCCTAAGTGAATTTATAATTCTCAATCACAATAAGCATTAACTAATTTCAAGATAGCAATTTAACTTAAATGGCATTCAATTACTTGTGCTGCTTCTGTAATTCTCATCAGCATAGATTGTGCTGCTTCGGTAATCAAAATACAAAAAGAAAAATATCAAAAATCTTCATAAGTATTTACAATATATATAAAAATAAGTAACAAGATTGAACAAAAATCTCCATAAGTATCTCACATATTTTTTTTTCATTATCGAATTGAACAAATCAAATGAAAATAAGTAACAAGATTGAATAAAAATAAGGAGGAAATGGTGTGTCTTTTATCATTTCCCAAATATTTTATGATCATAGAAGTTAATATATTTTTCCATTTTTTAATTGAAATACCCTTTAAAGCACTTTATCATCTTTAAGCATCAACGAATATATTTTGTACTTTATATGATAAATAAATTGAAATACGTTCTTCAATTTTTGATCTTATTGATGTGGGATTGGAAACTAGAGGCGGAATGGATCAAAAACCCTAATCCATTGGAGATCGAAAATGATGAATCTCCACGGTTCCCAGTTCCAACTTGCCAAATGTGACATACATGGGATCTGATACGACAAGCAAGAAACATCCTGTCACTGCCAAACTGAAAGGCAATGAAACCGTGGACGCAGTGCACCTCTCAAAACAAACACTAGTTAAAGTCAACAATCACCAAATCCGTGACGAAATCTGCAGCCGAAGTGCCAAACACTTTCATACTCTTAAATATGAAAAGCCCATCAAATGATTCGAATTTGCTTACCATATGTTATGCCTTTGGATATACCTTTTGGACACGTGTCGATCTGGATGCAGTCCCACGTGTCACATACTAACCGCGAGGTATTGTCCATTAACGTTAAATCCAGGGGCAGGGTGTCATAAAAGTTTTTTAATAAATAGGGTTTAATTATCTAATTCACAACTCTTCTTTTTCATACGAGGAAGAGGAAAGAAGCAGACATTTGCTTTCTAGATAATTTTCTGGTGACATTAGAGGTTGAGGAGTAGTCCTTAAACGTTAAACATGGCGATCAAACGCCGGCCGGGACTGGTTCTCGCTGTTTTTACGTTAATGGGCTTGGCCTTCCCGGTGTTGTTTGGTGCATTTGTTCAGGGGTACAATCGTCCACCGGCTCGCAAGGACCTCGATATCCCTGCGGATGATCCTGGTTCTGCTTCTCCACAACAGGTACCGTTGAATTATTCTGTTTATATGAACTGATACAAGTTTTTTTTTTCTCTGCCCAGAATTTAATTTAATTTTTTTTTTTTAATGGAATAAGAAGTTTTCTTTGTTGGGGGAATTTGAAAGCAAAATTGTAGGCTTGGACAGTGGTGAATTAGTCCAAGATGGATTACCAGAATGAAGAAATCTGTTTAATTTCTTACTCACCAACCACAAGAAATGCGAGTGATTAACTAAAATCTCGTGAATTCCTAGATTATTTTTTATGTTGAACAAATGTTTATAAATTAATCATAGAGAGTCTCTTAGTAAAATGAATGGGGACAGACACCTGTGACACTAGAGGCCAATGTTAAGTATAAACCAAACCTTATTGCAGTTGCCGACTCGTTGATGTCTGTGGACCTATTTGATGTACCGTTGGTGTTTATACGTTGTGTAATAATCAATATCGTCATTTATAAAATATCAAAAAAATAAAACTAAAACCCAAATTGCACCAATAAGGCCAGGCAAAGCATAACAAATTGTTGCATTGTCTTCTGAATTTGTTGTAATTTCTACGTAGAGTAAAATTCGTGCAACTCCCAAAATAAATATTAAATAAAAAAATTGAGATTTAAAATATCATGCTCTTATTAGATGGTCCATATTTAGATTAACCCTAGCTAATATATTTGCTAGTTATGTGCACATCCAGGTGCATATTTCTGTAGTCGGTGAGGACAAAATGAGGGTGACATGGATCACCGACAGCCCTAGTCCGGCAACAGTGGTATATGGAACATCTACAGGTGTCTATGAAAGCTCTGCAACTGGAAATACAAGTTCCTACACGTATCTTATGTACACATCTGGGGATATTCACGACGTCGTTATCGGTCCGTTGAAACCCAACACGACGTACTACTACCGCTGTGGATCCTCTGATTTGGATCCTGAGTTCAGTTTTAAAACCCCGCCTGCTGCATTCCCTATCACATTTGCAATCGTAGGTATGTGTAAATATATAGCAAATGTATTGCTTAATTAATTTAAAATTTATTTCATTTTCATATATACATACATACATATATATATATATATATTCATTTCATATATTAATGCTCTTAAATTTTTTTACCAATTAACCATATTTAATATATTAATATATTCATTTCATATATTAATGCTCTTAAATAATTTTACCAATTAACCGTATTTAATAGATTAATGCCCTAAATATTCATTTCATATATTGATGTTCTTCAAAATTTTACCAATTAACCATTTTTTAATAAATTAATTGTTTGTAACTATAGAGAAAATTTAGGTTATATTTTTTTGAATTTGGATCATTGATTCGCTTAAATTTTGTTTGAATGTTCACCAAACATTTGTGAACATAAGTATGGTAAGATCCTGAGTATGTACATGGAATGGAATTAATCAGTTCAAAGGATGTACAAGTCATGTGGTACATTGTATGTAGACTAGTTTAATTGATTAGCACAACTCTTGGTATAATGATAGTTGTGTCCATTATGTTGGAGATTTCATGTTCGACTCATGCGTGCATACGCTAATGTTACTTTTTTGCAGTGGAGTCTATATCTAGTTGCATACGCTAATGTTACTCATGCGTCCATTCTTATGCCATAGCTTTGTTTTGGTGAATCACCCCATTCAAAATTTATTCGTAAATATCCCATTGTTTGTCACAAACAAAAATGATTACTAGGAATTTGTCCAGTGATATTGCATTTGCAATATTAAAAGAGTCCCGAGTTCGAATTTTATTTCCCGTTAATAAATAAATGAAATTAACTACCTACGTATGTATATGCTTGGCAGGTGATCTTGGCCAAACTGAATGGACCTCCTCAACCCTCGAACACATAGACAAAGCAAACCACGACATGTTCTTACTACCAGGAGACTTATCCTATGCAGACTTGATCCAAAATAAATGGGACTCATTTGGCCGTCTGGCGCAGCCACTGGCAAGCAACCGGCCTTGGATGGTTACACAAGGCAATCACGAGATCGAAAAGATCCCAATCCTCCACTCCCATGCCTTCACCGCATACAATGCACGGTGGCACATGCCATACGAAGAGAGCGGATCGGACTCAAACCTCTACTACTCATTCAATGTAGCCGGAGTTCATGTGATCATGTTGGGGTCGTACACTGATTTTGATCCTAGTTCTGCACAGTACCAGTGGTTGCAAGCCGATTTTGGAAAGGTTGACAGGGGGAGGACGCCGTGGATCGTCGTGCTTATCCATGCTCCTTGGTACAATTCTAATAAAGCTCATCAGGGTGAGTCTGAATCTGTTGACATGAAGGAGGCCATGGAAGATTTGCTCTATCAAGCTCGTGTTGATGTGGTTTATGCAGGGCACGTACATGCCTACGAGCGTTTTGTAAGTTCTCCTTCACTTAATGTGCGAATAATGTTAGAGTGATCACATTTTGCACTATCAAATTAAGTCGTTAATGAATAGAGCACAACACAGTAATAAACACGTAATCAATCATGTCTTTTCTCGCATAAGTAATGTTAAGGCAACCACATTGACGAATTCATCAGTTGATCATACTATATATGTAGTAAGTGATGTTGAAGCACTAAATAGTTAATAAGTTAATATGAGGGTAACGTCACTTAGTACTACGGTCTAATGATATTCCTCTTTACTTGTAAATAAGAGGTCTTAAGTTCGATTTTCGCTTAAGGTGAATTTTTTTTTTAAGAAAGTACGATATTCATTAAAGATGAGAACATGTACAAGACAAGAGGATAGTGTGCACCAAAGGGCCTCAATAAAAATCTTGCCAGGGACCACATTATTGCTAGCCAATTATGAGACTTAGCCCACTCTTCCACCCTTTTGATATAGATAATATCATTTGTTCAACAAAAAAAAAATGAGGGTAATAACTCGTTTTGAACCTACTGCATAATTTAATCTCATTATTGAACCCTTTTTTTTTTTAGGTATGCAGTCAAATAATATCATTCTTACACAAGTCACCTAAATTCGAAATTGATTAGGATTGCTTTTAATTATGTGGTTTGGTTGAATACATCATTAATGGTTTTATTTTACTTTCTTGTCTTAGACTCGCGTTTACAAGGATCAAGCCAATAATTGTGGTCCAGTGCATATTACCATTGGAGATGGTGGAAACCGTGAAGGCCTTGCTAGCAAGTAACTAAGTTGGCTTAATTAATTGCAGCTCTTTCTATCGGTTCCTTAAATATTTCATGCATTTTATTTACTGCAAATTCACTCACTTTTTCATTTTTAATATTCCAGGTACTTGAATCCGCAACCCAAAATATCGGTTTTCAGGGAGGCAAGCTTTGGGCACGGGCAATTGGTTGTAGTGAATGCAACCCATGCACGGTGGACATGGCATCGGAATGAAGATAGTGAGACAATAGCAAGTGACTCCATTTGGCTCACAAACCTCTCGTCTGATCCTGCCTGCAAGAAGTAAACTTGTAGTTGTTATACATAAGAAAATCCATGTATTGTATGTGTTACTTCCAACCCTAATAATCAAATGAGAAAATGGAAACTATTAGGGTCTCTATTATTCTTTCCTTTTGTGCCATCCCAGCTTTTATTTTTGGGAGTTTTAACGAAAAGCCCGCGGTACTGTTCACTTTAACGAAAAACCACATTTTTACACTAAAAAGTCAAACCTGTTACTATTCATTTTACCCTTTATTTTGTCCTTATCGTTAAAACTCAAAGTTTTCACGCCCTTTTCGTTAGTTTTCCTTTTATTTTTTATTTTCTTTATACAATTGAGATTGGGAAAAATGAAGACTCTAAGTATATGAGTGTGTGCTCTTAACCACTAAAGTTACAAATTCATTGTTGTTGCTTTTATTTTTAGTTTGCGAATCATGTTTTGCCGCGTTCCACAAAATGACTAATAAATCACTATGTATATTCAATGTTAGATATTCATCTCCAAATCCAAAAAGTGACAGCTAAATTAAAAAACTTAAAGACAGCCAAAACCCAAATTTAAAAAGGGACATTTTGAATTAGACGCTTCGTTTTTAAATGTCATAGATTAAACATCTATTCCTTTTGCAAATTTGATTAAACATTTTTCCTACAATTTTGGTACTTTAATTTAATTTCATTAGAAGTCTATTCACGTTAGTATTCTCTTTTTTCCTCTTATTTTTATGCATCTCTTATTATGATGATTTAAGATTTTTTTTTATTTTTTATTAAAATATTTATTTTAGTAAATTAAATATAATGTAACAAAACTCGTTGTTAGGTACGTTTGATTATAATGGTACATTTAGTTACTTGGTACATTTGAATATTTGATCCATTTGGCTTCTTGGTACATTTGAATTTTTGGTAGATTTAGTTTTTAGTAGATTTGAATTTTTGGTATGTTTGTTTTCAAAACATAAGTTTTATTACTTTTTGTCCTAATAATGAGGAATTACTTTAATTAATTATTTTTTTTATAGAAAGAGTCGTTAACAATGTAAAAGTTTAAGTTACTTTAATTAATTTTTTTTCTAGAAAGAGTCATTAATCAACGGATAATAACTTTTTTGTTAATTCAAAATTATATGATTTATCGTTATTATTTAGCATTATCTACAATAATAAGGATTTATCTTCGATCAACTAAAAGTTGTTCCAGAGACGTATCTACCAAAAAACAAGGCTATCTAGAGCATTGTGTATGAATCAAACATATTTTTAAACATTCCAAAAAGATGAATATTCATTTTAATATAGTTTATAATTGGGTACGTTTTAATTCGGGGTTGGTACGTTTTCGTTTGACGTTAGTACGTTTTCAATTAATTATGGTACGTTTCCATTTGGCATGAGTGTACATTTAGATTTGAAAAGTTTAAATTTTTAGACTTAAATATAGTTCAAATTATTTAAAATATATGGCAGGTATTTAAATGTAAATTAATTTCAATTAATCTGAAGTAGTTCAAGTATGAGTATCTTAATCAAATGTTTCAAAAGCTTAATCAAAAACTCAAAAAGCATAAATGTTTAGTCTACAAAAGTCTAAAATGAGGCATCTAATTCTAATTTTCTAAGGTTCTAAAAAACGCTAGGTGCTAGTCGGGCGGAAGGCTGGCGCCTAGGCGGATTTAGGTAAATTTCTTGTATATCTTGTAAATAAATGCATATTGATAATAAAAGAATGATAAAATGCAAAAAGAGTATCCCACAAGTCCAAAATTTAAAAACACATTAAGCATATATGTCATATAACCATGGTGATGAGTATTGTAGGATGACACATATACAACAAGTTCACAATTTTAAACCACTTCGACTTAGATAGGAATTTTTTTTAATGTCAATAAAAAAAAATAAAAAATAAAAAAGGCCTAGCACCGCCTAGGTCCGCCTAGCCCCGCCTAGCCCGCCTCGCCCGCCTACCCGCCTAGGCGGCCGCCTAGAGCCCATCCGATTTTTTCAACCGATTTGCACAAAAACGCCTCAGACCACCACCGCCTAGCGCCTAGGCCCTTTTTTAGAACATTGCGGTTGAGAAATGTTGTAGGTCACTACGCAAATACATGCAATAATTAAAGCACAAGTACCTAATGCTCCTAAGGTGACTATCTTAATTGAATTTTTCTTTATGTTTAGGTAAGATGCCTTAGGCAACCACCTAACTTACCTAACCTTAAGCTGACTATGATGTTATAATTTAGTATTCAATATTAGGTTAATAAAAAAAAACATATCAACATATGTGCTGCTTTTGTCGAGGAATGTGACATATAGTATGTTGGGAAATGACGTTTTATGTCTGATATGAATATTGTCAAACTATTACTTTTGGTATTATTGAGTTTTGTACGTGTGATCTAAATTGACACCTTACAAAATGCCAAGTTTCTCTTTAAGAGATTACACTTATGTTTTACAATGACATGACGCACTTTTTTTCAAGTCCAAAATACCAGCAAGACAAGCTGCAAACAAACAAAAAAATCCAAAAAAATTAGGGAAAAAAAAAGAAGGGAAAACAAACATATAGGTTGGCATGCCCAAGAAATCTGAATGCATCAAAGGAAGAAGCTTTATAGGATGAGCGGCATATCGAATAAGTGAATACGAGAGAAGTCCTAAATTGGCTTATTTGTCAGCAACTGTATTCCCTTCTCGAAATGTATGAGAGCAATGGAATACCATGTTCTGTAATTGGGAAATACAATTTTTCTAACGTGTTTGAAGCGACCACTTAGGAGAAAAATAACCATAAACAAAATAAGATATCACGCTAGAAGATTCACTTTCAAGTCATATTTTGTCAACCTCACGCGTGAGCCAACTCCACAACAACGATGTCAGCATGAAGCTCCTCATAAAAAGAAGTAGGATGCCCCAAACTCGGAGGAGAAACTACCAAAAAAATAACCCCCAGAATCTCGAAAAACCCCACCACAAGTCGCATGACCTACTTTGCCTTTTGCAAGGCCATCAGTAATCACTTTGACCCAAGAAAACGGAGGGGGATGCCAAAGAACATGGACTATAGAAGGAGCTTTACAGGACTCATCCGAGATTCTAAAAGAGACTAAAAGTTGCTTATCCAAAATACCACGTACATGACCAGGAGTGAAAATACTCCAACTTGCCTAATCCAGGCCAAAGTGGAACGACAAAGGAGTGAAAAGTTTGGAGGCTTACTTTCAAACTTCACTTTATACGCATCTTCCAAATAGCCATTAGTAAAAAAAACTCTGATGCTAGCCAAACATTGTGAAGTTGAGGTTCCATAAATGTCAAACTCGATACGTAGTTATGATGATTTATTATGTGACTTAACCAATTTCCACTCTCAAATATCATTGTATAAAAAAAAAAATGCTTATATGCATGAATAGATTTGAGTAGATACGGGCTGTGCGAGCTACTTAGCCCATTTACAACAATGTGCCAACCCAATGAATAACACGGATTTTTTTATTATAAAATTAAAGCCCAAAACACATGCTTTCCTTGTGGCATCTTTGGGCTACCCAGGACCTAATTAAGTTTTTTAGAATCCAGAGTTAGATGGCCCATGTTCCTTTAACGGGATAAGATAGCTCCTCTAACATTTCTTATGTCACATGAGAAGTCGAACTGAGAAAATTTGTTGTATCACCAAAAGTATATCTATTATGTTTACAACTTTCACCACATGATTCGAATTATGAACATAACAATAAAGAGATATACCTCTGGTTGTAAGGCAGGTTCGTTCAAGTCCAACACCCTTGAAGAAAATTCAAGACTGACTTGCAACTGGGTATGTTAAGTACAATTAATGTGGCACTATTGATCATGAGTACAATGTGGAAGAAAGAAGAATCATCAGTTGACATCCCTGACACTGAAGCAACTAAATTTCAACCACATCCCATCCCTATCCACAACAAAAAATGATCATCAGATTCCACATTGTTAAAAAAATCCCAGTTGAAATATTGTTCATGGACTCGTCATGTTCTGTCCTGTCGAACCCTAGTTATCAATTGTTTGCAATAATAGTGTTATGGGTAATCCAAGACTGCCATATTTATATGCCTCCTGGAATTTGAGCATCATCCTTTTGGATTCATTACGATGTTCTTAAACAAAGTCAAATGTGGTTATAATTTTCTTATGAAAACTGCAGCTCTGATGTTAACTTGTAATTTCCTCCACCAGAGTGAATGATAATTTGTGATAGGGTTGTATGCCATTTTATGCTATAGTTTCACACTTAACATGGACCCCTTCTTGGGTTGTGGATAAAAAGGCAAACATTTTGGCATTTTAATTAGTCCAAAGATGAAGATGAATTTTAGACTGAGAAGAGAAAAATTACTAGGCTAATAATTAATTAACGTCGAAGTAACTTGGTTAAGCATCGTAGTTACATTAAAAGTAAATTACTCTTTATAATTGGACGAACTATTTGTGTCATCAACTGACGTCTTCATTTTGCATTTGATTTGTGTACGTTAATGTGTATCTTGGTGTCTAAACTAGGTAAGAGTGTGTGAATTTGTAGCTTGTATATAATGAAATATTTATCCCATGTCCATGCCCAATGTTGGAGTTTGAATCTAAGGCCATCTCCAACCGAAGGGTCAGAGAGTTCGTTTAAGCCCTATAGCCCTCCAAGAAATTAATATTTTAATGAACAGTGCAGAGCCATATTTCTTATCATCTCCAACCGAGGGGCTAGAGGGCCATAGGCCAAACATAGCACTGTGACAAAAAACCATCTCAACCGAGGGCCAAAAGGTTATAGGGCCAAACATAATTTATTATTTAAATTTAAAAACCACAACAGCTTAAATTTAAAAACTACAAATTAAATTTAAAAACTACAACAACTTAAATTTGCAGGAAAAAATGAGAATTTTTTAATATTTAATGTTTGTTTCATGTGACTTAATGCTATTTAATGTTGTTTAATAGCTTAGGAAGTTATAGGAAAAAAAATAGAATTTTAAAATTTTTTCTTCTTTTTAAATTGTAAAAAAAAAAATTGAAAATCCGGCTCAGCCCGAGGCTAGCTGGATGGCTGGGTTGGGTCAGCCGGTTGGCCCTTTGGCCCTTTTTGTCCTGTGGGGCCCACGAGCCATTTGGCCTAGCCCTCGGTTGGAGACGATTTTCGGACTATTTTCGGCCCTCTGGACCATTCGATTGGAGATGGCCTAAATTCCTACTTACCATTTAATCGTCTTTTTAGGATTAATACTTTGCCTCCTCTAACTGGAGTACCAATCAGTTGACCTATTAGTCTAATTGTCAACTTTATTTTTTGATGTGGCAATCAGTGGACCTATTGTTTTCTTGCATGGAGTCAGATCGATAACAAATGAATCAAGAGAAGTCATATTAACCTTTTAAACATTGACAGAGATGAGTAACAACTTGTATGTTCCATTTGATGTTCAAGTAAGCAAAAAGTATAACAATTTGTAACTCTACCATTTGTTACATTAACAATTTCGTTTTTTTTAAGCCTGGTCATTAACGATTCGTTGGTGTCCCACAACAAAGTAATATTACTGTATTCTTTGTGTTTTTCCCTTTTTGGCAAAGGGTACTCCTTAAAATCTAACTATTTCTATCATGAAAATGGAAACTATGTGGGATTCATCTATCTGAAGTGGGTTCAACATAAGAAAACCTACTGGGTATCCACTGATAAATGAGGGTTTCACCATGGTTGGCCCCCATAAGGTTGGGAAACTTGGAAGTGCAAATGACATTTACTTTAGTTAATATTTCTTTGATTTAAACTATCACTGATGAATTGAATTTGAGTTGGAGTTTCTTTTTACACTGAAAAATATAATGGCGTAACATAATCATGTTACTTGACTTCCTTCAAAACTAACATAGCATCTGTTGTCACATGCTATATTATTTACACAAAATTATATGTATCTGGTGCTATGAAGAAATCACTTTTACAAGATATATTATTAACGTCAAATCTACGATATCTAACTCCTTTCCAAATGCTAAACATTTCTAGTCAACTAACAAGTTCTGCATCAAAGTGTCATGCATCCAATTAGAACTGAGAATCAATGGGGTGGGTACATAATCCAGATTTGAACTACTTGGACAAACTCAAGCCCACCTGTAAGGCTACGTGTGAACTCATTGGGGGATTCAAGTAGCGATCTTTAAGATTTGAGGCCAGAACCCAGAAGAGCAAAAAAGGGTTATGATCTTCTCTTACACGTGTGGTCCCAAACAAAATTACCATCCTAAAAAGTTAAAATTATCAAACCCTTCTTAGCTCACGTGTAGGGTTCAATGCACTTACTAACCATAATAATAATGTAGAATTTTCATCATTAGCCATGCAGGAAATTGGAATTATGTGAAATCATTAAAAACGACCTCAGAAAAAGTTGCTCTTTTACTTAAAGGCTTTGCCTTGTCGATGAGGTCATGCCCAGAAGAAGCCCATTGCCCTATTTTAAGTCAATAAAATCTCACATTACAACTAGGTCACCAAATAACAATAACCACGATTTATGAGTACACACAGACACTAATTATTGACGCATATTTAACTGTTAATTATGAGTCAGCATTGAGTGTCTATAAGTAAAAGGCGACCCCAAGCCAATAAAACTCCCGCTTTGCGAGGGTCGGAGAAGGAGGGGGGGCGATGTATTGGACGCAACATTACCTTTGCTTTGCAAATTGCTTTGCAAAGAGGCTGTTTCCACAACTTGAACTTGTGATCTTTCGATCACAATCGTACGCAACTTTACCCTTATTCTACAAAGATGATATTGTCACGACTCGAAGTGTGACATTTCGATCATAAAAGAGCAACTTTTCTGTTGCGCTTAGAATTGCCACTGAGTGCCTATTGGTACTAAAAAAAAAGTTGCAGAAACCAACACATGATTAAAAAGAGAAATTTGGATAAATCAATGCCATTGCCATCCAATTGACATTGCAGGGATCATCCATTTAAGTTTCACCAGGGGGTGATGCAATGCAATCATCTTCTTCTTCTTTTTTTCTTTTTTTTTTTGTGTGTTGGGTAAAAATTAGGGGGCATTTAACCCTAGAGGGAGGAGGACTGTACACATAATGGTAATTATAGGCAATGTGCATGATGATGGGTGTTCATGAATACCTCTCTGGCCATGCAAATCTCTTGAGCACTGCCATAACGCATTTATGAAAACAAACAACCCCTAACCCCTTTAAATCATGAAACCCCGTTTTATTTTCTTTTCTTTTTTCCTCCTCTCTGCAATTTTTCTTTTTTGCTTTGGTATTAAAGCGTGGCTTAAATTTTGCTGCAAAAAGTAAGAAGGTTATTTAAGAAGGGTTTTGGAGGGGAGGGAAGGATTATTACTCGGGGAAGAGGGAAGAAGAGGAACCATTATTGTTGGAGATCGCCATCATTGGTTGTTCCAGAGCCAGATTTATAAGTTTGTCAATTTTGAGTCCACTCTTTGCAGGGATATTGCAGAGATAGCACCCTTTTGCCCCCGTGTTTTGGTTGACTGGATTATTTAATTTGTTTTGAATGACGGATGGATTTGACCCCGGCACATCACATGTAGCACCATTACTAAGAGCAACTCAACCATTGAGCCTTCTCCTCTGGTAATCCACTATTCAATCCATCCTATTGCTCAACCATGTAGCACCATTACTAAGGGGTTTTCGATCTTTAAAAAAAAAATGTGTTAATTAAGCCTATCAGGATGTGTTTGTTGCACCGGACTATCTTGGAGTGGATTAGTTTTAGGGACTAAACTGGACTGACTTAGAATAAACTAAGGTAGACTAAATTATTGAAGTGTTTGGTGTAGTTTCGGATTAAAAAGCTAGATAGTTAACACTAAATAATATTATATTATTTAATACATATTTTATAATATTTTATATCAATTTTTTTTCTTTTTTTTCTTAAAACCAGTACTCTCTGGAATCTTCTCTCCCTCGTTGGCTCCGTCCAATTCCCTCATCTCCTTAGGCCATCTCCAACCGATGGCTGGCCAGATGGCTCGTTTGAGCCCTCTGGCCTTCCAAGATTCTTCAAGATATTAATATTTTAATAAACAGTACAGGGCCATATTTGCCTCCGTCTCCAACCGAGGGCCAGATGGCCAGAGGGCTTGTTTTAGCCCTGTCACAAAAAACCGTCTCCAACCGAGGGCCAAAGGGTCATAGGGCCAAACATAATTTATTATTTAAATTTAAAAAGGTTTATATCACAAATGGTCCCTGAAATTGACCCCATCAATCATGATGGTTCCTGAAATTGAAAATCGATCAATGTAGTCTTTGAATTTTAACTCGCGAATCAATGTCGTCCTTTTGTTAGTGTTCCGTCCAAATTAACTTTAAAAAAAGGTTAGAGAACCAATTTTTCATGGTAAAATGATCAAAAATAACCCTGTTACTTATAATTTTACTTACTACCTCTCTTTTCTTTTTTCTATCTTCACTTTTCTCTCCATTTTTTCATGGATTTGGTGCTAAAACTAAAATAAAAACAAAAAAAGTGGTTCTCTAACCTTTTTTTTAGTCATTTTACCATGAAAAATTGGTTCTCTAACCTTTTTTTAGTGTTAATTTGGACGGAACACTAACAGAAGGACCACATTGATTTGCGAGTTAAAATTCAGGGACTACATTGATCGATTTTCAATTTCAGAGACCATCATGATTGATTGGGTCAATTTCAGGGACCATTTGTGATATAAACCCAATTTAAAAACTACAACAACTTAAATTTAAAAAGTACAACTTATATTTAAAAACAACATTAACTTAAATTTAAAAACGACAAATTAAATTTAAAAACTACAACTTAAATTTAAAAACTACAACAACTTAAATTTAATATCCATAATTAACATCATCTTCATCATCCACCATTTTTTTTTTGAAAAAAATGGAAATATTGAAGGAAATTATTGAAAAAATATTGAAGGAAATTATTGAAAAATTGAAACAAATATTATAGATGAAGGAAATATTGGAAAATATATTGAAGGAAATATTGAGAAATATATTGAAGGAAATATTGCAAATGAAGTGAAGAATTGAAAGAACTTCACCATATTTATAGAAGAAAAGAAATGTTTAAATTAAAAAAAATAAAAAAAAAACTCAACGGCTAGCTGGTCAGCTAGCCGTTATATTCAAAAAAATTTCAAACTATTAGTGTCGGTTATAACCGACACTAATAGTGAATAAAAAAAAATTGCCTTTGCTTACATAGTGCTGTCGGTTAATAGGAAAACTAAAAAAAAAAAAAATAGCCAGGCCCTTTGAAATTCCGTGGGGCCCTCCCAGATTCCCGAGCCCTCTGGCCTAGCCCTCGGTTGGAGACGGTTTTAGGACTATTTTCGACCCTTTGACCCTCTGGACCCTTCGGTTGGAGATGGCCTTATCTCCCTCTTCTCACTCTTCGTCTCTCTATCACTCTTGCTCCCCGGAGCTACTCTCTCTCCCCTTATCTATCCATTTCTCTCATTTCCCAAAGCAATGAGATGATATGGATTGTGATTCATGCGTCGGCTTCAAGCGAACAACTCCCAGATTTCAAAGAAACCCAAACTCTACCGCAACGCTTTGATTCTCCGTCTTAAATTCCATAACAAAATAACCATCTCAAAATTTTCTAAGAAAAAGGTGAAATTATCTGATTGGGGATTGTTGTTGTTATCTTTTGCTTCTTCTTTTTTCTTTCGAATTTTGGTGGTTAGATTTTGAGATCTACACAGTGGTGTGGCCGCGTCGGTTATGAGCTGTAGCTGACAGCGCCACAAAAGAAGGCGAAGCCTAGGGAAAACAAAAGCTCGGGTCTGATCTTGTTTCCTAGTCCTGCTTAATACCAAGCGAAAGCTTGGGACTCGTTAACGAGGTTTAGTGAAACAGGGAGTGTCTCGTAGTCGAGGCGAGTCTCACTTATTGTAGTCCAACGTCATTCCAAACGCAGAATTATAGTCTTACTTAAGTTAGTCCAAGCCAATCCCACTTAAGAAGGTGCAACAAATGCACCCTTAAGGTCTAGAGAAATATTAAATTTAGTAAGAATCTAATGAAACAATGAAATTAGTAAGAATCAACCCGCAAATTAATGGAGTATCATATATTAAATGTTTGTGTTAGATTATAGGAAATTACTCTCTAATTCCAACATATCTATCCGACCAAAGTCGACCATTGGACTCCAAAAACAGAACTGGGTGCTCGCTCTTCTTTTTTCAGTGGGAAAAATCACTCTGATAGAAGTATTTGTAGTGGCATCAGTAACAAGGAAAGAGAAGCGGAAGGCGCCCCAACAAAGAAGGTGAAACCTTCCAAACAATGAAAAAATCCGTCATTGGGGATGACTTTGAAGCTTATTGGGCCTCCTCTTGTAAGCTAGCTCCATTTGATCGATTGCTTCCGTTCGGAATAGATTAGTTGGGAATTGGATGCTCTGGCCTAGCTACTAAAGCAATTGATCATTATTGGATGTATTATACGAATGTAACTTCTCATAGTAATTAGGGTAAGATTCTTACCTAAATAAGTAAATAGGGCTTTATGAAATCCTATATATATTGTAATATTTTCACTTATCAATATAAGGAGTAAAATTTCTTTATGGTATCAAAGTAGGTTGTCCCATGTATGAAGCCTAATGGTTACATGTACTCCACGTCACCCGATTTGTGTTGTCCATGTGCTAGGCTTGAAAATTCGCCACATGTGAGGGGGCGTGTTGAGAGTATGAATCCCACATCGAAGAAAGAAGGAACCATTTTCCTTTCGCTTATGCTTGCAAACAGCAACCAATCCTTTTTATCTAGTGTTGAATCTGAATACAGATCTCTTGCTCATGCTTGTGGGGAGACTACTTGGTTTTGCTTTCTTCTTCGAGAGCTTGGTGTTTGTTTGTCTTTTCATGTGTTTGCTTTATTTTGACAAGCTTAGTGCCACTTATCTTGCTGCTAATCTTGTTCATCATGCTCGCACATGTCATATTGAACTCAATTATCATTTTGTTCGTGAAAAAGTGGCTCATGGGAGCCATCGGAATTGCTATATTCGTCTACGGATCAACCTGTTGTTCACCTCACCATAGCACTCCATCAACCCCATCATAGTCTTCTTTGCTCTAAACTCGTTTGATCAAGCTCGTCCATTTTGCAAGGCGGTTAGATTAAAGGAAATCACTCCGTAGTTATTGTATGTATCATAGGAATGTAATTTTCCATATAATTAGTGTATGATTCCTACCTAAATAGAGCTTTATGTAACCCTAACTAGAATTTTATGTAACCCTATATATATTGTAATATTTCCACACATCAATACAAAAAGTCATATTTCTACATTTTTCCAACACATTGTTAAGGGGATATCAATAATCTGTATAGATAGAGTAAGGCTTTCATATCAAGCATTTTGTCACTTTATTTTAATTAGGATTTACATATGTAGTGACACTAATCTAATTTGGCTAGAAAGTGCATCAATCTAATTTAGGATTTCTAAATTCCATGGGGCCCAAACTTGGCCCAACGAGCCCTACTTCATGTATTGCTAAAGTAGAAGCAATATGCAATTTAAATGTTTATAAATAATATTTAAATTAGAGAAATATTAATGAGTCTTTCAAAGTGAGACTTTGTATAAAGTATCCGTCAATTCATATTTTTTATACAATTTTCAGACTAATATTATAAAATATTATGCTAAAAACACGCGACGACAGAAAGTCCGTGAAAGACCCCACTTTTGAAAGAATCTCTTTGACATTTTCTCTTTAAATTATAGCAATATACAAAAAAGGTTATTCAAATATAGATACAAGCAACAAACGACTACTTTAACAAACTAGCTAACCCACATTTGCGACAGTAGTTGTTAGAAAACCAATATAACGACCAAAATTGTTATTTTATTTGGGAAATATTAATTAATTAAACTTGGAAACGAACTCAATTTTGGGTTGAGTTGGCCTTTTGGTGAACGTTATTCACACAAGTATTTGAGAAAATTGGAAGAAAAAGGAAAACCAACCATTGAGGACAAAAAGGTCATTGTCTACATTGCCATAATCAGATTGAGGTAAGCATATCCCCAAATGAGGATTGAAATAAACGAGGTCCACGAGGGACGCCAAAGTCAGTTGGACGATTCTACCCTCAGATGATAGACCCTTCCAAAACACCCTGTGTCAAACCATGATGTTTCACGTTAAGCCACTCATAACCCATGAGGGCTCGGAGCTGGCTGGCCCCAAGAACTCCCTCTCCACACCCATTATTTCAAGCTCACACCCTTAAATTTGGCAGAAAAACAACCTGCTTTTTTACTTATGATGCTAGCTTGGCCTGTAATTATGATTGTAATAACGTAAAATAAAACACCATCGATGGTGCCAAACCGTGGAAGTTATGTATCAAGGGCAAAATGGTCATTTTGTTGTACTTATAGGACACAAAGGCCTACTAAAGGGATACCCTTCTTTAGTCCTTTTGTTTTCTTTGGTCTTTCCGTTGGAACATTAACACTATTCAATTGGGGTAATGGGTTTGTCACCAAACAATGCTCTAGGCACATTAACACTACTCAATTAACGCTCATATTTAATCATATAATTGTTTTTGTTTTATTTATTTGTTCCGATGATAAAAAATAAAGATGAATGTATGAAAATAATTTTCCTTTATTTAAAATATTTGAAAAAGCAGGTGTGAGTTTGATTAGTTAAGCAGAGTAGTGTGTCTGTTTCCTTGCATTTGAGTTCGAATCTTGCATAACGTATATTACGGTAGATAAACTAACACTATTATATCTAAATATAAACAGACATGAATTAAATCAGATAATCATGATAGCGTGTCTGTTTCTTTGCATCCATATTTGTTCTTGTAATAAGGATGCAAATCTTTGACAAGACCTAAAAGATATGAGATAGATTTCTTGACCAAAATGACAAAATGCAAGTTGAATTTAGGGCAACAAAACCGCCAATTCTTGATCTTGAAGGGTGGGAATGGAAACCAAAATCCATAATGGCTGAAATTGATTATTGCCAACAGTTCCCAACACATGAGAATTATGAAATGAAAGGGGAATTAAAAGAGGGACAAAAGTAGTAGTTAGTAGAGAAATAAGAAGAAATAAGTAGAAGAAGAAGAAGAAATAATTGCAGAAATTGTAATTGATGATGGAGGAGATAAGAGAAGGGAAGGGAAAGCCAATCCAAACCATCATTGCGAATCTTGGGATGGCCCTAGCTCCGCCATCATTTACAAACCCTAGCTACCCACAATTGTTCCTCTCTTCTTCTTCCTCCATATCCATAATGTCATTTTTATGACCACAATACCCCTATGCCTTTTATTTTCTTTTTCTTTTTTCCAAGTTTTTTTATTTAATTTTTTTATTTATTTCTTGTGCTGCAAAACCCGAAAAACCATCATCATTCACATGACGCCATATTCATCATCATCATCATAGAAAATCAAAAACTCTAAAATCTTTAGGCTCCTAACCGGCCGCCTTCCATGCTTACACATGCATGATTGTTGTGTCAGATAGAGAGAGCATGTCCCCTTCCCTTCCTCTCTCTCTCCTCATGAGGACAACCCTGTCTCTCTCTCTCTCTCTCTCATATGGTTGCATAGTTTCTCTCTCTAGGAAGACTGGTAGTAGTGGCATTGGCTCTATAAATTAAGGCCCTCTTTGTTCCTTTTGTCCCTCACACTAAACTCATCCTTTTTTCTCACTGCTATATCTTGTTACAAAGCCAGAAGATTTGCTTCCTCGGCCCCAAAGCTCTCTTACGAACCTAACCTTCTAAAGGTCACTTCTTTACTCATTTAACTTAAACAAATATATATATATATATTTAAAATTCTCTCTCTCCCTCTATCTGCTTCTTCCTTCTTTTTCTTGCTTACTAGTTGCCTTTAGAAACGTTTCACATTTTGAATGTGGAAAAGGGTCAGATTTGTATTTGTGAATGCTCTTGTAATCAAACCAAGAAGTTTCAAGTTTTTGGCAGTTTGAATACGTGATTTTGATCCTTTTCTTTCATCAGTGGTAAGCCGAAAGAAACCATTTTTTTTGTTTTTCATTGAGTGCAGTTTTAGACTACTTATGATTCCATCTCTCTTTTTCCTTCCTAGCAAAACAACTCACCTATAAATATATATATATATATATATCTATATATGTCTGTGTATCGAAATAATCTAACCATAGTGCTCCAAAATTTGGTAAGTTTCTCTGCTTTCTCCAGTTGTCATCACCTTCTTTTTGTTAAACTGTCATAAGTGCTTCCAGTAAAAGCACTGCACAAACCAAGTCATTTCCAACCAAATAATTCTCACACATCCAAATCTGTTTCTGGGTAACCTTTCTTTGATCCAATCTATTTCTCATTAAATCCATATGGGCATTTTTCCTTATTTTATTTCATATTTTTTGTTCATTTTTGTGCATTTTTTAATAGTATAATGTTACTGTCTTCATGTGTAACACATATAAAATGTTTATGCCAATAAATAATATTATCTGAGATACCCTTTTTGTATTTCTTGGATTTGGTTTCGGTGCAACACAGGAATTTCAGACAAATTTCACAGCAATGGAAAGATTGAACTCAAAGCTGTACTTGCAGAACTGCTACATAATGAAAGAGAATGAGAGGCTGAGGAAGAAGGCACAGCTGCTGAACCAGGAGAATCAAGCCTTGCTTTCTGAGCTTCAGCAGAAGCTGTCCAAAAGTACTTCTTCAAAAGCAAAAGCCAATGCAGCAGCTGGAAATACACTTCCTGACCTCAATCTCAGCTCTTCCTCCACCCCAAATGCTAATGGTTCCACCAACTAATGATCTGATAAATTTAGTTTAAATTAAGTAAAAATGTGATGACCCCACTAGGAGGAAGAGGAGGAGGATTTAGCTTTTGTTTGTGTAATATTTTTAGCAACAGTGGTAGTTCCAGTTTTAGATACAAAATAGGACAAGGTGAAGTTGCAGTGTGTATCTTTTGTACTACCGAGGATGCCTCTGCTTCTTCTATTTCCATATCTTTTATCAGTAATTTTATTTTTTTTGGGGTGGTTATTAAAATTCTCTGTACTACAAGGATGTATCAAGCTATCTAGCAAGCAATATAAATATTATTTTAGCTCTCTCTCTCTCTCTCTCTCAATATCCAAATTGGAACTAGTGTTCTTGCACCAATTCATACAAGCATATTTATTAAAGAAGAGTGACTTACAAAAAACAGATGTTAGGAGAGCGGTGAACTTGTTTCGTAAGTTATTTTCCTATTCATTATATTGATGCAATCTAATCTCATAATCCAATTTAGTAATGAAAATTATGATATATATATATATATATATATATATATATATCTCAATATCCAAATTGGAACTAGTGTTCTTGCACCAATTCATACAAGCATATTTATTAAAGAAGAGTGACTTACAAAAAACAGATGTTAGGAGAGCGGTGAACTTGTTTCGTAAGTTATTTTCCTATTCATTATATTGATGCAATCTAATCTCATAATCCAATTTAGTAATGAAAATTATGATATATATATATATATATATATATATATATATATATATATATATATATATATATATATCTCAATATCCAAATTGGAACTAGTGTTCTTGCACCAATTCATACAAGCATATTTATTAAAGAAGAGTAACTTACAAGAAACAGATGTTAGGAGAGCGGTGAACTTGTTTCCTAAGTTATTTTCCTATTCATTATATCGATGCAATCTAATCCCATAATCCAATTTAGTAATGAAAATCATGATATCTCTCCCTTTGTCAATATCAAATTTTCAGTTTTATTTTCCAACAAAAAGAAAAATGGAAATCAAATTTGTAGTCCCAAGTTTTCCATTTCTGTCTAGTATGAAACTTGTTAACCTATCCTAATCCACATTTAACAGAGCAAGCCTCTGTTTTGCATATCACTTTAGTATTCACTCACCCTTTTAAAGAAGCACCTGAAAATGGTAGAGATAGATTTGGTAAATGGTAAATTCCATAATAAGTTGTGCGATATGGTAAATCACATGGCAAAGTAATCCAAATGTGTGCAAAACCAAAATCTTAACTGGCGAACTGGTTTTGACCAGAGATTATAATTTAGACAGCCAAAAAATAGAGAAAAATTGTTGTGTCAACGAAGATATATTAACTTTTGTTTCCATCATGTAATGATAACGTAATGCGTAAAGAGATGTATTTTGACTGAAAGGTAGATTCTCTGTAGAGAGAGTAGGCAACATGAAGCACATGTTATGTACGTAACGATACAACTTAAACCTCACACCAGGTACTGAGAAACAACCAAATTGGAGAATAACTTGCATAAACGGTGGACGGTAAGGTGATAGTTTTCAAAACCAATCATGTGTTATAATATTATATGTGAAAATTAAAACATGTGGTGACACGTGATAAGTTTGAAGCTTTGTCATATTCCTGTTCCTATTTCATGTAAGTCTATCTATTAAAATGAATACATTATGTTTGTTTCATAAATGATTCATATTAAAAAAGGGATGTAATTTTGTAGTACAATAGATGGGCTAAAATCCAGCAAAGAAACTAAGGATATATTGTATACGAAGTTTAACGGACTTTACTTGCCTCTCAAATTTAAGTGTATTCAATATAAACTTTTTAAGGTTCAATAAAAAAAATTATAGAAACTTGTTTGCAAACCCTTCTCTCTTGCATTCTCTAGGGTACTGTTTGGTACGTGGGACGGGACGAAACGCAGTGGGGCGATGCGTTTCGTCCCATGTTTGGTGCGCTTAAAAACCATGAAACAGGTTGTCCTATGGGATGAAATTTAACTGATTTTTCGTTCCACCCCCTGGAACGACTAGTTCTACACAAATTTATAACATTTTAAGACAAAATTTCTCATTATCTTTTTCAATATTTACATCATCAGTAAAACATCCGTTCCGTTCTGTTCCGTCCCGTCTGCGTACCAAACGGTACCTAGAAGACCTTGCCACTTCTGCCTTCTCTCTTGCACATAACCCCTCTCGCCACCGACTCCTTCCTATGGTTGGAGCGGTTGCAACCCCCCTTTATTTCTTGCTTTGTTCTCTTCTTCTCCTCTCTAGAAGCTCAACCATGTTTTCTCTGCGTTTTTGGTCATATCTCCAGCATTGTCTGCCGATTCCCCGGTGTCTATCACCGTATTTTGTCTTAAGAAAATTGGGTCTCTATTCTGCAATCCTCCTTCAAAACACTCATCCTCCATCATCTTCTCCATTAGGTCCTCCTTCACACATCTCATTCTTCCTACAACCCCTTCTCAAAGCTAGAAATGACACGCCCGTATTGGATGCCAGATCTCAACTCATCGCCACTCCGACCCAACCGACATGCCGGAAAATCGGGGCCAAGCGTGCTAAGGCTTTGCTCAAAGCGAGGGTGTTTTAGATGCCGATAGCTCGATCCCCTTCCCTTTTTCTTTCTTTTTTTTGTTCTCCTTGCAGGGGCATGTGATGGTGGTTCATATCTGGTGGCTTTTCTCCAGTGTGGTTGTTTTAGTGGCGAAATTTGGTTGGGAATAGTTGCTTGTTGCGTGTTGGTAAATTTTGTGTTGCGATACCCTTTATCAAATTCAATGCAGAGTTGGTTTTCTTAGGACATCTACCCTTGTGACTACTGACGAGCTGGTAACGGCGGCATTCTGCCTTTGCGGGATATACATTATAATTTTTTTTTTATTGTTTTATATTTTGTTGAATGGGTTTCTGTCCACCCCAATTTTTATTGAGCTTGTTTGATGTTAACTTGTAATGGGCCCTTTCTCATTCAATAAAATCTTATGCTTTATCCACAAAAAAAAAAAACAAATCTTTAACTATGACTTTTGTGAGTCTAGAAAAAATTAGGTGTATTTATAATTTCATTTATTTTAAAGGGTTTAAAAAGTCATGAATTTTGATGGAGTTGGAGTGATTTTATAGTAAATTTTTTTGTCATAACAAATCCAATCTCTCCCTCCCTAAGATTTTAATGGATTCTTCATTAAAAAAAAAGATAGATTTTATTTTTCTCAATTATCTGATTATATACTCTACCACCCACCATAATGCAATGACTATCATTATCACCACTCTTACCATGATGTTTCCACTAGGGGTGGGCACGGGCCGGGCCGGGCCCAAAATTGGAGGGACCGGACCGGACCTACTTGAAAATACAACGGGCCGGGCCGGGACGGGTTTTGCTATTTTGAAACTGAAAACCGGACCTAACCCGGCCCGTATAAAACGGGCCGGTTCCTACGGGTCCAACGGGTACCCTTTTTTTTTTTTTTTTTTTTTTTCTCTCCCCCTAATTTTCAGTATCCCACCCAGATTCCCAGTCGAAGAGTCGCCGAAGACAAATCAGAAAACTGAATCCGTACCCACGGCCTGCAATTATTCAAGAACAACAAAATAAGTAGACTAAATCTAAAAGTATACATCCGCGGGATTACGAATCGCATGCATTTAAATCAGAAAACCCCAAAAATTAAGAAGAAAAAGAAGAAGAAAATCAACGAAAGTACCTCGTGAATGACGACGGTGAGGTTGGCGATGCTGGCGATGGTGTTTTTGGCCGTGCGCTCGTCCAATCCGACTTTGAGGAAGAGCTTGAGGTTCTTCTCCTTCTCGGAGGAGCGTCGTCCTTCCCAGGCATGGCTGAACACAGGAAAGGAATTTGGAGATCGACGGACCCCCGACGACTGGAGGCGTCGAGATCTAGATTCTGGAGGCTAAAAATGGTTGCTGAAACGAGGTCGAGATCGAGGTTGAGGTAGACATCGAGGTCGAGATCAAGGTCGAGATCGAGGTCGAGATCAAGGTCGAGATCGAGGTCGAGATCAAGGTCGAGAGGAGTCGGGGACTCGGGAGGACTCTGGAATCTGGATCTGGAGAATTCGATATAACCCATGTGCTGTGTTAGAAATAAACGGTGGAGATATAATCTCCCTATAATGAATGGTGGAAAAGGTTCGGGCCGGGGGCCCGTTTTCTCTGGAATTTGTACCCGCCCCGCCCCATTAATTAAATGGACCCGCCCCGCCCCGCCCCGTTTTGAATTTACAATATATGTACCCGCCCCGTACCCGCCCCGACCCGCGGGTCCAGGACCCGTTTGCCCAGCCCTAGTTTCCACCACTACCTTACAATGACCATCTCATCTACCCCCCCCCCCCCCTCCCCTCCCCTCCCCTCCCCTCCCCCACCATCACTACCACCACCAGGGCCGTCGTTGTCACCCTTAGTTGCTATGACCATCACCAACACCATCATCTCCATGATTGCCACTTTTGCCACCATCATCAATGCCCCTATCCTTACTCCTCCACCGCCCCAACCCTATAATCACCACCCCTACTATTATCGCCGCCACCAAAGACGTCAACTGTGCTACCACCATTTTGCCGACTTTCACCACGTGACACTTCCACAATTATCATTGCCACTACCACCATATAAGACCAGTTTATCATGGTCATGGTCACCATTTCAAAAATGAAAACTTAAAAATAATATCTTATTAATCACTTAGTCATTAAAAAGTCCATGACTCCACATAATTCTAAAAAAATTCTAGTATTGCATTCTCTAGAATTCTGCAAAAGTATATTATTTCTCATTTCTTTTGCACAAAAATATATCATTGAATATCTATAGAATTTTACAGAGATTATAATAGTAAGTAAGTTTACTAAATTCGTGAAAGTCTTATCACTTACAAAAACTCAACAAAAATCCATATAAGTCTTAATACACTACACCCCGTTATATCAACAAACTTAGGTCTAAAGACCACTTAATATCTTCTTGAACCAGTCTTCCTACACCAGCATGAAGGGTACTTTCAGCACTCTTTGTTCACCATTTACACTCTCATATTCTTTTTGTAGTCATTGCATTGAATAAAATCGAAGGTTTATTAAGAGATCGACCTGATAGAAGAAGTGTAAGATAACAAAATGGAGTACGAAAATTTTCCCTTGATAAAAAAAAGACTAACTAGATTATACACCATCAAGGTTTGAAGTGATTTTCAAAATAAGTCACGAGGTTCTAGTTTTCTCAAATAAAACCTTGATGTTTTGAAATTGTATTAACTTACACATTTGTCTCTTTGAAAGTCTATTCCTCCATTAAAATAATAAGTTTTTTTGTCAATGAAGTAAAAATATGGCATATACGTTAGCTTAGTAAGGGTTTCAAGCTCACTATGACATCAATTGAATGATAAAATCGATCCAACCAATAGCACAAATTGATACAATTTCAATCTTTTAGGATGTAATATAAGAAAATCAAAACTTCATGGCTCATTCTAAATATCACTTCAAATTCAAATCTGAACGGTGTAAAATATAATTAGTCATAAAAATGATATTTTAATTTGAGAAAGCCTTTTCATTCGGATTCCATAAGGCTAAAAAGAGAGTTTGATGGGGCAGGATCTAATCAGAACCAATGTCGTGCAAAGATTCAGCAAACAAAGTCAATGTGGGTTTATGAAGTTTGAAAATACAAGTGGTAACCCACACAATATCAAATTATACACAAATGAAATGAAATCTATCACTAGAAAATAAAGGATGTCTAATCAGAACTCGAATGTGTCTAACAAACCCTCCCCAGTCCCTACTCTCCCTCCCTCTCGATCCTATGGTTATGACACTTTGACACACCTTACCACCCACATCACTAACTCAGGAAAATCAATTTGAAGGTTGAAAATAGCACCAAGGCATCATGATTGAATCTCATTATGATGAAAATGACTTTATACGAAACAAGTTCACTGAATTCTAACGTTTGGGTATAATGATAATATGTCATGTGTAAAATTACTCTTGACATAAGATTACATTACTAAATCGGAATGTCACGTGACGGTGAACTCATTCTATATAAGTTACTCTTCATTCCTAGACTGAAAATGAAGGCTTACTGATACCATATGTTATTGTTTTGGGTATTTGAAATCACTAACACAAAGCTTGTATGTACCTATTTGGGTATTTCATTAAATAGCACTTCTATTCATAAGTGCTTTTATTAAATGCATGTCAAAATTTTAATAATAAATGCAAGTTTTTTTTTGAAAAATATTTGAAATGAAAAGAATGTGCTTCTTAGAATAACTTTTAACTTTTTATGATAAACACTGTCAAGAACGTTTTTAATGATTTTAAAACACTTTTAGTTGTTTTAATCACTTTCAAACAAGCTCAAAATCATGAACTTTTCCACATAACAATACATTATTAATTTGAAATACCGTCACAATGACATACATGATATAAGAATGTTTCTCTACGAATAAACGGTCCTTCTAATGGATAAAACCCAAACCTAAATCCATTAAATATGGAAAATTGAAGTAAAATAGGGATATAGCCTTATAGGGTATTTGAATAAACCCTAAAATTTGTATGGGTTTTCTCGTCGCTATGATGCCATATTTTGCCTAGCTATTATTTCCTTTGCATCAGCATTGACCTTCATTTGCACAGTAGTATCCTTAAGATTCTAGTCATCATAACAGTATCTAGACGTTTGAAGTGTTGGAGGGGGTTTAAGTGGCCCAAACGATTAGACACCTAAAGTACTTAAACAGATTGATTTGCCTCAACATTGTTAATTGAACATTCCTTGATCAACAATCAGTGCCATGCCGTACTACTTAGCTCGGTAGGGAGAAAACTTGGTTACTCCGATTTCATATACTGATTTTGCATGCCTCACTCATTCGCCATACATGTTTACTTCTTGTGTCAGGCAAAGACAACTAGTGCATGGAACTGAATGTGGGAATTTATATCTTTGTTAAGAGAATTCACAAATTTGATTGCAAAACTTGTCATGTGATGTGTAAGATAGACACGATTGGTGTGTAAGATGGGGATGAGAGTTATTTTCCCAAGGGGAAAGAATTACTTTTTCTGATACATACAATCAATATCCTACTTTAGACAAATCTAAAATGTATGGAGGGGGTTTGAACTTTTCTATACAATCAATATATGAGCACAATTTTTAATTAATGTGACTATGCTCATGTCTGTTCGGGAATTACAAATGTTTTATTACAACGATATTCTAGTTAATCTAATATCAACTAAGAAGAGAGATTCAAATGAGGTTTAGGAAAAGTAACAATATAATTATGAAATGCTCTAACACTGTGTTTGGATGAGGAATTTTAAGATTATTAAGGAATTCCAAAATAACATAATTTATTTTTTAGAATTTGTGAATTTTCTTATTTGGTTAACCAAAAAGAACAATGCAATTTGAATACGAAATTTAATGTGTATAGAGAGTCCTTAATATATAAATGGAAGATAGTAGTTATGAATGTGCTAGTAGTGGTGGTGACGATGGTGGTTGGGGGGGGGGGGGGGTCGAAGGGTTTGTGGCAAGGGTGGTGGCAACAGTGGTGATGACAATGGGTGGTAGCGTTGCCAGCAACATGGGCCACAACACCATGTGGTGGTGGCAGCAGCTGTGATGGTAATGATGATGCTGGGTGGTGGTGTTGGCGGTCACTCATAGTTGAGTTTTTTTTTTCCACAAAAAGACTCTTTATATGCTTATGAGTCCAAACAAGAGAATTTATGCATATCAATTTATTAATTCTAGCTTCGTATAAATTCCAACTTTATTTTGTTCTTTCAGTGTAAAAGAAGGTTTAGTACACAAGACAAGGGAAACCTTTTATTTGTTGACGTTCTAGCAACGGTGATGGGCCGTAGTTTTCTCATCAAGGGGCTTTCGGTTTTGGTAGACGTTTAGGACTTTTTTTTCATAAATTCGTCTTGGACTGTGGATAAGATTGCGGGCCTGCATTTAGACGAACCAATTTCGATCCAGAGCCCAATTTCGGCAGACCAAGTTATTCTCAAGAGACTACTACTTCATATCTAATCAAAGGATAATATTCTGCATAGAACATGCTAACATCAGTCGTGGACGGATAAACCTATCACAGCCATTGATGTTTATAGGACCCAACTGTGGGTCCCACACTCACCGATGACCGTGATAGCATCAAGCGCCTAAAAGCGGCTGGTGTTAGCACAACTCACACTAAGCTTCAAATTCCCCTTTGTAGTACATTAAAAAAAAGTTCATAATTTTGTTCGAGAGTAAGCAAAAAAAGGGAGTACGATTTCAATGTAATTCACCACATTTGTGTTCAAGAACTGGTCACGCCCAGCTGTTTTCTATATTTCCTTTTAGCTGAAGAAGCAATGTAATGTGATGCCAAATAATGCTAGAAAAGGAGTTGGAATTGAACAAACCTATTTCTTCCGAAGATTTCAGAGGCTTAGTTTCCAGAACAATATCCTTGCCAACATCTGCAATTATCTGTCCTATCATTATACAAATCTGGGTGCGTCATTGGAAAAAGTAAGCACAGGAAACCCACAATTCCAGCTACAGACGCCACGGCTATTAACCCTGGGAAAATAACGAATATAAAGATGAGATCCAGGAATGTAACTAACACAACAAAGTAAAAAACACACCGCCGTAAGGAGACAACACAGCATTAGAATTTTGGAGGTCTTTTAAGTGATACATTTTCACTTCGTACTGAAAGACGTTCTGGTTATTCACAAGGAGAATATTTGGCTTAAGTTTGCTACTGTGTGAACAGAACAGACTCTGTAGCATCCATGCCCGCCTTGTGTGTGATTTCAATGGGGCACCTAGGTTTATGTCGTGTTCTACAGTGATCAGGACTCCATGCCCCAAAATATAGTTGCAACTTTCCTATTTCTTCTTTTCATCTGAATGGCTCATTTTATTCTTGTTCTTTATAATCGCCTGGGTGTCTTCCCCATCTCCTTTTACACACATGATTTTTGTGCAGCTAAGTAAAAGATTAAACAATGGAAAATTCGCTCTTCATTCTTTACGCGCAGTGCAGATACCCAAGTTTCATGACGGTAAAATGAAGAAAAACAATAGTGCGTATAGAATGGTTTTAGAATTGTTAACAACACATTGCAGAAGTTTCTGAAGTATGATCAACATCTATGATATTGATAAATTGGAAGCAGGTTACTTTCTAAAACTACATTCTATTATTTCTCAGGTATGCAGTTTTTATCCTTTTTTTGGTAATTAGGTACTCATTTGGTTGCTAGGAAACTGTACTCGCATACCTTTCCCTCGTGAAACTAGCACAGGCAATCCCATAAAGTTGCAGAACGCGTGAGCAACTAAAGGAGCAAGAAAATGTCCTGCATCGAATAAATATGACTCATATCAACAACATACAAAAGTATCCCATGGAAAGAAAAGGAAATGAAAAAGCTCCCCATACGCACACTGCATACCTCACCCATACGCACACTGCATACCTCATTAAGTGCTATATTATAATCAATGTAACACAAAAGCCTACTGTGAAACAAGAGACACAAAAACAATTATACAGAAAGGTGTTAACTATCACCTACCGGTTTGAATGAAGAGAAAAGATGCATATGAGCCAAAGACGACGGTATAGCCAAGCTGGAGACCTGCACACGCACATTCAATTAATTGATTATCATGTTGACAATTGTACATTTTTACAGATAAAAATACCGCAGATTGAGTGTACTAAAGAGAAGGGGGACGGATTCCATGATGCAACAGCCTAGCGCTACCGATTCTCTAGGCTGAATCTCTCTGTCCTCCCCATGCAAGGAGAGAAAAGTTGAGCATACCTATAACCATGAAGGCTTTGATCAAGTTATAGTTTTGCCTGCTGTAGACCTCCATTAGATGATTTAAATGTGCTGCAAAAATTAACCTTGCACAATAAGATTAAATTTTCTCCAAGTTCAGTCAACAAATGTGACCTACAAAAGAAAACTATACTATTTTCAAATGAAATGTCATAGCGAGTACTTATGTAGAGCAGGCAAAAAAAATATTGGCCACACAAAGGAATATATCGAAGGGATTTTGCTGCACTAACAAATTTGGAATTTCAGAGAGTAAAAGTAACCAGAAGACAAACTTTTGTAGTTTTACGTTGAGGGTCAATCATATTTTAACATATACACAAGCATGAATTACCAGTAACCACAGACACAAACAGTGAGCACGATACTTTGCTATTTAACAGCATTGCAAATGTAGAAGTTGTCAGTCAGCAAAGCCATCAACTATTAATACACAATCACCAGGTTCTTAGTAAATAACCAGATTAATGGTCATGACAGACATCTAATATGACATTCGCTTAACTTACCCAAACTGAAGAAAATGGGGCAGAGAAAGATGACTGTGGATTTTTGGAATCCTCTGCAGAGAAGTAATGGGATCATACATGCTCTAAACACCAACTCTTCGGTAATAGGAGCCTGTTGAAAAATACTGCCAATGAATTGACGCCACAAAAAATACTATTTAAACCAACTGAAGCCAAAGATACATATTGATAAAAGTGACACTCAATCTATATCTTCATCACGCGAAGATTCCAATTGGGAACGAGGAAAAGTTAACATGAAATATATTCGTTATAGGGTTTACATAAAAAAAGAATAATTTAATTCAGCACCAAAATTACAAGGAAACTTACCACAACATAATTACGCCAAACCAAGACATTGGAAGCCATTGAGCGCGTGCAGGCAACAGCCTCTTGTGAGACATTTTTGATATATTCGAACGAAAAGCCTCCACCACAATTCATATCTTCCCTCAATGAACTCACTAGCATTAGCACCTTAAGGACCAAGGATCCAGCATACATGAGAGCAGTCAACGACAGAGGAAAGACCATGGCTTGCCACTGTTTCATACATAAAATTGCGATTCAGCATGCCAATTTTAGCAAGCATTCACCGTTTTCCAATCTACACACGATACATGGCGAAAAACGGCTGCTTCTTTTAGGAGGGCTTTACCAAAAACAAAAAAGGAACCCAACAGTATCAAGATTGTATCTTAGCATAATATACTCACAATATGGTCCGATCGGATTCCGTATACACTTAACAGAGATGATACATCCTTGCTTTTCATCTGGCATTATTCAACAATGTTATCAAAGTGAGATAAAAAATAACAAAATTTCAATTGTTCAATATTTAAGCATTACCCAGTAACAGCAATTTAATCGATTTCTTCCTTGAACAGTAATTTCACCTACTTCATATCATCCTAAACAGTCAAATTTCATAATATGCTAAATTTTCTGCTTAGTTACAGAGCTGACATTGTTCAAAGCGATAATCAAAGAAGCTGAAGATCTGTACTGGGTCAATCGAAACTGGGAAGTTAAAGAGGACTTACAGGGAGGAGGAGGGCGGAGACGGCGACGGAGACGACGGATGAAATGGCGGCGCATAAGAACCGTCGGATCATGAAGTTCTTGAAGGAAGGAGGAGGAGGGAGACGGAGGATCAGAGTCGGGGCGTAGAGAATGGCTACGTAAAACAGCGCCATGGCAGCGCAGGCCACCACTGCCACTGCTTTCGAAGCGCCGCCGCCGTCCATTTTTCAGTTGAGAGACGGAGATTACCCGTTCACCGTAGCGGTCGTTGATATTGAATTTCGACGGTTTTTTCTGGGTTTTTGTTGACTTGGATAACAGCAGGGGCAAAACTGTAGTTTAACCATCATAAGAACGTCACCCAGCCAATACCCGGCGGGAAAGCTCATTAGCTCAACTATGAAAAGACGGAAAAGCCCTTACTCTCCCTCCAAATTACAACCGCTTTCTGTGTTTAACTAATCTCCCCACCTCGCTGGAATACTCCCACACACACTCCTTCCTCTTCCTCTCCCTCTCTCGATCCCCCAATTCCTGCAAACTCTAATCGATCTCGCCCCCGAATTCCCCAAATCCGCCACCCGAGCTCTCCCGATCGGACAATGACGAAGGATTTCGCCGTCCCCCCTGTGGTATTCCCCTCCGGCGGCAACCCTAGCGCCGTCGGAGCCAACAACATCCAGCAACGACGCGTCGCAACGGCGCCGTTTCAGCCTCCGCGCTCCTCAACCTCCTCCATCCCCTTCATGTCCTTCGACATCGGTTCCGCCGCCGCCTCGTCCTCCTCGTCCTCCCTCTTCGGCGGCCCGATCGGATCCTCCTCCGTCCCCGGCGGCTCCGCCTCTTTCGAGGACGAGGAGCCCCTCCTCGACGAGCTCGGTATCCACCCTGACCAAATCTGGAGAAAAACCAAGTCCATCCTCAACCCGTTCCGGTCCAACCCGGCGGTCCACAAGGACTCGGACCTCTCGGGGCCTATCCTCCTCTACATGTCACTCTGTCTCTTCCAACTCCTCGCCGGAAAAATTCAGTTCGGTGTCATACTGGGGTTGATCGTCGTTTCATCAATCTTCCTCTACATCGTCTTCAACATGCTGGCCGGGCGTAACGGCAATCTCGACCTGCACAGATGTACGTCCGTGGTGGGGTATTGTATGCTGCCCGTGGTGATCTTATCGGCTGCCTCGCTTTTCGTCCCCCAAGGCGGCACCTTCAGGATCGCCGTGGCTGCCGTCTTTGTCTTGTGGGCTACTAGGGTTTGCACAGGGCTCATGGTTGCGCTTGCTGACGGTGGCGATGAGCATCGCGGCTTGATAGCGTATGCTTGTTTCTTGATTTACACACTGTTTTCGCTTCTTGTGATATTTTAGTGGAATTTGGTGTCAAACAATTTGGGCATTGCAAATTTTTGTTGGTTGGTTAATAGTGAATGGGTTAAAACATCTCTTTAGCTGTGATTTAGGTGAGTGTGGTGTTGTGAATTGGAAATATCATGAATGTATGATGGGATATGTAGAAAATGGAGATATCACGACGAAATGAATTTATCATTTTCGGTCAGGATTACTGGGAAAAATGTGTTACCTCATGAGTATTACTTGTTAGAAATGGATTTTTCGTCATGTATCGTCTCAATTACATTGCATTACTGCTGTTGTTGTTTTGATTTTATTCTCCTATAAGTTCATGAATTAAGTGATTCATTCTGCTCATGCACTCCCCGCTTAGATAAGCTAAGATATATCAGTTGCTCTGTCATCTAGCCACTTTGTAGCATAAGATGTGCTTGACTAAATGTTGAAACAAAATAGGGACTTAAAAGGTTTGTATCTTGGGTTCACTCTGAAGCATGAGATTGAGACGATAGTCAAGTTCACACTGTGTTGGTTGGCTATGTGCAGACTGGACACACAAGGCCACCTGCATCAAATGGTAAAAGAAAGCGCCGTGTTCTTGGTGTTTGGAAATAGTCATCTAGGGCTCATTTTAACGGTTAGGTGCAAAAGTGAAAGCTTCAAATGATTTTAGTTTTGCTGATTTAGGCTAACAAAGCTGTAGTCCATAGGATATGGGTAATTCATCATTATGATGGTCTTAAACTTTGCGAAATAGGAAGTTGTAGTGGGTCTTGCCATTAATTACTTTAAATCTGTAGATTTTGGCTAGGGGCTGTGGCCGAGTCATAAAAAGAAGGATCATTAGTTTCTTACATTTCGTTTTGGTTAGGTTTTTGGAAACTTTGACGTAGTTTTATCTGTTTAAAAGGTCTTGTAGTCGCTATAGATTTATCGGAATGTGCGGTAGGTGAAACTTTCATTGAATTTGCAAGATGAGAGGAGAAAAATTACTGAAGATAGTGAACATACTGTTTCTGTGTGGAAGGCAATAGGGATCTGCTTATGGTATTTGCATCGCTTCTACAGTTTTAACTTAAAGGATGAACGTGATGAATTTATCCTTAATGATGGAAAATGTGGCCCTGGTTTATATGCTCAATGTTCGGGCCTCGTTTGGTGTCTAGTATTGGACTGGATTGGAATGGATAACGCACTAAACGAGCCCTTAGAGCTAGATAACAATAGACGTTATGACACTTATTAGGTGATTGGTATCCAAACTCCGTATATTGGTTTTGTCGCATTGTTAAGACTCTGGAGAGCTATTGTTTTTGGTTGTTAACTAACTTAAAGGGTTTAAAAGTAGTGTGTCCTAAGTGTGCAATATCTTGTGTTCAGTTGAGGTAGTTAGGACTACTGCTCAAACTGTGGTGGTTTAGGTAGATATTGAATCAAGAGTTCCTTTTCGACACTGGATTGTTAACTTTTCTAGATTCAAATTAGCTTCCATCTTTCTTTTATTAAATCCTTAACTGCTCATCCACTTAGAAAGATGTTGGCTTTAATTACCGCATTGCGTGTGATGAAATCGGATTCTTTACTTTGGTATTTTGTTGCGGAAAATGGAGTAGTTTTGTATCGTATGATGTGGCGGGTGTGTGTACATGTCATATCGTGGGTTAGAATATTGGAAGATCATTTGTATTTGAGTTGGTAGCGAGTACAATTTTCTTTTTCCTTGCCAACTGGGGCTATAATATGGATCTCGGGTACCAGTATTTTGAGAATTCACCTGAATGCATCGGGAGTCTGGACTCGTTTATTTGATGATATAATGAAAATATCTAGGACTTGCCTTATGCTCACGCATACTACTTGCTTTCAAAGGCCAACCTCCACATTCTTTTATTGTCGTTGTAAATTTGTTGAAGCGCGTTCTACTTCCCACCTGAACTCCAACCTCACCACCAAACACGTGAAATGTGCACATATATAAGTAGAATATATAGCATGTCTATGAAACTTAAAACAACCCACAATCATGGCTTCTCTCGTTGGAGGTTCCGCTTCTGCGCAACGTGCCGGACTGTGTAAGGGCCTACCGGACATGGAAGACGAAGACGATCTCTTCGAGATTGATCTCGATTCGGTTGACAGCATTCCTCAAACACAGTACTACTGGGACAGCTATTTCACAGAGACCGGAAATGCATTGCTTGCCAATTGCCTACTGCCGGTCACCGACATCTCCCGTGCCATCCCATGGTTTCGAAGGCACTGTCGTCGTCGGAGCGGACTGGCAATGTTGTAATGATCCCAGAGGCTGTGCCCTTGGGGCAGCTTCTAGGGTTGCCATTCCTGGAGGCTTTTGGGCTTCACCAAAAGGAAATGAAACAAATGTGCAATCCGATTAGGAAAGCTGAAGCTCATTTGGATGTTGGGCCTGAGCCAGTAGAAGGAAAGTATCACTTTGTTTATGGGGGTTAAGTGCTGGTCTCCCAATAGTCCAATTGAAGAAAAAGGAGAAAAGATTTACGACTTTTACTTATAAATAATTTATTAATTAGGCCGGCTGGTCACCGCTCCGATTAATGTCTAGGCGTTTGAAAATTAAGAAAGGACGCCTAGGCACCAGCCTAATTTGTCCAGACCCGCTTAAGCACCTGCCTAGGTTGCGACTCACTTAGACAGAAAATAGATAACTTTCAATTTGCATTTAATATTTTCAATAAATTGTAAGAGACTTATTGAATACTTAAATGAGCATACACTATATGCTTGTTCCCCATGTTTTCATTATATTCTAATACTTCATAATACATATGTCATTATATTTTGTAGTTTATGATGAAATTATATATATTTTAAGTATAAACATACACTTATTTACACGAAATATAATGATTTACTTAAATCCGCCTAGTCCGCCTAGGCGCTAGGCCCTAGCCCGCCGCCCTGACTAGCGCCTAGCGTCTTTTAGAACCTTGGTTATGATACAACAAAATGATTTAGAAATTAATACGACTAGTTTAGGGACTGTTTGTGTTTAGTATCCAACTTTTATCACTCAAAAATAGTTTTTGAGTGTTAAGACCAAAACTCTTGTTTGGTAGGCCAACTCTTGAAAACAAAATTTAAAAAATATGCCTAATCTTTTAAAACAGAAAAAGCCGGTTTTCAAAGTTTTTAAGAGCTCGTTTGAGAGTGCTTTTAAATGACTGAAAGAACTTAAAAAATAAAAAAAAATTGAAACCAATATTTAGTAGAAGGCAAGTTAATCTTGAAAAAGCACCTGAAGTGCTTTCAGCAAGAAGCATATAACTGATGCTTCTTACAAGAACTACTTCAATTGCTTTTGAAACTAAAAAATATTTTGTCGAAAAGTGCTTTCAGTCATTTAAAAACACTTCCCAAACGAGCCCTAAACTTAATTCCAACCAAAAACGAAAAATCAAAATAACCCCAACGTGATGGTGTGCCAATAGCGACTCACTTTCTCTGAATGAGTCCATTCGGTCAACGGGTATTCTTTATATTTGCATGTAGTCAAAATTAGGGTTGTAAAAGAGTCGAGGCCCAGGTGGGCCGGTCCAAGCCCAATTCTTTTTTTTAGCTTTAGGCTGGCTTGGCTCAATTTTGAGGCTGGACTTTATCCGGCCGATTTTAGAGATGACAATTATCTTAGTAATTTAAACTTGAAATTTGGAGGCTCCAAATTCCAAATTTTTCTATAAGAAATCTCTAACTAATTTTTATGTCTATGAATTCAAACATGAATATTGTCGCATGTCACTTTAAGATTTTTGAATTTGATTGAAAGCTCTAATTTTATTTTTCTCATTCAAACGTAGCGATAACAATTATAACTAGGGAGTTTTAACGAAAAGGGTCTGACACTATTCATTCTTAATCAAAATGACATTTTGTGTATGAAAAGTCCATAATGGATCAAGGCTCTTTTATTTATTTACTCTTATGCCATTTTTATTATTGTAGCGGGGTCCACAATGATGTTGACATTTCTGTCTGGAAATACATTATTTTACATGATGCTATTCAACTTATGCTAATTTGCTGCTAGCTCTTCATGCTTCCATCATGTTGTCGATGTTATGCACCTCTTCTTTTGTCAAATTGTTCCAGTACCGTTCATCGCCTTCTACTAGCTCTGCATCTCTTTCTCTATCTTCTTTCACTTTGTAATACATTTATGCCATTTCTTCTTTGAAAATTTGAGGCTTCCAATAGGGTTGATGATTGATCCTTGTCTTACTGTAAATATATATTTCTTCTTCTTCTGCTACTAATACTATATCATACCTAAAATCTTCAAACTCGTCTAAGGCAAACATTTGGATCCCTCAAAATTTTAATATATCTTTGTATGAAGGACACCTGTGGGGAGAGATAGGAAATGGTCTAAATGACTCTTCATTAATTATGGCTATATGCCTAGCTTTCTCCTTATGCATATGTACATACCAATTTGGATGACTACTAATAAGACTTATGCAAATTTCTTTCCACTTTTCTAGATAATCTTCTGCTACTTCTATAAGTTTTTCAGGAAAAGATTCTAGCTGGGAAATATGGTTAATGAATATTTTATGAAGATAGTCAAACTCTAATAGTAAAGCTGAGGTAACCTCTACTACATTATGCTTTTTCTGATGCTCATAACTAAAATGCCATGGTCTAAAATCTATCATGTTAATCATGGTCACAACTATGCTAACTTCTGGCTTACAAATACAATTCTCTGTACTATCACAAAGACATGGTGGATACATCTCTGTGATAATATTCATCATTGGTTTTGGATCAAAGATGGACTGATACAAAGCACATTGTAATTCTTTCATGGACTGTGATACTTTGCTCAGGATCTCATTTTGCATATCGGGTGGCATTATTATTAATTTTGCTTTTGAAATTTCTTCCAATAAAATATCATCTAATATTAAGTCTAAAGGTAAATTCCTAAGAAAACTTTCATATTTTTCTTGTTTTTCTCTGTCACTCAAATGCTGATGCTGCTCCATTTCCATGTCTTCTTCTAAGAGCTCAATCTTAATCTCTTTTATGGGCTCATTAGCCTCTTGTTCTATGGGTTCAATAACCTCTTTTTCTTTATTCTTATGCTGATCAGTTTCTAAACCTATTTTCAATTCTCTTTTCAGGGTGTCACTTGCCTTCTGCTGCATTCTAAGAGATTGGAGTTCTTGGTTTATTTTGGTAAACTTACTAAGTAATAACTCATGGTCTCTAGAAATGACTTGAATGTTGTGCTCAAGAGAATGAATATGTTGCTGGCTTTGATGGAAGTTAAAATTAAAGCTATCAAACTCTTGTTCTAAGGCTCTAATTAATTTTTCATGACCTAATCTCATGCTTGGCTGTTTGATTTGGATATTCCAAAAGTTATCTAGGAGAACATGCTGCCTATCAGAAAGCCCTGATACTATTGACCTATACCTCAGAGTTGGATTTCTGATTCCTTCAACAATATTGCCATTAAAGTTAAAAGTTAGTACTGGTGGTGATACTGATCTGTTTATGCTATTTTAAAATCCATTGAATGGTGGAGGTCTATGGTGCATCATTATGCTATTGAAAGGTGCTCTTCTGCCTTGTGGTCTTGTGTCATTTAAGGATGATGGTCCACGATATTTCATTCATGTTCAACAAATTAATCTTGATAAAATATCGACTAATGTATTGTCACTTCCTTTTATATGTTCAAAAATTGGTTTAAAACCATTTCTTGTAATTGAATCAACAAAACTAACCCATCTTCGGGCTGCCTGTTTATTAGTATGTATCTTGTTATAATGAGAAACTATATTTTGACAATATGTTCTAATCGTAAATACTTCATTACGTAAAAATAAAGAGAATGCTTCAAGTGAGTTAATTATTCTTAAAATTTCTAAATCTGTTGATGGTAATCTTGACTGTACATCACTAAATTTTCCTGATTATCACCAAAAAAAGCATCAGGAAAATTTTCCTGATTAAACAGTCAAGATTACCATCAAGCATAGGATGTACATCTACAAACTTAATCGTCAGACTTTGGTGACTCTCTATGCTTTTTTTGGTATAGTATACCTGCCCATCCTAATGATGAAGCATCTGTTTCAACTATTTTGTAACTATTATCTAATGGTAATGTTAATGGCTTAAGTTTAGTAATTTCTTCCTTTATATTTTGAACTAATTTAATATCTTCACTATTAAAATACTTTTGTCCAGTTTTGCTAATTTTACTGTGTAATACTGCTATTTTTCTTCCTAAATCAGGGATAAAATTTCTTGCATAATTCAACAATCCTAAAAATGCTTGTAATTGTTTTTTGTCTTCTAACTTATCTGGAAATTCTAAAACCTTTTTAGCTATATGATCTTGTAATTGTATTGTACCTGACTTGATATACATTCCTAAAAATTCTGTATCTTACTTTTCTAATGCTATTTTATTTTTGCTAATCACAATTACATTATTAATAAATTCTCGTAAAACTATCTCTAAGTGTTTCCTATGTTCATTTCTATTTTTACTATGTTCTAAAATATCATCTACATAAACACTACAAAATCTATCATATTTCTTGAAAATTTGGTCCATCTTTCTCTGAAAGATCGATGGAGCATTTTTAAGTCCAAATGGTATAACAAGCCACTCAATATGACCTTCTGGACAAGTAAAAGCTGTCCACTCAATTGATTCTTCTGCTAATCGTATTTGCCAAAATCCTGATTTACAATCAAATTTGCTAAAATATTTACTCTCTTGAATTTTGTTTATAAGCTCATCTTTATTTGGTAACTTATAACTATCTTCATATGTATTATCATTTAATCTCTTGTAATTATAAACTATTCTAGCCTTACCTCTCTTTAGTTCTGAATGTTTTCTCACAATAAATGCTGCTGATCTATGTCTAGACTTAGAGGGTGTAATTACTTTTAAATTTAACAACTCTTTTATTTGCTGCTCAAACTCTTGCTTATCTATTAGACTACAAGGTATGTCAGCTGTCTTTTTGGTTATATCTGGATTAATTATATCTAATTTTGCTAGTATTTTATTTTTACTCCAATGTAATTGTGGGTCTTCTCCTATAATCCTAGTTTGTTCTGCTAATTGTAATAATTCTTCTAAATTCTTTGGCCTATCTAAATGTAATATTTCTATACGGGTTCATTCTTCTAAAATAGGATATTTATGTTCAAATATTTCTTCATCAAACTCTTCTATATTATTATGCTCATCATTTTGATTTGAGTTTTCTAAATAATAACTATCTTGGCCACTAGACTCTTCTATAATTATGTTTTTATATGCTTCTACTCTAATCAGTTATTGTAATACCTCTTTTGAAAAATGTTATGCTAGGATTCATAAATAAAAAACCTTGCAAACTTTTCAAAAAGTTTAAACCTGAAATGAATGGGTATGATCCTACGATTATTTTTCTGTTTTGAGATTCACTAATTTCTAAATTAAGGTAATCTATCATAAACTATAGTCTACCTTTCTCTAAAGTTACGGCTAACTGGTTTCTCAGAAACTCTTTTTCTTCTCTCAAGGTCTCCAAAGCCTGATCTGTTGCTCTTTTTGCTTCTAAAACTTTATGCTGCACTTCTGTGTTATTTTATTTACTAATAAATGAAGGATGTTCAAGATAACCAAGATAAAACTTCTGCTTCTTCAAAGTCTTGCTAATTCTTTTGGATATATATGCTAGTCTTCTCTTTTATGCTAGTTATAGTTGGGTGTCTAGGACAATAAATACCTGGTGGTTGTGGTTGGCAAGGTCTACATGGACAATAATATCTGTTGTTCATACAAAATAAACAAGTATGATATCAGTTGTATCAATGACCTCCGTCCTCAAGGTACTTTACTATTATAATTATACTATTAAAATGCTAAACTTGGTTCTGATACCAGATTCGGACAACATACCTGGTTAAATAGTCAGATGGTCATTATAACAACTAGACATAAAACCTTGCACATGGAACTCGACATGTTTCAGCATGACGAACACTCACAGTACAAGTATAAGGCCTTAACAGCTGAACTCAGATGTACCCTGATTAATGTCCAGTTATTTGTATGGCAAACATTCAACTATAACAGAGTGCTCGAACAAAGTATGATCGTCAGTTTAGCAGGTTAATAATATAAGGGTTTATATCACAAATGGTCCCTGAAATTGACCCCATCAATCATGATGGTCCTTGAAATTGAAAATCGATCAATGTAAATTGGTTCTCTAACCTTTTTTTAGTGTTAATTTGGACGAAACACTAACAGAAGGACGACATTGATTCGCGAGTTAAAATTCAGGGACTACATTGATTGATTTTCAATTTCAGGGACCATCATGATTGATGGGGTCAATTTCAGGGACCATTTGTGATATAAACCCATAATATAATTACAATAGTGTTTCCCTGATTTGGACTAGAAGTCTAATTAAACAAACACACTAAAGAAAGAAAATGAAACTTACTTAAGACTTGGAGATTGCTTGAATATGTACACTTGAACTTTTATTGATATATAGAATGTTTACAAAAAGAAATGTTTACAAAGAAGTGTTTACAAAGGATATGTTTACAAAGAAGTGTTTACAAAGGATGCTGGAAGGTTTCAGATAGAGATGGTATGAGTATATGGTGAGAGTTGAGTGTTCAGGTGTTGAGATGTTGAGGTGATGTGTGTGTTTACAATGAATGGATTTCCTCTTATATAGACTGAATGAGGATACAACGGTATAAAAATAATTTTTACAAATGAATGGTGTGGACGACATCTCCTTGGTACTTGTCACTTTGCTTCTACTGTTGCTGAAAATGTCAGTATTGTTTCTGAAACGTGGTTTGTCTTTTTCTTTGATAAGTGCATGTGAACTTGCTTGTCTCCTTTTGCTTTGCATGTGAACTTGCTACATGGTTTTTTCTTGTGGAGTTTTTGTATTTGCTTTGATGAAGAGCATGTGACTTCTTATGGGTGTTGGGGACTGTGATACTTTTGCTTTTTTCTGTCAAAAGGTTTTCAAGGGCAACATTGCCATTTTTGAAATTATTTGTCCGTATGGTTAAATGGAAGTTTTCTAGGGTGTTTTCATTAGTTTTCCCTTATAATTAAGGTGAGCAAAGATTATTCCTTGGACTTCACCTTGAACAAAGGCCTCTTCACACAAAATGCCATGTAAAATATTGCTATTTTTCAGATTTTACCAAAGCTTATTCCTTGGATTGTCGATATAACAAAATCCAAACTAAAGCTGTGCGGTTGATGGATCGATTCGGTTCCATGCCAACCGATTTTAAAGATATGCTGAAATATTACTGTACCAATATGAGTAGACTGGTTTGGTTCGATCGGTAAGTCAATATATTGCAAAATATTCCAGCACTAATTTTTCTAGACGATTTAAGGGTTTATCTTTTTAGGCCTCTTCATGCGGAGTTCTAGCAGCTAGATTGTTTGAGAAACTTAGGTGCTACGATTGTTTCTTGACAATATTTTATATGATGGTTTTTATAGAAATTCGCATTGCAGATTAAAAGTCGTAAAATAAAATAAAATTCGATTCTTGAGCCTTTCATGCATAGTAAATTATATTGTATCATTCGTTCAAATCGATCTTGCCATTTATTAAGTTGCAAAGGCACCTCCATTGAATTTTAGCTTGAAACAGAAAACTAAAGGATTTTTTTATTAACACCTCACATATTTTTTTTTTAATACATTTCACATAAAAATTTAGAGTGATGTTATTCCCACCCACCTTTTAATGAATTTTTTAATTACAAATTTGTCCATTTACAAAAAGACTGATAAGGATATTAATTATTTTGTTATGCTTAATTTAAAAAAAAAAAAAAACCAAACAAACAGGTTGGGCATGGGAGACAATTTGTCTACCTTAAACCCTAATTCATATTTTCATCTCCTTTCATTCAGAGAAAGTAAAAAAATAGCGATGGACTTAGATGATGACTTTTTCATTGAACATGTATAAGATGACTATTCTACGGAAGATGTAGAAGATTATGTTTCCATTGAAAAGGTAGAAGAATAATTTGTGTGTAGGTCATTTGAATTTGTCCATCGTATTTTTATATTTGTTGTTGTCGAATTCTTTTGAATTTGGATACCTTTGTTGTTTCCATTTGAATTTGCAGACCTTAGTGGTTTTCATTTACATATTATTTGTTATATTTTTTAAGAGACAATTTTATAATTTCATATGTACGTATATATTAAAGGTTATTTTGGGAATACTAGTGGGTGGGAAAATAGCATTTTAATTTTTTAACCTTTTTAAGGTGGGTGAGATTATAACGTGGGTAGGAAAATAAGACAATGGGATGAGTCTAGTAAATAACTTATATATCCTATTATGAAATGACTATTTAGGCCACATTTGAATTTTAAAAATAAAATTATTTTCTGAATACACCCCAAATTGTTTTCATATTTTCTTCTCAAGCTCTCAAAGTCACTCCTATCTCCATTGTAGAACAAAACTCTTAACAACTACCAAACAAGATGAGTATAGATGGACACACACACACAAGTGAAATCTAAAATTCCTAGTTGATAGAAATCGATGAAGTTTATTGAAAAGTGAAAACTAACCCCGCAAAATGGACAAAAATCTGTGGTTAATTGAACAGAGAAACCCTAAAATTCTTAATTGATAGATACTCTAAAATGGAATAATTAAAAATTGAAAAAAGAATATGAGAAAATTTTCGTTTCATACTTGATTCGAGTTTCTTAATAGATGATAAACCATTTGAGAAACCCCCTAACTCGACATATCTCAAGTCCAAATTAGAGGAAAAAGTTGAGTCCTCAAAGATGCACAAAGAAAGAAGCAAGATGATACTAATGGAGTTTGGTCAAACTTTTTCTTCATAAACCCTAAACCTTAAACCATTGATTTGAAGATGAAGGACTTTCTCTTTACACCTCATAGAAATTTCTACCCATGATCATTCGACAATACTCGTTTTGAAAATGGTGGAGAAGATGAACTTGTGAGACGAACACATGATTTGATTTGGATTTTAAGTGGAGAGTGTGGGGTATATGTAGAAAGTGTGGGACGTGAGGATTGTCACATCTCGACCCGGGCTCCACCACACCCCGGGCTCGACTCCACCGTAGCGTGATATTGTTCGCTTTGTGCCCCGACCACGCCCTCATGGTTTTGTTTCTGGGAACTCACGCGAGCAGAACTTCCCAGTGGGTCACCCATCCTGGGAATGCTCTAGCCCATTCTCGCTTAACTTCGGAGTTCCGACAGAACCCGAAGACAGTGAGCTCCCAAAAGGTCTCATGCTAGGTAGAGATGAGAATATACATATAAGGCTTACAGGATCCACTCCCCTGGGCGATGTGGGATCTTACAATCCACCCCCCTTAGGGGCCCGACGTCCTCATCGGCACACTTTCGGCCAGAGATTGGCTCTGATAGCAAATTGTCACATCCCGACCCAGGCTCCACCACACCCCGGGCTCGACTCCACCATAGCACGATATTGTCCGCTTTGGGCCCCGACCACGCCCTCACGGTTTTGTTTCTAGGAACTCACGCGAGCAGAACTTCCCAGTAGGTCACCTATCCTGGGAATGCTCTAGCCCATTCTCGCTTAACTTCAGAGTTCCTACGGAACCCGAAGACAGTGAGCTCCCAAAAGGCCTCGTGCTAGGTAGAGATGGGAATATACATATAAGGCTTACAAGATCCACTCCCCTAGGCGATGTGGGATCTTATAAGGATTGTAATACCTTGAAAACTTAAATATAGATATATGCGGAGAAAAATCGAAAATAAAACAATTTATGGTTATGAAAATAGAATTGGAAAATTTTAAATTTTATTTCCAGAAATTTATTATAATTTACGTATTTGGATTATTGAGATTTTACGTTATCTTTCGAGAAATAAAATAAATTTACTTGAGTTTAGTTTTAAAGTAAACTAGTTACGAAGGTTGAAGTTTGGAAATTAATTATTTAAAATCCGTAAACCTTTTGAGGTCACAATTTATATTTTTGATTAGAACTCGTTCTGATGAACGCGTAGGCACAAACCGTTCATGAAACGGAGTTCTAACGAAGAAATTATTAACGTTCAAAGTTAGGGCTATTTTGGAAATGTTCAAGTCCCTTTAGAAAACTCCAGAAAATCTGGAGTTGTGTAAAATGCCACGTGTGTGGCTGGGATTAAAGGAAAAAAAAATGGGACGGACGACTGTGATGAAACGAAAGGGTTAGAAAGGAGAGAAATGAGGAAAAAAGGAGAGAGAGACGGACAAATGAGGGGAGAGAAAAGGAGAGAAAGGAGGGGATGGAGAAGGAGGGGAAAACCGGACCCTCCCTTCGACCCAAAACCTGACCCGGCCTCCTTAACGATTTTCGGGGGTTTTCCGGTGATTTTTCCGGTTAATCACGACCTCTCAACATGGTAAAACTACTCCCCATCATTCCCTCATTCCATTTGACCCCAAAATCAAAGGAATTTAGCAATTAAAAAGGGGATAAACCGCACCGGTGGGTGCGGGTGTCCTTCCATTCGAATCTACCATTTTTGAAATAAGGTCTTTAAATTACCATCACCAACCTACTCCTTTAGAACCCAGGAACAAAGCCCAAACAAGTTTTTTTTTTTTTGGGAGAAAGGCAATATATTACCAAGGCATAGAAGCCAGAAAACCAACAGGGAAGCCTACACAGAGGCAAGCTAACAACCAAAACAACCAGAAACATAGTATAAGAAGTACATAAACGACACCGCATTTCATGCTAAAAGCGTCACTTCTCATACTACAAAGAAACCAAAAAATCTAATGAGGGCAAGGGAGCCCATCGTTACATAGAACCATTACAAGGGAGAATGGGGGTCGATTGACCCAGACAAAGTCACATACCTCCCTACTTTGCCGCTCAGCCAGAAGGTCAGCAGCCGCATTGGCTGATCTTGGAACCCAAGACCAGCGACAGTCATGAAAAGAATCCCCCAGCCTTCTACATTTTGCTAAGATTGGAAAAGCTTCCCACCTGCCCAGAAGATCCGCATTTCGAAGACACGAAACCGACTCCAAAGAATCACTCTCCACAAAGATTTGGCTCCAACCCATAGACCTTCCAAATTCATATCCATGTAAAATTGCCAAGGCTTCAACCACAGCCACAGAAGAAGCAACAACCGCAAACCTAACAGCTGCCAGAAACCCCCCCGACTCATCCCGAACCACCACTCCCACAAATCCAGTCCCCTCCCTACTCGACCAACTAGCATCAACGTTAATTTTCACAAAACCTGAGCAAGGAGGCGCCTAAAGATGATGGGGATCCGTACCTGCAGCCGAAGATAGATCACGTAATAGAGGAACCCGGCGAACACCCATGGAAGCCACCATCGACTGTTTTATCAAAGCAATTATCTTCCTTGGAAAGATGGGTTCATGGTTGAAGATAAAGTTGCATCTAGAGATCCAAACATGCCAACACAAAATAGCAATATAAGAGAGCAACCTGATCCTTGCATTCTTATCATCCCGCCTCGAGTTGTATACATCCTCCACCCAACCAGCCCACGAAGGAACAACGTCCCTCCTGAAACCGGAGGTCATATTTCCTGCTTGCCAAATTTCGTTCACCCAAGGGCATAAAAGGAACAGATGTTCAATTGATTCCTCTGCCAAATTGCAAAGAGGACAAATGGACAAGGTGGAGCAACGTCTCCGAAGTAGATTTGCCTTCGTAGCCACCGCACCCCTTAAAGTCTTCCACATAAAGCACCTAATTTTCGGGGATACCTCAAGCGTCCAAACACATTTCCAAATATGTTTCGGAGTTGAAGTGTTACTATGGGATGAACCACCATCATGACTTCGAGACTTAGCCAAGGCCCAATGGTACCCGGATTTCACAGAATAAACCCCCCTCTTATCAAAAGGCCACACCAACCTGTGCTTCAAAATTGGATCACCCAAATGCGTCTCAAGAATGGCTTTGAATTCACTCTCCACCACAAAAGGCTTAATAAAATCAATGTCCCACCTCCCACTATTTGGATCAATCAAAGAGTTTACCTTAAGGTTCAAAGAGACTTGAGCCGTTCCCAAAGGGGAGGGTCTTCCCACCGGAATAGAAGGAAGCCAACGATCCACCCAAACCCTAACATCGTTACCATTCATGATTTGCCAGTGAGCACCCCGATAGATAATTTCTCTTCCATCTAAAAGGCTTGACCAAGCCCAAGAAGCCCTACCACCCCGCTTATCATCCAAGAAAGAACAATGAGGGAAATAACGCGCTTTAAGTACCAAAGCCCATAACGAATTTGGCTCCTTCAGTAACCTCCAACATTGTTTCGCCAAAAGAGCGTCATTATACTCCACAAAACATCTCAATCCTAGTCCACCATCTTCCTTGGGCCGCCCCAATTGTTCCCTAGAAACCCAATGAATACGGTTTTCCCCACTTTTTTGTCCCCACCAAAACTTTGAAATCATAGCATCCATATCATTACACAGAGATTTAGGGAACTTGAAAAGGTTCATGGGATACGCCGGAATTGCTTGCGCCACTGCCTTTATAAGCACCTCCCGCCCCGCTTGAGAGAGAGTAGTGCGTTTCCACCTTTGAAGCTTCCCCAAAAGCCGTCCTTTAATGTAAGCAAGGCTACTCTTCTTGGACTTTCCCCAAATAACCGGAACCCCGAGGTACACTCCCGGATCCCCAACTCTAACCATTCCCAGGATTGCAGCCAAGTTAACAGATAAAGACTCCGGTACGTTTCCCCCAAAGAAAACACATGATTTAGAATTATTGACCAATTGTCCCGAGGCTAAGCAATAGTCATCAATAATGTGAGTTAAATTTCTGCAAGTTTCAACTTCTGCTTTGAGGAAAATAAGAGTATCATCTGTGAAAAAAATGTGGGAAATCAAAGGACTAGTACGATCCATTTGGATACCCTTGATCCGCCCCCTGTCGCATTCCTTTTGCAGTAGAAGAGAGAAAACTTCACTCACAACAAGAAATAAGTAGGGAGAAAGAGGATCTCCCTGTCGAAGCCCTCTTGACGGGACAAATTTTGATCCCGGTTGTCCATTGATGAGAATGGCAAAATTAACAGAAGAGATGCATCCCAAAATCAGATTCCTCCAGCGGCTACAGAACCCTATTTTCTCCATAACTGCTGATAAAAAGTCCCACTCCACTCTATCATATGCCTTATGCATGTCCAGTTTGATACCCAACTCGAACTTGCCCTTCGCTTTCCTAGTTTTTAGGAAGTGGAAAAGCTCATGAGCCACGCCGATATTGTCTTGAATTTGTCTGCCTTCCACGAAAGCATTTTGGGTTGGGGAAATCACCACCGGCAGAATCCTTTTTAACCGATTGGCCAAGACCTTGGACAAAATCTTGTAAGAATAGTTACACAGACTTATTGGGCGAAATTGAGAAATAGATTCGGGACTGTGTACTTTTGGGATTAAAGCCAAATGTGTTGCATTAATATGGAGCGGCTGTAAAGACCCAGAAGTAAAGTCCCCAATCATTTGATTAACATCCACAGCAATTATATCCCAATGTGATTGATAAAAAACCCCCTGAAAACCATCCGGGCCTGGAGCTTTAAGACCACCCATATTCACGGCTGCAACTTTAATTTCATCCACAGTAACAGGAGCTATTAGCTCTGCATTCATTGCACCCGAGACCTTAGGAGAGACACAATCCAGTATATCACCCCAATCTCTGGTACCGGACGAAGTAAAAAGATCAATAAAGTAGTCGTCAAAGAGTTGCTTGATCTGTCTTGGATTGTCCACCCATTCCCCACTGTTATTCTTTATCGACACCACCTGGTTTCTCCTCCTTTTTTGAATAGTAGACTGATGGAAGAACTTCGTATTAGCATCCCCTTCTTGTAGCCACAGTACCCTAGATTTTTGTTTCCAAAGACTTTCCTCTTGGCCACACAGATTGTCCATCTTTTTTGAAAGCTCGTTAATTTCACTAGCATTAGTCCTCCAATCCTGTTGAAGTCGACCCAAGTGATTCATCATATCTTGAATTTGCTCCGCTCTCTTGCCGAACTTGTTCCGACTCCAAATTGCCAGCTTTGACTGAGCCTCACCAATTTTGAGATTCCATCGCTGCACCGAGTTCCCATTCCTTGTTTTATCCCAGGCTCTTTTAACAATCTCGGTACATTCCACGTCTTTCGCCCAGTGTGCTTCGAAACGAAATATCCTTCTTCTTTTACCTACACATGGATCACACTGTACAATGACAAGGCTATGGTCAGACCCCACCGCCGTACCAATGGTGACCCAAGCATTAGGCCACCGAGATTGCCAACTAGCATTTGCGAGCCCTCTATCCAAACGGGCCTCCACTAATTGCCCATTTCTCATCCCTCTCCATGTATACTTAGGACCATTAAAGCCAAGATCCGCTAATTCAGCCTTGCCCATAAAATCCTCCAAATACCGAGTTCTGTTGTATCTCACTTCGGCCCCCCCTGACTTTTCATGGTCCCACAAGAATTCATTAAAATCACCCCCACAAATCCATGGAATATTGTCCGGAGCAAAGTACTGCATCATTCCCCTCCAAAAGTGATCCTTCTCCCCTCTGTAAGATGTTCCGTAGACACCAATGAACCTAAACACCGTCGAAGAATCAACAACTTTGCAGACTGCATCAATAAAGTGTTTTGAGGAATCAATCACATTTACTGTTACATTATCATCCCACCAAAGACTAAGACCTCCCGCCCTTCCAATGGGAGCCACATCGACCCCATTACAAAACCCCACTCTCCGCCTCACGCCTGCTATTCTATGATCTTTCATCTTAGTTTCAGAAAGAAAGATCATAGAGGGTCTAAACTTCCTTATTAGCCCATGAAGAGCTCGAACTACCGTGTCCGACCCTAAGCCACGGCAGTTCCAAAAAAGGTGTGTCATGGTTCACGTGTGGCTGTTGAAGGCCAGCCGCCACCACCCCGGGACGAGGATCCCGTTCTCTTAGCCATTGGGGCTTTTTTCTTCTTCCCAGCACTTTTGTGCATCAGGTCCCACCTTTCCTGTTGCTCTATCGGGACCTCTTCCAGGTCTTCCTCCGAGTAAAACATCTTCGACTTTTTCTGAGATGTAGTACAGATATCCAAGCCCTTGCCTTCTAGATCACGTTTATTTTTGCTTCCCAAGTAATCAGCACTTGCCGAAAGCATCGAGGAATGGTTAAAGCCGTGTTGCACCGTATCTTCAGTTATGATTGGTGATAGCTCCTCATTCTGAACTTCTTCGATCAATAAAGTTGGACTTCTTGTACCTTGCTCAAAAGTTTCAATTCCCACCGTGACCACCTGCTGGCCAATCTGCCCACACCCTTCCCAAATCCATTTAGCCGTGTTAAGGAATTGTTCCTTTTCCCATCTTCGGACTCTATGCCATTTCTTAGAGTTGCAAACCTTCTCTTGTGTAATTTCAGAGTGGTTGGTGGCCAGGTTGCTGACTACCGTGTTAGCACTTATGTCCCCAAAAGGTTTATCACTACCTTTTTGCGGCATACTTCTTTGCCCGCTCCTAACTGACCCTGCTTGTCTTCTTTCTCCCATAAAACTCACCAGCGTTCTGGGAGTATCAATAAAATCCCGTACCGGGAGAGCCTTGGTCCACTCTCCATACCCTGCCATCCCTCCTCTCACAGCTTCAAAGTTGCACTCCATGTTTGAATGTCCTATCCTTCCACATTTATAACAGAAGTCCTGTAGCCTTTCAAATCTAAATTCAATCCAAGACTCATTTCCTTCATCTCTCGGCAACCAGCACCCATTAGTCAACGGGTTCAACGTGTTAACAGCCACTTTTACTCTCAAAAATCCTCTAGCCCTGCCGGGGTCCTCAATATCCTCACAAACCCCAATCTTCGCAGCTAAACGTCTTATGTTTTCTTCCGAGTGGAGATAAGGCGGGACCCCTCGGATTTGAACCCAGAATGAAACTATATTCATATTGATTTCCTCCAGAGCTAGGTCCTGATCCCATCGTCTGACTGAGAAGTTCTGCTTCATCACTGCCCATGGGGCTTTGTTTAGAATCTGAGATGCTATAGAGTCAAATCATGAACACCCAAATTCTAGGGTTTCCGGCGGGTTTGAGGCAAATTGGAGCTTTTCTCGGTCAAATTAGGCTTAGTCATAGGTATAAAGTTTACTCTACTCCTTGAGATCTTCATTTATGTAATTTTTGAGAATTTTTAGAAATAATCGAGTTTTCCGGCGAGCCGAGGCGGCCGACCGTCACCCACGGCGACGGCGCACGGCCGAAGAGCCGATATCGTGTTTTTATGCGAAGTTCATTATTTTGAGTATTTTTTTGGAGACCTAACTACCGTGGACCAAATATAAATACAATTGTAGTATATGTTGGATGAAATATTTATATTCGGTTTTGGTTTAAATTTAAATTGAAAATGTGAACTACGACTGGCTTGATCTCTGGTTAGGGTACGTAGGCAGTCTAAAGAGATGTTAGATGCAGCCATAAAATATGTGGGATTTAACAATTCGAGAATTGGTACGTTAATGGAAATTTTGACCTAAGAGAAGGAAGTGATTTTAAATGGGAAGTTAATTTGGACTAAAATGGTTATGTAAATATTTGTTTTTGACGTTCAAGGAAATCGGGTTAGCTTGTAAGGTTTTAAATAGTTAACTTAGAGGAACGTAATTATCGAAAATAAATTTAATAAATTTGTAGTTGGGGCCTATCCACAAAACTAATCCCCGAAAATAAATATTTCGGGGCCGTGGCGTTACAAGGATAGTATTGGAAAATATGTGGGGCGTATTAAGATAAATTTTAGTCTAAAAAATAAATATGAGGTATATTAAGTATATGAGATGTAATCAATAAAATGTGAGGTATGAATAAAACAATTCCAAAATAAATAAATAAATAATTACTCCAGCTACCTAGAATGTAGCTCTAATTTCTCATCCCTCTCTTAGTTTTCATCTTGCTCTATGGAGAGGGGTTTTTTCGATGTCCTACTTTTAGTATGACAATTCGTTTTTTTGTTTGTTATCAATTAACAAACATAAAGCTTTACTTCCTATATAAATGTTAAAATGGTCCTTGTGTTTTAGTTATTAGGTCAATTTAGTCCCTTTGTTTTCAATTTGGCCAATTTGGTCCTTGTGTTTATCTCTATTAGCTAATTAAGGACATTTCATCTAATTTCTGTAAAAAAAAAATTATAAATTATTTATTTGATTTAAAATATTTAAAAATGAAATAAAATTAAAAATTAAAAATTAAAAGAAAAATATTCTCCTCCCAACTCCCCGACCTTCTCCCTAACATTACCCCCTCTCTTTTCTATGTCACAACCTTATTCATTTTTCAGATTGGAAGTTTTATCTCTTATATGTGTTATTTCTCATCGACTTTCATTTTTTTGTAAAGAGAAAGTGTAATTATATATCATATAATTTTTCTTATGAATTTTTTAAAAGAGATTGAATGAAATGTCTTTAATTGGCTAACATAGACAAACACGAGGACTAAATTAGCCAAATCGAAAACACGGGGACTAAATTGGCCATATGACTATAACACAATGACCATTTTGACATTGAAGCCTTAAATTTATATTAGAAAGGATAAACTTTTCTCTGGATCAATTGATTTCTCACTTATCTAACAACTAAAGTGACACACCCCGACTTGGAATGTCCGCTAGGACTCCGAATCGAGCTGTGCTAGCTGACACCTGGAAGGTGACGAAGCCATAAAGTGTAGTGATGTGAAAAATGTGAATAAATCTAAACCTAAGAGTGCCTAAATATAAGAGTGCGCTATGAGCGGGAATGAACCCATTTCACACGTGATTAGAGAGTATAAGTAAAGTACAGTAAGGTAAGATAAGAATTATACCATCATAGGTAGCCACCTATACTGGGATATGCCAAGAATCCTTGTCGATACGAACTTTCAGCAGTTAAAACCTGGAGGGGCGAACAACAAGGGTGAGTGGGCCTGAAAATAAAGTTTTAATAAAAAAACCTTTTGAAAACATTATAACCCCTCCCTGTAAAACCCGTATAGTTTCCAGAAAATAATACTACGTATGTACGAAAATGAATGCACAGGTGCAGTAAAAACAGAAGCATGCCATGTCATAATATCTCAGCAATAATACGTGTAAGCCATGTGTGAAATCAGTCTGAACCGACATGCTAGTCGAAGTCACCTAATGTGACCTATAAGACAAGCTGGGTATAAATATGTACGCTCAAGTGCTACGATCACGTGAAGGCTGTGCGATAAATCGCGGGTCACCTACGAGTCGGAACCACCTATTGTGGTATGTACGATAGGCTGGCATCAGACTTGGATCCAAGGTGAGCGTGTGGTGCAGGAGGTGAACGATGACGTGAAGGCTGACCTTAGTCCCGGGCGGGAGCTCTAATACCGGGGTGCAGCCATGTTGAGCTCTAAATAAATGTATGCAATTACAACTCATTCAATCCCATAATACTCATTTGAAGCTTACCTGAGTCTCCTCAGCATCACACAATACAATTCACAATTGTAACAATGCAATATTTAAAATGTAACTTATTTACGGCATGGCAAGCAAGCATAATTCTATAAATCGCATCATAATGCAATATTTAAATATAACATATTTAAATTGTGGCATGCTATGCATAATCAATTTAAAACATTTCTGGAAAACCGTAAGGTGTATATATATATATATACTATAAAAAGGAAATAGACCCACTCACATGGAGTCCGCGTTACAACTCCCTAACACGAGTATCAAGGATTCCCGAACAATCGTCGCCTAGAATAATTATCAAATCACGTCTCAGAAATCTTATCGATAGAACACGTAACTTACATGAAACACATCCCCCAAGGACGTTCTAGAATGATTGTAACCTATTAACCAAAAGTCAACCATCGGTCAAAGGTCAACTGTAGGGTCCACAATCCTACGTAACTCGATCCGGAAGATCCACTCCTCGGATTTCGATCCGTAATTTCCAGACATCCACATTATACTTCTAGAACCATATCCTAAAGTTTCGGAACGATTCGACGGTTGGATCTGCGCCAATTGCTAAAATTAAGTGGCGGCTGACGTTTTATTTTACAAATTTACAAATCTAATTCGGGAAGATCCGTAAGTAAGATTCCTAATCTGTCAGTTCCTAATTCCTTAAATATTACGTACTATAATGTATTAAGGTTTGGTGACGATCCAACGGTCGGATCGTCGATTCATATAAGGGTCAAGTGGCGGTCTCTACCAAAACTATGTTCAAACGATGAGATTTCATCAATCAGACTTCACATATGGAATTGGGGTATCAAATTTAGCCTAGGAAGGTCAGGTGGGGTCTCGGCCCATGAGTCGCCGCCCCGACTGGCCAGAAAATTCAATTATTTCTAAAAATTCTTAAACTTCACAGAAATGAAGATCTCAGTGAGTAGAGCAAGTTTTATACATGTGGCCAAGTCCAAATTGGCCGGGAAAAGCCTCAAATCACCATGAACTTGCCGGAAACCCTAGAAAGGGTGAGCTTCGATTCTCCTTCCTCGGCGTTCCGTCGTCCCAACAACTGATTGGGCTTTGTTCCTGGGTCCAAGGGAAGTATTTTGGTGGTGGTGATCGAAGGTAAGTATTTCAGAAATGGGTGGATCTCCGGCGAAGGGTGCTCGGACCCGTGGGTGGGTTTCTAGCAATATCGGGCTAAAACTCGTCGGGTTTAGCTAGAATTAGGTACTGGGGAGGTTGTGATGAGGTTTGGTGATGATGGAAGGTTGAAGAAAGCCGAAATTTGGATAGAAAACCCGTCAGAATTTGAAGTAAGGGCGCGGGTCGGGTCGCGTGACTAAGGGATCTGGCCGTTCCTCTCCTTCTCGCCTTCATCCTTTCTTTCCTTGTTCCTAACTCTCACAAGTCCAATCCTCACCTCCTACTTTCTGATTGGGCAACAACCCTCTCTGCTTCTTTCCTCCGATTGGGCAACTCTACCCAATCTCTTCCTCCCCTGTTTCTCCTCCCCGATTCATTTCTATCCCCCCTCTCAGCCACACACACGTGGCATAATAATTTAGTAGTATAAAATAATAGTATATAATTAAGATAGTGATTTCTTCAAAATACTTTTGTGTTCGTAGCTCCGTAAAACTTTAACCGTAACTCCAATTTCACTTCTACTTGCGCTTACGCGTCTATGTCTTCGAGTACTTTAGGAATACGCCGAAAGAATATTTCGTACGCCTCACTATACGATGGTCAACGAAAGTCAATACCCTTGCCTCTAAGGGTATTTTCGTAAACTCATGCTTTTAAAATTTATAAAAACGTAAAATTAGGGACGGGTCATCACGTAAAGAAATTCTAATATATTAAATAATATATATATATATATATATATATATAGAGAGAGAGAGAGAGAGAGAGAGAGAGAGAGAGAGAGAGAGATAGAGTGAGAGAGGGAGAAAGGGAGAAAGAGAGAGAGCATAGGGTAACATATAAACGGTTAGGATTCAGGGATACATGTTTTTTACACATATGTTGTAGGATCCATTTCGTAATATATTTTAACAATCCAAACTATCTATATTATGAAATGGGTCCTACAAAATAAGTGTCAAAATATGTGACAAAAACATGTTTCCTTGGTTCCTAACCCAAATATATACAAGGAAAATGCTATAACCTTTCTTATTTGCACATTCTCATTCTATTTTTTAGTTCTGTTTTTTGTTTTTCAATGTGGCATGATGATCCAACCCATTTATTTTTCGAGGCACCTTTTAAAGATCATCTTGCCATAAAATACTAAAATTTGAAATCGTTTAGTTTCTAACGATTATCCAATATATGGATGGACCATAACTCTCATTTAAACAACGTTAATTGAATAGTTAAATGGTTTCTAATTTGATTGATATTTTGTAGAACTAATCTTTAAAGAGTGAAATACAAATTAGATAATTTCAATGACAACATCGTTTCAAAATAAAAACAAGAGCCGAAAAAGAATATCCTACATAGAAGATTATTAGCATTCCCATATGTAAATAGTTTAGGGTGGTGCTATCTACATACCATTTTTTATCTCCTACACTTTCCTTTTAATTTTCGACTCGAAAGAATTGAAGAAGAACAAAAAACATAATTAATAAAGAGTGTGTATGAGATAAAAATGAATGTATAGGGATGACAATTCAAACCGATTAACCCGATAACCGTGGATAACCGTCCGAATGGAACAGATTTGGGGATAAAAATTCGGGTATATTTCGGATATGGGGAAAAATCGAAAATATTATTCGGTTATGATTTCGGATATAATTATAGGGGTTCTCGATCTGTATCCGTCGCTGAATCAGACTCCCATAATACATATTATATATAATATAACTTATAGATAATATAATATAGTATTGTGTAATATACGTATTTTCACCGAACTCATTCCCTTGAGAATTAATAGTTACATTTGTGGGAAAGTTCAAAAGTTTTGAATCAAAACCAATGAGAATTTAATGGTGCTTATAGTAGAGATCAAAGATCGGCCAACCTCATCAATGTTTTAAATTCAATGCTCTAGTTTTGTCGTCACAAATTTTAGAATTATTTGAAAATTTACCTTGTATTTCTTCATTAGTGGTTGTTGTATTTGCTTTTGTCATTCTTTTCTCCTTTTTTTTCATTGGACCAATTTATCATATTTGGCTTATCATGAACAACTCCAAAAAATATTGGTATGTCTTTATGATTGGATTTGGATCCTCGCCGGATCCCCTCCATGGGGATCCTAGGGATCAACGCATATGGACCGTTGATCGAAAATCACGCAGCCACAGTTTTTTTTTTTTTTTTTTTATTTTTTTATATTTTTCATGCAAAACGAGGTTATTTTACTTTTAAAAATATAAAAAGCATTTAATACCGCACGATTTTCGATCAACGGTCCACATACATTGATCCCTAGGATCCCCATGAAGGGGATCCGGCGAGGATCCAAATCCTTTATGATTGGACGTGGATATTTATTAATGAAATTAATATATATTATATTATAATGAGTCAATTGAACGAATATGTTTTTGGTATTAATGGAGATGGATATAACCGTACGTTAACCGATAGGGAATTCATTATCCGGTGTAATAATTATGGATAATCTCCAACGGTTAATTTACAATTATAGATATAATTAATTTGTATGATTATGGAGATGAACATAAACATTTTTGTCACCAAATCGAACTGTAGCAATCCCTATGTAGATGTCACCACCCGTAGTTTATCCCTCCCACAAATTTACCACCAGCCCTTTGAAAACTACGTACCTAATCTATCTCTTCTTTTACAAGATTGGACATGATAGCTGGACGTGGTGTGGCTGCATTGGCTGGTGTCAAATCCTACGAATTTCTGTTCCTGGACGTGCAAAATATGAGTGAGGATCAGGAAAAGTGATTTGCTCAGAGGGCCTGTTTGTGCTCATTTTGGTGTGTGGCCTTTTTCTGGTCCGTCTAATTTTTTGACACCTAACCATTCACTAAACACCCCTAATTCAACTCTTTTATCTCCTTTAAAAAAACAATAAATTAATAATACCAAGCGTCTCTCACTCGCTTTCTGCGCACGGCTCTTCTTCTTCACCACTATTCCTCTGATGAAACGACCTATTCTCTTCAACTTTCCACACAGCTTTTCTGTCCAAGCACTGAACCATGCAATTATATACACCACTATTGTTCTCAAATATGATCAATTGCCGATCTCCATTGATTGTCTTCTAAATATTCGGGCCTTAATCTTCAAATTGTTTCCCCATAACTCATCTTTCTCAATCATTCATCCCAATTGTTTCACCTAAGAAAAAAATCTTAAAAATCTTCTAATTACTTGGCAATCAGTTTCCTCCCTTATCCTATCCGATCCCTTAATCGGGTTCCACAGTCGTCACAAAAGAGGACATCGCCGGAATCGGCAGATCGGATGACGTTGGTGATGGCCCGGTGGATATTTTTACCAGTGGACTGGGTGTAGGAATCGTCGGTGTCGATCAACATTTGGATGTTGTCCTCGGAGGAGCCGTATAGGTCGACGAGTTATGATTTTATAATTTTGTATATAGGATATAACAGAGTTGGGGTTAAGAGTTAGCGCTGTTAAGGTTAATTGCTACACACAAATTTGACGTCGTACTTTTCCAGTTGAAATGGAAGCCAAAACCCTAAAAAGACAGGTGGTGGGATATTAACTGGTTGGTCGTTCCTCCTCCCCGTTATAACTTTCCAGTTGAAAAAGATAAAAAGGACCCCATAAAATCGTTTACCAAAATAAAATAAAATAAAATAAATAAGGACCCCATAAAATCTCATCAGATGCAACTTGAAACCTTCAGAAAATCAATGCAAAATCTGATCGGAGAGCAAGAAAATTACAGAAACACACACAGCAGGAGTGTCTCCTCTCTCTCTTAATTAACTTGTGGAGTTTGTTCTTGTTAATTACATGCATCATGTAAGTAATTGTGTGGTCTAATGTGGAGCATATTAATTAAACCTATTATTTGGATTTTAAAATGTTAAATTACTTAAGACAAAGTTGGATGGAAGTCTGCTTGACTGTGGTCACGGAGGGTGAAAGTTCTCATAGCTTTTTCGGTTCCAAAATGGTCCCGAAAGGGGTGGCTTAAAAATTTCAGAGGGAAGAAACAAAATCTGAAATCATGCCTATTAATACTCAACGAAATTCATAATACTTAAGGTAATAATAATTTTTTTAACATAATTCAGATATTGTGGCATACATTGTAAATAATTTGTAATAACAGGTTACTTATTTTCTCACATATCAACAAGTTAAAATTTAGCTTATGGGAAAACAAGAGTTACAATGGCTTATCTCTAAGAAGCCTTTATTTAACATATATATGGATAATGGATGGAGGAGTTCTGGGTAGAGCTACTAGCTAGCTAGCGTCTTCTAGCTGCAGTTTCTCTCTGCGCGTTGAAGTAGACGGCAGCGACAGGAAGACCCAGGTCATTTTCAGCCGCGAAGCTTCGAGTGTTGAAGTGATCCCTCGAGGACGGTGTGTTGATTGATTGTCTTCGATTCTGCTTGAAGAGAACAAACACAAACCTGTGGATGCCAATGTTGGGCTTCGGCATCTCATAACTCACCACCTCTCTTCCTGTTAATACGATTAATTAAACCCTAAATTATCCAACTTATTGAAAGAAAGGGAAACAAACACCTTGAATGCTCATATCTTGTGTATGTAGGACTTACCAAATGTGGCATCTGTGGTGCCTGGAATGTCTGTCACAATCCTGTTTATTTGAGAAATTTTTGTTAGTTTTGTATGAAAAAAAAATCAAACGAGCACAAAAATACGGCAAAGGTATAACAAGTACAGAAGGACTACAGTCGTAATTTTTGTTAGTTTTGTACTCGACAATTTTTCCTTGCATGTTTATAGCTCTTTACAGCTTATAACTACGATTGATGCTTAACAAGTACAGAAGGACACTAATATTGTCGACAGTTTTTCTTCATCTACTTCTTGATGAAAATGCCCACACTTTTTCTTCCTCTTCTTTTTGATGAAAATGCCTACGTACTTTATAGGGCTTTGGGAAATGATAGTACTTTATGAGAACATATATAGCATGCTGAAATTAATTAATGTAATGTTTAGGTCCGTCTATGATACCTTAATAAAAAAAATAAAGTACTAGTGTTATTTAATTTGAACGTTAACCGTAATGCATTAACGTTCAACTATAATATATTACATTAACAGTGTAATCTAACGTCTACAACTTCATTTGATGTAATTAAATGTAACGTTAAGACAATCATGCGACATTGGAGTGTAAATTTGAACGATTACAGTGTAACTTTACCTTAGATTTTGTATGTTGACGTCATGTGATAACACAATTATGATGTTGTGTAAGTTCATAATGTTCGTAGTAATAACACACGTATAGTAGTCAATAGTGTAATAATAAATGTTACTTTTGTAATTCAATCACGTTCAAGTACAAAAACCTACCTTAACAATGTAATAGAACGTCCACAATGTAACTACCAACCTTGTTATAGTATAATCACATCTTTCTTTTTTTTATTTACTTGAACCTAACCTTGTAGTGTAATTTTGAACATCATGTGTATGTTAAAATGTACCGATATTTTACTTTTTTTCAATAAAGTACCGTAAAATCTCTGGCCCATAATGTTTATTTTGTCTTTTAATCAAATTAATTTGTTTCAATAGAAAAAATTAAATTGATTTGTATCTAGGCTAACCTTCCACTTTAAAGCTAGGTTAAGTAATTTCATGTGTAACAAAAAAATATATAAATAAATTCATAGTGATGGTGTATACCAGTGCAGGTGCTCCCTTAGATAAGGATCACTAGGGCCAGGAAAATCTGGGTCTGTCATCACCTGCAAAATTAAGAAAACTATCACAAGACTTCAAAACAATAACATCAAATTAATATGCCAATACGGGAGAGTAAGGGTTAGGGAGTAATATAATGATGGTTAAATAACAACAAGAACTAATCAATTCATTAATAACAGATCGATTTATATGTACCAAAGTAAAGAAAGATCTCATATCCCCTCCTTGAATCTCAACTCTAGGTTTGGCTGTGACAACAGAAGGAAAGAGCTCAAGTCCATTGCATACTAGCTTGGTGTTGTAAGTGACAGACATTTTTGTTGTTGCAGTGAAGGAATCAAGAACATCTCCTATCACTCTCCCAACAACCAGAGGCTCCGAGGCTCTTGTCATTTTAAGAGAGAGAGAGAGAGAAGAGAAAGTGTAAAAAGAAAAGATTAATGGATAAGTCAATTCAGGAGGAACTAATAGCACTCCTTATATTGTTTGGGAGTGGAATCCTTGTATGGTTGTATTTATAGTGTTTTCAAGCACACAGCAAGCTAATTACTTTAGATCTCTAGTGTGTTTTAAGAGAAGAAGAGATGAATAATAGTATAAAGGTATATTAGAACAGGGACATCTAAAAGACATTGCTAATTAGTCCCAAACCTCCCACCCTTCTTTCTCTATGTCACATCAAGAGTTTTTAGTGGTTTGCTTCTAGAAAAATTCTTATATATACGGCTGAATTAAATTAAGTTTATAAACCCCTTTCTGAGAAGACTTTGCTGTTGCAAAATTTAGAGTATAGAGCTTAAAAAATAAGTTCTCAACTCAACAATCTAATTGTATTTTACGAGTCTCTACATTTAGCTTTTTTAGAATCTCTACATTTAGCTTTTCTAAATTTTTTCCTCACTTTGCTTATTCTAGTTCGATATAAAATCCAATGACTTAAAATATGCCACATCATTTAGTATAACATTAAACATTTATTTTCGAAACTGACGTTAAACAATTCCCATAATCTCTCTCTCCCTCTTCTTATCCCAATTGGCCGTGTCCCGTGACAAAGCTGCGGCGATGGCACTGCAAATCACCATCTTTCCGAACGATAGGTTGAAATAGGGAGGTCCGAACCATAGAACCTTAATCTCTTTGGAGTCTAAAGATCCAGGAGATCACTATATTCGAGGTTCCAGTTTAAAACTAAACCAAAATACTTAACAACCAAATCAATATTAAATTTCTACAGGATAAACGAAGGAGAGCAAAGTGGGTTCGATTATTATTTTATATTAAACCGAACAGCCAAAATTTCTACAAAGAATAATCTTTAAACTTAAGTTCAATAATTTAATAAGAAAGCAAAGAATCCTTTTTTATTTTTGTTCTGGTTGTTGGGTTGAATTAATTTGAGACACGAGGGCGGTAACGGTTACTTTGGGGGTTATAAGGGGTGAGCAAAAACGGAACTTTTCTTAATTTTCTCCAATATCTTATATATTAATGTTATACTGTTTACTCACAATGTAATTTGAAAGGATGATGTTATTCACATACTCATTGTTACTTCTCACATACCTTATTATTAATTTCAATCATTTGATATTCTTTAATTCATGATTATTCTAGCCGGACGGTCAGAATTGAGAATAGTGTGTGAGAGATAAAAAAAGGTGTGTACCATACCCCAATTAAAATGCATATTATATTTGTGTTTTGTGTGATCCGACCCTGTATATTTGTGGACAATACTTGGGTCCTCACCGGGGAGGACCCAATGTACTGATTTTACCATTGAAAAAGTGACACTTGTCCATTTTTTTTCTATTTCAGATTTTTTTTTTCTATTTTAGATATTGGTGGGTCCTTTTAATGACACATGGCTTGATTTGATTGGCTTAAATGATAAATTCAGTACATTGGATCCTCCCCGGTGAGGACCCAAGTATTGTCCTATATTTGTGTGCCTCACATATTAATTGGGCCCCTTGGAATTAGTTCTTGATTGGCTGTAAACCTAATTATTGAATATTTTTTTTCAAAAATAAGGGGGATGTTTTTCCTCAGATAGGCCAGAAAATCATTATATAATTCTGCATGGCTGGGATCCTTGCATATATATAAGAGATTTTTTAATGTGTTCAGAATACACGGTGGTGCGTCATATGTTATTATACAAGTAGGTAGAAGTTTTTTTTTTTTTTTCTTCAGATGTCTCTTTATTTTTATAATAGTGTATGGACCTATGTTTTGAGCGTACTAAAAATTATCTCCTTGCATTGTCATAACTGTTTTTTTTTTTATAAAAAAACATAAAGCAAAAACAGCAAAATGCCTAGAATTCTTCCTGAACATTCACAATCTAATAAAGGAAACCCTCATCTTTGGCATTTAGGGTAATACAAATTTTGAAATGGAAATATACTGTGTTGAATGGACGCATAATGTACACAGGAATGTTATCATTTTTCCAGAGATTCTCTCAGAGAGGAGGCTCAAGAGCATAAGGAACTCCACCTGCTCTCTGAGTGCCTGCTGCCAAGCTGCTAGTCGTGCAGAGAGGGCATCTCAATCGCTCGAAGTAGCAAAATAGAGGACTCAAAGAACTTCCCAGATTGGCAATGAGAGGAGGACTTGAATTTTCAATACCTAGCCAAAGTACTTTTGTTTTTCTTTCTGTATATCCCACCTGTTCATGGAAAAATTATTTTCTTTCCAGTACTTATGTTTTTCTTTCCATAACTAGAAGCCAAAGGACATCCGATAACTAGAAGCCAAAGTAATTTTGTTTTTATTTTTCTTTCTACTGCATCAACCAGCACAGCACCGCACGGTCCACACCCTACGATTGTGCCATGTGTGTTAGTTCGCCTCATCATTTTATTTTGTATTATATTATACATGTATTAGCTAGGAGATAAATAATAAGTTTATATACATCCAATTTCATTGGGAATAGATCTATCATGGAGTGCTTTAAACCCACTCCCGTTATGAGAGTACTAGTTCCCTTATTTTAATAAGATTATGTTATAATCGTCAAAGTTTATTGTTTAACATTACATAATAATTGTTTAGTTTGAATTTGTGTCCATCTCTAGCCAAGAGATAAAATGAATCTGTTAAAAAGAAACATGGCTAAATTTTGATAAGGGCTGATTACAGATAGCAAGTCCCTTGGTAGGCCCAACATGTATATCTCAAGCCAAGATGAAAAGGTTTTGGAGAACGAAAAATTTAAGGGAGGTTTAATGAAAAGGTCCCGGTACTGTTCACTTTTAACGAAAAACCATTTTTTTACCTTTAACTGATACTATTCACTATACCTTTAAAAAAGACTTTTCGTTAAAAGGGAAGTTTTTTTGGACTTTTCATTAGTTTTCCTAAGGTCCCGGTACTGTTCACTTTTAACGAAAAACCACTTTTTTACCTTTAACTGATACTATTCACTATACCTTTAAAAATGACTTTTCGTTAAAAGGGAAGTTTTTTTGGACTTTTCATTAGTTTTCCTAAAATTTAACTCTAAATTATTATTGAAGAAATTAGGTTCTCATCATTCTTTTTGTTACTCTATTGATTAAAACATTATTTCTTTTCAATTTTTGATAAAGGTCGTTAAAGTTTTAATAAACGTTATTAATTATTTCAATAACAAAATATTTTGTATTTCTAAATATATTCATTTATTGTTAGAAATGTTACATAGGTATATTAATATTTATGGCTAAATTTTTAATTATATATTTTCATTTTTAGTTTGTACCCATTTTTAATTCGTAACCCTTTTTTAATTTGTAACAATTTTCTTTTTAGTTTTAATTTGTACCCACATATTAATTTCTTTTTGTGCCCATATTTTTTAAACTTTTATTTGTTTTTGTACCCATATTTTTTAATTTATTTGTTCCCATTTTAAATTTTGCTAAATGTACCCATGCTAATTATATGGGTACACTATTTTTTTTTTTGTGAAGAACAATATTACTCTACTTATTGATTTCTAAGTATTTATTATATTTTAACAATATTATTTGAATTTGTTTAAATTTCATAATTTGTGGGACATTAAATGCATAAATGCGTGAGTTAAACCCTCTTAAATGGTTCTAAGTACCTCAATCAAAATATTTAAACAAATAAGGTTTCAGTCTAACAATTAGGCTAATTAGGGACTGGAACCAAGTCTCCATTTAGCTCTCCATGACTAGAGATGAGCTTAAGGTTACAGTATAATCGTCAAAATTTACTATATAATTGTTTACACTATAATGGTAAGGTTATAGTTAATAACACATAATAACATTGACATTTTGATGTAACGAAGCCAAGGAAAAAATAAACAATTTTATTCTTGAAACAACACAAGTTGTACAGTCCACTAGAAATATGAAAAAACCTCAAAGTTAATAGATAATACCATCCTTGAAGTCTTGATGTCTAATGAAAGAAAATCTGAAGGTTCACACACACATATATGAAACAAATAAATTCATATCAAGAATGAGTTTTTGTTTGGCAAAAATAATCTTAAAAACTTATTTGAACATGAATGATTTTGATTATCCAATAAGCTTGCGGAACATGAACGATTTGGATTATCAAATCAACTCGAAGGACATGAATGATTTTGATTATCAAATCAGCTTGTGGGACTGGAAGGAGAAGGAGAACATACATGCATGTAGGGGTGGATTTTTTTGCCAAATTGATGTGCCAACCGAATTGCCAACCGTGCCATACTGATTTTGTACCAATTTTTTTGTGTCAATCGGTAATGGTACGGTATTGTACTGTACCGAAATTCAATGGGACGATATTGGTAATAGATACCATTACCACGGTATTACGTACCATACCGAAAATACAATATAATATATAATTTATAAATTATATAATAGATAATTATATAACACATATTTATAATATTCCAATAATTTGAAAATAAAATCCTACTTATATTAGCATTGTTGTTGGTGACTTTGATATCTTGAAATGGTGGAAATCAAATACAAAAGAGTTCCTAATTCTTTCACAAATAGCCAAAATACCTTTATAACCTCCACTTCTACCGTTGCTAGTGAAAACGTATTTAGCCTAGGGAGAAGGGTTGTGGACCCTTTTAGGTCATCCTTGACTCTTAAAATAGTAGAGGCACTAGTGTGTACTAATGGTTGGCTTAGGGCAGATGAAGTAAACTTCTACAAGGAACCAAACGAAGATATGCTTCAATTTTACAAGGAAATGGAAGAAGAGGAAACAAGAAAGATATGCTTTAATTTTTGAGTAAATTTGTTATTAATTGGTTTTCAACATTAATTCTTCTTGCTACTAATTAATATGTTTTCTTTGTTTGTAATGTAGGCTTGACACAAACTCAATCTTCTACAAGTTCAATGTCTCCTCCTAAAGCTTCGACATCTTAAGCTTGAATAACTGATAAATGAATTCTACTTTTTAAAGTTTAGTTCCAATTTTTATTTGGTTTGAAACTTTAATTTCTATTTGAATTGTTAACTTCTATTTGTTTTGGTTCGTAACTTCTATTTGGATTGTAAGCTTAATTTTCATTATGAATCTTGATGCATAATTTGAATTATTATGTGTGTGAATTGTGAACGATGAATATTAGATGAATTTAAGTTACAATGTATGAGATACAATACAAAAAAAAAAAGTTTTGCCCTTGAATTGGGTTAAAAAAACAAAAACAGTTTGTCCCAAAACAAAATGACAATTACCATTGTCATACCATGGCAACCGAACTTTTAACAATACCAAATTTTGGTATACCAAAAATTTGATACGGTAATGATAATACATTTTACCAAATCGAAAGTTTGATACGACAATTGATACAATAATCGTACCGAACCCACGCTACATGCATGTGCGTATTCTGTAGAGAACGTGGGGTTGATCAACTGCACAATAACGTGGGATCGATCAGAACTGAAGAGCAAAAGTCTACCCGTCATCATTACTGACCAAATTATTAGCCTTAGGCATTTCGGAATCATTGACCAAAAATAAAAACTTGAATTTTTTTATCCAGAAGAGACAATATATTCTTTGTTTTGGTGAAAGATAACTACGAAAAAATTTGATATTACACTATAAAATTAAGGAAATTATTATTGATATTTTAAAATATTTATTTTGCATTTTAAATTTTTTATAATTAGAAAGATAAATACATTTGTGAGAAGTATATAATGACATTTTTAGAGTGCTAATAACAATTTTCAAAATTAATTGATGTTATGAAAAAAATAGCTTCATTTATTTATAAGTCCTTATAAGGGTTTTTTTTTAATTATTATTATTTTTTATTCCACCAATGTGGGACTCTTGAACCTTTGCATCCTCACACAGCCACTCATGTATGACGAATTTTCAAGCCCACGCATGGACAATACATATAGGGTGACGTGGAGGGCATGTGACATTTTGACTTCACACATAGGACAACCTGCTTTGATATTATGAAGAAAATTGAGGTTAAACCATAAACCCAATTGACAATGTAAATCCAACTTAGGTATAGGTTCTTATAATTAAAGTTTCTTCTTTCACCAATGTGAGACTTTTTAACCTTTATATTCTCACAAACTATATTGAAAAAAAAAGAAAGAAAGACAATTACATAAAGAGATAAATCATATAGAAAAAAAAATTCTTGTTTTAAAATAAAAATATCCATATGTAAAGTTACCTCAAAGAACTTGCACGTTTACGTATCCGTAATCGGAATGAGAATGTGGAATTGAATTTCGATTACGGAGTACTCTAGTATTTACTAAACATAGAGGAATCAAAAAAGCAGTGGGGCCCACACAAATTTTGGAATTCAATTCCTTGTATTGGTGGAATTGGATTCCCTAAATGTAGGTGCTAATCCAATTCCTGATTGTTTGGGCAATTGGAAAGACACTTTTGTTCCCTTTATGCCCTCACCTTTTTTATTTCTAAGACTATCCTTTATAAACCCATTAAAGTATAAAATATTTGATTTGGGACAAGGGCATTTTCGTAATCATACTGGTTTATATTCCGATTCTGCTAAATTAGTAAACAGCTTTATGGAATTCTATTCCGATTCCAGAACATTAAGTTAACAACTTCAACATGAATCCGATTCTGACTTCTCTTCATTGCAACTCCTCCTCAATTCAATTCCTCCTATTTTCATTACCGTTACGTAAACGTGCCATTAGTATTAAAAGCACTTTTGTGCAGTGTAAAAGCACCTATTTGGTTACATGGCAAACAACACATTGTTTTTATGTAAAAGCGCTACTAAACAAGTGCTACCAACAAAAAACGCTAGTGAGTACAAGCGTTTTATAGAGTTACAGTTCCATACAAGCTCTTAATGACATCTTATCAAAGTAATTTGTTGGCCACCCAATATTAGAAACCCACAAGGGTTTAGAAACAGCAAGGGCTGCATAGTGTGCTATCAACCCTCAGTTTTCAACATAACTTCATTTACCCATGTATTTAACACTCTAACCCTAGCTTACACACAATCTACTTACATTGTGAATATGTGATGAAAGAGCACAATGAATGAGCAAATTGACATATATGACGACTGAAGAAGAAACGATAAGACTTTTGTGTGTTTAACAATTTTTAGTTATGTTTTCGAGTTTGGAAAAAAAAAAAAATCTGTGTTAACCAAAGCCGCAAAAATCTTGAATTTAGTTGTCAAGGGATATCGCACACTACCTGGAGGTTCGAGGGAGAGGCAAGATGAGAGATTTAGGCTTATATTGACAGAAGTGAGAGGGCTTGAGGGAAAGATGTCTTGCTACATGTAGAGAAGATGGGGCTTTAATTTTTAAGTGTCCAAGTAAATGTGTTCATTAAATAAAATGATGAGGGATATATTGTAAATATGTTATTAATTATGGGTGTCTAAACAAAGCTGAAAAACTGTTATACTCATCCAGAAACATAATTCTCCAGACCAGAAAATTACGTATAAAGCCTCTAATCTCCTTTGTTAAACCATTTCCCAAATGAAAAATGTCCCAGCCCAAGGAAGCTGATTTCTTCAACTCTAACGACAAGGACATTTGGATCAAAGTCCTAACGGCTACTCACTACTACGTTTAACATTTAGCACGATAAACACAAATTGATCGTGCAAAGCTTATTCCCTTCGCACAAACATAAAAGCACGAAAAATTTGTCGCGCAAAGATCGTGAAGAAAGACTTTGCACAACGAATAAACACATTGGTCACGGAGAAGAAGGCGCGGCGGTTCCGCCTTTGTCGCACCAAATTTTTAGGAACAAAGATCTTCGTCGCACAAAATGCTAGGATACGAGTAGCAGTCCTCATGATACATACATACATGGGACGACTAATCTTCGTCTCTAAGAACTTTGCGCGACGACATGTTATTCTTGCGTGACAAAAACGGATTAGTCACAAAAAATTATGCAAGACGAAGGTATTCGTCGTGCAAAAAATATTTTTTTAAAATTTTTTTTGTTATGGTTTTAATTTTGTAATAAAATAATGAAATTAAATTGCAATAAAAAATGTAATGAAGAGAAAAATAATTTATTTAAAATAAAAAGAAAATGTACGTACAAAGAAAAAGTTTAAAAACTAAGGAGTAAAAAACTAAGAAAAGAAGGTGGAATAATCTACGGGGTCGTGGTTTGCAGGCGGCTAGAAATCTTAGGGCAAGAAGGCCTCGGGGATAAGGACGGGCTCAAAGGTCGAAGGGGCATATTTTTGGGCGTGCTCGGGTTGGAAGGGCTCAGACGTCGACGAGGTACGAATATTCGAAAGACGAATGCCAGACTCACTGAGGGCCTTTACGATTAGTGACATCTGGCTATTATACGAGGCAAACTCACTCCTAAAAAATCATGTAATTCTAATTAACATGAAAGCCCAATACTTAATTAACAACCCTAAATTTAACCACCCCATTAAATATAAACGTTTACTATCTAAATGCATATGCTGACACACTTATGGAATCAAACAAAGTAGTTACAATAGGATCAGACAAATTACAAATTCCTAAAATTTCCAAGAACCCTAATTCCTAAAATTACAAATTCCTAAATTTTTCAAGAACCCTAATTCCTAACTTTACTAAATCCTAAAATTGCAAATTCCTATTCCTAATTTGAAATTAAAAATAATCCTACAATTACTACTTCCTAGAACCCTAATTACAAGTATAACACTAGTGAAAAATTACCTCAAAGAGAGAGTGTGACAGAGATTTGAGTGAGAGAGAGGGATGTCGGAGGAAGAAGAGAGAGTGTGAGGGGATCTGATGGCAAGAGGGCGAGAGGGTGACAGAGATTGAGTGAGAGAGAGTTTGCAATGTCGAGAAAAACAAAAGAGGAAGAACTGAGGGGAAAAAGGGTTTGGCATTTTAATTAAATCCCGAGATTCTTGTGCGACGAAGAGAAAGGTATTCGTAGCGCAAAAAATTCAAATTTTCACGAATTATTTTGATGCTCTCCCAGAAAGTCAAATTTTCAGCTCCTTGCGTGACGAAAAGGAAGGTAGTCATCGCGCAAAGAACATTTGAGCGACGAATCATGTTCGTCGCGCAACGAGCTGAAAATTTAATTTACCCATATCAAAATTTTTTTTAATTTAAATTTATTCAAATAAAAACAATTTATTTATAACATAAGATAAATAAATTACAAAAAATATGTTTTACAAAGCAAGTCACAAATAAATTGCATTATTCATCATCTGAACTATAATAACTTTCACTATTGTGGCTATCATCATTTTCAGTCTCCCATTCCTCCTCGTCGATAAGTACGTCCCCGTCGTCGTTCGGGTCCACTGCAGCATCATATCGCGAAAGATTACCAAGGTCAATTGTAATTGATTGAATCGATATTTCGATTGAAGCCACTCCTTGTATCTGAAACTGTTCTTGGATAAGATTTGTCTCTCGGAGTGTTTCCGCATCATTTTCCATTGAAGATTCTAAACGTTGGTCAACGACGTTGTCGTCAGTAGGGTCTTGTTATGGTATAACATACACATTCCTCTGATCCATCGTTTGAATAACTTTCCAACCTCTCCCAGCTTAGGATCATTTAGATACAAAATTTGTTTTGCAATGTTTGCCGAAATGTAAGGGCCACCATCGTACCAAGTTCTGTTAGTGTTCACAGATAGTAAGCCATGGTCGATTTTAACAGTTCCCTGCCTATTTGGGTTTGTATCAAACCATCGACCCTTAAACATGATCACTTGACATAGATTTTTGTAAAGAAATTGCACAACATTTGTTAATTTGCCATAGAAATCAATCTGTACTTTCATCTCCACCTTGGACATGGACACCGCTGTTTTGCATACATAACTTGTCATCTTGTCACATCTTCGTCTACCCATTTTTCCTTATGCCATCTCATGTTAGTGGCAGTATGCGTCAATATATACAATCGCTGCAACCTATATTTTAAAGGCAGATAACACATGACTTTTTGTGGGATCTTAGTCTTTCTATTTTGAGATGTCATTTTGAACCTTGACTCATTGCATACAGGGCATTTATCCAATACTTTATTCTCTTTGTAGAATAAAATACAATTATTTTTGCAAGCGTGAATTTTTTCATAACCCAATCCGAGACCATTCAACACCTTTTGTGAATTTCTATGGTCTTTCTGCAAACAATTGTCCTTTGGTAGCATTCTCTTGAAAAAGTCCCAAAAAGTAATCGAAACACTGGTTCGACATACGATACTTTATTTTTCCGTGCATTAGTTCCACATTGGCTATGAGAACCGAAAAACCCTCGCACCCCGTGTATAACTCTTGGTTGACATTTTTTAATAGTTTTTCATATTGTTCGAATTCTGCACTGTCCATTGGTGTAGGCACATCATCTTCCCCTTCCTGATTGGTGTTTTTCTATGCAAATGAAAAAGAATCATTTAAAATATCCATGACTTGTTCATTAAGATCCACATTAGGTTCAACATTGCCCACTCTTGTGGCATTTGAAGACGAAGCGTTGTCTAATTGTTCCCCATGATGGTTCCAAGTATTATAAGTCTCTACCATTCCATTCCTTACTAAATGAATTGAATATTTTCAATTGTGTCCCTTAATGTGTTGCTACACCTCCTACAAGGACACCGGATTCTAGTTGCACCCGGGTTGTGTGTATGTGCAAAGTCAATAAAATCCTCTATTCCATCCAAACATTCGTCCGCGCATCTGTTCGGGTTCTGTATCCACGTTCTGTCCATAATTCCTGCAACCATAATAATAGTACAATAATCACAACAACTTCATCATGATATTATCACCTTATGCCTCTGGTAAGGGTTCTATCCCATTCAGGAATGCAATGTTATGTCACGTAATTTACGGCTACATCAAATTATTTTGACGTAGAGAATTTTGGCAGCATCGCTGAACAGTTCTTCATATGGACGACGTAGATATGAAATACCTATGTGCCACCTGAAGAACATACAGAGATGACATCGAAATTCCCACAACCGAAACCTAATCCTTAAACCACAAACTACGCGCCATAATTGTGCATTCCCAAACTGTCCAAATAATGGGACAATTCAAGAATCAATTGGACTGCAGTTATGCTTTCGCATTCATGCGTGAAATCCAACTAATCATCAAACGAGAAACTAAGTTTTACTAAAAATAAAAAAAAACAGGTACGAAGTTAATTACAATTAACTCCGTACATCACAACACATATTTGTACTTCACGTACAAATTTAACAACATAATATAAATATAATTTCACAACATAATATAAACATAACAGCATAATTTCAACATAATTTAATTAATTTTATATTTTTTAAAAATAAAACGAATAAAATACCTTCCAAATCGTTCTCCACCAATCGCTAATCACACACAATATCCCTATTGACAACGAATTTCATGGCGTTAGTGTGAATTGACATTACAACTTTTACACTAACAAAAAAAAAACGCTTACCAGACACACCAAGATAACTCGATCAACCTAGAGAAGAAGATGGAAGGAGTATTAGATGATGAAATTGAGAGAAAATGGAAGTGACGAATGCCGGATTGAAGAAAAATGAAGGGGGATGAGGTGCAGAGGCGGATTCTGTAGTTTTACTGCAGTTTCTGCCTCCGCAGTTGAAACCACATTATAAAGATTACTTTTGCACGAATCATTTTGCGCGATGAACTTATATATTCGTCGTGCAAGTCTAAATATTTTTTTTTTCATTTTCTTTATAATTAATTAATGTAAACAAGTTGCGCAATGAATACTCTGTTGGTTGTGCAACATGCATATTTTAAAAACAAAAATTTCATTTTTTTCCGTGTTCTTTTTAACTAATGTAAATTTTATTTTAATCTAAATAAAAAACTTAAACCTAATTAAACATTACCAAAATAATTAATAAAACTAATTTATTAATTCAAATACATATTAAAACTTATGTAAATATTAATAGTCATTCATATAACATAAATTTATTAAATAAAGTCAAACATAACGTCCAAATATATCTTTTTTCATAAAAAAAAACAAATAAACTTCAATCCTCCTCGTTCGGGGCATCACAGGGGCATCGGGAACTCCACCACGCTCAGCAGCCTACTGCACATCAAACTTCCATTGCTGGAAATGCATATTGAAAAGGTCATCCAGATACTTCCGCTGCTTCTCATTAGTTTCATCAACATCCCAATCAACTTGTATTAATGCCAATAAAAATAAATTAGTAATTTAAAAGGGAATTGTTATTAGCACTCCAAAAATCTCATTCTACCCTCCTCACAAGTGTATTTTTCTTTCTAATTATAGAAAGTTTGGAGTGCCAAATTAGATTTTTGGAGTGCTATTAACAATTCCCATTTAAAAAAAAAAAAAAACTACTTTTTAACAAAAATAATTATACATTCTTTAATACAAACTTATCGATAACTCCCCCATCATGGACTTCTTCAACTCCTCAGACACCATTTTCCAAGACTTAAACTCAGTAGAACATTGGTTATGCACCAAACCCCTCTATCAAACCTAAGTTCGGCGTACGTATCAGCCCTACTTTTGTCTTCAAAGGAGGGCAATCGCTTACGATGGTACCTCTTTATTCGCAACACAACTTTCCTCATTACTTTTTCTACCACAAAATTTTAAAAGTAATAAACTATTAAAAAAATAATTTCAACCATATCAAATATAAGACAACTATGTGAGATCCCACATCGACCAACGGAGAGGGGGTGATGTGTCTTATATGTACATGCTCCCCTCCCTATAGCACGAGGCCTTTTGGGAACTCACTGGCTTCGGATTCCATCGGAACTCCGAAGTTAAGCGAGTTCAGGCGAGAGCATTCTTAGGATGGGTAATCCACTGAGAAGTTCTCGTGTGAATTCCCAGAAACAAAACCGTGAGAGAATGGTAAGCCCAGAACGGATAATATCGTGCTACGACGGAGTCGAGTCTAGGATGTGACAATTTGGTATCAGAGTAACTCTGCCGTTTGGTGCGGATGTTCCGGCGAGGACACTGGGTTCCCCTTAAGTTATTTTCTCCTTATCTTCGAGTATTTTACATTTAGCAAGTTATTTTAAATTTCGGGGATAAAATTTCCTTAAGGGGGTAGACTGTAACGATCGGTTCCCAAAAATTACAGTCTTTATAATTTTTAAATGTAAATTTACAGAAATGCCCTTCAAGGCAAACACGTTGACTTTTGTTGACTGTCTTGTCATGTCATGTAAGACTCGTTTTCTTGGCATATCCTTGTAGTACTTATCCCTACGAATGCGTGACGTAAACGGAATGTGATTTGAAGTTATAACGAAAGAGATATTAACGTCTAAAGTTAAGGACGTTTTTGTAATTTTGGCTTGATCTAGAAGGTTCCAGGTTGTTGAAGCCATTATTTGTGGTGACACGTGGACAGCTGAGATTAAAAGGAAAGAGATGAATGGTTGGGATTGAAAGAAAATAAGAGAAATGAGGGTGGGGTGGGGCTAATCAGAAAAGAAGGGGAAGATGTGAACCAATGGAAAAAAAGAGTTGGGAGAGAAATGAGAGGGGGGTGAGAAACACCCAACGGGTATTCCCCCATTCTGTGACCCATGTACCCGCGACCCAACCCGCTCTCTATGACAATTCCGACGACTATTCCATCCAATTTTCTGGCTTTCTTCAACCTCTCATCACCACCAAACTTCATCACCATATCATAACATCCAATTCTAGCTAAAATCGACGAAAATTGATTGTGATTTCACGAGGGTTTACACCGTGGGTCCTACGAGGAACCATGCCGAGATCCACCAAATATGAAACGTTTTCCTCCAATTACCACCAACATTAGATTCCCCTTGAGGCCAGGAACAAAGCCCAATCAACATTTGGGACGGCGAGCGACGGAATGGACGAATCGAAGTTCACCTTTTAGGGTTTTCCGACAGTTCTTGATGATTTCAGGTCACTTCTCGCCCAAATTGGTCGTAGTCACAGGTATGAAACTTGTTCCTCTCATTGAGATCTTCATTCCTGTATTAGTAATTTTTTGAAATAGTTAAATTTTCCGGCAAGTCGGGGGCGGCCGACAGCCACCCACAGCGGCGCGTGGCCAGGGTGTCGTCAATGCTATTTTTAGGCTAAATTAAATGTCTTGAATTCAGTTTTGATATTCAAATGACGTAGGTTGGTCGTTTGAACCTAATTTCACTACGATACGTGGCTTAGTCAATGTATGAATCGATGATCTGACCGTTGGATTGTCACTAAACTTTGATACATTATAATACGTAATATTTGAGGATCTTAGAAACTTAAGGATCGGGAATCCGATGTACGGATCTTCCCGAATTGGATTTGTAAGTTTATAAAATAAAACGTTAACTGCCACTTGGTTTTGGCAATTGGCGGAGATCCGACCGTTGGATCGTAATGAAACTTTAATATGATGTTTTAGAAGCATAATGTGGATATTTGGAAGTTACGGATCGGAAATCTTAATGTGGGTCTTCCGAATCGAGTTACGTAGGGTTGTGGACCCTACCGTCGACCTTTGACCAACCGTTGACTTTTGGTCAATAGGTTACCAATCATTCTAGAACGTCTTTGGGGGATGTGTTTTATGTAAGTTACGTGTTCTATCGATAAGAATTCTGAGACATGATTTGATAATTGTTCTAGGCACTGATCGTTGTGACGCCTCGACGTTTATGCTAGAGAGTTGTAGCGCGGACTCCAGGTGAATGAGTCTCCTTCCTCTATATATACACCTTACGGTTTTCTAGAAATGTTTTAAATTGATTATGCATAGTATGCCATGATTTAAAAGTGTTATATTTGAATATTACATTATGATGAGATTTATAGAATTATGCTTACTTGCCATGTCGTAAATAAGTTACATTTTAAATATTGCATTGTTACACTTGTGAATTGTATTGTGTGATGCTGAGGAGACTCAGGTAAGCTTCAGGTGAGATTATGTGACTGAATGGGTTGTAATTGCATTAGTATGCATACATATATTTAGAGCTCATCATGGTTGCACCCCGGTATTAATGCTCCCGCCCGGGGCTAGGGGCAACCTTCACGTGATCGTTCACCTCCCGCACCACACGCTCACCTTGGATCCAAGTCTGGTGCCATCCTGTCGTACATACCACAATAGGTGGTTCCGACTCGTAGGTAACCCGCGATTTATTGCACAGCCTTCACGTGATCGTAGCACTTGAGCGTACATATTATTACCCAGCCTGTCGTACAGGTCATATAGGTGACTCCGACTCATGTGCTAGCCTAGATTGATAAGTTATAGATCCAGTTGTACAGGTCACGTTAGGTGACTCCGACTAGCATGTCGATTCAGACTAATTTCACACCTGGTTTACATATTTCAGTGTTAAAACGTTATGACATGGCATACTTGGTTTTTGCTGTCTTTGTGCATTGTTTTACGTATATACGTAGTATTATTTTCTGGAAACTATACAGGTTTTACAGCAAGGGGTTCTAACTTTTTCAAAAGGTTTTTATTAAAACTTTATTTTCAAGCCCACTCACCCTTGTTTTTCGCCCCTCTAGGTTTTAGTTGCTGAAAGTTCATATCGACGAGGATTCTTGGCGAAATCTCAGTATAGGTGGCTACCTCTGAGGGTATGATCCTTACCCACACTACTGTACTTTACTTATGCTCTGACGTCGCGTGTGAAATGGGTTCATTCCTGCTCACAGCGCACTCTTGTCTTTAGGCACTTTTAGGTTTAAATTTATTCACATTTTCCACATCACTATACTTTATGGCTTCGTCACCTTCCAGGTGTCGGCCAACACAGTTCGATTCGGAGTCCTAATGGACATTCCGGATTGGGGTGTGTCAACTAATTCAACAATAAATTTATTTTTTACCTTTCCCTTCGCGAGAGCCTTCTCCCTTGCAACTTTTTGTTGAATCAAGAACCAAATCGGCCATCGTCTTTGAAACAAAACGTTTGAAAACTAGGGTTCTGAAATTTTGTTTGTATAGAACCGTAGCACTTTGCTCGACGAACCACTTGGTCGCGCAAAATGCGCACTAAATGAGAGTGTTTAAAGGGCATCTGACCGTTTTCAATGAAACTTTGCACGACGAATATGTGGAAATATTTGTCGTCCAAACATTTGGCAGCAATATTTTTTTTCCAGCTTTTTCTTGCGCAACGAACACGCGAAGTATTCTTATGCGACGAATATTTTTGTCGCATAAAGTTTCTTCTTATTTATTTATTTTTTTTTTGTGTCATGCTGTTTTTGCGCGACTACTCTATGTTTTCATCGTGCAAGTGCCACTTAGGCGACAAAATTTTTTTCGTCGCGCAAAATCTCGTTGCTCAAGCTGTTTTTTCTACTAGTGTCTCATAAGCATTTAGCAACCAACATGAAGTCAAATACTTGAAACGTATAGATCTTATTGTCAATATCAACATACATCATAGGATATATTATTTTACGTATTATAACAAGAGTGAACAACATAATTAGTATATTGATATATTCCACTTTAAGTGTATATTTGTTAAACAAATTCATATGCTACAGTATATAATAATGTCATGTGATCATTTTTTGTACATCAAAATTGTGATATCTTGTCTATAAATTTATTATTTATTTATTTTACAATTTTGGGAAAAACGATTTTAAGAGCATTTTGGTCATTATAAATTTTTTTTTGGTGTTTGGAGGTGGGTTTAGAATTGATGGATAAAACTCGATCCCACGAGCGTTTAGGCGAAAATCGTTTGACAATCGGAGTTTAAACTAATAAGTTACAAGTGTCAGAAGTGAGGGACAATTTAATCTTTTGGAATTACTATAAATAAGAAATTTCCTATTTTGGAAACCCTAGCCTGCCGAATGTGGAAAGTTTCCAGACCTGGAAACCTGCATTGTAGTAAGCCCAGATTAGATGTGATCAGGTCGCTCGACCCGGATCTCGACCCGATTCTATCCATTATCAATTTTTTTTTTTTTTTCCAGCGGCAACGATCATCGCCACCATCACCAAAGTGTAGCCCATGAGCCCTGGAACAAAACCCACCTAAGTTCCAATATGAAAAACCACTATACGCAGCGGTTGAATGCCACGATTTCCCTAGGGTACCCACGAGTTTCTTGCCATTTTTTTGTGAATCCGTCGAACGTTGATGACCCAAACCATTTAGGATCGACTTTCTAGACTCCAGCTAAAAAGCCCCGCCTCAAAGTATCCGTCAGATGTCGGACAGTGGCCCACTGTGGGTGCGCCCATTCATTGCCTTTTGAGGTTTCTTCAATGATTTTCACCGCCTTCCGACTACTTTTGGAAGTCGGCTCAAGTTCTTCTCCTTATCTTGTTCTACATGCCTTTAAAATTTGGTTGATGTTGGAAAATTGAGTTTCCATTCGCCAGAAACCACCGAGGTCGACGACTTCTCGGGCGGCTCGTGGGAAAACTCAATGATATGGATTTTTGGTAGCGAGACATTTTTGATGCCCTTAGCCCACATCTAAGGTCTGTTTGTTGATTATATAGGATGGTTTGATTATTCAATTTTTGAGGTAATTGTATCGCCATTCAATTTTTGTAATTGACGACAATTTGATCATTGGATCGCCGTGCAATTTTGTCAGCATAATATTTATTGATTTTCGTAATTAACAATTTAGGATTGTTGACCCTACCACAATTGACTTTTTAGTCAACGTGCTCCTAATTATTCTAATGTATATTACGTATGAGTAGGTTTGTTACTTTTTATTGTAATTTTGTTTCCGTAGAATATCTGATGTATATTAAGTATAAATCCTACTTAACTTTATGTATTATTGAACTGCTACTTTTTGTTGCCACATGACAAAAGAAAAAAGAAAAAAGAAAAAAGAAAAAGAGAAGGTGCAAAACCTACATAGTTTCCCACGTTACTCTTGTTTTGCATATCGATTACGATAACATAAAGAAGTGTGATATTCACACACCCCATTTTACTTGTCACATACTTTTTAATTTTCGGCCGTCTGATCGGATGAATTGGAGAAGATTAACGAACATAAATTATTAAGGAGTGTGTGAGAAGTAAAATATGATGTGTGGATAGCACATCCCTAACAGAAACTAAAAAGAAAAAGGTTAACCCAAAAAAAAAAAAAAAAACTAAAAAGAAAAAGGGAGAGAGCTTCTGAAGCAAGAAAGAGATGTCCTTGACAGAAACTTACAAAGTTTCCATACGCTTTGGAGTTTCCCTTGGCCATTAAGCCCTTTGCTGAGAAAATAGTTCGTTAATCTTTTTAGCTTATTTTCATATAAAAAGACACAAATATCTAAAAAATTGTTCGTAGACGTTTAAATTTTGCCTTGCCACTTAGTATTGCGGTCTAGTGATATTTCTCTTCATTTGTAATTGAAAAGTATTGAGTTCGATTCTCGTCAAAATTAAATTTGAACAACATTCCCTAATAACTGTAAGCATCTAAACTTGGCACTCATCACTTTTTTTTTATTCACTAGAAAGGAATATATGATGATTTCTTTTAGGAAATAACTTTTTTTTTTCCTTTCTCACACTTAATAGATATACAATAGACATACATTCTTTGTTTTAAAGAGATAGACATGTAGTCTTTGTTTCTTCTAAAGGATTTAGTGAAGTTTTTTAAGATCCTAAAATTCCCCTTGTTGCGAAAATTAGATAATCAAAATTAACTTCATTAAGTCTCGAATTTTAGTACTCGCAAGTATACGAATCAAATGATGATATAGCATATAAGCACGAATATCGTCCCACAGAAATCAAATTGATTCTAAAGTCTTACTAATTAAATTGAAACAAATTATAATTGAGAAGTTTTAACAAAAAAGATAGGAGATTTTGAATTAAACTGAATAAAGCTTGAAATAAAATGCATGTAAATAATAAAATGAAAACATAAGAAAAGAAGACCTAGGGCATCCGATTGTAACCGATTCTACTTAATTCCCACAATATGTTATGCTCAAGTAGTTCCCTAATATTGATAATCGATTTTCTCTAAATTATTCAATGGCCATGGCATCAATCTTGTTGCATCACAAGTATCCTTACATGTTAACCCTCTATGACATCTAGATGAACTTAAACAAGTAAGAACCCATTAAGCTCTATGAAAATCGTTGAAAAATCACACAAACCCTAATTGCATGACATGTGCAAATAGGTGTTTATGGTATCAATTACAAGAATTAAGCTAAACCCAAGTTAAGTATGGCAGCTACTCTAACTTGCATCAAATCAACTCAACTAAAACCTAGATGGTGATCAAGTATCTAAATAAAAACCAGGGGCATTACGAATAGCAAAATATACTCAATAAAAAAGAAAAACTTGATAATAACAATATCACAAGGCAACCAAGCATTCATGATTAGACTACACTGTAGCCCTAGCAATGATTTTTGTTCTGACTTAAAAAAATGTAGTTACTAATGAATTTGTGAAGTTGGTAGAAATGGAATTAAATTTGATTAGGTCAAGTGATCTAAAGTCGAAGTGTTGTATGATATGATGACATTAGAAAATCGAACGAACCGTTAATTTTTATATTTTTTTCCTAAACCGAACTGAACTAAAAAAAAAAAACAAAGAAAATCGAACGAACCAAACTGTAATTTCGGTTTGGCAAAAAACCAAATTGAATGAAGTTGAACCCACTCCTACTACGCAGTTGGTTGAAGAGTAAGACTCTAATCACTAAAACAATCTACTAGTTGCAATAGTTTATTTCATTTTATTTGACAACGATATATTTACACTAAGATGTGGAATAATAAATTAATTATGAATTCGTTATTTACGAGATTTAAATTTAAAAACCTTACTTACAAATAAAGATTAATAAATTAATTAGCTGCAAATGATATGAATGATTTGTTCACTAATTGACTTTTGTTATCGTGCAAATTACCAATTCGCTTCGCGACACAGAGTGTCACGACTCACAACACACACACACAGTGACAGGCAGAGCCTACGACTCTTCGATCCGATCTCTCTCTCTCTCTCTCTCTCTCTCTCTCTCTCTCTCAATTTGACTAAACCCTGGCCATTGAATCTCCGATTAATCTCGTGTGCTGGTGAAAATGGCGAGAGGAGTGAACAGGAATATATCAGCTGCGTCGGCGAGAGCTCACACCCGAAGAGCCAAGCAAAACAGCTCCTTCCAGCTTCCGGCGGGTGGGTTTTCCTCCTTTTCCCCTTTTTATTTCATTTTTTTGTAGTTTTATTTAAGGGTTCCCATTATTGATTACGATTGTTCGTTGTAGGTTGTTCTGTTGTAAGTTAGTACCAATTTCTGTTTGCTTGATGAGAAAATGTTGGACCGGAATATAAAAATTCAGTTTGTTTGGAATTTTTCATAATTTTGGTTTTAATAAAGTTTAGAACTTTAGTTAAGTATTTCTGAGTACTTTACAAGACTAATCAGAGGGTTCTTTTTTTCTAATATGAAAATTTTGAAATTTATTAATTGTTGCATCATGTAACGAATCTAATGATACCGTTGAAAGTTTTATATGCTTCAGCTTGAGCTGTTATATGTTGGGTTAGAAGTAGGATAAGTCATGCTTCGATCCAATTCATTGTACAGAAAAGAAGTAATTAGTGGAAAAGAATTGGTTTTGATGATACCCATTTAACAAATTGATATCTTATATGCTCCAAGATACAATTGTGTTAGCACTGTAGTCATTGAGATTTTATCCAACCCGCCTAATAATGGTATGGGTAGGTTGGTTTGCCCATTTTCTTGGGTGGCAATGGGCTACAACAATGCCAATCCGAGCTTCTTGGGTTGGCCAACGATTTGGAGTCCAACCCGACCAACCCACCCGATGCCCACTCCTACAATGAGGTTGAAATAACCGCTGCTAGATATCAGATATTTGTATTAAGCAGAAAGTTGACAAGTCTTTGAAGGCATTGTGCTGAGTGCATGTTTTGCTTTTGTTAATCCATTTTTATTATCGCCGTTATATATCATACTCCCAAGTATAATGACTTATATGATTTATGGACGTACCAAATACAAACTCATGCTGCTTGATTCGAAGTTACTTCGATGATCAGGGACTAGGACTCTTTATTTTATTTTGATATGGCCTTGTCTGTGACTCACAAAGATTTTCTAAGCATTCAGTACAACTGTACAACCTTTTATGTGATAGTTTTTACATTTTTTTTCATGTGTTGTAAACTGTCAATAAGGATTGCTCTAAATGCATCTGATGCAGAATATGTCTTTGATATTAGAATTTATGCTCAAAGTATGAACTTGAATAAGTTGGTGCTTTCTTTCTTTTTAGAAAGTTTCTGGAGCTATTTCTTCCAATCTTTGTATTGTGATTCAATGAAACCTAAAAAATTTCAGGGATTTTTAAGACAGCACTAGTAGCGTTGTTTATTGGACTTTCGGCATGGGCATATCAGGCAATCCAACCTCCTCCATCAAAGATATGTGGCTCTCCTGATGGGCCTCCTGTTACAGGACCAAGAATAAAACTTAGGGATGGAAGGCATTTAGCCTACCAAGAGCATGGAGTCCCAAAAGATAATGCGCAGCATAAAATAGTTTATCTCCATGGTATTGATAGTTGCAGGCATGATGCTGTCGTTCCCGACTTCCTGTCTCCGGTATCTATCTTATGGTTTGTTTAGCATGTCTAGTGTTTCCTGTAATATCGTTTTAACCTATGGTGAATTCACCCAGGAAACCGTGAAAGACTTGGGGATCTATGTTGTAACTTTTGACAGACCTGGTTATGGAGAAAGTGATCCTAATCCAAAGCGAACGGTGAAGAGTACGGCTACAGATATAGAGGAGCTGGCTGATCAATTGGGTTTAGGACACAGATTTTATGTAATTGGTTTCTCCATGGGTGGACAGGTGATTTGGAGCTGCCTCAAATATATCCCTCACAGGTATAGTACTTTACGGGAATGGAAGTGAACATGTTTTGTGTGTTAGAAAGGAGAATTCTTTTAACTTACGCTAGTGTGAATGGTAACAGGATTGCAGGAGCAGCACTAGTAGCTCCAGTGGTAAACTACTGGTGGACTGGTATTCCTTCAAATCTATCTAGTCAAGCTTACTCCCAACAGCTTCAGCCAGACCAGTGGGCAGTTCGTGTGTCTCACTACACCCCTTGGCTTACGTACTTCTGGAACACTCAAAAATGGTTTCCTGGTTCAAGTGTTCTGGCTCAAAATATAGATTGTCTTTCTGACCAAGACAAAGAAGTCCTGCCTAAGCTTCAAAAAAGAGAACCATATGCGGTAGGTGCTCCATATTTTGGAATCCTTAGAATTAGATTTTGTTTTTTTTTAAATTTAATGACACCAATTCATAGTGTAGTTAACTAAATTGATATGCTACATATACTGAATAGGCTTCAAAATTTCAAAATTAGTTTGATTTGTAAGGTTTCTGTGGTAGGTAGAGATCTTTGCTAGTGTTTTTAAAATTTATCTGTTTAGTTCTTGAAAATTAGTCTACTTTTTCAATAGAAGATTAGGCTAGTTTGATTATTAAAACCATTATTGTAATTTGTGTGGTCACGTTTTGAAGATTATTTTCTGTACATTCTCTTATTATTATTTTTTTCCATCTTGATTTTATGCTAAGTGAAGTTGAATCGCTTAAGCTGCGGATGTAGTTAATACCCTTGATCTATTTTGAAGTAAACCTACATACATCCATGTTTTCGACCGTTGGTTCAATAGCATGTGTTTAATTGGTAATTCCTCACCCATTATTGAATTTGAGACCTCTCGCATGCAGGCAGGGGTATTAGTTGGTTAATTATACTGGTGATACTGATTAAGTGCTGCTTATACCAAAGAATAAAGCTTTTGTGATCCCACAAATGAACTGTAAAGCCTATACTGGAGCAATTTGAGATTTCTGCAAGCCTGCCGGTTATTCTTAAGAGTTGGTTAGTCCTAGCATTTCAGTGGAACTGTACAAACATGACTTTAGGTGTTTGTTACCTAGGGAAATCTAGATTTAACCTTTTCTTTTCCTTCAGGGAGTAGCGATGAGAGAACTTTAAAGCTTTGCATTACAGTTTCCTAGAGTTGAATCGTTTCAATAGAGCTGTGTGAACGTATTACTTGTAGGGCATCAATCTAGCACCTAGTGATTTATGATAACTTTTTCTTTTCTTTTCGTCATGGAACAATGAGAGAACTTTGAAGCTTTGTTTTGTTTGTTCCCTAGAATTGGATCTCTACCTTATCTGTATAGTTTTTCTTTTCACTTATGGTAGAATTGGATTTCTACCAATATGTGCTTAATGACGTTTTTTTTTTCTTTCCCCAATTTCGATTCTTCAGGGACAGGTACGACAGCAAGGAGAATTTGAGTCCATTTACCGTGACATGAATGTTGGATTTGGGACCTGGGAATTCAGTCCTCTGGAACTGGAAAACCCATTCCCTAACAATGAAGCTTCTGTCCACGTGTGGCATGGAGATGAAGATCGCATGGTACCCGTTTTACTGCAACGCTACATTGCTGAACAGCTTCCATGGATCCACTATCATGAGATACCAGGTGCTGGACATTTGTTGCCACTTGCTGATGGGATGTGCGAGACCATTGTCAAGGCACTTTTAACCGATGGATAGTAAACCTTTCCGCTTACGTAATGAGCTACCTCAGGGTGAACTTTTCTGTGCATTTCTCCGATACGGAGTTGCTGAATTTCAGTTGGTCAGGTTGGTATGTATGATAGATCTTGTACCGGCCAGCTCTGTTTATAGATTGTTGCATCACAATGAGTTGCTTCTTAGGGATTGAATTTTAAAAGTTGGATTTGAGAAATAATTGTGTGAAACTAGGATTGTTGCTTGGTACGTTTGGATGTGGAGCTATTCGAACCGAGATTAATGAAAATTTTGCACGTTCACCGTGATTAAATTTCATTTACCGCAGAATTTTTTCTTTTCTTTTCTTTCCTTTTTTTGATGCAAATGATAGTAGGGAGGCGGAAATCGAACTAGGACTTGAAGTGAAGAGGTGAAAACTCTTAGCTAATTGAACTACAAACTTCTTGCACCAGAAATTTCATATAAGTACCGTATCGATACAGGAAACAATAACATTTAAGTATCGTATTGATACAAGATACAATAACTAACAACGCTCCTCCACAGTTATAGGGCAAACCAACTTAGAACACAACTCAACTAAGCAAATGCTCCTTCAATCCCATTTTCTAGCTCACACTTTTTGGATCAAATCTTCTTCTCATCGTTCCAATCTGCTTAGGACTCAGTCCAAATGCCTTCTCCAAGAGCTCATCGTTTATCCCCGACCCGAAAATGGCAGAGGGGATCCTTTGACTTCCTGGGTTTTGGCTATTGAAGCTACCAAAAATTGTAGCAGGCTTCTTGCCAACATTCATTTGGAAGTGCACTAGACCCCTAGGGAACACCATGACCTCCCCTTGCTCAATAACCCTAGCAAAAACCCTATTGGTTGAATCAACAAACCCTGAATAAACACTCCCCTCCACTACATGGGATATCTCTGTGGCTCTAGGGTGGAAATGTGGTGGATTGATTCCACCAACTTTGAGGTCAGCTCGGACGAATGACATCCCGAGCGTGTTGATCCCTGGAAAGACTGTTGGGTTCACCGAGATGGCCGCGATACCCATGTCGGTGAAGTTTCCGGCCACCTTCATCCCAGAGAAGATGAAGTCATCGGTGGTGGCCTCGGATGAGTTCTTGCATGGGAGGATGGTGTGAAGGGGTGTTCTTAGGGCACCGGATTTCGGGTTTGGTATGCAGTAGTCTTGAACCGGGTCAGGATCGGAAGCCAATGTTATGGCACATAAGAGGGCAAAAATAACAAGCAAGATTGTGATACTAGAAGACATTTTCTTGGCCATTCAACCGGATTAGAACAATATATGTACCTACATATATGTCCATTTATATTGGGTTGTACATGTGAATTATGAGCTCCCTTAATGATGAGATTATATTTAATTAACAACCTTAATAGCAGGATATAAGGCGGGTCTTATGGACGTGGGATACAAATTACAACACAATAATCTAATTTGGTCCCCTACTGATGCCTCTCTTTTGCAGATTGGTCCCTACATTTATAATTCCAAAGTAAAGAATTATATTGCAAGGATCATCATATCGTATGAGGAATAAGATGTGGAGGACAACATTATGATGGATGATTACTTCTTCTTCGATGCTCTGCGCGTGACACGAGACCGGCCGCCGCCTGTATTTTTGTGTATTTCATTATTTGCATGTGGCCAAGAAAAATGAATGGATTTGATAAAGCCATGTATGAATCATAAGGTAATTTTCTTTGCTTGTGAGTGAAGGGAAGCTGACTACTATTTGGTTGACGCATTGGTGATGTGATAACCAGGGCTGGCCCTGAGGGTAGCTCAAGTAGGCACCCGTCTAGGGCTCCCACTTTGGAGGGGTCCCTAAATTATTTTATATTTTTTATATATATAGGGAAGTGTTATTGACATTTCAAAAATATCATCCTACATTTTTTACAAGTGCATTTTTCTTTCCAAATATAGAAAGTTTGAAATGTAGAATGAGAATTTTAGAGTGCCAATCATAATTATATATATTTATATATATAATTTTGTAGTTTGAGTAAAATATCTAAATATGAAATTATAAATATTTTTTTGGAACTTGCCGTGCAGCGTTTTGGTGGGGGGGGGGGGCCAAAATATTTCTTTTTAAATATGTGTGTATATAATATATATATATTTTAGAGTTTCCCGAATGCATGGGTTGCTCATCATATTTTGTTAACCATACAAGTTACAGTTGTCTCTGCTGAAAGAAGTTTCTCAAAATTAAAGTTGATCAAATCGTATCTTCGATCAACTATATGTCACAAGAAAGATTGAATGGGTTAGCTATTTTGTCAATTGAAAAAGAATTGATTGAAAAGTTAGATTATGTAAACTTAATTAATACATTTGCGTTTAAACACGCGAGACGTGTAATATTTAAGTAATATTTGCGTATATTTCTTCTTTGGATATGAATTCTAATGATTTTTTATGTAGAAATGAACTTTTTCATGTATTTAGCGAAACCTTTTCTTATACATATAAATGTACAATGAGTTGGGTGTCAAAGAACTTTAAGGCCCCCACTTGAAAGCTCGCCTAGGGCCTCCAGTTTCTTAGGGCCGACCCTGGTGATAGCATCATGTGCCAGAACAGCAACTGCTTAGAAGGGTTGCTATTCCACGGATTTGGATCCTCGCCGGATCCCCTCCATGGGGATCCTAGGGATCAATGCATATGGATCGTTGATAAAAAAATCGTGCGGTCCCAATTAAATGCTTTTTATATTTTTAAAAGTAAAATAACCTCGTTTTGCGTGAAAAATATAAAAAAAGAAAAAACTGTGGCCGCACGATTTTCGATCAACGGTCCAGATTCGTTGATCCCTAGGATCCCCATGGAAGGGATCCGGCGAGGATCTTCGTCCCTATTCCACCACCTACAACAAGAAGGAAGAACTTGGTTGCTGAAAAAATCAATAGCAGCTCCTGTTGCCCACCAATCACAGATGGACACATGTTCAATCTGTGATTAAAAAATCAATCACTTGGACACGTGTCCATCTGTAATTGGTGGGTAGCAGGAGCTGCTGCTGATTTTTTCAACAGCCGAGTTCCGTTCCAACAAGAATATATGGTTAGTTGGTTACAAACCTCGCTACAGTAAGAGATAAAAATATTACAGTTATACACACACATATATATTATTTTTATACAACGATACACACACACACACGCATGTACAAATGTTATAGTTATACACACACATATATATTATAGTTATACAACGATATATTTAAACTAAGAGAGTAAAGAAATAAAATGATTACGAACTCGCTATTCTCGAAATTCAAACATAAAATCTATTGGTTACAGTGAAAAGAAATTCTTCACGCAATGAATCATTTGATCCATTTGTTTTCTTTCTTTCTTTGTTCTTCAAATCTTTGCAGGGATGAATAATATTCATTTAAACTAAAGAAAATTGAGATTAAATACCAATTTTAATAAAGATTTTAAGAAAAAAATACCAACTTTAAAGAAAACTACCAATACCTTCTCATTCTGTTTGGATTAAGCCACAAATTGTGAGCAAATACATTTATAAGCATAGGGACATTTATCTTTTTATCCCCACTGCACATGACCACATGCAACCGGTGCCAGTGCCTGAAATAGTTGCCCGTCACCGTCATATGTGACACTTTTTCATTTTCACGAATGTTTTGCTGTGTGAGTATTGTTTTTTATATATATGCACAATAAACTTAATTAGAGAACTTATCAGAAAATTCATTACTTTACATGGATTTTTGAAGGTCAATGTTGGACAGTGACATTGAGACCGAAAAAATTGATCATCCGGTAGTCAGAAAATTTGATCAACTAGTCGCAGGAAAAGTTGGCCGATTGAAAAATATGGCAGAATTCAGTCGCAATCATGTAATATGTTGAATTATAGTAGCATTTGTAGAATTATTTTCGTCGACTTTTTATTTGGTATCTAAACTAAAAACATAATATTTTAGCTTTTTTTTTTTTTTTTTTTTTTTTTGAATTGGTATTTAAACTAAAAGGTCCCTTTAAATCAACCTTATAGTATATTCTATATAAATGATGGGTTACTTTTCCCGTTAAGAAGCATTTCATTAATAAAACATGGGGTTCAATTTGACAGAAAAAGGGCAAAAGAAAAAGAAGCTGAGGTTCAAACCCTATTTACAAAGGCCAAATGCCAACAAAGACCCAAGAAACAAATTAGCCTCAATTGGTTAATTTGAGGTGGCTCTGGTCCATCCCATACCCGAGTCGTGCTTCAAAGAGTGTCGTTTAGTCCCACTTTTTTTTCATTTAACCACATCAAGCTTGCCACTCAGAGCTCTCACAAACTTATCATAAGCCTTTTTTTCAGATTTCATAGCAAGGCTAAGAACATCATCATAAGTCTTAATATTTTTCATGGAGTGTCATCTGCCTCCAACCTTCTGGTATAGTTGCCAAAGACCTAAGTTTTGTGACCAATCTTCTTCGTATCTTTTTTTATTTTTTTTAATTTTTTTTTTATCTCAATAGGTTGGATTAGAGTGTGTAAGGGATTCATCTGATATAACTCAAATGCCATGATTTAACATCTCAAGCTCCCATACGAGATACAGTAAAACCTCTGTATAGTCATAATGTTGGGATCAAACTAATTATAATTTTAAGGAGATTGTTACTTAATACTTTAATAGAGATGTAGCTAAATTTTTTTTTTTTTGACTTAGTAATCCTTAATGAAAATTGTATAGATACAAAGAACTACTAGTGGAACACATCAATTTTTAAGATGTAACATTGAAAAAAGAAAGACATCCAATCTTTAAAATCTAGTGCATGTATGTATGTAGTGCACTCTTTAATTTTTCTCTATAAACAAGCTTGAGAAGCTAGAAATATTAAGTACCCGCAGGCTCAAAGGTATGTATTGTATTAACTCTAAAATATCAAAAATTGTCTCAATCAATTATATAGAAATATTTTAGATCATCTTAAACTTATGTTTGTGACATTGCATATTATATGCTTATTGAGAATTATCAGTTATCACTATATAGAGGCGAGTTTTCTTAATACGGGATCTAGAAAAATTATAACTTAGTACAAGGTGGAGTTTATTCCTACATATAGTTGGCTCAAGTTGGAATCGGAATTTTTTATGACTTTATTCCTATATAAAGTTTCTCTATAGAGTAGTTAATTTGTCTAGCCGTCACGTATTTTGCATAGTGTGTTAAGGATGAACTTTACATGGGAAGCCTAATGGTCATACGTGTTCCGCGTCACCTTGTTTGTTGTTTACGTGCTAGGCTTAAAAATTTGTTACACGGGAAATGACATGTTAAGGAAGAATCATACATTAATGGAAGAAGAGACCTTACATGAACTTATAAATAAATTAGGCTACTCTCCGTATTCCAAATTCATATTGTCCAACATGATGATTTGCGCACAAAGATCTTTCATCTCTGTTGAGCGTATGCATCAACCTGAGCGGAATCTGTAACATCCATAATGTTTTCTGACTGAACCAATGTCGCCCCTCCTTGTCCAAGCGATGCGGAATCTTCTTATGCCACTCAATGTAATTTATTTAATCAATTACGAATCCCTTTTTCTCTACACACACATTAGGAAAACAATATATATATATATATATATATATATATATATATATATATATATATATCTGACTGAACCAAATGTCGCCCCCCTTTTTCTCTACACACACAATAAGAACACAATATATATATATATATATATATATATATATATATATATATATATATATATATCTGACTGAAACAACGCCGACCAGTTAAGAACATCTGGATAAGGTTGTAGACTAGCACTTCCACTCAGAAATTGGTGGGAATTTTGAAACATTACATTGAATTAACTTTAACAAACACGCCTGTGCTCAATTTCAATTTCATATTTTTCTTGACGACGTACGCTGTCACATAATTTCAGTTCTATAATTTGAAAGGACACAAACTCTAGTTTGAAAAAACAGTCAGTCTAGTATGAAAAACACTCTGCTTATTTGATAAATGTAATCTAGATCTTTCGATAATTACCCATATTTGGGATTATATAGAATTACCTTTAACTATATTGAGAAAAGAAAGTTGGTTCCCTGTTTACTTACAACAACAAAGTTTTATTCCACTAAGTGAGGTCGGCTGTATAAATCTTAGAACATTAGTGCGCTTGGTTTTGTGTCAAGTCTTTGGTTATCTCCAAGTACTTCATGTCTTTTCTTAGAGTCTCTTTCCAAGTCTTCTTAGTCTTCATCTACCATTTTACATGCGTTGGGTATCTGTGTCATAATTAATCGCATCTTAACAGAAGTATCTATATATATCTTCTTTACGAGATTTTGGATGGATTGTTCCCAAAGGTTTCTCTTTTTGCACGTTTGCAGGCTTCCAAAATTACTACAATAATTACATGAATTGTGGGAAGTAGCTGGGACGAGTAGTGTCCCAATACCTACAAAAGGATTGGACCACTTCGACTGCTGCACTGTTTCAACAAGAACAAGTATACAAGATATAGTGAGATGCCAACCCTAAATCAGCGGCTACGTACTGAACCAGAAAACATAATAAACAAACCACCACTTACAGCAGCTCATCTACCACGATAAATTTACCACGGGCTTTATGCGCCTGTTATAAAAAGTGAACATTTATCATGCGCTTAATCAGCACGTTGTGGATAATAATATTTTACAACGGACAAGTAGTGGCCCGTTATAATAAAACAATTTAATACCACATGCTTAATGAGAACAATGTAAAAATATTAAACCACCACGAATCTTGATCATGGTAATATTGTTTTTAACCACATTTAATGTTCGTGGTAAATAAAAAAGTTCAATGCAGTAAAATTACACGCATTATTTAAAAAAAAATTAGGAGGGATTGAAAAATTTCCCAAAATTTCAAATCTTTGAAATTTCAGTGTACTCCCGCAATTCTCAAAATTTAAGTGAAATACTTCATTTCCTATTACTTTACCTCTTTCTCTCTCTCAAACTTTTCTCTTATTTTCTTATCTTCTCTCCACTCATGGCCTCTCTCCATCCATGACTCTTCACCTCACCACCACCACCACCAATTTCTTCCCCTCCTGATGTCGCCCACTCAATAACCTCCCACTCTCCTCCTGCAACAACATCAGCAACCCAACAAATCAACCCCAACACAACCTCCATGCGCTCTCCTCCCCATCCTCACCACAACAGCCACGACCATCCCTTCCACTCTACCGTGTTGCTCTGGAAACTGAGGTGCTTCAACTGGAACTAACAGATTTGTAGTGCGAGCGAATGCAATAATGGTGCTACACTCTCTTCGCTGAGGTCGTCCACTATGGTTCGATTGGCCATGACCAGGTCCTCAATTTTCTCAATTTCTCTAATTATTTTTAATTAATTTTTAAAATTATGAATAATCGTAGTGATAATTTGAAATTGTCATTACTGATTCTTAATTTCCGAGTTGATAGTATTTCGATTTCTAAATCTGATATGTTTTCCTTTCATTCAAGTTCTTCTCGTATGGGTAGGAATCTCACTCTCTCTCTACTAACCAATTGTTTGATTTCGAAAATCTGAATTTCTTTTGTTCAATCTCTTATTAGAAATTCAAAATCTAGGTTTTGGTATTTATCCTTTGAAAGTGCTATGCACAACCAATATAAGAAATTTGCCTCCTACGGTTACTGAACATGAGATTGAGGATTAGTTTAAAAACATGAGATTGGGGATGTATCAGAGATGTTGGGTGAAGTCCTGGAGATGACACTCATAGTTGTGTTTGTCCTAATGTTGGCAGATGCTGCAAGGAAGTGGTGTTGCCTTCATAAATCTTAGAATTTTTTTGTGGTAGAGATGGAGAATATGCTTTTTCTCAATTAGTCTCAGAATCAATCTTGCATTGCAATTTTTTTTCTTCTAAGATGTCATTCAGATGTCAAGGTTTTCATGAAATCAAATCATTTATGTTCATGAGCTTAATGAATCTATTGGCATAGCCAGAATTTAGAGTGTTGTATACCAAATCGTTAAGCATCTGTTTTCTTAGAAATAATCGTTTGATCAACTTATTTTTCCTTATGTGTTTAGGTGAATTATTCAACCAGGAGGAAAGGGCAATGGCAGCGATGTTTATCAAATTACGAATCTTTGTCATACGATTCAAGGAAAAGTGAAGTCTTTTAAGTGACAATTTGTTTGTAAATGGAGTATTTCATACTTGATAGATAGTTTCATATTTCTTAGGATAGCTCATTGATTTTTATTGTGATTTTTTTTATGTAATTATTATATTGTAGTAAATTTGCAATCTTGTATATAAATATAATATAAGACCGAAAATTATGTAACGTTTAACAAGATTCGATTCGAGCTAAAAAAAGACTAAAATGGTTGTACAGGGCCAATCTAGGATATTTATTAATAAAAATAAATGTCTTTATTTTTTATTTTTTATAGTTTCAGAAATTCTTTTATAACGGGCATTGGTCGTGGTAGAAACTGAATTTTTTTATCACATCCAGATTACTAGCGGACACAATGCCTGTTGTTGATTGCAATCTACAACGGGTATTGATCGTGATAGATGAGTTTTTTTCTTCTAGTCCACATAATACTATAAGCAACATTAAATACTCAAAAAATGACTTTAAATTTGAGTGATGAAGAGAAAGAAAAATTCTAGATAAACCATATCTTTGTTATATTAAAATATTTTAAATGAGCATACAAGGTGGGCTTGAGTGGGAGTGCTATTAGCATTCGCCAGATTGAATTTTAAAGGTGCGAATCTCCGAGGTTATCCATATATATTTACGGGAATTTTTGTCATGCGTATTTGGAATAGGAAAAACTACAAATTGAAGAAGAGAAAGAAGAAACAACCAATGAGAGAACTAGGCTAATTGATCTAATTCTTGGATTTCAAGTATTGGATTTACAATACCATGTATGCCACAAATGAGCCTGAATGATGAGAGTATAAATTTCAAATCCAGTGTGTCAAATCATACACCTGAACATGTAAGATCAAATCTCTCACATTTGCCAAATTCATTATTAGATTTGATTGAATGCCCTAACTCAAACAAATAGAAAGATTTACATCTCTCACATTTGTCAAATTCATTATTAGATTTGATTGAATGCCCTAACTCAAACAAATAGAAAGATTTGCTTGATTACCACTAACCAAAATGATTATGCAACAAAAGTAAGATTGTCAAAATGTAGAAAAACCAGCAATTCATATATAAAAGGTGGTGTTATTCATACATTTCTTTGTGAAATGCTAAGGGGATTATATAAAATGTGGTGCTATATATTTATATATTTTTATGAGAAATGTTTTTGGAACTTCTCAAAAATGTTATTTTCATAAATTCTCTGTTACTTTACAGTTTAACGTCAATTCTCTTGTCAATATTATAAAATATTATGCCAAAAATATGAAGTGGTAAAGAGTTTCATTTTTGAGAGATTTCTCTTAATATTTCTCAGATCTCTTTTTACCTTCTACACACTCCTCTCAATTTTCGATAGGAGACAAATGAATTAAAAAAATCAAATACAAAAATTATAGTGAGTGAAAAATAAAAAAGAGCATGGATAGCATTGAAGAAATTTCAAATTCCACTATATTACCAACCGACAATATAGAAAGTAATACAACCTCTTAGAAGCTCTTTGCAAAGTTTCTTTTTCACTAATGTAGGGCTCTTGTACCATCACATCCTCACATTCACCCACATGTTTGGCGAATTTTCAAGTCAAACACGTGGACAACACGAAATGGGCAACGTAGAGCACGTGTAGTAATTGGGTTTCACATGTGGTTCAACTTGCTCTGATACTATGAAGAAAGTTAAAGTTCTATTGTAAAATCAATTGGCAATAATAGCCCAACCTCTTAAAAGCCCTTTTAAAATTTTTCATTTCACCAATATGAGAATCTTGTACCTTTATATCCTCACGTACCTTCTCACATGTAATGAATTTTCAAAGATACCATATAAAACCTTTATATGTATGGGATGATGTGAGACATTAATTCTATTATTTTCTTACAGAAACATTACACGTGTTGCAACATCAACAAAGACCTCTTCTCCATCAGCCACCTAGCTAACATGTGTCAAGGTTTCTAAGCATTAATAGGTCCAATTTAGGACTGGGGGCATGCTTTTTTTATAGAAAAAAGGCAGTGGACACTAGAGATTGATTAGATTGACTTGTACGCCAAAAAAGTGGCCCCACACCACGCCGGAAAGATAGAGGTGTGGTCATGGAATTGCTCTATCGACTCTCTCCTCCTCAAAGTCACTCCTGTATAAGACTGCACAGCCACCTTTAGGGAGCGCTCTCTCTCTCTCTCTCTCTCTCTCTCTCTCTAACTAATAACCAAAAATGAATATAAAATAATATAAAATAAAGCCCTACCTCCGTAAACTTGGTGCTGTTTTAGATGCTGATAGTATATATAATATACCAAAAGTTTGAAGTAGATGTCCAAGAATAAATTAAACAGTGTCCTGGAGTACTGAGTTTCTGGCATTTTGGAGTTCTTAGCCTTCATCTTCAGCTTCCTACTCAATATTTACATTCACTCAAGGTACTTATCTTTTCATTGGTTTTAGGGTTTCAGCTTAATAGTTTTCTTATGCAATAGTCTGCATGTTTTGTTGGCTAAAACGGTGTAGAGTCTCTCTTGTGTACTCAAGTTCGAACTTTCTTTCCAGTAGTTTATATGAGTTAAACTAAATATGTTTCTTTTTTATATTTCTTCTTGCCTTGATCCGTGTTTGTATGCGTTTGTTGATTTTTATGTGTTTGTTCTGGGATCTGTTTCTTGAAGATGAATTTGTTATCTTATTGGTTGGTTAAGTAGGGGTTAGTTAGTGATTGTAATTTTCGTGCAAACTGATTTTTAGTTTATTGTTAACGTGAGATTGTTCAGTGTGCCCGAAACAAAGTCATATACGCCATATGTCATTACATAATTGGATGGAAAATTAAAAAATAAATTTCAACACTTGTATAAACATATGATGTACCGCCTTTCAGGCACGTTGAAGAATCTCTCATTGTTTTTTTTTGGGACAAATAATAGATTTTATTAGATTAAATGTTGGATCAGCCACTTATGAGGTTCGAAAAGACGCCATCATGTAGAGCTCAACACCTTTCCACCATTGTATGTAGTAAAAGAACACCTGCATCTCTCATTGTTAATAAGTAGATAATTAGTGCAACTTCTTTCTGGCTTTTTTATATTCTGTTTGGTGACTTTTTTGATGTTTAATAATTGATGAGACAATTGCTCAAAAAAAAAAAAAAAAAAAATTGATGAGACAATTGACCACCATAAAATGAAAGTGCAATAGTACTAAAACAAGAAAGATTCTCTTTGCTTTAGCTATCTACCCCGCATACATTCTATTCATGTTTCCTATTTAGGAAATGCATAATTTGATACGGACCAACATATATTGTATGCGTCATGTGAATATATACCTCCAATTGTTCACTAATCCCATGCTTTAATAGCACAGCACTAATTAATCCTTGGTTAATTTTGGTTGGTGTTGCCAAGCATATTTGTCCTTAAAATATAATAATAGGGGCCACTGAGATTCGTCGTGATTATTTAAAATACAAGCTATATTGGTTTGAGAGATTTGAACACGAAACCTCTTGAGCATTATGTATTATAAATGTTCTTAATCGCGTGGAAAGAACCTCTCAAGTGAGTGCAGGGTAAATGTTCTCAATTGCGTGAGCATGAGAAGTTCAGTGCAATATTCTCACTAACCTGAGCTGAAAGAGCGTTGCACATAGTTTTGTTGCTATTGCATGAATGAAATGTGTCATGTAGTTTCTATACGAACCAATTAAATTCACTCTGAGTACTCTGCTTTGTTGATATGATTTTAAATCAATATTTTCTTCTTTGTTTCTTAGCAAAAAAGGGACATTTAATTGGATTTATTTATTGAAGGAACCGTTTAATGTCACACAGTTGTCTACACTTCAATAGACTAAAATCTTTATTCTCTGCAACACCAACAACTACTGCATAACTTTACCCTATGTGCTTCAATTTGATCGGGTTCATTACAATTTTGAAACCCATCATTCAATCAGGTGTAGATCACACAAACATGGGTGTTTCGGAGTCGGAAATAATCTTCCAAAGCAAGGTGGATTCGCCTTCGTTATCAGACCAACAAGAGGAGAACCAGTTATTCTCCTCATTAGGAAGACAATCATCAATCTACTCTCTCACTCTTGATGAGTTTCAGCACACCCTCTGCGAGAGTGGCAAGAATTTTGGGTCGATGAATATGGATGAGTTCCTCACAAGCATTTGGACCGCCGAAGAAAACCAAGCCATTAATTCCAATCACACCAACACTTCTACTACCAACAACAACACGAACAACATTGAGGTGCACATGCCTATAGCCGAGGCCTTTGCAGAGAAGCGCATTGCGACGCAGCCCAGTTTGCTGCGTCAAGGCTCACTCGCGCTGCCTGCGCCACTGTGTAGGAAAACGGTGGATGAAGTTTGGTCCGAGATACACAAAGGGCAGCAGGCAAAGCAGCAGAACAATCACAACAGCAGCATCGACCGCGGAGTTCAGAGTTCTGAGTTTGCCCCTCGCCAGCCTACTTTTGGGGAGATGACATTGGAGGATTTTTTGGTTAAAGCAGGGGTAGTTCGGGAACAGGATTCAATGGCAGCCACGGTGGTGCCTCCTCAGCCTCAGCAGCAGCAGCAGCAATATGGGATGTATCAGAACGGCAACCAGGCAGTGGTACCCAGTTTTGTTAGTAGGCCTGTGATGGGAATGGTGGCTGCTGGTGCAGCACGTACTAGCACTGCTGCCGGTATTCCTAATTACCAAACTATACCACAAAGTGGGTCTGCGGTTGTGGGAGAGTCGTCTGCGTATGCTGCGAATGGTAAGAGGAATGGGGCTTACCCGACAGTGCCACCTCCACAGTCGGTTTGTGTTGGCGGGAGAGTGACGAATGGTGGTGGTGGATATGCAGCAGGGCAGACAATTGGGATGGTGGCTCGTGTTAGTCCGGTATCTTCTGATGGGATGGGTACTAGTCAGGTTGAGAACTATGGGGGTCAATTTGGTTTGGAAATGGGTGGACTAAGAGGAAGGAAGCGGGGTTTAGATGGAGCGGTCGAAAAAGTGGTAGAGAGGAGGCAGAGAAGGATGATTAAGAACAGAGAGTCTGCAGCGAGGTCTAGAGCCCGAAAACAGGTACGTTATTTCATTCTTTTCTGACAATTCAGGTCCTACTACTGAATTGTTTGTTCTAATTAATTTCTGGTTATGATGATTCAGCTGCCTTGAATGGTCGAATTTAAATATCCTTTTGTGATGCTATTTTAGCAAGGTAGACTATATATTCACTGAAGTGTATTGATCATAAATGGTTTAGTCATATGGTAGCAAAATGTTCCCTTTGTTTGGTTGCTCGATGAATAAACAGAGTTGCATTGCCCCCGTTATTATAGATGGATTGATCAGTGGCGTCAATTTGTTTTTTTTTTTTTTTAAACTTATCCAACGTTTATAGTGCAAGGCTGCTGGGAAATGATCTTCGCCAAGCTCTTAATAGAGTAGTCCAGGTAGCTAGTCTAAATGTTATTCGCAGAACAGTTCAGTAGCTGCTAGGCAAGAATAGAACTGGTACTTTTGGAATTTTGAATCATGTAAAATTATGTGGACACCCAAGTGAAAGTAAATAGTAGAATTTCTCATCACATTTTCTTAAAGGATCTTGACAGTAATTTGTATTTGAGTGATATATGTTGCTTTTACAGGCATACACAGTTGAACTGGAAGCAGAACTAAACCAATTACGAGAAGAGAACTCACACCTTAAACGGGCGCTGGTAATGACAAGAAAGACATTTCAATGTGTTGAAAGCTTTCCGACTCTTTTTGTTTCTTGTGGTGATATTGCTCATAATTATTGCTCTTGCTGATCGAGTTAAAATGAACAGGCAGAGCTCGATAGGAAACGAAAGCAACAGGTAATTCTTGCTTTAAAAATCTATGAGTAACAAAATGAATGCTTTTTAGTGTTACGAGCGATCTTGATTCATAGTCTGTCCAACAAAACATGTGAGACTGTCGGAAACCATTTTTCAATTTTTTTTTATGTCTACAACTGCATGTAAATTCTCATGTTCTGCCACACCCGATGAGTTAATTGATCACATTACGTATCCATAACTGAAATACTTTTTTACAGTATTTCGAGGAAATGAAGATGAGAGTTCAGAACAGGGCCCAGAAAGTGAAGGAGAAGCTAAGGGTGTTGAGGAGGAGTCATAGTTGTGGTTTGTGATATGCTATCTGAGAAACAGTAAATATAGGCATATTTCAATTTTTTAGTCCGTCTTTGTACCTTTCTTTCATTTTCCGAATACGTTACTTATGCGTAACTTCCTTACTTTTGAGTAGCTTCCTATGCTTAAAGAAAGAGCTTCCGTGTAGGTCATTGAGGACTCGACAGAACTGAAGCGCTACCCGGGGATGTCGAAACTGCGCAAGCTCAGCTCGATTGTGAAATGGCTACAAGGTGAAGCAAATGATAAGAGTGCTCCACTGCAAGTTAAGATTATGTGACTATGAGAACATGAATGATTCAAATAGGTCAAATGTGTAAAATCCAGTTGAATATTAAATTTGAGTTATGTACCTGGCATGGTTATGCATTTGTTGTAGTTTTTGTAGATTTCAATTTACCAGCTTTCGGATTAGAAGTTTTCTAGAATATAAACAAAAATGATTTAGTAATGTTAATATGCATGCTATCGATGTGAGAATTTATATGTATCAACAGCTAGTAGTCATTGATTTGGTGGTGCGTACAATAGTAGTACTGAAGATTGTACGAGTTAATTGGTCGATAACGGTGACTTGGCGGTCCATACATAAGTACTTTTCAAAACTCGGTTGGTCTATTTTATTTTATTTTTTTTAACAATCGATATTATCTACCTTAAGGGAGAAGAAGTGAGCTTCGTCTTACAATGGGATAACAATAATGTGGTTCAAATTCACATTTGGCGAGAATCGAACCTAAGACCTTTTAGTTACAAGTGAAGATGAATATTACTAGACCGTAGTACTAAGTGGCTCGATTGGTACATTTTTTATATTGAATAAATTGATTACAATTGTCATTATTTGTTTGTCCATTTTTAATATTAAATAAATAAATTATAATTGTTAATATTTCTTGTTAGTAGAAATAAAAGATGTTTGTTATTATTTATTTTAGTAATTGGAAATTAAGATGGTGTCTTCTAGCTTTTCATCTTAGGTAACTCTTGTAATTTTTTTTCTTGTTAATTTGTGCTTCTTATCCTATTCATTAAGGTGATAATAAATGGAACCGGATCGCCTCCGGACCTAAAGAAACTGAATTCAAGGATCAAATGATCTGGGCCATTGAAATTTGATTCAACGGCTGCAATTATTATAACTTTTAGAGGGCCCCTCTGTTTGTAGCCATTGGATCAATTTTCTATAGCCCGGATCATTTGATCCTTAGGCTCAGATTTTTTGGGTCCAAAGGAGATCCGGTTCCATAATAAACCTGTAGTTACACTAGTAGAAAAACCTGTTTGCGCGACAGATCAAATTTCGTCGCGCAAACATAGTTTTCGCGACCAAAAACAAAAAACGTCGCGCAAAGCCACTTTGCGCAATGTAGGAACAAATATGTCGCGCAAAGCCACTTTGCGCGACGTAGGGCTTCGTCGCGCAAAGTTTTGGCGCCAAATTAAGACTGTTTTACCGTTTTTTTCCAACTTTGTGCGACGTACGAGAGCCTACGTCGCGCAAAGACGTTTTGCGCGACGTACGTAAGAGTACGTCGCGCAAAGCTGCTTTGCGCGACGCAATCCTTCGTCGCGCAAAGTTAACGACTTTTTCTATTTTATCCCGTTACTTGATCTCCAAACGTTTGTTTTTAGTGATTTTTTTCGTATACGATCTCGAAGCATATACAAACAAGTTTGACGGTTAGATCGTTGAAATTAGCTTCGTACAATGCGTCTCCCATCAAATCGATAGATTCACTAACACTTAGAATTTATTTATACTTTCATCAAGTATCAAGTAAGATTTTTTGGTATCCACTAGTGTAAATATTTTAAATTGACGATCGAATTAGTTCATTGTGTTCATATAGGATCAATGAGTGTGACTGTGAAAATTCAACAAAATCGGAGTTAAAACCACCGTTAAATCGTGATTTTTCCTTTATAACCGTCAAAATGTTTTGTCCCGTTACTTGATCTCCAAACGTTTATTTTAGTGATTTTTTTCGTATACGATCTCGAAGCATATACACACAAGTTTGACGGTTGGATCGTTGAAATCAGTTTCGTACAATGCGTCTCCCATCAAATCGATAGATTCACTAACACTTAGAATTTATTTATACTTTCATCAAGTATCAAGTAAGATTTTTTGGTATCCACTAGTGTAAATATTTTAAATTGACGATCGAATTAGTTCATTGTGTTCATATAGGATCAAGGAGTGTTACTATGAAAATTCAACAAAATCGGAGTTAAAACCATCGTTAAATCGTGATTTTTCCTTTACAACCGTCAAAATATTTTGTCCCGTTACTTGATCTCCAAACGTTTTTTTTTAGTGATTTTTTTCGTATACGATCTCGAAGCATATACAAACAAGTTTGTCGGTTGGATCGTTGAAATTAGTTTCGTACAATGCGTATCCCATCAAAACGATAGATTCACTAACACTTAGAATTTATTTATACTTTCATCAAGTATCAAGTAAGATTTTTTGGTACCCACTAGTGTAAATATTTTAAATTGACGATCGAATTAGTTCATTGTGTTCATATAGGATCAAGGAGTATGACTGTGAAAATTCAACAAAATCGGAGTTAAAACCACCGTTAAATCGTGATTTTTCCTTTATAACCGTCAAAATGTTTTGTCCCGTTACTTGATCTCCAAACATTTGTTTTTAGTGATTTTTTTATATACGATCTCGAAGCATATACACACAAGTTTGACTGTTGGATCGTTGAAATTAGTTTCGTACAATGCGTATCCCATCAAAACGATAGATTCACTAACACTTAGAATTTATTTATACTTTCATCAAGTATCAAGTAAGATTTTTTGGTACCCACTAGTGTAAATATTTTAAATTGACGATCGAATTAGTACATTGTGTTCATATAGGATCAAGGAGTGTGACTGTGAAAATTCAACAAAATCGGAGTTAAAACCACCGTTAAATCGTGATTTTTCCTTTATAACCGTTAAAATGTTTTGTCCCGTTACTTGATCTTCAAACGTTTTTTTTAGTGATTTTTTTCGTATACGATCTCGAAGCATATACAAACAAGTTTGACGGTTGGATCATTGAAATTAGTTTCGTACAATGCGTATCCCATCAAAACAATAGATTCACTAACACTTAGAATTTATTTATACTTTCATCAAGTATCAAGTAAGATTTTTTGGTATCCACTAGTGTAAATATTTTAAATTGACGATCGAATTAGTACATTGTGTTCATATAGGATCAAGGAGTGTGACTGTGAAAATTCAACAAAATCGGAGTTAAAACCACCGTTAAATCGTGATTTTTCCTTTATAACCGTCAAAATGTTTTGTCCCGTTACTTGATCTCCAAACGTTTTTTTTTAGTGATTTTTTTCGTATACGATCTCGAAGCATATACAAACAAGTTTATCGGTTGGATCGTTGAAATTAGTTTCGTACAATGCGTATCCCATCAAAACGATAGATTCACTAACACTTAGAATTTATTTATACTTTCATCAAGTATCAAGTAAGATTTTTTGGTATCCACTAGTGTAAATATTTTAAATTGACGATCGAATTAGTTCATCGTGTTCATATAGGATCAAGGAGTGTGACTGTGAAAATTCAACAAAATCGGAGTTAAAACCACTGTTAAATCGTGATTTTTCCTTTATAACCGTCAAAATGTTTTGTCCCGTTACTTGATCTCCAAACGTTTGTTTTAGTGATTTTTTTCGTATACGATCTCGAAGCATATACACACAAGTTTGACGGTTGGATCGTTGAAATCAGTTTCGTACAATGCGTATCCCATCAAAACGATAGATTCACTAACACTTAGAATTTATTTATACTTTCATCAAGTATAAAGTAAGATTTTTTGGTATCCTCTAGTGTAAATATTTTAAATTGACGATCGAATTAGTTCCTTGTGTTCATATAGGATCAAGGAGTGTGACTGTGAAAATTCAACAAAATCGGAGTTAAACCACCGTTAAATTATGATTTTTCCTTTATAACCGTCAAAATGTTTTGTCCAGTTACTTGATCTCTAAACGTTTGTTTTTAGTGATTTTTTTCGTATACGATCTCGAAGCATATACAAACAAGTTTGACGGTTGGATCGTTAAAAAAATTGAATTTGAAAGGAATAAAATCGCAATTTCCGTAATTTTTATAATATTTTTTTAAAAAAAAAAAAACGTTGCGCGACGCCGTGCCTTAATATGGTCATCGCGCAAATGGTTATAATTTTGGCGTGCAATTGTAAAAAATAAGGCGGTTTTTTTGAATTTTCCAAATTGTTATAATGGAGTCGTGCAATTTGTTATAGCCGTCTTAACTTCCTCCTCATCTCTCCCGTACCCTTAATGTGGTCGTAGCCTTCTTCCTTTTCTCGCCCTCTCTCTCCCTTTCTCTCCCGTAGTGTAGCCTTCCTCCTCATCTCTCCCTCTCTCTCCCGTAGCCTTCCTCTTTATTTTGAACTCAGACCTCTCTTTTGAACCTAGATCTCTCTCCCTTTCGTTTTAAACGACCCATTCGTTATGAAATTGTAATGCTTGTCTCTCTCTCCCGCAGCCACCACCCATTTGTCATGCTTGTCTCTCTACTTGAAGGTAAGTCTAATTACAAATTATGAAATTGTAATTAGGGTTTTAATTTGGGAAAATTTGTGAATGGGATTTAGGGTTCTAATTTTGATATGGGGAATGAATTAGGGATTTTATTTGGGATAAATTGTTACGAAATTGGCTGAATTTCAGGGTTTAAGAATATCATTGTTGTTGTTTCTTGTTTGCAGTTTGAAGTAATTTTGGTATACATTTTCAATTCCCAACCAACCAGCAGCTATTGACCCAAAGGTATGTTATGTTAACATGTTATAAATATTTTACCATTTCATTCTTTTTCCCTTTCAGAATCATTACGTTTTCGTAGCCTAGTGGTCTAATTATAAGAATCATTACGGAGACATTCAGGCTCCAAAAATTGATTCATGAATTATGATCTAAGATCTGCACTGATATCACCTGTGAAAAAATGGATTTATTTGTTTATGGTGTGGTTCTGTTGAATTCTCTATTTATTTGTTTCTCACTTGATAGAAATAGATAGCTGTAAATTCAATGTCTAATAAAGAGATGGACTGCACATATGTTTGTCCAAAGTGTGTTAGACTTGTTTTGTCTAGTAAATTTCACTGCAAAAATTTTAATGTATACAAGTTTTGTGGCAAGCCAGCTTGCTCTTACAAGTTTTCTTAATGTTTTTTTTTTATTCAGGAGGGTTCTAAGTTCCCACATATTGACATGTTCAAGGACGTTTACGTTCGACCCGGCGATGAGACCGCTGAGCAGCTTCATGTAAGTATATGTAATTCTTATTATTATGAATCGTTCAAATATTATTTATATTTTGTTATTAAACATTATATGTTTTTTCTTTATTATTACAGGGTGATATGATGGAAAAGAGCTCTACTGTTCTTCAAGAAGCAACATCGCAGCTTCCCCTGGAGACCCCAATCAAAGACGTCATTGTACCCGAGGATGTAGATGTTCAGATCGTGAATGAGGTCCTGAATCAGAAGTTGGGTCGTCGTCATGGCAAGGCTGTTCGGTGTATGGGGAAGGCGGGGGTTCGTGAGACGGGTGCCTCCTCTTCCAAATCATCCACAGGAGAGGTCAATGCTTTGAAGGCGGAAGTGACAACCCTAAAAGGCCAGCTTGCGGCCCAGGGCGAGCACATTAGGGCCAAGGACGAGAGGATGAGTATGATTGTAGAGGCCTTAACGAGGTCCGGCCTCCAAATCCCGATGCCAGCACCTGATCTTGCTCCACCTTCGACTTCCCAGCCACTTCACCCAGCTGATACCCAGTAGCATGATGTATTGAACCTAGAAGACTTGTAGTTTTTTCTTTTTTGTTAGGACATCTTGCACTAGTACATTTTCATATATTTTATAATTAAATACTTTTTCTTGGTTTATTAATTATTGTTTAGAATTTAATTACAATATTTATTAAAAATTAAATAAAAAAATTCTTTGGCAAAAAAAAAATGGCAAAAAAAAAAAAAAAAGGTTTGCGCGACGCAGCCTACGTCGCGCAAAGTGGGTTTGTGCGACGTAGCCTACGTCGTGCAAAGTGGGTTTGAGGTTTGCGCGATGTAGGCTGCGTCGCGCAAAGAAGGTTTGCGCGACGTAGGCACCTTATCGTCGCGCAAACCCTACTGTCACAGCCTTTGCGCGACGGAGAATGCGCGACGAAGGTTTGTTGCGCTATCTTTTGCGCGACTTTTTTTGACTTTGCGCGACGAAGGTACCTACGTCGCGCAAAGTGTTTTTCCTACTAGTGTTAGTAGTACTTTCTCCATGATCATTTTATTCATGATCTCATTATCTGATTTCTTCTACAACAATTATTTTGTATTCCTCCATCTTTTCGTTTCTACTTATTGGCCAAATAAGGGTGTTCGTGTGGTGAAGTTTTGGACTATTCTTTTTGTGCAGATAGGTTTGAATCACACAATGATTCAGTTGACCTGATGTATCCTAGAGGAGACACACTGTTGTACTGGTTTCGTAGATTTTGTGAAACCGCAGTGATCGGTTGAATCTCTTAAAATAGTGAAATACCCGCACCTCAGTCTAAGACCATCTCCAACTGATATGTCAATCCTAAGTGAAATGTCATGCAATCAAATTAAAGGAAAAAAGAAGCTTCAACTGATATATCTATCCTACGTATACTGACGTATGAGTCATTGGCTGTCAAATTTAACATAATAATTAGGTGCTGCCAATTAATTCTTTAATTATTTTATTGTGTTGTTGGTCCTTTTAATTGCTAAGATAGCTGCAATGGCAGATTCTAAGATCAAAGAATATGAATGAAGAAGAAGGCTTGTGTTTGTAAAATGCTTTCTCTTTCTATTGAATGTCTCATGTGATTACAAGTCAAGCTATATATATGTATTACAATCCTAGCTTGCTGAGCAAGTATATTCTTTTAACTACCTCCTTATATCAACTAACTCTCTCCTTATTCCAACCAACTATATCTCTATCACTCATATTCTAACAACCATAACAGACTATTTAATCTCTTGACAAGTGGCATTATTTTGACCATTGAGATCCTCCTCACTTGGATCATTGTTTTGTACTTCACTCTCTTTACATCCCCCCTCAATCTGATGCTCGCTGGCACTGAGCATGAGATTGGCACAATGCTGTTGAAACAAAGGAGCAGATAGACCTTTTGTAAGAATGTCAGCTGATTGATCTGTTGAAGGCACATGTTGAACTTGAAGATCTCCTCGAGTGACCCTCTCTCGCACAAAGTGATAATCGATTTCAATATGTTTGGACTTGGCATGAAACACAGGATTGGTAGATAGCGCAATTGCTGAAACATTATCAAAGTATAACATTGGAGAGGAATATAAAGGGATATGCATATCACAGAATAGTTGTTTAATCCATGCAAGTTCAGCAGCAGTAATTGCTAAAGCTCGATACTCCGCTTCCGTGGACGAACGTGACACCGTGTGCTGTTTCTTAGATGCCCAAGAAATGGGATTTGACCCAAGAAATATCACAAAACCTGAAGTTGATCTCCTGTCATTCGGATCATCTGCCCAATCTGCATCACTGTATGCTTGCAGATGCATTAGTCCTGGTTTGAAATAGATTCCATAGGTAGATGTTCCTTTTAGATAACGAATGATTCGTTTGATGCAATGACATGAGATACCATAGGGTTATGCATGAATTGACACGCTTGATTGACTGCAAAGGCTATGTCCGGCCTTGTAAACGTAAGGTACTGAAGTGCACCAACCATACTCCTATATTGATCAGCACTGTGATACGGATTCCCATCATCTTTGAGTAACCTATGATAAGGGAGGCATGGTGTGTTACACGGTTTAGAGTCCTGTAAATCCACTTTGTTTATTAATTCATTGATATACTTTTGTTGGGACACAAATAATCCAGTTGATGTATAGTTGAACTGCAACCCCAAGAAAAACTTTAACTGTCCCAAATCCTTCATTTGAAATTCTGTAGTGAGAGCTTGTATAACCTGGTTGATTAATTGTGAGCTGCTACCTGTGAGAATCACATCATCCACATATAATAGCAGTAATACAGTCCCTGTGGAGGATTGCTGCACAAACAAGGAAGGATATGCTGAAGACACCTGAAATCCTAAACTAGGCAGGAAACTGGTGAATTGCTCATTCTAGGCCCTGGGGGCCTGTTTCAACCCATATAATGATTTATGCAGTTTGTACACATAGTTCGAGGGATGTTTTGCACTCTCAAACCCTGGAGGTTGTGCCATATAGACTTCTTCTTGAAGTATACCATGTAAAAAGGCATTTTTAACGTCGAGTTGCCTGAGAGACCACTTAAACTGAGCAGCCAAAGCAAATATGAGTCTGATGGTTATAGGTTTGACAACCGGACTAAATGTTTCCAAATAATCAACACCCTCTTCTTGACTGTACCCCTGTGCCACAAGTCTGGCCTTATACCTTGCCACTGACCCATATGCATTCTTCTTTATCTTGTATATCCATTTACATCCAACTACATTCTTATGAGGTGGTAATGGAACCAAAGACCAAGTCTTTTGAGAGTGAAGAGCATCTATTTCTTCTTTCATGGCAACTTGCCATTCTGGAACTTGAGCTGCAGTGCGAAATGTCTTAGGTTCTGAAGTGACAGTAGCAATAAGAGCTCGTTTTTTGAACACTCTATTTTTTGACCTGGTTTGCATATGATGTACATTCATAGGTATTGGTAGAACAACACTGAGGTGCTCTTGTTGAAAGTCAGGATCCACATGGATAGGGTGTTGTGTAGTAGAGCTGGTTGGAGGCAACTGATGCAATTCAGAATCATATGATTGATGTGACTGGGTGATATGATTGATAGGGGTAGAAACAAATTCTGGAGCACTAGATGCAACTGTTTCCAAAGAATCTGGGGCTCGAGATGTAGACAATGATGTTGAGGCACTAGATGAATGCATAGACAAGGAATCTGTAGTTCGAGATGAGAATGAATGAGATGATGGTGAACATGCTTGATTGGTTAATGTGATGACTGGAGTTAAATTTGGTGAATGTGCTGGTGTATGTGATGGAAGCAAAGATGATGATGCAGACTGCAATTGTGACTTGTTACACAAAGTGGAATATGGAAAACTGGTCTCATCAAATAAGACATGTCTAGACACATGAATCTTACCTGTATCATTATTGAGACATATGTACCCCTTATATTGATCTGCATAGCCTAGAAACACACAGGTTGCAGTTTTTGGCTGAAGTTTAGAAGTATTATATGGGTTTAATAGAGGAAAACATGCACACCCAAACACCCTGAGATGTTTGATCTCAGGAACTGTGTTGTATAGTTTTTGAAATGGGGATTGCATCTGGAAAGAAACACATGGCATCCTATTAATCAGATAAACAGCAGTTGCACACGCATGAAACCAGAATTGATTAAACAATTGTGCAGATTGGAGAAGGGTAAGTGCTGTTTCTACAAGGTGTCTGTGTTTTCTTTCTGACAAACCATTCTGTTCAGGTGTGTAGGGACATGATTTGTGATGTAAAATACCATGTTGTGACAAGAAATGTTGAAATTTATTGCTTGTAAATTCCCCACCACCATTAGATTGCAGTATTCTAACAATAGCAGAAAACTGTGTACATAGATAGGCATGAAAATGCACAAATGTGGCAAACACTTCTGATTTATTTCTTAATGGAAAAATCCATGTGTATCGAGTACAATCGTCTATGAAGGTTACATAGTACCTAAACCCTTCATATGATAGTAAGGGGGCAGGTCCCCAGACATCACTGTGTATTTTCTCTAAAGGTATTACAGATTTGGTTACAGAAGAAGTAAAAGGTAATTTTGTAAACTTGCCCTCTAAACATGGAGTACATATTGATGAACATAGATCTATTGATGCAGGAACTTGAGATTGATGTAAAAGTGCAGAAGTGATTGCATTGGAAGGGTGGCCTAATCTGTTGTGCCAGATGCCTGAATGGACTGGTTTTGCAAGGAAGCAAGAATGCAATGTAGGTGGTGTGAGTGACTTCTTCTGGGAGATATTGAAAGGTATAGGGTAGTAACCAGCTCTACACAGCCCCTTGAGTAGGATCTTCCCTGTGGATTTGTCCTGAACCCAAAAAGAAACATCATCACAAATGAATCTGCACCTATTGTCCTTGCAGAGTTGATAAATGGAAAGCAAATGTTGTGAAAGTTTTGGAACATGCAGAACATTCTTAAGTGTGAGAGACTGAGATGGAACTATCAATTTAGATGTACCAATATTGGAAATATGCAAACCTGCACCACTTGCAGTGGTAATAGTATCTGTGCCCTGATATGGCTTAGACAGATCCAAATTTGCCAACTTAGAAGTCATGTGTGCTGTAGCACCAGTGTCTGCAATCCGGAATTGATCAGATGGTGCTGATGGTTGATAATTGGCATGCATAGCAGATAGGTTGACATTTGGAGGTCTCCCTTGATAGGCAAAGTTACTTCTGTGGTAGCATTGGAGAGCTGATTGACCATATTCCAACAAATTTGGCACTGAGGAGGAGAGTTCACAGTTGTGGTGGTATGTCTCTGAAAGCAATCAGCAGCAACATGACCTTTCTTATTGCATATTTGACAAATAAGGATTTCAGAGGGATGATCTGGGCAGGTTGACTAATATGGTTTTGGAGTACCAAGAATACCAGGATTACCATTAGAGAATCTTGGACCAGCATTATATTGAAACTTGCTTCTGCCTTTACCCCTGAAGTTGTTACCCTTATAGCTTCCATAGGTGTGTTTAGCTCCATTGAAACTGCTATGAAAACTATTAGAAGATCTATGTCTAAGAGTAGAACTCGATCCCCCATTATGCTTGAAAGAATGGTCAGATAACGATCTTGGTTGATCATGATCAATGACAAGTGCTTTCCCTTTGTCAGATTGAAGACCAGCAATCATGGCACTACCAAATGATAGACTAGATGAACTGTCAAAAGACTGCTCAATAATGGCTTCCTCTGCCAACAGCTGAGATCTGAAATCTTGAAGGGATATGCCATTCTCCCTTCCACTGATCACACACCGAAAAGTATTAAATTCTGCTGGTAATCCTTTCAATGCAAGAATGATAATATCATCATCATCAAAAAGTACTCCGGCCTCAGACAGATGATCTCTGGCATCTTTAATCTTCTGAAGATAAACCGAGACTGATTCGGACCCTTTTTTTATATTCTACAGCTCTGTCTTCATTTGAAAGATGGTAGCTTTGGTTACTGCAGAGAAACGCTCAGTGAGATTCATCCACAGTTCAGAAGAACTCTTACTCCCAATGATGCAAGAAATAGCAGTTGAGGACAATGTGGCAATAAGGAGTTGCATCAATGCACGATCGTGCATTTTCCAGACCAAGTAGTCATCCGTTTCAATCCCTTCAGTGGTAGAATCATCGTTGAATCTGCACGGACACTTTCTTGAACCATCAACAAAACCCATAATTCCATGGCTTTCTAGTAGTAATGGGACTTGAAAACTCCAAGTAAGATAGTTTGAATCATCGAGCTTTACTGTAACAGATGTAGAAATGGTGGAGAGAAGATTGGTGATCGATGACTGAACTATTTGCAGCTGAGCATCCGTAACCATTTTGCAAACGTTTGTGAAGATCTGTGACTGAGACTTTTGATTGAACAGTTGGTGGGCAGACGAGAAGAAACCAACGCTCTAAGCAACTGGGTTGTTTTCCGATGCCAAGTAACACAGCAGTGTGCAAACTAGAGGGTAAAGAAGAGAAATAGAAGCTTTAGAGGATGAGCGGAAGCACCGGACCGACCGACGATGATACCATGTTAAGATAGCTGCAATGGCAGATTCTAAGATCAAAGAATATGAACGAAGAAGAAGACTGTGTTTGTAAAATGCTTTCTCTTTCTATTGAATGTCTCATGTGATTACAAGTCAAGCTATATATATGTATTACAATCCTAGCTTGCTGAGCAAGTATATTCTTTTAACTACCTCCTTATATCAACTAACTCTCTCCTTATTCCAACCAACTATATCTCTATCACTCATATTCTAACAACCATAACAGACTATTTAATCTCTTGACAAGTGGCATTATTTTGACCATTGAGATCCTCCTCACTTGGATCATTGTTTTGTACTTCACTCTCTTTACATTAATGTACTAATTATAAATCTTAAATATTTTTAATGGGATCCTACAAATATCAATTATAGCAAAAAAAACATATGAGTTGGAGGAAAACAAAATCCGACATCCACGTCAGCTGTCAAATTAATATTTGACATGTATCTTTTGACATCTTCATTGGATATGCTCATCTACATGCTTCTTAGAGGAATATCATAATTATCCCAACAAAAAGTATTTTTCACAAGTCATCTTATTTAGAAACTAGTCAAATACATCATCAACGACTAGCAATCACCGATTTTATTTATGTAAGTACTTCTCGAGAGTCCTTCGGAGCTTGTCTCTCCTTGAGGGTGTGGATGACATGAAGTTTAAAGAACAAGTAATTATTACATTTAAGAGATTTTCAATAGCGTACTTTGGCATTTTCAAGATAAGGTACTAAAACTAATTGAATTGTATGGTCGGCCTCAAAACTAGCCATTCCTCAAATTAGATACACTAAAACGGGATGAGTTTTCAAAATACACGTAGTATCCGCGTATAATATCTTCAATACCATATTTATACTTTGGCATGCAAAAATAAAATGTCCGGTTAGCAGGCCTTCTCGTCTTGGTGGTTAAATTTTGCGGGTTGGTGTTTGCCGGAAGATCAACAAAATAGAAAAGAATATTTTTGCACTTCGTTTAAAATTTAAATTAATTCAAAATCTGTCCCTTGGATCTCTATCAGCCATGGGTTCTAAACAATGTTGTTGCTGCTGCTGCCTCCTTTTCTTGGGTCTTTTCCTCATCGGCATCGTTGTTCTGTTTGTGTTTCGGGATAAACTAGGCCCTTCGTTAGATGCGAACTACAAGGTGACTGATGCCGCGTTGACGCAGTTTGGTACGGGGTCTGGAAAAACCCTCGAATACAACCTAGTTGCCAACATAACCGTCGAAAATCGTGAAAAATTTTTTGACTACAAGTATGACAAATTTGAAGCTGTTGCTACTTATGATGACAAGGATTTAAGTGCAGTTAGTTTGAGCACATTCGATGTAGCCAGCACGAAGACAAGTGCAGTGACTCCACTAGTGTTCAAGGGGCAGAAGTCTCTTAAGGGCGATGTGGCTTCAAAAATTAAGGGTGGTACGAGTTTTGATATCGTTTTGAAGATTAAAATTAAGGTTCTGTCCAGGTTTACCAAGGTAGATATTTTTAACGAGTATAAGGTGGAATGCAAGTTGAAGGTTCCTTTGATAAATTCCAAGGGAAAATCTTCTGACAAATTTGAGAGTACCGATTGCGAAAAGGTTTGCATCTGTCTACTCCTCTTTCCATTTCTAACTTTTGAATGCTATGACTAACAGGCTATTAACAAGAAATGTCGCAATTGGCTGGTAACGGGAGCTAATCTAAAAATTGTAGAGAAATATGTTCTACAGATATCATGAATATGCACCTTTCTAGTATGCAAATGACTAGAAAAGAAAAATTAGTTGTAATTGGTCCCTCACTATTACAATTAATTTTCTAGTCTCATGTGGTCTAATATCCTGGTAGTTAGGATGTTAGGTTTATATCCATGCATCTTGAGTTCGAAACTTTCTCCTCCTCTACTTATTGTAGCAGTTTCGAACCCTTCCCTCTCACAAGCGGAGCCAAGTATAAGGCCCCCCTAGGCTATAGCATAGGAGAGTTTTGATTCTTTAAGCTTAAAAATATTAATCTTTTGGGATGTTTTATGATTTTTAATTGTTATATTTCACTTTGCATATGAAAATTTTGAATCTTAAGGCTGCTTTTAAGAAAAATAAGAGCTAATAAATTATAAATGTTAAATAAGCTCTTCACTTAACCAATATTATAATTTAATAATAATAAATTAAAACTTCCAAATCAAAAATAGTTCCTTTTTTATTTACTTAAAAGTTTTGAGGGTAGAAGCCTAGAAAACATAGTACAAATTTCTTACTTCAAACTATTACTTTAAGGTTTACTATTATATAACATTATGTAGGCAACAAAAGATTAGAAAATTTAATTTCGTAGTAATAATTTTAGCTGAGCCCACCCACTGAATAATTCATGGCCAAGGCATTGTTCCCTCTCTCCTTAATAATAAATTAAAAATAAAAATATGTTCTAAAGTCATTATATACACTCGTCTTTTATGAAAAATATATAGGAGAGAAATTTTCTCGAGATGATTGCATGATGACTTTTTTAGGTGTCAATTAATAGTTCCTAAAGAAAGTTTCTCTGTTGTTGCCCTTTCTCTGTAGGGTTGGCTCTAAGTTTTTGAACTTCCCTAAACTAACTAAATATGCTTATTCTATGGACTTCTAAACTTTTATTTAACCAAGTATATGATGATTTGTGCAGGTTTCTGGAAGCACTAGTAAAGGAATAAAGATGTAATTTGTAGATTAGAGTCATCTGACGACCACGTATAAAAGGTATTGTACATGAATATACGTTCCTACGTTTCTCTTACAAAGTTCCAATTCTGTCGATATTCACACTTACATTAAATGAGAAAACCCTAATATATATTGAGGCAAGAACAGTAATTAATCAACAACTAATTTAAAAACTAAATCTAAACTGAAATTCATCCATGCATATCCCTCTATATCACATCATATGTAGACTTGGCATTCGTGTTGTGTTTTCCGTGTTCGTGTCGTTTTCGTGTCATACCCGATATCTTAACAGGTTGTATCGTGTAACACCCGTTACAATAAACGGGTAAAATGACCCGACCCGAAATCGACCCGATAATATTAACGGGTAATTTGACCCGACCTGTTACCCGTTAAGGAAAATATATTTTAAACCAATAAATAATTAAACAAAAAACATAATACTTTTTTGGGTAAATTACACAGAACCCCCTCAACTATTGGGTCATTAACAGTTTCATACCTCGTCTTTAAAAAGTTTCAATGTCATACCTTATCTTCGAATTTGTTTCAATTTCATACCTCCCGTCACTTGTCTGTCAAATTTTCTGTTAAATGCTGACGTGGCATGTGACGTGGCACATTTTATATTAAAAAATTATTAAAATATTATAAAAACTTAAAAAAATATTTTAAATATTAATTTAATATTTTTTTTCTCTCTCTCCCCTCATCTTCTTCTTCTTCTTCTTGCATGCCGAACTGGTTCGGTTATTTTTTTTTTTTTTTTTTCCTCTCTCTCTCTCTCTCTGTCTTTGTCTCTGTTCTTCTTCTTCTTACCCCCAATCTGCCCAGAAGAAGAACAAGAAAGAGGAGGAGAGAGAAGGAAAAAAAAAAAAATTGTTACCCCACCCCAGGTTCGGCCCTGCCCAGAAGAAGGAGAAGGGCAACAACAGAGAATACATATCATATTGTCACATAGTAAAAACTATATTAAATATATATATATTAAATTAACCATAATAATTATAATAATTATATATACTATAATAAATTAATAATTATACCCCCAAAATATTAACTATAATAATTATATATATATATATATTAAATTTTAAATTAAATTTTATAAAAACTATAATAATTATTAATTAATATGCATCCATTGATTCCATAATTCCATTCCATTCCTGCCGCGCCCTTTGAAGAAAAAGGGAGGGAAAATGAAAATTATAAGAAAAGCTGAAAAGGAAACAAAAAAGAGAGGGAAAGATGGGTAGGCTGCCGCCCTTTGAAGAAAAAGAAGGGAAGGAAAAATGAAAATTATAAGAAAAGCTGAAAAGCAAACAAAAAAGAGAGGGAAAAATGAAAATTAATAGAAGTGGTGAGAATTTTTTTTTTTAAGTTATTAATTTTTTATCACACATATCCCACTATTTTTATAATGACACGTGATAATGTGATATACTACTCCGTGTACCGGTCAATTATACGTACAAAATAAATAGATTTAAATCTACTTAATAAATATATATATATATATATATATATATATATATATATATATATATATATATATATATATATATACCATTGAACTTGATGGGATACGAATTATACGAAACTAATTTCAACGATCCAACCGTCAAACTTGTTTTTATATGCTTCGAGATCGTATCAGCAAAAAATCGCAAAAAACAAACATTCAGAGATCAAGTAACCGAACAAAACTTTTCGATGGTTATAAAACAAAAAATCACGATTTAACGGTTATTTTAACTTCGATTTTGATTATTTTTTATAGCCACACTCCTTAGTCCTATATGAATACAATGAATGAATTCGATCTTCAATTTAAAATATTTACAATAGTGGATACCACAAAATATTATGTTATACTTAATGAAAGTATAAATAAACTCTAAGTGTTAGTGAATCTACCATTTTGATGGGATAGCATCATACGAAACTAATTTCAACGATCCAACCGTCAAACTTGTTTGTATATGCTTCGAGATCGCATACGCCAAAAATTACAAAAAAAAAACATTCAGATATCAAGTAACGGGACAAAACCTTTCGACGGTTATAAACGAAAAATCACGATTTAACTGTTATTTTAACTCCGATTTTGATGATTATTTACAGCTACACTCCTTGACCCTATATGAATACAATGAATGAATTCGATCTTCAATTTAAAATATTTACACTAGTGGATACCACAAAATCTTATGTTATACTTAATGAAAGTATGAATAAACTTTTAAGTGTTAGTGAATATATTGTTTTGATGAGATACGCATTCTACGAAACTAGTTTCAATGATCCAACCGTCAAACATGTTTGTATATACTTCGAGATCGCATACGCCAAAAATTGCAGAAAACAAACATTCAGAGATCAAATAATGGGACAAAACTTTTTGACGGTTATAAACGAAAAATCACGATTTAACGGTTATTTTAACTCTGATTTTGATGAGTTTTTACATCTACACTCCTTGACCCTCTATGAATACAATGAATGAATTCGATCTTCAATTTAAAATATTTACACTAGTGGATACCACAAAATCTTATGTTATACTTAATGAAAGTATAAATAAACTCTAAGTGTTAGTGAATCTATCGTTTTGATAGGATACGCATTCTACGAAACTAATTTCAACGATCCAACTGTCAAACTTGTTTGTATATGCTTTGAGATCGCATACGCCAAAAATTGCAAGTGTTTATATGAATAATGATGAATCATGAATAATGATGAATCACAAGTGTTTATATATTCTTTCACATTTTTCATACTTGTATGTATACTGTATGTCTTATTAGTTATTGTCTATACAAATACTATGTTAGTTTATTTTAATTTTGGACAAGAACATGTTAAGTAAAATTTATTATCTTAGTAATGATAATAAAGAACTCTCATAATAAAAATAAATAATGACTAAAACTTTTTTTTTTTGTAACTTATATAGAATAATAATACAAAACTATATATTTAATATAGAATATATTGTATATATTAATATTTTATAATAATTTTTTTAGTAATTAAACTTTAAAATTATCAAAATAATTTTTTTCTTATCGTGTCGAAACGGGTCACCCACGTGTTACCCACGTGTATACCTGTTAAGAACCCGTTATTAACGGGCCACCCGATATTGACCCGATAAGTTATCGTGTTGACCCGAAACCCGTTATTTTCGTGTCGTGTCATCGTGTCGTGTCAGAAACTGCCAGGTCTAATCATATGTTACTCAATTCTGAGAAATACATGACAAAAAATAATGTAACTTAATGCCTATTTTGATGCAGATTGGGTAGAGAATTTTTTCGATCAGCAATCGAGAACTGATTTCTAGTCTTTTTGTGGTTTCAATGGAAAATCCGAGTGACAATGGCAAGATCTTCCACTAAGGTAGGATATGGAGCCCGGACACAATGTTACAACGGCAGAAATGACATGGGTTTTCGATAATTATTTCTCAGTTTTCATGTGTTTCTTCCCAGAGTTGAAGGCTCTGATCGTGACAACGTCTTCCCTATCTTTGTGTTATATATGTACCTCTCCATCTATCAGGCTTATGTACTTCAAGGCTCGTTGTTCTCTTCTGATAAAGAGTATAGAAATACTATTCTCTCTAAAGTTTATATTGTTAAAAAAGACTTATTTTTAGCTATATATGACACTTGTACATTTCACAACTTTTTTTTTTATCTCATGCACTCTATTTTGTTTAACTTTACTCCTTGTCTTTATACTTTGTGTCTCATTTTACCTTGTTCTGTTAAACTTCGGCACATAAACTGTTAACTTGCTGACTTGGCATGAACATTCTAGTAATTTTACATTATTAAAAAAATGATTAAACAAAAACAAATCGAAAAAAAAAAAAAAAAAAAACCAGCCACCACCACTTCTTTTCCGCACGCCTATCACTCACCCCTACGACATTCTCCCCCTACCCTCATCTCCCTCAACAGTAAACCCCACCCCCCGATTTGGCCCCACCCTCTGCTACCCCAATGATCCAACCCTCTTCCTGCATCTCAAATCTCTCTCTCTCTCTCCTGCATCAGAGAAGTGTTTCTTTTATTATCAGTTTACTCTGCAAACTTTCTTTTTGTTTCTTCGTTCCTTGCATTGTTGGATTTTAGAATAACAAAGGGAGAGGGGAAGGAGGAGTCTCTGTGTGTGGGGAGGGGGAGGACTGGATGTGGTGGTTGATGGGTCTCAAGGGTGGGAGGAGGTGGTAATGGTGGGTACAAGTAACTTAATTACCACTTGTATAGTGATATGCGGTGCATTGTCCTGTCCCATGTTCCGAACATATTAAATTCCTCCACTTTGAAAGAGTCCCTTAGCATTTATCTTGGCGGCATATATGGGACCGGATTACAAGAGTGCTCTACAAGTACTTACATAATTACAAGGAATCCTGTGAGACTATAAAATAATTAAATACTATCCTAATTAGAATGGAGGTCGCAACAGTTTCTCGAGATAATCTCCCTCTCATAGCTATTTTTAAAAGGAAAACTAATGAAAAGTAAAAAATCCATTTTAACGAAAAACTCTTTTTAAAAGTATAATGAATAGTGTCAGGTAAAGGTAAAAATGTGATTTTTCGTTAAAAGTGAACAGTACCGGAAATGTTTCGTTAAAACTTCATTTTTTTAATTGCACAATATATGTAATCGACTTTCTTGTTTTCCATTCTTGATCTTATGCCATGCCTTCATTCCCCAATACTGTGACTTTAGATTTTACCTTTGTTCCCATTGAACCTATCGCTAGAGATCATGATCAATTCACTTGGGATGTTCACAATTAATCGCTTTCGAGTTTCCAAGTGCTTGTCACCTTCTGAGTATGGACTCATCTACTATTGTTTAGGCCTATCATAACAAAACCCTCAGCCAAACCGTATCATTTTGCTCCTTTGTTCTCATCATGCTTGGAAGCAAGCATAGCCGGGACTGGTACTCCAAGTGTTACTTCTGGCTCGTGGTCTATGCTGCGATGTTCTTCTTTATCTTCACCATCTTTGTCTTCATCTTTTGGCTGATCTTTCTTCCCCAGGAGCTCAAACTCGCTATCACCATTGCCTCCCTCACTGAATTCAATCTCATCCCCAACACCAACACCAACACCAACAAAACTCTCTACTACAATATCTCGCTCGACATCTCCATAAGAAACTGCAACAGTAAGGTTGGCGTGTACCATAGTCAGATCGAAGCCAGTGGCAACTATGAAGAGAAAAATTTTGCTTTGGCAAACATCGTTTCAACTCCTTTCTACCAAGGCCACATGAATACAAGTATAGTACGCGCTGTGTTGAAAGGGCATCAAGTGGTGGTTCTTGAGGAAGGGGAGCTTTCCAGAATTAAGAAGGAAACATTGGCTGGGGTTTATAACATTGATTTAAAGTTGGCACTTCACATAGGGGCAAGATATGGGAAGATCACAACCGCTATTTAAAGTCCCCGAAGGTCGATTGCCAGCTGAAAATTCCTTTGAGTACTTCTAGTACTGCAAGAGAGGTGAAAGAGAGTTAAGCACGCATAAGAGTATAAAGGACAAAAGAACTAATGATGCTCAACTCAGTTAAATCTGAGAGAGGTTGTGTGTTTGTATTTATAGGAATGAATTACATCAAAGAGTTACAAGTCAAACTGATTACAACTAACTAGTCTATATAAATCCCGAAATATAGGAGATAATACAAGAGTATATTGCAAACTCTTAGCAGCAGCATCTGTAGTGGAAGAGTCACAGCAAACAACCAACTTATGGTTTATCACGCCCCCGCAAGCTGAGCAGTCGACCGAGAACGGGAAGCTTGGAAAGAAGAAACTTAAACCGACTGGAAGACAAGCCCTTGGTCAGAAGATCTGCTACCTGATCCGGAGATGCAACATAATATTTAAATCCATCAGTCGAGGAAGACGGGGAAGTCCATACATCCGAATGAATTAAATGTACAGGAAATTTGGAAATTGAACTTGAAAGCGGGAAAGGAAGTTTGTGACTTTTTCCTAGAGGACAAGAATGACATAGAGCAGAAGTCACATGGCCATGAATTGGCAATTTATTTCTAGCAACTAAAAACTTTAAAATAGAAGAAGAGGGATGCCCTAATCTAGAGTGCCACACTGCATCAGAGACGCGACCACCATAAAATGCAAAGATGCCATGATTATTGTTTGATGAAAGACTTGAAAAGGGATAGAAGCTGTTCTTACTCCGGCTTTGCAAAAGGGTCTTCCCTGTTGTTAAGTTCTGAACACGATAAGAATGGGGATATAAGGTTAGGGAGCAGTGGTTATCTATAGTAAAACGATTGACATAAATAATATTGGTAGAAGCATTGGGACAATGTAAGGTGTTGGAAAGATTAAAGGTATGGGAAGGAGTGTGAATATGTGAGTGACCAACTTTTGAGGTATGCAAACCTATGCCTCCAACTACACCATTCACATGATGATTTCCATTGTACTCTCGGGGATCAGCCACTTGTGTCAAATCATTCGTAATATAAGCATTAGCTCCAGAATCGAAGAGCCAATTTTGAACCTGTAAAGCAGCCATGGGTGGAGGATCATGGGCAGCAGCAGCAGCGGCATATGCCTGAAGCTTGGGAGTGGGAACGCGGCCTTCATATGCCACGTTCATACAATTGTAGCAGTTGATAGCAGAGTGACCTGATTTACGACATATTTGGCATTGAACACGACCACTGAGATTAAAAATAGGACCTTGTTGAGGAGCAGCACCGAGCACACCATCACTAGGAGCACGAGGCCCTGGTTGTTGAAACATGCCACAACCACGTTGAAAAAGGCCACATCCACCACAACCAGCACCTGCGTGAAAACCACAACCAGGAGCCTGAGCACTGTGACCTGCTTCGGCCTGAAAACCACCGCCACCGCGTCCAGCAGCGAGGGCAGATGGAGCAGCATCAATGTTGAACATATGGCTCGTTTGTGACGACGTTTTGCACCGAGAAGAAGAACCTCCAAAGTTGTATAGGAGATAGCATCCTCTCGGGCTTGGGTAAACGCGATGATACCTTCGTACGCGGGACCAACATTGTTGAGAACAATGGCCACCAAATCTGAGTCTGAAACAGAAGACCCCGAGAGAGAGAATGTGTTAGCCAGACAGTTGATACGATCCAATAAATCAACAATCGATGAATCACCACGATGAGTGTTCGTAAGTTCACTCCGGAGTTACAAGAGACGGCCAGTGGACGTGATGTGAATTATAGTTAAGCACTCAAATTAAACCCTCTTGTTGTAGATTGTAGTATAGATGCAAGTAGGGATCGTTCTGGACCGGGGATTAGGAGGGCTTGCTAAAACCTCTAAACTGACTCTAAAACATAAAAACAAAGTTAAAGACACTAAACTCGACTCAAAGAATGCAAAACTAAAGTTTAAAACACTAAAACAAACCTAAAGACTCAAAACAGCATAGAAACACTCAAAACTGCCTTAAAAACACAATCTGGGCAGTTTTGACACTAAGGGATAATTTGGACGAAAATTGGTTTTAACTTGACTCAAGACACTTAAAAACACGAACTAAATGGATTTCTAACTAAAATGACACTTTAACATAAAGGGGGGGGGGGTTTGGTTTTGACGAATTTGAAAACAAAACAAGAACTTTGTAAACTAAACAGATTTTAAAACGAATTTGATTGAAGTGAATGGATGGAAAGCTAGCTAAGGGGTTCTTCTCCACACATGTCACACTTGCATACAAAACGATTTCCAATTGCGTTTCAATATACCATGAATTCTCAACGCCCCAAATTAACCGTGAATTGTACTAATTAACCCTCAGATTTCCCTTAAGTTATTGAATTGGATGATTGCATATGACAACCCAAAGCATTCCCCACAAGTTCCCTACATGAATTGCATAATAGAGATACAAGCAAAAATCATTAAGTTCTATGGAAACCATAAGCATTGACGAGGCACTCGTTACTATGAATTGCATGAAACTTATGCCAAGAATTTACTTAACGCGATTGTGATCAACAACCTTTACTACCTGTGAATATAAGTTCATAACGATTAGGTGAAACTACCTTATATCCTAGCATTCAATTTATGCATGACAATTAAGCGTGCACTCTCAACCAACACACACAAATCAACTTTAATTCATGAAGATAAGTAAATTGAATTCACAACTTATGAAACACAGTTAGAAGTAATCAAATCATATAGCAAGCATAAACATGGTTTCGAATTCCCCCCTAGCCAAGGGGGGGTTTAAGTTCTCATACTCACAAAACAAAGATAAACAAATTTAGACATTGAGAATAAAAGAAAGAAAACACCTAGACGCTTAAACGATCCAATCTTGAACAGCAAGCACGCCTATGGACATCCTCCTTCCTTCTCCTTGCTACGGCACAAAACTTGCAGGTAGGTTTAGGGGGTTTTGAATGATGTAGAATGGGGGAAGATGGCGTGGTGGTGTTTAGGGAGGATGGGTGGTGCGGCTGGATGAGGTTTGGAGCAGAAAATATGGAGAATGGTGTAGAATGGTGCGGCTGGAAGAGGGGAGATGATTTCTGACGAATTTGATAAATATGGAGAGGAATGATCTGCGGCAAGGGTTTAAAACTCATATATATAGGCTCCCAAAACCCTAGCAAATCAGATTAGGCCTTTTAGAACCCAAACCCATCAGGAAAAGGCCAAACTAATCAGAATTTGAATGGGAAAAAGCCCAAGGGTGCGGCAGATTAGGGTTTAGAGAGATTGGGCTTCTAGAATGCCTTGCAAGGCAAGGAACAAGGCCTCCTTGCTGAATTAGGTGCGGCTAGGGTGAGAGGGCTTGTCCAAGGCTTCTAGAACATGTAATTAGGCAACCAACATAATTTGGAAACCCCAAAAATGGAAACCTTCACAAATGGAAACTTGCACAATTGGTAACTTTCAAGAATAGAAACTTGGTTTCCAATTCTCGACTCTTCCTTCTTCCTTCAATCCTAGGCTCATTTGATCTTCAATTTCGTCCACTCCCTTTGCTGCAAGCACATGCTATCCAAACTTGGCCCAAAAGTGCTCCAAAAGGCCCCAAAATGCATCTTCTTGCATACTTTGTCCTTAGAACCTGAAAACACACGAAAATGGCTTAAAAGTCTACAATAACTAAAAAATAACAATGTAAATGCATAAGAACAAGCTAACTAAGTCGCCTAAATATGCTCCTATCAAATTCCCCCACACTTAGCTTTTGCTAGTCCTCGAGCAAAACAAAACGAAGCAAAACAACAAAACACAACCTAGACCTTCCAACCTTCGCCTCAGGGATTTCCAATGCACATGACATGTTAGAAATCATCATTCCCACAGATTTTAGACATCTTTACACTCGAGCACATACTTAATCATAGTCACCACTTACATTAATCTTCTCACATATACTAGTGTAGGGTGTGTAGTCAGAAAATGTGTGTAAAACAATGATTTGAATGTAGTAACATGCCTTAGAGAATTCACTCAATTCCTCACAAGATACTCTCTATTTTCACACACATTTTCTGACTACACACCCTACACTAGTATATGTGAGAAGATTAATGTAAACATGAAACGAACACTCACATATGATGATAGCAAGGAAGCAATTTCTGGAGTATGAATAGATATGATCTCATGAATGGAATGCTACTACTTAGATGCGAGAACCAGTGACAGCATATGCTCATACCAATCCCAACCTCCACACATTGAAACACACAACACTCAAGATAGAAGTCAAGGGTTGTAACGGGGCTAGGGTGATTGGCTAACAAAGAACGGATATGGAAAACGAACATCCTTGAAACAATAGTAAACATAGTAATTGAGTTGAGGCTTAGAATTCACTTTCATGGCAGAAACTCATTGAAACACAAAGGGGAATGAACAACACATATTAGGGCCAACTTGAACGTTTTGGACCCTTCCTTCAACAAACAACACTTGTGAGTTAATTCTCACTTATTTCTCAACTCTTTTTCATTCTTTCCACAACTTTTCTTTTTCTCTTTTCTTTTCATACGAATTTTCTTTCCTTTTTGCTCTCAAAAACACAAGAATCCCTTCCCCCACACTTGTTTTCTGCAATAATTACTCAAAACGAATTCCCTTTACATCATGCTTCAAGAACAAGGGTATGGATGGTCCTAATCTAGGCTAGGTGAGGATGATGTGGGTTAACAACGAAAATAGGCTAAACGAGGCTCAACGGGGTTAAACCTAAACACAATTGCAAGGGGGATGGCTGTTTGGCTCTTGGTTCACTACACAACTTCATCTTGTTCGTGTGTTATGCAAATCAATATCATGCTTTGAATGAAATGGATATGAGTTCTAGCATTTGGAACTAAATGATGAAACGCCTTCTAAGTAGTAACCAATCAAAGAATAAAGAGATCATGCAACGACTTTAGAAAACAACAATGCACAGATTATAAACACTCCAAATAACGTTTTAGGCTCAAGTCTCTCAGGGTTATAGCGTTAATTTGAGTTTCTTCCTTCAAGCATGTTACAAAAACTGATTTTTCCTTTGTGATTACATGTGAATTCATAAGTTATAACCACAACCAAGCATGCACCACAGGGTAAATCAAACTTTCATCCATGTTTATAACTCTCTTTAACAGTCATGCAATTACAAACCGAATCCTCATCATTGTGTTGGAAGGTACCCTAAGACACAAACAAACACACAAAAACAACTCTTTTTGGGTTTTTCAAAACAATTTTTTTAAATTTTTATGAGGTTTTCGGATTTTTATGTCAACACACAATAAAATGCACCAAAACAGCTTAAAAACACATAAAACAGCAAGGAACAACATTGAAAGTTATGGGTGATAAAATCCCACGAATTGCATCAACAACACTTAGTTACCCCCCCACACTTAAATCAAACATTGTCCTCAATGTTTCAAGCATACACTCACACAAAACACATAAACAAACAGACAGCAACTAAACAACTAAACAGAGCAGATTAGAAACAACAACAAAGAGAAGGGTTTTAGGAACGCAAATCTGGAATTTGAGTGATTCCTAGGTCTTCCTTTGTTGAATGCATGGGTTGCCTCCCAAGAAGCGCTTGCTTTAACGTCTTGCAGCCGGACGAAGAACTCCATTCACTTCCCATTGGAACCCACGGCATGGATGGGTCTTCCTCCACGACCTGCTCTTCGAAACACATCACGTCTTTGCTCTAAGAATGGAAGGGGATAGTGGTCCTTCCTGATTGTGGCATTGAGCTCCCTAAAATCAATGTAATGATTTCCACCATCTTGAACTAGATTAGGTACCTGCACCAAAGAAGGTAACAACCTATTAGTTGAAATGGGAATTGAATTTAGAGGAAGGGGCTTACCATTGTTCTGCGATGAAGATGCCAAAGTAACAGCAAGGGTGTTGCTCTCGGCCAGATTGGGTGCTTTGGGAGTAGGGGCTTGGTCCACGTGCTCCACGCTAATGCCCTCTTCGATGGTGGTTCGAGGTAATGTTGAATGTTCCTGCCCTTTAGTTTTGATTACATCAATGACAAAGCAAGAACGAACGTCATTAGTATGCTCAATAGATTCAGAAATATTAAAGTTAATCATATCACCACCAAACGCTATAGTTACTGCTCCCTTGGCCACGTCAATCTTGGTTTGAGCCGTTTTCATGAAAGGTCGTCCAAGTAAGATTGGCGATGAGGGAGAGTGGGCGGAGTCCTCTATGTCAAGAACGTAGAAATCTGCAGGAAAAATCAAGTGCTCTACCTGCACCAAAACATCTTCCAAAACTCCTTTTGGATAGGCGTTAGATCGATCGGCCAATTGAATAATTACACCATCATTTTTCAACTTGCCTAAGTTCATAGATGCATATATTGAATAAGGCATGACATTAATAGATGCACCTAAGTCTAACATGGCATTTTCAAAACGATTATTGCCAATCACACAAGGAATTGTGAAACTACCCGGATCTTTGCATTGAGGGGGCAGTTTTCGTTGCAACATGGCAGAAACGTTTTCACTTACATGAACCACCTCCTTTGCTTGGATTCGTTTCCTTGTTGTGCAAAGCTTCTTCAAAAACTTAGCATACTTTGGAATTTGCTTGATTGCATCAAGGAGTGGAATGTTGACTTGAACTTTCCTAAACGTTTCCAGAACATCCTTCTCATTCGCTTCGTTACTAGCTTGCATAAACCTGCTAGGAAAAGGAACATTGGGAGGAATAACGTTAGTAGGAATTGAATTTGACACGTTCTTACCTCTATTGGACAGATTTGATGGGTTAGGATCTCTTAGGGCTTGCGGCAATGGTGTATCCACCTTTGCCGTGGATTGCTTTTGCTCATCCTCCTCAATTATCAATTCTTCCACCTCGTTAGAACGTGATTTGGAAGGTTGGGGGTCAGATCCGACTTGCTTCCCACTTCGCAAACTTATGGCTTTTGCAGATTCGAATCCACCTTTTGGATTGACCACGGTTGAGCTAGGCAACTTGCCTTGCTCTCGGAATTGCCCCATGAACTCGGCAATCTGCCCTACTTGCTTCTCCAACTCGTCCACCTTCTTGTCCCTAGTTTGCATACCCTGCGACATAGAAGTTAGTAATTAAAAAATTTGATCATTATCAATAGAAGAACCTGATTTGTTTTGGGCAGGTTGTGCTTGGGGTTGAGTTGGTACAAACGGCTTTTGATAGAAACCCGGGGGTGGTTGCCTAAATGCACTTTGTTGTTGGCCTTGTTGGGGTTCTCGCCATTTGAAATTGGGATGATCTTTCCAACCGGGATTGTAAGTATTGGAAAAAGGGTCATTCCTTGGTTGGTATTGATTCCCAAACCCCACGGCATTGAGGGATTCCCACCCTCCATTCTCAATCAATTGAGGGCACTTGTCCGTAACATGTCCTTGCATGGAGCACACGCCACACGCAGCCACACTTTGTACTTTTGGACCTTCCACAACTTGAGAAAGAAGAGTAGTAAGGTTAGCCATTTGATTTTGAAGTTCGGAAATAGCACTTACCTCATTCACTTCTTTGTGCCGTGGGGGCCCTCTTTGTCCAACGCCTTCGTATTGTTGGGCATTCAAAGCTCGATTAGCAATCAAAATCTTTGCAGCCGTGGGTGTCTTGTCCACCAAAGCTCCTCCCGCTGAGGCATCTAGCATTTGACGTTCAATTGGTAGAAGTCCCTCGTAGAAATATTGAAGAAGAAGCTCCTCCTTCATTTGATGTTGTGGACATGAAGCAACAAGAGATTTAAAACGTTCATAATAAGTAGGAAACGATTCACCTTCATTTTGCTCAATTCCACTTATCCTTTTTCGTAGAAGAATGACTCGAGAAGTTGGGAAAAACTTCTCCAAGAACGCCCGTTTCATGCTCTCCCAAGATGTGACAGTTCCGGGGGCTAGCTCATACAACCAATCTTTAGCTTTTTCCAAGAGAGAAAAAGGAAAAGCCTTCATCTTTAATATGCTTCCATCGACGTTGACAGGAGTCATGCTTGAACACACCACTTCGAACTCTTTCAAGTGCTTGTTTGGATCCTCCATGGACAGCCCATGGTATTTTGGAATGTGGTGCAGCAAGCTTGACTTCAACTCGAACTCCTCGGTCTTACCTTCAGCAGCCGCGGGGTATTGGATGCATAGGGGTGCGGCATTGTCCAATCCCGAAGCAGAAAGCTCCTTAATTGTTCGGGTCTCCGCTGCCATGTCTTGTACTTCTCCTACAACCCTTGCCGTGGCCTCTTCTTCCTCTTCTAGTACTTGTTCTTCAAGGTCAGGTTCAGGGCTAGGTGGATTGGGCACTTGTTTACTCCTATTCCTTCTCAAATTGCGCTCAAAATCGTCGTCGAAGTCCAAAATATTCTCACGAATAGGTTGGGAACTCCGAGTCATAAACTAGTGCCTAAAAACAAGAAAATAAAACAAGGTCAGAATCTGGAATGAAATTAAACAAACGAAAATAAAACAATCCAAGTAGAGTGAGAGCTGGTTTTGGCAATAAGAGTGGCCAAAACTGAGGGGAGAACCGAACTATTGATCCAAGATAGGATCATGGCATCCTGTTGCATCCAAACTTCGAAGTCTGGGTTGACAGTAGTAGTGAGATTATCGTCATTGTCCTTGAGAAAAGCTAAGGGACAAGGGTTGGTGCCATCAACAAAGGAAACGAGGTTCCTGCTACGAAGCAGGGGGAGGATTTGGGCATGCCAAAAAGGGTAGTTTGTACGATCAAGCTTGATCATTAAAAAAATTAGAGACATTGGGAACAACGGAAGTGGGTAGGGCAGAAGAAAAAGAGGCGGAGGAGGAGGCCATTTGAAAAAAAAAATTGATGTTTTGTCGTGAGACTTGTTAGCTCTAAGATACCATGAAAGAGAGTTAAGCACGCATAAGGGTGTAAAGGACAAAAGAACTAATGATGCTCAACTCAGTTAAATCTGAGAGAGGTTATGTGTTTGTATTTATAGGAATGAATTACATCAAAGAGTTACAAGTCAAAATGATTACAACTAACTAGTCTATATAAATCCCGAAATATAGGAGATAATACAAGAGTATATTCCCAACTCTTAGCAGCAGCATCTGTAGTGGAAGAGTCACAGTAAACAACCAACTTATGGTTTATCAAGAGGAGGGTGTCAAGTTTAATGTCACTGAGTGTGGAAATGTAACCCTCCCCCTCCTCTGGCCTTAGGTCTTTTTTATAATCAAAATTACAAATTTTGGGGTTGTTTTCACAAATAATGTATGAGATTTATTGTGTTTTCACGTAAAACTATATTTGGATGGGGGAATAAACTTGAAATTTTGACAAAAGTCAGAATTTATAAATTAACATTTACCAATTCTCTTGTCTAGATTCATAAACATAGAAATTTAGAATTTCCGTGTGAAAAAAAATCTTAGAATTTGGGACCTCCAATTTCTAAGTTTAAATTTCATAGAAATATGTGTCATTTCTAAATTTCCATGAATGAGAATTTAAAATAACAAATTCTAAATAAAATTTCTTGATAATCTTAAAGTTTCTCATCCAAACATAGTATTAAGATCATGTACTTTTAGAATTTGCACGGACACGCTTAAGTTTTCAAGTGGCTGCAAATTAAACTATATGTTTAGATGAGGAACTAAAAAGAGGGTTTGGACTGAAAAAGGGGATTGGGAAATTCCGATTCTTGACTACCTTGTTTGGGTGAAGTAAAGAAGGGATCTATAACTATCTGCCTCTGATGCCGCCGTAGTCTCGCTGGTGCCCAAAGAAAGAAGCTCGCGGCTCTCTTTAAATATTTTTTTGAAATTTTAATTTTAATGTTGAAGTATGTATAAGCATTTGAGCTGATTTCTTCATCCTCAAATTCTCTTGAATTATTCTGTTCTTGTTTTAAAGTTCTTAGAATGTATGGCTCAGATTAGACTAGTTTATAGGCTAGCAGTTGTGCTTGTTTAACAGTACACGTGCAAGGCACGTGAATTAGAAAAAATCATGATGTTTGTGGGAGTGTTTATTTTTGGAAATTTTTTTGAAATGTTATATGAACTTGTTCATATTTTTCAGTTTTCATATAAATTAAAATTTTAAGCAATTTGTCATACCAACTTTATAAAATCATTAATTTGTTATCTCATCATAACTTCGTTAAGTTTTTCATCCAATATAAGTTATGTGTCTCGTACACGACTTGTGTTTAGGGTTATTTAGGTCATTTTAACATTTTTTCACAAGTTTTTTTACTTTTCTTTAGTACAAACACTTAAATTTTCTACTTTTCTTTAGTGCATATGCACCTACAACTTCATTTATGGCACAAAACATCAACCTGTTTCTCATTTATACAGCCTATATGAAATTATGTCTTCGTGTCATGCTAAAATGCAACCCACTGGTGTATCATTACATATTTGGAATAACCAGAAGAGAGTGCAGTGCATGATTATTTCATTGCTATCATATCAAAAATATTGTTCCATTGCTTGAGAAACCTTTATAGTTTTTTGTCAAATACAACTTAATAAAAGGAAAGTAAGGTTAGGATGACCGAAATAACCCTAAACACAAGTCATGTGCGAGGCGCATGACTTATATTGGATGGATAACTTAACGAAGTTAAGGAGAGATGATAAATAAATGATTTCAAAAAATTAGTATGACCAAATTGCTAAAAATTTTAGTTTATATGACAAATTGAAAAATGAGTACAAGTTCATAAGGTATTTCAAATTTTTTTTTTTTTGTTTGGTAACGGTCACCTGTACTCTCTCATCCCCAATGTATTCATCAGAGTCGTGGGCGCCGGCATTCTTGGCCACCCATATTCCTTTAAGCGCACCAAGTGGCTGATCAGCCTCATCACGCTCTTCCTCATTGCGTTCCTCACCCATCATTGGGGTCACAAAGATCCCATCTTTTGGGGGTTTCGTTTCAACGAAGACCATAAGCAGCGATGTAGATCTATCGTTGATTGTCTATTTGCTGGACGGCTTCGAGGATGGTGTGAAGCAGACGAGACGAGTCTGAGGCGAAGCGAAGCACATGGTCTTAGTAGTCAATTGCTTTTCATGGGGTGTCTAGTGAGGACTTTAGTCGAGGCGAGTCCCTCATAATCCTATTAAAACTAGTCCATGCAGTAACCAACACGAGACTACACTAACCGTTAGTCTAGTTCAGTCTAATCCAGTGAAAGATAGTGAAGGCAAACAAACGCATCCTAATTGAAATTAAAAAACACTAACACGGCCTTAGAGCCAAATGTTGGAGTTTGAATGAAATTTCAACTCAAATGTGGGGTATTGTTGGAAATTTTGAAGTTTGAGTTAAAATTTCATTTGTCCCACATTGATCATTTCCAAAAAGTTTCAACACTTTATAAGGCTTTGTCCTTATTAGAAAGTAATTGGAGTGATGGACCATGGAGAACAACATTGGGCTCAACCTTGGGTTTGGGCTTTGGGGTGTGCTAATTAATTGATAATTAATATATATATATATAATTAATTGTCAAAACATGGAATTATACATCAAACAACGGCTCCATACACACCACAACAAAATGGTGTTGCCGAAGGAAAAATAGAACATTCAAAGATATGATTAATTCCATGTTAAATAGTTCTGGGCTTCCGCACAGTTTGTGGGGTGAAGCTTTACTTACTGCAAATACCATATTGAATAAGGTCCCTCTAAAAAAGATTGACGAGTCACCTTATGAACTATGGAAATGACATAAACCCACTTATAAAACCCTCAAAGTGTGGGGTTGCTTAGCAAAGGTGCAAGTTCCGTTACCAAAAAGAACGAAACTAGGACCTAAAACTATTGATTGCGTATTCATTGGTTATGCAAATAATAGTGCTGCTTATAGGTTCCTTGTTATAAAATCTTCGATTTCTGACATACATGTTAACACTATATTAGAATCAGCGGATGCAGAATTCTTTGAGGATATATTTCCTTACAAAGAGAAAGAATCTGGTCCTAATACAAAGAGGGTTCATGATAATAGTCATGATCAAGCCTCTTCTTCTGGTGTCCAAGAAAATGATATGGAACCAAGAAGAGGAAAAAGAACCAAAGTTTCTAAAAATTTTGGACCAGATTTCATTGCTTACTTGTCCGAGAATGAACCTGGAACTTTTAAAGAAGCAATGTCTTCTTCCGAGGCTCCTTTATGGAAGGAAGCAATTAAAAGTGAAATGGAATCCATTATGGAAAATAACACATGGGAATTGGTTGATTTACCTCCTGGTAGTAAACCAATTGGTCATAAATGGATTTTCAAGAAGAAACTTAAGGCGGATGGAACCATTGACAAGTTCAAGGCACGTTTAGTAGCCAAAGGTTATCGCCAAAAGGAAGGGTTGGATTATTTCGACACTTATTCTCCAGTTTCTCGCATAACGTCATCAATTCGGACGTTAATAACGATTGCGGCTGTGTACAACTTTGATATACATCAAATGGATGTAAAAACAGCATTCTTAAATGGAGAACTTGATGAAGAAATATATATGGAACAACCTGAAGGGTTCGTGCTTAAAGGACAAGAAAGCAAAGTGTGCAAATTAGTTAAGTCATTATATGGACTTAAACAAGCACCAAAACAATGGCACGAGAAATTTGATCATACTTTGTTGACACATGGGTTTAAAATAAATGAATCCGATAAATGTGTCTACATTAAGAGTAATGATAAAACTTGCGTTATTGTCTGCTTGTATGTGGATGATATGCTCATAATGGGAAGCGATAAAGATGTAATAAACAAAACAAAGAAAATGTTGAATTCAAGTTTTGACATGAAAGACTTAGGTCAAGCTGATGTCATTTTAGGAATTCAAATTAAGAGAAATAGTGAAGGGTATGTCCTTACACAATCCCATTATGCAGAAAAAATATTACGAAGGTTTGGTCAATTTGACTGCAAACCTGCTGCAACTCCTTTTGATGCTGCATGCAAGTTGGAGAAAAATAAAGGTCATGCCATATCTCAACTTGAATATTCTCAAGTAATTGGAAGTCTAATGTACTTGATGAATTCAACTAGGCCCGACTTAGCTTATGCCCTGCACAAGAGCATTGGGATGCTTTAGTAAGAGTGTTAAGGTATTTGAAAAATACGCTTGACTATGGATTACACTACACAAGGTATCCACCTGTTGTAGAAGGCTTCAGTGATGCCAATTGGATTTCTAACACTACAGAATCCAAGTCGACAAGTGGATATGTTTTTACCTTGGGAGGTGCAGCAATATCTTGGAAATCCTCTAAACCAAAATGTATAGCTCGTTCCACCATGGAGTCGGAGTTTATAGCTTTAGACTTGGCTGGAGAAGAAGCTGAGTGGCTCAAACATTTTCTGGAGTGGCCAAAGCCTGTAACTGCTATATGTATACATTGTGACAATATGGCCGCGCAATCAAGGGCCAAAAGTCATGTATACAATGGTAAATCGCGACACATCAGGCGTCGGCATAATACTCTTAAGAAGTTGCTCTCCAATGGAGTAATATCCATTGATTATGTGAAGTCAAAGGAAAATATAGCTGATCCTTTGACAAAAGGCCTACCAAGAGAGCAAATATTATTTACATCGAGAGGAATGGGTCTCAAGCCAATTCAATGAATCGGACTGGGCGGAAACCTAACCTAGCTGATTGGAGATCCCATGGTCTAGGTTCAATAGGCCAACTGGTTGAGTTTGATTCAAAAGTTGAACACACAACTTACCCATTCTTATGATAAAATGTGTGTTGTTTGTTGAGTTTAAGGGGTTATGTTTTATACATTTAATGACATTAATATCTTGTTACCAAGAGCAATATGGCAGACTATTCTTAATTAATGTCATCTACATAGGAGTAAATGGGGCCGCATTTATGAGAATTGAAATGGCTAAATTCTCTAAAGCTCCTACGAAATCAGGGATCTGTTCAGGGCCAAAATGAACACAACCGTATGAATTGACGTGTGGCAGACATGATATGTGTGTAGTATATTGTCTCGGTTTACTACTGCGGTGAACAGTTCAAGATCTTCCACATCCACTGCGTCACCAAGTAAACCTGATATGTTTTCACTAGGGTAAGTTCAAGTCCAAAAGACACTTCACCCGATGCATATCATGTCTATTCTCTCTCAGTTTTAGGCAGCCTAGTTATACATTTGCATTTGCATTTGCATTCAAATGTGGGGTGATTGTTGGAGTTTGAATAAAATTTCAACTCAAATGTGGGGTATTGTTGGAAATTTTGAAGTTTGAGTTAAAATTTCATTTGTCCCACATTGATCATTTCCAAAAAGTTTCAACACTTTATAAGGCTTTGTCCTTATTAGAAAGTAATTGGAGTGATGGACCATGGAGAACAACATTGGGCTCAACCTTGGGTTTGGGCTTTGGGGTGTGCTAATTAATTGATAATTAATATATAATTAATATATATATAATTAATTGTCAAAAGATGGGCCTTGGGCTCGGGCTCTAATAATTAAAATACTTTAATTAATTATTTTTCGGATTTAATTATTTATTTTTTAAATTCGAATTTAGTTAATTAAATATTTTTAATTGCCAACAGACTCATCTTTTCAGATGAAGTCTGAAGAGTGTAAAAACGCATAACCAAAAAGCACCCCTCTGAAGAAGTGTCTCCAACAGATGCATCCATTCCTCATACCTGTTGCGAACAGGCATCCATTTACTATAAATACATGCATCTGCATATCATTTACTCACTGAAAATCATCAATCCTTGTATACCAAACATACTGAGAGTACCACAAACAAATTCGCCAGAAGTCTAGTTTTCCGGTGCTGGAATTCTAAACTTAGATCGTTGAATCCTGGTGAGGCAGACGTCCGTAGAATTACAACCACTGAGTAGGGGCAAAATTTCTGTTTCAAGGACATTGCGGTACGCAAGCCTCGATCTTCAAGTTGTCTGTATTTATTTTTCCATTATTGTTCATACTGTATTAAGTTTTATTTGCATTTATTATTTATTAGCATATATAATTTATCACAGATTGTTGACAATTATCCAACACCAAATTCAATTTGATTTTTTTTTTTTTTTTGGCATAGTCTGTGATTTGGTTTTTCTGAGTTCCAACAAAGAACTCAGCTTAATCAACTGGCAAGATGGCTGGATCTGGATGAGCTCCAAACTCCCGTGTTCACCAGAGTAAATTACGACTTCTGTTGCATAAATATTAAGAAGATTTTCAAGTCTCACAACCTGTGAAAGTTTGTGGATGAAGGATTTGAGATACCAAATGATTTTGAGGATGACCTCACTGAGAAGGAGATTATTGTGGTTCAAGACCTCAGCAAAAGCCTTGAGGTTAATACAAGGTGCAATTTCAGACGAGATCTACTCTCTGATTGCAAATCAAGAAACTGCAAAGGCGGCTTGGGATGTTTTGAAGCAAGAGTATAGAGGAGATCCACAAGTTCGAGCTGTGAAATTACAAGGTATTCTCGAGACTTTGAATATGTTAGAATGAAAGACGATGAATCATTGTTTGCTTATTTGACTAGATTGTTTGGACTCATTAACCAAATGAAGATGAATGATGAGTTAAGTAACAAGAGAATTGTTGAGAAATTATTGATTAGTTACTAGGACCTATGACAATAAAGTCACTATGATAAAGGAAACTAAGAAACTCGATGAAATTCACCCCACTGAGGTTTTGCAATACTCAAGGGCTCTGAGGAAATGTTAATTAAACATGCTGAAGAATGAGAAGTGACTAAAAAAGCATTCTTTAGCCTTAGATTACTGTACCTAGGGATGGTTCACTAACTAGCAATTATAAGGAGAAAAAGTTATGGATAAACGAAGATAAGATAGGTGATTCCAAAAGTGGTGAGAAGTCTGGTGCTACGGTGAAATATACTGGTAGCATGGAAGGTTTAAAATAAAGCTTGTAAAAAACTTGCAACAAAATTTACTTTGGTGTACGTTGGTACAAAGGAAACGCTAAGTGTTACAGGTGTGATAACTTTGGACATATATTAAAGGATTGTCATAGCAAGGTGACACAACTTGTTCACTATGCTAAAAATGTAAAAGAGGAGGCCTCAAGACCTCACATGTGTCATTACTTATAAATGTTGATAGAACTGTGACTACAAGAATTAAGATGGGCGGGCAATGGACATATAGTTCATAGGGAAGGACACTCTGGTGATTGAAACCAAAAATGGGACAAGATACATAAAAAAAAAAAAAAGTAATGCTTGTCCCTAGTTTGGATGAAAATTTGTTGAGTGTGGGACAAATGATTCAGCATGGTTTAGAGTTTAGGGTTTAAGGAACAGTTACTAGTTAGTAATTCATGAGAAATTTAAGGCTTGAGATTTTTTGTAATTATGGACCGCAGTCAAAACGATGAGGTAGCAACCTCAAATCTTGCTATTTAAAAAAATCAAAGACTAAAACAGGAAGAGTACTCACAAAATTACACATATTATAGGTGTCTTTACTATATATACCATTAAAATTTCCTAACGACCAGCACTTGTAACCTGTAACCTTACACCTTCTCTTCTTACAACTAGAACGCCTTAACAATAATCTCGCACTCTGGTTTAGCGTTATTCGAAAAATCTCCTCCCTCAATCAACCATGCTAAGAAAATGTTGCTGCTGTTTCAGCATCATTGTTGTAGTACTCGGTGCCCTCGCCTTCACCGCTTGGTTCGTGATTCGTCAATTCAGCCCTTCTAAACCGATGATTTACCAGGTCACCGATGCCTCGCTGACGCAATTCAACCTGACGGCAACCAACAACACCATCTTTTACAATCTGTCCCTCAACATGACTCTGGAAAACCGTAACAAATGGAATGACTTCCACTATGAACATTTTGAAGCCGTCCCTAGTTATAAGAACCAGGATTTGAGTACCAGTATTCTGGGACCATTCGGCGTAGCGCACAGGGATAAGTACGAGTTGAATCCATTGTTCAAGGGACACCGACCGGTGACGGCTCTTACAAATGAGGAGGTTTCAAATTTTAGGAATAGTTTGGTTTTTGATATCACGTTGAAGATCTATTTTAAGTATTGGACCAAGATTGCTACGTACAAGGATGAGAAGGAGCTCCAGATGGCTTGCTATTTGAAGGTTCCATTGAGTTCTAGCGGAAAACCAGCTGAAAATTTTCAGAGCACCAAGTGTGATAAGGCTGACCATTAAATTTGTTTCACGTTTAGTTTAGAGTAGATTATCTTTTTTTTTTTATCACTCGCTTGTCATTTCAAGGTAATCTACGTGTTTGTATATAAGAAATTTTTGTTTTCCCAAATTTTGAAAAAAAAAAAATTCTTTATTATATTGGTATGACTCCCTTTTTTTTTACTTGTTATTGTTTTAAAATTAATCTCAAATCACGACAATTAACATTATGGTTTAGCGATTTTTTTTTTTTTTTTACTTGTAAGTGAAGATCTCAAGTTTCGTGTCATGAATGGCAATTTTAATACCTTAATGGTCCATTTCCAATCAATATATGGCTTAGCCAAAATGTTTACCTCAGTTCGGTATATCAGAAGAAAAAAAAGAACCCGGTGTCCTGAATCACGACTTCGGAGGAACTTAACATGAAAACAAAATTTATTTGGACACAACATTTGTTTCTTTAAACAAAAAATTAATGCTTCATTGTTTATTTATGGATTAAGCATGACATGGAGGTTTGCAAAAGTGAGAATAAGCTTTGAAATGTGTATTTCTGTTGCATATAATCACATTCATTTCCGGTTAGTATGTGGATTTTGATAGACTCCTTTCGAACACCTTTTTATTATTATTATTTGGTCGAGTGTAAATATAAATGAGAGATTGTATTGGGGTACTGGTTAGAGATGATAAAGGGCAGTTTCGCGGTGCGTTTGTCCGACGAGTATCTGACGTGGTGAACTCTGATATGATTGAATTTATGGCAGCTCGTGATGGTGTTCCTTGGAAAGTGACTCTACAGGCTTGTGCATGCTCTGGGTAGTTTACAATGTGAATTCTCCCTGCTGAGCATGATTCTTGAAGACATTATGGTGGCTTTACGTTCCATTCCTCAAGCTCAAGTTTCCCATGTGCGCAAAATTGCTAATATGGCAGCCTATAGATTAGCGGAATTGGCATTGTACTTTGACCATGAGTGTCTTTGGTTTGAGGATCCCCTGACCTCATCCAAGATATCTTGATGGAAGATTGTAATATAAGGAAAAGGTTTTTGTTTCCTACACTCATTCTAGCTAGGAACAACTATTTTGTGGATTACATCGCATCGATCGCCATGTAATGTGGTGTAACACATACAATGATAGCTTTCTTAATTGGTAACATTTTTTCACACAACAATGCCTTTTGTTAGTATGCTTATGTTCAGAAAGACGATTTTTGCTTATATAACTTAGTTGATTAAGAATATTTTACTCTTACGCTAGAGGTTTATGTTTGATTTTTTCTTCCTCTCTTTCGATCGTATAAAAAAATTGAAAATTTCTTACAAGATTTTAAAGAAGAAATTGCAAAATATTTTTATTGATATGTACTTAAAAACCCTCTCTTATTGTCCCTATTTACCAATTTGGCCCTCATTAAAAGAAAATAAGCATGAAAAGGTAATTATAATTTAGCCCTTGTTAAACACATTTAATACTCATTTTTAAGTAAAAAAACAAAGTTCACTGGCAAACAATAGTGGAGAAGGTACAAAGGGAAATGCAAGAGGAAATGTAGCCCATATCGTCTTCTGAATAATATATGTTTGTTTTTTTTTAATATAACGATACAATTAGGATATTTGCTTATTAATTTCAACTTCTTTTTTATAAACAACTCGACCGGTCTGGTCGATATCACCACCATATTATCTTGGTTTTTCTCAACCATGTTCGGAATAGGAAACCGTTGTTTTGATGCCGCCACATGCTTGTGCTCCTATATAATTAATTATCTACTTTGGGCTAGCCGTTGTCATAGCTTGGCTCGTCTTCCATCCCGAAGAGCCAAAATTCACCATCACCAATGATTACCTAAAGCAACTGAGTTTCACTAACGGCACCAACACTCTCTCGTACAATCTTTCGTTCAACATCACCATCAGAAATCCCAACAAAATAGTTGGGATATAATACTGCCGCATCCCAGTCGTTGCTGACTACAGAAAGAAGACGTTTGCCCGAGTGACTTTGAATCGACGCTGTTTTTCCAAAGTCACAAGAACACTAACATTTTGCATAGTGTACTTGTCGAAGGGCAGGGATCGGTGGTTGTTGGAGAAAGCGACATTTCCATGTTTACTCTTCGGGTAAAAGTCCAGTAACCTGAAGCCATTATTGAGTGTTACTGATACATCTGCAACTCGTTTCAAGTCTACAGAGTGCAGGGATGTTAATTTCTTTTCAAATCCTGATTAACTGTTCTTTTGTTTCGGTTACCCTAATTGTGTCTATGTGCTGATTGTATGTTGTCCTTTGAAACTATAAATAATCATATTAAATAGTCCATGTATCAAGCACAGGCATTTGTCAAAAAATGTTCATGCCACTAGATTGAAACAATCACTCAAAGTATATAATTTGGCTATGTATTGAACATTTTCTTGATGCCAAATTACCAATAGAACTACTCAGTCAATAAGATACATTACGTAACCCTCTTTCTCTTCTATTCGTCAAATTCATGTTATTTGATCATCTCCAATTCACCCCTCTAAATTTTTCATCACAGATTCTCAATTACATTTTTTTTTAAGTCTTCAAAGATCATGTCAGATTCCTTTTTTACTTGACGGTACGTATGCATATCATTTTATTCAATTCATGCAATTTTCTCTGCTCTCTGGCCATACTTATGCACCAAGTTGCTTAAGGAAAGGGATGTAAAAATTGGGACTAGTTGTAGGGTATGCTATATATTCTCGTACAAAGATTGAAACCGTATTAAGTCTTAACTCTCTCTCTCTCTTTCAAAATAGGAACAACTAGTTTTGTTGAAATTTCCAATCATTTAAGAATCAGTCAATATTAACATTCATACATTCCTATATATATACAAGTATGCGAAAGGCTATATATATATTACCAAGAGGGATCCCCATTTTTCTAAAAAAATGGGGACACCCTCTTGACCGTTGGATTGGCTTTAATGAAATTGTGTGGTTGAGATTAAAACACAGGTCACACAATCTTAACCACACAATTTCATTAAAGTCAAATCCAACGGTCAAGAGGGTGTCCCCATTTTTTTAGAAAAATGGGGATCCTCTTGTGAAAGGATTCCTTATATATATATATATTGTTGGAATCCCAATTGTCCCGGACAGAGGGAGAAGAGAACATGAGTTTAAATAGAATTACTCCACTCTAACTAACACCAAGACCTTTTGGATTAAAACCTCACACCTGATGGATTGAGTAGGTGGCCAAGTGGGGACTGTATCGATATTGTTGGAGTGGGCCCTCGGCCCGTCCACCTGAAATTTCAGATGGTATCAGAGTCAGGGGACGGGTCCGTATTGCCAAGTGAATGGGTGGATCCCCTTTGGCCCCGCGCGAATGGGTGAGCCCCGGCTAGGCTCCACGTAGGCCAAGAGATGCCATGTGAATGGGTGGGTCCCCAATGGCCCCGCGCGAATGGGTGAGCCCCAACTTGGCTCCACGTGGTTACCGATGTGTGGAACTTTATGTGTGACCCATAAAAATGGGGTCTCACGTGCGGGGGAGTGTTGGAATCCCAATTGTCCCACATCGGACAGAGGGAGAAGAGAACATGAGTTTAAATAGAATTACTCCACTCTAAATAACACTGAAGCCTTTTGGATCAAAATTTCACACCTGACGGATTGAGCAGGTGGCCAAGTGGGGACAGTATCGATGTTGTTGGAGTGGGTTATTGGCCCGTCCACCTGAAATTTCAGATATATATATATATATATATATATATATATATATATATATGTATGTATGTATATATGTATGTATCTCCATTTGTTGAAATGTTAAATTCTTTGTTATGTGGGGACTCGTGGAAATAGTCAAAAGTCAGCGAGTTGAAAGCTATATGTACCTACTTCAATAATCTTGCAAGATAGAGATCTATCACAAATCACTCCTAAACATAGATTTTGAGCTTGTATTAAGAAAAAACCATTGATACTTTGAGCTGGCATGCTCCCGTTCTTTTATGATATCCGTTAATTTCAACTTCTTTTCTGTTTATTTATAGACAACTCGACTACGATTACCGCCATATTATCTAGCCTTTTCTCAGCCATGTTCGGAATAGGAAACCGTTACCTTGATGCCTGCTTCTGGTGCTACTGGGCTGGGTCCCTTGTAATGTTCTTTTTAGTATTAGCCGCCCTCATATCTTGGCTCGTCTTCCATCCCAAACAACCAACATTCACCATCATCAATGATTACCTAACCCAGTTCAATTTCACTGACACCACCAACACTTGTTAGCTATCCCACATTGGTGATGGAAAGAATAAAGAAAGAGTTTAAATATGATTATCTCACTTTAACTAATACCGAGGTCTTTTATGATAAAACCTCACACTTGACGGATTGGACAAGTGATATTCCTCAAGTTGAGAAAAATATCGGTGTTGTTGGCCCGTCGACCTAAAAAATTTAACATTGTATTAGAGTCATGTTACTGGCCCATGGAAGCCAAAGTGCTAGTCACAAGGAAGCGTGGAATTAGAAGTGCTTGTCACAAGGAAGTGCTGAATTCGAAACAAGCATGGACTCTAAACATAGAGCCAGCCTCTGAGTTCCCAAAACAAATCCTGAAAGGATTGGAAATAAGTATGGACTTCATTAGAGCCGACCTCTGTATTATTTTATGAAAACTGAATACTAATTATTTCTGAAACTAAATATGAGTACTACACTATTTCTGAAATTGAACATGGGTACTACATTATTTTTAAAAACTGAAAACTAATTATTTCTGAAACTAAACACGAGTACTACATTATTTCTGAAATGAACACGATTACTATACTATTTCTGAAAACTGAACACAGAGATGGTGGTTCTTTGGTAGTATTTCCCGTGAGGTGGAGGCGTTGGTGTGCCTCGGTGTTTATAGATAAGAGAAAGAGGGAGATCCAGTAGTGGCAAGTTGTGATGTAGACTCAGGCCTCTCGGCCTCTCGGCCTCTGGGCTTTACAGAGAAGGGAAAGATTGTGAAAGTTGAGAGAGATGGAGAGTTGGGTGTGACAAAGATAAGGGCAAAGCAAAAATGACAGAGTGATGATTGCACGGGGAGGAAGATAAATGAACTTAGGAAATAAGATGAGTGGAGATTGAAAACAAAAAAAACAGAAAAAACAAAAACAAAAGAAATGGACGTAGTGATTAAAAAAAATGGTTCTGATGATCCAAAAAAACAAAAGAAATACAAATGATGATTATAAAAAAATTAAAAATAAATTAATTAATTATAAAAAAAATAAAAAAAAAACAAGAAATTGCAATATCATTGTTTTGTCGCAACCACCGATGTGGTTTCCACCAACGAGAACACTGGGCATAGTCCAATAGCCGTTCCACTCTCCCAGAGCGTGAAACGTGCCTGATAAGTTTTTATTATTTTTTCATTCTCTTGTGTTCATTATTAAATAAAATTATTAGATGATTTTTTTTGTTAAAATACAAAATTTTGAAGTTCTTTTCATTGATTTTAAAAAAAAACAATGATTATGGAAAATCCCGAATTATAAATTTAAATAAGACTAGTTGTTCGTAGCTAGAAGGAATGTAGGGATTTGTTCAACAACAAAAAAAAACAAAAAAGAATGTAGGGTGAAAATACCCTAGCTTCTTCCCTTAAGAGAAATTAAAGAACAACCCCGAATAATTGAAGGGCACAGCACTTCTTGGTAATTAGGGAGCTAGCTTCCTGCCCGCTGACTATGGCAAAGTCAAGGCTAATAATTTGGTAAACAGTAGTTAACCTAAAGGCCTGGCTTATGAATTTTGGAACCATTATAATCACAAGTCTGAAATATATTGTACTCCTTACCTATGAGAGTTTCGGTGTAGATAGTGTGCCAATAGCCTGTTTTCCTAAAGTGGAGAATATTTCAATTTTATGATTTGAAATTAAAAAGTCAGCGACTTGGAAGCTTAAAAAACAACTTTTAATTCCCTTAATAATCTGACAATCTCTCACTAAACAATCCTTCGACTTTTGACTTTGAGCTTCTGGGCACTCCATTTTCTTTATAACTTACGGTTATTAACTTCAAATCTTATAGACAACTCGACCAGTCTGATCATCACCGTCATTCTTGCTATCTCTCAGCCATGTTTCGAACAAGAAACTGTTTGTTTCACAACTTCTACCTCTGCATCGGATGCATTCTCGTCAGCTTAGCGTTCTGCGTTGGCCTAGCCGCCTTAGTATTCTTCCTTATCTTCCTTCCCCAAGAACCAAAATTCACCATCACCAATGCCTCTCTAACCCAATTCAATTTCAATAACACCAACAACAATACTCTTTCTTACAACCTTTCGTTCGACATCACCATCAGAAATTCGAACAAAAGGGTTGGAATATACTACCGCCGCATCCAAGTCATCACCAACTACAGAAAGAAGAGGTTTGCTCTGGTGACTTTGGCTTCGACGCCATTTTACCAAGGTCACAAGAACACCACTATTTTGCATCATGTACTTGTTGAAGGGCAGCAGTTGGTTAGTTTTGGTAAACGTGAAATTTCCATGTTTAACTCGGAGACTGCTTCCGGGGTTTACAGCATTCAAGTAAAGCTCGCTCTTCGAGTTAAAGCCCGGTATGGAAAGTTCAAGACAAGAAATTACAAGCCTAATCGCAAGGTCAACTGCATGTTGAAGGTTCCGTTGAGTTTTAATGAAACATTTGCGAGTAGTTTCAAGGCTACGAAGTGCGGAGATGTTTATTTCTTTTCAAATCCTGATGACGACGACTAGCTAGCTATGTGTATATTTGTTCCGAAATTATGTACCCAAAATTCACACTACAAGATACTTAATTTTATGTGTTGAATATTTTTGTTCAATGCCATTGAAATTATCTCAATAAAATTTATTTGCTGAAAATACATTATGCCAATCCTTTTTTTTTTCTTTTCTATGTTCATCAACTTCATATCGTTCGCTATTAATAAGATCATTGTTCGTTATAACCATCAAATATTTTAATCATATAGTTGAAGATCATCTTAGCTAGATTCTCTAACCGATGTCCGTTTTGTTAATATTATCATATATCGGTAAGCATGATTGTAGCAAATACCGGTAGTCGGTAGACGAAGGAGCTGCTTTTCAACAAATCAATATAATGATATATGGCTAAATCCACACCCTCAGAATGCTCTTCATGCCTAAAAGGTTAGTTTAAGGGTTTTGATAGGGAAATACACGCACTTGTTGTCCAACGGCGTGAATTGGAAGAGATACCATTAATCTCGTCTCACTATGAGACGGGTGAGTCAACTATTTAATCAAATGAAATTGAGCATGTTTCCTATCTCCTCTCAAAATTACAAGCCCCTTCCACGTTATGCAGAAAACAATATTATTAAGAAGTTTTCAAAGAAAGACATCAAACAAACAAATAAAAATATAATAACAGCAGAACCGTGTGATGCAAGGAATATAATATTATTTCAGAGTTGAAATTACTCATTCCAAAAATTATAGGCCAGGCCTTCAGGAGAGCCTTTGACAAAGTCAGCGGATCGGAAGCTAGCTACCTAATTACCTAGTTCCATTAATCATATACTTGAAGATCATCTTACCTAGATTCTCTAACCGATGTCCGTTTTGCTAATATTATCATACCAATAAGCATGATTGTAGCAAATACCGGTAGTCGGTAGACGAAGGAGCTGCTTTCAACAAATCAATATAATGATATATGGTTAAATCCACACCCTCAGAATGCTCTTCATGCCTAAAAGGTTAGTTCAAAGGATTTCATAGGGAAATACACGTACTTGCTATCCAACGGCATGAATCGGAGGAGATACGTACCATACCAGCACAATATGAAGCGGGATGGGTTCACTATATGATCAAATGAAATTGAGCATGTTTCCTAGGTCTTCTCAGAATTACAAGCCCCTTACAAGTTATGCGGAAAACAATATTATTAAGGAAGTTTTCGAAGAAAGACATCAAACAAACAAACAAAAAAATATATAATAAATGCAAAACCGTGTGATGCAAGGAATAATATTACTTCAGAGTTGAGATTACTCGTTCCAAAGATATTATAATTATTAGCCAGGCCTTCAGGAGAGCCTTTGCCAAAGTCAGCGGATCGGAGGCTAGCTAATTACCTAGTAACACTTCCTCAATAACTTGGCAAGTTCGACCTTGACTTTAGCTTCTGGCCACACCCATTTTCTTGATCATCTTCATCTATATATTTCATAATCCTCTAGTAATCTGATAACCCAATTTCTTGCTTTTGTTTTTTGTCCTCAGCTATGTTTGGAAGGAGTGGCTGCTGCTGTAACGTTCTATGTTGCTTCTGCATATTCTACAACACCATCTTCTGCTCCATCCTTGCCCTCCTCATATTCGCCTTCATCTTCAATCCGCACGAGCCGAAATTTACCGTCACCGAAGCCTCTCTTACCCGATTCAATTTCACCAACGATAACAATACCCTCCACTACAACCTCGCGTTCAACATCACCATCCGAAACCCTAACAAAAGGGTTGGCATATACTACCGCCGCATCCAAGTCATAGCCAACTATAGAAAAAAGCGGTTTGCTATGGTGACGTTGCCTTCGGCGCCATTTTACCAAGGCCATAAGAACACAACCATTTTAAACCATGTGCTAGTTGAAGGGCAACAGTTGGTGGTGTTTGGGGAACGTGACCTTTCCCAGTTTAACTCTGAGTCTGCTGCCGGGCTTTACAGTATTGATTTGAAGCTTGCTCTTCGGGTAAGAGCCAGGTACGGGATGTTCAAGTCACGCAATTACAAGCCGTATTACAAGATAGACTGCTGGCTGAAAGTTCCTTTCAGTTCTAATGAAACATCTCCAAGTGCTTTCGAGGCTACACAGTGCTGGAATGTTTATCTCTTTTCGCATCCCGATGATTAGTCACTCTATTTCAGGTTCTTTTACCCCAAAATTGTATGAAAAATCCATGAAACAATTCAACAAATATTACAAGTGTTCACCACACTGCCAAACAATTTGAGTACATATGTAGCACAAAGCACAAGAAGAGAAGAATTTAGCGATCACTAACGACCGTGCAATGAATCTCACAGAATGCTAATAAAAACATATCAGAGATACTATTAGGCCACAGTTGTTTGGTTGAAATAAGAATTGAGTTTCCAGTAGAAGTATTTAGTATGTTATGTTGTTCAGAAACAATCCTAACCCCTTTCATTTTATATAGAACTTTCATAGACTTCGGTAGTTGATCGATCTCCGTCACCAGAAGTGTGATTATTGACATCTCAATTAAGTACTTTTCTCTGATGAACACATGCACCTCTATTCTACAAAGAGGAATTCTAAGGAGACAAAATTTGCAAAGCAAATGATGTGTCACCAATAGAAAATGAGTATGTTTATCAGCACTTGAGTAATAATCCAATCATCAACTTTCATTATTTAGTTTACAAAATTTTGTCTACACATTTTTTTTTTCCATCATTTGACTACACAATTACTTTGCTTGTACGGTTTACCTAGATCGATCTATAAGCCACTATTTTCAGCATCGTGCAAGAGTAACGTTTCAAACAGCAATGGAATTGTGAACTCAACGGGTCAGATTGAAACTGACCAGCGCCCATTTTGGGCATCTTTCTATTAGGCCTGCATCTGCAGCCCGGCCTCTGTGCAAGCGGCTATTATAGATATTATATTAAAGTGTGATTGTGTAAATCTTAAATAGATTTGGTTACTAATTATTCTTTCCCTACTAGGATTGTATTTTCTCGGAGGACAAGGATTCTTCTCCTATTTACTATAAATAAAGGGGTGAATCACATATATCATACACACAGAGAAATCCTTACATTTTCTCCACCCTCTCTCTCTCGTCAGATAAATTGGCCACAACAAATCCCGGATTATTGAAGAGAACTTCTTGGTAATTAGGGAGCTAGCGTCCTACCCGCTGACTATGGCAAAGTCAAGGCTAATAATTTGGTAAATAGTAGTTCTCCTAAAGGCCAGGCTTATGAATTTTGGAACCAGTATAATCACGAGTCTGAAATAAAATTGTAATCCTTACCTATGGTAGTTTCGGTGTGATTAGTAGTACTATGCGGCCGCTAGCCTGTTTCTTTAAAAATTTAGCAAGGAAAATATTTCAATTTTATCTCTGATCTCTGATATTAGAATGCCAGTAGTGAGTTTTGGTGTCTCAAGGCTTCACCAAAAATAATTGGACACAAAAGCCCTTGAAACAAAAAAATCCACAAGAGACAAAGAAATAAGGATCATAACTCATATGGGTATACTTTTGTAAAATAAAACATAAAAAAAATCCAATTTATTTTAATTAAAAAAAAAAGAAAAAAAACATGTCAGTTACTTCTAAGAATCAACTTCTTAGAGATCGAGAGAGCAGTTACCCCACGCACCCCATTTTTACGTCCTCCAAACCCATGACAGAGCAGTTCCTTAAAAAATCCATCTCTTTCTTTCATAAAAGAAACGGTATCTTTCATCTCATTTTCTCTAATTCCAATCTGCACAACAATTATGATTGTTAGTTAATGTTTCAAATTTTTAATCAATTATTTGGCTTTGATGAAAAATTCTCATTCAAATTGCAGGTTAGTGTTTTCAATTCCATGACAATTATCTTCTCTCAACAACCATATATGATATTTGTTGGAACATATTTCTGATTATACGATTAATCACAATACAGTTCAATTTTCAGATTCTCCAAAATTGGGTTTTTTGCAGGTTTTAATTAAGTTTCACAATTTGTTTATGTTCAATTTCCGTATGAATTTTATTCCAATCACGATATCAGAGTTCCAGTTTTAAGCCATTTGAAAACACCTCCTTAGATTGAGGAACAAGAAGAGATCCAATAAGATGAAGATTTATCCGAGAAAAAAATCTTAAGACAATTTGGGGATTTTCCTAATGCAAAAGAAAGGCTTTGGCTTTGTGAGAGAGGCTTCCAAACAGAGTTTGTCATCGTGTCCTTTTGCAGTTTTTTAATTCTTTATCTCTCCTCTTTTTAGTTGCTGATATTGCTTTTCAAATTTCGGTAGATTAATATGCATGGCAAAACGACATCAGCTTTTCGGGTTATTCATGCAATTCATACTTGCTATTTCTTTAGAAGGCTTCCTCGCCCCAATCGTCTTGGTAGGTGGCTCTATCTAAAAAGTTATTTATAATTTAGTTTGGTTTCAAATACAGTTTTGTTGAATTTGTTCTCTCTTTTTTCTTTGGTTAGCTTTTGCGTTATTCCCTGATCAATCTAATATAACTAATTTCATTTTTTTGTTTGGTGATTCATGAGACTATGGTGTTGCAAGTTGCAAATATGAATATGGTTTGCACGCTACTCTTCTTTTGTCATTGTTAGGGTTCTACGATTGTTAGTTCATATTAGAGGTATCAAGAGAATATATCATTATCAAATTACCTTCTTAATTTTTCCAGTGTTCATCACTATTTCTTAATCTTCAATACTTTTTTTCCTACGGTTGTGTAGGATTATTCTAAAAGCATCCATTTTAATTTCATGTTGATGACATTTTAGAAAAATAGTATAAAAATAAGTGATAAGGTATTTTTCTATTTTACTCACGTTGGCTTTTGGTTTATGAATTATGGTTCTCTAATCAATTTGAGAATTCTTCACATTTTGGCACATTGTATTGTTTCTTCTTCTTATGTATTAATTTTGACTTTTGGTTCAAGTGAAGGAATGACAGGAAAATGTTGTTGATTGCATTAACGACATCAAACAAGTATTTCTCCCTTCACTTCAAACTTTCGTTAGTGCGAGTATGAGTATTATCATTTGTTTCATATGATTTTTTATGTATTATCCCTTTGTTTGAAATGTTTTTATAATTTCAGAGGTCATCACTTTTTCTTCGTTCTTCTTTATGCAAGAATTGTTGTGTTCCCCATATGTAGCAATATGATATAGCACAAGGTATTGCATATCAAACCAAATGAATTTCTTTAAATTGTTGCTTCTACCTTCTTTTTTTTTCATTTTTACATGTTTATACTCTTATTTTTTTCGTTTTGTTCTATTCTTTTTCTTTTTAAATTAGGGTACGAAATATTGTCTTATACAATTTGTTTTTGACATGTTGAAGGATATATTCCCCCTACCGATGTTTATGAAAAGCCAAATTGAAACCAACAACTGGGTTGGAGGAGCTTTGTTGAATTAGGAAGGACCAAAGCAAAGAATTGTAGTGGGAAGCACAATATACTCTTTTCTATTGAAAACTCATTGTATAATATTAGAAAATCGTCTATAAATTTTGTTTAGTGTTTTCATATTTCATATCAATGTATTCATACTTTATACCTTTCTCAAATATGAACGACCCCACACATTAATAAATTTGTAACTCTAGCATAGTGCGTTATGATTAAAAAAATATCTTTTGCACACGCGAAAGCGCGTGTAGAAAGGCTAGTGAATCCTTAATTCAAAGGTCACCGACTTGGAAGCTAAAAGAACGACTTTTATTTCCTTCAATAATCTTACATTCTCACTAAACAATCCTTGGGTTTTGAGCTTCTGACACCCCATTTTCTTTATAACCTCTGGTTATTAACTTCAACTCTTCTTATAGACAACTTGACCAGTCTGATCACCACCGTCGTTCTTGCTTTCTCTCAGCCATGTTTCGAACAAGAAAATGTTTGTTTCACAACTTCTACCTCTGCATCAGATGCGTTCTTGTCAGCTTAGCGTTCTGCGTTGGCCTAGCCGACTTAGTATTCTAGCTTATCTTCCTACCCCAAGAACCAAAATTCACCATCACCAATGCCTCTCTAACCCAATTCAATTTCAATAACACCAACAACAATACTCTTTCTTACAACCTTTAGTTCGACATCACCTTCAGAAATTCGAACAAAAGGGTTGGAATGTACTACCGCCGCATCTGCCATCACCAACTACAGAAACAAGAGGTTTGCTCTGGAGACTTTGGCTTCGACGCCATTTTACCAAGGTCACAAGAACACCACTATTTTGCATCATGTACTTGCTGAAGGGCAGCAGTTGGTTGGTTTTGGTAAACGCGAAATTTCCATGTTTAACTCTGAGACTGCTGCCAGGGTTTACAGCATTCAAGTGAAGCTCACTCTTCGAGTTAAAGCCCGGTATGGAAAGTTAAAGACAAGAAATTACGAGCCTGATCGCAGGGTCGACTGCAGGATGAAGGTTCCGTTGAGTTTTAATGAAACATCTGCGAGCAGTTTCAAGGCTACGAAGTGCGGAGATGTTTATTTATTATCAAATCCTTGCCCTCCTCATATTCGCCTTCATCTTCAATCCCAAGAGCCGAAATTCACCGTCACCGATGCCTCTCTTACCCGATTCAATTTCACCAACGATAACAACACCCTCTACTACAACCTCGCGTTCAACATCACCATCTGAAACCCTAACAAAAAGGTTGGCATATACTACCGCCACATCCAAGTCATAGCCAACTATAGAAAAAAAACAGTTTGCTATAGTGACGTTGCCTTCGGCGCCATATTACCAAGGCCACAAGAACACAACCATTTTAAATCATGCACTAGTTGAAGGGCAGCAGTTGGCGGTGTTTGGGGAACGTGACCTTTCCCAGTTTAACTCTGAGGCTGCTGCCGGGCTTTACAGTATTGATTTGAAGCTTTATCTTCGGGTAAGAGCCAGCTTGTTAAAGTCCCACCTCGGTGGGTTCAAATAAAACCCAATGGGTTTAAATAAGATTACCTTACTCTAATTAATATCAAGGTTTTTTGTGGTAAAACATGTTGGAAGCTAAACAGCTTCTGGAGTCGAGGGATTGAAGGCAGCAAGGAGCTCCCAAGCATGGCTGTTGTCTGGATCGAAGAAGAAAGAAGAAGAAAGGGTTTTAGCCTTCAACGGCTAGTTTTTTGTTTAAATGTATGTGTGAGTGTGAGAGTGACAAGTGTACATTCTATATTAGATCACTTAAAACCCAAATGAAGGGCTAGGAATTAATTTGGAGTAATAAGGATGAAATAGTTGTTAAGTTTCTTGTCACCCACTCTCTTAAACAAGTGGGTCATGGCAATGCACCATACCCTACAAGATTTCCTTTACTTAATGAAATTATGGCTACTGCATCTTGCACAGCCTTTGAAGCCGTCAATCACATCTCTAAGTTCTCTCCATTCTCTGCCATTCTAACCCTAAGAAACTAATCCAAACAATCAATCAAAACACCAAAACAAAACATACATTTCCATGGCCTCAGGGCCTAGTTTCTGATCTTACAACTTTCTGGGCGTAATTTGTGCAAGTTAAGATCTTTGGGAGCACCTACGTAGTGTCATCAACAACAACCAACCAACCAACAACCCTGCAAATGAAGGGATCTAGCAGTAGCACTGAGCTAAAAGCTCCAGTCTTTGATGGGGAGAACTATAATTTTTGGAGAATAAGAATGACAACCATTTTCAAGTCCTATGATATATGGGATATGGTTCAACACGAGTATGAACTATCTGAGATGGAGGTTGATGTTCTAAAGGAGGACCTCACAGAAACACAACTCAAAACACTGAAGTAGAACCTGATTGAGGATGCTAGAGCACTTGGAATCATCCAAGGTGCTGTCTCAGAACCATTTTCCTGAGGATAGCAAATGAAGAGACTGCAAAGGGAGCTTGGGAAGTTTTACAGCAAGAGTACAGAGGAGACACCGAAGTCAGAAAAATAAAACTTCAATCTCTTAGAAGAGATTTCGAGTATACAAGAATGAGGAAAAATGAGTTGTTGAAATATCACTTTACTAGGCTATTTGATGTTGTAAATAAGATGAAGAAAACACATGGTGAGGAATTGCCTAATGAGAGAATTGTCCAGAAACTGTTGATCAGTTTGACTAAGCCCTATGATTCAATAGTGAGTGTCATTGAAGAAACCAAAACATTGAAACTCTTAGTGTGCAAGATGTGATGGCATCCTTAAGAGCTTTTGACCAAAGCCTTGAGAGGCATGCTAATTTTTCCATTGAGAAAGCATTTCAATCACTCTCTGTTGGATCTAGTAGTCAATCTAGTGCAAGCAAACAAAAACCACAGTGGAAGGGCAAGAACAAGAAATATGAAGGAAAGAGGTATCAAAACCCTAGACCTAACCAAGGCAGCAACTCAAATGAAGGTCCAAGAACCAAGCAGCAATGCAAGCACTGTGACAAATCTCATTTTGGGGAGTGTTGGTTCAAGGACAAGCCTAGGTGTCATAAATGTAACAAGTTCGGGCACATCATGAAGGATTGCAGATCAAAGAATGTGCAGCAAGTGCACTGTGCAAACCAAGTGGAAAAAGAAGCAAATGTGTTATGTGCTTTCAGTGCAAAAGTGGAGAAAAACAATGAGGTGTGGTACATTGACAGTGGCTGCAGCAACCATATGACTGCACATGAGTCATTACTTATTGACATTGACACAAACTTCACTGGAAAAGTGAAAATGGGAGATGGAAACATTGTCAAAGCCACAGGAAGAAGAACTCTAGTCATTAACACCAAGAAAGGATGAAGATACATAAGGGAGGTAATGCTAGTGCCTGGATTGGATGAGAACCTACTTAGTATTGGTCTAATGATGGAGCATGGCTATTTCACACTTTTTGGGGGAACTGTGGTCGAGATCTATGATGACAGGTCTCTATCAAACCTAGTGACTAGAGTGGAAGTGAAAAATAGAAGCTTTCCACTTATGTTGAAGTACCTAGAAGAGGTGGCAAGGAAAACAAGTGTGACAGGTTCTATGAAGCTATGGCACATGAGGCTTGGTCACTTAAACATGACAAGTCTATAAAATCTGCAAAAGCATGAAATGGTACAAGGTATACCAAAGTTAGATCAATGCAATGAAACCTGTGAAGGTTGTGTGTTTGGAAAGCATCACAGAGATCCATTTGAAGCTGGAAAGGCTTGGAAGGCAACGAAGCCACTCGAATTGATTCACACGGATGTGTGTGGACCAATGCAAACAACAACAATCAGTGGAAACAAGTATTTCCTAACCTTCATCCTTCATTGATGACTACTCACAGATGTGTTGGGTGTATTTCATGAGGTTCAAGTTTGAGGTATTCACAATATTCAAGAAGTTCAAGGCAATGGTTACATTGTAAAGTGGATACCAAATCAAATGACTAAGAAGTGATATGGGATGAGAGTACACCTCTCTTGAGTTTAATGCATTCTGTGAAAATGTGGGATTGGAGAAGCAACTCACAGTGGCATATTTGACACAACAGAATGGCATTGCAGAAAGGAAGAATAGGACTATATTCGAAATGGCTAAGTCTATGATGCATGAGAAGAATATGTCATATACATTTTGGGGTAAAGCAGTGAATACTGCAGTGTACGTATTGAATAGGTGCCCTACTAAAGCACTGGATAAGAAGACACCATTTGAAGTGTTCAGTGGAAGGAAGCCTTCTGTGAAGTATCTAAGAGTGTTTGGCTTAGTATGATATACTCACATTCCTCAACAACTAAGGCACAAGTTGGAGAAATCAAGCAACAAGGGTGTTTTGTGGGTTATGGTACCTATGAGAAATGGTACAGAGTTTACAATCTGTCAACTCAGAAGATAATCATGTCAAGGAATGTTATCTTTGACAAAGACTCAATATGGAATTGGGAAACAAGTGTAGAAGAGAAAAACAGTGTCTCTCTACAACTTGACCTCAACAATGGGCAAACAAGGCAGCCTATGGAGACCTCAATTCAAGAAGAAACCATAGAGAATGGTGACACACAAGGGATTCCACAACAAGCAAACATGAGTCCACAACTGAGTCAATCATAGATACAACTCCAAGTTCAACTCCAGTGAGGTTGAGAAGCTTATATGAGATATATGCTACATGTAATTACTATGAGTGGAACCAGAAACATATGAAGAAGCTGAGAAAGACAAAGCTTGGAAGAAAGCAATGAAGGAAGAGCTTGAAATGATTGAGAATAATGACACTTAGGAACTTGTTAATCGACCAAGTGACAAACCTGTGATTGGAGTGAAATGGGTGTACAAAGTGAAGCTAAATCTAGATGATTCTGTGCAGAAGAATAAGGCAAGATTGGTAGCTAAAGGCTGCTCACAGAAGCCTGGTGTAGACTTCAATGAAACCTTTGCTACAGTAGCAAGGTTAAACACCATAAGGACCTTAATAGCCCTAGCAACCAAGAAGGGTTGGAAGCTGCATCAATTGGATGTCAAATCGGCATTTCTAAATGGAGTGCTAAAGGAGGAGGTGTTTGTGGAACAACCTCAAGGGTATACAAGTTAAGAGTTTGCAGAAAAGGTGTACAAGCTAAGGAATGCATGGCCTAAAACAAGCTCTAAGGGCTTGGTATAGTGAGATTGATTCTTATTTCACTGAGAAAGGATTTCAGAAAAGTCCTAGTGAAGCTACACTCTATACTAAGACAGAAAGCAACAACAAGATACTAGTTGTCTCAATCTATATGGATGATGTTGTCTACACTGGAAATGATGCTGCAATGATTGAAAAGTTCGAAGAAGAAATGATGAAGAGGTATGAAATAACTAACCTAGGCCTCTTGCATCATTTTCTTGGCATTGGGGTAATTCAAGAGGCAAACAACATCTTCATTCATCAAAGGAAGTATGATGAAACCTTGCTTGAAATGTTTGGTTTGAAGGGTTGCAAACCGGTCTATACACCTCTAATTGCAAATGAGAAGCTTAAGAAGGAAGATGGGAGTGAATTTGTGGATACAAGTCTTTACAAGAGCATTTCTGGCAGTCTGTTGTACTTAACTGCAACAAGGCAGGACCTAATGTTCTCAGCAAGCCTACTTTCTAGGTTTACGCAGAATCCTAGCAAGATACACACTGGGACAACAAAGAGAGTTCTAAGATATGTGCAAGGAACACTTGATTATGGCATCAAGTATGAAATGGGGAAGTCAACTATCCTAATTGGATTTTATGACAGTGACTGGGTGGCAGTGAAGATGATAGCAGAAGCACATCTGGCTATGTTTTCACATTTGGTTCAAGGGTATTTTCATAGGCCTTTGTGAAGCAACAAAGTGTTGCACAGTCCACAGCCGAGGCAAAGTATGTGAGTGCATCAAAAGCTACAGCTCAAGCTATTTGGCTAAGGTTTATACTCAAAGACTTTGGCGAAGTGCAGGTTGAAGCCACACCACTTCTGTGTGACAACACCTCTGCAATTGTCATGACCAAAAACCCAGTATTTCATCAGAGAACAAAGCACATCAAAAGAAGATACATTGCAGGACAACACAATCAAGCTAATTTATTATAGCACAGAAGATCAGATCGTAGACATTTTCACAAAAGCATTACCGAATAAGAGATTCAATTACCTGAGGGGATTGCTCAGATCGACTCCCAGAAGCAGTTTAGAGGGGAGTGTTGGAAGCTAAACAGCTTCTGGAGTCAAGGGATCGAAGGCAGCAAGGAACTCCCAAGCATGGTTGCTGTTTGCGACGAAGAAGAAATAAGAAGAAAGGGTTTTAGCCTCCAACGGCTAGTTTTTTGTTTAAATGTATGTGTGAGTGTGAGAGTGACAAGTGTACACTCCAGATTATGTCACTTAAATACCAAATGAAGAGCTAGGATTTAATCTGGAGTAGTAAGGATGAAATAGTTGTTAAGTCTCTTGTCACCCACTCTCTTAAACAAGTATAGGTCATGGCTATGCACCATACCCTACAAGATTTCCTCTACTTAATGAAATTATGGCTGCTGCATCTTGCACAGCCTTTGAAGCCGTCAATCACATCTCCAAGTTCTCTTCATTCTCTGCCATTCTAACCCTAAGAAACTAATCCAAACAATCAATCAAAACACCAAAACAAAACATACATTATCAAAACCCAACACCTGACGGATTGGGCAAGTAGTGGAGTTGAGAATAGTATCAGTGTCGTTAGAGTGGGGTGGGCCCGACGATCCAAAAATCCAACAGGGTATCAGAGTCAAGGTTCAGGCCCGTGCAAGCCAACGAGCTTGTCAAAGGAAATAAGTCTGAACTCTTAACATAGAGACGACCTCTGAGTTCCATTAAAAACAAATTGGACTCCATTGGAGCCGATCTTTGAGTTTCAATTGTCGATGTATAGATCTCCATGTGTGAACCACTAAATGGGATTACGAGTGAGGGGGAGTGTTAAGTCCCACATCGGTGGGTTCAAATAAATCCAATGGGTTTAAATAAGATTATCATATTCTAACTAATATCGAGACTTTTGTGGTAAAACCTCACACCTGACGGATTGGACAAGTGGTGAAGTTGGGGACAGTAATTGTGCCGTTAGAGTGGAGCGGGCCCGACGATCCAAAAATCAAACACCAGCTAGGGGATGTTCAAGTCACGCAATTACAATCTGTATTGCAAGATTGACTGCTGGCTGAAGGTTCCTTTCAGTTCTAATGAAACATCTTCAAGTGCTTTCGAGGCTACACAGTGCTGGAATATTTATCTCTTTTCAAGTCCCGATGATTAGTCGCTCTATCTTCGAATCTTTTACCCCAAAGTTGTATGAAAAATCCATGAAACAATTCAACCAATATTACAAGTGTTCACCACACTGCCAATCAATTTGAGTACATATGTGGCACAAAGCACAAGAAGAAAAAGAAGAATTTAGTGATCACTGACGACCGTGCGGTGAAATAGTCTCACATAATGCTAACAAAAACATCTAAGAGATACTACTAGGCCACAGTTGTTTGGTTGGAATAAGAATTCAGTTTCCAGTAGAAGTATTTAGTTTGTTATGCTGTTCGGAAACAATCCTAATCCCTTTCATTTCTGATAGAACTTCCATAGACTTCGGTGGTTGATTGACCCCCGTCACCAGAAGTGTGATTATTGTCATCTCAATTAATTAAGTACCTTTTTTTTTTTTTCTCTGATGAACACATACACACCTCTATTCTATAGAGAGGAATGCTTAGGAGACTAAATTTGCAAACCAAATGATATGTCATTAATAAGAAGAAAAAAAACAAATTTATCGACACTTAAGTAATAATCCAATCATCAACTTTCATTTCATTTAGTTAACAAAATTTTGTTTACAAATTTATTTTTCTTTCCATCATTTGACCACACAATTAATTGGCTTGTATGGTTTACCTAGATCGATCTTTAAGCCACTATTTTCAGCATCATACAAGAGTAACGTTTCACACAAAAATTGTTAACTCAACGAGTCAGATTGATACTGATCCATAACCTAATAAAACTATACGTTTACAGTTTACTACTAGGGCGTAATGAGTAATATACTCACTCTATGAGTTCCTACATAGGGCGTGATGAGTTGGGGCCCAAGTTAGAACCAACACATACCACCATCATGGATGTGATCAGCCCGACCCCAAATTCAACTTGAACACACAACTTACCCATTCTTATGATAAAATGTGTGTTGTCTGTTGAGTTTGAGGGGTTATGTTTTATACATTTAATGACATTAATATCTTGTTACCCAGAGGAATATGGCAGACTATTCTTAATTAATGTCATCTACATAGGAGTAAATGGGCCCGCATTTATGAGAATTGAAATGGCTAAATTCTCTAAAGCTCCTACGAAATCCGGGATCTGTTCAGGGCCAAAATGAACACAACCGTATGAATTGACGTGTGGCAGACATGATATGTGTGTAGTATATTGTCTCGGTTTACTACTGCGGTGAACAGTTCAAGATCTTCCACATCCACTGCGTCACCAAGTAAACCCGATATGTTTTCACTAGGGTAAGTTCAAGTCCAAAAGACACTTCACCCGATGCATATCATGTCTATTCTCTCTCAGTTTTAGGCAGCCTAGTTATACATTTACATTTACAAAAGGCCTACCAAGAGAGCAAATATTATTTACATCGAGAGGAATGGGTCTCAAGCCAATTCAATGAATCGGACTGGGCGGAAACCTAACCTAGCTGATTGGAGATCCCATGGTCTAGGTTCAATAAGCCAACTGGTTGAGTTTGATTCAAAAGTACTTCTCCAAGGGCGGGGGGAGGTGGTGCTTGGGCAAAATGACATTTCCAACTTTAACTCGGAGATTATTGACGGTAGAGATGACCGATTAACTCATTAGGTTATTAATGAGTATCTATCAAGACTCATTTAGTTTGACCGGAAGAGCATCTTACATTGCCAATATAGTGTTACTGTCATACTAAAAATTTCTCAAACTTTTAAGACGTGTCGAAACTGCCCATAAAACTACATTTTAGAAACGTTATGCCATTCTCAGAGAACAAAAGTCGTCACAACTCTGAAATTGCAGTCTCCCATACCTTCCCCCTCATCTCATCCGCCATATTCAACTGCGATTAGAGCGTCAGTCCACCATAAGTTAATGGGTGAAGAAAGCACAGAAAAAGAAAACAAGCAGAGAAGTTAAAGGGGTTGGGAACCACAAGGAACAACTTCAAGCAAGTATCGAAAGTCCTTTTCCTCCAAGTGCTTCTGCATAAATTTGTTTAGCTAAATATATCAACAAAACAGAAGGTATTTCGATTCTTTTGGTGATCAGGCGAGACCCGGATTGAACAACTTTGGAAGTTCCCCCAGACCAGAAGGACTCTTTGGATGTTCCTCTTGACATTTCCAACAAAGTCGATTGCTAGATGTACATACCTTCTGTCAATGGCTGTCAGCACTCGATCAACTAGCTAGTAATTAAGCGTTTTCATAAGTACAAAGCCGAAATCCACCCTTTCGTGTTATATACAAGACGATACCTCATCTGCAACTCCATCTGGTACCATTTACTGACGCCGACAATACTCTCTACTACAATCTCGCGCTCAACTTCGCCATTTTACCAAGGGCATAAGAACGACATTTAAATCATGTATTCGTTGAAGGTCAGCAGTTGGCAGTATTTGGAGAACGTGACCTCTCTAAGTTTAACTCGGAGACTGCTGCTGGAGTTTACAGTATTGATAAGAAGATTTCTCTTCGGGTAAGAGCCAGGTTCGGAAATATCAAGACACCAGAATATGTTCCTAGCAACATCGACTGCAAGCTGAAGGTTCCTTTGAGTTTAAGTGAAACATTCCCGAGTGGTTTCAATGCCACAAAGTGCAGGAATGTTCATGTACTCACAAATCCAAGCGACTAGCCACGAATTTGAGATTTTTGGTCCAAAAAAATGACCCCTTTTTTTACATAGTCATACAATGAGATAATTAAAAAGAGAATGTAATTCAAGAAATCATAATTCAAACAAGCAATATAAAGTACAAATTCAATCCACAGTATGAGGATCTCTATTCTAATCTCGACTAAACGGGTGATGAAGTATACTTTTCATAATCATCTAGTGATTAAAACTCAAACCCAACATTGAATTATGGAAGTAGAGGAGCTCACCTGTTCAAGCAAGGGGGCGACAAGATCATACCAAACCTACGCACCATATTCAGGAATGTAGCCATATAGAGCGTACCATAAACGGCTTCAACCCAAAATAATCTTCAATATATGAAATTTCCATTTGAATATCATGAAACAAACACAAGCCTGAGATAAACAGACAAATTGATTTCAAAATCAATCTGTAAATTTACAATTTCTCACCACGCTGCACGCATAATCTTGTACGAAATTAAGGGGCTTCCATTTTCAGATTTATATGAGGATGATAGAATCCTTGTGTTCTTGTGAAGTTCTGCCATGCACCTTATTGTACAATCATGTGCAACCAATATTTGAATAGACACCAATGCAGTCAGGAGGACCTTTATTCGTATTCAAACTGAACCTCTACATGCAGATATTTTCTCATCAGCCGGACAATGGACGAGGTGAAGCTTGCTAAAACTTGGCACTCTTCATGGGATTTGGCTTCTGAGACCACCCCATAAATGACCAACTTCTTCAAATTAGGGCATCTTTCTAGAAGTCCTGCTACCCAATCGGAGAAGAGCTCGCTGATTATAGTCCATCCGAGTTCTAACACAACCACGTTCTCCAAAGAAGATGACCCCTGCAAGCCACAAACATCTCTTAAATCATAACTTAATGATAGGTGGGTTAACTGAGGGAAGCAAGCAGAAACAGTCTCCAAATCCACCACCTCATCCTCGTCATCAAATACAACACCCCAGAGCCGAAGCCTCTTTAAATTTGATGATTTTGAGATCATGTTATAGAACTTTGGCCACATGATCGTGAAGCTGCTAACATCCACAATCTGAAGATTCTCTGTGTTATCCCCAATATCGAGATGGAGGACACTAACATCATCGATCTTTAAAACACTCAGTGACCCCTTACCAATAAGCTCAAAAAGCTCAAGGGTACAATCTTTCAGGTGCAGATTCTCAATGCTATCGGCCTCTAGTATGAACTTATCCAAACTGACAGCTTCCACGTAGATATTTTTCAGTGAAGGACTATTAAGTTCCATAGTTGCCTGTGCATCTGACATGGCAATATCAGGATTAATAAGAGCCAAATTCTGAAGTTTTGGACATGCGGTAAGCAAAAGGTTCAAATCCAATGCTGAGATACTGACATAACTTAGCGAAAGTGACTTCAAGCATGGAAATTTCTGATAACTGGGTTCAACACCTGTTACAGAATTATGAGCCAATGCCAAGACTTCAAGCTTCTGCCGACTACATTTCTCAATGATATTCACATTCGGAGTAGTCCTCACATTATAATGCAGTTGCCGCAAGGTGTCCCGGGTATACATGAGCCAAGCAATCACTGGGGCGGCTGAAAATTCATCAACATCATCCATAAAAATTGACAAACACTGCAATGCTGTGGTTTGGAATATTGTTTGAGTTATAAGAATTTCCAATCTACTTGTTGTCAGATCATGATAGACGGACCAATCATTGGAATTGAAAGAAAGAGTGTGGAGGTGATTCCGCCAAGCCTCTCTCCATTTCTTGCAAGTCACAGATGCAATCACAACATCTCGGGCAGCTTTAAGCCGGGATAGAATATTACCTATGACTTCAACGGGAAGGTGCTCCATATACCCAATAAATTAACGAAAACCGAGGAAAGCTCTTGTTCTCAAAGTTCAAAGTACCCCATGAAAATTAAGAAGCCAACTCTAAAGAAATCCTCACCACACAATTAGCCATCCAGAATTGTTAAACCTTCCATCTGGGTTTATCACAAAACAGAAGAAAAACCAAGATCCATCCATGCCAAACACCAATCTGCCATCTCTTCGGGATTTGTCACGACATCATCTATACAAGTAAAAATTCAGATCAATATTTTGGACTTTCACTAATCAATCAGTAATTGTCACCACAATTAACCATGGAAAGCAAAGATTAGCCAGTAGAAACTGGAAAAATCCAGTACTTTGGGCATTACAAACAAGTCAACAATTTCAAAAGTTGGCAGATTTTGCACCGGATCAACATCAATTCAATGAAAAACCATGCAAACAAACTCAATAAATTAAACCCAATTCAATTATTCAAACAAATTTCAACAGCTTAGCATCAATCTACTAAAAATCGAGCAAAAACACATAGAACCCAAAAATCTATAAAAATGGAATAAATAAAAACGATCTTAATACAGTGATAATCAATGGGTAAAACAGAGAGAAAATTAGGGCGGGATTACCTGTGGAAGCAAATCAAAATCCAAAACTCCCAACTGTCATCGGGATCACTATCATCCCATTCATCAGAAAAAGGGAGAAACTTGAATGCAGGATTCGATGGTTTTGGAAAAACGAGTGGAGAAACGAACCAGCCAAAAGCTGCTTGGTCTGAAAGACGAGACCGCGGAGAAGACGAAGAAGAAGAGTCTACGATGAGAAGAGAGGGAAGCCGGCAGGTCTTCTTCTAGCTCTTGTGGAAAAATGGAGAGTAATTACGCACGTGAGAATATGGAAATTTAATTTCTGAAATTGGAATGCAAATGTGCTACAATTTATTTCCCAATCCAATATGCAACATGAGTCCCCACCAAGGTCTAAAATATCGATGATATTGGAAATATCGGTAGTCCAAAAACACGGAAATTTCGATGGAAATATCGGGATATTATCGATATTGATAAAAATTGAATAAAAATCACGGAAATTGTAAGAAAAACTTGGAAATTTTTATTGAAACTTTGCAGGATGTTTATTTAGTCAATTATCTATTAGGTTATCACAAAAAATTGGAAGGAAATGCATTGCATGATAGATTTAACTGATTTAAGTTGATTATATAGCGAGCTGACAAACATTGTGAGTGTAGAAATTATGTAGTAATTAATGAAAGAAGTTTAAACACACCATAATCATTTATATATAATGAATTAGTACAATATTTTACACTTTATACATTGCATGGTAAGATACATGAGTGATTTAGCAAGGTCTAAAATATCGATGATATCGAAAATATCGGTAGTCCAAAAACACGAAAATTTCAATGAAAATATCTGGATATTATGGATATTTTAGACCATGATCCCCACTACATGAATCCTATATCCTAGCTCACCTTCTTACAAATGGGAAAAAAAAAAAAAAAAAAAAAGTTGCATTCCATATGGAGATCAACAATCTGTGTTATTATCGACGAATGTGAACGACCGAGAATTGTTGAATGTTTAAAAATAAAAAAAAGAGCATAATTCCAAAGTATAATCTATAAGAAAATTTTAAAACTAAACGAATGTGGACAACAGATAACTGGTAATTAATATAATTCTATTGATCATTTGAATGTGGACGAGAGAGACGACTGGTAATTAATATAATTTTATATGTTATAATTTTGAACTCATAGGTTTTCTGTTCAATTTTCTAGTACACAGTACGGCTCATATCAATGAAAAACAAATTGCCTCAAAGTGTGAAAATTATAATCCATATGAAAAAGCAAAGTAAGATCCATGACTTTTTGTTATAGAACAATATATTTACACCAAATGATAGGAGATTAAATTGATATCAAACTCATCGTTCACGAGATTCAAACCTAAGATTTTTCATGTATAAGTAACGAATGGTAAAACAAGTTCAGGAAAAAATGATAATCTCGTCAACGCAATTTCCACAAGTAAGCAGCTTTTACATCTTGACATTACAAAAGTTCATACAATTTCAGGCACATAATTTTATCGATATACATTGTGTTCGTCCAAACAAAATTGGAATAATCTTTACAGAAGAATGCGAACTTTAAAACCCGAGTTAGCACAGAGTAATATGACTCACGCCGGCGCCAACACAAATAATTAGTCAGTGAAGGTGCTGGTTCATCAGAAGCTGGCCATACGATTCTTTAAACCTTCTTCTTAGCTCCGCTACCGCCTGTTGTCATGAAAGATTCCCCACAGCCACACTGTCCTTTAGAGTTGGGATTGATAAATACGAACTCGGACCTGCCAAAAAAAATAAATTAGGAGTGAGCGGAACCAGGAAGGTGACGGTAATTGAAGGTAAAAGCAAGTTGTTAAACCAACAGCATTAACGCCAATGGAAGGATTAAGCCCAAAGCATGTCTTATTGTACCATTGCACCACCAACAAATGAAAGGCGGTTAAATTTAAAACGTATCATCAGATCGACAAGGGGTATGAATAAATACCATGCCATTTGGCTGCTTAAGGTTCCCAATTTCAAGTACTTGTTCATGGAGTAATAAAGCAATCATAATATACCCAGAAAAAATGCAAGCAAACAAATATTAGCAGATCATCTTTCTTCATGGTTTGGTTTCTGCTCATGTAAAAATGGACCCATATGCTCCATTATCTCTCCTAACACGCACATGGAAAGCCACTTGAAGCATTCACTAAACCCTTCTACCGTGCACCATTATCTCTCCTAACACGCACATGGAAAGCCACTTGAAGCATTCACTAAAACCCTTCTAACATGCACCATTATCTGTCCTAACACGCACACGGAAAGCCCCTTGAAGCATTCACTAAAACCATTCTAAACTGCACATTCAATTTGTCATTGAATGCGCACAACACACACATCCAACAGTAAACAGAGGTTGAAGTACTAATGGCAGCAGTGGTGGAGGTGATGATGCCCTAAATCATGGCCCTCTGTCGGTCTTAATGAAATGGTCATACGGTAGTAGTCAGGACAGGGATGGAAAGCTGACCATCGGCGATGGTGACATTATGGGCAAATTTAATATCACTAGTTAAGGAAGGTGGAGTCCTAAAGCTGATGTTGTTTATAGCAGCGCTAAGCAGCATCAGTCTAGGTCTTGTATAAGGTAGCGGGGCTCCATTGGGATGATGTTAAGAGACGCTCTGAAGTTTTTCTGCCAAACGTAGTCAAAAGCACTTTTGGCTCTTTCAAATACTCTTGGTTCATCTCAAAGTGAAAAAACTCTATATTCTCCACAAAATTCAACCCGAAATTCGACAACCCATTATCCTTACGAAGCGCAATTTTAACATAATTGACACTGGAAATAATTACAAAAATGAAAAACAAATCCATTTCTAACGCTGCACAAGTTCATTTTCTCTACCACAAAAAAAAAAAAAAAAAAAAAAAAAAAACCAAAGATTTACACACGCCCAATTCAAATCAAAACCAAACAATTTTTCAGAATCCAAACATGCTAATAAGTTCACACAAATCCACCCAAAAAAAAAAAAGAAGGAAAAATTGGGGGAAAAAAAAGAGAGGAAGAGATGATTTACCTGAGTTTATCATCTATAAAATCCATCTTCGTTCCTATGACGTGCATCAGAGCCTTCGGATCAATCAAAATCTTCACACCTTTATCCTCCACCAATTCGTCGAACTTCCCCTTATCATCTACACAAGAACAAATTGGGGCAAATAAATTCACGAAATTCATGATTCAACTCATCAAAATTGAAGAAAAAGAAGAAAATTTGACGATCAGGATCAAAACGCCGCCGTACCTGCGTAATTGAGAGTGTAGGACAAACCGTTGCAGCCCCGAGCCTTGACTCCGAGCTTGAGATATGGCCGCCGGCGCTGCTCTAGAAGCTGCCGTATACGATTCGCCGCCGCGTCTGTCAAGCTCACGGCCTGTCGCCTCACCGCCGGTCCGACCCTCTCGGCTGCCGCCGCCAGAATTTGCGAAGCCATCGGTGAGATTTTTAATGTCTTTTCTTCTTCCCAGATGTGTCTCTCTGCCATCTAAAGGCAAACCCGTGGTGAACTCGTGCCGGGGTAGTTCCGTCATTTCGTACCCCTCCACGTTGCGTCTGAACGAGATTCTCGATGTTTCCGGGACACGTTGATCGACGGAAATTAGGCTGCATGTGTGTGGCTCATATACTTTGATACGTATAATTTATTAAAACAAGTTAAATTCATAGACACGTATCAATTGATGATAAAATTAAAAAAAACCGCATACAAAATTGAAAAGATTTGAACTCCCCCGTAACGGGAAAGGTTGGGTCGATTTTGAACATAATTTATTCCATTAAGCAAGATTCTTCTTACCACACTTAATGATCGACGTAACGAGTAATAGTGGTAAATAACATTTTTTGTGGTTTCGTTAGGCCATCCACAGCGATTTATGTGGTATATGAGTCTCATATAAATATGTTTAGACACTTTGATTTTGATTCTTATAAATATAAGTCTCATTCCGCTCATAATGATTAAATTCGAATTTATTTTCCTTTTAAAAAACAAGAATTAAATTCAAAATTTCCGATCTACTGTAAGAAGCCTTATGTGTCATCATTGTGGCGCACTTAATGTGAAACCTAACAATGTGGTTAACTAGTGACCGACATTACTGAATATAACACCCCGCAAGTTTTTTATCCAAAACCAAATGAGCGTACTGAAAGTTGAACTGTTATGATTTAAAATTTAATAATAACTCATCAAGTTAATAGGATGATTTCATGTCGTCCCATGTAGATTTTCATCGACAAGTATGTCGTTGAAGTATCGATAATGAAAATATAAATAACATGTTTATTTGAATAGCATATCAATATTAGATGGTCGAACATATCAGATGATCAAGAAGCCTAAAGCAAAGATTATCTCCTCATTTCCTATGCCCACTTAGACTCTACAATTGGGCCCAACTAATGAACACAAGAACTTGAAGCACTAAGATACAAAGCCCATCAATTGAACCCTCGTCACCGAACGATAAGGGTTTTTGCAAGACTCTGTGTAAACCGTGTGTTGCTTTCAGAAGAGCCCACACCCACATGCCTTTCACCTGAAAAAGCCAAACCAATTTGGTTCCCCACTCAACCAGATTCCTCATTTTTCTAGTAGGTTTGTTGCTTCCTTTACCACTTCCCCCGCTTCTCTATCACGAACAGCTCGCAATCATTAGTCCAAATCTGACTGAGGGTTTTAAAGAGACTGAATTTCTGACTCTTTGGGCTCAGCGCCCCTAGATGCTCCCTTGGGTTCTTTTGTTTCTGCATTCAAGGTCTCCTCGGATTTCTCTGGTTTGTAGCTTCCTCTAAAACCCCAGCTGCCCATTTCTCTGTTTCCTTCTTGTTTTTCTGGAAATTGGGTCTCCGTTTGTAATGCATTTCTCTGGGTTTGTTCATTTCTCATTGTTTTCTGCTTGCTTGATGCTGTTTAACTTCATGGTTACTTTGAATTTTGTAGAATTGTTGTTGGGTTTCGGTTTTCGGGTTGTGAATTTTGTCTGGGGGTTGTAATGTGCGATACGAAGTTTGTGGGGTTTTATATTTCTCTGGTTTGCTTCTTTCTCATTGTTTTCTGCTTGCTTGCTGCTGTTTAACTTCATGGTTACATTTAATTTTGCATAGTCGTTGTTGGGTTTCGCTTTTCGGGTTGTAATTATTTCTGGGATTGGGATTGTAATGCGTGCTATGAAGTTTGTGGGTATGTGTTTGATTGGTTTAGTTGACTATTGACGTTTTAGCATTTGCTGGTCTTTGAATGTTTGTAATTAATCTGCTATGTGTAGTGGTTTCTTAGAATTATCTGGTTTTTTGGTAAACAGCTGCCATTTTCAGTACCTTTCTTGTTTCTCTGAAAATCGGGTTTCCATTTGTTCTGCGTTTCCGCTAGCTTGCTGTTTAAACTCAAAGTTACTGTGAATTTTGTATAATATTGTTGGGTTTTGCTTTTCGGGTTGTAATTATTTGTCTGGGATTGTAATGTGCGCAATGAAGTTTGTGGGGTTTCTGTTCGATATGCTTTTAGTTAAATGTCGATATTTTATCCATCTGCTATGTTATATGGTTTCTTAGAATTATCTGGTTTTTTTTTATAAGTAGGTGTTGGGAGAGAAAGCGGGTTTCTAAAAGATTGGCATTCATCAGCTTACCTGTCTCTGAGATTTAAAGTCTCAGCGTTTACATGATGGCGACTTATGCATCGAATTATGTTACCCTTCCTGATACTCGAAACCCGGTGGGGGTACTGACAAGGCTTGGGGGTCGCTTAGGAATGGAGAATCACTTGGGAAGAGTTAGCAGCTTAAAAGTGTCTGAGGAGAAGTACGGTTTTATGGGTGTAACCTATAAGTCAAGTTTGCCTCAAGTTAAGTGCTCAACCAATTCTCAGAGTGTCGGTTCATATCAGAATAGAGACCCTTTTCTGAATCTACACCCTGAAGTTTCATTGCTTAGAGGAGAGGGAAACGATAGGGTTAACAACCCGAGAAAAGATATTTCAGGTGGAGGTGTCACTGAGAGCTTAAGTGACAAATCTTCTCCTAGTAACAACGGTGAAGCAAAAATCAAAGTTATTGGTGTTGGCGGTGGAGGGTCAAATGCAGTTAATCGCATGATAGAGAGTGCAATGAAGGGTGTGGAGTTCTGGATTGTTAATACCGATGTTCAAGCCATGAGAATGTCTCCTGTCTTTCCCGAAAACCGTTTACAGATTGGTCAAGAACTTACCAGGGGTCTTGGAGCTGGTGGAAACCCAGATATTGGTATGAATGCTGCCAAAGAAAGCAAAGAATCAATAGAAGAAGCACTGTATGGATCAGACATGGTCTTTGTTACGGTAGGTTCAAATGCTATTCCTCTGTCATGACTTCCAACATTTGCCTATTTCATGCATTTCTGAACCCTGACATTAAATATCTTCATATGCAGGCGGGAATGGGTGGAGGAACTGGAACTGGTGGAGCTCCTATAGTTGCAGGTGTTGCAAAGTCAATGGGTATATTGACTGTTGGTGTCGTGACAACCCCTTTCTCTTTTGAGGGACGGAAAAGGGCAGTTCAAGCCCAGGAAGGAATTGCGGCTCTGAGAGAAAATGTTGACACACTGATAGTCATTCCAAATGACAAGTTATTGACTGCAGTTTCCCCCTCTACCCCAGTAACAGAAGCATTTAATCTGGCTGATGATATTCTACGACAAGGTGTTCGTGGCATCTCTGATATAATCACGGTGTGTGGTCTTTAAAAATATTGTGTAATGAAGTGTAATCTTAACTTCTGGCTGTTTAAACCATTCATAGAGCCTTTCAAGGGACTTCATTTGGTCAATGGGGGTTTTATTATTTGTTTGTGGATCAATGTGATTCCCTTTTTGGGCCATATTTGTTACTATAATTGGTGGATCATCATCTTCATTGCAGATACCAGGATTGGTAAATGTGGATTTTGCTGACGTACGGGCTATAATGGCCAATGCGGGTTCTTCGTTGATGGGGATAGGAACTGCAACTGGTAATGTTTTAGCTGCATACTACTAGGATGTTTAGAGTGCTTATATCATATCAGAGGCTTCACTTATAATTTTGGACTTGATTATTGTGGTCCCAAAATTTCCGTATTGCCTTCCCTTATGACACCATTGTGGCTAACGTCCTTGTGAAGTTAATATAGAATAAATGGCATCTAGAACTTTTCAGTTTTTTTGTTAGAGCATGAGAAGGAAAGGTCTGAAAGAAGACATGGTCTCAAGTTAATATATTATAAATTCTTCATTTTTTTATAATAATATGCTGAAACTTTTTTCTGATTTTTGTATTTCCTCGGAGCAGGGAAGACGAGAGCAAGGGATGCTGCATTAAATGCCATCCAATCACCTTTACTAGATATTGGTATCGAGAGGGCAACTGGAATTGTTTGGAACATTACTGGGGGAGCTGATTTGACCCTTTATGAGGTACTTCTTCTCTCTTACTCTCCGTTTTGATCATACTCATGGGATCATGAAGTTGACATATTTCTTTTCTTCAGTATGAAACTTTTCCATGTACCGTTTCTGTAAAAGAAAAACCCGTTCCACCTTGAAGTGTGGTTTACCGTTTTCTGTGAGACAATGCTGTCTTTAGGAATTATGCTTACAATTTCACCATTGCATTCAATAGTCTGAAAATGCTGTATAGAGGGTACTAGGCTTATTGAAATCGAGATTTCTCCCTTAATTCTTGACCGCAAGGATGACGTTACTCTGCAATCTGTATATTGATCTTATTCTAGAACCGCACGGAGAAATGAACTACTACTATGATCGGCCTAAAATCTCTTTTGACAATTTTCTCATAAAAGAATCATTTAGTTGGCCCAGAACTGTACTATATTCACAATGTAATAACTCCATTATTGCGCTTACCGCTGCTTCCTATGCTTCCTGCTTCTTACTACTTGCCGCACCTGAACCCTCACTGCCTTTCCGCTTGATATCCTTTTACTGAATTATAATTGGTAGTTTTGACTCACAGTTGATATGGCATTGTATTTCTCCTCTCTTACTCTCTAATTTCAAATGAGCAATTCTCATAGGTAAATGCTGCAGCTGAGGTTATATATGATCTTGTCGATCCAACAGCAAATTTAATATTTGGAGCGGTGACAGATCCATCTCTCAGTGGTCAAGTAAGTATTTTTGCTTTCTCTAAAGTGAACATGGTAAAAAATATGTCCAAGAGCTTCCTGATTTCTTGTTGAACATGGTAAATTTGCCGAACCGGATATCATGGGATTATCATAAAGGAATTGGATGGCTGCATCTTAAAATGCAATGTTGCTTGTCTTCGTTTTTCATTCAGGTCAGTATAACTCTTATTGCTACTGGATTCAAACGCCAAGAAGAAAATGAAGGAAGGCCACTCCAGGTAATTCCTTAACATGCCCCTGCTCACGCGCGCACATGCATTAACTCTCTCTTTCAAACAATTTTGTAAAATCTACCTAAATGCAGGCACAAGGAGATGTCACCCTTGGAATCAATCGACGCCCATCCTCTTTCATGGAAGGTAGTGCAGTCGAGATTCCTGATTTCTTGAAGAAAAAAGGACGCTCCCGTTATCCAAGAGCTTGATCTCATGCCTCCCGACCTCCACCTCAGCATCCATCCGAGGGATTTAAGTATGCCTCCGTAGATACTAGATGATAGATCCTCCATAAGCCATTAGCAGTTTCTAGCTTTGCTATTAGATTAGTACATCCTCGTCCGAGTGTATGTTTCCCGTTTCGAGACATTTAGATCTGGCGAGTTTTTCGCCGGAAGATTTGAATAAACGCCATTGGCATGTACAGTTTTCCCTTTTGAAAGTGAGATACAAGTTGTGGAGAAATCATGAATGGATTCGTTCAGAGAAAATTCTTCTTTATGTTTATACTCTTGAATTAGAGGGAAATAATTTCCGCAATGCCTTTTTTTTATTCTTCGCTTCAAACCAAATACAGCAGAAATGTACAGAAGTGTGTAGGCGGAGAAAAGTCCACACAGAAATTACCACTCAATTTTAATTGTCGGGTGTCAAAAAACATAATTAGACGCACACAATTTGTTCCCATCTTAGTGGAAGGGTAGTTTTGTTCCAAGTTGGAAGACGATGGCCAAAGGGTTGTCTTCTTACATGCTTCCATCTTCAAATCGCCTTCTTCCTTCTTGATGAGCAAAGGCTCGTTTGGCAACGGAGTTTCTGAAGAGAACACTTATGGTCATAAGCGCTTCTGTTCGAAGTGCATTTGTTAGAAGCAGCAAATCTTCGAGTTTTTTTCGTGCTTCGTGTGATAAGTGTTTGCTTCAAGTGCTTTTTATATTCCATAAGCACTAAATTTTTCTGTCAAACGTTGTCAGAAGCGCTATTGATTATTTGAAAGCAGTTTTGGCCTTTTTAAATTCCTTGCCAAATGGGTCCCAAGTCATCTATAACCTTTCTTCCTCACCCTGCAGTTAGCTTTTGTTAAAAAAAAAACAAAAATACTCTCAGCGAAGTTATTTGGCACATATAGAAGAAGCTCTGGCTTCTGCCCAGTAAATCCCTTGACTAATGCTTGAGCTTCCAAAACACTACCAGTAATCTCCACACGAACACTGCCCGCCTGCGAAATGGTGAAACCGACTATTATCCCTAACGATAATCTTTCTCCCTACCACCTTGGAGATGTACTTGATTGCAGAATGGCAATCCAAGCACACCCTTATATTTTTCTTCACAATGATCAGCTTCCCAGCCGGCATACTTATTAATGCAAATGCAATCGCTATCCTCTCACTGTGATGGTGAAGAACCTTTTCCTTCTCATTATCATCCATATCATGTGGAATCGAATCTGTTTGTGGAACATATCCAGCTTTCTTTATATGATCAAGAAGAGTATCAAGCTTTTCATAAATTACTTTCTTCAGAGGATGACACCAATCTTCGGCTCCAAAGATATGCGTTTTGTTTCCAACGTCAACCCAACTATACCCTGGCAATTTCTTCATGGTGCCATCTCTCAACATCTTCCTCACACTCCTCACATCTTCCCATTGCTGCTCCTTGGCATATATATTCGACAGCAGAATATGTGCTCCGATGTTCTCAGGTTCTAACTGCATCAGTTTTTCTGCTGCCAGTTTTCCCCTCTTCTTATCACCGTGAATCCTGCAGGCTCCGAGGAAAGAGCACCACCCGAAAGCATTTGGTTGAATTGGCATGCTGTTTATGAATTCTTCAGCCTCTTTAAGCCTTCCAGCCCGGCCAAGCAAGTCAATAACGCACGAGTAATGTTCATCTCTAGGAACTATTCCATATGTTTTCTCCATAGAATAAAAGTAATTTAAACCATCCTTTACCAATCCAGCATGGCTACACCCTATTAAAAGACTGACGAATGTTATTGCATTCGGCTTCACTCCTCTTTGTACCATTCTACTAAATGTTTCCGAGGCTTCTTTTCCTAATCCATGAAGAGCAAGCACACCTAACAATGAATTCCATGCAACTTCATTCGGGTTTGCTATCTCATGAAACACTTGGGTCGAATCATCAAGCAACCCGCATTTTCCATACATATCAACAAGAACAGTAGAAATGAAAGGGTGTCTATCGAGATTTAGTTTAATTGCCTGAGCGTGAAGCTGGATTCCTTGATTAAGTGCAGCTTGGTTGGCACAAGCCTTGATCAAGCTAGAGAAAGTGAACTCATTAGGCTCAACTCCCCAACTATGTAAGTCAACAAACAAACTAAAAGCCTTCTCGATTTCATCCATCTCAACGTAACCGTTGATCAGAGAGGTAGAAGACACAATGTTTCTACACTCGGAGTCAATCCGGAACACATCTGAAGCACTTTCCATATCTCCTGCTTTCGCGTACATATCAGTCAGAGCGTTGCCCACTGAAACCTCCGTTTGAAGTCCTAACTTTAGAACAGTCGAATGAAGACACTTTCCGAACTTACAATCCTTCAACGCAGAACAAGCATTTAATGCAGTACAAAGAACATGCTGATCTATAACAATCTCATCAACAATCATCCTTTTATAAGTTAGTATAGCTGCCTCAGAATCACCACTCTTTGCATACCCATCAATCATTGAAGTCCATGATACCGTGTCCTTACACGGCATCTCCTCAAAAACCTTACAAGCATCAACCGTCACCCCACACTTCCAATACATATCAGCCAAATTACTACCCACAAACAACTCACAAGCCAACCCCAACTTCAAAGCAAGAGAATGCATCTGCCTCCCTATCTCAATCGACCCGAGAAACACACAAGCTCTTATAACACTTGCAAATGCAAACTGGGTTGGTTTCTCTCCGGCAACCATCATCTGGGAAAACGTTTTTAACGTCTCCGAGAACCTCAAGTTCTGAGAAAACCCAGTTATCATTGCCGTCCAAGAAACCAAGTTTCTCTGCTTCATTGTGTCGAACAGTTTGAGTGCATAGTCGACCTCCCCGCATTTGGAATACATGTTCAGAAGATGGTTGGCGAGAAAGATGCATAGTGGGTACTCGTTGCGGAGGAGCTGAGCGTGGAGCTCTTTGCCTCTGTGCAGCTGCTTGGTCCGGGCGTAGGTTTGGATGGTTTGCGCCAAGCTGGTGGAGTCCTTGAGCATGTACCCGCCAAAACGGCACGCTTGTTGAAAATTCATCAGGAAGGGGATGTAAATAGAAAATTTGTGGAAATGCTTTACAAAATGCACAAATAAAATGAAATTATGTGGTAAAATTAGAATATCTTAGAAAACAAATGTTAATAACATGATCAAATGAATTGGCCATCCTGAGAAGAGTATGAGCTCATTTGGAAGTGTTTTGAAAATGGTTGAAAGTACTTTTGGTGAATTTTTTTTTTCTCTCTCTACCTAACAACCCTAGCCGCTTCATCTTTTCTCTCTCGCAGGAAACCCCCTAAAATCCCAACCTTCGTCGCCGACTCCTTCCTCTAGTTGGAGTCGGCCGGCTTTCTCTTGCTGCTACCCCGTTTCTTTCTACTCTCTAGCCTGTTATCCACGCCCTCAAGTCCTCCTCCTTCCCTTTCCGCCCTTTTCCCTCTTGCCGCAACCTAACCCATTACCCACACCCTCAAGTCCTCCCCCTTCCCCTGTCAAGCTTTCCCTCCTTTGGTTTTCTCCTGCGGTGCTTTATTTTTGTTTTCCTTTTGGCTTTCTTTGAGATTTGTCTCAATTTTCTTGAGCTTTGTCTCAATTCGCTGAGCTTGTCTCAGATCAAAACCTTTAGACCTCTCTTGCTCCGATGCTTCCTTCCGTCGAGTGTCCACAACTACCAACCACTGCTACTAGGCCCCGGGTGCTTCTACTCGGCGACGCGCTTGGGTTTTGGGTGGCTGTTAAAGTGCTTTTTGCACTATTTGGTAGGATTATGGGAGCGCTCACTGCGCTGGTGGCTCGCTCACCCCTATTTTCTGTTGATCCTGTTGCTCTGTTTGGTTCTTTTTTGGTGGTGGTGGCCTTTACGAAGGTGGTGCGTCATATTTGGTGGTGGCTGCTGGTTTCCTCTTTAATTTTAGGGCTTATGTTGTTTTTCAGTTATGCTTTTTGGGCATTGTGTTGTACTTACTTTTTCTTGATGGGCTTGTATTTAGGTTGTGGGATGCCTTTTGGGCTCTCTTTTCTTTGTATTAGTCTTTTTGTTTAATGAAAAAGTAAATTAGTTTGTTCCTCTCTAAACTTTAATTTTGAATACCCCTTAAATTTTTATAATCGATCAATTCCCTCTTGAACTTTCATTTTATAATTGCAAAAAAGGTGATTTTATCCCTAATGTGGACAATATCTTCTTCTCTTCCGCTAATTCAATATGTATACTTTTTGTTTGAATTTTAAGGTTTATGGTTTAGGAGGGAAATTAAAATTTAGGGGGGAATTTTCCAATTATAAAAGTTCAAAGAAATAATCGGCTAAAACTAAAATTTAGCAGGGGAAATTGGCCAATTATAAAAGTCTAGGAGGAAAATTGGCAGCTCCTTACAAGTTTGAAAAGAAAATCGGCCAGCACCTCTTAAGAAAATGATAGTGCCACATTTATATCTTATCGAAATACCCATATTTATTCTTGTTCGTTAATTTTTATTTTTTTTTATTGAATGTAATAATCAGAAATACAGATGCGCGAGTAGGAAGAAAAAGAGTGATTGCCAATCCTTTTTATAAGTGCTGTTTTTATGGTTGGTGGCTACATTTTGTCAATCTTTTTCAACATTACCAAGGGGGCAAGACTTGGCAAATCATGTGGTTATGGACATAGATGTTAAATTTGTAGTTGTCGAATTCCACGAGAGCTATAGCCATCCACATATGCTTGGATTGTGTTTTTTGTGATGTTTACAAAACATACTTCACCTCAAATATCACATCGGGTTCAACATTTCATTACATATAACGTGTGGATGAACTAATATCACCTTTCATTCCTTAAAGAATAATGGCAATGCAGACGTGACTATCTTGGTTAAAGTTATGTTGTTCACTTGAGTTCGATTTCTTCTATTTTTTAATTTTACAAATAGAATATCGTTCGTATAAAAATAAACATTCTTAAATTACATTATAGCCCACATGTAATATATGTAGAGGAACCTTTTCGATTTTTGTCTAAATATATTTGGACAAATATAGCAACACAATTAATTGGAGAAAAATTAAAGTTCTTTCTATTGGCATGGAAATTTTTTTTATCAAACAAATGTGATAGAGCTTTAAAATTTGTATGAAACTTTAGGTATTAAGAAGATTATATCATAAGAACATAACTTCTTTACAAGTTTTATTAAAAAAAAAACTAATTAATACATTAGGCTCAACAAAAATTTTAAGGCTCAACAAAAAAAAACTTTTAACATAATTAGATATTCCTCTAAATTGTATAGACCTTCTTTTACATGAACGGACCAGAAAAAAGAATTGATTTTTATATGGTAAAACAAAAGGCTAGTTATAAGGACAATACATATTTATTGATGAAATTCCATGACGGGCATGGGCCTATAGCCTCCATGTGACTCCGCTACTGGTCACATTGTAAAAAATACGTGACGGGTAGCGGGTAGCGGGTAGCAATTGCACGTATCTCTAATAGTTCCGGTGATATTTGTACAATATTTTGAAGAAATATGTGTGTGTGTGTGTGTCGGGTAGCGGGTAGCAACTGCACGTATCTCTACTAGTTCCGGTGATATTTGTACAATATTTTGAAGAAATATGTGTGTGTGTGTGTGTGTGTATCTTATAAGTAGATATTCAAGTGTTGTAATTTCTTGTAAAACAAGAATACATATATGAGGAAGTATTACTTGCCCTCTTCTTTTGCAATGCATTTTACGTCGATAGTGCTCCTCCCATGAGGAGGCAAAAATAAGAAAGACATGACAACATGGGACATCGAAGAGAAAGATGCCAATGTGCATAATACACCACCATTTGGATACTACAGAATCAGTTTGTCTAAAACCTTTTCGTTTCTCCTTAGATTTTACCCTAGTACGTGCTTGACTATGCAAGAGTAATTATATATATATATATATATATATAGCTATGTAGTACTTTGTATCTCTCTTCACGCATCGAAATATAAAAGTTGTTTGTTATTGTTGTCAATAATATCTCAGATTAGAGATGAAAGTCTTTCGTTAAATGTCGCTTCCGCTCATTACCAATTGACTTCAAGTTGGATTCTTGTATTCTATGCAATGAAATTTGTTTATGATTCTATCTATTCAAAAGTTGGTAAATTAGTGAATGATTTATAATGTTTTTAGTTGTGTGTTATCTAATTGTTGCTTCAGGGTTGTGCTCTCTTTTGAAACTCCGAAAGTATTCTTCGCGTGAATATGAGATATTATATATATATATATGCATGTAAACCCTAAATCCGAAAACCAAACCTATAGGTCTATACTTGCAAAACGAGTTGAACAACACCACAAAGTTAAGAAAAAAACAAGAAAGTAAGACAAATTTGGATGCCGGGTTGCACATTAATTTGAGAAGTAATAATCAGGCAAGTCAACATAGTCCGAAAATAAAGCAACACGAGCCGCTGACGAAGCAAGATCTACAACCTCTTGCTAAGCTTAAATTATTATTATTATTTTTTTGAATAAGATGAGTTCTTAAATTTCATAGGAGAGCCAAAACAAACCAAAGGCTGGTAGCTAGTATTTATGCGCATCAGAAAATATCTATTTGGAAAACCCCAAGGTCTCAATCTTGTATTGAATAAAATTGAATAGTATGCGAAGTTTCATTGAATATAACAATTATGGATGGGAAGGATATGGATGCTATGCTTTTAAAACATGCATGGTATTGTCAATTTGAGAGCAGCCCACAGTTCTGTTACTTTCCAGCTGCGGGTTATCCAACTTGCTACACTTGGTTGCAACTAGGTCGAAGAAGTTGTCAAAATTTAACTCATTAAAATGATATTAATGGCTTATATGATAATTTGATATTTTTTATAATTTTTTACTTTATCTGATATTTTAAATAATAATGTTATTTTATCCTTTGTGAGTCCAATTATTGAGACAACCAATTAAATACTTAAAACACACGACAACATTTATTATATATTGCACCACATCTTATTTAAAAACTATTAAATGAATTTGACAGTAGTAGGCTTTGCCTTCAATTGACTTGGCGCCATGTAAGAAACTGAAGGCTCGGTTGGAGAGAGTTTGTTGTCATTTTGTAGTGTTGCTTGTGTATGTGTTAGTTTTGACATCTCATTTGGAGATGTTACATTACAAATATTTTAGAATGGTTCGATAAATTTGATTATTTTTTCTTATAGAAGTTAAAATTTTTGATATTTACATTAAGGTATTTTGATATTTACATTAAGGTATGAGATTGGAATCAAACTCATCATCTCATCAAAAGTCGAATAAAAGATCTCTCACTTATAAGTACAGAAAAATATTAACAGACCGTAGTATTAGCAGATTGTATAAGAAATGCACATGTTGTTGAGAGCATGAATCCTACATTGAGAACGTAAGAAACTTCGCATGTGCTTTATAAGAAATTAAGTTTAATCTAGCCAACACTACCACTTTCTTTATAAAGTAAAACTTCTCATTTCTTCATGATATTAGAACATATAAGTGAACGGTCCACGTAGGTTTACATTACCCAAAATGTGGCATATTGAGAACATGAATGCATAAATCTCAAGTCGAAAAATTAAAAAACTTTAAATATACTTATAAGAAATTGAGCCACATAAAATCTCACGCACTTTATTACCAGAGTCTCCTTTTCCTTTTCTTTCCTTCTTTTATTATATTCAAACAAGAACTAAGCCACATAAAATGAAGTTCAATCTCAGCCAAGCCACGTACACATGTCACTTACCATACACAAAAATCAAAACCTTCTGAGTTGACGTGTAACACTAACTCCCCACCCATTCTAGCCTGCATTATTATTTATTAACACACATAAATTCTCCCCTAACCTACCATACTACCACCATTTGATTTCACAAAGTTCGAACAACTACATCCAGAGGAAGCAGAAGCAGCAGCAAGCTCTGGCAATCACACATTTTTATCACCATTTCTGAATCCAAATGAGAAGAAAACCATCTCAAATGGCTCATTAAATCTCTCTGCAGAAACCCATCATCCAAAACACTCCAGTTCTACCAAATATGCAAGAAAATAGTGAGCAAATCTCAAAGAAAAATGACAGTTTTATGGAGCAGCAAGGAAGCACGTCACCAAAGATGCATGAAAACGACGAGGAACTTTCAACAGTGGACGGTCAGGATTCAGCTGCTGTAGAAGGTGATGATGTTGTTGTTGTAGATCAAGTGCCTACGGCGGCGGCGGCGGAAGAAGAAGAGAGTGGACGTGAGAGGTTGAAGAAGCACAGAATGGAGGTGGCCGGACAGGTTTGGATTCCGGAGAAATGGGGGCAGGAGGAGTTGCTGCAGGATTGGATAGATTGTTCAGCTTTTGATGCTTCTTTGTTTCCGAGTGGGATTATGACTGCTAGGTCTGCTTTGGTTGAGGAGGGGAGGAGAGAAAACTCCGGCAGATTAAGGATAGTAAACAGGTGTTGAATATTCATTAATGATAATTTAATCTTCTTTTTATTAGTTTTATAAGATCTTTTATCTTTGTTTTTTTAATGTTATTATTATGATCATATACAAATGATTGTTGAAACATTGAGTTTACATACTGTGAGAATGATTTTAGTGAGAATGATAATTTTTTTTAGGCGATATTATTGTTTAATTTAAACTATTGAAATGGAATTCGAACTTAGGTATAGAAGAGGGACCGTACTGTTGTAACCAACTCAGCTAAACCTACTATTCTAAAAATCTCTGCCTAGCGCCGCTTAAGCATTAGGCGGCTGATCACCGTCTCGATTAATGTTTAAGCATTTGAAAATTAAAAAATAGCGCATAAACCTGCTGAGGCTCCCGCCTGGACCGCCTAGGCATCTGCCTAGCCCATCTAGACTCGCATAGGTTGCAATTCACTTAGACAAAAAATAGATAACTTTCATTTTGAACTTTTTTTTTTTTTTTTTAATAAATTGTAAGGGACTTGTTGAATACTTAAATAAACACACATTATAAGCTTGTTCCCCATGTTTTCATTATGTTCCAATACTTCATAATATATATGTCATTCTATTTTGTAGTTTATGATGAAATTATATATATTTTAAGTATAAACAAACACTTACTTGCATAAAATATAATAGATTTACTTAAATTCGCCTAGTCCGCCTAGCTGCCTAGGCCCCCAGTCCGCCTAGCTACCTAAGCCCCAATCCGCCTAGCTGCCTAGGCCCTAGTCTGCCATCCAATTAGCGCCTAGCGTATTTTAGAACCTTAATCCAAATCTCTAAAGAATGCATTTTCAAAATAACGGGGTGCGCAACTTGTATTAAAATTTTGTGTTCAACGAATATGGTTAGAAAATATAGGATCCATTTATCACTACTGCTTAATGCCGAAGAAATTTCGAGTTTGAATTCCTCTCAAATTGGTCAAATGGAAGATCATTTCCTTTTTCAGTTTGATTAAAAGGGGGATCGCTTCGTTTTTCCCTTGAGCTGATAATGGTTGAACGCGAGCGAGCAAACAAATTTAAGCCAGATTATTTATTTTGGAACAAAATGTCAGCAATCATTGCGAAATGGGGGGAGAGGATGATGAAGAATCAATCCTTTTTTTTTTTTTTTGTCATAGATTAGATGTCAGATTAGCCACCGACGGAGTTTGAACTCACGCCATCATGCAAAGGTTCAATTTATTTCCACCATTGTGATAAAGAGCCACTTGCAGATGATGAAGAATCAATCTACCATCTGAGGACCTAGGTTTGACGGAAATCCTAATGTGGCAATATCCCAAACCTATTCCCCCATTGCCATGTGAAAAAGATAAAATGCATAACAACGCATGACTTGGGTTGGAAACTTCAATTATCGTCACAATGGCATCTCAGCGTTGGTTTCTCTCGGGAGGGTAAAAGTCGAAAGACAGACTAGAAGTCGATGTCTGAAAGCAAATCTTGTTAATACCGTAAGCCATCTTCTTTCTCATAAAGATTCACTACATGATTACATCTGCTTAACATAAAAATAAATAAATAAAAAGGCCACATTTCACTAGCTATACAATCTTTCATGTTTTTGTTTTTCCGAAAATTGAGAACAGGATAAAAGAAATATATAACACGTTTGCTATTACACAAGTGCTTTAGCAGCAAAGGGTTTCTTTTGACAGCTACTCAGATGTCAGCTCCCATATTTTAATCGTCCCGTCATCGGCCGCAGAAGCAAGAACCCGGTTCTCCTGAAGAATTCAACAGCAGTGTACAATGGAAGTGTCAGTATACGTATGAAAGTTGGACCTCTCACTTTTATCTTTCTTTAAATATAGGGAAATATGCACAAATGAAACTGGTTACAAACTTCGGTTCACTACTAAAACTGGAGGAAAACTAAGCAGACAATTAAGCCGTTACAACCACGGTCTACACGGCTCATTTATCTGTTTTGTGCTCCCACCCACAATCATGATTGGACTATGTGCATATTAGTACCGTTCAAGGGTATATCAGCAACAATAAGAGTCCTCAAAATGGTAGCGGTAGTTGTGCGTTTGTGTTGATAACAGTGACGCTTGTAATTACAGCCGGGGTTCAATGATGATTGTGGGTGGTAGTATTGACTATGAAGGGGGTGCTGGTGATAGTAGTAGTGGATACAACAGAAATTACAGTGACAGAAGCAATGAAGGGTGGTGATAGCCATTTGAGTCGTGGTGGCATTAATGGTAGCAGATACGAGTTAAAGAACCTAGAGTCCATGTCGGCATCCCCTCAATTCACAAGGAAAAGAATAGGACCTAAACAAGTTGCAGAAGAAGAGATCTCACCCCAGGGCTCCATTGCACAGAATTGATATCCATGTCATGGGCATTCTCCTTCCTCAAAAGCAATTTATACGAAGGTCCATCAACCTGAATGAAAACACACAATTCGGTAACTTAATACTCTCCATACCAGATAAGCAAATAACAGAGCCACTCCAATCATCTAGCACTCAATGAGCTTGCTACTAGTATCTGCGTACGAATCATAAGTAAACACAAATTTAGAGATCGAAAACCTTGCTGAGTGATTTCAGCAAGGGGACTACATGTCTAAAAAGCATTAGATTAACTGATCCACACCAAGGTCTAGATATATATATTTAGGGTGGTGCTGTCCACAACCCCTTTTTACTCCCACACACCCCCTGTTAATCTGTCCTTTGGTCTTCTTCAATACATTCCATCCAACATCCGGAATTGAGGAGTATGTGTAATGTAAAAAGAGGTGTGTGGCATCCCCTATATTTCTTAGCAGTTTACCATCAGATGCATGCAGAATTGCAGATATTAAGGCATACAAAATGAATTCTGAAACAATCAATGTGGGTTAAAGATTATGACATACCAAACCATCTTGATCATTGTTCTCCACAAAAAATCTTATGGCATCATCAGCAGCTCCACTGGCTATGATATTGTCCCTGTCATTTTTCAATCAAATATAAATCAATATTCGGGATAAATCCAAATCTTATTTGGTGAATCAAAAAATAAATTAACTAACCTAGTTAATTCTATCAAATCAATGCGGCCATGTTTGGTGTACACTTTACCCAGATTACTATACTATCTTATACCGAATAAATGATTGTGAGAATATTCGCTAAACTACCAAATTAAACAGCGCATCTTGATTCTTTCCTGTGTTTTATAATCTTGACTACAAACCCTCAACAGTTGGGACTATTTCTTGGGTTCTATTACCTTGACCAATGAACTGAAAATATTGTCCGGTCATGATAACCTGAAAGAGTGCAAAGATGTCGCCTGAAAAACCAAAAAGAACAAAGCATCTTGTCAGTAGAACTAAATGAATATCATAGAGAGAGAGAGAGAGAGATAAAATACTCAACTTTTTTTAAAAATAATTCCCAAAAGTGAAACCAATTTCACGTATGGATTCTAAAAAAGTAAAGAAGTACTCCTAATGCTACCCACCAAGGTGCAAAGCCATCAGCAGACATCTTTGCATCGTCTGATCCCCATATCTTTAAAGTAAGATCATCACTGCAAAATCGGTACATTGTTATTTATTTCTTCAATTTTTGTTATTCATAGATGTTCTTACAAATGGTGTTTTAGTATCCAAACCAATCAAACATTAAAATGAGATAACATTTCTGCATACCTGCAGGTAACCATTTTGTCTCCACTGGCATTAAACGATAGAGCCCAGATGGTAGAAGAGTGACCACTAACAAGAAAACCGATTAGCTAAATAGAGTAAAATGGTATATTTTAATAAAAAGAGCTAGCAGTACTGCAAACTCAACTGGTTTAGAACCATGTATTACATTCAACAAAAAATCTCCTGCATTCCTAAGATAGGATCATATTTATTTTAAATTATATATGAACAGCTGAGATGCATTGCATCCACTGCACATTCTAGTCGTCCATATCTAATCAATCAGAGAAATATGGCCTCATCTAAGGAAAAACTGCTTAGGAGTGAACACACGCACAACGTTGTGGAATATTTTACTTGAAGAGAACAATTCTGAAGAAAGAAGGATGATGAAAATTTCAAGATGCAAAGAGGCTAAAGCGTATACTTGTTAGTTTCACCTAATGTTTGAACACACGCCCAATCATCATCATCACCATCATCTGCCCATATCTGCAAGAAACATTGTACTGAATCATAAAAACTCTGAGGAAGTCCAATCTTCTTGATACATAATGAAAGGAAAAAAAGTAACCATTTTTGTAGGACGGTGATAGGGAAAGTAGTAAAAGCACTTAAAAATTCTATGCTTTTACCTTGACAGTGTTATCATAGCTACAAGAAAATATAAGATTCCTAGTGGGATGCCACTGGACCATCTTCACATCCTGTGTATGGCCTTGCAACACTGAAACACAGTCGAACTCATTCCCAGGCAGCGCTTCCCATACCCATACAGTTTTATCCCGCCCGCAAGTCGTAAGCATAGACCCAGATGCATTCCAACACACACTTTTCACTTCGTTTTCATGACCCTAATACACACACACAAAAAATGCCTTTTCACTTTACTAACAAAAACTAAAAGAACCCAACTTGCAAAATCGACAATTTTTGCAAAGCAATAGTCTTTCAATGCCATTAACAAAATACCATCTTTACCAAAAAAAATCCAAAAAAAATCAAAAGATCCCAACTTGTAAAAAAAATTGACCAATTTATCTAAAGCAAGATTCTTTCACAATCTGCATACCTCTAGACTGGCAACACATTCGTAATCGCCTCCAACGTTTTCCCAAATTGCAGTGGTGGCATCGAAGCTTGCAGTGGCCAATAACTTCCCAGATGGGGACCAAGCGCACGATCGGACGGTTCTGTTGTGCGTTTCATCCAGAACTGCCTGCAACCCATAAAAACTCCATTAAGAACCGACCCATTTAACAAAAAATGGAAATATTAAATAAAATTAGATGAAAAGATCGGTCACCTTACAATACCAAGAAGAAGTGGATGGGTTTTGTTCCCAAATACGAACGGTCTTATCGCCGCTGCAGGAAGCGAAGGAAAGGGGAATTCCGGCGACACCGGTGGCCGGATTCCAAGCGAGGTTCCAGACCCTATCAGTGTGGCCCTCTAGCGTCTGAATCTCTCGCAGCTCTTTTGCTAACTCCATGGCCAAGTGAGGCTTTGAGCTATGAGGAGTCGGCGAGGCAGAGGATTTGACTGTGCGAATGCTCTCTTTGTTGAGTGTTCTACGAGGGTACTACATTAGTCACGGGCAAAACAGTCCTCCGGGCAAATTAACACGTAGTTTCATTAATTTCATTTCGACTTTGATTACAAGTAAACTTTGCAATTTGAGTTCGAACTCCACACTTGCATGTTTTGAAGCCACCATTTTGTTTTGGCAGACCGTTTGATAGGAGGTTAAAAGTACAATGACGCCTTATGTGGTACATGTTAATGCAAGGTTCTTTTAGACTCATTAAGAATATATAATTGTTCCTCTACGCCTTTAGTATAGATAATAGCGTTTGTTCAAAAAAAAATTATATATAATAGTTGGACTTAATAGATGGGCTTGAAGAGAGCAGACTAAAGGATGAGAAGACCAAGCTATTAGGCCTACAAGTCAACCCAAGAAACTCAATAGACATAGCACTACCATAGCAACGAAGAAGATGACCGCTCTTGGCCATGCATTGTCTACTAATAAGAAAGAACGAGTGTAGAACCTAAAGTACTTTCCCACTGCTCAAGACAGTTGGCAAGCCTAACAACTTTTTGGCATGGAATTTTAAGGACAAGTCTGCTCAGACGTCAACTTTAAGCCACGCGTTGGCCATTAACCGAAAAAGAAGTCTATCAAAAGACATAAATGTCGTCAGGCTAGCACTCAGCTAAAGTGCCTTCCAACCACTCGTGGACGAACGTTGCACTCGATGCCTGTCGTTCCAAGAAGCCATGCAAATAGCCTTGTGCAATCACTGTCTCTCCACATGTTAGATGAATAGTGGAGAAGTAGCTTATAGGTCGTGTTTATACGTTCGACCCATTAAATGATAAGGCAGTGAGAGAATTAAGAGGCCAGGACTTTGGGGGCTCACCTAGGACATATATAAAGGAGATGAATACCCCTTGATAAGTTGTCGGATCCATAGGAGGAAAACTACATTACATTATTTTAAAGCACTCTTGTAATCCACATCAAATATATATTAAATCACTACAGTGGTACGTAGCCCATATTTAGGAATGAACCACTTAATTCGTTTTATAATCAATATGTTACATTAACTTATACTAAATTGAAAAATAATTCAAACTTACGAGGCCGTGATTTGAAGACGAAAACTCTAATCATTGAGACAAAATTTCCATTGAAAATAAGAAATTCTAAAGCCTACATGGACCAGTACCTTCAGAGCCCACAACAGCCCCGTCCGAACGACCCGCCCCAAACCGTTCCAACACTCTAGTGGACCGCTCCGAGCAACCCGGTTCTCAAATCCAAACACAATATTACAGAACCAAAATCCCTTTCTCATTTCCACGACGCAAGAGCTCTGACCAAAATCTTCCACCTCGCAGCTCAGATCAGAAGCAACCGGAAACAGATTCGCGCAGATCGCCATGGATTCAGCGGCCCGAAGGAGCGGCGGCGGCCTCTTCGAAGGCCTTTACAGGGTCATCATGCGCCGCAACTCCGTCTACGTCACCTTCGTCATCGCCGGCGCCTTCCTCGGCGAGCGGGTGAGCATCTTACAAGTTTTTAGATTAGGGTTTCCCTCACTGAACCTCTCGTTTCAGATTATTTTTGTTTCCTGTTGTTTTCTGTTTGGTTGGTAGGAAAATCTGAGGAAATTAAAGGTGATTGATTTGCGATTAGGTCAATTTAGTCTAGCAGAAAGCTCAGGAATTTCAATTGTGTTTATGGTATTTTGTTGAATTGGTCTTGTGATTAAACGGGAGCGGCTATATTTTTATTGTGTTGGTGAAAAATGGGTGAAATTTGATATTTGTTTATTGCCATTTAGTAATAATTTTTTGGTAATTAATTTTATAGATCTAATTTCATTAATTGGTTTCATATATGTTCATATATTCAACGCTCGTAAAGATGAAAAGTTGCTAAATTGATCAAGTTGAGGATCATATATATAGTGGAACTATCGAGATTCAAAATCTTGGCACTTTGGTTTATGATTTCATATTAGCTCATATGTGCAATGCTCGTAAGGACGTAGAGTTGCTAACTGGAGACATTACTGGATTTGCGTTGCTTGGAACTTTACATTTCAGGTGTTTTTTTTTTTTTTTTTTTTTTTGAGTTTTGGGGTGTATGCATATTTCTGAATGAGTTTTTTTTTCATTCCTTGCTGAATTTGTTTATTATGATTCGCCTCCAACTTCTATTTGATTTATGTTGTTTTGTGAAAGAAGAACGAACGTCATAGTGTTCTTATGTCTTTGATTTGCTGGTTTCAGGCTGTAGATTATGGAGTTCATAAGCTGTGGGAGTACAATAATGTTGGGGTATGTGAACTTTTCTTTAGTTTTATTTACACATGGTGGTTTGCGTGCACTTACTCCGTGTATATTAGAATTTATGTATTTCCAGTTTGATGGAAACACTTGAAGAATGCTATGTACGATTGTGCCCATGTGCTATTTTCTATATTAGATAAATATGGAAAATCAAAATTCTAAATTGCTTTTATTTATTTTCCCTTCTGTAAATACATGCTGGTTTTTTATTTTTCCTAAAGACAAAACTTTTGCCCATGGCTGGGTGTTCTGTATACTTTATTTGGTTGAGCATGTATGCTTGTTTGGATTGTTCATTGGGTCTGGACCTACATGTTTTGGAGAGAGTTTAGGTGGTGCTGGTTGTAGATGTATTTCCTAATTTGTTTTTCGAGGGAATGTTTATCTGGCATTTGTTGCTCTTCCTTACCTATGTCGAACGGATGGGAATTTTCATGAGTCTGGCTGCTGGCCACAGTTGGGATGGATTGTGACTTTCCACATCTATATAGACATGTATATTGGTCTACTCATGTCTTCAGTGCAGTTGAGATTCTTCGTCGGTAGTAATTGTTCACGACATTCTGTACACATTGAATGTACTTGTAAAATTTCTCAATTTTGATCGGTCTACTGGACAATGTCACAAGTTTAACATCGGAACTGTTTATTTTCTCTTTTATGCAGAAACGATATGAAGATATTTCAGTTCTGGGGACAAGGCAATCGGAAGAATGAGATTACCAACACTTCTCTTTGACAATTCTAAAGTTTTCTTACTCTTGGAAAGTTGGACCATGCAAATTATGCTTTAGGTAGGACTTCTCATTTTTGTAATAAAGTATGGGCGGATTCAGCTTATCTATCAACCTTCTTCCATTCAACAAAAGTGTTTTTGAAGTGTCGAATCAGTTGTGCACGGCCACATTGACTTGATTCTGCCAATGGTTATTGTTTATTTCTGAGATTTTGATCCCTTTTGCCTTATGATTTGTGTTATCTCCTGTTATTTTGTTTAACAGAATCATGATTAGTCAGTTTAGCAAAGTTAAACGAAAAACTCGACAAACTGTAACAAAGGAGAAATTATAAACTAGAAAGGGAACAAAGAAATTTGCACTGGAATGTAAATCCACTATGGTAATTACGGTTGTTCTGCTCACTTTTGGCCTTGTCTACATGAACGAGTGACATAGAGCTATTGTTGGAGTGGAAAATTTCGGATCCTCCAATCTTCCAACAATTAAATCCTGTAACCGTGATGAGAAGCTCATGACATCATCTTCGCTCGCCATCAATGAGGGAGGAGGGGACCTGCAAGAAAACACTCTGACGTTCAAGTCAGTCTTTGTTCAAAACAATTCCAAGACATTGTAAAGCTATTTGATACTTCCCTCTCCCCCCTTCTTCTCGTGCGATTCTAGTTCCTTTGTAGACATAAAATATTTGGGCTCAAGTTCCACATTCCCCTCTATTTCTCTATGTTCCATATTCCATAGAAGTGTTTGACCACGCTCCTTTATTCTAGCTTCACTCCCCCAAATTTAGGAAGTTGCTCATTGCTTGAGCCTTAATCTTTGCACCCACAACTATATTTTCCGATTTTGTGATCCTTCTTATTTATTTGTGTAGTTTTCTTTCTATTAGTTCTCCCAATTTTAACTAACCTTTTGACACATCAACACAAGATAGGGAAGAAAAGAAAACAATGAAGAAAAATATTAATGAATTATTATTGTGTCTTAGTAATGGTACAAGTTACAAGCTCGGATTTGTAACTAAGCAGGGCATTACACTGATTGGCTGTATGGATGATAAGTTAAGTAGGTGAGAAATCCATTTTACCTCACGTTGAGGTCAAATTAAGTTAAGGACGACCTTAACCCTCAGGTTAGAATATCAAACTCTTAGGATGGCAACTGGAAGCATGCAATAAATTATTGGCGTTCTTTTTTATTTTTAGATTTAGTTTTACGCCCTGCTATGTCATTGATTCAGTCGATATACTTCTTATGACGCGCTAATTCTTTCGAGGTAACTGGAACTTGGTATACAAATGAACCAGAGGAAGAAAAAATGTCTCCATGAAAGATCAAGTCCAGCTCAGCCTAAAAGTCCCCCCAACAAACTATAATGTCTATGATTTTACCTTTATCCGTAAAATTTCATCAAATCCTCAATCGACGATCTATGTCTTCTGTTCATTTAACGACCTTGATTTCAGGGGATCAATTGTTTAACATTGGGTTCAAACAGTCACGTTCATAATTTTAATTGACTTTAACAATAACAAAATTTAAATTTCAAGGACTTAAGTGTGATACAAGTTAAATATCATTGGGTGTTGATGAAAATAAGTAAAAGTCAGCGTATAAAGATAAAACTTAGAAGTATAGGGATTCGAAGGAAATTATCAAAAATAGACAAAAGCGTAGCAAGCAGCTAGGGTTTTATAAAAGCCCCAAAGTCTCCTCACCATTTAGCGCGGCAGTCCCGAAATCCAGTTCTAGGGTTTCCTTCTTCAGGTAGCCTCCGCCGCCACTAGGGTTTTCTCATCTCATCATTCTGTGCATTCTGTTTTGCGGCCTCACTAAAATTTTCGCTTCATTATTCTGATTTTGCAGGAAGTTTTTTCGCAGCGAGGACGAAGATCTAACCAACCATGAGGTAATTTCGGTTTTTTCTCCTCGTCTTTGTTCATTAGATTGTAACTAGTTTTGGGTTATTGCAGGATTTGGATTTTAATTGAATTTTTGGTGTTTTTAGAAACAAAAATCTCAAATTTTTGTTCATGTTTTAAGCATTTTGCTTGAATCCCTTGCTGTTTATTTGTTTTAATCTGGTTTGGCGAAGTTTACTGGCTAGCAATTGTGGTTAGGGATTTAATACTCTTGAATCTGTTATTGTCTGGAGGAATATCTGATATTGCTTTTACAGAAAAAAGGCGTGTGCTTTGATTACTTGTTTTTAGGGTTTTATAATTCATGTTTTTTTGGGTGGCGGTGGGCGAAAATGCCACTGAAAGTCTGAATCTTTAGATGATTTAGAGTTAATTTACATTCATGTCTTGTACCATTGATTGTGTTGCATATCTAAAATTGATAAATGTGAAACATGTTCCCTAGCTCTATCGTAGGAGTCAAGAACCTGTTTCGGATTATTTTACATTGGTCGTGTTACCTAAAGTTTGTGATTTTACCGTCTTTGTTAACAGTAAGCTTTCAAGTGATGGGCTGAGGGAGGCCATTTCTCAGATTAAGACAAATTCTGAGACAAAGAAGAGGAAGTTCACTGAAACAGTTGAGCTTCAGATTGGTCTGAAGAATTATGACCCACAAAAGGACAAGCGTTTCAGCGGTTCTGTCAGGCTTCCACATATCCCTCGCCCTAAGATGAGGGTTTGCATGCTTGGAGATGCTCAGCATGTTGAAGAGGTAAGTTGGCACATCTCAAACTGTTTATGAATTTGTTGACTCTGGATGCATTTGTGATAGAGTTGAAGCTAAATCTGTGTATCCTATGCTTTTACCACAGGCAGAGAAGATGGGTTTGGACTATATGGACGTTGAGAGCTTGAAAAAGCTTAACAAGAACAAGAAACTTGTTAAGAAGCTTGCCAAGAAATACCATGCATTTTTGGCTTCTGAAGCTGTCATTAAGCAGATTCCTCGTCTTCTTGGCCCTGGTCTTAACAAGGCAGGCAAGTATTCCTGATTATTAGCTATTCTGTATTCTCGTTGTTGGACATTTTGATTTATTGAAGTGGCAGCTAACACTAACTCTAGCTTTGTGTACAACTTGCAGGTAAGTTCCCAACCTTGGTGAGTCATCAGGAATCTCTGGAGGCAAAACTTAACGAGACCAAAGCAATGGTAAAGTTCCAACTTAAGAAGGTTCTTTGCATGGGTGTTGCTGTCGGCAATCTTGCTATGGAGGAGAAGCAGATTTTCCAGAATGTGCAACTCAGTGTCAATTTCTTAGTTTCACTGTTGAAGAAGAATTGGCAGAATGTAAGTTATTGGCTTCATCCTCCTTGAATCATTTGGGTTTTTGAATTATAACCGCTCTGTACTAAGTTTTGGCTTTCAAATTTATGGATAACAAACTTTAAATGCTTATTTCATTGATCCTGTTGCTATTATATCTTATATCGAACCATTTGCATTACTATATTTTCTTGAATATTAATGTTGATAGTCGTTTTATTTCATTTAGTCGAGCATATGTGCTGTAAATTGTGATTTGTTCTGAAATGAGATTGGATTGGCATTTTGAAGTCTCGACTTCTAGTTGAGTATCATTTGATGCATGCTTTTATCATTTTTACCCTTTTAATTGTACTTATGTATGTTGCCCTTTTGTTTGTATGATCAAATAGGTGAGGTCTTTGAACTTGAAGAGTACGATGGGGAAAGCTATCCGTATCTACTAAGTTCATAATCTTTATCAGAGACTTTCCAAGCGAAGGAAGCATCGGCGAACTTTTTTCAAAGACATTTATTGCATATGTTTCAATGTTCTATTTTGTTTTCATTAACTTTGATTTCGTCGTTAAACTACAATTAGTACTCTGTTGTTTTAGATGAATGCTTTTCGAAAATTTTGAAGGAAAGTCTTTTTCTCTAATGTCTAGTGGATGGTGAAGGGTTACAATTGGGATGAAAGAATTAGGGTTTCAGAATATGCTTGTATCTTTTCTTCACGTGTATTCCGAAGCCCTTATCCTTTCATCGTAACGGACCCAGTTGTAATGGGGACTTCAACGATGAATCTGGATGAAAGGATTCTTCCGGTTGGGTTCCCGTTTGTTCAACTGAGTCCTGTCGGGGTCTTCGTCTGATGATGAATTCTGACATGAAGTGTGATTACCATATCTGGATTGACTTGTGGAACAAACGCATCTTAATCTGTCACTACGCCTCCCACCGTAGTGTCAATCGGTAACAAACCAAATCCTAGGTTGTAATTTTTTTCTCTATTTTTTTAACAAACGATAAGATAATCTACACTAAATCATCTAATTATCGGATAGAGGATAGAAAATCAAACACAGGACATCGGTTGTAAGAGTGAATGTTCTCAACGAACTGAGCTATAATCCACTTGCATACAACTGACTGTTTGTGATTCTGTATCCAACAAGGACTTTGAAGATCGATTTAAGAGCATCTTCAAAGGAGATGTCAAAATGTCCAAATCAACAATAACGGTAACAAAAGACAGCATCAATGATTTCCAACCGAGAAGCCAAATCTGATGTGGCATGACATGGAATGACATCTCTCCCCTTTGCTGCCAAATTTGACAGCAGCGTCAAATGCTTTTTAATTAATTATTAATATTTTTTTATTGTTTTCTTCTCTCCTCCATTTTCTCTTTCCTCAATGTTTTCCATCTTGTGCAAATTTTGTCCCCTCCCTTATGCACCTCCTTCTTAGTTCTCCTCATCTCAGTCCCTCTTTTCGTTGCCCACCTACTAACCTAGCATGTCCAACCCCAATTAGAACAATCTCGTCTTGTTTTATAAGAGATTTGGATAATTATATCCATGGCATTTTTCAGGGGGCTGAAATCAATGGATGTGAAAATTATGTGGTGGATGATGATGCATATGCAGGTGATCAAACTGCTCGCTTTGACGGCAAGCCATTGATGACGTTATTTGTGTAGGGCATGGAGATGGAACCAGCAAGTTTGACTATTAGCACTAATGGACGATACTGAAGGAGCTGGAATCTGGGACTAGTACTAGTCGTCATATGAATTTCTATTATCAATTATTTATATATGTAAAAATATAAAATACATAATAGCAATTATGAAAAGAAAATAGTGTAATAAAATAATAGTTTAATTTGACATATTATGTGGAGAATAAAATTTTAAAAGATGTCAAAATGCCACATAGGCTGTCAAATTCAAATTTTATGTTTAAAATTTGACATCTCCTTTGGAAATGGTCTAAGGAGCTTAGCAACCGAGCAGAGGACCATCAGGTCTTTGTAATACAAGATGATCTCTCCGGGAAGATTGTGGCAACTGGGAGTGTGTTCATTGAGAGGAAGTTTATAAGAAACTGTGGCAAAGTCGGGAACATTGAAGACGTTGTGGTTGATGCCAATGCTCGTGAAATGCAGCTAGGGAAGAAGATTATTGACGCCCTTACGGATTATGCTCATTCGAAGGTGTTATAGGGTGATTCTCGATTGCAGCGTTGAGAACAAAGCGTTCTATGAGAAATGTGGCTACAAGCAGAAGGAAATTCAGATGGTGAAGTACTTCATATGAGAAGCGTTCTTAATTCCTTGTAAGTTGGCTTCTTGCTTTTGTTTCTTTTCGCTTGTGCTGTATAAACAAAGAGTTTCGGAGGAAAAATTTCATCCGTCAGAATTTAAACCTTGCCATGACAACATTGAAATTTCGAACGGGAGTTCAATCCCCTTTTTTCAGCAGTACTTAGAAGTTGAAGATTGTTCAAAACCATCTTTTGCTTGCCACGACAACAATATTATATCCTTGGCATGCAGAAGAATATACTGTCAATTTCCGTAGGGCTCGTCTGGTGACCAAGATTGGATTGGCGTAGATAATTCTATGTGTGAAAGGTATGTGGAATGAAAGAAATGAAGAAACTGTGTCCGACTTGAAGGTAGAAGATGGATAATTAATTGAGGGAACTTTTCCCTTTGGATCCCTGCGTAATGGCAGGATTAGAAGGGTTTAGTTCACCTCTACCTTTAACGTACAAGCTTCTTTTTTCTTTTTTCTTTTTGTATGAGTTATCCGCTATATTCCAATTTTAATCACCAAACGAGCTCGTATGATATTACTGCCATTTCAAACTTGAAAGCACTCTCCATACTGATGTGAAACTACAAACAAGCGGGCTGGTGAGTAGCTGTTTTGGACTTGGAAGGAAACAAGGTTTAGTGGAAGAACCCTACTTAGCTTCTTATAGACAATGAGTCGTCTCATCTTACACATCGACTACTCATATAAACATGCATTAACCTAATTATGATTTTTTTTTTTTTTTTTTGGTAAGGAGCTAAATATTCTCAACAAAAACTAAGGTTAAACTATAAACTATTCCATAATAGATGGATGGAAAGGGATCCTCTCCGGATCCCTTCCACCTAATCCTCCTCATCAAAAAAATCGGGCCCTTGAAATTTGATCAAACGGTTAAAAACACGGGCCCACTCTAAAAGTTATAATAACTTTAGTCATTTGATCAAATTTCAAGGACCCAGATTGTTTGATGAGAATGATTAGGTGGAAGGGATCCGGAGAGGTTCCCCTTCAGACAAACATGTCCAAACCAACTGTTGTGCATTCATAATGGTAGCGTCAAGGTTCTAAAAGGCGCTAGGCGCTAGTCGGGCGGCGGGATGGGGCCTAGCGCCTAGGCGGGCGACTAGGCGGATTTAAGTAAATCTATTCTATTTCGTGTAAATAAGTGTCTGTTTATACTTAAAATATACATAATTTCGTCATAAACTAGAAAATAGAATGACATCTATATTATGAAGTATTGAAACATAATGAAAACATAGGGAGCAAACATATAATGTGTGTTTATTTAAGTATTCAATAAGTCTTTTACAATTTATTGGAAACAATAAAATGCAAAAGGAAAGTTATCTATTTTTTATCTAAATGAGTTGCAACCTAGGCAGGTGTCTAGGTGGGTCTGGGTGGGCTGGGCGGGCTAGACGGGTGCCTAGGCGGTCTAGGCGGGCGCCTCTGCAGGTCTGGGCGGGCTAGGCGGATGCCTAGGCAGTCTAGGCATTAATCGGGGCGGCTGGTCACCGCCTAGCGCCTAGCGGGGCCTAGGCGGTGCTAGGCGGGGATTTTTAGAACAGTGGGTAGCGTTAATACTTTTCGGTGTGCATGTGAACAACTGATAACTATTGACGCCTTGATGAACCACCCAATTAATTACGCTTAACATGAATTCGTCTATACATTACAGTACATTCAACAACATTTGTTTGGCTTCTTATACCTCATTAACCATAAATTACAATTTGATACATGTACTAAAATATCTCATTAGAACTACAAAAAGAAATATTTCCATACACATGTCAAGATCAAATTTGTCTGTATGAAATCATGACTTCTTATATGTAAAAAGAAAAATATTTTCGGAACTTGCTAACCAATTTTTCATTAATAATACGTAGTACCGAGTAGTACGAAAAATATGATTGAAATTGAAATAAAAATCCAATAGTTGTAGAAATCAAATCTAAGCGTACATTTTTGCTCACCTTCCTAAAGTAGTGGTATGTTCGCCAGCCTATTAATTATCGTTAGATTAGTTTAAGTTTTGAGATTTGTGAGAAGTGCAAAATGAAATTTTTAGATCAGTTCTCTTTTCCAAATTTCAAATGCTCAATAATAGATAATGACGTGGTGGAAGCTGATTGGTACGTCGAATCATGACACTGTGGTCGCCTCCACATGCAATACCTACTCTCCATCCTTACGTTTAGGGCTAGAAAAAAAATACTGAAAATCCCAAACCATACCGAAAAAATACCAAACCAAAAATCCCGAAAATTTTAGTACCGAAACCGAACCGATCCCGAATTTTTCGGCATGGGATTCGGTCTCACAATTTGAAATTTTCGGTATTCCCGAACCGAACTTTATTAATATATATTATATTGTTATAAATATGTAAAAGTTAGAGAGATAACCTTTACTAGTGAGGTGTGCGGAGTAGGTGTAAAATATTACACTGAAACTAGAGCACAAGGGAATGACACAGTAAGAGGAGGGAATGGAAACTGAAGTATTAATCTTTCTATCTGTTTCTTCTTGTATTCTTTCTGTCTCTGCACTTTTGATAACAATCGAATTGCTCTATTTATAGAGCAATCCCACACAAACAGATTTATTACACTTTGACATTTACATTGCCTGATTTTGAAAATGTGTTTCTTTTGTTCCCAAAGTCCATATCATCTGCATCAAAAGCATGGGCATTGAAATCTTTACCAAAGTTTATTGTGGGCATTCATTAACCCACAGCGTTTTCAACACTCCCACTTGGATGCCCACATATCAACATCAGTTCCCTCGTTAAAACCTTGCTTGGAAAAACCCAGTGGGAAAAAACCATAGCGAAGGAAAAAGAGTACAACTTTACCTGGATTATTGATATAGTGTGAAGTATGCTTATGTTGCCTCGTTAAAACCTTGATAGGAAAAACCCAGTGGGAAAAATCCTAATCGAAGGAAAAAGAGTACAACATGCATGTATCATGGATGCTCCCCCTGATTTGTATCTCCCCCTGATTCTGCATTCTCCAAACTTAGCTGTTTGGTAAGTCGACGTAATCCGATACTTTGCACTAGCTTCTGAAACGTGCGCTTTGGTAGAGACTTGGTGAACAAGTCTGCCAGATTTTCATTGGAACAGATTTGTCTGACTTCAATAACTTTAGCCTTCTGAAGCTCATGTGCACTGAAAAACTTTGGAGATATGTGTTTAGTTTTATCGCCCTTGATGAATCCTTCCTTCATTTGGGCAACACAAGCTGCATTATCTTCATGGATGACAGTTGGATTGTCTGTCTTCGAAGTTAGACCACATGAATTCCGGATATGATGGATCATTGATCTTAACCAAGAACATTCACGACTTGCTTCATGTGAAGCAAGTATTTCTGAATGATTTGAAGATGTAGCAACTAATGTTTGCTTTGTTGAGCGCCATGAGATTGCTGTATCTCCATTCTTAAACACATATCCAGTTTATGAGCGGGCTTTATGCGGATCAGAGAGAAAACCAGCATCTGCATATCCAACAAGGACCTGGTCATCTGTGGAGTTCTTTGAGTAGAAGAGACCCATGTCTGTCGTTCCACGAAGGTATCGCAATACATCTTTGATTCCCTTCCAATGACGAGTTGTTGGAGTAGAGCTATACCTTGCTAACAAATTGACTGAAAAAGCTATATCTGGTCTAGTACATTGTGCTAAATACAATAAAGCACCTATTGCACTCAAATATGGTACTTCTGGACCAAGGACCAGTTCATCATCTTCTTTTGGACGGAATGGATCTTTCTTAATGTCCAAAGAACGAACGACCATTGACGTGTTGAGTGGATAAGCCTTGTCCATACCAAATCGCTTCAGGATTTTTTCAATGTAAGCTGATTGGTGGACCAAAATTCCACTAACACAATGCTCGATCTGCAGGCCGAGACAAAATTTTGTTTTACCAAGGTCTTTCATTTCAAACTCGCTTTTCAGATATTCAGCAGTTTTATTGAGCTCTTCAGGGGTCCCAACTAGGTTCATATCATCAACATATACTGCCACTATAGCAAATCCAGAATTGGATTTCTTAATGAACACACAAGGGCAAATGACATTGTTGATATACCCTTCTTTGATCAAATACTCACTGAGACGATTATACCACATTCGTCCAGATTGTTTCAGCCCATACAAGGATCGCCTCAATTTGATTGAGAGCATACCTCGTGGTTTGTTAGTTGTTTCAGGCGACTTAAGTCATTCTGGGACTTTCATGTATATGTCAGTATCTAATTTTCCATATAGATACGCAGTGATGACGTCCATAAGTCGCATATCAAGTTTCTCTGAAACCACTAAACTTATCAAGTAACGGAACGTAATTGCGTCAATTACAGGAGAGTATGTCTCCTCATAATCAATTCCAGGTCTTTGTGAAAAACCTTGTGCAACGAGTCGTGCTTTATATCTTGCAATCTCGTTTTTCTCATTGCGTTTCCTTGTGAATACCCATTTGTAACCCACGGGGTTTACACCAGGCGGGGTTTGGACTACTGGTCCAAAAACACTTCGCCTTTCCAAGGAATTTAATTCTGCCTGGATTGCATCTTTCCACTTAAGCCACTCCTGTCTCTGTTTGCATTCATCAACAGAACGGGGCTCAATATCATCACTTAATATGATTTCAGTGGCTACAGCGAATGCGAACATATCGTCAATGATTATCTCATTGCGATCCCACAATTCATTAGTACATGCATAATTTATTGAGATTTCTTTGCTTTCATGTACTTCTGTCTCTTCAGGGACATGTGTCTCATCAAGGACATTTTCTTCTTCTGGAAGTACAGAATCATGAATTGGGGATTTGTCATGCATTGTCTCTTCTTGAATGATTTCATTTGGATTCAGCTGTGCCCTCGTTTTTCTCTTTCGAGGGGCTGAATCTTTTGAACCTGGTGGTCTACCACGCTTTAGGCGTGCACCAGATGAATCATTCGCTGCCACCTTATTTTGTCCAACAGGGACATCAATTCTTGCAGGTGCATTTGCAGCTGGTATATGTGATTTTGTCACTTTCATAGCATCATTAAATGCATCTGGCATTTGATTGGCAATGCCTTGAAGATGAACGATCCTTTGCACTTCATTTTCACATTGAGTGCTACGTGGATCAAAATGAGACAAGGTGGGAACAACCCATGTCAGCTCTTTCTGTTCTTCAGGAACGGTCTTTTCTCCCCCTAACGATGGGAAGACTGTCTCATCAAAGTGACAATCAGCAAAACGAGCTGTAAACATATCACCTATCAAGGGTTCCAAATATCTAATGATAGATGGTGAATCAAAACCCACATAAATTCCCAGTCTGCACTGAGGTCCCATTTTAGTTCGCTATGGTGGTGCAATAGGCACATAAACAGCACAACCAAAAACTCGTAAATGTGAAATGTTTGGCTGATGCCCAAACACGAGTTGTATTGATGAGTATTGGTGGTTGGCTATAGGTCTCAATCGAACCAATGATGCAGCATGTAAAATTGCATGTCCCCATACAGACACTGGCAATTTTGTTTTCATAAGCAGAGTGCGAGCTATTAACTGAAGCCGCTTAATCAATGCTTCTGCTAAACCATTTTGAGTATGGACATGAGGAACATGGTGTTCAACATCAATGCCCAATGTCATGCAGTAATCATCAAAGGTTTGAGACGTAAATTCACCAGCGTTATCAAGTCGGATCGACTTAATGGGATAATCTGGGAATTGTGCTCGTAACTTAATTATCTGAGCAAGAAGTCTCGCAAAAGCTACATTCCGAGTAGACAAGAGACAAACATGTGACCATCGGGTAGATGCATCAACCAAAACCATAAAATATCGAAATGGCCCACAAGATAGTTGAATAGGCCCACAAATATCCCTTTGAATTCTTTGCGGAAATGATGGGGATTCTGCATCAACCTTTAGTTGTGATGGTCTAATTACCAACTTCCCTTGAGAACAAGCCTTGCAAGGGTTATCATTTGAGACAACAATATGTCTGCTCAATAATGGATGTCCATTAGAGTTGGTAATGATTCTACGCATCATGGTAGATCCTGGGTGACCCAGACGATCATGCCAGAGCATGTAGACCTTTGAATCAATGAACTTCTAGTTCATGACAGTATGTGATTCAACTGTCTTTATGTATGTACAATACAATCCACTCGACAAACCACACAACTTCTCCAATATACGCTTCTGGGTATCATTGGAGGTAATGCATAGATACTCCACATTTTCTGCACTTTTCGTTGCAATGTGGTATCCATTTAAACGTATGTCTTTGAAACTCAACAGATTTCGAGTAGATCGAGTGGCGTACAACGCATTCTGTATGGACAATATTGTTCCATTTGGTAACATAATCTGGGCTTTCCCTGAGCCTTCAATCACATCTGAAGGGCCAGATATTGTTGTTACCCCTATTCTTGTGAGCATTAAGCTGGAGAAATACTTTCGATCTCGAAGTATTGTATGCGTGGTTGCGCTGTCTGCAATACAAATATCTCCGCCATTGCTCTTGTTTTGAGAATGACCATAATTCTTATCCATGCTTTCTGAGTAAGGGAATCACAGTTAAAAGCATGTTATAACAAGAAATTCAACTGCCATTTTTATTGAATTTTGAAATGCAAGTTTATGAACTACAAGTTCAATACATCAAACATGAACTATTCAATCGGACCGGTAAACTTCATTCCTCCTTTCCATAATGAAGTCCGATACATCTAGGTGGGTGGTGTCCAACTGCCCTGATAAGTCAGACACTGGATCATGTATGTCCATTGGTTTAGCCTGGTCAAGAAAATTAGTCTCGACACCCTTCTCCTTGAGGGAGGCTTGATACAGATCCACCAGATGTTTTGGGGTACGGCAAGTACGCGCCCAGTGCCCATTGCCACCACATCTATGGCATGCTCCTTCAGTGTTTCTGGGAGCATTGTTCATGTGAGCCTTGCCTCTGTGGCGATTCACATTTTTGAAGCTTGGGCCTGAATTATGCCTCGGAACCTGGTTGTGAAACTGACCACCATGGTTCTTGCCTTTCCTGTTCCACCGACCTCGCTTGTGACCACGTCCTCGTTTATGATTATCACCACCAGAGGATGTGGCGTTCATTTCGAGGGAAACAACATTCACTTCTAGGAATGGTGCAGATCCAGTGGGTCGGGAATGATGGTTTCTCATCAGTAGCTCATTATTCTGTTCAGCTACCAGGAGCACAGATATCAGCTGATTGTACTCAGTGAAGCCTCGCGCTCTATACTGCTGCTGCAGGAGCACGTTAGAGGCATGAAATGTGCTGAAAGTCTTTTCCAGCAAATTTTCCTCAGTGATAGTATCCCCACAGAGCTTCATCTGAGAGGTAATTCTGAACAACGCAGAATTGTACTCAGCCACGGATTTGAAATCCTGGATCCTCAGGTGAGTCCATTCATAGCGAGCTCTTAGAAGAATCACCGTTGTCTGGTGATTGTATCTGTTTCTCAAGGCATTCCAGAGAGCTAACGGATCTTCAACCGTTAAGTACTCGCTCTTTAGCCCCTCATCAAGATGGCGGCGCATAAAGATCATGGCCTTTGCCCGATCTTGAGAGGATGAGTTGTTCTCTTCCCTGATGGTATCTCCAAGATTCCCTGCTTCCAGATGTATCTTGGTATCCAGTACCCAGGTCAGGTAATTCTTCCCGGTAATGTCCAGGGCAGCATACTCAAGCTTTGCCAAGTTCGTCATTTTCTTTTCTGAAAGAAAATGAGATGTGTAAGAACTTGCAATAATATGTATTCCTGGAGGAATATAGTGTTAGAACTTCTGGTTCTTACAAATTTTAAATTTTGATCTTCAGGCCAAAATGATAAGCACTCGAAACTTCTGGCTCGAGATTTTCAAGGTGAATGAGGAGGGCGATTGTACCGCACCATTCTCATTGAAATAATATAACATAGAATGGGCGATTATTCCGCACCACTCAAGTAGCATAAAAATTTAAATGCGCAGAGCAGGATGGGCGATTATATCGCTCCACCTAAAATTGCAGTAAAATTAAACAGCAAGCAAATTTAAATATGCAGGGTAGGGTGGGCGATTATACCGCTCCACCTAAAATTTGCAGTAAAATTAAATCTGCAGTCCAAGATAGGCGATGATACCGCACCATCTTGGATCACAGTAAGATTAAATTTGCAGTTCAAGATGGGCGATTGTACCGCACCATCTTGGATTGCAGCAAAATAAATAATGGGTTAGTAGTCAATATCTAAACCAAACAAGAAATCAAAGATGTATGTAACCGTCAGGTTGAGAACTAGGAGTCGCGCAGTTGAGGCAGAGGAAGAAGATGAACAGTAAAATCCTCAGAGGAAACATTTTTTTCTTTCTTTCTTTCTTTCTTTCGTTCGGCGAAGAAGAATGAGAGAATTATTTCTTTACTAGTGAAGAGGAAAGAGAAATAGTTATATTTTAGAGACTCGTGCTGATAACGTGTTATAAATATGTAAAAGTTAGGGAGATAACCTTTACTAGTGAGGTGTGCGGAGTAGGTGTAAAATATTACACTGAAACTAGAGCACAAGGGAATGACACAGTAAGAGGAGGGAATGGAAACTGAAGTATTAATCTGAGGGAATGGAAACTGAATTATTAATCTTTCTATCTGTTTATTCTTGTATTCTTTCTGTCTCTGCACTTTTGATAACAATCGAATTGCTCTATTTATAGAGCAATCCCACACAAACAGATTTATTACACTTTGACATTTACATTGCCTGACTTTGAAAATGTGTTTCTTTTGTTTCCAAAGTCCATATCATCTGCATCAAAAGCATGGGCATTGAAATCTTTACCAAAGTTTACTGTGGGCATTCATTAACCCACAGCGTTTTCAACATATATATATATATATATATGTGTGTGTGTGTGTATATGTGCATATGTGCGTCCATGTGTGTGTGTGTTGGAATGTGTGTGTGTATATATAATATATGTATATGTGTGGGTGTGTCAGTGTGTGTGTGTTGGAATATGTGTGGGTGTGTCAGTGTGTGTGTGGGTGCTTGCTTTCTGAAGACAGAGCCCTGTCTCATCAGTCATCTCTCTCTCTTATTTCTCTCTCATTTTCTGTCTCGTCTCTCTCTACAACTCATAAGTCTCATAACCCAGCTAACCTCCCTTTTTCTGTCTCATCTCATCTCTATCTCTCTCTCTCTCTCTCTCTCTCTCTCTCTCTCTCTCTCTCTTTCGCTCTCTCTACAACCTAGAAACCACCTAACCTTTCCTTCCACCCAATCCAAAACCAAGCCGAACATCCCTACTCACTCTCTCTCACATTTCATTTCACATCTCATCTGCCTTTACTCAGTCTCAGACTCTCCCTCTCTTTCTCGGATTTGAAGCTCAGCATCCACCCACCGTCTAGCAATCTGACTCCGACGAACTATCTCCACTCCGGCCACCACCACACCTCATGGCTTCATCCCCACCTCCGGTTCTCTAGTGATTCTCTGTGTGTGTGTGTGGGATTTCGTATTAAGGTTAGGGTTTTGAATTGAGGCTTAGGGTTTCGAATTGGGGGCTCGGGTCAGGAGGAGGTCCCTCTCTTCACTCTGTTTCTCTCTTGACCATAAATCTTTCACTGATTCACTGTCACTACGTCTCTGATTTCAAATTGGAATTTTAATGCAGGTTCGGATGATTTCAATTTTAATCTTAAGATGATTTGGATTCTGATGATGTTCGGTTTCGGGAAATTCCGAAATACCGAAAATATTTCGGGAATACCAAAATTTCGATTCGGGATCGATCATGAGATTTTCGTCCCGAAAATTTTCGGTTCGGGATTTGATATGTCATTTTTGGTTCGGTATCCCATACCGAACCAGCCCTACTTACGTTACGCACCAAAAAACTTGTCGTTTAGACATTGTAACGAACACCTTTCCCCTCCGTTTCCGGCATCTCTGTAACCCTAAACCCTAAGAGCAACTCCACCCATGGAGCCCTCCCTCCTGGCAATCCACTATTCAATCCACCCTATTGAACAGTAACTGCCTTTAATGAATAGTAACTACCCTTAATGAATAGTAACTACCCTTAATGAATAGTAATTGCCATTTGCATCTCCACCCTTGGAACCCTCCCCCTTGACAATAGACTATAAAATATTAGTTTTTTTTGTTTGTTTAAATAATAAAAAATAAAAAAATAATGATGGCCCTGGGCTGCAGGCCCTCGGGCTGACACAAAAACAATAAAAAAATGCCTGGTCCTCGGGCTGCAGGCTGGTGGATTCCCCACGGGCCTTGTGCTCGGGCTCCCAACCTCACTCGGGCTCTCCATGGCTGGAGCACTGTCCACCGGGCCTCGGGCCTCGGGCCCCTTTCCTCTCCCCTGTCCCCCGAGCAATGTCCATGGGTGGACTTGCTCTAAAATCCCAATTTCTAAATCGACGTTTGAAATTAATTTTTTATTTTTATATGAATAAGTTTTGCAACTTTCCGATTTGGTGGTGAACGTAGAAAATAAATAAAAATGGCGTCAAGCTTGCACCAATGGGAGTCAGACCCTCTGTTTTAAGCAGCCGAAGTCATCCAAGATTCCGCTGACAGACAGGTTAATTTCTCCTCCCTTTTTTCCTTCTTTTTTAATTTTAATATGTATTGGAAATTGGAAGTGTTTTTCTTGCTTTTGGGGAAAGAAAAAGCAAAAACTTTGACTTGATTTTTGGGCTGAGAAGAAAGTTAATAAAAAAAAGGTGAAAAGTATTATTTTTGAACTGTTTAATTTGATGAACTTGATTTCTGAGCTGTGTTAGAATGTTGGCATCTGAATTTAACTTTTTATTGAAGATCTTTGTTTGGTTTGGGAATGATGTTATCACAAATGGGACTTCATATTCATCAAAATGATTTTTCTTATGCTTGTCGAGCTACCCGAAAAGTCCAAGTGCGTAGTATTCATGTGCCTGTCTTTCCTTTCACGATGTGGAAGTCCGCTATAGATATGGTCTCACGTGAGGGAGTGTGTTGGAAATCCCACATCGGGAGTTTAACAAAAGAACCGAGGCCTTTTAGGATAAAACCCCGCTCCTGCTAGGGCTAGCAGGTGGTTAAGTTAGGGACAATATTGGTGTTGGACCATTTGGCCCGTCTCTCTGAAACTTTGACAGTCCGAAACATCAACTTTCGAGAAATGCCAGTAACGAATAAACTGTAAACCTGCCCATTTTTACTTTCTTCAATATTTCGCTTTTTCGAAAAATAAAGGAGCTTACAGATTGATAATCCATTGTTGTATAAACATAAGGAACTTTTTTTTTGGTTGTGGATTGCTTATTTTATTATGCTGAATTGCTTATGAGTTGTGCATTCCCTGAAACCAGTGCTCATTTTGTTGTGGTGTTTTAAATTTTAGGATGGAATCGGTTTTCCGCTCTCTGCTGCATGAGCTCAGTCTTGTTCAAGGTGACTGTCCAGACCCAAAGTTACATGTGTGTCGATAGATTATCACAAACGTGATCTTGCTACTACACTTGAAACGGCAAAGTGGCAGGTGGTAATCTTTGTACATGTCAACTCTTTCTTTCTTCATTTTCTTTATTTTCTGCTTAGTTAGGTTTTTAGTGATTCTCTCCCGCCAGTTGGAAGACTTTGAAAGAGCGGTGGCAGGCAGGTCTCAAAATCGGGAGGATGTAATTTCAAGACACAAGCAGTTTATCGGAGCCATGAGGGAACAGAAACTTTATGTGGAGAAGAGCTTGGAGGGCACGCCGAAAGGAGATCCCATGCGAAGTACAGAATGGGTTAACTTGGATGAACAAGATAGGGATGGTTTGGCATTGTTTCTTTCTGGGGGAAATAACGCCGAGCCCACTGATGGTCAAGAAGTGGAAGACAGCAGTATCTTGAGAAGATTTCTTGGTCCAACCACATCTAGTGCTAAAGACAGTACTTCTGGTATAGTTGAGCACAAAAACAGAGAAATTGGGGACTTGAATACGAATGGAGTGGCGCATGTGGACCGTGTTATTGAATCTAGAAAGGAGAACAACTTGAGGAAAGTTGAAATCTGATTTTACAGATTCTTTTCCACAGACCTCTTGTAACAGATATGGAGGTGGTGAGAGTCGGGATCTGGAAGCTAATGAAGCCAAACCTGAAAGCTTCAGCAGAACAAACGTATTGGGGTTGTTGAATACTGCATGGAGTGTGTATGGGAGTAGGGTCACTGGGAGCTATACAAAGAGATTTAAAGATGGAGAAGAACAAAGTCATTCCCCATCAATTGCTGATGTTTCTCATGGCGCTCAGGTAATTTGGCAATCAGAAATCAGAAACTTTTAACTGTTCACAACTCTTCTATCTACTCTCAAATCTGTAATTCGAGCATTAAGTTTTCTTTCTTGGATAGTTAAGAAGATTCTTAAATTTTCCAATTTCGTTAAGTATTGCATGTTCATTAGTTCATAGTCTTCTTTAATAATTAGCTGTGACTTGAGATCCAGAAGGAGATTGTTGTGTGATTATATCTGATTCCGCTCGGTATCCTGAATCATTTCATTGCGGAAAACTTGGTTTGGCTTTCTATGCTTCAGCCTAGATGCTTATGGCTTTGCTTGTCCTTGACAGGTTCAGCATCAGGGAACGTGGTTGTATAGAAATTATAAAGAGTTGTGTATGGCGATCCAGACAAAAGTTATGTACTTACGGACATGGATTGGTGTACTTAGGGCAAGGTATGAAAGATCACCTTATCACATTCAAGTTCAGCGGCATTCTATTCACATGGTATTCATAATACTACTTACGCTCGTTATTTTAGGTGAGGACAGATTTCTTAGTATTTTTTCTGCAGTGCATGTTTGTTTCCTTGTTATTAACTGCATTTAGCTGTCGTTAATATGATTGGGACGGAAACTACATAGGAAAACCAAACATGTTGTTATTTCCCCCTTTGAAATTGTCAATATTAGTATAGTTTCATCTGTGCTTTCTTTTTAACTCTGCTCATCACGCAGGCACACTGGTGTCCCGGCTTGCTTAAAAGACATTCGTGATTTGGGTACACTCTACAATCTGTATATGTTCTCAAGACTTTTTAACGTGGGAAGAACTGCTTTTTCGCCATCTGACCCTCTCATCGCGTCATTACTCGAGTAAATCTCTGACTGTAAGATGTATTGGTTTTGTGATCGTCGATTCTGCTACCAGTCTGCATGATTGTTACTTCAAGAATGGGGCCGTCGGAACCTGTCAATAATGGTTTGGTTTCGGCAGTGTGTAAATTTGTGTTTTACTCTGAGTTATTATGTTGTATTTGGTCAGAACGGGGGTCAACTGGGGTCGATCCATTGTTTTCCGGTCACCATAACCGGAATTCATGCTATGCTACATTTTGATTGGTGTGGTAGATCCGCTTCAATACTTGTTCTGGAGGAAAATTGATAGTCGTGGCATAGTATAACAATGCTATCGCGATCCTCAAGTATTCGAGTTTCCTGGATATCTAGTGTCGTAATAAGAACTGGTGCAAAACAGTATAAATACATCTCAGCGCAAAAGAGAACGAAACCTGAGATGAACGGCAGATTCTCAATTATACAAGTTTCCTGGATATCGAGTGTCGTAATAACTGATGCAAAACAGTATTAGTAGTTACAATCCCAAGATGAACAGCAGGTTCTCAACTATGATGTGCTTGTTTCTAACACTCAGTATTCTATTAGTTCATTGGACAAAGTTAACAAGCGAGAAGCCAGTATCGCCCCCTCGTTTTCGCTCTCAGGTGACTTTCACGGCCACGGAAAGCTACCTGTGTCCGATTCTGCAAATTCCAGACACAAGGGGATACAGAAACATATATAAGCCTCGTGATCCATAAATTCTTTCGTGTGTAAAATAGTTTTGTTGTCCACTTCAAACAAATGCTAATACCACCAAGGGTGGGTAAGCTTGCCAGTCGACTGCTTGAAGCTCTAATATTCTCGAGGAAGACCACTAGTAGCTCTCCCTGTAACAAAAAAAATATAATTGCCTAATCAGCATGTGAAAAGAAAAAAAAAATTGACGAGATTCACTGTAACTTAGTAACCCTTGCGTTCTTGAATCCTGGCCTAAAAACTGTTTGTTTTAGAGAACCGTGTTTCAAGTTCTCGAACAAGTAGACATACGTCAAATAGAAATAAACCTAGAACATCTGCTCTTTTGATTCGTAGACTACTAAAAGGGGACGTGCAACTGATAAATATACCAAATGTGCTCAATTTTCGGGTACTCAATGAACCAACCATACCTGCAGTGGCATTTGTTTACAAGATACCTAGAAATGCAGATAGTATTTTCATCCAAGGCAAGAAATGTATATACTTACCATGTAACAGTAGCCTCTTCTCAATCGGACTTTTCGATTTCTCTAAACCTCTTATCCCATTCTTGGGATTCATAGTCTTGCTCAACAAAATCCTTGTCCGTGCTATATACAATTCTATCCTGCCCTATGAATGTTTTTTGGGCCATTTCCCGAGCACTGAGGAGCTGAAACATCATACAGAAAATATATAACCAAATATTGTTTTAATCATTGAAGGAACAGAGTTCATCTAGTTTCCGTTCTTTGTTCCTTTTTCTTTATTTCAGTTGTCTTTACATCAAGAAGTACATGGTTACCTTATGAAAAATCATATACCTTGCACCCTAAGACAACTTCATGTGAGCGTTCAAGTAAAGAAAACTACCGCTATTTTTTAGTTTGAAACTTCATATCTTACAACAGTTAACAAATGCAGCATTGCTGCACTAGTATGTTCAACTTAATTTTGAGTTAAGAAGATTGGTATGTTTTCAATGGCAACGCAATCATTGAGAGTTTGTCTTCCTCAAGCAAGTATAGGCCTTATGCATTAAGAGTGGGAGGGAGGGAGGGAGGGCTTGATCAGCACTAGGTGAAATTTCATTTATAGATCTGATACCTATCCCCTACAAACTAGTGTGCGAGACTGCGAGTACAAATTTAAATAATGACAAAGCACGCATGTGAAGTTTGAGATAGAAACCATTAATCAAGACAATCTAGACAAGCACCAATTTACCTTTCTTCTAAGTGAGATATCCGGCAATTCAAGGGATCGAGCAAACTGCTGTCTTGCTTTATTTCTTTTTTCTATGTCAGCGTTTGTCTTAAGCAGGAGGAACCACCGAAACAGAGGAATTGCAAAGAAAGAACCAGCATAAATCTGCAAAATAATTGTGAGGCAAGATAAAATCCAACTCAATAGTGCCTGAGGATTTAATCAGGTCTTCATATAGGGAGAGCTTCATAAGAGGGATCCCTATCCACTATTCAAGAGAAGGATTGCGTGTGAAGGTGTGAACCCAACCATTTAACAAAAAAGTACGAATTCTTGATTGCAGGTAGGGAACTTTAATCTGTTTGAAATCCAATCATACCTGAAGTAGTGGAAATATGCTATTAATAAACTCAATAAAACCAGCTGGAACAGTTGTAGTATCCCTTCAAATAAGAAAGCGGTGGGCATCAGAGCAATATAGAGTAAAAACAACCAAGCAATTACAAAGTTCAAGTCATACATACTTTAAGATGGTTCCAAGAATGATAACCCCAAATAAATTTAGTCCACCAAGTCCAGCAACCATTGCTCTCTCAGAAATGCTAGTGTTACTGCAAACACAGAAAACTTAATTGTTTCATTTTAAATTCCAGATGAATTCACAACATAATCGGCAACAGCAAACATAATAAAGGACCTGAATTGCCATTTCTTCTCCTGGAAAAATTTGTCGACTCCTCCAACAAAATCAGCCCATCTTCTCCCCACATATTCCTTCCTTCCGCTCCTCTGAGAATACGCTGTTCGCTGTAGAGATGGAAACCGGTACAGAATGTTTCCCTGCATCATAACCAATTTTTTTATGAATGACAACGTAATATTATATCTTTTCATCTATGTAATGAAATCCAATAGAGAAACGGAACGATTTCACAATTTGCAAGCATGTACCAGTCCAAAGGAGACAGAATCTTATTTATCCAACAGTTCTCATTTCTATATGTATAACCAACTAGTTTTCAAAGGTTCGGTTTTGACAAGAAACACCATTGAAACGATCCAAACCATTGTTAATTGGTTTGATTCGGTTTGGTTAGATCGTTTTAAGCCTATCCAACACATAAATAAAAAACGTTCAACATTGCAAGAGTTTTAATCTTCTAACATCCATACATCTCACCCATTCCAATTCAATTGAAAAATTAAGTTTTTTGGAACATAAAAGGTTCATCAAGTCAAATAGAACTAAGTTTCAATTAAATAAAAACTCATGCTAGCAAACGATTTATTAATTACAACCTCAACAAGCATAAAATACATATAAATCTCCTAATTTTTAATAGTCATTACAACTTACAATATGTCGAGACTTATAATATGTATATCGTAAGGCCTCAAATAACATATAATACGTTGACATGTGTAAAATAAATAAATTAATAATTAAAAGTTACATGGTCGATTCAGTTTGGTTTTGGTCGGTTTCTAATGTATCAAAACCGAATCAAACCAAAAGTAAATCGGTCCAGTTCAGGTTTTTAAATTGTTTGACTTTTTCCTTGGTCAAAACCAAACCAACCAAACCGACCAATATGATTTGGATCGGTCGATTGCCCACCCCTATGTATATGGAGAAAGAAGACGAAATAGAAGCCATTTATTTAAAAACATCAACATTAAACATACCTCTTCATCTATGATAGGCTGACCCTCATACCTTAACAGAACAGGTAAAATGTATGTTTCATCATTCTGAAATTAACAGAAAGAAAAAAAAAAATGTCAAGCAGCATAATAAAAATTTAAAAGGAAAATACTGAATATAGTAAAAGAAACTGAAAACTTCAAGGCCATGTAGAGTTTGAACTGACTGAAGTGCTCAATAGAAAGCCCAAACCACACAAAAACAAAATAGGTGAACTCGACAGTTGTTTGGAAGCTTTTTCATTTATAAAGAAACAAATAAAAGATCACGATTATCTACGTTATTGAGTATGAAGTTTTGAAGCACCATTTACTTGAACAATTTTTGTTCGAATCTCTTATGAGGAATTATGCAAATGTAATTTGACTTTACAGATGAAAGTGCTTAATAATTTTACTTCAGCACAGATGCAATGCAATGCATGCTGAACTTCTCCAATATTCTGATGTGTTAAATTAACTAACCAATGGATGCAAGCGCTTACTATTAACCATAGATAATCTAATCTCAGCTGGAACTAGTACAAATTCTCCAAATACAAGAAGAACTCCATTACAAGAGTTTGGAAACTCAAACGAACATGACAACAGAAAAAAAATATATATATATTTACCAGAGTATCCCCTGAAGATTCTATATCAAGATATGGAGCAAGTTCTTCAGCTGCAACAACACCACCTTTAGAGGATATGTATTGTCCGATCTGCATTTAGAATTCAAGGGATAATTTTGTCATTATACTTTTATACATATCTATCATAATTTTTAATGAAAAGAAAAAAAAAAAAACACAGTTCCAAGATAATAAGTAGCAACAGACTATCAAACTTCAGGAATAACACGAAGAGTCACACAACTAAGGAAGTTTGAGGACTATACCATAGGTGGAAGACAGTTTCCGAGAGAGGATCCCCAATTACCTTCAGTATTTGTGAAAATCTTACATTTTCCAATATCACATCATTTAGTTTATATATATCTTTGGGGATGTAACAACAGTTTCAAAACAATCATGACAATTCCCAAGCACAAGACCAGCGCAGTTCTTATGTTTTGATCTAGTCAAAAAGCTATCCGCCAATGACACAATCCCCATTTCTACAACTTCCATATTTTTACCAAATGAAGTCATAGATGAATTCAGCGCATTAGTTTAACCTAACAATTCCCTTTTTTCTTTCTTGTTTTGGATTTTACATATACACATGAAAGAGATTGTTGTTAAATAAATATAATGCTTTAAATGATGATTAAGTCATAAACTCCTGTATTTGACCTCAACAAAAGCCGTAAACTCCTGTATATTCTTTCAAAGTATTAAATCAAGGATTAGCATAAGAATCTATGACAAAATACTATATCCTATTTCAAAGTCAAGCCTAAAAGGTCTTTGCAAGATTTTAAGAGGGGGTACTATGTGAATGTAGCTTTATTGAGAGAGAGAGAGAGAGAGAGTTATAAATACCCCTATATGCTAGTTTACTCTGACAAGACAGAAATCTAATTGCATATAAAAGCATACAAACACAACCAATGAAATGAAACAAATTGTTGAAAGCAACGAACCACTGAACTCAGTGCTCGATTATTACCAACTTCCATCTCTCTTCTTCGATTCCTTCGTTCGGATCACCATCGCCAAACACAAATGAGAAAATCTAAAAGACAACATCATAAAGTCAATACTTTCTTCTTCAAATACAAAACTACCAAAGAGACAATAGAAAAAGAATGATTAAATCCATCACATACGGATTCAACGAAATTCATCTTGTTATCATCTGTTTGTACTCGTTCTGTTTGTACTCGTCGCCTCCTATAGTAATATGGATCCCAGTACCTTAATGAAATAAATAGTAAACAAGGTGTGAGTAAAAGTCTCTTACAAGTTCCAACATCTAAAATAACTAAATCTGAAACCATTCCACAGTATTATGAAAAACGTACTTAACAAGGAAGTATAGGAGAAGGTATTACCAAAAGAGGTCACCGGGATTCATGTAAAAAGTGAACCCTGAATCATACGACCTTCCTCCACGTCTTCCACGATTGTCCTCTTCACTGTAACCAAAATACCAGTGTCAACCATTCTGCCCATAAAGAAAACATTTAACAATAAGATAATAACATTTACCCTGGAAACTTACCTTCTACCAGAAGACAGAGCAACAACAATTGCAGTATAAACAAGAACAATGGAAGCAATTAGGGCAGTTCCAAACGAAACCCTCGCTACATACTCAAACCCAGCCTGCAAAAACGCATTATGTTAGTTCCAATTGCCAAACATTATAGCCAAAAATTCCACAAAGTTACCACCTTTGCCTTCTCAAGCACAGGCTCAGCTCTCATTCTAAGCGATTTTCCTAAAAGCTTCGCCCGATAATCCTTGGGGAAAACGTAGAGCACGTCGCCTTCATCCGAAACCTGTTGGGACCATCTTGAAAAGAACAATTGCACTCACCCACAAACGAAAAAATAACTAAACAAACCTACAAACCCCCATCATTTTCTTCGCAAACATTTTAGAAAACAACTACAAGTTCATAAATTTTTGAAAATAACCAAACAATCCTACACACCCCATTCATTTTCTTCACAAACATTTTCGAAACAACTCCAAGTTCTAAACTTTTTTGAAAATAACTACCTCCAAGAATCCTTCAGTGTCAGCAGCGAGAGCTTGCAGAGCGTTCTGAGCTTCGTTAAGCTTGAGCCCAGCCCGTCCAGCCACGTCACCAATCGTCACTCTCCCTCCACAAGCGTCCACAGCTTCCATCGCTCGCTTCCTCACATCCGAAGGCAACTTATCGCTCTCCACAGCTCCGCCGGGCCTGATTGCAGCGCTGGCGGCGTCGAGGCTCGACTTCACCACCGACACCAAACCCCTAGATTCCCGAAACTTGGCGCCAAATCCCGGGAAAACGGGCGTCGGGTGGAGACGGAAGGTTCTGGGAGGGTTGAGGAGGAGTGAGGATTTGAAGATGCGACGGTGAGGACAGTGGGGCTTCTGCGGAAGCGTGAAGCAGGTGGCAATCGACGCCATTGACGGATTGAATTTTGGTTCGGAAGTTGTGTGGGTTTTTGCTAAGTTGTTGTGGCCATGGAACTCTTGGCGAGTGGCTCAGAATTGCAGAGCTTCGAATTGAACCTGTTGGACTCTTATCGAGTTTGACCAACAAAAATAAATAAATTAGACAAATATTAATTCAGAAAAATTTATTACGGTCGGGTGGCATAGGTTTTAAGTTCGATTTTTGTTAAAGATGAATTTAAACAATATTGTTATTCGTCACTATCATTTGTCTCGCAATTTTTTTCCAAAAAAGTTAAAGTCATTACTAAAAAATGAAATAGAAAATATAGCAATTGGTGCAATTTTTTTCATCTTTAATTATATTTGTCGTGTGAATTTATTGTTTATCACATGTATATACAACAAAAGTAGGAAACATATGAAAGATTCATCCAGTCACATAAAAAAGTTGGCTAATGGAGAAAAACGCGATAAGATAAAGTATCAATCATGTAACTATTTTGAATTATAGTAGTATTTATGAATATGTTCTGCTTGACTTTTCTCTCAGTGCCTAAGCTAAACTTATGGTATTTGAACTAAAAGTTTTGTTGGAAATCGTATTTAAACCAAAAATACCCCAACGACTATAAATTTTATATACGAAACTTCGATCAGAAAAAAGTGAAAATTGCATCGTATGATCTTTATAAAGAGTTTGTTCGATTAATTTCTATATTATCAATTAATTTTACGGTAACACTTCATTCACCTCAAATGTTCACTTGTAATCTATATGCGCAAAACCCTCCTAAACTGATGCAGCTGTAAAATTTTCGGGAGTAAATTGTAAAAATTAAAAACGTGGTGGCCAATTTGAAGAAAAAAGCCCCAACCTTGGGAAGTATGTGATTTGACATAAATACCCATAGCGGAACCCAAGTCCCTCTTCTTCTTCAACCTGAACTGAAAAGCAAAAAAATAAAAACTTCGGCGCAGAAGCAGAATGAAAGTTGAGACCTTCAATGCCGCTTTCTCTTCCGATGTTCGTACATTTCACAGGCTTCCGAGCTCTTCAATTTTCGGCGCAAAAAGCCCTAAAATTTTGACTGCCAGACCTTCCATGGCCTCCGGTAAGTATATTTCTGCTTCCGTTTCATCTTCTACTTTGGTATTTACCCTTTTCATACAGTAATTCAACGCGCATTTTCCCATTATCTGGTGCAGGATTCACCCGGCGGCTTTCGATCTATTGCGCCGTTCGCTTCCGGCCTTGCATTGACATACACAAGGTACTGCAACTTCAGTTTATCAAAGCTCATGCTTTTGAATCATTTGGGGTTTTCTGTAAGTCGGTTATAAATGTTTCTGTGATGAGCTGAATTATCTTTCTTTTGGGATTTCTGTGTTTTTTATTTGATTTTTACTTCAGGGTAAAGTGAAACAAATTGTTGGGTCTACCCTTTCGGATTCGAAGGATGATGGGTCGGTTCTTGTTACCAATTTTGTGTCGGATAAGTCCGCGGCGGAGTTTGCAAAGATGTATAAAGAAGATGGGCTTACAGGTGGTCATGTGATCATGCTTGGAGCTGACCCTTTTAGTAGAGCTGCAGCCATTGAAGCTTTGCATGCCTATCCTGGTGGGTCTATTGCCTGCCTTCTTGTTCTTGTTATTCTGTTGCTGTTTTAGATATTATTTAACAATTTTCGGATCAAATGATTAAAAGTAGTCGTCTAGTAATTATTTTGGTAATATTAGAGAAGTGATTCTTATTGCATTCATCTATCAGTTTCGAATCTCGATGTGCAGTTCAAGAGGTAGTAGTTTGGCTGGATGAGTGTAAATTAGATTAAAAGATTGTTACTTAGCTTCAGATACTTAGCAATTCTGCAAAAACATCAGCGTCTAATTATTATTGCAGATACTGAGATTTTGAAGTTGGTTGAGTGCCTTGGGAGTATGCTATTTCACTTTAATCTCTATCGTTGATGATATGTTTGGAACTTACAGATTTTCCTCTGCTGACCTTGCTGCGAGGACTGGTATAATCTAGGTGGCCTGCAAGTAGGAGGTGGGATCAATTCAGAAAATTGTTTGCATTACATAGAAGAAGGGGCTAGCCATGTCATTGTCACCTCCGTAAGTTACCACCTTTTACACCTATATATTAAAGAAGATTTATTTAGATCAAATTGTTGTCACGAAATCATTTCTTTACATTTGGCATGGTTTTTTTTTTTTGCAGTATGTATTTAACAATGGACAAATGGACCTTGAAAGGCTTAAAGATCTTGTTCTTGTTGTTGGAAAAGAGAGGCTTGTTTTAGACCTTAGCTGCAGGAAGAGGGTATGAAGCTAACGAAGAACCAAACCTCCTTTGTCATTGTCTATTTGTTTATTTTCTTTTCAAGGCTAAGCAGAGTTATTTATGTACTTTCATCTTAAGCAGTTTTTATGTGTATTCGATTCGTTGTAATCCAAGTTTAATGAAAACTGAGATCATATTGGTGGTGTTTGACTAGAGTAGCAATTTTCAGAGACAATTGCAAATCTTCATATCAGCACTAAAATATCGAATCATTATTAGAGCTTTTCTTATTCTTAATGTTTTCCTTCAGTATTTTTGACTACCTATTTTCTAGGCTTTTAAATGTTGGTCTTAATTTTCATATATGAATTGCTTTAATGTGCAGGATGGTAAATATGCAATCGTCACGGATAGATGGCAGAAGTTCAGTGATGTGAATCTTGATGAGGAAATATTGAATTTTCTTGCTAACTTTGCAGATGAATTTCTGGTACACGGTGTTGACGTTGAAGGGAAAAAGTAAGTCATATATGTTGCCATTTTATTCCATTGCCACAACAGATACACTGGTCCAACCGAATTTTACAATATTAATTCCTTAAAAAGAGGTTTCGACTATAATTAGTAGTTAAAGGAAAATGATATTTCATAATGGAATTAAAAATCAATATTAATTCTTAGAATAACTATACTGATAATACATTTGCCAATTCCAGATGGTCTACTACTTTGTTTGTTTAGTTAATTACTATACTTCACTTGTTGAAAGCTTACAGTTGCATATTGGTATGAGTACCATCCCCACACCCCCAACCTGACATCCAATATTTGAAAAAGACAAACATGTTTATCCGTTGAGTTCTAAAAGACAAACATGTTTATCCTTTGAGTTCTAACAAATCTTATTTTTGTTTATCGCAGGCTGGGCATTGATGAGGAGCTTGTGGCGTTGCTTGGAAAGCATTCACCGGTTGGTAACCTTGTAATAAAATGGCACATTTATGTCTTTTGCTAGTAGGTTGTTGCTGGAAATGTAGCTCCATCTTGTCATTTCACTAAAAAAATATTCCACATTTCTATTTAGACTACTGTTGGCTGTTTTATGTTCAGTTGAGAAGAGTCGAAATATGTTTTTATTCCTCACATAGATGACCTTGGAAAGACAAAGAACTGAGCCATGATTGTTGTGATCTAAATCATTTGTATAGTGAATGGTTATTCAAATGCATATGCACCATCGGTATAAAGCCGTCAAGCATGAGACTTTATTATTCTGATTAAGCCAGAAGGCTTGGGGATACATGCTGCACTCATGTTATGGTAGAGAATCAGGCATGGGGAGCAGACATTTTGAAATTCTTATGTTCATTCATTGTACATGTTCAAATTACTTATAGGCTATGTTTTTGGGTGCCAGATTCCTGTAACTTATGCTGGTGGTGTGACTGTAATGGCTGATTTAGAGAGGATTAAAGTGGCAGGACTGGGACATGTAGACGTTACTGTTGGCAGCGCTTTGGATGTTTTTGGAGGCAACTTGTCATACAAAGATGTCGTTGCTTGGCATGCCCAGCAGGAGGCCTTGACTGTTTAGCGCATTTCTATTAACTTTTGGTTCTGTGTGCGCACTATTTTGACATCTAGGTTATTCTGGTTTCGGTTCTATGTGTGCACTATTTTGACATCTGGGTTATTCTGGTTTATGTATTTTGAAAAATTCATTGCATAGGAGAGTTCAGCTCTGTAACTTCGAAAAATGCCGCGTTGTAAGTTATGAGTAGAAGCTATTATTTTTTGGGGTCAATGAAAATTTGCATCTGGATAATGTGCCGAAACTGAGTTTGGAGCCTTAAGATACAAATCAAGATTGGAGCCTTAAGATATAAAATTAAGCTCTGAGTTTGTCATGTATTACTTTTAGGCTATGTTTATTCATGGGAGATGATTTCCCATGCTTTTCCTAGGGGATTGGAAATGAAAATTTTCTTTATATTTGTTAGTGATGGGAAAGAAACATAGTTTTTGGATTAATAGGTAGGTTTTTTTATAAAATAAAGTAATTAATGCATCTCCAATGGGATGCAAAAAAACCTTGAAAGATGTATTTTTTAGTTGGCCAAAAATCTCTCCATGACGAGATGTAAAATATTTATTTTTGTTGAAAAATGTAAATAAAAACTTGTATCTTTATTTCCTAAATTTGCTACTTCAAATACCAGATTGGCCACTGTGCACAACTAAGGCTTTCATATCTTTTATAGCAAAAACCATGCAAATTTTTGTGAAGAGATGCATACAAAACTTGCTCAATATGAAATGTCTTACGGGCAGGAAAATTATGAAGTTTTCTTTTTAACCGTTATAAGCACTTCAAAAATATTCATAAGAAAAAATTTGTACAAGAAAATACAATAACATGCTACGAAGAGAATTTTCTGCAGCAACAATAATAATTTTTTGTTTGTATCACTGTCAGGCTATCCAAGTGAAGCAATCAGTCAATAGTAAAGAAGCTGAGGAAAAAAAAAAACAATTTTCATGAAATACTAGTTTTTTTTTTGTTGATAAGCGTGTTTATCGTCTCAAAACAGGGTTACTAAAGATTAATTTTTTAGTGTGCTAGAAAACACGGTCTTGTATAACAAGTGTCCTAATACAAGTGGTTGAAATATTTTTTAAGTATCAAATCAGTTATTATGACACTTGATGAACCATAACGTGTTTCTAGCACAGTGAAAAGTCTCTCGTTACTAACCATCTCCAATAATTGTGCCATATTTAGCCACTACTCTTAAGTATAGCACATTCAAAATAGGACAATACATGTCACTTAGTACTAGTAGTATTCCTCTTTACTTTATAAGTGAGAATTCTTATATTTGATTCACATTATTGTTAGTAATCCATTGTGAGGCAAAACTCAATCTCCACCGGGAGGTCTTATATTCGTTTCACATTATTATTGGCCCTATAAAAGATATCACATATTCCTTGTTTATAAGTAAAATAAAAAATAAAAATAATAAGACGTCAATTTTTTTAAAAACAATAAAATAAGTGTTAATTATTATTGGACAAAATCAAAAGGTGAGTATTCATCAATGTGAGTAGACAAGTATTGTCCTTAAAAATATAGTTTTAAAAAAAATAGTTTTCCATCTCCATTCAAATGACTAAACGGAGTCGAACGATAGCGTTAGTAAGTTAAATGTTACATTAGTCATCAACAGATTTTGAACCCGCGCAGTCGTGCAATGGGCACAACACTACCAAAAAAAAAAAAAAAAGACTAAACTGAGGGTCAGTACCTGCAATACCCCTCTACAGTGAGGGGTGAATATGGTATTTCATTAACAGTAACATCTATTCCCGGGAAAATCATAACCACCACTCCCTCTCTCGGCAACAGAAAATTCAAAAAAATAAAGAAAAAGGCTTTCAATGTCGTTCACTCACACCCACCCTTCCAAAACCCTAACCTGCACTTCCCTCTCCGGAAACCCTAACATCTACAGACGACTCACCACCATCTCCATGGCGACGGACCGAGCCGCCGCCGTCCCCTCCCCGCCGCAGCAGCGGAGGAGGACCATGTCCGCTCTAGAAGCCCGAGTCTCCCTCATTGCCGCTCTCGCTTCTCAAGCGTCGTCTCTCTCCCAGCGACGTAAATGTTCAATCCAACTCCCTCCCACACACACACTCGAAGCTTTCAAAGATTTAAAATTTGATCCCTGGTAACAATTTCGTTTCAACGTTTTGGCCCTTTAACTTGCAGTTTTGCTCGAATTGGCCACGGAGACTGCAAAATACGTCTTCCCCAAACAGTTCGAGGCTCGTACTCTCGAAGAAGCCCTCATGGCAGGTAATTTTTTGGGCATTTTTTGAAAAAAGTGATATTTTAGAGTACTCTAATATACGGGAATGGGGATTCGAACTTGGGTGCTGGGGACAGGTTGCCCCTGGCTAACTGGCCTAACCATTTATGCTGCATTTATTTTCAATTAATTTTTCTGTGTATATTTGGTGTAGTTCCGGACCTTGAAACGGTGAAGTTCAAAGTTCTGAGTAGGAGAGACCAGTATGAGATCAGAGAAATTGAGGTTTTGTTAAAAGCTTCATTTTTTTCGGTTCCATTTTCGCCATCTTGCAATTACTCAGTTTAGTTGTAATTCACTGTTTCATGTAAGCAATGACTAATTGGGATTGTGACTGTGTGGAATCAGCCTTACATTATAGCAGAGACAACAATGCCTGGAGAGACTGGTTTTGATTTCAATGGTGCATCTCAATCCTTCAATGTCTTAGCTGAATACCTGTTTGGTAAGGTACTTAGAAATTTCTTCCCCTTTTCTTTTTGGGGTTTTTATTTATTTTCCTTCTCGCAATGATTTTGGTTTTTAATATATAATTTTGTTTATTTAACCACTTAATGTAATTTTGTTATCCATCTAACCCTGTTTGGCTATCTTACTTTGTTCTTATGCCGGTTAAGAATACCACAAAGGAGAAAATGGAGATGACCACACCAGTTTATACACGTAAAGTTCAATCTGATGGGGAGAAAATGGAAATGACAACTCCTGTGATAACAAAGAGGGTAACTCTTATGCTCTCATCTAATGTTAATGTTATCTGGCACCATGTGTATTTTGTTGATGATTCAAACTAAGATGTAATACCTGAAGTTCTGCTGAGATTACATGTTCTTTCGTGTAAGTTTCAAATGCTTATAATTATCCGTGCAAAAATGTTGCAAGAAACTCACGACACCAAAATATTAGCTCATGAAGTTGGCCATGGTTGTCTCATTTAGTTAGTCCATTTTGGAATTGAATATTTAATGTAATATATGTTTTGGTGGTGTAAGTCTGGATTGGTATTTTGGCCTCTTTCCCAAAATGTTATATTTGGTCTTTATCCTTCTTTTTTCACGATCTACTTTCTCTATAATTGTATGTAGCTGGGAGATCAAGATAAATGGCAGATGTCCTTTGTCATTCCCTCGAAATACGGTGCCAATGTGCCATTGCCTAAAGATCCATCTGTAAGGATCGAAGAGGTCCCTAGGAAAGTAGTTGCGGTTGTTGCCTTTTCAGGTCTGTTCTCTCCTTATATTATTAGCTATGTAGATATTTTGTGAATTTGGGTTATTGTATTGAAAGTACATGATTCTATGTGGTAAATTGCATTCAAGTCCGAGATTCCACTAGTTGTTGAGCATAGTTATATCTAGTTCATGTGGTGTGCTATTGTAGCTGGAGTTTAGTTAAGTATTACTTAATTGCAGTAAACATGTGGTAATAATTGCAGTTTCAATTTCACTGAGAGTAATTTATGGTTTGTTTAGTCTAGATTTTTTGACTGTATCATGACAGTTTATGCTCGCAATGTCAAATCAGGGTTTGTTACTAATGAGGAAGTTAAGAAACGAGAATCCAAGCTAAGGGAAGCTCTGAAAAATGATGGACAGTTCCAAGTGAAGGAGGGAACTTCAGTGGAAGTTGCACAGGTACGTTCTTCACTGCATTATAAATAAGAAAAATGTCAGAACAATCTAATTTCAAGGTACTTTATGTACACATTGTCTTTTAAAATGCCATTTACACTTTTCCTTTTCAATATGGATGCAGTATAATCCACCATTTACACTTCCATTTCAACGGCGTAATGAGATCAGTCTGGAAGTCGAAAGTAAAGAGAAATAGTAGTTTCTATGCAGAAATTTACAATCTTGTGATCTATGAATCGACTATACACCATTTCCCCTGTAAAGAAAGTAGAAACTAAAGTGAGTTGGATATCTGCCAATCAAATATATTATGTAATGTCATACAGTATGTAAATATAGTAATAGGGACTACATAAAGTTTGTGACATACCAGTTTCTGAGATGTATATTGGTTACTCTCTTCACCTATTCTTCTGGTGCCATTGAATATGTTCATCCGGTTCTCTTTTATTCCTTTTCATTCATTCTCTTCAAGTTGTTGCTTGTTGGGTTTTAGGCTCAAAATTAGGATGATGCAAAGAATTAGGTTTGTGTTACCTATTTGGTTTTGGATTTTGACTTCTTAGTTGGTTTCCTTGGTGGAGAGGTTTTGTTAACTACCTATTTGATTAGGATTTGGATTTACTTCCTATTAGGATTCTTATTGTAACCTAAGTCCTATGCACTATAAATAGGACCTTAGGGTTAGTGTATTTTGTGTGGCAATTTGGTGAGAGTCAATTTGTGAGTAAGAGAGTAATTTGGGAGAATCTTCTCCATTAGTTTTGGGTTCTCTACTCGTTTGGTTTAGGGTTTGTAATTTGTGGGATTTGGGTTGTGAGAGTTTAAACACTCTTTTGTAATCTCCGTTTGTTTAGTGAAATTCCTCGCCGTGCTTCGCTCGTGGACGTAGGCTTTACGCCGAACCACGTAAATCTCTTGTGTTAGTTTGAGATTGTTTGTTTTAGCTTTCGCCTACGACGTTGATATTTGGTACTTTATTGGAATTCGCTTCCGTTTGCGCATAAAAGTACAACAACTTATGCGTGCATATAGTCAGTGGTATATAAATTCATTGTTCGTTCAGATGATTATGGATGGGAATGCTGTTAATTGACTTGAGATACTTATTGGTGCATAAGAAGTGACAGTTGTTTAACTGAAATGTGAAATGCATACATCATTGTTTCTTGCTTGCATTGCATATGCCCACCAACATATAAAACTAAGCTACTCCCAGTGTGCCTAGTGCTTTATGATGGAAGCCAAAATAAGTAATGGCAGCCTAGTCAGTTCAGCCTTTATAGTGCACATAGTGAGGTTTGAATGTATAGCTACCCACTGGGATCGAAAAGGGATCTCACATGGCGTCCTGATTGTTCTTTAGAGAAGAGTACATGTCCTATTAAGACGAAACAGAGTAGCTATAATTCAAACTTGAAATGCCAATAGCACAACTATGTGCTATAAAGAAATCTAAAGTATTATGCTTTTCTGTAGGACCTTTTATTTCCTTATCTGGTTTCCTATCAACAAGGAGGGACCTATGTGTGTTCTGTGAGAAGCTGATATGGAAATAAAGGGTAGATAGAGACCGTTTCAGTGGACAACTTGGCTAATAAGTTTCTGCATAATTTGCAAAATTATTTGGCCAACTAGTTCTTCTTGTAGACTGTAGATTGTCCTACTTGGTAATTTGAATGTGTTACTGAACGCAACAAGCAGATAATTACTGAATGAAAAGTGCTTTTGGCTTTCCTTTACCTAGAGTTAAGTTACATACTTGATTGTAAGAATGGTGCAACAAGGACTCTATGCGTCTATTGTGAGGATGTGAAGGTAAAAGAGTCCCACATCGGTGAAAGGAGAAACCTTGCAAGATCTTATAACAGGTTGAGTTACTCCTCATGTTGACAATTGGTTTTATGGTGGAACCTCAACTTTCTTTATGGTATCAGAGCAGGTAGTCCCAAGTGTGAAGCCCAACGACTACACGTGCTCCAGATCATCCAATTTGTGTTGTTCACTTGTTTGGCTTGAAAATTCACTACACGTGAGGGAGCATGTGAGGATGTGAATGTGAGGATGTGAAGAGAAAAGAGTCCCACATTGGAAAAAGGAGAAACCTTACAAGATCTTATAAGATGTTGGATTGGTCAAGAATACTCCTAAGCAGCAGTAAAACAGTTCTGTAGTGCTACCGGAACCACCGTGTTTGGTATATGAAGTACAGTAGAGGTAACCTATAGCCATTCTTCCATGATATACACTCACACAAGCAATTTTACGAGAGCAAGTTGACTTATTCTATCATTCCATTATGGGAAGTTGCAAGGGGCTTTCATAATGGGAGCACTCACCACCTCCACCACAAAATGTAATAATTTGGATGTGTAGAAAACATAACGTGTCAATAGCGGAATTATTATTAACACTTCAAAATGACACTCCTTCCTCATTTTTTCATTCGGGTGGAGTGCAGGATAACTATTTTGACGTGCCAATAACATAAGATATGCTTTGTATTTTTTTTTTCTATCTTTTTTTTATTTGGCAGGTGAGGCTGGAGGCTCAAGGGGCCAACTCATAGAGGCATATGTAATGCTACATCACCCTTTCGTCATATTACATGCTTGTTGGTATTTCGACCTGATATAGAAATCTGTTTACTCGCTTTTGATATTTGTTATGATGTGACAATTTCTTCCCCTCTTTACCACCAAGATGTATGAAATTTCTTGGAAATTCATTTCTTTCGTTTGAACCGTTATATTATAACTAACTTTCTGTTTTTCTCACTTAGACGTTTTGTTTTGTTTTTTCTTTTTTCACTTATGAGATAGAGGCTCAGGGCAAAATAGTAGATCAAGACATAGGAAGACTTGGACGTAGACTTTAAGAAAAGACATGGAGTACTTGGAGCTAACGGAATACTTGGCGCAAAACCGAGCTCAATATCGTTCTAGGATTCATACAACCGACCTCACTTAGTGAAATAAGGCTTTCTTCCTTCTTCTTCTTGTTGGGGCTTGGTTGTGATTATTGTGTACTAGAGAGATGCATGAGACTAAGGTTTTGAATGACTTGCAGATTCTACGATTAGGATGCAGCATACCAATTTGAGAACATATTAAGAACTTGTTTCAAAATCAAGCGCAATAATGTTCTACGATTCATACAACCGAACCTATTGAGTGGGATAAGGCTTTGTTGTTATTGTTGTTTTAAGAACTTATATGTGAGAAGGGAAAGAAAAGCTAAACTGTATTTTTCATGGATCTTTGTTTACTTTATATGTATGTAGCAGAAAACCGATCATGCGGAGAGATACTTGTTTTCTGTTCTTCTTACATATTTCATTTTGTTTGAAAGGAGAGATAAGTATACAATTCTACATACTAACGATTATACTATTGCTAGTTTAGTTCAGGTATGCTTTCTAGAACAGGTTTCCACCCTTCACAGTTACCATCATCGTTGAAGCTGTTAGTATTACTCTTCTCTACGCCTTTTTCACTTTGAAGCCGAGAGACCATTTCATCAAGAACTGCAACTCCTCCCTTTATCAACATCTCTTGCAGTTCTTGCTTACTTATAACCAGCTTAATCCTTACGACTTTTGTTTCTTGTTCAGGTTCGGCTTCAGGCTCAGAAAACCTCACCTTCTTCTGGGAAGCCTTTTTCGGCGGTGGCAAAGGGAGAGGTACGAGATAGTAGAGGTGACCGCCTAGCAGCTTGGAGTCTGGCCGGAGATGCTGGTAGACTGGAGCCGTCTCAGATATTGCATGGCCGGAAAACTCCGATAACACCTGGTAAACTTTCATGTCTGCTCTGTACTCTAAGATTTTCCCATCAGGTCGCATAATCTTTGTTATATTTTCTTGCATAACCAAGCAATTCCCCATACTTTCGCTGATCACAACTTGGTAAGAACAAAACTTTGGTTTTAGAAAAGTTGGGTGTTGTGAGTGAGGGGTGTTGGGGAATATAGATGGGTTGTATATAAAGGAGATGGCTACAATCCTCCCCTTCATATTGCTTAATATTACAGATATGCCTTGTTTCTCTCTGGACCCCACCTGTTTTTTTGCATTAAGCTAAAGGTTGATGACCGAGTGGGTGAAGTAATCATAGATGTTGGATACACACTTGATTTGGGTGGATGAAATGGTAGGTGAGTAAGAAAAGTGGTAAGTAAATAATAAATTAAAACATCATGGGTAGTTTAGAATGGGATTAGTACTAAGCCAGATCTGCAATGATTAAAGCAAAAATCTATTTATCCTCCAGTCTCTCTTTGTTGTTATGTGAGTCGACTCATCGAGTAATAAGATAACGCGTCAAATAAGTATATTGAGTCGATTATCACCAGACATCATCATACAAGAAAAAACTTTCTTGCAACCAAGACATAATTCTAATGACATCGTTTGTCCATGTATTCAATAAATGCACGATGCTTGCTGCATGGTGTCTTGATGTAGTGTTAGTCGACTCACCGAGTTATAATTAGGCTTATGAGTCAAATCAGTGTTTAAGTGGGTTATCACCGGACTCCATCACACAGTAAAAGATCAGCTAAGATCCAGTGTAGAGCCACTATAACAAAAGGACCTAAGCGGTTGACTCCTTTTCTTGACTTGTATTTTGTTTTTGCAATGTAAGCTGCGTCCAGCGGTCGCTTTAAAACTTGACCCATTTAGGTCGGTATGGCCGGAACCTGGAACGCGTGATGAAATCACAGAAACCGTTTTCTATTTCCCCTTTTGTGTCTCACTCAGTGTGGATGCCAACTGGAAGGCATCTTTCATGTTTATATATGGTCACTTCTGTCCGTTCAAGGAATCCAGAAAAGCCTCTACTTGAACGCAGTTTTAAGGTTCCTGTCGAACTCTAGCTTTTGTGGTAAATTATGGGGTTTCACTTCGGTGCTATGTAGCATTAAATGCTACGAACATTTGATAGCTTGTATTCATGAGATCACAATAAAGGCAATAATTCAAACCAATTCAGATCATCCAATACTCGTAACATGAAATAATTTTACGTAAATTATGAGATACTATTCTAGATTTTCTAGTTGTAGCCCCTAAATTATAGCCTCCCCTAAATTATAGCCTTGTTCTACTTTTGGCCTCCTAAACTTTTAATTTGTGTCGATGTCCTGCTTGCAAGCTTGCAGTTAGTTCTGTCAATTATTCTGTCAAATTGAAGGTTAACTTTTGGTCCATTGTGCACAGTAGAAGCTTTTAAATTTGTGGCAGGTGTTTTAAGTTTTAATTCTTCTCAATATTTTTTTTTCTTCTAATAAATCAATTCTTCCACGTTTTCTTGATGCATTTGGTCGTCCATTTCACAAGATAGAATTAATGTAAAATTGTGACAGAACTGAAACCGATGGTTTGGGGATAGTGGCATAAGTTCGAAGGACAAAGTGGGAAATGCAAAAATTTAAGGGGCATTGCTTAAAGTTACAAGCATGCTACATTTAGTTGTTCATGTGTCTGTAAAAAAATCTCAAAGTTGACGCAATACAAGTCTCAAATGCATTAACGGTCATGAACCGCTCGTACACGACTGACGCTAGGAGTGCTGATTAAATAATTAAATGGATGGTCATGGATACTTCTTACCCCAAAAAATGTGATGACCAATTTGTTATGCATGTCCCCACAAAGACAATTTAGGACGGGAAAGGCTTGTGTGCCTTTCGGTTTTTACATAAATGTCCCTGTCAAGAGAAATACGTGTCAGTTAGGCATTGCTCTGCCGCTCGCGGCTCACACTGGACCATTCGAGGCGCACTGAGGGATCCCGGTGAGGTTAAACCGGTCGCAGCATTTTCTACTTGCCCTGCAACTTGACTGCTTGATCCCAAACACGAGAAAGTTTTTTTGTATGCTGGGAACACGGCTACTTACGTATGATAAGTGTTCTCAATGCATGTACAAACTTCTCCTATGAAAATCAAATGGTAAAACAAAAAGAGAGAAAATTGGTTCCACAAAATTGTGGAGTAACTCCTCAAAGTAGTTAATGGACGATTCACAGAGTTTTGTGTTTATGATCAGAAATGTTCATATTATAAAACACTATGTAAAGATTTATCTCTATACAAAATCAAATTGAAATTAAGGTTGTTTAATTAATCAACTATAGCAAATAGATAGAAGATTTGTAATTCAGCGATTCCGATTATAACCATACAGTTTCGTGAACTTGTAGCGAATTTTTTTTATGCACGCTTTCCTCCACGATTTTGTGGAGTCGAGTATCTCTCACACGAAAAAGGGTGGGGATTGTGATTTGAAACAACAATTTGGTCAATTGAAAAAGGAATAAAATTAGTCCTTGATGAGCTATGAAAAGGACTGAGACCCACTTGAGAGCTATAATATATGGCATGAATCATGGTGATAAAAAGAGTAAAATCAGTTTTCTTTTTAGTTGTGGTGAGTGATGCTGTCAACACGCATGCTTGAAATATGAATTTTGGCAATTCACCTTTTTACTAGTGGAGGTAGAAATTATCATCTTTTACTTTAGAAATATCAAGCAAGTAAAGCAAAAAATGACAATGATTTCTCTACCTTGATATCTAACATGAGGGAAATGCCCACTTCCCTGCCTATTAACTTTTTCTTGTTTGCTTTTTATTTAATTTATATTTCTAAGTCTTCTGAGATCTTCATCTACCTAGACGGAGGGTTTGGAGAAAAAAGAGATAGAGGAAAGTCTTTGAAAACTTGGAAAAAAAACTGTAAAAAAAGATATGGAGTACTTGGAGCTAACGGAAGACTAGGCAAAACCAACGACAGTAGCGTTCTAAGATTCATACAACCAATTAATGGTATAAAGCTTGGTGGTTGTTTCTGTAAAATCAGGATTTTATTCCGAATAAAAATGAGAAAGAATGAAAGATACAGAAAATACATGAAAATGTAGGAGTGAATTGCTCTAATTTCTTAATGCTTATGCCATTGAGTTATTCTGAATACATAGTTTAAACAATATTTAAAAACATTTTTTTAACAATTCAAGAGTTAGTGCTTAATGTTGTATTAGAGCGAATACTAATATGTTTTACGCTTAATAATTATGTCTTACAATTTAATCATTTCACAGCTGACCCAGTCAAGTCTTATATTGATAATGGCATTATCCATGGCGCCCTAAAGAAGTTTTAAATACATTGATTTGATCTTGTTGCTTTCATTTGAGTGATATATTTAGTTTTTTGTTCTCTTCCTCTCATAAAAAAAGACTTAATTTGAATGATGTATTCATAAAATATTAAGTATAATAGGAAATTTGTTCTCGGTAAATAATTTCATATTTCGGCGTGGGTTAATTAATGGTCATTTTATTTTCTCCTTTAAAACGAAAGGTCAATAAGAACTATTTTTTCTCCAATTAAGCAATACCGGCTTTCTAATGTTACATTTGACTCTTTTTAAAAACACAAAATGTTGATTAATTAACGTATTCTGATAACGGGGGTAATTGATTGTGTTGGTACTTTTGGGCTTCTGGCCTAGCGACGATGGTAGTTCCTGGCGAAAGTTATGATGGTGGCAATGACATTGTTAAGAGGAGTAGGGTGGAGGTGGTGGAAGTTGACGAAGCCAGTGCTAAGCAATGGTAGAGGCGGTGTCCATGGTGGCGGTACAAATAATGACAATGATGATAATGGCAGTGAAGATGAATTTTTTTTTTCTAAACTCCATTTTAGAATCCCTTGATAAATATCTTAGTGGTAGCTTAAGTTTGAAAACAAATTATAATAATTGACGGTAAATTTACGAGAAAGTTTAAAATATTTACGGTGTCCGTGTCACTACTGGGAAGGAACTTTATATTTTTTCTAATATTGAAATGGGAAAATATGATTCGATCATTTTTACATAAGTTGATACGTTTCTGCTTGAACTTAGAGAGATGATTACAAACTTTTTATATTATAAAAAGGGAAAAGCTTTGACTATATTCAATAATTAAATTTGTTTATTATAAATTAACAAAGAGAAGATAAAGATTGCTTAGTAGACCAACCAATCCAATAGCCAGATAGTGAAACTGTGAAAGTGTCATTCTTTATGAAATACTTTTATAAGAAACCATGGAACTTTTATTATATTCTAAATGGAAAAATCTTTCTTCCATAAACATTAATAAAGAAATATAAATGAAAATCTATCCTAAGCACTGACGATATACCCCCAGTTTTAATATCCCTCAACTTGCATATCTCTTCGTGTTGAAAAGAACATGTTTCTTTAATGGTTGTGCTATCTAAATATCCCTTTTTACTTAACACTTTTGTTAAATTTTGTTTTTTGATTTTCTTCAATTTATTCGATCCGATAACCGTAAGTTGAGAAGAGTGTGTGAGATGTGAGAGATTTTTCAGCAAAGTGGAACATGGGCTGAGCACCGCATGTCATTAAACACTTGAAGGGACACTTGAAGAAAAAAAACGTGTCCTCGAATTGTATAATGACATATGGTTTCCGCTCCGTATTTTAAGCACACTGAAAGATTTCTCGTAAGAAGTAAAATAAAATATATAGATAACACCACTCGTCTTTAATACATCTAACAAAGACTTTCTAGCCACTTTTTTTTCAAAATTTAGAAACATAGTTGCCCTCTTGAGAAGGAGAAATTTTTTATTGTGACTGAAATTTGAGTGGTATATCACGTGTTTTTATATAAGTGGTGAGAAATTTTATTTTTTAAGTTATTTACTTTTTAACACACAGATCTAACTATTTATATTAAGACACGTAATGTATCACCCTATGTATCGGTCACATTGAAAAATCTTTCCTCGAGAAGTACTCTAGCCCTCTCGATTGACTTCCTTGGAGCAATATTCAAACCCTTCTCAAGACTGTTTGAGCTATGTTCAAACTCACTATAGTAATTAATTGAGTAATGCTAGGGAGATTAAATTTGGAAACTAAATGATGTGTCACCAATAGGAACAAGCACGTTTATCAACGTTTAAGTAATCGACCAATCATCAACTTCCATATCCTTTAGTTTTCAAAACTTTGTCTCCAAATTTAGTCTTCCTAGCATTACCTTAATTAATTACTAGCATAGGGGCACACACAAAATGTGTCAGAATTTTTTTTTATTTTTGTTTTTGAAATAGAAGGAGAGAGGAAGAGAGTGATAGAGAACGTGGGAGAGGGAAATGTTTTTTTTTAATTTTTTTTTAATTAGAGATATGTTATGATTACATGTAGGTGAGACTTTGAAAAGAAAAAAAAAATTGGATGTGTGAAATTATATTTATGCCCCATATTTCTTATTCATATTCTGTTTTAATTAGATGGTTAAACTGATAATTTCATAGGATTTTGATTGACAATGAGTGTTTTATTAATTAGTATATATATATTTGGCAATGGCTACTTTTCAACATGAAATCTCTGTCGTTTACTCCAAGCCCCGGAAGTTTTGAAACTTGAAGATATTCTAGAATGCACATAAGAATACAACGCAGCTCTCTCTGGTCTTTTGCTCTTGAGCTTAATTAAGTTTTTGCCCTATTGATTCTTGTAATAAGGGTTGGTACGGTTAAGAATCATGGCGCCCTTATTGTTACGTCAGCCTGATGAATGAAAACACCTTCTGCCACACCTGCATTAGAAAAAGACCTACTATATAATTCCATCTACCTTGCAAAAGTAGGGATTTTCCAGCAACCCTAATTATAGGGGCACGAGTTTTTATATGTTTTTGCATGCTTCTGTTCCACTAAACTTTATCATTTTTCTTTCAAATTTCCATGCTTTTGCTTTAACGTATACGTATTGACTCTATGGCATATGAAGTACAGCAGATTCTTTGTGAACAAAGAATAATTGGCTTGCATAATATATATTATATATATTATATGCCTGCTGCTGCGGCTGCCTTATGATCCTATCTGACAAAGAGGGAAGATCCTCTTTTAATTGCTTCACATAGGAAAATTAATTTTTCTTTCTGAACCCAAAGTGGAAAGGCAACTGCACTTTACTCATTAGATTTGAGACAATAGTATTCCTTTCTCATTCTCATCCGATAAATAGTCTAAAAGCACTTTCTCCTTTTAGACCAAAGCAGCTTCCTGGGCTTAATTTCCCTCCGACATTCCGTCCTTTTTTCCTGTTACTGTGTGGCTTCTAGATTGGGTCAAGGAGGGGGACCATGGTCGGCTTACATGGCAGCCCCGAGCAGACACTTGCCTCTCAATGGTTGGACGGTGCTGCCCTAGTAGAATTACCACCATTTGGCTTGTTATTTTTGACCTGATTACTTGATTAGTCACTTGGAGAATGACAAGTGTCATTCCAATATCCTTGCCAGATCTCGCATGTGTTTGTTGGGAGGCAAGGCGAGGCAAGGGCAGAGCCAGAAAATATTTTATGGGTGGCCTAGCTAAAAAAACTACTCTAAAATCAAATGTTTTTTTTTTTTTTGCTACATATGTATTGTATGCAAAAATTTAAGTTTAACTTTTGTATTTGTATACTTAAAATTTGTCTAGCAGGAACTCAATAAGCTTCACAATTACAAACTAACAAAATTACAATGAATCATCAAATTTCATATATATTTAGATTTAAACACAAGAAGAAGATAGAAAACATGATATCTCAATTACAACCACACAACTAGCACAAAGTAAAACACTGAAAGTAGAAAAATTGGTTGAAACTAATATAAACCCCATTATATCAAAGCAGAATAATCTTGAACAAAATGACATCACAATTTTCGTAGTAATTTTTATATTTTTAGTTGTGATAAATACTCACTTGGCTAGTTTCATTAAAAATAATTCTTTTTACACATTTTTTTGTGTGTCTATTATATAGACTATGCACTAAAGTATATATACATATTGCTACAAATCCTCCTTGGGCTACAGCCCACCGTAGCTTTTGGTGTGGCTACACCATTGAGGCAAGGGTAGTCTATGAAGTTACATGATACTACTAAGAATTTTGTATAAAACTTCACACTTACTGAGTTGCGCAAAATTAACAAGTGGTTATGTTTCTCTTCTCGTGCGATGAGATATAGAGAAAAATGAGTATTCACCCCGCCTGGTGTAGGCAAGGTTTCTATATTAGGCAAGGTTTCTATATCCTCCTCACGACATTTTCGTAAGTTCTGGTATGTCATGTAAATTTTGAATGGGGTTCAATATGTTGAGAGACATGCACACATTGCAGCTTGGACGCTGATGCCTAAATAACACCAATTAATTATATCATATTATATTCAACCAAAATGATAAATCGAAAGTTGTTCAAATTTGGCAGAGAAAAGAAGCAGGCAAACTATTGCTATATATATATACCGGGATCTTTCTAAAAATAATGGCGTTAATTTGCATATGTTCATCATGCAAGTAAAGTTCAGACTTACACAGATGTTAACCCCTTCATTTGAATATTTGTAGAAAGTGCATGAGCGAAGTTATATCCAACGTTCCCTTTTATATATATAAACCCCAGTTTCATACCTATAGATATGATTCAAAACCCTCCAAACCCTAAATCCTTTTATACAACAACAACAATCAAGCCTTATCCCACTAAGGCAGATCAGCTGTATGAATCCTAAAACGCCACAACGTTCAGTTTTGCGCCAAATCTTCCATGACCATAAAAATTTTCATCGAACTTAGTTTTCTATACTATGTATTATCACACTAGGCTTAATATATACCGATCCTCTCAAGCAATAACTGTATTCCTATTTATTATTCAAGTACAAATGATATATACTTATACAGTGGATTTATAAATGATGAAAAGGCGTAAATCTTGTATCTTGAAGTCAGGATATATATCCATACGCATGCATGTACGTACGCGTAGGCTAGCTTTCGGTCACAGGTCATGCAAGCTTTTCTAGTTTTATATATAACTTATAACCAGTGGTTTGAGCCTACTGCTATAAAATAGCACTGAAACTGGAAATTCAAAATGGGAAGCCTGTTTAGTATTCTCTTTGTCCATCCAGAAAATCAAAACGGGGGAGTGGAGAGCAATTGAATGAGACACTCATGGTGGTGGTGACGGGTGGGGGAAGGCAACCAAAGTCAGCCGCCCCATTACTGTGGCCTCTCAGAAGTAGTTGCTATAAAGCTGCAGGTGAAGTGACTTTGTTAATTTGTACTGGAGTTTGAATCTTTGAGTGCCTCCAAATAGGGGCCCGGCTATCTTCCCTGCCCCAATGAAAGATTTGACATTAGACTAAAAGATCCCTTTAGGTTGTTGAGAGTTTGGGTAAGTTTCCACATATTTTTGTTGGAACATGGAATCCCATTCTCTAACATGCCATAAAGAAAACTTTTTTCTCATACCTAATTAAAGCTTCATCTATGGCTAATATTATTTTCCTAAGGACTAGCCGAAAAGAGGGCTCGATTTGACCATTTTCCGAATATATGTACACGAGCGACGCATCTTACAACTTTTTGATGTAGAATCATAAAGAGTAGACCTTCTCAGACATCAACTCCGGTCCACGTGTTGGTTGCAGGAGACAGCCTGCAGTAGGATCCGTATGACAAAGTGGGGGGATTCGATTGTTAAAGCCCAAGACTGTTGGGCCTTGAGAGGGACTCAAGAAAAGGGTGGGATCCTAAATAGGGAGAAGGGAAGATTTCTATTACTTTGTGTTGAGAGATTTTGTAACACCCAACAAATATATAACGTACATTCTGAGTAGACATAGCACATTCATTCGGGTGAACTATTTAAATCTTATTGTTTTCACATTTACACTACCATCATACCAATGATCCTCTGTTGACCTCCCATAATTGAATATCAATAAACAAACACGACAACTTGACTAAAAAACAATATGAATAAAACACTTTCAAGTTGGCCATTATCGTTTTCACAGAATTAAATCTTATTGTTTTCACATTTACACTACCATCATACCAATAATCCTCTGTTGACCTCCCATAATTGAATATCAATAAACAAACACGACAACTTGACTAAAAAACAATATGAATAAAACACTTTCAAGTTGGCCATTATCGTGTCCGCACCATAATTGTGTCAATATATTTAACACAATTACTAACCAATTTCTGTTTCAGGTCAAGTCGCCTAACTCAAAAATGACAATCTCTTACACGTTTATGTAATTCATATACAATCAATATAACTTGAATAGCAAGAGATAACCCATTTAAACTAATGATGAAATGAAAATTTATCCCATTTATTTGATGTAGACAATATATTTTATGAGTAGTTCTGGTACTTATGAACATTAACATGTTTAATAAAACTGTGTTTGGGTTTGAAAAAGAGAACCCGATTTCGTGTTTGTGATGAATTTGGTTAGACACGAACTACCACTCTTTTGTAGGGTACATGATAGGGTAAATTAGAAACATTAAATTTATTTGAACACATAAAAACAACATGCTGACACAATTTCTAATAGAGATAGACCTTACCATTGGCTACAAGACCTACCTGTATATAAAGTATATTAATAAGTATGTCAATTTGTGTCTCTAACAAGCACTACAAGAAAAATAATCCCACAACAACATAAAAAAGCAATAACTTCCAAACTAAAGGAGGTGGTGCAGCCACCTGAAACAAACGGTATTAACTTCACATCCAACACAAGAAGGAGAGGAGAGGAGAGGAGAGATTTTCAGTGTGTTGAAAACGCAGGGCAGAACATCACATATTATCGTAAAATTAGAAAGGAACACTTAAAAAAAAAAAACTTTCTTCCAATTATATAATGATATGTAGTGTTTTGGACAGACTGTAAAAATCTCTCCACCATAAGCAAAGGAAACTCAAATTTATTAATTTAATTTATCTTTTTCTTATAATTGGAAATGCATGGTTGGAATCGTAACATGTATTGTCCATATTGGAGTTGTATTGAAAAGTTAGTTTCACAATTGTCTCAATGAGTTTGAGATATTTCATTTATGAATTGGCATATGACTGGACATGTACAAATGTTGGTTGCATGTTTTGCATTGTTGCCACCCAATCACATGTTTTAAACCTTACAACAAAAAAAACTTATTTTAAATAAGAATGCTTGGTTTCACAAAATTGTGAAGGAATTTCTTGTTAAAATACTCTGTGCTCGATTTACTGAACTTCGTGCTCATGATAAGAATTGTTCAAATTAAGATCGTTTATTCAATAAAGATTTTTTTTTTGTAAAGAATCAGTTAGAACTAAGATCGTTTATTTAATCAATTGCAATGAATAGATAGACGGTTTGTAATGTGTGATTTTATACAGTTGAATGACTAAAGACTCGTTTGAAGTGCTGTTAAAATGATTGAAAGCGTTTTTGGCGAAAATATTTTTGGAACCAATTCTTAATAAAAATTCAAGTGAATCCTGGAAAAAAACTTGATGTACTTCTTGGAAGAAGCACAAGTTATGTACTACTTATAGGAAACACTTTCAAATGCTTTTAGAACCCAATTTTTTTTCTTCTCTAAGAACACTTTTAATTATTTTAAAAGTACTTCCAAACAAGTCATAAACAATCTGATATTTTATTGGTTTTCTAAAGACATATAATGATAAATAATGTGAACAATTCTCATTAAAAGTATAGAATTCCATAAGTTCATGACCAAGTGTTTCCAATAGGCATTCCAAAACACAAATTATAGCTTGAGCCCATCATCCCTCAGTTCCAAGTTCCAACCAATCATTTGCTTTGGAAATCTAGCAAGTGCAAGTACGTGTCTCTCTCCAGCGTTTACCAAAAGTGAATTGATTCAGTCACATACTTCATAATTCTCAACTCAATCTCTCCAATTCCAAACCCCACCTTCCCCCAAAAACCCCCAAAAGCCATGGCCAAAGCTCTAAACCTAATTCCCAGTTCAATTTTCCCGCCTTTTTTATCCCCCACAATACCCAAAAGAAAATTCTGTACTATTAGAGCTACTACAGAGTCCTCGGAGACCCCCCAAACTTCAGCTTCTGTTCAAACCGAACCAGAACCTTCATCGCCGCCGTTAACATTTGCTCCTCCGCCCAATTTCAAGCCGCCAGAGCCGAAGCGGTTCAGCGTCAGGCCTGACAAAGTTTGGGACGTCTTAGGGGCTGCTCTTGCCTTGTTCTTCCGGTTGGGGACTGGCGTTTTCGTTTCTGGGTAATCAAATTTTCAATTTTTTTTTCGTTAAATTAAATGTGTTGTTGTTTCTGTTCAGTAATTTAAAGATTGTTTCTTTATTTGCATTTGGGTTTGTTTATCATGTAATTTGTTCTGTAAGATTGTTTCTTTATTTGCATTTGGGTTTGTTTATCATGTAATTTGTTCTGTTTAACATAGTTTGAAATTTTGCTATGCAATGTCAAGCTATGTAGTGGTTTCGCGTAAGCTATTTGAGACTTGTATAGCGTAAAATAGTACTAATAAAATATATGATGAACTCGTAGTCTCAACAAATATATAGCGTAAGTGCACCAAAACGCATTCGGTGTGGTATAGGGCTGACTATCGCATAAAAATGGAACATTTTTTTAGACTATCGTGATATTTTTGTGTTATACCGCAAAATCTCTTCTGCGATGGGATACAGCGTGCTGTATTTATTGCGCGTTTTTTCAAACCATGCTATTGCACGACTAAGCTGAAAATTTTGAATTAGATCTGTTATAATAAACTACAGTGAACATTTTAAGTACCAAATTCCAGTATAGTGCTAGTAGTAGACAGTTTCTGACTTCATTTTTTTTTTTCTGCTTTCCTGCTTTGATTGTACAATGGCAGGTATTCTTTCTCTTTCGTTTCGAAAAATGATATTCCTCCGGACCAGTATGCTCTCGAGTTTAATGGTATGTGTTAGTTTGAGTTGAGATGATTTATGGCATGCCCTTGTAAAATTAAATGAAGATGATTTAAGAAATTGTTGTTAAATGGCTGGTATTAGTGTATATGAGTGTAACCAGAAAGGAGAAACTAAAGTAACTATTTTTAAGTTATGAAGAGTTTTTCCTATGTTGGCCATCATGATCTTTCCTTAATATGAAAGTTGTTTTTGGTATCAAGCATTTTCTTGTTGTGAATACGAAATTTTGGTTTGTTTACAGTTTTTTGAACAGTAACCAAAATATCTGATAAGTTCCAGTATCTGAGTGTAAGAGGTTTCAATATTTTTTTTTTCTGTGTCCAATTTTCATGTAACAGATTCTAAGGTCAAAGAGACTTCAAAAGTAGGCCCCCGGCCAGAGAAGCTTATTGAGATATATGAGTTTGAAGGGTACTGTATTTTCCATCCCATTGTATTGTTTCCGTAATTTAATTCTTTTCGGTAGAAATTTCTACTCCCCCGAGTTTTATCCATATCACTCTAAAACTGACTGCATGTATTTTTCTTTTCTGTTGGCATATATGATTTCCACGGATAATGCACAGGTGTCCATTCTGCCGGAAGGTAACTTCAACCCCTGATAATTTCCATGTAGTTTATAAATATATAAGCATACATATATAGGGAAGTGATTTTCACACACCCTTTTTAGTTTTCTCATGCACGTCTCTTTATTTATGGCCATCGGGGTGAATAAATCAAATGGAATCAGTGGCTAGGATTAAACAGGGGTGTGTAAGAGGCGAAAAAGGGTGTGTGAAAATCACTTCCCGTATCCATATGAAAGGTCGTTTTTTATTTTTTCCGTAGTATTCTCTGTATGACTTGTGTAACGGAGTAAATGTCACAAGCCATACACATGATATCATTACTGCACTGTCCCATTTGTTTAATCCAGTGCATCATCATTCTTTGATGGTATAATGTTGAAATCTGCAGTTACGAATAGGTTAGGTGTTTAGGTTGCTTTTAGGCATTTAGTTTTAGCCATATTGATATTGAGTAGTGTAATTTAGGCTCAGGCTATTGGCCTTCTGTTTCATCCAAGATAAACACTTTTTGAGCTTCATTGCTACCTGGCTAATTAAGGGATCCTCAAATTGTCAAGAGTTTGGTTAAATATGTGCATCAATGGCTCTTAAGGTCATCGATGTGCTTTTCAATTGATTATTATGTATTTTGATGAATACCGTTACATGTTCTTTCTTTATTTATGAATTGACATTTTATGTACGTGTAGGTTAGGGAAATTGTTGCAGTATTGGACCTCGATGTTCTATTTTATCCTTGCCCACAAGGTGGTCCAAACTTTCGTCGCAAGGTTGTTGAGATGGGTGGAAAACAGCAGTTCCCTTACATGGTTAGATACTGTACTGTCTTTAAATTATTGTTTTCCTGTTTATCATCGCAGTCAAGGGGGCGTTTAACCTTGAGAGGGATATAATGTAAACAATCCTTAATAGTGGTAGAATTTATAATTAGATGCAAAAGAAAGCAGAATTGTTTATGTATCAATAATTCAATATAGTGCTCCCAAGGTATTGGGTATTGGCAATAAGATGGATCAAGTCGCTTTCTGTCTTTCATGAGATTTCTCTAGCAAAATTATGTCTCCAATTTTTCTTTTGGGTCATTACGAACCTACGACCTCTTAAAAATTCAGCTATGTTTGGACGATTTAGTGCTGGTTTGAAGACTTTCTGTTTAAGAAGCTCATAGGCAAATTTCCAAGAGAAAGGAATTTGCAGATTTTTAGAATAAAAAAGGAAACCCAATAGATCAAAAGTGCTATATATAAACATACAAAACCTTTTGAAAATATAGTTAAATGATTCCATCAACTAAAGCACATTTGAAAAACACTAAGCTAACGCTTAAGTTTCTTCTTGACTAAGATGATAAGAATCTTTCACACTTAACTAAATATTGATAGCTCTCATAATTTTTACTTCGCCGCATCATTCACTAGTTTTGTTTTTATGCCTGTTGTTATATATACCTTATCTACAGCTCATTATCATATCACAATGGCTTTGACTGGCAGCTACATTGCAATTTTTGTGTTTGGTCGCAGGTGGATCCAAACACTGGAGTTTCAATGTATGAATCAGATGACATAATCAAGTACTTGGTTGGGAAGTATGGTGCGTGTGGTCACGTTCATCTTGCTACAGTCACGTTATTTCATTATGTTTATTGTATTACCTTCATCTTACAGTGTATGGAGACATGATAGGGGATAGATACATAATACAACTGCACTATGACATTTGGGTACTTTTTTATATGTCAAGCTTATGGTAACTATTTGGTATGGAAGCAGTATACCCAGGCTCAACAAATTATGCTTCTATACCGTGATGCATTTTTGCTTTTTTTTTTTTTTTTTTTCCTTTGCCTTTTACAAAAGATACACTTTCTTGAATAAGAGCTTCTACTAACTATATTATGCATTCATACACCAAATTCTTTTTTTGAAATTTCTTACCCCCGGGGCCCCCAAATGTTTGTGCAGGTGATGGAACTGTTCCTCTTGCATTGTCACTTGGTTTGTTAACGGTTAGCAATGGACTCGTCTTATCAATTTTTCTTTTTATCTTTAGAAAGTATATTTTTAATTAATTTTTCTGGTTGTAAACTTGTTTTTAGTTATTTATTTATTTCAACTCTTGATTGCAGACTTTGACTGCAGGCTTTGCTATGATTGGTCGTGCAGGAAAGGTTAGCTTGTTTGAATTCCTTAAGTCTGTAATTCCTTTCACAACCTCTTTCTTTTGATTCGTTGGGAGTAGGGGGTGTCCTCCTAGAATATGCCTAGTTCATTAACTGCACAATGCATCGAACACTAAAGTTTGCCCACATTGAAAGCCCATGTTAGATTTCAAGATTTCGCTATTATATGTTATTTGTTTTACAAACTTCATTGATCAATCTCTTGTTTGATAATTCTGTTCAGGGCTCTCGCTATTCTCCATCAAAACTACCACCCAAACCACTTCTAGTATGGGCATATGAGGTTAGACTATCATGCTTTGTACTTTATATAACTTTTTGAGGTCCCTATTAAGATATAAGATAGACATGCCTTGATCTTTTTTAAATATATGCATGTGTTGCTACCATGTTTCTATATGAATTTTGGTTTCTATCGATGCATATATGTACTGATATGTCACACACACGCCAAGTTTTGAAATTTTCGTCTCTTTCAGGGATCTCCTTTTTGCAAACTTGTGCGTGAAGTACTTGTAGAGTTAGAATTGCCTCACATATATCGCAGGTAAATATGAGTAACAACAATTATGTTTAGGTCTTGCGTTATTATTAATTTTCATTATTCATCAAGTAACACACAATTCTGAGTGAACTTCTTACTTGTGAACTATCTTTTTCGTTGGCGGTTGTGTGATGATGGCATTGGTTTTGGCTTTTGTATGGGAAGTCTTAAAATATTGATAAAACTATCTCTGGTGCACAAGGAGAATATTATAAGACCATAGTAACAATTCTTCATTTGTACATACACAATGTTTTTGATAGGAATGTGATTGAATAAATATGCACACGTGCGCACATACTCACAAGCAAAAACATTAGGTGAACATAAGAACCCTAATCCAAGCCCCGTAAATTTCTGGTATTTTGTGTCCCAGTGTGATATATATGTTAATATTTGTATTTATAGAGTTGTATCCTTCCAAGGTTGCGTATTGGGAAGGTGCGATTCACTGTTACATTTTATCTGCTGTGTACTCTTTTTAGCCCTATTAATTACATGGTATTATGATTCTGCAAGTGTGGCTCGTGTATATGATTGATATTTATCTAACATGTTTCTATCTATTTGAGGCTACATTTTGGCATCAATTTTGAACATTTTTCTGAAATTTAATTTTTCTAATATTTCTACTTTCTCACTCTCTTACACGTCTCTCTGAATATATCTCTGTTGTTTCTGAACTCGGGTATAGAGCATTATTTTTCCTTTCTGTTGTAAAGGAATATTGCCTGTTTCAAGTTTTTTCTGATGCAAATCAGCCCATCTTTTGGAAGAACTTATTTAGCCTTCCTTTCAATGTGATCTGTTTCTGTTTTTGTATACAAAGATGTAAAGTATATTACTGAGAGATTATGAATACTCTTTTCAGCTGTGCTCGTGGCAGTCCAAAACGACAAATACTGTTTGAGAAAACCGGACGTTTTCAGGTACTTTCAATAATCTACAATGAATTCCTGAAGCTATGGTTTTATCGTAAGAGAATGAAAGATTTCATCTCTGCTTGACTGTCATGCCGTGGATTGGTAACTTGACAGTCTCAATCTTAACATTTTGTTTGACAGGCTCCTTACTTAGAAGATCCAAATACGGGGGTGGAAATGTTCGAAAGTGCAGAAATTGTAGAATATCTAAAAGCAACGTATGCTCTACAATAAGTAATGCTTTCCTAAAGCACGCACTTTTTTTCATTTATATCTTTTATAATTTTGTTTTGTATATGTTGCCACGCTTTTATGTTAATGAAATTATATATGTCTTCGGCTTATTTTGTGTTGAATAGCTTTAGTTTCGTGTTCTGTCTGTTTGAATATTTTGTCGTGTGAAGTGATGCAGTAGAGTTATGTTTTGATACTTGCAGTACGTATGCTTGAAGTTTTTTTGCAGATCCTTGATAAATGTTAAGCAACCGAGAGAAAATGCACAGTAGATGAGTGAAGACACTGTTGAACCTAGGAATAAGTATCTTCAGAACGTTTCTGGAGTAGTTCATTATCTTGTTACTCCTTAACAAAATGATCGAATCCAGATTTCGAGTTGTGTCGCCCTCCTAGAGAAACTGGTTCTGCTATAACTTCTGCCCCTAATCCCGCTAATCTTCCAATTAATCAAACTTTCGACCTAGCATAAACGATATTTTCGAAGGTTATCTGCAAAAGAAATTTGTACCAAAAGGAAATTGCAGGTATGTGACATATCCTCACAATGTGGGGACTGAAGCAAGTGGTGCATATCCAAAGTGGATCCTCTTTAACTTTTGGTGGAGAATCTCTCTGTCTTTGTTTCTGAAGCTGAGAAGAAAAGAGTTGTCAACAGGTGAGCTCCGAATGTGCCACTTTTTTTTTGTGGCAACTGGGGATGTTTTTTAACATGTTTGTTAGTGGGGAATATACTTACCAGATGCCACTTATTCCTCTATCTTCTAATCTGCAGGTCCTGTCAAATGGTGCATATGACTGTTGGAAATGTTTCAAAGGCAAAATTATGGGGTTCTTTGTCTTCCTGCATTCTATTGGCACTTATTTTATGACAATAATCTTGCAAATACATCATGATTTGCATGAGTTTTGTTTCTAACTATTGGACAAGAAGAGCATGAGTTGTATTTTATTAGGCTTTTTGGTCAAAATGGTCCATGTGATTAACATAATTCTTCACTTTGGTCCTTGACAGTGAAAATCGATAGAGGTGGTTCTTGAGTTTGTCCACCATAAGTCATTTTGTTCCTTCCGTGTAAATCATTTTGATCCTTACGAGAAAATTAGTTATATCCACGTTAAATTGTCACGGAAGTGACCACTTGACCATCTTTTTAAGGGTATTTTTTGTCAAACTAATCCCTCTACTTAATGAGGATATTGACAGATTTTTCACGAAAGACCAAAATGATTTATGGTGGGCAAACACAAGGATTACTTCTATGGATTTTCATTGTCAGGGACTAAAGTAAGGAGTTATGTCAATTGCATGGACCATTTTGGCTAAAAAAAACCTTCTTTTTTTTTTAATTTATTAATTTTTTAATTTTTATTATCAGAAAGGAATTTAATTACTGGACACTCTAAAGGTCATCGTGCGCTTTTTCATGTGCAATCTCCTTAAATTTTTGAAAGGGGACGATTGTAGATCGACTTTTTTAAAGTTTCAATTATTTATGTCAAACAAACTTTCAACTTTTTAGGCGGAGAAATGCATATAGATGAGGTGTTGAAATTTCACAATATTCTCAAAAGATTTGAAAGAGAAATAGGTTATGGTATATCTTGAAGGAGCATCTGTTGCATGATATGGGATGTCTATGTTCTTGTGACATTTGAAGATAAAATTATAGTGGCCTGTTTGGACAACACAACAGAAAACTGCATAACAAAGGGGACCAGAAACCCATTACCTTCCCATATAAAGTGCGCACAGTTTGCCATTGGTGACTGTTGGGGGACCCCAACACCAATTAGGAACCAAAATCCATCTGTATCTGGGTAAGGTTACATTTGTCCTCCAAAATAAAGTTAGGGGGGAAGGTTCTGAATGAAAATACACGGGAAATGGTTTCCGCACGCTCATTTATGTTTAAAAAATACATTTGAGCTTTCTAACTGGTGCGGGTTAATCTGTCAATGAAATTGTTATACGAAAAATGATTTCCGCAGTCTCATTTATGTTTAAAAAAATTACATCTGAGCTTTCTAGACTGGTGTGGGTTAATCTGTCGAGGAAATGGTCATCCTTGGTGCCTTTTCTTTAGTGGGGTGGTGAGTGGGTTTATGGGGAAGGTTGTCGTTTGAAAAAAAGACTACAAAAAGATCCGAGCGTGACTCGTTCATTGCAATCGACGTTTTTCGACCAAAACAAAAAACCAAGCTTGACTAACCCTTCCTAACATTTGATGCATGTATTGTATTCCTCCTTGTACAAGTGATTTTTAGTGAAAAAAAAATATAGAAGTGTTAGGGCGGCCGTAATTTGTAGGTTTGGTATCAATTAAGTTTGTTAGAGCAGTGCGTTTCCTCTTCTGTATTTAAGTTCGAATCCTCATTCTTGTAGTTTAATAAATCTAATGAAAATTAGAGCTTTACCATTACTCATTTCTTTTTCTTGTTTGCTTCACTTGGGTAATTGAGAGATTAGTGATTGGCTTTTATGCTTGATCTATAGTAGAAGATAAACTTTACTTGCGCTTTGGCTTAGTACGCTACTGTGGTGTTACCCACAAATTTGACATGGAATGTTGTCCAATCTACTAGTTTCGAATAATGTTGTCTAACTACTCAGCATTGCAGTTTAATAATATTTTCTTCAATACGTGAAATATCATAATTTTAAATCTCGTAAATTACGAATTATCGAAACTAAAATTTGATTCCATCTTTAGTGTAAATTATATTTGTTAGTGGGGTCCCCATATATATGACATGGAACCACAAGCTGTCTATAATATCTGTCTCGAAGCTTTCCATAGAAAAGCCTTCACATTATGTGTTTCTTGTTCCCTGTCTACTTTTAATTTATTTCTTCAGGTTACCCACTCGGCAGATATTTTAAAACAATTTCTTTTTGTAATCCTATATTCGACACGCTTGTTTACACGTTTAAAACGCATTTATTCATGGTCGGTCACATCCTCTGATTTAACTAACTCATAATTTAGTAATATATATTTTTTAATATTAAAAAGAGAAATGCTAAACCCTAAACTTTCTTTAAAGTTAGAAGCGAAACTTTTGATATTCTCTTAACTACTTTATGTTTTTTGTATGATATTGACATGAGAATTTACGTTAAATTGTAAGGTGATAGGGAATTCATGAAAAATCACACTTTTAGAAAGTTTCATTAGTATTTCTCTATTAAAAAATGTCCCGAATTCATTTGTCGATAATGAAAGACTAATTCACATGGTGCCGGCTGTTAAATTGAGTGTTGTTTCTAGACATTCAACTTTATATATTCATAAGCACATTACATAAATTATAAACACCACACCAACGTAACTACAAATAGATGGTGTCAAATTAAGGAAAGAGATCCAATCTGGATCTTTCGGAAACCAAGGACCAGAAAATCTGGACCACTCAAATTGATTCTGATGGCTTTCATTAACTCATTACGATGATCTATCTCACACAAACTCAGGGCCGGTCCTGAGATTTTCGAGGCCCTGTGCAAAACTCAAACGGAGACCCTTACATAGTCTAAATTTTGGTTGCTATATTTTCGTTTATATTTTATATTTTTTTTCTTGTGTTAAATTGATATAAATGCAAAAGAAAATAAATAAAAAAGAAGCATGGTTTGGTGGCTATGTACTTATCTGCATTCTCTATGTTTTTGAGTTCGAAACTCCTTACTTTTTAATACAAAAAGCATGATGTGTGGCTATGTTCCTATCATATCACGGTAAATATATCATAATCAGACTAGTTAAACAAATCACTGGTTATGATATATTTCTAGCATCTTATAACGAACTGTTAGTTTTTAATTGCATTTTTTCTCACGCCCTAAAGTGAGGATGATTCTACCCCTCGCTCGGTTGATTGTCGTTAGATTAGTTAAAATTTGAGATTAATGTTTAAATCAATTAAACCAAATTAATCTAACGGTAATCAATGAGGTGTGAGCATCACCTGCTCACCTTCACTTTAGTGTTGTGAGCAAAGTTGTACTATAATTTTTTTATTTTTTGTGAATGACTAAATGATCTTCAAATGGAATGAAAATAGATGATCCTTAAATAGTGACCAAAAGTAAACGAATTAAGTAAGATGTCGTATATGGATATGGGGGCTTTTAAATATTATATCTTCACTCTTTTTAGGATTTTAATTAATTATGATATTCCTAATTATAGATTTATGTCAAAAGTTATCTTTTATAATGATAGAAATTAAACTACAAATATTAAAAAAAAAAAAAAAATTATTGTAGCTCAAAAAAGCCCAAAATTATTCCACCTGGAGTCGAACCCGTCCACAATTGAACGTAAGAATCAGTGCTTGACAACTCCCCTAAAGCAACATAGTGAAACTTGTTTTCACTCTATCTATATGTATACATTATAAAGGTTATTAAAATTTAGGGGCCCCTACAAATCGGGAGCCCTGTGCGGTTGCACCTCTGGCACCCCCTTAGGGCCGGCCCTGCACAAACTAGGAGCTCCACTTTCTCTTTCAAACAAACTAAGGACGCAAATTATTTAGTTCTTAGGCTGCAGACACTAAAATTAAAAAAGAATTCGAATTCTTAATTAAGACTATCTTTCGGTCATTGAATTGATCCATTCTTATAGATTAACATGGAAACAATTATAATTTAAGGATAATTTCTTAATTATTACTGAATTAGTCCACAAACACAACGGGTAGTGGTGGAAAATTTATTTTATTTTTAGTTTAATATTAAAGCGTTCGCCGGTGCTCTGTGGCATACGTGGCCATGCACTTAGAACATTGTTTTCTTCAAATTTAAACCCACGCGTCAAGAAGAAAATTGAAAGTTTGAAATAGGGCAACAGATTTTGTGTTTCCACTATTAGGCCCCAACAATAACACGATTGATTTCAATCATCTCCAATTTGTGGTGTCAAAAATAAAATGTAAAGTTTATGCAATGTGTGGATGGGAGAGAGATGAACAATTACACATCTAAAAAATCGAGACAGTAAACTCCTTTGTATCCAAATTTGAACCTCACTCGTACTTTATATTAGACTAAAATTTCCCGTATATCTTAAGAATAAAAGACCATGTAATATCAAAGACAAGTAGAACATCAAAACTGAGGACTATACAAAGAACTTTTTTTCAAATTCGATTTCATAATTTGATGGAAATTAGGATAATTTTGGATATGTACAAATATCACTAGCAAATCACACATATCGAGTAAATTAGAATGCTTATATGCCTTATAGAATCGAATTTAATAACGCTTCACATTGTTTATTTTATCTTTAGACCACCCCTCTTAAACGTAAAATTTGATTACCAAGAGCAGATGAATTGTACGTTAAGCGGGTTCCCAACATTTACCTCTACACATGAAGCTTTGTATTGGATTTTTCTCCCCAACATCACTTGTCTCAAAAGTGAGACTCTCTATAGACTCTTTGTCACCTCATGCTTTTGGCACAATTCATATGCCAACATTATAAAACATTGTGCCAAACATATGAGGTGGAAGATAGTCCATGGAGAGTCTCACTTTGAGAATCTTTTTAACATTTCTCTGTTTTGTAATATCGACATGAGAATTGACGTTAAAGAGTGAGGCGGCAAAAAATCCATGGAGAGTCCCTCAACATTTCTCAGTATATTATAATTCTCTTTGTTACACAATCCTGGAAAGGTCAAATGTGCACTTTCACTAAATTCCAAGGGCCCTATAGCAAAGAAGCAGATAAATATATCGAAGCTCTCTAAATAAAGACATAATTAGTTATTTAAATACAAATAAAAACCCCAAACTGCAGGTTATATATGCAACAGGAGGCAGCAGTAGCAGCAAGTGTATAAATAGGCAAAGACATCAAAGCTAAGGTGCTCCAAGACTCTCGAGAAACAACGGCTATTTAGCAGAGAGAGCGAGAGATCGCCCGCCCAAAGTTAGCAGCAAAAGAAGCCACAAGCTATTAAAGCATAAGCCACCTGCAGAAGTCTCTTGTTTCATTTGTATTATTGAGAGATTGAACTAAACTATGGCCCTTAGAGTTTCCTTCTCCTTCCTTGTGATAGCTTTGCTGCTCGTCTTCGGCCCTTCGGCTTCTGTCCAAGATGGTACGAAATCTCGATCTCTCCCTCTAACATATCCATATATATCTAACCAGTTCTTGAGCGTTTAGATTTTGTTTTCTGATATATAGAACCGTGCTTTTCTTTCCCCTATTTGTTTCCTTGAATGTTATCTACCTCTCTTTCTCAGCAACTTTCGTGCGTGAGATTTGAACTCATAACCTACTTCGACTGTCATTATTTTTTCAGCTTTTACAAGTGACGGAACAAAAGAGCCGGTTCTGTTTCTTTTAAGATGCATGCTTAATATTCTTGCCATTTTCTTTCCAAGGATTTTAGTTTTTTTTTTTTTTGGAAGACAGGATTTTAGTTTTCTGCATAAATATTTTGCCACAACATACTTTATTAGTTTCTCCCACTTTTTGTTTTGTTTTTGGCAAATTTCTAAGAGATGCTAGGTGCTAGTCCGGAAACATGCTAAGGCTTAACACTTAGGCGCCTAAGCGTTTAGGTGAGCTAAGCGGATTAAGTGAATTAAAGTAAATTTATTATATATCTTTAGTACTTTGACAAATTAAATTGTATGAGATTAAAATTCAAATAATTACAAGTCTGTAATACTTTACGAAATATTTTTCAGAAATCTTATGAATTTAATGAAATTAAAGGGAAATAAAAGTGTACGTGGGCTAGAAAGCATTTGGTGTAGTGGGATACTGGGACGCATAGAAGGGAGGTGGGGCACACTAATACTTAATACACGTTCAACCATGTTTATTAAAATGCTAGCTGTCCCAACTTGTTTGGACAACAATTTTATAAAATATTAAATAAAAAGGGTGAGTGTGGTCACCAGGTGGGAATGGATGTGAGAGAAACTCATTTTCTCTTAGATCATCTCTAATGGTGGACTAAAAATCAAATTACCCCCTAAACTCACTCAAATCCAATGGAAAAATTTGGGCTAAATGCTAAACCAAGGTCAGATTCCCCCCAGAATTTAGCCCAGAAATCGATGTGGGCTCCACCAAACCGAGTGAAAATATTTATTGGAATTTAAATTTTTTTAGATTAAAATGTTCATAAAATTAATTTACGATAGTCTACATATTTATTTTTACAAAAGAAATTTAATTTAAGAAAAAAAATAGCCTAAGTTTATTCTTTAATAATCCCGGGCTAAAATTTTAGGTTAGAACGGTTGGAGCAGAAAAACTGTTTCTGGGCTAAAAGCTAAATTTTCCGGGTTAAAATGTTTGGCTTTTAGCCCAACCATTGGAGATGGTCTTAGGGGTATTTTGAAATGGGTCCAAAATAACTAAAAATTGGACCTATTTCAAAAGTCAAAAGTCACTAAAAATTGGACCTATTTCAAAATATAGGCTAGAAAATTGGACATATTTCAAATTTTCCCTTTCTCTCTTATTCCTCTCATCTTAAATTTCCAGACCGCTTAGGGCATCCGTCCCCTGCCTAGGTCATTTTGGGACTCGTTTAATCTTTTTTACGATTTTTCTCTCGATTATGGGTTAATCTCGACGGTTGGTCACTGTATAGTGCATAGGCTGATTTTTAGAACACTGATTTTTGGATGTACTTATTTATATATGTTACATAGTTATGATTTTTAGGAATGCAAATTATGTTTGTTATCTGCATTGCCATCAAAATCAGAAAAAAGATTCTCTTTTAAACACACAAAACCAACAACGTTACTCACACTCTCTCTAATATAGATGGGTCTTATCCCACATGCAATGATAGGGCCGACCTCTATTATTATTTAATAAATGGTTGAATGTGTATATATATTGTTGATCAATTTTTTGTTTGTGTTTGATGTTTATCTACGTGCATGCAGACACACTCTCATTTAGTTACACTGGTCAAACTGGCCCTGAGAAATGGGGAAGCTTGAGTCCAAGTAACACAGCATGCTCAAATGGGAAGATGCAGTCTCCGGTCGACGTCGTCAAGAGCATACTTTCCCCTAGCAAGAAACTAATGCCGTTGACCAGAGTTTACCGTGCTTCAAATGCCACATTGTTTAACAACGGCTTTAACCTTGGGGTAATTTGTTCCTCTATCACCCTTCTTAAGATGCTTGCAGTCCAAGAAAAAATAAAAATAATCAGTAATAGTAGTTGCTTAAAATATCGATATAGGTTGAGATATTGGCATGCAAATTTACGAGAATATCGATGGATATATCGATATCGACATCGGTTGCCTTCAACATAAATTATAAAAATTTATAACGGGATGGGTATATCAACTCATTCAGATTTGGTCGAAATTAGAGAAAAATTTATCAAAAAAATTCAAAAGTTCGAAATCTGCAATGGGCTCCGATAAATTTTCTGTAGTGAATCGGTAAATATTTCAATGGTTTTCCTATATCTCGGCGATATACGGTGAAGTTTGCATTTCACCCATTTTCCTTATCAATCCCTGATTTTTAGGATATTTTAATGTAAATATTGATAATTTCGTGTTTACTTTAAACACTAGTTGCAACGAATGGATAGAACCTATTATTAGTAACTAATAGGTGGATAAAAGACCTTTCAGTAGCTATTGTCGGATTATCTTGTAGGGTTGTTTTTCATACTTCTACCATATTATTTTGGTAAGAATATGTTAGAATTTTTTTTTTCTGTTTTTATTATTTTGGTAATTGATCATCCCATATGAAAAAGTTATTGGGAAACTTCCAATTGTTTGAGCTCAAAATTTTGGAAGTGGTTACATTTTTTTTTCTTCTTTCAATTCCTTGCTCAATAAGGGGTTATGTAATTGAACTCAGATTACAACTAATCTAGAACGAGAAGCAACGGGTTTGTAGCTCAAGTTAGTAAGATTCTCATTACTTGAGATCATGCGTTCAATTTCACGCTACCTTATTAAATTATATATGCATGGATTTTGTTTATGAAGGTGCGTTTCGAAGGAAATGGGGGAACACTAAATGTGGATGGTAAGAACTACAACTTGATGCAGTTGCACTGGCACACTCCCTCTGAGCATCGCCTTAATGGAATCCAGTATGTGCATTCTCCTTCTCTCCTTTATCTAATAAATCGAGTGAAGCGAAAAAATGAAAATGGTTCGTTAGAGATAGGTCCTTGTAACTTGTTTTCTCAACAAACCAACATTATTATGTCTAAAGTATTTGGCTTGAAGTGTTTCTATCTAAAGTATAAAGTTGTCGCGATGAAGAACCGAAACCGTTTTTACAAAATTAGACGAAATACTAGACGGGGTTGGGAAAATTCTACTTTTTAGGTTTTGGACCTTATAATTAGCAAAACTGCAACAGCTTAGAGGTATATAACAATGCCAATAACTGCTACAGATTTCCAGCGGAGCTTCATCTGGTTCACCAGGCAGCTGATAAAAGCCTCGCAGTTGTGGCGATCCTCTTCAATTTCGGCAAGGAAGATATCATCCTCTTACAGGTACGTTAGAGTTTCCCTAAACCCTTGTTTGGTTGAGAAATGGAATCAATGTTTGAGTGGGGGAGATTAACATTGGCTTGAGTCTAGGACTCAAGACTCATGTCCAAGGCTCTGGGCCCTGAACATGAACTCGTAGCTCATGGTTAAAGTTCACGACTCGAGGTGTTTGTCCATTTTGAGATTAGGTTAGTTGCACATATGTTAAGAGTCTACAAATGGCTAGGTAAAACACCTAGAGTAAATTGTAGCAACAATTCCTTAACTTTAACTCAATTGGAGCAATGATCCTTCAACTTTAATGCAATTGGAGCAATAGTCCCTCAGCTAAAAATTCATTACAAATAGTCCCTCAACTCATCAAAACGTGCAGCTATGGTTCTTTTCGTCAACTCTGTTAGAACTTCCGTAAAAATAAATCACGTGTCATGCACGTGAGGCTAAATCAAGGGGCAAATATGGAAAATCAAATAAGTCAAATTGTATCAATGATCCCTCAACTTTAATCAAACTGGAGAAATTGTCCCTCAACTTTAACCCAAGTGAAGCAATGGTCTCTTAAATTTAACTCAATTGTAGCAATGGTCATTCCAACATAACTCATTTTGACATAATTAACGAAAAGGACCATAGTTACACGTTTTGATGAGTTGAGGGACCAATGGTAATGAATTTTTAGTCGAGGAACCATTGCTCCATTTGATTAAAGTTGAGGGACCATTGCTACAATTACTCCAAAACACCTATTAGTGACTAAATTAATGGGAATTTGCATGGGCAGCTCCTTAGAGGGCTTTACCTTCTCTTCAAGGTTTCGATCTTATCTATTACTACAAAAGTCTAAGGCTTACAATTCATCATACAGATTAAGAACAAGCTGGCCGAGCTGGCTAAGGAGGCGTGCAAGAAAGATGAAGATGCTACCATTCCCGTTGGAACTGTTGATCTGAACGAGTTACAGAAGAAGAGTCGCAAATATTACAGATACGTTGGCTCTCTCACCGTTCCTCCATGCACCGAAAATGTTGTCTGGAGCATTCTCGGAAAGGTACTAATTACTCGTTTCATTAAGTTTTCTACGCGCGCACACACATAAACATATAAATACACAACCCTAAAGTTTGACATGGATGAATATGCATGCAGGTGAGGACTATTTCCAAGCATCAGTTAGATGCACTAAAAGCACCATTGGATGCATCGTGCAAAAACAACTCAAGACCTCTTCAATCTCCAAATGGACGCAAGATTGAGCTCTACGATGAGCTTATTCACTAGTAACTAGAATTCATTCACTGATGTTGAAGCATCAGTGAATGAATTCTAGTTACTAGTTAGGCGAAGTAATTAGCTAGAAAGAGAAGTTTGTGTACCTTTTTTCCCCATCTTTTTAAGTTGATAATAAATACATATACAACAGTCCCTTGCATTGAGGGATTCTTTATAGAACACACTCCAAATCTTATTTCAACGGTTAAACCCGTTCATCTTTTAGGTATTCTCTCAAATATCATCTCTTCTAAAAAAATACCAAAATTTGAAACCATTTGACCGTTGAAAGCATTATTCATCTATATCGTTCACTATAGTGGGATGTCATAATGGTTTGAATTTACCTAATTTTTTGTACAAATGACATATGAATGATGTACTAAAATACAAATGATTTGGATCGTTAACAAAATTACAGAATTAGCACCATAAGATATTTTAATTGAGGGATCCGTCAGCGGAAAGGGATAATATATATAGACATGAAGGAACCCAGCATATGATATGGGGTGGATTGTATAATTGGGTCAATTGACCATCTCTTTCAATTTGATTGCAGAACACGACTATTGAGGGATTTCTACGACTTTGCTTCATTCTTTTCCGGAATACACGCCTTAATTTCATTACCAAATTAAGGAGCTACAGATTACTAAATCATCTGTATTTATCATTAAATTAACGTGCTTCCAAAAGAATAAATAATCAAAGGAACACACAGTACATGAGATAAACTGGCACTATATTTTATGGACAACGATCCTCTCCGGATTCTCTTTGTGGGGATTCGAAGATTAATCAATCGTGTCCGTTTATCGTACATCGTGCGACCAATTCTTGTTATGTGGATCTCATTCCATATTTTATAACCCAAAAGGGAGAAGAAAAACAGAGCTAATATATTTTAATGTATAAAAATCGATCTCGCGGATTTTATAAAATCAAATTCTTTTGTTATTGGTACTCTAAAAAATATAAGTTTAATTTTGGGTAAAGTACACAAAACTACCTCAACTATTAGTGTCACGACACTTTCATACCTAATTTTTTAAAATTGACAATGTCATACAACATCTTACGAATTTGTGACAATGTCATACCTCCGTCAATTTTTCTGTTAGGTTTTCTGTTAAGTGCTGACGTGGCTTGATCTGGGCCCATTTTCTAATCCAACTGGATTAAAAAACTATTAAATATATTTTTAAAAATTAAAAAATTAAAATTTTTTTTTATATTAAATCTCTCTCTCTCCTCTCTCTCTCTCTCTCTCTTTCTCTCTTCTCTCTCTCTCCCCCTCTCTCTCTTCTCTGCATCCCCAAACCCGCTTCCCATCTCCCCCCCCCCACCCCGACCCCTTCCCGTTCCCCTTCCCTGCAACCCTCCACCCTTCCCCACCCATCCCCACCCATGCCAACATCTCCCTCTCTCTCAGCTCACTCACTCTTTCTCCCCCTCTCTCTCGCACAGACTATCCCTCTCTCCTTTCGTCTCCGTGAAGCTCTGGGGCACCCAACCTAGGTCCGGCGAGCCACGGGTGTGCGAGCCCAAGTCTCGGGTGGACTGTACGCGACAGATCCGATGTGGAATTTGGAGATGGGCGGGCGGGCGAGGGCTGGCCAGACATGACGTAGGAGGGGATGAGCTGCAGGAAGGAGGAGGTGGGTCTGGGGGGGGGGGGGGGATGGGTGTATGTTTTTTTTTTTTTTTCTGGGTCGGTCCATTTTGGGGAGAGGGGGTGGGCGGCTGAGAAGGAGGAGGTGAGTCGGGGGGGGGGGATGTTGGCGTGGGTGGGGATGGGTGGGGAAGGGTGGAGGGTTGCAGGGAAGTGGAACGGGAAGGAGTCGGGGTGGGGGGGGAGATGGGAAGGGGGTTCTGGGGATGCAGAGAAGAGAGAGAGGCGAGAGAGAGGTGGGGAGAGAGAGAGGAATTTAATATAAAAAAATATATATTTTTTAATTTTTTAATTTTTAAAAATATATTTAATAGTTTTTTAATCCAGTTGGATTAGAAAATGGGCCCCAGATCAAGCCACGTCAGCACTTAACAGAAAACCTAACAGAAAAATTGACGGAGGTATGACATTGTCACAAATTCGTAAGATGTTGTATGACATTGTCAATTTTAAAAAATTAGGTATGAAAATTTCGTGACACTAATAATTGAGGTAGTTTTGTGTACTTTACCCTTTAATTTTGCTGTAAAAAGTTTGAAGATACCAACTAAAGTCTACTGATACTTTTTGTTTCAAAAAAAGTCTACTAATACTTCTATTCCTAATCTTGAAATATACCCGAAGTCCTTATTTTGCACTCTCGAATTTATTAAAGAAAATAAATAAATAAAAACCTTAGAAAACAATCAGAATGGTAAAGCATTTTTCTTGTTCTAAAAAAATCCAGATTAAAAAACACAAGTAATTTTGTTTTCTAGGGTAAATGAAAGAAATCATAAAAAGTGAAAAACATAAAAATGTTGGGATTAAAACCAGGGTCCAAATCAAGGCCAAGAAAGCATTAGAGAGAGCAGACATGCTAATTCGAAGTACTGGTCAAGGATTCAAGGATGTTGAAAAACTGTGGGTAGCGGAGTTTTTAATCAGTTTTTGGATCAACTTTTTCCAACAACTCAAAATTTAATATTAATATTTAATAGGCTAGATGGAATTCATATCCTTTCTGGATTTCATTGTTCGGAATCAAAAGACAAGTAATTCGGGTTGCTCATAAGAGGAAGAGGGAAATCCGAATTACTCAATTTGTATGAGATAGGTCAGTGAGATGGACTAATAAAGCTGTACGATTTAAATGAATGATTCGAATTATTCGGCTCGTCAGCCCTTGACTGCAAGATTCAGAAATGATCTCGGTTCAGCTAGACGGGCAAGGTGGACATTTTCAATGAGAGTGATCATCTAGTCAATCCTCTCTCAAAGTCGAGAATGCCTAATTCTTTATAGATGACCACAACCCAAACACAGACTTGATGATGCACATTTCCAAGTCTTATTTTTTATTAATTTTAGGGTGAAGTGCCGATTTAGTCCTTGAATTATTACCTCAGTGAAAATTAGGTCCCTGAATTATTTTTTCGGTAAATTAAGTCCCTAAATTCATTAAAAATTGCTAATTTCATCCCTATTATTATATTCAAAGCTATTTTGTCCAATTTTTCTTCAACTTAAGTCACTTGACACACTTTAGAGTGTAATACCGTCATTTTCTCGCCTATAAACCTTTCACATTTCATATAGGTTGTGAATCTAACATCTAATTTATCCTCCAAAGTTAACTTACACTATTTCTTATGAAAAACTACCAATTTACCTTCCAAAGTTAACTTCTTACATTATTTCTTTATGGAAAACTACCAATCTACCTTTTAATGTGTATCACATGCAAGTAACGTGACTTAAATTGACGGAAAATTGAATATAGTAGCTTTGAATATAATATCAGGGATGTAATTGGCAGATTTTTATAATTCAAGGATTAATTTTTCTGAAAAAATAGTTTAGGGACCTAATTTTCACTGAGGTGATAATTCAGGGACTAAATTAGCAATTTACCCTTAATTTTAAAATCAACAAAACTGTAACTTTCATTGTTACATGATAAGATAAGTGATATGTCTAATGAATCTAAAATTTCTGATCAATAAGATCCGATGTGTCACAAGAAACTGCATGATCATGGCCTGAAAATGGTGCAGAGATCTAACTGTCAGATTTTCCGTAAATGTTAATTAAGATTTTATGATCAAACATCTGAATTTCAAAAAGCCAAGCTAGATCTCATAACATAAAAGCTACATATGTCACACAAATTTCACACAAGGAGCTATTGTCGTGCTACAAAAGCCAAGCTTTTCTATGCAACTTTAACCGTTTATCTCTCTCTATCGGTGTTTGACTAGGGATGACAATTTTAACCGTTAAAACCGATAACCGTCCGAATGGATTGGATTTGGGTATGAAAATTCGGGTATCATTTGGATATGGGGAAAAACCGTTAATAATATTCGGTTATGGTTTTGGATATGGTTATAGGGGTCCCCAATCCATATCCGTAACCGAATCCGAATCGAATTATATATAATATAATAGTATGTATTTATAATCATATATAATATAATTGTATTAATATATATATATATATATATATATATATATATATATTATTCATTGAATCCATTACCTTGAGAATAAAAAAGTTGTAATGTGTGAGTTACATTTTGTGGGTAAGTTAAAAAGTTTTGATATGAATGAAAATCTATGAGAATCTAGACTAATAGTACTTATGTGAGATATTAAAGATCAACCAACATTATCAATATTTAGCTTTAATTTTTATGCTACACAAGATCCATTCATTAAATCATTTTATACATCAAATATTTAGTGACGAAATTAATCTTTACTAAATTATCATGCGTTAATTGAACAAATATATTTTTTGTATTGACGAAGATGGGTATAACCGTTAACCGATGGGAATCCGTTACCCGGTGGGTATGGTTATGGATAATACCCGATGATTAATTTGCGGTTATGTATATGGTTAATTTTCATGGTTATGAGGATGGATATAGCATTTTCGTCCCCAAACCGAACCGTTACCATCCCTATGTTTGACACAATGCTCAAACGAAGCAAAAGTTTTCTCGAATTTCTTATGATGCTTCCTTTCATTTGATGATGATGAGATGGCATTAGTACAATGTTTGAAAAGAAAGAGTACCAAATCATGATCATCTACCTTTATTATTTTGAAAAGAAAGAGTACCAAATTCGAAAAAGTAGGTAAGACAACACTAGTTCTAGTGTGGTAGGCCGTGGTAGGCCAAAACTCCTTTTCCGCCATCCACTAAAGTTCCCTACCCACCTCAATTCACATGTGTCAATGCTTGTATTTTACCAAGAATCCTAATCTGTTAAATTATCAATAAAATTATATATATATATATAATCAATTAATTATCACAATAATTAGCCGTAGCAAAAGTATTTCGTTCGCTACAACGAAATATCCTGCCTAACACACCGAAAGTAAGTTGATGTGTGCGTAATCACATTGATATGAGTACAAAAAGTGTGTGCATGTGCTCTTACTTATAAACCCGCGTTTAAATTTTTGTACCCGAATTATCCAAAATAACAAGCAAATTTACAACTCTCAATCCAAAAGCATATCTATTTACACAACCTTATACCCTAATGAAGTGAAAAAAAAAAAAAAAACCGTTGTAGCCGAAATGACTGTTTTACCTCTAACCCGGGTATGGAGGGAAACCGTTATTCAACGTGCCACGTCATCCCAACTACAATTTAAACAGGATGAAGCGGGTCCCACTCAGACAACCCAATCACGCCCGCAGCCCACCTGCTGTTTCCTCGTGACTGTATCCCTCTCAGTTTTCCGAGACGCCCACCAACTACGCAACGTCAATACCGCCTTCGCCCACCCACGACCCGGACCTCCGACCCGAAACGAACCGCTTCATGCCACCCAAACCGGGCGGTTCGCTCTCCACGCTGTGTCTTGGAAGCGAGTCGACAGAATGCGTGTCGAAATCGTACGCTGCCGCCCTGTCGCGCGCTCTCGTCGACTTCACGCTGCTGTTTCTCGGAGGCAAGTCGTCCGCGAACGGCGATTTCGCCGATTTGTCCCGGTGTCCGCCGTGACGAAAAATCGCCCGAAAACTCGCGAAGAAACCGAGTTTTCGTCTCTCGGAAACCGGTTTAACGGACTTTTCCATGGACGTCTCGGCCGACTGTCTGTGCCGATTCCTGACCCGACGCTTCTTCCGATCCCTCTTCGATCTCACCCTCCCCATACACGAGACCTTCGGAGACGACGGCTCGATCATCGGAGCGTCCGATTTTCCGACGGATCCGGACCGTTTCGGAAACAGCCTCGTGTTTCCGGCCTTGCAGTGCCGCCGATTCTTCGTGTCGGCGTAGTTGTGCTTCTGCGGCTTGGGAAGCCCAATGATCGCCGCCTTCGACTTCAAGTTCATCGAAAACCGCTGCGAGTTCGAATTCGAGTGCGAATTTTGATTCGAATTCAAGTTATTAGCGTTCGAGTTTCCTTTGGTGGAGTCTTTGCGCTCGTAGAAGGCGTTGCGGTCGAACCAGTCGTACTCTGCGTCTTTCGAGAGCCAGAAGGATTCCGGCGGGAAATCCGGCGGAACTTCCGGTTCCTCGACGTCATCCTCCGGCCGGCCGTGTCCGGCGGTGGCAGCGTCGGCCTGCGTCTCGCAGGCGATTTTCCGATCCATTGAGCCACCAGCGCACGCCGAAACTAGTGTTTCCAAATCGACTTGCGGCATATCGCAGAAAAAGAAACCTTTGAAAATTTAGAGAGAGAAAGAAGAGAGAGAGAGAGAGAGAGAGAGAGAGAGAGAAGGCTGAGGAAGAAGTTGTGAGGAGGAAGAAGGATTTATAAAGGTGTGTTGTTTACGAACTCCAAAGTCTTCCAAGCCTCCGATGAGAAATAAGAATTTCCTTTTTCGTTTTTTTATTTATTTACTTATATATAATAATTATTTTTCTTTTTATTTATTTATTTTTGTTTGACTCGTGCTCTATGGTGAGAAATTTTTAATTGTGACGGGAATACAAGTTGTACATCATGTGTTTTAATAGAAGTGGTAGAAAATTTTATTTTTTAAGTTATTAATTTTTTAGCACACATATCCTACTATTTGTATAATAAAACGATAATGTATTACCCCGTATACCGGACAATTGAAAAATCTATCCTCCATGGTTTAGTTTTGGAAAACCGAGTTTTCGAAAAGGTTAAAAAAGTACAATTTTATCGTCAAAAGAATACGAACGCGGATGATACAAAACGCTGATTTGCTTTACGCGCTCGCTGATTGCTTGCTGCTTTTCTTTCGTTGGTTCCTTTTCTTTTTGTTAGTTCTTTATGGCTCGGCTTTTAAAACGGCTTGGCTTGCAATTTCACTAGAAAACCCTAGAAATTTCCATAAAAAGTAATATGCAAATCGAAAATAACTGAAAACGTTTTAGAACACCAAAGTACAAAGCGATTACTATGTATTTTTTGAGAGGTTCTTCGGCAAAAAAAGTTCAGTATAGTTTTTGGTATAAGAAAAACGCTTCAAGTGTTTTTCAAAATAAAGACATATTATGTGCTTTGTTTACAATATACTTTTTCAAGAAGCGGTTGCATTCTTTATAAAACTTTCGATATTCTTCTTATTGAAACGTAATTAGTTGAACATTTCGGTAAAAATAACTTCTATTGGTAAATAAAAATTGTCTCAAGTTTTCACTTCTCTTCTAAATTTTTAAAATCATTAAGATCTTTGGTTTGTCCATGACGAAGAAATAATTTGTATATATGTATACTTGTTTTTCCATGAGAAAGAAAAAAAAAAAAAAAAGAACAACTCACCTCACTTTAGAATTCTGATTCCGTTCTTGCTGAAGAAGCAATAACGTGTTTTTCCATAGGATGCTTGTTTTCCCCTCGAATATCATAAGAAGTGCTTCTAGCTTGTCAGAAAGTGATTCTAACTTTTCCATAAGCAGTTTCATACAAACCTTTTTCGATTTTCTTCATTGGAACAAAAAGAATGGATATTTTTCCAATTAATGTGATAAATACCACGTTGGTCGATGAAAATTAAAATCATTTGTCAAACCATCCGTAACTATTTGGTCAAATATAATAATTTGTTTTGGAATATAGTGAACACAAATTGGAATTCTCGTGTTTTATTTTTGACTCTAATTCGGATGAGTACAAGTTGTCTGCCTTGTCATTCCACTCAAGCATTATCCACTGTTTTATTGTTGGTATTTATCAATATTAATTTCTAACAATCCATTAATGAAATGAAAAATGAGAAAAGAAGTGCCATCACATTCTTACCTTTTTTTTTGTTACAAAGGAACCACAAAATAATACCGCGTGATCGAGAGATTCAAGAAATATTAGACAATAATAATTGCTTACAAGAAGATGGAGCTTGCTCAAAAGATACTGGACCCAAAGGATGAGAGGGGCTTAGGTTGGCCAATCCATCACCAACAAAATTCATCTCACGATAGATATGTTGAATCTTACATTCATAGTCACAATATAACATCGCACGACAATGAATCAATTCACCAAGAGAATGATGTCAGTGGCATCATGTAATATCAGTTGGACAACAATTACGGAATCAACCTCTTTATTCCAAGCAATTTGTAATCCCAAAAAGATCTGCCAAATTACAGCATTGAAAATCTCTCCACGCTCAAGATTAACACAAAACCCAACATGCTAAGCTCCAAATAAGTTCATAAGAATACCACATGCTCCAATAAATTTAAGAGAGCCTTTTCTGCAACCTTCCACATTTAGTTTAAACCACCTTTCTGGAGGCTGTTCCCAATGAAAAAAATAGAAAAAAAAGCAAAGGGTTCTAGGTGTCTTATGAGAGGTAATAATATTAGCTTGCAACCATGCGAAAATAAGAGAAACTAATAATTTTGGGATCACTTTGGAAGACAAAATCATGCTAAAAAGTGCTTTTATTGCGTCAGTACCAGATTGAACCAGCAGGTGACACAAAACACAAGACGCCATTCAAATTGATCAAGGAAGAGAGCCTTTGGAACAAAATTTATTATGCACCCATACTAAGATATCCTTAGGGGTAAAAAAAAAAAAAAATTAATGGGAAAATTGACACTTCGCCATACCTGAATAGCAATAAGGCAATCTCTGACTACTTGCGCAATAGACTCGCAGACTCCCACACATTTGTAGCACGAAGGATGAACAACTAACCCCCTCTTAAAGCATTGATTTTTAGTGAGGAGTTTATCAAGTAAAAGAAGCCACAAGAAATATTTCACTTTAGGAGGTAAAATGCCATTGCCAAACAGACTTCCACCTCCTATCCGGGTATTCAGACACTTGTATAGCAAGATTATAAGCAACTTTAACAGTAAAATTTTCATCACTAGTCTTATTCCAAATACCTTTGTCTTGATTAAATGAAGTGTTGACAATGTGATCCACAATTTATTTTAGAATAGCCACTGCAAAAGTGGATCAAAATTCCAACCCCTATTTGAATAAAATGACCAAGAATGAGTTCAAAATACAGTGTTCTCGCCTGGCAAGCAAGACTCATTTTCAATAACGTAGCTTCTTCAGTAAAGCCTCTTTAACTACTAAAAGCTCCATCCCAATTAGCACGTTTAAATAAATTATTATTCCATCCAGCAAGATATACTTATTTTCGAAAACATAAGTCTGAAGTGCATTTTTTGCTAGTAAAACTGTTTAGGCCCGAAATAACGTTTTGGGCTGAGCCTAGAGTTATTCTCGGTCCAGAAAGGGATACTGAGAATATTCTGTCATGGGCCGAGCCTAAGGAGCACGTTCAGTTTGGTTAAACAACACTTCTTTGAGACCGACTGGTTATTTATCCAAGTCTCGGCCAACAAGGGTTTCTGAGTCCTTGTTGGAAGAGGTCATCTCATTAACCTTCTTGGTGAAGTGAGGTGTTACTAAGTTACTACATTCGGCACATCGAGAGCCGAATTTAATATTGAACTTCGCAGAACCAGTAGCCTTGTCTTCAGGCTCTAGAACCCGAAGGCCGAGACATGTTCCGACCTCGGTGGCAGTCGAGAGATCAAAAAGTCATCAGCGCGCCCAACACCACATCAATATATTTTACTCTCCGGCCGAGCTCGGCCGACGAGTTGGCACGTCTAGCATTCGACCGAAGGACGTAATTAACTTATTATTTACTCGGCATGTGTGCCACGTAGACTAGGTAATTTTTAGGGTCAACAAGAACATAATACCTAGTCTTCATATTTTCAAACTTGAACCGCCTACAATTTTAAATACACACACCTAACTCCATTTGACCAAAGAAATGGAAGATTGAGAAGAACCACATTGTTCGTGGAATTAGTGGGAAAATTGAGAAGAACCATATTTTCGTTTTTGTAAACGAAGTAAAGATTAAGACTGATCGAGTATGAATTATTGCATCAGTTTTAACCTATCACCAAAACTTACCACAAAAATTTGGGTGGCCTCGAAAAATCATATATAAGTTAGGAAGAATTTCTCAAATAAAAGTTCAATTAAAATAAATAAATAAAAAAGATTCCTGAATGTCTGAACCTAGTTGATGACGAAGGAAAGAGATCCTCTTCGGATCCCTTCCAACTAATCCTCCTCATTAAACAATCCGGACTCTTGAAATATAAGTATATAAACTTTCACTTCACTTTATCTCTTGGAAAGCGAATTTAATTCACTCCTTTATATTCATTCTTCAGCGAGTAAATTGAATAAATAAATAAAAATACAAAATAAAATGGTAAAATGTGGAAGAAGAAAAAATGTGCAAAAATCACTAGTAGAAAGAATAAGGGAAATTAGCAATATCTCTCTCGGATCGTATGAGACAACCCATGCCTTAATATCATCAGCTAATTAATCATTTTAAGAGATTGGAAGGCAGTTGGTTGGTCAATTTTGTGCCTTGAATTATATTTATATATTATGGCCTATATATATATGAGGGCAAATGGCGTGCTTGGATGCCCTTAAATCAGGGGAAACAAAATTATTAGCAATTAACTTGCAGCAGCAATATGCGTGATTGCATGTGATGGGTTGCTATGTCTCCCACTCGTTAACATTATCTGGGTTGCAATGTCTCGTATGACATATGATCACACACTGACATATGAAAGTCCATCCATGCATGTCCCCGGCCGGCCCCTTCTCTCCCACTAGTGTATATGTATTTTCCTTTTTTTTTTTTTTTTCCCGTATACATACCAACCCACATATATACATATAGGGGCCGGATCCATTCATAGACTCGGGTAGTTTCGGGACCGGCCGGTAATTCGAAGAAGCGCTTGTGAGGATCTTCAAGGACCACCCAACGGTTTGGGCAGGTGATGGACATAGAAGACCACCATGGCTGTGCAGATGCTGTGTGCAACAGAAGCTTTGAACCAATAAGAAAGATCTAATTTTAGACGAAGAGAAACGGAGAAGACCACCATGGCTCTGCTGTTCTTGGACCTTGGTTCCAACGAAGAAAAAAGATTTTCCTTCTCCATTTCTCATGTGACCAACTCTCCATTTTTTTTAAATTGTTGTCCAATTAGTTTGTGCCACCTAGCATTTTAATTAATAAGGGATGTTGTATTACTCAATCAGGACTTTTTGTACCATATGTTTGACACCCTTTTTTTTTTATTTTTTTATTTTTATTTTGTAATTCACTATAAATTCATACAACATCTGAAAAATATTTCGTAAAGTACTACGAACTTGAAATCACTTAAACTCTCATCTCATACCATCAAATTCACTAAAATACTAAAGGAAAAACTTATATTTTTGTATGGTATTGTCAAATAATAAACCTAATTAAAATAATAAACTCAAATTCTCAATATAAGTATAGTTTTTTTAAGTGTAAATAGAGACTAATTTATATGATATACAATAAATTTACTTAAATTAGGCTAGTTCGTTTAGGTCCTGTCTAGGCGCATAGGCGTTAGACCCGCCGCCTAACTAGCATCTAGCCTACCTTAATTAGGACCATCCGATTTTAAAATCCTGAATCTACCACTACATACAAGCATACATATATACCAGTATTGCACATATGAGTGTATGTATACATAATATAATTTCGGAGAGAACAAGAATGGTGAAATAAGTAGAACACTAGCCTAAGCGTGGAGATAAGTGTTCAATCATTAGTGTTGATCATAAAAGTTGGATCAATAATTAACCAACTGTTAATGAAGCTGACCTAGGTTTGTCAGTAGGTAGAGATGTTTGGTGATCCACAAAGAAAACAAAGTATCGAAAGGTACGGGTGTGGTATTGGCCAAAAAACCGCAAATGTTAAAGTTATCAAAGAGTGTTTAAGGTAGTAAATGATGATTAACTTTATAAGGTAACAGGTGTTTCTATTTTATATAAAAGTGAGGTTGTTGGAGATTCTTAAACTTGGGAAATTAGAAATTTATGAGGTTTGTTGTGGCATTCATATTTGCGGTGATTGGTTTCTAGGTCAAAGGAAAACCTCTCATTGGTTACGGGAATAATCAATTGGTGTATCTGCCACGTGCCGTGGCACTCACTTATTTGGGTTTAATTTATGTGCTTCAACATGAATGCTTTAGTAAATTCTTGAGTGATGGCTTAGATGGTAACAAGTAATCGATAAATTCAAAATCGGTTATATAGGTACAAACAATTCAAGCTATAATCTCACCTAAAAGATGAGAGATTTTTCAGTGTGTCAAAAACATGACTCAGTACACTAAATGTCATAATACAAATTGTTAGATATTTGAAAAAATAAATTTCTAAACACTTGTATTATGATAATTAGTGTACTAGAATGTGTTCTCGACACCCTAAAAGTTTCTCCTAAAAGATTACATGATATATATATATATATATATATAGTTCTTCTTCTTTTTTTTTTTTGTGAAGAATTATATATAGTTCATTTGACCATATGAACTTGAGAGAAAATATAGGTAGGGTAGTTGTAATTATTCAATTGATTATGGCAGTTGCTTGTACGTACGTACATGCAGGTTAGGAGAATGTTTAGTACGTAATTGCCAGCATAATTGCTTAACAACTATCAACCCTTTCCAACCACCCCGTTTCTTAAGTAATAATTATATCCAAGATTACAACGACGTTTGAGATGCTATTACCTACCGTATATCTTGTATTATAATATTTAGGCGCACCTATTGGAATAACATTTCAGTGCGCTCGAAACACAGCAGGAGCGGAGGCAATTTATGCCTAGCATAGGCCTAGGCCTACTCTCACTCTTTAAGCCCCTCTAAATATTTAGTATTATATATTTATTTATTTTTTATAAACTTAGTATTATACATCTTTTAGTTTACACGAAACTTTTAAATTCTATTCACCAATAATTAAAACAAGAGATCTTTTTTTCTTTTCACCCAACGACACTCATCCTAAAACTAAATCTAACTCTTATTTTGTATACAAGTCAATAGCTCTTAAAATTAAAATCTAAAATTTACTTTAGTTTTACCAAAAGATATTCTTTTTTGAGCTTTTCCTCCTTCCCTTGTTGAATTTCATGTATTTTGCCCTCCAAATTTTCAACCCCAAACAATGTTAAGGTTTGTAAATCTCTATGTTCTCTTTAACTTTTTACTAATAATATGGTCTAAAAACATGATCCCCTTGCATTTTTCATTGACTTGATATTGGAAGGTTAATTTCTTTTAATCATCTTTAATCTTGATTAACTACTCTCTATATTGACTTGATATTGAAAGATTAATTTTAACATGAAAAAAGCATTTAGCGCCTCAAAAAAAATTAATTAGATCACAACTCCAAGCATGTATTATACCTTTTTGTAAACATTATCTATTTTTTTTAACATTAAGTGAGGCCCCTCCTTACATAAAATCCTGGCTCCGCCACTGAAACACAGGACAGTATATCACATATCATTATAAAATTGAAGATAAGTTTTTTTTTTCTTTTTTCAAGTGTCCATCTAATTGTATAATAACATGTGACGTATTGTCCCTAGTTCAAAAAGACTAAAATATCTCTCCACCTATAGGCTTTTGGCTTTAATTTAATAACGTCATCTTTTTGTACAATTTTCAAGATTTGTTACAAATAATGTTATTATCTAAGCTACACTGCGAAATGAGAAGAGGATTTGAACCTCAAACATGAGAAAACTCGTACCCATTAAGACAATCTACCACATCGATATTTTTATTTTATTTTAAGTAAGAGTGAAAGGAAGGTTCTTTGCAAAGGCAAAGATGATGAAATTAAAATGAATATCACTTATTTACAAATATATACCCTGTGCAAATGCCAGTGAAATATATATAGTTAGAGGGAGATTGGTCTGACTTTTCTCCAACCGTTAACTAATACTCGGCCTTTAGTCAATATCCCTACTAATTATGTTTCCGTAGGAATGATGCATAAATCAACCTGCAGTCCGAGATCGGATGAATTAATTGGTTGTATTTTCATTATCATAGCGATTGATGAGTTTATATGATTAAATTTAAAATATACGAAGAAAGTTGAGATTTTATTATAAAATTAATTTGATTAACATAGAAAGTAACTAAATTACTTGTAAAACACGTATAAGGTCCATTTTTTCTGATATAATTAATATACTCTAAACAATATATATGAGTGCTTCTAACTCCCTATAAATAGTTTACAATAATTACAATTATAATTTACAAGATTATAAGGAAATTAATAATTACGAAGAAGAGTCTAGAATAATTAATCCTAGTCTATCAGTATGAGATTCCTTTGTCATGTCTAGTTAGTGAGGGAATGACATAACCTACTTGATGCATCAGCATTCCATTTATTTATTTAATTACAAGCGATATTTTATTCTAATATACACTAAAAAAGAGAATGAGGATTGAATCCAAGACGCAAATATCATAAACACGAAAAATATTAAATATAGTGCTAGTAGAGGAGTATTGTTAAAATTTCAAAGATGGTAGAGGAGTATTGTTAAATTCCAAAGATGATTTGGTGACCCACTACTATTCACATTGAACCATTCAGTATAAGATATCATTCCAACTAGAAGTGAAACTGTTTAATATTAAGAAAATTTAACTTAATGAGGATTTTTTATGTGGAACATGCTTTAAGAAGTATATATAACACATGAAAACCTTTTAATTAAAACCTTTAATAAACTTCTTCAAGTAAAATGAACAATGGTTAATTTACTTGGTACATAAACCCTAACATATATCATTATTGCCCGAATTTTATGAATTGACATTTTCTTTGGATCTCTGTGTTAGGAGCCGACAGACTCGGAGATTGAGACTACTCATTTTAAAACATGTGGTCCTTATTAGTCAATTTCAACGACCCACCTCACACAAGTTAAAGGTCTGGATTTTCTTTCTTTTTTCAACGGTCCGAATCTTCGAGTTTTTAGTCTCCGAATATAGAAATCCAAAGAGGATCTCGACTTAGTTTTATAGATTCATTGAGTGGCCCTTGCCTTTTTAATGAAATCCTCTTTTTTTTTTACCAAAGAAAAAGAAGAATTAGTTACCGAAAAAAAAAAGAAAAAAAAAAGAAAAAGAAGAATTTTATGGCTTCATGGCTAAGCGTACGATTATGGTTTGGCAAGTTGAACTAAACTAAGCCGACTAATCAAAGGGAGCTCTTGTTGGTGGTGTGGTAATGGTTTACTGTTGGGAGTCCGACAAGAAGTCATAGTTTGTAGATAAAGACGAAGGATGGATGGATTAACATAATACATAATTGATTAATTAAAGATACATTGATTAGCTTGCCATCCATATACAAAGTGATTAAGCAAAGAAGCCGTCAAAGATGAACTAACTTATACGTGAGCCATGATCGATGAACCTTCATCTTTAGTAACCTTCTAGAAGACGAAGCTTTTCTAAGACGGTACATTGATCGATTAATATGCTTTTTTTTCTTTCTCTATTTACTATATATTTATTCTCCACGATCTCTTTAGAACCATGTATATATAAGATGTCACATCTCATATTCGACTTCGTCGTAGCACGATATTATCCATTTACTATATTATTATACTTGTGAATTATATTGTGTGATGCTGCGGAGACTCAGGTAAGTTTCAGGTGAGTATGATGTGATTGAATGGGTTATATGGCATTGATGTGCATACATTTATTTAGAGCTCATCATGGCTGCATCTCGGTATTAATGCTCCCGCCCGGGGCTAGGGCCAACCTTCACGTGATCGTTCACTTCCTGCACCGCACGCTCACCTTGAATCCAAGTCTGGTGCCAGCCGATCGTACAGACTGCAATAGGCAGTTCCAACTCGTAGGTGACCCGCGATTTATCGCAGAGCCTTCATGTGATTGTAGCACTTGAGCGTACATATTTATACCCTTCCTGTCGTACAGGTCACATCAGATGACTCCTACTCGTGTGTTAGCCTAGGTTGATGAGCTATAGTTCCAGTCGTACATGTCAAATTAGGTGACTCCGACTGGCATGTTATTTTATATTGATTCTACACCTGGGTTACATGATTTAGAGCTGAAACGTTATGACATGGTGTATTTTGGGTTTCATTGCCCTTAGGCATTATTTTACACACACACACACAAATATATATATATATATATATATATATAAGTAATGTTTTTCTGGAAACTATACGGGTTTTACAGTGAAGGGTTATTATATTCAGAAAAGAGAAATGTGTTTTTGAAAGCTTTGTTTTTGCCCACTCACCCTTCTGTTTTGCGCCCCTCCAAGTTCTAGGTAGCTGTTTAATCTTGGTGGCTCACGAGGACTTCACGGCGGTTCTGACATCTCCATAAATAAGTAGGGATCTTCCCCCTGTTTGTATAATTTGTAGCTTGGTTTGGTCACTCTTGCACACTTAGTATTATCTCTAGTACAACTAAGTTTTAGTTGGTTTTTATTTATTCACATTACTTGTTATTATCATCACTTCTGTTGCGCACTTGGCTTCACGTGACGGCCAGCACGTCTCGACTTCGGTCAGGGTGTGTCATAGGGTCATTTTGGTTTCGGTCCCTAATCAACCTAATTGTTAGATTGAAACCTTATTTGTTTAAATATATTGATCGAGGTCCTTAACCTCATTTAAGAGATTTAACTCATGCATTTATGTGTTTACTGTGCCACAAATTATGAAATTTAAACAAATTCAAATAATATTTATAATACATACTTAAAAATCAATTTTAGAGTAATATTGTTCTTCACAAAAATTATAGCAAAAAAAATAATGTACCCACATAATTATTAACATATTTTAAAAAATAACTATTGATATATTTTAAAACATAAAATAAATACATATAATCAGCAAGGGTACATTTAGCAAAATTAAAAATGGGTACACATAAATTAAAAAATATGGGTACAAATACAAATAAGAGTTTAAAAAAGACACAAAAAGGAATTAATATATGGGTACAAATTAAAATTGAAAAGAAAAAAAAATTGCAAATTAAAAATGGGTACAAACTAAAAATAAAAATATATGATAAAAAATTTAGCCATGGATATAAATATAACAAATGTAACGTTTCTAACACTAAATGAATATATTTAGAAATAAAAAATATTTTATTATTGAAATAATTAATGATGTTTATTAAAATCTAGAACCTTGATCAAAAATTAAAAAGGAATAAGATTTTAATCAATGGAGTAGGAAAAATAGAGATAGGAACCTAATTTTAATAAATGGAGTAGGAAAAATAGGAATGGAAACCTAATATGTGTGTGTGTGTGGAGGAATATGGGAAAGCCCAAAGTGCACTCAGTAATAAAATAATACATGATTTTAATATGTTATAAATAAGGGGCTTTTAGATCCAGTTCCAAAAAGGTAGAGTGTTTTTAGGAGTGAGTCCAGTTATCTAATTATATGTTTTTATTTTTTTTATACTCATTTTATATTTTCTAAAAATATTAAAAATCAATTAAAATCTTCTAATATTATTCATTTTCCAACTCCAAAAAATATAATTAATATCATATAACAAAAAAATTAATATACTAACATAAATTTATCTGCAAAACATTCTACCCTAACTCAAGTAACAAATATATGAATGTATATTATACCTATACGTGAGATATGAAACCTAATTAAAAGGTAGTAAAAAATAACATACCTACAAGTAAGATACATTAATCTGTGACAGGTTGATTATAAAAAAAATAAACAAAATAAATAAATAAATAAATAAATAAAATCTGTCATATAGGTAGATAAATATAATTAACCTGTGATATAGGTTGATTAAAAAAATTAAAAATAAAATCTATAAATAGGGTTTAAAGCAGAAGGAAGAACGAGAAATAACAAAAAGATAAATAAAAAGAAATAAGCAAAGAGATAATTAGGAAGAAATTTGATTTTTATAATAAATCTTATTATTAAACATATAACTATTGATAATTAAATAATTAAATATAAAAAACTGGACTTAATTTGATAAATTGGACTATTCCTACTATTGGCTCAAAAAATTGGACTTATATCAAGTTTCCCCTATAAATAATACATGTTATGTTGAGTTGTGAATTCGAATCATCGATCATATATTTGTCCGAAACGAGGTTACAAGATTTGTTAAAATTATATATAGGCCAATATATGTAATTATATATATATATATATATATATATATGAATATTGTTTGGGTTAGTATTTAACATTGGGCTTTATGGTAATGAAGGTCTAAAGGCACCAAAGCAAATGGGGACTTACCCGAAGCCCAGTCGACAGGCCTGAAGCAAATTGAAGCCATTTCAGCTAAGGCATAGGCCATGTGCCTATGATTCAAGTGATGGATGATAGAGACCAACTCACCACCAGCCAAAAAACACTTTTCAAGGGCATGACAAGTAAATAAGGGATGACTCACTACCTTCCGAAAGCCATCGGCCAGAAACAGAACCAAGACAGTTGGGCCAAATCGTCTATAAAAGAAGAAAGGGACACCAGAGACAAGGACACTCAACCAACCAATCAAAAGACATACAAACTCTGCTTTTAAGCCAGTTCGTACCCAGAAAGCTGAATCTTGTCCAAATCCAGACTTTATTTTAGCTATAGTTCCCTTAGGAAAAGCCATATTTTGTGACACACCCCGACCCGGAAAGTCCACTTGGACTCCAAATCGAGTTGTGCTGGCTGACACCTAGAGGATGACGAAGCCAAAAAGTGTAGTGTAGTGGAAAAAGAATGTGAATAAATTTAAACCTAAAAGTGCCTAAACAAAAGAGTGCGTGGTGAGCGGGATTGCACCCATTTCACACGTGATGGTAGAGCATAAGAACAGTACAGTAATTAGGGTGAGGGTTATACCACTAAAGATAACCATCTCCTGAGATTTGTCAGAACCCTCGTTTACACGTAAGCACAGCTACTAAACCTGGAGGGGCGAAAAACAAAGTTGAGTGGGTCAGCGAAACAACACTTGTAAGAAAACCTTTATTTTCGAACATAGTAACCCCTCACCATAAAACAAGTATAGTTTCCTTAAAATCATACTATGTATAAGTATGAAGATTTAAAGTATGCTAACAATATATATATATATATATATATATCAGAAATATGCCACAACATGAATAATTCACAACAATAGAAATATAGGCATATGCTTGATGAATATACTGACACGCAAGTATATACTAACATCTGTCTATACTAACACACGAGTCGGAGTCACCTAATGTGACATGTACGACAAGCTAGGTGTAATAATATACGCTCTAATACTACGATCACATGAAGCTTGCGCAAAGCGCAGTCACCTACAAGTCGGAGTCACCTAATGTGACATGTACGACAAGCTAGCACCTAACTTTGATCCACGACGAGCATACGGTGCGGGAGGTGAACATACACGTGAAGGCTGGCCCTGGCCCCGGACGGGAGCACTAACACCTGGGTGTAGTAATGATAAGCTAACTATATGAATATATGTATGCTACACAATTCAAATCAATATACTAAACTCACCTGAATTTACCTGCGCATCCTGTAAAATCATTTTAGTATTCTACCACAATACTATAATTATAAGCATGTAATTATACGTATGAACATACCATAACCATTTTGTAATTCTATCAAGCACATTTACCAAATTAACTAAAATTGGCTTAATAGGCGTAAATCATTTAAATGCATTTTGTGGAAACTATAAGCCATATATATATATATATATAAATAAACTGCCCACTCAAAAGTACGTCACTGGGTCGTAGCCCCCAAGCCTAGCCTGGCCCCGTACGTCCTCGGGATACGTTTCCCCTATATGTGAAATAACTAAAATATAATTAATTAAAACACATATACGGAAACTAAAATAAAACCCCCATAGTTTGCTCAAACCTAGGGTTTAAATACATGAAATCGATCTACTCAACGTCATGAACATCCTCACATTTTTAGAATAAATTATGGACCCTTCACGCGCCCCCACGCGCCAGCAATGGTATGGCCAGACGCGCCTCCACGCGCAGGCCAGTGCCGTCAGCTAGCCTAACGCCGTCAGGAATATTCCACGGAATATTCCGTTAAATATATAACAGAAGTTAGCGGCGTTACCTGATGTCGTTAGAATATTTCGTCAACTCTGACGGAATATTCCGTCTCCTTCTCCGACGAGCCTTGTCGTCGTCGCCGTCAGCAACTCGATTTTTGCCGGATTTCTAGAAAATTTTCAAATGAGCATAACTTTTTCCTTTCTCGCTATCGTATTTAAATTGTACACGTTGCTACGAGTGTACGTAAATTTTCATCCGTGAAAACACTATTGCGAATAGGTTTTGATTTTCTGTCAGTAGAAAATCTAAAAACCATATCTCTAGTTCTCTTTAAACCCAACCCGTGCCTTCCCATTTTTCACACCAACCAATCCCATCCACTCCTTCTTTGCAGCATCCAATCAGAAGCAACCCTCTGTTCTGCCCCCCAATCAGAAAAGGTTCTCTCTCTCTTCTTTCTCTCTCTCTTTTTCTCGTATACTCTCTTCTCTGCAACCTCCATAAACGACCACCAAGCGTCACAGATCGAACCCAAAAACCACTCAATTGTACTCCTCTCATCTTCACGAATACAACCATGTTCTTGAAACCCGGAATGGACGAGTTTTCAACGTCGAACTCATGAGGTTCGAACTCAGTGAGTTTGAGTTCATCTATTTTCAGGCCGAGTTAAGGAGTTTTGAAGGTCGAGGAAGCCTTCCCACAACTCCTCGAGGCCTCTAGGACATTTTTCAGGAAGCTTTGACGTGAAACAACTCGAGTTCGAGAAGTCTCACTTTTGGCCTAATCTTTCGAGGCATTTTTCGGCCACCGCCGTCCACTTTTTGGACTCCAAATAGGTATAACGCGATTCTACTCGATTTGGAGTCCAAGTGAACTTTCCGGGTCGGGGTGTGCAATTTGGTATCAGAGCCAATCCCTGCCCGGAAGTGTGCCGACGAGGACGTCGGGCCCCTAAGGGTGGTGGATTGTGAGATCCCACATCGCCCATGGGAGTGGATCATGTAAGCCATATATGTATATTCCCATCTCTACCTAGCACGAGGCTTTTTGGGAGCTCACTGGCTTCGGATTCCATCGGAACTCCGAAGTTAAGCGAGTTTGCGTGAGAGCAATCTCATGATGGGTAACCCACTGGGAATTTCTTGTGTGAGTTCCCAGAAACAAAACCGTGAAGGCATGGTCGGGGCCCAAAGCGTACACTATCGTGCTACGGCGGAGTCGAGCTCGAGATGTGGTAGGGGCCCTGGGCCGGGATATGACATTTTGTCTTGTGTAAAAGCTCTGCTACCTTCCCTTAGTGTTGTAGTATCGATTCCCTCAAGTAAAACCTATATACTTTTCATCCCTCTTAGCATACAAACCTTTGTAAACACAAAGAGAAATGGCTGCAAGAAGTCATTTTGTATTCAAATCTGGTTTAGTTAATAAGCCTATTTTCATTACAAGTAAACTGTTGTGATCGTGGGAATGGTTGGAAGGGCCTCGAACTCCCTTCATTTTTGGACATATAAGACTATGAATTAAAAGCCCTTGTTTACAAGGCAAGAAAAGAACTTAATGCAGACTTAACCCATTTGTGGCAATCCTTTGATAACAAGAAGTTTAAGTAACTTGGGACGTAAGTAACTAACTTAATTCACTTCTATTCGACAATCTATTATGTAAAGATAACAATGGCCAGCTCAGGTCCTTGTTAGTTTTGATTGTGAGTCTCAAGGCTTATACCAAAGGCCCCACAAAGACACCTTTCAAGCTAACTACAAACTTATCTTGCAACACACCAAACAGCAAGATCTTGCCCGACAACCAACAACGTGTCATTCCCTCGGGAAACTGTGCGAGGGACCGGACCCAGAAATCCTGCCCGAAACAAATACAAATTTAAGTTGCACATGTAGTCACCTTGTGTAAATTAATGTTAACACAGAACTCTATCTCTTATATGTGGATATTGGATAATTGTGATTGTTCCTTTTGATATTGTTTAAAGGAGTAATAAAATAAACAACATATGTGTTTGAAGTTTACCTCAAAATATTGGGTTAACTATTCTTCAGATTTGCAGTGATTTTCTGTTGGAGCAATATTAGAAAATATGAAAATAACACAAGAATTCAAATAATAATAATTATAAAGAAAATCACAACATCAATAATATACGAGATTAATATAAACAACTAGAGAGAAAGTAAGAAAGACTGACAAACTTGGAGATTAAGCTTGCATAAATGCAATGTTCTAAAGACATAATTTCGTCCCTACTCGTTTGCTTGTAGTTCAGTAGGCATCCGTCCCTCAGGATTCAACAATCTATAATTCGAAGTCAAAACACTTCAATCTTCGGACTCTGGCGAACTTCATATATTTCGTACTCCCAAGGCACGACTCGGAATTTGACTAACAAAGAATAAAAGACATTGGAGAAAACTCTTCTCTTAATTTTATTTAGACTTGTGGGATGCTTGAGTTTATATAGAACTCAAGCCATCCCTTTTGAAACATTGTGACAGTTGCCTAAAGTTCCAACGAACAGATGCAACTCATGAATTTGAATTCAACTATAACACTTGACTCTTATTTTTCATTCATATAGAAATTAAATAATATAAATTAATATTATAATATATAATTTCCAACAATTTCAAAATGAGTTACAAAGTTTTAATTTTCTCATATTGCACCATAAGATATTGAAAGTATCAATTTTTTGTCTTCAACCTAATTGATTGTATGTTTCGACAAAAAAAAAAAAAAAAAAAAAAAATTGATTGTATGTTAATTTCTTAAATTGATGACAATGTGAGCTTGAGACCTTTACATGGGCTAACTTGTAAACTACATTTGCACCGTATTGACAAAGAAAAAAAAAATCTCTTTAATTGAATGGATTAATAAACATTTAGAGCGACAAAAAAATTGTAAATTGATACAGCTCGGACCTAAAGGGTGTAAAACGTAATTAGACCTAAAAAATGTCACCCTAATATTTAAGAGAGTGGATATTGTCCAACATTTTGTTTTTGTTTTATAAGAATTAACATTGCTGGATATTTGTCAACCCTAGGGAAAGTATCGTAATCAATACATAGAAAACCAAAAATTTTTGACCCCAGAGAGTATCAAATTATGACCCTAAATTATCGTTATAGAAAACTAAACTAGTTAGAGAAATGTTAAGAAAACTCTCTCATTATATGACTAACCATGGAATTTCTGACAACTGATCACAATTTAACGCCAATTTTCATACTAATATTATAAATATTGTTCAAAAAACATGAGTCGATAAAAAGTCTGTAGAAAATCTCACTTTTAAAATAATCTCCTCCACATTTCTCAACCAAACAATCTTAGGAATAGAGTAAAAAACTCAAAAGTAAAGCACTACTGCACTTTTAAGGGCAGTGGTTATACTATCGCATCAAGCTTTTATTTAAGTTGCACCACCATAAAAAGGTTTCTAGATGATCATATTGAAATTTGAAGATATGAATTTCATGCCTTTTCAAAAAGGAGAGGGAAAGAATTAAGGATCAAGCTAGCTGGAGCTTGGGACCTGCTTCTGCATGCAGTGAGAAAAGATATATATATATATATATATATATATATATAGCATCATTCTTCCTTAAACAAAATAATGGACAAACCAAAAGGGAGATTGTGACCTATTGCTTAAACTCAATCATGCATGTTTTAAATTGCTAAAACCGCCATTGTTTAACTTTTGTGCTAAAATTTTGAAATGTCCATATTCAAACAGTTCTTGATTATGATTGATGCACAAATGTGAATCAATTTAGATCTAACCGTAAGATTACACACGCATAAGAACACAAGATATATGTGGTTCATTCAAAGTTGGGGTTACGTTCATGTTGGGGTAGTTTTTGTTTCCACTACATAATCAGGTTAATTACACTGTACATGAAGGCTTGCACTTTTGAGAGCGTGTAAAATAGCTAGGGTTTAGAATACAATAAGAGGCTATCCCTAAATATGGTACAACAATTATTGAAGTTTTTATTTGTTTTTTAAGGCATCTCCAATACACACTAGATAATTTAGACTGAAATCTTAAAAATCAAAATATAAGAATATAGGTCTAACCCTCTAAGAATGCAAGCCTTTGCATTGGAGAAGAAACTTAAAAAATGGATATAATTGTTTAAGAATGTACACGTCTAACCATTATACTATTAGACCTATAATTTTTAGACGATTAGACGGGCATCAGTAGATACCGTCTAACCGTCTTTAGAATGTAAGTCTTTGCATTCCCAATTTTGTATTCTGTGATTTATGAAGTTTGATTAATGGGTAAAAATGGTTCAAAAATTCCACCAAATTTACACAAGACTCATGATTTCCTATATGAGTGCTTATCCAACAGGCTACTGATTTAAGACACCTATCCAGTAATTAATATTGCTTAATTGAAAATCCACTTTACACTCCACTCTATAGCTGAAAATATGAATTCACAGTGACGAAACCAGAATTGTGGTCCGAGAGGAGCCCAAAATGCTCTCCTTATTACCACTCCAAACCTAAAAATTCCAGCATATCTTGCTTCGACCAGTTGTTTTACCAACTCTTTTATCCACATCTTTCAATTCCTAGCTAGCCAATCTTACCAACTTTTTTTTTTGTTGGAAATCAATCTAGCAATCGTCTGCGGAACAATTTTGGTTAATCACTTGTGTCACTGTCTCTTTTTTTCTTTTCTTTTTTTAATAAAAGTGAAATAGTGAAAAGGGGGAATCAAACACAAAATATTAATTCGCAAGTTATGTGAGTTTGCTAAAGTAGTATGTTCACCCCTTCATAATCAAGTTGAAATTCTTCTTCAAAAAGAATAGTTTAATAGAAAATATATATTTCAAAAAATAGGAATTGAAACTTAATAGAAAGAAGTCTTAATTTGAAGAAATATTTCATAAAGCTAATAATGTGATGAGACATTGGCCTGAATTAAAAGTTTAGAACAAAATATTTCCACTTGTGCAACATATCAAATGTTTTTTCTTTCGAGCACCAAAAAAATAAAAGATGTGCAGCAAGCAAGCAAAAAATTGTGGGTCAAATACATAAATACAGGAAATATAAGATATAAATAAGCGAATAACAAAAGACGACAAGGACTTCCCTACAAAAAATCCTCGATGTCTTTCGAATTTTCGGACCGTTGAGGCCCGTTGGCCGACAAGGTAACCGTTAAGTTTCATAGACCACATCAAAAGAAAAACTTCCACTTCGCCTTGCCCAATCCTCAATCCAATACCCCACAAACATTGCTTCGAATCAGAAAACAGAGAAACAGAGAAATCATTGACAGAGAGAGAGAGAGAGAACCCCACTCGTCAATGGGCTGCGTTTCATCGAAACTGTTTAAGAAAGAAGATAACAATGGCGGCGGCGAATACGTCATCAACCACGTCGTCTCTCTCACTTCCAGCACCTACGGCGTCCTGAACCTTGAAAATGACCGACAACCCACCAAAGATGGCGCTGAGGAGAGTAAGAGGGTGGAGAAATCTTCGCCTCCCCGCGAAGATCCGGAGGTTATCAACGCTTGGGAACTCATGGAGGGACTCGAAGAAGGAGTGCCCATATCGAATCCAGCGAAGAAGAGCCCAAAATCGCGTGCTCTACTTCGCGGGTTTGCGGATTTCGATTCGAGGAGTCCGTTCAAGTTGTTGAATCAGATCGGGTCGCCGATGAAATCGAAGCGATATGGAGGGAAGGAGAATAGTAAAGGGAGAGTGGAGAATGTTAATGTGTTGGGTTATAGCCCGAAACAGGTTCTGAAGCCGAAAAATGGCGGTGAGAATTCGTGCAAGAAGATGTTGAATTGGAGCCCCGGCGTAAAAGGGTCGCCTGTTGCGGCGAAAAGGCAGAGCTTTGGCAGCGATTCGTCGCAGAGGAGTTTTAGTCCCCTGTTTGATCCGGAACTTGTTGCTTCTTACGAAAGGAAGTGTCTGAGGAGAAAGAGCAGATCAAGAGGATGGTTCCGCCGTCACCAAAGCCCCGAAGATTGAGAAATTCGTCCAAGGATTCGGAGTCTATGCTGCAATTATTCGAGAAAAAATGCCCGCCGGGGGGAGAAAATGCTGTTGTTGTGTACACAACTACACTCAGAGGAATTAGGAAGACTTTTGAGGATTGCAACAACGTGAGATCCATCGTGGAGTCACACCTCGTTCATGTTCTTGAGCGCGATATATCTATGGATTCGGGTTTTAAGGAGGAGATAAGGGGACTAATGGGTACCAAGGAGGTTAAGGTTCCACTTGTGTTTGTGAAGGGGAGGTTGATTGGCGGCGCCAATGAGGTGGTGAAGTTGGAGGAGGAAGGGAAGCTTGGGATTCTGTTTGATGGGATTCCAAGGGCGGTCATGGGATGCAAAGGCTGTGCCGGAATGAGATTCGTGATGTGCATGGTATGCAATGGAAGCTGCAAGGTTTTGGATGAGTTGCAGAAGAAGATGGTAAAATGTGGTGAATGTAATGAGAATGGTTTGATCCACTGCCCAATTTGTTGCTGCTAATTGTAATTCCATTGACAGATTTTTCAGGTTTTCGTGTTTACGAAATCTTTGGTTTTCTGAAGGCAGAACAAGGATTTTTTTTATTTGATTAGTGGGATTCTATAGTGTGTTTTAGGCCCCTTTAGATGCTGGATTTGTAGTACAAGATTTTTCTTTATTTTTATTTTTATTTTTACTTAAGATGCTGGATTTCCACGAATTATATACAGTTGGATTTTTCTGGTGTTGTGAAAAAGGGCAAGTTACAGGGTTGGTTTCTATCCGAGAAGGTTTTGGGTCTCGTCCATGGCGGCCTAACTTGGAGTGATGGATTCAGTAGTCCATGGCTTTCAACATTGACAAATAGGACCTCTTGCTTGCTCTTCCATGACCTTGTTACGCAGAGAATCATCCTAATTCTTCCCACCAAACCCCCCATTCCTATGAGTAATTCTTTCCAAGAAATGGGAATGTGTGTGGTGTTGGAGCAGTCCCCTACTAGATTTCGACAAGAGTGGTGATGATCAGGAAAGCCTTGATTGTCGAGACAACCTACGCGATCAGCATAGAAAGTTCATCAACATCTTGATAAGATATTTGGAATGTTGCGGGAATGACAAGAAAAGAAGAAGCTGGAATTAGATAATTGAGGCTTCGTATGACGGGGTACTTGTTTATAGAGGACACTACCATTCCAGATAAGTTATTTCAGATGATCGACCTGAGAATTGACAAAACTATTATTGCTTATCTCGAACGACCTTTCTTGATGCAAAATCTAAATGATCTTAGATTGAAATGATTGCTTGTAGGAGTGATCTTCGAATGAGGATTCGAAAATTGAACAGTTCCGATAATTGATTTATTCAATTAAGATACGTTATTTGTAAATGTAGGGATATGTGCATCTCCACATTGGGGGATGCAAGTAGAATCCATAGCTAAAAGAATTTTTTTAGAACCAAATACCATTCCTAACTAAACATAAAAGCAAACAGATCCGAAAATCTCCCTAATTAACTTTAAATTCCTACACAGATATAAATCTAAAAAATATATGAAACTTCTCTAATACTTATTCCTTAACAAGGTTAAGGAGAATTGGACTCCTAACATGACGACTGAGTCCATCACTCCAAGTTAGGCTGCCATGGACGAGACCCTGAGAATCGTCTTGGATAGAAATCAACCATGTAATTTGCCTTTTTCACCCGACCAGAAAAATCAAGCACCCCAGGCAACATCCGGAGGAGAATCAACAGAATCTTTGAATATCTGTGGGTCCTTTCGTCCGCCTTTGAAGGTCACCGTTCGATAAATTGACATATGCCCGCTCATAGCTCCAATGCCGATGGAAGGGTAGTTGAGAAAGTTTGGAGGAACAGGTACAGAACTGCAAGGTGCAGGCTTCCCTGTAAGTGTTTCGAGTTGGGGTCTAGAATGACTATGGGAGCATAAAAATGCAGCAGGTCGTCCAGGTCAAAATCGTACAGTAAGCCGGGATTGAATGCGTGATCAGGGTTCAAGTGCCCGGATCCTATGTCTCAGGGTGCTGCTTTCAGTTTTACCAGACCGATCGCCAGTGGTATTTCCGTTGTTGTCCTTGGTTTTAGCTGCATAAGAATGGAAATTTGATAACATGTTAGACAACCGCTAGACAAGTAGACAGCAGAAGTTTTAAGTTGTTAGGACTCCATTAAGGCGGACATAATTTCCGCAGGACTCCATTTCTTGTATTAAGCTTTTAGAACTGCTGCAACACCCGCGACGTGCGAATACACCGTTGAAATACCTGAATGCTGACGCTGCTGCTAAAATGTTGACTCCTGGTGCAGTGATGTCAGGCTGGACATATAGAGAGCAAAAAAATCACAAGACTGCTTTTGCAGCAAGAAAATTTCAACTCTAATAGTTCTTTTATTCCTTGGTAAACAAGTAATTGCAAGCTTACTTTGATGATGTCAGGTGTTACAGAATTAGGTCCTCTCGACGAAAACAACGCCATCTTTGGTGCCAGTTCTACACCAATTACTTCCCGAGTCTCCAAGATACATGCGATCGGGCGTCTGGAAAATCAAACAATTAGTCAAACACAGTTCAAACTATTATGCATCTGCAAACAAACCACTATAAATATGAATGAAATGCTAACCTTCTCGTAGCCATATAATCGGAAAGTTTGCGTCCTTCCACGCTACTAATTACCGAAGTGGGGAGATCAAAAGAAGGAAGCTGCTCGTTGGAGTTATCAAATTGATCAATGAGAATCATTCCAACGGCTCCGCCTTCTTTTACGACCTTTGCTTTCTCCACCACATCGTCGTTGATTTTATCCATGATACAAACCACAATCGTTCCTCTCATCATGATTGAGTGTACCATTTCGGCAAAATCTGTAAATAACATACTGTCAATAAGTATTGAAGTTACTAACTTGACGAGCAAAAATAATGTGCATGCAAGAAAACATACCTTGCCTCGACGTGCTTCACCCCATCGACGAAGTTTACCCCCTGAAGTCGGCATCATTTGCTGATAGGAGTTGGTAAGGACCCTATGAATGTTGCAGGTTGAATCCATAACCCTACAATTCATTATACAGATTAATCATGGATTTTCAACGCGATTAAACGAAGTTAACGTTTCTTTAAAAAAAATATTTGTTACCTTTATTTCTTCTTTATTGCCGAGACGTACAAAGCTATAAACTTCTCGATCAATTGTATTAGCAGCAATGCTAAGAACCCAAGGAGCAACATTAATAGCTACAACAAGAAGCTACGACAATTTACCTCTCTACTATTATAAATAAAGATACAATGAGGTGAGATAACACACACTTCATAATATACCTCAAACTAACTCAATTCTCTCTCCTTGCTGCCGCACCCTCCCCTCTCTCCCTTTGAATAATTTCTCAGTTAAATATGTCTACAACAATCTTATCAATATTAGCCAAAATTTAGTCAATTTTACTTCAATAATAACTAAATTTGGCCCACTTTGTAACATATCCTACAAAAAATTTGATCAAATTGAAAATAGTTCAGTTATTAATTTTTATTATATAAATAGACAAACATAGTAATTAATCTATAAATAACGAAAAATATTCACAACAATAATCAAATGAAGTGAGTTTTTAAATTTTACGCAAGGAAAATTTACAATATGGGGTTGGCAGGTTGGTTTCAAACTTGCTATCTACAAGATTCAAGCGTAAGATTTATAAGTAAGAGGAATACCCAAACGTGATTAAATTAATGAAGTGATTTTTGACTTTGATGAATTTTTAACAGAATATGATAACTTCAAAATCAATTGTTTGAACTATGATTTTACATTGCTCAAATAAGAGTACTTTATTACATAGCTTAACTCAAACTTTCACTAACCAGATATTTTCGAGCGTCCAAGAATAGTGTCGGTTATATTTTTACATGATAAATAGAGTACGATTCTCTCCCTCCTATTCTCATCTCATTCCCTCTCATCTTCTCACAAATTTTTTTTTTTTTTATAAAAAAAATCAATATAAAATATTAACCTGACTTAATCATAACCGTGTTCAAGAAGAGAGACGAAGACATAGGCTAAAAGGGGAGATAATCCTCTTCCATGCAAAACGGTTGTAGTCGGTTTGTTGTGTAGTACAGTAATTCTGACAATCAACAGCGCCCAGACAAAAAGGAACCGCACACTCACTCACACAGTAACAACATGGCATGAGATTATACTGCGGTTCTTTCACCTGGGAAATCCTCCAAATTACCTCACGAGCTGCAACCAATAAAAACCTGCCACATTATATAAATTAAAAATATTTTCTAGGTTGTCGCTTGGTGATTCGCGGTAGCCACTGTAAAACATTGGAGACGCGTGCACCTGATTCAGATTGACTGACCAGCTCACACGTGTTGTTTTCTATGCAAGTAGTGCCGAGAGTGATAATAATATAACTCCCATCCCTCCTCCCCGAAACTCTCTCTCCTCTCTCTCCCTGCGTCTCTCTCTCTCTCTCTAAACGGCAGTGACATTGGGTTCTCGCCATGGGCGGAAGAAAGAGGAAGCTGAAATCGTAAGATTTGAATTCTCAATTCTATATTTCTCAGTGAAAGCATTTCGTAATTTGCATGTTTGATTTCTTTGTTCTTTCACTCTGGATTTTGGAAATGATTGTTAGGATTTTAGGAATTGGATCAATTTAGGTTTTATGGTTGAAACCCAAATGTATTTAAGTCAAGAACTAGGTTTAATTGATGAAAATTGTTGCCAATTGTGAGAATTTTGATGGGTTTTTGGAGTAGGGTTTATGTCTGGCAAGATTGTGAATTTAGGGTCTTGGTGAAGTTGGGGTTACGTGAGTTTTTTAATAGAATGTCAAATTGATTTAGGATAAAAATTTGGTTGAATTGGTTTAAAATTGGATTCAAGACTCACAATTGAAAATTTCGACTCGGCTGTTAAATTTGTTAAAACCCCAGCCATTGTTAGATCATACGGTCTTTTAGGAATGTAGTAATATCAAGAAACAAAGGGTAGGCTTTAATTATGGAAAAATGTTAAATTGCTTGTCGGATTCGCACGCTTTATGTTACCCGAAAAGAATGTGATAGTTGATTAGTTACAACCAGGTTTTTCTCTTGTCGGTTTTGGGAATTGTGTTTATTGGTTGGATTCGTACCATCCATTACGTTACCTGGAAATGAATATGGTAGTTAATTAGTTACAACCAGGTTTTTTTCTTGTCGGTTGTGGGGATTGTGTTTATTTGACGGATTCGTACGATCCTTTATGTTAGCTGGAAATGAATATGATAGTTGATTAGTTACAACCAGGTTTTTCTCTTGTCAGTTGTGGGGATTGTGTGTTTTTTTGTCAGAATCGTACAGTCCTGTACAACTATTGATTTCTTGTGTGTTTCTCTTTAGTAGTTTTAACCTTGATCATATGTTATCGAAACGGTCCAACCTTCAGTATTTCTGAAGTGACTTATATGCTTTTTTGTTTTGGGGTGGGTGTGGATGTGGTGTGTGGCTGTTTTGGGGAAGGGTTGCGTTTGGCATTTGGGTTGGCGGTTACGTGCTAAAGAATTCGGATTGATAATAGAAAGGAATTTAAATATGCGGATGATGTTGATTTGTTCCTATCTGTGTCTTAATTTCATGGAAATAATTCTTTTTCCTTTTGTGTTTTGTTATAGCATACTCAGCTCATATTTGTGTTGGAATTTATGATGTATAGGTTAGCTGAAACAATCACAAACAGTAACAGAAAAGCAAGCAAGAAAAAGGAGAAATTGGAGGCGCAAACTTGGTCTGACCTTCCTGCTGAACTTTTGGAACTCATTGTGTCTCGTTTAACCCTGCGGTATAATATTCGTGTGTCTGTTGTGTGCAAGAGATGGCACTCAGCTGCCATTTCGGTGCGGGTGGTCAACCAATCACCATTGCTTATGTACTTTCCCAGATTCGGTGACCTATATGAATTCTATGATCCATCGCGGCGCAAAATCTACTCCTTGGAGTTACCTGAGCTGACTGGGTCTAGGATTTGCTACACTAAAGACGGTTGGCTACTGTTATATAGACCCAGATCTCACCGTGTGTTCTTCTTTAATCCCTTCACTCGCAAGATAATGAAGGTACCAAGATTCGAGTTGACTTATCAGATAGTTGCATTCTCCTGTGCCCCAACTTCTTCCAGCTGCATACTGTTTACGTTGAAACACATCAGCCCCACAGTTGTTGCTATTAGCACTTGTCGTCCTGGGGAAAGAGAGTGGACTACTGTTAATTTCCAAAACCGCTTGCCCTTTGTGAGTAGCATTTGGAACAAGCTTGTTTTCTGCAACGGACGCTTTTATTGTCTAAGCCTCACCGGTTGGCTGGGGGTATTCAACCCCGAAGAACGCACTTGGAGTGTTCTTGCCGTTCCTCCACCCAAGTGCCCAGAGAACTTTTTTGCCAAAAATTGGTGGAAAGGTAAGTTTATGGCTGAGCATGAGGGAAGCATATTAGTTATATATACTTGCTCAAGTGAAAACCCAATTATATTTAAGCTGGATCAGACAAACATGGTTTGGGAAGAAATGGCGACCCTCGATGGTGTGACACTCTTTGCGAGTTTCTTGTCGTCTCATGCAAGAACTGACCTCCCTGGAATAATGAGAAACAGTGTCTACTTCTCAAAAGTCCGTTTCTACGGAAGGTGTTGCATATCCTACTCCATCGAATCTTGTAGATACCACCCTCGCAAGGAGTGCCATGACTGGGGAGAGCAAGATCCTTTTAAGAAGATTTGGATTGAAGCACCTCAAGACTTCTCAACCTTAAATTGGTGAAAGTTGTAGTGAATAATTCGCGACAGCGCGATCAATTGGATGTTGTGCATTAGTATAGATGGTTTATGTGTAACAAGCTGCTTATTGGGGTCAATTATACTCCTTTAGAAACTCATTCAAATCTGAACTTCTGTTTCGTTTCTTCTTGTGCAAGTTATCCTTGAGTTATGTAAACATTTCCAGACAATATGTACAAATGCTTCATTTTCTAACTTCTTAGACTTCAGATTATTTCTAAGTTGCACAAGGTTAAGTTTAGCACGCTATTTTCGTACTTGAAGTTTTGTCTGACGTGATTTTCTTCGAAAAGGTTTTCACGAAGAATGTTTAAATGCCAATTTTTCTCAGAAATTTTTTCAACAAGTACTTTTGTATACCTTAATTTTCGCTTATGAGTTTTTCTTTTCCATAACTGCTTCTGATATGGCTGATTAAAGCATCGTCCACGTTTTAACGAAAGAAACCTGTTAATGGTGCGATTATATTTTTACGACGAAATTCGGCAAGATAAAGAGCTAGAATCGGACGGAAAAGCAACGGAATTTAACAACACAAATTTCATAGTTTAACTAAAACCTAGTTTTAGTTTAATTTAAACATACTACACGAGCGTCGGTTCAAAGCAATTCTTTGTTTAGCATGAATCAACCACATTTGATTTTGTAACTTATAACCAACTGCAAAACCACAAATGTGGACATTCCTTCACACGCCCAAAGTACTGATTGTCAATCCAAGACGCCCTCTTCTTTCCCCTTTTCCGGAACAAGATGCAGAACCTACTAATTAATACGGGTTGTAGCGACTGCGGCCACGACTGCTCTCACCGCTTCGCCTTCCACCACTTGAGCTGCCAACGCCACCACTTCTTCCACCTCGGGATTGCGGTGGAGGAATCTGTGGTTGTACTCCAGGCTGTTGCCTAGAGAAAGAAACGCAAAGTTCAAATTCGGATGCAGAGTAAAAATACGAACTTGGAAAAAAAAAGTAAAATTCCATATGCAAGAGATCAGCAGGCAATATATACGAGGCTGATTTGTAAAGGCCCGTAAATTGACTATGAGACAGTACATGCAGCGAACAAATACCAAAAGAAACGATACTTACAGGACATATCCAATCCTTCCATCAGGTAAAAGCATAGGCATCATTGCCATGCCAGCAGGAGTTGGTCCCCTACCATATATCAGTGGCTGCAAGAAATTGAGACCTATATCAGCAAACATATCCAGAGAAAGTTTGCTATAAACTGCACATCGACATAGGAAGCATCGTAGGAAGTTAAATGAGCTAATTTTTTCCTTTTTGAAGTTTGTCTCACGGGAGAGACGTGTAGTTGCTGTTGTCAAAATTGTTACATAAACAAAGATACTTTTTAATTTGTGACTAACTTTATTATAATATACAAATGCAGTTTCCCCGTATGTTCAATATGTCATCAGATTAACAGACAGTGAACCCTATTTATTTATTTATTTAATGCCACAATAATACTATAATTTAAACCTTACTTGCGCAATTCCCGGACCACCATATCCAGCACCTAAGCCACCACCATATGGACTACCCCCTACCATGCCATAACCAAGACGTGGTGGGTAGGTCGGAAGTAAGGGTGACCTTTGTTGAGTTGATGATCCAGAAGACTTCTGATCTGATTGTGGTTTTGCAAGAGAACACTCCAAAACTTGACCTATGACACATAAGATTATGAATTAAGAATCTCTACTGAAAATTTGGTTTGACTACTGAGAATGGTAAAAGAGCATAAGAAAGCTACCATCAATTTCATATTTTTCAGTGTTCTTCAATGCCTTCATGGCACATGCCCTTTCCGCAAAGTGCACAAAACCAAATCTGCTCTTTTCCTGTCCCACTTTTGCAGGTGGGAGAACCACCTTTGTGATCTTTCCATGATGTTCAAACAGATCCTTCAGCTGATCCTGAGTAATGTCTTTTGGTAAATTCTTGACATACACTGCCTTAACCTGTATCAATCAAAACAAAGATGTCATGACTCAAGCAAAATCCACAAGTAATAATGCAAAGAGAGAACAAGTCCACACACGTAATGTTGCACATAGAAGTCAGAGGTCTAATGCGGCGGAAATCATGGAATGGAGTATTCAGATACTAAAAATGAAAGGAAAACAAATAAAGAGCATTTCCAGTTCAAAATTATTTTCAGTTTCAAAGTTTCGAACTGTAAAGGAGCACATGTAACAGTAATCCGAAGCCAACTAATCCCCATTCACATCTAACTAAATATACCTTCTTTTTTTTCAAAAAAAAGATTAAACTGGACTAGGCACCCATGTACAACGACCTGAGGACAGATGCGTACGAGATGCAACCTCCCACAAACGGGAAAGATAATTAGGAACCGTGATAAAATCTTGTGCAAGAAAAACATATATATATATATATATATAAATATATAAAATAGCAGACGTGTAGAAAAAGGCATCAACACCTAACCTGAGAAGCAGCAGAGGATTCTGTATTTTTAGGATCAGCCCAGCTCACAGTTGGAGCATTGGTGTCAAGCTTAAATTTTGGGGTTGACATCTTTTGTCTTGAGTATTCTGCACAGGCATGATTATAATACTCGATGAACGCAAATCCCCGATTTCGGCTGGAGTTCTGTGGGTCCTGTATAAAGAAGATTCAACCGAAAAACTATTAGATCAAGATACAAGAAAAATCATCAAGAAGCAAAACAAAAGATTAAAGAATATATCTCAAACCTTCAATAATTCCACAGAAATGACTCCTGGTCCAATATCTGTTACAGCCTTCTTCATATCTTCCTCTCCCCAACTTCTTGGAACATTTCCGATGAACAACCGATGCTTTGCTTGAGATGTCGAACATTTAATCCTTTTTCCCTATAAATGGAAGACAGCAGAAAAGTTAGTGTTGCAAGAAATGAAAACCTTAGTTCCAATTTCCATTAAAGATAAGGAGACCAAGTAATTTATCTCAAAAGGAGAAGTGCGAATGAAAGTAGATGCACAAATTAGTAGTGCCACAAACCTGAGTCGATAATTTACAAAAGCAGTGTTTGCGGAAAAGAAGTGACCAAAAGTGAGTTGAGATTACCTTTAACTCCGAACTATTCAGTTCCTCGATTGCTTTAGAGGCCAATTCTTTGTTTCTGAAGGTTACAAAAGCATAGCCTTTGGCCTCACCGGAATCTTTTCCCTTCATTATTCTAACCTGTGAACATATATAGATTTCTATGAGCCTAAATGTAAAAGACACAAGCAGAGCTTTACAATCAACAATATATATCTTACCTCGGTCACTTCCCCAATAGATTCACAAAATCCCCTCAAATCCACTTCGGATGCATCATGAGGAATGCCACCAAGATACACCTCAGACCCATGCGGAGGACGAGCAAGAAGCTCAGCATGCTTCTTTTTCTCCTCCTCATCCTCCACATCAACAACGATCATCTCTTCATCACCATCTGAGCTTTTCTGTCCATTAGATTTTGTAGCAGGTCGCTTGTTGTCATCCTCTTCCTCACCATCCTCTTCAGGATCTTCTTCTTCCTCTTCCTCCTCTTCTTCCACCTCGACTTCCTCCTCCTCCTCTACTTCTTCATACTCAACCTCCTCTTCTACTGTTTCCTCGGGATCATTGTCTCCCTCCAGATCCACCCGCTCGTCAGATTCTACAAGCCTTTCAGATGCATCCCCAGAAACATTTGTCCTTGTTTTCGGCATCTTATATATCTAGAAAGACAAGCTTGCAAGGCAACTGTGAAGAAAGCACAGAGGCCAGAAGCATTCACAGAAGAAAGAATACAGATATGGAAAGGTGGAAACAACATGAGAGGCCAAACGAAGTTGCAGGGTAAGAATTTCGAAAGAATCTGTACCATGAGGTATGGATTCGAGGACTTGCAAAGTCAATGATTTTCAATTAAGGGGTCATTATATTGTAAAAATAGTAACAGAGACAGCAACAGAAGAATTCTGCATGATTTATCAAGGGGATGGTGACGCTCAGCAGGCGAAACCAACAATGAAGCAGTGAAGTTCTCGAATATTTAGATATCGACATTTGACAGTAAATGGATGGTGTAATTGTTTATCTATCTATCTGGAGAGATTCATGCACAAAGAGGACAAAAACAAAAAAGGAAAAAAACATGAATAAGAAATCAAACAACATATAGAGGAAATCATAGATATATGATAACACATTGTAGATTACAGCTGAAACAGTAAGAGGCTGACATGTTGCAAAGCACTGAAATTTTCACATTCTAGCATTCCCTTCGATATAAAGACGGCTATTACTTTCAATAAAGCAAGATTATACTGGAGCTTGAGAATAAAATGTAACCCAACCCCATCCCACTTTTTCTTTTCTCTTATACAAGCGATATTGGGAGAGGGGAATTGAACTCGTGACCTCCGGAGCAAGGGGGAATGCTATTAACCGACTAAGCTACAAGCCCCTTGCATAATCCCATCCAATTAAAAAACAACTAAATGCCTCAAATTTTAGAACTTGTAAACAATTCCAACCACCCCAAAATTGCCTTCATTTCCCTAGAGTGCTGTTATTCCCACCCCAGCGTTTATCTCCCCGCCCACTTTTTAATGAAAAATTTAATTACAAGGACCTTAAAATATATATAATGATAATAAGTTGGGCACGAATAGGTAACAGGAGCCCTAGACTCACATTGGGCTGTGAAAGGAATGGACAATATGCAAGCCGAATTCGCAAAAAAGACATAAAGGATGAAGACAGAAGGAATTCTGGAACGAAAAGGTGGTTGCCCTTTCTAGTTAAAGGGCAACAAGCTATAGCAACTGATGATGGTTGGATATTGACAAGTTATTGGAATGCATAATCACACAACAGCAGAGCATTTGAAGGGTCATTCGTTTTCTGATAGATTATCGTCAGAGGAGACTTCGTTGTTGGGGAAATAGCATTTCAATCTTCTAACTTTTTATGGTGGGTGAGATTATAATGTGGGTGGGGAAATAAAACATTGGCTCTTTTTCCCTAAACCTAGCCAACCTACCAACATTTAATTCGTTTCCCTCTATAAATTTCTGCACAGAAATAACACTACCCAAGTAAACAAAAACCACTAATTTGCATTTTTAGTTATCCAATTAAGAAATGAGAAGAGAAAATTGAATATTTCAACGAAAATAAGCCCCAAAAAAAAACAAAAATTGGAGAGAAAAATCCAATTAAAAACAGTGTAAACTTTGATAGTACCTGGTTCGGTGATTCGAACAATTAATTCAGCTGCGGAACCAATTTGTTCAGTTTGGAAACCCTAACTCGGTGCTCTGAGCTTTTTTACCGAGCTCGAACCCAACGAACGAAAACGAAAAGGAAAAGGGAATCGCTTTTGACGTTGGAGTGTCGTCTTGCGAATTTTCGACAGAGATATGTTCGAAGGTTGTTGGATATGTAATCTTTGATATTGGGCCGTAGTTGTGGGTTTCCGGCCCATAATATATGTGACATGGACAACTTATGGACTTTCAGCCCATTATTTCACATCTTAGGTATCAACCTGCAAAATAGACTCTAATAGCCGAACGATTAAGCACTAAATAGACCAAAAAGATGAACGGTGGCATGGACACCGAAGAAGGGGTACATTTCGGGTTTCTCAAACTTATAACTACTGAACATAGTTCATTGGTTCCAAAAGATTAAACACCACAGTTTGAGGACATAGATTTTGGGATGCTAAATTAACACAAGCATTCTATAGAAGTTTCGTGCAAAATAACCAGTTTGAAGAACTAACATACCCCGCGATTTAAATGGGAACTCACTTTATAAGGTTATGTTGATGCAGGTTTAAGCTCTAGTTTATTTTTCTTTAAACAGTTTGGCAGAACTGTAGATTTCGGTTCCTAAAAGTGTCGATAAAATGAACTGTTTTCTGGCAACTTTAAGCTGAAGCCCCTTTTTAAAGATTCAACTTCACCCAATCCCAAATCCAAGCACCATAAACTTCCGACAATAACAATTACATATTTATTGTTAGGTAGAAATTGAAGAAGGGTGGGGAAAAAGGTGGCATACCAGTTGTCTCTCCGAGGTTGGTCCACGTGTTAGCTTGGATGGATGTATCACTGTCAGCAATGCCTATGACCTCAACAAATTTGGTAAGAAGCAACGTTGGTATGCCCTTCACTACTAGCTGGCTTTCATCAGTAGATTTTCCAATGATAGTTCCACCCTCAATTCGCACCACCTGAATCAGTGCCCGAACCCGCCTTCCAACATACAATCGCAACAACTCTACATTGACAAAAACTGCAGGATTCATATCCTGCAAAACGAAACAAAGGTTGGTTTGCTCAGAAGCTCGCCAAAATCATAAACTGTTCATTGACTAAATAAATAAATAAGTCGCATACAAGATGCAAAATCATCTCCAACTTTACATATACCAAAAACCCCTTATGCAATTAGATGGTACAGAGAAAACCCCTTAAGAGAGCTGCAATAAAGTAGTTAAAGGGCTCGTTTGAGACCTGCTTCTATAGGAAACACTTCTGTTAGAAGTGCTTTTATTATAAACATATCAAAAAATTTATTAAAAAACAAAGTGCTTCCTGCAAAAGCACTAGAAAGTGCTCCTTCAAGACCAGGCGATTCTTCAAAAAGCACTACTGGGTCAGAAGTTTTTCACCCAAAAGAAGTTAGAAGTGTTCTATAGGAAACACTTCCTTGACACTTCTGTTAGAAGTGCTTTTATTATAAACATGTCAAAAAATTTATTAAAAAACAAAGTGCTTCCTGAAAAAGCACTAGAAAGTGCTCCCTCAAGACCAGGCGATTCTTCAAAAAACACTACTGGGTCAGAAGTTTTTCATCCAAAAGAAGTTAGAAGTGTTTTTGGTTATCATAAACACATTAGCACTTCCATAACAAAATCCCAAACAAGCCCAAAAATTGAAAATTTTCAGGATTCTTTATCTCATCACTCTCATGTTGACGTCAATTGAAATCAATAGAATATTTCTTTATAGTGAAATTCGTAATCGATTTCGAAAATCAAACAATCGTGCGTAAACCCTAATATAAACAATATCAACATGAAATTATTCTAACAGCACCCTGCTCAATCCAATTTCATACATAATTAAATAAAAAATGAGGACAAAATCAACGCAGTACATCATTAGTTGAAAACAATATTTAAAATCGAACAAAAAAAGGAAAAAAAAAAACACATTGAATCACTACATTTGGTTACTGAGAAACCAAAAGCGAAAGAGAAATGAACTTTCCCTTTCGAAAGTTTCTCCGTAGGAGCCAAACGGTGGGTTTCTCATTCGAGAGAGACTTGGATTCGAGATCTTACTCAACGACGGGGAGGCATCGCCGGAGAATGGAGTGGAAAGATAGAAGTAGGGTTGGAAATTGGGAGGTTGAGTGACATAAAGGGGTGGACTCCAAGCGCGGCAAAAATGAAATGATCAAAGGGATTTCGGAGTGAGGATTTTATGGGAGCGACTTCCCCCGCCAACCCTGCAACACGTGGATTTAATTTTTGTAAAACTATTTCCCACATAATCTAAAACTACATTAATGAAATTCTTTTTGTCAATCAAAAGAGAATGAAAATACATCTTTATTTTTTCTCACAACAAAGACAATAACGTAATTTCACAAAACAAAATTTTGCTTTTTTTTAAACCTCACATGTGAGATCCCACATCGACCAACGGAGAGGGGGTGATGTGCCTTATATGTACATACTCCCCTCCCTATAGCACAAGGCCTTTTGGGAACTCACTAGCTTCAGATTCCATTGGAACTCCGAAGTTAAGCGAGTTTGGGCGAGAGCAATCCCATGATAGGTGACCCACTGAGAAGTTCTCATGAGTTTCTAGAAACAAAACCATGAGGGAATAGTAAGCCCAAAGCGGACAATATCGTGCTGAGGCCGGGACGTGATAAAATGGTATCAGAGCCACTCTGCCGTTCGGTACGGATGTGCCGGCGTGGACGCCCCTTTAAGTGGGGTGGATTATGAGATCCCACATCGACCAACGGAGAGGAGGTGATGTGCCTTATATGTACATACTTCCCTCACGAGGCCTTTTGGGAACTCACTGGCTTCAGATTCCATGGGAACTCACTGGCTTCAGATTCCATTGGAACTCCGAAGTTAAGCGAGTTTGGGCGAGAGCAATCCCAAGATGGGTGACCCACTGAGAAGTTCTCATGAGTTCCCATAAACAAAACCGTGAGAGAATGGTAAGCCCAAAGTGGACAATATCGTGCTACAGCGAAGCCGAGCTCAGGATGTGATATCACCTACATGTAAGTTTATCATCTCTAATTAAAAAAATAATAATAAATAAATAAAGAACAACCTTTCTCCCTCTTCTCCTCACTCCCACGTTCTCTCTCACTCTGTTCCTTTCCCCTTCAATTTTAACAACCAAAGTAAAAAATTTCACACACTTTGTGTGTGGGCAATGAGCATATACTAGTACTCATAACAGTTAGGTATTTTATATACTTGTTTTTTAATTTGATCGAATAAAAAAATATCACGTGTTTTTGTTTTTTTTTAAATCAAATAAAAATTAATAACATGTTCATTACATCGTTAAAGATGCTATGATAAAATATAGGTAATGTTTAAAAAAAATTAATTAGTTTGTGTGATATTACATTATTATCCATAATTTTACGATGTTGTAGAATCCAAATTATCTTTAAAAAATTAATTAGTTTGTGCTATATTACATTATTGTCCATAACTTTATGCTATGGTAGAAACCAAATTATTTAAAAAAAATTAATTAGTTTGTGCGGTATTACATTATTGTCCATAATTTTGCGTTGTGGTAGAAGCCAAGTTATCTTTTCAGGCTTTGTTTGTAGACAAAGAAGATTTTATTAATGGGTAATGTCTATTCACACACTCATTTTTACTTATCACATACTCCTCCCAATTTTTTGTCGGCAAATCGAATGATTTAAAAAAGACTAATTGCAAAAATGAACAAAAACATGTAACAAGTAAAAATGAGTGTACTAATAGGTAACATGGTAATTAAGTAAATTTTTATATTTTTTTTATAAAATACACGCGGCCCAATCTCATGAGAAAAAGAAAAAAATTCGCACATATGTAGTTACTAGTCAATTTATAATAATTTTAATTACAAGTCATCTTCTTCCACCCGTGCATACAACTTTGAAACCTTTCCGCCGTCTTCCTAACGTGCCCGGAGATGAATGACCCACCGTCGGCAACTGTAAACCAGCGAACGCCATCGATCGAACCAGTGCAGAATACGATAAGCATTTGAATGCACCAAACTGTATCAGAGCCGTATTTCAGCTGCTCCGTGCCGCTCCCATCCACACCAACGCAGGAGATTCCGGCCGATCCGGATCCCGCTCCCCTGCTTCATAGGTTTTCTCTAATTTACTTTTTTTTAATAAAAATAATATAAAAAATCTCCTACACTTTTTAGGGTTTCGAGGGCAGTGTTTAAAAAACCTACACTTTTCAGTTGTGTTGTGTGCCGCATTGCCGCTGGCTACTTGGAACGGAGCCATCTCTTGATCAATTACCTTCTTCATCAAGCAGTAAACCCTTCGAGTTAGCCCATGCATATACTAATACAAGTTTTTATTTGATTCCATGATTTTGTTCTTTACAATTATTAACCCTTCATAAACTGTATAGTTTATGCACATAATGCCTTAGGGTTTAGGGGCTGTTCATATGTTCGTGTCGTATGTTTACACGATTTCTGTTCTTATGTCCTTAATCAATTCCTTGTAGGTGTAAGGTCCTCTTATACAAAAACTAAAAGGAACCAAGCGCCATGGAACACAAAAGCAAGTCACTGGCAACTGCAATTTCTCAATCTCAAGGTCCTGAGAGATTAATAGACAGATTTAGTAATCTTCCAGAAGAAGTTGCTCATCACATTCTTTCCTTCCTCACTTTAAGAGATATCTGCCGAGTGGGCTGTGTCTCAAAAAGGTGCATGCAGTTTTATTTATCCACTCCGTCGTTGAACTTTGATGTAAGGATTTTCAGTAGGCGGAAGCGATTGAAGTTGCTAGGTTATTTGGACAGGTTCTTGAGTAAACGTGGTGATAATAAGATACAACATTTTCGTGTACGTTGGTTATGTCGAGATGATGATGCAAGCAGCTATTATGATGAGTATTTTCGAGTGATCAACTGGATGTATACAGCTGCAAGATGTAATGTTGAAGTTGTTAAAGGAAAGAATCCCACAGAATAAGTATCAAATATTGTAATTGGCAAAGTAGTTATTTGTTTCCTTTCTTGTACCTGTCTATACATAATTGTAGAGTAGGACTTTGAGATGTAAACTGTGTATAAATATGTAACCCTAATCGTATGAATAAACTAAGAAATTCATTCCTATAATATTATGTTTCTTATGATGGCACCAGAGCATTGACCTGGGAAATCAGCGAAACACAAACTAAAAACCCCAGCCTACACAAAACACAAACCAAAAACCCTAGCCTACGCAGCGCCATGGGAGACCACACAGGAGAGAAGCCAACCAAATCAGGCATGACTTCGAATTCCAAATGGGAGAATCCTCACCATTCTCTATACCTCCATCATTCGGACCAGCCTGGCGCAATTCTTGTGCCACAGCCCTTGGTGGAAGACAACTACATCACATGGGTTCAATCCATGAGCATGGCTCTCATAGTCAAAAACAAGTTTGGTCTTGTTGATGGATCAATTACGCAGCCACCAGAAGATCAAGTCGAAGAGCTACAACAATGGAATCGCTGCAATAACTTGGTCAAAACATGGTTATTGGGATCCATGTCAAAAGACATCGCTGGAAGCATCATCAATTGCAAGGATGCACGACAAATGTGGTTAGATTTGCAGGAGTGTTTTTCTCATGTAAACATTGTTCAACTCTTTCATGTAGAAAACGAAATTCATGATTGCGTACAAGGGAACATGACTGTAAGTTCCTACTTCACTAAACTGAAGAGTCTCTGGGATGAGCGTGATGTGCTTTGTTCCATTCCTACATGCAGCTGTGGAACAACCAAAGAAATCCACTCTTACGTAGAGACTCAGAAAACAATGAAGTTTCTCATGGGTCTAAATGAGTCGTACAGTACGGTTCGCAGCAATACACTTCTGTTGGATCCCCTACCAACCGTAAACCAGGCATATTCTCTAGTCCTTCGCCATGAAAAACAAGCAGAGGTCTCGAATGGAAAGGCTTCACCACAACCAAAAGCAGCTGTCTTTGCTGTGAAGAATGCACGACGTGATCCTAATCCAGGAGAAAATGGCACCAAGTGTGACAAATGTCACAAAACAAATCACAGTACCAAAGATTGTCGTGCACACCTCAAATGTACCTTTTGTGGCTGGAAAGGACATACATTTGATTTTTGCCGCAAGAGGAAAACTGTTGTGGAAGGAGAACAACATCGCTCCAAAGGGAATCACGTTGCTTCTTACGTACCTGACCAGAAAGAAGCTGCCTCCAGTTTTCCTTTCTCTCAAGAAGAATGCAAGCAGATTTTGAGCATGCTGCGAAAGAACAAAGTTTCTATGGCTAATCACGTGGGTAATACTTCCACTCATGAAGAGCTTTCAGGTACAACTTTTACATTTAATCACCATGGCAAGAAAAATGTTTGGATCTTGGATAGTGGAGCCACTGACCATATTGTATGTAGTCCCGATCTTCTTACTCATTCAAAGACGGTTGAAAACCATACCGTCGAGTTACCAAATGGTTTGTTGGCTAAGGTCACTCATAGTGGCACAGTTGTCTTTTCTCCCAACTTCATCTTGATAATGTCCTGTGTGTGCCACCTTTTCAATTAAATTTGATTTCCATCAGTAAATTAGCATATGATTCTTTCTATATCACCATTTTTCTCAGTCAATTTTGTGTGATACAGGACCTACGATCGGGGAAGATGATTGGGACGGGAACTGAGAAGGAGGGACTTTACTATCTCAACCAAGCAAAGAAAGGAACATGTAATTCTGTTCGAACCCTATCTCCTAGCTTTTGGCATCAATGCCTTAGACACCCTTCCAACAAAGTATCCATAATATTTCCATTTCTCAAAAATAAATCTTGTGATGTAGACAAGTGTTTCATTTGCCCTTTGGCCAAACAAACTCGATTACCATTTTCCCTAAGTTCCATTTCAAGTAATGCATGTTTTGATTTGATCCACATTGACATTTGGGGAGGTTATCAAGTACCTTCACTTTCTGGTGCAAAGTATTTTCTCACTATAGTTGATGATCATTCTAGGAGCACCTGGGTTTATTTGATGAAAAACAAATCTGATACTAGGGAACTTCTAGTTAACTTTATTCACATGGTTGAAAATCAGTTTGATACCAAAGTTAAAGTTGTCCGTAGTGATAATGGGTTAGAATTCAACCTTAACCAATTTTTTTCCACCAAAGGGATCATACATCAGTCCAGTTGCGTCGACACACCCCAACAAAATGGTGTTGTTGAACGCAAACATAGACATTTACTCAATGTTGCCTGTGCTCTCCTCTTCCAAGCTGGTCTTCCAAAACGTTTTTGGGGGGAAGCCATACTCACCTCCGTTTACCTTATTAATCGCACCCCCACTCCTCTTCTTCATGGCAAAACACCCTTCGAAAAATTATTCCACAAAGAGCCAACCTACTCACATTTACGCGTCTTCGGTTGTTTGTGTTTCGCATCCACCCATGCCACTAAACCTACCAAATTTGATCCTTGTGCGACCCGTTGTATCTTCCTTGGCTATCCTCATGGCCAAAAAGGGTACCGTGTGTTTGATCTCACACTCCAAAAGACCTTTGTCTCTCATGATGTTCTTTTTTTTTAGGATCAATTTCCCACTCAACCTACCACTCCATCCGCTGCACCTTTGCCTATTACTCCTTCTGCTTCCTCATCCTTCACCTTTGATATGGATACCTTCTCATCACCCCATTCAAATCCTCCTCCTTCTCCTCCGTCACCTTCCCATGCAAACCCTACGTCACCAACCCATGCAAACCCTACATCCACCCTACATCCCGAACCCACCACACCTTCCACGCCCACTGTTGCTCCATCTCAGGCAACCCCATCACCTCCAGCACTCACCCTGCCCCCTTCGCTGGGACCCTCCTCACCACCACCTCCACCTCGTCTTCTTACCCGCACCACCAACCCACCAACCTTTTTACAGGACTTTCATGTCGAGGCAGCCCTTCCCTTACGGACCGTCCCATCTTCTTCAACGAACGTGGTCTCCTCGTTAGGTACTGTTCACTCTCTTGCTTATTCTTTATCCTATGATCGTCTTTCTTCTTCCCATAAGACATTCACCACACAACTCACCCTTCTCAAGGAACCCACTAGTTTCCACCAGGCAGTTCAGGATCCAAAATGGCGTACATCCATGCATCAGGAAATTCAAGCTCTCCAGGCTAACCACACATGGAGTCTTGTACCTTTACCACCTCATAAACGACCCATTGGCTGCAAATGGGTCTACAAAATTAAGCTACGACCTGATGGTACCATCGAACGGTACAAGGCTCGTTTGGTTGCGAAGGGTTACAGTCAAGTGGAAGGGGTTGATTATCGGGAAACTTTTGCTCCGGTGGCTAAACTCACCACTGTCCGTGTGCTTCTCAGTGTGGCTGCCCTTCAAGGCTGGCATTTACATCAACTTGACGTTAATAATGCCTTCCTAAATGGTGATCTCTACGAGGAAGTCTACATGTCCATTCCTCCCGGTTTCGAACGAAAGGGGGAGACTCGAGTATGCAAGTTGCACAAATCCATTTATGGATTAAAACAGGCTTCACGTCAATGGTTTATCAAGTTATCCAGCGCTCTTCAAACTGCCGGGTTTCATCAATCATGGTCCGACTACTCACTGTTCGTTCGAAACCGTCCAGGTAGCTTTATGGCATTGTTGGTTTATGTTGATGATGTAATCTTGGCAGGAAACAATTTGCAAGATATCTCAGATACTAAGCAATTCCTTGCAAATCACTTCAAGTTGAAAGACATGGGTCAACTCAAATACTTCCTAGGAATAGAGGTGGTGCGATCAAAGTAAGGAATTACACTGTGTCAGAGAAAATATGCTTTGGAAATTTTGGAAGATGCAGGTTTTTGGGGTGCTAAACCCTCACGGTTTCCCGTTGAACACAACTTGTCACTCGCGCAGACGAATGGGGAGCTGCTTACGGACCCGTCTCCTTATCGACGACTTGTGGGTCGTTTGATTTATCTTACCATTACAAGGCCTGATCTCGTCTACGCTGTTCATGTGCTCAGCCAATTCATGGATAAACCAAGGCAGCCACATCTCGAAGCTGCACACAAAGTGCTCAAATATATCAAGCAAGCACCTGGACAAGGGATTCTCCTACCCTCTACAGGTTCATTAGAGCTCCAAGCATTCTGTGATGCCGATTGGGCACGATGCAAAGATACGAGGAGATCAATAACTGGCTATTGCATTCTACTTGGTCAAGCACCAGTTTCTTGGAAGACAAAGAAGCAAAGCACTGTGTCCCGATCAAGCGCGGAGGCGGAATATCGTTCTATGGCCACTACTTGTTGTGAGATTACGTGGTTGAAAAACATATTGAAGGACTTGGGAGTAGCTCACAAGCAAGCAGTTACGTTGTTTTGTGATAACCAAGCAGCCATGCATATAGCTTCGAATCCCGTATTCCATGAACGAACAAAACACATAGAGATCGATTGTCATTTAGTACGTGAAAAGGTTCAAAGGGGACTAGTGCGCACGGCCTATATTCAAACTACAGATCAGCCAGCTGACTTATTCACTAAGCCATTGAGTTCGACACAATTTGAAGTTCTACTCAGCAAGTTGAGTGTCATTAACATACACTCCAACTTGAGGGGGAGTGTTAAAGGAAAGAATCCCACAGAATAAGTATCAAATATTGTAATTGGCAAAGTAGTTATTTGTTTCTTTTCTTGTACCTGTCTATACATAATTGTAGGCAATAGAGTAGGACTTTGAGATGTAAAATGTGTATAAATATGTAACCCTAATCGTATGAATAAACTAAGAAATTCATTCCTATAATATTATGTTTCTTATGAGAAGTACTTGATCTTTACTTTCCAGGTAAATATGAGCTAGGGAGACCAGTACTAGAATTACCTGAAAGATTAAGCAGTGCATGGAAATAACATAAGGAAGAAGCACAGGTTTTTGGTTGGAAAATACTCGATGATCTACACTGATCTCAGTATATGTATTTATACAGTTTTACAGAGGGTTGACAAAATGCATAAGGAAAGATTCTACAAATCAATATTTACAAATCAGAGAGCCTAATAAGGTAAATGGTCATGATTACGAAATCATCTATTGGACATATGATTTCGTGGCCTGATGAGCATGATTGTCTCCATCTTGTCTATCACACCCCCGCAAGCTGACGGGGCGAATGAGCACTGGAAGCTTGGACAAAAGATAGCGAAAGCGAGTAACGGACAGGCCTTTGGTGAAGATGTCAGCAATCTGATCATGTGTAGAAAGATAAAGAACTTTGAGCTCGTTACGAACAACCTTTTCACGAACATAGTGATAATCTACCTCAACATGACGAGTCCGGGCATGAAAGACAGGATTGGAGGCTAAAGATATTGCGCTAATGTTATCACAATGCACTGTGGGACAATACAATGGAAGCTTAAGATCATGAAAAAGCTTACGAAACCATGATAGCGCAGCAGCAGTGTAGGCAAGCTGACGATACTCTGCTTCGGTACTAGAACGGGAAACACCACCCTGTTTCTTAGAGCTCCAAGAGACAAGATTAGAACCAATATAAATGCAATATCCACCAGTGGAACGTCGGTCATCAGGATTGCCGGCATAGTCGGCATCAGAATAGGCAGTGAGAAGAATGGAGCCAGGCTTATATGTAATACCGTGAGCAGGAGTACCGACCAGATATCGTAGGATACGCTTGACTGCTAACCAATGGTGAGATGTAGGTTGATGCATAAATTGGCAGACTTGATGGACAGCAAACGCAATGTCAGGACGTGTGAGAGTAAGGTATTGGAGAGCACCTACAACACTTCTGTATTCCGTGGGATCCGGAAGAGGGTCTCCATCTTGAAGGCTTAATCGTCGACCGCTAACAGCGGGAGTATGAACAGGTTTAGCTGCTGCCATATTTGTACGCGATAGAAGATCCTGCACATATTTATGTTGAGAAAGAGATAAGCCATCTGATGTCCGGACAATCTCCATGCCGAGAAAATAATGAGCGGGGCCTAAATCCTTCATAGAGAATCGACGGCCTAAGTCGGCAATCAACTGTGTAATATGAGACATGTCATTTCCTGTGATCAAAATATCATCGACATAGATGAGCAAATAAATGCGTATGGATCCAAGAAGATAAATGAAAAGAGATGTGTCGGCCTGGGATGGAGTGAAACCCAAATCCTCCAAGTGAGAAGAGAAACATTGAAACCATGCCCGAGGGGCTTGCTTAAGACCATAGAGAGACCGCTGAAGTTTACACACATGATCAGGGAATTGGGAATCCACAAAACCACTGGGCTGGCGCATATAGACGTCTTCGGTTAAGAAACCATGTAAAAAGGCATTCTGAACATCAAGCTGACGAACAGGCCATCGAAACTGAACAGAAAGAGCGAGGATGAGACGAATGGTGGAATGGTTGACCACGGGGCTGAAAGTTTCACCGTAGTCGAGGCCAGGTTGTTGATGGAACCCATTGGCAACAAGGCGGGCTTTGAATCGTTGGATAGAGCCATCGGAGTTCCTCTTGATACGGAAGACCCATTTATTTGGCAAAATGTTCATGGAACTAGTACGGGGAACAAGAACCCAAGTGCCGGCTCGTTGAAGAGCATTGAATTCATCTGCCATTGCTTGACGCCACTGAGGAAATTTGTTTGCTTGACTGAAACAAGTAGGCTCAAAGAAAACATTAGTGGAGACAGAAGCATCCGCATAATGAGCATATTTTGAACTTGACTTAAGACCAGCAGATTTACTCCGAGTCACCATAGAATGAGCATTCAGGTCTCTTACCGAAGATGTGGCGGGGACAGGTGGGTGTGTTGAGGAAGGTGGAAGAACAGGGTCAGAGGCTGGAGGGCAAGAACCTTTACGGTGATAAACTTGTAAAGGGGTTGGTGTAGGCTGTTGCGTGACAGTTGGCAAAGATGGAACAGGTGGTGCAGATTGAGTGGTGGTGGATGAGGTGGGCATTGAAGTAGGGGGATTAGGGAGAGGTGGGATAGAATTGATTATGTTGGATTGCACGGGTTGGGTTGTGGTGGAGGGCACCGCTTGGGGGGTGGGGGGGGGATGTTGACATCTGGGTAATGGGTTTAGGTGGCGTGGGTTGAGATGGGTGTGGGGGTAAGGGCCCAATAATTTCAAGCGTGGGATCCGGGGACGATTTTGTCTTTTGGGAGGCAAGAGTAGGGCATGACTCAGAAAATGGAAAATTTAACTCATCAAAAAGAACATGGCGTGACAAAAAAATTCGGTTGGTGGAAATATCTAAGCATCTATATCCTTGATAATTCAAAGAGTACCCTAAGAATACACATTTGGTAGAACGATAACGTAGTTTATTATTATTGTAGGGACGCAAGTATGGAAAACATGCACAACCAAAGGTTTTCAAAAAGGTATAATCTGGTTCTTTGCCAAACAGTTTTTGAAAAGGAGTATCATAATCTAAAACTTTGGAAGGAAGACGGTTTATTAAGTATACCGCAGTGTGCATGGCCTCAGCCCAATAAGCATGAGGCATCGACGCTTGGGCCATCAAGGTGAGCCCGGTGTCAACAATGTGGCGATGTTTACGCTCCGCCAAACCATTTTGCTCGGGATGGTGAGGACAAGAAAGACGATGATGAATCCCATGTTGGGTCAAAAAGGTTTTAAATTGAGTACTAGTATATTCACCCCCCCCCCCCATCCGATTGAAACATTTTAATTGTAGTTGAAAATTGATTTTCAACCATAGTTTTAAACGAAACAAAGATGGAGTAAACTTCAGATTTTATGCGCATTGGAAAAATCCAAGAATAACGAGAATAATTGTCAACAAATAAAACATAATATTTATAACCACTAACGGATAAATTTGAAGCATTCCACACATCAGAATGAATGAGTTCAAGAGGATGAGATGTAACAGACAAGGATGGAGAAAAAGGAAGTTTAATACTTTTGCCCAAAGGGCATGAATGACAAACAAAATTATTCATAGAGATTTTGCCAGATGAAGGCAATTTATTTCTAGAAAATAAAAACTGAAAAACTTGAGATGAGGGATGACCAAGACGAGAATGCCAAACATTGCCACCAACACGAACACCTAGCATTGCTATACGACCATGAAAATCTTTTGATGAGGAGTGAATTGGAAAAACACCATCCCTACTCTTGCCCCAAAAAAGAATCTTCGCCGTCACCGAATCCTGTACAAAGAAATAATCAGGAAATAAGGTAATGAAGCAACCATTATCTTTCATAAATTGATAGGCATATACAATGGAAGTTGAAGCATTAGGGCAATGGAGGACATCTTGCAGTTTAAAAGTGAGGTTATTGGATGATAAGGTTGAGTTACCGATGTGACTAATAGGCAAACCTGTTCCACCAAGCACACCACCAACAGAATCATTGCCATGATAGTCTCGAGTAAGAGTGAGTTTGCCCAAGTCATTGGTGATGTGAGAGTTAGCGCCGGAATCAAGAAGCCAAGGTTTGTCGGATGAAGCAGATTGAGCCACCATAGCCGTGAGACGCTTAGATGGAATGCGCCCTTCATATGCCAAGTTCATACGGTTGAAACAATCAATTGCAGGATGCCCAAGACCACCACAAATTTGACACTTGATGCGTGACTCACCAAAGTTGGAAGAAGATGACCCAGTATGCTGATTTGGGGTTGGGCCTAAAAGACCGGCAGCTGGCTGACCACGGTTAGCATTCCCAGAGGCATTAGGATAGCCTCGAGAGAAGCCACCATTACGTTCACCACGGTTAGAATTCCAAGAGCCAGTAGAGTTGCCACGATAGAAGCCACCCCCGCGAATGGAACGACCATCGTTGCGACCAGAGAACGAGCGACCACCCCCGCGAGACGAATCGCGATTACGGGAAGCCGCCATAGCTTGGACAGAGTGATCAACAGCAGGAGTTGGATCGGCGAGGCGCAGCTCGGCAGAGAGTAAAAGAGCTTCCAAATCAACATAAGATACAGGGGTTTCACGAGCTTGGGCAGCAGCAACGGTGTTTTCAAACTTGGGTCCAACATTGGACATGATCACAGAAACAAGATCAGTATCATTGATTGGCGAACCAGCAAGCGCCAGACTGTCAGCAAGAGAGTTGATGCGATCCAGGTAATCAGCAATGGAAGAATCGCCCCGCTTGGTTTGAAAGAAGGCGGTACGAAGTTGAATGATGCGACTTTGGTTGTGGGAAGCATATCGGTGCTGCAAAGCAGCCCAGACATCACGAGCAGATTGGTGGCGAGCAGTGGCAGAGAGAGCCTGGAGGCCAAGAGACCCATTGATCCAAGAAAGGACCAACTGATCTTTCTGAATCCAATCCTCATAATCAGGATTGACAGTGGTGGTAAGTTGTCCATCATCATCCTTGAGAAAAGGGGAAGGACATTTGGAAGAACCATCAATAAAGTGCATCAGACGCCGACTTTTGATAACCGGGACAATCTGAGCAAGCCAGAGAGGATAGTTGTTGGTATCAAGTTTGATAGTGATGACATGGGAAACATTGGGGAAGGCGGAAGGTTCAGCGGAGGAGAGAGTCTTGGTAGTGGCAGCCATTAGGAGACAGTAGAGAAAAAAAATTGGACGATTAGTCAAGGGCTCTGTGATACCATGAAAGATTAAGCAGTGCAGGGAAATAACATAAGGAAGAAGCACAGGTTTTTTGGTTGGAAAATACTCGATGATCTACACTGATCTCAGTATATGTATTTATACAGTTTTACAGAGGGTTGACAAAATGCATAAGGAAAGATTCTACAAATCAATATTTACAAATCAGAGAGCCTAATAAGGTAAATGATCATGATTACGAAATCATCTATTGGACAGATGATTTCGTGGCCTGATGAGCATGATTGTCTCCATCTTGTCTATCATTACCGTCTTGCATCTTTCTCTGTCAATCTTTGAGGTCACTAATGGTGGACTTGCACGGGGATAAGCTTCTTAAAACTCCCTCATTTGCTTGTTTCACTACTCTACAATGCCTAAAATTGAGCAGTGTTACGATAGCTGAGGAGTTTTGCAAATGGATTTCATATTCATGCAAATGCATTAAAGAGTTAGGGCTTGAATCCGTTGTTGGGATAGAACAAATATGCATTGAAAGCTCATCTTTAGAATCATTTCGATTTGTGCCTAGTTACCGTCATGTTTGCCATCTCAATATCTCTGGGGAAAAACTTGAAAATATACAAATGTACTGGATTTATCAATCAAGCCAGCTAAATATTTTCGCTCCCAATCTTAAACGTTTGAAAAGGAAAGGGAGGGTAGCAAGTCACCTAAATCTGGAGAAGGTCATGTGTTTGGAAAAAGCTGAGATTTTTCTCCAGCCTAAGATAAAGGCTGATTTTGGCAATTTATTTGAGGCGTTTTGCAGTATTCAGAGAGTTGAAGGTCTTATGCTAAATGTAGCGACCATGAAGGTGCGGAACACTTCCCTTACCCTAGCTATACCCTTTTCAAACCTGCTTATTTTTATCTCAATTCAGTATCTAAACTACAATTAGCAATGTACTAAAAATCAATTCAGAATCAAACGTTTGGAAGGTTTGGAATCCTGAACCTAGCCTGCTCGTTTCTATCTCTATATAAAATAATGTGGCCTTTATAACATTGCAGGCTCTCGTTCTTTCTCGATATATGTTGTCTTTATAACATTGCAGGCTCTATTTTGGAAAGGTTCCATGCCGGGATTATTAGCTCATGTTGGTCACTTTTGTGTGCGTGACATGAGCTTGACGGATCACCTAGTCAAAGTAATGACCTCTCTGCTTAAACGAATGCCTAACTTGCATACTTTGCACGTTGTAACCTCAAAATCTGTTTGCTGTGTAAGTAAAACTGGTGTTTGCTCTCTCTCTCTCTCTCTCTACAACAGAGATTATCCGATGTCTTAGATGATTCCTGTAGTAGTTCGATTGTACTAAATATATAATTGGAAAACTATTGCGAGGTGTTTTTTTTTTCTTTTTAAGAACTTCAATATATTTGCCTGTTATATCTTTTGCAGGCATCTGGAATGTTTGGTAGCAAATATTGGAAGCTCAAAAACCTAGCTTGTATCAATCAGCTTAAAGAAGTAACATTTGAGATTTCCAATAATGGGACGAATGAATGGGAGTTAGCAAGGTATATCATCGAGAATGCTAAGAATTTGAAGACAATGTTCATACATTATTTGCCCCATCAATTTACTCTCATTAGGGAGATAAGCAAAAGCGCGAAGAACTCCCCCGTCACAGTTGTGCTTAAGGTATGTGATAAATCCAGAAGAGTTTACAATGATGATCTTGTTAGTCCTGATTTACAACAGAAGACTAATTGAATCGTCTTCCCGAATAAAAAGCACAGAAGCCTCTCTCCTTATATGCCAATTCCAGCTACTTCTTCTCATCTCCTTTGCCGCTTTGCATTTATATTTCATTTTGGCCCTTAATTTCTATTGTTCTTTGAGTTTTTGTCTCAACTTTCCTAAGCTTGTCTCAGTTCTATATGGACCCTCTTCCTCATATGTATCTTCCCATTGTCAGTCTTCCACTGCCAATCTCTGCTACTCAACCCACCAGTTGTCTCTCTTCGGCGGTGCACTTTGGTGTTGGATAGTTGTTAGAGTGGTATTGGCACTATTTGGTATGATTCTGGGAGCTCTTTTTGCGCGGGTGGCTCACTTATCCCCATTTTCTGTTCATCCAGTTTTTTCTTAAGTTCTTCTTGTTGTTGGTGGCGGCGGATTTGCTTCGCAGCTGGTGTGGTAGAGACAGCAATCTTCTAGATCTGAGGTTTTTTGCTGTTGTGGGTTTGTACTTTTTTGACCTATATATTGTATTTTCTTTTAAGCTATGCTTGCATTATAGATTACCTTTTGAGCTTTCTATTTCTTGTAATAGCTTTCTTAGTTAATGAAAGTTAGCTTTTTTGGAAAGAAAAAATAAATAGTCCTGATGTACAATGTGAAATTTCAATGGATCATGAGATTTTACTTGATAGCAACACTTTTACTACTGATCGAAGTATGCACACTAATACCTAAAGCACAATGCTCTTCGAGAAGGCCTCTAACCCTAGCTATGTCATGCATCTTTCTTAATTTAGTTCGGGGTCTTAATATGCTAATAATTTAAGTTAAACTTAAGAGATTTTGCTGATTTTGAAGTTTTGAACCTTAAAAGCATGAACGGAGCTAACTTGTGCCCACTCGGTTCAACTACCCCCACTCAAGTTTTTTTTTTTTAATTTTTTTTAATTTTTTAACAAACGATATTATCTACGCTAAGTAGAGAAAGCGGACTTAGCCTCACAATTGGTTAGTAATAATGTGGTTGAAATTCACCTTTGGCGAGAATCGAACCTAAGACATCTCACTTACAAGTGAAGAAGAATACCACTAGACCCTAGTACTAAGTGACCACACTCAAGTTTTCTTGGTTCCAAAGTTTTTATACTTACACTTGTAGCACACAGGCACCAGTAATACTCCCTTCCCCACGTTGGTTTCCAGATAAATAAAATGCATCTTTAATTGTATGTCTAGGTTTATTAGTTTTTGAATTAATCGTCAAGTATGATGAGCTATAAAAGTGATAATTTTAATGTTAAATTTGACTACAATATATAGTTTTTATTTTTTTATTTTTTTTATAATCTTATATTACATTATTTAACCTATCACATCACATAACATGTGATCACCAATTCAGAAGATGTAGTTTTTTTTTTATGAATCTTATATTAGTTTTTAAACTGCAGAAGAAAAATTATACTTGGTTTCACAATTGATGATGAGATGGAGACCCATTAACCCGGTGGGGGTTAGACTCGGGTGGCTCTATCCCATCTGAATTTTCAATTTTTAGCTACTAAATACATATTTTATGATACACTTCGACTCGAAAATATCACGTGGACATCGAAATAGAGGCATGTTGACCTACGTCCAAAGTAACATATTCCCAGAAAAAGAAAAACCTAAGTGGAACTTGCCCCAAATTGTAGGAACCAAAACCTTATAGTGAAAGGAAGAAATTCTAGTTCAAGAAATTCTAGTTCTCTCTCGCATACACACGCATACAACATAGTTTACCATGTGATATGTCTAGAATCAGAAGCATATTGATCTTGGTAACTAAACCGAGTTGTGCTTAGGGTCCAGGATTGTTTTGTACGGTCTTAAGTAATGTCACTTTTAGAACTTAAGTTATTGTTGTCGGAGTGATATATAACCCTATTTAAAAGGGTTATACATTGCTCCGACTGGGTTATTTCGTCACCCCTCATACCCGCTTGGGGATGGTAACAATCGTTTATAAATTTTACTTTACTTGCTTGGTCGTTTCCAGGCATATGGATTTAATAGGGAATTCTGGATATCTCAAAACATGGCTTTCATTGATCAGCTTAAGGAGGCAACAGTAGCCCTTTCTAGTCGGAACAATGAACTGGAGTTAGCGAGGTACATGCTTGAGGATGCTAACATTGAAATATCTCACATCGATTTGTGTCTCTGAGAAAAAAAAAAAGTTTAAATATCTTAACCTCATTCATTTTAACTAATACCGAGGTTTTTTTTGTGATAAAATCCTGTCAGGTGGTATATGTATTGTTGAATTGGAGGAGAGTGGCAAACTTACAAGGGCATGATTGTAAATCAAATGAAACCAAATGTCATTAACAATACTTTGGTGCTTCTATTATATCCCGTACTAAAATGTCCCAAACTCAAAGTTCTTTCCCGTCAATGAAAATCAAATGAAGGCCCATCATTGCATGGAATAAAATAGCTGAAATAGAGATTCTACAAATTTCTATTGCTAAAATGATGAAAATCAAATAACCACATCAAACAACAATCAATCCAACTCTTCACGGAATATCGACAAAATCTAGAAAAATAATCATTTCACCAATCTATAATCCATTTGTGTTATCATCAACCCACACACATAACAGTAGGCCCACCCAAGCAGGTAAAAAGTCTATCAGGTGAACTTGGCGGTTTAGCCGAATGAAGAACCGCGCGCATTTCTTTTCATTTTCCCTCTCTTATTAGCCCTTTCTGATGGCAGCTTTTCCAGAAATTTTCGACCTAAATAGCTTTTCTGACAGCGGCTTTTCCAGAAAAGTTTGATGTGGTTGCTAGGTGCTAACCCCTGATTTCGAACAGAGGCTTTTGTGTGGTGAATGAATTCTGGGTAAGCCCATCTTCTACTTTTTTTTTTTTCCTCCTGCTTCTGCTCTTCTGTTTGGTAATTAATTGGAAGATTTGGGATGCCATTGATGGACAAAGCTTCAAACTTTATTTTGTTATATTTATATTTGTGATACCAGTGATATTGGGGACCTAAATTTTATGATTTATTGCAATTATTTGTCTAAACTTTTGTGAGTGAGTCTCCTAAATTTCATTAACAAAAAACCCTAAAATTCCACTGAAAAATTGACACAATTGTGTTCCCATTATATCTAGATTAGAGAGGAAATACTCAAATATTTGCATTAATCTTGTTTTCTTGTTCTTAATCTTTGTAGGTGTAGGTACTAGGTAGATGTTCTTACCAAAACAGAAAGAAATCTTAGTGTGTCATGGAACGCAAGGGTAAGTCTTTGGCTATTGCTTGTCCCGAGAGCGTAGTAGACAGGTTTAGTAATCTTCCAGATGAAGTCGCTCATCACATTCTTTCGGTTGTCTCTTTAAAAGAACTCATTCGAGTAGGCACCCTGTCTAAAAGATGCAGAGGGCTTTATCTCTCAACCCCGTCATTGAAATTTCGGTTATCGTACAATGAAGATAAGCAGGGCCAATTAAACTTGCTGAATTCTTTCGATAGGCTTATGATTCTTCGTGGAGGTAATAAGGTACAGAAGTTTCAAGTACATTTGGATCTCTGTTCAGGCTTACATGATGAGATTTTCCGAGTGATCACGTGGATCCACATTGCAGCAAGGTGTAATGTTGAAGTGCTTGATCTTCAGTTGGATGTACAAAAAAAGGATATGGCTTCGTTTGAATTGCCATCTTGCATCTTTCTTTGTGGATCTTTGAGGTCTCTAATTGTGAACCTGTATATAGTTCTTAAAGTTCCCTCCTTTGCCGGTTCCACTAATCTCCAACACTTAAAGTTGACTAAGGTTCAAATAGATGACGACTTTTTCAAATGGATCTCAAGTTCCTGCAAATGCATCAGGGAATTGCAGCTTTATGATGTTAGAACAGTAAATATCACCATTGAAAACTCATCTTTGGAATCATTTAGTTTTGTGTCATTTCACAGTGGCATCTGCCATCTTAACATCTCAGGTGAGAAACTTGAAGATATACATGTAGATTGGGAATATTATCAACCTGGCAGCAGATCATTAACTATTTCTGCTCCAAATCTCAAATATTTCAAATGGATTGGGAATTTATTGAACCGCCAGAATCTCAGGGGATTAATGTGTTTAGAAAAGGCAGAGATTTTTTTGAAGCCTAGTAGAGATATCTGTAACTTTGACAACGCATCCGAGTTTCTTTGCAGTATATGCAGGGTTAAAGTTCTTCTTCTAAGCCACGAGACCATTAAGGTAAAGATGCACTACCCTGCAGACTAATATTCTCTTTTGGCCATATTGTATTTGTTTTGGGATCTATAAAAGGATATTACATGGAACATATCTTTGCTATGGGGTTATGACACACCGATAATATATAGCTAATTCGTGTTTCTTAAACTACAAAGTGGTTTTAAAATTGAATATCTTTGGTTTTACTATAATATGACATCGGATGGAATGAAATTTAAAGGAGTAATGCCCGAGCGCAGGGTTGAAGAGAGGGATAGAGAATAGATTGCATTGTTATCTATTGTTCCGCTTCTCTTCCTCATGTCTCTCATCTCAAAGTGTAAACCTTACCAAAAGTATGAAGCAGTTGATTTGACCTGTGAATTTGGAAGCATTAAATGGGCTTGAATAAATGAACCATTGATGATTAGGCATGTTTCTTGAAAAATTGTTTTTTGCTCAACTTTGTAACTTTGCTGCTGTAGTATCTTATAGGCTTTAAGGGATACTTTTATCTGTTTAAGAGTCTGCCTTTATAATATTGCAGGCTCTGTTCAAGGAAGTTTCCATGCCCCCGCCGTTCGATAATGTTTCTTACTTGGGTTTGCGCATTACGAGCTTGAGTGATGACCTAGTCCCAGCAATCGTATCTCTTCTGAGAGGAATTTCTAATTTGAATACATTGCAAATAGAATCTGACCTTTCCTTACTCTTCCATAAACCTAAAGTAAGTTAAAAGTCGAAGTTGACTCTCCCTATCTCTCTCTCTCTCTCTCTCTCTCTCTCACACACACACACACACACACACACACAAACACATGTACGCTAGTTCAGGGACTGGCACTTCCTTGTTTCATAGTTTGTATTCATATTGCTACTTTTCGTGTATTTTGGAATGTTTTTTTTTTGTCCTATTGATTTGGCTATTGTGTTTTCAGGCACGCGGATGTAATAGGAAATACTGGAAATCCCAAAACCTGAATTTTACAGATCAGCTTAAGGAGGTAACAATAGAGCTTTCCAACGGGTTCAATGCCATGGAGTTAGCAAGGTATATTCTCGAGCAAGCTCAGCGTTTGGAGAAAATGTTCATATGCTATTTACCCCACCAGTCATATGTCATAAAAAGAGTAAATCAAAGCAAGAAAGTCTCCGCTGCCAAAATTGTCTTTCGGAAGAAACAGCAGAGATGATGTGCTAAGCAGGTTCTGTATTTTTCAAAAGATTTTGTGAACAGAAGCTTAAACCTTGTAAATTTTGCTTTTAAGGTTTTGAACAGACTTGGAGCTGTATCGTTGTGTTTGGTACACTTGCAAATTCGGTATCAGGTAGAAATTCAGAGAAGAAAGGAGTGCATAGCTCCTCGAATCTACGTTGGATTCGATACACCAAAGTCGGCTCACATGGTGGGATTTATAGCCGTTACATACCCACACTCACACACCCTTGCAGCGTGACTATGATCACATGCACAACACATGTTTTCATTTAACTTCTAACAAACTAGGCACGTGGCAAAATATACATCTTAGAGATGATATAATCTTGTCCTGTTCGTTCCTTACATTATTTGAATATCAACTGCTTTAGCATTTAGAACCATTCGAACTCCATTTCCTTCTTCCATTCTTCAGTTGCTATGCATCTGTGATCCAGTTGCCATGCTTATCCACCAACACTCCCTTCTAAGCTGGTAGCTGGTTGAACTCCAAGCTTCACTTTGAGTGTACAGAATCTATCTTTAGGAAGTGTCTTGGTGAAAATATCAGCATGCTGATCTTTTGATTTGCAACAGATTAGCTTGATGATGTTTGACTGCAATGCTTCTCGAATGTAATGATATCTTCTTCCAATGTGCTTTGTTCTTTGATGGAGCACATGATTTCTTGTCAGAGCAATGACAGATGTATCATTGCAGTAAGAGGAGTAGCTTCAGTTTGTTCTTCACCAAAATCTTGACGTACAAACCTGAACCACATAGCTTGTGTGGTTGCTTCTGTAGCACTCATGTACTCAGCTTCAACGGTTGACAATGCAACATCTGTTGTTTAACTGATGCGCAAGAGAAAACCCCACTTCCAAATGAGAAAGCATAACCAGATGTGTTTTCCATATCAGTTTCATCTCCACTCTAATCACTCACTATCACAATAGCCTATGAGAATTGATTCCTTGCCATTCTCATACTCCATTCCATAGTCTGGTGTGCCTTGTATACATATGAGACCGCTCTTAGCTGCTCCCAAGTGCTTCTTTGATGGTCCATGCATAAATCTAGCAAGTAAGCCAGTTGCAAACATAATGTTAGGCCTAGTTGTAGTCAAATACATAAGACTTCCACCCAATTGCCTATACACATTCTCATCAGTTTTCTCACATTCATCATCTTTGTTAAGCTTGTCACTCACCACCAATGGAATGCTAACAGGTTTGCAGTCCTTCAATCCAAATTTGTACAGGCTTGCAAACATTATGTTGATGTATGTTTAAGCTCCAGTTTATTTTGCTTTAAACAGTTAGGCAGAAACTGTATATTTTAGCTAAAAGTGTCGATAAAATGAACTGTTTTCTGGCAACTTTAAGCTGAAGCCCCTTTCTAAAGATTCAATTTCATCCAGTCCCAAATCCAAGCACCATAAACTTCCGACAGTAGCAATTACATATTTATTGTGAACCCTAGGTAGAAATTGAAGAAGGCTGGGGAAAAAGGAGGCATGCCACTTGTCTCTCCGAGGTTGGTCCACGTGTCAGCTTGGATGGACGTATCACTGTCAGCAATGCCTATGACCTCAACAAATTTAGGAAGAGGAAACGTTGAGATGCCCTTCACAACTAGCTGGCTTTCATCAGTAGATTTTCCAATGATAGTTTCACCCTCAATTCGCACCACCTGAATCAGTGCCCGAATCCGCATTCCAACATACAATCGCAACAACTCTACATTGACAAAAACTGCAGGATTCATATCCTGCAAAACGAAACAAAGGTTGATTTGCTCAGTAGCTCGCCAAAATCATCAACTGTTCATTGACTAAATAAATAAATAAGTCGCATACAAGATGCAAAATCATCTCCAACTTTACAAATACCAAAAACCCCTTATGCAATTAGATGGTATAGAGAAAACCCCTAAGAGCTGCAATAAAGTAGTTGAAGGGCTCGTTTGAGACCTACTTTATAGGAAACACTTCATCGACACTTCTGTTAGAAGTGCTTTTATTATAAACATGTCAAAAAATTTATTAAAAAACCAAGTGCTTCTGAAAAAGCACTAGAAAGCGCTCCCTCAAGACAGGTGATTCTTCAAAAAGCACTAATGGGTCAGAAGTTTTTCACCCAAACGAAGTTAGAAGTGCTGTTGGTTATCATAAACACGTTAGCCCTTTCATAATAAAATCCCAAACAAGCACAAAAATTGAATATTTTCGGCATTCTTTGTCTCATCACTCTCATGTGGACGTCAATTCAAAATTGTTAGAATATTTTCTTTATAGTGAAATTCGTAATCGATTTCGAAAATCAAACAATCGTGCGTAAACCCTAATATAAACAACATCAACATGAAATTATTCTAACAGCACCCTGCTCAATCCAATTTTATACATAATTAAATAAAAAATGAGGACAAAATCAGCACTTGAAAACAATATTTAAAATCGAAAAAAAAGGGGAAAAAAAAAAGAGCACATTTAATCACTGCGTTTGGTTACTGAGAAACCAAAATCGAAAGTGAAATGAACTTTCCATTTCGACAGTTTCTCCGTAAGAGCCAAACGGTGGGTTTCTCATTCGAGAGAGAGATGGATTCGAGATCTTACTCGACGGCGGGGAGGTATTGCCGGACAATGGAGTGGAAAGAGAGAAGTAGGGTTGGAAATTGGGAGGTTGAGCGACAGTGCAAGCGCGGCAAAAATGAAATGATAAAAGGGATTTCGGAGTGTGAGGATTTTTTGGGAGCGACTTCACCGCCAACCCTGCAACAAGTGGATTTAACTTTTGTAAAACAATTTCCCATCTAATATAAACTACATTAATGAAATTCTTTTTGCCAATCAAAAGAGAGTGGAAATATATCTTTATCTTTTATCACGACAAACAAATTAAAGACATTAACGTAATTTCACAAAACAAAATTTTGTTTTTTTTTAAACCTCACCTACATGTAAGTTTATCATCTCTAATTTAAAAAATAAATAAAGAACAACCTCTCTCCATCTTCTCCGCACTCCCACGTTCTCTCTCGCTTAGTTCCTTTCCCCTTCAATTTTAACGACCGAATAAAAAAATATTACGTGTTTTTGTTTTTTAAAATCGAATAAAAATTAATAATATGTTCATTATTCTGTGCGATATTACATCGTTAGAGATGCTATGATAAAATATAGGTATTTTATATACTTATTTTTTAATTTGACCGAATAAAAAAATATCACGTGTTTTTGTTTTTTAAGATCGAATAAAAATTAATAATATGTTCATTATTCTGTGCGATATTACATCGTTAGAGATGCTATGATAAAATATAGGTAATGTTAAAAAAAAAACAATTAGTTTGTGCGATATTACATTATTGTCCATAATTTTACGCCGTGGAAGAAACCAAATTATCTTAAAAAAAATTAATTAGTTTGTGCAATATTACATTATTGTCCATAATTTAACGTTGTGGTTGAAACCAAATTATCTTAAAAAAATTAATTTGTTTGTGCGATATTACATTATTGTCCACAATTTTACTGTAAGATCCCACATCGCTCAGGGGTGTGGATCCTGTAAGCCTTATATGTATATTCCCATCTCTACCTAGCACGAGACCTTTTGGGAGCTCATTGGCTTCAGGATTCCATCGGAACTCCAAAGTTAAGCGAGTGCTTTGGGCAATATCGTGCTACGACAGAGTCAAGCCCGAGATGTGGTGGGGGCCCGGGCCGGGATGTGACAATTTGGTATCAGAACCACTCTGCCATTCGATGCGAGTGTGCCGACGAGGACGTCAGGCCCCTAAGGGTGGTGGATTGTAAGATCCCACATCGCCCAGGGGTGTGGATCCTATAACCTTATATGTATATTCTCATCTCTACCTAGCACGAGGCCTTTTGGGAGCTCACTGCTTCGATTCCATCGGAACTCCGAAGTTAAGCGAGTTCGCGCGAGAGCATTCCCAGGATGGGTGACCCACTGAGAAATTCTCGTGTGAGTTCCCAGAAACAAAACCGTGAGGGTGTGGCTAGGGGCCCAAAGCGGACAATATCGTGCTACGGCAGAATCGAGCCCGGGATGTGGTGGGGGCCCGGGCTGGGATGCATTTACGCTGTGGTAGAAACCAAATTATCTTTTCACCCTTTGTTTGTAGACAAAAAAGAGTTTATTAATGGGTAATGCCTATTCACACACTTATTTTTACTTATCACATACTCTTCTCAATTTTTTGTCGGCATATCGAATGAATTCAAAGACTAATTGCAAAAACTAACAAGAATGCGTGACAAGTAAAAATGAATGTACTAATAGGTAACATAACATGGTAATTAAGTAAATTTTTATATTTTTTTTTATAAAATACACGCTGCCCAATCTCATGAGAAAAAGAAAAAATTTCGCACACATGTAGTTACTAGTGAATTAATAATAATTTTACTGAGAGTGTATTCAATTGAGATTTTGAGGGATTTTAATTCTTTTAATAAATTTAGGGGTATTCAATCAGGATTGTAAGTGATTCTCTGAAATTCAATGTGTATTCAATCAAGATTTTAAGATAGTTTATTAAAATCCTTAGAAATTCAGGTGTATTCAATTAAAATTTTAAAGAAGTTTATAACATTCTAGGTGTATTCAATTAGAATTAGAATTTAGAGAATTTGGAGAAGTTGAGGAATTAGAGGGAATTGGAGAGATTTTGTAGTGTATTTTAAGCATCCACAAATCTTACCTATTCTCATGAGATTTCCAGGGAATTGAATCAAAATATCTACCAATCAGTTAAACTCCCTAAAAATCCACGGATTTATAAATCCATTAAAATCTCTCAAATTCTCAATTGAATACACCCCACTTAATTACAAGTCATCTTCTTCCACCCGTGCATACAACTCTGAAACCTTTCCGCCGTCTTCCTAACGTGCCCGGAGAAGAATGACCCACCGTCGGCAACTGTAAACAAGCGAAGGCCATCGATCGAACCAGTGCAGAATACGATAAGCATCTGAATGCACCAAGCTGTATCAGAGCCGTATTTCAGCTGCTCCGTGCCGCTCCCATCCGCACCAACGCAGGAGATTCCGGCCGATCCGGATCCCGCTCCCGTGCTTCATAGGTTTTCTCTAATTTACTTTTTTTTTAATAAAAATAATATAAAAAATCCCCTACACTTTTTAGGGTTTCGAGGGCAGTGTTTAAAAACCCTACACTTTTCAGTTGTGTTGCGTGCCGCATTGCCGCAGGCTACTTGTAACGGAGCCATCTCTTGACCAATTACCTTCTTCATCAAGCAGTAAACCCTTTGAGTTAGCCCATGCATATACTAGTACTTCAAGTTTTTATTTGATTCCATGATTTTGTTCTATACAATTATTAACCCTTCATAAACTGTATAGATTATGCACATAATGCCTTAGGGTTTAGGTGCTGTTCATAAGTTCGTGTCGTATGTTTACACGATTTCTGTTCTTATGTCCTTAATCAATTCCTTGTAGGTGTAAGGTCCTCTTATACAAAAACTAAAAGGAACCAAGTGCCATGGAACACAAACGTAAGTCATTGGCAACTGCAATTTCTCAATCTCAAGGTCCTCGTCATGAGAGATTAATAGACAGATTTAGTAACCTTCCAGACGAAGTTGCTCATCACATTCTTTCCTTCCTCACTTTAAGAGATATCTGCCGAGTGGGCTGTGTCTCAAAAAGGTGCATGCAGTTTTATTTATCCACTCCGTCGTTGAACTTTGATGTAAGGACTTTCAGTAGGCGGAAGCGATTGAAGTTGTTAGGTTATTTGGATAGGTTCTTGAGTAAACGTGGTGATAATAAGATACAACATTTTCGTGTACGTTGGTTATGTCGAGATGATGATGCAAGCAGCTATTATGATGAGTATTTTCGAGTGATCAACTGGATGTATACAGCTGCAAGATGTAATGTTGAAGTACTTGATCTTTACTTTCCAGGTAAATATGAGCTAGGGAGACCAGTACTAGAATTACCGTCTTGCATCTTTCTCTGTCAATCGTTGAGGTCACTAATGGTGGACTTGCACGGGGATAAGCTTCTTAAAACTCCCTCCTTTGCTTGTTTCACTACTCTACAATGCCTAAAATTGAGCAGTGTTACGATAGATGAGGAGTTTTGCAAATGGATTTCATGTTCATGTAAATGCATTAAAGAGTTAGGGCTGGAATCCGTTGTTGGGATAGAACAAATATGCATTGAAAGCTCATCTTTAGAATCATTTCGATTTGTGCCTAGTTACCGTCATGTTTGCCATCTCAATATCTCTGGGGAAAAACTTGAAAATATACAAATGTACTGGATTTATCAATCAAGCAAGCTAAATATTTTCGCTCCCAATCTTAAACGTTTAAAATGGAAGGGGAGGGTGGCAAGCCGCCTAAATCTGGAGAAGGTCATGTGTTTGGAAAAAGCTGAGATTTTTCTCCAGCCTAAGATAAAGGCTGATTTTGGCAATTTATTTGAGGCGTTTTGCAGTATTCAGAGAGTTGAAGGTCTTATGCTAAATGTAGCGACCATGAAGGTACGGAACACTTCCCTTACCCTTTTCAAACCTGCTTATTTTTATTTCAATTCAGTATCTAAACTACAATTAGCAATGTACTAAAAATCAATTCAGAATCAAACGTTTGGAAGGTTTGGAATCCTGAACCTAGCCTGCTCGTTTCTATCTCTATATAAAATAATGTGGCCTTTATAACATTGCAGGCTCTCGTTCTTTCTCGATATAAATAGTTGTCTTTATAACATTGCAGGCTCTATTTTGGAAAGGTTCCATGCCGGGATTATTAGCTCATGTTGGTCACTTTTGTGTGCGTGACATGAGCTTGACGGATCACCTGGTCAAAGTAATGACCTCTCTGCTTAAACGAATGCCTAACTTGCATACTTTGCACGTTGTAACCTCAAAATCTGTTTGCTGTGTAAGTAAAACTGGTGTTCTCTCTCTCTCTCTCTCTCTCTCTCTCTCTCTACAACAGAGATTATCCGATGTCTTAGATGACTCCTGTAGTAGTTCGATTGTACTAAATATATAAGTGGAAAACTATTGCGTGGTGTTTTTTTTTTCTTTTTAAGAACTTCAATATATTTGCCTGTTATATCTTTTGCAGGCATCTGGAAAGTTTGGTAGCAAATATTGGAAGCTCAAAAACCTAGCTTGTATTAATCAGCTTAAAGAAGTAACATTTGAGATTTCCAATAATGGGAAGAATGAATGGGAGTTAGCAAGGTATATCATCGAGAATGCTAAGAATTTGAAGAAATTGTTCATATATTATTTGCCCAATCAATTTACTCTCTTTAGGGAGATAACTGAAAGCGCGACGAACTCCCCCGCCACAGTTGAGTTTAAGGTATATGATAAATCCAGAAGAGTTTACAATGATGATCTTATTAGTCCTGATGTACAACAGAAGACTAATTGAATCGTCTTCCCGAATAAAAAGCAGAGGTTTCTCTCCTTATTTGCCAATTCCAGCTACTTCTTTCTCATCTCCTTTGCCTCTTTGCATTTCTATTTCATTTTGGCCCTTAATTTCTTGTGTTCTTTGAGCTTTTGTCTCAACTTTCCTAAGCTTGTCTCAATTTTAGGCTTTTATGGACCCTTTTCCTCATATGTAACTTCCCATTGTCAGTCTTCCACCGCCAATCTCTGCTACTCGTCCCATCAAGTGTCTCTCTTCGGCGGTGTCTTTGGTGTTGGGTGGTTGTTAGAGTGGTATTAGCACTATTTGGTAGGATTCTGGGAGCGCTTTTTGTGCGAGTGGCTCACTCAGCCCCATTCTCTGTTCATCCAGTTTGTTCGTAGGTTCTTCTTCTTGACAGTGGCGGTGGATTTGCGATGGCGTCGCAGTTGGTATGGTGGAGACAACAATCTTCCAGATCCAAGGGTTTTTTGCTGTTGTGGGTTTGCACTTTTTAGACCTATCCATTGTATTTCCTCTTGAGCTATGCTTGTATTAGAATTGCCTTTTGAGTTTTTTATAGCTTTCTTAATTAATGAAAGTTATCTTTTTTGAAAGGAAAAAAAAATAGTCCTGATGTACATGCAATGTGAAATTTCAATGGATAGTGAGATTTTCCTTGATATCAACAGTTTTACTACTGATGGAATTATGCTCACGCTCTTCGAGATGTCCTTTAACCTCATGTCATGATCTTTCTTAATTTAGTTTGGGGTCTTAATATGCTAGTATTAATTTAATTAAACATAATGAGATTTTGCTGATTTTGAAGTTTTGAACTTTAACCCCGGACATTACTATAAACATTGTGCAAACATATACATGATGAGCATATAAATGGTATAAAAGATCATGCCATAGTCGGATTCACAATACTCGTAAACTACAATATCAAATTTTTAAGTAAAAGTCATGGCATGATATACGCGTATTAAAAAAACAGTTATGGAAACCATATATAATAAATATAATTTGAAAACTAAAGCCCACTCACTGATACGTCGTAAGGTCGTAGCTATCTTGTCTTGTCTACCCCTTGAAATCCTCGAGATAAGTCTCTTCTATATGCAATTCAAACAATTAAGGAAACCACTCGAAAGTTCCTTTTTGTTAACTTATTTTGGGAATTTGAAGTGTTTGAAAAAGGACTCACGCACTGCCGCTTGCTGTACCTGAGATTTTTCAGAAGCATGAGGCAAATAACAATGTACTTGAGGTTTTTGTAGTATCTACAAGATTAAAGTTCTTATTCTAAACGGAGAGACAACCGAGAAAAAATAGTTGAAATAGGGATTCTACGAATTTCTATTGCTAAAATGATCAAAATCAAATAACGACAACATCAAACAATACTCAATCGATCTCTTCACGAATTCATTTAATAGTTATTTTAATAGATTTAATGCAATATATAATAAATATTGTTGTCCATTCTAAGAATTTGATTGGTTGCCTTCACAAATAGACCCCACAAAATGATAAAAAAATATTTAAAATGACATTATTATTTAATATATCGGATAGAACAAAAAACTATACAAAATATCAAATTACCACATAAACCATCAAATATTAAGTTAATATTTTAAATTTTACATCTCTTTTGAAAATATTCTTACGAAGCAGAGAGCCCAAACCCAACCCAAACATATAACAGTAGGCCCACCTCTCTCATGTTAAGTAGGAGGTAGGCAAATGAAGAAACGCGCACATTTCTTTTCATTTTCCATCTCCTAATAAATAGCTTTTTCTGATCGCGGCTTTTCCCAGAAATTTCGACTTAAATAGCTTTTCCGACAGCGGCTTTTCCAGAAAATTTTGATGGGGTTGTTTCTTGTTTGCGTGCGATTGCTAAGTGCTAACCGCGATTTCGAACAGAGGCTTTTGCGGTGAATGAATTCTGGGTAAGCCCATCTTCTACTTGTTTTCTGCTTCTGCTTTTCATTTTGGTAATCAATTGGAAGATTTGGGATGCCTTTGATGGACAAAGCTTCAAACTTTATTTTATTTTATTTATGTTTGTGATACGAGTGATATTGGGAACCTCGGGCAAGTGGGTAAACGCTCTTATGGTGTTTTCTGTATCACAAAATTTTGAATTTAATTTACAGATGGTATGTGAGGCTTTTTTATGATTTGTTGCAAGTATTTGTCTCCTAAATTCATTCAAAGAAACCCAGAATTCCCCTGAAAAATTTACACAATTGTGTTCAGATTATATCTAGATTAGAGAGGAAATACTCAATATTTGCATTAATTTTGTTCTCCTGTCCTTAATCTTTGTAGGTAGGTGCTCATACCAAAACAAAAAGAAATCTTAGTGTGTCATGGAACACAAGGATAAGTTATTGGCTGTTGCGAATTCTCAAGCTCAAGGAGTCTGTCCCGAGAGTGTAGTGGACAGGTTTAGTAATCTTCCAGATGAAGTCGCTCATCAGATTCTTTCACTTGTCTCTTTAAAAGAACTCATTCGAGTAGGCAGCCTGTCTAAAAGATGCAGAGGGCTTTATCTCTCAACCCCGTCATTGAAATTTTGTTCATCGTACTATGGAGATAAGCAGGGCCAATTAAACTTGCTGAATTCTTTCGATAGGTTTTTGATTCTTCGCGGAGGTAATAAGGTACAGAAGTTTCAAGTACATTTGGATCTCTGTTCAAGCTTACCTGATGAGATTTTCCGAGTGATCACGTGGATCCACATTGCAGCAAGGTGTAATGTTGAAGTGCTTGATCTTCAGTTGAGGGTATACAAAAATGATATGGCTTCGTTTGAATTACCATCTTGCATCCTTCTTTGTGGATCTTTGAGATCTCTGATTGTGACTCTGTATACAGTTCTTAAAGTTCCCTCCTTTGCCGGTTCCACTAATCTCCGACACTTAAACTTGAGTTATGTTCAAATAGATGACGGATTTTCCAAATGGATCTCAAATTCCTGCAAATGTATCAAGGAGTTGCAGCTTTATCATGTTGGAGCAGTAAATATCACCATTGAAAGCTCATCTTTGGAATCATTTAGTTTTGTTTCAGCTCAGAATGACACCTGCCATCTTAACATCTCAGGTGAGAAACTTGAAGATATACATGTTAAGTGGGAATATTTTCAACCTGGCAGCAGATCATTAACTATTTCTGCTCCGAATCTCAAATATTTCAAATGGATTGGGAATTTATTGAACCACCAGAATCTCAGGGAATTAATGTGTTTAGAAAAGGCAGAGATTTTTTTGAAACCTAGGAGAGGTATCTGTGATAACTTTGACAACGCATCCGAGTTTCTTTGCAGTATATGCAGGGTTAAAGTTCTTCTTCTAAGCCACGAGACCATTAAGGTAAAGATGCACTACCCTGCAGACTAATATTCTCTTTTGGCCATAACAAGAAATTTGATTGTGCATATTGTATTTGTTTTGGGATCTATAAAAGGATATTACATGGAACATATCTTGGCTATGGGGTTATGACACGCCGATAATAGATAGCTAATTCGTGTTTCTTAAACTACAAAGTGGTTTTAAATTTGAATATCTTAGGTTTTACTATAGTAGTGACATCGGATGGAATGAAAATTAAAGGAGTAATGCCCGTGCGCAGGGTTGAAGAGATGGACGAAGAATAGATTGCATTGTTATCTATTGCTCTGCTTCTCTTCCTCATGTCTCTCATCTCAAAGTATAAACCTTATCAAAAGGATGAAGCAATTGATTTGACCTCTGAATTTGGAAGTATTATATGGGCTTGAATATATGAACAATTGATGATTATGCATGTTTCTTGAAAAATGGTTTTTTTGCTCAACTTTGTAACTTTGCTGCTGTATTATCTTATAGGCTTTAAGGGATACTTTCATCTGTTTAAGAGTCTGGCTTTATAATATTGCAGACTCTGTTCAAGGAAGTTTCCATACCCCCACCGTTTGATAATATTTCTTACTTGGGTTTGCGCATTACGAGCTTGAGTGATGACCTAGTCCCAGCAATGGTATCTATTCTGAGAGGAATTTCTAATTTGAATACGTTGCAAATAGAATCTGACCTTTCCTTACTCTTCCATAAACCTAAAGTAAGTTAAAAGTCGAAGTTGACTCTCTCTCTCTCTCTCTCTCTCTCTCTCTCTCACACACACACACACACACACACACAAATGTACGCTAGTTCAGGGATTGGCACTACCTTGTTTCATAGTTTATATTCATATTGCTACTTTTTGTGTATTTTGGAATGGTTTTTTTTTTTCTTTTTCTATTGATTTGGCTGTTGTGTTTTCAGGCACGCGGATGTAATAGGAAATATTGGAAATCCCAAAACCTGAATTTTACAGATCAGCTTAAGGAGGTAACAATAGAGCTTTCCAACGGGTTCAATGCCATGGAGTTAGCAAGGTATATTCTCGAGCAAGCTCAGCGTTTGGAGAAAATGTATATATTCTATTTACCCCACCAGTCATATGTCATAAAAAGAGTAAATCAAAGCAAGAAAGTCTCCGCTGCCAAAATTGTCTTTCAGAAGAAACAGCAGAGATGATGTGCAAAGCAGGTTCTGTATTTTTCAAAAGATTTTGTGAACAGAAGCTTAAACCTTGTAAATTTTGCTTTTAAGGTTTTGAACAGACTTGGAGCTATATCGTTGTGTTTGGTACACTTGCAAATTCGGTATCAGGTAGAAATTGATAGATCAAATTGTGCACATGGTGTTAGTGTTTTGGATAGTTTTAGGCTTAATTTCTCTGTGTATTTGTAATCAATTCAACGAGTAATTGAAATGAGATTGAAGAAGATATATGGAAGATGAAATTCAGAGAAGAAAGGAGTACATGGCTCCTCTGATTTACGTTGGATTCGATACACCAAAGTCGGCTCACATGGTGGGATTTATAGTCGTTGCATACCCACTCACACACACTTGCAGCGCGACTATGATCACGTGCACAACACATGTTTTTATTTAACTTCTAACAAACTAGACACGTGGCAAGATATACACCATAAAGATGATATAATTCTGTCCTCATTACATTATTTGAATATCAATTACTCTAGCACATTGTTTGATATAATTTGTAGACTGCGATTTATGGTTTCGTTTGATATATTATGAACTTTTTGTTATCTTATGTTTTCGGCACATTGTTTTATAATGTTAGTAAGAGAATTATGTCAAAAACGTGAGGTGGCGAAGAATCTATAAAGGATCTCCTTAGCATTTCCCTTAATAATGTACCAAACATCAACTTTTATGTTATTTAGTTTCCAACATTTTGTTAACAAATTTTGTCTCCTTAGCATTATTATTTTTATGAAGTCTTTCAAACTTAGGAGCTACGAATGAGAAATGCTAAAGAATCTCTTAAAGTGGGATTGTCAATGGTCTCTCAGTCATCTCATATTTTTTACACAAAAATTATAATGTTGTCATTGTGCCAAAAATATGAGGTGGCGGAGGATGAGAACTACATAGGAATTCTCATATTCTTGAAAAACAATTACATTTTTCGTTCGTGGAGAAGGAGAGAGATAAGGAAGAGAAAAAAAATACTATTTTCAAGGGAGTTTTAACGAAAAGTCCGCGGTAATGTTCACTTTAACAAAAAACCACATTTTTACATTAAAAAGTCAATCCTAGTACTATTCACTTTACCTTTTATTTTGTCCTTATCGTTAAAACTAAAAGTTTTCAAGCCATTTTCGTTAGTTTTCCTTATTTTGAATTCCTATTTTTGTTTTTTTAATAAAATAAATAGTGAGCGCAAATATATATATATTTTTTTTTTAAACAAGCACAGATATTTAATTAAGCGCAGATATTTATGGCATGCTAGGGTTTATGGCATGTTTTGGAAAGTTTTCATAAATTTTTGGGGGTTAGTATGTTGTTGAATAACTGTTTTAGTATTATCTATATATCAACTTGGCCCACTCATGTTTGTTTTGCGCCCCCTTTGGACTTAGAATCGAGGCGTACAATCACGGTGTCAAGGCATTCCGCATCAGCATCTTCGAGTCCTCTCGGTGTAGGACCCATCTCTTTGTTCATTCAATTTGATATTATTTCTGTTTAGTATTCTAGATTAGTTGTATGCTATGAACACGTTCCTTAAATGCATATTCATTATATTTAAATTTACAAGTTTTATTTATATTCGTGGTTGTTTTTAATTCTTATGCATCCTAAAATGGCTTCGTTACCTTCGGGTGTCGGCCAGCACGTGCCTACCTTGGTGTTTGGGGGAATATCAGGGTCGGGCGTGTCATCTCCTATGTGGTTCTACTTGGTCAATCATGACTATGATCCCGATGACGTCGTCATCTCCTCCGACATTTGCCCCTTCTCAACCATCCCGCAATCACGAGGTAGAGGATCCAAGGCCGATGTTGCCACTGCCCACTGCAGCCCCTTCTCAATATGACAGTCTTCTAGCCATTTGATTTTCGTTTGAACGGACCAAATTGATACATCTAGAGGATCCGCACAAAAGTGATCATGAGAGGATTATGTCCTCATTTTCTCCACATATGGAAATGGTTTAGTTGTTATTTTGGGTAAACTATCATTTGACCCCTTTAACTATTATTCCAGTTGAAATTAACCTCATTAACTTTTTTTTTTTGGTAAATTTACCCCCTGAACTATTTGAAATCAGCGAATTGACCCATTGTCGATAGATTCCATCCACTATTTCGTCAAATTCAAAAGGAAATTAGCATTTTCTTCATCAATTCTTACTTGTCAACTATAACCACCAATGAACTTATGACATTTGAAAACAAATAATGTGTAATGACAATGTGAGATGATCCGTTATATAAACGTTTAGTTTTTTTTTTTTTTTTTATGTTTTCTCATTATGCTATATGTTTTTTAATTATTTTGTGTCCATGTGTTAAAATTTTATTGGTGGTTGTAGCTGACAAGTAACAATTGATGATGAAATGACTAAGTTGCTATTGAATTTGACAAAATTGATTATGTAATCTAATGGCAAGGAGTAGTGTTATAAAAATTGCCCTAGGCGGCCGCCTAGGCGCTAGGCGTGGGTGTGCCGATGCGATTAGGTCCGAATCGTTAAGAAAAATTGAGGAGCTGTTAGGCGCCCGCCTAGGCACTCATAGGCGGCCTGGGCGGTCAGGCGGCTGTCTAGGCGGTGGTCTAGGCGGAGTGAAATGGTTTCCTGGGAAGAAATTGCAAACAGATACCCAGAACTTTCTCGCCGCTTCGACTCCCTCTCTCTATGCACCACGACTTTCTTAGCTGTCGCAACTCCCTCCCTGTAAAATCCATTAAAGAAGAGGAACATACAGCCCAAAACAGAAGAAGAGGAAAAAAAAGAGGAGAATTTACAGAGGGAAAACAAAAAAATAAAGAAGAAGAAGAAGAGGAAACAGAAAGAAGACGAAGACGATGAGGAAAAGGAGAAAGAATAAAAAAGAATAAAAGTTTCTGATTTTCAAGATGTCAAAATGGTCTCCTTGGTTGATGTGAGGGATGGGGACTAGGGATGGAGGGGAGGGGTCACACTACACACGTGCTGAAATGGGGAAGCATGCATGCATGCACACACCTTTTCAGAAGTTTCAATTTCAACCACCCAACCCACGATTTTTACTTTTAATTTAAAAAAAAAATTAGATATAACTATTCAAAATATCTTAAGTTATATGTGTCACATCCCGGCCCGGGCTCCACCACATCCAGGGCCCGCTCCACCACCGTAGCACGATATTGTCCGCTTTGGGCCCCAACTACGCCCTCACGGTTTTGTTTCTGGGAACTCACACGAGAACTCCTCTACTCTGAGTACTCCGGCCCACTGGCCTCGCGTTGATCAACTTAGAGGTGCTCTGTTACCAAACTGACACACCCCGACCGAGATCGAGGCATGCTGGCCGTCACGAGCCAACGAATCAAGCACATCGATAAATCATTTCCAGTCGTGCTGATCACACGGTGGATATGATTTATCGATGTGCTTGATTTGTTGGCTCGTGACGGCCAGCATGCCTCGATCTCGGTCGGGGTGTGTCAATATGGCTTAATGTATTTTTAAATTTTAGACTTGTTGGATATTCTTTTTACATTTTTATCATTCTTTTATTATTTTATCTATAGATTTTATATAAGTATAAATCTTTGTAAGTGTCAATATGCACTTATTTATAAGATATACAAGAAATTTACCTAAATCCGCCTAGATCCCCTCTAACCGCCTAGGTGCTAGGCGCTAGCCCACCGCCCGACTAGCGTCAAGCTTTTTTTAGAACCTTGGCAAGGAGTTAGTTGACTGATTTTAAATAGTTCAAGGAATTAATTTACCAAAAAAATAAGGGTAAATTACATAGTAGCCCCTCAGGTTTGAGGTCTATTACAATCGCATACAACATCTTCAAAACATTTCACTTTCATACCTCAACTACTATTTTATTTCAATATAGTACCTCCGTTACATTTTTCATCCATTGATCCGTTAAATGCTGACATGGCTGCCAAATGTCTGTCATGTGGCAAATAAAATAATTTTTTAATTTTTTTTTTTAAAACCTGAATTTTCTCAAAAAAAAAAAAAATATATATATATATATATTTGAAACCCATATCCCTCACCCACCCCTCCCAGCGACCTCCCAGGAAGAAGAAGAAGAACAAAAAAAAAAAATTGAAACCCATATCCCTCATCCCTCACCCACCCCCCAGCGACCTCCCAGGAAGAAGAAGAAACCCATTATCCCTCACCCTCCCCTCCCAACGACCTCCCCAGGAAGAAGAAGAAGAAGAAAAAAAAAATTGAAACCCATATCCCTCATCCCTCACCCACCCCTCAGCGAACTCCCAGGAAGAAGAAGAAACCCACTTCTTCTTCTTGGATGAAATCCTGACCGTTGAAACCAAGCTACGGCCAGGTTTGACGCCTATGAGCCACCATACGCATAAACCCCTCGCCCTAATTCTGACCTAAAACCCTCCCCTCTCCTCTCGTCAATTTTATTTGAGTTGCCTCCCTCCCTCATTTAGTTAATCCTCCTCTCCCCCGCCATTGAAGCTCTACTGCCAAAGCTCCCTTTCACCCACTGCAAAACAGTAAGTCCTCTTCAAACTCTCTCTCTCTCTCTCTCTCTCTCTCTCTCTTCAATGGCTGAAGTGAGCCATTCTGTGCTAATTATGTGGTTAAACTGTGGTTTGATTTCTTCTGGATTACTTTATCACTTTTCCTCCAGTTAATATCAAGCTAAGAACCCTAATTTTGGAATTTTTGTCTTTCCATCACAACTTTAATGGCCATCTCTGCCCAAAATAAGAGAAAGGGTCCGAAAGCAAACAAGGCTTCCCCCAAAAAGATGCAAAAGAAAGGGTCTTTCGCCCCTAAAACCCCGAAGGAACCTGAGCTTTCGGACCATTACGAAAGCTCAGATGAACAAGAGGTAGAGGAACGACATGTAGAATTTGATGGAGATGAGGCGGGGTCTGGTTCAGATTCCGACAGTCTTTTCGGTGATGATCCCCTTGCTGATGATGATGCTTCTCTCCAAGGAAGTGATGATGAAGGTATTCGGCTTTTTATTGTTTTCGTGCTTCACTTATTGTCTGTTGTGCTTTTAGTTCTTTGATAGTTGAATATCATATATCATTGTGTTGTTATGTTGTTGCAGCGAACGGTTCAGGTTTGGGTTCTGATTCAGATGAAATTTGGGGATTTTTGGGGGTGGGTGATGGGGGATTTTTGGGAGGGGTGATCGGGGATGGGAGAAAGGGGTGGCTCGGGTGGGACGGACTGGGCCTTTTTTTTCTCCCCTCTTCTTCTTCTTCTTTTGTTGTTGCAGGTTTCTGGGGAGGTCGCTGTTTGAGGGGGTGAGGGGGGGTGGGTTTGAGGGATATGGGTTTCAATTTTTTTTTGAGAAAATTCAGGTTTTTAAAAAAAAATTTAAAATTTATTTTATTTGCCACGTGGCAGACATTTGGCAGCCACGTGGCATATATGTGGCAGCCACGTCAGCATTTAACGAATCAATTGATGGAAAATGTAACGGAGGTACTATATTGAAATAAAATAGTAGTTGAGGTATGAAAGTGAAATGTTTTGAAGATGTTATATGCGATTGTAATAGACTTCAAATCTGAGGGGCTACTATGTAATTTACCCAAAAAATAATTTTGGGGATCAATTTCAACTGGAATGATAGTTCAACAAGATCATACCGTAGTTTAGTCTAAAATTTTATATATATATATACACACACACACACACACACATATATATAGTATAAAGGAAAACTAATGAAAAGGGCTTGAAAACTTTGAGTTTTAACAATAAGGACAGAATAAAGGGTAAAGTGAATAGTACCAGGTTTGACTTTTTAGTGTAAAAATGTGGTTTTTCGTTAAAGTGAGCAGTACCGCGGGCTTTTCGTTAAAACTCCCTATATAAAAAGATAAAATCCAACAACATGGATGAATTTACGCGTTTGAACTCAACATTAAGACACCCCAGACGCTAGGGGTGGGTTCGGTTCTAATCGGTTCGCTTTTTTGCCAAAACCGAAACCAAACCGAAATTTCGGTTCGGTTCGGTTCGGTTCATTTTTTTTTCGGTTCGGTTTTTTTTCGGTTCGGTTTTTTCCGGTTCGGTATCGGTTTTTTTTCAAAAAATGAAAAAAATTGAAATCTTAAATTTTAACATCTCCAACACAATCATAACATAAATATTCCAACTAGAATCAAAGACAATGAAAGTAAACATTTAAAGTTCAACTAGAATTATAACATAAAGGTTTTTTTTTTATATAATATTTTGGGTTTAAAGTTTAACTGTAAATAGATTTTTTTTTAGAAAAGTAAAATTTTCTACCATTTTCTTCACCCTCAACTCTTAACTATGAATAATACAAAGAGCTAGTATAGATTGGTGGACGTGAGATGAATTATTTTATCATGATAGTATGTACAATAAGAGCATTAGGCTTACAAATTGGGTTTAAAAAATAATACCCAAAACAAATAATTAAATAAATAAAATTAAAAGATATTAATTTAATTAATTCGGTTCGGTTCGGTTTCTAGACCACTAAAACCAAACCGAACCAAAAGAATTTGGTTCGGTTCGGTTTTTTCAATTCGGTTCAGTTTTTTCGTTCGGTTCGGTTTTTTCGGTTTCGGTTCGGTTCGGTTTTCGGTTTTTTTCGGTTTTCGGTTTTTTGAACCCACCCCTACCAGACGCAACCTTCATAAAAGGAGACTACAAATGACACGCGCTGGGCCCGAGACGATCATTTTCTCCAATGGGTGTTGGAACTTGGAAGTTGTAGGTAGGTACCAAGTAACATATTAATGATAAACTATTCATTTATTTGATACTTTTAGATGACTAAACGATTTTCATTTTGAATGATTTTTTTAATAATAATTTTAAAATTAAAATTAAGAGATTGAACGATTCCGATTATAAAAATTTTACAATAAAAATACGTTATTTGTTAGTGAATGAATGAGCTTATTCCAAAAAGAAAACGCTAGTATTATTCATTAAGTTTTGTGACGCTTTCAATTGAATGAAAGTTTGATGGAATTCATGTGATCCACGTGCCAGTGGTTGTCTCGACAAGTCCTTTTGTTCTTTTCATTTTTTGTATAGGACACAGGCGAATCTTTTTCTTTTCACTATTGTTAGAATGAAAAAATTCGAATCTTCCAATCTTTCAAGCTATTCATGCAATTAACCGAACAAGAAAGGATTCACGATTGAGTAAATTGATTTAACAATATCTATTTTATTTATTTGTAAGAGTGACAATTGCAAATAAGATGATAATTTTCTATGTTATTAGAACAGAGTCCTGTGGCATGGTATACCGAGTCGTGTTTCGAATATAATTAAAAGTCTCTCTTGTAAGTTGTGAGATGGACAAAATGGATAATATTTTGGTACTCACTAGTAAGTATGTAACTTATATACTCACTCTTTGATTTTGGTCCCATAATATTTTAATATATATTTTATAGTTTAATAAAAAATACATGTTTTGGGCTTTTTATATTAGCATCCCACAAAATGTTGAATGCTATTAAATGACTTATTTACTCCACTATGCAATGACAATTTTGACCTTATTAGGTTTTAAAAAAAAAAAATTCTAAATACACCACAAATCACTTTTAGCGTATTATTTATCTTCTCAACTATCAAAACCCCCCATCCTCCATTGTTGAACAAAACCCTAACCAATGAAACTACAAACATGTTGACTGAGAAGAATTGTTTTTGACAATGATAATTAAGTCGTTAATATAATTTCAAACCTAAATCGATCTCAAACCTAAAGGGGTAAAATTTAATTTACCCAATTAAAAATTAAACGACTCTTGACATGTTCTCCTCACTCTCCTGTCCAATTTTCATGCAGGAACTTAAAATAACTTGTTTATCATCGCATCATGCGGCCTTAATGTAGTAATAATCCAATCAACGCTTGAGTAATAATCCAATCATTAACTTTCATGTCATTTAGTTTACAAATTTAGTCTTCTTAGCCAATAATGTGTCATCAACAGGAAATAAGCACGGTAATCAACATTATGGAGACCAAATTTTATAAATTAAATGACGTGGATGTTGATGATTGAATTATTATTTAAATGTTGAGTAATATGCTTATTTGCTACAAGTGACAAATAATTTAATTTGCAAACTTTGTCTACATAACATTACTATTTTATTTTTATTCAATATCAGACTCTCAATGTTTTAAATCGTTGTCAAAAACTAAAAAGGAACATTAAATAATGAAGTTAATTATAGTTAAAAAATGGTTTGCCAAAAAAATTATAGTTAAAAAATGAGATACGGCAAACAAACATGCGTACGGTGACATAATGATCAAAATTTGAGACACCAAACTCCTCCACGCGCTATAGCCCCCGTGACTCTCAGTTTTGCGTATACTATTTGCGGGACCCACTGGCTCTTAGCTGTCCACGTCATCCTCTTCGACTTATGTATATATATCCCCGCGACTCTCAATGTTTTACGCATACTCCCGCTATCTCTCTCTCTCTCTCTCTCTCTCCCCCCCCCTCTTTCACGTTTAACCAATCCGACGGACCTATTTTCGCCGCTCCGACACTTATTGTTGATTACTCCGACCGAAAAAGGTACATACTTTCTCACTTTCCGACGTTTTATTTTCAGATTTGCTTAAGCTCTATATATTATGAGCAGCAGTGATTTTACTTGTTCGGTTGTATAAGTTGTGATACAAATTGAAAATGTGAAGATATCTGTCGAAGTTTTAGGAATCCCGAAAGTTTAGTTGTCTACCGTCTGTAATTCAATATCTTTAGGAATCTGTCAATTTTTGTTGATTATGGCCCACCCCCGACGTCAAATGGCAAGGTCTACCGGAGCATGACGCAACATGGGAAGATGCTGACTCCATCGTCACCCATTTTTGACGCCTGAGGACATAGTACTGGATCAGTTGAAGGATAGTGACTCAGCATTTGTACCTAATATTCTTATCTGTAGTGCGAATGTGGGCATATCATCCCTGTTGCGACTCCCATTTGGGATATGAATGAAAGCTGTTTCTTTTACAATTTCTCATTTCCTTTTCTCTATAATTCACCTCATGGTCCTTCTGGAACCTATCACGAATAGGCGCGGGGGGTCATGAAGCAGCACCACGAATAGGTGCGGGGATCTGCGTCATCTGGTGCGTCATGTAGAAGCAGCAGCACCTGGACGATCTCATCTCCTCTCAATCGAGAGAAATTCCGATGAAAGTGGTGGATTGGATGCCATCTATTTCCATGGGTCGCCCCCATTAATTTTTAATTTTGTTTTAGTTTATTTTATTTTTGTAATTGATTTTTATTTTGTTTTAATTTAGTTTTGTTTGTTGTAATTACTTTTTTAATAATTTAAATTTTTTATTTGCCACGTCAGTAAAATATGTGGCCCTTATAATTGTCACGTCATCTGTTAACTGTTAAATTGACGATTTGATTAACGAAGTATAAAATTGCAATAAAATGAAATTAAATCTATGAGATTGAAATATTTTAAAAATATTATATGAGGTTGCAATTGCATCAAATTTAAAAGAGTAAAATGTAATTTACACTAAAATTTGAGTGCTTCTAAATCCACCCATACTTTTTCACCCACTTTGTAATAAAAGTTTTAATGACATTTATTCTTTTAATAAAAAAATCTTTTAGGCCCCTAATAGAAGGGAAAGCTTTTTGAGAAACCCACAGAGTGCAATTCATGGCTGAATCAAAAGACATTGTCTCCCTAACGTGAAACATCAAGGTAGTAGCATCATGTGTATGCACGCTTATCATGTAAATTACTCTCGTGACAGAAAAAGTTTCAGTATATGTTCATCGCCTACGTGGCATTCGAAGTCACTAATACAAAGTTAGATGACAGACCATCCGTCACACATAAACTTATATTGCCAATAATTATGGGTGATTCCTAATATGCTAGCTATACCAACTTCTTCGCATACGGCTTTTCCTAATGAATGTGAACCTTCTTCGAATCCTCTTTATAAGGATTTCGAGAATTTTCAAATTATGTTTATTTATTGTACATCGTATAATTAGTTTTTGTCAAGTACGGTTTATATTTAATTTTAAATAAAAATATTTAAAATAATTTTTAACTGCACGATATACAATAAATAAACATAATTTTCAAATTTTCAATATCATCACAAAAATATCTGGAAACGATCTCATTCTTTCCCAATAAAGTAGTCGAGTGTATTCGGCACGGAGGTGGATGAGGAAGAGACAGAAAATATTATTTTTAATTGCTTTTTTGGTTTTTCAAGGAAGTTTACATTAATGCACATGGAAACAGACATGCATGAAAGTACACATGTCATCATCAAATGATAGGCACACGTGGATGAATGCACACAATTTTTCTTCCTTAACTTTTCATCATCTTTCTGACTCTCACTGACTCAGTGCTTACGTTCAGGGCATGTGTAAAAGTGTCACACATTCCTAAGCTGATTTATTTTACAATATCCCATTAATTGTAGTCATGCAAGTACTAAATAAAAATAAAAAACGAAAAATAGAAAGCAAGGCATCGCATAAAACGGTGGTTTGGTAAGGAGGAGGAGGGGGTTGGTCACGAAAAAATAAAAAATGAAAATATTTTCATCATCTATTTGTATCATCTTTTTTTATAGTGATTAGATCCACATACGTTTTCATTTTGAACCCAACAGCTGAACTGGAAGAGCATCATTCGGTACGTCTTTTGCTTTCAAAGTCTTTGTCTATGCCCATGGCGAGCCTTACCTATTTTAGTAAGGGAACAATTAATGATATAAATAGACGGTAAACAGTAGCGGAGCCAGAATTTGATGTAAGGATAGTCTTTCAATATTTATATTTTCAATAATGTAATTATCTCTAATGAATTTTCATATTTAGAAAGCGTAGCTTGATAACCTCGTTATCTATACTATTAAATTTAATAAGAAGAATTAATAAAAATTTCCAAACTCTAATACTTAGGTAAGAGGTAAAAATAAAAAATTATAGAAAGTAAGATAAATTTTACAGATAATATTGATTTTTGTTGAATCAGTTTGAATTGTATGTGAAAATAGATATGAAATATCAAGAAATGAGAAGAAGAATAGGTTTCTAGTCTTAGACTCCTGCTCATGGGTTGCCGTGTGAAGGAGAAAAGATCAAAAAAGATTTTGTTTTAATCAAAAGTGAACAGGTTTAACGTCAAGAGATTTTTTTTAATCAAAATGTTAAAGGTTATTGTTTTTATGTCCAATAAATATATAGTAAAATATTATAATTCAGCTATTCTGATTTGACTAAGTTGTGCTTCTTGTGATTGCTGACAAGACATTCATTTTTCTTTCCCTTTGTTGTAGTTATGTAGCGAATGCAAACCACATCTTTTTCATTGCCCATGGTGCCCTATCCTGGGGGGACCCAGGATTACAAATTGATTTAGGGATTTGAAAAGGTTTGATTCTCCCATCTACTATTATATGTAGGGATGGAAAAAATTTCCAAAATTCCCAAACCAAACTAAAAAAACACCGATCTCAAACCGATTTTCTCAAAATTTTGGTATTTTCATACCGAAAAAAATACTGAAATTTCAGTATGAGAATCGGGATTGTCTTTCCAATATTTCTGTATTCCCATACCGAATCGAAAGTATGTATTTTTAATTATTATATATATATATTATTTTTTTAATTATAATTAGAATTAATTTGAACCGTTAGATTGTTTCAAATTAATCTATGACGTCCATCTATTCCTTGTTAGGCTTTCAGGTTTCAGCTTTGTTTGTTCCCGTCGAGGACTGAACTGACTCTAGTCCAGTTTCTAACTTTCATTTCATTTCTTAGTCTCTCTCTCAGCTCAGTCTCACTCAAATCCTACTACCAGCCATTCACCGGCCCACCACCACACGCGGATCATCCACCGTTGTCTCTCCCTTCCTTCATGATACAGAGTCACAGCCACCACCGGTCTGAGGTCTCTCTCTCATGATTCTCTCTATCGCAACTCTCTCTCGCGATTCTCTCTCTCAGGAGTCTTTGACTTTCTCACGCGATTCTATCTCTCAGATTCAGACACAGGTAAATAAATATGGGAATTAATTTAGGGTTTGTGAAATTTAATTTACGAATTCTAGATTAGGGTTTGTATTTTTACGGTTTTTGAAATTTAATTTTCGAATTCTAGATTAGGGTTTGTTTGGTTTCACATATCAGATTCTATTTAATTGATCTAATGGTTCAGGTTCTTGGGGTTTTGCAGATTGGTGAAGGTCCAAAGGAACTGGGATCTTTTGCTTTGCTACTGTGCTGGAGTTTTATTTGCCGACAACAACAGGTAAATTTCTCATATGAGTTTTATTTAATTTTATGCTATCTTGAATTGTATGCTCCTTTGATTTAATTGTTGTTTTGTTGGTGTGTTATTGTTAACAGAGAAGGTGTACAAACCAATGCCACAAGGACAAGGTAATTCTGTTTGGCTCAACCGAGTAGGATTCATCTCCTTTCTAGCTTTGTCCAGCTTCTCCATATTTAGCGTTATGAATGACTGTATAAACATCATATATGGATTAAATTCGAGATGTAATGTACATGTACTGCCGATTTGTTGTGCCAACTTGGCCCATCACAGATCAAAGTTTAAGCAAGCTATTTCTAGACGAGCCACATATAGAAATGTTATGTCAGTTCAAAACCATTTCGGGATTCCCGATTTGTCCCGAAATCCGGAAACTATTTCGGGATTCCCTAAAATTGTGATTCCCGAAAATTTGGTTTGGGATCGGTATTGAAATTGGGATTCCCGAAAACTTCGGTTTGGGAATCGGGACAAGGGTTCCCATACCGAACCATCCCTAATTATATGCATAGCATATGGGTGTACTTGTAAACGAGTCGAATTTAGGTCGGTTTCAATCCAATCTGTTAAGCTAACAGAACTATACATAGGCATAGACCTATGAGCATATTGTTAGAATACGGTTAAGAATTTGACAGAAAAATGACTTTGGGACACGTTAATACGTTTTCCTTAAAGTGATATTTGCCCCCACTCTAAAATGAGTTTGCTAACGGGTCTAAAGCAAATCACTTACAGGATACAACAAAGTTTGGAATTTTAGTTTAGCAAGAATTGAAATTCCCTTAAAATCTTCTACAAGGAAACTTTATGATTTTGATGAAGAGAAAGAAGATAAGAAACTATTGTTTTAAGAATTGAAAATATCTAATTATACAACCAACTTGGACTATTTATAAATTATGTAGTACCCGTTGAACTTATTTCAAAGTGTGCATAAAAGTCACATCCTTCAACTGAAAATGTGTAAAGATCAAATTTATCTTTCCGCGTTCTTTCATTTTTTGCCGAATATGAGTGAAAAATAATTACATAAATTAACACTTAATAATAATATAATCTTCTAGTTGGAGAGTTCTGTCAACCTGTCTCGTGTCATTCAAACAAGTGCACACGTCTCACTTGGCGTTAATTGAAAGTGGGTGTATATTCCCTTTTACCGCCTGAAGGTAATCATAAAATAGAAAGCAAAGGCATCTCCAACGCAGTTCGGTGATTTGCCCATTGCCCCCAACTGGAGAAAGGTATATACTTTCTCGCTTTCTCGCTTTCTCGCTTTCCAACTTTTTATTTTCTGAGGAATTAAGATTTGCTTAAGCTCTGTGTAGCTATATTCTGCTGCTTGCTGCACTGATTTTTTTTCCCCCCCCGTTTTCGGTTGTGTTGCTGTTTCTGTATAAATTGTGATAAAAATTGAAAATATGAGGAGATTTGTCGAAATTCGGGCAGAACTTATCTTTGTTTCGGAGGTGTAAGCCACCGGAAAAAAGTGCTGCCTCCGACCATGGCTGCGTACTAGTTTAGTTATCTACTATCTGTGATTCAATATCTTTAGGATCTGTCAAACTTTTGAGTGTCCAATCATGCTGTTTCCGCTAAACGTGTTGGTTTTAGTTAAAAATGTTGTATTAGCTAAACAGGTTAGTTATCTGCTCTGTAATTCAATATCTTTAGGGATCTGTCAATTGTTTGATAACCCAATCATGCTGCTTTCAGCTAAACATGTTGTTTTAGCCGAAATTTTGTTTAAATGATCATCAGTGCTTGTGTGTTGTGTGTCCTGTTTTGGATTCAAAAATTTTCTTTTTCTGGGTTCGTCTAGAATTGGGGAATTTCGGCAGAGTATCGAGTTAATGGGTGGATTTGGCTTCATCCACCAATGATTTCTCCACCGAAGTTATAAAGAGAGAAACCGAGATAGAGGAGGGCGAGAGATTCTAGATATGGGGAGATGGGTGTGCACTCGGGGATGATCACGCCTTAACTTTGAACTGTTAGCATAGCAGCCACTGGCACCGTACTGCACAGTACAGCTGCGGAACCCTCCCTAATCCAAGCTAGGCTTTCAGTTCGCGGAGAATATGACCCGCGCCATCAACGCCTCCAGCAGAAGGTGTTGGAGCGTATGGGTGGGCATACGGGTCCATGACCCGCGGCTCGGACGGGTCATCGGGGTTCGGTCGGATCCTGGACGGGTCCTTCCGGTTCGGCGAGTCGGGGGGGGGATCTAAATATTTTAAAGGAGAAACAGGTCGGGCCGTGTCGGAGGAATTGGCACGGCCTATCCCGTACGGAGGGTTGGGGTTTGGCACGGCGAGTGGGCGAGTGTGGGGAAGGTGAACTGCGACGCCAGTTGATTTATTAGTTTTTTTTTGGAAACAAACAAAAAAAAAAAAAAAAAAAAAAAAAAAACACAAATTATTTAATGTCGGCCAGTCTGGACCTAGGCAATCTTTGTTCCAATATTTGAGTTAATTGGAAATCGTGTATGTCCTCTACTGTGCCACGGAAGCTGAAAATTAGTCATATGTTCTTCAGTGCTTGTGCTTGTGTATCTTGTAGTTTTGGATTCAAATTCTTCTTTTTCTATGTTTTCTTCTGCAGAAAGTTGAGCTAATGGGTGCATGTGGATCGATTTTAACAATGGGGAGGAACCCGAAGTCTCCTCAATCAAGGCCTTCTTCAAAGAGTTTATATCCTCAAGAAACTCGGAGCTCCGACTCAAAGATATACTCAACAACTGCTGAGGCAGGTGATATTTTACCTGCAACTTTCGCAAGTGTTCATTATTTATTCTTATTTTTCTTACCGCAGGTGACTGAGGATATTGCTCGTGCTGGTCTCGTCTCTTGCAAATTTATTGTGGGTTTTGATTTCACAATATTCAATCGCTGGGGAGGTTAAGCCTTCATTCTCTTGAGATCTATTTGGATATGTGTTATGCGTTGCAGTGAAACATGCTGAAACTTGTACTGTAAATAGGTGAAAAGTCATATCACAATAGAAGCTTGCATCACATTGGGGATACTCCAAATCCCTATCAACAGGCGATGTCCATTATTGGGAAAACTTTGGCTCCTTTCCAACAGGATAACTTAATTCCATGTTTTGGCTTTGGAGATGGTAATTATTAAACGACTACTTGCCTTTTGTTTCTCAACGATTTTATCCTTTGGAACATGGGGATGTAAACACTGTTTTTTTTAACTTTCAGCGACAACCCATGATGATCATGTCTTCAGTTTGTGTCCGGATGGCAGAGAGTGCAATGGTTTTGAGGCAGTATTGACAGCTTACAAGGAAACTGTTCCTTCTCTGCAACTTGCAGGTTTTTACTGTTGCATCATCGGTATTTGTACTCGAGAAGTCCCTATATTTGCTAACTAGTCATTGTACTTTATTCTTGTTTCTGGCAGGTCCAACTTCATTTGCACCTATAATTGAAAGGGCCATGTCTATAGTTAAGAAAAGTGGTGGCCAATTCCATGTCCTGCTGATAATTACTAGTGGCCAGGTATTTTGCTTAAATATGTTTTTCTTTAGTTGAGTATGGAACAAGAAGGCCAGTCGTGCTGGTCATGATAAAATTTAATGGCTAAATTTGAACTCAAACTGAGCTATAAGCCTATATGTAAGTTAATCTACAAAACAATTTGGTTTTTCTTTTTGGCTGAAAATTATGTGTTTGGGCTTACATTTCAGCACAAATTCAGGAGTGCATCAGTATTTTTAGTTTCAAGACACATGTATGTTTTCTGATTTTATGAAGTGTGACTAACTTGAAGTGTTGATACTGCGTGATAAGCTTGGTGTGCAGAAGCAGAAAACATTTGATGCCATTGTTGAAGCAAGGTGAGTAGTAAACTTTGTCTTAATAATAGTTGTTTGTTCGCCCGGCCATTTTTGATCTGGTATGCTTCTTTTATCGACAGCCATTTTGTGATATGGTATGCTTCTTTTTATTGCAGCAAGTTCCCTCTATCAATTATACTAGTTGGTGTTGGTGATGGGCCCTGGGACGTTGTGAAGAAACTTGGTGACCCTACTCCTGGTCGGGTGTTTGATAATCTCCATGTGAGCTTTTAGAATTTTGTTTATTCTTGTTTCTTACTCATGATTTTTTCTAATGATTATTGGAATATACTGAATAGGAAAGAACATTTCTTTGTTTGTAGTTTGCAAATTTTACAGACATTATGACAAAGAATGTGCCACCTTCACAAAAGGAGGCCAAATTTGCAGGAGCAGCTCTGATGAAAGTTCCTCTTCTGTGTAAAGCAACACCAAACTTCTCTAAGTCAGGGTACTAGTGTCCTCGATATTTCTCAGCTGTAAAAGCATTTGATTACCTGTTGACATCTTTCTTTATATGAAATTTCTTTTTTTGAAAAAAAAATAAAATATTGGCAATGGTTGGAATGTCAATTTTCCCAAGTGGTTTCCTACTCATAATGTTCTTGTACTTCTCATCCGTGAAAAGCGGTTGATTACCTGTTGACATTGTTTTCATACATATTTTCTTCTTTTTAAATGGACAGTGATCAGATGATTTCTCCTTGTCCTCCTCATTATAGAGAAAGCCAGTCTGTTATTACGACTCCACCTGCTGTCGGATCTACCGATGAGAATGAGGTATACAGATTTCTAAGCTGGCACACCTAGAATTTGGATCTACTGAAGTTCAATTGAATATATGTCTGTATATTATGATTTGTTTATGAAAGTGGTACTTTTATGTTGAAAAGTGATAACTATTGAGTATTTACTACATAGATGTTTGCAATTTTAGAGTTGCTACTTCTGTGTTGAATTCAAAGCCCTTTAGAACACGGGTATCTCGAGATTAAGCTCAGGTCTATACTTGCTGCAAATCTTATGTGTATGGTATAGTTTGCTTGGTTTTTATAATTGTTCTGTGCAGTTCTTGTATTATATAGACATATTCTGATTTACTCATGAAGATGGTTATTTTGAACAAGAACGTGATAACCATAAACTTAAAAGCAGTAACTCTGTATTTACTGTTTTGTTGATTGTAATTTTGTAGTTACAACTCGTGTTGGATTCGAAACTCTTTAGGATACGGGCATTGTGCCATAGCAGGACCCAATTTGGCGTGGGGTTCAGAGTTTGATGTTCTAAGTAACATGGATACTAGACATTGAATGGGATTAGCTTGGGTACGGAGTTTTGACAGTCTACCATCTATTGCACAGAAGCCTTGAAAGCTTTTTATGTTCATTTATGGACCTGTAATACATTTGTATAATTTCATGTGTTTGCAATTTTCTGCTACGATGATTCTACGATTTATTGCGTCTTGGGTGTTCAGCACTAGGATAAATATTTTGTGTTGTCTTGTGCAGGAATGCCCCGTCTGCCTTGCTAATTCAGTGAACATGGTCTTGTACTGCGGGCATCAGGTATTTTTATTCGAGTTTTCCATCATGTGACTGCTGAGAAGATCTTGATTGTTCTTCCTCTTGTTGCAGATCTGCAGCGAATGCAAACCAGATGTTTGGCATTGCCCGGTGTGTCGAATTCGAGTGGGGACCGAAGATTACAAGTTGATGTAGGCATTTGAAAAGGTTTGATTGTCTGATAGGAACTGTATTGGTCACTTTAATAAGTTGTTAAATGGTGGTGTTGGTATTTTCTCTCCGTATGTGAGGCTCTCTCTCTCTCTGTCTGTGAGAGTCCTTCTCACCTTTGTGTGAGTGCATACTGAAGATTCACGTCGCCGCCGGCTCTAGCTGTGGCTAGGGTCGGTGGCAGTCTTATGGTTCTCCGTTTTTTACTTTTCCTTTTCTAGTTTTTGTTTGCAGTCAAAAGTCCTATATCAAAAATGCAACTCAAACTATCAAAATTCTTCCAAAATATTAACAAAAATATACTAAGAATAGGGTTAAATATATAATATAAAATCTACTCATCACCCTCTCCATCATTTTCGATCATCTTTCCAACCATCTACAATTTCGATCAATTGCCGTCTATTTTCTTCGCGATTCGTCGCGCAATCTTGGGAGGGTGTGTAGAGCTTCGACTCTGGTGTTAAAACCACCACCTTTGTTGGCCCGTGTTGGTCCTTCCCACTGTTCGCCTTTGTTGGCGATGTTGGCCGTGAGATTTGTCTTTCGGCGGTCTTCCTGTAGCTACAGAGTCTGTAGCTTCTTTAATATACGACGGCGATAGCTGTTGTGGTGGTCTCAGAAAGATGTTGCAACCTTTCTCTTAAATAGATTTGGGGTTTGTGTTGGTGTGATTGCAGGACATCGATGGGGGCGACTCATGAAGTTGCTCGTGGCGTGGAGCGAGAAGTATGCGGCGACGGTGATGGTTTGGGCCCCAAAACTGTCTTTGGGCCATTTTGTGTTTTATGGTCCATCTTATTTTTGTACTTCTCTTCTATCTGGACCTTTTGTTTTGTAATTAAAGGGACCTTTTGTTTTGTAATTAAAGGTTTTGGTAATAAATTTAGAGAATTGTTATTGGCACTTCAAAATTCTTATTTGGTATTCTAAATTTTTTATATTTAGAAAGGAAAAGGGAGTGCAAATTAAGATTTTTGAAGTGCTAATAACAGTTCTCATGTATCATTTGACCAAAAAAAAAAATGGTGGTGTAGGTTGTTTTTAGCGAGTTTGTTAGAACTGCCAGCTGGCAAGTAGTTTGTGGGAATTGATTAAGAGCGAGTGTTCATTAAATTAAAGAATTATGGGAGAAAGTTATAGCCGGAGCTCCTCCTTCCTCTTCATTCCTTCCTCCATTATTAATAGCTTGGCTACTGGTTAAGGTTGAATCGGAGCTTATCATTAGTATCAGCAACTCCGGTCCTGGTTTCCCTTTGGTGTATGTCCAACCACACTACCACCACTCGTTTCACTGCTATGAATGCTTGTGTTCAGCTTGAGGTTTTGATGGCGGCGATTTTAGCTGCTATCAAAGCCTCCCTATTGATGCTCTTGACACTAAATTAGCGGTATGTTTTGAGCAGTGTCGATGCGAGCTGTCTTACGGTGGTGAGGGAGGTTCTAGCTCAGAACCAGTACTGCACCTCCTCTGATCCTTACCGATGACGCGGATCATCGCGATTTCAAACCATATCGAACTCCTCGTCGTGAGATCTATTACAACATTGTAAAGCATCACAAGGTTGTCACAGTTTCTTTTCACTTGGATGGTGAGGGATTGCAGTGGTTCAAATGGATGCATTGCCTCCAATCTAGACCTAGCATCTTCGACCCGACCCGATCCGACCAGACCCGACCCTTTTAATATTAATATTTGGGTGGATGTTTAACAACCCGTTAAACAACGGGTCACTTTGGGTCAACCCATTAGACCCGTTAGTTGAGGATATTTTAATAATTTCAGTAAAATTTTAACAACAAAAAATAAACTCTATGAAGAAAAAAAACGGGTGACCCGTTAGCTTAACAGGTCGGGTGACCCATTAACTTAACGGGTCGGATTGAACCCGACCCAAACCTAATAAACCCGACTCATTTACAGGTCTACTCCAATCCACTCCTAGGTGGGAAGATTCACCAAGGACCTATTGGGAGAGGAGACAACGTTAAGGAGGAGATCGGGAGTTGGGAGTAGAGTAATTTTCAATAATTTTTTATTTTATTTCATTTTTAAATATTTGGGGATAGGCGATAAAAAAGAGTTCTAGTAATAATTTAAAATAAAAAATTAGCCATAGCAATTGGACGAAACTGAGTAACATGATTCACTTCTTGAACCTTCGAAAATCAAAGCTAACTGAAATTTAGATCAGGCAAAATGAAACCCGATTCAAAGAAAGAGATGACATCACGAACAACATCCTTACCAATAAAATGAGTAACATGATTTTCTCTCATCTTTCATTCAAATTCGGCTACTCCTACTTTACCTCGAATATCCTCATTCTTAATCTTATCATTTCTCTTGTGCCCACACATCCAACGAAGCATCCTCATCTCTGCTACACCCGTTTTATGTGCGTGTTGATGCTTCACTGCCCAACATTTCGTGCCATATAACATCGCCAGCCTTATTGCCGTCCTATAAAAAAATTTCTTGAACTTCAATGGCATACGGCGGTCACATAACACGCCGGATGCACTCTTCCACTTTATCAATCCAGCTTGTATTCTATGGTTGAGATCTCCATCTCCCTTTCATCAATTAAGAAAACGAAAACATTAGGTGGCCATATAAGAGACAATTTATTCGATAACCAAGAAAAAAGCAGTTCCCAATATATATATATATATATATATATATATGGGCAGCTGTATTATGTTGTGCCAAAAGAAAAAAAATTTAACAACCGAATGAAATCACTTGGCGAGTTTTCAATCCAAAACAAAAACATACCCATACACAGAAATCTCTGTTTACAATCCCTTCCACTTTGCTTCCTGCTATCCCCTTAGTCCACACCCTCCATATTCCTTCTTGCACTTCCAAACTCTTGTTATATTATCCACGTTTCCTCTAAAACTCATCAAACCCTTTTCTCATTCTTCAAAATCCAAACCACCACTTAAAATATACAAAATCACAATTAAATAAAGATTACAATACACTATATCACACTCAGAACCAAAATGTACTAAAACAAAAGATGAACTCAAAATCCTAAATATTTAAATTTTATTTCCAAGGTAATTTTCCTACCAGAAAACAATGATCTACAAAACCAAATTACATTTTTCAGCAAAAAAAAAAAAGAAAAGAAAAAAGAACAAACCAAATACAATATAGAAATACAGCCATTAAATTAAGCTTGATTTACATTATAGAAAGTCAATTCAAACAACTAAAAGAACATAAATGAAAATATTGAGAAACCAACCTCTTTAAAACACCCCGGTTCCAGTCTTCTAATGTCTTTAGTTTAACAAAACCAAATTAACCTAAAATTAAAATAAACCTCATTAATTAAATCAACCTACAAAAAATAAATTTATACTCACACATGTATAACACAATACACACATGTACAATATATATAATTGAATGAGATACCTTGATGGCTTGTGTATTTGCAACCGTGCCTGGAGGAGAATACCACACAAAAAGGATTTTAATGATGGAGAGTTAGGATCCCAATAAGAGCTGAAATTAGAAAAATTAAATTTCAATTCATGTACAAATCCGAAATCAAAAAAATGTCGTATAAATTGGAGTAGATGAATTGAAACCGAATATATTATAAATTATCTTGTAATTTGGTCAAGAGACAAATATGCGGACTTTAATTTTTTCCGCTTTTTCGTACGGTCGCAACTGATCCAGAGGAGTTGGCCTCACAGCTTCCATTTCAACTATTCAAAATGGATACAATTTTTTGTGAGCAATTAAAAAAAAAGAAAAGCTTAAGAAATATTGGACCAAAAATTTATCAAACCTGAATTGTCATCAGATACACTAAATAAAAAAACACAAATTAAACTCCTACACCTCACCTATCCAACAGAGGTTCAATTTGTAATACAAAAGATGAAGTTCTTGTTCTTAATGAACACAGTTACTGTAAACATAACATCATGTAAGAAATTTATCCATTATTTTTCCAATTTGCTTAATGGGGTGTATAGCTAGAATCACAACAATTACTAAATAGACAAATGACTTATCCTTATACTTGGAAGCCAAAATCCAATCATAACACATGCACCCTATAATTATAGTCAAACTTTGTGCCACTTTACACTTAACAGTATTAAACAAATGCATAGAAATGGAACATTCATTCCTATAAATTGTATATTAACATATGGTGATTAAATTCAACATGTTATGGCAATACTTTTGAATCTCTCTACACAGCATGATACAACAAAATCTATAATAAATAAATAAATAAAATCTGAAAAAACAACAAAATCCAACAACTAAAAAAACCAAATCCACAGGTGAAATATACACGCTCTGTTCACACACCTTCCTACTAACGAAGCAGAAAGTATGACACCGAAAAGCCAAATAAAAAAAATAAAATAACCAAGAGAGAGACCATATATAAGAAGAAAAAATAAATTCAGGTCAACTTTATAACATCACACAAAAAGCCAGTAGCCAAAATTATCACCTTTAACAGAGACGTCTTCCGTCTTCCGCATCCCCATCGCCCCCTTGTAAAATAACGTATTTACATTTATGCCACTCCATTAGTTCGCCATTGTAAATTTACATTTATACCATCAGTTACTCCAGACACAGAGAGATGGAGAGAGATACTCACCACTTGATTGGGGGATTTGAAGGAGGAGCCGTCGGTGACGCCTGATCTGGACATCATGAGCTGGTGCTGGAGCATCATGGCGGCAGCAGCTGCGGCTGATGCGGAGAGGAGGTAAGTTTAGTTTGCATAAAGCTGTAAAAACCTGAAATTTCTTAATTTCAAAAGAAAAATTTATCATACACCCACATCATAATACCCAAGAGTGAGGCTTGCTGTGATTCTGAAGAAACTCGGAGGTACGGCTCAAAGTTACATTCAACAATTGCTGAGAATAGCAATCCCCTCAAGGAGGCAGGATTGGCATTACTAGACCAACATTTCGTTTGAGATTTTCTTACCTGCCCCACTGCCACTAGTGTTCTCTTCTGTTGACTCAGATTTCAGTAATTATTTGTTTTTCTTACCGCAGGTGACTGAGCATCTTGAACGTGCTGGTCTCGTCTCTTCCAAACTTATTGTGGGTATTGATTTCACAAAGTTCAATCACTGGGCAGGTTAAGCCTTCAATCTCTTGAGATCCATTTGGATATGTGTTATGCGTTGCAGTGAAACATGCTGAAACTTGTACTGTAAATAGGTGAAAAGTCATGTCACAAAAGAAGCTTTCATCGCATTGGGGATACTCCAAATCCCTATCAACAGGCGATATCCATTATTGGGAAAACTTTGGCTCCCTTCCAACAGGATAACTTAATTCCATGTTTCGGCTTTGGAGATGGTAATTATTAAACGACTACTAGCCTTTTGTTTCTCAACAATTTTATCCTTTGGAACACGGGGATGTTTACATCCCTCTTTTTTCAACTTTCAGCGACAACCGGAGGGCAGAGAGTGCAATGGATTTGAGGAAGTATTGACAGCTTACAAGGAAATTGTTCCTTCTATAGGACTTGCAGGTTTTTACCGTTGCATCATTGGTCTTTGTTGCTCGAAAAATCCTCATTTTCGCTAACTAGTAAGCTTTTAGAATTTTATTTATTCGTGTTTCTCACTCATGATTTTGCTAACGATTACTGGAAAATACTGAATGGTAAAGAACATTTGTTTTCTTTGTAGTTTGCGAATTTTACAGACATTATGAAAAAGAATGTGCCACCTTCACAAAAGGAGGCCGAATTTGCACGAGCAGCTTTGATGAAAGTTCCTTTGCAGTATAAAGCAACAAGAAACTTCTCTATGTCAAGGTACCAGTGTTCTTGATATTTCTCATCAGTAAAAGCAATTGACTACCTGTTAAATGGACACTATTCAGACTGGCAATGTTTCCCTGAGGGTTCCTCTTTGTCCTCCTCATTATAGAGAAAGCAGTTCTGTTACTACAGCTCCACCTGCTGCCAGTTCGACTGATCAGCATGAGGTATACAGACTTCTAAGCTGGCACATCTAGATTTTGTTAACAGAGTTCCACAAAGATCTGGTACTTGTATCATCAAGGGGAATTTAGGATACGGAGGTGAAAAACATCATATTTCACATTTGAAGTTCAATTCAAAATATGCTGATATATTTTGATTTATTTATGAAAGTGGTTCTTTTATGTTGAATAGCGATAACTATGAGCATTTACTACATAGATGTTTGTAATTTTGTAGTTGCTACTTTTGTGTTGAATTCAAAGCCCTTTAGAACAGGGGCGTCACGAGATTAAGCTTAGGTCTATTCTTGTTGCTGGTCTTTTGTGTTTTTTTGGTCTATTCAAAGCCCTTTATTTATGAAAGTGGTATGTTTTTTTTTGGTTTTTTTGGGTTTTTTTTTTTGGTTCTGTACAGTCCTTGTATTATAGACATATTTTAGTGTACTCATAAAGATGCTTGTTGAACAAGAAAGTGATAACCATAAACTTAAAAGCGGTAACTGTGAGTATTTACTGCTTTGTTGATTGTAATTTTGTAGTTACGACTCTTGTGTTGAGTTCGAAACCCTTTAGGACGCGGGCGTTGGGCCATAGCAGGACCCAATTTGTTTACATGAATCCATTTGGCGTGGGGATTTTGATTTTCTAAGTAACATGGATATACAACATTGAATGGGATTGGTTATGGAGTTTTTGTGTGCATTTATGGACCTGTAACACATTTGTATAATTACATGTGTTTGCAATTTTCCGCTACGATGAATCTGCTATTAATGGTGTCTGGGGTGTCAAGGACTAGGATTAACATTTTATGTTGTCTTGTGCAGGTTTGCACCATCTGCTATGCTAATTCAGTGAACATCGTCTTGTACTGCGGGCACCAGGTATTTTGATTCGAGTTCTCCATGTTGTGCTTGCTGAGAAGACCTTGATTTTTCTTCCCCGTGCTTGCTGAGAAGACCATGGATATAAGACATTGAATGGGATAGATATGCAGCGAATGCAAACCAAATATTTATCATTGGCCATGGTGTTGAGTTCCAGTGGGGATCGAAGACTACAAATTGATATAGGGATTTGAAAAGGTTTGATTGTCATTTACATGCTGATGGACAGTTTTATCTATTCTAAAGTTGAAGGGGAATTGGCCTGTTCATGGCTACACTCAAGAAAATGCTCCTTGATTTTCACGTTATTTGCAAGAAAGCCATCTGATTTGGGGCTGGGTTGGAGGGTAATTATGAAAATATAGGGGGGTAATTTTGTCCGTGGGAGGGTAATTCTCAAAATTTCGGATGGTGATTTTGTCGATATGGTTTAGCACGGAGCCACTCGATTTCATGATATTTACAACAATACCAGCCAAATGGGGCTGGGTTGGGAGGGTAGTTCTTAAAAGTTCAGAGGTAATTTTGTCCGTTTGGGCGGATTGCTGGGTTTATACGCGTGCGCTCTCCTCACATCTCTCACTCCTCCTCCTTCTCTCCTACGCGAGCGCTCTCCCATCCCTCACTCTTCCTGTTTCTGTCCTTCTCAAACCCTAACCATCTATGGAATACCGTCGGCTCCTGCTTCCTAAAACCAAAACCACACAAACTGGCCTCCATTTTTGTAACTCGAGAGCTTCGATGAGATGATGGAGGGGAGCCGGGAGATGGGCTTGAGTCCGCCAACGGCGGAAGAGATCTTGAGGGATTACAGTGCTCCGAGAACCGACGCCGTCTACTCTTTAACTAACGGTACTCCGATCTCTCTCTCTCTCTTCTCCGTTTCTCTCTTAATTTCCTTTTTGTTTTGTTCAAATTTCTTTTTTGTGATTTTGGATTTACAAATGGATTTTGTGTTCAAATTTCCTTTTTGTGATTTTGGGGATTTTGTTTTTGTTAGCCGTTATGCAGCTCAGACCATCACGATTCACCATTGTCACCCCATCATTGCCGTCGCGATCACCGCGGCCACATCACCGCCGTCGAAAACACTACCATACCATCAACCTGCAAAAGATTAGGTAATTTCTAAATTAGGGTTTTTTTTTTATTATGTGAATTTCTACCTCGATATGTTCATAAGGTCGAAGGAGTTCTTCCTTTATAGATTTAGTTCATCCTCTATGTTATTTATTTGAGTCGCTAACAAATGGGTTTATGTTGTCTGGGAACAGGGAGAGAAAATATAACCATATCTGTGTGGTTGCTCTTCAAATTGGTGCATTATGAACGAATGGATCACGTCAGGTTGTGTTTTCAGTTTATAACCATAAATATTATCCATGTAATTTAAGCTTTGTTGTCAGATAGAAATTGATGTTTAATAGCTGTAGCAAAAGAAATATTGCTTTTGGTCATGTTGGGTGACCTCCTCTCCTCGAGATAATTAGAAAACTCTTTTGAACATGGCTCTTTTAATTTTTCTGTGTAAAGTTCCAATTTTCTTCTCATTTTCATGTGACGAATCATATTAATGTAGAGAATCATATGCAAGACAAATCCCAAACCTTTTTTCCATTGGCCAGGTCGTGTCAAAGGCTTGGCATCCAGCTGCTTTGCCCCTCTCCATCTGATGTTGCCCCCTTGGCAGTTCTATCACAGCTGTGAAAGGGCTGGAGCTTTTTGGTGAGCAATCTGCTACCTTACATCCTTTGTCTTCCTATTTGGAGATTCTTATTTTGTTCCTACCATAATTAACACGGTTTCTTTGATTACAATTCAGGTGTCAAACTTAGTGATGCTTCAAAGAAATTGGGGAAAAAGTTTGCTACCGGAGCCTCTGTTGTTAAGGTATGATGGATATTATATTGTTTTGTCTGTATGCGATGATAAGAAATTTCCTCAATCAATTTTCACTGGAATTTTCACCGTCATCCTATATATTGCAGCATTAATACATTTGATGAGAGATCTTCAGTTTCTGGTCACTTAAGATGGCAGGAAAATGGACACAATAAATTATCCATGGTCTTTGTCATGCTAGCTGAGAATTGGAAAGTGCCTGTAGTTATTAGTTATTAAACTCTTCCTTTTTGTTTGAAATGCGGGTGGTGTTGGACAAATGGGATAACTGAAATGGTTGTTGCCCTGTGTTTTACTTTGATGGTTGGCAAAAAGCATGTTCAGTTGATTCAATTTATTCTTTTACTTTCTATGACAAAGCAATCCTTTGCAGTCCTTTGGTATCAAGGTGTTTTTTTTTTTTTTTTTTGAATCTGGCGCGCTATGTGCAATTACATGTGTGTGAGAGACTTTTTAAATTAGACGCACTACGCACTTCTTACGGATTTTATAATGTCAGATTCTCATTCGGTTGCTGTTTTAAATTTGGGCTTTCATTTGGTTAAGCATCCTTCTTTCCAAAAGGTAACATTGTTTCTAATGACTAATCAAATTTTGATTTCTTAGGTCATTACAATTTATGTAGTTTTGTAAAGAGAAATTGTTTACAAGCACAAACAACTGCCAGATTTTATTTTGAAGTCTGAATATGCCTATAGAACCATATAATTGTGGGAGCAAACCAGTGCGCCGATCAAAGACGTTAAGGCTGCTGTCATTGATAGCAATTGGCACATTGGTCAGAACCCCTTTCTTCCCATTTTTGTTTATGCTAATTTGAATCGGTTATGTGTGTATATATATATTTTTTGAATCCTTATCAAAGTTGGTTTCTTTAATGAAATGCAGAGGCTGCTCAGAAGGAATTGAGGAGGAGAGAGAAGGTAATGTACTCTCTGATAGAAATGAAGTTGCTATATAATACAGATGTCTACCATACGCCTTACTTTTTAGAGTTCACTTTACAATTTGGTATTGCCGTGTTGAATATAATAACATTTTAGATTACATTGATAAGTATTATTTTAAAGTATATATAAAGATTAGTTTATAGGTGTATGCACTTAATATTGGATATATGATATTTTTCAGGTTTAGTTTGATTCCAACTCCTTTTTTTAGTTTATTTGAATAAAAAAATGGTAAGTTCGAGTCCAATTTGATTATTTCTTGCTTTTCTGCTGTTTTCCTGCAGCTTATCTGCTGCCTGTCTGCTCTCCCCCTTTTCTGCTAACGTCCATTGCCTTAAACAATAAAAAAACCCATTTGCCAAAGCCACCAAAGCCACAAGAAAAGAATGTATGATGTTGGTGTTTTGTGTATCTGTTTCACATCTGTGAATGAAAAAAAAAAAAACCATTGTAATGTTGGTGTTTTGTGTCTGTTTCACATCTGTGAATGAAAAAAAAAAAAAACCATTGTAATGTTGGTGTTTTGTGTATCTGTTTCACATCTGTGTTGCAAAGATTTGATTCAAATTGGTGGATTTGGGTAAGAAACTAAGAAACCGTAACATTTCTTTCGGTTTTAAGAGCGGAAATGGACATGCATGTGTTTCTCTTTGTGAGATATAAGGGATTGAGGAATTTTGAGAGTGGTGGCTAGCTAAGGAGTAGAGAAGGAATAATTTTTTTGTTTTGGGATCCAGAGTTTACTGCAAAGTTGATTTCTCTTGATTTTTTGTTGTTTTATTATCTTTTGTTGATGTATTTGAATACATTTTTTTTTAGTTTCTGCCTATTTATCTAAACCCCTATTCAATTTGTTGGAATTCATAGGAGAGTATTGGGTCTAATCATTTCCTTTTAATTTTTCAGGTTGTTTTTTATTTCTATGGGGGAGTTGCAGGTGTCCATGTCAGATTCATAAGGAAAAAGAACCATTTTTGTGGATATATTGAAACATGTAAGAAATTGTTCTCTACTAACATATTAGGAAAAATTAGATTTTTTCTAGTAAATTTGTTCTCTTTTGGTTAAATAGTTTGGGCAATATGGACAGATTACTTCAAAATTCAAATTGAATGATGGTTTATTGGTGTGAATTATGTTACATGTTTAGTTTCTTTTAGTTTTGCTATTCTGATGGATGTGTATGTATTAATATTCAATTTATCCCCATTCTCTTATGGTGTTTACTAAACTGTTGTGCACTATTGCTCCACCACCTCTGATGGTTCCATTGTTGGGCAAAAAATATTAAATTTAATTGCAAAATAAAAAACTAGATCGCTACACAGACTCTAATGTTGTTTGCATATTTAGTTTTGTAACTTAGTTGATTTGGGTTTGTACAGTTTTTTTTTCGTCTTGGAGCCACTGGCTTGCAGGTTTTCGAGTGTTAAATTGTTTACTCCTTGCTATAATATATTCTACAATAACATGTTAACAATTGTTTTAGACAACATGATCTGACCGCATTTCCAAAGCAAATTAAAAAAGTAATGATCAACTCACATGTTAAAAAAATTATAAATTTAAAGAACATAAATTAACCACCACTGCCCGCTTAGTTTAACACAGATTTCCTCCACTTGATTGCTAAGAAAATGTTCAGAAACAAAACAACTTAATTTTAGTGCTATTGTCGTGATGAATGCTATTTGGACTAGCTTATTAAGTTTTGGTTAACTTATGAATTTAAAGGTCTTCAGTTTTAATATTTAAACAGCAACGTCTGTTTATTTTTCAGTGCAGTGGTTAAAGAAGAGTACAAGAAAAGTTATGTTTATTTCTTCAGAAAAGATTTAAGAATGGTGAGTTGGACATGGAAGATGGAATTTCAACTTTGAGTTTTAACTCTTTACTGTTTATTTTTTAATTCAGTCTTTGGCAAGCCATCATACATAATAACATAACAACATAACTTTGCATTTACCAAACAATTAAACATGTAACATAACTTAACATTTACATTTTTCATTTACAGTTGGTATCCACGAATCAACTATCAACTTTATATCAACATTGGAGTGTGCCTTAAAAGTGTAAGTCATGTTTTTTATTCTATTTTATAAAATGAATGAAGTTCTGAAGTTTTTGTCTTATGAAACTTAGGTAATATATATCATTACATAAACATAATACATGCAAATACAAAAAATTGTAAGCTGTATCGATGAAACATCTTTTATGTAAAATATGTTGCACAAGCATGTAAATGGTACAAATTATTTGGTTTTGGACAGTAAGCTTTGAGTTTTACAAGAAAAATCAAGAAAAAGTGTCACTCATCTATCCCTCTGTTCTTTCAGGATTATGTTTAATTTATTCAGGTTAAATGTGTCTTATTTATGCAGTTAAGGTTGGTGCATTCAAGGTCCCGCAGCAAAGTGCGGGCATGTTTTCTAGTTTAGTCTAAAGTAGGAGGGGAAATTGCACTATTCAGGGCACATTTCAGTTTATTTACAAGACTGCCACATGCTCTCGCTGCCGCTAGTCTTGATCCACAGGTGTTGACGATCGTGGGAAGGGAAACGATGTTAAAGCCGGCCTTTTCCATTTCCTTCTCAAACCCTCCTTGCCTTCTCCGTCTCGCAGACCCGCGAGAACGACAGTCTCACCTCCATCCTATCCTCTCTCGCCGCCGTCTCCCTTCTCTCGCCTATGTTGTCTTACTCCACTGTTTGCATCAGGAAGGCCCATGCATGGTTTTTTGGGTTGGGGATTTCAGATTTCATCAAGGGGGGAGAGAGGTTGTGCTTCGTTTCGATCGGGCCGAGCATCTATGATTCTACCGGATCGAGGTTGAGGGAAGCCGTCTCTAAGACTCTGCATCTCTCACTTTGTCATATCTCAAACCACTTCTCTCTCTTCCATCTCTCCCAGTGTCTCCGTCTCTCGGCTCTCTCGCTCACTCTCTCTCCACTGAAATTTCAAGGTGATTTTCCAACCCTAAATTGATATATGTCATACCTTGATTTTATCTTGATTTATCTAATGTTGTACGGCATGGCATAAACTCTGTATTATCTTAGGGATTCGTGGTTCTCTTTACAAGAAACATGCTTGACTGGTGGCACAAAAGAACTGTTGTCAAAGAGTGATCTGTTGATTCTTGGGATTTTTCAAATTAATTGTTCTGTTTCGGTGTACTGAGAATTCGGATTTCTTAGAGGTTTTGGGATTCTTTGTGTGTTTTGTCCATTACCTTGCTTGGTTATTAAATTTTTATTTCTTTTAAAATCTTGAAGTGATTAATTCAGTTCTGGTGATGGGCTTGCAATTGTTCCTTCTATAGGACTTGCAGGTTTTTACTGTTGCATCATTAGTGTTTGTTGCTCGAAAAATCCTCATTTTCGCTAACTAGTCATTCTACTTTATTCTTGTTTCTGGCAGGTCCAACTTCATTTGCGCCTATAATTGAAATGGCCATGTCTATCGTTGAGAAAAGTGGTGGTCAATTCCATGTCCTGCTGATGATTACGAGCGGCCAGTTATTTTGCTTAAATATCGTTTTCTTTAGTTGAATATTTGACAAGAGGGCCAGTTGTGCGGGTCATGATAAACTTTAATGGCTAAATTTAAACTCAAATTGAGCTATACACTAGTAAGTTAATCTACAAAGCAATTTGGTTTTTCTCTTTGGCTGGAAATTCAGGAGTCTGCATCAGTATTTTTAGTTTTATGTTTTCTGATATTTATGAATTGTGACTAACTTGAAGAGTTGATACTGCGTGATAAGCTTGGTGTGCAGAAGCAGAAAACATTTGATGCCATTGTTGAAGCAAGGTGAGTAGTAAACTTTGTCTTAATGATACTTGTTTGTTCTCCCGGCCATTTTTTGATCTGGTATGCTTGTTTTATCGCAGCAAGTTCGCTCTATCAATTATACTAGTTGGTGTTGGTGATGGGCCCTGGGACACCGTGAAGAGACTTGGTGACTCTACTCAAAGCCGGGCATTTGATAATCTCCATGTGAGCTTTTAGAACTTTATTAATCTTGTTTCTTACTCATGATTTTTTATAATGGTTATCGGAAAATACTGAATAGGAAAGCCAGTCTGTTACTACGACTCCACCTGCTGTCAGATCTACCGATGAGAATGAGGTATGCAGATTTCTAAGCTGGCACATCTAGAATTTCGATTTTTTTCACGCAGTTCCACAAAGAGGTGGTACTTGTATTATCACGGGGAATTTAGGATAGGGATTGCACGTCTCAGGTGCTCTAACCAAACTGTTTTCAAATTGTTTTCTCAAGT